>OY728136.1:1313049454-1318049454 GCA_963277665.1 Viscum album | reverse complement strand
CAAAAATGATGTTTGAACTAAAGTAAAACCTAAAATCCATTCTCATATGCATGTTCCAAATAAAGTGCAACAAATTACAATAAAACTCAAAAGGGAAGTACCAAATAAAAGAAAATCAACAACACTATCAGTCCCAGTGTCTAAGCTAATACGGTCCCGCAAAATCCTCGAAGTTCTCCTAGAAACCTGAATGTAGTTTTATATTCATAGGGTGAGTATAGAGTAATACTTAGTAGGGATTACTGAAATATCTTGTACACAAGTGGAGATGCATTTTAATGCCCTGTGAGAAAAGAATATGACCAATGCACCTATCAAGGAAACTATCTACCCAACATCACCAAGAAACACTCCCCAGATAACACAAGTCAAGTGAAGTAATAGCAACAACAAATCAATGTTTGGGTACCCCACTCCACTTTCCCCTATTTAGTAAAGAAATCCTATGCATCAGACCTCCCCCAACAATTTCACTGCGGTTTCACTGCCTCCCCAACAACAACATTTTGGGCCACCACAACCACACATCATGCCCACAGACACTTGGGAAACAAAAACCACGCACATCACCTCCCGCAGACACCAAGGCCACAACAACTATCACCATTATCAAAGAGACGTGTGCCAGAACAACTACCACCATGGCCAAAGACACCTAGGCCTCATCTCGATGACACTTGGAAAACAAACTGCTCGCACACACCTAGTCTGACCACCACAACTACCCTGCCAATAAAATATTAGTCTATCATGGACCTTAGGCCATCACATCCTGCCTGAAGAGTCTTGAAATCCTTGGTAAAGGGGGCATAAGAAGAGATAATTACCATCCACTCATAAGAGTTTTGGTAAAAACACCCTACTTAATGAAATAGGGGTGGTCGGCACGTAGTGTCCAACTTGGGTGGGGTGAAAATAAGAAACATAAGAAGTAAATTATAATTAAAAGTAAACAAGTACTCATCCTATCCTAGGGGTTCCAAAACCATCCCATACACAATCACCCTCATTACTATTCATTCAAAAAAACACAACATCAGCAACCAAGTCACAACTCATTCCTGAAGGAAAATTACCCATTGAAACAATTATTGTTATCACATTAAAGTAGTTCCATTTATATAATTCTTCACTAATGGGAATCTAAGAGGCCTGGACACAAGCCATGTAAGGAAAAACATCCAAGAAACAAATTAAGCATTCCCACCTGGTTCTCTTTTAAAGTCAGAATAACAAAAGGGATTTATGAGTTCCCTCAAAGTACTAGAACCAATCCATGCCCCATCATAAGGCCCCACAAGGCCCTAAATCCGCAAACTAACAAATGCAAAATAGGGGATACCATCCCCATCCATGTCACCTCATAAGAATCAAGTAGAACATCCATACACATCCCTAGAACAGAGCAAGGGAGTTTCAGATTTAAACACATCATTCCTTTAGTTCTGTATTTCTTTTGGGTTAACCCGGGTGACCACACAAGGATTATTATTCATTGGGAATCCATTTAATCAATAGTGTTTATGTGATTAACCAGTTTCCATGTTATAGCCATTCAATCACAGAATTATCCAGAAAATAGAGGTTCATTAGTCTTCATGAAAGGACCACTAATAACCACAATTATTAGTGAACATAAGCCCATACAATTCAAAACATATAAGAAAAGGTAAAAGAGTATAGTAACATCATCATACACACCAATAATTCTTTAAAAATCATTTATTATCTTTGTTAAGGTTTGGTTTCATCTATTCTCATATGAATGATATCATAACAACCCCTCAAGATACACAGTAAAGTTAGACCAAGGAGATACCCTTCCTAGATGATCAATGATAGATTTATTTCTCTACGTGCCATGAACTGTCGATGCACAACTTACAGGGGAGGAACTCCGAGGACTCTAAGATTAAGAAGGAAAGGCTACATCACAGGCGCACCACTTCCCTCAAGAATGGGGACAACAAATCCACCATGTTAAGAAAAGAGATCTACAAAGAAGAAGAAAAAATCATCATGATATAAAATGTGAGATCCTAGAGTTATGGGATATGAATAGTTGAACTTATTTAATGGTAGATCGTGGTTTCTCCACATAGTTGGGTGGTTGCACATGATGGAATTATTTTTCCTTTCATTATTCTCTTTTTATTGGTGGCCATAATGGCTGTGAGTTATAGGGTTTCCATTAAATAGTGAAAAAAGCTTAACATGGGAGGAACAAGATTGTACAGGAATAGTGTGTGACCCTAGGAAAAACGCCTCACATTTTGGAAAGTCATGGGTTGCCTAGATCTTGAGGTATTTTAGATACCATTTATAGGATTTTAATGGCTTTTAATGGGGTATTAAAACAATTTTAGGTCAAATGATACTTTGTGGGGGTGGAACTAGAAAAAGTTGGAAACTAGAAAAAAAGGGGAGGGACACCATTTGGTGAGACACCATAATGGTGCCACCGTCACAGTGCCACCATATGTGGTGCTGCTATTTTGGTGTTCAAACATGATGGTGCGACTGCTATGGTGCCATCATCACGATGCGACAGGTTTGGTGGAACCCTATTAGTGATACCACTATTTATTTATGCGACCGTGAGGGTGCGACAGCTATGGTGCCCCCAGTCCGGTGGAACATTGTAAGCAGTGCCACCGTTTCAATTTGCGATTGTGACCGGTGCCACTATCACGGGGTTGCCGTGTAACCATTTGGTGGAACTGAGTTTTTGTAAAACTACTTAAAGAGTCACTTTTTGTTCCATTACATCAGGTACCTCTCAAACTATTCTCGCCCACGAGAATAGAAACTAGACATAAAGAAAAGAGAGGGGTCTAAAAAACCACCTCAAAAGATACTTCTATGGAGTAAACCTCCTTGACATCTAGGAACTCCTCTCCCTAAACTATTTTATGAAAAACCATAGATACAATACCACTTCTCTCCCCCAAGTACCCCCAAAAACATGTAATGGCCAATACCATCTACTTATATGGAATGGGGAGTCCCTTCCTCTATGTCATGATTCTATCCACTTTGGGAATCACTGACTCACCCGCATGGGTTTAACCACATCCACATTAATTCATCTTGATAAGGGATCATTTCCCCCCCCCCCGCCATCGTCAAAACTCTTCACACACATCCAGAGAATAGGGTAAAAGGTACATTTCATAGTTAACAAGGTCAAGCACTACATCACAAACAAGTACAAAACAAAACAGAAAAAAATAAAAATAACTCTGGGTATTGGGCACACATTTTTGCCTCCTGTTCCCAATTACTCTCTTCGAGGCCACCATTCCTCTATAACACATGAACCAAGGGGAAGGTTCATCCATGAAGAACCTTCTCCTCATGATCCTGGATTATCATTGGTCTCTATACAAAAATAAGTTTGTCCTCAATATCCATCTACCCCCAGTTGAGGATTTTCAAATCATCGTGTAGATACTGACGTATCTGAGACACATGGAAGATGTCGTGAACCCTCAGTAGCGGTGGTGGTAGTGCAAGTGGATATGACACTTCACCGACCCACCGCAACACCTCGATTGTTCCGAAGAACCAGGGAGAAATCTTACATCCCCTGAAGAACCTATGTTTCCCACACCGAGGGGAGACCTTCAATAACAAATAGTCCCAGACCTAGAACTCCAAGGGTATCCTACTATGATCAGCATAAGACTTATGTCAGTCCTGAGCCGCCTTTTTCCTCTCTTGTACAAGGATTCGAACAGATCAATTACAGTGGTGGAGTGATAGATATTGTTGATAGAAAAATCTTCAAGGGGAAAGTGTTGTAAAAAAGATCCTCCAATGTCCAAAACACATGAATGTTGCATATCCTCTAATGTCTGGAAGACCTGCTCTATCTGCCCTTATGTATGGTGGTGGAAAGTAGTCCTGAGGTATAAATAAGTGCCTAAAATGTGTTGCAATCCTTTCTAGACCCATGAAGTACACTGGGAATCTTGTTCTAAGAATATGGACCATGGAACTCCATGTAACCTCAACAACTCATCCATATACCTATATGTTATGGAATCTACCACAATCAACTCCTTGTGTTCCAAGAAGTGAGTAGATTCTGTCAACCTATCCACCACTATCCAGATAACATCACAACCCCCTTGAACTCTGGGTAGTCCCACAATGAATTCCATCGAAATTTTATCCCATTTAAACTTAGAAACATCTATACGATGAAATGGACCTCCTTGGATGCAGTGTTCAACCTTCACCTATTGAAACACTAGGCACTTTTCCACAAACTCTACCACTTCCTGCTTCACCCCTCACCACAAAAATTGATAGATCAAACCCCAGTACATCATGGATGCTCTTTGGTGTACCATAGGGGGTGAGTTGTCGAACTCAACAAGAACTCTCTTTCCCATTTCCACATGGATGAAAATATTCCCATGAAACAACATACTATTCGGTTGATCTTCCAACCATCCACTTAGAGCATCACCCTGGATAATATGATCTCATATCACATAAGGCTCTATGTTCCCACCAATAAGACTCTTCCACCTATTTTAAAAGAGGGGATTGTACTTTCATCTAAAAGAGACAGCCTCTACCATCCTCCACTCTTGCATCCTGGCATAGGGTATCCAACTCTTCCATCACCATACAAGAATCTATCAATTCTTGAACCTCATACTACTGTGACTTACTATGCAAGGAATCTTCAACCACATTCCCATTACATTTACTATAATATATTTTAAGGTTTTTGTCCCAAAAAAAATCCATCCACCTCTACAGCTGCATGTTCAGATCCCACTGGGAGAAGATATACCTCAAGATCTCGGGATCAGTGAAGAACAAGAAGCGCTCCCTAATAAGTTAATTACCACGAACATTACTATGAACATGACCATTGTATGTTACAGATTGTGGGTGGCATAGTTACTCTCATGGGGACATAAGTACTTAGACCCATAAGAGATCACCCCATTCTGTTGCATCAACACACTCCAAAAGACATACCCTAAATATTCATAAAACACCTCAAATGTCACCACTTCACCTGGAAACCATAGTACTATGGCACTAACCAGCTTCCCCTTCAGATAACTGAAGGCTGCTTGGCACTTCTCACTCCATATAAAATCCGGGTCTTTCAAGGTCAAGGTTGTCCAGGGAGCAACAACTTGGGAGCAGTTGGGCCCGAATCTCTGGTAGTAACCCAATTGAACCAGGAAACTATAAACCCATACCAATTTCATGCATGCTACCCAAGAAACAACTGCCTCACCCATTGACTATTTCACTACTATCCCCTGCTCAGACACCATGTGTACAATGAAGTGCACTTCTTGTGCCTAGAACATGCACTTGGAAAGCTTCCCATGGAGATGGTGCTATCATAGGACCTCTAAATACATCCTCAGATGTGTGGCGTGATCCTCCTTTGATCTTGAGTAGATTAGGATTTCATCAATAAACATGACTATGAACTGGTCCAGATATTCCTTGAAGACTATGTACATGAGCCCCATTAACACGACTGGTGTGTTCGTAATGCTGAATGGCAGGATCATGAATTCAAAGTGCCCATATCTGCACCTAAATGCAGTATTTAAGATTTCACACTCCTTCACTATATACTGGTGATATCCTAACACAGGTTGATCTTGCAGAACCATCCTTCTGCCTTCAACTGATCAAAAATATTTTTGATCCTTAGGAGGGGGTAACAGTTCTTGACCATTATCTGGTTTATCCTCAGGTATTCTATACATAGCCTGAGACCAGCATCTACCTTATTTGCGAACAAGACTGGGGCACCCCATAGAGATTCACTTGGTTGAACAAAACCATTCTTCATTAGTCTGTCAATCTGAATCTATAACTCCCAAAACATAAAAGTCACCATCCAATAGGGATACATCGAAATCGGATGGTAACTAGCTTGCAAGACCATCCTGAACCCAACATCATGTCGACGGGGGAGATTCACCATGTCTCAAGGGAATATATCCACGAACTCACTGAGGACCCCATGACTTCCACCATCTTTGTATCTACCAAATCTGCTGATTTCTCAGATAACAGGGAATGGAGGGGCTCTAATCATTGGCTGCCTTCTAGACAACCCCGCTCTCGGATGAAATTCACACGTTGTCTTCCCATATCTGAAAATATAACCCTTATTTGGAAGAATTCGATAATATCACACATAGAGAATATATAGTTGATGCCTGGTATGACATCATATGGTTGCATCTATAGAATGTGAAGTTCCCCACTGGACTGATGTGGCCCCAACATCAGTCTACATCACCAGAAAACATGAGACAAGCTTATCTGACCTCATAATGGTGTACTAAAAACCAGGGGAATGGGAAGTATATCTATGTCTATACCCAAATAATGGGCTATAACGTGTGCAAAAAATGAGTGTAAAGCTCCTGAATAAAACAATGTGCATGCAAGGGTTCTAAACAAGATGATTTTACCTAGAATGACCTTGGGACCCTTTGGAACTGCTGCCTATGGGCGTGCAACTTCCCATGCCCAGCTCTTCTTCCCCTCAGCTATCAGACACCTCCATAACCACACCCTAGTAGAGGTCCCTAAGGAGCACCCTGAGGTCATCCTCCACTACAATGTCTGCTCTCGGAGGAGTGGGAGCCTCTTGTCCCTGCTGGTGCTGCTAAAAGTGCCTGGCTGTAAATAGTTGATGTTGAGCTGGGCACTGAACCTGCCCACCCACACTGTACAACACTCTATCTAGGAACTAATTCCGATGGTGAACATGAGTTCCATAGATGAATCATATTATTCATAGGGCCACAATAAAGGGGATAGGAATAAGATATTGAAACTGGAATTGATGGGGCCTGCTCCCCACTGGCCGAAACCTGGAAGGCCCTGATGCTGGTGGCCCACTACTGACATCATTCCCCTTTGATGAGCCCAACTTCCTCCCCTCTCATGGATCACCTCTCAATGTGTGCATCCTCTCCACCACTTAAGCCTTCTTTTGATCCTCCATGTATGTTAGTAAAGTGAAAGGAGTAACAACATACTGAAGAGAAGGTTGGGGTGCCTCCTCTAAACATCTCGCCCAAGACTCCTCATCCGGAAAGAGGTCTGGGGAAAAGAAAAGGACATCCTTGAACTTGATATCCAGCTCCCTCACTAACATTCTCCCCTACTAATGGTAGAGAATCTCTTAACTATTCTCAACCTTCATCGTGGATGAGTGGAATTCCTCCCAAAACTCCCTCTTGAAGTTAGTCAATGAAACCCCAGCCTCCCTCTTCTCTCCAAGATAGATCTTCCCGCACTTACATGTCGCTCCCAGCATCTGGATTACATATAGTGGAACCATGTACTCCATCAGATCCCAGATCAATTTGAAAGCATCCACTAACTCCTTAATCTAGCTTTTTGTCTCCATGTCTGAGATGTTTCCCTTGTACATCCCAAGGGTCTTCCACTGAAAGGCATGAATCTTCATCTGGCATTGGTCCTCCTCCTCCACTTGATCAGCCCTTTTCTAATCAGCAAAATCAGCCTCTCAGGCCTCGATCCCCCGCACTAACTATGGTCGCCATCCGGGTTCCATAGCTACAAGGTAATGAAGGAATGCATATTCCCTAGTAGTGCTGATGATTTGTTTTAAATTTTTCTTCGATTTTTTTATTTATTTTAAATCCCCAAAATACCCAAGACACACAAGAACATGAGTCATTTTGATGTATTTATCTTTACTAGGGTCTCTACCCTATAATAAGTGTATCCTCACTTGGTCGTTCGTTTGGTCCAAAGACCTTGCATCAGATCACGGGGGGCCCTAAAATCCCACATCCTAGCCGGTCTTCCCTAGCTTATTTCACACACCAGGATATCCTAACATTGTTTCCCTAAAATCCCAGGAAATCCCCACTATTCCTGACCCCAAACTCCATCCTATCTCTCAACTGTCCTCTCTAATACCATTCTATCATGACCCACCTTCACCAAGATGAGAGAAGGGACAAAAAAACTTCTAGAACATTCTTTCCTCAAGTTGAATGAGATATATTGACCCCCCGAGTCCAACCTTTAATAGGCCCCAGAGTTGCGACTAGACCAAGGGTATAGAATCAAATGAAATATGGAATGTATTACCCTATTATTTAGTAGTATTATGAGATATGATGGTAAAAAAACAAACAAATCCAAAAAATAATGAAGAAGTAATGTAAAACCAAAAATCCATTCCCATATTCATGTTCCAAATAATGTGCTACAAATTATAAGAAAACACCAAAGGGAAGAACCAAAAAAA
Organism: Viscum album; assembly: GCA_963277665.1. Taxonomy (NCBI): domain Eukaryota; kingdom Viridiplantae; phylum Streptophyta; class Magnoliopsida; order Santalales; family Viscaceae; genus Viscum; species Viscum album. Next base: position 1,318,041,161 of record OY728136.1, on the reverse strand, counting down.
GAAAAGAAGAAACACTAATGGTCCCAGCTAATGAACTAATACGGTCCTATATGGTCCTTGAATTCCTCATGGAAACCGGCAAATGTTTTTTATATACATAGGGTGAGTATACATGTATTCTCAGTAGGGATGACCAAAATATATCGTGCACATGTGGGGAGGCATTCTAATGCCCTATGAGAAAAAAAAAGATAACCAATACATCTAGAAAGGAAACTATCCACCCAAACCTCACCAAGGAACACAGCCCAAATAAGGCAATTGTGTAAAGTAATAGAAATAACACATCGATGTTTGGGTACCCAACACCACTTTCCCACTGGTTATTGAAGACATCCTACGTGTCAGACCTCCCCTGACTTTTTAACTGCAGTCTCCCTGTGGCCCCAACAACAACCTTTTGGGCCACCACAACCATGCATCCCACTTGTAGACACATTGGCCACAACAACCACACACATCAGTGCCTGCAGACACTTGGGATAGAACAACTATGACCGCACCTGAAGACCCCTGGTCCAGAACAACTACTACCCCACCCGAAGACACTTGGGCCTCATAATAATTACACATAAGAAATAAAAAACCCACACACACCTGGGTCAACAACCAAAACTACCCTTCCTGGAGAATCTTGGACTATAATGGACCTCAGGCCATCATAACATACCCAAAGAGTCTTGGGCTACTCTGGAAGGGGAGTAGAAAAGTAGCTAAAAACCAGCCATTCATATGAGTGTTGGAAAAAACACACTCCCCCTAAAATGGGGTTGTTTGGCATGAATTGACCAACTTGGGTGGGGTGTATTTAAGAAATATAAGAATTAGATTAAACATATAGGTAAAAAATCACTCATCCCAACCTAGGGGTTCCAAAACCATCCCATACACAAACACCCTTGTTAATATTCATTCATTAAAACCACCACAACCTCAACCAAGTCACAACACATTCCTACAAAAAAAATTCCCCATTGAACCCATTGTATTTATCATATTCAAGTGGTTCCATTTAAATAATTATTCACTACTGGGAAACTAACAGGTCTAGCAACAAGCCATGGAAGGAAAAACATCCATGTAGAAAATTAAGCTTTCACACCTGGTTTATTTGTATTGTCACAACAACAAAAGGGATCCATGAGATCCCCCGAAGTACTGGAACCAAACCAGGACCCAACATAAGGCCCCACACATCCGCAAATCCACAAACTAATAGCTGCACATTAGGAGACCCCATCCCCATCCTTGTCACCTCACAAGCACCAAGCAGAACAACCATAAACATCACCATAACAGAGCGATGGATTTTTTCAATTTAAATTCCCCATTCCTTTAGTTCGGTCTTTTAGTTTGGTTAACCAAGATGACCACAAAAGGATTATTATTTATTGATTATCAATTTCATCAAATGAGTTTATTTAATTAACCAGTTCCAATGTTAAATCAATTCAATGAAATAATTATCTAGAAAATAGAGGTCCATTAGTGCACAAGAAAGAACCACCAACAACCATGATTTTCAATGGACATAATCCCATACAATTCAAAAAATATTAGAAAATGTAAAAGAGTACAACATCATCATCAAACACACCCATTTATTCTTTAAAAACAATTTATCATCTTCATTAATGTTTGGTTTCATCCATACCTGTAGGAACATTATCATACCCACCCTTGCATGATACATAGTAAAGAGATACGAAGGAACAACCCTACTTAGATGATCAAAGACCGATGTTTTTCTCCGTGCGCCAAGAACAGGGGATCCGTAACTTGCATGGGAGGAACTCTAAGAACTATAATAGTGACTAGGAAAGGATCTAGCATAGGTTCACCACTATCCTTAGAAAGGGGGCTCCAATCTCTCCAATGAAAGGAAAGATACTAGCCAAGAATAAGAAATAATCCTCGTACCATAAAAGGTGAGATCCTAGAGTTACGAGATATGAATTCTTGAAATGATTTATTATAGGATTGTGGTTTCTCCACATAGATGGGTGGTTACACAATATGGAATTAATTATCATTTAATAATTCTCATCAGAGATGTGGTTATAATGGATATGAGCTAAATGGATTCCTTTAAACATGGGAAAAACATAATAGGGGAGGAATTGGAATGTTCGAGAATAGGGTGTGACATAGAGGAAAAGACACATGTTTTGGTAAGTCAAGGTTTTCAAGGCTCTTGGGGGGTTTTAGACATCATTAATGGGATTTTAATGTATTTGAAAAAGTTATTAAAACACTTTTACCTCAAACGATATGTTGCGGGGTTAGAACTAGGAAAAGCTGGAAACTGGAAAAAAAAATGGACGAGACCCCATTTGGTGAGACACCGTAATGGTTCCACCATCACTGTGCCACTGTAAGCGGTGACACCATTTCAGTGTGTTCCCATGATGGTGTGGCCTCTATGATTCCATTGCCACTGTGTCATCGTGACTAGTGCCACACTTTTTGTGGAACTGTTTGATGCAACCATGTTTTTTGGAAAACTCATTATTGAGTCACTATCCAGGCCATTACATGATGATAATGGATACCATATATAGATCTTTTGAGGACTCTCAAGGAGATTCACATGTATATTTTACTATATAAACGATACTTTCGAAGTTATGATATCAAATTCATAGTTCATTGGTAATGTTAGGAGGGAATAACCATTATCCTATAGAATAATGTAGTTTTGATGTCTTGGAAAAACACAAAAGATAACATTGAATTTAGTTATTTTCTAGGATTAGAATGTTATTATAGGATTTTTTATTAATTTATCAAATTTCGATCACCCCATAACTGCTTTGAAATATAAGGAAGTTAATATTGAATATATATAGTAATTTCATGAATCTTCAAATGAACTGAATAAGATACTGAATTCTACTTTTATGTTGATTCTTCTATAGCTAGGTTATTGTTTATGTTTTTATTATGATCCCTTGTGAATATTCTTTGGTTGTGTCCCTATAAAAAACAATCTTATGTTCGCAAGTAATTCACACTAGTTATTAATTTATTATAATAATTATAAAACCCATGTCATTGAATTGTATGTTTCTATGCATGATTTGAAATGAAGATAACATTTTCCCTTTATAGAGAAATTTACTATGCATACAAATCACAAAGGTAAGAAATATATCTTTTCTCATAAACAATTCAATCACAGGTGAATAAAATTTGTTGAATAATTACTTACTCTTGATTTAGATCTCTCTTACACCCTTCCTCGTGGAAATTTATTCATGGATTCTTTAATAATATGTTTAATGTGTAGTCAGTGAAGGAAAATCAGGATTATAGGATGTTTATGAGTTGTTTCATAGAATTGAATTTTGATTTGAAGAAAGATATATATGAATTATTCATATCTAGTGTGAGAGTCCCTCATTCTACAGTTAATTAGATTCATAGAGATAATTTATCTTATTTATAATTTTTGTTTTAATGTCTAATTTTGAACAGTGTAGATACTACTGGATAGTCATCTTAATCATCTAATTGAACAAAATATTTCAATAATCCATTTATAGTACCTCTTTCCATAAGTAAAGGAGGTGTATTGGATTTTCATCATTTTTAGGTTATATATCCCGGTGATACCAAGACAAATTATGATGTTATTCATAGTATTAATGTCCAAGGATGAGACATGTAATTATAGAGTTTCTGAAAATTTGCCTCACTTATCATGAACTAAAATCCAGAATTTATATACGCATTGGTTCATTATAGATATTTCCTATTCCTACATGGAAGTGGGATGAGATATCCACGGAAATATTTATTATATTTTATAAATATTCTCAAGGAAGAAATAGAATATGGGAAATAATCAATTAATAAACTAAATAATATATTTTCATTCCAACCAATGAGTGTTTTAATATAAAATATCTCATAAATATTTACTTCCCAGAGATTTGCAAACAATATGGGTGTTATGAACTAGCCAAGGATACCCTAACTTGATACTCGAGTGGTTATTTTGATATGTGATTCATATTGTTCACTTCCATTCTAGGTAAATGTTCATAAATATTTTATCCACTATAATGTTTTGAATGCCATTTATATTCTTTAACCAAATGTATTTATAGATAAAGCTTAATGAGAACATGGTTTGCAGGTTGAACAAATAATTTATAGCCTTATGAAATCACAAAGATATAGTTATAATAGAGTTATTTCATATATCATGAGTTTAGGGAATAATAGGTGTAATCTAGAACCTATTTCATATTTAAGGGGTTTAAAAGATTTATTTTATCATTATTATATTGAATGCGTACCTTTTGTTGGTTGAGAATCCTTAAAAAGATTAGATCAAAAATATAAAGACATAATGGGTTATGAATTTTTTTTATGAAGGACTTTAGATATATATATATATAAAGTATTTGTATTTTTTCCTTATAATATTGGAAACAAAATGACACAATGTGCATAAACCTTTTTTCATTTGTAAATATGCATTTTAGGTAGGGTTCACCATTTTTATTTTCTTCATAATGGTATTGTTACCTTGGTTTTGGAAACATGATTTATGATGCCTATAATGATTTAGTTATCTTTTCATTACATGCTATCAGGTTGGGTTCACCATTTTTTATTCCTATTTTAATATTTGGGAGAGGCTATTAATTGTGGGTGTATAAGTATGTTTTCAACATCATTCACATTGGGTTCACTATTCCCATCTATCATGGAATCTCCCAATGTATCCCACATCCATTACAAAGTACAAACCAAGGTTCCATAGGTACAAAGTCATTTAGGATTTTAATCTAAATAACACTTAGGAACTCACATTGGTCTAGAGGATGGGTTATCAGGATCATCGTACCCTATTTGGGGAAATTATTTCATACTAAAGGACTATCTTGTAGATTTAGGACATGCATTTAAATCTCTTCTAAATCATGGTAGAGTACAAGTTAGCCTAATAAAATGATAGGGTGTTGAATCATAATATATGTTGAGGGGGTTCTTTTTATGTGACCATCTATATATATCCAAGGTTCTCCATATATTTCCCATTATTTCCTATAAACTGGAAGCTACATATATTTTCAAGCCCTATAACCAAGCACTGTGAATTTTACTATCATCCAGGTAGGAAATTGGTTTTTTAATTGAGGGATTAAACATTTATGTGGCACTTGACATATCATGTTTATAATAAGAATCAAACCCCACATAGTTAATTTTTTTTAAGTCGAGCTATTTAATTTCATGTGGAAAGGACATATATAAGGGTAATTGGCATAAGGTATGAAGGTCGAGACATAACAAGGCATCATAATTATCCTACTTATAACATAAATTATATTCTTCATATTTTGGTCTTCTTAAAACGTATTTATTGGAAGGGGTGATGATAAATACTCATAGTGGTTAATTCCCTAGAGTTGAGAAATTTGGGAATTACTTTTGGACATACACTAGGGTGGATGAACCTATATAAAGGCAGTCATATTATGTTAATTAACAGGTATTACACGCTATGGTTTTCCTGAATGGGTAATATTCATGGTGTAAGTAATATGATCTTTTCATGTCCTTAAACACACATGATTCATGATTGGTGTGTGAAAGAAGAGACATAAAACGATTAGGAACACTGCACATGGATATGAGACAAACATATTGGGAATATCTGATAGAGTGTATGATATGGATCTCTTTCTTTAAGAATGCATCTATGTATATTTATTATATAAGGAATTAGTGTCCTTGTAGTTTTATTTTCCCCTAATCTATTAATGGGTTTAAGGTACTTTGGGGAATTTTCGAGGCTTACACCTATAGGATGCCTACATATAAAACCACCTCTACCCATTCATAGATGAGGAATATGAAGAAATCATAGTAAAATTTTGGTTGTATTAGACCAGTTAATTGGAATATGGAGGGTCTTATTCCTGGTTAGACACCCTTTGGAAGATACCTGAGAATTTCCAACTGATGGATAAAGAGTGGAGACCATGAGTGTCCAGTTGAGCATGTATGGATAGAAGGAATATCCCCGAATACCCATAGGATTTGATGATTATCCATTCATATTCAATCATGGAAAATTCCCATATAAAGGGTGAATTCCAAACCAAATACTAAAGGTTTGGGGTTCACAACGTTTGAAAGCACATGCCTTAGTACTTATGCTGGAAATGGCTGACATGTCTTGGTGTCTGAATCTAATATATAAAGATTATCTTCCTAATATGACCTAATTTTTTAATAAACTTGTATTGAGTCTCTACCCAACATGTATGGGGTGTCATCCTGACATGTCTGTGATATAAACCTAGCATGTCTGGGATGCTTCACAAAATCAATACAGAAATGTCTAAATTACATTGTGTGATCAAAGATGACATAAGTAAAGACTATAATGTGTTCCAAGTAACATCTCTACATGACATCACATTCCTTGGTTGATATATTTATAGGGATCTTCATGACTTCATTTACATGTCTAGAGGACCTCGTGTGACATGGTAAAATTTATGGGTGTTGTCTCCTGACTAATTAATAAGCCACATGATATGAATGATCCCTTCACATGAAAAACATCATTTCATTATCCACATATATATTTCATATTTTTTTTAGATTTTATCACATAAATTCCATAATATTCATCAAACATTGGCCAATTGAGACACCACATGACCATGATGAATTGTATAAACTCTTTTGAATTATCTGGTAGGTGTATAAGAGGTCTATTGTGTGATCAATAGGGTGATAATGTGAATCATATATACATCATATTTAATTCCTTAAGTTGTTCCTCCAATTAATCATAATGGAATGCTCTTGAAATTGTATGGATCTCTACAATAAGAAATAATCTATCATCTCTATTATTCAGTATGTATATGTTTTTGTGCTTGGGGGGATTTATAAGCATTGAATCCCCATATCAACACCATTTCAAATGGAACATAAATCATATTTATGGTCTTGATTCGGTGGAGGGAGCATCACATCACATTTCTATCTTGAAACTGCCACATGTCATCCATGGCATCATCATTTTGAAGCATGATAAATAGAAACCATCAAATAACTCTATAATTTCTTTATTTAATATACCCATGGATTCTAAAAGGCTTTCACATATCATATTTGACATGTCTAATGGCCTTTGTAATATGAGGTCGATATATTCGGAATTATTTTTGAGATGTGGGTTTCAGTTGCAGAGTAATTTCATGTGATTGAGGAAGACATGTACGGGGAGCTTCACAGGATCAAACTATCCGATTGAAGTCCCTTTGTGAGATCAATCTGGCATGTCAAAGGGAACATTAATGATTAATGGACTGATCACATGAGATTCATAACCCATTCACATTCAAAAGAATGTAACTTTTCCTCACACGAGGGTAAATCCTTTTTCAAGTTTTGTTATTTATTTTAAAAGTATGTTTACATTTTACCATTGATTATATGTTAGGGAATAAAATTATTGAATGGATTATTCTTAGTTTCATCGCATGATGACAGTAACATACCCAAAGGTATTTACATGGCATGGTCAACATGACATTGTGGATCTCATGTGAATGTTGAACTGACCATGTGAGTTGTATAATCCCTTCACCAGAAAATTAACAAAATTTAAATTACCTGATGCTTCCACATTTTTTAGATGTTATTTTTCAATATGATTTATTCTATTATCAAGCACTTTTCAATTGACATGTCGCATGATTAGAGGAACTCAATTGATAGAGGATAAAATAATCATGAAGACTTTACAGAAGGGTTTCACATGATAAAGCGGGCAGTATGATGGGACGTTTTTTGATAAGAAGGATTCACTATAAGGGAATCAATTGATATTCATCCGATCATATGTAATTCATAATCTATCCATGTTATGTTCCTATTTTCAGGTGTTTTCATGTCTTTATGGGGGCCACATGATCTTTTAATCTGAGTCGCATAATTTTCGTGTAACAATGCCTCTAATTCATCTATTTTTTGGATAAAATAAAACCATTGCATCAAGTATTTATTTCAACCTAAAAATTTTGATGATCATTTGGATGGAATCAAAAAAATGTACCCCCAGATGAAAGGTCCAAAGGGACAATGAGTTATTTTTAAGGAAATTGAATTCCCATCTGAATCCATTGGAGTTTCACTGGTCAGTGTTCTGAGAGGATTTTGGTCTTATGGGTGACCTTTGGAATTCCATTAGAAACCCTATAAATATGGAAGCGAGGGACCATTTATTTCACCAGTGAAAAATACCTTTAAATCACTTGTGATCTTCTATTTTATGTTACTATATCATGATACCACTTCACAAGACTGCTTCGTGTTACTCCATTGGAATAAACATTCACGAGACTCTATCACATGAACTATCCAAATGGCCTTCCTGGCATAAATAATTTCTAAATTGATCCGTTTATTAATAAATGATAATTTTTTTATTCTATTTTGCATGTATTTGACTATTGGTTAGTCTTGTATGCTTCACGTGGTTTGATAAAACTTTGACATTTTATCTTTTAATCATTTATCAATTCACATGACCCATATATGGTTACTTGATCTTAAGTCTTTATATAGGGTCATATAATAATGAGGTGTTACATGGGTCACATGATTCAGAGGACTACAAACGGTCCTTGTTATCATGAACCCTTATATGGGTCCCTTTATTTTTCTAATTCTTCCCACTCTGCAAACATATTTTTGCAATTCCCTCTTTTGGTATTGTACTCCTTCTCATGTATTCTTAATAATCTTGTGTATATGGATTTCAATAGGTAGACATCTCATAATGTGGTCGGACGGAGGGATATGATTTTTAGGACATGTAATTACAACCCTTGATTCTAGGTATTTTTTAGCAATTGTATTTTAAGGGACATTCTTCTAACTGTACTTCCGAACTACCCTAAATTGCACATACTACCTTTGTATGGAATAGATTTTTTGGATGATGTTTTTATTCCTTCGCTTGACTATAATCTTCCATCTCACGGTTTTTCATCTTATCTTGATTTCATTCAAATGAATATTTTTGAAGATGAAAAATTGTTAATTGAACAGCCCTATAGGATATCCTATATTTTGGATAAATCCCCTATGACTCTAGAAAGTCATAATCTCTCACATCAACCAATTTCTCAGAGTTACTCAAACATATTTATCTTCTATTTTAATATTCCAAGAAATATATGGATTTTAAAGAGGGGCTTTTGATGTATAGCTAACTTCAATGACTAATTGGAATAGCCATTCTATATTAGTCAAAGTTTCTCATAATTATTAAATCAACTAAAAGATATCGATCATTATGATGTGGCATGGATTTCCTAGTTTTAATTTACCATAAATAAAAACTACATAGAGAGATGATTATTCATTGTTGTATTAGAAATAAATCTTTTAATATATCACATTGAAAATTAGGGATCAGCCTCTATGATATTTATCAGTTGGGAGGAATTCCTCCTCTTGAGGATATGCATAATGACTTACTTCATTTTGTGGATGTTTCATATGACCCTGAACAGACTCCAACCTTGGAATGGTATATCTCATCCATTATGAAGATAATATTAATAATTATTTTAATCTATGATCAAATCTTTCTTTGTATGATTGGATCTACATCGTCCTCTATCTATGTGTGACACAGCCAACTACCCTACACCCTCATTAATGTCCTTCCCAAAATCTATGAGAGAGTGATGTATCTTATAAAAAAATTCTAGAATCTTGAGAAAAAACGTCATTATTATATAAGTTGATATTGAAGGTGTCTTTATGTCTTACATTATTGGGGTTTTTATGATATTTTTATGAATGAATAATTTTTTTCTGATTTGCGATGTATGCTTGAGAGTATGAGTAGGAACATTATTGATGGAATCCAAATTTATATAAGGGCATAATCTTAATTCTAGTCATCCCAAATATTTCCCATATTTATCATATCCTTGTTCATATATTATAAGGTAACATCCTCTATCAGGTTGGTATCCCTTTCAAATTATTATTTGGTTGGAAAATATATAATTTCTAGTGTTATAAATATCATAACACTACTAATACACCTCATTCATCATTCATTCCTAGTACTCTGAATGTTTTTTGGGTTAATGTGATACCATTAGGTCCCAACAATGTTATTAATATGATGACCCAATGTGATCATTTTATCTTCAGGACCAATCCTTCAACTACTAGGATAATTATGAATAATGATAATGATTATCTTGACATGATGGAATAAAAAATATCTCTCCCGGATGGTGTTCTTAAATATCTCATAGATGTGATTTTTATTAGTGGGTGATATACCTCTTAATTATTTTCTATCATGTTTTGATGTATTCAAATGATTTCCCCTTAAACATTTTATGGTGTGTGGGTATAATTACATTATTGTGTCATTCTATAATTTTATGTTATACTAGCACACTAAGATACAAATGAAAAAGTCATTCTTCTACCTTTCAATTCCACAAGAAGTATATCTCACAACTATAACCAAGATTAGGTGTAGTCTTTCCTAAGATGTATCTATAATTGACTAATCCATTAGGTGGAAAATCCCTACACTTCACCAGGACCCTTATTTATGGTTTTAATAGAGTTACTTTCAGTCTTCGAGATAGCCTAATGTAGTACTATTTCATTAGTTACAGTTATCCCATTAGTAAGGCCTGGTTTTTAGAGGAATATGGTCCTTCCATATTTGTTTCTGATGATGTACCCGCTAAAGGAGTAGTATACAATGTTTCTTCTTTTTTTTCCCCATTAACTCTGATAGAACTAATACCTGGTTAAATCTTGTTAACCATCCATTCTTTTAGTGCGCTCCCTTATATAGTCATCATGGATTGGGTATGAATAAGGCTAATTTGGAAGAAAAATTGGGCTATTATTATCAATAATTTGTTAGATTAGATCGCTAACCAGGAGATATTCCTTCACCGAATCTTTTTTGATATGTGACAGTTGTCTTTAATAATTTAAAACTATATAAAATAATGCTACAAATTGTCCTAGACCAAAAAAAACTATCTAATAGTTATATAGATAAGTTTAGATTTGATTAAGTACATTCTCTAGTCCAATCAATAAATGTAGACTCAAGGTGCTGGATAAGAGACATCAGAAAGTCTCTTAACTGCATGCTCAGAAGGATGATTTAACAAAAGAGATAACAGAAAATGAGGGGTACATTGCCCATGAATTGTATGATATTTTTATATCATCAACCCTATTCGAAATCACTCCTAAATGTTGTGAATAATTGTCTTATTTAATTGATACGTGTTGTTCTTTTTGATAAAAGAAGAGATAGGATAAGTGGTACTGCAGTGTTCAATTGACACCACTCACCAGACTGAGGATGACTTGGTGAACTTGGACAACCAAATTTTATTATGATCTAGCTGTAAACATGGATGTTTTTTTGTAAACTTGTGGTTGAGACTCCAAATGTAGAGATTCCTCCCATTTTTTCACAATGTTAACGAACGAACATTTTCAAATATTGTACATTACCATCAGGATTTATTCCATTCTTGATGTGCATCGAATTCTATTGAACTGATCTCATATGAGTCATAAAATAAATTAATATTTTTTATAATACCATATAAACCCAAATTCCTATAAATGAATTCTTAAATGATAACATTCTTTCTATGAGAACTATCTCTCAACCATTAATGTCATGAGATGGGTAATTAATGTATCAACTCTAGTCATCTCTGGATAACCTGGATCAATAAGATAATTCCTATGATAGATATCCTTGAGGGAGAGAACTCCAATTCCTCTCTATGTAAGTGGACATATAAATAATAACATAACGTTTTCTATGAAAAAATAATGGTCTCTAAAATCTTTGTATATTTTGTGTTTTGCATTTGCCTAATTTTTTCCTAAGATTAATATAAAGAAATCTTAAAAGGCATGGACATAGATTTTTCCTAGGGTTCCCTTTAGATGTTGTCATCCTAGAGTTTTTTGTGCCATTTTCATACCATAAAGGCTCAATATTACATGGATCACACAAATAGTGTATCTATTGAAAAAACAATCCAATTTTTCCTAGGATTACTTTTATCGATTTTCATCTGGGATAATTTTTTTTATCTTTTTATTTTCTATTTAAAGTCATAAAACTATACCATAATTGTAGTTTTGGGTCTTCTGGATTGGACCAACTATTTATGAAGTTTAGGGTCTTCTGGCTCTAAATTTTTGTTCTTATAGTTTAGGTTATTCTTGTTATGACCATATATTCTTATATTTTAGTTTCTTCTAGATCGGACATTTAGTTGATATATTTTAGGTTCCTTTATCTCAGACCCACTATTTCATTAGTTTAAGGACTTCAAGATCCTAACATCTATTGTTCTGCAATAGGGTATTTTTTTCGTAGAACATCTATTTTTGTTGTTTATTATCTTCTAGCTCCAATTAACTGTTGTTGTAGTTTAAGGTCTTCAAGATCAAACGTTCTATTTTTTGTAGTGAAGGATGGGTAATAATGAAGGGTTAGAGAACCCTATATTATGGATGGGATTCTAAAGAATGAGTGTCCATGAAGGGTTATGATATACTAAATTATTCCTTGATATTATGAATAATGAATATTTATGAAGTGTTCTGACTCCCTGCATTCTTGAAAGAATCATTGAGGATGAATATCCATGATGCGTCATGACATCCTTCATCCTTGCTAAGATTCGGTTTGATATATGGTGAAATATTTGGGATGTCCATTCCACATGGATTTTTCAAATATGGTTTTTTTAAATCACATGACCTGGAGATTGAACCAGTGAATATGGAATGGGGTAGCTATGCTGACGACGACCAAAAAAATATAATGGTGTTGAGTTATTCCATGGTGTTTCCAAGGATCATGAAGATTGGAGTTCCTTTCATAGAAAGAGTTGTTTCCTCTAGTTAATGGGTCAAAGTCTCTTATGTAAAAGCCCATAGTTCATACATTAATGATAATGTATATGGTCCCCCACTCTTAATTATTGTCTGTGAAAGGTTTAAAAAGATTCAAACCTTTGGAAAATGATTTTGGAAGTAGGGGAAGGCTATCCAAGGAGGGTTATATCACCCTAGTGATAACTATGATTAATTTTTAAGGTATTCTGTCCCACACCATGTGGTTTTCAGTCACATGTTGTGGGCCATCAAATTCCCTCATAAAATAATATAACATTAATTATTTGAGAATGGGTAAAATACATGGTGAGTTAACATCGATGAAGTCGAGTCCACTTGAATAGTTTGTTTAAGTATATTATAAATCATCGTCTAGGAATATTTGAGCTAACAGAAAATAGGTACAAGTGGGTAGAATATAACCATTAGTAATGGGGGAAGCCAATATCACACATATCCAGGAAAATATCTCATGGGTTTAAGGAATACATTCCCTCCACGATTAAAACACCCACTAAGAGTATGGTCCATAGTGTAATATTATTCACTAGTGAATTCTAGTGGGGTCCCACCAAGTAATTCATTCCTTATTGCCAATACACTATAGGGGAGAACCAAGAGAACGAGATCCCAAGTCACATTTAGTTTCAAGAGAAGGGTGTCAAATCTAGAAATTGGTTGTGTCAACTTAGACATCGAATACATGAATTTGGTTTATAGAATATGTAATACTCATGAAGGTTTCAATAACACTTAATGCTGTTTTTCCATGTATTGATAATGTTAATCCTGTGAGGGGATGTGGAAAATCATTGATCCAAATTTTTCTTGGACTAGGGTATCCAACAAGAATAGATCAACATTTAATTGGGAATCACGGTGGGGTCCATGAGCTTTATCCCTTGACTAATTATTATCTAAATTTTACCTAAACTCAATCGATGAATAGTTTAGTGTGTAGAGATTTTAAATTTTTTCAAAACACCCTTTATGGGTTTTCATTATAACAAGTTGTTTCTCTATTTCATTAGCAGTTTAGGGTATTTATATTTGAAACATTGAAGGATAAATTTTAAGATCATACAACTCTGACCAATGTTCATGTTGTGTAAGTTCATTATTCTCATAGACCAGGTATCAAGAGAGTTTTCAATAAATAGCCTAATTGGGATTCCCTATATCAAAAGTACCCCATAACCATCCCAGGCTGAGATATTAGAGATCAAAAAGATCAGAACCCATTTTTTCTATGAAAATATAAATTTGGTTGATGGTCAGGAGATCATACATAAAAACCAGGGGTAGATATGCATAGTCAAAAAAAGATTCCCCTGAAGCTGGGTTTCCTTTCTCAAGGGACATGAATGGTTTGTGGGAATTCAAGACACTCAAGACGTGAAGTGTAGTTTACAAGTTATGGTGCTTCGAAAGGTGATGGAAGTAGCCCGATCAATGGTTGAATAGGGTTAGTATCTTTTGGACCTTTGATAAATAGTGATAATGACTGATGGTCTATAAATTATACATTCATGTTGTGGGGACATATATGTCCTGTAGTTTAACATCATATGATGTGTACAAATCCCATTCAGTTTTAACCTCATGTGGATGGACGTAGGAACTGATGTGAAATTGTGAAATATATTATTAAATATAATTTTCACTAGTTTTGGTGTATATATGAAAGAGGAATACATTATCCATACATAGTCATACTAGTGGGTAGACATATGTTTGAGCTTTTCATATGTATATTTGTCTCAGTCATAGGCAATATGTACATTGATCTTAATTTGGTGTAGGAAAAGTCAGTCTAGATAACATGGTTATCATTAATAATAGGAATGTGCAATTTTTTATGGTTGGGATTTCCTGGGTTTCCCTATCCATATTTTAATGACCATAATCATTACACAATCATATCATTAATGAGATACCATTTTATAAATTTTAATTGTATTCAAGGGAGAGGGGTATTTTTTTCAATCCATGGTGACTATTAACATATTGTTTTATTAATGGGTCTTATATACATATGAGATCATGTGTGGGCAAAGGCAACTTTCTTATATCATTCAATCATTGAGGTGGACGATTCACCACTAGCATAGATTCATTTATAAGACAAACAACTCTATGAAATTTTATGTCTCGAAAGATGATCTATATTTTATGTAGTTTAGAGTCACATGACTATGATCATTTCATGTAGTTTAACATCAAGTGACTAAGACTTATCACCATGTTGAGTAACTAAATCATAGAAATTTTGTCTTCACAAAATATTCACATCCCAAAATGGATGGGTGCGAGAATATGATGCCATAATAATTTATTGAAAATGGGTATGATGCATAGATATGTAACATCAATAGTATCTAAATATTCTTGAATAGTTGGTTTATGGGATATGTAAAACATTACTTAAGATTATATGAGTAAGATGGAGGTGTAAAATTATGGCTACATGTTGACCATTGATAATTGAGGATTCCCATATTCCAGACAGTGAAGACAATAACAACGGGGTTTAAGGGGGCCTCTCTTCTAA
This sequence comes from Viscum album, assembly GCA_963277665.1. Classification (NCBI taxonomy): domain Eukaryota; kingdom Viridiplantae; phylum Streptophyta; class Magnoliopsida; order Santalales; family Viscaceae; genus Viscum; species Viscum album. The sequence goes on along the minus strand of OY728136.1, from coordinate 1,318,025,641 downwards.
GAGAAAAACACACACTAATAATAAGATATTTGTCATTTTATTTACCAACCATTGAATACTAGTCATACTCCTTTTTATTAACCAATACCTATTCCTAGTTCTATAAAAGGGAGAACCATAGGAAAGGGCACCCAAGGTCTCTGGGGTTTCAAGATAAGGATATCAACTAAAAGTACTTGTACATATCACACCAGATATCAATGATATGAATTTGGTTAATGGGTAATGTAATAGACAATATGTATTTGAGAAACCTCTAGGATACACCAACGTGTATTGAAAACATTTTCGAGGACAAGGGATAAGACATAAAATTATTGAATACACAGTCATCAGGGGTGACATATTTGGCTTGAAGAAATATTATCATTCAGTTTAATTCCATGAAACATGGTAGTTATCATGAAGTTTAAGGTCATGTGATTAGCATATAGTCATACAGTTTAACATCATGGGACTAGGACATGGTTCCCTATCCCAAAAAAGTCTTCACCGTGTTGTCTAGATCATCATTCCATGTTCCCTAAGCTCACACGATTCTTAATCAGTGCTTGAAACAAGGGATAACTGGGAAATTTATTAAGCCACGTGAGAGTGCGTAAGAGGGAATATGTGGGGTTTTCCACATTTTATTGTGTATTTTATCCTCTACATGGATATTACTCTCATGTAGGAATAGGATTGGGGGTAATGGATACTCATGGATGGGTCTAAAATGGAGGATCTAATTATCACTACATATCACATGGTGGAAGGAATCAATCCCCACATTGTTTATATAGAGTTCCTTGTATGGGTCCAATCCATATGTAGTTAGGGTGAATTTTTAATATTATATATGTTGTGGATGGGCCTAGGATGGGAGATTTGGGCATCACTATGTAGCCTAAGTAAACATGAATCAATGCACACAATGTTCTTTTGTAAAAATTACCTATGTTGGCCTTACCCATACATAAGGTGGGGTGATTTTATACTATAGATAAAAATATAATTAGAGATCTGAGCATCACTCAATATCACATGTAAATAGAAATAAAACCATATATATTTCATAAAGAGAAAGTATTCCACACAAGTATAAATCATGCATAGAGTGGGAATTTTTTTCATTTATATTTTAGTTGGACCCATAATTTATGATCTATATGTCGTTAAATATCCTATGATATCAAGAATCAATACCCACATATTTATTTAATGAAAACATCTCGATTTAGTTCCAACCCATACACAAAGGGTAAGTAATTTTTCTTTTTCTATAACATTCAGAACAAAAATTTTAAATCATCGCATCACTATGTATCTGATGATAGTAGGAATAAAACCATGCATATTTCTTAGAAGGAAAACATTTAACATGTTTCAGGCCTATATGTATATGGGGGCATTGTATCCAATTATATTATGGCTAGACAAAGGATTTACGATCTGGGTATCACTACATATCTTCTGATAGTATGAATCAATCCACACATAGTTTTTGAAATGGAGGATTATCTATGTTGGTCTGACTCACACACACAGATTGCGGTATATTATTTTTTCATTCTCATAGATCAAGATCATGTATAGTGAACCATTAATGAATTATCATTCTTTATATAGTTTAATATCATGGGTTAATGACATCTCTTGTGTGGTTTAACTTCACGTGGTGAGGACGTCTTCCAAGAATTTTTTCAATATATGGTAAGGGGATAAGATTCCATGTATATTAAATTATTTGTTCTATGAATTAGGATCTCATGATGGTATCTATACAAATTACTTCTTGAGAAACACATCATTAGAGAAAGTTTTGATGTATTCTCAATCCATTGTGTCTATTGAGTCAGCTCCATTTTAATACACATTTTGTATGATGTAAGGCCCTTCCCACTTAGGTTAAACCTTTAGAGGATTATGTCCTAGTATCATTATGGTTCTATGAAATAATACTAGTTCTCCATGATGGAATTATTGTAGGATAACCTTATCCTTGGTGGATCACACAATCTGATTCTAACGAACTCTGAGGTTGTGTAGTGTGTGCAACCATTTCTCCTCAAGTGATTAAAACTCAACCAAACACTATTTCAAATAATCATCATCTAAGAGTTTTTCATAGATATCAATTCATATCAAGGGTAACTAGACAATAAGGTGAATAATTTCTATTATTCCATATATAAATAAATATAGATTGTATTGTGTTGTAGTGTGTGTGGTTGTACAGTAATCCCATAAAGCATAAAAGAGATTGTCTACCCTGTACTTCTTTTCTATGTCAACTGTTTTAGGGATTATATTGTATAGAGTCTTATTTAATGCCTCTATCTATCCATCGGGTGTTGCATTTTAGCGGCATGAATGGTTAGACATCAGAGTTATATTCCTCAAATAGTATCTTTAATTTGAAAGAACAGACATTGGTGTTTCTTTTTATAAATTTTGTGTGAGGGACACCAAATCTAGTGATGATATTATACTTTATGAATTAAATGGTATTCATCATACTTACATCCATTAGGTTATTTCCTTACTCCAATTATAAAAGATATCAGTAGTTGTAAGGATGTAATTAAAGTGTTTAGCTGTGGTAGGGGGATATGTCCCCACAACATCCATTCCCCGTATAGAAAAAATCCAATAATACATAATTGTATGTAGACACTCTAGAGAATGATTTATATTTTTTTCATGAATCAGGAATTCATGAAATTTCTTGTTTAATTCCAAAAAATCATTTATTTTTGATTTATAGTGGTAACAAAGCCTCCTAATTCTATTGGAGATTCTATCCACATATTGACGAGCACCATAGAAACCCAAAAATATTTCATCCATATGTGTGGCAAATTATCCTTATATTATTCATATGAGGAGTATTCCATAAAAGACTCATTTTTAGAGGTAGTGTTTCTCATTTGGTCCATCCCAAAGGGTAAAGTTCACTACTCGACATTGAGTATATTCTCTTCTATATCGATCTAATACGTTTGCCCCATTTTGGATGTTATTGACTATGGGATCAATCAAATCAAAGGGATGATATCGGTTCATTACTCTCTAGGGCAGTGTTTTCTTTTTTGATTTCCTCTATTTCACAAAGGAAAACTAATGAAACCACCCTTCTATGTGTGATGAGGATAACCAATTCCTCATAATCAAGGTACTCCATGATTTTAGATGCATTATCCATTACATTGGAAAAAACATTTTTTATCAAGGTACGTGATTCAATGTTGGTGAAAAAGGTAATTAGTCCACAAATCCAATGACATAACTGATGATAAGGGATAATTATTCATTCTTGATGGAATAAACATATTTGATTTTTTTGAACACTAGATCTGAATCCTTTTTGATGTTATGGCATGATTTCTTCACCTATAGCTCTAGTTTATGTTGACCATGAGGATTTCATATTTTACCTCATTAGTAGTGAAGCCTTCATAAAAAGAGAAAAAGTGGTAAACTTTTCATTATTCTGGGAAACAAATACAATCCTTACACAAACCCAGTTTATATTCATATTTTCTATCTTCTTTACAATTGGAATTCATAAGGAACATTAAAAATAAATCTCCAACATTTAGGGAGTTACATATGAAGAGAAAACTTCTTTATCTAGATTTTTGGGTCCCACTAGTCTGATTTCAATAGTTGGATGTTTCAAAAAGATATCATCCAGGGCCTTCTTATAAATTTCTTTGTGTGAAATAAAATGGATGTCATATTATTGCAGAATAACCACCCATTTGTACAAATGTGTTTTTAACATATGTCTGCCAAGGATTTACTTGGGAGGGTCACTAAGGTAGAATAAGTGTACTTTTTTATGCTACATGTAATGCCTCATCTTTTTCACTGAAAAGTTGAGTGTAATGTATTTCGTATCAATTTCGTAATACTAGGTATCAATACCTACCATTATTCGACTAAGTTTTTCGAGGTTTTTTTCTTTCCTTATAACATTTTTATATATGAGGAGAGCACCAAGAGATAATTCCATGGTGGCTGTCTATAAGATAAGTGTATTTCCTTCCAAAAGTGGCATTAATATGGCAGGTGTAGTAGAACCTACATGAGGTTCTCAAAAGCATCATGGCAGTCATCATCCCTTTGGTAAGTGACTCCATTCTTCATTAACATAGTGAATGGGAGGAATGTTCAAGATAGGATGGATATAAAACCTCAAATATAATCAATTTTCTCTTAGATCCCCTTTATTTATATAAGATTACAGGGGTGGAACATTGCAATGATTTCAATATTCATTTATAGATTGACCTTGATGCCAGTATGGAGTACCATAAAGGAATGAAATTTTCACAACATCACTCTGAAAGAAACAATCGGAGGAATTATATTCAAAATATAATGGTACAACTTGCTGAGGATTTTATAAAGATCTACGAGGTGATCAAATCACTTTTGAGATTTAACCATCGAGTCACCAACATAGAATTCCATGATTCATTCCAAGAAGTGTTTAAATATATAATTCATGTAACATTGGTAATTAGTTCTAGTGTTCTTTAATCCAAATTGAATGGCCTGATAGAAAAATATCCCATGAGGTTTTATGGAGGCCACAACATCATCATATTTAGGGTCCATCATCATTTTATTATGCCATAAATACCCATATTTGAATAAAATGTTGTTCAAGATAGAAATATCATCCATGAAAATTTCTATGATACAAAATGGTAAATCATCAATGGGTTAGTGTCGATTAAAGCATCTGAAATTGATGTAGAACTAGATTTTTTCATTATTTTTTTTTTGAAGAGATGATGTACCTCATCCTTTTTAGGCACTTTAATTACCAAAACATGTTGACATTGATCAATTGTTAAACATATGATTAAATATTATTCAAATGAGAGGTGTTCTTCCACCTCGATTCCTTCTTGAAACCTCGATGATCATTAGGTAAGACTAGGAGATGAGTAGTCGTAATGGGGTTCAATCCAGTCATCTCTGTATAATTTCTAGAGAACATGTTTCCATTATAATTGAGAAATTTAATATACATAACCTAATCCTCCAGGGGCAAGGAATCACTAATCAATATAGGCCAAAGGTCTTATTCTATTCTAAGATTTACTTTATAGAGCTCATCGATGGTGGTAGAGAGGCTTTACTCAAATGCAAGAGGTTGTTTTTTAGTTCATCCTATTTTGATTTCATCTCTATGTCTGTGGAGTCATTTTAAAACATGATGGGTAATTTGGGGGAATCTATTTTACATTAAAAATAATTGAATCCATAAGAAGGGATATCAAAATATTTATAATCCATAATTATCATAGAGATATTTTAGGGATGCTTGCATTCTTTTTCACTACTACCAGGTTTTGGAAGGATATGGGTATTCTTTGTGGTAGAAAATATCTTGGGATATTCATCGATATCTGATAAGGTATGAAGAGTATTTTTGGGTTCTAATAGAGAATAGTCTGACTATCCTTTGATTAATCCACATAGGCTAATGCGATGGCTATGAGATGGACCTAAGCGAGTGCAGTTTTTGGTTCATGATAGATTGTTGGGAATGAATTTTCTTCCTTTATCATTTTTATTGGAAATATATAGTCACCATCAGGCATGCTTCGGAGATTCATAAGAGTAGTTCCAAATATATTATGTACTACAACATGAATATCATTATCCCCCATTGGTTTCCTTCCTTACTTCTGGTAGAATCCTACCTCAGTATATATGTATTCACAAGACTTGAAGAGGGAATTTTTTCTGTGTCGTATTCCAACCTTTTTGTCAATGGGGTTTGTAGATCACTAGTGAAATGTTAATGGTACCTCTATGTGGCTTGGAAGACAAGGTATTCCAAGAATGAAATTATATTTTGTTTCTTGATAGATAATTATAAACTCAGGCTCACATGTGAGATCCCAAAACTAAGACTTGATATTGATCATCTTGAGAGGCCTTTGATCACTCATATAATACCCTTGAATGGTTAGTGCCATAATAGATAAGCCCCCTTGTTATATTGCATACACTAGAGGGTATGAATTGGGAGGAGGTTGATCCTAGAACCATTTTAGACCAAATAACTTTGGATGTTGAAATTATCAAGTGTTCCCAAAGCATAAAATGCACTAATATGTCCCTAGATAACAAATTTTGGATCTTGTTCTATGAACATGACAATCATATGAAATTATGATGCCATAGTCTCCACTCGATAAACATAAACTACAAAGACTTTTGTCTCAAAATTATGTGGGATATAGAGGGCCTTTATGAGTGCCTCTATGATTTATTTTGAAAGATGAATAACATCTATGATTGTGAGTTTTTATTGGATAACCTATAACTATTATACAATGTCATATTTTTCAGAGGTTATTGCCTCCCAAGGTATGGTTACTCTCTATTTAGTGGATTAGTAGTTGAGGTGATTGATGTATATAGTCTTATTTCATGATCACTGGTTGATAGATCATTTGCTACCAGTGTAGTATGTCACATCAGCCTTCCCCTTTGTCAATGATGATCTGAAAATCACACCCCAACCAGCCAGTCATGTAAAATTATTAGTCTTGAGAGACTACTAGAGGTATCTAAGGAATCTCCATCATTATTTTGTTCTTACTCAAGTGATATCCCTAGGGTCTCAGCTACATATATGGATTTTTTATGTATGTGGCTAGAATATTGGGTAGATCCATGCATTTTTCATCCCTTATATCGTTATATTTTTAATCCTTATGTTCCAAATCCCAATCCATATATAGTGAAGTCTTATTCAAAGGATGATTTTTTTGAACAAGATGGGATATTTTATGTGAAATGTGTTAAAAGAACCAAAATTTATCTCTTCATCTGATGTGGATTATATTTCATGGGGTAGTTTTCATTCTCCTGTTGTTGATGGAAAGAAATTAGCAAGAGTTAGGGATTATGTGGGAGATCCATATGACTCTTTCTCTTTTGAATTTCACTATGTATAAAAATTATTTTTTTCCTTTCGGAGGTGTATTTAGTGATGCCTCTATAGGTACTAGGATTATTAATGGTTTGAAAAAACTATTCTCTTAGAGTTGTAGGAGCTTGGTCAACTGTCTTTTACGTAATCCAGTTATCAAAATTCTATTCTCACTTAAATGGAACTTCTTTCCACACACTCTATTCATATATTTGGGTAATAGTTACAATATTTACTTATTCTAGGGATCTTTTCAGTATCACCTATCCCGAATCAGCCATGCGTTAGAGGAAATATTTTATGAAAAACTAGTCCTAGATGGTGTGGCCATTTCTCATATAGATAAGAAATAGTTGGGTTGATATTTGAGGATTACCTCATTTGGTTTATTGGGATTTGTTATATTGAGTAGATTATTTTCCATGTTTGTGAGGAAATAACATGGAACCTACTCATTTAAGAAGGAATACACTTTATTCAACCATTCTAATAAATTTGGGAAACCCTGGTCACTTTTTTCATCTAGTCGAGGGTGACATTGTTACTTTTTTGAATCAATGTGTTTTACTAGATGATTCAAGGAATTCATGAATTCTTGAATGGGAAATACAATTTTTTGAGGGTAAGTGCAGTATTCTCTACCTTACCAAGAATTATCCCATATTTTAGGTGCATGGACAAAGTTTCTCTGAAGTTTTAAATGTGTTTGCAGCTCATTCCAAATATTCTTAGCACATCATTCTAAAAATTTGTCTTATGAGTGAGATATTTTGAGTGAATAGGTTGAAAATTTCCATATTTTGTTTAATTCATAATCCATCTAATTTTTATGTTTTTTCTATTTTTTTCAAAAACAATCATTTTCCTTATCATAGAGATTAACTGATGAAAAAATTGATGAAAAAGGTATTCCCATCCTAAAACAGAATAGAGCGAAGGAATATGTACAAAAAGAAGATTTTCCCTATAATAGTATACAAAAAACATCTCAGTTTCGCTGCCTCATGTTAAAATCAAGGGACCATTGAAATGTCCCAACCTAGGGTCGACATAACCTGTTCCCCGACCTAGTGGGTCACATGGCCTAAAGTGCAAATCCCCATATGCCAAATTCCACTGACTAGTAGCGAGGGTGTAAAGTTAGTACAATGGGTGGACTATAAACACTTATCATAATGGTACAATTGATAAATAAATAATAAATAATACTGGAAGAATAAATATATAACTGAATAATTAATTACTTTAATAAAAAGATAATTGATCAACTAGTAATAAAATCAAAAGCCTCTATGGCAGTGTCTTATACAAGTATGTCTACAATGTTGTAATATAGAAAGGAAAGAAAAGATTCAAGAATGCTATAAAATCATACAAAAAGAAAAAAATTAAATATATTCTCCATAATTATCCTAATCCTATGCTCAATCATATTTTTTTATGCTCCGTATAAGGGTAAAGAAAATAAAAAACCTATAGTAGGGTTCTTACTCTTATCAATATTTGCACTCAAACAATATTACTGGGTACCAAGGGTAACCCAAGTAGGGTGTGGGATAACAATTTCAGTAGGCCACCAATAACAGTGTCTATGTGTAATCCTAGAAGTTATCATAATTTAAAAATATGCATAAATAATAAGAATAATAAGGAAGATTTCAATAAATAAATAACCAAACCACCCAGGATCTTAATGGAAATGTAATGGATCTACCCGCTTCAGATCATTTTTGGATGGAGCCTCTAAAAAATCACTATATATATAGTATAAATATATATATTTCATCCACCTATATGAACCATGTACATGATGATGTAAGTGTCCTTATACCCGGATTAATTGTAACACCCCAATATTTTGCGAATTGTTTGTTTTGAATTAATTTATCCTTGAAATTTGTTTCATTTCAAGTGACACTATAAGTAGTTAAATATATATATATATATATTTCAAAACAATAATTTGAAAATTACATTGAAACACAATACTGACATTTCTTTCGCTACATGGAAAACAAACTTGGCTGGCGATACAAACAACACTAACTTCATGTACGATGCACACAAAACTGAGTTTCTATGAAAAATCTTAATATATATATATATATATATATAATTAATTAAATTATATAATTATAGCCTAACCATTAAAAAAATTCATATTAATATTAGTATCTAATTTCCAATTTTTTATAATTTTTTATATAAATAATACACATTTATTATGAATGAAAATTTTTTGGTAAAGTTATTTTATGTTAAAAATATAGTTTTCTCGAATGAAGAAAAATTAATAATAAAATTTTCTAGAAACATTTAGATATTTAATTTTATAAAAAAAACTTCATTTTTTAATTTGGAGCATTAAAATTAACCTGGTGTGAATTTTTTGGATTTTTCTGAGAAACATCAATTTTTTATAAATAGTGAAAAATACTAATTTTTAGTTAAAAACTACGATTGTTAAATTTATTATTAATGTTAAATGACTTCATAAATATGTTTCAAGATTAAATTGAATAAACATTAAATATAATAATACAATTTAATTCATTAGAATAAATTTCAGTTTTAATCATAATATAAAATCTTAATAAACAACTGACCTTTTTCCAACTATAAAAACTCGTTACTTCACCATGTATGCTGGATAAACACAAATATTAATTTTTATTCTTCATTGAATTTAATTTCAAAGATCTGACATAAACCATTATATTCAGTTTAATATTAAGATTCTAATAATACAATGTTAATTTTTTACCAAAATGATTAGTAAAAGTGAATAAAATTAATCACAGCGTTTAAGGTTAAATTAATCATAATTCTGGAATAATCCTAAAAATTATTGTGAAAATTTAAAAAAAACCAACTCCAATATTATGTACATACTAAGGCCATAAACCTTCCATTATTGAGTTTTTTTTGTTTTCTTTTACTTTTTTTAGGTGTTAACATGTCCAAACCTAACTTGTTTCAAAAAATTACATGTTAGTCATTTTCCTTCACTATAAAAGGCCACCATATCTACCCATTCCTCAAACCTCTCAAAAAATTTAATTTAGTCCATTATTTGCCTAAATATCCACCCAAAAATCCTCCCATATGTCCTTAGGTCTCCCTTTATGTGGAAAGCCTCTCAAGGAATCTGTTTGGTACTAACCAAAAGGAGTTACCCGATTTTGAGGTAACGTCTTCTCTCATGCCCATTTCCTTTAATTACCTTATTCACACCCTCTAGTATATTCCTTAAATTAATGTGTAACATAAAAGTTTCCTGAATATAATAGGTTGTTTTTGTAAATATATATATATACTTACACTTACACACACCTTTATCTAATGGATATCTAACATAGTGTGTCTATGTACGGTGAACTACTGCCTCACAAAATGATGATTGTTCATTTGTCGATTACCACCAATCATGGTGTACATAATGATGGAAACTTTATTTATATATTTCATATATTATATTAATTATTTATTTATGCTTATGTATTAATTTGACAACACACATATTTTTTCTCTTCATTTGTTTTTAATACGATAATATCATTTGGGAAAGTGTGGACTACCACCCCCTCAAAGCGATGTGATTCATTCACACACCACATAGAATGTATGAAGGATGGGTTTAATGAAAATATATGATATATATTTATGATAAAATAATTATATATATATACACACATATATATGTACATATTTCATTTACATACATTCTTTTAATATGACAACAAAAAATGATAATCGTGTCCATGCGTATGTCCGGCTTACCGTCTCATTGAACAGTGTATTCTATTTCATAATAATATATTATATAGATTTTTGTAAATCACATATAATGGATATAACTTATATTTGTATAATTTTTTACATTTTTTAATCATGACATAAGTATAAGGACCAAAGATTAAACAAATCAAGACATGTGCGAAGAACAAAGCTTATATTACCCAAAGTGAAACATTAACATATGATCATTAAAAATTTGGTAATATAAATTTGTAATAAAACCATTAATGTATTATGTATAAGAATATTATTTTGTAAATTTTTTAATAAACATATATTTATTATATAGGAAACTAGTACGAGAACATAGAGATTCAATATACATGGTTAGGTGATTTCATCTCACATTAAATTGCTGTGAGATACATGTTATGTTACCCACTATTTCATTTTTTGTGGCTTATTTACTTCCCATGATTTTATTATATTTATCTTACACTTAAATTTATGGGTATTCACATGTCCAATTTATGATCCTTCATGCATGGGTTTTATCTTCCAAAAGATACCAAATCGGTAAAATGTTTTGTCTCAATTTCCCTTTTTTGAGACTCCTTTTTTTTTCTATGAAACTAAACTCTTTTTAGAGGTGGATATATTTAATTTTTTCATGAAATATCATGAATATAAATATTTTCAGGATATTATTTGAATAACATAATTTACTTTTCTTTATATAGAGATTATGAACCCATGATACCATGTTATAAGAGTTTATTGAAATAATATCATTACTTTTTGAGATTATTTATGAGTATAGTTCTATTGATGGAATCATATGATCCATCTATCAATAATATTCATAAGTTTTTTATCCTATGTTTTTTAATGATATAATCATGTTTTTGTCCCATATTCTACTCTTTCGTACATAATTTAGTTAAGAATGGGTTTTTAGGAATACCCGACTTCACCCTTTATTCAATCAGAAATATATGCTTTAAAAATATAGTTTTGAAGAATATTATACAATTATCCTATACATTTTAAAATAAATTTTTACCCATTTTTTCAGTTAACAATATATTCAATGTAATATTCTTGTCTTCTTCCAAAAAATATCACTTTTCTACCATTTTTATCATGTAAAGGGAATGTTATTTTGACCTCATATAACATGTACAGATTTACCCGCCGTCATTTCTTTAATGATACCCTTAAATTTTTTAAATGTTTAATAATTAAGAATTATTTTTTATAGATATTTTTACATAAAATGGTTTTATAATTATTTTGTCTCTTCTTTTATAAGTTTAGCAATAAAATGGGTTTCAAAAAATTTTCATAATTATTTTATATGTTTTTAAGTACAATGATGTTCAAAATTTTCACAAGCTCTTCTTATGATTTCAATGTGTTTTTTTAAAAAATTCTTTTTTAAATGTTTTCATTCCTTCTATATATGTTTTCAATGTATTTTCTATAAAAAATATTTGTAAATAATTTTATGTATTAAAAATAATTTTTCAAAAAAGAAAAGATATAATCCTTAAAAAGAATTTATGAAATATGATTCAAAATTATTTTATATCTATGATAACATCCATTGATTTTAGTCATTAATTTTTAGGAAATTGTCCTATAGTTCCATTCATATCATTTCTATTAATGGGTTATTAAAAAATTCACGGTCTTTATGAAACCCATTTCACTTCTATGGGTTATATGTTTATGAAATCAGTTGCCTTTGTAGGGGTTTCATGTTTAGGAATCCCTCTTCGTTTGATGGGTTTTTCTTTGATGCAATTGTTGTGAAACCTTTATATTTTCCATAGTTTATGATGTGATGATATATATTAATTATACCCCTTTCATTTTGAGGGTTATGATTTGATGTTTACAAAACCAATTCTTTTTATGTTTCATAATATGATGAATGTTTGATTATATTATGGAACATTTATAATTGATTTTTCTTTGCGAGATGGGTGGGAACTATATATCCCTTTAATGCATAGGGTAATGATAAATGTTTTATGAGAGAAATGGGTACATGAGAGTACATCCCACCCCTGAAACAAGAGGGAACTTGAGAGAGAATCCCAATCCTGAAACAAGAGGGAAAAGGGGAAAACATCAAAATCCCAAAACAAGAAGGAATAGGGGAGAACTTCCCTATCCCAAAATAAGAGGGTACATAAGAGGATATCCCAATCCTGAAAGAATATTTTACATGGTAGGATATCCCAATCCAAAAACAAGAGGGTATACATGAGTACATCCATATCACCAAACAAGAGGGTACATGGGAGGGAATCCCAAGAACAAATTAGGTACATAGGTGATTAGGCCAAGAAAAAAATGTTACAAATGTCTTGGTAGGCCACAATGACTTAGGTTTTTCATATGTGTTTTCCACAATCCCATGTTTTATTCATATGTCATGCTCTCAAATATTATGTTCATTGTTTCATTATGACTCATGTCTTATAAATTTCCAGTAAACATTTTGTTCTATAATATGGAGGGTATGACCTTAAAATGTTTTTCTTATCTTCCATACCATTTTTTCATGTTATTCTTATGTATTTTTATTATTTATCCATACAAAGGATATTTGATCTCCCCTTTCTTATTCTTACTCTCCCTAGGTTACAAAGAATTGTTTTAGTTATAAGTGTTGTTGTTATGGATAATTGTGGGAGATGTTGAAAACCTTTCACTACGGTAGAAGATTTTGTTTTAGTGTTTCTAATGACACAAAACTTTTATGGTTCTCGAGCATGTATTTTTTCAATGAACTATGTATTCATGTAAAATATTGTAATATCCATGTATATTAATCATGGGTCACTATAATTGGTAACAAAGGAAATTTTTAGTCAACTATTGGAAACTAGGATTAGAAAACAATAGCGAGTGCCCTAGGTTTATTTAAAATGATATGGTTAGGGATATCACTTAGGATAAGTTTAATAATGACTTAATGTTTAAAAACATGTCCAAGAATTTTGGTAAAGGATAGAATGAGTTGTTTCCTTGAAATACATCCCTGTCTATATAGTACAATTGGATGTGGATCTGAAAAAAATGTACCTATTGGTAAATACTCTGAAATGATGTTTCGGGGTAGACTCGAGATAATTGGTTACAAAACAGTGGGCCTTGCTGTACACCTTGTTTGACACTCCCAGGGTATATGATTTGGGAATTAAAAAATTATTCATGTACTATTATGATGGGTATAAATATAAGTTCCCTTTGAATAACCTAGGATAACCCATTTGTGATAGATATTATGGTTGGTGACATGATTTATATATCCTATATGTAATTTCATTTATGACTACATGGTTTTTTTTATGATAAGTATTGCTCAAACTATGCTTCTAGTTTTAGTAAATGTCTATAACTAGAAGGAACTGGATGAATGATGAATTTGATGGATGATGTTATGATGATTAGTCAAGTGGGATGATCACTGGAGAGATAGATATTGTGATCATGCCTAATCAGTTTTCACAGAACATGATTAACAATGCATACCTTAACCAACTCTTGAACTCACCATGAATGAGAACGAAGGAGTTTTATAAGAGTTAAGGTAATGGATACAATGGTGTAATGAAGGATCATTTTCCATTATTTCATGAATGTAGAAATAATCACCTACTTGTATGTCTTATAGGAACAAGAAGGTGTTTTTATTGTGGAAAAGAAGGACAGAAACCAAGGGTCTGTAAGGTAAAACTAAAGAGTTTGGTCAACATAATGGAGGGGAATGAGGTCCTTCATAAGGTATTAATATTTTATGACTAATTTATATGTGTAAGTTATGAGCATTATAAAAATCAATGTCTTATATTGAAGGATCATTATGAGAATTAGAAAGGTGGTACAAGTGATGGTTTTTCTACAGATAATGAAGTGACAACAAAAGACATGTGAAATGTATGTGATGTTATTCTAGTACTTTTTATATAAATCATAATAATTATTATTAGATTTATATTGAGGAACCCTATGACATGGTTTATATTTCATATTCTAGGAAATATTTTTTAAGAAATAAGTTGATAAAGCATGTGTATTGGTTTAAGAATAATGTGGGATTGATGAAGTATTTTGGAATTCAATGATTATGTTATATGAATCATGAGATGTGTATGTATATTATTTATAAGTTTTTATTAAGGATTGAAAATTAAATTATTAATGGTGATGTTGTCTTAGAAAAGATATTTCATGGATGAGATATATTTTTATTAAGGTAAGGTAAAACTAAATTTTTGCCTCGTGTTGAATTAATGATGTTTTGATAATGATATGAATAATATACATAAGTAAATGTGATGGTATAGATTAGCCTACATTTTTTTGTTGAAAAAAATGTTATATTCCATTAAGGTTAAGTTTAAATCTTCTAGGATTTGAAAGATATATCCAGAAATCATTAGAATTAGGAACCATGGATTATTTCTAAAAGGATTTATTGTAATTATGGTTGCTACTATATTTCAAGGGAATATACTATGAATGTATTCACATGTTTGAAATGTGAAAACCAAGATCTACATTGTCATATACTGGGGATCAATGTTAATGTGCTTTTTTGACATCTTTCTAATGTTTTGGATTATCATCTTTAAGATGGGTTATATGGTTAAGAATTTATGGAAAGATAATTTATTATCTTATCACATGAGGTTTTTCTCATATTTTATAACCTGTTATAAAAACATGGTTTCAATGATAACTAATAAAATATGGGATGGTATATCATGGATCTCATGATCTTTTAGTACTTTAGTAATAAGAAAAATATCATTCATTTATTATGGTAAGAGATAAAGTGGAAATCTATCATGGTCTAACCAAAGGTTGGGATTGTGCATGGGAAAGGGAATAAAATCAAGAAAGTATATTTACTTATATTTTTTTTCAATAAAAATAATTACTATATGATTGGATAATGACAAAAAACTGATGTCCTAAAACAATATTTTTCATTGAGATGAACGAAATTTAAATCCTCAAATATTTATGACATTGAGAACCTAGATTTTTCAAGGATCATTCCATTGTTTGTGATTAATGACCTCAATCACCACTATAAATATTTATGCTTTTCCTCCATGTCCAATCATCACATCCAACCTATGTTCCCCTATGTAGAAAATCATTTATATTTTACATTGGATAAGATTTATGGTTTCTTGTTTCCCTTTTTAAAGGAAGTTTTAGTATCCATTTTTATTGTGTGGGTATATAGGAATGAAACATTCAAATATTAAACCTTTTATAATCTGGAATAAATTCAAGGGAAAATTTTAATTTAAGGGGGTTAGAATGTAACACCTCTAGATTTTTGGAAATATTTTTTTTCGAATTAATTTATCTTTTCAACATTTTACATTTCCCATGACACTATAATTAGTTATTATATATATATATAAACAATAAGTCAAACATTACTTTCACTCAAAATACCTACTTGTTTTTCACTATATGTAAAACCAACTTGGCCTGAATAACATGTAACACCGACGTAGCATACGATGCATGCAACACTGAGTTTCTATAAAACATGTACACGCACACGCACACACATATATAATTATAACCAAACCATTAAAAAAAATTTATAGTAACTATATTAACAAACCTTCCAAAATTTTTAAATAATTTATTTATATAAATAAAATATATACATAAATAATGAATCAATTTTTATAAATGTCATTCTATGTTAAAAATAACATTTTCTTAAATGAATAAACAGTAATAATTAAATTAATTTTAGACAAATTTATAAATTTAATTTGATAAAATAAAGTTCATTTTGGAATACAGAATTTCAAAATCATCTGAGAGTGAATTTTTAAGATTTTTCTATGAAAAATCATTTTTTAGGAATACTGAAAAATACTTCTTTTTAGCTAAAAACTGCATTTTTTTAATTAATTATAAAAGTAAAATGATATTATAAATATGTTTTATAATAAATTTAGATAAATATTACATATATTAATAAAATTAAATTTATTATAATCAATTTCACTTTGAAACTGAATATAAAATATGAACAGACGTTTGAACATTTTTCTACTTTAAAACGTCGTTATTTCATCCCATCTACAGGATTAACAGAAATCATAATTTTTCATATTATGTTAATTACATTTAAAAAATCTGGAATACAACATATTATTCAATTTAATATTTAGATACTTAAAATACCGATTTAGTTTTTGACCAAAATGATTAGTAAATGTGTTTAAAATTAATCAAAGCCATTAAGGACAAATTAGGCTTAATTAGGGACAAACCCTTAATATTAAGCGGCCAAATGACCAAAAAATTTCAAAACCAATTTCATGTCCATATTTCATCCAAAAATATTATGTTCTTGATTTTTTTGGTTTTGTATTACTTATGTTAGGTATAAGTATGAGCACACATAACTTGTTTCCAAAAATTCCATGTAAGTCCTTTTCCTTCTCTATAGAAGGACACTGCCTCTACCCAATAATCATAACACTAAAAAAATTTATGTCTCGACAATATCTTCCCAAAAAACCTTCTAAAAATCCTCCCATAAATCTTGATATCTCCCTTTGGGCATAAATTCTCTCATCGAAGCCTTCTGGTACAATCCAAAAAGTGTTACCCGATTTTGAGGTAACAAATTCTCCCACGATCATTTCCTTTATTTTCATTCTTTACCCCCTCCACTCTAATTAATAAATTATTTCCTAAAAAATAGTATCCTAAATATAATAGGATATTTTTATGAAAAAATTTAGACCAAAACTAACTCACACCTCCATCAAATTCATATCAAACATACTGTTTCTCTATACTTTTAAATATAGCCTTACGAAAAATATGATTGTTCATTTCTCCATAACCACCAATGATGTTGGAAATTATGAAAGAAACTATAATTATATATTTAATATATTATATTTATTATTTATTTAATATTATTTATTCTTTTTTCAACACAAACATTTTTTATCTCCTTTTGGTGTTAATATGATAATCTCATTTGAGGATGTGGGGACTAACATCCCCTCAAAGCGATGTGATTTGTTCACACACCACATGGATTGTATAATGGATGGGTTTAATGAAATTATATGATATATATGTTATATTAATTGAAATTTGATGATAATATATATATATATATATATTTCAAATACATATGTCATTTACATACTTTCATTCAATACGAAAACACAAAATGGATACATCGTTCATGAGTGCGCACGGCTTACCATCTCCAAGAACGGTGGTTTCCATTTAATAATCCTATATTATATAGATTATTATAATAAAATATACTAGATATATCAGATATTTATATAATATTTTATATTCAATAATATTTATATATGTATGAGGACCAAATATAAAACAAATTAAGAAAAATGCGAAGAACAAAGCATGTATTACCCATAGTGAAACATTAAAATAGGATCATTAAAAAGAGGGTAAAATAAGGTCATAAAAAATTATGGTATAATGTATAAGAATATTCTTCTGTAACATATTTTTAATAAACATATACTTATTATATATGAAACTTTTACATGTGCAGAGGGAGTCAAGAGCAAAGGTAAGTGGATTTCATCTTACTTTTAATTTCCATGAGATATATGCTATGTTAACCACGACAGTCCATATTTTTTTATTTTCTAAAAAAAGTTTTAAAGGGTAAGTTTAGACCCTCACAAGAACATTAGATTCAACCCACCACAACAATTACACTGGAATTACAGCATGCAACATTAAAATTTCAAAAACAATGCAACGAACCCTTATCATTACTGCCATTTCTACCTTCAAAAAAAACACAACATTCAAAATTAAAAATCCTTCCCTCATTCACATGACTGCCAAGAGATCACAATAGATCCACCTTGAGTTGTATAAACATTGATTTGGTCACCTACCTTGATTTTTACAAATTTTTCTGTCATCATAGCTTCTCGAAACAATCACCTTCACCATCGTCTATGTTGTCACCGGAGCTTCCGTCACCATCATCATCGTCCTCATTTATAGATACTGACGTCCAAATATTTGACGTCAACCACCAAAAACACCGTTCACCTTCAACATCCACTCCACATGCATCGTATGAATATGGATCACTAAACGCATCGCCAGAAAACCCAAAAAAGAACATAAAGGAACTTCCCCAATGTCGAAATAAACCAAGGAGAGGAATCGTCAGTCATAGCTCCTTGGACACCCATATACTTGCACAAACACATCCCAAAGTCTCCTCAGAAGAAAACAAACCCAACTGACTTGGGTGGGTGTGAAGAACATGTAAACCAGAGAAGATCACAAGTGATGGTGCTTCCATCAGCCGAATCACAACGCCATCACCATCAACCAACCAGGGCCTACGAAGATGAAGTCTCCATAAGACACCAAACCACTCGAACTCACCTCCCAGAGCAATGGAGAGATCACCGATAAATCCTTCTCTGAGAGAGAGGTGGAGACCTGGTTAAAGAGTAGAGAAACGAGTGGCTAAACCCCTTGACAGCACATAACTTTGAGAACCAAAGAGAAACGCAAAAAAGAATGAAGAAAACACTGAAGGAGAAAATGAGAGGGATTGAAACCCTAAATGAAATCTAGGATTTAAAACCTAAAATAACCCAAAGAGAAGAAAAATTAACTGAGGGGGACACTAAGAAGAAAACACAGAACTCGGGAGAAAAAACTAGAAGAGAAGACCCGACGAGTGAAAACCCCGTAAAAAGAGGCAGAGAAGAGAATCCAAAGAGATGTGAGTCCAAAGAGACACAGGAAGGTCGGGCACCGCTAGGAATGGTGTGAAACCCTAAGAGGGAGAGGAGAAGTCAGGATCCCAAAGGCGGACACCAGGAGAATGAGGTGTCATCCCTATGATAACTAATCAATCATTGTGTGTGGTGTTTGTAATGAACACTATTGTTTTGTATTTATATTATAATTAAATTTATGGTCATTCACTTTTCTATATTATGATATGTCCTTCATTGGGTTTAACATCAAAAGTTACCAATTCAGTAAAATGTTTTGTATCAATTTTCATTCCTTGAGAGTCATGTTATTTTATGAACCTAAACACGTTTTCTAGGTCAATATATTACCATTTTTCATGACATATATTAAATATAAATCTATTAATTATATTATTTGATTAATTTTAATTTCTTTACTTAAATGGAGTGTATAATCCTAGGATACTAACTAATTAGAGTTTATTGAGGCAATATCATTTCTTTTCGAGACTGTTTATATTTCTGCTTCCATTGATGGAATCTTGTGATCCTTCTCTCAATAATATTAATGAGTTTCTTTATTATGTAATTTAATTATATAATCATGAATTTTCACCATATTATAATAATTGGTTCACAAGATAGTTAAGATATGGTTTTTTGGAAATCTGAACTTCACCATTTCATTAGTCGGAAATCTATGATCTTAATAAATGGGTTCCAGGAATATTATACCATCACACTATAAAATTTAAAACACTTTTTTACCCTTCTTACTTTTACCAATATATTTAAGAGAATATTTTTTTCACTTTCCAGAAAAGTAACCTTTTGAACCATTTTACCATGCTTAAGGAAGGTTCTTTTGACATTTTACAACTTATACAGATTTACCCACTGCCATTTCATTGAATATCACATTGTATTTTGAAAATGGTTAATCATTAAGAAATATTTTTAAATATATGTTTCAATAAAATGGTTTTCTAAAATTTTCCATGATTCTTTTATAATTTTTCATGAAAAATGGTTTTCAAATTGTTTCCAAGCTTATTTTATAATTTTTCCAATATAATGGTTTTAAAAATGTTTTCAAACTATTTTTATATATTTTGAAAGTGTATTCAATGAAAAAGATTTTAAAAATGTTTTGAGTATTTTTTTATATTGTTTCAAGGAAATATATTTTCAAATATATTTCATGCATTTATTATTATTTTTCAAAGATGTTTTTAAGAAAAATATTTTTAAATGGTTTTATGTATTAAAAATCCTTTTTTAAACATGAAAGGATATTTTTTCTCAGAAAAGTTATTGATATATGTTTCAAAATAATTTTCCATATAAAATGAAATCCTTTGATTTTAATCTTTCCTTTCTTGGAAATTATATAAATGATTCATTCATATCATTTCAATGAATGGGTTATTATTAATGTTATGGTATTTATAAAACCTGTTTCTCTTCTATAGGTTATATGTTTACGAAATCTATTTTTTACAGCTTCCATGTTTATTAATCCATGTTATTCTCATGGGTTTTGCTTTGATGAAATGGTTATGAAACCAATCTCTTTTCCATAGGTTATGATGTGATGATATATTAATGATACCCATTTCATTTCTTGGGTTATGATTTTATTTTTATAAAAACTACATCTTTTTATGGGTCATGATATGATGCATGTTTTATTATCTTGTAGAACATGTATGAATTATTTTATTATGATATGGGTGGGACCTATATCTCCCTCAAATGTATTGGGTAATGACAAATGTTTTATGATCTGAAATGGTATATGGGAGGACATCCCAAGACTAAAACAATAGCGAACATGGGAGAACATCCCTATCCTGAAAAAGTAGGGAAAAGGGGAGAACATCAAAATCCCAAAACAAGAAAGTATAAGGGAGAACATACCAATCCCGAATAAAGAGGGTACACAAGAGGAATTCCCAATCATGAAAAAATATATACATTAGAGGATATCCCAATCCTAAAATAAGAGTGTATATGAGAGGGCATCCCAATCCTAAAACAATAGGGTACACATGAGGGCATCCAAAGCTTGAAATAGTTACACCAGTGATTAAAACAAGACTAACATGTTACAATGGTCTTGGTAGGTTACCAGACATAGTGTTTTATATATATTTTCCAAAATATCAGGTATTATTATTATGTTATGATATCATGGATTATGTTCATTATTTCCTTATGATTCATTTTTCATAAATTTCCAATCTGTATTATGATATATGATATGTAGGTTATGACCGTCAAATATTTTTCTCTTGTTCAAAAACATTTTTTCATGTTAATTTTATGAATTTTCTTTATTTAACCGAACTGAGCATCTATGCTCACCCCTTCCTTATGTTTCCTCTCTATGGGTTATGAAGAAAGGTTCTTGAAGGATGTTCTAATGGTGTAAATATTTAAGGGAGATTTTGAATATCCTTCACAAAGATAGAAGATTTTGATTCCATGTTTCCAAATACACTAAAATACTATGATCCTCAGGCATATATATTTGCAATATACTAAATATTCATCTAATATTATGCAATATCCATGTATGTTAAGCCTAGGACACTATAATATTAGTTATTTCTAGATCAGGGTGCAACTCATACATCCATGATCAGTCTATTAAGCCTATAAGATCAAGACAAAGGGTACATTCCCTACATCTCAAGAAGAGCATGAGATGTCATATAATAACACTCGCGGTGATGAGTGGGTCATCTTGTTTTCACTATAATCATAGAAAGTGTTATGTAAATCCCAACACCAATATAGTGTCAATGGTTCAAGATTCCATACTCAACACCTGATGTAAGGGTGTGTGATTTTCTATCATTATCAACACCCCTTAACATCATATCATAGCCTATGTAAAGGTGTATTCATTTTTATAAAAGGCACGAGGAATAACCTCCCACGCAACATGTTCAGTAAGCCTTTATGGAATGTTAATACTCAGAACATAACACTTGAGGAAATACATCTCATTTGTCTCATTAGTTATGTTTAATTCCATTAAAGTAAATAAAATTCATCATAAGCATTTAATTAAACATTAAATAAATGGAATGGCTTTAACATCCATTCTTGTAACTAAAATTCACAAGGAAAATCTAATATAACGTAATAAAATGTATGGCCTTACCAACCTTCATTTCCATTTAATTTAACACATACAATTCATTACTATGAATAGAATCCATCATTTATAATCTATTATATAACAACAAACCCATTAAATTCATTTGGCATGGCTTTACTATTTAATAAGGTCATGTGATCACTTGGAAAGGGTTCATGGTCAAGAATGCAATTCCCTATATGGGAAATTCCAAATATAGCTTGGTCCAAACACATAACATGTTTTTTGAATCTTATAAGGCATCATATTATAAGGTCAAATCAATTTAAAATCCAATCAAAAATCCATTTAGACATCCTAGGCATTTGATTCATAACCCACAGTTACCATAAATGCTTAATTCACTTGGAATACCCATGGGATGACCAAATAAGGGTTATAAACCTATAAAAGTACCCAAACAAGAAAAAATAGGCATGCACTAAGGTAAAACAATAAAATTTACATAAAGAAACAAATATAATAGAGAATATTAGCCAAATATGTTGTGTGGAATGAACAAACTATGAGAGGAAAAAATCAATGGAAACACAATGTGAACACACACATCAAGGTTGTATATGATTCCTCACATGATATAGGCCTTGGATTCAGAGCAGGTTAGGGAAAATATGAGAAAATTTTCAATACCCTAGAAATAAATAAAATGTGTTTGCACCTAAATATCGTAATGGATTTGAAGGAAAGCTAAAATTTTAAGGGAGATACTAAGGGAGCTTACCAAGATAGATCTATTACTTCTGATAGATTGAAGATTATACATTGGAGTAGGTTGTTTTATCAAGGCCTAGATTGGGCGTATTTGAGTTACTAGAGGGAGAAGAGGTATTGGTCGGCTACAGTGACCATGGGTAAGGAATAAATTAGCTTATGAGTTAAATGAAGTGGAAAATTGTATTTTTACCCATGATATTAAGGGCACATGATTTGGCCATAAAATTTGGTTAAAATATGGAAAACAATGATACAACAACTACCTAAATAATTTCCACACATGGTTATAGTGAAATTCTTCCCAAAACATTTGGAAACCATGAAAAATACCACTATCCAAAAAATAATGCTGATTAGCACAACCATGAACCTTGGATTTCATGGTTTTACAGAAACTGTGCATCCTACTTTTTCTGTTGCCTACCACTTCATGGTTTTAGTGAAACCATGTGGCCTTGTCTACAACCCAGATTTCTTCCACTATTGGCGCTCAAAAATCCCCACACACTCCTCAAACCTTTATTAGGACATAGAACATCATTACCATGATTAATGGAAATATTCAAATTGAAAAAAATTGATTCTTACCTTCATGAAAAGACAGGTCATTATGACCTCCCCTATTGAAAGTAACTCATCCCCAAGTTGGACTTCTAGGGGTATAGAGGTACTATCAATAAAGAGATTCATCCATTAAGATTTTATATCAACTTCTTATTCCAAGAACTCATCCTATACATGTCAATGCTACCATATCACCCATACTAGAGGAACTGGCTTATCTTAGAGTGTCTTCAAACTCTGATCCAGAATACACACTGGATACTCCCAGATGGAAGAATCTCTATCCAACTCAACATCATCGGGATGAAATACATGTGAGTGGTCTTGATAGTATAAGAAAAGCTGAGATACAAGGAAGAAATCATGTATAAATAGACATCTCTGAGAATTTCTGATTGGTAAGCCGTTTGTAACACCCCAAGCTTCCATGGTATTCTTTTCTTTGAATAATATAGTATTGTTTGTTGTACGCAACTTCGAGTTCTAACACACCACAGCCAATCAAAGTAGTCGTTATGAATAATAATACCCACTTTTTGAAATTTTATAAATTTTATATTTCAAAATGGACTTCATTTTTGGATTTGGAATATCTAAATTAGTTTAGGGTGGATTTTTTTTTATTTTTCTAAAAACTTTCAATTTTTGATGAATAGTGAAAAACACTTAGTTATATTTCAAACCCGAATTATTATTTAAATTATTATTTATTTTATTTAAATTTATTTTAGGTCAAAATAGATTTATAATACATATATAAGTTCAATGTAATTCATTGTATTCAGTTTATAAAAATTTTAGATATATAAAAATTTTATTGAACTTTTTACCGTCTTTTACCCACCTCCTCAGAGCATTTGAAATTTTACATAAAATATAATTTTACCGCTTTTGTGAGTTGAATTTCAAGAATCTGAGAGTAACTGTTGATTTCTGTAAGTAAAATGTGGTTCAATAAGATGAAAATATTTTTTGGTGAAGAGTATCTTTTTACTTTTATTTACCACGGTTCAAAGTAAATAGGGTAATTAAGGGTAAGAATGATATTATCCTTACCCTAACACATGTTCTAATTCTATTGGATAAGTGTAATTAGACCAAAGACAACCATAGTGGTAATATATGATCCTTTAGGTATACTTGGATTAGATTAAGACAATTAATATTATTTAATTCAATGAAGAGTTAGAAGTGTTAAATTCAATGTTTAATAACTAAACCATTTTTAATATAAGGTTACACATAACATAAATTAGACTAGAAATATTCATTATAAAGGTAAAGATATTTCCTACATAATGGTATTTTATTTATAATTATTAGACATTAAATAATTAAATTTGTTTATGACACAATGATGATGTTGTAACTACCTAATTAATGAAATGTTAAAATAATTGATATTATAAATATCCAAATAAATTTAATTTGAGACTTTTTATGAATTACACTAATTTTATAGGTTAATATGACATGATATGGTAGGTTAGATGAATTATTTTTGATTTAATAATATTGTTATTAATTAAAAAAACAAGATACCAAATAGTGTCAAAATTGACATAAGAGTTTTTTTAAAAAATATTATATAATTAATTGGTATTCTATTCCTAAAAATATGAGTTTCGGATAAAAGTATTATATAATAATATTTTTATCATTAATGAAACACTTGGGGTTCACTTTTAATTTTATAATATGTTTATTAACAATATAATATAAAAATACAAAAATACAAGGTAAATGTCAAACTTTTTAACTAAGTGTTAAATCTAAAATATAAAGTTAATATAGTGACTCAAACCTATCTAAAAGTTATTGGTTCAGTTTTTTTAGAACCATAACCACCTTATAATTTAAATAAATCATTTTGGAGCCCTTAGAAACCGAAAATAATTTTATTATAAAATAATATTTCTAGCATTTCATAAGGTTCCCCTCACCCCTCTTATAAAAGGGCACTCCCCCTTCTCCCTAATTCACACATTCAAAGCCATTTGGCTCGGCCAAAACCTACAAAAATACACTCTAAACTTTCCTCCCTTCATCCATCAAGCCTTTATTTAGTAAGAAAGACAATCTATGGAGCCCTTTTTATCAAATCAAAAGGAAGAACCCGCAGAAGAGGTAAATATTTCATCACCTCTTTCAAGTTCTTTTCTTTATCCACTTCCTCTTTCTTTGTTGTTTCCATTATAAAATAATAAATCCAGTATCTTATATATACATTTATGTTATTATAAATAGAGTACAACCATATTCATTATTATATCCATCCATTGAATGACATGTCACCATACGTGTGTGCGTACGACTTACCGTCACCACATCGTGGTGTAATTGTTATTTAATACATTATTATTTGGATGGGTATAATAATTATGAGTAATTGATGTAAATATTAAATATAACATGATAATTATTCTGTTTATTTGATATACCTTCCAATTATATATTATTCTAATATAAAAAGAATGATATTGTCGCTCGTGCATACGTACGGATTACCGTCTCCACGAACGCAATGGGATTCATTCCCCATCGTATCAATTCAAGAAATATTTTCATTAGATGATTAAAAATAATGTTTAAAAACATAATATCATACTGAATATGAATAAGATACATTCTATCCATAACAAATATTACTTATGTAACAAATCATATAAAGTAAAACGAATCTGTTAACACCCAAAATGAGGATAATACTAAGATATTATTAACAAATCAATGTTAAAAGTTCATATATGATATCATATTAATGTATATTATTATTGTATAATTTAATAAAAATTATTTCACCATTATACATGATTTTAACATACCCTTGGAAAAGTAAAAGAAAAAGGTAATGGATAGTTTCATTATCTCTTTATTATCCGAGGTTTTTTTACGTATGTATCTTCTGGGACCACATTATCATTCAAATCTGTGTTTTCATAAAAAAATGTATTTCAAAATATTTTTACTATTTACTAGAATATAGGATAAAGTCATTTATACCCTTGTTTTACTTTTTATAAAAATTTTACAAAATAATCTTTCCGTCTTTTTCCAAACAAGGTACTTTATGACCTTGTCGAAAAAATTAAGGTAAGAATGTTTTTCTAACTTATACGGCGGGTGTAGCTATTTTCTGCCGTTATAACATTTTCGAAGCTTCCCATACAAGCTTATAATAATATTTTCAAATAATAATGTTTTATTTTATAATTATGTGACATTTAATGTATTTCAAAATAGAAAGATATATTTCTCTTAAAAGATTTTTATTTCATCTATGTCAACATCCATTGATGGATGTTATGTTTGTTTGAAGTTGATTTATTATGATAAAAAACATCTATAATGTATTGAAGGTTTGGTGATATGTTTGACTATGGAAGTGTTATTTCATACAATTCATGGTTTATGGATAACTTATTGACATTTCGTATGCCAGTTTTAATACGAATGTTTATGTTATGTTTAATCGTTTTCATATGAGGAATGCATTGGTCTTAGTAAGTGACTGGTGGAGCCTGCTATAGCTCCTCGATGCATCGGCCAGTCTCATGAGACAAACTGTTGTCTTGGAACAAGTCCTTGACAAAATCTTATGTGTATTCTTGGAACAAGTCCTTGAGTATGTGGTTATGAAATTCTGAAATTATGCATTCCATCATTATGAAAGTGGCTGTTGATATTGGATGTGATTATTGGACTCGTAGAATTTCCATGTCAGTAAGTAAATGGAATTATTTTGATTTATATTTTCCATATTATGATGGAATTTATGTTGAAAAGGCATTTGTTTTAGTTTTATAAATTTCATTAAATTTTTATGCTTTTTTATAAATGTTTCCACTATATTTTTATCCTTACTGAGCATTTGAACTGACCCCTTTCTATGTTTTATTTTTCCTACAATGCGAAAAAGTATATTATGACTGGCCTGTAGGGATAGTATATGGGATCTCATTTTTGTCCCTGGAAACAATGTTTTTGGTGTTTTCCATGTTATGATGTAATTTAAACCTTATGAATGTATCTGGTACTTCCAATGCTACTAAACTTATCGGTCTTTCGAGACTTAATCTTTTTTTATCATGCCAATTATTTGTAATAATGCACCGACTCTGGGATTTGGGGGTTGGGGAGTTACAGTTGGTATCTGAGGATGTTTAGTACAAACCATGGAATCTATATTTAGATAAACTCTTATTAAAGAACATATCCCTAAGATAGACATTTAGGATTAGTATAGAAGAACTTCCTAGAATTTTGGTATTGTATAGATTTTGTGAGTTTTCCAAGCAATACAACCCTATATGGATACGAGCAGGTAGAGGCGGTGTAACATCCCAAGTAATTATATAATTATATATTTTCATATCTATGTCCATATATGAATTAGATAGTGTTTTAGAGGCGTAAAATGAGAATAAATCCAATCTTAAGCATGGAATACACTAATATTTTTAAAAGATTGTTTTACTTCCTTTTGATGGAAAACCATTTTTAAATCACAATTTTGACACTTTGATAAGAAATATTTTTCAAAATAATCATATTCGTTATGATTGGGACTTTTAAATTTATCTTGGTTAAAATTTTGGTATTTTTATGACAATGTACATTTTTTAATGAATAGTGCAAAATACTGCATTTTACATCAAAACTACTATTTCATCTAATTCAATTATATGGTTAGATATCTTTTTAATTGGTCATAAAGTGTAATTAGAATTTTTTTTAATATTTAATCCAATGGTGGTAATTATAATTAATTTCACTTTGGAATTGAGCATAAACATGTGCCAAACATTTCATAGATATTGTTTAAAAAAACCCGCTCTTTGTTTTGACAACGGGAATTGTTTTTAAATTAATTATTTCCATTTCTATGTTTGGAATTTGTTAAAATGGATTCCATATTTGGAATCAAAAGGTCCAAATTAAGTAATTAAGATTATTTTTTTGGACATTATGAATAGTAATGACGGTAATTATCTTTAATTATCTTGATTAATTAGTAATCGGGTAGTTAAGGATAATAAAATAATATCATAATAATGACAAATGACCCCAACATATGTCCTAATGAAACTGTTTGTCTCATGGCCGACCATGGTATGTCTTGTGCCAAACTTTGGGACCCCATGGAATCACTTTTGGGTGAAAGTGACACTTTATCACTTTATTTTTTAAAGAAAGGAGAATATCACTAAAGAATGTATCACCCGAGTAAAACATTTTTAGTTTTGTCTGTGTAAATGATCTCTTAGACTATAAATAGTCATTGGAAAGATAAAAATATTTCCTAAATTATAGTATTTGTTTTATAATTTTTAGACATTAAATAAATTAAATTATTTGTGACATCATGACGATGCAACGATTATGTCATTAATGAACGATTTAAATAAAATGACAATATAATGTAAAATATGAAACATACACTTGTAAAATACCTATTAGATGAGTATATTTCGATCCCTTATCACCTTATCCTAGAAATATATCAATGTGGTACCTTTTAAATCCAAAAATCATATTAAAATAAAGTAACATTTTAAAACATTCCAAGAGTGCCTATCCTCTCCTCTTATAAAAAGACCCCAACTCTACCTCCTTACCCACACTTCTCAAGCCATTGGCTCAGACAATATCTGATCATTTTATCTCTCCACATCCCTATCTTCATCCTATAATTCTTTCCTTAGGCTGACATCTCTTCAAAAAACCACATTGGTACAATCCAAGAAGAGTTACCCGATTCGAAGGTAAAGTGTTCTCCAATGTTCTATTGATTTATTTTGCTTCTCCAACCCCCTAATTTTTTTTATTCATTTATTTTGTAACAAAACCAGTATATCCAATATACTAGGATGTTTTTATAAGATTTATTTGAGCTAAAATTACACACATCTACATCTAATGGTTAAAGATCATACTGTTTCCATGGATGGAGAATTTCGGCCTCACAAAACGATGATTGTTCAATATTATTTTAACACCTTTAAAGGTGGACATTAAGATGTAACTATATTTATATATGATATATAATATGATTATATTTTCCTTAAGATTATGTATTTTTTATTTATGTCATACCTTTATGGCTTCCATTATGGGTAAACGTGATATCTTCATTTTAGGAAGTGCGGACTACCGCCCCCTCAAAGTGATTTGATTTGTTAATGCCGTATGTGGGATGTATAAAGGATGGAGTTATTGATATTATATATGATATTATACTAGAATTATAATATACCTTAATTTCATTATGATTCCATTCCATTAATTATGAAATAGAAATGAAAGTAGCACTCATGCGTACGTACGACTTACCGTCTCCATGAACGGTGCATTTCATTTCTTACCTCTAAATGTTATATAATATTATAAATGCATGTGTATACTGGATATATATGATATATATGATATCTACATCATGAATATAATTCTGGATATAATGGATACATGAAAAACATTTAATTATAAAAAGTTTTTTTTGACTCAAGTACCAACGATCGACAGAACGACCATTATTAACAAAAATAATTGAATAGTGTTCATAACAAGGAAATAAGTGATATAAAAGGAATAATGAACCTCAAAAAGGTTCTTAATAAAGTATAAATTAACTCAATTTTATTATTCAGGATATTATTGAACGATCGAGTCAAGTCGGATACGAGGTATGGGACTTCGTCTCAATCTCCTTTCATTGGGGCATAGTTTGTTTTATACACAACTTTCTATTATACGGTGTATAATACCCTTTTACATTTACATAAATTCAAAAGGAATATTTTTATAAGAAGTGTATGACAAAATGATAAAAGGAAATTTGTTTTTGTCTTACATATGCGGTGACAACGACTTCTCCACCGCTGTGACCATTATTTGAGTTTCGGTTTCCTCTACAAGCCATAAATTTTTTTTAAAATGAAAAATAAATACCATGTTTTAGTTTTATTTTATTTTGATATTTAAAATGGTTTTCATAATGTTTTTATTATATCAATGTGTTGTATTGATATCTTGTGATTGAAATGTGGAAATGTTATGTTTCCTTTATGCATGTTTTATGTGATACGATTATGTTATGGTTCTTGGGTATTATTATGAAGATGGTCGGTTTCAGGATAAAATAATGGTGGGTGAGATCGATAGAGCTCTCCAATGCACTGGGTAACGCAAAGGGGTTATATATTAAGGTTTCTCCAAAGAGATTTATGGAATATACTGTGATGAGTATTCCAAACGTAACCATGAGGGTTACTCCCTACATAAGAATGTTATGAATGCCTCAAGTTACCTTTATGTCATATGATTATTATGAATTATTCATGATTTGTTGAGGTATGTTAAAATGCTTATGTTTTATGATTAATGTATGATTTTATACGTGGACTATTGTTTTCATTTCGTACTTTTATATCCCTTACTGAGCTCTTTATGCTCATCCCAAGTTTTTGAAATGTTTTTCACAGGTCAAGGGAAAGGTACATAATGTGATGATAGTGTCAAGGAAGTGTCAATAAAGAATCCATGTTTTATTTTACATATGTTTATGTTGATGGGGAAAATGAGTACTATCTTCTATGTAACCACTTTGTTTAAATGTGGAATGTATTGCATGATTTATGATCTAATTCTCTAAAACTCTAAACCTGAAACGATCCTCAATGTGTATTTTTGAAATAACTCAAAATTAAGTAATGTTTAAGGATGGGGCCTTATAGTTGGTATCAAAGGCTGGTTTAGATAACTTTAGAAGTTATAATTATATTAAATGATTATAAAAAAATATTTTTTTATGGTCAAATTGAAATGATATAGCATTCAAAGATTACCATTTTTCTTCATCTAAGACATGTTTGTTCAGAATGTTTTTCCACAGAGGAAACAGGGAAGCATTGCTAGGAAGGCATACAAAATGAAATTACCTTCCGAATCAGCATCATGAGATGGTCGGAATTGGAACTGAATAGTTTTTTGTAGTAATGGCATAATTGACTAAAGCGATAAATAGTGGTGGTGTCCATGCACGAGATCAGCCAGATCAACTGCAGAGGAACATGTTAGTGGTGGAACATTTCATGAGGCATCATCCCCCATCATTTAGAGGATCATCTGAACCTGTGCTAAATTAAGGGTGGATTAAAGCACGGGAGATGATTTTCGATGTCATGGGTTGTTAAGACAATCAAAAGGCTAGTCTTTCAATTTAACGTTTGGATGGTGAAGAAGACCAGTTGTGGAAGATGGTTAAAAATATCAGGGATACTGATGAGATTGATGCTCTCGACTGGGATGAATTCAAAGGTATGTTTCTGGAGAAGTATTTTCCTAAGGCTGTTCAACTTATGATGGAAAAAAATTCTTGGAATTGAGGCAAGAGGACGACTCAGTGGATGCTTATGAAGAAAGGTTCACTTGATTGGAAAGGTATAATACAAATTTTATATGAGAAATTGATAGTAAAATCAATCGTTTTTAGTCAGGATTAAGTCCAAAATATCAAAGGGCTTTAGCTTCTCGTGAGTTCAAGAGTTATGAAAATATTGTTCAATGTGATGAGAAGGTGGAAATGGAGTGTGCCGATGATCAAGTGTTCTATAACCACCAATAGAAGAAGAGACAGAGGTGGAAGGAGAAAGAGAAGAATTATTCAAAAAGGTCTGATGGTAAGATAACTAAGATTCCAATTTGTGATAAATGTGGTAAAAGGCATGCTGGGGAATGTTTTTTGATTTCTGGAAAGTGCTACCGATGTGGTATGACGGGACATAAGGCTCGTGATTGCACTAAAAATGATCAAGGTCATGGTAAGACCAAATTTGATTTACATTTAGTGAAAAGTTTTAAGTGCAATGAGATGGGTCACTATGCATACGACTGTCCGACAAAGAGCTTGAGTGATGGGAAGAAGTTAGAATACAAGTAGAAAGGGGTGGTGAGATCCTTTGCAACTACTTTAGCAGATGTTGGGCCATCAAATGAAGTGGTATCTGGTACTTTGTTTGTTATTTCTGATTATGCCAGTAGGGTGTTTGATTCAGGGTCTACACATTCCTTCATCTTTGAAAACATTTCTAGTAAAATTGGAATACCATCTTAAGAAATGACTCCTGAACTTGTGGTAAAAACACCTGGGGAAATGTTTAGGCAAAAAGAATTTATAATAATCTTCTTATCCTTATCTTTGGAATGAACCTACTTGAAAACCTTAATGTTTTACCTCTAGTAGAGTTTGATGTTGTCCTGGGTATGGATTGGATCTCTGTTTACCATTCTAAGATTTATTGTAGAGATGAAGAAGTTTCTTTTCAGAAATACTTTCAGTTTGTGTACAAGAATGAACCCTTACTATTGATAACATATCAAGAGGCTGAGAAACTTTTAATAGATGGAAATGAATTTTACCTTGCACATATTTTTGAAAACAAACGAACTGTTTAGATTAATTATGAGCCAGTGGTAAATGAGTATCCTGATGTTTTTCCTGATGAGTTTCCTGGAATAATACAAGATTGTGAAGTTGAATTTAATGTTTACTTAGTTCTTGATGCTAAGCCAATTTCAAAACCACCTTATCAAATGGCTCAAATTGACCTTTTATAGTTGAAGGAGCAATTGCAAAATTTATTAGAGAAAGGTTTCATTCGACCTAGAACATCACCATGGGGTGATCTTGTCTTATTTGTTAAAAAGAAAGATGGTTCTATGAGACTTTGCATTGATTATAGAGCCTTGAATAACATCACTGTTAAGAAAAAGTATACTTTTCATCATATCGATGATTTGTTTGATCAGATCCAGGGAGCTCAATATTTTTCAATGAATTACATGAGATTGGTGTACCATCAGTTGAAGGTAAAGGAATCAGATATTCCCAACACCGAGTTTCGTACAAGATATGGCCATTATAAATTTGTAGTTATGCCTTTTGGGCTAACCAATGCATCTGCTGTATTCATGGAACTTATTAATATAATTTTCCATGAGTTCATGGATAAGTTTGTGGTTGTTTTCATTGATGATATTTTGGTGCTTTCTAAAAGTAAAGAGGAGCATGAAAGGCATTTAAGGGTTATTTTTCAAACTATAAAATAAATGAAATTGTATGGGAAATTCATCAAGTGTGAGTTTTGGTTACATCAAATTTCTTTCCTTGGTCATATTGTTTCTAAAGATGGAATAACTGTTGATCCTGCAAAAACAGAGGTTGTTGATGAATGGCCAAGACCCACAAATGTAACTGAGATTCATAGTTTTCTTGGTTTGGCAGGCTATTACCGAAGGTTTGTTAGAAATTTTTCCCAGTTATCTAGTCCAATTACTAAGCTAACTCGGAAGGTTATTAAGTTTATCTGGACAAAAGAATGTGATGATTGTTTTCAGAAACTGAAAAGAAGATTGGTGAATGGTCTAGTTTTGGCACTACTTTCTAGGAATGGGGAGTTTATTATCTACAGTGATGCTTCATTGAAAGGACTTGGTTACATACTAATGCAGAATGATCAGGTAGTTGGTTATGCTTCACGTCAATTGAAAACTCATGAGGTAAATTACCATACACATTATTTGGAATTAACTGTTGTTGATTTCACTTTAAAAATTTGGAGGAATCCTTTTTATGGTGTAAAGTGTGAAATATATACTGATCAAAAAAATTTAAAGTATATATTCACTTCGAAATAATTGGACAGGAGATAGAGGAGATGGCTGAATTAATCACAGATTAAGATTGTACAATTCATTACCATCCAGGAAAAGAAAATAAAGTGGTCGATGCTTTGTGTCAAAAAAGTAATGCTTCATTAACAATGTTGTATTTGGAACATGACCCTTTGGTTAAGGATTCGATGAACTTTGGAATAGAAGTTATTGGTGCAGGATGTCCTTCTGTTTTGTTTTAGGTATCTGTGAAATCTTCACTATCAGACAGAATTAAGCAAGCACAGAAGTAAGACAGTGAGTTGAAGAAAAAGGTAGAGCTGGTTCAGAAAGGTATGTTTTCTAAATTCAACTTTGATAATGATTGTGTTTTGAGATTTGGGAAGAGATTGTGTGTGCCATGTGATTCACAGTTGAAGAGTGAGTTGTTATGTGAAGCTCATAGTTCTCCATTTCCAGTTCATCCATGCAGTACTAAGATATATAGAGATTTTCGAGAGTATTACTGGTGGGATGGAATGAAAAAATTTATTGCTGATTTTACTATGAAGTGTTTGACTTGTCAACAGGTTCAAGGAGAGCGGAAGTTACCAAATGGGATGGTTCAGCATTTACCAGTACCAGAGAGGAAATGGTAGAATATATCTATAGACTTCGTTGTGGGATTGCCGAAGACACATCGAGGTAATAATGCAATATGGGTTATTGTTGATCGCTTGACTAAATCTGCTAATTTCCTTAATATACGAGATACTTTTTCCCTAGATAAACTTTCTCGTCTATATCTTAAAGAGATAGTTAAGATACATGGAGTTCCACTCTCCATTGTATCTGATCATGATCTCAAGATCACTTCTAACTTTTGGAAGGCCTTCAAAAGTCATTGGTTACTGAATTAAATTTTTGTATTACTTTTCATCCTCAATCAGATGGGCAGTTATAACGAACAATTTAGACATTGGAGGATATGCTACGTTCTTGTTTGATGGAATATCAGGGAAGTTGGGACCAACATCCTTCTTTGGTTGAGTTTTTTTATAATAATTGATTTTATTCCAGTATACAGATGGCACCATTTGAGGCACTATATGGGAAGCAGTGTCAAACTCCATCTTTTTGGGATGAAGTAGGTTGAAGAAGTTGATGGGAACGGAATTGGTAGAAGATTTGGCAGAAAAATTTCAGCTGATACAGATACACATGAGAACGGCTCAGAGAAAGCAGAAAAGTTATCCAGACAATAGGAGGAAGGATATCCCTTTTGAGGTAGGTGATCAGGTTTTTCTCAAAGTATCTCTATGGAAAAGTGTTATGCGATTTAGTAAGAATGTGAAGCTGAGTCCAAGGTTCATCGGACCATACAAAATTCTGGAGAGAGTCGGATCAGTTGTATACCGAGTGGATTTACCTCCAAGTTTATCTCACGTAAACAATGTTTTTCATGTTTCAATGTTAAGGAAGTACATGCCAGATCCATCTCATGTTTTGAGTCCAGAGGTAGTTCAGCTGGAAGAAAATATATCTTATGAGGAACAACCGGTCTATATTCCTGACCATAAGGATCATGTGTTACGGAATAAGGTTATTCATCAATTAAGGTTTTTGAGGAAAAACCAAATGAGTGAAAAGGCAACATGGGAATCTGAAAATGCAATGAAGGATAAATACCCCCACTTATTCGATAAGTAAATAAATTGCGAGGGCGAAATTTTCAAAATGGGGGATGGATGTAACATTATAAGTAAGTAAAGAATTATTGTTTTTCATATCTATGTCTATTTATGAATTAGATAGTGTTTTAGAGGCTTAAAATGAGAATAAATACAAACTTAATCATGGAATACACTAATATTTTTAAAAGACTATTTTACGGCCTTTTAATGGAAAAACATTTTTAAATCAAAAATTTGACAATTTCATAATCTCTATTTGTCAAAATGAACTTATTATTTATGATTGGGACATTGAAATTTAACTTTGGTTAATTTTTGGTATTTTTCTAACAATGTTCATTTTTAATGAATAGTGAAAAATACTGCATTTTATATCAAAAATGCTTTTTCATCTAATTTAGTAATATGGTAAGATTATCATTTTAATTGGTCTTAAAGAGTAATTAGAATATATTTTAACAATTTAATCCAATGGTAGTCAGTAGAATTAATTTCACTTCAGAATTGGGCATAAGAAAGTGCCAAACATTTCATAGATATTGTTTCAAAAAAACCCGCTATTAATTTTGACAACCAGAATTATTTTTAAATTAATTATTGAAATTTCTATGTTTTAAATTTGGTAAAATGGATTCCATATTTGGAATCATAAGGTAAATTTTATTTAATTAAGTCTCTTTTGTTTTTGAACATTATGAATAGTAACGACAATAATTATCTTTAATTATCTTGATTAATTAGTAATCGGGTAGTTAAAGATAATAAAATAATATCATAATAATAAAAAATGACCCCAAAATATGTTGTAATACTACTGGTTGTGTCATGGCCGACAATGGGATGCCTTGTTCCAAACTTTGGGACCCCATGGAATCACTTTTGGGTGAAAGTGAAACATTATCATTTTATTATTTAAAGAAAGGAGAATATCACTATAGAATGTATCACCTGAGTAAAACATTATTAGTTTTGTTTGTTTAAATGATCTCTTAGACTATAAATAGTCATTGGAAATATAAAAATATTTCCTACATCATAGTATTTTTTATAATTTTTATACATTAAATAAATTAAATTATTTATGACATCATGATGATGCAGTGATTACCTCACTAATGAACGATTTAAACAAAATGAAAAGATAATGAAAAATCTGAGACTTAAACTTGTCATAGACCTATTTTATGAGTATATTTATAACCCTTATCATCTAATCCTTGAAATATATCAATGTGGTACCTTTTAGATCCGAAATTAATTTTAAAATAAAGTAACATTTTATAACTTTCCAAGAGTGCCCCTCCTCTCCTCTTATAAAAGGCCCCCACCTCTACCTCCTTATGCACAATTATCATGACATGGTATTGGCCACGATTTTCTCATTTTATCTCTCCAAATACCTCTATTAATCCTAGAAGCCTTACCTTAGGTAGAAATCTCTTAAAAAACCATTTTGGTACAAACCAAGAGGAGTTACCCGATTCAAATGTAAAGTCTTCTCTAATGTTCTTTTGTTTTATTTTTCTTCTCCAACCCCCTAAAATATTTTTATTCATTTATTTTGTAAAAAAACTAGTATCTTAAATATAATATTATGTTTTTATAAGAATTATTCGAGCTATATTTACACACACCTACATCTAATTGTTAAAGAGCATACTGTTTCTGTGGATGGCGAATTTCTGCCTCACGAAATGATGATTGTTCAATATTATTTTTAAAACTTTAAAGGTGGCCATTAAGATTTAACTATATTTATATATGATATATAATATGTTTATGTTTTCATTAAGCTTCTGTATTTTTCATTTATGGAATATCTTTATGGCTTCCATTATGGGTAAATGCGATATCTTCATTTTGGGAAGTGCGGACTACCGCCCCTCAAAGTGATTTGATTCGTTAATTCCATATGTGGGATGTATAATGGATGGAGTTAATGATATTATATATGATATTATACTGGAATTATAATATAACTTTTTGTCATTATTATTCCATTCCATTAAATATGTAATAGAAATGAAAGTAGTGTTCATTCGTATGTACGACTTACCGTCTCCATGAACGGTGCATTTCATTTCATACCTCGAAATGTTATGTAATATTAAAAATGAATGTATATATTGGATAGATATGATATATATGATATCTACATCATGAATATAATTCTGGATATAATGGATACATGAAAAACTTGTAATTATAAAGAGTTTATTTTTTACTCAAGTACCAATGATCGACAAAAGGACCATTATTAACTTAAATAATTACATAGTGTTCATAACATGGTAACAAGTGATAAAAAAGAAAGGATTAACATGAAGAAGGTTCTTATGAAATATAAATTAAATCATGTTTATTATTCATGAGATTAAAGAATGATCGAGTCAAGTTGGATACAAGGTATGGGACTTCGTCTCAATCTACTTTCATTGAGGCATATTTTGTTTTATACACAACTTGCTTTTATAAAGTGTATAAACCCCTTTGAATTTTATGTTTATTCAAAAGGAATATTTTTATACGAAGTGTATTACTAAACAAAAAAAGGGAATTTTTTTGTCGTACATATGTGGCGATGATGACTTCTCCGCAACCATGACCATTATTTGAGTTTCGGCTTCCTCTACAAGCCATAACTTTTTTTTAAATGAAAAATAAATACCATGTTTTAATTTTATTTTATTTCGATATTGAAATTAGTTTTCATAATGTTTTTATTATATCAATGTGTTGTGTTGATATCTTGTGATTGAAATGTGGAAATGTTATGTTTCCTTTATGCATGTTTTATGTGATACGATTATGTTATGGTTCTTGGGAATTGTTATGAAGACAGGTGGTTCTGTGATAAACTAAGGGCGGGTGATCCCGATACAGCTCTCCAATGCATTGGGTAACGTGAAGGGGTCAAACGTTAAGGTTTCTCTAAAGAGATTTAGGGAATATAATGTGATGGGTATTCCAAACGTAACCATGAGGGTCACTCCCTACGTATAAATGTTATGAATGCCTCAAGTTACCTTTATGTCATATGATTTTTATGATTTATTCATGATTTGATGAGGTATGTTAAAATGCTTATGTTTTATGAGTAAAGTATGATTTCATACATGGACTAATGATTTCATTTCATACTTTTATATCCCTTACTGAGATCTTTATGCTCATCCCATGTTTTTGAAATTATTTTCACAGGTCAAGGGAAAGGTACATGATGTGATGATAGTGTCAAGGAAGTGTCAAGAAAGAATCCATGTTTTATTTTAAATATGTTTCTATTGATGGGAACAATGAGTACTATATTTTATGTAACCACTTTGTTTAAATGTGGAATGTAATGCATGATTTATGATATAATTCTCTAAAACTCCATACCTGAAAATATCCCCAATGTGTATTCATTAAATTACTCAGGATTAAATAATGTTTAAGGCTAGAGCCTTATAGGCAGCTCTGGCACAAATGTAACTAGGGGTAAAACCCAAAAACACTGCTTTGATCTAGACACAAACGGGAACTGGTGCATGAAAATGGGTCTTACTGCACTCTTGGTTACGACACTCTTGGGGGATATGATTAGGATAATTCTCATTTTCATTACTAACCATTATGAAGGTATTATGAGTATATACATCCTCAAAGAATACAATTTTTATGATTATGGATTATATCCATAAACTGTTCAATTTATGTTAAGTGTTTTACAAGTTTGGAATTATGTATTTTGATTCATAAACTAATCTAGTTTATTCCATTGTATAGAAATGGCTCCTAGTTGAATGGATGGAAACCGTATCAATGCATACACTCCATGTAGGGATTTACCTCTTAAACAAGATAATTATAATGAATCTGGTGGTGCAACTGGTGCTGATCATCTAACCACTATATTGGGACAATTTACTCAAGTTATGAATAATAAAATTAACCATATAGAGCACCCTAATCCACCGTATGGAGTATCAATGTTATATCACTTCATGAGGAAAAAAAACACAAACATTACATGGGGGTACAAATCCACTAGTATCTGAGCAATGGAAAAATTTCATGAGAAAATATTCCATATGACAACCCTGCTTTTATTACAAACTTAATTATGATTTATTACATAAACTATTCACATGATACAACAAGGAAGATCGAGAGTTCTAGTGTCTTTGGGGCTTAGGATCATTACATAAAAACTTAAAACATGAAATAAAACATCTTTATTGAAAACATCCTTTACATGACCACTACATTCCCTCGTACTTAGCATTGCATGGGATAACCTGAGGACATGCATAAGAAAAGGGTGAGATACAAAGCC
The DNA here is from genome assembly GCA_963277665.1 of Viscum album. Taxonomy (NCBI): domain Eukaryota; kingdom Viridiplantae; phylum Streptophyta; class Magnoliopsida; order Santalales; family Viscaceae; genus Viscum; species Viscum album. The sequence continues at coordinate 1,317,985,062 of OY728136.1, read as the reverse complement.
CAGTAAGGGAATAAACATGGAATACATGACGAGTACAATACATGTTAGAAAATAGGAATATCAACAGGGAATAAGAGAAACATGAACATAAAGGCATGATAAAGCATGATAATCATAACATGGAAATGTGGCAACAACACTTAACATGGAATTAGCATGAACCAAGGCACATTGCACATGGAGCATGAGTAAATTCACATTCCACATGAAGCACGAGTAAACCCTCGTTGATGAGAGAGAAATGGGTTCCTCATAAAATTTACATGTAATGGAAAGTAAGGAGGTCATATAGATACATGTCCCAACAATTTTAATGGAATTTAGATTCATGATACAAAATTATTGCTTGAATGTAAATGAGGAGAGAGAAGTTCCTTTCGGAATTTCGGCATAGTAACGGGTGTACATTGGAGGCATTTAATGAGGGAGAAAGGATCTCGCATAATTCAAACATAAAGATGGAAGTATGAGGGAGGTGATAAACCATACCCCAAGATAGATAATTGAAATTAAAAGTTCAAAAAAAAACTTAAAGAAAATTCGATAAAAATTAGAAAGGAAGAAAAAACCTTACTTGGAAGTGTGCTTCCAAAGGCTTGAGAGAGGCTTGAGGGAGGCTTGTTGGGAGCTTGGGGAACCTTGAAAGGATTATAGAGAGAGTAGGGAAGAGGTTTTATGAACTCAAAAGGCTTTGAGTGAGGAGGAAGTGGGAGAATGGGTGGGTTTATATAGGAAAGGTGAGTGAATTCTTTATCATTTAGGTTTGGGACACCTTATATTAAACTAATCCAAATCACAAATAATCTCATGGGTTTTGCCCATGGTTTTTTGGAGAATGGGAGAGGAAAAAAATATTTTATAAGGACGAAGTCAGAAATTCTTAAAATAATTGGGTTGCTTATGTGGAGGTGAGTCACACTCCCATGGAAAATAATTTAAAAAGACAAGATGTTTAATAAGTTTTGAGGGGTTCATTAATGCTTTGTAAAATATGTCAAACTAACCCAAAATAACATCATTTTAATTGTAAAACATATTTTGGCCGAACATAAAGCTTATAGTATTTTATTACATCACTATTGGGTCATTATGATGTCATAAAACACTTTATATTTTTTAAGGGTATCTAATTTTTACCCAAACATTTGACTGTCTCAGAAAATTATGAAAAATTCACCGTTGGATAATTTCGACATCCAGATTCCAGAAATAACATTTATTTTATGTAAATAATTTTCTAAATATGTTAATTTTCACTTTTAAAATAAAAACCAACATTTATCGAAAATCACAGGTTTTGACAAAAATGGCTTTCAAACCTTAATAAAAATTACAATTGCATTCATAAGATTATAGAATTTTTTATTTTTAAATAAAATTAATTTTATAATAATAATATTATTTTATTAAAATATTATTTAATTCAAAAATCCTTTAATTTAATAAAATAGAATTCTTAATTAAATAATAACTAAAAACACTATTTGTACATTAAAAACTATTTACAATGTATCAATAATGAAAAGAAAGTATATTCATTATTATATACAAAAACAATGTAAATCAACATATTACTAGAGATTTGTTACATAACCCCTTAAAACAGACGCATAAAACATAAGGGTAAGGTGTCCGATGGTGACAGACTCTTGGGGTGGCTCAGATAACATCGCTCGAGTGGTAATCTCTATTAACTTCCACTTTTCCCGTAGACGGTCTCGTTTGAGATTGACATGGTAAAGATCAGCTTGGGCTTGGTCAAGAGCGATGCCCAAAGATGCCACCTCTTTTTCAAGCTCCGAAAAATGGGCTTCATATGGAGCAATTCTACGGGATGAGGCCATCACTTCTTTCGTTTGCGTAAATTGGGTTCATTAAAGCCTTATATTTATACTAATCATGTGATCACTGTTCAACGGCTATAAAAGTAACGATCATAACTCTTAACATAAAACTAAAGAAGTTGAAATTTTATATAAATGTTTTATATAAAGTAAAATTTAACTAGATCAAGAGGAATTTTTATTAATGAATCTTTAAGTCGTTGCAATATTCCCCCCTTCAGAAAATTTTCCTTTGAAATTTCCATTACCCTCACTAAAAAAGATGTGGGTAACTCAGGTTTATCATTTCCTCAGATTCCCAAGTCGCTTCTTCAAACTTGTGGTTTCACCACAACACCTTGACGAGGGGCATTGTCATATTTCTTATAACTTTTTTCTCTACGGTCTAAGATCTTCACTGGTTGCTTCTCATAAGAAAGATCATCCTCCAACTGTACCACCTCAGGAAAGAGTACATGTGAAGGGTTCGGTATGTACTTCCATAAGAGGGATACATAAAATATATCATGTACTTTGGCCATTTTAGGTGGAAGTTCAAGTCGATAGGCCACAGCCCCAACACGATCTAGAATCTCTAAGGGGCCGATGTACCTTGAACTTAACTTCCCTTTCTTTCCAAACCTCATGACATTCTTCCATAGAGATATGTGTAGAAAAACCATGTCTCCAACTTTAAACTCAAGGTCTCGATGATGTTTATCTGCATAGCTCTTCTGTCGACTCTGGGATACCTTGATATGCTGCTGAATGGTTTTCACCTTCTCCACCATTTCCTCGATCAATTCTGGTCCAAGTAGCTTGTGTTCACCGACCTCATTCCAACATTCCAGTGTTATGCCACTTTTCCCATACATGGATTCATAAGGTTCCATTTGGAAGCTCGAGTGGAAACATTTATTATAAGAGAACTCATCTAGAGGAAGATGTTGATCTCATCCTCCTTTAAAGCCCATTGAGCATGCTCTCAACATGTCCTCAAGTGTTTGGATAGTCCGCTTTGATTTTCCATCAGTTTGAGGATGATAGGTCATACTGAAGTTCAGTTCAATATTCAGATCATGTTGAAGACTCTTCCAAAACATAGAAGTGAATCTTGGATCTCAGTCAGTCACAGTAGATAGTGGTACTCCATGCAGCCTTACAACTTCCCTGATATACATCTGTTCCAGTTGATCCAAGGAGGAATCCTCCCAAATAACAATGAAGTGTGAAATCTTTGTAAGATGATCCACCACAAACTATATTGCATTGTTGCCTTTGGTTGTCCTTGGAAGTCTGATGACAAAGTCCATGGTGATGTTCTCCCATTTTCATTCTGGTATGGGCAATGGTTGATTCATCCCCTTAGACTTCTGCCTCTCTGCCTTCACTTGCTGGCACACTAGACACATTGATGTATATTCATTGATCTCCTTCTTAATATTATCCCTCCAAAAATTTTCTCGGAGATCTTGATACATCGTTGTGCTCCCTAGGTGAATAGAAAAATTTGAACAATGTGCGTCATCAAAAAGGTCCTTCTACATCTCCAGACATGATGAAACACATATTCTTTTCCCAAATTGCACAATTCCTTCTTAATTAACATTAAACTCCCAAGATTTCCCTTTTTGGATAGCTTCCAATTTTTCCTGAATTCCCACATCATCCTTTTGCGCATACTTTAACCATTCTAAAAGAGGCGGTTCAGTAATCATTTGTGAAAGGATTGATTATGTTCCCTTATTTATGATTTCCATTTCCATCTTCATCAAGTCTAATAAGATTGGATCCTTCTCAATTATCATCTTTGATAAAATCATTGGGTCCTTTCAACATAGGGCATTTTCCACCTTCTTCACTTTCCCGGGGTGGTAATGTATTGAACAGTCATAATCCTTGATGAGCTCTATCCATATTCTCTGGTGCATATTAAGCTCTTTCTGTGTGAATATATATTTAAAACTCTTGCAGTTAGTATATATCTCACATTTGTCCACATAGAGATAATGCTGCCAGATTTTCAAGGCAAGGATCACCACTGCCAACTCCAGGTCGTACGTTGGATAGATTCGCTCATGGATTTTCATGTTCTGTGAGGAATAGGATATCACTTTATCATTCTGCATCAGCACACAACCTAATCCCTTCATCTAAGCATCATTGAATACCACACAAATTTCCCCACTTGTGGGTAAAGTGAGCACAAGCACAGTGATAAGCCTCCTTTAAAACTCTTTAATGATCTCTCGCATTCATCACTCCAAGAAAACTTTTCTCCCTTTCTAGTTATCTTGGTAAGAGGGTTGGAAAATCGTGAGAAATTTCTCAAAAATCGTCGATAATATCCAGCTAACCCCAAGAAGCTCCGGATATCTGTTACCAATGTTGGCCTCGTCCATCCCTTAATTGCATCTGTTTTGGAGGGATCCATAGATATCCCATTGATTGTGATGATATGGCCCAAGAATGATACCTCCTTCAACAAAAACTCACACTTATTATACTTTTCATAGATCTTCTCTTTGCGCAAAGTCTCTAGTATAGTTTGTAAAGGATCCTCATGATCCTCCATGGTTTTGGAGTATATTAGAATATAATCTATTAAGACTACCACAAATTTGTCAAGGTAATCTCTAAAGACTCTATTCATCAAGTCCATGAAGTTTGTTGGAGCATTAGTGAGTCCTAAAGGCATTACTATGAATTCATAGTTCTTGTATCTTGTACGAAAAGTTGTCTTGGGGACATCTTCCTTCATCACCTTTTCTTGATAATATCCCGAACGCAAATCTACCTTGGAGAAGTATTGTGCTCCGCACAGCTGATCGAACAAGTCATCAATCCATGGTAGAGGATACTTGTACTTTATCGTGATTTTGTTAAGTTCACGATAATCAATGCAAAGCTGCATTGAACTATCCTTCTTCTTGACGAAGAGGACTGGTGCACCCCATGGTGAAGCACTTGGGCGTATAATCCCTTTATCCAGATTCTCCTATAGTTGTTTCTTCAGCTCTTCAAGCTCCACAACAACCATTCTATATGGAGTCTTGTATATTGGTAGATCCCCTAGTATATGTTCAATTGGGAATTAAACGTCTCTTTTAAGAGAAACACCAGGCAGTTCCTCGGGTAACACATCAGCAAATTCCCTCTCAATAGGCATTTCATCAAGGGTGGTTTCTTCCTTGGACTCAATCATCTGAGCCAGATATGCATGCTCATAGGGCAGTAATATCCATGATTGAGATGATGGAGCTAAAAGTTATTCATCTTCCTCCTTACACATGTAAAGAATTGGGGGTCGATTCTCCATGTGGAGTTTGATTTCCCTCTCCCGACAATTTATGTTGACTCTATATAAGGAAAGCCTATCGATGCCAAGAATTGCATCAAATTCCACCAGAGGGAGTATGAAAAGGTTTTCTGGGAAATTAAATCCACAGATTATAATAGAGGAGGACATATATTAATGGGATGCAATGATTTCCCCATTTTCCGTACTCACCGACATCTTCACATCCATGATTTGTTGTGGTGTTGGGATTGTTCTACAAAACATTCAAGATATAAAAGAGTTCGTAGAACCTGAATCAAAAAGTATGTTCCCTATTCTTGAATGAATAACTAGCGTACCTATCACCACTTCATTGTCGGGGTTCACTTTGGCTGAAGTGATGGAAAAAGCTCTTCCTTGCCACCATGGAGTTTGATCGTTGCCTCTGAAAACCCTTGTATTAGGGCACTGATTTGCAAAATGCCCCGGTTATTTGTAGTTGTAGCAATGAACAGCGCGTTGAGGTTCGAATGGAGTGTTCTTATCCTCTGTCGCAGCCGCAGGCCTTTCTTTCCAATAGTTAACAGCTAGGTGCCCTTATCTTCCACACCTAAAGAATTTCCTTATCCCCTTGATGATATTTCCAGGGTTCTTATTTTCGAACTTTTGGAAATTGGGGTGCTGGATCTTCTTAGTACTGTTGGACTTATCCATCAGATGACCAGAATTGAAGTCTACCTTATTCTTATTTTCCCCATGATACCCTTGTGATTCCCCAATCTCTATTTCGACCTTGAGGGCACATCAGACAATTCCCTCATAGCTGTCGAAGTCACGGATCGCTAATGCTTTCCGCAGGCTAGGCTTCAGCCCACCAAAGAAGCGGTCAACCTTGCATTCGGGGGTAACGACAAAGCCGGAAGTGTATCATGCAAGCCTTGTGAAGTTCTCCTCGTACGATCCAACATATTCTTTGTCTTTTTTCTTGAGGGAAAGGAAGTCCCTTTCCATATTAAGCAGGAGGGTGCGTGGAAAATATTTATCGAACTACATATTCAAGAAATCCTTCCATTCCAATGCCTCAATATCCTCCTCATTCTTCGTATTTTTGATCAACGTCCACCTTTATCATCTTCACCCTCCATACGATAAGCCTCCAAGAGAACCATCTCTTATTTAGAACATTTAAGGATGTAGAAGATATTTTCAATGGAGTTGATCCATTGTTCAGCGATCATGGCATCAGATGATCCACTAAAAGTAGGTGGCCTTTGTCTCATGAATCTCTCGATAGCAACTTGTTCATTATTAGGGGGGTTTGGACGTTACTCTTGACCCGTGTTTCTATTCAATTCTTGAGTTATCTGAGAGAGAAGCGTGACAAAGTTCGTGATTCTCACTCCCATTAGATTGGGCATCTCATTAGTACAGTCATCACACTGATCCTCACATCAATTGTTAGCCTGAGTCCTCTTATTACCAGCCATTTTCTGGAAAAAATGGAAAGTTATGGGGTAACACATAAAGGGTAATCCAAAATCAAAAGTTTATGACTTAAAAATAAACATTTATTTCCTTAACTCATGAGTCTATAGGCTTTAAACTATGCTTTTCATGATCTACTTTCTAACATATATTCTTAGGGGAATTTTTTTTAATTCCCTTAATAAGGGTTCATACTAATCTTGTGAATTGATCAAAAAATATCCCCCGGGGTGTCGTAACCAATAGTGCAGCATGGACCATTTTCGTGCACCAGTTCACGTTCGTGTCTAGCTGAAAGTAGTGTTTTTGGGTTTTACCCCTTTGATACATATGTGTCAGAGCCACCTCAACCTGCTCGTATCCAGACAGAGATGTATTTGTTTGATAAACCACAAACTCAGTATTTACCAAAACTTAGGGATGTTCTTATTATACTTAGTCTTGTATCCAAGGATTTACTAGGGTTTTCTAATACTAATCCCAAAAATAAATAAACCAATCCTCTGATACCAACTATGACCACCCTGCTTTTATTACAAACATAAACATGATTTATTACCTAAACTATTCACTTGATACAACATGGAATATCGAGAGGTATAGTGTCTTTGGGGCTTAATATCATTAAATAACAACTTAAAACATGAAATACAATATCTTTATTGAAAACATCCTTCACATTACCACTATATTCCCTCGTACTTAGCATTGAATGGGATAACCTGAGGACATGCATAAGAAAAGGGTGAGCTATAAAGACCAGTAAGGGAATAAACACAGAATACATGTGGAGTACAATACATGTTAGAAAACAGCCATATAAATAGATAACAAGAGAAACATGAACATAAAGGTATGATAAATCATGATAATCATAACATGGAAATGTGGCAACAACACTTAACATGGAATTAGCATGAGCCAAGGATCATTACACATGGAACATGAGTAAATTATCATTGCACATGAAGCATGAGTAAACCCTCATTTCACATGAATTATCATGAGTCAAAAATAATTGCAAATGACGTATCATGATACTATACTGTACCGAATGCATTGGAGCGCTATAAGGGCACACCCTTCTTAAACATTTCATTTCATGCATAAGTGTGCCACATGGAACATAAAACATGGTTTCAAAAAACAGAATAATTTATTACAAAATAAAGGAATGTAAAATTCATACATGAAACATTATAATCAATAAGTAAATGTGTATGAAGGTGAATACCCTTGATGGAGAAATGGGCATGGTATTCACTACACAATGGCATTGGATTAGAAAATCGGTGTGATTTCGGCAGCGTAACGACGTGACATAAGAATTCATAAAAACGGTTTGATGAGAGTGAAAGGGGTTCCTCATAATATTTACATGTAATGGACAGTATGGAGGTCATATAGATACATGTCCCATAAATTGTAATGGAATTAATATTCATGATACAAAATTATTTCTTGAATGTAAATGAGGAGAGAGAAGTTTCTTTCGGAATTTCGGCATAGTAACGGGTGTACATGGGCGGAATTTAATGAGAGAGAAAGGGTCTCCCGTCATTCAAACATATACAGGGAAGTATGAGGGAGGTGAGAAACCATACCCCAACATTCATAATTGAAATTAAAAGGAAAAAACAACTTAATTAAAATTGGACAAAAATGAGAAAGGAAGAAAAAACCTTACTTGGAAGTGTGCATCCAAAGGCTTGAGAGAGGCTTGAGAGAGGATTATTGGGAGCTTGGGGCACCTTGGAAGGATTCTAGAGAGAGTAGGGTAGAGTTTGGACGAAATCAAAAGGCTTTGAGTGAGGAGGAAGTGGGTTCTTGGGTGGGTTTATATAGGAAAGGCGAGTGAATTCTTTATTATTTAGATTTGGGACCCCTTACATTAAACTAATCCAAAATACAAATCAGGTCATGGTTTTTGCCCATGGTTTTTGAAAAAGGGGAGAGAAAAACAATATTTGATAAGTCCAAATTCCGAACTTCTTAAAATAATGTGGTTGCTTATGTGAAGGTGAGTCACACTCCAATGGGAAATAATTTAAAAAAACAAGATGTTTAATAAGTCTTGAGGGGTCAATTAATGCTTTGTAAAATAAGTCAAAAAACTTAAAATCACATTATTTAAATGGTAAAACATATATTTTCTGAACATAATGATTATAGTATTTTATTAAATCATTATTTTGTCATTATAATGTCATAAAACACATTATATATTTAATCGGTATTTAATTTTTACCCAAAAATTTGACTGTTTCAGAAAATTATAAAAAATTCACCATTGGATAATTTTGATGTCCTGATTCCAGAAATAAAAATTATTTTATCTAAATAATTTTTTAAATATGTTAATTTTCACTTTTAATGTAAAAACCGACATTTATCGAAAATTTATGGGTTTTTACAAAAATGGCTTTCAAACCTTAATAAAAATTACAATTGCATTCATAATATTATATGATTATTTATTTTAAATAAAAAATAATTTATAAATAATAATAATATTTTATTAAAATATTATTTATTTCAAATATCCCTTAATTTAATAAAATATAATTCTTAATTAAATAATAACTAAATTCACTATTTGTATTAAAAAAACTACTTACAATGTATCAATAATGACAAAAATTATAATCATTATTATATACAAAAATAATGTGCATGAACATAGTACTTGTGATTTGTTACATAACCCCTTAAAATAGCCACATAAGACCTAAGGGTAAGGTGTGCGATGGTGACAGACTCTTGGGGTGGCTCGGATAACATCACTCGAGTGGTAATCTCTATCAAATTCCAATGTTCCCATAGATGCTCTCGTTCAAGTTTGACACGGTAAAGCTCCGCTTGGGATTTCTCAAGAGCGAAGCCCAAAGACGACACCTCTTTTATGTGCTCTGAAAAATGGGCTTTGTATGGAGAAATTCTACTGGATGAGGCCATCGCCTCTATTGTCTGAGTAAATTGGGTTCTATAAAGCCTTATATTTATAGTAATCTTTTGACCACTGTTAAACTACTATAAAAGTAACGGTCACAACTCATAACATAAAACTAAAGAATTTGACATTTTATATAAACGTTTTACATTAAGATTCATTTAACTAGATCAAGGGTAATATCCATTAATGAAACATGGGTCATGACATTCTATGCATTAGGGAGTAGCGAAAGGGAAAAAGTTTTCCTGATAGTTTACCGCCTCACTGGAGATGTTGATCAGTGGTGGTCATTGATTCAAAACAAAAAAGAATATGATGAAGTATAAAATATGGAATGGAGGGAGTTTAGTGAAATTTTCTTAGAAAAATAATTTCTTCATGACCATCTAGCAGATATGGAAAGGAAATTTCTGAGTCTGAGGAAAAAGGAGGATGAGAATGTCACAAAGTATGAAGCAAACTTTATAAGGATAGAAAGGCATGTTTTAGATTATATACGTAACCCCAGAAGTAAGATTTATCATTTCTTTTATTGTTTAAAACCATTTATCCTTCGAGCATCAGTCTCACTATCCACATCTTTGTATGAAGATATTGTCTCATGTTCTATTAAGACAGAAAAAGAATTTTATAAGTCTTATGACTTTAATGAAAATAAAGATAAGAATATATGTAATGAATACTCTAGAAATGGAAATAAGGGGAAGAAGGGAAAATTTGAATATCCATCATGCAGTAAATGTGGGAAGAAATAACACGGTACTTTCTTGAAGGGAATGAGAGTCTGTTACAAGTGTGGTAAAAAAGGCCAACAAGCTCATCATTGAAAGGGGAAGAAAGAGGTTGTCAATGTTGAATGTTACAATTGTAGACAAAGGGTCATTATTCAAATTAATTTCCTAAGAGTCTGGGGAACTTACCTTAGAAAAGGCCAAGGGATAAAGGCCTAACTTATGCTATCACTACTGCTCAGGTTGATGCTCTAAAAGACATACTGGTAGGTAATTTAATGGTTTCCTAAAGTTTAGCCAATGACTTATTTAATTCTGGATCATCGCATTGTTTTATATCTTCCTAATTTTCTATGAAAAATAGATATTTTCAGTTTTATTTAACAAGGGAGTTGTAAGTCCAAACTCTTAAGGGAAGTATCATTGCAACAAAGTTTTTTAAATCAGTCCCCATTAGGGCATACAAATGTTCATTATCTGTTGATCTCATCATCATACCAATGATTGAATTTTATATAATCCTTGGTATGGATTCTCTTTTGGATCATGATGCAAAAATTTATTGTAAGAAGAAAATGGTTACTATTTTTAATGATGATGATAAAGAACACCTCTTTAGAGTAGAATCTTCAGCACCTAATTATTATCTAGATCCACCCCAATAGCTCAACTAAATTCAATTATTAGGGAGTAAGAGAATAAAATAACCGTGGGTGAGGAAAATAATGTTCAAATATATGATTCACCTATTTTTTAGTAATATGTTGATTTGTTTTCAGAATATTTACCTAGAAATACTCCAGGATGAGAAATTGAGTTTTCCATCGACTTAATTCCTGGTTCAAGGCCCATATCGAAGACCCCATATAGAATGGACACTGTGGAATTAGGGAAACTAAAGAAACAACTAGAGTAATTGAGAAATCAATGATTAATTCTCCCTAGTGTTTCTCCATGGGGAGCCCATATTCATTTTGTTAAGATGAAATACGGATATATGAGGTAGTGCATTGACTATAGGGAGATCAGTGCAATAATAATAATGAAAAAGTATCCCCTACCTCACATTGATGATTTATTCGACCAAATTCATGGAGCTCAATACTTTTCCAAGATTGGCCTTTGATCTGGATATCATCTGTTGGGTGTAAAGAAGGAAGACATTCAGAAAATAGCATTTTCAACCAGGTATGTGCATTATGTGTTTACAGTAATGCCTTTTGGATTGACTAATGAACCATCTGTCCTCATGGATCTAATGAATAAATTTTTCAAGTAATATCGTGATGACTTTGTAGTGGTATTTATTGATGATATCTTGGGATACTCCAAAAGTTACAAAGATCATGAAAATCACATTCTAATTATTCTAAATAATCATAGAAGACATGAATTATATGGGATGTTTAGAAAGTGTGAAATCAGGCATCAAGAGATTTCTTTTTTTGGCCATATTGTCTCTAAGGATGGAATCTCTATTGATCCTTCTAAGTACAAGGAAATCCATGAATGGCCAGCACCAACAATTATAACCAACATATGCGGTTTTATTGGTTTAGAAGGTTCTTATTGATGTCTCATCCAGAATTTTTCCTGGTTGGCTAACCCATTAACAAAGCTCACACATAAAGGGGTTAAATTTGTTTGTAAAAAAATGTGTGGAGAATGTTTTTTAAGAATTCAATAGAAGATTATTCAATGCTCTTATCCTGTCTCTATCATCGGCAAATGATGGGTTTATTATTTATAGTGATGCTTAAAATAAAGGACTTGGTTGTGTCCTTATGCATAATGATAGGGTCATTGCCTATGCATCATGACAACTAAAAATTCATGAGCAAAACTATCCTTCTCATGATCTTGAGTTAGCAGCTTTAATCTTTGGTTTGAAGAATTGCAGACACTATCTCTGTAGTGAAAAAATGAGATATATACCGATCAAAAGAGTTTGAAGTATATTTTCTCATATAATAAACTCATCATTAAGAAAAGGAGATGGCTTGAACTACTCAAAGATTATGATTGCACTATAAACTACCACCCGGGGAAGGCAAATAATGTGGCATATGCTTTGAGTATAAAGTATCATGGAGTTTTGATCAATATTAGAGTTGAAATGGATCATATATACATGGATCAAGTAAAGATGGATATGGGAATCACCATGGGAGGTGAAACATCAAAACATTTTCAAATGGTTGTCAAACAATCTTTACTATAAAAGATAAAGAGTTCTCAGAGTGATGATGAAGAGTTTCAAAAGAAGTTTAAAGCTGTAAATGATGGGAGATTGAGTGAATTAGTGCATGAAGATGGAATTTTTAAATTTGGGAAGAGACTTTGTGTTTTTGATATACCTGATATAAAAAGGGAATTTTTGGATGATGCTCAAAATTCAAATTTCTCTATACACCCTAGTATCACCAATATGTGTAAAGATTTCAATGAACATTTTTTTGGGACAACATGAAGAGGGATATTGATAATTATGTGTCAAGATGTATGGTTTGTCAACACGTAAAAGCTGGAAGGCAACAGCCTGGAAGAGTCATGAAACCTCATCCCATACCTATGTGGAAATGGGATAATATTACGATGAACTTAGTCATGGGACTACTAAAGTCTCCTAGAAGGAATGATGCAATATGGGGCATTGTTGATCGTATTACCAAGTCATCACATTTGCTTGCTATAAGAGAAGATTTAACACTTGAACGTTTAGTAAGACTATATATTAATGAAGTTGTAATAGATCATGGAGTACCTATCAATTGTTTCTGACCATGACACACATTTTACATCAAGATTCTATAAAATTCTTCAGAAAGCCCTGGATACTGAACTTCTTTTGAGCACTGCCTATGACCACCAAACTGATGGACAATCAGAATGGACTATTCAAATGTTATAAGACATGTTGAGATCATGCTGACATGACTTTCAAGGTATGTGGGATTAATATTTACCTCTGGTAAAATTTTCCTATAATAATATCTTCTATTCAAGTATTCATATGGCAACATGTAAAGCATTATATGGAAAGAGATGTCGTACACCAACCTGTTGAGATGATGTTGGTGAATGAAATCTTATAGGTCCAAAACTTGTGGAGGAAACAGTGGAAAAGTGGAAGGTAATCCAAAACCACATCAAAGCAGCTCAAAGTAGTCAGAAGAGAAATGTTGATAACCGAAGGGAGGATTTATAATTTCAGGTAAGAGATCATCTTTTTTTGAAGGTATATCCAGGGAAGGGTGTTTTACGTTTTGGTAAGAACATAAAATAGAGTCCCAGGTACATCGGACCTTTCGAAATTCTAGAATGAGTTGGGGATATAGCTTACTGTTTGGAAATATCTCAATGTTTTTCTAAAGTTCACGATGTATTCCACATATCACTATTGAGAAAATACATGCCTGGCACAACATATGTACTCACCTATAAAGAATTAGAACTAGAGCCCAATCTATCTTAATGTGAGGAGCCTGTCAAGGTTCTTTATTCAAGGGAACAAGTGTTGAGAAACCAGATGACTCATCTGGTAAAAGATCTATAGAGTAACCATAAGATGGAAGACGCAACGTGGGAACATGAGAAACTTATGATTAAGAACCAACAAAGGCTTTTTACGCAGTAATACTCGAGAAATTTTGAGGACTAGATTATTTGAAAAAGGGGAGAATGTAACACCCCATGTTTCTATGGTACGCTTCTCTTTGAATAATATTGTAGCGTGTGTTGTATGCAACGTCGAGTTCTAACACACCACAACCAATCAAACTTGCTGTTATGAATAGTAATACCCACTTTTTAAATTTTATAAATTTTATCTTTCAAAATTGTCTTAATTTTTCTATTCAGAAAATCAAAATTAGATTAGGGTGAATTTTTTTGTTATTTTTTGAAAATTTTGAATTTTTATGAATAGTGAAAAACAGGGAGTTATAATTTAAAACCAAATATTTATTTAAATAATTATTTTTTTAATTTAAATATAATTTAGGTCAAAATAGATACATAATACCAATATAAGTTCAATGTAATTCATTGGAGTTAGTTTAAAATAATTTTTGATATATAAAAATATTATTGAACTTTTTACTCTCTTTTACAAACCTCCTATGAGAATTTTCAAATTTATATAAAACATAATTTTACCGCTTCTGTGAGTTGAATTTCAAAAATCTCAGAGACATGGTTGATATTAGTAAATAAAATTTTGTTCAATAAGATTAAAATAATTTATTGGTGAATAGTAACTTTTTTACTTTAATTTACCATGGTTAAAAGTAAATAGGGTAATTACGGGTAAAAATGATAATATTATTATCCTAACACATGTATTTATTCTATTTAATCTGTGTGGTTTGAAAAAAAATGACCGTAGGAATAAAGTATGATCCTTTAGGTCCACATGGATTAGATTAGGACATTTATTGTTATTTAATTCAAAGATGAGATAAAAGTGTTAAATTCAAAGTTTAATAACTATACCATTTTTAATATAGTGGTAAAAATGAGATAAATTAAACTATAAATATTCATTAAAAAGATAAAAATATTAACTAAATAATGGTATTTTATTTATAATTTATAGACGTTAAATAATTAATATTATTTATGACACAATGATGATGAAGTAATTACCTAATTAATGAAATGATAAAATGATTGATATTATAAATATCCAAATAAATGTAATTTGAGACTTTTTCGGAATTCCACAAATTTTATAGATTAATATGAAATTTTAGGGTTGGTTAGATGAATATTTTTCGATGTAATAATGATGTTATGAATTAAAAAAAACAAAATACCAAATTGTTTCAGAATTGACATAATAGAGTTTTTAAAACAAATATTATATTATTAATTGATATTCTATTCTGAAAAATATAATGTTAGGCCAAAAGTCTTATATAATAAAAGTTTTATAATTAATGATCCACTTGGGGTTCTCATGGATGTTTATAGTATGTTTATTAACCATATAATATAAAAACACAAAGATACATGGTAAATGTCAAAACTATTTAACACAAAGTTAAATCTAAAATATAAAGTTAATATAGTGACCCAAACCTGTCTAAAACCTATTTTTTGAGTGTTTTTGACCAATACCCACCTTATCCTTTAAATAATTCATATTTTATCCATTAGAAACCGAAAATAATTTTATTACAAAATAATATTTCTAGCTTTTTCTAAGGTGCCCCTCACACCTCTTATAAAAGGCCACTCCCTATTCCATCTAATTCACACTTTCAAAGCGATTTGGATTGTCTAAACCCTGGCCAAATACCCTATAAAATATCCTCCATTCATCCAAGAGTCCATCCGTTAGTATGAAAGCCAACCTAGGGATCCCATTAGATCAAATCAAAAGGAATAACCCGATGAAGAGGAAAATATTTCATCACCTCTTTCAAGTTCCTTTCTTCTTCCACCTCCACATTCATTGTTGCTTCCATTCAAAAATAATAACTCTAGTATCATATATATACTGTGATTTTATTATAGATATGGTATAACAATATTAATTTTTCTATCCATCCTTTGAATGACATGGCACCATACGTGCGTACGTACGGCTTACCTTCACCACATCGTGGTGTAATTGTTATTCAATACATTTTTATTTGGATGGATATAATAATGGTGTCTAATTGATGTAAATAATAAATATATCATGATAATGATTCTGTATATATGATATACCATCCAATTATATATTATTCTAATATCAAAATAATGATATTGTCACTCGTGCGTACGTACGGATTACTGTCTCCACGAACGTGATGAGATTCTTTCCCCATCATATCCATTCAAGACTAATTTTCATTAGATGATTAAAAATAATGTTTAAAGACTTAATATAATTCTGAATATGAATAAGATACATTCTATCAATAACAAACATTACTTACGTAACAATGAATATAAAGGAAAACGAATCAGTTAACACCCGAAACGACGATAATCCCAAGATATTATTATCAATGCAATGTTAAAAGATCATATATGATATCATATAAATGTATATGATTCTTGTATAATTTAATAAAAATTATTTCACCATTATATAGGATTTTAACCAACCCTTGACCAAGGAAATGTACAAGGTAAGGTTTAATTTCACTATCTATTTATTATCTAAGATTGTTTTTACGTATGTATCTACTAGGACCACTTTATCATCCACATCTGTGTTTTCTTAAAAAATGTATTTCAAAACATTTTTACTATTTACTAGACTATGGGATAAAGTCATTTATACCCTTGTTTGACTTTTTATAATATTTTTATAATGTAATCTTTCCGTCATTTTCCAAACAAGGTACATTATGACATTTTCGACAAAATTAAGGTAAGAATGTTTTTATTAACTTATACGGAAAGTGTGGCTATTTTCTGCTGATATAACATTGTTGTAGCATCCCTTATAAGATTATAAAAATATTTCAAATATAAATGTTTTTTTATAACTACATGAATTTTAAATTATTTGAAAATAGAAAGAGCTATTTCTCTAAATAGGTTTTCATTTCATCTATGTCAACATCCATTTATGGATTTTAAACTTGTTTGAAGTTTATTTATTTTGATTCAAAACATCCATATTGTATTGAAGGTTTTGTGATATTTTTGACCGTGGATGTGTTATTTCAAACCATTCATGGTTTATGGATAATGTATTGAAAATCTGTATGCCAGTTTTAATATGAATGTTTATGTTATGTTTAAACCATTTCATATGAGGAATGAATTGGACTTAGTAAGTGATGGGTGGAGCCCGTTATAGCTCCTCGATGAATCAATAGGTCCTATGAGACAAACTAGTGTTTTGGAACAATCCCTTGAAAAAATATTATTTGTAGTCTTGGCATAAGGCCTTGACTATGTGGTTATTAAATTCTGGCATTATGTATTCCATTATTATGAAAGTGGCTATTTATATTGCATGTGATTTTTCTACTAGTAGAATATCCATATGAAAAAGTTAATGACATTATTTTGATTTATATTTTCCATATTATGATGCAGTTTTTTATGAAAATGCTTTTTTTAGTTTTATACATTGATTTAAATGTTTATGCTTATTTATGAAAGTTTCTGCAATATTGTTATCCTTAATGAGCATTTGAGCTCACCTCATTCTATGTTTTAGTTTTCCCAGGATGCGAAGAAGTATATTATGACTGACCTACAGAGATACTCTATGTGATCTCAGGGTTTTCCGTGGAAATAATGATGTTGCAGTTTTCTATTTCATGATGTAATGTAATCCTAGTGAATATATCTAGTACTTCCAAGGCTAGTAAACTAATTGGTCTTTCGAGACATTATCTTTTTTGATCATTCCAATAATATGTAATAATGCAACAACTATAGGATTCTGGGGTTGTGGAATTACACAGCTATTATGATTATTTCATGCATTTGAAAGGTCCAAAAAAATCAATGAGATTGTATCCTTATTATGAATACATTAATGACATATATTGGGAAAGAATCAAAAGAAAACATGGTCTGTGACCTCAAACTCAAGAGGTCATTGGTGTCTATTGTCATATGACTGTTGTCTGGAATGAGATGAAAAATGCATTTTTTGATTATTTGGACTATCTCTATAGTCTCCTACATAATATGTGGTTATTAATAGCTACCTCCCCTACCTCTAGCAATAATAGAGGTAAGAAGATTGGTATTTCAAGTAAGGATTTATAAGGATCCATCTCAATGGTAGCCTAAATGATTTTGTTATAAAAAAACCAAATAAGGGGAATTTGTTTCTCCCAAGAACCCCCAATGTTAAGGATTCATGCATGGATAATGTCCTCTATAACATTAATTTTATTCAACTTTTGTCTATTGGTTTGTGGGTGATATGTTGTGCTCAAAAACAACAGTGTACCCCATGCCATATGAAACCCCTACCATAATCGTGATGTAAAATGATCATCTATATTAAAAATAATTGAAAACAGATCTCCATGAAGACATAGAACCTTTTTGGAATATATCCTTATTAGCTCATCTACTGAGAAGTTCTATCGCACAGGTTGAAAGCGTGAAACCTTCATCAAATGATCAATGAAAAACCACACTGTTTCATTTCCATGAGGTGATATGGGTAGTACGGTCATTAAATCCATCAAAACCTCATCCCATTTCCACTCTAGAATAGAAAATGGTTATAAAAGACCTTCTGATCTGTGATGTTTTTCCTTCACCTACTGATACGTGGAATGATTAGTGATGCAGTCAGAAATCTCGTGTTTTGTACTAGTCCACCAATAATGGCATCATTGATCTAGATACATTTTGGGGACATCAGGGTGAACCGCCCAGGTTGAGGCATTGAAACCACATATTATCTCCTCTCTAATGTATGTTATTACTCATATATGCCAATAGAAAAGTAAGGTTTTATCCACATACACATTACAACCCAATGATATATAATTATTTGAAAAAATTTCCTTTATTAAATCCCTTAGATATCATATAGAAGTCTCATTATTACACATTCTAATAGAGTATAAGTCCCTATAAAGGTTGAGAGGATAGTATGGCTATAGTCCTCCATAACTATAATGTGCATATTTGAGAATGTGTTCATAAGTTGTCATTCTCTACATGCCTTTTGAATAATTTATTTCTATCTATTTTGACTCAGAGAATCAGCCAATGCATTTTTTTACCATACATGTAAGAAAGATCAAAATTTAATAATTATATGTACTCCACCCACCTATGTTGTATGATATCCTGATCACACTATGTAAATATGTTCATAGGGATTTTATGATCTGTGAGTAGGAATAAAAATATACAGGTAGATCATGTCTCCAAGTGTGTAAGGAATAAACTACAGTGTCTAGTTAAAGGTTTTGTATTAGGTAATTATGCTCGTGAGGCATCAACTATTGAGACCTATATGGAAATACTAACTCATAATGAAAAAATAAATCAATTGTTATACCTAATGCATCAATGTATATAGTGTTTCTCCTACCTAGATATGGCAGAATTATTTTTAGTGTAGCAGTAAATATTACCTTCAACTCCTAAAAAGTTATCTCACAATCTTCTGATTATACAAATTTCCCACCATTTTTCCAGGCACATATGTGGTGCTGCAAGGCATGACAATTAATGGATGAAGCGCCTGTAATATCCAACATGCCCATGAAACATACAATGACAAAGATGTTCATAGTATGATCCTAGGAAACTATAGATCTCACTTTCTATGGGTCTGTTGAAACTCATAACATTGAGATAATCTAACCTAGGAAGTGTAATTTTTCGATCTAAAAGTAGATGTTATTGAGCTTATCCTTGTTATGTTTCTCTCTTAGTGTATTTAGCACGATATCAAGATGGTAGGCATGGGTTTTTATGGAATGTTAAAACACTAATATATCATCAAAAAAGTCCATCATTAATAAATCTATATATGAGTGGAAGATATGATTCATAAGATCCATGAAAACCGTATGTCATTTTTTGAGTCCAAAAAGAATAACTAGGTACTCATAGAGACCATACCATCTCTTGAATGTCAGGTGTGGTATGTTCTAAGTATTTACACACACCTAATGATAGTCCAAACTCATATCTATCTTTGAAATAACCATCAATCCATAGATACGATAAAAGAGGATGTCTATTCTAGGAAGATGATACTGATTATTTATTTTGAGCTGGTGAAAACATCAATAATACACATAGATCCTGATAGTACAATCCATATTCATAGAAAAGAGGACTTGTGAACCCTATTAAGAAGTGTTATGTAATATAAATCCTATATCCTCCAGATCCTCTAATAGTTTCTCGTGCTCCAAAATTTCCTTAGGTTCCATACTATAAAGAGGTGGAGTCCCTAGTGATGCTCGTAACACAAGCTCAATAGTAAACTATACCTATGTTATTAGTGATAGAAAAGAAAATTCATCAGGAAAAACATCTATGAACTAATCCACTAGAATAGGAAAAATAGTGGGTCATAACCTCGGTCATCGAGGAAAAGAATGGTGATCTATACTATTGCAATTTTCATCCTCTACTGATCGATCCCAGATCTAGTCACACATACATTACATTATCCCTCATGACCATGATTAACTCCCTACGGTTACATAAGTGTCATCCTCCAATGATAAATGTCAATATGGGATTGATAAGGAATTTACTTGTCCATCCTAAGGATTACATCAAAGCCTATCATGTCGAGGATGAACTGATTCCCTTCAAAATGGTATCCCCCTATCTCAAAGGGTTTATCCTTGCAACAGTGAAGGACCTCTGAATGGCTACCCAATGGGGTGTCATGCATCATAACACGATAAATATTTTTGATCTCTAGAACCATACACTCATTGATTTCCTCAGATATAAATTATTGATATGTGTCTTTGTCAAATAATAAAGATAATAAAGTGGAGGATGCTAGAATAATACCACATAGAGCAGAAGGTTCAACAATATACTCCTATATTATATGATGGGATGCATGTGACTGACCTGTACAATGAACATAAGTCACTATCCAACTACTCTTTTAATTCCCGCTCTGCTAGCATTAAGAATCATAAGTTTGACTACCTTTGTAGGGCCCCGACCCCAGTTGCCCAGAGTCGGTGCATTAGTACATAACATTGGCATGATCCCAAGAAAGATCAAGTCTCGAAAGACCGATTAGTTTAGTAACCTTGTAATAACTAGATACATTCATAAGGTTTACATTACATCACAATGTGAAAACTACAAAAACAAAATCTTTTCTTCATATCACCTCATATTATCCCTGTAGGTCCTTCATAAATTATTTTTTCACATCTTGGGAAAAATAAAACATTGAAAGGGATGAGCTCATATTCTTAGTAAGGATTTCAATATAGTGGAAACATTCATAAATAAACATAAACATTTGAGAAAATGTATAGCTATATCAAAATCCTTTTAAACATGCATATCAGCATAATATGGAAAAGATAAAATGAAATAATTCCATTTAATTATTCACATGGATATTCTACTAGTAAAATAATCACATGCAATATCAATAACCACTTTCATAATTATGGAATGCATAATTCCATACTATCATAACCACGTATTCAAGGCCTCGTGCCAATACTACAAATATGATTTTCTCAAGGCCTCGTGCCAAGACACTAGTTTGTCTGATGAGACCTACCAATGCATCGACGAGCTATAAGGGGCTCCACTTGTCACTTACTAAGTCCAATACATTCCTCCTATTAATAGGTTTAAACATAACATAAACATTTGTATTAGAACTAGCATACAAAATGTCAATACTTTCTCCATAAACCATGAATGATATAAAAATAACACATCCACAGTCAAACATATCACAAAACCTTAAATACAATATGGAAGTTTTGTATCATAATAAATCAACTTCAAATAAGCATAAAATTTATCGAAGGATGTTGACATAGATGAAATCAAATCTATTTGAGAGAAACCTCTCATTTTTAAATCATTTCAAAGTCCCAAATTTATAAAGGAAGTGATTTAAAAGAGATTTTTGAATCAAAGTGTCCCATACTAATTTGAATCTTTTTAAAAGGAATATCATTTAAAAAATTAATTTTCATATAAATTAATCCTTAAAATCATTTTTAAAAGATGTACATTAGTTAAAAATATTTAGAAATATAAATCTTTAAAACATTTAAAATTCTGATCTTGATAAAGAGTACCTTTCAAAAATTCATAAATTATTCATTTTGCAATCATTTAAAGGTCACATAATTATAAAATAAAACATTTAATTAATATTATTATAAGCTTTTATGGGAAGCTTCAAAGAATTTACAATAGTGAAAAATAGATGCACCCACCGTATAAGTTAAAAAACATCCTTAATTTTGTCGAAAATGTAAAAAGGACCTTGTTTGGAAAATGACGTAAAGATTCCTTTATAAAATTCTTGTAAAAAGTCAGACAAGGGTATAAATGACTTTAAAACATATTTTTTAATATGGTATTAATCTTTTGAAATACATTTTTAAGAAATATGGATGTGGATGATAAAGAGGTCGCTGTAGATAATCATGTATAAATAACCTCGGATAATGAAGAGATTGTGAAATAACCCTTACCTTGTACTTTTACTTGGTTGAGGGTAGGATAACCTCCTTTATAATGGTGAAATAATTGTTATTAAATTATAAAATAATCATATACATTAATATGATATCATATATGATCACTTTACATTGATTTGTTAATAATATCTTAGTATTATCGTTGTTTTGGGTGTTAACATACTCATTTTCTTTTATATTTTTTGTTACATAAGTCATGTTTGTTATGAATTGGTTGTATCATATTCATATCCTGAATGATATAAAGTCTATAATAATTATTTTTAATCAATAAATGAGAATTATTTTTGAATGGATACGATGGGTAATGAATCTCATCGCGTTCGTGGAGACGGAAGTCCGTACGTACGCACGAGCGACAATATCATTCTTTTGATATCAAAATAATATATAATTGGATGTTATATAATATATAAAGAATCATTATAAAGTTATATTTATTATTTACATGAATTACACATCATTATTATACCCATCCAAATAATAATATATTGAATAACAATTAAACCACGACGTGGAGATGGTAAGATGTACGTACGCATGTATGGTGACGTGTAATTGAAAGGATGGGTTGAATAATAAATTTGGTTGTACAATATTTATAACAATATCAATTTATATAGGAGATACTTGAGTTATTATTTTTTAATGGGAATAACAAATAAAGAAGAATTTGAAGAAGAAATGAACTTGAAAAAGGGTGGTGAAAACATTACCACTTCTTCGGGTTCTTCCTATTGATTTGATCAAAAGAGATCATTAGGTTGGCTTTTTGACAAAACTAAGGCCTCTAGGTTGAATTTAGGGATGCTGAGAGAGTATTTGGGCAGGTTTTGGCCCAACCAAAAGGCTTTTAAAGTGTGAAGAATTGGTTAGAAGTATTGTCCTTTTATATGGGGGAGGAGAGGCACCTTAGGTAAATCTAGAAATATTATTTTATAATAAATTCATATTAGTTTTATAATAGCTAAAAATTGTATTATTTAAATTTTAAGGTGGTTATGGGTCGAAAAACACTCAAACAATAGAATTTAGATAGGTTTGGGTCATTATATTAACCTTATCTTTTAGTTTTATCTTTTAGTTAATTAGTTTGACATTTACCATGTCACTTTGTATTTTTATAATATATAGTTAATAAAATTACTATATAATCGAAAAGACCCCCCAAGTAGTCCATTAATTATACACCTATCATGATATATTTCTCTTGGCCCATCCTTATATTTTTAGGAATTGAATATCAATTAATAATATAATATTTGTTTTAAAAACTCTTTTATGTCAATTTTGACACTAATGGGTATTTTGTTTTTGTTAAATTCACAAAAAAATTATTAATTAGAAAAAAATTCATATAACCACTCCTAATATGTCATATTAACCTAGAAAAGTAGTGAAATTCATAAAAAGTTTCAAATTAAATTTATTTTGATATTTATTATATCAATTATTTGATTCTTTCTTTAATAAGGAAAATATTTCATCATTATTGTGTCATAAATAATATTAATTATTAAATGTATAAAAATTTAAAATAAAATACCATTATGTAGTAAATCTATTTATCGTTCTAATGAATCTTTATAGTCGGAAATATAACATATATAGCCCTATATAAAAATTGTTTTTCTAAAATATATATTCTTATGTCATTTTTTTGTTTATTTTAACTTAATTAATATAATGTGTCATTATCACTTACATGTGGCTCCATGGGGTCCCAAAATCGACCCAAAGATGAAACTGGTTGGAAATGTATCAACCAATAGGGTTAGTACATGTTTTAGGGTAATTTAGTTTTATTATAATATTATTTCATAAACATATTTACCGGATTTACCTTTTAACCATGGTAAATAAAATATTTACCGAAATAATTATTCAAAATTTCTAAAAATAAAAGTTACATATTTAAAAAATATGGACCTCCTGATTCTAAATATATAATCTATTTTTATAAATTAAAAACACATAAGTGGTAGAAATTAATTTAAAATTAATTCCATTGAGGAAACAAAAAAGCGTGTTTTGAACAAATAATAACTATCAAAAGATTGACACTTTCTTATGTCCAGTTTAAATATGAAATTATATCCAATGACCAAAATTGAATTTAATGGTAAAATTATTATTTAATTATACTTTAAAATAACTGAAATTCTTAATTTATCACTATTAATTATTTTGATTAAAAAAGTTGTTTTCAATTAAAATTTTGAAATTTTCACTATTCATCAAAATATGAAAGTTATCAGAAAAGTACCAAAATTTCACCCTAAGCTAATTTAGATATTCTGAATCCAAAAATGAAGTTTATTTTACCAAATGAAAAACATAAAAGTTTCATTCATTAAATTAATTTCCACCTTCAAAACCGGAAGGCGTATTTTTAAGAAATAATAACTATCAAAAGTTTGACACTTGTTTATGTCAATTTCAAAGTGAAATTACTTACGATAACCATCATTGGATTAAATGGTAAAAATTGAATATATTTATAATTCCAAACCATTAAAATTTTTATTCTAACAATATAAATTATTTTGATTAAAAAAGTTGTTTTCAGTTAAAATATATTATTTTCACTATTCACCCAAATTTGAAAGTTATCAGAAAAACACAAAAACTTTATTGAAACTAAATTATTATATCCCGAATCTAAATAAGAAGTTAATTTTGTCAAATTGAATATATAAAATTTTCAAATATTGGATTTAAAAAGGCTTTTCCATTAAAAGGTGGTAAAATTTAAGTTTTTGAAAAATACTTCTTTTATCTGAAAAAATGAATTTGTTCTTAAATTATGACTTAGAAACTCATAATATGGATTCTAAAATTATAAGGATAATATAAAATTTAAAATTCAGTTAATACTATTCAAAACTGCTTTTGAACGACTATTTTGATGAGTCACGGTGCATTTGAACTCAGTGTTGCGTACAACACACGCTATTGTATTATTCAAAGGGAAGTGTACCGTAGAAGTTTGGGGTGTTACATTCCCCACTCCTTAAATAAATTGTGTCCTCGCAATTTGAAATTATTTTTCTATAATAAAAGGTTGAAAATCTAAAATATATTTGTGGGAAAACCCACATCGGAAATTGGGTTAATAAAATTTAGTCTTAATGAGAGGAAAGGGAAATTAAAGGGTCTCCACCAATTCATGATCTCGAATAGGAGAACATCGGTGGAAATTAGAGACAACTAATTGGAGGGAAAACATAAATATTTAGAGGTAGTGATTGAGGTCATCAATCACAAACAAGTGTAGAATTGAGGGCCATAAATTCATCAATATATGATGATTTAAAATACCATCGGTTCAACAAAACATATGGTATTAGGATAACCCATATTTTTGTTTTAAGATCCCTTCACTAAAGCAAAAGAATTAATTTCTTCATTGAATAAGAGAAGAAGAAAAATATATACTTGACAAGTAGAGTCCCATCCTCTAACTAATTTCTATCACAAACTCATCTTTCACTATAAAAGATAATAGAACATAAAAATAATCTTCTATTTATCTTATTCGTATATGGTTCAAAAAAATAAATGAATTTAGAATTCATCTACTAGATTTATTTTAAAAAAAGACTACATTATTCAATCCAGGACATAACGTGGGCCAGTGGTAGGTGATACACACTTGTTGCCCTTCAATTGCAGGTTCAAGTCTCATGGCCTTGCCGGACGCGACGGGTTGCACCTCCGGGTTGTCCTTTTATGGAAATCCAAATATAATCCCATACTAGAATTATCCAAAATACTTCTATCCAAACTCACAGTCCAAAATTTATAAGGAAGGTAAACACAATAAAGATACGTTTTACCCCATAATAGCATGTGAATACCTTAATCATGTATTCTTTTAAAACACTGAAACATCCTCAATTACCATAAAACCTTATTGATTACATTCATGCTCCCTAATTCCTTATAGAATACCGGATATATTTCATTCATCCAAAAATGTTGTAAACTACAACAATGATGGAATATACAACCTTTTAATCAGTTTCAAGGCAGTGAAGAATATCCAATATAATTTACCAAATCAACCATATCTTATTCCAAAATCAGTACCTAAATATTAAGAACATATTAAAGTTAATCTTTCCATCAACCATGCAGTTTCCAAAAAGTTTAACTTGCTGTAGAGTCACTTTTCGTAGTACCATAAAATTTCAAATCCTCAATGAAATAGTACTACAGTACAATCCTTATTTATTTCCAGTACATCATTGATACAATACTTAAATGAAATAAATCCAAAATAACAACATAAAAACCCTAGTCATTCCTCTTCATCTGTGGTAGTATCATATCTTGATTATTATCCAATAGCATCATTTGAGGCATAGTCTGATGACTGGGACATTGGTTCGCATAGTGTCCAAACTTTTTGCAGATGAAGCATTTTACATTTGAAACCTTTTTCTTACCCTTGTAGTCACGTACTTGGTGTCCTTTCAATCCACACATATAACATACTCTCATTCCCTTCAAGAATTTTCCAAGGCGATTCTTTCCACAATTATCACATATGGGAAAAATCCATCTTTACCTTCATCCTTTTATCTATCCTTCACTCTACCATCCATTCCTTCTCTGGATTCCCTTCAAAGCCATAGGACTCAAGGAATTCTTTAATTATCTTATCAACATATGATACTATTTCATCATATGATGATGATACGTGGGAGACTATTTCCCTTATAAATTCTGACTTAAGACCATGAAAGATATGATCCTAATTACTCTTTGGATCATGCGTATTGTTGGAGTTCTCATTCCTTCAATTGGGCGCCATTTCTAAACAATGTCATAAACTAGATCAGTTTATGAAACAAAATACATAATTCCGTACTTGTAAAACACTTAACATAAATTGAACTATTTATGGATATAATCCATAATTATAAAAATGTTTTCTTTGAAAATGTATATACTCATAAACACTTCATAATGGTTTTTAATGAAATTGATAATTATCCTAAGCATATCCTCTGGGAGTGTCGTAACCAAGAGTGCAGCAAGGCCCATTGTCGTGTTCCAGTTCCCGTTCGAGTCTAGCTTAAAGCTGTGTTTTCAGGTTTTTCCCCTAGGTACATCTATGCCAGAGCTGCCTCTACCTGCTCGTATCTAGACAGGGATGTATTTCTTATAAAACTCACAAAATAATTACAATACCAAAATTCTAGAAAGTAGTTCGATACTAATCCCCAAAGTCTATCTTAGGTCTATGTGATCTAATAAGATTTTATCTAAATCTATCAATCAAAGTTTGTATTAAACTTCCTCTGATACCAACTGTAAGGCCCCGACCCCAGTTTCCCAGAGTTGGTGCATTAGTACATAACATTATCATGATCACAAGAAAGATCAAGTCTCAAAAGACTGATTAGTTTAGTATCCTTGGAGTAACTAGATACATTCATAAGGTTGACATTGCATCATAAAGTGAAAACTACTACAACAACATCTTGTCTTCATATCCCCTCATATTATCCCTACAGGTCATTCATAAATTACTTCTTCACATTCTGGAAAAAATTAAACAGTTAAAGGGGAGAGCTCATATACTAAGTGAGGATAACAATATAGAGGAAACATTAATAAATAATCATTTTCATTTAAGGTATTGTATAGCTAAAACAAGAACCTTTTAAACCTGAAATTAAGCATAATATGGAAAAGATAAAATGAAATAATTCCATTTACTTATTCACATGGATATTCTACTAGTCGAATAATCACATGAAATATCAATAACCACTTTCATAATGATGGAATTCAAAATGCCAGACTATCATAACCATATAGCCA
Source organism: Viscum album (assembly GCA_963277665.1). Taxonomy (NCBI): domain Eukaryota; kingdom Viridiplantae; phylum Streptophyta; class Magnoliopsida; order Santalales; family Viscaceae; genus Viscum; species Viscum album. The sequence goes on along the minus strand of OY728136.1, from coordinate 1,317,956,803 downwards.
AGGCCTCGTGCCAAGACATCAAATAAGATTTTGTGAAGGCCTCATGCCAAGACACTAGTTTGTCTCATGAGACCTACTGATGCATCTAGGAGCTATATTGGGCTCCATCCGTCACTTACTATGTCCAATTAATTCCTCATACGAATAGGTTTAATCATAACATAAACATTCATACTAAAACTAGAATACGAAATGTCAATACTTTCTCCATAAACCATGAATGGTATAAAAATAACACATCCACAGTCAAACATATCATAAAACCTTCAATACAATATGTAAGTTTTTTATCCTAATAAATCAACTTCAAATAATCTTAAACTCCATCAAAGGATGTTGACATAGATGAAATCAAATCTATTTGAGATAAATCTCTCTTTTTTGAAATCATTTAAAAGTCACATATTTATAAAGGAATAATATAAAAGATATTTTTGAATCAAATTGTCCCATACCACTTTTAAACTTTTGAAAAGGAATATCATTTCAAAACATTCTTGTCCATATAAATAAATCCTTAAAATCATTTTGAAAACATGGACATTAACTAAAATGATTTAAAAATATAAATCTTTAATACATTTAAAATTATGATCTTGATAAAGAGTACCTTTCAAAAATTCTTAAAATATTAATTTTAAAATCATTTAAAGGTCACATAATTATAAAATAAAACATTTAATTTCAAATTATCTTTTTAAGCTTGTAAGGGAAGCTTTGAAGATTTTACAACGGTAAAAAATAGCCACACCCGCAGTATAAGTTAAAAAAACATCCGTAATTTTGTCGAAAAAGTTAAAAGGGCCTTGTTTGGAAAATGATGTAAAGATTCCTTTATAAACTTCTTATAAAAATTCAAACAAGGGTATAAATGACTTTAAACCATATTCTGTAAAATGTTAGGAATGTTTTGAATCACATTTTTAAGAAACATGGATGTGGATGATAAAGAGGTCCAACTAGATAATCACGTATAAACAACCTCGGATAATGAAGAGATTGTGAAATAAACCTTACCTTTTATTTTTCCATGATTTATGGTAGGTTAAACTCCTTTATAATGGTGAAATAATTGTTATTAAATTATACAAGAATCATATACATTAATATGATATCATATATGTTCATTTAACATTGATTTTTTTAATAATATCTTAGTATTATCGTTGTTTCGGGTGTTAACTTACTTGATTTATTTTATATGTTTTGTTAAGTAAGTCATGTTTGTTATGGATAGGTTGTATCTCATTCATATCCAGAATGATATGAAGTCCTTCAACATTATTTTTAATCATTAAATGAGAATTAGCCTTGAATGGATACGATGGAGAATGAATCTCATCGCGTTCGTGGAGACGGTAGTCTGTACGTATGCACGAGTGACAATATCATTATTTTGATATTAAAATAATATATAATTGGATGATATATCATATATACAGAATAATTATCATTTTATATTTATTATTTACTAGAATTACATCATTATTATACCCATACAAATAATAATATATTGAATAACAATTACACCACGACGTGGAGACGGTAAGCCGTACGTACGCATGTTGGGTGACATGTCATTCAATGGATGGATAGAATAATGAATATGGTTTTACCATATTTATAATAATATCACAGTGTATAGGATATACTATAGTTATTATTTTAGAATGGTAATAACAAATAAAGAAGAAGTTTAAGAAGAAATGAACTTGATAACGGGTGGTGAAAACATTACCTCTTCTTCGGGTTCTTCCTTTTGATTTGATCAAAAGGGATCCATAGGTTTGCTTTATGATCAAACTAAGGCCTCTAGGTTGAATTAAGGGAAGTTGAAAGAGTACTTGGGTAGGGTTTAGCAGATCCAAAAGGCTTTGAAAGTGTGAAGAATTGTTTAAATGTGTTGTCCTTTTATAAGGGGGAGGAGGGGCACCTTAAGAAAATTCTAGAAATATTATTTTATGATAAATTCATATACGGTTTATAACGGCTCAAAAGTGTATTATTTAAAGTTTATGATAGGGATGGGTCTAAAACCACTATACAAATATAATTTAGAAAGGTTTGAGTCATTATATTAACCTTATCTTTTAGTTTTAACTCTTAGTTAATTAGTTTGACATTTACCATGTCACTTTGTATTTTTATATTATATAGTTAATAAACAAACTATATATATCCATCAGACCCCAAAGTGGTCCATTAATGATACAACTATAACTATATAAGTCTCTTGGACAAACATTAGATTTTTAGGAATTGAATATCAATTAAGAATATAATATTTGATTTAAAAACACTTTTATGTCAATTTTGACACTATTGGGTATTTTGTTTTTGATAAGATCACAACAGAATTCTTACTTCGAAACGAATTCAAATAACCAGTCATAATATGTCATATTAACCTAAAAAATTAGTTTAATTAATAAAAAGATTCAGATTTCATTTATTTTGATATTTATAATATCAATTATTTGATTCTTACATTAATAAGATAAATACCCCATCATTATTGTGTCATAAATAATATTAATTATTAAATGTCTAAAAATTATAAATAAAATACCATTATGTAGGAAAAAATTTTATATTTTTAATTAATATTTATAGTTGAAATTCCAACATATATAAACCTATGTAAATTTTTTTTTCTAAAAGATATATGCTTATGCCATTTTTGTATTTATTTTAACTTAATTAATATATTATGTCATTATCACTTACAAGTGGCTCCATGGGGTCCGAAAATCAACCCAAAGATTCCCATAGTCATACATGTATCATCCAATAGGGTTAGGACACGTTTTAGGGTAATTAGTTTTATTATAATATTAGTTTCTACCCTTATTTACCGGATTTACCCTTTAACCATGGTAAATAAAATATTTACCGAAGTAATTATTCAAAATGTCTAAATATAAAAGTTAACTATTTAAACAATTTGGACCTCATGATTATAAATATGGAATCCATTTTCTAAATTCAAAACAAAGATGTGGTAAAAATTAATTTAAAATTAATTTTCTTTGTCGAAACAGAAAGTGTGTTTTTAACAAATAATAACTATCAAAAGATTGACACTTTCTTATGTCCATTTTAAATATGAAATTATGTCGAATGAAAAACATTGGATTAAATGGTAAAATTAAAATCTAATTATTATTTAAAATTACTCAAATTCAGAATTTATCACTATTAATTATTTCTATTAAAAAAGTTCTTTTTAATTAAAATTTAGTAATTTTCACGATTCATCAAAATATGAAAGTTATCAAAAAATTACCAAAATTTCACCCTAAGCTAATTCCAATATTCCGAATCCAAAAGTAAATTCTATTTTACCAAATTCAAAACATTAAAGTTTCATTTATTAAATTAATTTCCTCTGTCAAAACCATAAGACATATTTTTATGAAATAATAACTATCAAAAGTTTGACACTTGTTTATGTCAATTTCAAAGTGAAATTACTTACAATAACCGTAATTGGATTAAATGGTAAATATATAATCTATTTATTCTTAAAAACCATTAAAATGTATAATTTAACAATATAAAATATTTTGATTAAAAAAGTTGTTTTCATCTAAAATATAGTATTATTCACTATTCACCAAAATTTAAAAGTTATCAGAAAAACACCCAAACATTATTGAAACTAATTTCTTATGTCATTATTATAAATAAAAAGTTTATTTTGTAAAATTTAATATATAAAAGTTTCAAACATTGGATTTAAAAAGGATTCTCCATTAAGAGGCGGTAAAATTGTATTTTTTGAAAAATATTTCTTTTATATGAAAAAATGAATTTGTTCTTATATTATATCTTAGAAATTCATAACATGGAATCTAAAATTATAAGGATAATATGAAATCTAAAATTCAGTTAACACTATTCAAAACCACTTTTGAACGGCTAGTTTAGTGAGTCGTCGTGCAGTTGAACTCAGTGCCGCGTACAACACACGCTATTGTATTATTCAAAGAGAAGCGTACCATGGAAGCTTAGGGTGTTACAACCTTTATCATGGCTACCACATAGACCTAATTGATCATTGGTATTCTAAATTCCTTCTTATTGTGATCCTACTAGCTTTTCTCTTGATCTGGTAGTGGGTGCGGATCCCTGTTCTCTAAGCACTGTTGGGAATGTTTTGAAAAAATACTAGATATAACCCATCCAATAGTATCTTTATTACTCCACTAGATACTACAATCATTGAATTTTAGTATTCCATTACTACTCACACTGGTTGTAGATCATGAAACTATCTATGCATGGTTTCTGACTTATACCACCACCAAAAGTATCCTCAAAGCATCTCTTTCTCCCAGAAGATGAACCACTTAACACTTTGGGTATGAAACCACACTGACTTGCACCTTTAGCATCCCTCAAATTCCTTTCTATAATAAGGTCCTAGTTAAAAATTTCAGAAATTGTATTCAACCAAAATACATCTAACTATGGATGGATGGTTTAAGCAATCCCATATTCCAATCTCCTAGAAATCGTGATATAATCTCCCACAAGAGAAGTAGGAAATCATTGAAGCTCAAAAAAATGGGAAGATTTTTCCATAACTGACAAACACCCATGATTTATTCTTATTCATTATTTAACTTTTTTAGCCGTCAGAGACTAGGGAAAAAAGTATTCATAGAAGGTGATGTAAATTTCTACCCATACAATATCACGATGATGACTTGCCTGGTGATAACATCCCACCACCAAATGGCATAATTGAGATACATATACATATCTAACATGAGCCTTAACTCTGGAAGAATCTCAAGATGCTGGAATATATAAAGGATTTCTTCATGCCAAGTCTCTACAACTTGAGGTCTTCCAATCCACAAAAATTTGGGAGGATTTTTATGTGGAAACACACGATTCTACTCTACTATGCTCGGTGTAGGTTGAACTACACCTTTCAAAGACTACAATATACATAGGAAACCCTCATGAAACTAGGCAACAATACCAATATCAGGTAATAAAATTGGTTCCACAAGTATCACTATAGTAGGAATCACTAGAGGCTAACACCCCACCACCTTAAGAGCATGGTTGCTACTACCTTCCAAGTGTGCGATCAGAGGATGTCGTGGTAGACTAATTATATAATTCCAAACACAATCCTAAAAATAGATTCAAGATATTGAGGAATTATTTTGTTTCATATTGTTGTATAGGTATAAATTCATTTTATTATAAATACCATTCCTCTATACCCACTCTAAAATCTAGGACTATCCGATATAAAGTGACCTATAAGGGTTGTTTGAATGCAAGAGATACCCCACTACCCACTGATAAGGTTATATTCAATACTATGTCACTATATCACACACACACACACACATATATATATATAATATGGTTGATAATATTCTATAAGTCATATTAATTTAAAATATATTCATGTTCAAAAATTTAAATCACTTTAAAAGGGTTTAATAAGATGGTTTTCCATTTTTGGATCTATAAGGGCCCATACTCTTTATGAAACAAAATATTGAATAAACTTGAATCACACCATAAGGCGTTCTATCCCATGTGACCAATCATCCATCACTCAATGTGCCTTAAAATGAATACTTATGGTGTCTTATTTAACATATTCAGGAAAACACTATTTGGTTAAGGCATGCACTTTGAGTATCAATAATGTTTTTCAATCCTTGTAATAAGTTTCTGAAAAATTCAATACATTTTCAAGGAAATAACTACATGCATAGAAAAATTCATACTAAAAATTAAATATAGAATCGAAATATTCATGGAATATTTGTATTGGTGTGTCTACGGTGATGAATGGTCTAATGTAAATCCCTCATTTTGTCAGGCTAAACTAAAGAAAGCATAATTTCTATCACAAAAATATCAATAACTTCAGAAGACATGTGAATCAACCAATGGTTAAATCGTATCAACCATAAATAGAATAATAAATAAATGAAATTACCTATCATAGGTAATTTTGGTTTTCCACGTATATGGGATATCTATGTCTAGGCACAGGGTTAATTCCAAATTCCTTTAACTCCTAATCTCATATCTAATTCCCAAATAGTAGGATAAATTAAAAACCAATTCTATCATACCTATATTTAATTTCACTACCCATGGTCCACATAACCTATGCCCCCAAGCTGATGGGTCACATGGCCTTAAGCATGCCTCCCCATACACCAGAGGCTAGCAACTAGATACAAGGGTGTATCTGTAATACTATGGGGTGACTATACCCTCAATTCATAATGGCACCATAGATACATTCAATAATAAACAATTGTTTATGTAAAAGTAGATAACTAAATAAGTAAGCTGCGAAAGAAATAGATAATTGGTAAACTAATAATATAGTCAAAATCCTCTAAGGAATTTTCTTATACAAGTATGCACGGATTGATATAATACAAAAAAGTAATAATAAGGTACAAGCATGATATACAGTCATACAAAAAGACCAAAGGAAAAAAATATAATCCATAGGAATATAAAGCTTATTCCTTGTCCTCTGATCCTAATATCCATCTAAAGGTAAATCATATCAACAACATATAGCATAGCGCTTCCCCTTATCAATAACAGAAGTCAAACAATCTTCACGAGTGACATGGGCCGACCGAGTAGGGTGCCAGATAAAAATATTAATAGACCACCCCCAATGGTGTCTATGTGTTATCCAAGTAGTGATTGTAACTAAACACTGTATAGGAATAAGAATAATAGTAAAGAAATTCTAAATAAATAAATAACTAGGCCTCTCAGGTTCCAAAAGAACACCTGAAAGCTCTTCAAGTTTTAGATCATTATTTGGAGGAGTGTTTAAATAGTCATTATATATATAGTAGCAATATATATATATATAGTATACATATTAATATACATATATATTTCATCCATCTATATGAACCGAATACATGTAGATGTAAGTGGCCATATACCAAGAATACTAATCTTGGATGGACTGAGGAGTAACTCATATATCCATGACCTGTCTAAGGAGCCTATAAGCTCAGTCCAAGGGTACATTACCTACATCCCAAGAAGAGTGTGTGATGTCATGGAACACTTTTTGGAAAAGTGAGTGATCTATAATGTCATCACTCTAATCATTGAAAGTGTCATGTAATGCCCAATGGCCATATAGTATTAATGTTGTGAGATTCCATACTCAACACCTGATGTAAGGGCATGTGGTATTTTTTCTTTCCCAACACCCATTACCATTAAATCACAACCTATATAAAGGAATTTTTGTTTTAATAAAATGCATGAGGCATAACCTCTCATGATACATGTTTTGCAATACCCCGACCCCAGTTACCTAGAATCGGTGCCTTATTACATAACATTGGTATAATACAAGGAGTCATATCCTGAAAGATCGATGAGTTCAGTAACCTTGGATGTACAATATTCATTCATTTGTTTTATATTAAATTATTAAATTAAAAGCTAAAACATAATTGTTTCAATAGACCACACTCAAATCCCCTCAGACTATCCCAACAGGTCAGTCATAAAATACTTCTTCACATCCGGGAAAAAATACTATATAGAAAAGGGTGAGCTCAGATGTTCAGTAAGGATAAAAATATAGTAGAAACTTTCATAAATAAGCATAAACATTTAAAGCAATGTATGGGACTAAAACAAAATACTTATAAACTAGAACTTTAGTATAATATGGAAAAGCTAAAATAAAATAATATCATTCACTTATTTACATGGATATTATTCTAGTCGAATAATCACAGGTAATATCAATAGCCACTTTCATAATGATGGAATGCATAATTCCAGACCTCATAACTGCATAGTAAATACCTTGTGCCAATACTACAAATAAGATTTTGTCAAGGCCCTGTGCCAAGACACTAGGTTGTATCATGATACATGTCGATGCATCGAGGAGCTATAGTGGGCTCCACTTGTCACTTACTAAGTCCAATGCATTCTTCATATGAAAAGGTTTAAACACAACATAAACATTTGTAATAAAACTAGCATAGGAATTGTCAATACATTATCCATAAAAAATGAATAGTATAAAAATAACACATCCACAGTAAACCATAACTCATTAAATACAATATGGGATATTGTATTATAATAAACCAACCTCAATCGAGAATACTGATGGATATTGACATAGATAAAGTTAATCATCAAAACTATTTGAGAGAAATATCCCCCTTTTTCTTTAAAACATTTAAAATTCTCACTATTTATGAAAAAGATGTTTAAAATAGATTATTGAATAAAAGTGTCCCATAAAACATTTAAAATTTTAAAAGGAATTTTAATTTTAAAACTTTAATTTATATATAAATAAAACCTTAAAATCATTTTTAAAACATGGATATTAATGAGAATGATTTAAAAGAATAATGTTTTAAAACATTTAAAATGATATTTTAGTAAGAGTTCCTAACCAAATGAAAGATGCTTGAATACAAATAATTGAGGTAATAAAAAAATTATAATATCATGAGAATAAATGGACTCATGATATACTATGTTAAAGTACAGTATATATATCAAATAAAAGTGGATTGGCGAATAAAAACAGAGATTTCTTAATGAAATGTATGAGGGGATGAATCCCGTTATAAAAATTATATCCTTAGGTTAAGGATAAATCAATGATATAATTATGTGTGAAAAATATAAATACACTCAGTATGATTGGATATTAAGTTTAAATAAATCAGAGCACATTCACACATATTCTTGTAAAAAAACACAAATGACTTGGATGTTTAACTCAATGAAAAGAAATTGAGTTAAAATTACTCTTATCAAGATTATATAGATGACTTGAGAATTTATCAATGGAGTTATTATGTGTATCAAAGTTATATCTACTAAAAGGGGAGTGTAAATTATTATATAAGTAAATATATAGTGATTTCACACATAATCTTGGAGTAATGTAATCAATGAAGTATGTGTAAAGCCCTATGAGGGGAAATTGAAAATTAAAATTTTCTTACCAATTTGGTAACTTATGAAACATACACCCTGTAAAAGAAGTATCATCCAATGAAGATGTAAATATCCATAAATTATATTATATTACACAAATAATACAATCATGGGCAGTATATACACCACACAAAAGGAAATAGTGGCAATATAGCATTAATCTCACCAGAATGAGAAGTGAGATCAAAAACCCTTACCACCTTGTAATAAATAGAGTCGTATAACCAAAAGTTAATAACCACCGAATGATTCACAGAATACCATGAATATATGGATAATCACGGATATATATATCATATGGAAGTACACAATACACCACATGCAATAAATAAGTAGTGAACAATAGAAAACTCACGAAATTAATATTGAGATAAGAATCCCCTTGAATTTACCTTTCCTGGGTTGAGGGTAGGTTATCCTCCTTTATAATGGGGAAATAATTGTTATTAAATTATAAAAGAACCATACACATTAATATTATATCATATATGATCTTCTAATATTTCATTGTTAATGATATTTCAGTTGTATCATCATTTCGGGTGTTAATTGATTCGTTTTCCTTTTTATGCATTGCAATGTAAGTGTTGTTTGTTATGGATAAGATGAATCATATTCATATTAAGAATTATATTAAGTATTTAAACATTATTTTTAATCATCAAATGAAAATGAGTCTTGAATGGACACAATGGGGAATGAATCTCATCGCGTTTGTGGAGATGATAATTTGTACGTATGCACGAGCAACAATATCGTTCTTTTGATATTAAAATCATATATAATTGGATGGTATATAATATAAAAAGAATCATTATCATGTTATATTTTTAATTTTCATCATTTATACTCATTATTATACCCATCCAAATTATGGAGTTTTTGAATAACAAACTACACCACGACGTGATGATGGTATGCCGTAAGTACGCACGTATGGTGACATGTCATTAATTGGATGGATAAAATAATGAATATGGTTGTACCATATTTATAATAACATCACAATATATAGAAGATACTGTATATATTTTTTTATAATAGAAACAACAAAGAAAGAGGAAGTGGAAGAAGAAATGAACTTGAAAGAGGTGATGAAATATTTACCACTTCTTCAGGTTCTTTCTTTTGATTTGATCAAAAGTGCTCCCTAGGTTAGATTTTTGACTAATGTAAGGCCTCTAGGATTAAGGGAGGATTGTTGAGAAGATATTTGGGTATGGTTTGGCCGAGCCTAATGGCTTTGAAGGAGTGAATTTGAGAGAAGGGTAAGTTACCTTTTATAAGAGGAGTGAGGGGCACCTTAGGAAAAGATTAAAATATTATTTTATGAAAAAATAATTTTCAGTTTAGAATGGATCAAAATTGAATTATTTAAATAATAAGGTGGGGATTGGTAAAAAACTTTTCAACAAAAATGTTTTAGACAGGTTTGGGTCACAATATTAACCTTATATTTTAAATTTTACTCTGTTAAATAGTTTGACATTTACCATGTTTCTTTGTATTTTTATATTATATGGTTAATAAAATTAAAATAAACTTCCAAGAGAACCCCAAGTGGTTAATTAATGATACACCTATCATTCTATAAGTCTTTATGTCGAATCTTATATTTTTAGGATTATTATATCAATCAATAATATTGTATTTGTTTAAAAACTCATTTTTTTCAATTTTAACATTATTTAATAATTTATTTTTGTTAAACTTTTATCAACTTTATTACTTTGACCTAAATACATTCAATCAACCCTAACATTTCATATTAACCTATAAAATCAGTGCAATTTATTAAATGTCTAATATTACATTTATTTGGATATTTATAAAATAAATAATTTTAATATTTCATTATTAAGGTATTTAATGCGTCATCATTGTGTCATAAATGAATTAAATTATTTAAGGTCCAAAAATTATAATAAAATATAATTATATATGAAATCATTTTATATTTATAATGAATATTTATTGTAGAATTTATATTCCGTACAACCCTATATTAAAAATGGTTTAGTTATTAAACTTTGCTTTTAACCCTTTTAACTCCTCTTTAAATAAGATAAAAATAAATGCCCTAATCTAATCCATGTAGACCTAAAGGATCATATTTTATTCCTAAATTTTTTTTTGGTCGAATTACACTTATCAAATAGAATTAGGATATGTGTTGGGGTAATTATTATATCATTTTTACCCTTAATTACCGGATTTACATCTAACCATGGTAAATAAAAGTAAAAAGTTACCATTCACCAAAAATTATTTTCATTTTGTTGAACAAAATTTTTCATAATTATATCAACCATGTGTCTCAGATTTTTGAAAGTAAACTCACAGAATTTTTAAAATTAATGTTTATGTGAATTTCCAAATGATACTAGGAGGTGGGTAAAAGACGGTAAAATGTTCAATGAAATTTTATACATCTAATTTTACTATAAAATGACTCAAATGAATTACATAGAACATATAGATTTATTATACATATATTTGTACTTGAAATAAATTTAAACAAAATAAATAATTATTTAAATAAAAATTCGGTTTTAAACTATAACACATTGTTTTTCACTATTCCCCAAAAAATTGAATGTTTTCAGAAAAATACCAAAAAATCACCGGAAGTTAATTTTGATATTCTGAATTAAAAAATTAATTCTATTTTACCAAATTAAAAACATATATGTTGTATTAAATAATTTAAAATTAATTCATGTTGTCAAAATGAAAAGCGGGTTTTAAAAAAGTAAAAACTATCAAAAGATTGACATGTGTTTATGTCAAATTTAAATGTAAAATTACTTATAATAATATAAATTGTATTAAATGATAATAATATAATCGTATTATAATTCAAAACCATTCAAATACATAATTTAACACTATAAATTATTTTTATTAAAAATTTGTTTTCAATTAAAAATTAGTATTTTTCAGTATTCATCAAAATATAAAAGTTATTAGAAAAGTACGAAAATTTTATCCAAATTTTTTTTGATGTCCTAATTCTAAAGAAGTATTTGATTTCATTTAATTTAATGTATAAAAGTGTCAAATATTGGTTTTAAAAAAGGTTTTCCATTAAAAGGTGGTAAAATTGTATTTTTTTGAAAAAATACTTCTTTTTTATGATAAAATGAATTTGTTCTTATATTTTGTCTAAGAAACACATAATATGGATTCCAAAATTATATGGATTATATAAAATTAAAAATTCAGTTAATATTATTCATAACCGCTTATGAATGGCTAGATTGGTAAGTCGTGGTGCGCTCGAACTCGGTGTTGCATGTAGCGCAAGCTATTGAATTACTAAGAAAATAACTTACAATGAAATCTTGGGGTGTTAAATTCTTCTGCCCTTTTGGAAATTGTGTCCTAACAATTTTAACATTGGGCTTGGGAACTTCATTGAATGTCCCACATCAGAAAAAAAAAGTCAATAAAACTATCTCTGTAAAAGAAAGAAAGAGAAGTACAAATGCCACCGTGATAACTCACACTAGGATTCCATGTAGGAAAACATGGATATGGAAGATAAAATATGTGTCATGTTCTGGTGGAGAGTGACAGAAAACATGATTAGGAGAAATTTAACAACAAGAAAATAACATACTTTTGATGATATAATTGTTCATTAGTTTCTTAGTAACAAATGTAAATGGATAACTTTTTTTTAAGTTCAATTTCATAAAGTTGTGGAATTTATTTATGATATTTACTATAAACATAAAATTATATACTTAATTTTTAAGTATATTTTCATCCTTTATTAAATTTATACCCCTAACTTATCTTTTTCTTTCAAATGATGAGTATTCAAGATGACATGGTCACACCTAAAGCGCTATAATAAACTTTTATAGAATCACATAATCCACAAAGGATAAACTATATATATTTACCTTGTCTTTAGAGATTAACCAAAACCAAAATGGTTAGTCCAAGATTATATGATCCCCAAAAATGATAACCCTTTAGAAAATTAAATAGTAATATTAATTAAAAAATTAAACCAACAATACCCAAAGTTCAATAAATAACATTCAATAAACAATTTTCCTTAAAATCCAACAATATAATCCAAACTAATATAGAAACCCAAAACATAGAAGAATTTTATTACACAGTCTTCCACATTAAATTGTAATTCCATATAACATCGACCACTCTAAAATTCGCTTACTTAAAAGTAATAATCCTAATCCCATATTCTGTATGATAGGTTAATCATTCACATAAATAACCAAAATCTCTATAAATCCATAATAAAAACATAGATAAAAATCCACCATTATTCCTCAAATTAAACCCCATAGTATTCTATTTTCCTTAGGCATATAATATTCCCAATAGAGTGAACGTCTTCCAAAATAGCATTTATTACTTAATCCCCAAATCATTTTCTTATACTAATGATATCCATTTGATAAGACCTAAGATCCAAAAATCAGTTTATTATGGATCAATAAAATCATTTAGCTCAAAATAATTAGTCACACTAACCAGGGACTTCACATACTCCAGTGGTATGCAATAAATCCCAATCGCACTATGGTTGTGGGTTCGATTCCCACAGCTTTGTCTTATACGATGGGTTGTCACATGGTCTGCGTGTTGTCTTTTTTTTAGAACTATATTTTATAACATTCCCAAAATGAGATAAATTTCTCAAAATAACTATAACATAATTTCAACAAAAAGTTTATCTCATACCTCGCATTTTCATCCCAAAATTTAATAACATGTAATTGACACAAATTCAAGGATCATATAAACCTAAATGGTTATTTATAACAATATCAACAATAGGAAACACAATTCTTCATAAAATATCAATTTCCCATAAGAAACTATAGGGTTACACATATCAGATATGTCTTCAAAAGTAATCCCATCAACAGAGAGAAATAATACATTTAATCATTTCACCATCAATTTACTTCTACATAGTTAATTCCATGAACAAGGGGTTATCCTATAGAATAGGTAATTCACTCAGGTAATGTCCAGGTCCCCTAAATTTACAGCAATGGACTGTAAATGGATTCATAGGATCATTGTTATTTTCTCCCATAATACTCTTCATTTTTCTATGGAAATTATTTACTTTATTTCCTTCTTTCCCACACATAATGGATTTCTTTGTTATATTGAGACACTTCCCAAGGTTTCTCTTTCCACATTTCCAGCATGATGGAAATTGAGAATTATTTTCTCCATGGTCTCCTCTTTTAGAGCTCTTATCATTCACTACCTTTCTCTTCTTTATTGAGTTTGCGAGTTTGTAAATATATATGTTGTTGATCGTATTTTTTGTAAACTGATTTCGCATGAACATGATATCTTTTACACCTATCAACATTCCATTCTGTTGTTCATTTCCTCCATTGTTCCCACATTTTACATCATTTTCAATGTTACCATGACTTCCTTGGAATCCAGGCTTTGACTACAACAAGAAAGCATAGTGTGAGTAATAAAATCTATTAGAGAATATCATAACACCTTATTTTCAATATAAAAACACCTTAGGATTAATGATGGTTTTTTATTCTCATATTGTATTAAAATCCTTCAAATTGTTTTGTAAAGAAAATGTGAATTATATTAAGCATATCCCCCAGGAATGTCATAACCAAGAGTGCAGCAAGGCCTGTTGTCATGTACCACGATACCCTGAGTCTAGCCCAAAACTCCTTGTCGGAGTTTTCACTCCTATCTACATCTGTGCTAGATCCACCTCTACCTTCTCGTATCCATACATGTATGTATTATTTAGAAATCCCACATAATATTTACATTACCAAATTTTTTGGATGTTCTTCTATACGAATCATCAAATTCTATATTATAGTGGTGTTTTCTAATCAGAGTTTTTCTAAATACAGATTCTAAGGATTTTACTAAAATTTATTAGATAGTGACTGTAATGCCCCGACCCTAGTTACCTAGAGTTGGTGCATTATTACATAACATAGGCATGATACAAAGAATCAGGTCCCAAAAGACAGATCAGTTTAGTATCCTTGCAAGTACTAGATACATTCATAAGTTTTACATTACATTATAAAATTAAAAGCTACATCAACATTGTTTCTATAGACCAAATTCATATCCCCTCAGACTATCCCTGCAGGTCAGTCAGAAAAATATTCTTCACATCCTGGGAAAAATAAAACACAGAAAAAGGTGAGGTCAGATGCTCAGTAAGGATAACAATATAGTAGAAACTTTCATAAATAATCATAAACATTTAAGGAAATGTATAAGACTAAAACAAAAGCCTTTTAAACATGAACTTTAGAATAATATAGAAAAGATAACATTGAATAATGCCATTTACTTATTAACAAGGATATTATACTAGTCAAATAATCATAGGCAATATCAACAGTCACTTTTATAATGATGAAATGCATAATGCTAGACATCATAACCAGATAGTCAAGGACTTGTGCCATGACTAAAAATAATATTTTGTCAAGGCCTTATACCAAGACACTAGGTTGTCTCATGAGACCTACCAGTGCATCAAGGAGCTATAGCGGGCTCCACCCGTCACTTACTCTGTCTAATTCATTCCTCATATGAAAATATTTAAACATTACATAATCATTCATATTAAAACTAGCATACGAAATGTCAATAATTTATCCATAAACCATGAATTGTATAAAAATAACACATCCATAGTCAAACATAAATCATTCAATACAATATGAAATATTTTATTATAATAAATTAACCTCAATCAATAATAATGAAGGATATTCAGATAGATTAAGTTAACCATCATAACTATTTGAGAGAAATATCCCACCTTTTCTTCAAAACATTTAAAATTCATAGTATTTATCGAAAATCTATTTAAAAAAGATTTTTGAATCAAAGAGTCCCATACCAATTTGAAACATTTAAAAATAATTTTAATTTTAAAACATTAATTTCCATATAAATAAAGCCATAAAACCATTTTTATGACATGGGCATTAATGAGAATGATTTAGAAGAATAAGTTTTAAAAAAATTTAAAATGATATTTTAGTTAGAGTTACTAACCAAATGAGAGATGCTTAAATACAAAATATTGAGGTAATAAAAACATTAAAATATCATGAGAATAAAGGGATTCATGATATACTATGTAAAAGTATAGTATATACACTAAATATAAGTGGATTGGGGCATAACAACAGAGAAGTCTCAAATTAATGTAAGATTACATGAATTACTTTATAAAGACCACATCCTTAGGTTATGGATAAATACATGAAATAATTATGTGTGAAAAATATAAATACACTCAATATGATTGGATATTCATTGTTTATAAATAAAAGTACATTCACACATATTCTAGTAAAAACAACACCAATGACTTGGATGTTAAACTCAATGAATAGAAATTCAGTTAAAATTACACTTATCAAGTTTATATCGAGGACTTGAAAATTTATCAATGGAGTGATTATGTCTATAAAAAGTTTATCCACACAAATGGGAGTGGAAATTACTACATAAGTAAATAAATAGTGATTTCACACATAATATTGTATTAATGTAATCAATGAAGTATGTGTAAAGGCCAATGAGTGGAAATTGAAATTTGAAATTTTCTTACCAATTTGGTAACTTACAAAAAAACACCCCATGAAATAAGTATCATCCAATAAAACATTAAATACCCATAAATTAAATTATATTACACAAATAATACACTCACGGGCAGTACATACACAACACAAAAGGAAATAGTGGGAATATAGCATTAATCTCATGGGAATAAGAAGTGAGATGAACACCCCTTACCACGTTGTAATCAATCGAGTCATATGAAAAAAAGTTAATAACCACCATATGATTAACAGAGTAACATCAATATAAAAATAATAATGACAATATATATCAAGTGGAAATACGCAATACACCACATGCAATAAATAAGTAGCAAACAATAGAAATCTCACGAAATTAAGAGTGAGATAAGGAACCCCTTACTTTGTAATTTTCCTTGGTTGAGGGTAGGTTAACATCCTGTATAATGGTGAAATATTTATTATTAAATTACAAAAGTAAAATATACATTAATATGATATCATATATGATCTTCTACTATTGCTTTGTTAATGATATTTTAGTAGTATCATCGTTTTGAGTGTTAACTGATTGGTTTTCCTTTATATGCTTTGTTACGTATGAATTGTTTATTATGTATAGGATGCATCTTATTAAAATAAAAAATTATAATTAAGTCTTTAAACATTATTTTTAATCATCAAATGAAAATGAATCTTGTATGGAATGATGGGAAATGAATCTCATCATGTTCATGGAGACAATAATCTATATGTATGCATGAGCGACAATATCATTCTTTTGATAGTAAAATCATATTTAATTGGATGGTATATCATATAAATAGAATTATTATAATTTTATATTTATTATTTTCATCATTCATACTCATTATTATACCCATCCAAATGATGGAGTGTTTTAATAACAAACTACACCACAACATGAAGATGATAAGCTGTAAGTATGCACGTAGGGTGACATGTCATTAATTGGATGGATAAAATAATGAATATGGTTGTACCATATATATAATAACATCATAGTATATATAAGATACTGGAGTTATTATTTTAGAATAGAAACAACAAAGAAAGAGGAAGTGGTTGAAGAAAGGAACTTGAAAGAGGTGATGAAATATTTACCTCTTCTTCAGGTTCTTTCTTTTGATTTGATCAAAAGATCTCCATAGGATGGCTTTATGACTAATGTGAGGCCTCTAGGATGAAGTTAAGAGAGTTGGGAGGATATTTTGGTAGGGTTTGACAGAGCATAATGGGTTTGAATGTGTGAATTTGAGAGAAGGGTAAGTGACCTTTTATAAGAGGAGTGTGGGGCACCTTAGGAAAAGTTTGAAATATTATTTTATAATGAAATAATTTTCAGTTTTGAATGGATAAAAATTGAATTATTTAAAGAATGAGGTGGATATGGGTCGAAAACCATTCAACCAATAGGTTTTAGACAGGTTTGGTTTACCATATTAACATTATCTTTTAGATTAACTCTTAGTTAAATAGTTTGACATTTAGCATGTCTCTTTGTATTTTTATATTATATGTATAATAAAAGTACTATAAACATCCAAACAAACCCCAAGTGGTTCATTAATTATACAAATATATCTATATAAGTCTTTTGTCAAATCCTTAGATTTTTAGGATTATTATATCAACCAATAATATTGCATTTGTTTTGAAAACACATTTATGTCA
Organism: Viscum album; assembly: GCA_963277665.1. Classification (NCBI taxonomy): domain Eukaryota; kingdom Viridiplantae; phylum Streptophyta; class Magnoliopsida; order Santalales; family Viscaceae; genus Viscum; species Viscum album. Next base: position 1,317,938,495 of record OY728136.1, on the reverse strand, counting down.
ATTTTGACATTATTTAATAATTCATTTTTATTAATGTCTAACAACATTATTAATTCGAAATAAATACATTTAATCAATCATAAAAGGTCATATTAACCTATAAAATTAGTTTAATTTATTAAAAGTCAAAAATTTCATTTATTTGGATATTTATAATATCAATCATTTTAATATTTCATTATTAAGGTATTTACAGCGTCATCATTGTGTCATAAATTAATTAAATTATTTAAGGTCTAAAAATTATAAATAAAATATAATTGTATAGGAAATATATTTATCTTTCTAATGAATATTTATACTCTAATTTATCTTATGTCTATACCTATATTAATAATGGTTTATTCATTAAAAATTGATTTTAACTCTTTTAACTCTTCTTTAAATAAAATAATAATAAATTTTCTAATCTAATACAAGTGTAGTTGAAGGATCATATTTTATTCCTAAGTTTGTTTTTGTTTGAATTACACTTATCCAATAGAATTAGGACATGTGTTGGGGTAATTATGATATCATTTTTACCCTTAATTACTCTATTTACTTTTAACCGTGGCAAATACAAGTAAAAAGTAACTATTCACAAAAAATTATTTTCATCTTATTGAATCACTTTTTTCTTACTTATATCAACTAGATCTTCTAGATTTTAGAAATTTCACTCATAGAAGTGGTAAAATTAGGTTTTATGTGAATTTGAAAATGCTATAGGAGGTGGTTAAAAGACGGTTAAAAGTTCAATGACATTTTATACATCTAATTTTATTATAAAATTACTCAAAATAATTAAATTACAATTATATAGGTATTATACATCTATTTCAACTTAAAATAAATTCAAATAAGATAAATAATTATTTAAATAAAATGTCTGTGTTAAACTATAACGCAGTGTTTTTCACTTTTCATCAAAAATTGAATGTTTTCAGAAAACATCCAAAACTATACTCTAAGATAATTTTGATATTATGAATTAAAAAATGAATTCTATTTTACCAAATTCAATACATAAAAGTTTGATTAATTATTTTAAAATTAATTCTCATTGTCAAAACCGAAAAGAAGATTTTTGAAAACTAAATACTACCAAAAGATTGACATGTGTTTATGTCAAATTTAAATGTTAAATTACTTATAATCACCTAAATTTTATTAAATGATAAAAAAATTAATCTAATTATAATTCCAAACCATTTAAAAATATAATTTAAACCTATAAATTATTTCGATTAAAAAATTGTTTTCAATTAAAATTCAGTATTTTTCAGAATTCATCAAAATGTAAACGTTATTAGAAAAGTACCAAAAATTTATAGAAAATAAATTTTTATGTTTCGATTTTAAAACAGAATTTAACATCATTAAATTGAATATATAAAAGTGTCAAATATTGGTTGTAAAAAGAGGTTTCCATTATAATGTGGAAAAATTGCATTTTCGTTGGAAAATACTTCTTTTATCTGAAAAAATGAATTGGTTCTTAAATTATGTCTATGAAACACATAATATGGATTGTAAAATTATATGGAGTATATAAAATTCAAAATTCAGTTAATACTATTCATAAAAGCATTTGAACAAGTATTTTGGTATGTCGTGGTGCGCTCGAAGTCGCTGTTTCTTGTAGCGCAAACAATCGAATTACTTTAAAGAAAATAACTTACTATGAAATCTTATGGTGTTACATATTTAAATATCATATACATATAGATAGATCATGATCATACTCAAAACATAACACATGAGGTAATACCTCTCAATAAATTGATTAGTATGTTCAATTCCATTCAAGGAAATACAATCCATCATAATCAGTTAATTAAACACAAAAAAGTCCATTACCTTTCCATCCATTCAATTTAATACATTTCATAAAAAGAATTTAATATAACATAATCAAAGGTATGGCCTTGCCACCCTTCCTCACGATTACATTTAGTACATACAACTCATTATCAAGAAGGGAATTCATCATGTAAAACCTATTCTCTAACAACCAACCCATTAGATTCATTTAACAATGTTTTACCATTTAATAATGTCAATGGACCACTTGGAATGGTGTCATGGTTAAGGAGGAAATTCCCTATATAGGAAATTCAATATATATTTTGGGCTAAACACCTAAGAGGTGCCTTGGATCCTATAAGACATTCATACTACAAAGTCTAATCAATTTTGAAGCTCATACGAAAGATATTTATGCATCCTAGACATTTGATTCATAATATAAAAATATCATTAAAAGGTAAATTCACTTATAAATTCCATGGGGTGAACATATATAGGTTATAAAATTCAAAAATTACCCAAAAAAAGATCAATAAATATATACTAATGTGAAATGATCAATTTTACATTAATAAACGAATTTATAGGAGACGATTGGCCAAATCTAGTGTGCTTCACATTGTAATAGTTATGAGATGAAAAAACTAGAAAGGTAAAATGACTTGAACACCTACCTCAAGGCCATAAATAACACCTCGCTTGATATCACCCTTAGATTCAGAGTAGGATGAGAGAAATCTGAGAAATAGTCTAATGACTGGAAAATAGGACAAATGAGTCTGCACCTAAATATGGAAATAGATTCAATGGAAAAATGAAATAGTAATGTAGATACTACAGTCATTATTGAGAAAGATAAATTTCTTCTGATGGATAGAATATCAGATACTGGAGGAGAGAGTTATCTCAATGCATAGCAAATAAAGGATTTGAGCTATGGGTGGGAGAAGAGGTGTTGGTCCACTAGAGTGACTAAGGGGAAATAATAAATTAACTTAAGAGTTATATTAAAGGTAAAATGTCATTTTAACCCAAAATATTAGGGGTTCATAGTTTGGCCACATTGTTTGGCCAAACCATGGAAAACCATGTTACAACCACAACTTAAAGAATTACCATGCACTATTAAGGTGAACAATTTCCCAAACAAAGAACCAATCATGTGAAATACCATTTTCCCAAAACACAACAGATCTTCACAACCATGCGCCTTGGCTTGCATAGTTTTAGAGAAATATTTGGTCTTACATGTGCCACTGTCTACAACAACATGGTTTTAGTGAAACAATGTGGCCAGAGAGGTATAGTTTCCCCAAACCATGTGGCTCAGTCTGCCACCCACATTTTTGGAACTCTGGGCCATAAAAAAATCCCTTTATGCCCCTCGTACCTTTGTTATGTTGTATTAAACTATTTGAATGATTAAATTAAATATTCAAATTGAAAAAATGATATGTAAAATTATGAAATGACAGTTCATTGCAACCTCCCCTCCTTAAAGAAACTCATCAACAAATTATCATTCTGAGTGTAAAAAGGTATTTTCAGTAATGAGTTTTAGCTATTGATATCACATATAATTTTTTCATTCTGAGGTCTCATTATGTACTCTTTCATGCTACCATATCACTTGTACTAGAGGAACTGACCTTTATGGGAGTGTATTCACACTCATATCCACAATATGAACTAGATACTCCTCAAAGTAAGCATCTATAACTAACACAACCACGCCAAGGTAAAATACATGTGATGGGTATGGATAGTATCGGAGAAGCTAAGATATATGAAATACATCATGTCTATACTAGTTTCCTTAAGAATGTTCCAACTAATAATCCATTAGTCTAGTCTGTTTCATGACCTAAAAGGGTCTAAGGAACCTAAGTGATATATTATCCGAATTTTGAATACATATATGACACAACCTGGATGAGACTCACAAGAATACCCAGTTTCCATCCACGAAATTATGAGTTCGTCAACATCTGTTATCATACAACATATGTCTGTACTAGTTTGTCAACATGAATTTCCTAATCAACTGGACCCACTCTGTAGTCCCCTGCACAATATGGTGTGCAAGAATAGCTATCTCCCCAGACTCTAGCTATCAAAGAGGTGACCAATAAGGCTAACTATATATTTCTTCATAAGGATTTGTCTCGATGGTAGACGGAAGTTTGATATTATTAGGCTAACAATGTTAGTGCTACAGATCGTGATAAATTTTGGTGACATCGAGTGTGAACTGTCTATGCTAAGATGAGGAATTCCAACGTCCACTCCTATTGGATGATTGTTGGGACCCTTACATGACCATGTAACAATAAGGTATCATCCATAACAATGGTCCAACCTAAATATATGTCATCATATAAAACACTTTCCCTTAGGAAAACACCTTCTGGATTAGATAGTTATCTCATTCATACCCATTCCAAAAGTTTATAAATCACATATAAGGTTGATAGTATAGTCAATCCTTGGAACTCATGAACCTGAATGTGATTCTATGAGAAAGTGATGACAGTGTGACTAATGTTTTTCCTCTTCATTGACAACCACTAGACCTAATTAACTCTTCTTATTCTTGTAGCATGCCTATCACAATCCTATTGGCCCTACTTATAATCATGGAGTGGGTTTGGATCCCTTCTCAATAGAACCTATTAGGAATGTTCTAAAAATCACTAGATATGGCCAATATATCTAAAACCATTGTACTCCACTAGATCCCACATGCATTGATGTTTATTATTTCCTAGCATCCAACACTAGTGATAGATCATGAAACCGTCTGCACATGGGGTCTGACTTTTACAACAACCATGAGTGTCCTCAAAATATATCATTCACCTAAAATTAAAACCACTAGAAGATTTTGGTGTCAGATTACTCAAACTCACACCTTCATCATCCCTTAAATTCCACTATGAAATAAGGTCATAGTTTAAAACATTTGAAATAGTAGTCAACCTAAAAACATTGACCTACGACTAGATGGAATAAACCAGCCCATCCTTGAATCACCTAGTTTTCATGATATCATCACTAGCTAGAGTAGGAGTGAACTACTTAAGATTAGTAAAATAGGTAGAGTATTCCACAACCGACGTACTCCCATGATGTATGTTCATGAATTTAATATCTCTGTTAGCACTAATGAGTTTGGGGAAAGAAGTAGTCGTAGATGATTTTCTAAAAATATACTCATACCATATAACGATGTCAATCCACCTAGGTGATAACATCTCACAACAGTTTGGCCTAATTTCAGAGTATATATATAGATAACTTTACCATCCAATATATAGGCATCTCTAGATGATCAAATAAAGAAAGTATTACTTCAATCCATCACTCCACAGTATGAGGGCCTCCATCCCCCAAAAAGGTGGGAGGATGTTTCTACTGAAACAAAGGAGTAAACACTTACATACTCATGGTAGGTTGAACTACCCATTACATTGATTATAACTTATGTAGGAAACCCTCAAAATCAATGTTGGTTCCCATATCAGGTACTAAAAGAGGTGCCACATGTGGCGCTACATGAGTAATAACTAGTGGATCACATCCGTCCACATTAAAATCATGGTCATCACCACCTTCAGGGTGCACGAATGGAAGAAGTCAAAGAGGCATAATGATACAATTCCAATAAAATTCCTTAAAATAGATTCCAGGGATTGAAAAAAATTTCATTTCAACATTTTGGATAGGTGTAAATCCTTCTTATTGAAAATACTATGCCTCTTTTCGTACTCCAAAATCCTGAACTACGCAGTAGAAAAATACCTATAAGGGCTATAATAATGCAAGAGATACCCCACTACCCACTAATAGGGCAAGTTTTGGGTCAATATATCTAGGAAAAATACATATATATATATATATATATGTTTGTGTGTGTGTAATGGTTTTTCCTATTATATATGTCATATTCAGTTTGAATATATGCTTCTTCGATCATTTAAATCAATTTAATTTTTTTGAATTACATGGTTTACCAATTTAAAATTTATAATGGAAAATACTCCTTATGAACCAAATCGTGGAATCCACTTGACCCACACCAAAACATGTTCTTAGCCACGAAAAAATGGTCAATGGATCAACATGGCACAATTGGCTTCTCAAGGTGTGTGCTTTAACCAATTTAATAAACTACTATTATGTTAGACCAGGGACTTTATGTATCAATCATGTTTTCGAATCCCTATAAGAAGTGTCAACACAATTCAATACATATTCAAGGAACTAACTATATGCATAAGAAAATTCATGCTCAAAATTAAACATGCAATGGAAGGATTCATGGTATATTAGTCCTATTGTTCCTACAGTTATTCATGTTCTAATGAAAAGCCCTAAATCCCTCAGGCCATATTAAAGAAATCATAATTTCAATCTCACTAATATCAATTACCTCACAAACATGTGAATCACCCAACTGTGAAATCATATCAACCATAAATGGCATAATCAATAAATGAAATTACCCATCCCTGGTAATTTAGGTGTTCCCTATGCATGGGTTAGCTATGTCAAAGAATACGGTCACTTCCAATTTCATTTAGCTCCTAATATTCTAAATATTTCGAAAAAATAACCTAATATAAAACAATTCTCTAATACCACATTGTAACATCCCTACCCAGGGTCCATTTAACTAGTACCCCAATTTGGTGGGTCATATGAACTTAATCCTGCCTCCCCATATCCTAGAGGTTACTGAAAATTAGTTAGGGTGTAATGGTAGTATAATGGAGAAACTATACCCTCTCATCAGAATGAAATAATAAATAAAATCAATAATAACCAATAGTATAAACATAAATAGATAAATGAATAAGTAAATAGGGGAAGAAATAAATAAATGATCAACATATAATATAATCAAAATCCTCTATGTCAGTTTCTTATACAATTATGCATGGAATGTTGTAATTAAAAAGGAATAGGTGAATACAATTATGTTATAAAATTTTAGAAAAAGGAAAAAAAAGGAAAAAAGATGCTCTATAAGAATCTCGAGCCAATTCCTAGTCATTTTCTCATATGATCCATCTAATGGTATATCATATCAACAACCAGTAGTAGTTTTTTTCCTTATCAATAGATGCAGTCAAACAATCTTCTCGGGTTCCAAGGGAATATTTACTAGGGTGTGAGAAATAAATCTCAATAGGCCACCAGCAAAAATTTCTACATGTAGTCCAAATAGTTCTTGTAACTAAACAGTGTTCCCGCATAAGTATAATAATAAATAACTTATGAATGTATAAATAACTAGTCTACTCAAGTTCCTAAAGAATTACCTGACGGTTTTACCTGCTTCAGATCATTTTCGGGTGGAGTGTCTAAACATTCACTATATATAGTAGTAATATATATATGTATATATGGTTATAATATATATATAGTATAAATATATGTATTTCATCCATTTATATAAACCATGTATGTGTAAAAGTAAGTGTCCATATACCTGGAATACTATTTCTTGTGGGATCGTGGCATAACTCATACATCCTTTACAAGTCTAATGAGATAATAAGCTCATGAAAAAGGGTGCATGCCCAATATCCCATGAAGGGAGTGAGACTTCATTGTAAAATTCTCCAGATGGATAGTGGTCCATCATGCCATCACTCTAATCATGGAATGTGTCATGCAAAGCCAAAATCCCATATAGTGTCAATGGTGAGAGATGCCATACCCAACACCTGATATAAGGTTGTGTGATTTTCCATCATTCTAAACACAACATACCATCTTATCACATCCTACAAAAGGAATATTCATTTTTATAATAGACCTGAGGCATAACCTCCCATTCTATATGTTTACAAAGCCGTTACATATAGATAAGTCATGTTCATACTCCTAACATAACACATAAGGAAATACCTTGCATGTGTCCCATTATTTAAGTTCAATTCTATCCAGGGAAATAAAATTCATCACAAATAATTTAATTAAACATAAAAAAGACATGGCCTTACCATCCATTCAAGTCAATACAATTCAAAAGGATCATTAAATATAACATAGTCAAATTTATGTCCTTACCACCCCTCATCACCATTTCCTTTAATACATACAAATAATTATTGATAATGGAATCCATAAGGTATAGTTCATTCTATTACAAAGAACCCATTAAATTAATTCAACATTGATTTACTATATAATAAGTACAAGGGACTACTAAAAATGGTCCCATAGTCAAGGTGTATGTTACCTACATGGGAAATTAAAATATAGGTTGGTATAAATACTTAAAAGGTGCCTTGGATCCTATAATAAATTAATATTACAAGGTCTTATTAGTTTATAAACTAATCATAAATCAATTTGTGTGTCCTATGAATTTTATTCATAATCCACAATTATCCATAAAGGTAAAATTCACAAGGAACACACATGGAGTGACCATATAAGTGATATAAAACCAATAAAATTACAAAAACAAGGATCAAGAGGCATGCACTAAGGTGAAATGGTCAATTTGACATAAAGAAACCAATTTAAAGTAGATTCTTGGCCAAATCCACCATGTGGTAAAATGACATAACTACAAGATAACAAAACTCAAAGGTAAGACAATGTGGCCACCTACATCAAGGTCATAGATGGAGCCTCTCTTGATATCGGTCTCAAATTTAGAGTCGGTTAGGAGAAATATATGAAATTGTATAATTCCCCAAAAATAGTTAAAATGAGCCTACATCTAAATAGATCTATTAATTTGTAGGAAAACATAAATAGCAATGGATATACTAGGGGAACTTATCGAGAGGGATCAAATGATTATCTAAGATTGAATATTAGTTACCAAAATATGAAATTATCACAATGTTTTTCTTGGGGGGATTTGAGCTATGGGAGGGAGAGGAGGTCTTGGTCCACTAGAGTGAGAAATGGTACGAATAATGTATCTTATGAGTTAAATAATAAGATTTTTTTCACCCAAAATATCAGGGGCGCACAGTTTGGCCTCAAAGTTTGGCCAACCCGTGCACAAATTGTGTAATAGCCACTACTTATGGAATTACCATGCCTAGTTATGGCATACAGTTTCCCAAACCATGGGCCAAATTTGTGAAATCCCACTATCCAAAAACACAGTAGATCCCAATGGGCATGCACCATGGCATGAACAGTTTCACTGAAACTATGTTGGTTGGGCTGCACAATTTCCCCAAACCATGCAGCCCAATCTATTACCCACATTTCTGAAACCTCGGGCTCTAAACAAGTGTTGAACGCTCCTCAGACCTTTTTCAGGCTGTAGTAAAACTCTAACTTGATTAAATGAAAGATACAAATTGATAATAAAACGATATAATCCATCATCTATAGATGGTTCATTACACCTTTAATCATGCCACATTGGAACATTAAGTGTTTGAGATGCTATTAGGAATCTCTTCCATGGTTAAAGGTTTAGAATATAGGATTTACGAAACTTGGTAGATGCAAAGATTCATACACCCATTCATGATATGGATTTTTTTGGGATGTATGAGTTCACACCTCCATTAAATGATATTCATTTGAGTAGCCATGGATTCAATGGTATTGAGGTGTTTTAAAGGTACCACAATTTGGACCACCTCCCTTCATTAGGGAGTAGGTGAGAATTTATTAGGTGGACCTATTTTTATATCCCAATGATTCATGATCTATGCTATGATGGAATGAGAAACTGGATGGGGGAATGTTTGTGGATAAAATAGATTAAATTCATGATCAACATTAACTTCATCATTTATATATGAGGTTTTATTGGATCAGGAGCCATCATGAGGAACATATTAAACTATTATACGTGGATTTTCTTTCTCACAATACAAGTGAGGAGGGATTATTCTCCTTATGAAGATGATACCCATGGGTAATGATTCTCCTATATAGTTCATAATTGATCTATTCGAGATTTTTATCTCATTCACATAATGTGATAGTCATTCTACTATGGAAGAAATTCTGAATCCTCTAGAAAGTGAGTGGGATGTAGACATAAAATTTTCAATATACATTTTTGTGTTCCACCATGGATGTAGAAATTCATCATTAAGAGTTTCTAGGTTCTAGATCCTTCTCTTATTCTGTAGATGTATAGCCTTAGTTTGTGCATGTAGATCACCTACCTCTCAAGGTAGAGTTTCTTCATTGCATCCCTCTACATTTACAACATGGTTCACATTATTTTGTGTATTTTTGATGATGAAATTCAATGAGGTGGAATGAGAAATGGTAGTAATCACATTACTCTCCATGAAATAAGCTGATCCTACGTGCTTGATCCTCATTTAAGGGTTACATTGGTGTTATTTCTTGGACCCCATTCCATATTTGGCCAATATGGATTATGACCCATATGGGGTTTGACATCCTTGTCCATATGTTCCTCATATATCGATAAATTAATAGTGAACTTAAGTGAGTTTTTTGTCATGCATTCGGAATAATATCCAAATAGAAAAAGGCATGTCTCATAGCGGGAGTAATGGATGGGATTTCAACTGTCAATATTTACCTCCAAACATATAAAAATATAATTTCATCTAGGGTAATGATGATGATAAAAATTTTCCCAATTCTAATGACACATATTTTCCATAATTCTATGATTATAAATTAATTCGAGAAATTATTATACCAGTACCTGGGATGGTGTGATATTCTGAGGCACAGTGTGCTTAGAATGATTTGGTGAAAATTGTTATGTTTTTAATAAAGAAATATGTAAATTTATTCTTAAAAGATAATAACATCAAAACATGTTTCAAGATCAGAAATATGATAGCCCCATTTCATTTAGAAAATGGATTTACCTTAGGCGGCGCCTAACATCGACCGATGTGGGTCGACTATAAATGTTTGAAATTGGATGTAACCTTCATTAAAATATTTAAATAAAAATATTTTTTGATGCATTTTGTTTATTTTTATTAATGCATATTTTGGGGAATTGAGGGATATCAACATATGAGTGGAAATTCCACTGATGTAAAGAGATGAGAATCTCTGTAATGAACGATGATGAATGCTGGCGGATTAAGGATCGATGTTGACACAGAACTCCATTCTTCATCAATGGCTAATCCCAACTAGAAGTAGGATGTGTATCTCTTTTTGATTCTATTTTCCACTCTTATTTTAAATAGATGAACATGGAAAAACCCACAAATAGTTTGACATTTGGTTCATTCATTCTTGTAGGATGGACTTTTATTATGATGATTAAAGGGATGATAAATAATTGTAAATATTGGTTTATTGTTCATCGTTAAACATTATTACATGAACAGATCAAGGCTGACACAAAAAAATTACAATATCTATTTGTTTGGGTGTTCATTTGATTTTTCTCTTTCCCCAAATATCCTCATTCCAATATTCCTCATTCCTAAAAAAATATGATCAAAGGATAATCGTGCCTTCGATCCATAGTGCAACGGTCCGAGACTTGGGATCCGATCATGGGATGACACTAGAAAGTGGCTCCATCCATTTCATGTAGAACATAGTACTGAAAGGCCACTGGCAGGGAATCCATTGGGAGAGGAAAAACCATAATGGCTGGGATGGCCTGGCTAGGCAGGGCGCCGCAGGATAGGCCACTAGCAACACTGTCGGTGGTGGTGAGACGCAGTCTGGGCATGAACTCATCAGAGTAGGTCTATGATAGAAGAGGTTTCAGGTGGTAACCATGGATCATGTAATGAAGATTTCATGATGGCAGATGGGATGTGTCCCAAAGCCATATCGGATAGAAGACCCTGCAATAGAGGGGCTGAATGACTAGGAGAACATGGTGGGTAGGCCACATGAAACATTGTCCAGTGCCATGTTCATCAGTGGAGCTGGATGGCCATGTGGTTGGGTGACTTCATGGACTAGACCGATTTGACTAGGGTGGGATGTGTCTGGTGGAGGGGAACTGGCCCAAAAGATGTGGTCTAGGAAAGAAAATTGGGCCTCTCCGGTGATACACAAGGTTAGCCCACATGACCCAATATGCCCAACCAAGACAACAGATTGCCTTAGACTGACTTGGTATGGTCTGGTCGTCCGAAATGGGTTGGGTTGTCCGTTAGACTGGGTCTGGTTGGACCTGGACCTAACGAGACCTCTTTTACTAAATTGACCATAACCTCTAAACGGGAGGTCTATTTGGAAATCCATCTATGGAGTTATGACCCTTAAAATGAGACGGTCCTTTGGAGACACTCTATGTGAGTTTTTGTTGATGTTGGCATACAATATAACAACCAATCTCTTTATTACACACTTAAACATGATTTATTACATAAACATTCACTTAAGACAACTAGGAGGATAGAGAGGTCTAGTGCCTTGAGAAATTATGAACATTACAAAAAAACATAGAACATAAAATACAAAATATTTATTGAAAACATATTTTACATGACCTCAACATTCCCTTGTAATTTTCATTGCGTAAGATAACCTAAGGACTTGCCTAAGGGAAGGGTGATCTATGAAGCCCAGTAAATGAGTAAACAAGGCATTACATGAAGAATACATTACAAGTTAGGCAATAGGCATATCAATGGAGAATAATAGATACATTAACATAATGTAATGAAATATCATGATTTTCCTAACATGACGATGTGGAAAAAACATTTAACATGATGTTAGCATGAGCCAAGGATCATTGCCCATAGAGAATGAGTAAACCCCTCATTTCACTTGAATTAGCATGATTAAACCCTCATTTCCCTTGAATTATCATGAATAAAGCATCATTGCACATTGTGTATCATTATACTATTCGTTACCTGGTACATTGGAGTGCTATCAGGGCTCCCCCTTCTTAATCATTTCATTTCATGCATAAGTGTGCCACATAGATCATATAACACAGATTCCTTAAACATCATCATTTATTCCACTATAAAGGAATGTTGAATAAATACATGAAAATATATAATCAACAAGTAAATGTGTCTATAGTTGAATACCCTTGATAGATGAATGGGCATGGTGTTCATTACACTGGACTTTGTCTTGGAAAATCGAGGTGTAATTTCAGCAGCATAATGGCATGACATAAGAATTCATAAAAATATTATATGAGATAGAAAGGGGTATAAAATAATATTTACATGAAATGGATAGTTAGGGGGTCATAGAGATAAATTTTCCAACATAGGTAATGGAATTTAGATGCATAATATAAAATAATTTATTGATTTCAAATGAGAAGCGAGAAATTCCATACGGAATTTCGACATGTTTACAGGTGTACATGGAGGAATTAATGGGAGATAAAGAGTTCTCTAATCATTCAAACAAAAGGAGGGAAGTATTAGGGAGGTTTTATATCATACCTCAACATTTGTAATTGAAAATAAAAGTGTACAAAAACATAAAAAAGTTACTCAAAAATGAGAAAGGAATAAATTTCATACATGGAAATGTGATCCCATAGGCTTGGGAGAGGTTTGAGAGGGTATTATTTGGAGATTTGGGCGCCTTTGGAAGATTCTAGAGAAGAGGGAATTGTTTGGTTGATCTCTAAATAATTTGAGTGAAGAGGAATTGGAGATTGAGTGGGTTTATATAAGAAAGGAGTTGTAATACTTTATTATTTAGGTTTTGGTCACCACACAATAAACTAATCAAAACCACAAACCATCCAATGGTTTTGACCAGAATTTCATCCAATTTGGAGTGGAAAACACTATTTTAGAACTCCAATGGCCTATCTTATTAAAATATTATGATTCCTTATGTAGAGGTGAGTCACACTCTCAATGAAAGCATTTTAAAATGTTAAAATGTTTTATATGTCTTGGAGGGTCCACTAAGGCTTTGTAAAATAAATAAAAAACCCAAAAGCAACATATTTTAAAGTCAAAACATATATTATCCGAAAAAAAAAATTTATTTTATTTTATTATACCACTATTGTGTCACTATGATGTCATAAAACACATTATATTATTAAATGGTAATTAATTTTTACCCAAAAATCCGACTGTCTCAAAAAATTTTAAAAAATTCACCATTGGATAATTTCGATGACCTAATTCCAATAAAATTAATTTTATCTAAATTATTATCTAAATATGTCAATTTAATCTTCTAAAATAAAAACTAACATTTATATAAAATTCATGGGTTTTGACAAAAACTGCTTTCAAACCATAATAAAAATTAAAATTGCATTCATAAAATTTTTATGATCATTTATATTTAATAAAAACTAATTTAGTAATAATATTTTTCAAAAATATTATTTAATTAAAAAAATACATTAATGCGTCAAAATATATTTCTTAATTGAATATTAACTAAAAATAGAATTTGTGATTTAAAATCTATATACAATGTAACAATAATAAAATGAATGTATAAAACTTATTTTATTCTAAAATAATGCACATAATAATAGTGATAGTGAATTGTTATATTAACCCTTATAAAACACACAAATGATCTAAGGGTAACGTGTGCGATCAGGACATGCTCTTGGGATGGATCATATAACATCGCTCAAGTGGTAATCTTTATCCACTTTGACTTTTTCTGTAGGCAGTTTCATTCAAGATTATCATGTTGAAGATTAGCTAGGGCTTGGTCAAGAGTGAAGCCTAGTGAGTACACCTACATTCATTGCTTTGAAAAATGGGCTTCATACGGAGCAATTCTACTGGATGGGGCCATCGTTTCCTTTTTCTGAGTAAATTTGTTTCAGTAAAGCAATATATTTATACTAATAATGTGATCATAATACAAAGTTTATATTAAGAAGATATCAATTATTAACGGTATTTTGAAATCCAAAAACATAAAACCATGGATGTTTATATGTTTTACATAACCATTTCAGATAATAAAACATTTAATTAGATCAATAAAAATTTCCATTAATAAATGTTTGGGTTGTTAAAATATTCCCCCCTTAAGAAAATTTGCCCTTTAAATTTCATTTTCCCACACTAAAATTGATGAGTGTAACTCTGATTCATCACTTCCTATGGTTCCCATGTTCCTTCATCAAACTTTTGGTTTCTCCACAACACTATAACAAAGGGAATTTTCATATTTCACAGATCTTTTCCCATGTGATCTAAGATTTTCGCTGGATTCTCATCAAAGGAGAGTTCACTCGCCAAAGGTACCACCTCTGGATTGAGTACATGCGAAGGTTCAGGTATATATTTCCTTAAATGTGATAAATGGAATACATCATGTACTTGAGATAGGTTTGGTTGGAGTTCTAGTCAATAGGTCACTTCTCTTATGCGATCGTGGATCTCAAATGGGCCGATGTACCTTTGACTAAGATTTCCCTTATTTAAAAATCTCATAACTCTCTTCCTTGAGGATATGCAGAGGAATACCATGCCTCTATAATCAAACTCCAGGTCTCATAAAATATTAGCAGCATAACACTTTTGTCGACTCTGAGAGCATTTATTGTTCTAATAGATGATCTTAACCTTCTCCATCATTTATTCAACCATTTCTAGACCTATGAGTTTTCTCTCCCCAACATCATCCCAACATGTTGGTGTTATTCACCTCTTACCACAAAGGGATTCATAAGGATCCATTTGGATTATTGAGTAGAAACTATTATTTGAATTCAACTCAACCAGAGGAATATGTTGATCACATCCTCCTTTGAAGTATATTGAGCATGATCTCAACATGTACTCATGTGTTTAGATTGTCTAATCAGATTTCCCATTAGTCTGAGGTATATAATCTGTAATGATTTACATTTCATTATTCAGATAATATCGGAGACTCTTCCAGAACATAGAGGTGAATATAGAATCTCTATCAGATACAATAGATAGTGGAACGCCATGCATTCTTACCACTTCTCTGGTGTACATCCATTCAAGTTGATCCGATGATAATTTCTCTCAAATTGGAATGAAGTGTTCAGTACATATAAGATGATGAACAATAACCTAGATAATTTTATTCATTTAGATGTCTTTGGATGTCTTGTGACAATGTCCATAGTGATGTTCTCTGATTTCCATGTTGGTATGGGTAATGTTTTTATCATCCCCTTATAAGTCTGCTTCTCATCCTTCACTATCAGACATACCCGACACATTGATGTATACTCAGCAATCTCCTTCATCATGTTATCCCACCAATAATTTTCTCTATGATCTTGATACATATTTGTATTTCTTGGGTGAATGGGGAAATTTTATCTACATGCATCATCCAAAAGTTCATTCATTAACTCCAGATTTGATGAAACACATAGTCTTGTCCCAAATCTAACAATTGCTTCTTTATTAACATTCAACTATGACGATTTCCCTTTTCTGATAGTTTCCACTTTCTTATAAACTTCCACATCATCTGCTTAAGAATCATTTATCCTTTCTGAAAGAGACGATTGAATACTAATTTGTGAAAGGAATGATGATGTTCCCTTCTTTATGATTCCCATATCCATCTTCATAAAATCTATGAAGATTGGATACTTTTCAATTTTCATCAATGATGAAATCACTTGGTCCTTTTTAAATAGGGCATCTGACACGTTGTTCACATTCTCTGGGTGGTAATGGATTGAGCCATCATTGACTTTGATCATCTCTAACAATCTTCGTTGGAACATGTTCATCTCCTTCTGTGTGAATATATACTTGATGATTTTGTGATCCGTGTATATTTCACACTTCTCCCCAAAGAGGTTATGTTGTCAAATTTTCAAAGTGAAGATGACTGAAACCAACTATAGATCATGTGTTGGATTTGTTTCTCATTAACATTCAATTTCCTTGAAGCATAGTAAATTACTTTGTCATTTTTCATCAACACACAACCCAATCCCTTCTTTGAAGCATCACTGAATACCAGAAACAGTTATCTACGTATGGGTAGTGTGGGAATGAGAATAGTGATAGGCCTCCTTTTCAACTCCTTGAATCTATCTTTTCATTCATCACTGCTGGAAAATGTAAATCCCTTCTGAGTTATCATGATGAGCAGGTTTGTCAATCATTAGAAACTTATCACAAATCACTGATAATATCCATCAATCCCTAGGAAGCTATGAATATCCATCAATGATGTTTCCCTCATCCATCCATCTATTGCACTTATCTTGGAGGGATCCATATATAACCCATTTTTTATGATGATATGACCCAAAAATGAGACTTACTTTGACAATAACTCACACTTGTTGTACTTTTTATAGACATTCTCTTTTCCAAAGATCTCTAGTACACTACTATGATGCTCCTCATGCTCATCATTTGTTTTTCATTATATTAGAATATCATCTATAAGGACTACCCAAAATTTATAGAGGTAATCTATAATGACTCTATTCATCATGTCCATGAAGATTTCTAGAGCATTCGTGAGTCTGAAATTCATTACTATAAATTCATTGTGCCCATACCTAGTACAAAATGTAGTCTTGGTTATATCATCATTCCTCGCCCTTATATAGTAATATCCTAAATGAAAAACCACATTAGAGATGTATTTTTCTCCACATATCTAATCAAAAAATTCATCAATTCTTGAAAGAGGATATATTTTCTTTATCTTGATTTTTTGATCTCACAATAATAAATTCAAAGGTGTGTTGATCCACCCTTCTTCTTGACAAAGAGGGCTAGTGCACCTAATGGTGAAGCAATTGGGATTATGAACCGTTTATCCAGATTATCCTATAGTTGTCTCTTAATCTTCTCAATCCCCACAAAAACCATTATATAGGGAGTCTTGGATATTGAAAAATCCCATGTATAAGATCAATCAAGAATCTAACATCTCTTCTAGGAGGAAAACCAAAAAATTCTTTGGAAAACACTTTCGAGGATTCCCTCAAAATAGGATTGTCTTCAAGGATTGTTACTTCCTTAGACTCAATCATTGGAGAATGATATGCATGCTCATAGGTTAGTAATATCAATGTTTGAGATGATGGTGTAAAAAATATTAATCCTCCTACTTGCACTTTTATAGGATCAGGGGTCTGTTCTCCATATAGAGAGTGATTTCTCTCTAATGGAAATTTATATTGCCTCAATATATGTAAATCCAATACATGGCAATAATTGAATCAAATTACACAAGAGGTAGTATGATGAGGTTCATCAGGAAGTGAAAGCCACAAATTGTGATAGGGGGGGAGTTATATTCAAGGATTTCAATGACTTCCCCACATTCCATTCTCACCAACATCTTTAATTCCATGATTTGTAGTGGTGTTGGAATTATTATACTAAACATTTTGGATATAAAATAATTGGTAGAATCAGAATCAAAAATTTTATTCACTATTCTTGAATGAAGAACTTTTTTACCTATCACCAATTCATTTTCAGGGTTTGCTTCTCCGGTAGTGATGGAAAAACCTCTCCATTGCTGCCTTAGAGGCTATTGGTTGCCTCTAAAAACCCTTTTCGTAGGGAACTGGATTAAAAATTTCCCTAGTTCACTGAAGTTGAAGCATAGAATAGTACGTTGAGGGTCGAATAGAGGGTTCCTCTACTTTTTTGTAGCAGCATGTTTTTATTGCTGACATTTAATAGCCAGGTTCCTTTCTCTTCCATACTAAATCATTTCCTGTTCTCCTTCAGGAAATTTCTATGCTTCTTTTTTCCACACCTTTGTCTAGTGGGGTGTTGTAATTTCTTAGAACCATTGGATTTATCTATCGGCCCTCTAAAATTAATGTCTTCCTTGTGATTCTTATCCACATAATACCCCTGAGATTATCTGATCTCCATTTCAACATTGAGGGTATATCAGACAATTTCCTCATAGCTCTTGAAGTTATAGTTCATTACGGCTTTTCATATGATAGGTTTTCTCCCACCAATGAAGGTGTCAACATTGCATTCATGTGTAACGACAAAGTCGGAGGCATATCATGCAAGCCATGTGATGTTTTCCTAATACGATCCAATGGATTTGTTGTATTTGTTCTTGAGTTCAAGGAAGTCCATTTCCATCTTAAGTAGGAGGGTGTGAGGAAAATATTTATCAAAAAACATTTTTTAAAAATCCTTCCATAATAATGTATTGATATGATCATCAAGATTCATACAATTGATCATTGTCTACCATTTATCTTCTTCACCCTCTATATGATAAACAACTAGAAGACACTTCTCTTGTTCGAAACAATGAAGGATGGAGAATATCTTTTCAATGGAGTTTATTCATTGTTCGGAAAATGAGGGATCTGATGATCTATTAATATTATAAGGCCTTTGTCTCATGAAGATCTCAATTGCAATTTTTTCTTTCTTCTGGGGGGGGGGGGGGGTGATCGTTTTTTATGACCAATGTTTCCATTAAAAACATGAGTGAACTGATAGAGTATCATGATAATACTTTTTATTCCTTCTCCCATCAGATTGGGTATCTCATTAGAACAGTCATCACATTGATCTTCGGATCGGCTGTTAGCCCAAGTCATCCTATTAGAGACCATTGGATGGAATAAAAGGAAATATAGGTAACTCATAAATGGTAATACAATGGAAAAATGGATTACTTATAAATTATATTTATTTCCTTAACTTCTGAATTTATAGGATTCATTCTATGTTATCCATGATGTACTTCCCAACAAATATTTTTGGGGGCATTTTTTATGCCATTAATAATGGTTTATAATAAAAAATTATTTTACCAAATAATATCCCCCAAAAGTGTTTTAATGAATATTTTAGAATTTCCTGTTATAGTTCACCATTTCTCATTAGAGTCTAGCTCAAAGCAATGTTTTCAGGTTTTACCCCGGGACACATTTGTCCCAGAGCCACCTCTACTTGTTTGTATCTTAATAGGGATGTATTTTCGTGATAAACCAATTAATCTATAAATACTAAAATTTAGGGATGCTTTTATTATACTTAGCCTTATCCCTAATTATTTAATTTGGGTTTTCTAATCTAAATCCAAAAAATAACTAAACCTATCCTCCAATACAAATTATAAAAACCATGTTCTTTATTACACCCATAAACATGATTTATTACATAAACATCAACTTAGGAAAAATATGAGGATCGAGATGTATAGTGTCTTGGGAAATTAGGAACATTACATAAAAACTTAGATCATAAGACAAAACATATTTATTGAAAAATATTTTACATGACCACAACATTCTCTCGTACTTAGCATTTTATTGGAACACCTGCAGACATTCATGAGAAAAGGGTGAGCTATAATTCCTAGTAATGTAGTAAACAAGGAATAACATGAAGAATACAATACATGTTAGTAAATAGGATTATAAATGGATAATAATAGAAACATGAACATAAAGTCATTATATATCATGATTATCATAACATGGAGATGTGGAAACAACATTTAACAAGATATTAGCATGAGCTAAGGTTCATTGAAAATGGATCATGAGTAAACTGTCATTGCACTAGAATTAGATTGTTTAAAACCTAATTTTAATTTAATTAGAAATATTAAACCTTCATTGAACGTGGTGTATCATGGTACTATTCTTTTCACAATTCATTGGAGTGCTATCAGGTCACACCATTCTTAATCATTTCATTTCACGCAAAAGTGTGCCACATAGATCATACAACATGGATTTACTACACATCATCCTTTATTCCAAGATAAAGGAATGTGTAATTAATACATGAAACTAAATAATAAATAATTAAATTTATTTAAATGTGATTACCCTTGATAGAGAAATTGGCATTGTATTCACTACACAATGACTCTGACTTGGAAAATCTGGGTGCAATTTCTACAGCATAACGATGTGAAATAAAAACTCATTAAAATGGTCGATGGGAGAGAAATGGATATCTCAAAATATATACATTAAATGGAAATTTAGGGGGTCATATAGAGACATGTCCCATCATAGTTAATGGAATTTAGATACATAATATAAAATAATTTCTTGAATGCAAATGAGAAGAGAGAAATTCCTTATAGAATTTTGGCATGGTAATGGGTGTATATAGATATAATTAATCAGAGATAAAGATGTGTATCATCCTTAAAACATAAGTATGGATGTATGGGGGAGTTTAAAATCAAACCCCAATAATTTTAATTGAAAATAAAATCATATAACAACATAATGAAATTTGGACAAAATGAGAAAGGACGAAATCCCTTATATAGAACTGTGCTCTCAAAGGCTTAGGAGAGGATTGAGAGGGGATTCTTGGAAGATTGGGGCACCATGATAGGATTATACAAAGGAGGGAAAATTTTGGTTGATCTCAAAATGTATTTAGTGAAGGGGCATGACATATTGAATGGGTTTACTTCGGAAAGGAGTGGTAATTCATTATAATTTAGGTTTTGGACACCACTCATTAAACTAATCAATACCACAAACCATCCCAAGGTTTTTTACCATGATTTCATCCAAAGTGGAGTGTTAAAAATTATTTTATAAGTCCAGTGGAATAAATTATTAAAATATTTGTCTTTCTTATGTGGAGTTGAGTCACACTCTCAAAGAAACCATTTTAAAATGTTAAATTTTTTAATAAGTATTGGAGGGTCCACTAAGGATTTGTAAAATAAATAAATAAAACCAAAAATCAGATTATTTTAAATGTAAGACATATATTGTGCCAACATATCATTTATTTTATTTTATTATATCTCTATGGGGTCAGTATGATGTCTTCGAACAAATTATATAACTAACCAATATTTAATTTTTACCTAAAAATTTTGTTCGCAGGAAATTATGGAAAATTCACTATTGGATAATTTTGACTTCTTGATTCCAAAAATAATATTCATTTTATCTAAATAATTTTCAAAATATGTGAATTTTTACATTTAAAATAATAAATTATATTTTAAAAAAATTCATGGTTATTGAAAAAAATAGCTTTTAAACATTAATAAAATTTACAAATGCATTCACAAAAATTATATGATAATTTATATTTAATAAAAAAATTAATAACAATATTTTGTTAAAATATTATTTAATATAAGAAATCCAATAATTCAAAAAATATATTTTTTAATTGAATATTAACTAAAAATAATATTTGGGATTTAAAAACTATTTACAAAGTATAAATAATAAAATGAATGTCTATTCACTATTCTATACAAAAATTATGCACATAATCATATGGATAGGTTCTTATTACAAAACCCCTTATAACACCTGCATATGACCTATGGTTAAATTGTATGATTGTGATATACTCTTGGGGTGGCTCGGATAACATCGCTCGAGTGGTAATCTCCATCAACTTCTTTTTCTTTGGTAGGCGTTTCTGTTCAAAAATAATGTGTTGAAGCTAATATTGGTCATGATCAAGAGAAAATCCAAGTGATCCCTCCACCTTTTCAAACTCTAACATATAGGCTTTGTAAGGATCAATTCCACCATATGAGCTCATTGCTTTCTTTTTCTAATTAATTAGGATTTATTAAAGCCCAATATTTATACTAAACACATGATCACTGTTTAATAACTATATGATCAATGGTAATAATTCAAAATGGTATTTTTAAATCCAAAAACATAAAACCAAGGATGTTCTTATGTTTTACATAAACATTTTACATAATAACACATTTAATTAGTTCACGATAAATATTCATTAATAAATGTTTGGGTCATTACACACAACCTAATGGCTCGATTAGCACTTGCTCCCGGAATAATCGTACTATGAGCATAATGTTGTCGTTGGTTGTGAAAATGTGTTCTTTATGACTATATGATCTTTGACTATGTAATCATGGTGACATGGTGATCTTGGTGACTACCTGGCTTGGGGGCTTCATGAACCATTGATGCTCTATGCGCCATCGATGCTCCATGCGCCATCGATGCTTCATGTCCCGTCGACACTTACAATGTCATGGGGACTGGGAGACTTGTGGAATACAACTAGAAATAATTCTATTCACGCTTTAGACTTATACCTATGTGAGTTGAGAGTATTTACTGTCTTTTGTGTGTATTTCTATGGTGCACTTCATCTATTTCCTTTGTGGTTTACTTTGTGTGTATCATTTCTGGTATACTTCTTGTATTTCATGGTGGTGCTTTTTTTATGGTTTTGGGGTGTCCTACTAAAAATGGTTTTACTCACCCCTAAACTATTTTTTGTCGGAATGTGCCATTTCTTGTGTAGAGAACCTATTATTTGACAATGTTCTGGTGGACTAGGAGTAGGAAGTGCATAGAGTGGTCAAACAAATGCGTGGTGCTCCTAAGGATTAAGATATTTTTCTTAAAACTACCCATAATGCAGGGTTCTCTAGGGATGAGTTTCAAGAACATGTGAATTATCTTTGTAGAATCTTTCTTTTGGTCTGCCTATATTCTAGACCAATTTAATTTCCATTTTTCATACTGTTACACTCTGTTGTTGGTATCTTAGTGTATGAGTGCATTGTAGACATAGTTTTTTTACTTTTCAGAACATTCTTCGCTTAGAGATGTGTGTGTGTGTGTGTTTGTGTGTGTCTAGGTACTTTGGAAAATTACTCCCATTAATGATATATTCCTACTCGGTACTAGTCACAAGTCCCTAGCCTATCAAAGGAGGGCTTGGGGTAGTCGCGACAAGGGACCCTTTAGGAAGGGTCGTGATAGAGTGGTATCAGAGAGGGTAGGATCTACCAAAATAACACACTATCTTGTGATTGGTTTGGGGAAATAGTGTTATGGGTTTTGAGTTTGTATTTCAGAACAGGGAAACTAGTGTTGGTGTAGCGATCAACACATCTGAACTCAAAGAATCTGAATTCTCCTTTTCAACTCGGTACGTGGAAACACTAGTTGGAGGGGAAATAAATGGTACGTGCTTCATATAGGAATGATTGTGTTATAATTTCCTTCTTGTGTCAAGGTCATCTCACCAGGTATACTATATTAACTATGGTACATCGTCATCTATTTCAGGATGCCTCCATACAGACAACTAGCTATAATTCTAATGCGTGATCTTGAGGATGATCCTCTTAGTGATGGGGCATCAGTAAATGAACCAATACCGAGCATAGAACCCATGGATAGTGTACTAGTGATACCACCACATAGAGAGAATCATTTAATACCATCACTACTAGTGGAGGATGCACATAGGCTAAGTGTGCTTCATGAGTTCCATAGGTAGTGACCTTCAGGGTTCAGGGGTGATCTGGACCCCCAGGTAGTCGACGATTGGATAGAGATGGGTACATGTGTCTTCTTTCTAGTGAGGATGACTCTCGAATTGATGCAAGTCCTAGCCATGATACTTTTATAGGACCCACCTTGAATATTGTGGAGCTTTGTGATCCAGATGCATGAGTAGACGACCCACACTTGGATAGACTTTGAGCATTTCTTCTGGGAGGTGTTCCTTCAAATGATGTTATGCTCCATGCATATACAGGGGCTACTACATTTGTAGCAGTGTTTTCATAAAGTAGTGGAATAATCAGATAGATTTACATATCTTTTACGTTACTCTATAGATATGGTATGATACATATTATTCAGGTCATAAACCATTAATCAGGGATCCGTCGGGAGATCAGGGAATCCATGAAATCCATTATCATCCTTATATATGTTGTGGTGTAGATGTGAGCCATGGTAATGCAAAGAATTATAGTAGAGTATCAAATAGTATTGGGAGATTCCAGCAGACCCCAGGTAGTTGTGTCTATGGTAGCTAGTAGACACCAGTAGATGCAGGGACCCAATAGGGTCAACCGCCCTAGGGGCAATCTAAGGATGTGGGATCATTGGTGTGGGGATACTAAGGCAGAGCAAGTAAGATAAAATATTGGTTGTATTACTCGTGTGGAGTTCAAGGACACATGGATTGAGATTTTCCAAATCATTGTATGGATGATCAAAAGATGGTTGAGTGACTAATGAGGTAGAAGAGGAGGCAGGAGAAGAGTGGTCTATATGGCGGTGGGTGTGGCAGAGGAGGAGGTTGGATAGCTGTAGTTGGGAGGACGTTTGAGGTACCACCACCACCACCCTGAGGTGGTCTACCATGGGCACATGGAGTTGCATGAAAGGGAGGAGTCTAGCTTTATGTGATGGAGCCTTTTTACCCCGGTGCTCGAAAAAAATTAAGGGTACGATCTAGGTCTTTTCAATGCTAGCTGTACTTTTGATAGACAGTGGTTCTAGTCACTCTTCTCTTATGACGACCCTTATTCACGACAAGGATATTACAATGGAACTGTTGACTTGATCCCTATTATTAGAGACACCTAAGGGGGAGATTCAATGATCATAAATTTGTGTGGATATTGTTCCCTTACTCTAGTGAGTGAGAGTTTCAATTAGGATCACTTGGTCGCAGAATCGAGGCCTTATGACGTAATTCATGGTATGGGCTGGTTATCCTCATCTCATGGCCAGATTGACTCTTTTAGGAATAGAGTGTGGTGTTTCCATTAATATGGGACCAAGATTTCCATTTTCAATAAAAAGGAATCCTACGAAGTTCAAGATGGACTCACATGTAGAAGGGTGAAGCCGATCACACACTATTAAGCAGTCATGAACCCCAGTGCAGTGGATAAGAAGTGTCCTTAGTTTCTTGTGGTGGTGGATGAGTACCATAGTGTTTTCCAGAATATGTTCTAGGATTACCTCCTCATAGAGAGGTGGACTTCTATATGGATATGTACCCTGATAATACATCGATATCTTCACCTTCATATCAGATGGCTCTCGAAGATCTTCATTAGTTGACAGTACAAGTGGAGGACATGCTAAAGAAGGGCCTCATGAGACCCATTGATTCACCTTGGGAAACCCCATTTTTGTTTTCTAAGAGGACATACTAGAGAATGATAGTGTATGAAGACTTTCAGCACTAGGAGTAAGTGACGATGAGGAATAAGTATCCACTACCTAGGAATAATGATCGCTTCGATCAGGTGAAGGGATAAAGGGGGTTCTCGACGATATACCGTAGATGTTGTTATCACCATCTTCAGGTACAGGATGAGGACATCCTAAAGGTAGCCTTTATATTCTTTTACACACACTACGTGCACACAGTGTCTCCATTTTTCATGAAGAACTACCTGGTAGTGTTCATGGGACTCATGAATAGAATCTTCCATCCTTATATAGACCAAATTTTCATATTCTTCATTAATGACATCCTGGTGTACTCAACGTCTGAGGAGGGGCACGAAATAAACTTGAGGTTGGTACTGGACGCACTCTGAGAGAACTGCCTTTATGGGAATCTCTCAAAATGTCACTTATGGAATTTGGATCTCTACTTAATAATTCGCTTTATTTCAGAGGCTGGAGTTATAGTAGATCTGAAAAATATTAAATTACTGCTTTCATGGAAGCCACCTAGGAGTTTTACCGACATGTAGAGTTTCTTATGTTTTACTGCATTCTATCATAGGGTTTTACCTAAATTCTCTTAGGTATCATCATCCTTGATGACCTTGAAGTAAAAAGAGTGGCATTTTGTATTGATATAGAAGGTCCAACAATGCTTTCAAGAGCTATGGTATAGATTAATTAGAAATCCAATATTGATATTACTGGAGGAGGGGTTTTGAGTACGTGTTTTTTGTTATGCATTAGGGGCCGAGATTGGTTGTGTCCTGATGTAGGGATAAGAGGTGATTTCCTTTGGTTCGTGTCTTTTAGGTAGCGTGATTATAACTACGCAGCCCATGATCATAACCCTGCAACGATAGTATTCTCATTGAATATGTGGTGGAACTACATGATGGGTGAGGGATTACCCATCTACTCTAACCACAATAGTCTCAAGTATATCTTATCTCAGAAGGATCGGAACTTTAGATAGAGATGATGGATTAAATTCTTCTAGGACAATGAATTTAAAATTATCTATACTCCTATGAATGGGAACATAGTGGTGGATTATCCTTGATGGAAATCCAACTTGCTATTGATGAGCGATTCATTAGAGCAGTTGGCTGTGTTACAGATGTCATTGTATAAGGAAATAGTGTAGCTTAAATTGAGTCTATGGTTGTCAACCCTCCAATATTACATCATTTCAAGGAAATATAACTTGGGGACACTAACTGTGAGACACTACATGCTAAGATATCCATAGGGAATTCCCCTGATGGATATTAAAATGGAGGGATCATGTAATTCTATTCAGAAGGTGCATAGTAATGCCGGTGACATTTCGGGAGGATGTCATAATGGATTTCCATATATCCCATTTAGCAGTATATTCATGAGTGGAAATCATGTACCAAGTACTCAGATGTTAGTTCTAGTGTCCATGGATAAAGAAGGTCGTGGAAAAGTTCATTTATCGAGGCCACGCTTTCCATCAAGTGAAGAATGTGAACCATGTTCCAGTGGGCCTAACACAACCACATGAGGTTCCAAAGTGAAAGTGGGATGGGATATCAATGGTCTTTGTGATGGATTTACCATGAATGTTCAGGGGGAATGATACCATCTGGGTGACTATTGTCTGGCTCACCAAGTTAGCCCAATTCCTACAGATCCATGAGTAGATCATAATAGAGAGCTTGGGATTCCTCTTCATGTAGGATATAGATCAGCTTCATGAATTTCCATCATCATTCATCTCAAATCATGATTCTCGTTTCATCTCACAGTTGTGGAAATGATTACAGAAGGTGTTTGGGACATAGTTGTGCTTAAGCATAAAATTTCATCCCAAAATGGATGGCCAGATAGAGAGGACCATCTAGGTTATATAGGAAATGATATTTCCATGAGTCCTAGGCATTGGACACTATTAGGAGAACCACCTACCTTTGGTGGAGTTTGCGTGTAACAATATCTACCACTCCCCCATTGGTATGGTACTATTTAAGGCCTTGTATGAGAAACCATCCAAGTCGCCACTATACTGGACAGACCTAGGGGATTCACCACTCATGGGTCTAATGTTTGTACAGGCTACCAATGTGAAGGTGCATATCATCAAAGAGAGGATGAGAATTTAAGAAAGTCAGAAGAAGTTATATACTGACCACAGATGAAGTCTTTTGGAGTTTGAGGTGGGAGACAATGTGTTCCTTCAGGTCTCACCTCGATAAGGATTTCAGATATTTGGATGGGGTGGCAAGTTATCACAGAGATACATCGGCCCTTCTCAGATTCTGTGTAGAGTTGGAGAGGTGGCATACCTCTTAGATTTTCCCCATAGTTGCACTAGGTTCATGTGGTCTTCCATGTGTCACAACTGAAGAGGTTTGTGCATGATCCATTGCACATCATTGACTGGGGTGAGTTAGACATTGAAGGTGGGGAAACATTTGTGGAGTACCTGTTATTGATCAAGTATTGATAGGAGAAAATCATTCGTGGGTGGAATATTCAACTTATGCGTATTCTGTGGAATCATCAGAATCTCTAGGAGAGATCTTTGGAGAGAGAATCTCAGAATCATTCTAAGTACCCTCATATATTTGTTGAATACCCCTAGTTTTTGATTTTGGGGATATAAATCCCTATGGTGGGTAGAATGTAATGACTTGTATTTTCTATATTTTTATTTTTATAAATTAATTGGGAAATTTTTGGGACCAGCCACTGAGAGAACGTGAGATTATGAGGCCCGATATTCTTAGAATGATATGGTAAAATATCTTATGTTTTTAATTAATCATGTTAAATTATTCTTCATTAAATGTAAATAACTTCAAATTGAGTTCCTCGATCAGAAATATGATGGCATTGTTGCACTTAGAGAACTTTGTTTCCTGAGGTGAAGCCTAGCATCGACCGACATAGGTCTACTATCAATATAAGAAATTGGACGAACCTTCATTAAAATGTTTTAATAAAAATATGTTATTTGAATCTGTGTTGATTTATTTTAATTAAGGAATGTTCTCAGGACTCTAGGGTTATCATCATAACCCTAGAAATTCCTCTGAGGCAAGGAGATAGAAACATCTCTGAGAAACGATGATGAATGCTCATGGATCGAGGATCGATTATCTAGAACCCCATTCTTTGTCAACGACTGATCGAGCTTTGAGGTAAGATGTTGATCTCTTTGTGATTTCCTTTACCTTCTTCTATTTAAAAAAAAACAGGCCAGCCCATACTTAAGTTGATACAAGGTTCATTAATTCTTACAGGATGGATTTTTATTGTGGGGATTAAAGGGATTATAAATCATTAGGAATATCGGTGTATTATTCTTTGATAAACCTTCTAACATTAATGGTTAAAGGGTGAAACAATAAAGGCCATGATCTTTCCATTTGGGAGTTTATGTGCTTTGTCCCTTTCCACCAATATTCTTGTTCCTTGATAATTTTGATCGAAGGATCATTGTGTCTTTGATCCATGGGGAAGTGTTTCGAGACTCGTGATCCAATCTCATGGCGTCGGTAGTGAAAGGCGGCGGCTCCAACCTATTTGGGTGGATCACGGTAGGGCAAGGACATAGGAGGGCTGGCCAGTGGTAGATTTAGCACCGGCCTAATAGGGGTGTCCATTTCAGTTTGGGGCAACATGACAAGCATCGTGCTGGGTGACTGATGGAGGTGGTGATATGCGGTCCAAGCTAGACCTCATCTAAGGAGGACCACAGTGGAGGAGGCCATGGATGTAGAAGATGGGCAGTGTCCTGGAGCTATGGCATACAGAAGACCCCCTAGTGGTGGGGCCATGGGGCGAGGAGGATGAGGTAGGAAACCTACATGAAACAATGTCCCACACCACATTGACATGGGGAGCTGGTGGGCCACACGATCAGGTGACCGCATGGGCTAGAGGGATGCGGCCAGGGAGAGCTGCATCCGGTGGAGTAGAACCGACCTACAAAATCCAGGACAAGATGGGGAACCAGTCCGATATGGGGGCCTACCAGCCCAATGGGCTAGGCCCAGACTGACTGGGTTGGGTTGGGTCAGCCGGAGGAGGACCAGTCAGACCTAGACCATACCTCTTTTAACAAATTGACCATACCATACAAACATGAGGTCTGTTTTACATTAATTCTATGTAATTATGACCCTTGAGACGAGTCAATCCATTTAAAATACTATAAAGGAGTTTTTGTGGATGTTAGAATATGGCATAATGGATCGAGGAGTAGGTGATCCCATAATGAGAGCACTATGAGCAGAATCTAGTGTGTGGTTGTGACTATGTGATCATCCTGACTATATAATATGTGACTATATAATCCTGGTGAATAGGAGATCTTGGTGACTACATGACTTGGAAAATTCATGACCCATTAATGCTTTACGTGCCATCGATGCTATGTGTGCCATTAATTCCCCATGAACTTTCACATCTCCAGGTGCTAGTGACACTCTGTGTTCCATGGACACTCTATATGAAATCGATGCTTTTTGTTCCATCATTTCTCCTAATGAAAAAGACACTCAATGTTCTGTCGACACATTTAGTGTCATGGAGATTAAAAGACCTGTCGACTACAGCTGGAAATCCTTCACATCATGCTTTAAGCCTAATACCTGTATGAGTTGACCATATTGATTTTACTTTATGTGTTTCATTTGTGGTATACATCATGTGTTTCCTTTTTGGATGAAGAGTCGGTGAACTCTTGAGGCAGACTATAGAGGTAGATATCACCTTATACTTTGGATGAATAGTCGATGAACTCTTGAGGCATTGGAGATATGAGTTGTACAACCTCAACAACACTTGTATTGAGTAGGTTAGGGATACAAGACTCATTCTACATCGCAGATGGAATATAATGATCTACTTTTTTGAGTTGATCAGGGATATGAGCCTGCTCTATGTTGGTTTCTAGAATATATTGATAACCATCCGGTGTTGTGATTATATGATCTCCTTACAGTGAAGCTTTTGATATTCTTTATCATCAGTAGTAATAGACCTACACATTCTAAATCTCCATGATATACTATAATATGTCTTCGATTGAAGTGGGGATATAATACAACTTTTATCCTCCTTATGCAATCAGAATATTTCATTTGTATTTATATTTTTGGGAATGGATATTTGCCTCCCCCATTCTTATAATAGGAAGATACATGTTGACTTGATCTATGTGACTATGGATATGAGCCTGCTCACTCAACACCAATGGAACATTTTGATGGGATTTATCAGTAGAAGTGGGTATATGAGACCAATTCCATTTATCCACATATTTATACAAATATTCAAATATTGACCGCATAATTCATGTTTTGATTGATGTTTCTTGGAGAGCATAAGCCGAGTAACATTTTATCCATTGAGGATCCCTCTGAGGTAGATTTTTGGATGTGAATCAAACTAGACCATCATATTAGGAAACTAAATTTGTGATACACTCAAATTCACTGACATCATGCCTCTGTAGTTCTGAAATTCATATGACATCACAAATAGACACAATGAAAAGAATTTGTGCTTCCCCACAATTGAAGAATTTATTGAAGAACAACACCTCTAGTGACATATATTCACAGATGATGATTTTTTGAACCTAGATCTCCAATAATGAAGAATACTTAAACCATCACACATGATTTTGATTTATTTGTGGAAAAATTTCAATAAAATTGGTTATGAGGCTATGTTTCATCATGGAAACTTGATAAAGGTGTTTTCAGACCAAATTAATGTGAAGCAAATTGATCATAACGATGTGGTTAGAGTCTGAGTTTTATTTGAGAAACACCTAATGACTTCTTATAATTCTATTTGTTTTTTAATATTTCTCAAAGATCTTGGCATGTGTAGATGATAATCAGTTTAATTGGAATAATTATTGTCACATGAATTTCAATGAGGGATAACACATTTTCAAACATCATGAGCTGATAATCGGGAGAAAAACCAAGAGATCATCTAGAATGTTCAAGGCAGATCCATGATAGATTATGTTGATAAATAAATATATTAGAGTCAAATTCATATGTATAACATGTTTTTATATAATTCTAGTGGTTGAAACTTATTAAATTGAATGGTGGTATTTTTTTCATCCTTTTTACCTTTCTGAGTCATTATTCTCTCTAGTTATTCAAAATTTCAAAAAATAATCTTTAATTAATTAATGAAACCTCTATAATTACATTATTAATTTTTTCCATTCTGATATGGGAACATATATTATTGGAATGTGATGGATTTTTTATGTGATCAATTAGTCCAATTTGATTAGAAGTTTGAAGCTTCGTCTTTATATATAAATTCATCAATCCTTGATTGAGGACTATGAATATCGAGGGGGTATGTCATTTCATTATTCTTAGAAATTGTTGGGAGAATCAGTCAAATCCCCTTGAAATGAGATATTCTATCATGATCTTGGTTTTTGACTTAAATTTAATTAATTTAATGAGATGTATGATTAGATATTTTAGTATATTCATTTAGTGAGTTGTATGTGTGATTTTCTATTCAAACGATGAAGGATGAGTGAACTAGAAGAATCACTTAGATATTCCATTGTATCAACATTTTATAGAATCTTATACCTATCCAATCTGTTTGTTCCTTTGAATTTTTGTTTAGGATATTAGAGTACATTCATTTTTAGCCTTATAATTCCCCCTTTAGAAATAGAATAGTTTGTTATGAATAATTAAAATGGGGATAAAGAAACTCGTTAAAAGCAGTTTCATTGGGATACAATCTAGGTTACGACTATATTACAGTTTTTAGAAATAAATATATTTGATGATGGAGGTAAATAAAAACATGAAAAAAATCACATACAATTTTCACCCTTACCAGAGAGGCTACCAATGAATTTAGAAAAAGAAAGTTAACAGGAAAGAAAAATCTCAATACACCAAAAAAAATATTAAGAAAAAATGGATTTTAACCCAACCTTGTATGATATTGTTTGATATTTTTCCTAAAACCCAAGAAAACATCAAGACATTGAATGAAAATTTATCAAAATCCCTTATTGACGAACTTAAATTAGATATGAATCCACAAGTATTAAATGCCTTAGTTAAATAAATTTAGAAGTTTTCACTTTTTTAAGAGTTCCATTTTGGAGAGATTTAAAGTCCAACATGTGATGAAGGAATCCAAGAGGTTAAGGCTGAATATTATGAGTATTCACATAATATCATAATTGATTTTTTCATGTCCATAGAGAAAGAAAATATTTTTATAACTAAATTGTTTCTGGGGGATTTCAGAAACCTTGAACATTCATTTTTAGATCACTTGGAATCTGAAATTTCTACTAAATCCCCTTATTATTGCATTATAGAAAAGGCACCCACATTACCAGACCATGAAAATTGGAATGTTATTTTTGAAGATTATATTTATTTTGGTGAGGAAATTATGTTGATTGAGATAGATCTTAATGTGTTTTTTATAGGAACATTTGGATCTCGATATGGAAGACAAGGAAACCTAGTTTTTAGATAAAGAAATATCATGTTTTTGCTAAGGTTGTTCGAAGTAGAAATGGATAGACTAAAGTATATATCTACTAGAAAATAAATGGATGGGCCAATTACATATTTTATCCCACCCCAAAAAATAGGTTGAACCACAATACTTGGGGGCTGGGTTTATTATATTTTTCATAACATGGTACAACATAGAATTAAAGTCGCATAACTACATCAAAGAGAAGATGTGGTGGATCTTGCCACACAATTCTCCATCCACTGATGGATTTCTCATGAACAACAATTTATCCAGCTGCATACAGTGAAAAATTAGCACCTATTAGGAGGTTTAACCTAATATTTCATTTCTTGTTCCTTTATTTACTTTTAAATTTTCAAATAATATCTTTATATTTCAAAAAAAATTAAATTTTAATTGTTTTACTTTATGTAATTAAATTGGAAATAATGTGTTTCTATATATTTTTTATTTATCTTTTACAATAGTGGAATCATCTTGATGCTTCTTTCAATTGTTCAGAGTAGAAGCTCTACAATTTTCATTCTCAAGAGAAGCTACAAGATGAAAAAATATACCAACAAAAATAATTATTAGATATCATTTTAATATACATAAGTTGAATTTTTCTAAGATATAATGTCAATATGATTTCATTTTTAGGAGTACTCAAGTTAACCAAAAGACCTTTATCAATGTTATGAAGGGATGTATTTGAGTCTATATAAAGAGGAATAATGCTTTCAAATAGGTTTTTAGATTAAAATTATTCTCACTTTTACAAGTTTTCTAAGAAAATTATTTTTATTTTGTAATTTAATTGTTTTAAAAAATGTATTTGTATGAAAAAATTCAAGATTAAATTATTATTGTAACATGCATTTTACTACTACTTCATTTATTGTTTTGATTTCATGTTAGTGTCCTATCTTTCTACATATTACTTGCTTTATTGAAAATCAATTATAACTATTCCATAAATAAACATTAGTATATGAAACATTCTATTGAGCTAAAATTTTGATTTATTAATATGAAGTATACTGTTTTGATTGATGTGTCTTGTTATTTATTTTTTGTTTGGAAGAAATAAATTAGGAATTATTGTAACCCTTTAAACATGAATTTTAGAATACTAAATTTTCATATCAATTTTTTATTTAAAATGAATTTATATATTTTCTCCTACTTAGTTTCAACATTGAGAGAAATTTTGTACTTTATTTTGGGGGAGATGTAATTTCAATGTGCTAAACTACTCCAAAATGTGAGCCCATCAAAAGTGCCAAAATGTTTCCAAATTTGAATGTTTATGAAGATTCCATGGAACATTTTCTATAGTTTTAAATATTTCTAATGTTTCAATGTTGTGTATTAACTTTAAAGTGGTTAATTCTATATTACCCCTTATAATTAGTTGAGTAAAAAAATTCATTTCCCTCTTATAAAGTGATCCAATTTGGTAAAAAAATGTTTAAATTCTATAAAATTGGCATTGCCATTGAATTATTTAATTTCGATTCAAAGTCAATAAGTATGCATTGAAATGAATTAAGAAATAAAAATCCAAATCCTAGTTGAACTAATTCATTTTTTTCATAAAGATAATGTATGAGTAACTTATAATTCTTTTAATTTATTATGTTTTCTCATCCAAACAGAGTGTTTAATTTATTTGTTTACAAATTTTGTGAGCTTTTTCTCCTTTAGGTAAAAATAGGAATGGAATTTCAATTGATTATAAACTAATATGAGTTAATTCTCTTGTCAAATTATTAAGGATAAATATATATTTAAAACCAGAATCAGTTTTTTACTGAAAAATATTCAATTTCTTGAGGGAAAATCATTCATTGATATATAAAATTAGAATGGGGAAAATCTTTTTGAAACCCAATTGTTTTTTACCATACATTACTTCATGTTTGATATTTATTTCATTTTATTTATTTTGGATAATTGTTTTATTGTGGAAAATAAAAATCATTGTGTGGGGGGAATTGATGTTTCCCTATTTTGATACAGTTTTTTTCATATAATATGTTCAATTTAATTATGTTTTAGATGATAAAATAATGTTTTATTTATATAATTTAAGTTTGTATAAGTTTTTTATTTAAATAATAAAACTCTTAATTTAATGATTTTCTATTTAATTAATGTTTATTTATATTTCAAATATTACACAGTTTAACTTTGTTTTTATTATTTAATTTTGAAGATTATTTTAAAATATTTTTTTAAGTTAATTTTTTAATTTTAAATTTATCATTTCAATATATTTATTTTTAATTATTTAATAGGATTATGTAATTTAATTTCTTTTATATAAATTTATTTATAATTTCTAACATTTTAATATAATTTATTTATCTAATAATTTTTTGTTTTCTTTATTTAGTTAATTAATTAATTGGTTATTTATTACATGAAACATTTTTTTAATTTATTATAATTTATTCTTTTAAAGAAACAATTACATTAGATTTTTTTAAAATTATAATATCTTAATATTTTATTTAACATATGTTATTTTATTTTATTTAAATTTTTTTTAGATTTGTTTCAATATTTTTCAATTTTTCTGACGCAACATATATATTCCCGAGAAGGCTTTGATGTATCCTTTTTCAATGTCAAGCCACATAGCCAATTATGCAATCTTTAACATAGTCAAATTTATGCTACCTCACATAAACTATTTTGGGAACCCACACACATAATGGCTTTTTGTTTTGAGGGAATCAACAACATAGCCACATTGGGGCTCTCCCTTCAATAGTATGACAAGATACTAGTTCTGGGATCACTAATGCTATAGGAGAAGAACTAGGTCTAGTTGGCAAGCTAATAAAGGAAGAATGAAACATCTGAATACAAACCTATGTTCCCAATTATATCTTCAAGATGAGTCTATATCTTAAATATACGGACACAATTGAGAAGAAGATAATGAGTCTTGATCCTTGATGAAGTTTCAATCGCCACTGTGTGAAACTAAAGTTGATGCATCACATGAACCAAATAAGAGATATATATCAAGAAAAAGTAGTTTATTTCATATTCTAAGCCCACCAATGATTTTTATGAAGATGTATAATGTCGTCAAATGTTAATGAATCCTCTTTGAAGAACCAGATTGTGCAGTTTACAAAATCCACCATTGTATGGGGAAAACTCCCAAATCAAGGAGGCCTGACAACACTTCATGGGAGGATTTATTGTTGGGAACAACCTAGTGAAGATCTTCTCTAGTTTGGAAAGAAAATCAAGCATAACCTACCATTGAAGCATCAAATGTTGAAGTATCAAATGGTGGTATATTATTCAAGGGTTGATGAACCACCCCCGAATGTTATTTTTTTCTTCTATAAAATTTACAACTATTTTCATTCAATTATAATGTACTGAACCTCAAACATTTTTTTCTTCTTGAGATAAAATAATAGAATGGCAGTCCCCATTCTCCAATGGAAATATGAACACTACCAAACAACATAAATCATTGCATATTCTTATATTTTTCTCTTTTTTTCTATGTTTTTTTCATTTCCAAGGAGTTCCACTTCCCCAAAAAAGATGTATCAGAGTCACCTAGGTCAAGAAAAGACACTACATAATGGTTTTCAAATGACTAAAAAATTTAAGGTGGTCATAATTTTTTTCGGGATCTCTGCATATCTCAGTGAGATGATTCCAACAGTGCAAGAAACATCAAAATTGATCTGAAATGAAGAAAGTTGATGTGGTCATTGTTTTGGTTTAACCTATGGTGCTACAATACCCCTTTCCTAAGACGATGCTACTATTCCTAGAAATGACAATTTTCTAGTGGGTTTTTTCCACTATTATAGTGAACCATGTCAGTGCCACCTCATCATTCTATTTTCACAGTTGAATATTTTTTGGATATATCATTCCAATTAGAGTGAATTTTCAAGGTTTTATGGTCTTTTATAACTATTAAGATTTTTTGAATGTATTCGTATGGTTAGGTTTCCAAAATTCACACCCCATAAATGAATAAAACACTGTTAATATGATCAAATGTACAACTATTAATTATGTCATCTGGAAATCCAAAATAGAGGATTTTTAGATATTAATTATTTGTGGAAGCCAATTGTGCTAGAAAATAATCCAATAGTGTTAAATGTGTATGAATCATCAATAATTAGTCAATCTAGTGAAAATAACTCAACAAGTACCCCTCAAAGTTGATGAAATGTGGATCATGATCAATAAGAAATGAGTCTCCCAAATAATATAGTTGATCAAAAATATTATCTTCCAGAAAAATTCAATTGAACACGATTCATTCATAATTTAGAAGAAAAATAGAAAAGATATTTTTGAGGTCAACCACGTAGAAAAAAGAAAATCTAATTCGCAGACTTTTCAACATGAAGTAAAAAAGATGATACCAACATATTAGATCACGTGGGTGAGTTCCAGGGTTCTATAGATCAATTGAATTCCATGAAAATGATGATTGGTGATGAGTTCTAGGCACTGTTAATTTCATGTTCTTTTCCAAAGAAATGAAACACAATAGTTGTGTCAGTCAACAGTTCAATAATAGGTGGAACTATCACTATGGAAATGGGGAAAGATTTATTGTTTAATGAAAAATCCATAAAAAGGATGAGGGATGCACATCTGAGTTATGAGCTCTTGTCATTGAAAGAAAGGGAAATAGAAATGGAAGGGAAGCTGTAGAGAAATAGAACCCTAGGATGAATGTCTACAATAGAGGAAGCAATCAAAATCCCAATTGAGATATGGAATGTTGTTCCACCACAATGGTATTCTAGGACACTTACTATAGAAATGTAGATGGATTATGGTTGGGAAACAGAATCAGAAAGGTATGACCCAAAATAATGAAGCTGCAATTGTCAAAGAAGATATCGTTATTGTTTATGAAGATAATTATGAATGACTTGTAAGAAAAGACATGAAATGGGTAATCGATTTATATGCATCCTACCATTTAAATACTAGAAGATATTTATTCTCATATTACATATTAGGGAGTTTCAGAAATGTGAAGATGTGAAAAGATGGTGCATCCAAAATCAATGGTATTGATAATATTTTTTTGGAGACTTATATTGAATGATTGTTATTGTTGAATGATGTGAATCATGCTCTTAATATTCACCCAAATTTGGTATCCAATGGAAATATTGATGGTGATGGATATGTCAGTTCCTTTGGTGAAGAAAAATTAAAGATTACCAAATTTATCTTGGTAAATTTTAAAGGAAAGAAAGACACTTCCCTTTATCTAACAAATTCAATACCAGGAGGAGTGGAAGTCAATTCATCCATAAAATAGATTCCTAAAGATGTATAAAAAAATTGGATTTGGCACATGATTGAGAGTGGAATAATAATCCTCTCTAAGAAGGATCTTTTACTAAGAATAAAAGGTACAAATTTTGATTCTTGTGTTGACCGCATCACGGAAAAAAAACAAAGTATCATTTAGTTATTTACCATCCAGAAAATAAAATGTTTTTGATTTGATTCAAAATGATGTATGAATTATGATCATCAATTTAATTGGAGGTCCTAATTATTTATTTACCATTATATATGATAATTCTATGAATATCTTGTCTTTTTCAGTGAAATCTAATGATTATGTGCCTAATGTATTCAAGTAGTTTCATGTGAAGGTGGAAATAAATAAAGGTAGACTGTATAGTGTGTGTGAGAAGACAATAGAGGAGAGTATAATTGTTCATTTGAGGAGTATTTTAGGACTTTCAACATCAATATATAGAAATTAGTACCATGGAAACCTCATCATAATGATACTGTTAAGTGCAGGAATATGAAAATTTGTGAGAGATTCGGATGTATGCTATCAAATGAAAAGCATACAAACACCTTTTAGAGGGAGGTAATGAGAACTGTGGTTTATCTTTTCACACTTTCTTAATCATTTCCACTGAACTACAATTCCCTATAAATGGTTTGGATATGTAAATATTTTTCATACAAAAACATGAGACTATATAGCTGTAAGGAAATTGTTCATGTTTAGAAAGATGAGTGGGCGAAGACAGATTGGAAAATAAAGTAGTGTATATTTTTTGGATACACTCATGGTGAGTCTGGATACTATATTTTGGATCCTATAAAAGAGAGGATCATCAAAAGTAGTCAGTTAGAGTTTCTAGAGGATCTGATGATTGAATATATTAATAAGACAAAATACAGAGAAGTTTTTGTCAAACGAAATTACGGTCATTCTAAAACCAATATCATCATCATCTATTCTATTTAGTGTTAGATAGATACATGAAATTGATAATACATAAATACCAAGTAATAAGTATCTATATTCTACTATGTCTCTATCATATGCCATTTTATAAATGATTCCCCCATCATCACAGTTGCAGATATCTACCAAAGAACAAAAACTGACCTCTAGATACTCACCACACGAGTTTGTGATGATCACTAGTGTGGGAGATCTAAATAGTTATGATGATTCAATCAGGACTTAGTGTAAGATGAAATGGAAGAAGGCTATTAATGAAGAGATTAGATTCATGTAGAAAAAATTCATATTTTATTGAGTAGAGTTACCATTAAGAAAAAAGGCACTCAAGAACAAGTGGGTGTCTAGAATCAAAGGAAAGACGGAACCTCACAACCACACTACATATTTTAAATGGTTATGATGGGATTTTTATAGAAGAAATGTATTAAATTTGAAGGATTATTTTTATCATGTTGTTAAAATGTATTATATCATATTTGTTTCTGGATTAGTGACTAGTTTGAACCAAGAGGATCAACAAATGGATTAAATGACAACATTTTTATATAGTGGTATTGATTATGAGATATAGATAGAAAAAGTGATTTCAGGTGAATGGTAAAGAAAACCTAGTATATAAACTCATGAAAAGTTTATATGTTTTGAAACAGTCCCCAATGAAATGGTATAAGAAATCCTAATAATTCATTGAGAAAAATGATTATAGGATTATGTCTACTGATCTCTGAAATTTAATCAAACTATTTTCTGATTATGATTTCACAATGTAATTTATTAATATTGATGATATTATGATTATTATAAGAGATGATTCCAATTTGGATATGTTGAAGAAGGATGAGAACATGTCTTTGGAAATGAAAGAATTGGGAGATTTTACTCAGATTCTTCTTATAACGATTACTCATGAAAGGAGGAATCCAATGTTTTGGCTACCATGGAAGAGGTACATTGAGAAGGTTATTGAAAGGTTAAACATGAGCATGGATAAACCAATTAGCACTTCACTTGTAAGTAATTTTTGGATCACAAAAAGATAGAATCCATAAAATAAGAAGGAGAAAGAAGAGATGGAAGATGTTTTTTATCAGTCAGTCGTTTCCAATATTTTGTATTCCATGGTGTGAAACAAACCATATATTTCTCATGTTATTGGAGTTTTGAATAGATTCTTATAAAATCTATTAAAGGATTATTGTATATCTATTAAATGGATATTCAGGTATCTATGAGGTGCATCTAGTCATTTTGTATCTTTTGGAATTGATAAACTTATTTTAGAAAGATAAACATATGTAGATATGAATATATATATAGGCATGAGGAAATCTATATTTGGGTGCCTGATTTCATTTTTAGGGGGAAATCTCAGGGAAAACACATCATCAGATGTAAGTTTCCTTGTCCACCATAAAAGAAGAGTATATCAAATTCAGCAATGGCTATATAGAGATGTGGTTGAAGAAATTTTTATAGGAGTTTGGAAAATATCAAGGGAATTATATTCTATATTTTAGTAGTCAAAGAACAATTCATCTAAACATAAACCCAACATTTCATTCTTGGTCTAAACACATTAATGTGTGATATCACTATAATGGTAAAGTTTTTGAATAAAGATTTTTAAAAGTTATAAATCTCACAATAATGATAAAGGGGAATACATAATTATGAAGGTTTTACCGAAAGAAAAATTGAATGCTTGCAAAGAGACTATAAATCTAGATTCTACCCCAAATTTTCTGTGAGGGGGATATATTTAAATACCACTCCTAAATTGGGGAGAATTTTCACATCAATTAATGGGAATATTATTTATTGGAATGATACTAGTGTAGATCTTATCTTGTTTGGTAGACAACCCATGCAACACCTACCATTGAAGTGACCAAAGTTTAAGCAGGCGACAACATGATATTTTTCAAGCATAGATAAACCACCCTTGAATTTTTTTCCTTTGTTAAAAATTAAGGATAATCTCATGTAAATATAATTTACTAATACTTTGATGTTTTTCATCTAGAGAGATAATAATTGAATGGCATACCCCCTTATCCTTTGGACATAGTAACACTGTTGTACTATATAAATCCTTATGTATTTTTTATTTTTCTCTTATTTATTTTTGTTTTTCATCAACAAGGAGTCATGATGTCCCAAACCACAAAAGATGATAAACACTATATCCTAGAACTAATCCCTCACTTCCACAGTATATTCTGAGCCATAGATATAGAGGATGATGAACTAGATCTGTGAAAGTTAAAACTCAATCCGAGCTTGATGATTGATAGTGACATCCATGTTGTGATATAATGTTCCAGGAGGGCATGAGCCTACCAATGATGATTCCACCAATTATCCCACCAAGCTTGATATTGAATATGAATCAAATCACATTGAAAAAATAGGTAACTATAGTTCTGTTCCACCCGATTCCACCATCGGAAAGCCTCCATGGTTATAAAATGCATATGATGTCTCAAATAAGAATATTGAACGGAAGTCCAGAGTCACAAACTTTGAATCAAGTATGATGAATAGAGCTTCCAATTAATGATCAATATAGATGATGATTTTTGAAACCTAGATCTGTAATATTTTAGAATAATTCAATCAACACAGTCTAGTATGATTTATTTGGGGAAATCCTTTGGTCTAATTTTCTTTCAAGGAAGAGTTGAATCTTGGTTAATTGATAAAGGGAGTTTCAACAATGTTGATGTGGAACTGATTGGTCATAATAAAGTGGCTGGATTTTGGGTTTTATTTGAGAAAAACCATATGAATTATGTGGATTCTTCTTGTTTTTTAATATTACTAGGAAATTTAGGCATGTTCATAGGATAATAATTTTAAATGGAATAGTTGTTGTCACATGAAATTTAGTGAGAGTGAGATGGTAGTCAATTTTAATGCAACCACCTATAAAAAATGCTTATAGTGACCACTAACCCATTAACATTGTAGACTTAAGTTGGTGTTCCCAACAATGAATAATGATTATTTTTTTGTTAAAAATGGATTAATATTAAAAATTGGGAGAATGAGAGAGACACTAAGCGATAAAATAGTGTATCAAACCTAAAGAGATATTTTTTCAATGTCAAGAGTAGAGAATTAGGAGAAAACAAGGAAATCTTAATGTGGATAATTGACTGAATATACTAATAAAAAGGTGATCATAGTTTACTCCACCATCACTAACATGTTCGGATAGAATTATAGTGGCTAAAATTAGTGAATTTGAATAGTGTTGTTTTTCTAAATTTTTTATCCATTCTATATTTTATAATTTTTATTCTCACTAGTTATTAAAACTTCAAGAAAATAATCATTAATTTATGTTTTAATCCATTGTAATTCCATTAATATTTTTTCTTCCATTCTTAGAATAGAAGACATCTGATTTGAATGTGAATGACTTTTGACATGGTTTGTTAGTTTATTAATTGTAGGAGTTTTGAGCTTATTATTTCTATTAATATTCATCATTCATAGATCAAGGAATATGAATAAAGAGGGAGTATGTTGTGTCATTTTTCTCAATTATTGTTGAGTGCATTGATCAACTCCTATGGAATGGAGAACATCTAATGATATATTTTATGTCGAATTCAATTTAATTAACCAATGATATATATGAGTATAGATCTGAGTATATGCATTGAGTGAGTTATAATTTTGATTACCTTTTCAAATGATGGATAAATACTGAACCAAAATAATCACTTGGATAGGATACTATCTCCACATTTCATTAAATCTACTACCTATTTACTTCTTTTGTTCTATTGAATATTAGTTTCATAAAATTGATTAGATTCATTTTAAATAGTGTAATTACCCTATATAAATAAAATAGTTAGTCAATAACATTAAAAATCATGAAAAGAAACTCATTAAATGAAGTCTCATTTGGAGACAACCATGGTTGCTATTACATTTCAATCATTATGAGATAAAAATATTTACATTAGGTGGAGAATAAAGACACATATAAAAGTCAACTTCAATTGGATAAATTATTGGGGAGGATATCAATGAGTTTATAAAATAAGTAAACATGAACACATAAAAGAAATCTAAAAAAATAAAAAAAATATTAAGAACAATGTGAATTTTACCCAACCTTGGAATATGTTGTTTGATATTCTTCCTACAAAACTGGGGAGAATTTCAATACATGAATGAAAAATAAATTAAAAACATATTTATGAACATAAAGAAGGTATGAGTCCTCATGTCATGAAATCCTTAGATGAATAACTTTATGAGTGTTCACATTTTAACCCTGATTTCTATATAGGAGCGATTTAATTTCCAACATATGATTAAGAAGTCGTAGAGGTTGAGGGAGGTATTTATGAGCATTAAATTCCTAGAAAAATTGATTCCTCTACAGTCATGTGGGAAGAACAAGGGATTAAAATTGTATTGTTTCTTGGGGATTTAAACCATTTTGACCCTTCATTTTTACATCCCATTGAAAATGAAAATTTTAACGATTCCCCTAGTAGTTGAATTGTAGTAATGGAACTCACATTACAATTCCAAATAAATTTGGAAGTGTTTTCAGAGGAATATATTTATTTTAGAGGGGAAAGGTGTATCTTTAACGATATCTTGGTTTAGTATTTATGGAGGAACATTTTGATATTGATATGGAAGATGAGGAACCATATATTTTAGATGAAGAAATTTGTTTGTTTATTGTTTAGGTTGTCCTAGATGAAATGGAGGGGCATAAGGAAAAATCTACAAAAAAATAAAAGGATGGGGACCCTTACATAATTTCTTCATCACCATATTATAATTTAAACAAAAAATACGTGGATTGGGTGTATTATATTTTTTCAATGTGGGGATCAACATATAGTTAATGTTGCATGACTATATATAAGAGAAGATGTGGTGGTTCTTACCACACAATACACATCCAAAAATGGTTTGGTGATGAACAACAATCTATATAGAAATAAAAAACATAAAAATAATCACTCATTAAGGGGTTTAACCTATGATTTCTTTTCCATTTAATTTATTTTCTTTTAACATTTAGTTCTTGCTGTTAAATTTCATTAAAATTTTATAAAAAAAATGTTTTACTTGGAATAAAGAAAGTGGAAAAAAAGGTTATCCACAAAATGTAGAGTTATCCTATTCACCATTGGAAGCCTCTAGGGGATAGTTTATAATGTGGGGATTAGATTTTTTACAATTACCATTCTCAAGAGAAGATATAATCTATGAAATGATTTGACCAACACCCATAATTATTAACTCTAGTAATGAT
Source organism: Viscum album (assembly GCA_963277665.1). NCBI lineage: Eukaryota > Viridiplantae > Streptophyta > Magnoliopsida > Santalales > Viscaceae > Viscum > Viscum album. The sequence continues at coordinate 1,317,893,741 of OY728136.1, read as the reverse complement.
TTACATGAGTTGAATTTTTTCTAAAATCTAATTTCAATATGATTTGAATTTTTAGGATATTTCAATTTAATCATAATAGATTTATCGAAGATTATATATGACATATTTGAGTCTGTGTAAATAAGAATAAAGCTTCTAATTCAGGGAATTTTTTGTTTAAAATTATTCTCACATATATAATTTTTTAAAATCTTTTTGTTGCTTCAGATTTAGTTATTAATTTTTATTATAAAAATTGATCTATATGAAAAATTATATGTTGATATTATTGTTGAAACAATCATTTTACAACTACTAAATTTCGGGTTTTCATTGCATGTTTGTGTCCTATGTTTCTGTATACTACTTTTTTTTTGTAAAAATCATTTAGAACTATTCCATGAATATTCACTATCATAAAACCCATCCACTTGTGTATAATTCTTTAAGTGGTAAATAATAGTAAAAGTTTGGAAATTCTATATATTTTTAATTATTTGTGGTGTCAAAAAACAATATTAATTTTTATTTTATCCCTTTGATCGTGATTTTTAATCTACAAAATTACGAAATCTTTTTTTAACATTAATATGAATTTACATGTTTTTCCAACCATGGATCCAATATTTAAGAATAGTTTGAGCTTTAGTGGGAGATGGAGAATTTATATGTGCTAAAACATACCAAAATTTGAACCCAATGAAATCCCCTAAAATATTATACATTTTATTGTTTCTCACGATTCAATGAATCATTTTCAGTAGTATTACATGTTTTTGATGGTTGAGTTTTGTTTAACCACTTTAAGGAGGTTAATTATACGTTACCCCTTGAAATAAGTTGAGTAAAAAAATTTCATTTCCCTCTTGAAAAGATATTGAACTTCATAAAAATAATTGTGAGAATTTTATAAAAATATCCTTGCATTTGAATTTTTGAATTTGGATTCAATCTCATATATAATGAATTAAAATGAATTTTGAAATGAAAATATTAACCTAGATTGAACTAATTGTTTTATTATTAAATTTAATGGATCATTTAATTATGCTCATATTATTTATTAAGTTTTATATTTCTAAAAGTGTGTGTATTTTTTTTATTATATTATTCTATTCTACAAGCGGTAAAGAGAAGTTGGTACATTTAGTTGAATGAAATTTAAAATTAGTTAAATATTTTTTGAAAATTTTGTGTTCAAACATCATTGTAAAACATGAATCATTTTTTCACCAGAAAATAATCGATTTCTAAAGGGTAAAACATTTTTATTATTAATTAAATTCGAAAAGGAAACTCAATTTCCAAACAAGTTTTAGAGTTTGGGATTTTTTTCATTCCAGTAATTTTGGATCATTTTTTTCCCGAGGAGAAGAAAAAGAAAACAATGGGGGAATTGATGTGGCTATATTTTGATTCAATTTTCTCACATAATATCATTAATTTAATTATTTTTTAATTGTTAAAATAATTTATTAATTAGTAAATTTACTTTGGGGTTATTTTTTTGTTTAAATAATAAAATAATTAATTAAATGATTTTATATTTAAATAATATTACATAATATATTTAATTATAATTTATTTTCACTTTGTTTTTATTATTTATTTTTTTGGATTATTTTAAATTTTTTATTTAACTGTTTTTTTTTTATTTTTCAATTTTCATTTTATCTTTCATGTTTTTTCTATATAATTAAATAATTTAATTATCGAATTAAATTTTATTTTATTTAAAATAATTTATAATATTTAAAATATAAATATAAATTAATCATTTAATAATTTTATCTTATATTTATTTCGTAAATAAAATAATTCTCTAATTATTTTATGTAATTTATTTTTTACTTTTTAACAATTTACTTATTTAATAGAATAACCCGTTTAGATTTTAATTTATTTAAATTTTTAATTTTGTAATTATTTATTTAACATGTGTAATTTTATTTTATTTTATTTTTTGTTTGATTTATTTTTTGGGGTTTTTACTTTACTTGTTCAATAAATACTATGTATTTCCTAGTTGGATTTCACGTATGCTTTTTCAATGTGAACCCATGTATCAAATTATGGAATCTTTGACATAGATGAATTTACACTGCCTCACATACCCAACATTGGGAACCCTATGACATAGGGGTTTTGTTATGAGGGAATCAGCTTTATAGCAAGGTTGGGCTTTCCCTTCTATATTTATAACATCTTATAGGAGAGGAGATAATCAAATGAAAACCCTATATAATTTATAAGATGAGTCCCTAAATTGATATCTCTTTAAATAGAGTCATTGGAAAAAACTACTATGCTACACCATGGGGTTAGTGTTTTCCCTTCTATAGTTTGAGAAGACGTTAGTTCTAGGATCACCGATGTTATAAGGAAATAATTGAGGTCTAGATGACTAGATGAAGAAGTATAAATCAAACATATTAATGGAGACCTATGTTCCTGATCAACGCTTAATGATGAGAGGGGATATTAAATCTGAGTCCCTTATTAAGAAAGTAAGAATGAAGCTCAATCCTTGGTGTTGTTATAACTACCACTATGTGAAACATATGTCACTTCTACACCCAAACTAGAACGATTTGGGATTTTATTCAAGAATGATTTGGAACATTATAATATATATCTTTGTCCACTCGAAGTCTCCTCCATTGAGCCTCCATGGTTCAGAAATCCATCTAATGTTGGAAGTAGGAAGAGTGATTGAAGTCAAGCCTCAACGCCTTCGAAGTAGGTATGAATAATAATTTCATTAGTTAAGGATCTTTACAGATGATGATTTTCTGAACCCAGATCTCCAAAATTTAAGAATACTACAATTAACATGATCGAGATAAATTTATGTGGGGGAATACAATGATCAAAATTGGTTCAGTGGTCGGGTTTCTTCACAGTGACTTGGTGAAAGGATTATTGAACCGTGTTGATGAAAATATTATTGGTATCAAATATGTGGCTAGTTTCGGTGTTCTTTTTCAGCAACACCCTGTGACTTCCATGAATTCTAATAGTTTTTTTAATATTGTTGTGAAATCTAGGATTGTGTGGATGGTAATTAGTTTATTGAAAATTGGTGTTGTTAGATAACATTCATTGAGAAAAAAAATTTAGTCATATTTAATACTGCCACCTATAAAAAGTGATTGAGTGAATAATATAGATTATTTTCTATATTAAAAAAGTGTTCAAATTTGAAAATTGGGTCACATAGGGATATAGAAAGATAGTGAGCAGAATATCAAGAAGAAACAATGCATTTTATGACATCAAGGGTTGATAATTGGGAGGACAACCGAGAGATATTATGGAAAGCATGAAGAGGATTCATGAGTTATTATGATAATAAGAAAAGAGAATAGATTTAATTCTAGAATCTTAATCATTTTAACATTTAATTCTAGTGGCCAAAATTAGTGGATTTGGATGGTTATGTTTTTCTTGATTTTTCATCCCTTCCATTTTTAACAATTATTATTCTCTATATTTATTTGAACATCTAGAAAATGATCGTTAATTAACATTTCAATCTTCTTGTGATTCTATTATCAAATTTTATTCAATCTAATAATAATCCTTATAAAATTATAATGTAATAGATTTTGGTTATGTTTTTTAGTCTGTAGTGAGAATTAGTTTGATGATTATTTTTTCTATTTAAATTCATCATTCCTTTATTTAGGACTATGAATAAATAGTGAATATGTTGGTTAATTATTTTTAGAGATTTTTGTGATCATTGATTGAATCCTATGGAAATTATATATTCATTAAAGATCTTGGTTTTTGAACACAATTTAATAAATTTAATGAGATTCATGATTATATATATCAATAAATTCGTTGAGGGAGTTATAGTTGTGATTTCATTTTTGAATGATGAAGGAAAAATAAAAATTAATAATCACTAGAATATGTCACCATATCCACATACTATTGAATATACTTCTTGTTCATTACTCTTTTTACCTAAACATTTTGTAACACCCTAAGCTTTCACGATACACTTCTCTTTGAATAATACAGTAGCGTGTGTTGTACGCAACATCGAACTTTAACACACCACGACTAATAAAAGTAGCCGTTATGAATAGTATTACCCACTTTTTAAAATTATAGAAATTTTATATTTCAAAATAGACTTCATTTTTGTATTCGTAATATCGAAATTATCCAATGTTGAATTTTTTGTAATTTTCTTAGAACATCCAATTTTTTATGAATAGTGAATAATACTTAAAAACAAATTTTTTAATAAAAGTATTTAATAGTGATAAATTATACTATTGAGTGGTTTAAATGTATAATTAAAATATATTTTTCCTATTTTATCCCATGGTTGTCATTAAAATTAATTTCACTTTGAAATTGGACATAAAGAATTGTCAATCTTTTGATATATATTGTTTCTTAAAAACACAATATTTGTTGTGACAACGGGAATTAATTATAAATTTAATTAATACAACTTATATGTTTGTAATTTTGTAAAATATACATCATTTTCGAATTTGGAATATCAATTATAGCTTAGGGTGAAATTTTGGCATTGTTCTGAAAAACTTCAATTTTTGATGAATAGTGAAACCACTAAGTGGTAGTTAAAAAACAGATTTTTTGTTTAAATGAAACATTACCACTTCTATGATTTGATTTTCAAAAATCCGACATACATGGTTTTCATTAGGAAGTAAAATTTGGTTCAATGGGATTAAAATAATTTTTTGGTGAATAGTAACTTTTAAGTTTAATTAATCGCGATTAAAGGTAATTAGTGAAATTTAAGGTAAAAATGATATTATAAAAATATGAAAACACCCTTAAACTTGTCCTAACCCTATTGTATGAGTCATGGCCGACCAGAAAAATGCATGAGTCAACTTGGGGACCTCATGGAGCTACTTTGGTAGGAAAATGACAACAATAACTTTTTATTTAAAGTAAAAATAAAAATGTCACAAACATGAGTTGTTTTACTAAAACAATTTTTAAATGAGGTAATACAATTCATATTTTTAACTATAAATATTCATAAGAAATATAAAAATATTTCCTACATCATGATAATTTTTTTATAATTTTTATACAATAAATAAATTAAATTATTTGTGACACCATGATGATGCAGTGATTACATCATTAATTAACGATTTAAATAAAATGAAATGATAATGTAAAATCTAAGACATAAACTTGTCAAAAGCCTAATGTATAAGTATATTTCTAACCCTTATCACCTTACCCTCGAAATATATAAGTGTGGGACCTTTAAAATCCGAAAATCAATATATAATAAAGTAACATTTCATGACTTTCCAAGAGTGTCCCTCCTCTCCTCTTATAAAAGGCCCCCACCACTACCACCTTACTCACACCCTCAAAGCCTTTTGGATCAGCCAACCTCTGCCCAAATACTCTCCCAACTTTCCACCCTTACTCCTAGAAGCCTCACTTTGGGCAGAACTCTTCCCAAGGAAGCCTTTGGCTCAAATGAATAGAGTTACCCGATTTTAAGGTAATGTATTCTTTTATGTTCTTTTGTTTTATTTTTCTTCTCCAACCCCGTAAAATCTTTTTATTTATTTCATTTAAAAAAACACCTGTATCTAAAATATACTATTATGTTTTTATGATAAGGATTTGGTTAACACTTACACACACCTTTGTTTAATGGTTAAAGAACATACGGTTTCTGTGGGTGGCGAAATACTGCCTCACGAAACGATGATTGTTCAATATTCTGTAAACACCACTAATGGAGGCCATTTTGATGACACTAGTTTCATATATGATATATATATTATGTTTATGTTTTCCTTATGCTTATTTATTTCTCATTTATGGCATACATTATGATTTCCATTATGGGTAAACGCGATAAATTCATTTTAGGAAGTGCAGACTGCCGCCCCCTCAAAGTTATTTGAATCGTTAATGCCATATGTGGGATGTATAAAGGATGGAGTAAATGATATTATACATTATATTATACTGAAATTATATTATACCTTTATATAATTATAAATTCATTACATTAAATACGAAATAGAAATGAAAGTAGCGTTCATGCGTACGTACGGCTTACCGTCTCCATGAACGGTGCATTTCATTTCTTACCTCTAAATGTTATGTAACATTATAAATGAATGTATATAATGGATATAAATAATTTATATGATATATAAATCATGAATATAATTATGAATATAATGGATATTTTACCACATGAACAAAGTGTAATTATAAGATGTTTATTTTTGACTCAAGTACAAAAGATCGACAAAATGACCGTTATTAACTTAAATAATTACATAATGTTCATAAAAAATTAATAAGTGATATAAAAGGAATAATGAACATGAAAAAGGTTCTTAAGCAAATATAAATTAACTCTATTTTATTATTCAGGAGGTTAAAGAATGATCGAGTCAAATCGGACACGAGGTAAGGGAATTTTTTAACCAAATTTCCAATCTTTGGGTTAATCTCCTATTTTCAAATTATGTCATGATATTATTATGTCCTATCTTTTATTTTTTCTTTATTTATGTGTAATTATAGTGAATACATATAATAGATCTATTTTATTTTAAAAAATAATGGTCTTTTTGTGGGACTTCGTCTCAATCACCATCCATTGAGGAATATTTTTCTTATACACAAATTTATTTTATACGGTGTATAAACCCCTTTGACTTTTACGTTTATTCAAAATGAATCTTTTTATACGAAGCGTTTTACTAAACGACAAAAAGGAATGTTTTTCTTACGTATGCGGTGACAGCGACTTCTCTGTCGCCATGACCATTATTTGAGTTTCGGCTTCCTCTACAAGCCATACCTTTTTTTAATGAAAAATAAATACAAAGTTTTAATTTTCATTTATTTTGGGATTGAAAATGGTTTTTAATGTGTTTTTATTGTATCAATGTGTTGTATTGATATCTTTTGATTGAAATGTGGACATTTTATGTTTCCTTTATGCATGTTTTATGTGATACGATTATGTTATGGTTTATGATATGTTTAAACCTATTCATATGAGGAATGCATTGGACATAATAAGTGACGGGTGGGGCCTGCTATAGCTCCTCGATGCATCAGTATGTCTCATGAGACAAACTAGTGTCTTGGCACGAGGCCTTGACAAAATATTATTTGTGGTCTTAGCCCGAGGCCTTGGCTACTTTGTTATGATAGTCTTGATTATGCATTCCATCATTATGAAAGTGGTTATTGATATTTCATGTGAATATTTGACCAGTAGAATATCTATGTGAGTAAGTAAATGACATTATTTCATATTACATTTTCCATATTATGCTAAAGTTCAAGTTTAAAAGGCTTTTGTTTTAGTTATACATTTCCTTAAATGTTAATGTTTGTTTATGAAATCTTTCACTATATTGTTATCCGTACTGAGCATCTGAGCTCACCCCTTTCAATGTTTTAATATTTTCCAGGATGTGAAGAAGTATTTTATAAATGACATGCAGGGATAGTCAGAAGAGGATATGAGTGTGGACTATGGAGACCTAGTTATTGTAGTTTTTTATTTTATGATGTAATGTAACATTTATGAATATATCTAGTGTTTCTAAGGCTACTAAATTAATCGGTCTTTCGAGACTTGATATTTTGTTATCATGCCAATGTTACGAAGTAATGCACCGACTCTGGGTAGCTGGGGTCGGGGTGTTACAGTTGGTATCAGAGGCAGTTTAGTAATAACCTTGGAAGCTAGATTTAGATAAACTCTGATTAGAGCACATAGCCCAACGATAGACTTTGAGGATTAGTATAGAAGAACTTCCTAGAATTTTGGTATTATAGAGATTTTGTGAGTTTTCTGAGCAATACATCCCTATCTGGATACGAGCAGGTAGAGGCAGCTCTGGCACAGATGTACCTAGGGGTAAAACCCGAAAACACCGCTTTGAGCTAGACTCGAACGTGAACTGGTGCATGACAACGAGCCTTGTTGCACTCTTGGTTACGACACTCCCGGGGGATATGCTTAGGATAATTATCATTTTCATTAAAAACCACTATGAAGGGTTATGAGTATATACTTCCTCAAAGAAAACATTTTTATGATTATGGATTATATCCACAAATAGTTCAATTTATGTTAAGTATTTTACAAGTATGGAATTATGTGTTTTGATTCATAAACTAATTTAGTTTATGCCATTGTTTAGAAATGGCGCCTAGTGGAAGGAATGGAAACCGTATCAATGCACGCACTCCGTGTACGGATTTCCCTCCTACTCAAGATAATTATAGTGGAGCTGGAGATAAAACAGGTGCTGATCAACTTATTACCATACTAGGAAAACTCACTCAGGTTATGAATAATAACCTTACTCGTATGGAGCACCATGATCCGCAACGTGGAGGATCAATGTTAGACTGCTTCATGAGGAAAAAACCACCAACATTTAATGGGGGTACAAATCCATTAGTAGCTGAGCAATGGATAAACTCCTTAGAAAAAATATTCCATGCCTTGGGGAGTAGCGAAAGGGAGAAGGTTGTCATGGAAGTCTACTGCCTCACTGGAGATGCCGATCAATGGTGGTCGCTGATTCAAAACACGAAGGAAGATGAAGAAGTATCAAGTATAGAATGGACAGTGTTAAAATGGATTTTATTAGAAAAATACTATCCACATGACCATCGTGCAGATATGGAAAAGAAATTTCTGAGTCTGAGACAAAAGGAGGATGATAATGTCACAAAATATGAGGCTAACTTTACAAGGTTAACAAGGCATGCTACAGATTATATATGTAACCCAAGAAGTATGATTGATCTTTTCTTTGATGGGTTAAAACCATTTCTTCATCAACCATTAGTCTCACAATCCTTCTCATCATACGAAGATATTGTCTCATGTGCTATCAAGACAGAAAAGGAATTCTCTAAATCTTATAATAATAAAGTAAAGCAAGAGAAGAAGAGAACGGTGGATCAAGTGACAGATAAATGGAAAAAGGGAAAGAAGGATTTTCCATTATGAAATAATTGTGGGAAGAATCACCCCGGTACCTGGCTAAAAGGAATGGGAGTTTGTTATAAATGTGGAGAAAAAGGTCACCAGGCTCGTTATTGCAAGGGAAAGAAAGAGGCTATCAATGTTGAATGCTATAATTGTAGGGAAATGGTGCATTATGCAAATGAATGTCCTAAGCGTCAGGGAAAATTTCCTCATAAAATGCTAAGGGATCAAGGAAAATCTTATGCTGTTACTACTGTTGAAGAGGAATAATTAATGTATTGGTGCTTTTGGACTCATGGATTAGATTGTGGTTATAAAACTAATGTGATATATTTATGGATTGTACTGCAGTACTTGTTGTTATCATTAAGGTTTTAATATGATGAAGGAAATCATATTTTTAGTATGTGACAATAAGAGAAACATTACTTTGTTTAGGGAATCTAATGTTACAATTGATTTTGGAATTTAAGGACCCTTTAGAGAAAGTCTGGACGAAGGTATTTTGGAGAACTATAAAGGTTGGAATGGATTTAGATGAAATTTGGATAGTATTGTTTATGTTTAAAACATTTCTGAAGATTATTTTTGGAATATTATAATACTAATGTTTTAGGAAAAGGACAACCTACAGGTTGGGGGATAACCTGTCCCGTCGGACAAAGCTGTAGGAATCGAACCCACAACCATAGTACGACAGGCCTTTATTACCTACCACTATCCTATAGGAAGTCCCTGGTTATTACAAAATAGTTTTCCTAATCTAAATGGTATGTGGTAATATTTAGAACCATATAAAATTATGATAAATAGAATATTTTTGAGTTCTGTTACCATTTGGCGTGAAAGTTGGGTTTGTGGTAAAAATTTATTAAGGAATGAAATTCTACATGATAAGTAAGTATATTTCCTTCTGTTCTTAGAAAATCTCTTAAATAAATTCCTCAATTTTATAAAAGGTAACTTAAAACAAAAACATTGTCGGTTAACTTTTCCAACTGGGCATTCAATGACCGTTTAACCAATCACAAGTTTGTGATTTTCTTATTGTTAACTTTCTCCTAATCCTGTTTTCTACAACTCTCCATCAGACCATGCTGGTTTGTTTTTCTTTCATATCCATATTTTCATAGAATCCAAGTATGGGCTATCTTGGGTGACCTTTGTACTTCTCTTTATTTCTTTTAATGTTATATTCTTATTAACCCTATTTCCGATGTGGGTTTTCCACAAAGGTATTTTCTATTTTTAACCTTTTATTTTCGAAGAACATTTTCAAATTGCGAGGACACAATTTATTGAAGTAGAGGAGAATGTAACACCCCAAGCATTCACGATACACTTCTCTTTGAATAATATAGTAGCGTGTGTTGTACGCAACTTCGAGCTTTAACACACCGCGACTAATCAAAGTAGCCGTTATGAATAGTAATACCCACTTTTTAAAATTATAGAAATTTTATATTTCAAAATGGACTTCATTCTTGTATTTGTAATATCGAAATTATTCAAATTTGAATTTTTTGTAATTTTCTGAGAACTTCCAATTTTTTATGAATAATGAAAAATACTTAAAAACAACTTTTTTAATCAAAGTATTTTATAGTGATAAATTATACTATTTAGTGGTTTTAAAGTATTATTAAAATATATTTTTACTATTTTATCCAATGGTGGTAATTATAATTAATTTCACTTTGAAATTGGACATAAACAACTGTAAATCTTTTGATATATATTGTTTCTTAAAAACATGCTATTTGTTGTGACTGCAGGAATTAATTATAAAATTAATTAATGAAACTTATTTGTTTGTAATTTTTTAAAATAGACATCATTTATGAATTTGGAATATCAATTATCGCTTAGGGTGGAATTTTGGCATTGTTCTGAAAAACTTCATTTTTTGATGAATAGTGAATCCACTAAGTGGTAGTTAAAAAACTGATTTTTCGTTTAAATGAAACATTACCACTTCTGTGATTTGATTTTCAAAAATCTAACATACATGGTTGTAATTAGGATTTAAAATGTGGTTCAATGGGATTAAAATAATTTTTTGGTGAATAGTAACTTTTAAGTTTAATTAATCGCGATTAAAGGAAATTAGTGAAATTTAAGGTAAAAATGATATTATAAAAATATGGAAACACCCTTACACTTGTCCTACCCCTATTGGATGAGTCATGGCCGACCAGGAAAATTCATGAGTCAACTTAGGGACCCCATGGAGCCACTTTGGTAGGAAAATGACAATAATAACTATTTATTTAAAGTAAAAATAAAAATGTCACAAACATGAGTTGTTTTAAAAAACCAATTTTTAAATGGGGTCATACAAGTCATAGTTTTTACTATAAATATTCATTAGAAATATAAAAACATTTCCTACATCATGATAATTTTTTTATAATTTTTAGACATTAAATAAATTAAATTATTAATGACACCATGATGATGCAGTGATTACCTTATTAATTAACGATTTAAATAAAATGAAAAGATAATGTAAAATCTAAGACTTACACTTGTCAAAAGCCTATTGTATGAGTATATTTAGAAACATTATCACCTTAAACTAGAAATATATAAGTGTGGGACCTTTAAAATCCGAAACTCAATATATAATAAAGTAACATTTCATGACTTTCCAAGAGTGCCCCTCCTCTCCTCTTATAAAAGGCCCCCACCACTACCACCTTACTCACACCTTCAAAGCCTTTTGGCTCGGAAAACCTCTGCCCAAATACTCTCCCAACTTCCCTAACTTACTCATAGGATCCTCGCTTTGGGCAGAATTCATCCCAAGGAAGCCTTTGGCTCAAATCAAAAGAGTTACCCGATTTTAAGGTAATGTCTTCTTTTATGTTCTTTTGTTTTATTTTTCTTCTCCAACCCCCTAAACTCTTTTTATTTCATTATTTTATAAAAAAACAGTATATACAATATACTAGTATGTTGTTATGATAAGGATTTGGTTAACACTTACACACACCTTCGTCTAATGTTTAAAGAACATACGGTTTCTATGGGTGGCGAAATACTGCCTCACGAAACGATGATTGTTCAATATTCTTTTAACAACTCTAATGGTGGCCATTTTGATGACACTATTTTCATATATGATATATATATTATGCATATGTTTTTCTTATGCTTCTTTATTTCTCATTTATGGCATACTTTATGATTTCCATTATGGGTAAACGCGATAATTTGATTTTAGGAAGTGCGGACTACCGCCCCCTCAAAGTGATTTGAATCGTTAATGCCATATGTGGGATGTATAAAGGATAGAGTAAATGGTATTATACATTATATTATACTGTAATTATATTATACCTTTATATAATTATAACTTCATTCCATTAAATACGAAATAGAAATGAAAGTAGTGTTCATGCGTACATACGGCTTACCGTCTCCATGAACGGTACATTTCATTTCTTACCTCCAAATGTTATGTAACATTATAAATGAATGTATATACTAGATATATATGATGTATATGATATATATACATCATGAATATAATTATGAATATAATTTATATATTACCACATGAACAAAGTGTAATTATAAGAGGTTTATTTTTGACTCAAGTACCAAAGATCGACAAAATGACCGTTATTAACTTTAATAATTACATAATGTTCATAACATGGTAATAAGTGATATAAAAGGAATAATGAACATGAAAAAGGTTATTAGGAAAATAGAAATTAACTCTAGTTTATTATTTAGGAGGTTAAAGAACGATCGAGTCAAGTCGGACACGAGGTAAGGGAATTTCTTAACCCAATTTCCAATCTTTGGGTTAATCTCCTATTTTCAAATTATGTCATGATATTATTATGTCCTATCTTTTATTTTTACTTTATTTATGTGTACTTATAGTGAATACAAATAATAGATCTATTTTATTTTAAAAAATAATGGTCTTTTTGAGGGACTTCGTCTCAATCACCATCCATTGAGGCATATTTTGTTTTATACACAAATTTCGTTTATACGTTGTATAAACCCCTTTTACTTTTACCTTTATTAAATAGGAATCTTTTTATAAGAATCGTTTTACAAAATGACAAAAAGGAATGTTTTTCTTGAGTATGCGGCGACAACGACTTCTCCACCGCCGTGACCATTATTTGAGTTTCAGCTTCCTCTACAAGACATACCTTTTTAATGAAAAATAAATACAAAGTTTTAATTTTCTTTTTTTTTGGTATTGAAAATGGTTTTGAAAGTGTTTTTATTATATAAATGTGTTTTATTGATATCTTGTGATTGAAATGTGGACATTTTATGTTTCCTTTATGCAAGTTTATTGTGATACGATTATGTCATGGTTTATGATATATTTAAACCTATTCATATGAGGAATGCATTGGACTTAATATGTGACGGGTGAAGACTATTATAGCTCCTCGATGCATCGGCAGGTCTCATGAGACAAACTAGTGTCTTGGAATGAGGCCTTGACAAAATATTATTTGTGGTCTTGGCACGAGGCCTTGGCTATGTTGTTATGATAGTCTGGCATTTTGCATTCCATCAATGTGAAAGTGGTTATTGTTATTTCATGTGAATATTCGACCAGTAGAATATCCATGTGAGTAAGTAAATGGCATTATTTCATTTTACTTTTTCCATATTATGCTAAAGATCAAGTTTAAAAGGCTTTTTTTAGTTATACATTGCCTTAAATGTTGATGTTTGTTTTTGAAATCATCCGGTATATTGTTATCCTTACTGAGCATCTGAGATCACCCCTTTCAATGTTTTAATATTTTCCAGGATGTGAAGAAGTATTTTATGAATGACCTGTAGGGATAGTCAGAAGAGGATATGAGTGAGGACTATGGAGACCTATTTATTGTAGTTTTATCATTTTATGATGTAATGTTACATTTATGAATGTATCTAGTGTTTCTAAGGCTACTAAACTAATCGGTCTTTCGAGACTTGGTCTTTTGTGATCATGCCAATGTTACAAAGTAATGCACTGACTCTAGGTAGCTGGGGTCGGGGCGTTACACATTTAGTTTACGAAATTATATAATATTTTATATGCTATATAATTCCACATTCTAAAATATAATAGTTCGTTAATAATATTAAAAACCATGAAAATAATATCTTTAAATGAAGTCTTGTTGGTAGAAAACTCTGGTTGCTGCTATATTGTAGTCATTAAAAGATAAAAATATATAATGTTGGACTAAAATAATGACATGAAAAAACCTTGATTTTAGGAATCCTACATATTCTATTTATAATATGATTTAAAATCCATGCAGTTTATTTAAGTCTAGGATGTTCATATTAACTCCATGCAGAAAGGACATATATGAGTGAACTTGGGAACCATGTATGGTGATAAATAATTAAGAAGGATTCCTACGTATCATAATTATAAAAGGTTTAATAATCCTCAAAGTTCAATTTATTTTCATCACAATGATGGGAAGGGTCTTATGATTAGTACTGGTAAGTTTTATTACCCTACACTTGACCAAAATGGAAATTCCTTCTGGACTTATACCACGGTGGATTCCCTTTTACGGAGGCAGTTGTTTCTTGTTACTTAATTGGGCTTGCACATGGATGTTTCCCTAATTGGGGAAGACTCATGGTGCTAGTAATACAATAATTGCAAGTCCATAATCCCATGATAGTCATGCTTGGTGTGAGAAATATGATACAACATAATATTAGTCACACTCCATATAAATATAAGACTTACAGATTAGGGATTCCCTGATGGTGTGTTTTAAATGGATCTCTAACCATAAAAAATATTATTATATATCCTTCTTATAGAAGAGATAAGAGTCCTTGTAGAACAATTTTTCCCTAACCTACTAAAGGGGTTATTTTACTTTGGGGAATGGCTGGGGCTTACACTAAAGATGATACATGAATATAAACCCACCTTCCGTCCTTTGATAGGAAAGGAAGGATAGTGGGATCATAATATAATTTGGGTTATATGATCCATGGTAATTGGAATATTGAGGGACATATACCTATTTGTGTGCCCATTGGATGATATTTGACCATTAACCTCTCACGGAAAAAGTGTGTGGACCATTAGTGGAAAGCTAAGAATGTCTGGATGGAATGAGAATCTCTTAATACCCATAGGATTGGATGAGTATAAATTCATATTCAATCGTGGGAACATACCATATGAAGGGTGAATGTATGATCAGATACTCATGGTTCATGGTGACATGGTTTGAGGGCCCATTCCTGAGTACTTCTATGGGACATAGATGACGTGTCTGAGGGTGTCTAGGGGACATGTCTAGAGAGTCACCCTAAATTGTATTGATTTTATAGCTGACATGTTTGGGGAGTTTTCCCGACATGTCTAGGGTGTCTTCATGTCATGTCTAGTATTTCTCATGATATTTCTAGGGTGATTCACATGATTGAGGCAGGAAATTCCAATGTACTACATGTAATCGAAGATGAAATTTATAGAATTTGTTGTGTAATCAAGTTGACATGTATGCAGAACTTCACGTTTCATGGATAATATGGATGATGGGCTCTGTATGACATGGTTGACATGTTTAGAGGACTTGACAGTACATGACTGACATTTTTTGGTGTTGTCAAAATATTAATGAACAGGTCACACAAAGCACATGATCCCTTCCACATGAAAATAGTTGTATTTTTCTCTGTATAAGGATTCCATATTTTTTATCCTTAATTGAATAGATTCTATAATTTTCGTCATATATTCACATGTTGAGACCTCAAAAGACCAAGTCAACATACCTTAACTCCTTTGTGCTATCTAGACAACATACTTGAAGTCTGTCATTTAATCAGCAGGGTGATCACATGAAGAGTATCTATATGCTTCATAATTTCTTAAGTCGTTCACAAGGTTTTACCAAATGGAAAAAACATACAATTCTTTAGAAATTTTCTATGAAAAATCTCCTCTCGTCTTTGTGCTTCCATCTATATATGTTTTTGTGTCATGGGTTTGGGAATTTATTGGCCTTACCACCCCATATGAATGTTACTTCATAGGACACATAAATCATAAATATGGGCTGGAGTCATTGGGGGAAGCATGGCATCATGTTCTTTGCATAAACCCCTCACGGGTCATCCATGGAATCATCTCTATGTTGTGTGATGAACATAAACAATGAGATCACTTTGTCAAAGAAATATTTATTAGACCCATATATTTTCAAAGGATTTTTTATATTCTATCTGAAAAATAAAATGACATTCACAATATGAAGACTATATGTTAAGTAGTATTTATGAGACCAGTGTCTTATTCGATGTAGTTTTTTGTGTGATGAGGATGACATGTGTAGGGAACTACATGATATAAAACTGGCATGTCAGAGGCCCATCATGAGATCAATATGGCATTTTAATGGTCTTTCTCATGATCAACACTCTGATCACATATAGTGCATAACCCCTTCGAATGAATAATAGTTTAATTTTTCTTTTCATGAATTCACTTACTTTTTTATCATTTATTCATTATTTTAATGGGATTTTGATATTTTTGCATTGATTTTAGTCACATCATTTCATGATTAGATGTAAATGTCCATGTGCCTTCATATGATGAAAGTGACATGCCCAAATCCTTTTGTGTGGCATGGCCTACATGCCACTTGGGATTTTATGTGATCATTGAACTGATCATTTGATCTGTATAAGCCCTTTACATGAAAATAAATGCAATACTGTCACAAGGAGATTCCTCCTTTTTAAAATTTTTATATTCAATTGGATTTAGGTGATTTTCAATAATTTTTCAAATGACATGTATCATTATTGGGAGAACTCATCTGATAGAGGTCTCCTTACTCCAAAAGACTTTTCAAAAGGGTTTCGCATAATAAAGCAGAATGTCTAATGGGTATTTTTATGATAAGAAGGATTTATTGAATCGGATTCACGTGATCATTATAAGATCACACCAAATTAATAATATAGTCATCTAACATTCCTAGGGGCATGAAATCATGTGACTTCAGGGTAGTATAGCTATATATCTTACCTAGCCCCCTAATCCCCATGTAACTATTAATCTCCTTCCTTTTTTTTACAGTGAAAATAATACTTATGCTTCGATTATTTCTTTCATCTAAAAATTCTGGACGTTTATTTGGTGGGTATAAATAGGGAATAAATATAGTAAGGTATACATAATAGTGTTATTTAACAATCTCAAGATAAATATTTGAGTAATTCATTCAAACACAGCATTATAGAATACTTTAATCCAATATTTACCTAATTTCAAATTATTTATAATATATATTCTATGATGAGTCCTAGAAGTGAATTAGAGAGTATAGATATATCTCATGTTTTTAGTGAATGTTCTATTATTGGAGATAGATTTTTATTATCAATATTTTATGGTCACTTAATGTACCATACACATAAGTACTGAGCTGTATTAGGTTTTTTAGATTAAAATATACTAGATATTACACATATTTTGGTAACAACTAGTTAGTATACGATGATTCAATAATGGGATAATTTTAATAAAATTTTTAGTCCCTTAGATATTTCACCATGAATTTTGATATTCTGTTATTCTAAAATGGATTAGATTTTACGATACATGACTATATAGATTCTAAATTTCTAGGTTATCCTGACCAAACGAAATTGACTATTAGATATGAATTTAATACTATAAGATAATATAAAAACCATAAAAAATCGTATAAAAATGCATCACTATCCAATATAATATAATATGGGATTGTTATACAAGATTATAAGTATACACTTTGAATGAGAATATTGTTAGATGATCTCATTTAATATTCCATTATTTTGGGACTATTAATTTGTTTTTAAAATTTAATGGAATCAATATTTTTGTTAATGAAGAAACATATGGTCATATAATATCATTTCTTTGATTTTTGTTGCAGAAAACTAGGCCCATCTGTATAGACATCCTAACTATGAAAAAATTAAAAAATTTGGATGAAAACGATTGACAATGATAATATTAGGTGCTTAAAATACAAATAAAGCCTCATAAAGTCATGATCAGTATGTTTTTACATGATTAAAATGATTTATAGATATATTTTCAGTTTTCAATTGAACCCCCAAGTGAGTGATATGTTAACCAGGAAAAGTGGAATGATTACATTGATTAAGTATTAACCAAAAGAATATTTTTTTAATCATGTAGAGTAATTATATGGCTTTGGGGGTAATTACTCACCTATCAAAATGTGTGATGGATTCATGGAAAATTAATATAAATTTATCTTTCTACATCTATAAAAAAATGAAAAATAAATATTTTTGAAATGATAATACTTCTAACCAACGTAAATATAAGAATATATAATGACACATTGAATCATGAATAATTATCCATGGGAAATAATGATGCATTATAATAAGTTATAAAATTAATAAAATATGAGAGATTATGAATTGAACACATAAATACACTTTTATTGGAATGAAAATGGTATTCTTGTAGATATTATATGAACATGAAACAATAGTGAGAAATAAGGATGGAATGGTATATAAAGAATTTTTAAAATAATGAACCTTATATAGTATATGGAACCATTAATATTTTACTACAACACATGCACTTTACTCAGTTTTGAAGGTTAAATGGTTTTGTGGTGGATCTCATCCATGTTTTGTAAGAGAAAATGATCCAAATATTGAAAAATTGAAGGTTGTACTTGATCACGTAATGAAATAATGTGTCATCCTGTGAAAGGGTTAGATTGAAGGGAATAACTCCTACCCCCATAAGATTAAAATATGAAATAATGTTTTAATCAGTGACACTACCCTGTAAGGTTTTTTTTTATGTTTTGAATTTTTTTATATGGAGTGTTTTAAAATCAAAGGGGTCCACCTTTTGGTATTGTCATGTGACAGACTTCCCCCTCGCATGTCCTCATCCTCTCAAAGAATGATATATCCTCCATTTCTTCGCCATTTTTTATCAATTACATATATTGGGATGCTTGAGGTAAGTATATTTGTTCCCTTATTAATTTATTTTTTTTCTTTTATTTTTGTGTTGTTTCTCACCATTTATGTGTCTTTTTTATTATTTCTAATGTATTCATTTTATTTTTCAATTTCTAATTGTTTATCCTGAATCAAAGGATATTACTGGGTAACAGGGTCCAACCATGTACGAAGTAGGAAGTCTATGTGATGTCCCCTTAAATTTTTAACATTATATAATTCTTTGGAATGTGTTGTCACACTAGATCATCATATGATTAACTTGAAAATTAAACTAATTTTTTAGCTATCGTATTGATATCTTATAAAACCCATTTGTGTATCAAAAAACATATTTTCTTATGTTGTACCTGTTTTAAAGCTATTAATGTTGCATGTTAGAATTGTAAATTGTAAATGTGTGAATATATTTAGATGATTTATAGTTTTCCCCTATATGATATTGATTTAACTTTGGAATGGGGTTAATTAGGATGTTCCTTAGGAACTAGTAGTTGTTATAGCATGGGAATTCCATAATGAAATTATGAATTTAATTATTTGAAAACCATGATTAATGTTTTAAAATTTCTTATATGTTAATTAGACCAAATTATTGAATCTTTGATGGAGTTGTTAAATATTTTTGGATTTAGTTTTGTAATAACTACTTGTTTGAATTATATTAATTAATTGTGAGAATAGAATTCCTGAAATATTTTCATGTAGTCCTTATGAATGGTATTGGTATAGAATACCCTAGATGAGCATAGGATTCCACTATGGGACTCATATAAATTATATGAGAGAAGAAATAATTTTATTTTATGAGGTCTAAATATATGGAATTTCTTGTGTGGGAAAGTGGATTCTAGTAAGGTTCATTACTATAAATTAAATACATAAAATCATTCTTGGATTTGGTTAATGAATGAACTTATTGAATGCCACTAATTAATGTCATAGATTCATGAGGGGTACCCCTATTTAGTTTCATGGGATGAGATCCCTAGATTTTCTTTAATATTTTTACTGTGTAATGACTCATGTGTGAGACCTACATTCCAATAAATCCAGGAATATGAACGTCAATGATGGTTCCTTGAGTTCATACCAAACTCTTTGTTTTCTTTCGGAATTTCTAAACCTGAATTCCCTTATAATCCTTGTAAATTACCTTTGGTTACAAATTATGGTTTCTTTGGTGATTTTCATTAGAACCTAATTGGTACATGATACATTACTCTTATTTTAAGGACCACAAATTTATGAATAAGGTAGTTTCATCCTAGGTTATCCGCATGATACCTAAGTCTTTAATTGGTCCCTTTTATTTCCATAACATATTTTTATAATTAAACTACTCTACATATTTTTTCAGAACAATATTTATTACAATTTTAGGCTGGAAATGAATTAGACACTATCGGTGGTGGCCTACTAAGTTTTACTCACACCCTGTTCATTCCGCTATGGAATTGATATACCCAAGAAGATTCTAATTTGTTGTAGGTTACATGTTTGGTATATAGACAATATTATTTCAATATGTATGGATGTGTTGGTATTTTGGAGCTGGGATATGGGATAGAGATCTAGACTTATTGGGTTATGTTTTATTTTACTATTTACATTTTTTAACATTCATTCAAGATTTTTTTATTTGATTGATATATACACTATGCATGTATAAATCTAGACTCGTTCTGAAATTTTATAGGATGTGACTATGTATCTTTCACTTAAATTTTATTTGTCTCTATGTTATGTTATATTATATTTCACTTATTTATATTTTGTTGATTTTTTACTAGAGGTTATAGTCACCCAACCATACCACCTATATAACCTCACTATTACTTGGATTCCTCTAGGAAATGGGGAGGTGCGCTTGGGGACATTTTTTGTATATGCTTGGGTAACACATCGGACTATGGTATCCGTTCAATGGAATATGGTTTGGGAATTATAATGTACAATCATAGGGGTATTTTATTTTTATTAGAATTTAGGCATGCTAAATGGGAGAATAAGATGATGTCAGGACATGATAATGGGCTGTTTCCTAGAAATTATATACCAACATGCGAGAGGGTGTATGTTTCATAGGATTGGAATTATTGTATATTATTTTGAGTTTTATATTTATATTGATTTCCAATGTGAGTGATGCACATGGGTATGACGATATTTATTCATGGTATTTTAACTCTTCTATTGTACAAGAAGAAGTTTTGTGCGTTCATGAATCATCCTAGGAACAAAATATTTATATTCCATTCATATTTTTCATGTGATTAATTGGTACTCGAAATTCTTATATGTTGGTGTTTGTATTACTGTTGGTGGATTATATCTAATTCTGAATTATATATGTCTGTGTATTTTAATCAATGGGAGTTCTTGGTAAGGAAAAGTGTCTCCAACCATTTATATTGTATTTTTAACATATAAATGTATGGTCTAATTCTACTCAGACAATTCCATATGCAGCCCCTTAAAAATTTGAGTAGATATAAATGAGTAATTAAAGTGATTTTTTTGGTTATATAAGATTACACTAAATAATATATGAGGTTTTTCCTCTATCACTCATGGATGGAATCTTATCAAGAAAACCCAACTCTATAATATCTATTTAAATGATGAATATATAAAATGTGAAATCATAAGGAATAATGAAAAGAATTAAAATTTTGAATACTATATGAATAATGGAAACTAAATATGGATAGTAAATGATTCATATAATTTTAATGGAGGCACTCTATCTAAATGATCCCTAATTGTAAATTTATTTGGAATTATAACCTATTAACGTAGAATCTAAATTGGTGTCTGTTAAATGCGGTGACAAACACAACTTAAAGAACTTTATCACCTATAAATTTGGATTTAAACTTCATATAATTTCACCATGTTGGTTGAATTTGAATGTTAAAAGAAATGGTAAAATTATAGAGACTTAAAATTATGTGATATATGATAGCTAGATCAAATTAATGTTGGTTTTGGTGAAATAAAATGCCAGTAATAATCTTATCTGGTGCTTTCCCTCATAAAATTTGAATGGAGACTTATTTAACCATTCATAGAGATGCGATAATATATCATGAAAACATCAAAATGAGAAACATATAAATTTAATAGATCCCTAAATGAGTTAGATAACCTTGAATCCTTCCTGTATAAAAGTTAATGGCCATGATTGGTAGGTAGGGCTTGGAGGAGAAAGCATGTTGTTTCCTTTTATGGAAGTTGTTGTCCCATTTTGTGGGTAGTTTTGGTTATTGAGTGATACTAGGCTATGATATCTTTATAGAATACATGTTTCAATGTTTATGTGTGATATCATTGAGTCTGATTGTTATTTTGGTCATGTTTTATTTCACGTGATCATTATACGTGTGTGAGGACATTTCCTACAAGCTATGATTTGATTTTTTTTAGTTTTTGAGAAAGGGGAAGGACTTTTTTACTCTTGGAAATGTCTGTAGTTCTTAGTGAGTTATCAAATAGTGGATTTTTACGGTGACCCATGGGGGGGGTAACCCATCCTTCTATATAGTTAAAAGCCTGAACCATGTGAGAAATATTTGGATTATGGTATCAGTGCATGAAAGATATTATTAGGAGAGTGGTTTTGGTTCTTTAAATGAATTAGGTGTTTTGTATAAGAATACATGGATTTCAATAAACCTTGTTTTTAAGGTTTATTTTAGAACATAGGATCATTTTAATGCATACCAAATTGTCTTGGGATGTCATTTCGACAGTATGGTCGAGGTGATTCGATACGGGTAGTCTTGGTTTACTGATGTTTATGGAACCAATCTTGGGTGGAAACATGGTATAAAGGTGTATAGAGACTTATTGGATAGGAATGGATATTCCATGATGATTCTCAACTCAGATGAGATTGTTTTGGTGGGGTGTTTTGGTTTTACTCTAAGGTACCATGTGGGTGAGGATTCCCTTAGAAGGGTTTGATGATGGATTGGGAGTTACATATAATTTTGGGGTTTGGGACACAATTAGTGCTAGTTCTAATGGTATACTGTATACTATGTGAGGAAAATATTATAATTATACATATCCCTATAGTTTTTATGTGTGTTATGGTATGCGGTTAGTGTTGTTAAATTCCTTGTACTGGAATGAATCCTTGGTGATGTGTGGTCGTAGGTTGATTTATAGATTGGTCAGATGCATGAACTGATTTATGAGTGCTTCCTTGAGATGTAATACACAAGGGATTGTGCGTTGAGGGTTGAAAATTGTATTCATAGAGATTGAAACCACTGATTTTAAATAAAATCATGCTAGAAAGTGCTTGGTTTAGGGGGTGGTGTCGATTAGGTGATGTTAACGGATGTCTTAGGAGAGAGTACCTTCTATTTTATGTATGGTTTAGGTTGTGCATGTTAGCTACGCATGGAGTATGTTTTTTGGATAGGTCAAGTAGGCTATATATGTGTATATGGGGAATCTTTTGGGTTTTATAAAATTTCAAGTGATGTGAAAGTGGTAGTTTCATGATGATCTTGAGTTCATGATTGACCAGTGGGGAGTCATGGAACCATTGAAATTCCAATGAAAGAGTTCCTCGTGGAGTGAAGTGGTTGATAAATTTATGAGTCTTTCTATTATGAATTTCTATGATTTATGGTGTGATTTAATGATATATCCTCTTTGGTGGTTGTAATGACATGAAGTATTGAGCTTCACTTGCACTCTCAATCCATGTAAATCCTAATAAAGGCATTAAGAGTAGATGATGTTGGTGAATTTGGATTGGAAGAACAAACATGAACTATTAGGATTAAACTAGTCAAGGCTACTCTCGTAGATTGAAATAAGGAGGGTCATATTATAGAGAGTGCACCATTTTCTTGTTGAGGGTGTGACACACATTGTTAATTATAATATCTGTGGATGTAGTGGATGATGTTCCATATGGACAGGAATGGTAAGTGAGTTGATGCCACCTATTAACAGACAAGTACGAGTATAATGGAAATGCTCATTCCTTAAGTTTGGTAATGTAATATACATGTGCCAAGGTGACCGAGAGTATGATTCAAGAAAGCATCCATTTGTGTCCTACCATTATAGGTGGCACTTTTTTTATCATGGGCATATGACCCCAGTTGTGCTAGAACCACAATGTTATTATTATTTTTAGCATGGTTTGATGAGAAATTCTTCATGTGAAATAAGTGGGGCACGAGATGGGTAATGATAAATATTAGGACAGATCATTCATGTTAGTTGATAACAAGAAATTCCTATGGTGGGGATCACACCATGGAAAATTTAATAATGTAATGCTCATTTTGAGATTTTTATAGGGGATGTAAAATGTGGTGTATTGATTAACCCAATATAGAGGTGGTTTTGGGCTGGTGACATCACATGTGTAAAAGAGACTATGTTATAGGGGGAATTAGAGTGCACCAATGTATGGTTGTTGGTTGATAATGTTTTATAGAGTTAATATTGTAAGTTTTTTGGAAACTTTCTTGATTTTAAGAATAATTCAATTTGTATTACATGGTATAATTGTTAGAAAGTATATCGGTAATGATAACAAGCCTATAAAACATCTGTTCTCCAATGTACCTAATGATGTGGAGGTTTATGAGAGGCCTTGTGTTATGAATAATCTTAGGTGTGAGATTCTGAGTCTTAATGGGATGGTTTTGTTAGAAATAGACAACATTAGACCTGTGGATTCATCCATTATGGTTGTGTTTTAGGAATTCAATTATGCCACTGGTTATGGAATCATGGAGTTATTTGAGACAATAGTCACCACAGTGTGTGGGAAAGTGAGCTGTTTAGAAATGGAGTTGGTTTAATTTCAATTTTTACGTGGACACGAATGATGACTATCAAACAATTTGTATTTTTCTTAGGTCATGTAGAATGTGAAAATTTTAGAAGGTGGTTAAAATATTATAGGTCATACTCCGAAATGGACACCATATTTTGGTATTATTGGGAAGAATAATTTTATTTAGTGCCTTTTTACTATCAATTGGTTTGTGTCTAGTGGAATGTGATGGTTAGGAAGAGTCTTGTTTGTAACACTTTATGGTATGTTTATTTGATGTTAAAATAGTTCAAAACAACCAAAGTAATTATGTGTCATTGTTCAAGGGTGAATCATATGACTAAATCCAATGAAATTTCCATTTGAATCAAAAGTTGTTATATTGAAAAGGTGGTTGGTTTCCTATCCGATGGGAAAGAGAAGGAGATTACATGTGGGGTCATTTTTAGATATTAATCTTATTGATAATGTGTATTCCATGTATCATCCATTTTTATGGTTGATTGGGGTTAAAAGATCCTCATTATTGGAAGTTCCCCTGGTGCATGTGTTTTGGAATCACGAAACATGTCAACATAGAGACATAGTATTGACAGTTAGAAATGAGGTATTAGTTGCTATTATTGTTGAGTGGTGAAGTCTAATGCTAGTTCAGAGATTATATAATGGAATAACATCATTAATGTATGGAGGTTTGTAAAATTATGGCTTCTATCCAATGTATTTATCTGCTTAAATTTTACCGTAACACATTTAATTTATTCAATTTTTATTGTTAAAGGGGTCATGTGTGACATAGGACCATGTTCGATAAGAACAGGTGATCCTACAATTTAAATATTATATGTTGTAGCTTATCACAACATTATAGAGCGTGCTACAGCATGAAAGCGATTAATTGAGGGGTGGATCCCCCAACCGTGAATGGTCCTAGCATGAACTGCAATATCACGATCTGACACTACCATGTATGGTTCTTTTTAAAATTTTATGTGGGTTTTTTGGTATGGGAATGTTTGAAAATCAAAGGGGGTTCCCCTTTTGGAAGTGGCACAAGAAGTTTGACTCCCTCCCTTGTTCTTATCCACATTTATATGAAGATATCCTCTATTTCTCAACTATTTTCCCCATCAATATGTGTGTTGGGAATTCATAGTAATTTTTATCAATATCCCTTCGTCCCTTCTCCATTTCTTTCACTATTATGTGGTTTCTCACCTTTTATGTGTGCTTTTCCTATTTATAGGTTATTTCTTTAATTTTTAAATTTCATAAAATATGACATATATCGATGGTCTATATTTGGTGAGTGGGTCCCTTTAATTATGAGGTGTGTGGTCTGGGTTATTTTCCCTTAATGAATCATTGTTGTATAATGTTTTGGAATGTGCATTCATACTGGCTCATCAGACACTTTATCTAAAAATTAAATTAATTGTTTAATTATCGAATTATTTTCTTGTAAACCATTTTGGATATAAAAAATATATTGTCTTGGGGTTTAAATTTTTCAATATATTAATTAAGATATATAGGGTTGAATCTTGTAAGTGGGTTAATAAATAAGGGTGTTTTAGGGCTTCCATTAGTAACATAATGATATATTATTTTAATGGAGGTTATCTATAATGAACCATAAGAATTAGTAGTCTTTATGGACATGGAAAAAATTAATTATATTTTGAATTTAATTTTATAGGAATCTTCTCTTAAAGTTTTAAATTTTATTATATGTGAAATTTACTGATGTGGTGAATTTTTGATCGAATTGTTAAATTATTTTTTATTTAATTTTGTAATAACATTATATTTCATATTAGATTAATTTATTGTGAGTATAGAATGCCTTGTAGTGTTCCATGGATTAGCAATAAATTTTAATAGAATGTAATTCCAAGGAAAATATCAGGATTCTACTAGGGGAATCATGTGAATTCAAAGAGAGAAGACTTCTTTATATTCAATGAGGTCCAAATCTATGGAATAATAAAGGCCTTGAACCCTATAGACCATATCCAATAGTTACATTATTACATTATCACTAGATACAGGAAATTGTATCTATAATAAAAAAATTATTTAGTGGTCTTTGTAAACTACATACTTATTTGAATATCACATTACATTTAGAAACACAAATTAAAAAATAGAGTAAAATAAAATATTCCCCATCCTTGAACACATTCAAAAATTCACTCTATATATCATTAGAAAATAAAACGAAATATAGGTGAGAATAGACACTTAGTAATTTTATATATATCAGAATACATATCGAATATATATCATTATATATCATAACTAAATAATGCATAAAAAATATGGTAAGGTAAATAACTGAAAACACATGACATGTAATCAATAAATTCATGACAAAGAATATTATGGAGGGTGTAAATGAAGATCAAATGATTCCATGTAAATAATCATAAGATCTGGAAACTTATCAATGGATATTATTCAAGAATTATTTAATGGAAAATAATAACTAATTATGTAATATAGGAGTCTATAATGCCAGAAATATTAAACAAACTGTCGAGGCCTCCTTCCAAGACCTCTTACATAAGTGGGTAAGGCCTTGACAAAATACCCCACTTTATTTATCTAATGAGAAATACTAATGCATTTAGGGTCTATATAATTCTATTCCCCACCCTTCACTTAATAATTATAATACCTTCATCATATAAATTAACAATACAGCTAAATCCACAAGCCTTAGTTAGAAACCGACTATATTTGACAAATAGAAATATGGAATGCCAGTACTTTTCCCCTTATAAATGATTATAAATCATGAAGGGAAATAATTACTATTTTATAATTACAACACTTCAATATTGTATAATATTATTGTGTTTATGATTAATGAATATAAATATCAAAAAAAGATCATTAAAAACATTCTTGTGGAAAATACTTTATTCAAAAGGAAAGTCACTTTTAAAAACATCAAATTTCTGGAATATTTGGAAAAAAATTATTTGAAAACAATCATGAAAACTTTTAAAAGATGCTTCACAAAATTTAGTTTTTATGATCGTAGAATATTTATTTTATATCATGTACATTGAAACAAATATTTCATTCATATTTTTTGGTAAAAAACAGAAAGTACATTATTTTCATAATGAAAATAAAATTACATTGAAACTGTATTTATAAATTAAAAAAATTTATAAATGTATTTAATTAATCATTTGATATTAGTGAAAACATTCTTAAAAACTTATGAAGGATAATATCAATATGGAAGAAAAAGATTCTTGACCAAGTGGAAAAAAATGATTGTTTTCCTTAAAATTATTTATGTATCATGTGTACCTAAAGAGTGAAAAATGAATGGAAACCATGTAATTTATAAAAATAACTAGTGTAGAATAAAATATTTTATATTTAATATAGTAAAATCAAATAATTCTCCCATAGTACACATTAACATAAAAATTCTTGAATGATATTGTGATTTTGAAATAAACTCTTACCACTTTGTTGACATTCAAATAATAACCCCTATTAAATAAATAACTTTAAATAAAGAATAAAATAAATTTAATATAAATATATTAATAATATAAAATATAAATAAGGAACATGATACAAACAATAAAATAATAAATTTTTATATCATAACATATGTCCTAATGAAGACAATTTGAGATGAAGAACCCTTACTTTAGGTCTGACTTCCTTAGTATGGGTTCAATCCTATTATATAATAAATATATATTTTTTATATAATTATTACCTAAATATAATAATATATATCAACCCATATATGATTTACTTGTGATCATTAAATATCAATTTATTAAAAATTATTTATTAAAATCATTGTTCTGGTGATAACTACATCATTTTTCATGTTTTTTTGGTCTCGTAGTTTTGTTCCTTGTAAATTGATCATTCTTAATTATTCTCTATAAATTTAATATTTATATAAATATCATATATATTAATTATATATATCAATAAATAATGTATATATATATATATAAATTACATCATTCATGAGGGCGGTAGTTCGTACGTATGCATGAACATTGTTTTCACATTTCGAATGATGAAAATAAGGAAAGGTAAATAATAATTCAACATTAAATAATATTTATAATATCATATATATCATATATATTTATTAAATATATCATAATTACCATCAATGTAAACTATAAATTAAAAAATGGACCTTATAGATTTGTGGAGGTAGTAGTCAAGATGTTCACATGAGCAACATTATAGTTTTCAAATGGATTGGATGGTAAATAGGTATATATTATATTATTTTTAAAGATTTTTATTAATGTCATAAATATAATATATATTTATTATTCTAATATTTATAACCATCCGTGTAAATTTTAATGAAAAATTAATAACACCACAACATGGAGATGGTGTGTTGTACATTACGCACGAGCAATGATTTCATTTATCATAAGACAGAAAAGAGATGGAATGTTTTATGTACCATAATAATAATAGCATAAAATTGAATTTTTTATATTTTATATATTATTTAATGATGGTTATAATATATTTAGAGAAATTTGATGAATAAATAAATTTGAAATAGTCGGTAAAGATGATTACCTCTTATTTGAAAGAGATCTATATATCTTCTCTTAAGGGACATTGGGATAGTATTTTATAAAGAACAAAACCTATAGAACTTGGATAAGGATGTTTAAAATTTTTATTAGGGGTTTTTTATAGATATAAAAGCATTTTACACATATTATTACATCTTTTTTAATAATAAAATCCATTAATTACAACCTAAACATCATGAGTCCTACTGTCTTTGGAAGATTAGGTTAATAATATATAAACGTGAGAATAAAAAAATTATTTATTTTATTCTCTATAATGAGATATAATTTCATCAAATATCCTAAAAATATATATGAAATCCATGGGAATATGTAGAAAAAATGGCTGAGCTAATAATCCTAGTATGTGAATAAATATTATAAGGAAATATAACTTATTTTTTAAATGTATAGCATGATATCATAAAAGATAAAACTCATGAGTAATAACACAAACTAATAACATAAAAATGGAATAAAAACTTTTTTTTTATCATATGAATTTTGGAAAACCCATATAACATGACATAATCATGAGTCATGTATAACTTCCAAGAAATTATAACAAGGTGGCCAAAGTTCCATAATGGATAAGGTTTACTCCCTAATCCCACACATGATATCTCATCAAACTAATGATTTACACAATTTATTGGAGTGAAATTTAGATGCACCCATTATAACATGTTGATGATTTATATATGAAATAATAATTAATTCAATAATAAGGCATAAACATTGGAATTACCCTTGGAAAGAAAATTGGTTGCATAATATTTTCCCATATCATAATCTAAATAGTTTTTATAAAGAATAAATTTGATAAATGAAAATAAGGAATGTAATAAACTATACATATAAGGTAGAACTATATGGTTATATTATTTAGATACAAATTTTCAAAATTTAGAAGTAATACATACCATCAATGTTTTTCTTCATTGAATAAAACGTTATTAAAATATTACATGGAATATTTCACAAAGAAATCAACCTTTTTTCATTAAAAATATATGTTAAAATCGTGAAATTTATTTAATATTAGTAAAAAAATTATTTTATAATAATCATGGAAATTTTTAAATGAATCTTAAATGAAATGAGTGGTTATGATGGTGGGAAATTAGGTTCATTCCAAGTAAATCAAAATAAATATTCCCTTCAAATATTACTTGTTTGTTCAAATTCAAAAATGGGTAATAATAAATTTTAAAAACTATATGATAATATTAGAATTGTTTTTGAAAAAATTTAAAAGAAAACATTGACATAGAAGAAAAAACATTTTTGGACAAAAATATAAATAAAGTAAGATTTTATTAAAAGCATTTCCTCAAACATTTTATGTACCAAAAAGAGAAAATTTGTATTATTACATCAAAATTTAATAAAGAATTAGAGAAGAATAAAATTAAAGGGGTTTCATATATTATTATAAAATTATTTACTTAAATGGATATTAAACTATAAATAATCAAAAATAATGATGAAATTTTGAAATCTAATGTTATCGATTTAGTAACATTTGACTCAAAACCCCCATAAATGACCTAAATGAAATGTAACATAAAATGCCATTATGTATGACGGATTAATGATATAATTTGTAAATGGTCATTAAATAAACTATATAAAATAAATTAGGTTCATAAAAGAACATGTGTGTGAAGAAATGTTATTTGGAGATGAAAACCCTAACCTTAAGTCCAAAATTTGCGGTGTATGTATTTTATCTAATACATAAAAAAATATATGAATTATTAGTTTTCTTATGAAAATTTACCTAGTTTAGTAACTTTTAATTAAACCATTGGCTTCATTTATTTTATTCACATATTTAATAACTTATTTTTTTATGTACATGTTGGGTATTTTTGGGATTCTTGGTTTATAATTTCAAAATAGCATCTGTGTGTAGATTGTGGTCAAAGGGGACATTGTTCCATCAACTATAGGAAATAACCATTAAATAATTATAATTTTAATAAATAAATAATAATTTTAAAACCAACCATGAAATATTGTTATAAAAATGTGTTGAGCCCTCTGGAAGATTGTTGATTTCATGTTTATGATTGATGTTTTAATAATCACAAATCATCACATACCATTAATGCTTAATCTGGTTTGATTTCTCATAAACTTAATTAGAATCTGTTAATGAATCTGTTATCATGTTTTTGTCTATGCTTATTTACTTACAAAGTATTTTGGAAGTCTTCTGGTTTCAACAGACATCGGAAGCACCGATCCAATATCAACAGAAATTGGAAGCACTGATCCAATATCAACAGACATCGGAAGAACCAATCCAATATCAAAGGACAACAGAAGCACCGATTCAATATCAACATACATCGGAAGCACTGATCCGATATCAAAGGACAACGGTCGCACCGATCCGATATCAAAATGAGTCACCGATCATCTGACTCACCGATGCTGATCAAAATGACTCACCGATAAAATGACTCACCGATGTTGATCAAAATGACTCACCGATCAAATGACTCACCGATGCTGATCAAATGACTCACCGATCAAATGACTCACTGATGCTGGTCAAATGACACATCGATGCTGATCAAAATGACTCACCGATCAAATGACTCACCGATGCTGATCTATCTGAGTCACCGATCATTACTCACTAATACTGATGACATACAGACCACTTGATTCTTCAATATTCATAAACAACTGTTTGAATTTCTTTATCTTTATCTTTATTTAATCTAACCTACAATCATATTAGGTATATTTTAATGCTCTGTCAATTAATTAATAAAGGTTGTTGGATGTCAGGAAATCGTACCTCATACCTGCGGAAAGGAAACTTTTTCTATCTTCCGAAGCACGTGACATAAATACAAGAAGACTCTGTTGAAGAAGAAGGTGGATGGAAGAACACAAGAAGTATATATAGAGGATAGATAGAAGAGGAAGAAAAAAAGCAAGACAGAACCTCATACACAATCAAGCCTACTCAAGAAGATTTCTGTGCATACAAAAGAACATTGAAGAACTTCATTGACTACATCTCACTGCCTTTGAACCTGAAGCACACGACACTCTTCTTCTCAAAAAAAAATGAGAAGAGGACTCAGAATAAATTCTGATCAAACACAAAAGAGTCCAGAGCTACACTGAAATCACTAGAGCCATTTCTATACTCTACATCTCTGCTCTGTGATACATTTGTTTACATTTTGAGCAGTGTGTGTTATCTACTGTATTAAACACACACACTGACTCCTGTACTTTCACTGGGGGATCTGTAAATCCTCAGCAATCCTTTTTACACTTCATTTCCCACTATGGGTAGTGGTAGAGGTCGTGTGAGACCTGGACAGCTCTAAGCTGTGGTTTGTTTCGCCATGCAGATCTGTGGTATAGGTCTTGTGACCTGGACAGTGTGTTCACTGTTGTTAACCCCGATCCAGGGTGTGGATCATTTTTATATAAACTTTTGTGAGGACTAAGTCTCGGCTTGAGACTGAACCTCTTGGTTAATTCTCTGTGTTTATAGCTACATACTTTATCCATACCACATATTTATTTCATATTCCGCTGCTATTACTTTGAAATATAATTTATTTTCAAAGCTACTTTGATAGTTAAACTCGCAAGTGTTTATATTTATTATAAACCAGTAAGTTAGTTTCAAAAGTTAATTTAATCATAAGATTAAGTTAACTGAGAACTAATCAATCTTTGAGAAACTAATTGAACCTTGATAATCTGTATAAATTCACTACAGTTTAATCTGTTTTTGAAATAGGGGGATTTTAATCAACATTGTTTTTAACAGAAAATTTTAATTGGAACTCAATTTACCCCCTCTTGAGTATCCACTCCGACCAACATTTGGGATCAGAGGTTGGTTAATATTTTCTAAAAGTACTCTGTTTTTCAACTGTGATTTTAGTTGTATTTTAAAGTTCTTAAAATTTCTGTTATTTCTAAATTTTTATCTCTTTAAAATTCTTTTTGTGATATCATGGATAATAGACTTGAGGGTGCTGCTACTAACCGGCCACCTTTCTTTAATGGAAACAACTATGCTCAGTGGAAGCTAAAAATGAAAATTCACTTAGAAAGTATGAGCTTTGATATTTGGACTGCCATTGAAGTGGAATGCAAAATTCCCAGTACTGATAGATCTACATGGGATGAACCTACAAAGAATGCTTACAGTAATAATTGTAAATCTATGAATGCCTTGTACTGTGCTCTAGGAGATGAGGAATTTAATAGAATTTCTGCATGTAAAACTGCATATGAAATTTGGGATACCTTAGCTGTTTCTCATGAAGGAACAACTAATGTTAAGGAGATGAGATTGAATACCTATACTATTAAGTATGATAAGTTTAAGATGAAGCCTGATGAACCCATTTCTGATATGTATCTCAGATTCAATGAAATTGTCAACACAATGACTTCTCTGGGAAAGGATGTTCCAGCAAAGGAACAAATCATGAGAATTTTGAGATGTCTACCTGAAAGATGGAGAGGAACCTCTGTCTCCATTAGAGAATCATGTGACATTGGAGAACTGCCAGTCAAGGAACTAATTGGTAAGTTGATGATGTATGAAGAAGAACTCAAGGTAAACAAAGAAGAAGATGATGAACCTAAAAGGAAGTCTATTGCCTTCAAGACTACAACCTCAAAGAATAAGGATAAGGAAAAGTCTCAAGCTATCAATGAAAGTTCAAGTAGTGAGGAACGTGAGAATGATTCTGACAGTGATGCTGAGATGGCTCACATTTCTAGAAGATTTAAGAAATTCTATAGGAAGAAGATGTTTTTCAGAAAGTCAAACTACAAAGGCAAGTATGATAACAAAGGACACTAGAAAAAGGATTGGAAGAAGTCTGATAAATCAGATGAAGTTGTCTGTTATGAATGAAAAAGAAAAGGACACATAAAAGCAGACTGTCCAATGATGAAATACAGAAAGAAGTATGAATACAAGGATAACAAGTACAAGAAAGCCATGAAGGCTACTTGGAGTGATTCAGAAGACAGCACAAGTGAAGCTGAATCTTCAGACTCTGAAAGGAATCGAGCCAACATGTGTTTCATGACAAACACTTCTGAGGTAACATCAGAAACTCCTTCTTTAAATTCATATTATTCTGGAGATGATTATGAATGTGATAACATGTCTAAATCTGAACTGTTTGAATATTGTGATATGCTTGAAGAAACCTGTAATGAGCTTAATGATAAATATAAAGGTTTAAAGAAACAGTATGCTTTAAGTGTTAAGCATAAATGTTATCTGGATATAGAAGTAGAAAAGAATGCTCAGTTTCTTAAAGAGAATACTGAACTAAAATTGTCTAATGAAAAACTCAGAAAAGACTTAGAGAAGTTCACAAATGGCAAGAATACTCTAACACAAATTCTAGGTAAGAAAGTTGCACCTAGATATACTACTGGTATAGGATACCAACCTGGACCAAGAAAAGTTGCCAAAACTAGATTCATTCCTAAATCTGGACAGAAGATAGTTAATTCTGGAACTTCATATGCCTCAACCAGTTATATTCACAGTTATGGATCTAATAAGGTTTATCTTTCAAATAATGTTAACTCTACAAATTATATGAGACCCATTAGACAAATATGGATACCTAAAGTATCATTGGCTAACATGTCTGGACCCAAGAAAATCTGGGTACCAAAGTCATTTCCTGTTTAAATCTGTTTTATAGGAGACCTGCTTGAAGAGCTATCACAAGAAGATATGGTATTTAGATAGTGGGTTCTCAAGACACATGACTGGAGATTATTCTTGTTTCAAGAGATTAGTAAAATTTTATGGAGGCTTTGTCACTTTTGGTGATAATTCAAAAGGAAAAATCATCGGCTTAGGCCAGATTGGTAACACTGATTCAATCTTGGTTTCTGAAGTTTTATTTGTCGATGGACTTAAATATAACTTGTTAAGCATTTCTCAGTTGTGTGATGATTGTTTTTATGTGAAATTTAAAAATGATTCTTGCAATGTTTTTAACTCTAAAAATGTTTTAGTTTTTTCTTCTTTAAGAAATGAAAATGTCTATGCTGTTGATTTAGATTCTTTAGCTAAGCTGAATATTCCTTGTTTAAATGCTTTTCATAATGAGTCTTGGCTTTGGCACAGAATATTAGGACACTACAACATGCACTCTCTTAGAAAACTTTCTAGGAAGAACTTAGTTAGAGACTTACCCAAACTTGAATTTCTAGCAGACAAAGTTTGTAATCCCTATCAAAAAGGAAAGCAACATAAAGTTTCTTTTAAATCAAAGAAAGAAGTGTCAACTTCTCAACCTCTCGAGTTGGTTCACATGGATTTATTTGGACCTTCTAGAGTTTCTAGTTTGAATGGGAAGCACTATGTCTATGTTCTTGTAGATGACTTTTCTAGATATACTTGGGTATATTTTCTAGCTCACAAAAGTGAAGCTTGTTCTTACATTGTTAAATACTCCATGTCTGTAGAAAATCTTAGTGGACTCAAGATTAAGACCCTGAGAAGTGATCATGGTCGTGAGTTTGAAAATCATGAGTTTGATTCTTACTGCTCACACAATGGCTATAGTCACAATTTCTCTGCCCCTAGGACACCCCAACAAAATGGTGTAGTAGAGAGAAGGAATAGAACCCTGCAAGAAATATCTAGAACTATGCTCAATGAATATGAACTGCCTATTTACTTTTGGGCTGAAGCTATAAATACAGCTTGTTATGTCATTAATAGAGTTTTGATCAGACCAGTTCTTAAGAGGAACCCTTATGAGTTATGGAACCATAGGAAACCTAAGGTTAACTACTTCAAAGTTTTTGGCTGCAAAGTCTTCATTCTCAATACTAAAGACAATCTTGACAAATTTACATCCCAGAGTGATGAAGGAATTTTCCTAGGTTACTCTGTCTCTAGTAAAGCCTATAGAGTTTTCAATAAAAGAACCAAATGTGTGGAAGAATATGTTCACATCAAATTTGATGAAACTGATCCATATGAACCTAAAATCTCTCTTGAAGATGATCTCTCTGGTTTGAATCTCAATGATAAAGACAATGGACCTAGAGTTAAAACATCCAGCACTGGTAATTCTCCAGAATCAGCTTCTGTTGAACCTCGATCTGTAGATGAATCTGAAATCTCTAGCCCTATCTTTTCAAGACCATCTAGGACTCTAAAGAACCATCCTTTAGATGCTGTTTAGGAAATCTAGATAGAGGAACACAAACTAGAGCTTCTCTAAGAAATCAGGTTGAACATCAAGCTTTTCTTTCACAGTTAGAACCTAAAAATATCAATGATGTTATAAATGATGAATTTTGGCTAATGGCTATGCAAGAAGAACTAAATCAATTTGAAAGAAACAAAGTCTGGAAATTAGTAGAAAGATCTAAGGACTTTTTGACCATAGGCACAAAATGGGTGTTTAGAAACAAAGTTGATGAATCTGGAAACATCATTAGAAATAATGCTAGGCTAGTTGCACAAGGTTACAATCAAGAAGAAGGAATTGACTATGAGGAAACTGTTGCACCTGTAGCTATATTAGAGGCTATTACGATCTTACTTGCCTATGCATCACATCTGAATTTCAAGCTATATCAAATGGATGTCAAAAGTGCTTTTCTAAATGGTTTTATTGTTGAATATGTTTTTGTAGAACAACCACCTAGTTTTTTAAATCCTCATTTTCCAAATCATATTTTTAAACTTTCTAAAGCTTTATATGGTTTAAAACAAGCTCCAAGAGCTTGGTATGAAAGGCTTTCAAACTTTCTTATCTCAAAAGGATTTACAAAAGGAGTCGCTGATCCCACTCCATTTATAAAAAGGATTTCAAAAGATGTATTAATAGTACAAATCTATGTTGATGATATTATTTTTGGATCTTCTAAAAATTCCCTATGTACTGATTTTTCAAAGGATATGCAAAATGAATTTGAAATGAGCTTAATGGGAGAGCTTAAGTATTTTCTTGGTTTTCAAAATTTTCAAACTAAAGATGGAATTATTTTAAATCAAATTAAATATACAAAGGATCTTTTAAAACATTTTGGATTGGATAGTATTAAGGAAAGTGATACACCTATGAGTACTACCTGTAAATTGGATACAGATGAAGCTGGGAAACCAGTGGATCAAACCAATTACAGAGGTATGATTGGTAGTTTACTTTATCTTACTGCTAGTTGACCAGACATTATGTTCAGTGTATGTATGTGTGCTAGATTTAAAGCTAATCCTAAAGAATCACACTTACTGGCTGTTAAAAGGATTTTGAAATATCTTAAGCATACTATAAATTTAGGTTTGTTTTATCCAAAAGGACAATCATTTAACCTAACTAGCTATTCTGATGCTGACTTTGCTGGATGTAAGTTAGATAGGAAGAGCACATCTGGAACATGTCATTTGCTTGGAAAATCCCTAGTATCATGGTGTAGTAAGAAACAGAACTCAGTTGCATTGTCTACTGCCGAGGAAAAATACATTACTGCTGGTAGTTGCTATGCACAAATTCTGTGGATGAATCACACTTTATTGGATTATGGATTTGATCTTAAACATGTTTCAATTAACTATGACAATACTAGTGCAATAAATATATCTAAGAACCCTGTGTCTCACTCTAGAACTAAACACATTGATGTCAGACATCAATTTCTGAGAGATCATTATCAAAAAGGTGATATTTCTTTGAAATTTATTAGTTATGAACATCAATTAGCTGATATCTTCACAAAGCCTTTATGCTCTGAAAGAATGAAATTTATTAAACAAGAGTTGTGTATGATCGATCTGTGAAACTGATCTGTGAAACTGATCTGTGAAACTGATCTGTGAAACCGATCTGTGGAACTGATCTGTGAAACTGATCTGTGAAACTGATCTGTGAATCTGGTCTATGAAACTGATCTGTGAAACTGATCTGTGAAATTGATCCGTGAAGCTGATCTGTGAAACCGATCTGTGAAACTGATCTGTGGAACCGATATGTCATACCGATCTTTTTTATTATATTATAATTAATTAGCAACTTTCTTTTATACTTTTTATGGGAACCCTAAATGATAAAATAAATGATACGCGGCTATTTATCTTCTCTAAACCTTTGACCTTTCATTTCCCGCCGAACCTTTCATCCTCTCTTCCCCTCTACTTCGAACCTTCGAACTCCTGCCTTCCCAAAATCCTAAAATGGCTAAGCAAAAGAGACCAAGCAAAGGACCGGATATCCCTGTACCTTCAAAGAGTGCTCGAGGCGAGTCGAGTAGTACCTCTCAACGATCAACAAATCCAAACCTGGAAACTCGGATTATTGCTGTAGAAAGAGAAGTCAGCTCTGCGTGGCTTTTGTCAAGTAAGTCACTGTTGCTGCAAGTTCTTGAATCACAAGGATGGATAGACTGGTTTTCTAACAACTCTCGAATAGACTACCCGAAGCTGGTACATGAGTTCTATATGAATCTGGAAATCACTTTAGATGGTGTGGAGGCTGCCGGGATGTCGTCTATGGTAAAAGGAAAGAAAATATCCTTCTCATCTAAGCAGTGGGCTGAGTGCTTGAATGTACCTCATGAAGGTCGGTATGAGGATTATGCTGGGAATATTTCTCCAACATCTGATTACTACTCTTATGAATTAGCTCTGGATCTTCTGACTGGAAACAGAGAGTCACAGAGAATCACAGCTTCAGAATTAGATGGTGAATGCAGACTTCTTTTCAAGTTTATTCAGCACCAACTTTGCCCTAGGAGAGGAGATTTTGCTGCTGTAAAGTACCAGGATGTTTTCCTGTTGTTTCTTCTGAAAACACATGAGAAGATCAATTTGTGTAGATATGTGATGGTGCACATAGCTGGAATGGTAAAACTGTCCAAGAAAGCCACTGGATTTTTTTATTCAAAGATGATATCTACCATGCTCAAGAATCTAGAATGTATTGATGAAGATGATGAAGTTGATGAAACAGATCATACCTTCTGTCTCAACAAAGAGATCTGCAAGAGGATGAAAATCAATTGGAATCCATGGAAGAAGTGATAGGTTGCAGATGAAGATAAATTGTATGAAGCCTACAATTCCATAGATCATGGCAAGAGGCCAATGGATTTGAGAGACCCTGGCTGGAAACCAGATGAGGAACCAGTTTATTCTGATGATGATGAGCAAGAAGAAGGAAAAGATGAGGCCACCAAAGCCCAAGAGCAAGAAGAAGCTGCAACTGAGGAAGGAAGTATATCATCTCCTAATGATAGGAGTGATCTTGACACTGCTAGTCCCAAAAGAAGAATAGATTTTGGACCTGCTAGTCCACCCTTAACCCTACCAGACTCAGAACCTATTCTTGGTGATGAAGAAGATTCTGATACTGAAGAATATCACAGTGAAGCTTCTGAGAAGAGTGATGATGGACATGTTGATGATGCTGAGGCTTCTGTTGATGGTGATAACAGACCAGTGGATGGTCTTTCTGAAGATCAAATAGAATCACCTCAGTCAGAACAAGAAATACATATCAGTGGCAAGGTTGATTCAACAAAAATCAGTGGAACAGCAAGCTATGAGAAACCAAAATACACCATGTGTGCTGCTGTTTGGGATGACTACCCTGGTTATGCTGTGTTGGGCTTAGAATATTCTGAAGAAGAAGAAGCAATGCCAGAATCTACTGTAGCTGTGAAGAGGAACCTCCCAAGAGAAGCAAGGTCTGTTCCTGCTGTTGATCCTACAAATGTTAATCTACCTAGTTCTGGAATCTCTCAAGCTGATCGTAATAAGTTTAAGATTGAATTGCTAACTGCTGTGAGAGACACAGTTAGAGAGGAAATTTCTAATGCTCTTACTCAAGTGTCTCTACAAGTTTCTGAAAATTCATTGGAAGCCTTCTCACAATGAGTATCTAATGTTGTGAAGCCAGACCTGGCCAATACTGGTGAACTTATTGGCAGGCACATAGCCTTTTTGAATCAGACTATGAAGGATCTTCACACCGGCTTGGTATCTCTATCCAGCGAATTCCGATCAACCATCTCTGGTATGATGGATGTTTTGAGAAATTTGATTGAACATCTCAACAAGTCTGACCTAAGGAAGTTGAAAGCTGAGTTAACTCACATAGTTGTCCAAGCACGTACAGGCAAGGTAACCAAGATCACTACCCATGAGCTAGAAGCTCTAAGAGAAGTTGTGCATGATGAGTTAGCTGCTGTTAGACAAATTCTTGATTTAGAATCTTTGAGGAAGATGAAAGAGGTCTGTGATAACAGTCATAGGATGGCATTTGTGTATTCAGCAGATGCTAAGAAATCTCTGCAAGAGATCAAAGAGAAAGTTGATAATTACTTTTCCAAGATTTATACAAAGCATGAAATGGCTGCAAACTTCAAGGTGTTGGCAGAGAATCTGAAATTACCTCCAGTCACTCAGGCCTTCAAAACTCAAGTTCATCAGTTGCAAGATTTTACCCCTTCCTTGGCACAATTCATAGAGAATAAAGATGATTTTGAAAAAGCTATGAAGTATGGGGAAGAAGTCATTCAGGACCTCATTCATCTTTTGAAGCCCTATTTGAATGCACCGGCCACTGCAATCGTA
Organism: Viscum album; assembly: GCA_963277665.1. Taxonomy (NCBI): domain Eukaryota; kingdom Viridiplantae; phylum Streptophyta; class Magnoliopsida; order Santalales; family Viscaceae; genus Viscum; species Viscum album. The sequence goes on along the minus strand of OY728136.1, from coordinate 1,317,852,693 downwards.
GTTCCTAATTCTGAACCTCTCAGTGACTCTGATGTAGCTCCAAATCAGCTGTCTGTTGCTTAAGCTCTCTCTCAGTAAAGACCAGTCCCTCAGCAAGCTTCTCAACCAGCTCGTGTTTCTCAACAACAACTCTTTGTGGCACCTGCTCCTACACCTGCCCGAGTTGTCCTACCACCACTTCAGATTCTCCAAGTACAGCCTACCTCCAAGCCTTCAAAATTACCCACTATTGATCCCAAAGAAAAGGCAAATCCCCATTTTATCCCAACAAATAGTTGTGTAATGTGTTTTGATAGGGTGAACAATGTGCTGCTTGTAATATTCTGTACTTTATCAACTTTTTTTTCCTACTCTATGCTTACTGCTTTTACTTTCACTTTCTCTTCTATGTTTTCCCTCCTTTTTGAATATCCCAAAGGGAGAGAAGAAAAAGAATGATGTATGGGAGAAGAAAGATGTATGGGAGAGATATATTGGGGAGAAAATATGTATATATCTCAGGGGGAGAAATCTGTACAATATATATGGGAAATTTAAATTAAGGGGGAGATTTATATATCTCTTTATATTTATTCTCTTTATGGTTTAACTCGCATTATGTTTTTATTAATAATATATCATATTATTTAAATTTTATGATAAAGATTTGTGATTATCAAAAAGGGGGAGATTGTTGAGCCCTCTGGAAGATTGTTGATTTCAGGTCTATGATTGATGTTTTAATAATCACAAATCATCACATACCATTAATGCTTAATCTGGTTTGATTTCTAATAAACTTAATTAAAATCTGTTAATGAATCTGTTATCATGTTTTTGTCTATGCTTATTGACTTACAAGGTATTTTGGAAGTCTTCTAGTTTCAACAGACATCGGAAGCACCGATCCAATATCAACAGACATCGGAAGCACTGATCCAATATCAACAGACATCGGAAGCACCGATCCAATATCAAAGGACAACGGAAGCACCGATTCAATATCAACATACATCGGAAGCACTGATCCGATATCAAAGGTCAACGGTCGCACCGATCTGATATCAAAATGAGTCACCGATCATCTGACTCACCGATGCTGATCAAAATGAGTCACCGATAATCTGACTCACCGATGCTGATCAAAATGACTCACCGATAAAATGACTCACCGATGCTGATAAAAATGACTCACCGATCAAATGACTCACCGATGATGATCAAATGACTCACCGATCAAATGACTCACCGATGCTGATCAAATGACTCACCGATGCTGATCAAAATGACTCACCGATCAAATGACTCACCGATGCTGATCTATCTGAGTCACCGATCATTACTCACTAATGCTGATGACCTACTGATCACTTGATTCTTCAATAGTAATAAACAACTGTTTGAATTTCTTTATCTTTATCTTTATTTAATCTAACCAACGGCCATATTAGGTATATTATAATGCTCTGTCAATTAATTAATAAATGTTGTCGGATGTCAGGAAACCGTACCTCGTACCTGCAGAAAGGAAACTTTTTCTATCTTCCGAAGCACGTGACATAAATACAAGAAGACTCTGCTGAAGATAAAGGTGGATGGAAGAACACAAGAATAATATATAGAGGAAAGAAAGAAGAGGAAGAAAAAAAGAAAGACAGAACCTCATACACAATCAAGCCTACTCAAGAAGAGTTCTGTGCATACAAAAGAACATTGAAGAACTTCATCGACTACATCTCAATTCCTTTGAACCTGAAGCATACGACAGTCTTCTTCTCAAACAAAAACGAGAAGAGGACTCAGAATAAATTCTGACCAAACACAAAAGAGTCCAGAGCTACACTAAAATCACTAGAGCCATTTCTAAACACTACATCTCTTCTCTGTGATACATTTGTTTACATTTTGAGCAGTGTGTGTTATCTGCTGTATTAAACACACACACTGACTCCTTTACTTTCACTGGAGGATATGTAAATCCTCAGCCATCCTTTTTACACTTCATTTCCCACTGTGGATAGTCGTAGAGGTCGTGTGAGACCTGGACAGCTCTAAGCTGTTGTTTGTTTCCCCACGCAGATCTGTGGTAGAGGTCTTGTGACCTGGACAGTGTGTTCACTGTTGTTAACCCCAATCCAGGGTGTGGATCATTTTTATATAAACTTTTGAGAGGACTATGTCTCGGCTTGAGACTGAACCTCTTGGTTAATTCTCTGTGTTTATAGCTACATACTTTATCCATACCACATATTTATTTCATATTCCGCTGCTATTACTTTGAAATATAATTTATTTTCAAAGCTACTTTGATAGTTAAACTCATAAGTGTTTATATTTATTATAAACCAGTAAGTTAGTTTCAAAAGTTAATTTAATCATAAGATTAAGTTAACTGAGAACTAATCAATTTGAGAAACTAATTGAACCTTTATAATCTGTATAAATTCACTACAGTTTAATCTGTTTTTGAAATATGGGGATTTTAATCAACATTGTTTTTAACAGAAAATTTTAATTGGAACTCAATTCACCCCCCTCTTGAGTATCCACTCCGACCAACAAAATGAACTATGTTTCAACCATGAAGAATGTATGTCGTATGTAAGCATATGTAACATTTGCATTTTTCAACCATCATAAGGGAAAGAGGGTAAGATTTATTTTAGATTTCCATAATTATGATTATATACTAAATATCATATTTTTTATTTATGTAATATTATATATACCATCCATGTCATGTGGAAATAAAAATATAATCACATCTCTTTGTGAGGTAGTAGTCTCCCAAACACATGAATTATGTAATCATTTATCAATGGATGTTAAGGTAAGGCATTAAATGATATCTTAATTTTTCAAAATTAGAAATATGTATTTAGTATAATATATTATCATTAAATCTATCATTATGAATAACTATGAGATGCAATGATGGAAAATGAATTACATTAGTTCACGAGGTGTTAGTCAACCATACCAACAGATGATGGTTTTTTTCCCATTTAATAGAACATAAGATGGGTAAATATTTTGAAATAAACATAATAAAATCACAGTTTATAAAAGATACTATTTTTATTATATTTTAATTGTTATGAAATATTTAATGGTGGAGATAGAATAAGTAAAATGAAGGTGTTTGGTGAAGATGATTTCCTTCCCTTAGAGGAACCACTATGGATCTCTTATTAAAGACCATAAGGTTGGTCTTTTGGGAAGAAAAAAAGCTCTATAATGTGTCTAAGGATGTTGGAGATATATTTTTTAGTTTATTTTCATGAAAATTTATTGAGAGGTGTAACACCCAATAATGTTAAAGGCTTAAATGACTAAATGATATGACTTATGTCAATAAGGTGAACATTTTTTTCAGGAGCCTACATGGTTATAATTATAATGATAAATATTTATTGACTATAGTATTGATTAGGATGGGTGACCATTTGAGAAGTTTCATAGGTTGTGTGTCACTGAGGGGAAAGAATACTATAAAGAACATATGTTGTACTGTGGGGATAGTCCTTAGATAGATGTCCCATTCAGTCATGTGGGTGGGCCCTCAGTAGTGGACCACATGTCTGTAGTGTTAATGATGGAACCTAGTATGAAAGGACCCAAGGACCATGTTGTGGTGGGGTGTATCTGCTATCATTGGGTCCTAGTTTTTATACTGGTATCAAAGAAGGATCTCAACCATAATTGTTGTGGTACTACCTTGGTTGGGATGTTTGGTCCACAACAAGAACATTTTTCTCTAATGGGGGTGAATGTAACACCCCATAATGATAAAGGGATAATTGAATAGATGATATTACTCATGTCAACAAGGTGAACGTTTATTTTTGGGAGAAAACCTAGTTAAAACTCCACAATTAAGCGTGCTTTACCTTCAATAGTGATCACCTTATGGAATTTTTTCCAGGCTGTGTGTTTGTGAGGAATAAGAACACTAGAAATAGCATATTTTGGCCTTTGGGGACAATAATTAGTCATGTGACTTATTCGATCATTTGGGTTGGCCCTTGGTAGGGGACCATATATATGTTAGGAAAATAGTGACACATTGTGGGACAAGGCCCATAGATCATATTATAGTGGGATGTATGTGTTGTTATTAGGGCCATGTTTTTACAATAGGTTTAAATAAGTTAGTTGAGGTGATTCCCTTTTATAATTCATGAGGTTTTACGTTTTTGTAAATACTCAAAACTGTCCAATAATGGGAAGTCACTCTTAATATAAGTGACTCCAAAATTGATAAATAGGGGATTGGTGGGGAGATAAGGCTGAGCCATACCAATAAAACTAAAAATAACATATTTTATATATTTTATCCTCTATACCGATAAGGTTACTTTTACTATTCTAATTTTTTTTCCTCGGTAAATATTTTATTTACTATTTATAATATTCATTATGACTAAAAATTATGTTCAGATTATATTATATTATAAATTAATCTCATTATAAATGTGGAATCAATTTTATCATTTTAAATTCACATAAGTGGTAAATTTTAATTTTAAATAAAACCCGTAAGAATGATAAAAAATATTTTTCTAGAAAACAACATTTTCAAGGGAAAGATGGTTTTATATTATCAATATGAATAGAAATTATCATTATAAGAATATAATTTAATATATATATATATCTAGTATATATATTTCACTAAAACTATTCATTATTATCGATTATTTTAATTAATTAAAATTTAATAACAATATGCACATTAAATGAGATTTTTTAAATTTTTTTTGTTAAACCTAAAAATAATGTCATGTTAAAATACTGAATAAATTTTATTTAAAAGAAATTAATTGGATTATATAAAAACTACTAATACTTATATTATTTTGAAATTAAATTAAAGTAATAATGGTACATGTAAATTTCATAATTTATCAAAAAATGGTAGTTTTACAAAAAAAATGGGTATTTTCACTATTCGTTATATAATCAATACTTTCCAAAAAAATCCCAAAATTTCACCTTACATTAATCATGATATTATGATAAAAACACTATTTTTATTTTATATTCTAACATTTTTTAATGATCAAAAAATTAATTATAATATTTTCTCAAAAAAAGAAATAATAATCAATTTTGAAGTTAATGTATTATTTAAGCATAAAATGAATTTACTAACATTTAAGAAATTTTTATATTGAATTAATCAATAAAATTATATTATATAGTAACTTTATATATATATATTTTTTTATAATATTCTTATTCATATTCATAATTTCAATTTTAACGATTAAGTTATAAGGGTAATGTTTAAATAATAATATTTTAATAATATGTCACATTTTGTTAAATCTTATTATTGGATGTTATATACACTATCATAAGTAATATTATTTGGAAATATAGGGATGTTACATTATACCCAATTAAATAAACTACATCATTAGAATTTGACCCTATGCTATGTTTGATGTTTGAAATCTCCTTTCTACAAAGCCCACATTATAAAAATGGTTAATAAAACTTCATCTTAAAAGAGGGAATGGTAAATATGATGGACATTTGGAATAAAAAATATCTATGTTTTAATGTAAGTGAACAATGGTGTGAAGTGAAAATATGGACATGGAAGAAATGTGTAATAATAATAGAGAGTGATAGTGACTATTGATCACAATATAATGAATGAAAAATAGAAATTTAATGATCACAAAACAATTAATCTGTGAGGAGTTAAGAGACCATTTATTAATCGAATATGAAGGTAATATCATAAATTTTTTGTTTCATGATCCTTTTGGATGATTTAAGGAATTATTTGACAATTAAGGTAGAGTACACCATAAAATATACTTACGTCATATATTTTTTACATCATAAACAAATTTTCATCCTTTTCTTTGAGTCATTCACTTTCTACGTGATGTCTTACTCTATAGAATGAATATCCAACATGAATTTCATTTTATAAAACACTAAAACTTAATTTTAGTGGATCATGTGATCGATTAAAGGGTAACAACATTTTAATCTTATATTTATTAAGAACAAAATAGTTTTCAAAATATAAGATAACCACCAAAATGAATATGAATATATTAATTTTTAAAATTCAATAATAAAACCAGAAGTTTTATATAGATCATTCATTAAATAAAAAACCCAATATCCTAATTAACCTTAGTAACCTCAAAATGAAAGACGGTTTAAACAACATGGGTTATGTCATACCCTTCAACTTACAACTCCAAACACATTATAAATTTTTTCCCAAATAATCCTTTATGTTAAACCTAATGGTTATATATTTCTCAATCCAATAAAACTTTCCAAAAATATCATTAATCACCTAAAAATCCCAACAAAATAAATCTTAATCCTACACTATTTTTCCCAAAATAAATTTAATATTTATCCAATGAATGATTTACATAAATATAATGTCATACTGACCAGTACATCGCATAGTCCACTTGTAGGAAATATACCCTTTTCACCGTTCGGTTGTGGGTTAATATGCCCACGACCTTGCAAAATATTATTATTTATCATTATAATTGAAGGTTTTCATTTTTCTATAAATATGGAAAATCAAAAGTGATAATCATATTGATAATTTACCTTGCTCATATAATGTTCTCAAGAAAATTTTAAATATCTTCAAAATAACGTTACTCATCATATCAATTTGTAACCACTATGGTTTTATATACATCTTATTTCTTACACAAAAACACATATTATTAATTTATTATTATTATATAAACATAAAATATAGGATAAAACCTTAAGGGTACCAGTACCATTAAAATTATGACCGCAAAATATAAAGTTATTCTTACTCAAATGATTTTTTTACTAAACCCCATACCAATCTCAATGGTTATTTTACTATAAATGTATGCCAAATTACTCGTAATCTTCTTAGACTTTCATAACATAAAACCTAAAAATATACATTTATCCTTTGAAATTATGATCATCCTTAAACTTAATATACAACAGCACACTAAGTTTGACAAAGGTTATACATGATTATGATATATTCAATTCCTTAAAGATTGTTCATAATGAGTCTTTGAAATTATAAAACAAATCCCCCAGGAGTGTCGAACCCAGTGTACAATAAATACCATTATCATTCATCCGGTGACAATTGATTTAATGATAAATGTTACATTTTCAGAGTTTTTACATGTAGAGACCCCAACCCCAACAACCCGGACCATGTTATATACTTTATTAAATTGTCATTAGATTTAAGGAATCTTATCCTGATGGATCGCATTGTTTAGTAGTCTTGGTATAATAGATGCATTCATGATCCACTTATTATATTTTAGTTAAAAATTTACAAAAAAAAATTCAGGAATAAATTTATTCCTTCGTGCATATCCCTGAATACCAAACATACAGAATAATAAAAAAAGAAAAAAAATAAGGTTGATCTCAAATGATTAGGAAGGGTTAAATATAGTTGAAGCTATCATGGATAAATAAGAATAATAAATATAGAAAGGTAAATTACTAATCTCACATTCAATTCAAATAAATGGCCAATTCATAATCAATATATGAATATAAATAACTAATAATGAATTACATATTGATAAATGGATAAATAATAATCAATTTGAAAAAGTTAATTAACTAAAAACACATGTCATTTAATAAATAAAAAAATAATGAAATGCATCCATAGAAAATTTCATAGTGAAAATATCCTAGATAAAAATAACTCTAAATGAAGACATTGCTTAATTATCGGACATCATCTTTCCCAAAAACATGATACAATTACTAACAATATCTATCCTCAAGACAAATTGTATCATGCTGGGTAAACCCCCACTTAGCTGAGGTTGGCCAATTGATTAGTACCATGAGTCTATGGATGCATCGAGGGATCACATTAATTGGTCCCCAACCTATGTATTTCATGTCCAAAAAATTCCTTATATATTGAATAATCGATTTAATTCATAAAAAATGTATGCTATTGTCAAATATCCATATCGAATGAAGTGTAAAAATTTATCAATATTTATCCATTAAGACAAATAATCATCAAAGTAAGAAAAATATATAAAAATAATATGTGGATTAGGTAATTAAAATATTATTGATAATGAATATTGTTATATAGGTGAAATTGAATGTCCAACGAAATGTGAATAATTCAAGGAAATATAAATGAATTCAAAAATGAATCCGGGAAGTGAATGTAAATTGTTTATTTGATCAAAATGATTAAAAACCTTCCATTTATTAAATAAGGATGGTATAAATAAAAATCCATTAGAGTAATAATAAAGATTATTTTTCATTTTTAAATATAAATACTATAAATACATATTTTAAGACATTTTTAGGGAAATATCTTTCTTATTTTAGATTATATTTTGAAAATCATTTTCTTTGAAAATCTCTTCTAAAAACATTTTCTCTAAAAGGAACCTTGTAAACATTTTATTTAAGATTAAATGAAATAATGTTCATAAGGTTTGTTAATTACATACATGGAATAAAATTAAAAACACATTCTTTTTTCACTGTAAAAAGGAATAGAAAGTTCCTTGTGGAGAAAATGACAAGAAGAATCCTTTAACATTTTTTTATAAAAATCCATAAAGGAATTGTTTTTAAAAGGAAAAATGATTCATTTGAAAAAAATTATTAAAAATATGAAATGGGTGTAAATTAATTTTATAAATTATTTTGAAAATATTGAAAACATTTTGGAATTAATTTTTATTTAAAATCATTTGGTAGGAAAACATATTTCTGACTAAAGGAGGGATTAAAGTAAAATTCTCATGAAAACATTTTATGTGAAACAAATTACAAAAAATAGTAATATTACTTGAAAATAAAAATAATAACAAAATTTGAATAAAATTAAATTGCTTTTCAGATAATACTCATGTTATTTCCTTCAACTAATATTTTCTAATTAAAAATCCCGATTAGAATGAGATTGTGAAATAAAATCTTAAAATGATCATAATATTGAAGTGGGCATTAATCAAGGAATGGATTATGTGTAACAACTATAATGGAAAATAAATAAAGTGTAAATAAAAAATAATATGATTAAAATCTATTAAACACATAATCTTAGCATTCCTTAATAAATGAAGTAGATGTTTAACCCAATGAGTGGATATTGAGTAAAAAACCATTACCACTTGATAAATTTTAATTAAAATCTAATTCAATGAAATAATTTAATATTAAACTTAAAATACCATCAATAATGTATTATTCATGATATTACATGCCAAAGGGAAATTATATGAACTGTATAAATGAAATTAGGTTTATATCATTTAAGTATGCCTCAAGGAAATGAAATTAAGACAAAATCCATTACCTTATGTTTCCATTTGGTTTAGCATGTTTTAACCTAATTTATAGTGGTTTTATACATAATATTAACTTATACTGGATCATATTAATATTTATAATATCATATATTATCCTATTATAATATCTTATAACTTGTTCATCAATGATCTTGCATTATTTTTATTATTTCAGATGTAAATTACCTTGTTTTCTAATGCATGTTTCTTCATTAATGGTCCAGTTCATTAATATATTATATTATTATATCATATCTGGAATAATAATCATTAAATAAATGTCTTTTATATTCATTATATATGCGTTTAGAGTAATTTATAAATATTAGATATAATAAATTAAATACACTATTCACATAAACGGTTGGTCAAATGAATGCATGAACACTATTTCCATTTTATTATCATATCGAAAGAAAGAAAATTAAATGATATATATATATAATCATTAAATTAATATTTTTATGACATTTATATCACATATTTTTATTAAAACCATCCTTAATAATTTCCATGTGATGCATGAATGAATCACATGCTTCACAAGGCGATAGTCCTCCACACACAGACGACATTATCATATTCCCACAAGATGGAAATTATAAAGGTATGTGGGATATAATAATTAAATAATTATAACAAAATAATTAATATCATATATAAAATATAAGTTCCTTATTATTCCCAACCATAAAAGGTGGTAATGTAAAAATGAATAATATCGGTTCGTGAGGCGGTAGTCCGCCACACACACAGACAACGGTTTTGTATCCCATTTGAGGGAAGTGTGTGAATTTTTAGAACATAAAATTATCAAAAAAACAACCCAATATATTTAAAATCTAATATTATTATACAATACATTGTATAATAATAATTTAAGGATGTGGAAAAACAAAAAAAAATAAAAACACTCATCGAAGAACATTTCCTCTTCTATATGTATCCTCTTTAGTCTTGTACTAAATCCTTAATATTTTTTCTTTATACCAAAAATAATGTATATAGGATGATTGGATGGAATTTTAAAAGTTATTTGAGAAGTTATTGGCTGAAAAAGTGGTTTTAATGTGTGAAGAAGGGGTAGATTGAGTTCCCTTTTATATATACTAAAATATATACACTATTAGGAATCCTTCATTACCTAATGTGGCTCCAAAACTATATAATAATGGAGGGTCGGTTTACGTGTTCTATAAAAAACATTCATGTACCATAATAAATTATTCCTTAGTTATTATGTTTACTCAATTTTACCCATGTTATTTTTTCCATGTTAACTTGTGTCTTTTTATTTACTTAGTAAATTTATACGTTAATAAAAAAATAAAAAGGTGATTTATTATATAAATTATACAGTATTACAATTAATATGAATTTCAATTTATTAAATAACAATTCTACATTTATGTAAAATTAGATTTGACACAAACACATGTAATGCACAAAAACATGTTTAGAAAATAATTGCTCTAATTAATTTTCACTATTTTCACTATCCATTATGGAAACAAATAAACATGAAGATAATATATAATATACAAAAATTTACATTAAAAAAACTGAATCCATTTTTATAAATTAAAATCAACCATGTGGAATAATCAAATTCAAAATTAATCATGCATACGCAATGAGAAAGAAGGATTTTGAAATACAAATATTCAAAAGTTTACAATGTTTTTATACCTAAATACAATATTAATGTGATACAAATTAAATAAATTGGATTAATATATTTATTTTTGAACAAATTTTACTTCAAAAAAATTCAACATTTAATTTCACAATATAACATATTTATAAGAAACTACAATTTTCAATTATAATCTAGTATGTTTTCATTATTCATCAAAAAATGAAACATCTTAGAAAAATCCCAAAAATATAAGTTATGATAATTTTCATCTTCAAATTTCAGAAATTAGGTTTAATATTTCTTATAAATTATAAAAAAGTGTAAAAAAATAATTTAAATTTATGTATGTCAAGCTCGACTATATCATTGTTGTATGAAAATACATTTTTTCCAAAAATATTTCTTTTTCTTTTAAATTATTCTTTATATTATTTTTAATCAATAGACAACAAATAAATGTGCTTAAAATATATATTCTCATAATATATTTAATTTTATTAATACCTTACATTCCAAAATCTGGGTGATAACTATCATATTAAATAATAATATTATTAATATATTATTAATGTTCGGTCAAAATCAGTCTTACATGTAACGAAAGATATTGATGAAACATTTTTACATGTAACACAAGATAAAATTAGTTTTACATTTATTTTAAGTTATATAATGTGTTTAATTTATTTGTAATAGTTAATATATCATAATGTCTCGGGATGTTATATTCCATTTGAGGCTGTTGTTGCGTGTCAAACACATTATCAAATTTGAGGTTCATATTTTAAAAAATATGGATTTTATATTCTCCAAACCATTAATATAATTCTAAAAAAATTAAAATTTATATCATTAAAAAAAATATAAATTTTGATATATCATTATTAAAAACCCACATCATAAAATAGTTAATAAAATATCCCCTTAATAGGAAACAAAAATAAGTACAAAGGTCATGTAGAATAATAAATATCAATGTTTCTAATTTGAAATACATTGTTGGAAAGTGATGATATGGACATAGATTAAAAAGATTAAATATTTTAAGAGAATTATTTAGTACTTTTATCGAAAGAAATAGAATGATAGATTTAATGTTAAGCGTCTGAAAACAATAAATATATTATGATTTGAAACATCATCGGATTAATCGGTTATTAATGTAATATGGTAATTTTTTTAGGATCCTTTTTTTAAATGATGAGGAAATATTTTACCATATAAGAATATAATGAAATGTTCTTAATTGACATGTATGTATTTCCTAAAAACAATGTCATCCTTTTATGATACTTTGATCAATTTTTAACTTTTCCCTTTACTCTAATAAATGAATATCCAAAAATGAATTTTTTATGCTTGAGGCAATAATATTTAATTTTAATAGATCAAAAGATCCATAAAGTGCGACATGTATTTCTTCTTATCTCAAAATATTTTCCAATACTAATATGGTTGTAGTAATTCATCCCATAATTTAACATCCAAAACTCAAAATTAATACTATTTTTTCATCACTAATAATTATTTTTATATAATTTAATAAATGAAATAATAACCAGGACATAGCATAGTCCAGTGGTACGTTCTAAAACCTTATCAACCATTGATCATGGGATCACGATGCCCTACATTTCTATATGTGATGGGTTATCACCATGTATATGGGTTTTCCATTTTCAAAATTATATTAATATAATTCATATATAGTTCTAAAAAGTATTTTGGGCTTCCTAGAAATATAATTAATTATTTAATTATATTTTTACTAAGGTTTTAAATAAATATATATTCACAAAGTATAATAAATTTTTTTTACTATTATTACACTGTCATTAATGAGTCTATTAACACTAATTTCTATCAATACATTTAAACGTATGTCTATAAAATGAATAAGAATTATTCCTCAAATAAAATTTTCACTAAAACATAAACCTTACATAAATTTATTAAAAAATATATCTAATATTGGTAAACTCTCATCATATAAAACATAAAAATATGTGTTTGATATTATGAATATATGATCAATATTACACTCATTAACTCGGGATATTATCTATAACTCTTATGTTAATTAATACAAAATTGAATCTAATATTTAACACAATCCTTAAATTCTTCATTATTATTATAACCAAAATACTATTGGTAAAATAATTAAAAATTTTAATTCTTAAATCCAAATAAATAAATACGTCATATTTTTTATTTACAGATAAGTCCTTATTTGTTATAGGGTTTATAATAAGTCATTAATTGTCCTTATCTATTCTAATCCTTCATAATTTTATGTAAGCAAATTAGTGAATTATCTTATGCATATCCCCAAGGAGTGTCAAATAAGGTGAACAATGAGGAATATTTTCGTGCAACAAGTGACGATCGGGTCCAACCCAATGTGCCATTTTCAGAGTAATTACCCCTAGGTGCATCTATTCCAAAAACACATTAATTTGTAGAATCCAGATAGGAATGTATTATATGGAATAGATTATGTGATAAATCTTTTCCCCTTGTATATTACTAAACATCCTTTGATACCAACTGTAGTGACCTCGACTCCAAAAACACGGTGTCAGTTCCTAGTACCATTACTTTGGCACGAGGTATATGGAATCACATCCTAAATGACAAAAAGGTTTAGTAGTAATTATAAAGTTGATACATAATAGATTCATATATTATATTTGAGAATAAAAATTAATACTTATTTTTTGATAATAAATATATTTACTCTTGAATATACATTCATATCAAATATAATAATCTTCATGGAATCCAGGGGAAAGGGAAGAAAAGGGTGAGCTAAAATTTTCAGTAAGGATTAAGTATAACATAATATATCACAAATCAATAATAATAATAAATGTAAAGGTAACTAACTGATCACATATTCCATTCAAATAAATAGACAAGTAATAATAAATATGTAATGGTAAATTATAGATCAAACATTTCCATTAAATGACTAAATAATTCATAATCATGATAGAAAGGTAAATAACATTAAACACACGCTATTTAATCAATAAAAAGATAATTAAATGTATACATAGATTATTTCATATTGAAAATATCCTAGATAATGATAACTCTTAATGAAGGAAATTTTTAATTATTGAATATCATGTTTCCTATGAACATGATACCTTTACCGTCAAGATACTTCCTCCAAAACAATTAATACATTAAGGATAAAAACCCACTTAACTAAGGCTAGTCAACTGATTCATCCCCTAGGACTACTAGTGCATTGAGGAGATGAAATTAAATTTTCCAAACCAGTGTTTTTTATGTGCAATATATTCCTCATATATTGTATAATTGATTTAATTCATAAACAATTTCCATTATCTTCAAATATCTGAATTGAGTAAAAGATATATATATATATATATATATATATATATATATTTCCCCTGTTAATCAAATAACTAGAAAATAAACCCCATAAGTAAAAATGTTATAACAATTTTGGAATAAAAATATTTGTCATAAATAATATTTTCATATATGAGAAATTTAATGTCCATGTGAAAGGTAATAATTCAAGGAAAATTCAATGACTACAAAAAATTAATAATGGAACTGAATATGAATACTTACCTTGGTAAAAAAATCATAAACATTCTAGTGCATGAATAAGGATGGTATAAACCTACACCCTTTTGAGTAAGGATAAAGGGTTTTCTTCATTGATGAATAAAAGTACCATAAAAATATTGTTAAAAAAAATTCTTGATGAAAATATTCATTTCATTTTCAAAACATTTTTAAAATCATTTTGAAAACCACATTTAAAACATTTTCTCTAGAAATATCCTCATAAAATTCAAAGGAAGATTTTACGAAATGATGGTAATAATGGTGGGTAATCACATAAATTCTGTAACATTAAAAAAATTCTATTTTCAATGTAAAATTCTTTGGAAAGTGCCTTGTGTTGAAAATGATAGGAAGACTCCATTCGAATTTTTAGAAAAACCCAAATGGGCATTTTTTGAAAAGGACATAAGATTCCATTTATTTTTTTAAAAAAAAGAGTAAAAATCGGTGAAAATTATTTTTATGAATCATTTTTAAATGGATAGGAATATTTTTTATTTTTTTATAAAACATGGTTTTCCATGAAAACATATTTCTGACTGAAGAGATTAAGAAGTTGTATTTTCATGAAAACATTTTCAAAAACATATTAAGTATAAATGATTATAAAATAGGAAAAATTACATTAAAATATCATGAATAACTATAGGATATGAAAATTAAATGGTTTATAAATAATATATAATGTAATTTTCCTCAACTGATATTCATGAATAAACAATTTCAATTAGAATGATGTTGTGAAATAAACTTTTAAAATATTCTTATCATTGATGTGAGAATTAATCAATGACTCAATTATATTTTTCAACTATAAATCCACAAAAAAAATAATTTTAATAAAACATAAGAATATAAAAATTCATTAAACATATAATCTTATCATTCCGTATTCAATGAAGTACAATTTTAACATAATGAGTGAAAATGGTGTAACAAAATACCTGACCACTTGGTAACTTTTAATTGAAGCCCTATTAGATTAAATAATTCAAATTTAAACATATATTAAAAAACATAATGAATTATTAATGATATTACATGTAAAATGGGCATTATGTAAACCACATAAAGGAAATGGGGTGCATAACATTTCAATATGACTCAATAAAATAAAATTTAGATGAAATCAATTTTCTTATGGTTCCATTTGGTTTAACATTATTTAACCTACTATATAGTGTTTTTTAAAATTTTATTAACTTACAGAAAACATATTAATATTGAAAATATCATAGTTTATCATATTATAATATAATATAACCCATTCATTAGTAATTTTTCGTTTTTTTCATTATTTTTTGTGTTAATTGCCTTATTTTCTCATGTGTGTTTCGTCATGAAGGATTCAGCTCTTTCATATATTATATATTTATATCACCTATAGATTAATAATAATGAAATAAATATCATATATATTTTTTTTATATTTATTTATAGTAATTCATATATTTTTAGTGATAGGAAATGAAATACACCATTAATGGACACATTGGGGTGTACGTACACATGAACATTGTTTCCATTTTATTATCATTTTGATAGAATGAAAATTGAATTATATTTATATATATTATCATTAAAATGCAATTTTTGTATCATAAATATCACATAAATTTATTAAATCCATCATTAATACATTCCATTAGAAGTGTGAATGAATAATATCTCTTCAGGAGGTGGTGGTCCATTATACAAATGGAAAACATTATTATATACCCAGAAAAATGAAATCGTAATGATATGTGTGACATAATAATCTCATAATCATAATAACATCATATATATTATTAATATAATATATAAAATTTAATTCCATTATTATTCCCAACCTTGAAAGGTTGTAATGGAAAAATGAATGAAATCAGTTCGGGAGGTAGTAGTCCAATGTACACCTCAAGGAAGACTTCATAACCCATATTATGGATGTGTGTGAGGTTTTTGGCTGTAAGAATAAAATTAAAACATATAAAAATATTTTAGATACTTTTTCATTATAAAATTAGAGTATAAGAATAATTTATGGCGGTTGAGAAATAAATGAAACCAAAATTATCGATGAAGAACAATAAATAATCTTTGGGAATCCTCTTTAGAATTGACCTAACACCATAATATAATTGTTTTTATCATAAAATAATGTTTATATGATGATTTTAGTGAATTTGGTAAGTGATTTTATTAGTTTTTTATGGAAAATTTGGTTTTAAAGGGGATAGTGAGTTCTCTTTTATTGTAACATCCCAGGTAAATGAAGTATAAGAGATTTTCATATTTATTAATATGTGTGAATTATATATTAATTTTACTTTAAGGGGTTTCTATGTTCTATAGCATACCTGATACGCAACAATGGGTTTCTTTGAAATCATACGTTGCACACTAATAATATAATATTATTATTATAAATGGTAGTTAACTACAAACTGTTGTATTGGTGAGAATTAAAAAAATTAACTAAAATATGATTATACAAGATTATTAACTGTATTTACTTTTATCTAATAAAATTTAGAGGCTTAAGATGTGAATGAATCAAATGTTATGCATAATTTACATTAAAAGGTCGATTTACTGCCTTTTAATGGTGAACCAACATTAAATATAGTTTTGGACAATTTAATAAATTCCATTTGACCTAATAAAAGGCTTATTTGGAATGGGGACATCAAAATATACCTTGTGTAAATTTTTGGAGTTTTTCTGATAAGGTTCATTTTTTAATGAATAGTGAAAAACATTGTATTTTAATTCAAAAATGCATTTTAATATAATTTATTTACATGTTTATATTGCCATTATAATTGGTTTTAAAGTTTAATAAAAATATTATTATACCATTTAATCCAATTTTGGTCATTGGAAGCGATTTCACATTGAAATTGGACTTAATCACTTGTCCATCTTTTGATAGTTATTAATTTTTAAAAACACGCTGTTTGTTTTGAGAGCGGGAATAAATTTTAAATTAATTTATTTCAGTTTTTTTATTTGAATTTGGATAAATAGATTCCATATTTTGATTTAGGAGGTCCAAATTTTGTAAATATGAAACTTTTTTTAGACATTTTAAATATTTACTTCAGTAAATATTTTATTTACCGTGGTTAAAGGGGAAATCATGTAAATAAAGGTAAAAAATAATATTTTAATAAAATAAAATTACCCTTAAACGTGTCTTAATTATATTGGATGAGTAATTTCTGATCATGGGAATCTTTGGGTCGATTTTGGCACCCCATTGTGCCTCTTATGAATTTTAATGACATTTTAGATTAATTAATTAAATGTAAAGACAAAAATTACAAAAACAAATATCTCTTTGTAAATTAATTTTTATATTGTGTTATAGAACTAATATTTTTGACTGTAAATATTAATTGGAAATATAAATATATTTCCTATATAATGGAAAATTTATATAATTTGTAGACAGCGATTAAATTAATTTATTTATGACAAATTAATGATGCAGTGTCTACCGCATTAATAAATCATTTAAATAAATAAGATTATAAATATTACAATAACATCCAAAACCTGTAAAATTCTTCTTGGATGATTTTATATCAATTATGAGTCTTCATATCTTCGACTTTAATAATTTGGGACCTTTAGAAACCGAATATCATTATATAATAAAATAATATTTTCACAGTTTCCTAAAGAGCCCCTCCTCCCCCTTATAAAAGGAGACCATTTCTAACCAATTCATCACAACTCTCAAGACTTTTTGCTCGTCCAAAATCTACCAAATTAATCTCCCCACATCCCTCTCCTCCAACTAGAAGCCTTACCTTAGGCATAAGGCACTTCAATAAACCATTTTGGTTTAAACCAATGTTAGTTACCCAAATTAAAGGTAACGGTTTCTCTTAAATTATTTTGTATTATTTTGTTTATTTTCCTTCTCCAACCCCTAAACTCTTTTTATTCATTTATTTTATTAAAACACCAATATCCTCAATATACTAGGATGTTTTTATGAGAATTATTTGAACTATACTTACACACACCTCCATCTAATGGG
Source organism: Viscum album (assembly GCA_963277665.1). Taxonomy (NCBI): domain Eukaryota; kingdom Viridiplantae; phylum Streptophyta; class Magnoliopsida; order Santalales; family Viscaceae; genus Viscum; species Viscum album. The sequence goes on along the minus strand of OY728136.1, from coordinate 1,317,834,089 downwards.
TAAAGAACATACTATTTCCCTAGATGGAAAACTAACTCCTCCTAAAACGATGATTGTTCGATTATCTACTACCACCTCTCATGGTGGAAATTAAGATGGTACTATATTTATATATTCTATATGTTATTTTTATGTTTTATTTTTCCTTCTGTATTTTTACTTTATAACATACCATTTTGGTTTCCATTATGTGTAAACACGATAATTTCATTTTAGGAAGTGTAGACTATCGTCCCCTCAAAGTGATATGACTTTTTCATGCCACATGTGGAACGTCTAAAGGATGGAGTTAATTATATTATATGGTATTATACTGGAATTATAATATACCTATGTATAATTATATTTTAATTCCATTAAAATATGAAATAGAAATGAAATCTGCGTTCATGCGGACGTACGGCTTACCGTCTCCATGAACAGTGCATTTCATTTCTTATCTCCAAATGTTATATACTATTATAAATACATGTATATATGGCATATATATAATATATATGATATCCAAATCTTGAATATCATTCTTTATATAATAAACTTTTGACCATGTGGACAACTAGTAACTATATGCTGTTCATTTTTTACAGAAGTACCAAATATTGACAAAACGAACCTTATTCACTTAAATGATTACGTAATTTTTATAAGATGGTAATAAGAGATATAAAAGGAATAATAAAATTGAAAAAGGTTCTCAAAAAAGTAGATATTAATGTTAGTTTATTATTCAGGATATTAAAGAACAAACGGGTCAAGTCGGACACGAGGTAATGGACTTCGTCTCAATCTCCTTTCATTGAGGCATATTTTGTTTTAATACACAACTTTCTATTAGACGCTGTATAAATACCATTTAATTTTCCAAGGGAATATTTTTCTATGAATCATTTTACTTAACGACAAAAATAATTATTGTTTACGTAAGCGGTTAAAATGACCTTTCCGCCGCCGTAATTATTATTTGATCTTTGGCTTCATTAACAAGCCGTAATGTTTTTAAAAGGAAAATAAATACCATATACTCTTTTACGTATTTTGATATAGAAAATGGTTTTGATAATTGATTTTTTATGTCAATATATTTAACTTATATATTGTGATTTAAATGTGGAAATGTTTAGTTTCCCTTATATATGTTACATGTCTTATGATTTTATAATGGTACTTAGACATTTTACGGGTGGTTATATGATAAACAAAATGACGGGTGGTGCCAGGATAAACTAGGATGGGTTATTACGTTATAACCACTAATGAATTGGGTATGTAAGTCACCTGTATGGCTATTCAATTTAGTGATATGTGTGGAAGTTGACCGTATGGTTATTCCATTTAAGTGTCTTTATGTCCCAAGTTACCTTAATATGTTATGTGTTCTTTATATGGGTTTTATGGTAATCTTTTGGTTAAAAAAGGGTAAGTAGTGATATTTTATTTGGTGAACATTATTTACTAATTCATAAAGGTGAAAAGTATTACTTATGTTAAAGTATACATGGTTTACTTGTTGTTTTGAAAAAATAACAATTTTCTTTCTTTGTGTATCCCTTACTGAGCTTTTTATGCTCATCCCATGTTTTTTAAAATTTTTTCACAGGGCATAATGTGGAATAGGGTAAGGATGGGATAAAGGAAAAGTCATGCTATCATAAACATGTAACTAGACATGACTCTTTTTTTCAAGAGGTCTTGTTTTATGAAGAAAAATTGAAACTGAGTAGAGTTGTATAATTTTTAATCCTTTGAGATGAAATAGTTATGTCCAAATTCTCTAAAAATCTAAACCAGAAAAGATCCCCAATGTAAATTATTCATTTAATTCAATATTATGTAATGTTTCAAGGCCGGGTACTTATAGTTGGTATCAGAGGACGGTTTATACAACTTTAGGAGTAAGGGTATTGTTAAATAAATTTCCATAAATTAATTTAAGGTAATATTGAAATGATATAGTATTTACAGATTACCATGTTGCTTCGCCTATGATATTTCTGTGTTCGGAATGGTTTTCTGCAGAGGAAACAAGGCTGCTATGTTGGGACAACATCAGAAGGAAGACAACATTCCAAATCAGAAACCTGAGATGGTTGTAATAGGAACTGATCAGTTTGTTGTAGTGATAACATAGTTGACTTAGGCTATAAATGGTGGGGGTATCCATGCACGAGATCAGCCAGATCAACCACAGAGTAATATGTTAGTAGTGGACCATCTCATGAGGCAACATCCCCAATCATTCAAAGGATCATCTGACCCTGTTCTATCTAAAGGGTGGATTAAAGAACTGGAGAACATTTTTAATGTCATGGGTTGTTCAGAACATCAAAATGTTAGTCTTGATGTTTACAGTTTTGAAGGTGAAGTTGATCTGTTTTCGTCGATGGTGAAAAATATCTGGGATAGTGAGAAGATTGATGCTCTTGTTTAGGATGAATTCAAAGGTATGTTTCTTGATAAATATTTTCCTAAGGTGGTTTGTATTAGGATGGAAAAAAAATTCTTGGAATTGAGGCAGGAGGATGACTCAGTGGTTTCTTATGAAGCAAAGTTCACTCGACTATCAAGGTGTGCACCAAATATCATCTGAGATTGTGATATTAAGATAAATCCATTTTACTCGGGACTGAAGCCATGATATCAAATATCATTAGCCTCTTGTAAGTTCAAAAGTTATGAAAAACTAGTTTGATATGTGGAGAAGGTGAAAATGGAGTTTTCTGATGATCAGGAGTCCTTTGACAAACAACAGAATAAGAGGTCCAGTTGGTAGGCAAAGGTAAAGAATTAATCAAAGAATCTTGGAGGAAAGAAAATTAAATATCCATCTCATGAGAAGTGTGGTAAAAATCATCCTGGAGAATGTTTATCAAAGTCTGTAATGTGCTTCCAGTGTGGTAAGTCTGGTCAAATTGCTCGTAACTATAAAAAAGAAGATCAAGTAGGAAATGAAAAGCAATCGGTAAGATGTTTTATGTGTAATGAAATGGTTCATTATGAAAATGAGTGTCCAATAAAGAACTCAAGTGAGGGAAAGCAGCCAGACTACATGTATAAAGGATTGGTGAAATCCTTTGCAACTACATCAGAAGATTTTGGGCCATCAAACGAAGTAGTATCAGGTACACTGTTTGTTTGTTCATATTATGCTAATGTGTTGTATGATTCTGAGTCTACACAGTCTTTCATTTATGAGAAGTTTTCTAATAAATTGAGAATTCCATCTCAAGATCTGAATATAGAACATATGGTAAAAACACTTAGAGTAAATGATGGGAAAAAATGAAAACATAAGAACCTTCCTATCCTTGTGTGTGGGAAGAATCTACCTGAAAACATTATTGTTTTGCTTCTTGTAGAGTTTGATGTTATTTTGGGCATCGATTGGATGTCTGTTTATCATGATAAGATTGACTACAGAGCTAAAGAGGTTTCATTTCAGAAATATTTATAATTTCTGTACAATAATGAACCCTAGATTTTGATAACATATCAGGAAGCCGAGAAACTAGTAAAACATGGAAATGAACGTTACCTTGCACATATTGTTGAAAATAAAGAATGTGTTGATATTAATGATGTTCCATTGGTAAATGAATAGCTTTATTTTTTTCCTGATAAGTTTCCTAGTATTATACCTAATCGGGAAGATGAATATATTGTTGACTTAGTTCCTGATGATGAGCCAATTTCAAAACCCCATTATAGAATGGATCAAATTGACGTTTTATATTTAAAAAAGAAATTGAATGAGTAACTAGATAAAGGTTTCATTCGACCTAGCACATCACTATTAGGTTCTCCTGCCTTGTTTGCTAAAAATAAAGATGGTTCAATGAGACTTTTCATTGATTATGGAGCTTTGAATAACATCACTATTAATAATAAGTATCCTATGCCCCATATCGATGATTTTTTTGATCAGGTCTAGGAAGCTCAATATTTTTCGAAGATTGATTTGAGGTCATGGTACCATTAGTTGAATGTAAAGGAATCAAACATTCCAAAGACCTCATTTTTTACTAGATATGACCCTTATGAATTTGTAGTTATACCTTTTTGGTTAACCGAAGCACCTTTTGTATTAATGGATCTTATGAATAGAATTTTCTGTGAGTTCTTGGATAAGTTTTTGGTTGTGTTCATTGATGATATTTTGGTTTATTATAAAATTAAAGATGACATTAAAGTCATTTAAGGGTTGTCTTGAAAACATAAAAGAAAATAAACTTTATGGGAAATTCGGCAATTGTGAGTTCTGGTTACAAAAAATTTATTTCCTTGGTCACATTATTTAAAAAAATGGCATAACAGTTGATCCTGCTAAAACAAAATTTGTTGAAGAATGGCCAAGACCAACAAATATAACCAAGATATATAGTTTTCTTGGATTGGCATGTTATTACCGGAGGTTTGTTGAAGCATTTTCATAGTAAACTAGTCCAATGACTAAGTTAACTCAAAAAGGTGTTAAGTTCATTTGGACAAAAAAATGTGATGATTTTTTTCAGGAACTGAAAAAAAAGATCAGTGAATGCTCCAATTTTGGAACTACCATAAAAAAATAGAGAGTTTTTTATCTTTATTGATTCATAATTGAAAGGAAATGGTTGTGTCCTAATGCAGAATGATCAGGTAATTGCTTATGCTTCACGTCAGATGAAACCTCATGAGTTAAATTACCATACACATGATTTGGAATTAGCTATAGTTGTTTTTTCTTTAATAATTTGGAGGCATCATTTTTATGGAGTAAAATGTAAAATATATACTAACCACAAAAGTTGAAAGTATATATTCACTCAAAAATAATTCAACTTGAGATAGAGGAGATTGTTAGAATTAATTAAGGATTATGACTACACAATCCATTACCATCCTGGAAATGAAAATAAAGTGGCTGATGCTTTGAGTCAAAAATTTAATGTCTCATTAACCATGATACATTTAGAGTGAGATCCTTTGGTTTTTTATTTTATGAAATTTTTCATAGAAGTTGTTAGTTCCAAAAATTCTTTTGTTTTATTTCAGGTGTCAGTGAATTCATCTCTATCAAACAGAATAAGGCAAGCGCAGAAAGAAGATAGTGAGTTGCAAAAAAATTTAGAGTTTGTTTACATGGGTAAGTTACCTGATTTTAACAGCGATAATGATTCATGTTTTGAAGTTTGGGAAGATACTATGTGTGAGTTGTGATTCATAGTTGAAGAATGAGTTGTTTTGTGAAGCTCAAAGCTCCCTGTTTTCAGTTCATCCTGGTAGTACTAAGATATACATAGATCATTGGGAGTATTACTGGTGGGATGGAATGAAAAGAGATATTACTGGTTTTACTGTCAAGTGTTTGACTTGTCAATAGGTTAAAGTAGTGCGGAAGTTACCGAAAGGGATTCTTCAGCCGTTACTAGTGCCATAGTGGAAATAAGAAAATATATCCATGGACATTATTGTGGGATTACCAATGAAATATCAAGGTAATAATACAATATGGGTTATAGTTGATTGATTGACCAAATCTTCTCATTTCCTTCCTATTCGAGATACATTGTCTCTAGATCAACTTTCTTGGTTGTATAGTGAAGAGATAGTAATGTTTCCTGGAGTTCCCCTCTCTATTATATCTGATCGTGATCCCAGGTTTACTTCTAACTTTTGGAAAGGCCTTCAGAAGTCGTTGGGTACTGAATTAAAATTTAGTACATATTTTCATCCTCAATCTGATGGGCAGTTAGAATGAACAAATCAGACCTTGGAGGATATGCTACATGTTGGTTCATTGGATTATCAGGTAAGTTGGGATCAACATATTTCTTTGGTTGAATTTTCATATAATAATAGTTTTCATTCTAGGATACAGATGGCTCCATTTGAGGCATTATATGGAAAGCGTTATTGAACTCCAGCTTTTTGGGACGAAGTAGGTGAAAGGAAGATGATGGGACCAGAATTTGTAGAAGAGATGGAATAGAAAGTTGATTTGATTCAAAATCACATGAGAACAGCTCAGAGTAGATAGAAAAGTTATGAATATAACCAGAGGAAGGATCTCTCTTTTGAGGTAGGTGATCATGTCTTTCTCAATGTTTCTCCATGGAAAAGTGTGATGTGTTTTGGTATGAAGGGAAAGTTGAGTCCGAGGTTAATTGGACATTATGAAATCTTGGAGAAAGTTGGATCAATTTCTTAAAGAGTGGCCTTACCTCCAAGTTTGTCCTAGGTACACAAGGTTTTTCATGTTTCGATTTTTAGAAAGAATATGCCAGTTCCATCTCATGTTTTGAGTCCAGAGGTAGTTCAGTTGGAAGAGAATATCAATTATGAAGAAGAACCAGAACAGATTCTTGATCGAAGAGAGAAAGTGTATCAGAATAAGGTAATTCACTATGTAATGTTTTTTGGAAATACTATATGGTTGATGAGGAAACGTGTGAATCTGAAAATGCTATGAGGGATAAATAACCCCAATTATTTTGATGAGTGAATAAAAATTGCAAGGACGCAATTTCCAAAAGGGGAGAAGGATGTAACATCATTGATAAATGAAGAATAATTGATTTTAATATTTATTAATATTTTTGAATTAAATATTAATGTTACTTAAAAGGGGCTTCTATGTTTGATAGAATACACAATACACAATAATAGGTTTCTTTGAAATCTTACGTTGCACACTTATAATATAATATTATTCTTTTAAATGGTAGTTAACTCCTAGCCATTTTATTGTAAGGAATGAACAAAACTAACTAAAATATGATCATATATGACTGTTAAATTTATTTACATTTATCCTATAATAGTTAGAGGCCTAAAATCTGAATGAATCTAATTTTATGCATAATTTACATTAAAAGGTCGATTTATCACCTTTTAATGGTGAACCCACCTTAAATATAGTTTTGTTCACTTTAATACATTCTATTTGACCTAATAAAACCCTCATTTAGAATGGGGACATCAAAGTTTACTTTGTTTAAATTTTTGAAATTTTTTTGATAAGGTTCATTTTTAATGAATAGTGAAAAACATTGTATTTTAATTCAAAACAGTGTTTTAATCTAATTTATTTAAATTTTTATATTGTCTTTTTAATTGGTTTTAAAGTTTAATTAGAATATATTTTTACCATTTAATCCAATTTTGGTCATTGGAATCAATTTCATTTTGAAATTGGACTTAATCAACTGTCCATCTTTTGATAGTTATTAATTCTTAAAAACACGCATTTTTTTATGATAGTGGGAATTATTTTCAAATTAATTTCTACCAATTCTGTGTTTTGAATTTGAAAAAATGGATTCAATATTTGGAATAAGGAGGTACAAATTGTGTAAATAGTTAACTTTTATTTTTATACATTTTAAATCTTACTTTAGTAAATATTTTATTTACAGTGGTAAAAGGGTAAATCAGGTAAATTAAGGTAAAAATTAATATTATAATAATATAAAATTACCATTAAACATGTCTTAATCATATTGGATGAGTAATTTCCGACAATGGTAATCTTTGGGTGGATTCTGGGACCCCGTTGTGGCACTTATGAATGATAATGACATTTTAGATAAATTAATTTAATGTAAAGACAAAAATTAAATAAACAAATATCTCTTTGTAAATTAATTTTTATATGGTGTTATATAAGTAATATTGTTGACTATAAATATTCATTGAAAAGATAAAAATATTTCCAACATCATTTTAGCTTTCTTATAATTTTTATATGTCGAATAAATTAAATTATTTATGACACAATAATGATGGAGTGTTTACCTCATTAATAAATCATTTAAATAAATAAGATTATAAATATTAAAATAATATCAAAAACCTGTCCAATTATTATTGGATGATTTTATTTCGATTATTTTTCCTATTATATTTTACTTTAATGATATTTGGACCTTTAGAAACATAATATCATTATATAATAAAATAATATTTTCACACTTTTTTACAGAGCCACTCCTCCCCCTTATAAAAGAAGACAATTTATAACAAATTCATCACACCTCTCAAGAATTTTGGATCATCCATACTATACCCAATTAAGTTCCCCACATCCCTCTCCTCTATCTAGAAGCATTAAATTAGGAATAAGGCACTTCAACAAACCATTTTGGTTCAAACCAAAGTGAGTTACCCAAATTAAAGGTAATGGTTTCTCTTAAATTATTTTGTTTTATTTTGTTTTATTTTGCCTCTCCAACCCATAAACTATTTTTAATCCTTTATTTTATTACAAAACCAGTATCCTAAATATAATAGGATTTTGTTAATAGAATTATTTGAACTAAAATTACACACACCTTCATCTAATGGGTGAAGCACATACTGTTTCTGTGGATGGTAAACTAACGCCTCACGAAATGATGATTGTTCGATTAACTCCTACCACCTCTAATGGTGGAAACTAATATAGAAATTTATTTAAATATGATATATATTATGATTTAATTTTATTTATGCTTCAGTAGTATTACTTTATATCATTCTTTTATGATTTCCATTATGTGTAATCACGATAATTTCATTTGAGGAAGTGCGGACTACCGCCCCCTCAAAGTGATATAACTCATTCATGCCATACGCAGGACATATAAAGAATGGATTTAATTATATTATATATTATTATACTGGAATTATAATATACCTATGTATAATTATATTTTTATTCCATTAAAGTAAAAAAATAGAAATTATAGTTGTGTTCATGCATACATACGACTTACCGTCTCCATGAACGGTGCATTTCATTTCTTATCTCCAAATGGTATGTACTAGTATAAATACAAGTATATACTGGATATATATTTTATATATGATATCTAAATCAGTAATATCATTCTATTTATAATCAATGTTTGACCATGTGAACAAACTGTAACTATATGGTGTTCATTTCTGACTCAAGTAACAAATATCGACAAAATGAACCATATTATCTTAAATGATTACTTAATGTTTATAAAATGGTAATAAGTGGAATAAAAGAATAATTAATTTTAAAAGGGTTATTAAACAAGTAGAAATTAAATTTAGTAGGTCAAGTCTGACACAAGGTAAGGGACTTCGTCTCAATCTCCTTTCATTGAGGAAGATTTTGTTTTAATACAAGACCTTATTTTATATGATATATAAACACCATTGAATTTTCAAAGGGAATATTTTTCTACAAATAATTTTACTGAACGATAAAAGAAATGTTTATTTACGTAAGCGGTGACAACGACCTTTCCGCCGCCACGAGTGTTATTTGATCATCGGCTTCCTTAACAAGCCATAATGTTTGTAAAAGGAAAATAAATAACATATACTCTTTTACATATTTTAGTGTTGAAATTGGTTTTGATAATGGAGTTGTTATGTCAATATATTTAAGTGATTTATTGTGACTTAAATGTGGAAATTTTTTCATTCCATTATATATGTTGTATGTCTTATGATTTTATAATGGTACTTGGACATTTGACGGGTTGTTACGTGATAAAAAAAATGACGGGTGGTGCCGTGATAAACCAAGACTGGTGATTAAGTTATAAATTCCAGTGCATTGGGTATGGAAGTCGGTCGTATGGCTATTCTATTCAGTGATATGTGTGGATGTTGACTGTATGGTAATTCCATTTAAGTATGTTTATGTCCCAAGTTACCTTTAAATGTTATGTGTTCTTTATATGGCTTTTATGGTAATCATTTGGTTACAAAATGGTATGTAGTGATCATTTATTTAGTGAAGAGTATTTACTACTTCATAAAGGTGAACAATATTAATTATGTAAAAGTATACATGGTTTACCTGTTGTTTTGAAATACTAACAGTTTTCCTTCTTTGTGTATCCATTACTGAGCTTTTTATGCTCACCCCATGTTTTTATAATGTTTTTCACAGGACATAATGTGGAATAGGGTCAAGGATGGGATCAAGGAAAAGTTATTTTGTCGTAAACATGGAACTAGACATGACTCTTTCTTTCAACAGTTCTAGTTTTATAAAGAAAAATTGAAACTAAGTCGAAGTGTTTACATTGTAATCTTTTAAGAGAAAATATTTATGTCCAAATCCTCTAAAACTCTCAACCTGAAAAGATCCTCAATGTGAACTATTCATGTAATTTAATATCATGTAATGTTGTATGGTCGGGTCCTTATATTTATAGTTGAGAAGAAGTGGGCTTCTTATAAATACTCATAAGTATTCACAATTAGGAGGTCTTCCTTGCCTCATGTGGACTGAAAATTTAACATTATTTTAGGGGAGTGTTTATTTTCTTTATAAAAACCATAAAAACTAAAAAAATTAAAATTTTATTCTTTTGTCTATATATTTACCCAATTTTACCCTTTTTTTACCATTATAACTTTTATCTTTTTATTTACCTGGATAAGTTATCCCTTAAGATTACAATTAAAAAGATATTTATTGGATAATAAATACCTAATTTTTATAAATATTATATCCAATTTATTAAAAATAATCTTATATGAGTATAAAATTAGTTTTAATACAAATTAAAGAAAGAAACAAAACCATATTATAACATTAATCACAGTAATTAATTTTAACTATTTTCACTAATCATTATGGTAAAAAAATCATGTTGAATATAATATATAATAAAATTATTTTAAATTAAAATATTTATTCCATTTTTACAAATTCATCACACAAAATTTTCATAATTTAATTTATAATTAACCACATAGATGCAACAAGGAATGCGTTTTTTTAAAGTGAAAATGTATAAAAATTAAAATGATCTCATATCTAAATTCAATATGAATGTGATTACAACAAAATAAACTTGAATAATATATATACCATTGAATTAATTTTACTTTAAATCTAATTCAAAATATAATTTATTTTTATAAATATTTTAGATGAAAATGTGGGTTTAAATTAAAATACATAATTTTTTACTATTCATCAAAAAATAAAACATCTCAGAAAAATCCCAAAAATTATCCCTAAGATAATTTTTTTATTTTGATTTAAATTTTTTTTTCATTTTTTGAAATAATTTTTCAAAATGTGTGAAAATTTAAATTTAAATTATTTTCTCCAAACGCGACTAAATCATCTTTTAACAAAATATTGTTTCTTTGAAAACATTTATTTTTCCTTTAAACGATGATTATAATTATTTTTAATAATTATATGACCAATAATTGTGTGTAAAATATATATTTTTATATTTTATACAGACTTATTCATTAAAGCCATTACGATGACTAAGAAATAATTTTCATACTAAATAATAATATTAATAGTATATTTTTTCGGTTAAACTCGGTCTTCTGTGTAATTCAAGCTATCAAAGAAACATTTTATTGCATGTAATGTAAGATAAACATAGTATTTTATGAATTTTTAACTATATAATGCATTAAATTTATTTAAAATAATAAATATATCATAATGAATCGTGATGTTATATTCATTTCTATGCTTGGTGTTGCATGTCATATGCACTATTGAATATGATGTTCCTATTTTAAAATTTTCAGGTGTTACATTACACAAAGGTAAAAATATACTAGATCAAATTCCTCTAGTATTATCTATAAATGGATGACATTTTTAGGAAACAACATTCTCTAAAATACACAAAAATTCCAAGAAAAGTTTTTCTACTTGGACTTATCCTTATACTTTTTCATAGGGTTCTTACAAATGTATTCTATTCCTAACCCCCAAAAATAACTAGACCTAGTTCTAATGCCAATTAGAGTGATCCAATAATTTCACACATATTATAACATGATTTTTTAAAAAAATATCCATTAATTAAAACCCAAATATAGTATATACAAGTGTATTTTGAATACAGTGTTCATAATAAATAAAAGTGAGTCTAAAATAAAACATCGTTATTTTATTCTCGATGTTAAGGTCATAAATTATTTATTCCTCATAAAACTACATGGGATAACATAAAAACATAGAAGAAATGGTGACTTAATAATAATATTAAGGAAATAAACATGATAAGGAATCATAAGATATAATTTAAATGTATAATATTATATTATAAAAGAGAAGGCTCGTTATTAATCATATAGAAACATAAATTAATGAACATGGTATCATTAGAGCATATAATCATTAGAAATGAGGATGTAACTTATAACATGACATAAAAATGAGTCACATCTATCTTCATAAATAATATCACATGATGGGAATAATCCCATAACGGATTATGTTTACTTCTTAATCTCACACAAGATGTCTAATGAGACTAAAGATTTGTCTCATGTATTATAGAACTACCTAGATTCCCCCATTATAACATATCCATGATTTATTCACTCCACTATATTTATGTGAATTATAAGGAATACACATAACAGTTACTGATTTAAATAAATTGGTTTCATATTCTAGTCTCGTAAAATAATCATAAGATATTTCATAGAGAATATATTTGATAAATGAACTTATGGATTTTTACACCCCAATAAATTATCGGGAATTATCTTGGTATATATATGATATATATATATATAACTTATTTATAATTAATCCATACCAAAAATGGTTTTCATCCTTGATAAAAATTCATTTAAAAGATTATATGGAACATTTCATGAGTAAAATTCCCTTTTCACAATAAAAACACTATTTTATCAACTAAAAATTAAAATAATATAAGTAAAACATATTTTTGAAAATAATCATGTAAAATGGAAATGGAATATTTTAATAAATGTGTGGTTATGATATTGTGAAATTACGTTCATTCCAAAAATGTTAAAATAATGATTTTAATCACATTTTCAGTAAAAGTTAAAAGTAACTTGTTCAGAAAATGATGTGAAGATCCCATTTAACCATTTTTTAAATAAAAAAATAGTTAAAAATTAATTTTTACAAATATAATATAACAGTCCAATAATATTTGAAACAAATTTTAAAAAACTATGACATGAAAGAAACATCATTTTTGTCTGAAAAGAAAAATAAAGATAGATTTTCATAAAAACATTTTCTTAACGATTTTAAACACCAAAGAGAATAAAATATTAATATTAATTCAAGAAATAAGAATTAACTAGGCTAGATAAAAATAAACTCAATAATTTTTCAATGATAAAATTATTTCCTTTAATGGGAATTCAAGCATAAAAAATCATGAATAATGAGGAGATGGTGAAGTAAAACATTACAGCTTTGGAAACATTTGAATCATAACCCCTATGACTCTAGTAAAGGAATTACAAATTAAAATACCGTGAAGTATGTAGGATTCATGATATAATTTTTAATGGGGTATTATATACAATATATAAGAGAAATTAGGTGCATATAAGAACATGCGTCTCATAGAATGATGTTTTAAGATAAAGACCCTTACCATACATCTAGAATTTGTCATGTATATATTTTAAGTCAAGTATAATAATCTTATAAAAATTTATTTTAATAACACTGTAGAAGTTTTATCACTTATAATTAATATATTTACTTTATTTATGTTAATCACATATTTAATTACTTATTCAGTTATGTCCACATCGGGTGTTTTGAGGATGCTTGGTTTATAGTTTCAAAATACCATATTTTTGTTGACCATGTTAAAATGGGTAATTGTTCAATAATCTATATGATAATAATCATGAAATAATTATAATTTTTATAAATAAATTATACTTTTAAATCAAACCATGAAATATGGTTAAAAATGACATAGGTTATAATCATGGAGATAGTAAGTCATGCGTACGCATGTGTAAGATTTTTATTATTCAATGATATTAATGTAAAGAAGGTAATTGTTATTTTATATTTCCAGAGTGATAATTATATTATAAATATAATATTATTTCCTTAAATACACTTACATATTCCATCTAGGTGATGTGTAAATAAAAAATGAATCACATCGTTTTGCGAGGTGGTAGTCTATCATACACATAAACAATGCTATAATTTTTCAATGTACGGTAATTTAAAAAGGTATATGAAATGTGAATTTTATATAATAATTAATCTGTAATGAATAATATATATAAACATTAAATGCATCATCATGAATAGTCATGATGGGTGATGATGGAAAAAGAATTATATTGTTTTGCAAGGTCGTTGTCTTCTACTCTCATGAATGATGGTTTCATTAATAATTTTATTGAATAGGATATGGATAAATATTATGAAATATACATAATAAAATATCAATACATTTTTTATATTTGAGTTATTATATTTTCATTTATATGACATAATTGATGGGGTGAAAATAATAAATTAAAATAAAGTGTTTAGTGAATATATGAGTGGAAGAGATCTAGGGATGATACACAACTATAACTCTAAAAATAAATATTTCTCAAAAATGTTATCCTATTTACCACTAAAGTTACTTACTTTTAACATTTTATTTATTTTTACCATGATAATTTTTTAACCATTTCAACTATGAATTGTGACAAAAAATGTAACACCGTGATATTTTAAAAGAAAAAATTTGGGTTTAATAGTGTATGAATAATGAAACACCGAGATTAAAAAATCAGTGAAATATATTTATGTCAATTTAATATCTATGGTAGAGTGCAACACATGCTACCCCAAGTGTAATGGGACCATAAAAAATGAATGTTTCTATAACCTAGCCATTAAATTGGTGTTTATGAATAATATAAATAATTTATAAAAATTATATAGTTTAGAAATTTATAAAATAAATTCAATGTATATCTCTATATTATAAATAAAATAATAATATGTTTAAATAAAAATCAATGATTTTCAAAAACTATTTTTTTAATGAAAACAGTTTCATTGATTTTTGATTACTTGTGTTAAAATTATTTTTTACCATTTTAAGAAAATCTATATAAAAAAATAAATTCATTTTTTAAATCATAATATAAGAATTATCAGAGAGTGATTCTCTGGATTTCCTTAAAAAGTTTCATTCATTAATGAGTAGTAAAAAAATACATATTTTTATAAAAAACTGTCTTTTGTTTTAAATAATATACCAGGAACATTTTAATTTAATATAAACATAAAAATAAAATTTTATAAATTTTATATTTATTAATATAAATTATATCATTTTATTAAATTCCATGTTAATTCTTATATAAAAACATTTCAATATTTTGAATGTTTTACTTTGGAAAATTGTTTTTTCATCAGGTCTGGGGGTTTAATTTTAAATTAAATTCTACCACATACATGAATTGAATATTGAAATATTTATTATATATTTTTAATAATCATAATTTATATTATCTTAAAATGTAAGATTATTTTTTTACCATAATTAATTGTGAAAATAGTAAAAATTAATTACCACGGTTAAGGTGAAAATGAGTTTATCGGGTGTTAAACTAAATAGACATGGGTTAAAACGACCAAAAACAAGAAACATTACCAATTTATAGACATATATATAGAATATTACCTCTAATTAATTATAATATAATATTTTTAATCCTTTTTATATGTGAAAATGCGTGAACAATTTATTCTTTTTAAAATTTCTATCTATGTCCACTCTTGTACTTGAAAAAGACCACTCAATACCTTCATGTATTCACACCGGTAAAACAAATTGGATGAGCCGAAAATTACAAAAATATATCCCCAACACCATTATACTCATTATAGAGTTCATTTACTTCCTAAAATACCGACCATATGGTCTTTAATAAGAGATCGAAAGGAGGTTTTTCAAATAGAAGGTAATTCCCTTAATGATGTTTGTTTGGTTTCATTCTTCTTTTTAACCATAAATTATATTTAAAAACATAAAAGATAATAAAAAATTATATCCTATATAGTGATATGTTATTATGCTGGGGGAATAACATTTACCCATCTCTCCCTCTATCAATTGGGAAACAAAATCTTTGATCGTGGGTGTCGCAGACTACCGCCTCACGATCTGATGTATCATTTTCCATAAAAACATCTCAATATTGTTTATAATGATGTATTTAACAAATTTATATTAAATTTAATATATCATTATACTTATTTAATTTTTATATCACCAACACTTTCTTATGATCCATTAAATTTAAAATACAATAATGCCACAAGTATAAACATCAAACTACCGCGTCGCGAAGTGATGTGATTCATTTTTCAATTATAATTTCAATGGAATGTAATAAAGATAAATTTAATTAGTATAAGTTATAGATATGAAATTTTATTTATTCTTTAAAATTAATATATTTCTCATTTCCATTCTCTTTCACTCATTAATGTATATATATGGCCTCTCTTTCGTATGTGCCACCTACCATCACCACGAAGCGATGTGATTAATCTTAAATATCCAAAAATAAAAAATGATTCTAAAAATATACATAATGATTAAATATTATATTTATAAGATTAATTTCATTATTCATACTATTTATCACTATCTAGTATAGAATAATCGGAGCATTCATGACAAACACAAATGAGAAAACTAGGCAATTAATACCCAAACAAATGAAAATAATGAAATATTATTGACAAATCGGTGGTATAATTTTATAATGGCATCATATATGATATTATTAATATGAATATTGTGATGTAATAAATTATTAAAATTCATAAAACCATTATAACGCTGTCTAAGTCATATTCATTTAAAATGAAAAGTGACGTAAGGGACATCATCACAATTTACCTTCATTGAGGCATATTGTAATGTTACACACCTAATTCATTTTATATGGTGTATATAATATCAATTTTACATGTAAAATAATGATAAATTATTAATTCATGGTATTTTATGTTTCAATTTGAATCATTTAATCTGATTATATTTTTAATTAAATGTTAACAAGTGGTAAACAAATTTAATAACTCAATTTCATTTCATTAGGTTATATTAATTCTTCATTGTCTATAATAATATAAGATTATGTTTATCATGAATTTTTAATATTAATTTTTTTATTTATACTTTTTTATGTATATTTAAATTTGATACAAATAATCTATTCATTAGTTAATTCTCACATTGGCTTTATGATCTTTGAAAGGTTCTATTTCACAATATCTTTTTGATCAAGATTCTTTATACGTGAATTTTCATTTAATGAAATTATATGATCATTGGATATTAAAACCATTTAATTTTTTTCTCATAGGGTTATTTTTCATATTCTCAAGTAATATTACTATTTTTATACTCTTGGGAACATTAAATGATTGAGAAAATGTTTTTAATAAAACTCGAGTTCATTTATCTCTTAGATCAAAAATTCTTTTTCTTCCATATTCATGATTCTAATTTTTTTTAAAATGTTTTTACTATTCTCTAAATTATTTAATAATGTCATTTTCATGCATGATTTACTTTTTTGAGATGTTTTTTAAAGGGATCTTCATGTCATTTTCCAAACAAGACCCATTTTGATTTTATAGAAAATGTGAAAGGAATCATTTTTTTAATGTGTAAATAATGAATATAATTTCTAGCCATTATGAAAAATCAATGATTTATATATTATATAATAACTTTCAAAGTGTATTTTCATAGAAAATTATTTGTTGAATTTTTCGTAAAATTATATTTTAAAAATTATTTTCAAAGTGAAAAGGTTATCTTCCTCAAGAATGTTTTAACGAAATTTTATGGTATTTATATTCGTAAACGATATAAAACCTTTATTTTAATCATGATCTATAGGGTTATTTAGTATTGATACCATCCTTATTATTTTTCGAGATGGTTTACTATTAGATTTACCACTGAATGTATTGAAATTTTGTTTCTTGATTAATTTTTGTAATCATTAAATTTCACTTGAAATATTCTCATTATCATTATCATTAGTCATTAAAATTATCTTTAACATTCTTATTATTTATCATAAAAATTAATATTAATTAAAACATATATCATTTAAATATATGTAATTTTAATTCTAATTTTTTATGACTTGATGAGAAAATTATTATTAATATGTATTCTTTACATGATATGGAATCTCGTTAATAAAGAACATTATTCATTAATTTTATTGAAATTTTATATATGAGGAATTATTTGGATATTCAGTAATGGTTGGGGCCCAATTGTAGATAGAAACTTGATGCATCAATAATATCAAGATTTGAATCCACTAGATAGATTTAATTAAATGGGTTTTTGGGATTTACTTACCCTCCTGTTTTAAATAACCGTGTGAAAGGTCTAGACAGTAGATGCGTCATGATACTTGATATCATGATTTCCAATAATAAAGTATTTCATTCATTGATAATTATGTTATTATTATCCATGATATTTTGACAATGATATTATCTCTGGATGAATTTTCATTCCCATTTTACCTATTAAATTTCATGTTTTTTAGTTATATAACAATCCAAATTGATTATGCCTTTTTAATTCATAATACTATAGTAATTGGTTTATAGAATGTGTTTTAATTTATTTACCTTTCTATGTTTACTATTTCTTATCAAATCATGATAGTCAAGTAATTTATTAAATGGAATGTGTGTTCCATTATTTACATTCCATATTAATTATTCTTTATATAATCACCATTTTAATGCTATTTATTAAATGGAAGGCGTGTTCAATTATTTAATATTACATGTTGAATATGATTATTGATCCATGATATCATTAGTTTTATTTAACCTATATTGATCATTTCAGTTAAACATTATTTTTTCCCTTTCCCATGAATCCATGAAATATATTATTAATGATATACAAGGATACTCTAAAGGAGATATTGATATTATCAAAAAACAATAATGAGGAAATTTTAGTTTTTAAATGTAATATGGGAATCATTTTTCTATCTAGTTTACCAATACTACAAAATTATTTTATCTATTAGGATACAATCACTTGTATCTAGTGAAAATTTCATAATTTTGATGTTGTCTCTATGTTACTAGAGTCAGGGTCATTATAGTTGGTATCAGTGGAATTTTATTAGAAATATTTGGAACAAGATTAAAGAAAACATGGATTAAATAAAATAATCCTACGATATAATTTGAGTACAAATACATAAAAAATTACTAATATTTTGATAATGTATAGATTATATGAGATTTCTATGAAATAAAACTCAACCTAGATACTATAAGTAGACATGGTTATAGCATACATCTACCTAGGGTTACTATCTTTGAAAAATATCTGTTAGGATTGAATCAAGTATTACAAGGCACATGATCATGGGACATTCTGTACACCAATTTTGATACTCTCATGGGAATATGATTTGGATAATTTATATTTTCTTTAAAAATGGTGGGCAATGCTTTCAAAAAAACACGAGTGGTTCAAGATAGTGTTAAAATGGATACCAAAACCATGTCTTGGATGTTTCAAGATTCAAAAATACCAATCCTATTAATAATGGAAGAAATTAAATGATTCAACTTGATACAGGTTTGAAATGGGTTGTGCCTATTAGCACAGGCACTTCATGGTCATCCGTGGTTGATGGGGAAGATGAGAAACATACTAAGGTAGTCATAAACGTTGAGGACACCATATTTAAAATTGATAAAAATATGCAGTGAAATACCAAAGAGGAATCTAATAAAATTTTGGTCCTTTCATCATATGTTCACCCAAATTCATTATCGATGAAAGAAGAAGAATATTTACTCGATATCATATCTTGTGATCTGAATGAATCCATTCAACTATACATTCACCTAATCTGCAAGTATCATCAACGTTTTGTAATTGAAATAGGGTCATGCAAGATGCATCTTCATAAAATAGATATAAAACTAATAGATAACACTCCTATCAATAACCTCATGAAACATGAAGTCTCAGCTCCAACATATACCTAATCTGATGATGGTTCAAAAGGGGAATAATCTTCATGAAATTCAATTAAGTTAAGTCCTTCATGGAAATAAAAAAGGATAATGGTGATAAAATAAATGTGGGGTCCCACCCCCAAACCATCATAAAAATGATGATACTCTTTTCGAACTTATAAGGAATATACAGCCCTAGAACAAAAGGTTCCCTGAGCCACAATGTAGGCTGGTATAAACCTGATATAATTGATCTCTCTGATCCCAATAAAATTTCGTCAAATCATGGTACCACTTTTACAAATATTGGATACTCAACTATAGAAATTGTTCAAACAACTTCCAATTCTGAAAGGATTTCGCTTATGGCCCACAATAGTGTGAAAAAACCAACTTTTGTTCAACAGGATGATCAAATTATTACTTCTAGATACTATTGATCTCACGAAAAAATAATATACTTAATTATTTGGGACATTACCAACTTTAATGATTGAATATTATTATGGATGAATTTAAAGGGTATGTCTAGCATTATCATGGATCATGGGTCATCATTGGAGACTTTAACTCATACTAACATGCCGATGTAAAATAGTCCATGTTTTCCAAACTTTTCCAATTAAATATTTCAGATCCTATATTTAGAAATCAATATTAACTGCAATTAACATTATTAGAGAACCATTCATGTGGTACCAAAAGAATTTAAATGTTATGAGAGACAGAATAAATTATAGTGTGTTTTTTATTGATGTCCCATTTTGAAATTAGAGATTTATTTCAGGTGTTACTTTGGAAAAACACAACTCTAACCACCACCCCATCATGGTGAGTTTAATTAATAATGAGAAGAGTAATCTTATACCATTCAGGATAAAAAATTCTTTGGCTTCATTTTCGTAATGCACCAAAATTGTCCATGACATTTGGGTCTTGAAAGAATGTAATGTAAATCCTCTACCTTGCCTCTCCAAAATAAAACTACTAAATATTAAAATGAATGAATGGAGAAAAATAAGGTTTATCTTTCTCGATAAAGATATTTATGTCACCAAATCCTCCCTCCATGATCTCAAAGAATCCATTACTACGAATAGATTCTTTGGAAGAATTGGTCAAGAAGTTGTGATGTCCTCTATGTTTCAAAATCACATCATGATTTGGGATAACATCAAAAAGGACATCTTCAAAATCATATGGCTCACTAGTGGAGATAGAAACAAGAAGATATCCATTGAACTCCAATGGGTAGGAAGGGATAATATTCCCCTATCATCATTGAATGATGTAAACCAAATCCAAGATGAAAGGAAGGTGATTTCCGACCACAATGTCTCATTCTACAATAATCTCTTCAATGGACATCCAAGTATCCCTAGGATAAAGGAAAAAATCATTCCAAAATTGATTAATAATGAGGGTAATTCTTTTCTCAACTCTACTCCTTTGGATATTGAAATAAAAAAATCCATTTTTTGGTCTTTACAAAAGGCTGCACAACTGGACCAGATGGATTCAAAAATCATTTTCCAAATTTTATTTGGAAGCCATCAAGAATGATGATTGAAAGCTTATCAATCGCTTAATTAAAGGAGGGTGCTTAAATCTAGGATTCAATGCTCAATTTAATTCCTTAATTTAAAAATTGGATAATTCTGTAGACATAAGTTAATTTAGGCATGTTGCACTAGTCAACATAATTCAAAAATCCATTAAAAATATTTTTTCCAATAGACATGTTTCAGATAAAATCATATCCTGGAGCTAATTGGGGTTTTTCAAAGAGAGGAACCTCTAGGACTATTTTCTCGCTAACACAGAATGTGTTAAAATCCTTCAAAATCCCACCAATTGTGAATAAATTTCACTAAGATATGATATTAAGAAAGCTTTTGACATAAAATATTGGGATTCCCAAGGGAATCTTTTCATAGTGTGGGATTCAATATGAGGTTGATTTATTAGGTCAAATACTATATTGGGTCTTTCCACATTTCCACTCTTATAAATGGGTCCCCATAATGTAAATTTAAATTCTAAATGGGGGTGAGACATGGAGATCCTATTTTATGTTTTATATTTTAAATTAAAGAGGACCATTTAAGCAGACTCCTAATTTGTATGGTGGACTAGGGTGATGTGAGAACAATTGGAGCAGATAAAGGTATCTATTTTCTTTACCATGTATTTATTTGGCTGATGATATCAATATATTTACTCTGGAATATATGAATAATAATAAAAAACAATATTTCTCTACTTCATTATGAAAGTGTGTCATGTCATAAAGTTAGTTGGAGCAAGTCATTCATCTTTTTTGGAATGAATATTCCATCTTCTAAGAAAATTTCTATCATCATTTATATGGGAATAAGGGATGGAACATTCCATTTTATCTATATTGGAGATCCAATGTTCTAGGGAAAACCCCATGCTTCTCAATTTACTAATTCATTAATTCATATTACAATAACCCTTACCTCTTGGAATGAGAAATCCCTCTTGATTGCAAGAAGATTTTGTCTTGTCAAAAAACGTGGTGGTCTCAAAACTGGTTTAATCATTCATAGTGTATTCATGGCTTGTCTATATTGTAAAAACCAATAACTCTATCATTAGAAAAATTATTTGTTGTGATAGCATGATTGAAATAAAACTCATTATTGCTTCTTGGAAGAAATGTTTCATGCCTCATGTCCCAGTAGCCCTTGAAATTAAAAATCTATTTTTATTCAATTAGTCATATCTAAATCAATTTATATGGAGTATAATTAATAATAAATCTGATTCCATCATATTTCTCATAGATAGATATTTTAGAAAACTCATAGTAGTAAAATCGAGTTACATGGATTCCTCCATATGGCCTGGTCTAAAATCAGTCTTTCATAAAATTTACATGAAATCTAATTTCCTTTCTAATATGAATTCCACTATTATATTTTGGAAATACAATTGAAATGGAACACCCTTTATTGGTGATTCGTCTACTTTGTCCTAGAAATTGATCACAACATCTCAATAAAAGATCAAATGTCCAATCTAGTTCACTTTCTTGATAATATTAACTCAACTATTCCAAACTATGATTTTCTAAACTAGTAGGATATTCTTTTATGGGAACTATCTCCAAATATCCTACATGGTTAAAAAAATTAGAATCACCTTATTCAAGGAATCTATAAATGGATTGGTGACTTCAAGAAAAAATTATTACTTCATTCCAGGTTTACACAGCGTTGAAGAATTTCTCTAAAAAGGTGTCATTTGATGCCAACATTCAGCATGATATAATTTATCACTGTACAAAATGTTCCCACTATCATCATTGTGAAGAGGATGTTGATTTTATATTCTTATTCTACTAATCTACCTATTATTTATGGAAATATGTGTGTGGTATTCTTGAAAATCATCCCGCACATGTTGACTCTTTCCAAGATATTTTTCTTGCTCATTCTAGCATTCAACATCCTAGAGAAATTATAGTTCTCTTTAGGGTGGCCTGTGTGGAATTTTTTTATGCCATATATAAAAGTAAAAACACTTAAATTCATATCTAAAAGTAATTCAATTCTCACAAACACCTTTCTAAAAGTATTGTTTCAGTATAAATTGCCAACACATAGCATGATGAATGTTGAAGCAACTCAGTGCATGGCCTAATTATTATAAGGCAGCTAAAGTTTTCAAGTAACTTCCCCCAACCTCTAGGAACTACGTATGTCTTCTAAATTCCCCCATTTTAGGGATGGTTAATGTGATATATGGATGGGGATTCAAGGGGTAATCAAAGACAATCAAGTTATGGGGTAATTTTTAGAGACCACAATAGTGATGTTATAGAATACCTTCATAGTCCTTGTGTCCATGTCACTAACCTTGAGTCATAAATGATTGGGATTATCATAGTATTATTAATCAAAAGTCAAATAAATTGGAAGAACATATGGTTCGAGTGTGACTCTACTACCATTGTTCATGCTATTTGGGTGGGAATGATTCACCACTCATAGAAGCTGACAACGAAATGGGATAATTTTCTTGACATGATTTCTTCTATGAACTACATAATAATTCATATCTTTTATGAAGAAAATCATATTTTCAATAGTATTTCAAATAGAGATGTGACTAAAGAGGTATCAACCTCTTTTATTGCTCTTTTTTGTTACAAGATCCAATTATTTTAATGAGACAAATGTAAAATTATATATTTTAAACTCTTGTATCCTTTCATTGTTATAATTAAAGAGACTATAATCTCACTTTTATGGAAAACAATAATGGTTTTATTATTTTAATATTCATAATAAGTAGAAAGTATTATAAAAACCTTTTAAAAAATTTATGGGTGAGGAATATAACATGATTACGGATATTTTGGGATGAAATTTTGCTAATAAAACTCTATGGTTTATTATATGTTTCAGTAGAAAATTTATATAAATAATAATTCCCTCACACTTTGAGATTATTATAGGATTTATATTAGTTTGTTTTTATAAAAATGATTTCCCACTTGTCAGGTGACAACCCATTGCATACGGAATGGTTGTAGGGTATGAACCCAAAACCAAATGGAGACAAGGGTGATGTTCCTACCACTGGCATACGTGATGTTTTAGTTTATGTATGATTGTCTTTACATATATGATTTCATAGGTAAATATTAATGTTGAACCAGTGGTGTTACTATTGTGTTTTAGATATTAATTTATTATATTTGACAACTTCTGTTAACCATATAATTTTTTGAAACTATTTCAGCATATATAGATGATCTTTTAACTCTTTTTTCCATTTTATGTTCCATTAAAATATAATTTTAGTGCTTCGAGTAAAAAATCCATTTTGGGTATTCATTTGTTATGTAAATAGATGAATATTGAAATTGAGAAAAGAATAACCAAAGGATGAAATTTTTCTTATGAAATAGAAAGATATCAAGTATGTATATTCCCATATATTCTTAGAAAATAAAAAAATTCCCCAACTTCAGGAGAAGGATATTGACAAAAAATTGCCTCCTATTAAATTAAAATCCTTTAAATCAAATAGTATTTTAAATCATCAAAAATTTATGGTTTTTTGGTACTTAACATTCCATTGATCATTTAATTTCTTGTGATTAATGATCTCTCTCACTCTCTATAATTAATTATGCTTTTCTTCAATGTTCATATCTTTATATCCAACTTATATTATATTAATTGGAAACATTTTTATGTATTATTATATATGGAATTTATATTTTAAATTCTTTCTTATCAAGAGGATGTTTTATTAACCCTTTTATAATGTGGTTTTTATTAAAAAATATTATTTCGAAATGTCGATTCTTCGATTATAGAGACCAAGATTAAATTGTGGGGATAAAATTTATGAAGGGGGGAGGATAATGAAACACCACAAGATTTTTAAAAAAATAAGATTTGATATTATATGTGATATGAAAAACTAAGCTAAAATAACCACAACATAAATTTCTTCAAATTTAATCACGCCAATTTCATGTTGTACATGTAACCCTGAGTCTAATGGAATGGTTAACTGAAATATTGTTATAAACTAGTCGTTAAATTAATAATTCTTAATAGTATCCAATAATTTATGAAAATTATATGGTTTACACATATATAAAATAAATATAATGTATATATATTTATTAGAAATAAAATTATAAAGAGTTGAAAGAAGAAGAAATGATTTTTGAAAACCCGTGTTTCAAAGAAAGTGGTTTCATCGCATATTGAGAAATTATGTTAAAATTAATTTATATCAATTTGATAAAATTTATTTTATAAAATGAAATTAATTTTTAAAATCATTATATAAAAAATATTTTAGACTTAATTATAGGTATTTTCATGAACAGTTTCATTCTTCGATGAATAGTAAAAAATACTAGTTTTTATTAAATTCTACTTCTTATTTTAAAAAATATACAAGCCCCATTTTTTAATAAGTTTTTAAATGAAAAAATAGTTTATGTAAATATTTTTTAATTCAAATTATGTTATTTTATTTAATTTTTTGTTAAATTTTTATATAAAAACTTTTTAAAATTTTAAATGTTTTTACCTTGTAAATTCACTTCTCATCACGTCTATCTACGTATTTTTAAATTGTATTAAACCAATAATATGTATTTAATTTGTATAAATTTATTCAATATTTTAAATAATATTAATTTATATTATCTAATAATTTCAAATTAATTTTTTAAAATAATGAATGGTGAAAAACGTTAAAATTAATTTTAAAAGTTACTGTGAAAACAAGTTTATAGGGGGTAAAAATAATAATACAAGTGTTAAAATGAATTAAATCATCTCCAAAACAAATTTTATGGATATATTTTGACATTATAAACAATTATTATTCATAATTTCCCATTTTGGAGCCTCATGGAATATGAAAAATGGGCATTCACTTTATTGTTTTAAAAATTTCCACGCATGTTATCTCCCACACTAATAAAATGTCACTCCCTCTCTTCAATTATTCATACCTCTCAATAAATTTGTATCAAAAAATCATTAGAGAAAATATATCCCCAATACCCTCATCCACATTCATGATCATCATGTATTCCCAAAATATCAACCCTAGAGTTCTTAAGAGGATATCCAAAGAGGTTTCTCTAAGAGAAGGTATTTATCATAACAATGATCTTTTTTCTATTTATTACATTTACAACTTAAATAATATATTTACCCATAAAATATAATAACACATATATATACCATATAATATGATTTTTTTTACTTTTATGGTACAATATTTACCCCTATCTGCCTCCATCAAATGGAAAATGAAATCATCGATCGTGTGTTTGGAAAACTAGCACCTCACCATCCGATGTAACTCATTTCCCGTCAACACATCTCATGATTGAATATAATGAAAGATTATAAATATTTATATAATATTTATGATATTATTATAATTTTTTTATTTTAATATATTGTATACCATTTTACAATTTATTCCGTTTGAAATAAGACAATGTCGCTCGTGCACTACCTCGTGAAGCGATGTGATTGGTTTTCACTTACGTTTTACATAGAAAATAATAAAGAGAAATTTAATGAATATATTTGATATATATAAAATTACATAGATCCTAAAAAATTAATATATATCCCAATTTTTTACCATATCACACATTAAGGGAATGATATCATCACTTAGGCATATGTACGGTCTAATGTCCCAATGAAGCGATGTGATTCATTTCCCATGTACAAATTTACCAAATAATTCTAGAAATTTATATAATGACTAAATATGATATTTATAACACTAATATTATTATTTATATTAATTATAAATATTATACACAAATTAAATGTAACTTTCATTAGAAAAAATGAATGATAAAATAAGGAATATAACCCCTGAAATAATAAAAATAATGATATATTATTAACAAACGGGTGGTAAAATGTTATAAAAGGAAAATATATGACATTATAAATATGAATATGTTTTTTTTAAAATTCGATAACATGATTAAAAGCATTATATGTGATTTTATTTACCATTCCACCAAAAAGAAGTGTGATGTAAGGGACATTTCCCAAATTTTCCTTCATTGAGTCATACTGTAATTATTATGCACCTGATTTTTTATGCAATGTATATACATCCCCTTTGACAATTAATATCATTATAAATTATTAATTAATGGTATTTTTTAAGATTCAATTTTAATTATTTCACATAAATGTATTTTTACTTTAAATTTACCAATTGGGTATTATTTTTGTAACTAAATTTCCTTCCATTGGGATATATTACTTTTTCATTATCATTAATAGTATATGATTAGGTGTTTAATGAATTTCTAATATAAATTATTTTGTATAAAATTATTTTATATAGATTTAAATTTAATACACATAATCGATTCATTGGTTAAGTCTCACTTCAATGTTATGATCATTGGAAGGGTTTATTTTACAACATCATTTTAATCAGGAATGTATGTGCTTTAATTTCCTTTGAAAGAAATCATTAGATAATTTTATAAGAACCCAATTTTAATTTATTCTTATATGGTTATTCACTATGTTTTCAAGTAATAGTAGCATTTTCCCATCATTTAGTATGTATATTTACCAACAAAATGATTTTAATAAAATCTGACATCATTTCTTTATTTTTCTTAAAATCCTTATTCTTCTATATCCATTTTTTCGAAAAATGTTTCAAAAATGTTTTAACATTATAAAAAATATAAGGACCTGGCATTAAACATTACATAATCTAGCTATTTCAATTATATTTCACTTATTTACATTTACAAGTATATTTTCAATTTAGAGTTTTAGAATGTTAGGACATATCTTATACATATTGTCCCACAAGTATACAAATTGGGTATCAAAAAAATAGTATCTATTTCTTCCAAAGCATAATAATTTTCACACAAAACAAAAACATGATTTCTTTGAATAAATCATCATAAAAATTAACATTACATTCTTTTTTCTCAAAAAAATAGTAGAACCAATGAAAAACATTTAAAAAATGGGATGATCATTGAAATATCAGTAAGGTAAATAAAAATAAGGAAAGAAACCATTAGTCTGTGAACAGATATATTCACATGAAATTATTTCCACGAAGAGATAGTTTTCACCCATATATTATTAATTTGTGAAACATGAGATTTACATAAAAAAGGATAGAATATATATAAAAACATAAAGATATGTTTGGTAATTACTTACTTATATTTTAACCCTTGTGGCTACCTTTTGATTTGTAACCCCCACGAATACTATACAATGTAACCCTCACAACTACCCAATTGTTTAACAATCATAGTTACATTTTAGATAACCATACAACCAACCACCAACATACACATACTAAATTAATTATAGGGATATATAGGTCCAAAAATTCCTCATTAACATTTATCATGAAGCATAAAATAATCATACAGTTTGATTAATTTCATTACTTTGTAAATTTTTAAAAAAGAATTTTAAAAGTTGATTTTAAAAGAAAATCCCCTTACAAATAATGTATAATTGATGTGAGACTTAATATAGATGGTAGAATATGTACATAAATTATAAAAAGATTAACTATACATAATATAAACAAAATTTATCGCTAAAAAAATTTTAATACCACATAAATAATGATTTAGATGGTTTACCCAATGAATTGAAATTAGGTTAAGAATCCTCTTACCCTGAGTTTGTATTACTTGAAACTTGTTTAAACATCATGTATAATGGTTAAAATTCTGTATTATAATTTTATAGAAACATATTGATATTTATAATAGCTTTTATGGTTATTTTATAATATCATTCCCCCCATTAATTAATAATATTTTGGTTTTTACATTGTTTTGGGTGCGTTCTTTACATGATTTCCAAGCACATTTCATAATAGATTTCTTTATCAAATGGAAGAGAAACATCAAAATTTTAATGGAATGGTGTTAATATTTTTACATAATATTATATGATTACATAAATAATTTTGGTTATATAGTATGAAGATTAATCCTTAGATAAATTATTAGTTATTTTCATTTAGATCATTTTGGTGGTTCTTCGATAATCATGAACTTGTTTTGTTAATTAACTTATCATTATTTATATATGTTAACCCCAGAACATAAATATGTAATATAATATACTTTAAAATATTTTTAAACCATTAAATTTTTTTTATAACTAGTTTTTATGGATGTAATTTAAATTTAAAACACATTGTCCCGGATTTTGGTAAATCGGTACATCACGGATGGAGTTTTTATTTTTATAATAAGTGGAAGTAGAGAGTAAGAACAATGATGGTTTTTTTCCATAGACATGAAAATTTCCAGAATATATAAGATTGTACACCCTTATTTCCACTTTGTTAAGGGGATTATAAGATATTATAATAAAATATAATAATTTAAAAGGAAACACAAGAATATGAAAAAGGATCTTTACCTATTGATCTCTTCTACGTGAGATCCTCCTTAAAAAATTTGGTTTTAGATTTTTGGTGATACCATATGTTCTTGGATGTGGTAAATATCCTTGGGAATTTTTTGGGGTAAAAACATAGGCAATTAAAAAAATATTTAGAGGTGTGAGAAGAAGATGGGGCGGTGGGTGTGGTATTTATAGTGGGGGATAGGAGGGGTTTTCCATTAATTTAATCATTAGTTTAATCTTTTTGCACAATAATATGAATAGTAATAATTCATGTGACTAAAAATAGTAACAATTTCATGTGAGTTAGAAAAAATATCCATTTACACCATCCATGACTCAAGCATGATACATAAATTTATTTAATTATCATATTTCATAATTATCGAATTTCATTGTTCACAAAAAATACAGAATTTCAAAAAAATCAAAAAAAAAAATTAACATAATTATTTTTTGATGTGTGGAATTCCAAAAAGAACTAAATTTTGTAAAATAATTTTTTAAATATGATTAATTTAATTTATAAAAAAACATTTTTTATTCCAAAATTTTTTTTATAGCTATAAATGGGTTTTTATCACATTAAAAAATAATCAATATATCATTATCATATATCCTTAATGAAATAAAAAAATAATATGATTTAATATAAATTGGAATCAAATTACTATTCATAAGGGTATGTTACTATTCACCAAAAAACAAGTTGGTTTTATCAGACTCCAAATAAATTACTGCCCACAATCGTAGATTTCAATTTTTTAAAATTCAAATCACATAAGTGAAAAAATTATATTTAAACAATGTTTCATTATGTAAAAGCTCACTAATTCATGAATTTAAATTTATTTTAAACCTTGGAGTGTTACAATCTGCCCACATTCTAGAAATTTCATCCTTATAAGTTTATTTAATTATTATACAAGTGAGGATACCGTTCCCTTATAAAATATTCAGATTCCCATGTTTCTTCTTCAACCATGTGGTTTCTCTAAAAAATCCTCACATGGTGTATTTCCTTTTTCGGCAGTACATGTTCTCTTCCATCCTGAATTTTTATAGGATTTTCTTTATTGGAATGGTTCTCTTCTAATTGAACTGCTTCTAGGCTTAAAATAAGAGATGAGTATAGCACATACAATCTCAACATCGAAACATGAACAACATTGTGTAGCAATGATAAACTAGGTGGAAAATCTACTCGGTAATAAACTACTCCAACTTTCAACAATATTTCATATGATCCAATAAACTATGGACTTATGTTTATTTATTTACCAAAATTCATAACACATTACCGTGGTGGGATTATAAGAAAAACATGTTCACCTACCTCGAAAGAAAACTCTTTCTTCCTATTATTTAAATAAATATTATAGTTTCATTGAGCCATACTCATATGTTTCTACATAATATTAACTTTCTTGACACTTCCTCTACTAATTATGGTCCCGCCATCTTCCATTCCATGAGTTCTTCCAAAAAATCTAAAGTACAACAATGCTTCCTATAAAATTTCTGAAAAGGTGACATCTATATACTATAAAAAACTATTATTATAAGAAAAATTAAACTAATATAATATAATGATCTCAACTTCCCCGGAAATCAATTGAATAAGCTCGAAGCATATCCCCAATATTTTGAATCTTCCTCTCTAACATCCCATCTGATTGAGGATTAAAAGTTGTACTGAAATTTAATTTTATTCCCAACGACTTTTAAAGTCTTTTACAAAAGTTATATGTGAAACTGGGATCATCATTAGATACAAAATAAATTATAACTTCTTATAACCTAATAAAATAGTTTAGGTATAGTCGAGAAAGATAATCCAAAGACAAAATATATTGAATAAGAAGGAAATGAAAAGATTTTTTCATTTGGTAAATAGTAACCTAGATTTCATTTTTAACATGAGAAGTCTTTGGTAGTCCCACACAAAATTACATGTATATATTTTCCCATTTCCATTTTGGGACTAGTAAAGGTAAAATAATTCCTTTTGGTAACTACCTTTCAAATTTAACCAATTAAAATGATATATATTCCACGGTAAACTATGTAATATCTCTTTTCATTTCATCCCACTAGAAATACTTATGAAGGGCATTGTACATCTTCGTGATGCTAGGATAAACTAAAAATTAAGAACTATGAGCTTTGCACAACAATTATTTCTTTATCTGGGAAACACAAGAAACACAAAATCTTTTTCCAAATCCCAAAATGCAATCATTATCATGGTCAAATTATGGAATCTTACCCATTTTATCTAATTATACATTTTTTTGTAACTCCCTTTCTACCTTATGAACTTTCTTAACTCTTTCTAAAAAATATTACTATAATGAAACCTGAAAAAACAAAGTAATTTTCTACACCAACAGCATCTATTCCAAAATTGATCAAATCATTAATCAAAGGATCTTGTTCCAACTGTAACATATTTAATGATGCATGATGTTTTTGACTCAAAGCATCTGCCACTTTTTTTCTAGGATTGTAATTGATCGAACAATCATAATCCGTTATCAATTCATTCCATATTCTTTTCCTCACATTTAACTCTTTCTGAGTGAATATATACTTTTGACTTCTATGGTCAGTATATATTTCACATTTGGCTCATTATAAATGATGCCTCCACATTTTCAAAAAAAAAAATTGATTCTAATTCCAAATAATGTGTGGGATAATTTAACTCATTTGATTTTAGATTCCTTGAATCATAACCAATTACTTTATCATTCTGTATCAGAACACAACCAAGTCCCATTAACGATGCATCATTGTATATGAAAAACTCACCATTTCTAGAAGGTATGGTCAAAACATGATATTTCTCCAATATTATTTTCAATTCATTTATAAAATCACGATATTATTTTTTCTAGATAAATTTAACTTCGTTTCAAGTTGACTTGGTCAATGGACAAGATAATCAGGTAGAGTTTTCAACAAACTTCCTGTAGTAGCCTATCAAACCAAGAAAACTATGAATCTCAGTTATATTTGTGGATATTTTCCACTTTTCATGAATAATTGTTTTTAGTTAAATTAAAAATTATTACATTTTTAGAAACAATTTTCCCAATGAAATATTTTTTTTTGAACCAAAATTCACACTTTATGAATTTTCTATACAGTTTTTAAAGGTCTTCTAAACAAATATTATATTTTTTTAAAAGCTCCTTTTTAATTGTAGAATATTCCATAATGTCATCAATAAACACAATGAAAAAAATATCCAAGAACTCATAAAAAATTATATTCATTACATACATGAATACAACATGTGTTTTAGTTAACCCAAAAGGAATAAAAACAAATTTATAATGATCATATCTATTTTGAATAGCTATTTTTGTAATGTAGTCCACTTTCACATTCAGCTGATGGTACCCAGACATCATGTAAATCATGGAAAAACACCGAGTTCCCTAGATCTGATCAAACAAGTATCTAATGTGAGGAAACAGATACTAATTTTTCATATTATTTTTTTCCAATATCTATAATCAATGAAAAGTCTCATAGAACCATCTTTCTACTTAAAAAAAAAACTGGAGCTCGCCATGGTGAAGTGATAGGATTAATGAAGACTTTATCATGTCACTCCAGAAACTAATTTTCTAATTTAAGAAGTTCCATTTGATCGATTTGATAAGGGGGGATTTGAAATTGTATTAGCATATAGAACTATGACAATTGTGAATTCAACTTCCCAATTAGGTATAACTCCACGTAACTCATCATGAAAACATCAATGAATTAATTTACGACTATAACATCATTAATATTAACAATTTCCTTTATTTTCAACAATATGAGCAATATAAATTTCATTCCCATGTTTCAAAACATTCTCATCTTTATGATATGTTATCAATTATATGAGTATGTTCTTGTATAAAAACAAAAACTCTTTTTGAAAAACAACCTCTTTTGATTCACAAACAATCCTGGAATGTTAAACAAAAATCCAATTTGAACCCATAATATCTTCAAAATTTAATAAAAGAAAAACAATAAGGTTTTATGGTAATGTATTTCTGTATATAACAATAGAAATATTCTTAAAATGCCTTTTTGTTGTAACATTTCCACCTAGTATTTTAATAATAAGTTGAGGTCTAATATGTTAATGTGATATTTCCAAATTACAAGAAACTTTATCATAAATATAGGTATGGGTTGATAAAATATCAAAAATGACTTTAGAAAAATATGAGTAACAAAAAAATTACCTGATACCACTTTATTAGATAGCCCAACATCTGCTGATGTTGTTGCAAATGATCTCACTATAACTTTCTGCTTATAGTCTGGCTTCTTCCCATTATTCAGATCATTCTTTGGGAAGGCATTTTTTTAATGACCCATCCCACCACATTTGAAACACTTTATAGTTATCTTATCATGTTTAGTCTTAGGATCATTTTCATTATAATATCAGGCCATATTCCAGACATACCATATCGAAAACACTTCCCTATATTTGTAATGAAATTACAAGGGTTTTTATTACCTCAATTTTCACAATAATGAAACTGAACTTTCTTGCAATAAGATTTCATTGATCTATTCTTACCCATATCTTTAAATCTATACTAATTCTTCTATTTTATCTCAATGTACACTATATCATCAACAAACTCCAATTATACCCTCTCAACACATCAGAAAATTTTCTCATAACGTTTTATCAATCGGGAAGAAAATTCCCTTCGGTATCCTGGCTTCAATATTGAGTAAATGGGATTGAATTTGCTATCAAGATTCTGAATAAGATATGCAGTGTACCATGCCATTTGGGTGATGTTTTATTCATACACTCCAATAAAAATTTATCATATTGGCTCAATTCGGGGAATTTATTCTCCATCCAAATTCGAACAACCTTAGGAAAATATTCTTCATGGAAAATATTTTTAAATTCATCTCACTATTAGGTTTCACTCTCCTATATATCCTTGATACTCTGTACCATTTACCACCACTGATCAGCTTCACCTCCAAAATGATAAATATAAAGAAAATCCTTTTGATTATCTAAAAATCCGATAACATCAAATATATTCTCAATGGATTTAATCCATCCTCCAGCTGCAACTGGGTCAGAAGATCCACTGGAAGCATGAGGGTGTTGCCTCATAAAATGTTCTAATATCATCATGTTCCATTTTTTTACTCTATTTGTTCTATAGAATGGATGTCATCACCATTTATTGCATGAGATATCTAATCCATTACAATCAAAAACTGCTCGGTTCCAATTCAAACCATTCTCGGTAGCAGATTCAGAAAGATATCGGCCTCGAAGTTTCTTACAACTTCATCTTCCCTATTTCTTCTACAGAGAAAAATTTTGAACAGGCATATATTAGATAAAGAAAAATGTTAATATTTAATTATATACCATTTCAACATAAAATAAAGGTAAAAATCAATTATGATATTCTATTAACATCATCCTAATGGTTAAAGTTACCTAAAATGTTATCAGATTCCAAATATAATGACCCAACCTTAAACATTGCATAATCTAACAAATTCAACTAGATTTCAAAAGATCATTTTGGTTTATATTTTTAGAAATTTAGGACATAACGTATACATATAAACCCTTAATCAAACAATGTGTATATCACTAAAATAGTATCCATTTATTCCAAAATATAAATTTTTTAACACAAATCAACCACATGATTTCATTGAAAATATTCATAATAGTTAAATTAAGTCACTTTTTTTGCTTACACATCTATATATCCTATGAAAAACATTTAGAAACATGGGATGAGCATAAAAATAGCATTAAGTAAAATAAAAACAATGAAAAAAACCATTAGTTCAAGAATACATATATTTATATGAAATCATTTTCACAAAGACGTACTTCACACCCATATATACTTACTTTGTGAAAATTGATATTTCCCTAAATAATTAGAGAATATATGTAAAACCATAAAGGTATATTACAGAATTACTTTCAAATATTCTAACCGTCATGTCTACCTTATGATTTTTAACCCCAAAATATTCCTTACAAAGTAACCCTCAGGGCGACCTTATTGTGTAACCATCACAGTTACACATGAAAAAACCATATGGCTGACGTCTAATATATAAAAACCCATTGAATTTTAATGAGATTTAAATACCACCTTTCATCATAAATAATACCCACGAACCATAACATAATCGTGCAACATGATTAATTCCACTGGTTGTGAATTTTTTAAAATAGTATTTTAAATGAGGATTTTAAAAGAAAAGCATAAAACTAATATCATATAATTGAAGTGAGACTTAATAGTGTGGATTTAATATTTATATATACATAAAATTACCACAATAAACATAATATAAAAAAATCATCACACTAACAGTTTTATTACCACTTAAATAATGAAGTATAAGGTTAACCCAAAAAATGGAAATTGGGTTAATAATTCCCTTACATTAGGTTTTTCTTACTTGAAACATGTTTATAACTACAGTATAATGGTTGAAATAGTGTTATAAGTATTTTACAGAAACATATTTATGTATATAAAACCTTATATATTGATTTTATAATATCATTCCACCCATTAATTAATAATATTTTGTTTTTTCAATTACTTTGGGTGTGTTCTTTACATGATTTCAGAGGTCATATCGTAATGGATTTCCTTGTAGAATGAAAGATAAACTCCATGAGTGGAATGAAATGGTGTTAATATGTTTTTATAAGATTATATTATTCTACAAATAATTTTTCTTATGTTTTATGGGGATGAATCATTTGATAAATCACTAGTGATTTTTGTTTATATTATTTTGGTGGCTCTTTGATAATCATGAACATGTTTCACAGCATATCATAATATTTTGTATATATTTTAAATCCAAAACATACAACAGGTAATATACAAATTTAAAATCTATTTCAATAATTAAAATGTTCTTATAACCTGTTTTTACTGATGTAATGGAGATTGGAAACACATCGTCCATGATTTTAGTAAATCAGGACATCACGAATGGTATTTTTATTTATTGAATAAGAGGAAGATAATAGGAATAATGATGATGAATTTTTTCCATAAACATTATAAAATTGATAATATGTTAGATTCAAGAGATTTCATGCCCTATGGATAAGAAGATGAGGAGAGAGTATAAGAAAATTAAATAATTGAAAATAAAACACAAGAAAATGAAAAAGGATCTTTACATCTTGACCTCTCCTCCTTGAGATCCTCTTTAAGGACTTTGATTTTTTCATTTTTGTGAGACCATAAATCTTGGACTTGGGGAAGATCTTAGGGAATGGTATTGGGAGAACATAGAATATAAAAATTATTTAGTGGTGTGAGAGGAATAGGGGGTGTGAGGGTAGTATTTATAGTGGAGTTGATTAGGGTTTTCCATTATTTTAATCATTAGTTTAATATTTTGACACAAGGTTATGAATAGACATGATTTATGTGGAAACAACTAGAAATAAGTGCATGTTAGATAGAATTAAAGTTCATTTAAATCATCCATGACTCAAGAATGATGCAGAAATTTCTTTAATTGTCATATTTCATTATTATTGAACTTAAATATTCACAAAAATTCAAGTAATTCAAAAAATTACGAAAAATTCACCCTAACCTTTTTTTGACATGTATAATTCAAAAATGAACTCAATTTTAAAAAAAATACTATTTAAATATGATTCATTTAATTTTTAAATAAAATCATATTTTACTCAAAAAATACAAATTTTAAAACTATTACTACTTTTATATCACCTTGAAAAATTAATAACTAGAACATTATATTATAACCTTAAGAAAGTAAAATAATAATATGCTTTAATATTCAAAAGGATCATATTAATGTCCATATTACTATTCATAAAGGTATGTTACTATTCACTAAATAGACAAGTAGGTTTTATCAGACTCCAAATATCTTTCTGATCTCAATTGTAGATAACCATTTTTTGAAATTCAAATCATTGAAGTAGAAATATTATATTTAAACAGTTTTGCATTATATAGAAACTTAGTGATTCATGAATATGAGTTTTTTATACCTTTAGGTGTTACAAAAATTATTCATTAAAAATATTTTTACTTGTGTTTTACTTTTAAAAATTATTTGAATGGAATATTATTGTCCATTTCTAAACAATAAATGTTTTTCTTTTATTGAAAAAGTTAATGGAATATTTTTTTAATTGTATGGAATAAATTTAATTTCAATCCAACATGAAAAATAAATGTTTAAAAGCTATCAATATAAGTATAAAAGGTTATTTTTCAAGAAAAATATTTAGAAATTATTTTTCAATCCTTTAATTTTATATTTTTTTCAAATTAAAATGGTTATTTTTATCAAGAATGCTTTTAATAATATTTTTATTATATTTAAATTCATAAATGACATCTACCCTTTATTTTACTTATGATATACTAGTATATGTTTTATTGATACCATCCTTATTATTTATATTGGTGGTTTATGATAATTTTTACTTGGGGAAGTATTGAAATTCTGATTATTGATAAATTTTTATAATCATTAACTTTCCTCTAAAATATTCGGTTTCTTTTTATCATTAGACATTACATTTCGCATATATATCAAAATTTTTTATCATTAATATACATATTACATAAATCTTATATCATTTCTACAAATGGTATTTTAATTTGAATGTTATATGATTAGTTGGGGAAATTATTGTTAATTTTCATTCCATACATGTTGTAAATATTTAGGGATAAGACACATTATTTCTAAATTAATTCAATACTCTATATATGCGGAATTATTTGGAAAACTGGTAATGGGTGAGCCTAGTTATAGATATCCCCTCACTGTATCGGTAGTCCCATGAGATTAATCTATTGACTATAAATAGTTAAATGGGATTCTTGTGAATACCTTCCCATTAGTTTTAAATTTTATTTTCAAAGGTCTTGATCATAGAGGTATCATAATGCCTAAGATCGTCCAAAAATTTTCATTTCCTTTATTAATATTTGAGTTATTATTATCCATGATATTTTATCAATGATATTTCTTCTGAATGCATTTTTTTCTCTATTAATCAATTAAATGCATACGTTTTCAGCTATTATTCTTTCCTTATTTATTATGCCTTATCTATTCATAACGGTCATGTTATTGGTTAAATGTCACGTGTGTTAAGTTGTTTACATTTATTCAATGATTATTACTTATCTAATGGTGAATGTAATGTTATTTATTAAATAGAATATGTTTTTATTTGTTTTACTTTCCATATTGATAATTCCACATAAAATTATGATAGTGAAGTTATTTATTAATTAGAATGTGTGTTATGTTATTTTCCTTTCCATTTTTATTATGCCCATTAATTCATGATAGATTACACTTTATATAAAACTTACCGAGTATTTCTGATCACCCTTAAATTTTGTTTCCAAATGTTATATAGGAATAATATATGTTTATATTTGACCATGATTAAAAAATTATTTGGTCCTTTAAGTTGTGATCACTTATATCGAGTGCCAATATAATAAAGAATACTCTGAATTTCAAGTAATGGCAGGTGGTTCATTAAAAATTTATTTTGACCATATAAGAATATAAATTATTATTATTCCAATTATGGAATCCATTTTATTTAATTAAATATATATAATTTGAATATGTTAATTTTTAATAAAACCAATAAGCGTGATGATTTTTTTTCCAAAAAACACATTTACAAGGGAATGATGATTATAAATTAAAAATATGAATTGAAATAAGAATTATATTAATTTAAAATAAAAATGATAGATATATCATCAATAAATTTCATTTATACAAATTTTAATTAGGGGTTATTTTATTTAAATAAAATAGATGAACATTATGCACATTAAAATAGTTTTTAGAAAAATGTGTTTTTAGGCCTTGAAAAACTTATGCTAAAATCTAGAATAAAGGTGTTATAAAAATAATTTCTTATATTATATACAAATAAATAATACTTATAATATATAAATATAAAATTTGATGAATAATATAATGTATAAATTTCTTAATTTATTAAAAGAAAGGATGGTTTTACTAAAATCGATATTTTTCACTATTCACTGGAAATTTCATATTTTCTAAAAAATCCAAAAAAAATTAACCTAAGTTAATATCGATATTATGATTTAAAAATTAATGTTAATTTTATAAAATAAAATTCCTAAAATATCCAAAAATAAATTATAATATTTTCTCACACAATGAAATAAATTTTTTTTGAAGAAAACATATTTTTAAAACACAAAGTGAATTCACTAAAATTTGAGTAATTAGTATTATAAATTAATAAATACATTTAGAATATAGAAAACATTTAGGGATATTTTTCATAACATTGTTATTCATATTCATACCACCAATTTTAATGTATAGGTTATAACTATCATGTTTAAATAATAATGATTTTATAATACATCTCGGTTAGTTTAATCAAAGTGGTGTGTGTTAAGATGCTAGTACTGTGTTTTTTATAAGATATAAAACATATCAGTATTTGAAAATCATGGTTTTTTATATTGTTCATGTCAGAGTTTTATGTGGTGTAAATAATTTAGGGGGGTGGTTCATTTTTATAGTGAATGAAAGAACACACATGGAACTAATAAAAAAACATAAATATAATAAATTCATTTTCATGTGAAAGCTACACATTGTGGCCATAATTTTAAATCTATGATTGGATAAGGATTAAATTACATTAAACAATAAAATTTAGAAATTTATATATTGTGACTACTTATAATTTTATCAATATAATATCAAATCTATAAATATAATTGTGTTACATTTTATAAAATAATATTATATAATACACACATACTATATGATGATACTAATAAAATTTTATTAAAATATAATAAACATTATATTTAGACAGAAAAATTTGTCGGTTAGTCGGGGGCCTCTAATTTTAAAGATCCCAAATCTTTTTTTATATTTCAAATTATTTCAAAGTTCTATGATA
The DNA here is from genome assembly GCA_963277665.1 of Viscum album. Classification (NCBI taxonomy): domain Eukaryota; kingdom Viridiplantae; phylum Streptophyta; class Magnoliopsida; order Santalales; family Viscaceae; genus Viscum; species Viscum album. Next base: position 1,317,793,327 of record OY728136.1, on the reverse strand, counting down.
ATAAATCATTTTTAGATATAGTTGTACAAAATATAAGTATTGATAACACCTTAACTCAAATGGTATATTATTGGCTACACTGAGCTGCCACCAATTGAGGAGTGTTGCCTTTGGATCATCAAACTGTTATTAGTTTAACTCCCCTACCATTGGGTGAATCTTCCCCTAGACTATGGTACCATCGCTATGTGATACCGTTAGTACAATAAAGCTAATACCGAGCACTGCTACCATTAGACAATACATCCAAGAGAATGTTGTACTGCCTAGTAGATCTACCACTAGGTTGTTATACCACTACCATCAAATAACCTACCACTAAGAGATGCTACCGCGACTGGTCTATAGTCAGAGGTTTCTACTACCAATTCAATATGTTTACGTTAGGGAATATACCACCAGGGCAGCAACTATGGCTAAATAGAATTGATTTCAAAATAAATTATTTAACATCTATATTATGCATTTAATCTTGGATAGAAGCATGTGGTTTCAGGTAATATTATTCTTAAAACAACTCCATGTAATATTTAAATACAAAGTCATCCTTTCCATATTTCTTTCATAGTACGATGATCCATATTATATTACTTTATTTAGAGATGCAAAATGGATATTTTAGAATTTTATATATTAAGCTGAAATTACCTTATAATGGAACAATAATTGGTTTGGATTCATGGTGACTAAATTAAACAGAGAAAAATATCCAGTTAAAAACTAACAAATGAAATAGAACATAGAATTTTATAGAACATCTATGATACCATGTTTTACTACACTTTTTGTGAAAAACATTTCGAATCTATTCATGAATATTTTTAAGGAATCCAGGGAATAAAAACTTATTAGGATCGATCTACACCACATTTCCTATTCTACTATATTTTCTATTTATTTTTATGTAGTACTTTTGATCTGTGTTTATCATTACTCTTTATATACTTAAAAAATATTCTCTTATACTAAACTGGTAAATTCTTAAGAATATCTATATTTTATTCATATATATTCCCATGAACAACTATGGAATATGACATGTATGACTTTTACTTATTTTTTACCATGAAAAAATATTTAATAGTTTTTGTGCCAAGACAACTGTGTCTGTATATATTTATAAAACCAAATCATGGTGGTGGATCAGTTTATATTAAAATATTTTTCTTGGAATCATGTGATTTCCTATTGGATGGTATTAATTAAAGTATTGAGGCTAAACCACTGGTTAAATATTAATATTATAAATTTTATTTGTCCCATTAAATACTCTTTAACAATTTTTTATTGATATTAAAAATAAATAAGTTAGTGTATCTATTTTACTAAAAAGAAATAAAATTTTATACTTAACGTAAATTAGGGTTATGTATACTCTATTTTATATGAGTTTATAAGTATAAAAATTTATAATATTTTCTAAAATATTTTATTTGAGAAGTGGTAGATATTTTTATAAGTTATTCAAAAGTTAAAAATATATAAATCTATTATTTTTTAACTAGTACATTTTATCAAATTTTAATTTTTTTTGAAATTGTTTATAAAAAAATATTATGGGAAACTCAATTCATGCCCCGGTTGATTTTCCACTCTGATCAAGATTTGGAATTAGAGTGTTTATCTAAATATATTTTAACTATGATATAGTTTTATTTAAAGATCTTAACTTTTCTTTCAATATAATTATTAATATTTATGGATAACAATAATCAATAAAGAACTACCACTAATTGGCCTTCGAGATTTAATTAAACTAACTATTCCCAATTGAAGATTAAGATGAAAATTCATATACAGAGAATTGAGTTTGATATTTCGATTATTATAACAGATAATTATTAATTACCAAAAAATCCTAGAAAATATTGCAGTGATTCCACTAAAAATACATATGATTGTAACTTAAAATCAATGAATGAATTATATTTTACCCTAGAAGATAAATAATTTAATAGAATATCATTATGTATTACTATGATTGAGATTTGGGATACACTAAATATTTCTCATAATTTTGATTCCAATGTCCAGGAGATGAACATAAATAATTATACTATTAAATATGATACTTTCAAGGTGAAAACTGATGAAAAATATTATAATATGTATATAAAGTTCATTTAAATTTTGAACTCAATAAATTATCTTGGATACAAATTTCTGATAAAGATCATGTGATTCACCTACTATGATTTTTAACAGAGAGGTGGAGATGAGTTACTGTTTCAATTTGGGAATCTTGAGAAATAATTAAGGTACTAGTGAATTGGAGTACTGGAAAGATCATGATGTATGAGGATGAACATAAATTTAACTATGAATAAGACTATTAACGAAAGATAAATTTAGTAGAATTCAATACTTCTAGCACATAAAAATGAACATATCAAGGCTAAAGGTTCCAATGATGATGAATCATCAAACAATGATGAGGAAATGACACATTTGTCTTGATGATTTAAGTTGTTCTAAAATTTGAATAATATCTTTAAAAAAAATAATTATATATGTAATTAAGATAAATAGAAATGGCTAAAAAATAGAAAAATAATTTCTCCACAAATGCAATAACCTGTAATGATTTCATGATAAAAGGAAACAATTAAGTATTGTATCCCATACTAAAATATAAGAATCATTATGAGGAAAAATACAATATATTTAGAAGGATATTAAATCGATATATAGTTCCTCATAGGATATCTCTAGTTATTAAGAATCAAGTAGTGAAGGCAAAAATAATATATCAAATATGCATTTCATTAAAAACACATCTGAGGTACTGCATGTTTTTTCAAATTGTTTTTATCATATTTCAAATCATTCTGAAAATAAAAATGTTACAAATAAATATATCCATTGTTGAATTATTTGAATATTATAATGTGAAAAAAGATACATTTAATGAACAAAAATATAAAGATAAATGTTTGTAGAAGTAGTATTCTTAGTCTTCTCACCTTAAAACCAATTATGCTATAAAAAAATAAAAATGATTAGTTATTGATAGAAAATAATCATCTCAATATTTTAAATGAAAAAATTATAAGGATATTGAATGTTTTATAATTGGTATAGAAATATTGTCTCAAATTTTAGGTAGGAAAATTGCCCTTAAATATATTTCATGAATTGGAAACTAACATGGACATAAGAGAAATAATAATAAAAAATACATTTCAAGTTATACTTATTCCAAATATGTAAACACTACCTAATATAAAATTCATAATAAAGTATTTATTTTTGAAATTATAAGGTATGATTATAATAAAACATTTAAATAATTATGAATTCCTAAATTTTTTATTGTTAACATTTCTGGTCCCAAGAAAATATGGGAACCAAATTAATGTTTCCCGTAAATATTTTTTGAAGTAATCATACATGAGTTGTTCTTGTAAACAATGATAGTATATATAGTGGATGCACAAGGTATATGATTTTATAATACTCAATATCCAATAATATGAGCATTATGGCTATTGAAAATTTCAATTTTTGGGATAATGTATGATAATTTGATTCATCTAAATATATTACTATAGTTAAATTTTAATTTTTAATGTTTTATTTATACATGGAATAAAATATAATTTTCTTATCATTTAACAATTGTTTGATTATGGTTTTCATGTTGATTTTAAAAACATTTCTTGATTTTTTTTATTCCTATCATTATTTAGTTTTTACTGTTATGAGAAGTGAAAATGATTATGTTATCGATTTTAATTTATTATTTTTATCACAATGATTCTATCTTGAGTTCCCTATACAAAGAAAAGATTCTTAAGAAGAAGAAAATAGGTAATTTCAATATTCACTCTCTTATAAATATAACAAGGAAAAGTTTACTAAGGGATCTACTAAAACATTTATTTCTAACATATAATGTATGTAATTACATTCAAAAGGGAAGTCAATATAAAATTAAATTAAAATAAAAGAATGATGTTTCATGATATCAACCTTTATAGTTTTTTCACATGGATTTTTTATACAATATAGAATTTATATTTTAGCATGAAACCATTATTCATATATTATATTGGATGATTATTAAAGATATACAAGGGTATTTCTCCTTTCTCATATAAGTTAATCTATTTCATGTTGCTAAAAATATTTTATATATGTAGAAAATGTTACTGTGATTATAATTAAAACCTTAAGAATTGATAATGGATATGAGTCTAAAAATAAATAGTTTGAATCATTATAATAACAACATGGATTTAATCAAACATTTCCAATCCTAGGCCCCAAAAAAAGAATGGTGTAGTAGGGGGAAGATAGAACCCTACAAAACAAATTCTCATATCATGGTCAATGTGTACAATTTACCTATTTATTTTTAGAAGAAATTTTTAATAAAACATTCTATATAATTAATTGAGTTTTTATTAAAAATATTTATGAAAACCCCCATTTTAATTTTGGTAAATTATAAAAATTAAGGTTAATTAATTTAGAGTTTTTTCTATCAATGTAGTTGTACTCAATATGAATGTGTATTTTGACATGATTTCTCCTATAAGTGATGATGTAATTTTCTTTTGATATTCTAAATCTAGGAAATAATACATGGTGTTTAATAATATTACTATTACTATGGAATAATATATACATGTAAAATTTGATTATAAAGATCCACATGTGACTTAATACTTTTTAAAAATCCTTGTGCATGACCTTTAAAGTGTAAATATCCAAAAAGAAGCTGATTTATTTTTTAAAAACCTACATAAACATCTCATTGTTATGATGAACAATTTGAACCCAAAATTGTATATTATAATGATGTAAAAAAAATTTATATCCCTAAAACCACTTGGTCTCTTAGATATCACTCCTTTTATATAGTTGTTAGAGAATTGGTTAAAGGAAAAAAAATAAGAGTTATCATAGAAATTAGGTTAAACATCATGATTTCTTATCCCAACATAAACATAATAAATTCTGAAATGTTATAGATAATTAATTTTGAGTAATAGAAATAATATAATATATCAACTGGTTTAAAATAAATTGATTCTATGAATTAGTCATAATAAACAATGACTACCTAACTATTAGAACTAAATGGGTTTTTAGAAAAAAGGTTGATGATTCCATCATAATAGTTAGAAAAATTATAGACTGGTTTCATAGGGATATAGTCAAGAAGAAGTAATTGACCATAAGAAAATAATTTCTCTAGTGTCAAGATTAAAGACATTATAATGTTTCTTTCTTATGAATCTAATCTGGATTTCAAACTATATAAAATGGATATCATGATTTCATTATTACATGGTTATATATGTAGACATGTTTTTATAATAAAACCCACTACATTTCAAAAACATCACTTTCAAAAAAGTTTTTTAAATTAAAACATATGTATACTATTTATGGCATGCACCAAGAGCTTCATGTGATAGGCTCATCTCCATTATAATTTCAAACTTTTTTACCAAACAAATAGATAAACATAACATATTTATTGAAGGAACATCAAAGGATGTTTCGGTTATAGAAATCTATGATGAGGATATCATTTTGGGATCTTCAAGAAAATTATTGTGTACTATGTTTTCAAAAATGATTTAAAGTGTATTTAAAATGATTTTGGTGTGAGAAATTTAGTTATTTCTTAGATTTCATATTTTTTAAAATAAATATGGAATTTTTATAAATCAAAATAATTATACTAAATATATTTTAAAATGTTTTGGAATGCATATTCATAAAGGTTATGATAATCCCATGAGTAATGGTTGCAATCTAGATCTTGATAAAACTGATAAATTAGTTGATCAAACTACTAATAGAGGTTTGATTTAAAACCTATTATAAATAACTACTAGCCTAATAGTTTTACTGTTTATTGTGTGTGTATGTGCTCATTTTCAATAAAATCCAAAATAATCACACTTACGTTCTTTTATAAGGAATTTTAAATACCTCAAGAATATAATCGACTTAGGAATTTTTTATTCTAGAGGATATGATTTTAATTTAGTGAGTTATTAAAATACCTATTTTGGTGGTCTTATGTTAGATATGTAAATAAAATATAGAAAATTTTAATTTTTTAGAATGTCTCTAGTTTCCTAATGTAGTGAGAAATAGACCTCTAAGGATTATCCAAGGATAAATCTAAGTAAAAATAGTAGATCATTTTTTTTCTTAGATTATATGGATGAAAAACACTTTGCTGGTCAATTGATATAATTTTCAAAAAATAAAAACAAATTGTGATTATAAAAGTGTTATAAATATCGCAAATAATTATGTATCTCATTCTATGATGAAACATATCGATATAAGACATCACATTTTGAGAGATTATTTCCAAAAAAATGTGATATAACTCTTGAATTTAGAGGCACTGAGCATCAACTTACTGACATATTGAATAGTTCTTTTATCTTTTAGATAATAAGATATATCATACATGACCTTAGAATGATAATATTTGATTAGAATTTTTTTTAATTATGGTAGTTCTATAAGAAAATTCACACCATTGATATTATAATAGCTAATATACAATTAGTATCAAAAATTATTTGATTGGGAATTAGTCATGATACTAGAGGGATTGACCATGATAATATTATACCATTAGCAATACTTCCCTGGTCATTTCTGCTACTAGGATCCTATATTGGTATTTGATTATTATGTCCTACCATAGGAATTCCACCTTTCATATGGAACTATTGGTATCTACCATTTCATGATACTACGAGCACTACCGTTGGGACCTACCATCTTATGTAATACCATTAATTTTTCCTACCATTACTAACATCAAGGGAAAATTATATGTTTTATCGATCTATATATATTAAATGTTTACATAAAATATGTTTTTAAACATTGAAATACCTATATGATAGATTTCATTAAATATAAGTCTAATGATCTACTTCTTTTTTGTGCCTCCATTGAAATCTATCCCTTTCTCTCTTGACCTTATATGCATTCTTCCTTCCACTTTCAAATCTTTCAGAAAATGGTGTGTGTAAAATGACCGATTATTTTTTCTAATGATTTGTGTCCTTTGAGTAATTCAATTGGATAATATTGTTGTCAAATATATCCAATGATACTGAAGCATGAATTGTGAGTTATCACCACTAAAAATGAAGTCAATTTTGTATGGTTATTATTAAAAAAGAAACATACTTGGAAGGTAATCTAGGAATAAGAGTTGGATAAAATGTTCTAAAATAAAGGTTAAACATTCTACTTGAAGTTGTTTTGGGAGTTCTATATATTTTTAGAGTATGTTTTTAGAGAAAAAATAAATTATTAAGACAGTGGTAGATGGAATAAATCTTGTCTTTTATTTGAAGGAGTGGTCCTTATTATTGAATATTTCTTCCCCATTTTATTTGATGAATATCAAGATTCATTTCCCAATTGTGAAAATTATATAATAGTGGATGATTTTTGGAGCTAACTACGAATAAACCCCTACCACGAATAGTTATAATTCATGTGATTTTACTAGAAATGTAATGCTCAGTTCTACTTAGCATGTGTCATTTATCCAAGAATCTAGTTATAGAGTTGAGACAATTTCATTTAGCAATGGTGAAACTGAGGCACTAACTTGGTGGATCTCTAAGATCTAAAGAACTAGGCATTCCATACCCCAAATCAAAATTAGATAATAGAAATAATGATGGTGATATTGTAAATGGTTAAGATAATGGCAGTACAGATGAAAATGGTGGATTTAACATCTCTATGGATGAGAAATATCCTATGGGATCCTTTAATGAAAGGATTTTTTAGGAAGAAATTCTTGATTTTATTCATTCAGGTGACAATGGTGAGGAAGCTAGACATAAAGAGGATGCATTGTCTATCCAAGAGATTATTTCACCTCATACTACTTCTCTTACTCCTCCAATTAATTATTTGAATAAATAGTATTTTTCATAATGTAAGTAAATCTTATTTTTAGATCGTAGTGAGACGATCATATCCACACATCCTTAAGAAACCAACTTTCAAAAAGCTGATTCCAAGTGGATATTCTTATTGATTATTTATCAAATCATGCATAAGATGATTATGTTAATGAATGAAATGGAAATTGATAATAATAGTTTGGTTGAACATATGGATAAATTTTGATCCCTCATGTAGGAAATGAGAGAATGATTTACTAGGAGACAACAATCTCTTCAGGCGATATTGGAGTCACTATCTACAACTACTACATGCAATTCTAGTTATCCACCTCCTTCTCCTTCCTCATTTTATACTAATTTTATCATAACCACTATGAGAGGGGATCTACAGGATTAAATATGTGATATTACTTCTCATCAAAAATAAATTCATTATATATAAGAACAAGGTGATCATATTTATAAATGGGTTAGATAATTCTTGAATTATGATCAGAGTGATAGAGAAACTATCACTAAAGCTATTAAATATTTCCTTTTATGGAATAATAAAAAACCTAAGCAACATTTCCACAATAAGTTCCTTGATATGAATCTAATAATTCCTTTTTTATTAGGTCCTTCAAGGATTAAGCCAACCTATTATATATTTTGGCCCATTTTCTCAAGTTGTTTGTGGAAGAGAAAGTGTAATTCCTTAAGTCAATTGAGAATGGTGGATGAGTTAGAACTATTTTTTTGGATATCATGAATCATTTTATGTACACTTTTAGGACATCAAATATAGACCCTACAACCATTCTAGTGTCAACTAATATTTCTTCACCACTTTAGCCCTCTAACATGGTAGTTCATTCTTTTGTTCTTACTCATATTGAAGTTTTCATACATCTCTAGCTAATTTTAATAAAGGTTACTTCTCCTTTTTCCTCTCCTATGGATCCTACCTTCTAGTATATTCCTCTAGTATATAGAAAAGAGATGGACCTAGTGGAACCTACCTCTATTATTGGGATGGAATCATCCCTATATTTTAATAGGATATGATATGGCATGGAATTTGTTACCCTTATTTTATTATACTATGTACAATTTTTCGGTTAAGGTAAGGACTCTATGTATTCATTATTTTTTAATTTTTATTTTATTCATAATTATTTTTACCATTTTGATAATCTCAAAAGATGAAGTACTTGAATGGAATTTCATTTTAGAAATAAATTATCATATCACCCAAGTGCCTGAATGAATTAAATGGATATTTATGCATCACATGGGTTAATTGAGATAAGAATACTATATGATATTCATCTATTTCCTCTATTATATATATTTATATAGTTTAAATTCTATGATTTTTAATCATCCAAAAGGGTGATATTATTGGGTTAATCCTTCAAATAATTATTTTATTGGCCTCAAATCACGACTGTCATATTTTTAATGAGTTCAAAGTTCTATGATTATAAATCATTTTGTGGAAAATGTTGTGTAATTTAGCTATGTGTTGATATACCATTAGTTCAAAAGTTTAACCACCAGTTACAAAGGAAAACCTTTATTTAATTAGTGCTACCATTGACTCATTAAACTACTATATCAACTCTTCTATAGTTGAGAGAAGCTACAACTTGGATGTGCTACCATCGCTCTATGGCGGCATTAGTACAAAAGAGCTACTTCCAAGAACTGGTACTATTGCATGGTACATTCTCTAGAATGATATTCCACATAGTTTATCTACTAAAATTTTATCCTACCACTACTCTTATATAACATACTGATCATAGATGCTACCACTATTGATCTACTATTAAATGAAACTACCACCAATTCAAGAGAATTCCTCTAGGAAATATACCACAAGTGAAGCTATCCTGTATATATAGAACTAATTTCAAAATCAATTCTAAATTAACTATTTTATGCATATAATTTTGAATTTAAAAGTAAATATATAATTTTGATTATTCATAACAAAACGTTGTGGAAGACTTAAATACAAAGGTAGTCTTTCTAGATTTTCTACTTAGTATGAGGATCTAGATTATATTATTATTATTATACAATGGAGAACTAGATCTTATAGAATGATATATATCCAGATGATCCCCCCTCATGCAAGAAGATGAAGTGGTGTGGATGCGTGGTGAATACATAAAATAGTGAAAAATATTAAGTAAAAAATGTAAAATTAATGATAAATAAAATTTTCAAAATGAATGTGATACTCTATTTTATTACACTTTATGTAGAAACTTTATGAAAGCTTCTTGTGAATATTTTTAGAGACACTTTAGAAACCAATCCTATTTGTATTGAGATTCACAACATTTTCTATTCTATACGATTTTATTTTTTATTCATGTTTTAATATTGAGCTATGTTCGTCATTACACTGTATATTCAAAAAAATAGTCCCTTATACTAAATTTGAGATTTCTTGACACTCTATTTAAATTTTATTTTTCTCTATTCTCATGAACAACTATAAAATAGGTCAAGTCATACATTTACTTTTTTTATCCCATGAATAACTTTAGAATAGGCTTTTCCTTGATATGCTTCTATGTTGTGGTTTGAAAAACCTGATCTAAGATGTGGATCGGTTTATTTTATAAAACAACTACATGGAATAAATTGATTTATAAGTTGAGGAGATTTTGAATCATCATGATACTAAACCTCTTATTAAATACCACAACGCCAAATTTGTTATAACTCATTTATTTCTACTTGTAAAATTTTTTCTCGATATTGAAAACAAATTAGTTTCTATCTATAGTTTATTAAACAATATAAAACTCTTATAGATAACATAAATAGGTGTTTTACAAACTAAGTCTGATATAAGTGGATCAGTTTCAAAAGTTAGAATAATTTACAAAGTATTTTAACTGAGTTTTGATCATACTTTTCAGAAGCTCGTAAAAATATAGAATTACATAAATCTATTTTATTATTAACTAGGTATTTTTATTAAAATGTATGATCATTTTATTAGTTTTTTTAAAAAATAAATTTTATATGAAGATTAATTCACACCCAGTAGAGTTGTCCAATCCTCCCAACATTTGGTATTGTAGGCTTTTTCCAAATATCATTTAACCATGATCATGATGCATTTACAGATAATAATATTATATTATTTCTAATTATTATTATTTATGATTAAAAATAGTATATAAAAAAATTACACTAATCAACCACCTTATTTTGATGGAACAAATTAATCTTGATGGAAGATTAAGATGAAAATTCATATAGAGTGACAATGGTGATTGATATTTTGACTTTAATCGAAGACAATATAAATTACCTAAATCTCTTAGAAAATATTGGAATGATTTCACTGTTGATGTTTAAATACATATTTCATAAGATAATTAGAGGATGTTGTAGTCGGTTCAAATAAAATTTGGTCCAAAACAGCTCAAAATTCCACTTATGGGACTGTCTTGTAAAGTTAAAAATCATTTTTAGTGGCTCTGGTTGGAATAATTCAATGACTGTATAAATATTGAGGTGGGAACTTTTACATATTGTAACTCTAGTTTCCAAAATCTTCTCATCACATGGAGCGTGAGACTGTAACCATTATGAAATGTAACTCCCATTTGTGGAAGTCTCTGGTCACACAAATCTTGATGCGATAACCTTCAAATTATATATTTATGCTTTGCGGAACCCATTCATTTTTTGAAGCTAATATTCTTATTTAGAAGCCTAATTATTTCTTGAAATCAATACCCTTGCATCTATAGGCCTTATAAATGACTCCACATATCCAGCTTTTGAGGTGACATGACCTTTTAGCTTCCAACAAAATATTAGAATTTTAGAAACTCATAAGCATTATCACTAAGGGTGGGGACGAATTTCCAAAGGTATCCATATTTTTCAGAACCACCTCTCATAGTTTTTTGAGAACCTAAACCTGTGGTGCACATTCCTTTCATGGAGGTCCATGTATTTCACTTAATAAAAAATACCTTTTCATATCATGGGTTTTTGTGAGATAATTATCCTTCATGAAACCAAACCATTGAGAACTAACACATCACTCAGAGGAAGGGTCACCCTATTTCATAGAAATGTTCATTTTTGAGACACCTAGAATTCATGAATAACCTGAAATATTAAAAAATCAAAACATTATGATACCCATCTTCCAGGCCTCCCTATGGTTCCTCTCTTCAACCAATCCTATTATGAAAAGGTTGAGTTCCCAGGGCCCTTGTACCAATCCAAAACTGATTTAAACACACCCCAAATATCCATGAGACCGGTAAAACCTACCCTTGTATCCTCCCCATGTGTCTCCAACATGTATTACCCAATTACCTTTTCTTTTTCTCCTAATCACATGAAACCCAAAACCTTTTTCTCTTAATAAATTGTACCGTAACCTTAGGACCCATGATTACCACTCCTCCACCACAATATTCATGTTTTTATCCACCCAAAGGTGCATGATAAGTTTAAACATATGCCATATAGGTGGAATTATCATGAGAGGATTCAATACATTTTTGGTAAATATGGCTTATTCTAGATCTTCTTCTCACACATGGAAATATATTCCCCATGTATAATCCCCACCACATTCGATATCCATGACATAAAAAATCATATCTCTACATCAAATTCATATGATTTTAAACATGTGACAACAGCCTTAACACATGATCTTAAACTATAGCCTTACCGAATGTGACAATTAAATGATTTCCCAAGGGTTATCATCATAGGAAGACACGCCCATGGACATATAATTGCTGACAAAAAAAACTAACCCACATGGACTACTACTTCTAGTATCCTTGACATTTCAGACTCACACTATCCCTCATTGATCCTCCTTAGATAAAATGAGCATCCTTAATACATGATGTTAAACTACATAGACCAGTCGTATCAGATGACCATAAACTAAGGCATAAAACTACATGGTTTTTTATACCAATTTCATAATAAGGTATGTATGATTAATCCCTAAGGTTTAGTCTCAAAATACCAAAACATCTTGGTTATCTCATTAAGGTTCAATCCTGATGCCCCCGAAATCCCCAAAATCCTTCATGTGTGATCATTTCCCCTTAAGGAAAAAATCAACCACTAATCTATCCCTGTAATACATTTATCATATGACACATCTGTCCAAAAGGATGTTAAGAATGAAAAAAAAAACGTTTGCCTTCATGATGATAAACCAAAAACCCATCTATCCTTACAAGATGTTAAACATGTGAACAACCTATCCCCGCAATCCATTAAACCAATGACCCATTTGTCCCCACATGAATTTAAACCCAAGATCAACCTATCCACATAATATATTAAACCTAAAACACATATATCCCTAAAGTACATTAAACCTACAACCCACCTATGCATACAAGACATTAAAAATTTTTCTATTCTAAACCCACAAGATGTTAAAACCCCATTATGTAATCCTGAATCTCTAAACCATTAAATAAAAATTGGATGCTAGAGGTCAAAATCATTAGATAACATACACTAATAGAGTCAAACATCTAATGGACGAAATGTATGACTTAGGTTTCAAGACCAATATGCATCTAATGTGATATTAACTCAAAAAATTATAATTGTTATGTTCCCAATCTACCCAACACCCTAAAATTGTTAGACATGCCCGAAGTTACAATCTACTCCGATTAAATTTTACTTCCCTGTCAAGATAGAAGCAGTGCAATTAACTAGCATCCACATCAATATGGTATTAGGGAAGAGCTTTATGAATATGAAATAAATATATAAGGTAGACCTAAATTTATAAATGATCTCTGTTGAGGAATCCCTAGAAGGTGTAAAAGTCATTCCACTATCTTGTTTCGATCAAGTAGTCGACATCAATGATTATAGTGATAGAAGCCACCAACTTTTGAAAGGAGGGAATATGGGGAAAGAACTAGTGTGATGTGAGACCCCATCAGGAAAGCCTCAAATAGAAAAATGTTGAACCTGACTTGAAAACTCTCTCCAATATTACAAATTAAATCAATAATATTAGACACCATCATATTTCCATGTTATACGAAGTAGATATTGATCACCGTTTATCATCGAGCTAGTGGTGGGCCCAACATGAAACACTCTTCTGACTTAGGGTAGATAAATATGGGAATCATTGTTATGAAACATCTCCAGTATAGATCCTTCCCTTGTTTTTTGAATAATGGATGACGTTGTAGAATTGAGAACCACTATCACTACATATGTACTGATGGATGATTCCTCATAATTTATAGGACACATGCTACATGAGACTAGAGAGTTAATTTGAATAGGTTAATGGGAAGGGTAAATATTGGTGCATCTATAACACATTAATATAATCCTATAACAATATCAACTATATCTTCATCTAGTAGGTTCCTAACCCCCATCTCTCTCTCTGAGATCATCTAGAAGAGGATGATCAACCCTCTTTTTTTCAATACGAACAAGAAGAGGTAATTACCCCCAGGGATATAACCCTTGAGTTTATTGAATCATCATAGCATCATCAACACCGCCACCCCTGGGGGCCATGTATGGGTAAACCACCCCTCATTTCATTGGAATTTTTTTTTAGGAGCCTCACCTTAGAGCACTCTGGTAGCTCACTCTCCTTTGTAGAGTAATTAGGGGATGTTCAAGCTATACCCATCAGGAACATTACTCCAAATCTACCCAGGAGGTATCCTATAAGACTTTGTTATCCTAAAAAAATTATTTTTTCGACAGGTCAATGATAGGATTGACTCCATCACTAATTTTCTAGCCTTGATCTGGAACACTTGACACTGACACTAGAGGATGACCCAAAACATTTCCTAACAAGATGAATCTTTTCATGTTCAATTGGACTGCACCCTAATAGGTTAATCCCATCATATCTCTACAAATTATCAATGTGAATCATCTTTAACCCTCCTAGTATTGAGACGTCAATTGCCTATTATGAACTTCAGGCTGACACTCTCTGTCATCGACACCCCTAGAATCAACTATGGTCCATAATTTGAAAAATAATATCAATGTGTAGGTCCTCTCATTGCCATCAAAAACTAGTGCAGATGTCCTCACCATGAAAAAAACATTCCTTACTCCAAAGAACCATCCCGAGATAGGAGGTCGAACATGCACTATAGCGTCTATGCCCACAGTGCAGGTCGCAACCCATGGGGGAGGAACCCATGTGACTCCCAACATATTTCACTAAGAGAAGTCTTGAACTATCATAGGTATGTCCAGAATATGTGTGGTGTCACCAAAAACGTCTCTTAATATGATGTGAAAGATGATTCGATGTGGAAGCTTCACTACTATTTCCCAAGCTGGGGGAAGAGTCTCATCGATTAAGACATAAAATACTAGAATATGAAGTCCACAAGATCCCCAAATCCATCCATAGGTACCTATAGGTGGAATATGTCATGGACTCCATCAAAGGGATCGTAGTGAAACCATATCCATCACAATCTGTTTCTCGAATCATTACAACCATGTTGGAGGTTGGAGAGATGTATGGATTTGGGTTGATGCCTTTAGGTGATAGTGATCACTCTGTTAAGCCTCAAAGGGATGTTTCCACACTCACTCATGGGGACATGGTAGAAACCTCACACTACATAGAAATGATTCTCAAGATATCTTAAAGTTTGAGTGGCATTCCATCATGTAGAAAGAATTTGACCTGCGTCGCTCCCCCTCTCCCATTAAATCGGTATCAAACTAGATCTACGTGGGAGCCAATACCAGTATCTTAACCTATGAAAATTAGGGATTAGGAAAACTAATATTAGGGAAATCAATTAATCAATGAACAAAAGGATTTTTTGAGACTCTAGGCCATTGACTAGAAATCAGTCACCTTTTGTAAACCTAAATCTTTGGATTTTTTTCATCCAGATTACCTCACCATGGACTATATAGTTTGTTTTCACTATAATTTCATGCAGACATTTTATTTCCCGCGGGACCATTCTTTGACCTACCTTGGTCACCAAAAACACATTGATTCCATGTATTAATAGTGAAACGGGGTTGACATCAAAGAGCACCAAGCGACATAGCATCTTGAATTGTATGGAAACCAGAAAAATTTCTAGAAAACCTACATTGAGTGAATCATCATGCTTTATCGAGTCATGGAAGTTGTGTCTCAACATGTGAATATCATAGGATAGGGGTGGTATGTTTCCCTATATTTTAATCATATCCTACAGTAATGATAGAACCATCATCTGGTTAATCCGCTGAAAGTGAAGGTTCCTATCAGACTACCTCCATGGATAACGTTATCACCATTGACCCACCAGAGGATCAAAGAAGTAGATCCATTGATATAAGTAATGATAAGGGATACCCCACTGAATGGGAAATATAATAATAAAAAGATCCATCGATAGGAAACCATACTCACATGTAGAGACTAGAAAAAGGTTTTGGGATTACCCCAGATGATAAATTATTTTTTGTCCACTCATATGTTCATAAAGGGACCCATTAAGCTCATCAGTCCATCTATAGTTTCCACAAAACTGGAGTCAGATCCCAGGATAGTCACCGTGCTCTAGGTACATGAGGAATGTAAAATGATCACTACTAATTTTATTACCGAACTGTTCCCAGACCCTCAAAATGCTAGAAGGTACCACATCTATTCTATAGTGGGGCATCCAATCCTCCTTGGTAAAGTGCCTTGATTTTAACATGGGGGCCCCGTGAACCCAATCAGGTTAGAAGACTAGGGCTATGAAAAATGAACCATATATGAGTTTCCCACCCCACCTATAAAGTGTGACAATCCATCTTAGGATCGCTTCTACACCACACTATGATTTTATAATCACATAAATTCATTGGTGATAGAAAAATCCTATCCAAGATGATGCGATAACTTCTCATATCGCATGTCTTGAGGATTCGAAAATGTGATTGGTGAGAATTCTTCCTAATTAAAAGTTATACATAGAATGGGAGGTCTAGGTTCAAGTTCCCCATAAAATTTTTAACACTAGATTTACTGATTTTTAATGGGGTGGGTGATCTGCTAATGAATTTGCATCACATCAACACAAGGTGTGGTCTAATGTTGGGGACTTTAGAACAATAGGAAGCCACTAAGGTCTTATGATTTATCCAAAAATTGGAATGAACAATGTTTATTTAGTATATTTATCATTACATAGGGTCTATTTCCCATTGGGAGGACATTCTTAGTGATTTACTCTCCCAATTCAACTCCACCTAACGCAAGAAAAGCATTGTCGACCACTTCAAATGCATGTAGAATCCCAGTGAGTGAGTCACCGACTTCATCACCAAATGGAAAGGACTCGTGTTTTCACTTGAAATTACACATCACTAGTAAAATATTATTACAAACATCATGAATAACATTAGATATGATCTAAACCCTTCTCTCGTCTCTTTGAATTACCTGTGTGGATTTCATGATCCCCCTGAGAATGCTTAATGAATGGATGAAACCTAATAGAAAACCAAACAATGATCATAATCATTACGCTTTCTTTCTCCTATAAGAAGGAATATAAAAAGAAGATATAACTACCAATGTTCTTCAAAAGGATCCTAGTATGATAATCTTATTGTCCCCTTTCCAGATGATCCCTTATAAGGGAAACCACTCCTTGTTCAATGCCACTAGGTACAACCACACAAAGAACAACCACCTCAACGAGAGAATGTGGATCCACCCCCCCCCCCCCCCACATCAGGTACTCAATACCAAAGTACCTTTTTATAAATTAATAAAAATAACTATTCCTTAATGTATGTGCAGGTCCTAGGATATTTCATTTATTCCTTGTAAAAGGTAATCTTGAAGGTTCGGTAATGCAAGAGACAAAAGGATGCAAGAATCACTCACTGTACTGATCACAACTTGTATCGTAGATTCCTTGGACAGGCCATAAAATAATGATTAATCATTAAATATGTAGAAACCCAAGCTTGGAGTACATGTAAATTACATTACTTCAACATAATACTCAATACATAATAATAAACAGACACCCAAGGACATTAATAGTTTAGTGTATTTGAAAACTCAGAACACAATCTTCTAATCATGGTGAAATATCTTCAATATCTCCCATAAATATCTTCCCATTTTTTCTTACCTAAAACCTTTATTTATATCCTAGGGAAAGGTAAACATAAAACATAGAAAGGGTGAGCTCAAATTCTTAATAAGGGTAAACTTGGAGAACAAAAAACAATCCATAAACATTTTAACATAAAAACATGAACATAAAATTTAAACAACAAAATCCTGAGTTGTGAAATAAGTCTTGGTAGTACGTAAGGCATAGATCATAAAGGAACATCAATCATCATAAAATTTCATGAAAAAAAATATAATTGTGGAAAACCATTACGTACATGATATGATTTCCGTAGTAGCCAAGGCAATGCTTCCAAGACTATTATAGTTCAAAAAGTCTATTACTGAACAAAGTTTACCTGCCGTTCCAGCATTGTATTACTTAACCAGATTTAATTATCATTCTAGCCATGTCTATCTCATGTCATATAAATCATTACCCAATGCATTAAATGGATATATAGGTGCCACCCATATCATAAAGAAATCATTCTTTAGTGTTCCACAAAATAAACATAAATCATTCATCAAAACCTAATGAAGAAAATGGGTTTCAAATACATCATCGCATCATAACATAATATATATAAAACAATGGATAAAATTTCATTATAAACAAAATAAAACCATTTAAATAATAGGGACATAATACATGAATCATATCCATATTAAATTATGTCATCTTAGATGTGAAATAGTTTTGATAAAACACTTGAAATGAATTCTTGAGGAAAATATCTTTTCTTCATTCCAATCATTTTCTTTTCTCAGAATGATGTGAAATTTAAAAAAAAATTGTTGAAAATAATCATGAAATCATGTAGAGGAAGCTTTATGTACATTAGGCTTTATGAAATCGTAAAAATCCGTTCATGTCGTATAAGTTAAAAAAACATTCTCCTCGTACTTTTTCCAGAAAAGTCAAAAAGTACCTCGTATTGTAAAAAAAGATTGATTCCTTCCATACCACATAGTAAAACATAAAAATAGGTAAACACAACTTTAAAAATATATGTAACAATAGTAAAAACATTATGGAAAACATTTTTATAAAACATGTACATGGTTGATAAAAATAACCCATGTAAATACTTATGAATAAACAATCTCAGATAATAACAAGATTGGAATAATTATCCCTTACCTTAGGTCCAATTTCTTCTGTACATGTCTGAAACACCTGTATAGAGGGTTTAAACATATTATAAACTTGTCAAAAACCATAATAATATTTATTATATCATATATGATTCACTATGACTTTATATTTCCCATTCATTGGTCAATTCCTTGTTAAGGCAGCATTTTGTGTAAAGTCGTTTCATTTATCATATGTGTTTTGACTTGTAATTTTTTTCATATGATGATTTAGATCATGATTAATTACTTACATAATTTAGAACATAATTTTTATATAATATATATTCAATATATTAATATATATAATCAATCTATAAATGGAATGAAATACACCGTTCATGGAGACGGTAGGTCGTATGTACGCATGAACGTTGTTTTCGTTTCCTTATTTAAGTAAATGACATATTTAAATACATAAATCCATTATAATTATTATTTTATATATCTCATGATTATTTATTTTATATACTTTATAATCATTCTTTAATGGTTATCATGGAGATTGAATCTAATGTCGTCGTGGAGACGGTAAGCAATACGTACGCACGAGCGACAATATCATTCCCATAATTGAGGAATTGTGTTAAGGTGTATGGTTTATAATATTTCAGAATAAATATCACTTTAAAATAATCATATATATTTATTTCTTCCATTATTATACCCATTAAATTAGGTTTGTGATGAAAAAAACATATTACACCACGTCATTGAGATGGTAGGTCGTACGTACGCACGCGTGGTGACTTCATTTTTCATAGAATGGATAGAGAATAGAATATGGTTGTTTCATATTCATAATAAAATATCAGTATACAAGTGATACTGAAGTTATTAATTAATAATGAAACAACTCATATAGATAATGTAGAAGAAGAAATAACTTAGAATGATTCGGTAAAGGATATTACCTCTTCTTCGACGTGCCTCTTCTAAACCACCACTTAGGGTAGTAATGTTTTTCTTTTAAGAATACCAAAACATCTATTATGTTGATAGGGATGTTGATAAGGTAAATGGTTATGGTTTTACCAAGTTTGAAATATCAAAATTGAGTGAAGAGGAGGGGGAAGAGGTTCCCTTTTATAAGAGAGGAGAGGGGCACTATTGGAAACCTCAAAAATATTAACTTATAATAAAAACCAACCCTACATAAAAACCTCAAAAATGACTCAACATAGTAGATGTGACGAGATAGGATTGTAATCTCATCAACCAATAAAATTCAGACATATTTTGATTTTATTTTAAACCTTATCATTTTTATTTATCCTTATTTAATCTATTTAATTTATTTGTGGTAATAATATTCAAAATTGTAAATGGTTACAAGTAATTACTTATGTGTTTTGAATTTTCCATAATTGGATAATTTATGATATATTAGAACATATAATTTTTAATTTTTAATTTTTAATTTTTTTTAATTTTGAAACCATATAATAATGTGTTATTTTTATAAAATATCAATAGTGTCAATTTTAACACTAATCTTTTATTTGAATTTAAATTAAATCGACATAGAAGATATATTCGAACCAAAATATTTAATAGATTTATAACATGATCTATTCATCTTTAAATTAAAATAAAATACTATGATAAAGATAAATTTAATAGATTCAATACGAATACGTTTAGATTAATTTATTTTCGAAAACACCCGACTTTTAAACTGTTATCATTATTAAATTATGAAGGTGACAACTTTGATATCATTTAAAATATAATAATATAAATGTCATAATCTGTTTTGTAAGGCTCCAAATAGTCCAAGAGTCGACACTTGGATTTTAATGGTGCATATATACTCAACCAATAAGTTTTGGTCATGTATTTGGGTCTTTTGAGGGGTTTTATTATTTTAATGAAAACAATATTATTGCCTCTTCACTAAATAAATAATTTCAGTATCATTACTTTATAAGGTATTGAGGTAATTATATATTTCTTAAAAATTACAAATAAATTACCTTCATAAACAAAAACCTTTTAAATTTATAATTATTATTCATAATCAAATTTATATTTAGTATAACCTTGTATTAAAAATATTTTAATTATTAATGTTTGAGTGAGACATATTTAACTTTTCTTTAAATAAAATAAAATAAATTTCTTAATCACATACAAGTGGGTTACAATAGATACCATTTCGACCCAAGAATATTTCAGGACAAAATATAATCATCCAATTATAATAAAAAAATTGTTAGGGTAATTTTATAATATTATTTTTACCCTTAATTACCCGATATACCTTTGACTATGGTAAATAAAATTCCCCTTAATTACTATTCATAATGCCCAAAAATAAATTTGTCCTATTAAAATAATTTCTGCTTAATAATTCCAAATATTGAATCCATTTTTACAAATTTAAAATATAGAAGTTGCAGTAATTAATTTAAATTTAATCTCGTTGTTGAGAAAACAAGTTTTAAAAGTTAAAACATTGCAAAAGATTGAAATGGTTTTACATATGAATTCATTGTAAAATTAATGCTAATTATATAAATTATATTAAATGGTAAAAATCTATTCTATTTATAATTTAAAACCATTCAATATTATAATTTAACAATATATCTTTTCATGATGGAAATTGTTGTTTTTATTTAAAATTTAGCATATTTTACTATTCATCAAAATATTAAAGTTATCTGTAAATTATCAAAAATTAATCCAAAGTAAATTTTTATATCTATATTCAAAATAAAAAGTTTATTTTTTCAAATTGGACTTATAAATTTGTCAAAAATTAGATTTAAAATCGGTGCGTCATCAAAAGGTGGCAAAACTACATTTTTTGAAAAATACATCCTTTATACGAAAAATTGAATTTGTTCTCATACCATTTTCCAGAAAATGTGTAAGATAAATTATAATGTTATAAAATTAAAAAATTGGTTAATAATATTCAAAACGGATAGTTCATAATAATAATATATTGTTGTTTCGTGAAACTCGGTACTGCGTACAACGCAAGCCATCGAGGAAGGTCGTTTTTGTTTGTAAAGAAATCCATGTCAGTGTTGCATGTAATATTTCTTTGGTGTTGAACATAAAATAATATATTCTTATTTCAGTGAACAAAATCTATATTTATTGTTGAATTCTATCAAAAGAACTTCAAATTGTGCGTAAAACACGCCAATAATAGTGTTGCATATACTGCAAGCTAATACGGTGTTACGTACTGTGCAAGCTAATCTTGGTGTAGCTTACAACACAAGACATCAATAAAATTAAAAATAATCCTTCTCATAAAATTTTGGGGTGTTACATTCTACCCCCCTTAAAATTTATTTCTCCCTCGACATTCGTCGAGGTTATAAATGGTTCACTACTTGAATTTTTTTTCATAGAAACTCACATCATAAAAAGGAATAATAAAACATAATTTTAAAAACTAAAGTATGAAACATAACAATTACTGAAATTAAATCATCATTGGTTTTCCACATATGAGAACATAGGTGAAAAATGGATATGGATAACAACTCTAACCATCAAGTACTGATGGAGAGTGGTAGAGAACTTGGCTAAGAAAAAGACAACAATCACAAAGCCATAAATTTTTGATTATCTAATGTACCATCTAATTCATTGGATATGAGGGTACTAAAACAACATATTTTTTTCAATATCATTTCCCTAAAGTTGAAAATTTTGAATTCGAAGAAATACTTACTTGATTTTGGTAAAATCATGTTCTCGGTCATTCCTTGAACAATTTCCACTTCATATCCTGAAGAAATGAAGTTGAATTTTTCATTCATTAAGTGTTAGAAAATAATGTGATAGAATGATGGGTTATTCCATATGTCTCAAACAAAAGGTTAGAAAAATTTATTTAATATACATAAGTACAGATATGATGATATTAATCGTATATGGTTCCAAAAATGGACTTATACTTCATATATCATATCAATTAATAAAATAAAACTAATTTCTACTAACCAGGGACTTCATGTAGGCTAGTGGTAGGCGATAAAGCCCTGTCACACTTCGGTTGTGGGTTCGATTCTTACAGCTTTGACCAAACCGATGGGTTGTCGCCCATATTGTGGGTTGTCCTTTTTCAAAAACTACACCATTATAACATTCCAGAAATAATGTCGAAAAAAAAGTTCTAGACTTAAAAAATAATATCTCTTGTCCAACCTAATTCCTTCCAACATTTAGGCTTATAGAAAATAATTATGTTCAAACTCACATTATAAAGAGAACGATTTCTAGAAAAGTCATATAACAAGCATGTGATTACCATTATTTATACCCTATATATCATAAGATATATCTTGTTTCTCACATTCAAAACTATTAAATACATTAATCATGTATTCTTGAAACATTAATTACCATAGAACCTTAGTGAAAACATGAATTCTATCAAAATTTATCTCTTTCCACATACCAAATTCCCAAAAAATATATATACTCAAATCATGATATCACTTTGTCCCTATATCAGTCATGAGCTCATTAATAATATCCAATATATCATTTTCTCCTTATCCCTTCATTATGTGAATATCATCTGCTTTCCAAGAATATTTCAATCACATTTTTTGGTTTCTGGTACCATATAATTTTTTTAAAACCACAATAAACCAATACATAGATATTCCAAAATTCCTTGATATTATAAATGAGATTCCAAAACACTATTTTGGAATCATGTTACATAAACACTTAATAATTCCACCACTTTGTTTTCAAATTCAACATTTCCAATAGTGATTTCATGTGACTTACCTTTTTCCATTGCCTTAAGAGGTTGTTGATGTCAATCATCATAAACCCTTGGATTTGTGCATTGGTTAGCATAATGCCCTATTTCCCAACACATTAGCATTGAAGTGTTGGTGGTGAATTCTATGTATTATTTTCATTATTCACATCATTAACTACCTTTTTCCCATTACATCGGCACTCAGCTGCTCGATGACCTTATTTTCCACACATAAAACCTTTTTTAGTCCCTTTAAGACAATCTTCTCCATGCTTCTTCCCACACATTGAGCATAACGAAACATTTGTCTTCTTTTCACCATAGTTTTGAGATTTTTCCTTGAACTATATCTTTTGTTTCTCATCAAACCCATGAGATGGATATGTAACACCATCATCCAGTTCTACCTTGATAGCACAACACACAATCACTTCATTGCAATTGAAGTCTCTTATAACTAATGCCTTTCAGAGACTCTATTTTAATCCACTAAAGAATCGATCAACATTGCTTTCAGGTTGGATGATAAATCCTGATGCATACCTTGCAATCCTTATAAAATTTGATTCGTATATACCGACAGATTCATTATCCTTTGGCTTAAACTCAAAAACTCTATTTCCATCTTCATTTGAAGAATATGAGTAACACACCTATTGAAAAAAAAATTCTTGAACTCATCCCATTTTATGGATTCAATTTAATCTTGGAGACATGTATTCTTAATTAGAGTCCACCACTGGTAAGCTTCACCTTCTAAACGGTAAAGAGCATGAATGAATTTTTCAGGTTCCGAACTATGAAGTATGGAAAGTATCTTTTCAATGTTACTGATCCATTGTTTAGTAACAAGTTGATCAGAATACCCAATGAAAGAAGTTGGACGTGGCCTCATGAAGGACTCAATAGAATATTGTTCCCTTTTCTACTCATTTGGAAGTCCATAATGATTCATAGCTTGTGTAAGTATAGAAATAAGATTTTTCACTCCATTTCCCATAACATTTGGTTGTTTAGGAGGACAACCATTGAATTTCCCAGTGCATTGATGTAAGAACCGGGATATTCATTTCAGGTACGCTTTTCCTTTTTCTGGAGTTTTTGAGAAAAAAAAGATTCTTGAAATTTTGGAAGTACACACCGTGTACATTCTGAGTACACACTGTGTACTCTTTTCCCGCTCGAAGCTATGTATTGGCCATGTCTGGGCCACACACACGATGTGTAGGGGTGACCTGGAGGCCGATTTTGGTGGAGTATAGAAAGACCCAGTACACATCGTGTACTCTAAAAGTACATGACCTGTACTTTCTTTTTTCTCTAAACGGACCGGGGTCGCGCCTGATGCATAGAAATGTATTCTTCTAGGTTTCGTTCGTCTGAGAGCGCTGAGGATCTGTGAATCTTTGACGATCCCCTGCCTCTCCATCCGTTCTCTGATTTGAGCATGGTCGATTGCATTGTAATTTCAGTGGTGAGTTCTTCCTTGTGCTTGAGCCTTGTTTTCCAATTCCCCCTATTTCTCATGTTATCATGGTTTATGTGTTTCGGACATTTTCTCAAATCTACGACATTCTAAGGAGATTTTATAGTCGATGTTCACTTATATCGATCTCCTAGGATTGAGGTAGGTGGTTTGTACCTTTCTTTAGATAATCTTCGAATATTTTTTTCAATTTCACCAATTCCCTTGAACAGGAATTGTGATTTCTCCTGTTTTTCCCTAGATTGATTTCCTGCTTGCTTGATTCCTATAGTAGAGGTTTACTTTTGTAGATAGAGTATTTGTTGATGTACTCTGGGTGTTTCCATGCTTATTTTGCTTATTTGGAATTTTCCAGTTGCCATGCCTAGTTGTAGGATAGTGAAACCGCTGCTTTGTTGTGTTGTTGAGCCTTAGAATGATAGCCATGTAGTTTTGAGGTTTACATCGACGATATACGCACGTTATGAATATTTATTTTCACACAAGACTGTGAGAACCTAGTGTATTAGACCATAGGGATAATAGACATAAGGGATTCTCCAGAGTGTCTTTTAATACGATGCGAGACCACATGGAGAATTGACGATGAGTGCTTCCTCAAAGAGTCTGTATTTCCTCAACATGGGCCACAGGTGGAATAAGATGTTGGGTGCTTCCCCAGAGAGCCTCTAGTACGATAGGAGACTATAGGGAGAATTGACGGTGAGTTCTTCCTCAGAAAGTCTACTCATAGCTGAACCAGAGGGGTGAGACTGTGTGTGCCTCCTAGAGTGTTTCTAGTACTTGTAGGTTAAACCATAGGGGTTAGGCTGTGAGAGCTACCCAGAGGGTTACCTGTTTTCTTCTTGTTGTTGGTTATTTACTTGTGTACTCTATATGCTAGAATTATGGATTGTAACTGTTGTGTGCTTTTCTGTTACTGCTTCCTGCACTCTTACTTGTCATGTATTCATTGACTATTAGGCATAGATCTTTGGGTGATTGCCTACTGGGATTGTATATCACACCCTGTTTGGGCCATGGTTTTGGGCCCAAGAAGACTATGTTGTTGCAGGTATAGATAAGGGAAAGTTCCCTTCTACTTCAGGTGTTTGACTTGCTGCAGAACTGGAGATCATCAGACCAAGCTATGTCTTGCGATGCTGCTGGAGTTTTTGTTGCTTTAGTACTTTGTGTTCAGTTGTATTTCAGCACGTTGTTGTGTTTGCTATTTTCCTTAGATACTTGTACCTGCTGAATCATTGTCATCATTGCTATATATTTATTCTTCCGCTATTTGGTTACAGTTGTGTATGTTGTGTCTGCTTCCGCTATTGACTGTTGTTTTCCTTACCTTGTACACCTTACCAAATGAGGGCATAGTTCCCCAATAAATTACCAAGGCCCTCACTGCTAGTCGGCAGCCTCTGGCATTTGGGGAAATGCGCTTGAGGTCATGTGATGAACTGTGTACAGGGCACCAGTGGAGGGGCTCCAGATTTGGGTCGTTACAAAGTGGTATCAGAGGTTTTCTTTTCACTTGATTTAAAATTTGGGGCCTTTAGCATGGGGTAGGATGGATTCAGTACATGGTGTTAAGTTGTTCTCGGGAGTAGCTAACCTGTGTACAGAGAAAATCCATACTACCTCGATTATTGCAGATTTCTGGTTTTAAGATTTTACGGTTGATATGATTTCACCAAGAGTGATTCACAGGTTTGTGTTGTTATTGTCTTGACTATTGCGGTTTTATTTATTTCAAAACCCGATGAGATGAGGGTATGTCATCTCATACATCATATAGACACTTGTTATAAATCACATGTCGTTCATTCTTTCCATGTCATGTATGGTTCATTAGTGATTGCATGTTGTTGTGATAGACCTTCTGTAGATTATGCAAGCTGTTGTGATAGATGCTTGATAGAATCTCTGCTACATTGTTAGAGGATTTTTCATATTCTACCTTGCTTAAATGAATTCCATGTTTTGATTCGCGGGGAGTATGGGCCCTCACGAATCAGAATTTGGAACCTCTCTGCCTTTTTCTTTGTTTTCTGGGCTTATGTGTAGTTTCTTAGCTACTGCCCATAAAAACCCAGAATACACGGTGTGTACTTTTTGGCTACATGCCATGTAGTTTTTAGACCGTGTCACTGACTGTGTGAGCATGGAAACGCTGTTTTAGAAATAACTTCAGAAACACACCATGTATGGTAGGTACACTCCATGTAGTTTGGAGCCGTGTACCCAGCCGTGTCACTAACAACACGGGTCGGGGAAGCTCGAGTAGAAATGCCATGTTGTAAAGAAACATGACGTGTAGTCTTTTTCATGTACCCAGCCATGTCACAAACAACACAGGATGGTGTCACGTTCACCTCTATATGTCATGTTTGTTCAGAATATGATATGTAAGGTCCAGCCGTGTATTTAACAACACGGTCCAAAGAAGTCTTGTCTATTTCATGTCGTGTATGTTCAGAACATGCCATGTAGTCTCGGGTTAAGTCAGATCATGTGGGTTAGCCGTGTAAAGAGACTCGGGTAGGGGAATTGTTCTGAAGTACATGTCTTGTGTTGGGTCAACACGTCGTGTAGTTTGAGGTGTTACACGACCTATAGGGTAGGGGTACACGCCCATGTTAGTGGCTTAAGAAGACACGGTGTGTAGTTTTTATACATGTCGTGTAGTCGTGTTTTGTAAACTTGTTTGTTTTCCTTCAAACTGTTCTAATTTTGTACTCTTGTGTTTTCTATCCATGCTTTTCTAATCTAAGGTGCAATTATAAAATTTTAGAGCTATGCCTCCGAGACGTCCTCCGGTTGTACGTTAGTTTTCAGGGAGTGATTAGACGCTAAATATGGCTGATTCAGGACTTCCTGCCAATCCTCGGGTCGGGCCAGCCTTGGCACCGGATGTCATACCAGTTGTAGGCACTGACATGCAATTCAGTGAAGGTTTTATGAGGATAATGCAGACCTTCCAGGGAGCACCACCTCCTTCCACGACTGTGACAGACTTGACGCAGGTTTTCCAGCAGCAGCATCCACAATCTTTCTCGGGGGAAGGAGGACCTCAGGCTGCAGAGTCATGGCTATAAGCCATGCTAACTATCTTCGATCATCTGGAGATTCCTCTAGATAGGTGGGTCAAGCTCACTACCTACATGCTCTGAGACTCCTCCATGAGGTGGTGGGACATGATCTCACAGGTGGGTAATCAGCACGTTATGGCTTGGGAGGAGTTCCAGCACGTGTTCTACAACTACTTCTACCTGCAGACCCTGAGGGCCGACTGAGCCCGGGAGTTCATGAGCATAGAGCATGGTACTATTTCTATCATGGAGTATTCCACTTATTTCACCAAGATTCAGCATTTCACACCCCTCCAGGATGGGAGTGGGGTGTTCTTAGTAAGGAATTTCAAGGATGGTCTCAAGAGGGAGATCTGCTTGTAGGTGAATATCTTCCATTTGACATCCATCACTTCAATCATCAACCAGGCACTATTTTGGAGAGCAATCTGAGAGACTCTGAAGCTGTGAGCAAGGGAGGTTCTGCTTCCAGAGCTAGTTTTCCTCCAGATTACAGCAAGAAGTGTCGTTGGGAGTCTACACGCGGTGATCCGAGGAAGCAAGATGCATCCTCAGGCAGCCAGGTGATATGCTACCAGTGTGGCCGGTCAGGGAAAACGGGGCCACTGTGCCAGAGGTACCCTGTGGAGTGCCGATCTTGTTGAAAAATTGGTCACCTTTAGCATTTCTGCCAAGTTTCCTCAGCAGCAGCTAGTGACCGGGGTTCTTCCATGA
The DNA here is from genome assembly GCA_963277665.1 of Viscum album. Lineage (NCBI taxonomy): Eukaryota > Viridiplantae > Streptophyta > Magnoliopsida > Santalales > Viscaceae > Viscum > Viscum album. The sequence goes on along the minus strand of OY728136.1, from coordinate 1,317,764,109 downwards.
CTCCTCGTTCCGGAGCAGCACCACCAGTTTCTCACCAGTCGAGGAACTGGAGTTCTTCTGGCCGTTCGAGCTGAGGTGGAGGTTGGGGTCATGGAATTCAGTCACCAGTCCTTCAGCACCAGCAGAGAGGGTCAGTGGAGAGTGGTCAGGACGGGTCACATGGCTGTAGGGCAGGTCGGAATTTCACCGTGGAGGAGAACTATCAGGAGCAGGATCCCGAACCTTCTATAGTTCGAGGTATTATTTTAGTAGCCTCGGTTTTATCTTCATCTCTTTTTGATATTGGGGCTACACATAGCTTTATCTCTGTTTCTTTTTTGGAGAACCTTGGGATCTGTGTCATTTCTTCTACCGACTCATTGACACTAGACAGACCTTTGTTGACAAGGACATCTAGTGTACATCAGTTTAGAGAGTGCCCTCTCGAGGTTGTAGGGTATCGTTTCTTATGGGATCTCTACGTCCTAGAGATGACAGGTTATGATGTCATTCATGGGATGGACTGGTTGGTTCCCTTCCAGGCAGTCATCGACTGTTATCGTTGCAGGTTGAGTATCATTTCACTAGAGGGTTAATCTTTTGTTCATAGAGGCCAATGGGATGTTCAGGCGAGTCGAGCAGGACTCGAGAATCATGGACTTGGAAGGGTGATAGGCCAGATTTCTAGTCTTTATCTGGATGATCAAGGGACTTCATAGTTTGTCTTTCCTCCAGTGGTGGATCGTTTCAGGGATATCTTTTCAGAGGAATTTTAAGGTTTTCCTCCAGAGCGTGAGGTGGACTTTTCTATTGAGCTCATGACAGGAGCAGCACTGGTGTCCATTCCTCCTTATAGGATGGCTACCCCTGAGTTGATGGAGCTCAAGAAGCAGTTATAGGAGATGCAAGCAAAGGGTTTCATCCAACCCAGTTCTTCTCTTTGGGGTTTGCCTGTCCTGTTTGCGAAGAAGGAAGACGGTACCCTTCAGCTTTGTGTGGATTATCGAGAGCTGAACAAGTTCACTGTCAAGAACTGATATCCCTTACCAAGGATTGATGACCTCTTTGATCAGCTTTGAGGATCCCGGGTGTTCAGGATGATTGACTAGAGGTCTAGTTATCATCTGTTTCTCGTTAGACCATCCTATATACCTATGACACCATTCAAGAGTAGGTATGGTCTATACGAGTATACAATTATTCCGTTCGGTATCACGAATGCGCCTCAAATTTTCATGGTACTGATGAACCGAGTGTTCCATCCTTAAATGGATTCATTCATCGTGGTCTTCATGGATGATATATTGGTGTACTTGCACACTCGACACAACCATGCTACCAATCTTGAGATCATTTTGAGTACACTGAGAGAGCATCAGTATTACGCTAAACTCTCGAAGTACCACTTTTGGATGGAACAGATTCACTTCTTGGGTCACGTCATCTCAGAGGTAGGAGTATCTGTGGACCCGAAAAAAGTGAGAGTTGTAGTCTCCTGGGAGCAGCCGAAGAATGTTTTTTAGGTACGGAGTATCCTAGGGATGGAAAGATACTACAGATGTTTCTTTCAGGACTTCTCAGGACTAGCATCACCACTGAAAAGTCTGACCAAGAAGGGGGAGAAGTTCTTATGGTCAAATTCTTGTGATTGAGCCTTTCAGGATCTGAATGGAAAGCTGATGTCGACACCGATACTAGTCTTTCCAGAGCTAGGCAAGATCTACACTATTTATTGTGATGCTTTAGGTATCGGTCTGGGCGTTCTGCATATGTCGGGAGAGGAGTCGTTGTGTACGGGTCTTGGCAGTTGAGGCCACATGAGAGGAACTACCTTACACACGATCTAGAGTTGGAAGATTTTGTTCATGCCTTACACTATTGGAGACATTAACTTCTGGGAGAGCACTTTGTGGTCTTCACTAACCACAGGATTCTCAAGTATATCTTCACTCAACATGATCTGAATCTGAGGCAGTGTAGGTGGGTCGAGTATCTTCAATATTTTGATTTCGAGCTCGCCTATACGCCGGGAAAGGGAAACACAGTGGCAGATGACTAGAGCTGGATAACACAGATTTAGGTAGTTCAGGAGGCTAGTAGTGAGTGGATGCTTATGGCTCTGTTCTCTGAAAAGCATCAAGAGGTGCATGACAGACAGGGAATGACTTTCCTATCTTCTGTAGCTGTTACCTCTACACTACTTGATCAGGTACGGTTGAGGCGGCTATCAGACTCCGAAGGCTTAGTCCTATGGGAGAGTGTGTCCAGAGAGGACCCTCTTCTTGGATAGACAGTGGATGAGGATGAGATCTTGTGTTTCCAGGGACACGTATGGGTGCCAATAGACATATGTGAGGAGGTGATGCGGGATTTTCCTTCCTCAGTCTGCCAATTTCATCCTGGATTCACCATGATGTTTCAAAATATTCATTGCCAGTACTGGTGGCTAGGTATGAGGAAAGATGTTGCTGGTTGTGTCATGAGATGTTCTACTTGTCAGCAGGTGAAGACGGAGCATCAGCGACCAACATGCCTTCTATATAAGTTACCCATTAAGCAGTGGAAGTGGAACGATGTCGCGATGGACTTTATGACAGGGTTCCAGCGGTCGCCCCGAGGTAACAATGTTGTTTCGGTTGTCGTCGATAGGCTTACGAAGGTTGCACATTTCATTCCAATCAAGGATACCTTTAGTGTTGATGATTTGGGATGACTGTACATCAGATAGATCATTCGTCGGCATGGAGTTCTACACTCTATTGTTTCAGATAGGGATGCGCATTTTACCTCTCGGTTTGGGCAGTGACATCAGAAGGCCTTGTGTACACAAGTACTTTTGAGTACAACATACCATCCACAGACAGATGGCCAGTCCAAGCATACGATCCCAGTCCATGAGGATATTCTCCAAGATTGCATTCTGGACTTTGGTGGTTCTTTGGAGAAGCATATCCCTCTTGTTGAGTTCGACTACAGCAACAGATTTTAGGAGGTTATTTAGATGTCACCTTACGAGGCTTTATATGGTAGGACATTCTGATCACCCTTATGCTGGCTGGAGGTAGGAGAGGCAGCAATGCTGGGACCTCATCTTGTTTAGGAGACCTCTGAGCAGATAGCGTTTATTCGGAAGAAAATGGCTACAGTATAGTCTCGGTAGAAGTCTTATACTGATCAGTGGAGAAGACCTATGGAGTTCGAGGTCGGGGATCAGGTTTTCCTGCATGTCGCACCGAGAATGGGACACAAAAGGATTTGGAGAGAGGGTAAGCTTTCACCGCAGTACGTCGGGCAGTTTGAGGTGTTGGAGAGAGTTGGGCCAGTTTCCTATCGGTTTCAGTTACCCCAGAGGTATCAGGACATGCACAACATCTTCCACGTCTCTTAGCTCTGAAGTAACTTTTCAAACTCATCTCATTTCATTCAGCACGAGGAGTTTGAGCTCGAAGCGTATGCATCATTTGAGGAGCATCCCATCCGGATTGTCGATCTCTTTACGATGGTTCTCCATGGGCAGTCTATCCCTCTTGAACGGGTGTTATGGAAGCATGGTCGAGTACAGGATGCGACCTGGGAGAGGGAGACCGATGTACGATTGCAGTGGCTGAAGCTGTTCGGGGATTATTCTTCTACGCCTTGCTAGGGAAATTTGGGGATGAATTTCATTAAGGGGGGAAGTTTGTAAGAACCCAGATCTTCGTTTCAGATACGCCTTTCCTTTTTCTGGAGTTTTTGAGAAGAATAAAGTATCTGGAAATTATTGAGGTACACGTTGTGTACTTTTTGAGTACACGGCGTGTAATCTTTTCCCGCTCAAAGTCGTGTACTGGCCGTGTCTGGGCCACACACACGGTGTGTAGGGGTGACGTGGAGGGAAATTTTAGAGGAGTACGGAAATACCTAGTACACGCTATGTTCTCTAAAATTACATGTCGTGTACTTTCTTTTTTCACTAAAAGGACCGGGGTCATGCCTGATGCACAAAAACGTCTTCTTCTAAGTTACGTTCGTTTGAGAGCACCGAGGATCCACGAATCTTTGACGAGGCCCCACCTCACCGTCCTTTCTCTGATTCGAGCATGTTCGATTGTGTTGAAATTTAAGCGTTGAGTTGTTCCTTCTTCTTGAGTCGTGTTTTACTATTCCTCATCTTTCTCAAGTTATTGTGGTTTATATGTTTCAGATGTTTTATCATATCTACGACGTTATAAGGAGAATCTTTTTTCGTTGTTCACATATATCAATCTCCTAGGATCGAGGTAGGTGGTTTGTGCCTTTCTGAAGACAGTCTTTTAATATTTTGTGCAATTTCACTAATTCCCTTGAATGGGAATTGTGTGTTTTCCTATTTTCCCTTGATTGTTTGCTTCCTTGCTTGATTGCTATAGTAGAGGTATAATTTTTTGGATAGAGAAGTATTTGCTATACTCTAGGTGTTCCCATGCTTGTTTTTCTTATTTGGAGTTTTTCAGTTTCCATGCCTAGTTGTAGGATAGTGTAACTGTTGATTTTTAATGGTGTTGAACCTTAGAATGATAGACAAGTAGTTTTGAGGTTTACATAGATGATATATGCACATTATGCATGTTTATATTCACATAGGACTGTGATAACCTAGTGTAGTAGACCATTGGGACTAAGGACATAAGGGCTTCTCCAGAGTGTCTTTTAATACGATGCGAGACCACAGGGGGAATTGATGATGAGTGCTTCCTCAAAGAGTTTGTAGTTCCTCAACATGGGCCATAGGGGGAATGAGACGTTGAGTGCTTCCCTAGAGAGCCTTTAGTATGATACGATACTATAGGGGGAATTGGAAGGGAGTGCTTCCTCAAAAAGTATACTCTTAGGTGAACCAGAGGGGTGAGAATGTGTGTCCCTCCTAGAGGGTTGCTAGTACTTGTAGGTTAAACCATAGGGGTTAGTCTGTGATAGCTACCCAGAGGGTAACCTATTTTCTTCTTATTGTTGGTGGTTTACTTGTGTACTCTATATGCTAAAACTGTGGATTGTAGCTGTTGTGTACTTTTCTGTTACTATTTTGTACACTCTTTCCTTGTATTCATTGACTGTCAGGAATAGATCATTTGGTGAGTGCCTACTAGGATTGTATCTCACACCCTTTTTGGGTCATGCTTTTGGTCCCAAGCAGACAATGTTGTTTCTGTTATAGATAAGGTAATGTGTCCTTCTACTTCAGGTGTTTGACATGCTGCAGAACTAGAGAGCATGGGACCAAGCTACGGCTTGCGATGCTGCTGGAGTTGCTGTTGCTTTAGTACATTATGTTCAGTTGTATTTCAGAATGTTGTTGTGTTTGTTGTTTTCCTTAGATACTTGTACCTGCTGCATCATTGTCATCATTTCTATATATTTATTCTTCCACTATTTGGTTACAGTTGTGTATGTTGTGACTGCTTCCGCTTCTGACTGTTGTTTTCCTTACCTTTTATACCTTACCAAATGAGAACATAGTTTCCCCAATAACTTACCAATGCACTCGCTACTAGTTGGTATCCTCTGGGATATGGGGAAATGCGCTTGAGCTCATGTGGTGAACTGGGTACGAGGCACCAGTAGAGGGGCTCCAGATTCAGGTCGTTACAATTGATCATTAACATTGTTCCTTCAGGTTCTGACCATTATCTAAAGCCCAAAAAGAATAGTGTGAGAGGCAAAAATCAAACTAGGAAAACAACATAATCAAGGGGGAGTACGTTCAATCTCTACAATATCATGTTTAATACTATGTTATTCATGATCATCATCATAATTCTAGGATTCTATCCTACACTTTATACTTAACCTTGTAGAAATTCCTTGACAAAACATAGAAATATCTCTAGGGATCTCACTATAGTTTTCGCATCCTAGTTTCCAAAGGATAACTAAACCTTCCCTCTGATACCAACTGTAGATACTCAAGCTTGACGTACATGGACATTAAATTACTTTTGCGGAATACTTAATACTTAACAAAAACAGACACCCAAGGACCGTAATAGTTTAGTGTCTTTGGAATCTTGGAACATAATCTTCTAATCATGGTGAAAGATCTTCAACATCTCCCATAAATATCTTCCCCTTCTATTTTCATACATAAAACCTTTCTTTATATCCTAGGGAAAGGTAAACATAAAACATAGAAAGGGTGAGCTCAAATGCTCAGTAAAGGTAAACCTGGAGAACATAAAATTATAGAATCCTAGGTAAATATAGAATAAGACATATTTTATATTTATTAATATTTGTGAATTTTATATTAATTTTACTTTAAAGGAGTTTCTATGTTTGATAGCGTACCCAATACGGAACAACGAGTTTCTTTGAAATCTTACGTTGCAAACTAATAATATAATATTATTATTTTGAATGGCAGTTAACACGTAGCCATTGTATTGGAAAGAATAATAAAACTAACTACAATATGATTATAAAAGTTTTTTAAATTTATTTACATTTATTCAATAAAAGTTAGAGTCTAAAAATTTGAATTAATCTAATTTTAAGCATAACATACATTAAAAGGTCGATTTATCACCTTTTAATGGTGAACCCAATTTAAATATAGTTTTGGTCACTTTAATACATTTTAATTGACTAAATAAAATCCTTCTTTAGAATGGGGATATATAAATTTACTTTGTGTAAATTTTAGAAATTTTTGCGATAAAGTTCATTTTTAATGAATAGTGAAAATATTGTATTTTAATTGAAAAGTGCCTTTTAATCTAATTTTTTATATGGTTATGTTATATTTTTAATTGGTTTTAAAGTGTAATTAGAATTTATTTTTACCATCTAATCCAATTTTGGTCATTGGAATTAATTTCACTTTGAAATAGGGCATAAACAAGTGTCAATCTTTTGATAGTTATTTTTTTCTTAAAAACGGGCTATTTGTTTTAACAACGAGAATTAATTTTAAATTTATTAATGCAACTTTTATGTTTTTAATATGGTAAAATAGACATTACTTTTGAATTCCGAATATCATATATACCTTAGTCTTAATTTTTGGCAGTTTTCTGAAAAACATAAATTTTTGATGAATAGTGAAACCACTTAGTAGTAGTTAAAAAACTGACGTTCTCATTTAATTGAAATTTACCACTTATGTGAATTAAATTTCAAAAAACCAACATAAATGGTTGTCATTAGTAAGTAAAATTTGGTTCAATAAGATAAAAATAATATTTGGTAAATAGTATCTTTTGACTTTTATTTCCCACGGTTAAAGTTAAATAGGGTAATTCAAGGTAAAATGAATTTTATAATATGAAAAATTAACTTGACACTTGTCCTAACCATATGGGTTCATTCATTTATGACCATGAGCTTTTTTGGGTCGATTTTGGGACCCCATGGAGCCACTTATGAGTGATAATGACACTTTGTTTTAATTAACTTAATGTAAAGGCAAAAATGACCTAAACAAATATTTTTTAGTAAATCAATTTTTATATGGGGTTATATAAGTTATCTTTTAGACTATAAATATTATTTATAATGATAAATATATTTCATATATCATTGAATTTTTTATAATTTTTAGACATCAAATATATAATATTATTTATGACACAAAAATGATGCAATATTTGCCTATTTAATAAATGATTTAAATAAATACGATTATAATTATTAAAATAACATCCCAAACCAATCCAATTATTATTGGATGATTTTATTTTGACCATGAGTAATATTATCTTTGAATTTAATTATTTCTAGACTTTTTTAAATAGACGATAAGTTTATAATAAATTAATTGTTTCAAACTTTCTTAATGAGCCCCTCCTCCCCCTTATAAAAAGAAACCACTTCTAACCCTTTCTTCACACCTATCAAGAATATTGGCACACCCAAAATCTTCCCAATTAATCTCTCTTAATACCTCTCCTCCTCCTAGAAGCATTATTTTATGGATAAGGCACTTAAATAAATCCTTTTGGTTCAAACCAAATGGAGTTACCCAAATTATATGTAATGATTTCTCTTAAATTATTTAGTTTTATTTTGTTTTATTTTACTTTTCCAACCCCATTAAATCTTTTTATTCCTTTATTTGATAAAAACACTAGTATCCTCAATATACTTGGATTTTTTTATGAGAAGGATTCTAACTACACTTACACACATATTCATCTAATGGGTAAAGAACATAATGTTTCTGTGGATGGAAAACTAACGCCTCACGAAACAATGATTGTTCAATTATCTCCCACTACCTCTCAAAGTGGATATTAAGATGGAAATGTATTTATATATGATATATATTATGTTTATTTTTTCTTTATGTTTCTGTATTTTTCATTTATATCATACCTTTATGGTTTCCATAGTGGGTAAATACGATAATATCATTTGAGGAAGTGCGGACTACCACCCCCTAAAAGTGATATGACTCGTTAATGCCATATGTGGGACATATAAAGGATAGAGTTAATGATATTATATATGATACTCTACTGGAATTATAATATACTAATGTATCATTATGTTTTAATTCCATTAAAATAAGAAATAGAAATGAAAGTAGTGTTCATGCGTACGTACGACTTACCATCTCCGTGAACAGTGCATTTCATTTCTTAACTCCGAATGATATGTACTGTTATAAATATATAAATATATTAGATATATATGATATATATGACATCTAAATATTAAATATCATTCTGGATATAATTTACTATTGACCACATGGACAACTTGTAAATATAATGTGTTCATTTCTTACTCAAGTACTAAATATCGACAAAAAACGTTATTAACTTAAATGATTACATAATGTTTATAACATGGTAATAAGTGATATAAAAGGAATAATAAACATAAAAAAGGTTCTTAAGCAAGTATAATTTAACTTTAGTTTATTATTTAGGAGATTAAAGAATGACCGAGTCATGTCGGACGCGATGTAAGGGACTTCGTCTCAATCTCCCTTCATTGAAGCATATTTTGTTCTAATACACAACTTCCCTTTATATTCTGTATAAACACCTTTGACTTTTAATTCAAAGGGAATATTTTTCTATGAAGTGTTTTACTAAATGAAAAAAAAGATAATTTTTAACTTAAGTGGTGACAGTGACCATTCCGCCGCCGCGAGTATTATTTGATCTTTGGCTTCCTTAACAATCTGTAATGTTTTTAAAAGGATAATAAAGACCATATACTATTTTATGTATTTTTGGTATTGAAAATGGTTTTGATATGTTAATATATTGAAATGTAATATTTTTATTGCAATGTTGAAATTTTATCTTTCTTTTATGCTTATGTTATGTGTTATGATCTTGTTATGGTTTTGGGAATTGTATACATATATGGATGGTTTCGTGATAATCCTAGGGCGGGTGAGCCCAAGATAGAACTACAATGCATGGGGTAATGTGACGACGGTAAACATGAATGTTTCTTGAAATATTTTTAAGTATTATATTTTGATGGGTATTCCATATCAACTCCCTATGTAGTTGTGATAGCTACAATTTGAGTATGTTATGGATGCCACAACTTACCATTATGATTTATTATTTCTATGTGTTATTCTTAAATCTTATGATTTCATGAGGTATGTAAAAGAGTTCATTTTTTGTATGTTTTTATGAAATAATTTTTCATTCTTTGTTTTATAACCCTTACTGTTCTTTTTATGCTTATCCCATGTTTTGAACTATTTTCACAGTACTTAAAGATGAATAGGGTCAAGGATGGGATCAAGGAAAAGTCCGGATATCTAAAACATGGAACTAGACATGACTCTTTTTTCAAAACTTTTTATTTTATGAAAAAATGGAAATTGAGTAGATGCGTCTACTTTGTAATCTTTTGAGATGTAATAGTTATGTCCCAATTCTATAAAACTCTAAACCTGAAAATATCCTCAATGTGAATTATTCGTTTAATTAAATATTATGTAATATTTTAAGGTCAGGTCCTTATAGTTGGTATCAGAGGTCAGTTTAGATATCTTTAGGAGTTAGATTATTGTTAAATTAATATCCATAAAGTATTTTATGTTAATATTGAAATGATATAGAATTTATAGATCACCATGTTGCTTCGACTAAGATATTTCTGTGTTCAGAATGGTTTTCTGTAGAGGAAATAGGGCAGCTATGTTGGGATGACATCAGGAGGAAGACAACCTTCCAAATCAGCTACTCGAGATGGTCGGAATCAGAACTGAACAGTTTGTTAAAAGTGATGGCACAGTAGACTAAGGCTATAAATGGTGGAGGTGTCCATGAATGATATCAGCCATATCAACCATAGAGGAACATGTCAGCAGTAGAGCATTTCATAAGGCAACATCCCCCATCATTCAAAGCATCATCTGACCCTTTGCTTGCAGAAGGGTGGAATAAAGCACGGGAGAAATTTTATCATGTCATGGGGTGTTCAGAACATCAAAATGATAGTCTTGTTGTTAACAGTTTGAAGGAAATCTGATCAGTGGTGGTCGATGGTGAAAATAATCAGGGACATTGAGGAGATTGATGCTCTTGATTTGGATGAATTCAAAGGTATCTTTCTTGAGAAATATTTTTTTATGGAGGTTTATCTTAGGATGGAAAAACAATTCCTGGAATAAAGGTAGGAGGATGACTCAGTGGCAGATTATGAAGAAAATTTCACTCGACTAGCTAGGTATTCTCCCAATTTCATATAAGATCTTGATAATAAAACCAACCATTTTTACTCAGGATTAAAGCCAAAGTATCCAAGGGAATTAGATTCTTGTGAGTTCCAAACTTATGAAAAACTTGTTCATTGTGATGAGAATGTAGAAATGAAGTATGCTGATGATCAGGTGTTCTTTGAAAGAAAACATAATAAGAGGTCATGGTGGTAGGAAAAAGGGAAGAACACTTCAAAAATGTCTAAAGATAAGAACCTTATGTTTACAGTTTGTAAAAATTGAATTAAAATAATTAAGCTGGGGAATGTCTTTTGAATTATGGTAAGTGCTACTGATGTGGTAAAATGGGACATAAGTCTCATAATTTCACTAAAAAAGATCAGTGTAATGGTAAGAAAAAATATTATTTATAGTCAATAAAATGTTTTAAGTGCAAGGAAATTGGTCATTATGAAAATGAGTGCCCAAAGAAGTACTCAATTGAGGGAATGCAGCCAGAATACAAGTATAAAGGGGTGGTGAAATCATTTGCAACTACTTCAGCAGATGTTGGGCCATCAAATGAAGTAGTATCAGGTACATTGTTTGTTTGATTAGATTATGCCAATGTGTTTTTAGATTCAAGGTATACACACTCTTTCATTTATGAGAAGTTTTCTAGTAAATTGGGAATTTCATCTAAAGATATGAATATGGAAGGTATGGTAAAAACACCTGGAGGAAATGTTGAGACAAAAATAAAAAATAAGAACATTCACGTCCTTGGGTGCGGAAAGAATATAACTAAAAACCTTATTGTTTTTCCTGTAGTAGAGTTTGATGTTATTTTGGGTATGGATTGGGTTTTTGATTAACATGATAAGATTGATTCTAAATCTAAAGATGTTTCTTCCAGAATTATTTTCAGTTTATATACAAGAATGAAACATTAATTGTGATAATATATCAAGAACCTCAGAAACTAGTAAAATATGGAAATGAATGTTACCTTACACATATTTTTGAAAGAAAAGTAACTGTTCAGTTTAATGATGTGCCAGTAGTAAATGAGTATCTTGATGTTTTTTCTGGTGAGTTTTTTTGTATTGTACATGATCGGGAAGTTGAATTTACTGTTTGATTATTTCCTACTACTAAGACAATTTCAAAACCCCCTTATCGAATGGCTGAAATTGAACTTTTATAGTTAAAGAAGCAATTACAGGATTTATTAGATAAAGGATGCATTCGACCTAGAACATCACCATGGGGTGCTCCTGTCTTTTTTGTTAAAAAGCTAGATGGTTCAATGAGACTTTTAATTTATTATAGGGCATTGAATAAAATCTCTGTTAATAACAAGTATCTTTTTCCTCATATTGATGATTTGTTTGATTATCTCTAGGAAGCTCAGAATTCTACAAAGATTGACTTGATATCGGGGTACCATCGATTGATTGTGAAAGAAGCAGACATTCTGAAAACCCAATTACTTACTAGATATAGCCATTATAAATTTGTAGTTATGAATTTTTGTTTAACCAATGCACCTGTTGTATTCATGGATCTTATGAATAGAATTTTTTATGAGTTCTTGAGTAAGTTTTTGGTTGTGTTCATTGATGATATTTGGGTTTATTCTAGAAGTAAATAAGAACATGAAAGTTATTTAAGTTTTTTCTTTCAAACCTTAAAAGAAAAAAAAATGGTTTGGAAATTTAGCAAGTGTGAATTTTGGTTACAGAAAATTTCATTCCTTGGTCACATTGTTTCAAAAAATGGCATAATGGTTGATCCTGCTAAAACAAAAGTTGTTGAAGAATGGCCAAGACCCACAAATATAACCGAGATCTGTAGTTTTCTTGGTTTAGCAGGTTATTACCAGATGTTTGTTTAAAAATCAAGGTTGTTTAGTTCATTGACTAAGTTAACACGAAAATGTGTTAAGTTCCTTTGTACAAAAGAATGTGAATTTTTTTCAGGAAATGAAAAGATGATTGGTGAATGCTCCAGTTTTGGCAGTGCCTTCAAGAAATGGTGAGTTTTTTATTTACAGTGATGCGTCGTTGAAAGGACATGGTTGTGTCCTTATGCAGAATGATCGGGTAATTTATTACGCTTCACGTCAGATGAAACCTCATGAGTTAAATTACCCTACACCTGATTTGTAATTAGCTGCAATTGTTTTTTTCTTTAAAAATTTGGAGGCATCATTTGTATGGAGTAAAATGTGAAATATGTATTGACCAAAAATGTTTGAAGTATATATTCACTCAAAAAGAACTGAACATGAGATAGAGGAGATAGTTGGAATTAATCTAGGATTATGACTGAATGACTCATTACCATCCAGGAAATGAAAATAAAGTGTCTCATGCTTTGAGTCATAAAAGTAATGCTTCATTAACCATGATACGTTTGGAACGAGATCCTTTGGTTTTTGATTTGATGAACTTTGTAATAGAAGTTGTTGATATAGTAAAATCTTCTGTTTTGTTTCAGGTGTCAGTGAAATCATCTCTATCAAAAAGAATAAAGCAAGCATAGAAAGAAAATAGTGATCTGCTGAAAAAGAAAGATTTGGTTCAGAAGGGCAAGTTTCATGATTTTAACATTGATTGTGATTGTGTTTTGAGGTTTGGGAAGATATTATATGTGCCTTGTGATTCACAGTTGAAGAATTAGTTTTTATGTGAAGCTCATAGTTCTATGTTTTCATTTCATCCTAGTAGTAATAAGATGTACAAATATCTTTATTAGTATTACTGGTGAGATTGAATGAAAAGATATATTGTTTATTTTACTGTGAAGTGTTTGACTTGTCAGCAGGTTAAAGCAGATTGGTAGTTACCCAAAGGGATTCTTCAGTCATTACCGGTGCCATAGTGGAAATGAAAAAATATATCCATGGAATTTTTTGAGGGATTACCAAAGACATCTCAAGTTAATAATGCAATCTGGGTTATTGATGATTTGTTGACTAAATCTTCTCATTTACTTCCTATTCAAGAAACATTGTCTCTAGATCAACTTTCTCTGTTGTATGTTAAAAAGATAGTCATTTTGTATGTAGTTCCCCTCTCTATTGTATCTAATCGTGATCCTAGGATTACTAATAACTTTTGGAAAAGGCCTTTGGAATTCATTGGGTACTGAATTAAATTTTAGTACAGCTTTTCATCCTCAATCAGATGGGAAATTAGAATAAACAATTCAGACCTTGGAGGATATGCAACGTGCTTGATCACTGGATTACCAAGGATGTTGGGACCAACATATTTATTTGGTTGAATTTTGAAATAATAATAGTTTTCATTCTAGTATACAGATGGCTCCATTTGAGGCATTATATGGAAAGAGTTGTCGAACTCTATATTTTTGGGATGAAGTTGGTGAAAGGAATATGATGGGACTAGAATTTGTAGAAGATATAGTAGAGAAAGTTCAGTTGATTTAGAAGCACATGAGAACAACTCAGAGTCGACATAAAAGTTATGTAGAAAACTGGGGGAAGGATCTGTCTTTTGAGGTAGGTGATCGTGTCTTTCTCAATGTTTCTCCATGGAAAAGTGTGAAGTGTTTTGGTTAGAAAGGAAAGTTGAGTCCGAGGTTCATTGGACCCTGTGAAATCCTTGAAAAGTTGGATCAGTTGCCTATAGAGTGGCTTTACCACCATGTTTATCCAAGGTACTCAATGTTTTTCATGTTTCAATGTTGAGAGGGTATATACCATATCCATATCAGGTTTTAATTCCATAGGTAGTTCAGTTAGAAGAGAATCTCTTTTACAAGGAACAACCAGTCTAGATTCTTGACCGAAGAGAGCAAGTGTTTCAGAGTAAGGTAATTCACCAGGTAATGGTTTTTTGAAAAAACAATATGGTTGAAGAGGCAACGTGGGAATCTGAAAATGCTATGAGGGTTAAATACCCCCATTTATTTGATAAGTAAAATTGCAAGGATGAAATTACCAAAATGGTGGCAGGATGTAACATCCCAGGTAAATAAAGAATAATATATATTTCATATTTATTAATATTTGTGAATTAATTATTAATTTTACATTAAATGGGTTGCAATGATCAATAGTGTACCGAATACGCAACAATGAGTTTATTTGATATCTTACGTTGCACACTAATAATATAATATTATTATTTTAAATGATAGTTAAATCCATGACATTGTATTGTCAGGAATGAAAAAAACTAACTACAATAGGATTATACATTTTTGTTAATTGTATTTACATTTATCCAATAAAATTTAGAGGCTTAAAATGTGAATGAATCTAATTTTAATCATAATTTACATTAAAAGGTCAATTTATCGCATTTTAATGGTGAACCCTCTTTAAATCTAGTTTTGGTCACATTGATTCATTCTATTTGACCAAATAAAATATTTCTTTAGAATGAGAAATCAAAATTTACTAGTGTAATTATTTGTAATTTTTCCGATAAAGTTCATTTTTAATGAATAGTGAAAAATATTGTATTGTATTTCAAAAGAGCCTTTTTATCAAATTTATTTGTATGGTTATATTATTATTTTAATTTGTTTTAAAGTGTAATTAGAATATATATTTACTATTTAATCTAATGGTGGTCATTGGAATTAATTTCACTTTGAAATTTGACATAAACAAGTGTCAATATTTTGATAGTTATTGTTTCTTAAAAACACACTATTTGTTTTAACAACAGGAATTAATTATAAATTAATTAATTCAACTTCTATGTTTTGAATTTGGTAAAATAGACATCATTTTTGAATTTGGAATATCAAATAAATCTTACGCTAAATTTTGGGTAGTCTTCTAAAAAACATCAATTTTTTATGAACAGTGAAACCACTTATTAGTAGTTAAAAAACTATCTTTTTCATTTAAATGAAATTTCACCATGTATGTGAATTGAATTTTAAAAATCCAACATACATGGTTTTCATTATTAAGTAAAATTTGGTTCAATAAGATGAGAATAATTTTGTGTGAATAGTAACTTTTGACTTTTATTTACCGTAGGGTAATTCAAGATAAAACAAATTTTATAATATACAAAATTACGATAACATTTGTCCTAATATTATTGGTTGAGTCATTTACGACCATGATCATCTTTGGGTAGATTTTGGGACCCCATGGAGCCACTTATGAGTGATAATGACACTTTTTTTTAATTAACTGAATGTAAAGCCAAAATGACATAAAGAAATATCTTTTAGTAAATCAATTTTTATATGGGGTTATATAAGTTATATTTTAGAATAGAAATATTCTTTGGAAAGATAAAAATACTTCCTACATCATGGTGTTTTTTTAATAATTTTTAGACATCATATAAATAAAATTATTTATGAAATAAAAATGATGGAGTATTTACCTCATTAATGAGTTATTTAAATAAATAAGATTATAAATATTAAAATAACATCCCAAACCTGTCAAATTATTATTGGATGATTTTATTTCGACCATTAGTCATCTTATATTGTACTTTAATGATTTTTGGACCTTTTGAAACTGAAGATAAGTTTAAATAAAATAATTGTTTCAAACTTTCCTAAATAGCTCCTCCTCCCCCTTATAATAGGACACCACTTCTAACCCATTCCTCACCCTTCTCAAGCCTCTTGGCTCACCCAAAATACTCCCAATTAAGATAAATAGATCCCTATATTCCTCCTAGAATCCCTACCTTAGGCAGAAGGCACTTCAAGAAACCCTTTTTTTCATACCAAAGGAAGTTACCCAAATGAAAGGTAACGATTTCTCTTAAATTCTATTGTTTTATTTTGTTTTATTGTGTTTTATTTTACTTTTACAAACACATAAAATATTTTTATTCCTTTCCTTTATAATAACACCAGTATCCTCTATATACTAGGATGTTGTTATGAGAAGGATTTGAACTACAATTACACACACCTCCATCTAATGGGTAAAGAACATAATGTTTCTATGCATGGCAAACTAACGCCTCATGAAACGATGATTGATCAATTATCTATTATTGCCTCTCAAGGTTGTCATTAATATGGAAATTTATTTTTATATGATATATATTATTTTTATGTTTTCTTTATTCTTCTGTATTTTTCCTTTATAACATACCATTATGGTT
The DNA here is from genome assembly GCA_963277665.1 of Viscum album. Lineage (NCBI taxonomy): Eukaryota > Viridiplantae > Streptophyta > Magnoliopsida > Santalales > Viscaceae > Viscum > Viscum album. The sequence continues at coordinate 1,317,747,375 of OY728136.1, read as the reverse complement.
CTTATAGTGGGTAAATACAATAATCTCATTTGAGGAAGTTCATACTACCGCCCCTCAATGTGATATGACTCGTTAATGACATATGTATGATGTATAAAGGATAGAGTTAATTATATAATATATTATATTATACTGCAGTTATATTATATCTATGTATCATTCTTTTTTAATTCCATTAAAATAAGAAATAGAAATGACAGTATTGTTCATGCGTACGTACGGATTACCATCTCCATGAACAGTGCATGTCATTTCTTACCTCCAATAATATGTACTATTATAAATATATATATATATATATATTTACTTGATATATATGATATATATGACATCTAAATAATGAATATAATTCTGGATTTAATTGACTATTGACCAAAAGGACAACTTGTAAATATAAGGTGTTCATTTTAACTAAAGTACCAAATATCGACAAAATGAACGTTAATAACGTAAATGATTACATAATATTTATAACATGGTGATAAGAGATATAAAAGGAATAATAAACTTAAAAAAATTTCTTAATAAAGTAGAAATTAAATTTAGTTTATTATACAAGAGATTAAAGAGCGATCGAGTCAAGTCGGACACGAGGTTAGGGACTTCGTCTCAATCTCCATTCATTGAGGCATATTTTGTTCTAATACACAGATTTCTTTTAGATTCTATATAAACAACTTTGAATTTTCATTCAAAGGGAATATTTTTCTACGAAGCATTTTTCGAAACAACAATAAAAGAATGTTTCTTTTTAATGTAAGCGGTGACAATGACCATTCCGCTGCCACGAGTACTATTTGATCTTTGGCGTCCATAATAAGTTGTAATGTTTTTAAAAGGAAAATAAATACCATATACTATTTTATGTATTTGTTGTATTGAAAATGGTTTTGATAAAATTTTTGATGCACTAATGTAATGAAATGTTATATTTTTATTGCAATGTGGAAATTTTTTCTTTCCATTATGCTTATGTTATGTGTTATGATCATGTTATGGTTCTTGGTAATTGGTTACATATACAAGTGGTTCCATGATCAACCTAGGTTCGGTGATCCCGAGATATATCTCTAATGCATTAGGTAACATGACGAAGGTAAACATGAATGTTACTCCTATGAAATTTTGGGAATATACTGTGATGGGTATTCCAAAGTAACTCCCTATGTAGCTGTGATAGCTACAATGTAAGTATGTTATGGATGCCACAAGTTGCCTTTATGATTTATGATTTCAATATGTTTTTTCTAAATCTTATGATTTCATGAGGTAAGTATAAGAGTTCATGTTTTGTACGTATTTATGAACTAATGTTTTCTTTCTTTGTTTTATAACCCTTAATAAGAGTTTTATGCTCATCCCATGTTTTGAAATGTTTTCATAGGACTTAAATATGAATAGGGTCAAGGATGGGATCAAGGAAAATTCATGCTATCTAAAACATGATACTAGACATGACTCTTTTTTTCAATAGTTTTTAATTTATGAAAAAAATGGAAACTGAGGTGAAGTGTCTACTTTGCAATATTTTAAGATATAATAGTTATGTCCTAATTCTCTAAAACTCTAAACCTGAAAAGATCCTCAATGTGAATTATTCATTTAATTCAATATTGTGTAATTTTTTAAGGTTGGGTTCTTGTAAAAACAATCCATAAACATTTGAACATAAAAACATGAACATAAATTTTAAACATCAAAATCATAAGTTGTGAAATAGATCCAGGAAGTACGTAAGGTATAGATCATAAAGGAACATCAATAATGATAAAATATCCTGGGAATAAAACATGTAATTGTGGTAATCCATTACGCACATGATATGATTTCCATAGTAACCAAGGAATTGATTCCAAGACCATCATAGTGGACAAAGTCCATTATTGAACTGGGTTTGCCAGCCGTTCTAGCCATGTATTACTGAATCAGATTTTCATTCTATTCTAGCCATGTGTATCTCAGGAGATATAAATCATTACCCAATGAATTTGAGAAATATAGGTCCCACACATCTCATTATGAAATCATTTTTTCATGTGCCATAAAATAAACATAAATCGTTCATCGTAACCCAATGAATAAAATGGGTTTCATAGACATCATCCCATCATAACGTAATACATATAATACAATGGATATAATTTCATCATAAACAAATTAAAACCATCTAAATAATAGGGAAATTATACATAAAACATATATATATTAAATAATCTCATCTTACATGGAAAATAGTTTTGATAAAACACTTGAAATGAATTCTTGAGGAAAATATCCTTTCTTCTTTCAAATCATTTTATTTTCTCAAAATGGCGTGAAATTTAAAAAACATTGTTCACAATAATCATGAAATATTGTAAAGGAATCTTTATTAAAATAAGGAGTTGTGAAATCATAAAAATATGTTCACTCTGTATAAGTTAAAAAACATTCTTTTCGTACTTTTTCCAGAAAAGTCAAAATGTACCTCGTAGAGTAAACAAAAAAATATTACATCCATACAGCATAGTAAAAGTAAAAAAGAAGTAAACTATACTTTCAACATATAAATAATAATAGTAAAAACTTTATAAAAACATTTTTAATAAACCATGGACATAGATGATAAATATAACCCTAGTAAATACTTATGAGTAAACAATCTCGGATAAGAACGAGATTGGAATAATTATCCAATACCATAGGTCCAATTTCATCTGTATGGGGCCAAAACTCTTATATAGTGGGTTTAAACATATTTTGGACTTGTAATAGAACTATAATAATATTTATTATATCATATATGATTCACAAGGAATTTATATTTCCCATTCATTTGTCAATTCCATTTTAAATAAGCATTTTGGGTAAAATCGTTTCATTTATCGTATGTGTTTTGACTTGTAATTTTTTTCATATGATTACTTAGATCATGATTAATTACTTCCAGGATGTAAAACATGATTTATATATCATCTATATTAAACATATTAATATATATAATCCATCGATAAATGGAACGAAATACACCGATCATGGAGACGGTAGGTTGTACGTACGCTTGAACGCTGTTTTCGTTTCATTATTAATGTTAATGACATATATATATATATATATATATAGTAGCATTATTTTTTCATATATCTCATGATAATTTATTAGATATACTTTATAATAATTCTTTAATGGTTAACATGGAGAAGAAATATCATCACGTCATGGAGACGGTAAGTCGTACGTACGAACATACGACAATATCATTCTCATGATTCTGGAACTGTATTGAAGTGTATGGTGTATAATATTTCAGAATAAATAACACTTTACAATAATAAAATATAATTATTTCTTCCATTATTAAACCCATCAAATTAGGTTGGTGATGAAAAATAGATTGCACCACGCTGTGGAGACAGTAGGCCGTACGTACACACGCGTGGTGACTTCATTTTTCATAGGATAGATAGAGGATGGAATATGGTTGTTTCATATTCATAATAACATATCATTATACAAGTGATACTATAGTTATCACTTAATAATGAAAAAACTCATATATATATAAAGTATAAGAAGAAATAAGATGGAAATATTTGGTAAAGGATATTACCTCTTCTTCGATATGCCTCTTATAAACATCATCTTAGGGTACTAAAGTTGGTATTTGAAAAAAAAATAGGACCTCTAGTATTTTGATAAGGAAGTTGAGAAGATAAATGGGAAGGGTTTTCCTGAGTTTGATATCTGAAAATGGATTGAACATGAGAGGGAGGAGGTGCCCTTTTATAAGAGAGGAGAGGGGAACTTTTTGAAACCTCAAGAATATTAATTTATAATAAAAACCAACACCACATAAAAACCACCAAAATGACTCAACGTAAAAGATGAGATGAGATAAAGTTGTAATATCATCACCCAATAAAATTTAGACATGTTTTGATTTTATTTTAAACCTTATCTTTTTGATTTATACTTTTTGAATCTAATTGATTTTATTTGTGGTAAAAATATTCAAAATTTGAAATTGCTATAAATAATTACTTATGTGTTCTGAATTATCTATAATTGGATAATTTTTTACATGGTTGACCATATAGATATTAATTTTTAATTTTTAAATTTTTATTTGATTTTTAATCAATTTAATAATATGTTATTTTTATAAAATATCAAGAGTGTCAATTTTGGCACTATTCATTTATTTCAATTTAAATTAAATCCACACAGAAAATATATTCAAACCTAAATATATAATAGATTTATAACATGTATTTTTAATCTAGAAAATTTTTGTGGGACATTAATTAGTTCATATAAATTTTATTTTAATATTTTTAAATCCATTTATTTGATATTTGTATTAATAAAATAATTACTACAACATTGTTGAATAATTATTTAATATACTTATTTGTTGTATAAAAATTAAAAATAAAATACTATGATGAAGATATATATAATTGATTTTATAATAATACATTTAGATGAATTTGTCTTTTAAAACACTCAACTTTTAAAATGTTATCTTTATTCAATTATGAAGGTGACAACTTTGACATCATTTAAAACATAATAATATAAATGTCATAATCAGTTTTATAAGGCTCCAAATATTCCACAAGTATACACTGGATGATTATGGTGTATATATACTCGACAAATTAGTTTTTGTCAAGTGTTTGGGCCTTTTGATGGGTATTATTATTTTAATAAAAACAATAATTTTCCTTTTTCACTAAATAAATAATTTTTGCATCATTACTGTATAAGATATTAAGGTAATTATATATTTTTTTAAAATTACAAATAAAATACCCTGATAATGAAAAAAAATTTATAATTCAAATGAGTATTCATAATCGAATTTATATTTAGTATAACCTTATATTAAAAATAATTTAATTATTATTTTTTTAAGGAGACATATTTAACATTCCATTAAATAAAATAAAATAAATGTATTAATAACATTCAAGTGGGTTCTAATAAATACCATTTCGACCCACGTATATTTTAGGACTAAATATAATCATCAAATTATATTAATAAAAGTGTTAGGGTAATTTTGTAATATTATTTTTACCCTTAATTATCCGATATACCATTAACTGCGTTAAATAAAATTCACCGTTGGTACTATTCATAATGACCATGAGTAAAAGTATACTATTAAAAAAAATTGACCTAATGATTCCAAATATGGAATCCATTTTTCTGAATTCAAAACATAGAAGTTGCAGTATTTAATTTAAAATTAATCTCGTTGTTGAGATAATGGGTTTTAAAAGTAAAAACATTGCAAAAGATTGAAATGATTTTTCCTATGAGTTCAATGTAAAATTAATGCTATTTACATGAATTATATTAAATGGTAAAAATATATTCTCTTTATACTTTAGAACCATTATATATTATAATTTAACTATATAAATATCTCAATGAAAAAAAAATTTAATTAAAATGTAGCATATTTTTACTATTCATCAAAATATTAAAGTTATCCATGAAATATCAAAAATTAATCCAAAGTAAATTTTTATATCTTGATTAAAAATAAAAAGTTTGTTTTTTCAAATTAGACTAATAAATTTGTTAATTGTTTTTAAAATGGGTGTGTCATCAAAAGGCGGGAAAACATCATTTTTTGAAAAATACATCCTTTATACGAAAAATTCATTTTATTCTAATACCATGTCTTAGAAAATGTGTAAGATGATTTATAATATTATAAAATTTAAAATTTTGTTAATACTATTCTTAACGGCTAGTTCATAATAATAATATATTGTTGTTAATAAAACTCGGTATTGCGTACAATGTAAGCCATCGAGAAAGTTATCTTTTGCATGTAATGCAGGGAAAGTCAGTGTTACATGAAATATTCCTTTGGTGTTTCATATAACATAATCTAATTTTATTTCATTGAAAAAAATCTATATTCAATGTCATATTCTATCAAAAGCACTAGAAATTGTGCATAAAACAACCCAATTGTTGTGTTGCGTATACTGCAAGATAATACTTTGTTGCGTACAACGCAAGCTAATCTCGGTGTAGCGTACAACCCAAGACATCAATAAAATTATAAAGAATCTTTCTCATAAAATTTTTAGGAATTAAAAAATATATCTTCCATGACTATGTTGATCATGTTTTAGTTAAATTAGGTTTTGTCTGGGTACAGGTGGCAGAGGTCTCCGCTGACCTCAAAAATGACATTGAAGATTCCATGGGGTGATAATAGGAAACTTTTTATGGGAAATAGAAGAAAAATAACTCATTGCATTGTTATATAGTAACTCACATCCATGGTATCATTCATTATCCTCCTATTATTTCCATGGCTCAACAAAATGATACCTCGACATTTGTGTTGTAGACTTCCAATCCTCTGAAGAACAAACATCAATGACATAAGGGAAATCATATTCCACTACTAGTGGAAAAACCTGCTCACACACTTGGAGAAATCATTCTTATTGAAATGGGATATTTTCCTAGGATATTCCCAGCCTTATATTATTCTAGTTATGAGTTGAAATAATACACCTTATTGAATAATGTTGAACTGGTGTATAACTTCAAAAATCCCAACAATGAGGAATTATCCCGAGTCACCTTTGGCCGATGTGGATGAAGAATATGAAGAGGACATGTAATCCAAAATATTAATTAGGGTAGTGATTCAAACCATGTTATTCATGATATTTTTTTGAAGCAGAAAGCCTTTCATATTGGTCAACATTCATACCCTACATTGACTTCTCTGTTGGGTATTCCCCTGAATCCGAATATATTGGTTGACTGCACAGCTCATCCTTGAGAACATTTAGATCATCCACATCTATCCAAGTCTTAACCATAGCTAACAGGAACCCATCCATAACTTGTTTAAATTATACAACCTATTAAACAATTGAATATATCAAGTACTATCTAGTCCCCAGTGATTCATCCTACCAAATATATCGTTATTCTATGAAATTCAGACTCTATAGGAAAAAATATGACCCTCTCATTGAAGTATGATGTGATAAATAATCAATCGTATATACCCATGTGGATGTTAGTTCTCGAGGAACTATTTCTTTCAAACTAAATTCATGAGTCCCTTATCATAACTTTTAAACCCCCCCCCTTTAGTTTGAGGATGAGGTAGATGTTGTTTATTCCTACTCTAAATAAGAGTCCATGCTAGAGGAATGTTAGGCCAAAAATCTTATTTTCTTGATAATATGAGGGTGTCACTATTATGGGGCACATACACCGACTATATATTAATGGCTAGTTCAATGGAGTGGAAACCTTCCTTTTACAAGTTGAAAATAACTATAGAATCAACAAAATCTTGATGAGGATTCTCTATAAGCTGGGACTTATAAAAGTATATTTGACCCCATCCAACCTAGAAATTTCAGGGTATGACACGTGTCAGTAGAAACCTCGTCGAAATATCCATCAAATGACTGAATTTTTTGTTCAACCATCCATCCAAAAAATTATCGTAGTAACATTGGATACTTCCAAAAACATGTTTTTTGGAAGGCCCTAGATTAATTTCATGGAATGTCCTACACTTTGCACCACCAATACGTCAATTAATCCATTGATTGTTGTGTAGGGGTACTCTACTATGATGCTTCCCCAATTTTATATTGGTTTTTCCATCTATCTGCTATTTTTTACAAAATTGAAGGAACATAAAAATATAATGATGGGGTTTATTGAATCAATTCCCCTAAAAATATAGTGGTCACTATAGTTTATCTATGAGTTGAATTGAAAGACATGTTTTTTCACCTGATTCATTAGTTAGATCCCACAACACTAGGCCTTGGTAGTGGAGGTGTTTCATTATCTCTATTAAATATTTTTACTCACAAATTACCTCATTATCCCATGCTAGATATGCCTAACTAATATAATAACACCCTACTCTTTTAATGTATCGTTACGATTTCCCTATTTCTACCGATCAATGGCATTTCTGCATGTTCCACAAAGAACAGCAGACTCAATGAAGATCAACCTGTCGCTATTGAATTGATTTCATGAGTGGACCTAGTAGTCAAGAAAATGAATGAAATTTGATTAATAAATTATATCTACATAGTTTCTATGAAATAAAGGCCTCTCATTGAGGATTTTGTATCCACCAGAGTAGACACTAGATCTCCCCTTGTTCAGCTAGCCTGGAAGAGTTTCCCTATCTATTTGATTCCCCTATCTCAAATGAAAAATAATATTTCGAAGATGCTCATCCTATATATGAGAGGATGTATCCATAATTGTTAATGGGCTATCCTATGTAAACCTGGGTACTAAGGAGGATTGGAGGCTAACACTAATCTGTGCAACCACGTCATGAGAGGAACAATAGTAATATGTGGCCTTCCTAAGATTGGACAATAATGTATTCTCTTGGATCTATGATGAGAAACCAAGGATTGATCCATAGTGTTCTATTCATCTCCTTGGACTCCGAGTAGGACATCATGGGTTTAAAATGCCTCCATGAAATATGCAACCCTCTCATAGTGTTTTGGTCAACATTGTGTTTGAAAAGCTGATTAAAGCCCTGTTTTTTGGGGAGGTCTGGTACCCCACGTGGATATCCAACATTGACCTAGGAAAGAAGAAAAATGGGTATATTAGAGTTTTTATCGACTTCTAAGATCTCAACTATAGTTTTTTAAAGGGTGATTTTCCCCATCCAATGATAGAGCTATTGATTTATATTATAGATGGGTTCTAAGACCTCTCTTTCATTAATTCATACTACTAGAATAATAATATTTAGGGGGCCTTGAGAATGAGTAGTTCACCACCTTTTGGAATCCCCAAGGAACATTCTATTATATGGTGATTTATTTTGGCATGATGAACACTAGAGCCACTTACCAGTGGCCCATGTACCACATCATTAAGTAAATTATCGGAACATTGGTGGAGTGTTACATGGATGATATGGTAGTCAAACCCCACCAATTTCCAAAACATATCATGAATCTTGATAAAGTGCCCATCTTCCTCCACTCTGTACAGTTGATGATAAACACACTGAAGTGCACATTTGGTGTTACCTCATGAAAATTTATTTGTTTTGTCAAAAAATAGAGAGACATTGATTTTTAACTAAAAAATCATGGTTTTCCTTCAAAGGTATCCCCTATTAAATATATAAATGTTGTGAGTCCTCTAAGGACACTTCACCTATATATGCAAATTTATTAAATAACATGTCTGTATGTGAAATCCTATCCCGATGATCATAAAAAAGTGTATGTTCACCAGTGGGATGAGGACCCCCAGACTACTGTGGAATATAAATTACCTGTTAAGATATCATATTCTGATTAAACTCATTTTACAAAATCACATGGTCTTTTATGTGATTAATCAGGAATGTCCCATCAGCACCCTTCTCACCCAAAAAACAACAAGAGGAGGGACAATCCTCTATTTTATCAGTCACATGATCATAAACATTAAGACAGATACTACCACATCATGAAGAGTTTATTTACAATGGTCTTTACGTTGAATAAATTAAGAAATTATTTTCAGCACCTCGAGATACAATTACTTTATCAACTAGAAAACCTAAAGTAAAAAAATAAATTTTCCTATACTAGTGGGACAATTGTCGTGACGGGATGTAATCCTCCTATAGTTTGATATCATATTTTTCACAAAAGGATGTCAAAGGCCAAAACATGGTAGAATTACTTTCTTCACATCCATCCTCAAAATACATTCCACATGATGATGATTTTCCAAATGAAACCTTTCTACCAATGGACTAGGTAATATCATGTTGGAAGATGCATTTATATGGTTCCTCTTAAATTTTGGCCGATAGAAGTATCAACAAACCCAAGATTAATAGGGTAGGCTTAGGAAACATCTTTATCACTTCCACATGATCCATATTCTCATACACTTTCATATTATATGAATGAAACACCAAAAATGAGGTTGAGTACCACACCCTTATTATTGGTCATGAGTAAGACTTCAATATTAATGTACCATTTTTACATGTGAATGGACATTCTAAGATATTCATTAAACAAATCAAGGGTCATTATATCATCATAATGGTATGTATTGTTCCCCTACTATAACATTCTCTATAAATAATTATTTAATTCCTTTCCTAAATGAAGTTAACCCAAGTTTCTTATTCACATAATGGTCGATCTGATGCTTTGGAGAACTTCGTTGTGTCTCTTGTCAGACCTAACTAGGACAAACTAGTTTTTTATGTGGCACATAATTGGAACATCACCCTTTCTACTTTAGATAATGGAGGGGGATATGTTTTTGAGTAGGATATTGATACTTCTATGTTAAGACCCTCCAATCCCCCCATAGGGGATGAAATTGACAATAGGATGACTTCCTTTGTCTTGTATCTACAACATGACATTCTCCCACCATAATGAGTTGAGCCTGAGAGAATCAGCTAGTGTGTAGCATAGTTTTCACTCGAGGGTGGGCCTAACTATTAGAAAAACCTATATAGGTGTGGGTTTGAGGGAATTATATTTTGTTTCATCCAAAGAGATGAGATAAATCAGGTCATGTAACAGTTCGATGATGGATCTTGTGGATCCTATCAAGTGGGATGGATGTTCTCCCATCAAATTTGAAGGATGGTATACTTCTATCCCACTATGGTTTATAACTACATTGTGTTTTCCAAGAGGTTTCCTGAATTTTATATCCATGAAAACATTTTTCACCAGCCACTAGAGATTCTCCAAACCTACCAAATACTCTTCTCCCATTATAGTGTGGGGACTTGATATTATATTACCCTACCCACTAGGGATATCATAAAATAGTAGGTTCATTTTTACTATAAGAAACATCTAATCAAAATTGGAAGAATAGTTTCCCCTTAAATAAGTAATAACACAGTCCGTGAATGTGTTTGTTATCTCCCAAACCATCCATCCATTTAGAGTGCCTCACAATATTCTCACAAACAGTGGAACCTAATTTAGGCTATCAAGCTGAGGAATTTGTTTTCCAATTACAACATCTGATCCAACCATACATGCCGATAATATAAATAGGTAAATTAGTAGATCAAAGAATTAAAAATGTATATCTCTAACATCTTGTAAAAAATGGTGGTCTAGAAAAAAACATTTTTCCAAACAAGATTCTTAATTCCATTTGGGACTATCAGATGAAAACTTGAAATTCCACCAAGGTGAACCCATACTTCCTAGTGTTAGGAACATAGAGAATATTTTCCACTAATTTTTAGATGGACTAACTTCAAATGGATGCTTATGAACATAATACTCTAAATATAATAAAAGAAGTCCGTCTAGCTGGGATGGAATCCATCAAGTAAAATCAACTTCAGAAATTTCCTAATATAGTGAGGCTCTAAAATAGAATAGCAAGATAATTTAATAATAAGGTCCCCCTCTCCTCCTTCCTCTAGGGTGATGTGGTACATGATATCAGAATGTTTATGATACTCGGAAAGATGTTGTTGAAGATGGAGACCAAATGGAAAGGACCTATCATTATCCATATGGTATATTCTAATAGAGAAAACTCATTAATCACTATAGATGGATAGAATATCACACCTACCACCAATGTTATGTTTCTAAAGTATTACATAATGTGAAGGTATGGTCAAAGATATTAAAATGTAAACTATATAAACCGTTGACCATTCTATGAAATAATAAATTGAAACAACCATGGTCAATGAAAAACTACCTTAAACTATAGAAATTTTGGTTAAAGGTATGTGACCTTATACTGCAGCAACCATGGTTTGATTTGTACGATCTTAAATTAACAGAATCCCCATGTTCCATGAATTATGACCTTAAACTATTCATATTCTATTTTGGGAATTAGCAATAAGAACTCAAACAAGTAACAACCATAGACCATGTTGTATGACTTTAAAATGTAAACCCCAAATTCCTTAGTGTACAACATTAAACTACGGTCTTATCCTATATGATAAACACGGGATTCCACACATAACAAGTTTTAGATAACAAAATACAACTTCCTTAGCACACGATGATAAATTTTAGACTTACCCAAATTCATAAACATGGAATTTCCCATGAAAAACAAGGGATGCCTCAATTTCTTCATTAGATAGGATAAAACCTCCCCCCACACTCATAATCTGTATCATACCACACCATGTTTTAGAAATACATGTCTCTTGATTACTAATTTGATGGGATATATAGGGACACCTAGACACCATGTCTTCAGGCCTACCCATAGGATCATCATAGACACTTTCCCTTTAGAAGGATTATTTTCACCAACATTTGGCCCATTAAATCCACTCACAGACCACGAATTTTTATATTAATCTATTTTTATATTATTTAAGGATATTTATGTAGAACGTGGGATTGTATCTCTTTATTTTAACTTCAGGTTTTACCTTTTTCGTGCAACACAGACTTCATTAAAACAAACATTCCCCCAATCCATGCATCATGAATTTAAAATGGTTTCAAAATTCACTTTCATCCTCCCACCTCAACTTACATAGCCAATATCCTCATATATGATGCTTAAGAGATAGAATAGATGTCTCATTTCCATCAGAGAGGCTAACCCATTCTACATCAAACATGAGTCTCCTTCCATGTTGGGTTCCATTACTAAGTGTGTCCTGATTCCCAATTTTATGGGATATGTAGTGACACCTTGTCCTCTTATAATCAGTCCTAGCCACAATTTTTCACAAAACCATCCATTAACTATGACACTATCACCACCAAATTTCCTTATGGGTCTCCTCTTTGGGTATAAGTCCAAATCATATTCCCCAACTCAGCAACGAACTGAGATACCCTCATAGCCACACATGTGGATGGAATTGAAGGGAATATCAATGCTTATGACCCATAAATTCCCAGAGTAAATGATGTAAAACATTAATCCTTACCCCGTATACACTTAGGATTACTCATATGATAAATATTTTATAAAAATAAATAACCTCAATACGTGACATTAAACTATTACTTTACCCTACAAAATGAATGTAGGATGCCTCGTGACACAAATATGAGAAGATTCAGGGTCCTAACCTGAGAATACATCCACTTTCAGCATTGGTTATCTACCACAATATATTTTAGAACTATGTATGGCTTGATTCCCATGCCTGATGAGATATATAGGGACACTTGTATCCAACATCCCAGGCCTAGCCTTCAGACAAACATATATTGGGGCCTCACCTTGGTAAGAACCATATGACCTTAAACTATGTGAAACTAGATTCAAGATTTATTTTTTTGTACATATACTTCTTGGTTCTTTAATGTTGGGTGCTAACAATTAGGAAATAACCAAGAATTATCTATGTACATATAATTATATAGGTTCAAACATTACATCCATAAACATTGTGCACTATAACCCATTGTTTCCCCTTCATTCTCTAGTCCCCACCCTCAGATTTTTACAATTCATCCTTATCTTTTTCATCATAAACACAATTTATAGGACTACTCCTTACCAGTTTTGGTCTCCTTCCATTCCATTTTCTTGAACCACACATGGCTGGATTCCCATTTTCATGGGATATATAGAAACACAAGAATTTATTATCTCTAATATATCCCCCTGCATAAACCTATTAATAGGTATTTATTACATTGATATCGTGATATATAATTGGTTTCATTGTGGTTTAGAAGAGTGTCTGTTTCTCCACAAAAACTGTTTTAGGACACCCTTAGTTCATGGTCCAAATTCTAGGACCATAAACAAGTATCAACCATTGTCTGAGTTTTATAACTCTATAATATGAATCCAAATTCCCACAACACATGAATTTAATCTGTAGAATTTCCCCATATGAATCTAGGATGTCTCACATAATAAAAATTAGATGAAAAAAAAATCCATAGAACACATTGTCAAATTGTAGCCTCACCCCATCTTAAATCGATATTCCGCATTGATAAATATGAGATGAACGAAACCAACATTCTCAATACATGAAGTTAAACTATTTCCATACCCCATATTAAACCGAGATACCTCATATGATAAATATGAGATAAACAAAACAATATTACTCAACACATGATTTTAAACATCAGCCTTTCCTAGCATGAAACCAGGATTCCTCAAAAAAATATGCTGTGAAACAAACTGACATCCTCAACACAAAATGTATAACTATATCCTTACCCTATGTGATGAAAATTTAATTAATCACATGAAAAGTATGAGATGATTTGATATCCTTTTCCATATATGATTTCACACCTCAGGTTTCATTCTCATAACACTATACCTTCTATAACTATGTGAGGATTGACTCCCATTCACAAAAAATACATAGTGAAACACGAGTCTATATTCCTGGGTCCATCTCTACCATAAACTCATTTTTGGGTATTTACCCTCTAGGATAGGATTGATATAATCTATCCCACTATTTCATCCTACATTCTTGAGCGCTTGGTAGGGTATCCCTAGGGCACTGAACATTCCCTTTGGGGTGTTTTCCACATCCATGTTTGCAATTCAAGATGACTTTGAATTGGATAATCATTATCCCCCCGATCTGAAAAAGCTTAATAATGTAATTGGTGACTAGTCAAATTGTTTCACGTACCATAATGGGTTCATAGCTCGATGGATCCTTGGTAATATATGGTTGTTCTTATGTTTCGGACTTAGTCAATGGTCGATCCCACATTTGTTCACCGCATATTTTAATGGTGACAGTGTATAAAATGTATTTCAAACATGGCCAATAGTTTTTATGCACCCATATATCATTAAATATTTAATATCCAAGTCCTGTAAGTCATAATATACCCTTTCAAGACTTCCTCAGGTCATTAATATCTTCCCTTTATTGTGTGGACCCCTGAAAAAATAAGAACTTCATACCTCTTCTTGTTTCTCCCGTAGAGAATAGCTCACATTAGCTTAGGAGTTTGGGAGATTCATACCTAATAAATGTTGAGATGTGATGGATTCCCTTAAATAAATAACTTCAACTTTTGGTCAGAACTCTAAGATCATAAAATGGAATTCCATGTCCAAGCATCACAACATTAATCTCTGTGCATGTCACCCTGGGAATGTCTCATGTGGAATTGGGCCTCCTTGGCCCTGGCTTAACATCAGTTTATCACTTTTCCATAAAATTCATGTTATTATGGGTCATGAAAACTTCTTTTTTTTCTAAACACTATGGCTTCAATCTTGGATCGCTTGTCCATGAATCATGGAATTAACAAATGTTCTAGTCATTCTATAAATGTGATGTGGGTAATCGGGCCTCTTTAGCCCTCAATTCACATAAGGTAATCTCAATTTCTTGTCATGAACACTTATTTGAGACACACAACCCCTAGTCTGTGCTTTGAAACAATAAACTAGGAGCCCAAATCCAACCATCACAACATTAAAATGTTTTGAAGTCACCCTAAGAATGTGTCTTGTGGAACCATTCTTACTTGGACCTAAATTCACATCAGGTTGTCACTCTATTGTGCGATTCATGTTTATTTGATTCATTCACCCAAACTTTTTTAGAAATTGACAACCTTATACTAGGATCACAAGTTCAAGCATCATGTATATAAACTATGTATGATTCATCATGTGGATGTTTCATGTGGCATCGAGACTCCTTGACCCTCAATTCACATCGGCCAACCTCACTTACATGCCACACAAACTCTTGTAAGACACACAATCCTTGGTAAATGTATTATAACCATAGATGATTTACATCCCATGTTCCAAGAAATATGACAATAAACATTTTTCAACCCATGGTCCATGTACTATGATTGTAAACTATTTTCAACCCCATGGTATGAACTCTGAAACCTTAAACTATGAAACCAAGTAAAATAATCATCTATTTAAACTATGTGAAAGTCATCCTAGGAATATTCCATATGGGACTAATCCTTCTAGTCCTTTAATTCACATCAAATCTCTTTCATTCAGAATCATGCACACTCCTTTGACACACACCCCCAATGGTCCAAGAATTATCACTTTTAAACTATCTTTGAACCCTTGTTATGAATATTATGAACCTAAAAAAACATGGAAATATCCATTCCAAAATTTTCAAATCTAGGATATGTATGTCCTGGTAAGATGATGTTAAACAGTGTGATTCATCATCATCATCATATGAAGTTAAACAGCTTGTACAACGTCCTCATCAAATAATATTAAAATGTGTTTCCATATCCTCATTTCATGATGTAAGCATGAAAATGATATTATTCCTTCACTTGAGAAGAACCTTCCTCCCATTGACACTAGTCACCAACCACATCATTCATGTTTGTTGACCGTCTTCGGGAACTCGAGATAGTGCTCCTCTTGGAAGATGAGTCTAACCGATGTTCAGAATGATATGCCTACCCAATGTGCTCAAATCCTTAGTGGTGTAATTTTGAGTGTGTTCAAATTTTTTAAATCATTTAACAAATTCATCACCGTGATTTTTCTATCCTGGTTTTGGATTCCCATTATCATTCACATCTGAATGGGTCCCCATAATGGCAATAGTGCCTAGCCAAAATAGCTCACCTACTATTTAGGGTACATGCTCTAAAAAAATTTCATAACAATTTGAGTTACATACCATGATTTTAATTTGTTCAATTGCTAACCGTAATTTGTTGGTCTCTATCTCCAATGAAGAAATAATGTAGCTTGTTTGTCAAGCATTGTTAACAATCGTACTCTACCACCCTATCACACCATTTTTTGTTCTAGCTCATGCACATCCTGATCCACACACTTCATAACTCTCCCATTGTTTGGGTAGATTTCTATGCCCATAGAAATAAGCCATTTATAAACAAATTTATGTTGAGATGGAAAGTCGATTGTGTAAATAGTTTCATGTTCCAACAAAATCAATCTCAGTTAGGAAACTCTCGATGTCAATAAATGAATCTAAACCTTAAGTGTTCGAACCTTATCTGGCACTCTCATATAAATGATAAATATTATACTTTTCCCTTTTTTCCCAGACCATGCATGACGAATGCAGGATTATGGATTTAATTGATTGGTTTTATTGTTAATATTAAAAATATTTAGAAGGAAAAAAGAAGGGATGAATTTAGAAACATAGTGCATTTAAAACAACTAGTCCAAATTTTTGGGGGTAATCGACATGTTGGAGCATATCTACATTTTAAATTAAGATTATATTCCCTAAGGTTAAACTCCTATGACCTAACACTAGTGATAAACTAGCCTTAGTTTCCATTGGAACTCCTCCAGATAGGCCAACTCTTCCTTGATAGTACGGATGACTTCTTCATCCATAATTTTCACCTAATCCTGCTCGTATTAGAACTCAGCCACTAGAGATTCTTCCACCTCTAACCTTTCTCCATACACTACCAACTGGTCCCTTAGTTGGATGATTATATCTTCTTGACTGGAGACAACGACTACATGCACTTGTACCTTCTTTTCTAGGAAATACAGCTCCTCCACATCTTCCTGAAGTACATGGGTATCCTCATACTTCTTATGTTAGGTGACATCAAAACCCCTCCACTCATCATGTTCCCTCCCCATGATAATGTACCAAACTAGAGTATGAAGGCTACTATAATCCACCATTTGGATCATCAGGTTCACTAACCATGAGAAAAGAGATCGCGCTTGGTTTGGCAGATCATCTAGTGGAGTGTGAGTGATGAAATTCCACACACATGTTGATGCCTTATGTCTGAAAACTAGATTTTCCTCAAAAGTTTCTATGCCATAATCCTCGATTTAGTCTCGAATTTAAGTAAGATGACCAAAACATCATTTTAAATGTTATATGTTTTAATGTTCTCATGAGGGATGATCCTTGGGTCTAGGGAAAGTGAATATTCTCTAGACCCCTCACCCACAACAGAATCCACATCTACCTCCTATGCTACTTATGAGGTTGGTTTGGCCACGATACCCCCAAGAACACATAGATGGTAGAGTAATATGTAAGAAATTATTCTGAAGGGAGGAGCCTTTGATCTTGGGAACGAACATCTTCACTGGAACCCTCACCCACAATGAAAGAGTCAACTACCACTTATGGAACATCCTAGGTAAGTTCGACCACCTCCATTGGTGGCACCATATAAACCTCATTTGATGAGGATTATACTTTATCATCCACCACTAATATTATTTCCATAATAGGGATAGTAATCATATCCCCATAAACTAGACCTATTATTGGCATAGTTTCAACCCCCTCCATTAAGGTCCCAATCTTAGTAGCTCCCTCTAGTGGAACCTCTGTGATTGATCGAATCATAACAGCCTCTTCATCAATCTCGTCCAAGACTAAAATGCCTGATGCCACATCCTTAACATCAGGATACACTAAATCAATCATCCATGATGGGTAATGAACCCCAAAATGGTTTGAAATATAATTAAAACATGTGTTCTTATAAGAACAAATCATGTAGAAGAAACATAAAATAATGGTTTAAAATGGGAGAAGGATTATATTTGTAGTAAAATACAGCCAAAGACATGGAAAATTCATGGGTAATCCCCCAAAATTGGTATTTCTCAAATAGCTCCACCTCGGTTGTAGGTTCAACATTTTTTGATGGTTGGAATCATGTGACTGAAACATTAGTAAGAGCCCATGTCTCCTAAACCCTAAGATATAGGGCTCCCTTTTCCTCTATCATTGGTATATAATAAACCCCCCAACAATGTTATGATATTCCTAAAAAAATTGAAAAGGTGTTAAGAATCAATGATAGAACTTGGGTAGTGTCTAAGACATATGAAATTAGTGGATTTATCTGACCAGATGTAGAATATCTATCCATGGGAGCATCCAAATAGGAATCGCTTACCTTGGACTCCATTGATTCTTCACCCACAGATGCACCAATATCCAATTGCTCCATATAGATACCTAAAGAAAATGGAATACCTAGCAACACCTTTAATCTATCGATCAATGGATATGAAATACATTGAGAGCAAATCAATTCTTCCTTCTCCACTATATAGTGAATCACCTCGGCTCGGGGAATATAGAATCCTTCCATCACATGCCCCAAATCGGTGATAAAATTTCCCTCAGAGTATAGATTATTCAAACTCTTAAAAATAGAAGGGAAATTCTTGTGGATCCCCCAACTCACCAAGAATTATGGGAAAATAGAAATACTAGGAATGTCTGGGAGACATAGTCCCTTACCTGTACAATGGATGTGTGGCCTCAAAATTGTTCTGAAGGGTCCACCATACTCATGTTGTATCATTACTAGGAATATTGAGCATGTTTCTTCTCCCTTCCCTACAAATTATACCTATATAGAACTAGGAATTACAAACTTTACAACTATAGTCAAATTTAATTGACTTACATTAACATTGTACCATGCCCTACATGTCACTTTCCAACAACCTCATGTTCGCAAGTCCCCTTTCTCATTCGATTGATTCACCGATCTCCTCAACCTATCACTAGGGAACACACTCTACCAACCTACAACATATTCATGGATAATCCCATAAGTGGACGTAGCTGAAAGAAACTAATTTCCCCCTTGAAATCATCACATGAGAAAATTTTCTATATTTGCATGAGGACTAAGGGGTGGTTCATACTACGTACCCTTGTATAAACCATTATGGTGAGTTGTTGGAGGAAGAATGACTACCAAAAAAGTTAATCTACGGTATATATCTCCCAAATCTTCTTGTATACCAACCATGTGACAAATAGTAATGTCCTACACTTAATTAAGGTATGAACCATTTTATTTTTTTAACCCAAATCTTTAAAGTGACTAAGGGTGCACACCTACTCACTCTATTACGGGTCATGAGTATCTATTAAAATTATTTAATTAATTTCAAGGGTTTTATGTAAAATATTTCACCGCACCCTAGCACATCATTGGTGTTAAAAATAAATAAAATAAATTAAAATGTGATAAAATAAATTTTAAATAAAATAATAACAGTGTTATGAGAAAGGAAAAAATAATTAAAATGGGCATTTGTCGAATTTCTATTATTTTTAATTCATTTTTTTCTATCCCATTAATTTTATTCAATTTTGGTTTATTTCCTTTTTCTTTTTTCACTTATTTTTTATACATTCTCATTTTCATTCATTTATTTATTTTTATTCTATCTTTATCTTAGCCCTCTCCCTTGGTGTGTCATCCCTATAGCCCCCCCTGTGGTGCGCTTTGTCCTCTTATCCTCTTATAAATGCCTATTGTGACACCATTTATCATCTGTTTTCAACCTCTTCTTATGTATAGTAAAGCTCTCAGTAAGGATAACATTATGCACTAATAATTTTTTGATCTCATCTACTATGTGTCATGAAATATTCCATGGAAGGTTTTTACATGAAATTTGGGTTTTTTTAATCATATGTTTTCTTCGGTTTTAGGTCAAATCAATGATCGTCGTGGTGTGTAGGATCTTCTATGGTTACATAGTTTGGAATATACTCCCTTTCCCTTCATTTTGGTGTGAATTTTAAATCGTATGTTGTGCCCTTGTGGGTTCCTACTAGCAATGTTCAATTTAAATGTTCAAGTTTCATTAAACTGATTGGCATGACTATTTAAACCGTGATTGAGATAAACTATCTTGTTTAAATTGTTTCAACATTGCTGGATACCCTTTTGGGTGTACTGGTGAAATTGGCCTATTTTTTTGTTATCCCTAGATATTTAATTTTATTAACTGCATGCATTGTACAACCCCTCTTTGTTGATATTTAAATTAAATAAATTATTCTCAATAGTTATGAACCATGAATCTTGGGGTTTTTTTATTTATTTATTCTTGATGACTTCCTTGTTTAAATTCTTACCGTTATATTCCTTTAAAAGGTGAAATGTTTGTTTTTTATGATTTCGTTGGTAATGTGTTTTAGCTGTAACTATTTATCATCAATGATAAATTATTATTTGGCTTTAGGTGCTATATTTTTTTATTGCAATTATAAATTCATTCTCTATGATATTTGTTTCCTTGAAATATAATTATATTCCGGGTAGTGAGACAATGTAGGTTCTGTATTAAGGGCAACACATGGACTCCCAATTCCTGGTTGGTTACAACACTACGTGCGAGGGAGGTGATGTCTTAGGATTTTCTAGACATGGGTTTCCCAAGGTTTTTTATTTACTCACAAGTGATAACGGTTCCCAAAGGGACATTCAAGGACATACCCAATGGCAATGTGGATATTCCATACCTTAGGTGATACTCGACCCCTTATAGGCAATACGAGGATGGAATCATGTTAAAAAAATGCCTCTAGTAACACATAGTCTATTGAAAGATTCACTTGGATGGGCTCAGTCGTATTGGATAAAATGAATTATGTACCATAGCGATACCTTTAGGACGGGCTCAGAATCTAACTCTCAACTTGAGCATAATAATAAAGATAATACATGGAAGGTTATTTTGATACTACTTTGAGATTCCATGTGAATTTTGATACATTTCTGGTGCCTTTTATAACACTTTTTTGACACATAAATTATGCCCCAATCTAAAGAACTGGCTTGGGGGTATGTTTCTTTTTTTCTATCTTCTGCTTTTATAGAATATAAATGTGTTTGTGTGTGTGTGTGCATCCTTCTTATTACAAGTCCTTATTTATATTCCCAGCTTTGTCTAAAGAACATGATATGGGAGGAGTGTCATTGAGAACCTGGACCATGATATATTTATTTAATTACAGTTATATTATTACATACTTTTATCATATATTGGAACACCACATTTGTTTATGGCATGAAATGGAATGGTTTAGACATCGTGGGTGTCAGTCCCCTAGGATTTTATCTCACTACCTACTCGGTTACCATTTGGTACCCGAATAGACCTTATGCTCATAGGTTGGGATAATGGGAAGCATGCTTCTTCCAGTGAGTGAGTGTTTCTTGCTTCCTAGGATAGAGATTGGGGCAGTGGGTCAAGCCTTTTCTTGAGATTCAATTGTTGCACTTTGTATCATTTTCAATATAGCTTTGATTTCACACTTTTATTCATATTTTCCTGAATTTTACTTTAGAATAGACATCATAGCATGGAATTATTGTGTATTTTCTTTATTTATCAGCTTCCTAACTTATTATTAATTCAGTTGGGATTGTTTATTTGCTTTTATGGTGCTTGATTATTTATATGCCTCTTCTATTTGTTATAAACTATTTTTCTCCCACTTTATATTATATATTATCTATGAGGGAATAGTTTCCCACACAGATGCATTAAAAAGTACCTCACTACTAGTCAGCGTCCTATTTTTATTTAGGGAGATGTGCTTCAGGTCATGTGGCCAACCTTCCTCGGAGTATCCTTACAGTGTCTCCCGAGACAGGGATGTTACATAGTGGTATCAGAGGTAGTTTTTTATTTTATATTACTATTTGTATAGGCATGAGACTAGGATATAGGTATTTATAACATACCCTATTCGGGGACGTAGATAACCCATGTATAGGTGAAACCCAAATTTCTGAGCTGGGATTGTAGTAACAGATTATGTCAATTATTTTGGATATGATTCCACTATTGGGTGACACACTTTGTTAAGGTGTTGTTGATATTGGTATTATTGAGATAATGATTTTTAGACTTGCAGTTGGATGATATGAGGTAAATTCATTTACATGAATCACATTAGGAACTATAGGGTTTAAAATGACATGTATATTTCTATGAAATATCTACTTTTAGTGTGAAACTTTTTGTTTTCATGTGAGTGTTGTTGTACCTAGTTTTAAAAAAATTGAAGTACTTGTTTGTTAAATATAATTTTGTGATTGTTTTTAGATTTTAACATAATCTTACCTTGTAAATAGGTGGTAAGCCTCTTTTTAGTGGTCCTTCTATGTTTTCTCTTCCTAATATAGACCTGGTTTTTTGTTTAGTTGTTCTCAGTGGAAGGCTATTCACATATCCTCTATATCACATTCTTATCTGGTTTGTCTTGTTTTAGAAAGGGAATGAAACTTCCCTTCTTACTTCTGCAGCATTATGTCTCATGAAACTCCATTTTTAGTTCAGAATAGAGGGAATATGCCTATTCCAACAGTTCCCCCTTGAGATAGGTTGGTACCATTTCTTTTATAATTTTTACCTCCTCGATATGTCTGCTATCTACACCATTCTTGGAATGAACTGGATCACTCCTAATCCTTACCAAGTGTATTAACATCATTGTAAAGTGTCCTTTAGATCCCCTAAAGGTAAAATATATCTACACAAATGTGACTGGGATATACAGGAAGATCAAGTTGCACTTAAATGTGCAGGACTAGGAAGAGTGAAAACTCAATTAGCAAGTCTCCTCATGACCAATGAGGGAACATAATTATTAGACTTCCATCCAATTTTTAGATCATTTCAAAGACATCTTACTTGATGATTTCATTGTATTACCTCCCATGAGGGATGTGGAGTTCACAATCAAGTTAGTTCAATTGTGACTCTAGTGTCTATTACTCCTTATATGATGGAACCTCCACATCTACATGAAATGAAAAATCATCTTGAAGACCTCAAGGAAAAGGGTTTTATTAGACCTAGCACATAATTATGGGGTTCAAAATTCCATTTTTTCAATAATTTTGATGGTTCCCTTAGATTGTGCGTGGATTATAATTGACTCAGCCAAGTCATTCTAAAGAATCGATATCCATTTACATGTACAGACAACCTCTTAGACCAAATTTGTGGAGAAATTATTTTCTCCAAGATTGAACTGAGGTTAGGATATCACAAGGTTTATGTGTGGTCATATAAAATACCATGTATGAGGTTTTGGAGAATTTACGGCTTGTATGAGTATATTGTTATTCCATTAGACCTCATGAATGTGTTGGTAGTCTTCATGGATATGATGAATCGGTTTTTTCACACATTCCTAGATTCCTTTGTAGTGGTTTTTTTAATATCATCTTGTTGTATTCACGTTCTGGACATGACCATGCAACCCACCTTGTGATCATGCTGATTACAGTAAGAGAGCACCAACTATATGCAATGCTTGGAAAATGACACTTTTGGATTTATAAAGTTCACTTCATGAGAAATATAATATCTGAAACTGGGATATTAGTTGAAACATAAAATTTGATCACCATAGTTTCATTAGAGCAACCCAATAATGTTTTTGACATACACAGTTTCTTAGGGATAACTGGATATTACAAGAATTTCATTGAGGATTTATCTTGCTTAGAAGCTCCTCATATAGCCCTAACAAAGAAGGGAGTGATGTTTATCTGTTGAGACACTTGTGAAAAAACATTTCAGAAGTTAAAGGGAAGACTAACCTCTACTCTGATCTTGATTCTAATTTATCCAGGAAGAAGCTATATAGGTTATAGTGATGCTTCTAGAATTGGACTGGGTGAAGTTTTGATGTAGAGTGATCGAGTTGTGGCTTCTGGTTCTGCACAAATGAGACCTCATGAGCGTAAAAATCCTACAATCACATTATGTTATAATTTTTGGTTCATTATTTATGTTTTTGGAGACACTACCTGTTGGGTGATAGGTTAAATTTTTATACAGATCATAAAATCTTGAAATATATCTCCACATAGCTAGACTAGAATTTAAGGCAGTGCAGGAGGGTGAAATACCTAAATTCAACTGATATTGAGATTTATTATACCCTAGGTAAGGGAAATATCATGGTTCATGCCATGTGCCTCGAAATGAAGACCCATGTCATCTAGGTATCTAGTAGTTAGTGGAAGATGATCTCCTTGTTTTTTGATATGCATCTATAGGTTTAAGAAAATCATGGAAAAATAGTTCTAACAGCTCTTACAACGACATCTGCTCTTCTGTAGTGACCTCGTATGTGATATTTATCTGATCCAGTGAGACTCGTTTTGAGGAAAAACAACATATGAGATAAACCTCTTCCTGGTCAGTCTTTTGATGGAAGTGAAACTCTAAAATACTGAGGTCGTGTATGGGTACCTTTAGATATACAAGAAGAACCCGTGAAAGAATCGCATACGTCAGTTTGGGATGGTAATCCTAGATATTATGAGTCATACAGAGATATTTATCGTTTATACTAGTGGACGGGTATGCAGAAGATGATAGAGAATTTAATCACTCAATTTTACACCTGTCTTCACAAGAAGGTAGAGCACCAATAACCTACTATAATATTATAACCTCTATCCATTCCTATGTAGAAATGGAATGATGTCACCATGGATTTTGTTAGAGGCTTTCCAAGATCTCCTAGAAGTAGTGATGCAGTATGGGTGACTATCATGAATAAACAAAATTCAGGTACTTCCTACTGATCCGAGAGACCTTATTTATTGATGAGTTAGGAAGGCAGTATATTTGGGAGATAGTGAGACATCATGGTAGACATTGTTCTATTATCTCAGATATAGATTCCTTCTTTACTTCATTGTTCTATGAAGGGTTATATAAAGGGTTTGGTTCACAGGTACTCTTGAGTACTCTATATCACCCTCAGATCGATGGGTAGTCTGACCAGACCATAAGAGTGTTATATGAAATTCTATAGGCCTATATCCATGATTTTTTGAGGTTCTTGGAAGAAAGATATTCCTCTTGTTGAGTTTACCTAAAAAACATCTTTTAGGAGACAATTCAAAAGGCTATGTATGAGGCCCTCTATGGTAGACCATGTCATTCACCTTTATGCTGGATTGAAATAGGTGAGTCATCTATGTTGGGTCCTCATCTCATTCAAGAGACTTATAATAACGTTCAACTGATTAAGAAGTGTACGAATACATATCAGTCTAGATAGAAATCTTATATCGATAGTTGTTGCAGACCTTTCATGTTTGAGGTAGGACATCAATCCTTTCTACAAGTTTTTCCAAGATTGAGACAGATGTGGACCCAGAGACAGGGTAAGTTTTCCTCAAGATGCATCGGGCCATTCGAGATAGTGGAGAGAGTTAGAATGGTATCCAATTAGTTACTATTATCTCAAAGGTACAGTGCCATGCACGATGTCTCCATGTATCTAAGCTTTGATAGTATCATCCAGAATCGTCTCACTATTTCGGTTATAAAAACATCAATCATGAAGAAGATTCATCCTTTGATGAGTGTCTGATCTGTATCATTAACCATTGCATGAAAGCCCTCTATGAAAGGTTATGTCCTTGGGTCATATGGCTGCGTGAACATGTTCAGGATATGACCTTGGAGATGGAGACTGATGTGTGTTCTCAATGTTAGGATCTTTTCTCAGATGATGTTGCACTACACTTGGAAGGGAAACTCAAGGAAGATATGTTCTGAGGAGGGGAGGTTGTAACATCCTATGTTTAATCAAGGTTTGAACCTCTTGACTTTTTTAGTCCAAATACGTAATGCGACCTAGGGCATGTGCCTACGCAGCCTATGGCTGGTCCCAAACAGCTAGTAAAATTATTTAAATAATTGAACAAGTTTTACATAAAATATTACATTGTTCCCTAGCACAATGTTAGGGTTAAAAATAATTAAATGCAATTTAAAATGAATAAATTTAAATTTCAAAATAAAATAATAAGGGGGTTATGAGTAAGTAAAAATAATTAAAATTTTCATTATCCCATTTTTTATTATTTTTAATTCCCTTTCTTTTCCATCAATTTTATTTTACATTGTTACTATTATTTTCCTTTTTTTCTTTTTTTGTTTATTTTCCATTCCTTTCTTCTTTTTCTCTTTCTCTCTTCCCTCTCCCATGGTGCGTCGTCCCTATAGCTACCCCCTTATAGTACACCTCCTCCTCCTCTCCCCCTTAGGATGCCTGTTGTGACTCTGTCACTCATATGTTTTCAACATTGTGTAGCTTGAATTAATGATCTTGGAAAGGCTAATGTTACCCAAAATAAATCATAGGATCTCATCCACTATTCGATGAACAATCATTGACAAAAGTTTTTTACCTGAAATTGGGGTTTTTCTAAAATCATCATTTTTCTTCCATTTTTGGTCAAATTGATTATTATGATAGATAATAGGATCCTCTATGGATATGAGGTAGGGTGTCTACTATCTTTCTCTATGTTTAGTTGCATATTTTAAATTGAACAGTGTGTCTCTTGTCAGTGCCTACTGGTAATCATCAATTTTAGCTATTGTAATTTAATTAACTGCTTTGATTGACTATTACACCATTGTTTGAGATTAACTAGTTTGTTTAAATTGTTTCAACGTCGTTTGAAACTCCTTTAGTCATACTAAATAAATTGATCTATTTTATCCTTAGCCCTAAATAATTAATTTTAATAACTACATGAATTGGCTGTCACCACATTGTTGAGCATTAAATTAAATAAATTATTTTGGATAGTTATGAACCATGAATCTTGGGCTTTTGTTATTTTTAATTCCTAATGACTTCCTTATTTAAATTCTTACCATGTTATACCTTTATAAAAGAGAAGAGTCTGATTTTTTAGATTCATTGATAAAGTGTTTCCCCCATTACTTCATAGCTTTAATGATCAGTATGTATAAGGATTTAATTTCTAAATTGTTTTGTTGAAATCATAAATGAATTTCTTGTGATATTTTCTTCCTTGAAATATAATATAATTCCGTATGGTGAGACAATATGGGAATTTTATTAAGAAACACACATGGATTCTTCTTTCCTAAATGGTTACAACACAATACACACAGGATGGGATGTCTTAGGCTTTTTAAGAAAAGGGTTTCTCTGGGTTTTCAATATACTCATGAGTGATACTGGTTCCCAAATGGTCATTCATGGACATACCCTTTGTAAAGTTGTTACGTCATGCCTCAGGTGATACTCGACCTCTTCTGTGCATTACCAGGAATGAATCATGATAAAAACCATTCCTAAAGAGATACTTGGTCATTAAGAAGAGTTCCTTGGATGGGCGTAGTGGTATTAGATAAATTGAAGGATGTACTATAGTGATATTTTCGGGACGGGCTCATTCTCCAACTATCAACAAGAAATTAATAATAATTATAATGCATGGAAGGGTATTTTGATGCTTCTTTGAGTTTTATAGTGAATTTGGATACCTTTCAAGTTCCTTGTATAACACTTTATTGACACATAAATTACACCCAAGGTAAATCACAAGTTGTGGGTATGTTTCTTTTTTCTCCCTTCTATTTTTCAAGCCCTTATATATATATATATGAATCTAGTTTATTGAAGGTCCTTATTCTGATTCCTAGATTATGGAAAAGAATGTGATATTGAATAGGTGCCATTGAGAACTCAGACCAAGATATATTTATTTTATTTTGTTTATTTGATTTGTTTTATCATATATTAGAACAATGCTATTGTTTATAGCACAAAATGTTAAGGTTTTCATATCATGGATGTTGGCCTACTAGGATTTTATCTCAGTCCCTCCTCCTGCATCATTTTTTACCTGAGTAGACCTTATGATTGTAGGTAGGGATAATGGGAAGCATGCCGCTTCTGTTTCATGACTTCTTCTTACTTCTTTGGATGGATATTGGGGGCAGAGGACTGATACTTTCCTCGAGATGCAATCATTTCTCTTTGGATTGTTTTCATTACAGATTTGATTATTTTCTTGTTTTATTGTTTTATATAACTTTAATTTAGCACATACATCTTATCATGAATTCATTGTGTATTTCGATTATTTATCAGCTTCTACACATATTATTTCTTCAATAGTGATTTTTAATTTTCTTCTACTATAGTTTTATTATTTATATTCATCCTCTATTGGTTGTAAACTATTTTACTTCCACTATATATTACATATTACTTATGAGGGAATAGTCTTCCCTGTGGAAATTTTAAAAATTACCTCACTGATAGTCAATGACCTCTAACATTTAGAGAGATTCCCTTCTGGTCATGTGGCCAACCCAAATTTGAGAACCCTTCAAGTGGCTCCCGGGACAAGGATGTTAAAAAATACCCCACCTAAAATGTCAAAGAGGTACAAAGGTTGTTGAATGGAATGATTTCAATAATATTTCACAATTCCCATTAGAATATGAAAGGGATGAAAAATAAAGTATTCCTCTAGCCTGATCCTTATTATGATGTCCACTAAGACCATGTTAAGAGGTTGACTGATTGAAATTTTGAGGATCGATGGTTGGAAATCTATTATGGGTTGGGAGATGGAGTTTAGATATTCATATCCCCTCATGTGTGTGGAATCCCAAACATACATGAAGTGGAACGGCCGACACACGCATAAGGGATTCATCTCCTAGATGATGTGGCATAACACATTATATAGTTTTTCCAAATTTGGGACTGCAAGATTGATACGTTTCCCCATCTCCATCATTTCAGACCAGTTTAGGGTTATCGAACTCACCCCCATGGGAACATCCTAAACTAAAGCATCCATCCATAGAACAACATGTTAAAAAAAATTCTAGCCGGACCATAGGAGCCTCAACATTCACAATATATCCCCACAACCATCATTCTCTCACCTCTAATATCCTCTAATCTAAGAGCTCATTGACTCATTGATTTTTCATTGGATATTAACACCACCTCCCTGGTATCCTATCCATTGGTTCATTTGGATAATACCTACTTAATTTCATGAAAGGGATTTCCTTCATCCCTAGTTTGTAGTCACTCTTCCAATTCACCAACTGTAGCAACACCCTAAAAATTTCTGGTATATGCTCCTCATCATCCCCAAAATCCTCATCCAAGAAGAAATCATCATATATCACCCCATGTATAGGGATTATTGTGATGAGAAATAGGTCCTATAAACTAATGAAGACATCCCATTGATATAGGGGAAATGTGTTGGTCCCCGGTGACCACCTACTTAGTATCTCTAGCATTATGTCTTGATAAAGGAACAAAAGAAACTATAAGCTCTCTGATAACTCATAGGGACCAACCTGCTTCATCTCCATCTAAAATTCATTATAGGATTGGCATACATAGTATTCCTAGTCTCATTCATTTGTAATGTCCCCACCCCTGGTGTAGGTACAATTCCTCAATCTAGCCTTTGACATGGTATGACCGAACCACCAAAAAAATGCTTTCATACTGAGGGGGAGACACCTACTAATCAAACTCCTTGAAAATGATATTTTTTACATGTTTCAAATGGTATTAGTGGTAATATATGATTAGTCTTTAATGATGTGGCCTCTAATAGATTTGTTCCATGGGTAATATCAAGGTGTTCTCGTTAACAAGTAAGAAGGTTCATCCCGATTGGAAGTGGAAATGAACATGTCATCCATCAACTTGAAACCATACATCAATAACATATTACATGATGGTTAGTCCTAAAAAATCTATCAGAAATTCCATGAATGTACCATGACCCGACTTGATTTGGACACTCTCCCAAACAGTATGATTTATATTTATCTCCCTTAATTGACTAGATAATTCTTCAGCAACTTTAGTATCCATTTTATATAGGACATAGAAAATAATTTAGATCTGGTTAGTTATGGTTAGTTCATGAACGTTTATTTTGACGAAGTTATAGGCTTGTGATGGTTTGTTTGTAGAACAACGGTTCACAAAAGAGGATGTTTTCTCAAGTAGTGTGGATAAAAATCCCAAAGTTCTCCAGAAGGTGTTGAGTTTCATGAAAAGGGAGAACTGAATAATCTTTTGTGAAAATATTTTGTTCACCTCAGGGATCCTAACTCCTCTTTATAAAAACAATGTCATATTGAGTTTCATGAATAAGGCTTTTTGGTCACAATTTTGGATGATTTCATCTTATAATTTGACCATCCTTTTCCTCATCAGAAAAAATTATGAGGGGGGATTTTTTTATGCTGAAATAAAAATTTCATAGGAGAGTTCAAGTAATACATTGCTTGATCGAAGAAAATTCAGGACAAAATGGATCACAAATCCATATAATGGTCTAGTTTGAGAAGGAAACAATATTCTCAAGCAGATTCTATTCACCAAAGTCACCATCCATGTGAATCATGAGATCGGAAACTCCACATAATGTTACATTAGTTATAAATATTCACCGTTAATGTAAAACATTAGGTCGTATTTTCCATGCAATATAACTCCCATTGACAGAATTCACCGATCAGATGAATAGTGAGGTGGTAACCTATTCACAACATTTAATCAGTTTGTGAAACCCCATCCTTTCAAGAAGATCATAATATTCTATATAAGCCTCAATCATTTCCAAAATAGATTCTCTTACTTTCATTGGGCCTATAAATACCTCCCTATATTCAAATTTTAAGGGTAATTGACTATTCAACTTTCTATAAAAGATTCACATTCTCAAAACTCAAAAGATTTAAATAAAAGAGTGGGGGTGGATTTTAAAAGGTATATATAAATAACAAAACCACCTCCCATGGGTTATTAGGAACATTAACCCATGGTATAGTTTCCTATCTCAAATTTCCATGGCATACTCATAATAATAGATCCCTTTGCGGATCATGGTGTTTCATGAGATAATTATCCTTTATGATACCAACCCCTTGGGAAACACGTCTTCACTTCGAGGTAGGGTCAAATTGTTTCATAAAACATGTTCCTTTTATGAGAATACAAGTCTACATGAATCCTCATACCTTTTTCAAAGCCCAACCTTTCCAAAAACCATCCACCTGGCCTCCCCATAGTTTCCTTTCACCTAATTCCCTTTCATGAAAATAGATTCCTGGGGGCCTTGTACCCTTCCAGAATTGGTTCAACCACATCCCAAATCATTGTGAAACTAGTAAAACCTACCCTTTTGTTCCCCAATTGTGTCTCAAACATATAATAGACTATTAAATTTTCATTTTATTCTAATTATAAGCACCCTAACTCTATTTCTTAAACATGGGCAACCTAACATCAAGACCCCTTATTTTCAATCCTCCATGGCAGTTTTCACACCGTTCTCCACTAAGAGGTTTACGAGTAGTGGAAATGTAATATGTTAATGTGGAATAACCACAGAAACATTCCATCCAATATTGATAGATATAACATATGATGAAACGTTCTCACGCACTTGGAAATGTCTTCCCCATGTATTATCCCCACCATATCTGAGATTCATTTTGTAATACATCTTAACATCACATCCAAGTGATACACTGTTAAACTTCATAAAATAATACTCAATACAAGACATTAAACTATATACTTACCCCATGTGATGAGAATGGGATGTCCCGTGTGTGATTATTGTAGTATGAAACCCCCATGGACATCTACTCAGGGACTGAGCACCTCACATCCATGGACTCCTACTCCATACAGATTTCACGCTTAATCCCCACACTATCCCTTATAGATTCTCCTTCCATGACATGATCATCCCTAAATATGATGTTAAAATACATGGAACGGTACTACCATAATACAATAACCTATAACATCTTACTATGGTAGTTTTGATCTATGTTTTGTAACATGGAATGTGGTATTCTTCCGAGAGGTTTAAAATCAAGATACCAACACATCAAGGGTTCCTCCCTGAGGTTCAATCATGGAGCACATAAAAAAAATATTTCATGTGTTATTATTTTCCCCATAGAAACAAAATGAATCACAATCCAATCCACACATGATGTTAATATTATGACCCATCTATCCCCAAAAGATGTCAAACATGTGATGAACATTTACCTGTAATATATTATCCCTACAACCACACTATCATTACTAGATGTTAAACCTACAACCAAACAATCAATGTATAATGTTAAATATACGACCCATGTATCCCCACAAGATATTAAAACTACAACCAACCTTTTCCTATAATAAATTAAACCTTTGAACCATCTATCCCCACAAGACATTGAACCTGCGACAAACCTATTCCCAAAATTTTTAAAACATTCCACTCACCTATCCCTGGAAGACGTTAAATACGGAACATCCCTATCCGCAAAATAAGTTGAACCTATGGACCATATTTCTACAAAAAACATTATACCTGTGACCTTATCATGAATCTATAACCCATAAAATAAAGTTATATTTCGAAAGGTAAAAATACATAGATGAATTAAACCATTGATGTCAATAACCTCAGGTAAGAAATAGAATGCCTCGGGTTCCACTCCCAAGATGCCTCACACATGAGATTCCATAAAAACATAAGACACATTAAAGGTTTCTAACCTACCCAACATCCATAAATGCCCAGAAATTCCCAATGATACTATCCACTATAATTTATTGTGTTTATTTAGTTGAAAAATATCCGATTATCGAATTTTGATCAAAGTTACCACATTTCAGAGTAATGTGACAGGAGCCACCTACCTTTGGAAAGTGGAAATACGGGGAATGAAACAACATGACATGTGGCCTCAGGGAATAAAATCAAAAAAAGCCATTAATACTACCTGTGATTTGAACTATAAAGATATGAATTCATTATATCATTACTTTAAAGATAGATAATTTAATACAATATCATATTGTACTACTTCCTCTGAGATATAGGATAAAAAAGAAATTTCTCATTGAAGAAATTCCAATGTCAATGAAATATGCTTAAATAATTATACTATTAAATATGATACATTAAAGAAGAAACCTGATGAACCAATTTCTACTATACAACTCAAGTTTAATTATATTTTTAATATGATTCATTCTCTTGGGAAACTAATTGCTGACATGGATCAAGTGATGTACCTACTCATATTTTTACTATAATGGTGGATAGGAAATTAAATTTCAATAAGGGTTTTTTGTGAGATATGTAATCCACCATTGAAAGAGATTATTGAAATGGTCATGATACATGACTAGGAACATAAAGTGAATCAAGAATAATAATATGAACTACATATAAATTTATTATATTTTAATATTTCTAAATTAATGTGAAAAAAAATTATAAAGGCTGAAGGTTCCATTGATGATGACTCATTAGATAATGGTGAATAAATGGTACCTTTTGCAAGAAGATTTAATAAAATCAATAAAAATAAGAATATCTTAGAAACCCCAATTAAATAATTAAGTGTGATAAATTAAATTAGTGAAATTTTTTTAAAAATTATGACTATAAAAATGGACTAACCTAGTATGAGTTAAAGAGAAAATGACATATCAAAGAAGACTATCCCAGAAAAAAATATAAGAAAAAATATGAGGAAAAAATAAAGAGATATAAAAAGGATATGAATTAAAAATGGAGTTACTTAGAGGATAATTGAAGTGATTTAGAATCATGTAGGGATGATTGAAAAGATAAATACAATATGAGTTTCTTGAAAAAAACACATCGAACATGTTGCATGATTTTCCTAAATCTCCTGCTCATATTTAAAATCATACTGAAAATGAAAATGTTAAATGAAATATGTCCAATGACGAATTAGTTGTATTTTTTAATATTAAAGAAGATATATTTAATGAAACTAATTATAAATATTAATGTTTAAATAAGTATTATTCTTTCTTAGCTCACCATAAAACTGATTATACTGTAGAAAATGAGAAAAATGATTATATTTTAATAGAAAATAATGAGATTAAGGAGTAAAATGAATAACATAAAAATTATATTGAAAGGATTTCTATTGGTAGTCAAATATTGACTCAAATAAATAGTAAAGAAAATTCTCCTAAATATACTACAAGAATTGGATACATGATTTATTATTAATAACATTCTACCTAATAAGGTATTTATTTAATAAGGTATTTATTTAATAAAGTGTAACCTAGCGATTTAAAGAAGTATGGATTACATGATTTATTATTAATAACATTTATGTACCTAAGAAAATATGGGCACCAAAGCCATTTTTGGTTTAAATCATTTTTTCAAACATCTGATAGAAAATTTAAAATATTAAATTTTTCTCTATAGAAAATGCATGCTCCATAACATTGATTGGATACTACTCAAGATTCAATAATCTGGGCAAAGTGGATGGTGGACATGTTACTTTTGGTGACAATGCTAAAGGTAAGATATTTGGATTAATAGAAATAAGAATGTATATTATAATTTAAATTTCTACATGTTTTCTTCTAAAATAATTAAAAAATAATCTTCTTATTATTTCATAATTGTTTGATGATGGTTTTCATGTTTTGAATGAAAAAAATCTGTTTAATGTTTTTTATTCCAAACATTATTTATTATTTATTTCTATGAAAAATGAAAATGTTAATATTGTAGATTTTAATTATTTATTTTCATATAATGTTTCTTATTTGAGTTCCTTTCAAAGAGAATCAAGTATTTGGAATAAGATACAAGGCCATTTCAATATTCACTCAAATAGAAATTTAAAAATTAATGTTTTAGTCAAAGATCCACACAAACTGGATTTTTGAAAAGATAAAATATGTATGTCATATAAAATGGAAAAGCAGCATAAAATTTATTTTGAATCAGTGAAAAAAATTTCAACTTCTCAACTATTAGAGTTGTTTTAGATGGATTTGTCCGAACCCTCTGTATTTCGTAGTTTTATATGATAACATTATTCTTATGTTATAGTGGATGATTATCCTATATATAAAAGGGTGTTTTTCCTTACACATAAAATTTATGTTCGTTCATGTTTTAAAAAATTATTCTAGATATATATTAAATCCAATTTAGATTAGAATTATAAAATAATAAGTGATCATGGAAATGAGATTGAAAATAAATATTTTTAATCACTCTACTAACAACATGGTTATAGTCACAACTTCTTTCTCATTGGACCACAAAATAGAACGGTGTATTAGTGGTATAAAATAGTTCAATTCATGAAATTTCTTACATCATATATGGGTATGATGTACCTATTTATTTTTTTAGAGAATATGTGTATATATATTTGTAAACAATTAATAGGGTTTTAATTAGACCAATTTTAAACAATTCCCCATATGTATTGTGATAACATTATTACATATATACTATATATATTGAATCACATCACGAAGGACTGGATAGGTTAGTATTCTTGGTAAACTATATACATACATGAATCTCACAAAAACATAAAAAAACAAAGTAAAAGAAAATATTCTACATCCTTGAACTCATTAAAATATTTATTCTTCATATTTTGGAGAAAATAAATAAATTATTGGCATGCTTATATTCTTAGTAAAGGTTATATACAGTATAATGTATCATTAGTGAATAAGGTATAATAAATATGTTATGGTATGTAACTTAAAATACATTCAATTTAATCAATAACCTGATCATGATAAATAATATGATAGGGGTTAGTCAACATTGAATGTTGACATATAAATAATCTCATTATATAGAAAAATATCCATTGATATTCTTCAAAATACTCACCTAGAAAATAATAACTTCTTTTAAAAATATGTAATTAATAATACCAGACATCTTAAACATACCATTCATGCCTCGTTCTATGAAATTATAAAAAAATGTGTAAGCTATCACTTAAATATCCAAATTAACTTATCCCATGAGACCTACTAATTCATCAAGGATCTTTATAGTTATATAACCTACCAAAAAAATTATAGGTCAAATTAATTCATCATATTAATATTCAGTACAACATAATCAAATTTTTTTATTCAAACACTTCTCATATAAGATGCCCTAACATATAGAATATTAATAATTTCCCTAGTAAAACTAATCATATACCATCTACAAAATCAATAAAGATGCTATTATTTTATAATATCCATAATGGAGAGTAAAGGGGTTATTGTCATTTATGAATATAAAAACAATAAAACATTAATTATAACAATCATGAAGAAAATACACTTTTCACATTGAAATTCGATTTTTTAAAGTGAAAATTTCAAATTTATTGTGGAAAATAATTATTTAAAAATAATTATGGACGATTTTTAGATAGGCTATAAAAAATTTAGTGGTAGTTGTAGTTTGAAATTCAAATCATATTGAGTATATTAAAAAACAATTTCCATATAATTTTTTTAAAAAGTCCAAAGTACCTATTTCATAAAATGATAAAAATATTCCTTTTAAAAAATTTAAAAAATTAATAAATAAGGAAAATATTTATTTAAAATATTATTTTGTAATATTAAAACCATTATGTATAACTTTTTAATAAAAATATAGACATTGAAGAAAAAGATTCTCGGCAGAGTAGAAAAAATTTCAGTTTTCCTCTGAAATATGATTTCTATTTCATGAGAAATTATAGTGTCAAAATTGAAAGGAAATATTTAATTTCAATAAATAACCATATTAGAATAAAATATTTTTTTGATATGAATATAAAATATTTCCCCCATTGGAATCATTAACCAAAATAATCTTGATTAATGATGAGGCTTTGAAATATACTCTTACCAATTTGTTAAATTTCAAATAATAACCACTATAAACTAAATAATATAAAATTCAAAATTAAATACCATGAATATATATATATATATTAAATATATTACATATTATATTAAATCATTAGTACATAAACCACATAAAAGAAGATAGATTTATAACACAACTTATGTCCCAAAGAAGACAATTTGAGACAATGAACCTTTAGCTTAGGTATGACATCATTCATTGTGTTTGATCCTCCTATATAAAAATATGAATATATTATAAATATATTTTATAATTATAAACATATATATCATACCATATATTATTTACTTATTACCTTTTATCACCCATTAATTAACAATTGGTTGTCAAAATCATTATTCAATGTGATAATTGGTTTTTTTTCATATATATATTTGTTCAGTAGTTTTTGTTATTAAAAATTGATACTTGATAAAAAAAATAATTTTAATAACTATAAAATTCAAATATATATTCGTTAAATATAACCATAAAATAAATATATTCGAAAATGAGTTACACTGTTCATGGAGATGGCTGATCAGACATATACATGAATGCTGTTTTCGTTTTTTCAGAGACGGAGTAGTAGAAAGATAAATAAAAATTCACCATCATAGGATAATTTTTATATCATATATATCTTATATATTCATTAAATTATTATTTTTACTATACATGAAAATTATAAAAGAAAAATGGATTGTATCACTTCGTGGAGATGGTAGTCCAGACGTACGCATAAAAAACATTGTAATTTCCCAATAGAATGGAAGGTAAGAAGGTATATATGATATTATAATTACATAAGTAAATTTATTTCATAAATATCATATATATTCATTAATTATATATTTATAACCATCCAAGCAATGTAGTGATAAAAAATGAATTACACTGCTATGTCGAGATGGAAAATCTGTAAGTACGCACAAGTGATGTTTTAATTATTTATAGGATGGAAATTTGATTTTAAATTTGTTTTATAATAATAATAATAATAATATATCAGTATACTTATGATATTTTAGTTATTCTTTTATTATGGTTACTATATATTTATAGTAATTTTAAGAAGATTGAAGCTTGAAATAGTCAGTAAAGATGATTACCTCTTCTTTGAAAGAGCTCCATTAGATCTTCTTTTAAGGGAGCTAGGCCTGATATTTTAAGAATACCATAACCTCCAAAACATGGAAAATGGTTTTGAGATTATTTTTTCATAATTTTTTGTAGATAAAATAGTATCTACTCGGTTTATATAATAGATGAGATTTGGTGCCTTTTCTAGTGAACAAATAGAAAAAAATTGATCCAATAAAATGATTTAAATATAATAAATTCATTTTCATTTGATGGTAGAACAATGTGGCCATAATTATGAATATAATATGGGGTATTGTTTAAATAACATCAAAAAATAAAAATTTCACATGTCTATCAAGTATTTTGAACCATATGTTTTGGTTTAACCCCTTAGTTAACAAAATTTAAAATTAACCATAGTACCAAATTTTTCACTCCAAAATGGTTCAAATTTTAGTTATATGGTAACGATTTACCCATAAATGGCCAATGGATGATAAAAAAATATCATATCATCTTTTATATTTTTTTTACATTTTTATTATTTTTTATAATTTAAAAAAATATTATTTTCATAAAATAAAATTAATTTCATTTTTCCTTCTATTCATTTAATTTGACTTTAAAGTCATCAATAAAAATGTATAATTAAAATATATAGTTTTAATTCATCTATAATATGTCATATATATTAATAAAAAAATTTGGTCACTATAAATTACTCAAAAAATATTGTTTTTTGTGTTTTACATATATTTTATTTTATTTCACTATTAGTTAAATAAATACTATATCATCTTTGTGTAAGAATTTAAGGTAATAATTTAATAACTAAAATTAAAAATAAATTACCCTAAAAAATTATCTCTAAATTAATCATTTATAAAGTAACATTTCCCATTTTTATCATTATAATAAAAATTTAGAGTAATTAAAGTTAAGAGAGTTTCATTTTATAGGTATTATTTTCATAAATTTATATAAAAATAATAATAAAATAAATATGATTTATGTTACCATATATTCATTAATTGTATATAATTTAATTAAATCCACTCATCAAATAGCATAATAGAAAGTGTTATGGTAAATATTTAGTCTTTACCATATTATTTTTAAACTAAATTACTTGATTTACCCATTTCGTGGTCAAAATTATTTAATAAAGTTACTAATAAAAGAGACCTAGTAACAAAATATGGACCTCTTTATTCCAAATGTGTAATCCTTTTTTCGATATTTTATTCTTATAAGTCAAATAAATAAATTTAAGAATAAAGAAAAAAAATGAAAAAAAAGTTCTCCAGGAAAAACAACTTTTACATATAAAAATAATTTGGACCAAATTAAAGAATAAAATTGATAAAAATAAAAATAATAGTACTATTATTAATTTAATATAAATCCTTTTTCATTGAAAATATTATAAAAATGCAAACACTTAAATTCTTAAAACAAAAATATAGTTTTTAATGAAAATTAGTATTTTCATTATTTACTGGAAAACTAATCTTTTTATAAAAATCCAAACAATCAACCCTAAGTTAATATTTATATAATGATTTTAAAAACTATATTAATTTTATAAATTACAATTTCTAAAAGTCATATAAATTAATTATAATTTCCACACACAAAATGAATAATAAAACCATTTTTTCCAAAAAATATATTTTTAATTATAAAATGGTTTTCCTGAAAATTAGTTACATATTTATTATTAATATATAAATTATGTAGAAAATTTTGTACATATTTTCGTACTATTGTTAAAAAATTAATACCCGTAAATTGAATGACTTGGTTATAGCTGTCATATTTAAATAATAATATTTCATGGTTCATTTAATTTTGGTGGTGCGTGTTGTATATACTATCGAACATACTGTTCTTTTAAAATCTCAGCATGTTACAGGAATTCCATGAGTGATCTGATGGATTCTACTTAGATTAATTACCATAAATTCTATTGGGTTTACGCCTTAAAATTTGTGAAATGTTTGCACTTATTGAATGCCACATATTACAATCTTGGATTCTTTTTGGGTACCCTTGTTGAATATCATGGGATGAGATCCTCATATTTGAATCAATATTATGATTGGTAAGTGACCGAAGTGTGATATTTGGATTCCATTTGAGTTTTTATTTTAAATTTCATGGATGGTTCCTTTGGTTAAGACCATACTAATGGTTTTATTTTGGAATTAAAGGAATGTATTTCTCGTATAAGCTATGTACATTTCCTAATGTTACATGATTATGGTTTCCTAGATTATGAACCTAAGAATTTAATTGACACTTTGTACTACCAACCATGTTTACAAAATTGAGATAGTTTATGTAAGCAATGTAATTCTAGGTTTTCCCCTTGAAACCCAAGGATTTACATAATCCTATTTCTTTCTACAACTTATTATTATTATGATTCTACTTCCACACTTATTTGTTTCACACCATTATTAATTGAACATATAGATGGATATTCCTTATACACCATTGGTGGTGGCCCTATGAGTTTTATTTATACCCTATTTAGGCCTCCATGGCACAGGGGTACTTGAGAAGATGTTACTTGGTCCCGGGTTATAAGTTCATGGCTTGGTCAATGTTGATTCTTAATTATACGGCTTGGTTGGAGTTTGGAAGTTGGAGACCAAGATAGAACTTGGTAAATTTGTGGTCATGTTGTATTTTTTATAGTTATGTTTTACTTTATTTGACATATATGTATACCATGCCTTTGTGTATATAACTTCATTATGATATTTGATGGGATGTGACTTAGTATCTTTCCCTTGTAGTTTATGTTCCCAGATGTGATGTTATATTATGCTTCCATTATTTTCATTCTATTGATCACTAAATAGATGGTATGTTCACCAGAGTATAAAAACTATGGACAATTGTTTCTGATTATCAACATATGATATAGGGAGGGAACTTTTGATTTTATGTTATAACACACCATGATTTTGTGGAATATATATTTTCGAATAAATTTAATCCTTTTGATATTTGAAATAAAAAAAATGAGTTTATATTTAAATACACTTATCAACAATTTAATCATAAATTACACTCAACGCCATGTTATTCTTTTGTTACAAGAAACACTGGGTTAACTTTCGTAACACACGACATTGTGTTTTACCAAAACAGTGATATATTATTATAATTATTCAAACATTACCATTATAACCTAGCCATTATACATAGATAAATTAATATACATAAATAAGTTTTATATGTAAACTATTATGGACTTAAAAAAATATATCATATTGATAAAAAGGTACTTATTTTTTAAAAGCGTCTTTATATGTTATGAAAATACTATTTTATTCAAACAATTGTATTTACTTATTTCTTTTCACAATAATAAAATTAATTTTCTGAATAATAAAATAATTATTTTATAAAGTAAAATTCTTTATTTAAATAAAAATTTCAAAATTATCTTAGGGATAATTTTTGGTATTTTTCTGAAAGGATTTATTTTTTGATTAATATTGAAAAATACTGAATTTTATTTGAAAATGGCATTTTCATTGAAATTATTTATAATGTTTGATTAAATTTTAAATTGGATTTAAAGTAATATTAGTTAAATTAAATATTTATTTATCCAATTAATTTCAATTTAATCAATTTTATATTGAATTTTGATAAAATAACATTTCAATTTTTTGAAAAAATTCACTCAAAAAACACCTTTCTCATCATGTCTATGAGATTACAATTAAATTAAACTTTTCTACTTATTTGAATGAAATTAGGAAAAATTTATTACATATATGAAATAATAATAATAATTTATATTATCTAGTAAAGTCAAATTGATTTTCACCAAATTTAATAGTAAAATTGGTAAAAATTATTTACTATGGATAAGGTAATAATTGGTTTACTAGTGTGTTAAACTAAAAATATAAGAGTAAACAATTACCCAAAAAATGTAATAACTCCATTCTATGGACATATTTAGACACTATAGCTTATATTATCAATAACTTTCCACTATATCATCCCTATGAAATTTAAAAAAACATGGGTGTACTTATTTCTATCAAAAAGTTACAAGTGTGCAACTCACCTAACTTATAAAAGGACACCCCTTCTCTTATCTTCTTCACACATTAAAACCATTTTTTATAGAAAATAACTACCAATATGACATTAAAAATCCATCATATCATCCTAAAAGGATTATTTTTGACCTAAATCCACCCAAGGAAGGATTTTGGTGAAAACCTAAGGAGGATACTTGAACAAAAGGTAACGTTAATCACTGACATTGCTGTTTTATTTTATCCTCCACCTACTTAAATTATTACTATACCATTATGATATAATAATATTAGTGATTTTAATATAATTACATATTATTATTTGATGTTAATGACTTAAAAAATCTTTACTTCCATCAAATTGGTTACCAAATCATCATTTGTGTGTACGGTGGATTGTCATCTCGCAAAAGGATTTCATTAGTGTTCCCATTACCGCCTCTCATGGTAGGGTATTATGATATACATAAAATATATATATGATATTTATAATGTAATTATATATATTGAATTCATTATATCATATATATACCTTTTTCAATTTCTATTTCTTATGTGATGCAACAATGACACTCCTACGCAGGGCGAACTACTTCCTCACAAAGCGGTGTGAGTCATT
The DNA here is from genome assembly GCA_963277665.1 of Viscum album. NCBI lineage: Eukaryota > Viridiplantae > Streptophyta > Magnoliopsida > Santalales > Viscaceae > Viscum > Viscum album. Next base: position 1,317,704,278 of record OY728136.1, on the reverse strand, counting down.
TTTTACTACCAACCTACATGTAAGATAATCTGGTTAAATAAATTTTATTTAAATTAAATAATTATAATATTAATGATATATTTAAAATTATAAGAATATATTATATCATTTAATTTATTACCTTTTCACTCAATAAAAAATGATAACATCATTCAGGTTTGTGTGAAATATTGTCTTTATTAAGCGATGTGACACTCTACTCATTACCAAACCACATGGGTGATATTTATAAATATATTTAAATAAATAATATCATATTTATGATATATGGATAATTATATAAATATAATATATTACATACATCCTTTCTACAATGACCATTGAAAAATGAAAACCTTCCTCATGTGTATGTACGACCTTTCGTCGTTATGATCATAACATACATCATTTCTCAGAACCATGTTTCGTGATTGGTCATAAAAGTATATTAAATTTATAATTATTATAATTATTTCATGATTATTATTATATATATGATTGACCCCTGATCAATTTAAGGGGACCAAGAATAAAAAATAAAGACATATATAAAAAACAAAGTGGTTATTTCCCAAAACGTGACATTTACATGGAATTGTTAGTAAATGGGTAATAAATAGAAATAAGTAAATAATATTTGTTTTTATATACATAATAATGGTTTTTTAATATATATATAAAATAAAATATTATTTATTATACAATAGGTTTGAATGTGTTTGAAGGAATTCAAGACTGAAGGTAAGGGATTTCTAGTCCCTCTATCATTTTTAAAAGATATTTGAAAATTCAAAACTCAAATATTTTGTGTGGTGTATATACCAAACCATTAAAATGTTATATAATGAATCCAATTATTTTTATATTATTTAACTTTTTATTTTATGTTATTATTTATTTGGGGTTACAGTTCAAAACTTACCAAATTGGTAAGGGACATTTGCCCCAATTTTTTTTCTTTGAGACATATGTTCTATTCTGCACATATATCTTTCTATGAGGCATATATAAAACTCCATTAAAATTTAATATCCTGAATTAACTTTTCCAAATGATATTATATGTTTCATTTACATTTATTCTCCTATGGGGAAAAAAATAAAAGTCACCATTGTGGTAATTATTTTATGTTACTATCTCATTGTTTATCGAGACTGTATATGATTATGTTTCCGATGATAAAATATTAAGATCCATATTACCAAAAAAATCATTATTTTTTTATCATCTAGTAATTCATGATATTTTTAAGTAATAGTGCAATTTTTTTACTCTTTCGTGTGTAAAATATTTGAGTTTTTTTAGAAAATCCGACCGTATTAATCTCTTCAGTCAGAAATCCATTTTCATAAAAAACTATGTTTTCTTAAAAATAAAATTTTTTTACTATTATCCTATGATTTTAAAAAACAATTACCCTTGGTTTAAGTTTAAATTTTTTTTGAATGGAATCTTCATATCTATTCAAAAAATTTCAATTTAGATTTTATCAAAAATTAGAAAGGAATATTTTTGTAACTTGTATGACATGAATCAAATTTCCATTTATCAGGAAAATTATATTCATTGAAAACCCATTTATAATTTTAAAATTATACTTTCAAATAAAATGATTTTAAAAATGTTTAATATCTTAAAAGGTGTTTTCAAAGTGGAAAGTATATTTTTCTTAGTTAATTTTTTAAATAATTTATAATTTTTACATAATAATATATTAATGTTATTTTCTAGGAATGTTATTTTCAGAAGGGTTTAATAAGTTTTTTTTTTTAAATAGGATTTTCAAAGAAAATTTATTTTCACCAATAAATATTTGAAGTTATCATTCCAAATCATTCCCCATCTAAGATGACACCGTTGGTTGAAACTTATGATTTTCTAGGGATATGACCTTAATATTCCATTCTTATTTATTTTATGAATTATTTTTATTTATTGAATGATGTCTATGAATGCCTTTTCTCGTCCATGGTTTATACCATAATAAAATTTTTATGAAAGATGCTTCTTTTTAATTGTTTATACAATGATATTATTATTTTGAAACACACATAATTTTTTGATTGTTTCTGCTAATAGTAATTGATAAAATGATTCTAAAACATATCTATTTTATATATCTTATGACATAATGAAATGATTTATTAATCCATTTCTTTTCATGGGTTCTAATATGATGACTATTTAAGGTTTTTTCAGAACACATATGTATGATTTTATTTTTTTGATGGGTGTGAAACGTATCTCCCTCCAATCCATTGGGTAATGATAAATGTTACATGAGATCTGATAGTACACTGGTGGTTAGCCAAATCCTAAAAAGTAGGGTACATAGGTGCTTACCCGAAGCTCAAAAAAGAGCGTACATCGGTGGTTAGAATAAAAAAGAAAAATTGGATACACAAGTGGTTTGTGCATGTCCAAATTAGTTGAAATTGTGGTTATCCCAAGCCTAACATTTTGTGAATGTCTTAGTTTGTATCCATAATAATCTATTTTCTATTATTATTTGTTTTCCATAAATCTATACCTTATTCGAAATTTATTCTATCATGATTCTTGTTCTTTTATTTCGATATGATTCATTTCTTATGAACTTCTAATATTTATTCCATGACTCGAAATTATGATCTCTGATATGTAGGGTATTATATTAAAATGTTATTCTCATGTTCTAATACTCTCTTTATCATGTTATGATTATGTATATTTTCTTATTATCCTTAATGATAATTTTAGCTCACCCTTTTTAATGTTTCTTATCCCCAAATTATGAATAAAGGATTAAATTAGCAGTACAAGAGTATAAGAAATTTATGTGATACATTTCATATCATTAATGATTTAAAAATATTTGGTTCCATGTTTCAATAGTTACAAAAATATTATAGTCCTCAACAATGTGCTTTTGTAATGTAATGAATATTCCTGTAAAAATGTAATATCCATGTATGGGAAACTTGGGTCACTATAGTTGGTATCAGAGGAAAGGTTTAGTCAACCCTTGGAAACTAGGATGGGAAAACATTAGTGAGATATATAGGGATATTTTTTAGGATATATATAGGTATTTCTCTAAGGATATGTATAATAATGAGTTAAATTATAGGTTGATGTAGTTGAATTTTAGTAAAGGAGATCCCAAGTGGTTTCCATTATAATAATTCCATGTTTGAATACTATTAGTGGATGTGGATATAGAGAAAATGTACCTAGGGGTAAACAAATCCCAAAATGGTGCATTTATCAAGACTCAATCATTACCTAGTGCATAATAATGGGGCTTGATTCTACCTAAATTGGACACTATCAGGGGATATGAATTGGAAATTCTCAAACTCCTTATTAACCATCATGAAGGATTTAAATAAATGGTGACTATTAAGACATAAGAGAAACATAACATGTCATAGATTAAAAATGGAGTGTGGTAATTTAGACCTATTATACGGGGTTCTTCATGATTATGTGGTTTTCCACTATGATTAGTGTTCTTCGTACTACGATTTTTGGTTTCATTAAATGGTTGTAACCAGAAAATGTCATGTTAACACTAATTATGAAAGAAAATTTGGTGACTATGAGAAACCAAATTTAATGATGAATAGAGAGATATATGTTTTGACTATTCCTCATTATATATAATGACATATGACTAACAACATGAAATTTGGTGAGATTCGGAAAGTGTCAAAAAAGGAAGATAGATTTTATAAAATTTCATGTGGTAATGAACAAAGAGGGAAGAAGACTCATCTTTCTACATTTCAAGATGGTGGGATGAAGAAACTAGAATTATATTTAAAATTTAAGATTATATGTTAAATTTATAGAAAATAAGGTTATAGAGTGACAAATTATCATAGAGTTCAATGTATTATGTGTGGAAAAGATGGGAATTATCCATCATAATTCCCTGACACAAGAATTAACATCTACAACATTGAAGAAACTATTTCGTGTAAATAATTTAATTATAAGGATTTAAGTATTTATGTATTGGGATTTAAGTATTATTTTGTATAATTATTTTCTTAAATGGTATTTAGGTTGTAAAAATCATGAAACATATAAAGATTATGTTATTTTTGGGAATATATATGTCTCTATTTAATATTAAATTATGATTTATTGATTCCATCATGGGTTTTTGAGTTTATGATTGATCATAAGTTCAAATTCATTAACACACCTTTTGAGGTTTTATGTGATGACATTTAATGAAGATTAAGAATATTTTAAGATATGTTTATAGAAATTCCACACTTAGATTTTATATATAGTGAAGATTTTTTTTTGAGGAGGAATGCCATTAAACATTTTCGACACATGATTAAAGGTATCGGTAACATTTAGGGTATATCATAACATTTTTGTTGAGATAATTATGGGTTATATTTGATCACCTTATGAAGTTATCACGCTTCATTATTACCATATAATATTTCACTTTGGATCTTCTTTCAAGAATATTTTTTAAAAAAGTGTAATGGTTTTGAGGATTAACACATTGAATTTAATTTTATTAGAATTTGGACTTTACCGTGAATTATTGGAAAATTATTCATATATATCTTGATATAGAGTTGAGTTTCATCAATGCATATCATCCTTATATAGATGTTCATTTTGAGAGAATAATTCAAAACCAAGAAGATATTTTTTGAACCTATTATACGGTTTTAAAATGTGGTTGGGATCAAAACCATCATCAATTTTAGACTTCATGAAACAATATATTTCACACTAACATTCAGATAGATCCTTTCAAATCCTTTTATTGAAAGAAGAACGTACTATATTGATTTTGTAAAATGAAAGCTATTGTTACCAGGTAAAGGTGATGATATGGAAGAGAAGGTTAGAGGCATTCAAAAACTTGTAAGTACTGAAAAATTATGACATAAATGTTACAATGATAATCATTGATGATTTATAGAATTTTATGTTGTTATGGAGGACTTTATATGAATTTTTCTATGGAATATATAATGGGAACTAAGCCCTTGGTATATTGGTCCCATTAAAATACTTGATCGTATCAAGACATTAGCTTACTGTTTGGTGCTTCAAACAAACATATATTAGGTTTCCGATGTATAACATGTATAACCCCCAAATAATTACATATCTGATCCATCACATGTTATAATCTCATCGGCTATACCACTAGAGCATGATATTTATTTTGAGGAACAACCGATTGAGATTCTATATTAAATAAGAAAATTTTTATGATATAAGACCATTCACATGGTCCATGTTTTTTAAAAAAACAACTTTTTTTAGGATGTTATGTAGGAATATAAGGAAGTATTGAAGCATTATTATCATATGTTTTTGGTACCAAAGTGATGAATTTAAAGGGAGAAATTTATTTTTAGGGGCTTAAATATAGTACCCTAAGATTTTGTCAAATTTATGTTTTCAAATAAATATAATCTATTCTATATTTTCAATACAAGAAAAATTTATTTTATATTCGAATACAAAAAAATCATGATTTACATGTAACACAATGTTATACTTGTATTACACATAACAATGGGTATTCTTGTGCTAAAATGAAACTATGTTTTAACAGAACCATGATATATTATTAAAATTGATCACACATGATAGTTATAACCTAGATATTAAACATAGTAGTATGAATAGTTATGAATAATTTTTAAATGTTATTTATAATTTTTTTATAATGAAAACATATCGAAAAATGCAATTAATTATTAGAAAATTATTTTTATATTTTGAAAAGACTATTTACTAAAAAATGTGTTTTGTTTATTTTTGTAAATAATAATATAATTAAATTTATTTAATTTAATAGAATTTATCTGAAAGAATAAATTTTAATTTTGAAATCAAAATTTTAATATAATTTTATTGTGAGTTTTTGGGATTTTTCGGAAAAGATACATTTTTTATAAATAGTGATAAATACTAAATTTTAATGGAAAATAACCTTTTTAGTTAAATAATTTATAATGATATATTACATTTTAAATTATTTGTAAAGAAAAATATGTTCTATTATATATCTATTAATCCAATTTATGCCAATTTAGTAAATTATATAGGGATTTTTTATATAAAAACATTTTAATATTTTCAACACTTTTATCTTTAAAAATATAATCCCTTGTCAACTCTATGTGATTAATTTTAAATTATAATTTTCTAATTATATAAATGAAATTTTAAAAAAATGGATCAAATATTTATAATTTTAATAATTTATAATTTATAACAATTTCAAAATAATTTTTTACCAAAATGAATTGAAAAATTATTAAAAAAATATTTATAATTGTTATGGTAAAAAGGGGTTTACTAGGGGTTAAACTAAAAAGTTGAGGGTTAAAAATAAATAAAAATATATGAACCCCATTTTATAGAAACAAAAAGACATTATACATTTAATTAAATATAATGGACCTTTATTGGATCCCTGTGACATCAAAAAATTGAGGGTGAGATTATTTCTTTAAAAAAAATTAAATGGTGTCACTCAACCCACATATAGAAGGCCACCCTTTATCCCCTCCACTTCAAAACATCAAAGCATTTTGGTTCAGAAAATCCCTGACCAAATCTATTTCCAAATTACCTCCTCTTATTTTAGAATCATTATTCTGGATTTAAATTCATCCAATGAATGATTTTGGTTCAAACCTAAGGATAATACCCAATGAAAAGAAAATGTTCATCAATAAAAATTCTTGTTGTATTTAGTCATCTACCTCCTTAAGGTTCTTCTTGTACCCTTAAGATATAGTAAACTCGGTATATTATATATTCAAAAAAATTAGTTTATGTTAATTAACTACAACCATATCTACTTAAATCAAATGGGTTAAGAAATAATCACCCTTTTGTACGGTGGAATACCACCTTCCTCCAAAATAAATTGTTATTATTAAGAAACATTAAGGGGAAGTGAAAAACCTTAGTTCACAATGTAGAATACCACTAAGTGCTGAAAGATCTGAAAAAATGATTCAACATAATACTATGATTATTGGAGTCGGCCACTCAACATAATTCAAAGTGCAGAGTACCAACTAGTGTGTCAAGATCCTTATAGATAAGTTCTTCAAGGTGAGTAACATTTCTTCCAATTGTCTGAATGAATTACTCCAAGGTGATTTTTCCACGGTCGAAGCCCCAAGAAATGATTTGGCCTTCCTTGTCTATCCATGCTTCTTGATCCTCAGTTTCTTTAAATTGTAACTTTCTTTCATATATTCTTAAAATATTCTCATTTGATGTGATGGGTTGAAAGACTCTTTCATTCATTTCTTCCTTGGAGTAGAGTATGTGTTTCAAACACTCCATTACCTCTCCTTCCATTCCACCTGTTTCACTACATGGATCTCCATTTTCTTAGACTTGTAGGATTTTCCTTCCCTAATTCCATCCTTCTTGGCTGACCTAGTTTTCATCGGTTTAGGGAAGTGAGAGTAGTCATTATGTCCCTTGGGTGTTTTCCCAAGGACCACAGTTCATTTCCCTGAGTCACGCTTCCCAATTTTCCCCTTCTTTTTTCTTGGTCTGCAAGGACCTTTCCCTTAGAAATGATCTAAATTGTCCACTATGAATTGGCTATAACAATCTACTCTTGAATCATCCTCCACATTATTCAATGGTTCCACTTGGGCTGTTGAGCCTTCAAACCGGTTTTTAAGTCAACCCTATGCCATCTTTTTGGGGCCTCGACCGGCACAAAGAATCCACCTTTCCTTCTTTAATATCCAAACCAATCTTCTTCTAAAAACTCCTAGCCTTCTACAGGGATGAGGTAATTGGTATGGGAGTGTTTGGGTACAAATTACCTAAGACACTAACCCCCTCCTTCCAGTTCATCCATGAAGATATTGTGTTGTAGCATGCAAAAAAGACTTCCCCTGTAGTGACATTCCAGCTATCTCGACCTCCATGCTTAAGGAAACCACTGAATTATCACTACATGGGGGTATTGAAAATGATGAACCTATGGGAAACTCATATCCACTATGCATTAATTGAGGTCGAAAGTTTGTGTCATCCGATATCTGGCCTTGTGGTCCCCGAAGTCTTGAAGATCACTCACTAGCGAGTTCGTTACAGCTTCCTTGATTGGGCTGGCTAAAGGTAGTTGTTGTTCCACCAAAACCACATCCAATGAATTCTATTTATCTATTCTATCCATATGCACTACCACCTCTCCACTCACCTACACAAGGCTAATCCCCAGATCATGCCTTAGACAAGCAAGGACATCCACAACCTGCAGTTCTGGAACCTTATCCTTTGCAACCTTCACTAAAACTGGAGCTTCACATTGGCTTGCCCATCAAAAACATCGATTACTATTGGCTCAGAAGACACCCATGAAAAATGTTTCAACATTAGTTCACCCAATCCCATGATTCAAGAAGCGTTTCTAGCCATGTCTTCCACATCAACCCTCTACTGCTGATCAAAGGCCTTGTTGAGCCACTCCCCCAGACCAGAGGGCCTCCAGTTCGTGACTCCAGCCTGACAATTTGAGGCCAAAGGAACCAATTAACCGCAAATCAAGTAGAAATCAATCCATATTTCATAAACCACAACTTTTTTCCACCTAAAGTCCTCTGAAATCGTAATCCACACAACCTCAATTGGTGGATTCGAGACATCCACCTCAACACAGACCCGCAGATTGATTGTATGACTCATAGTAGTAGTGCAATCATTAAAGAAAAGAAACCAGCCTACCAGATTACCTAGCATACAAATGATTCATAGATTTTGAATAGGAACGGGATGGTGTGGGAGACTATCCTATGTCCCAATGGAGGGTGTGTCCTTGTTCATATAAAACTCTAATGACCAATGAATAAGAACAAACATGAAATTGTTGGATCTTCAAGGAACCTGAGACCACACACATTTCTTCAGAGGATAAAACAGATCATAAGGTGGCATTTATCCAATATAACCACAACTGAACAATTTTTCAACTCCAAATTTCCAAAAAAAATTGGTCAAACTCATCAACCGACAACTTACGATTGCTGAAGCGAGCCACTAAGGTCAGATTCAAATGACGTAAGGCTTCGGAGAACTCTAATATCCATATGGAGAGTTGAGGCGGAAGAGGAACTACTCGTTCCTATCCCCTCCTACCTCCGGTAAGTTGGGGTGGTGTGGAATCCATCATCATTCATCCACTAGTAAGGTTCCATCATCACTACATTATTTAGCTCTGCATATGTTTGAATACCTCCTTGAAAAATGATGTCCTTAGTTTATCCATTACCAACAATCACGGTTGGGTATAATGACGAATGTAAAGTATATATATTATATTTATACCATAATTATTCCTCTTTAAGTCATGATATCATATATATACCTTTTTTACTTTCCATTCCCTTGGGGTATCATAACATCACTCATGTGTACGATGGACTACCACCTCCCGATGAGATGTGATTCATTTTTTCGATAACGATTTACATGGAAGATATTTTGGATAAATATATGCGATATACATGAAATAATTATGATAATAATGACTTATTTATCATTATAGAAAGATAATATATCATTTTATTTATTACCTTTTCACTCACTGAATGATGATAATGCTATTCATGTATGTGAGGACTACAACCTTCATGAAGCGATGTGACACTCCTTTCGTCACCATACCACATTGATGATATGTAAAATTATATTTCAATAAATAATATGACAGTTATTTTATTATTATCATTATATGTGGATAATATGTTACATAACTACTTTCCATTATGATTTCATAAAAATTGAAACATTGTTCATGCGTACGTATGACTCACCATCTCTATGATCATAAGATACTTCTTTTCTCAAAAACATCTTTCATTACAACTATGAAAATTTTAATTGAGGTATAAATATTATATTTATATCTATATTTTCATTCTAGAGAATATGGAACTATATTAAATGTAAAATTTCCAAAAATAAAAAATCCAGACATATACAAAAAAAAGTAGTTATTTTCCAAAATGTGATATTAACATGGAATTGTTAATAAAAGGGTAATAAAAAGTGATAATATTAGTTATTATTTACATATTTGATACAATTTTATAAGTTTTAATCATTATTATTTGATAATGAATTGATTTTCCATTTTTTGTAGGAATTATGAATTTTGGCTTCAATAGAAGAACTGATGAAAACATGGAAAAACATACTTTACATGTCATGTATAACATACATGACATTTAGTCCACATGCATTGCATTAATGTATAGACAAATAATAATATTTGAATACATTAAGTGACATGAAGATCATACATTATGTGTACCTACATTAAATATTGTTTGAATTTCAAAATCAAAATCCATCATAAAGTGAATGAAATACATGGCATGTAGAGGTTAACTGATGTGAAATGTTTGATAGCCAACCCATTAAAAGATACATGCTAATTTTCTAGAGTAAATTTTGGTTTTAAAATTCATTATGTGAAGCCTAATTAGAAGATATATAGATTTTGGGACAAATACACATAAATCTACTAAACGACATGAAGGCTTTACATGTTGTGTAAATTTCAATCCTATATATCTTGGAGCTCTCTATTTCACACAAATATTTGGTGGACCTATGATTTTTCACATTTTTCTTCCTTATTTTTAATTTTTTTTTCATCCAAACTTTTTATTATTTCATAGCTATAGTTTTTTTTAAATATTTTGATTTGTTAACCATTTTTCATGTGTTCTGATTTCATTTCCATTTTGATGCTTTTTTTCAATACCATTCACCATTCTTTATCAATGCTTATCATTAATTTATTTTTTATTTATTACAAGTGTTTGATTATATTTACATTATTTTTTATTAATTAATCTTTCTTTTTCTTTATTTTAATTTTGGATTTTATATTTTCCAATCATTTCATAAGTATTCTTACTATGTTTCATTTTCCATTACTAATGATAAATATATTCATGGGTGGATAATCTTATCAGGGAAAGGGGTTTAGAGTACGGGTGTTTCTAAGAATAATAATCCATGATTTGAACCATGGTAACCCAACAGCTTGTAATTAGTTTAAAAAAATTCATCACATTTTCTTTCACACCCTTGCCCATAGGAGGTAAAATTGAATGAATCTAGACTAATTGAAGTCAATTAGAATATGACGATTATCCTATGAGAATTTTTGGTATAGAATCTACGAATAATGAATCTTGGTTTTTAGTTATACCCTGACCAATGGATAGTTTCAGCATAGGTAGATCCAATTGTTTTGACCAAAACCAATTGGCGCCATTACACTGGTTCGCAGCCTAAGCCGTAGGACTATTCCAAGCATGATTTAGGATTTTCTTATTAAAAAATCACTAAAATTTACCATGAACCCTTCTTTATTATCAAAAATAACTTAAAACTACATATCTCTAGAAAAACAAAATCTTGAAGAGTGAACATTGAGAATCCTTTCAAAGGGATTTGTTTAAATGGTTTCTTAGTGATCCCTATGCATTTGACCCCATATTTCTACTTTAAATTTACCTAGTAGTAAGTGTATAATGTGGCTATATATTTATAATATGATCATCACCTGTGTGAATTCAATGATGTATGTGGGAATTTCAAATTTTGGAATATTTTCCAAGGATTATATTTTTCTAGAAACTATATCCTTTAAATCAAACCTGATATTACCTCACCCCTCCCCCATTCTTACCTTTATCCTTCTAATTGTCTCTTTTTACAATTTTGTGATTATGGACTATAAAATACATTTGGTCTTCTGATTATTGCATGCATTAGGGACCCTTGACTCACTCAAGGACCTTGGATGCACAATAACTACTTTATTATCTTAATATCTACATAACAATTGATGCATTCCACCGTATCATAATTGTTGAGTGTATTGATTTTCCACCAACACACCATTAGAACCCCCAATATGTGCCACCTAAAAATCATCCTAAAAAACTAGCACTAGAGGAGTGATCTAGTAGTGACCTGATACTAGTTATATCAGAGATGATTCCTACTACCATTACATTAAAATGATTATAAGGAATCAAATCCTGAAGGACCGATCCATTTAGTAGTCTTGTTAATCTAGATGCGTACATGATTCTGGTATTACAAATGAATATATTGATTATAATATTTTTTTATTTCAATGATAACTTTATTCTATCTAGTTTATACATGCATATCATTCATAGTATACTTCTTGGATTCTTGGAGAATGGAAACAAATTAAGGGTGATCTCAAATGCTTAGTATGGGTAAAGAATATTTGGAGAAATAATGGGTCAATGAGGATGATAATTATGGAATATTAAGCGACTGAACACACAAACCATGTATTAAAAAAATTGAGAAGGAAGTGCATAAAATTTATAGAATGTTAATAAACTAGAAACACAAACCATTCAAATAACTAGAAAAAGTAAAATCAATATAGAGATGTAAGAAACAAAAACACATTCCATTTAATCAATGAACTGTTAATTAAATAAATCCATTTATATGTCGATGAAAAATATCATCAATAAATAACAACTAAATAAAAATTACTGAAATTTTTAATCGTTGGATTTCATGACTAAGGAACTTTAAAACATCTATTATAAATATCTATCCTCCATACAGTTCAAAACGTTGGGTCGAAAAATATAAATTATGCTTAGAAACAAACTCAAAATGTTTTTTCACCAACTTGTTTCATCTCATGAGATTACTGAATCATCGAGGTGATTTCATTAACCAGTCCCCAAACTATAGGTTATACATTAAATGATCCCTAACCCATATATTACCTATACCAACCATTACTCTTATTCAATAAATAATAGGCCTAATAAAATATCTGTATTGAATAATAGATGCAGATTCACCATTATTTCCCAATGTAATAAAATAACTATCAATATAAACACTATATGAAAGTGGTGTATGTTTTAGGAAATAATAATATCCATAAAAAATGATATGGATGTTTTGGGGAAAATCAATGGAAATTTTTTAAAGGATGTAGAATATTTAAAGGGGAGTAAAAGGTATTAAGAAAGTCAATGTGAATACAATACTCATCCAAATAAATTATAAAGTATCTAGAAAAATGTTAAGGATTGTATCGATACAATATATCCCAAGTTGAGGTAAAATAAAGTGTTGTTGTAATTGATGAATATAAATAGTATAAAAAGATCTTTCAAAAACATTATTAAGGAAAATATCCTTTTATTTTTATTTTTTTCGAAAAATATTTTCTTTGAAAATAACATTAAATTTTTTTTAATAAATGTAAAATTTTGTATATTAAAATGAAGCTTCAATTATATGATGGTTGGTAAATACATACATGTCGTACAAGGTAAAATGAACATTTTTTTGCATGGTATAAAGGTTAGAAAATTGTATTGTTCAAAAAGAGACAGTAAGGTTAATTTGAAAAAATTTGTAAAAGAAAAAAACAATAAAATTTTCTTTACTAAATAATTTTTAAAATGTGAAAAAACTTTTTGAAATAAATTAATAAAACATTGTATTAGAAGAAAAATAGTTTATCCAACTAAAGAGAGAAATTAATTTGGGTTTTCTAAATTATATTCTAATTCATTTTAAATACAAAAGGGTGAAAGATGGTAATATTTATTGACAAAGGTCACAAATAATAAAATGAGAATAAAATTTAACCATTTTTTGAACAATAAACATGTAATTTTATTCAATGGAAATACCTTTTAAAGATCATTAAAATTATTCTTGAGGTAAATAATCTTTAAACATTCCAAAGTGTCTCATACCACTTTGAAACATTCCAAATCATAAAATTTATGAAGAAATAACATTATATAATGGTTGTAAATACAATGACGGTAAAATATTTCATGATATAACATATCAATAAATTTCATAGATACACCATAAAAAATAATTAAGTGGTGAATATTAAATTTGTCAAACATATGTAAAAATTAAGATGAAAATATCATACTTTAAGTCTAAGTTGCATCATGTGTCTTTATATTACGGAATAATAAACTTATGTTAATTATTTAATTATTTGTGATTATTTTTAATATTTAAAACTACTATTATTTCACTTATTACCATGTTGTTTAAAATTTTTTAAATAATTACTTTTTTGTTGGGTGTCTTGAAAAAATTTGATTCATGTGTCAAAAATGACTTTGGTAGGTCAACTATGGTCAAAGGGGTCATTATATAAAATATAACGAATAATAATCAGGTAATAATTATAATATTTATATGTAAATTAAATTTTATACCCAATCGATAAATGCGGTTCTGAAAAATGAATCAATGTTATAATCACGGAGACGGTAAGTCGTACGCACACTTGTGTAACATTCTGTTTTTCATTGATTGTTATGGAAAGAAGATAAGTAACACTATATATTTCTATAATGATAATTATATCATAAATACCATGTTATTTAATCATATATAATTATATATAGAATTATTTTGATGCAAAAGGAATCGCATCGTGTCGATGAGGCAGTTGTCCACACATTCATGAATGGGGTTATCACTTTTTATGTGTGTGAAGGGGTCATAAAGAAATTATATATTATTTTTAAATAAAATAAATCATTTCATAAGTATCATATAGTTTTTTTTGGTTTCTAGTTTGTTCAATTAAAACCATACTTTATACAATCCCTTTATAGTATGAACGAATCACATCACTTTGAGGAGGCGGAAGTCCACACATCCTCAAACAATGTTATCATACATAAAAACATGTAATGCATAAAAGAATGTGATATAAAATAATTACATAAGAATAAAGACATAATAAATATCATATATAAAATATATCAATAGTTTGTCCAATATAATTCAAACCACGAGAGCCGGTAAATGAAAAATGAACAATCATTGTTTTGTGAGGTGGTAGTTCTCCACTCACATAAAGATTATGTTCATTACCCATTAAATGGATGCGTGTGTAAGTGTAGGATAAAAAAATAGTATAAAAATAACTAGGTATATTTATTATACCATTTTCTATTATATGATTTTGGAATTAAGATATTGGAGGGGGTAGAGAATGAAAATAAAATAAAGGAGATTCAGGGAGGATTTTACCTATTCATTGGGTAACGCCTTTTGGTTTCCACCAAAGGGATTCCTTAGATGTATTATTTACCAAATGGATTCTTAAAGATGGATTTTAGGTATTTTGGGAAGTGAATTTGGATATATTGTAGGTCCCTAAGTGGTTTGAGAGGTGTGGGGAAGTAGGAGGGGTGGTGTCATTTTATAAGGAAAATGACTCACTGGGCATTTTTTGAAAATAAAAATGTATGTTTACCCACCTTTAGACATAAACAAAGTCTCCAAAAATCCTACAAACACAATAATATAAGTTTAATTGATGATATATGTCTAGAAAATGGGTTTTGGACACATTTAACACTCCGATATTTTGTGAATTATTATTTTCTGAATTAATTTATCTTTTTGATATTTTGCATTTCACGTGACACTGGAAATAGTTATATATATATATATATTAAAACATTATTAAAAAAAATAATTTCTTATGTAACTGGCATGTCCTGCGCTACACACAATACAGACTTGGCTTGCACTGCACACAATACTAACTTGGCTTGCGCTACACGCAACATCAACTTGGAATACATTACATGCAACACATATGTTTATTAGAAAAATCATTCTATTTTTATAATTATCTAATTATATAATTATAAATTATCTATTAAAAATAGTTATATTAATATTAATAATAAATTTTCAAATTTTATTAAAAAAAAATTATATAGATAAAACATATTGATAATGAATGATCTAATTTTTGGTAAATTCCTTCTATGTGTAAATATAACATTTTATAAAATAAACCTATTTTAATAATAACATTAATTTTAGACTCATTTATAAATTTAATTTGATAAAATAAACTTCATTTTTGAATTTATGAGGTAAAAATTAGGTTAAGGTGAATATTTAGTATTTTTCTAAGAAACTTTATTTTTTGATGAATGTTGAAAAATACTGCATTATTGTTAAAAATTACTTTTTAATTTAAGTAATTATTAATGTTAAATTATATTTTAAATTTGTTTTATGATAAATCAGATCAATTATATATCTATTGATACAACTTATCTAATTAGAATCAATTTCAATTTGGAATTGAATATAAAATTTTAATAAACTTTTGAACTTATTTCTACTTTAAAAACCCTTAATTTCTTCCCGTCTAAAGAATTAACATTAAACATAATTTATCTGATTTTATGAATTTCATTTTGAAAAACAAAAATAAAACATTTAAATATGTATAATATTTTGGTCATAATTATATCATGTTTATTGTTGGTGAAAATTATTAATAAAAGGGATTAAAATTAATCACATCAACTATGGTCAAATTAAGCATAATTAGGGACTAAACCTTAATATTACGAGACCAAATGACCTTGAGACATCTCAAAAATAAATTTTATAGAAATTTTTCGTCCATAAACATTCCAATATTCGTTTAGGTTTGTTTTTTATGACTTTTTTTGTAAGAGCATGTGTACACCTTACTTGTTTTTAAAAATTCCAAGTAAGTCTTTTTTCATCCCATTGAAAGCCAACATATCTCTCACAACCTCACACCTTAAAAACCTCTTATGTTAGGCCAATATGTTCCGAAAAACATCCAAAAATTTCCCCTTCCTCCTATAAGCCTTATTTTTATCAGAATACAATCCAAGGAAGCATTTGGGCACAATCAAAAAGGAGTTACCTGATTATGAGGTAACATCTTCTCTCAAGTGCTTTCTTTTATTTTTCTTATCAATCCCCTACACCGTCTTTTTTAAATGATTTTATAAAAAACTGTATAAAAAATATACTATTATAATTTTATGAATTTTTTTTTACCATCACTTATACACACCTCCATCTAATGGGTAATAAACATAATGTTTTCGTTTATGGTGAACTACCACCTCACTAAACGACAATTATTCAATTTTCCTTACAACTTATCATGGTGGAAATAATGATGGAAAATATGTTTATATATGTTATATATTATAATTATTTCATCTATAATATTATTTATTACATTTAAAACACATATATTTTTACTTTTCAATGGGTGTTAATACGATAATTTGGTTTCAGGAAGTGTGGACTATCGCCCCCTCAAAATGATTTAATTCGTTCACACACTACATCGAATGAATTAAGGATATATTTAGGACTATATATGAAATATATGATATAATAAATCTACATTAACAATTATATGTATATAAATATGTGTCTTTTACTTTATCTCTCTCAACACGATAATTACACGGAATAAGCGTTCATACGTACGTACGACCTACCATCTCAATGAACCGTGTATTCCATTTCGAACTAAAATAATAAATAGATTATTATAATTAAAATATACTTTATATACATAATATTTATATCATTTTTTACATTCTATAATCATGATATTTTTATAAGGACCATCAAAATAAAAAATTAATACACATACAAAAAAGAAAGGGAATATCACCTGGAGTGAAACATTAACATAGGATGGTTAAAATGTGGGTAATATAAGTTCATAATAAAACCATATATAGTATTAGATATAATAATATGGTTATTTAAAATATTTATTATACATTTATATTTATTATTCAAGTGGTTTGAATGAGTACAACGAGAGTCATGACACGAGGTAAGGTGATTTCATCTCACTTTTTATTTCTTTGACATACATGATATGTTTGAAACTCTTTCCTTTTGTGTGGTGTATGTATTGCCCATGATTATATTCTATGAATATTATACTTAAATTTATGGGTATATACATATAAATTTTATTATCATTATTTCATGGGGATTAAGTTTCAAAATTTACCATATCGGTAAAATAGTTTTGCCTCAATTTGCCTTTTTTCAGACTCGTGTTTTGTAATGCACCTAAATTAATTTTTGAGGTGTATATTTGTCCATTTTACATATTATATCAAGAAATTAATTATTTTATTTGTATTTTATTAATTATTCAACTTTTTTTCTTACATGTAGAGTATAATCCCATGTTACCGTGTTACAAAAGTTTGTTGAGACAATCTAATCCCTTTTCAATATTGTTTATATTTATTATTCAATTAATGAAATCTTACAACCCATATCTCAAGACACTCGTGATTTTTCTTCTAGTATTGTTATTAATGATATACTTATGTATTGTTATGATATTTATACTCTTTAGTACATAAAATAGTTAAGAAAATTCTATTATGAAATCCTGACTTTACACTCTCTTCAATCGGAAATCCTTTTTCTCTAAAAAGGGATTCCAAGTATATACTACTAATCCCCTATGATCATTAAAATACATTTTTACCCTTTTGGTCTTTTAGCATGTTCTTAAAAGGAATATTCTAATCACTTTATGAACATGTAATTTTTCTTACCTATTTTCCATACAAAATAAATAATCTTTTCACCTCGTTTGACAAGTACAGATTTATCCATCGTCAATCCTTTGAAAATTTATTTTCATTTTTAATGGTTATATTTTAAAAAAATAACAATAAAAGTTTTTTTCAAATAATTGGTGCTAGGGATAATATTTTCCTAATTTAATATATGAATTTTATTTATTTAAACCCTCAATATTTATCAATATGAGCATATATGAATCAATTTTTGATTTATGGTGTGTTTTGGGAAAAATTGTAAAAAAAATGTATAAATATGAATTTTGGGTAAAATTTCATCACAATGGTATTTTTTGGAAAAATTTTATAATATTATTAAAATTTAGGTGATTCATTTTATTGTGGGATTTTTTGATTAATTTACTTCAACATTTTTTTGATGAGAAATATTTTATTAGACTACCTTGATCCCAAAAAATCATTCAAGTTGAAAAGCTATTAGGGGTGGCAGAGTGGACCCCAACACCATAACAAAAGTACACATCATGATAGACACCTCCAAATTTATTTTATTCCACCAAAAATTGATCTACGACACATAGCTTTGTTCCAAATACAATTTCATGGAGTTTGGAAACCATTGAGTTGAAAATGATGATTTTATACATTTAAGGAAGCTTCCAAGAACCTTCATTCATAAAACGTAATAGTAAAAAAATACATAACTCAAACATCATGTGGCCTTGTAATATGACCTTTTTATGGTGAAATTAAGATACAATTATGAAATAAAAGTATGAAGGAGTTAATGCCGTAATTGTTCATTTATTGGGTCTAGAGCTTGAAAATTTTTAGAGGATATATTATGTCCTAAAAAGGTGGTGAGATCAACCTTAAAAAATAATCCCATTCCATTAAACTCAATTCCATTATATATGAGTAACCTAGGAGGATATATAAAATTGGGGAGGCCAATCTAAAATATCACCCTTTTCTTTTTCATTTATTTTTTTATTTATTTTTGTTTTACTTTGTTTTGTAATTTAAATTACGAAAAAATGTATGTAATGTTTTTATTTTTATATTTTCATCCACCCTACCAAACTTCATAAATCTCTATATTTTCTACATTTTTTTCTATTTTCATATTCTCATATTGTCCATCATGACATTATACCCCAAAAATTATGGCTTAATCCAAGGATTTTTCCATGGGAGGTATGTGGAAATTTCATTTATTCTGCACTAAGATTCCTAGGTTTTATAATTTTTTTGATGATCAATAGTGATGTTTATGGATTTAAAGATATTACACCACATAAATTAAGTCAAATTAGTTTATGTACTTTTATAAGATATTTCCCCCCTTATACTAGATATAGGATCTTCATATGATACAGTTCAGCTATTCAGTTGTTAAAATGCTATACGATGGAGCCTGTTCTTAGAAGATGTCACACTCTCGATAGAGGGGTGTCATAAACCTTGATTATAGGAGGAGGTGAAGTTATCATTACTAAATGCATTAAATATTTCACACCAATAAATAAAATAATAGTAATTCATGAATGATGTCTCCAGATTTTATTGTTATATATAATTTAAACACCAATGAGGAGAATAATGGAACACACAAACCAAAATTCAATGGAAATGTTCTTTCATTACTAATATAATTATTTCATTTAATGTTAGTATAAGTTTTATCATTTCATTTATATTTAAAATTACATTATGTTATTAGATTAAATGAAAATAAAAAAAATATGTCGTTTTTCTTAATTATATTAAGTGAGTGAACAGACTGAGAATGCTCCTAAAGTGAGACAACTCTAGTCAGCCACTGTGCCACACTAAGAAAACCTAATAATACATTTTTTCACACCCTATGATATGAGTGCATCAAAAAATGCACCATTGTCGGGGATACAATGAGTAGTTTATGTATCTTCTTATATTTTCATATCAGAGATATATTTTCAATTTTATTCAAAAAAATCAAAAAATACCAAAAAAAACTTCCACGATTTATCTAAACTACAATTATTATTTATGGAATGACTATATACAGCTAAAACAACAATAATAGGAAGTTTATTTAGATTACAACATAGCCCATGTGGATGAACATAATGTGGAAAAATAAAGACTATGATATCATATGTGAAGGCTAACCGAATATGTTCTTGCTACCCAAGAAAAACTAGATCCTAAGACACATGTGTGGGATCAAAAAGATATTGATGACTTCAGGAATGATTATAAAGAAAAACATGATATCCTATTCGAAAAAAATAAACTATGCATATGGTGAAATAAATTTCACCAATCATCTTTGAAATTGAAGAAAATATGGAGGATCTTGACTACCATCCTCCATCTACTGAGATCCAACTTCAATATAAAATTACAACTGAAGAAGTGATTGAACCATAACCAACTAAGGGAGATGATTCTTTCTTAAACTCTACCTTATATTATTTCATTCAATCTTATTTGAGTATTAGTCATTATGGTTTTTTATTTTTAGATATGTTCAATCATTTTTTCCCATAGTGGACAAGGGAGAGTCCAAATATTCACCTATTTCGAAACACATTGAGATCTCTAATTTTATTGAACATGCATTTAAGGGGTCCCATTAAGAAGTCCATGTTGTTGATTCAGTAGATAAAAATCAAAAATCATTTTACTTTTATGGGGAATAATATGATATTGATACTTCATGTATTAATTCTATTCAAATAGTTTTATATTCTAACTTCACATTTAATTATTCTAATGATGCAGAACATTTAGAAAACCACTAGATTTTGAAGAAGACATTGATTATGTTGAAAATATAGTAATGAAGGAGGAGGAAGCTTCATAATTAATCCTACCCCTTACATAAATGATTTACCACATTGTGAAGGGGGTCGATCTGGTGCACTCTCTCCATGGAGTCCTCCTTAACAAGAACAAAGAAGCATATTCTAAGATAATCCACATGTGTTGGATCATGTAAATGAAGCCCCAACCACCATAAATATTTGGATAACAACTGGTAATGCTCACTAGAGGAAGTAAAAAATTAAGACCCACATAGGGGATTATACCAAGATTTATCTTTACATGATTTATCAGAATTTCTTTTTTAATATCACTTTTTTCAGATGTAGTGACACATGAAGATCCATCCCTCCTATCTTTTTGTGCAATAATGAAATTATCCTTGAACTTAATTGAGTTTTATTATTTTATAGTTTATTGATGGTAGAAGGAATCCTCAAATAGTGTAATATAATTTCTAAAATTTATGAGAATGGGAGTTTATTTTAATAGTTATAACATTTAGACTATTTACATTTTTTGGTCCAATACATTTTTTGATCTTTAATGGTAATAATTTCATTCCCACACTTGAATTAATGTTTTACATGACTTATCTAGGATACATGAGTTTATTAGGAATCTAGTGATTCCATGTTTTATAATTCAATGTTAATGATAGTGATTAATATAAATAGAGAAGTGAGTTTTGAAAAGTAAAGCCTATATATTGAAATAATGACTCATGATTCGAAGCAATTGATTGATTCATGTAAATGAAATTCTATAAATAGTTTTCATGCTTTGAATTTCTCAAATTCAAATGAATTTATTTTTTATCATTAATAATGCCTTGAGTGATTGTACAAAATCATATTTTTAATTACCGATATTATTTCTAGACCATTTACTTCCTATTTATTCTTCAGTATATTTTTTGAGTGATCTTGGGACATGTCACCTTCCAGAACTTGTATTGAAACATTTCAATGAAACTGGCTGTGAAAAATCATAGTTAAAATGATTGAGGTATCTTTTTATAAACCACTTATTCTTAAAATAAAAAATTTCTATAAACCATTCTTTTAGTCTATAGAAACAATAAATTACCTTGTTTGGGTTGATCCATGTTTCAATCCATTTTTATTAACCCCTACCATACTCATGTATATTCAAGATATTTTAAATTTTAAGTGTTAGTGTAATGGTAATCAAGGTGGAAAGGGATGTTATATAATTTAATTAAAATGTGGGGGGTGATATAGTTGTAATTGTTATTTTTTAAATAATTCATTTTAATATATTGTATTTTCCATAATACAAAATGAAAAAGAATAAACAACCAAAAAATTATAAAAATGGGTTGTGATTTGGGGAAACCAAAACACACTATTACTATACCTATGATTTTTATCATATGTGGTTAAGCAGTGGATGTGAGGTTTGTTATAATAATTACTTTTTAAAAAATACTAAAAATGATGAAGTTCATTGGAAAATAATAATATATATATAAAAAATATAA
Organism: Viscum album; assembly: GCA_963277665.1. NCBI lineage: Eukaryota > Viridiplantae > Streptophyta > Magnoliopsida > Santalales > Viscaceae > Viscum > Viscum album. The sequence goes on along the minus strand of OY728136.1, from coordinate 1,317,681,520 downwards.
AGAAGCTTCACAAAACATTCATTATGAATAATTTGATCATGACCTTACTCTGAGTTTTGGGAAAATGGGTGGTACTAAATTAAAGAGGATAATTTCATTAAACTTTTTATATCATGCATTTTATATAAGATATAAACCTCCTCCATGATCCTTAATGTTTAGAATCCTCAAATCCTACCAACCATAAGCCTCAGAGTCATTTTAACCTTTATTGTAAGTCCTCATGATTTTATGTACCTTCTTCAGTACAAAGTAGATAATGTAATTAATTTAGAATATAATGGATAATAAACATGTTCTCAGGTTATGATCATAACTCTAATTAATTTTTTTCATTAGAGATGAGTGGAAATATTCAAAGGTGGGGTAAATCATGATGTGGCATGTTGAGTAACAATTAATTGAGGAGCATGAATTAATGAAAGGAGGATTTACATTGTTTTTCAAATGGGAAAATTAAAATACATGAATTGACTAATTCTAGGGAAAATGAGAAAGTAAATTGATTTTTTTTAATTTTTGAATGATTTATTTGAGATTGAAAATTGTTTCATTTTATTGTTTTTAATTTAAAAATTGGTAACAATTGTGTCCTCTGAGTTCCACATTGAGATTTTATGGTTGAGGACTAGCACAGTTTATGTTTTGGGGAATAGATAGATCTAATTTTTTCCTCATTTTATATTTTCATTTAATTTATATAAACCCTCCATATTTATTAATTTGAGTTTATAGTAATAAATTTTGTATTTATGGTCTATTTTGAGAAAAGAATTAAAATTTGGTTAAATCAATATTTCTGACATATTTTTATCATAGGGATTTTTATGGATAAATATTATTATATTTTTACAATTTATGTGATTATTTATTCTATATATTTCTTGATTATTTTAATTCAAGATTTTATTTAGGAGAAAGATCTGATTACACTATCTTCATTCATAAAAAATCATTCATGTTGAAACGTTTTTGGGGCAGACAATGTGGACCCCACCTCAGTAACAGAATCACAAGTTGGGATACACAACTCTAATTGACTTTATTCCACCTTCAATGGATCTAAAACACAAATAAAATTACTATTAATAAATTTTAAGGAGTTTGGAAACCACTAATGTGGAAAGAGGATGTTATACATTTAAGAAAAATTCATGGAATCTTCATCCATAAAATGTAAGAGTCAATAAAAATTTCATAACCCCAAGATCAAGTGACCAAATTAAAAAAGAAATTTAATGTTGAACTAATGAAAAAAATTTGAAAAACATGTATGAATGATTACATGTGTAAATAAACCATTTATTGGGTCAAAATGCATCAACTTTTAGAGGGAAAATTCTTACCTATTATAGGAGGAGAGATCCTCTTTCAAAAGTCATTTCATTATAATCCACTCCATTCCATTCCATACAAGTAACCAATTAGTAGATTTCCACTGAAGGAGGACATCCAAAAATATCCCCTTGTATTCTTCATTTATGTTTTGAATTTATTTTTTTAGTTTTTATTTGTAATTTATGTTCCTAATCTGTACATCCATGGTTTTTATTTTTGTGTTTTCTTCCACCCAAACATAATTATTTATTCTCTATATTTTCTATTTATTTTATTATTTTATTCTTCACATCTTATCCACCATGACCCCTTACCATAAACAATGATGAGATAACCCAAGTATTGTTCTATGGGAGTTATGTGGTAATTTCATTTTTTCTGCACTTAAATTCCAATAATTTATAAATCTTTTGATGAGCATGAGTGACATGAATAGGTGTGGCAATATTTCACCGTGTTAGTGAACTAAAACTCATTTATATTCATTATTAAATCATTAAAATTCCTTATAGGGGATGAAAGATATTCACTATATGGAGTTGATCCATTTAGTAGGTGAAATCTCATACGATGGAACTAGGACTCGGAAGATGTCACTGTCTCGATCAAGGTGTGTAATCAAACATGATTATAGGAGGATGTGAAGTTTATATTTTTAAATAAATTAAATACCTCAAAAAAATAAATAAAATAATAGTAATTTGTGAATGAGATCTCACGACTGAATTATAAAAATTAATTTAAAATGCAACAAGGAGAATAATGTAACCCACAAACAAACCCCCAAAGGCCATGTTATTTCTTTACTAATCACATTTGGCCATTACATTTTAGTATATGTTTTATCATTTTTTTATATTTTAAATTAGATTACTTTCTTAGATTAAATAAATAAAAAAATAAATAGTTTATGTTAATTAGATAAAGTGAGTGAACAAACTGACAAAGCTCCTCAAGTTAGACGACCCTGGTCAGCCATTGTGATGCACTAGTAAAAAATAAAAATAGACTTTTTCCATACCCTAAGATAGTCATGCATCAAAAGTGGATCTATTTTTTGTATCTAATCAATAGTTTACATATTTTAAGGTTGTATATGGATTTTAATATTTCTTTAAAAAAATAAAAAATTCCAAAAAAACATATATAATGTATCTGAACTATAATTATTATGCATGGAGTGACTACATTCAGGTGCAAAAATGACAAGATGAATATGTTTTACAGTACAATAGAGCACAAGTTAATGAACATAAAGAAGCCATTAAAGAACTAAAATATCAAATAGGAAGTCTAAAATTATATTTACATGCCATTGAAGGAAAACTAAATCCTGAGCTACATGTTGGGGATCAACAAGATATTGATGAATTTAAGAATGATTTTTAAGAACAACCTGTTATTCTTATTACCTCCAATGAACTTGATAATTCGGTGGAAGAAATTTCACCACTCATCCATAAAATTGATGAAAAGATGGAGGATCCCAACTACCTGCCTCCATCCATGGAGATCCAACTTCAAGAGGCACTTACAACTGATGAAGGGATTAAACCAAAACCAAATAAGGGAGATGATTCTTTCTTAAACACTACCTTTTCTGATTTCAGTCATTCTGATATGAGTATCCCTCGTTATGATTTTTTATTTCTAGATTCAGTCAATCACTTATATTCCTTACAGGAAGAGGAAGAAACTAAATATGTTCCTATTGAGGAACACATAGATCTACTATATTTTATTAAACATACATTTAAGGAGGACCATGAAGAAGTTAATTTTTTGAGATATTAGAAACCAATCCAATTGATGATTTATTTGATAGGTTATAATTTTATATTGATACTTGATGTTTTAATTCTATTCAAATATATTTTTACTCTAACTTCCCATTTAATTATTCATATTATGCAACAAATTTTTTAAAAACACTAGATTTTTATGAAGGCATTAAGACATTGAAAAAATAGCAATGAAGGAGGAGGAGGTTCCATACTTCATCCTACTTCCTCCATGTAAGATATACCACATTGCGAATGGGCGTATCTGGTGTACTTTATCCATGGATTCTTCCTCAATATGAATAATGAAGTGTATTATAGTATAATAAACATGTTGTGGTTTATATAAGAGAATCCAAAAAATCCATCATAATTTTGATTATAGTTGGTACTGCCCACTAGAGGTAGTAAAAATTAAGGGCTCACTTGGGGGATCATACTATGATTTATCATTACATACTTTCTTTTAATTTCAATTTAAATTTAAATTTTTTAGGAATTATAACAACATGAATCCCCCTCCTACCTATTTTTTTATCTATAATTACATGATCTCTATTCTTAATTGATTTTTTTATAGGTACATAGAGGTAGAAAGAATCCTTAAATAGTGTAAGAGATGGACTATGCTTCATGGGAAAGAAAGTTCATTCTTATTTTTTAAACTTTTAATCCCTTTAATGTTTATGGTCCAATACATGTTCTGAGATTAAATGATAAAAATATTCTTCCAACACTTGAATTATTGTTTTAATTGTTATATCTAAGAGATGTGAGTTTATTAGGTATCCATTGATGCCATTTTTTAGAATAAATGTTAATGATATTGAATGATTGAAATAGAGAATTTTATTTTTAAAAGTGAATCATAGATATTGAAATGATGGCTCGTGATTTTATTGAATTAATTGACTCATGTAAATGAAATTCCCTAAATTTATTTGATACTTTGAATTTATGAAATTCCTATGAATTAATTAGTTATTATTAATCATTCCATGATTGATTATCCAAAATCATATGTTTTATTCTTGAGAGGATTTATAGACCATGTACTTATTATTTATTCATGAGAATTTTTCTTGAGTGATATTGGTACATGTAACCTTCAAAAACATGTATGAAAACATATCAAAGATACTAACTATGAAAAAAACATTTAAAATGATTAATACATCTTTTTATGAAAAACTTATCCATAAAATACCACATTTACAATAATTCTCCTTTTAGTTCACAAAGACCATTAATGATCTTGTTAGGGATGATCTATGTTTGAAGACATTTTTATCCATTCCTACACTACTCCTGGTATATTCATGATATTTTAATGTTGATGTGTGGGAAAAAGTGAATTATAGTGGAAGGGATGTCAAACAATGAATGGAAAAAGTGTTGGGTGATATTTTTTGAATTGTAAAATGTTATGGAATCATTCATTAAAATCATATTGGTTTCCCATCTTTAATATAAAAAATGAAAATGAAAAAAAGAAAAAAAAATTGAAAATGGGTTTTGATTTGGGGTGTCCAAAACTCAACATTACTAGACCTTTGATATCTATCATATGTGGTAAGGTAGTGTATGAGAGGTTTATTCTAATCATAAATTTTAAAAAAGAATAAAAATTATTTGGTTCATTGAATAAAAAATAAAAAAATCATGATGGTGTATAAATCATTCATTATTCATATTTTGATGATGACCTTACAATTAGGTTAGTGGAAATGGTACATACAACATTGAAGGAAATAATTTCATAACGAATTTTATATCAATCATTTTACTTAGGAGTTAAGCCTTCACCAAGAGCATTAATGTTTATAACCATCAAATCCAACCAGCCATATTCATCAGAGTCATTTGATCATTTATTGCAATCCCTCGTGACTTTATGGTCCTTTTTTATTTACAATGTGGTGAACATTGTTAATTTAAAAGCCTTTGGATATGGAACATGTTCTGATGATATGAGAATAACTATAATTAATTTTTATCATGAGATATGAGAGTAAATATTTTAATGTGAGGTAAATCATGATATATAAAGTTGTGTAATAATGAATTGAGGAGGTTGAATTAATGAAATGAAGAGTTTCTTATTTTTCATAGGGGAAAATTAAAATACATGAATGTTTTTTTTTTCTTTGAAAATTTCGAAATTAAATTGACATTTTATGTGAATTTTTGAATAATTTATTTGAGATTGAATTTTTTGATTTTTTTACTTTCGAATTTGAATATTGGCAACATTGGTGTCCTCTGAATTCGATGTTGAGATTTTATTATTGAGGGAAAGAATGGTTTAAGTGTGAGGGAATTGATAAAGATAATATAACCCTTATTTTATGTATGAATTTCATTTATTTAAACACTTTATATTTATCGATTTGAGTACATATAAATCAATTTTGGATTTATTGTGTGTTTTGGGAAAAAATTTAAAATTTTTCTAAATCTGGATTTTTGACATAATTTTATCCCAAGGTTATTTTATGGATAATATTCATAATATTATTCCAATTTATGTTATTTTTTTGATTCATTTAATAATTTAATTAAACATTTTATTCATGAGAAACATATGATAATTCTATCTTGATCCTTGAAAAAAAATCATTCATATTGAAAAGTTGTTGGGGGAAGAGTTCATGGACCCCACCTCTATAACCGAAGAACAATATAGGAAAACACACCCAATTGAGGTTATTCCACCTGGAATGGAACTAAGACACATCTTCTCATTACATAAATCAATTTCATGGAGTGTGGAAACCATTAAGGTATATAGTGGATGTAATATATTAATGAAATATTCCTCAAACCATTGTCCATAATACGTTATTCGCAATAAAAAATTCATAAAACATATATCTGGTGGAAAATTATTCTAACATTTTGAAGGTGAAATGAGGAGACAATTATTAACCACATTAATTAAAGAGAAAACACATGAATCTTCCATTTTTTTGGTCCAAAACATGACAACTGAGGGATGAAATATTCTGGCATATAAAAGGAGGAGATCTCCTCCTTCCAAAATCATCCCATTCCATTCCACTCCATTCCATTCCATCTGAGGAAACAAGTATGAGATCTCTATTAATTGAGGCCTACCAAAAATATCACCTTATTCTTCTTCATTTAGTTGTTTTATTTATTTTGGTTTTATTTTTTATTTTTAATTTAAATTCCTTATAAAGGCATTTGTGGTTTTTTAATGTTTTCTTCCACCCAAACACCCTTCTTTATTCTTCATATTTTATCCTACCTTTAATATTTTATTCTTCTCATATTATCCACTATTATTAATTACACTAAAAATGATAGTATAACCCAAGGATTGGACCAGGGGAGTAATGTGGAAATTTCATTTTTTCTATGCTTAAATTCCTATGTTTTATAATGTTTGTAATGAGAAAGAGTGACATGCACTGGTAGTGAGATCATCCACCATGACACTAAATTCAAATTAATTTTAATTATTTTATTTAATATTTTACCTCCATTATAATGGATATGGGATTTTTATATGATGGATTTAATCCATTCAGTGGTTGAAATAGAATACGATTGAGCCATATCTTGGAATATGTCACACTCTGGATCGAGGTGTGTCATCAACCTCGATTATAGGAGGTAGTTAAGTTTATATTGATAAATGCATTCAATATTTCACGCCACTAAAAAAATAATTTTAATCTATGAATGAGTTCTCAAGATTGAATTACAAATCTAAATTTAAACACCAAAAAAGAGAATAATATAATCCTAAAACCAAACCACCACGGACATGTTCTTTCTTTACTAATCTCATGATCTCATTGCATGTTAGTAAAATTTTTATCATTTCATTTATGTTTTATATTCCATTACATTACGAAATTAAAAAAAACTCAAAAGAAGCATTTTATGTGAATTACACTATGTGAGTGAACAAACTCAAAATGTTCTTCAAGTGAGATGGCCCTGGTCAGCCATTGTGCTACTCACGGAAAACATAAAAATAAACTTTTTTCCAAAGCCTATGACAAGCATGCATCCAAACTGGCATAATATTTGGGGAACTATTCAATAGTTTAATTATCCTTAATTATTTTCATGATATTGATAAATGTTCATTTTTCGTTTAAAAAATCCAAAAAACTTAAAAAAACACAATGATGTATCCGAACTATAATTATTATTCCTGGAATGACTACATAGAGGTGAGACAACAATTAAAGGAAACTATTTTAGAGTACACCAGATCTTATGTGACTGAACATAAAGTGTCCATATAAGCACAATGCACTCAAATAGGAAGGATAAAAAATATGTTCATGCTAACCAAGAAAAACCAGATCCTGATCTACATATGGGGGACCAACAAGATATTAATTACTTCTGGAATGATTGTGAAGAACAACTTCATATCCCTATTCCTTCCAATTAACCTGATCCGGTGGTGGATGAAATTACACGACTCATCATTAAAATTTAATAAAAAAATTGGGAGCCCAACTACATGCCTCTATCCACTAAGATAAAACATCAAGAGGCACTTACTGCTAAAGAAGTGATAGAACCAGAACCAAATTAGGGAAAAAATTACTTATTAATATCTAACTTTTTTTATTTCATTCAATTTTATTGGAGTATCACTTTTTATGTCTTTTTATTTCCATATTCTATCAATAATTTACTTTCCTTAGAGGAAGATAAAGAAATAGAATAAAAACCTATTAAAGAACACATAGAACTCCTTGATTTTTTTTCACTTTCATTTCAGGAGGTCCATGAAGATGTCCATGTTGTTGAGATGGTTGGAACCAATAAAAAATCATATTACATTAAAAAATAATAATTTCATATTGATACGTGATGTTTTAATTCAATTCAAATAAATTTACACTCTAAAATTCCTTTTAATTATTCTTATGATGCAGCACATCTGGAGAAACCATTGTATTTTGAAGAAGACATTGAAGACATTGAAAAAGTAGAAAAAAAGGAGGAGAAGGATGCATACTTCATCATACCCGTTCCATGAAAGGTATACCACATTACAATGGGGTCATATCTAGTGTACATTATCCATGAATTCCTCTTTTACAAGAACAAATAAGTTGATTCTATGATAATCTTCATGTGTTAGTTCGTGTCAAAGAAGACCAAAAAATCATTAGACGATCGATAACAGCTGGTACGTCCCACTATAGGTAGCAAAATTCCGGACCCACTTGAGGGATCATACTAAGATTTATCTTTAAATTATTTCTAGAAATTACCATCTCAAATTCACTTCTTCAGCAATTATTGAAACATGCATCACCCTCTCTCCAATCTTTTTGAGCTATAATGACATGTACCATTTTCTTAATTGATTTATTTTTTTATAGGTTCATTATGGTAGGATAAAACTTAAAATATTGGAAGAGAATGACTAAGCATCATGGGAAAATAAGTTCATTTATATTTTTTAAACATTTAAATTCCTTACATTTTTTGGTCCAATACATGTTTTGGGATTTAATGATAAGAATTGCATGCTGAAGCATAAATTAATGATTTAATTATGTTAACTAGGAGAAATTAGTTTCTTAGGAATAATGTGGTTTCATGGTTTTTAATTCCATACTAATTATATTGAATGATTGAAATGGAGAATTTAATTTTCTAAAATTGGAGCATAGATATTGAAATGATGACTCAGGAATTGGAGGAATTAATTGATTCCTGTAAATGAAATTCCCAAACTTTTTTTCCTTCTTTGATTTTATGAAATTCATGTGAATTGACATGTTATTATTAATCATGCCTTGGGTGACTGTCCAAAATCATATGTTTAATTCCATAGAGGATTTATATATCATGTAATTTCTATTTATTGTTGATCATATTTTTGAGTGATCTTGGGACATGTCACCTACCAGAACTTGTATTGGAACTTTTCAAAGCTAATGATTGTGAAAAAACAAATTTAAAATGATTGAGGAATCTTTTTTTAAAAAAAAATCATTAAAATACCACATTTACATCATCCATTCATTTGTTCCATAGGCACCATGAATTACCTTGTTATGAATGAACCATGTTTCAAGCCATTTTATCTCTTTCTATTATACTCCTAGTGTATGCATAATATTTTAAAGTTAAAGTATGAGGGTAACAGGAATCATGGTAGAAGGGATATTATAAACTGTAAAGAAAAAGTGTGGGGGTTCTATTGTGTTAATTGTAAAACAGTGTGGAATACTTCATTCTAATCAGTTGTTTTTCCCCTCTTGAATATAAAAAAATAAAAATAAAAATACGAACCAAAAGTGAGAAAATTGGATTGAGATTTTAGGTAAACAAAACCAAAAATTATTAGACATATGATTTGTATCATACTTGAATAGTTTTTGAATTTGAGGTTTATTCTAATCATAAATTTTGGAAAAATAATAAAAATGAAATGGATTATTGAAAAAAAATCATGAGGGTGCACAAATAAGTCATAATTCATAATTTGATCATGATCATACATTGAGTTCAGTGGAAATATGAGGTACTAACATAAAGAGTAGAATTTCATTTTTCCTTTTAATATTACCCATTTTACTTAAGTGATAATCCTCCTTCTTGAACTATAATGTTTTCAATAATAATATCCTACCAACCATAAGCCCTATTGTCATTTGATCAATCTTTGAAAGTCCTCATGATTTTATCTTATTTTTTTCTCTATAAAGTGAAGAATGTATTTAATTTACAATAATATGTATAAGGAACATATTCTCATTATATAATCCTAACTATACTAAATTTGTTTCATGAGATATGACAGTATAGATTCAAAGGTGTGGTAAATCATGATGTGGCATGTTCAATAATAAGAATTAAAGAGCTCAAATTTATGAAAGGAGGAGTTCAATAATTTATCAAAGGGTAGAATTAAAATACATGAATTGATAGTTTATTGAAAAATAGTAATTAAATTAATATTTATGTGTATTTTTTAATGTTTTATTTTAAATTAAACTATTTTTGATTTTATTACTTTTGAATTTGGATATTGGTCACATTGGTGTCCTCTGAATTCCATGTTGAGATTTTATGATTGATGACAACCACATGTTATGTGTGGGGTTTATTGTGATAATATTTTCCTCATTTTATATATTTATATAATATATTTAAACCATCCATATTTATAAATTTGAGTGTATATGGACCAATTTTTTAGTTATGGTGTGTTTTGAGAAAAAATGTAAAAATTGGGTAAATATGGATTTTTGACAGAATTTTATCAAAAGGGTATTTTAGGAATTAATTTTATAATATTATAACAATTTAAGTGATTATTTTATATTTGATTTAAAGATTAATTTACTTCAACTTTGTCTATAGAAGAAATATCATATAAGACTATATTGGTCCCCAAAAAAGTCATTCAAGTAGAAAAGTTGTTGGGGATGCTAACATTCACACCACCTCCATTACAGAAGCACATGTCTGGATACACACCTCCAATTCATATGATTATACCTATAATGGAACTTGGATAGATAGGAACATTATATTAATAAATTTTAAAGAGTTTTGAAACCATTATGGTGGAAAGTGGATGTAATAAATTAAAGGAAGCTACCTAAAACCATCATCCGTAATGGATAAATGTAATTAAAAAATGTATAACTAATATATAATGTAACTAATTAAGATAAAATTTTGAGGGTGGACTAAGGAGATAATTATGAAAATATTTTATTCATAATTTAACACATGAATCATCGACTTATTGGGTCAAAAACATGACAACCATTAAAGGATATAATTTGGCATGTAAAGGAAGGAGAGCCCCTCCCACCCATATCATCTCATTCCATTCCACTCCATTCCATTTCATCTAAGGCACCCAGGATGGGATCTCTACTAAGAGAGGCCAGCCATAAATCTCCTCCTTTCCATCTCCATTTATGTGTTTTCTTTATTTTTTTAGTTTTTTTTTTGTAATATAAATTTCTAATAAATTAATTCATTGTTTATATTTATATGTTATTTTCCACCGAACCACCCTTCATTCTTATACATATTTTCTCCTTCTTTTCATATTTTATTATTATCATATTATCCACCATGACCTCTTACCCTAAAAAATGATGGGCTAACCCGACACTTGGCCTGAAAGAGGTATGTGGAAATTTCATTTATTCTGTGCTTAATTTCCTACGATTTATAATGTTTTTTATGGGAAAGAGTGACATGAATGAGTGTGGTGATCATCCACCACGAAACTGAAATAAAAATAACTTCTATTCGTTTATTCAATATTCTCCCACCCTTATACCAGATATAAGATCTTTATATGATGGAGTTTATCCATTCAGTGGTTGAAATGGAATAAGAAGGAGCTAAGTCTTAGAAGATGTCACACTCTCGATCTAGGAGTGTAATCAACCTTGGTTATAGGATGAGGTGAAGTAAATATTTCTAAATGAATCCAATATTTCACACCAATAAATAAAATAATAGTAATTCATGAATGAGATCTCAGGATTGAATTATCAAACTTATTTTAAATACCAATAATAAGTATAATGGAACCCAAAACCAAACCATAAATGCCATGTTCTTTCTATACTAATCTCATTTTTTATTATAAGTTATTATAAGTTTTATCATATAATTTATATTATGAATTCAATTAGATTATTAGATTAAATAAAAACGAAAAAATAAGTAGTTTATGTGAATTTGAATAAGTGAGTGAATAAACTGAGAATGCCCTTCAAGTGAGATGGCCCAGGTCAGGCATTATGTTGCACTAAGAAAACATAGAAATACAATTTGTCCACATCCTATGATAGGAGTCCATCAAAACTATCACTTTTTATGAGGATACAATCATTAGTTTACTCATCCTTTTCCATTTTCTCATTGTAGATAGATATTCATTTTTCATTACAAAATCACAAATTCAAAAAAAAATCCTATGATGTATCTGACCAAAAAATTATTATTACTGGAATGACTACATAAAGATGAAACAATAACAATAGAAAACTATTTTAGAGTAAAAAAGAGATCATTTTTATGAGCTTAAATTGGTTATAGAAGGACCACATGGTCATATAAGAAGGCTAACCAAATATGTCCATAATAACCAAGAAAAACCAGAGCCTAAGCTACATGTGTGGGATCAACCAAGTTTTTTTGGCTTCTATAATGATTGTGAAGAACAACTTAATATCTCTATTCCTTCTAAATAACATGATCCAGTGGTGGAGAAATTCCCCCACAAATCGTTGAAATTGCATAAAAGATGGAGGAGCCTGACTACGGGTCTCCATCCACTGAGATCCAACATCAAGAGGCAATTACCACTAATGAAGTGATTGAACCAAAACCAACTAAGAAATATGATTCATTCATAAACTCTTTATTTTCTTATTTAATTATATATTATTTGATTATCACTATTTAGGATTTTTTACATTTATATTAGGTCAATCATTTATTTACCTTAGAGGATGAGGAAGAAATGAACCATTCCCATGTTTAGGAACACATAGAGCTCCATGATTTTATTGAACATACATTTGATGAGGCCCATGAAGAATTCCTTGTTTTTTAGCCGGTGGAAACAAATACAAAAGATTCTTACTTTGATGGGGACTAATTTGATAATGATACTTCATGTTTTAATTCTATTCAAATATATTTAAACTCTAAAATCCTATTTAATTATTCTTATGATGCATCACATCTGGAGAAACCACAGGATTTTGAAGATGATGTTGAAAACATTGAAAAAGTAACAATGAAATAGGATGAGGTTCCATACATCATCCTACCCACGCAATGCATGTTGTACCACTATTAGAAGGGGCAGATCTGATGCAGTGTATCCATAGAGTCCACCTCAACAAGAACAAAGTAGTGGATGTTGGTATAATCCACATTTGTTGGGTCATGTCAATGAATCTCTAACCACCATTAGAATTTGGATAATATCTTGTACTTCCCACAAGATTCAGTAAAAATTCTTGTCCCACATGGGGGATCATACAATTATTTATCTCTTCATGATTTCTATAAATTTTGATTTTAATTTCAATTTTTAGGAAGTAGTGATGCCTGTCACCCCTTCCCTTGTACCTTTTTGTTCTATAATGGCATGATCACTGTGCTTAATTGAGTTTTTTTCTTTTATAGGTTAATGATGGTATAAGAAAGCCTCAAATAGTGGAAGAGAAGGACTAAGTCAATTCCATCCAATCATAACACATCATTTCAATGGAATCATGGTGGAAGGGATGTCATACATTTTATGGAAGATGTGTGGGGTGATTTTTTGGGTATTATAAAACTTTTTAGAACCATTCATTGTAATATATTTTTTCCCTCTTGAATATAAAAATATGAAAATTAAAAAAGGAACCAAAAAATGAGAAACATGGGTTGTGATTTGAGGAAACCAAAACTCACCATTACTATAACTATTATTTTTATCATACATGGTTTATTGGTGGTTTTGTGTCTTATTATAATCATAACTTTATAAAAAAATAATAAAAATTAAATGATTCGATGAAAAAAATTAAGAGGGTTCACCAATCATTCATTATAAAAAAATTAATCATGACCTGACTTTGAGTTTAGGGAAAATGGGAGGTGATAAATTGAATGATATAATTTCATTACTATTTTTATATCATGCATTTTATATAAGATATAAACCTACTCCTTGATTTTTAATATATAAAATCATCAAATACTACCAACCTTAAGCCTCAGAGTCATTCGATCATTTATTGCGAGTCCTCCTTATTTTATGTTACTTTGGTTTATTTAATGTAGAAAAAGTATTTAATTTACAATGCTATTGATAAGTAACATATTCTCATGATATGATGATAAATCTACATAATTTTTATCATGAGATATGAGAGGAAATATTCAATGGCGAGCTAAATCATGATGTGGAATGTTCAATAATAATGAATTTAAGATCTTGAAGTAGTGAAAGGAGAAGTTCCATAAATTCTCAAAGTGGAAATGTAAAATACATGAATTGATTGTTTCTTTGAATAATGAGAAATTAATTTGATATTTCATGTTTATTTTTGATTTTTTTATTTGAGATTGAAAATTGAATGATTTTGTTACTCAAGAATAGGAATATTAGTAACATATGTGTCCTCTGAATTCCATGTTGAGATTTTCTTCTTAAAGAAAAGCATGGTTTATGAATGGGGGAATTCATAGGGATAATATTTTCCTCATTTTATATATGAATTTAATTTATTAAAATCATCCATATTTATCAATTTGAGCATATATGGATCAATTTTGTATTTATGGCATATTTGGAGAAAAAATGTAAAAAATGGTTAAATCTAGATTTTTGACATAATTTTATTACAAGGGTAATTTATGGATAAAATTTATAATATTGTTCCAATTTAATTGATTGTTTTTTTGGGATTCCTTGATTAATTTACATAAATGTTTTTTTCATGTGGAGGATCTTGTCAGACTATCTTGATCCTCAAAAAATCATTCAAGTTGAATAGTTGATGGGGAGGATAGAGTGGACCACACCTCTATAATAGAAGCACATGTTGGGAAAAAACCCCTAATTGAGGTGATTCCACTTGGTTTGGAACTAAGAAACATAGTCATGTTTCAATAATAAATTTCAGGGAGTTTGGAAAAAATTATTTTGGAATGTGTAAGTTATACGTTGAAGGAAGCTTCCTGGAACCTTCGTCCGTAAAACATAATAGTCAATAAAAAATTCATAACTACTACATTATGTGCCCAATTGTGTTCTAACATTGATCATGAACTGAGGAAAATATTATGAGTGACTTTTATGAAGGTTTAAATGCATGAATCATCCATTTATTGGGTCCAAAATGAAACATCTTTTAGAGTACAGATTTTGGTCTATAAATGGAGGAGATCTCCTCCTTCCCAAATTATCCCATTCCATTCCCCAACATTCCATTCCATATGAGGCACAAAGTAGGTGATATAAAATGATGGATTTCATCCACAAATATCCCCCTTTTCTTCTTCATTTATTTTTTTTTATTTTTGTCTTATTTTTTATTTTTAATTTAAATTCCTCAAAAATGCATGCATGGTTTTTATTTTTGTCTTTTCCTCTACCAAACCACCCTTCATTATTATAAATATTTTCACCTTATTTTATAATTTTTATCTTCTAAAATTATTAATTATGACCTCTTTCCATAAAAAGGATCGGCTAACCTAAGTCATTCCTTGAGGGAGGTATGTGGAAATTTCATTTATTTTGCACTTAAATTCTTATGCTTTATAAAGTTTGTGATAAGAAAGAGTGATGTGCAAGAGTGTGGAGATCATACACTAAGGCAATAAATTAAAATTCATTTATATTGTTTTATTTAATATTTTCTCTCCTTTATACTGGGTACATGAACTTCATAAGATAGAGTTTAGCCATTTGGTGGTTGAAATGACATATGATGGAGCCAGGTCTTGGAAGATGTCACACTCTCAATCAAGTTGTGTCATGAACCTTTATTATAGGAGGAGGTGATGTTAATATTTTTAAATTCATTCATGATTTCACACTACTAATTAAAAGAATAGTAATTCCTGAACGATATCTCAGTTTTGAATTATCAAACTTAATTTAAACACCAACAAACAAAATAATGGAACCCACAAACCAAATCACAGTGGCCATGTTCTTTATTTACTAATATCATTATTTCATTGCGTGTTAGTATATGTTTTTTAATTTTATTTATATATTAAATTACATTAATTTACTGGATTAAATAAAAATAATAAAAAATAAGTAGTATATGTGAATTATATTATGTGATTAAAAAACAGAGAAAGCTCCTCAAGTGAGATAGCCCTAGTCAGCCACTTTGTTGCACTAAGAAAACATAAAAATACACTTTTAACACACCCTATGATATGTATGTGTCAAAATTGGTGTCGTTTTTATGGAGCTAACCAATAGTTTACTAATCTTTTTGTATTTTCATGATGTAGATACATTTTCATTTTTATTTAAATATTCCAATAATCCATGAAAAAAACGTCCATGCTGTATCAAAATAATAATTATTATGCATGGAATGACTACTTACATGTGTAATTACAATAAGTGAAATCTATTTCAAAGAACAACATATCTCATTTGAATGAACATAAAGAGGCCATAGAAGGACTACAGGTTTAGATAGGAAGGCTAATAGAATATGTATATGCTACCCCAGAAAAACCAAATCCTGAGCTACATATGGGGGATAAACAAGATATTGATAACTTATGGAATGATTGTGAAGAACAAATTGGTATCCCAATTCATTCCAAAGTACCTAATCCTATGGTGGAATAAATTTTACCACTCATCTTTGAAATTTAGGAAAATATAGAGGAGCCTGACTACCTACCTCCATTCCACTGAGATCTAACTTCAAGACGAACTTACAACTAAATAAGTTATTGAAGAACAACCAACTAAGGGAGATGAATATTTTTTAAACACTGTGTTTTCTTATTTCATTCAATATGATTTGAGTGTCACTTCTTATGGTTATGTATTTTCAAATTTGGTCAACCATTTCTTTACCTTTGAATAAGAGGAAGAAACTAAAAATGAACCTTTTGAGGAACACATAGACCTCCCTAATTTTATTAAACATACATTTGAGGAAGCCCATGAAGAATTCCATGTTTCAGATCATGCTTAAACCAATCCAAAAGATACTTTTATGGGGAACTAATTTTATATTAATAGTTCATGTTTTAATTCTATTCAAATATATTTATACTCTAACTTCCAATTTAAATATTCTTATGATGCAATAAAAACTACTTGAAATTTAGGGTATAGCCACGGTTTGGAACCGTGGAAATATGTTTTAGCCATAGTTTAAGGAACTTTGGTTTCTATTGGAATGACTATAGGGAATGCTATATCCACTATTTGAAACCATGGCTAAATCCATATCACAACTATTCAAATCAAGGTAGAAACTTAAGAAACATAGGATTTATAGCCGTTGTTTGAAACTGTGGCTACAGGGATTTTTCCACAGTTCAATACATGCCTATAAGACTACACATTTCATCAACAAACAACCCCACCCCATTCCCTACACATCCCCCACTCCCCTTGTCGTATCTCACACCCTGAAAATCATCTTCCCCCACACCACCACTCCCCCTACAACACCCTTCCCCCCTTCAATTCCCTATACCACTCCCACTGGGCACCGTTAGACATACCTCCCTCCCCATCCATCATGGATAGACACCCCCCAGATAGACCCCCCCTTCTTCCTGGACAGACCCCCTTATTTCTGGACAGACCCCCTCTCCCCTTCCTACACATACCCCCCAGCCTAGACAGGCCCCCCAACCCTCTCTTTCCTGGATAGACCCCCTTTCAAGAAACACCCCCCTCCTCCTAGATATAACCCCCTCCTTCATAGATAGATCCCCCCCACCTTCCTGGACATACCCCTCCCCCCCACCCTACACCCCGTAGAGAGACTCCCATACCTTGACAGACCCCCCCCCACCAATAATGACCCCCCCCCCCCCCAAGAAAGACCCCACACCCTCCCTAGACAGACCCCCCCCCACACACCCTATACCCCTACTCCCCCTACAGAACCCCTTGCACCCCCCATACAAACCCCCTTGCACCCCCTTCTCCCTACAAACCCCTTGCCCCCCCCCCTCAAGAAGGTGAAATCTTCTTCCTGTCATGACTTAAGGGTGATACCATGTTTCATGACTTGTTTGAGGGGGGTTAAATCTCATTCCATCACATGAATCAAGCAGTGAATCATGGTATGAAACCCAATAATGTTTTTTGGAAGTCCTCATTTATTGGGATGTAGAATCAATTGATTTTTTTCTCATAAGTATGAGTGGGACCCTAGGTCTGGGTCATTTTTAATATGTATATATTGAGGTTGTTTCATCCTTTGAGAAGCATCCATATGGTTTGAGTTAATCAAATTATACTCCACCCACACTAACACATGAATCCCCTAATGTACATATTTGAGGATACAGACAGTATCATACCATCTAATTTTTTCCACTCTCATGGTTACAAAAAGACCGTTGGGCTAGTCCGCCAGAGAACAATGAATTTTCCCCTCTATAAACGTCCATCATGAATGCCATCACGTTCAATAATCAAATCTATTAGAGGTATCAGGCTAGAGATAGGTATTAGGGGAAGAAAATACACTAAAAATCGATGTGGGTCATTAATTTATCTTTCTAATAGGTTCTCTTACTCAAAAATAGAAAAAGAATTTGGTTTATGAGAGTCCATGTACATGATTCTACCTACTTATTGACATATCAATAAGGGAAAGGGAATAGATTATCCCATTTCCTGGTATTTGAGTAATACAAAAACCAAAATAGAAACCATAAGGGATGCTTTTACCTTGGATCTTGATGGTTTAAAAAGGTTGTCCAAGAAACTTTTCATCAAAAAAAGACTAACAAAATAATATGTTTGAGGGGACCTTAACATCCAACAACTAAGAAATCATCCCTCTTTATCCAACCACCCATGATCGAGGTGGGTTATCCTAAACATAAATTCCATATAAATGTAGGTGGGTCTGTTCAATGGAGATATGACCCAGTTTTACGTGTTTCTCCTACCCTATCTAACGTAAGAAACTACACACATAGGTAAAAATATCTCTATGCTTCTAGATCTTACAAACTAGTAAAAGAACAGATGAATACCAACCCCATAAAGATAACATGATAACTGCAACCACCACCCATATTGTGGCCTTAGAGTCACAAAAAGATAAGATATGACCTTAAGGTAATTCATATCCAGTATTAATGTATTACACTCACCCCCCCCCCCCCCCCGCCATATCACCTTATGGTAATTCATAAAGAATTTGTTTCTGGAGAAAAATTAGTCCTACATTTAAACAATCGTAAAGAAAAAGAATGATTGATGGGAAAATAACACTAGCCCCTTATATTGAATGAAAATGAAATTAAAAGAAAAATTCACTGGGAATAGATTATTACTAGGGATCTTCTTAATAAATCATTACAAGAGGAAAATATCAAAAATTTTGGTGGAATCACTGCATAAAAATCCTAGTAATGACAATAATCACAAGCACATTAATTCCAGAAGACAGACACTTAAAAAGGTGACAGAAAATAACTTTTTAAATAAGAAATATTAAATCATTCATAAAAAATCATTTATCATAAATGATGAGTTCTATTATCAATTTTAAATGAGTAATGTCATATTAATCTTATGTTTTATCATAGTCACAGTGGAAAATCACAAGAAAATACTACAAATGAATTGTGCTGAGAAACCCTAGAACAGATATTGATAACACATTAAATTTAGAAATAGGTAATTATTAATCCAATCTTGGAACTGTGAGAAACACAAGAAATGTTATCTTAATGTTTCTAAACATGTCCAATAACATCTATTTGCAATGTGTATCTCATTACAAGGAAATTGACATCATTAACTATAAAGTAAAAAAATTGTATGTTTCATTGAATATAATATCCGAATTAAATGTTCAGTTAAAATGTTTCCCCCTCACCAGTCCCCTCCCCTACACACCCCCGCAATACACCCCACCTGCAGACCCACCTGCCTTGTGCCCATACCCTATGCACCCCTGCAACCCCCCTACCCACTGCCACTACACACCCCTTGAACCCCTCCTTCACCCTACACACCCCATGCAACAACCCCTACCTCTCTCGCCCTCCTCCCCCTACACACCCCCTGGACCCCTTCCCCCTTTCACACCCCTACACACCAACCCCTACACATGCATCATATCACTACGTCCAGGGGATCCCTCATCATGTTTGTATAGAAAACCCAACCATGAATCATAGCACTAAAACATTAAAAATTCATTATTCCTTGTTCTGTTAGGTTGAGTAAATGTATTATTTATTTGGAATAACTGTTGAGTTGTGTGATCAAAAAAATAATAAATTCATAAGCATAGATGAAATATTTATTAATTTATATTATTTGTATTCTAATTAATAATACCTCATTCTCAAACATGAACCAAACCCAAAACGAAAATGTATGTATTACTTATGTGTTTTTAGAATATATTAAATGTATATAAACCATCAATGAAAAAATTTTAATTCATTTGCAGCAAATTGAACCCCTTATACAGAAAATATCACCATCATCCATCAATGAAGCAATAATGACAGTCATCATTAACACCAATTAACTCAAATAAATGATTCAACTAACCTGAACAAAATAAAATAGTATATGAACACAATCTAGTCTTTATTAAAAAAATGAAGCAGAATTTCAATAAAAATTTATAAACATTTAATAAACCAAAAAAAACATCTTAGGAAATACAATAAGTATATGATGAATGAGAAAAATTTAAACTAAATCTAGAAATAAACAACCTAGGAAATGAAATAAATATCTATTGAATGAAAAAAAGACAAACTAATTCTACTAATAGATCCTAACACTAACCAATTGATTGATTTTCCCAGAATATGGGTATAATTTTGTACCATTTTTAGACCTCAATGCTAACAGCCTTTTCCTGACATATGAAGAAAGCTCCTTCATATGCCTAGAAAAAGGATAGCCAATGCACTTACATGAGAATAATTTTTGTTGATATGTGTTAGATATAAAAGTACTAAAATAATTCAGAAAGCATGAGGAGACATATCAAAAGAGAGGTTTTTTTATTCTTTTGTTTTTATTTACAAACACATGGTAGAATGTTGGCATAGATAACCAAATCCAAACCATCTTTATATTGATGTTGGTGGTATAGACAACAGAAAATAACGAAAATAGAAAAATGTTCTAGCCTTCATTGTACAAAATGGAGGAGAATAAGTCAAAAAATATGATTAAACAAATTTAAGAGTTTCATCTAATGTGTTGGATGCCACATTCAAATATGGGTTTCTCCACAGATTAAATACTATGATGAAACTATATTATTTTTCACTTGTGTTAGATATTCATAAAAACCCTTATATTATGGTCCTCAACCCATAACCATAAACTGTATAACATTTAGGTTATCATGACATGAATTTAAACTGTAGAACTTTTTGGTCCTCTTCATATGAAATTAAACTACACAACATGCCCTCCATCCTGTAAAACCTTTAACTTCATTAAGTTTCATACTATACATGTCCTAATTTTCATACATTAGAGCTAGATCCGTATGAGAGAACCACCACCCACTTCTCCATACACCACCACTGCCCCTACTCCTTCTCCCCCACACACACCTACACCCCCATTTCCCCCACCCACCTCTGCCCCCCCCCCTCACCTGCACACCCACTCCCCCGCCCACAACTGCCCCCCACTTCCCCCCTCCCCACTACCCCCACCCCAATTGTCCCCCCCCCCACTCATTACAAATAGTTACACTATTATGGTGATTAAAGAACCCCATATAACATTAGATTCCATGGTGTCATAAATAAATTCATCTATGGGATTATGGTGACTCATAACATATGAATCATCTCATAAGGGTAAATTCTAAGCCCCATGTTATCCAACCTTATAATTTCCTACTGAAACAAATTATTAGTTTTCCATAAACCTGGTCAGTAGATTTTTTTACTACACCAAACTACCTGAAAAACATAATTCATCCCTCCTCTCACCATCATTTCTTGAAAATTATTGGTCTCACCTGTAGACACACTATCATATTACATGATCTCTATTTCATGACTCTATAATGATTTTCGAGAACATCCAAATACACACACTATAACATAAACTCAATTTAATTTTAAATTTTTTATCCTAAATCAACCAAATCCCCAATTATACTATTCTATGATAATAAACCTATCTTTGATCCATCTAACCCTCGGATCCGGATAGAAACCATCCAGAGACAATTTCTGGTACATTAACTATATTCAATGCCATATCAAAGCCTCAAATATGGTAATGATTAAGGAAAATATAAAACCAACCCCATAAGCCCAATGGTATCCCATTTCCACCTCAACCATACACCAAATGGTCTCATCACACCATTTACCCCATCAATACAATGTGTGTATCTCCATCACCCATGATCCATCTATTACTGCATTTAATGACTGGATATGTCCATCCACTCATAACTGATCTCCTACATTGATCACTAACCCCTAGATATTCCTATATCACTAGGAATGACACCCTTAGACTCTAATAAAAAAACTACTCATAAAAAGGGACTCACACTCCATATTCACTAATGAACTCCCTACCACATGGATTCCCTTATACTACACCTTCAGTGAAACCTAAATATGTTACACCATCACACCTCCCTGAAAAAATTTATCACGGTTCACATTCCATTCAACAACATCACAACACTCTGATATACCTCTAATTTTACCTCTCACTAGAGAGGGAACATTCTCATTTTCATTAACACCCCATAATCATTCCATGAAATTCTTTACTAATCCGCTAACACAAGACTGTTCACTGATATGTAATTCTATACCACCATATATATGTAGTAAGTACATTCCCTAACTCATCAAGACATTCGTACAAAAATTCATGACAGCACTCACACCCCTCATCCAGTGGTAAAGTGATCTCTTTGAACACTATCATGAGTACATTTCTACTATTCATCATGATCTCAACCAAACATAATATGTGTATTCTATCGTGCCACCCATCACACAACCCAGATCACAATACCATGAGTCTCAGATCATTAACCATTGTATTTTACACCTAATAATCTAGTTTAACATGCCCCACATCATTTCAATCTCATCAAATCAGAATCACCATAGTGATTTCTACCCAATAAACCTAACAACTCAACCATTCTTAGTCTAATCAGACGACCACCCATAAAATAGCATCTTCTCAAACCCATAGAGTATAAATGTAATCTATCCATATAAGATCAAATCACTTAGGATCCTAATCATCTACCTCATGGGGATTCATACCCAAAAACAGTTAGGCCAAGTATCATACATATCCTTCCCTTTGATATCCAAAACTCACTGTTGAAACACCTAAACTGTTTTTCATCATGGGGGCCTAAAAATCCTCATTCCTATACCGAAAAAAATAGTACCTATAATTGACCAATATAATAATTTAAATCATCTATCCATGCTTATGTCTCTAAATTAACTAATTATCCTGGGATAACGCCTCTACTAAGTTACTATCTTATACTATATCTCATCTCAAGCTTAGAACAAAATTAACCAATATCGTGAGTCGTATCTCAATGAAATTAGGTAATACCACTTTTCTCAGAAACTACATATCACATAGGTGAAATCTCATACCAAAAAATCTATTTTTTATCTTTTGAAATATCGTGATGCAACTAATTTGCAAACACCCACTCTAAATTTCTCAAATATATGCATATCAAGAATTACATTCAAATCACCAACCTATTAGAGAAATAATCGTAAAATAAGGTTCTACTATCATCACCAATCCTCACCTTATCCCACTCTTCAATATCATCCAAGATAACTCTATCAATCCTGAAACTATAGGATTGTCCTGAACCTGAACCTATGATTAATGAATTATTCTAAGTTATCCAAGTATCATGGCCATGCAATAAGTGTTTGAGTACAAAAATTTATAGAACCACCAATGGGGTTCTATTCATAACCAACAAATATAGTGTATGGTTAGATGATATTCTCAGTTGAATAAATAAAAAACTGTAGAAGCATAAATAGATACTTATCATTGATCTGTGGGATATAATGTGACACTCGGTATTGGTTATACCTACTTTGGTTAGTGTGAGAGTTTTTTTAGCATGTCACATGATCCTTACAACTAGTATGGATCCCAATAGAAATGTATTATAAGGTGAATGAATCGATTCCTTGGAGGTAATTCTCATAAATCTAATCGAATCAAGCTCATTCTTAATTCCAACGTGTGTGTTCTAAGAAATCTTCTAGTATCAGGAATATAACATATTCCTAGGGGAATGGGCCTAATAAATCTAGTAGTAACATCAATACAATCGATTCCTTGGAGGATGACCCTAGTTAATCATATTGACCCAAATATGGATTCTCAAAATCCTAGAAAATCTATATAAACCAACATATTTAATATAAAGTGATTTTCCAAGGCACTCATATTGTATCAGGATCAATATCCAGAGCCTAGGATCACATCCCAGGCATTATATTTAGACCAAATTATTGAATCCAAGGAAACCTCTCAGGTATTCCACATAAATCCTTAAGGGTAGTGTGTCCCTCCCATAATATCTCATATAACACATTATATACAGGTTGTCAATCATCTCAAGCTCAGCTCAAAAAACAAGGGTTCCCCTCTCAAGTGCATAACCTATCATCATCACTAATGACATATCTCGATCACACACAATTGATTTTTGTTCCAAAGTGACACCCAAAATCATCGATAATCCTTATTTAATGCACCCTCACAGGGTCAAAATCACTAAGGCACCCTCATGGGTTCCCTGTGATACATTATAGCGTGAACACCTAATGTGGATTCCTTTGTCAAATTCACATCTATCATGTCAACACCCACCACTCTAATGGAATCCCGTCCCTATAAATAGTCATAAACATCTCATGACCTCACTATAATTATAAGAAAAGCCTAATTTTCATAGGTTTGAAGAGATAAAAGTCTTCCTAAATCACTTTCCCAGTGACACTATGTCATCCCACTCACCAAAACTGACATTAATATAGCTAAATTTTACCACCAAGTTATCAAAACCTCATTAGAGGAGTAACACATTCCCACACACATCTCTACTAACATTAATGTTTTAAGGCATATTAAGGATCTTTCATGAATTACTAGGTATAAAAGTTATATCTCATCACATCCCTCAAATTTAAGGTCGCCAAGTAACAAAACACTATGGTCTACTATGCTTATATAATTCACTTTATTTGATGTACACTCTATTTGGGTTTCATGTTTCTCACGGAATATTGTTACACTTACACTCATAGACATCTATGGTTGAGATATATAGTCAGTCTACAACGGTCCAGCATGGACCTTAAAAATTTCCTCATTTAATTTAAATAAATTCCATTATAATTAAACTAATAAACTAATTTATAAAAGGTTAATATTTTTAGGTGGTGAAGCATTACACATAAAATTTCACATAAATCATGGATAAGACAAAGGTTAATTCCCAAGGAATAAGTGACCACAATTGATGTTATTTTATTTAATGAAGATTGACCACATTACAAGCTTGTATATGATATATCATCAACTGAGGCTCCAAACCATAGCCCCAAAATTACAAATTATCAATTATAACATTTTATAATTAATTATATTATCCAATTAAATAAATTATATTTATTATAATTAATTTAATAATTTGAAACAAAATGTCATAAATGCTTAATAAATCGCTAGCCTGCCTCAATGCACCAAAACAATAAACAAACAGACATGGAGGTTACATGGAATACACCTAATTATGTCATGGGAAAATCCAAAACAATGTTATCTATTTAATATGAGATTTCAATAAATTTAGCTAAAAACCATAAAAACTCATCAGGTGATCTACCTTTGATGAAACAACATGAAATAACATACATACATTATCTCAAGACATCCTCTATCTACCAAAAGAAAAATCCCTATCGTGTGGTAAAATTTTCACCATCGTTTGGTGGAAATTTCCAATAAACCCCAAGAAATATCTTCTAAAATTATATACTATGGATAAGAACTGAAACAAAAGGAAAGGGATGGAATTACTCACTTGAAATCATCATATAATTATTCTAAAAATAGATCCCCTCTCATGGTGGGTCAATGGAGGGAAAAAGAGAGTTAGAACCTTTAAGAACTAGCCATCTCCAAATGTCCAAAACCCTTTTACCCCAAATCACCCTAATTTAAAATAAACAGGACTACCCATCTGTAGAAATGAAAATTCATCTGCATTCATGGACTGAACATGGGGATCATGGAATGATTTACCATTAACCTGAGTAGCTTTCTTTAAGAAGTAACCACATCAATCTTCATAGAAGTTTTAGTGGTCATCTCACACTGATCCCACTCATGGAAGTTCTTGGTTCAGATGATGCACATATTAGAGACAGAATGAACAAAAAAGGGCGTGAAGGAGGAGGGAAACGTGCGATGAAGGGGGAGGGAGGGGTCACACAAGGGAGGGGTGAACCAAGTGGTGAATCTAGTGATGATCGTCTAAGTGAGAATCGATTGGTTAGAGATTAGGGAGAAGGGTTTCACTAGTGGGAGATGAGTCCCAATGAGGGAGGAGATTTTCATGAGAGATGACTCAAGATGATGTTAAACTAATTGAGGAGCTATTTCCATGGGACACAATTTTTCCATGGGTTTATCTATTCTAAATCCATGGTTTTCAATGAACCATGGATACGTTTCAACCTATAGACACATACCAATTAAACTGTTGATATAGTTTCGTGGATATAGATCATTTTTCTAGTAGTGAAATCTGAATAAACCAATGCATTTTGATGTAGTCACTGATGATGTTAACTTGAGGGATCATACCAAGTCTTATCATGACATTCTTTCAAAGAATTTTGATTTATATTTCACTTTTTTATAAAGTTGTGCCGCATGGAACCCCCTCCCCCTGTCTTTTTTAGCTATAATGACATCATCGTTAGGCTTAATTGAGTATTTTTCTTTTATAGGTTCATGATGTTAGAAGGAAATCACAAATAGTATAATATAAAGACTATGCTTCTTAGGAAAGTGAGTTCATTTTTATTGATTAATATTTTAAAATTCTTATATATTTTTACCAATACATGTTTTGTGATATAATGATAATAATTTCATGACCACACTTAAATTAATATTTTACTTGAATTATCTAAGAGACATGGGTTTCATAGGAATCCAGTGATGTCATGTTTTTGAATTCAATCCTAGTGATATTGAATGATTGAAATAGAGAAATAAATTTTTAAAATTGAAACATGGATATTGAAATGATGGCTCATGATTTGAAGGAATTAATTGATTAATGTAAATGAAATTCCCTATCTTTTCTTCAGGATTTGAATTTATGAAATTCATGTGAATTTATTTGTTATTATTAATCATGCCTTTAGTGATTGTACAAAATCATATTCTTCGTTATTGAGAAAATTTTTAGACGAAATACTTTTTATTTATTCTTGTGTATATATTTCTTGAGAGATCTTGGGACATGTCACATACTATAACATGTATTGAAACTTTTAAAAGCTACTAACAATGTGAAAACACATTTAAAATGACTGAAACATCTTTTAATAAACCACTTATCCTTAAAATACAACATTTACATCAATCCGTCTTTTATTCCATAGAAAACATTGATGGCCTTGTTAGGGATGAGAAATATTTCAATCCATTTTTATCCATTCCTAACCTATTCCTAGTATATGCATGATATTGTAAAGTTGAAGAGTGGGGGTAAATGCAATAATGGGGTAAGATATGTTATACATTTTACGTAAAATGTGTGGTTGTATTATTGTGATAATTTTAATGGGTTATGGATTCATTCATTGTAATCTATTGTTTTTTCCTCTGAAATATAAAAAAATGAAAATGACAAAAAGAACCAAAATTTGAGAAAAAATTTGTTGTGACTTGGGGAAACCAAAAATCACCATTACTAGACTTGTGTTTTTTATCATATGTGATTAGGTGGTGGAAGTGAGGTTTACTCTAATAATATATTTTGAAAAAATATTAAAAATAAAAAGGTTCATTGTTATATAAAAAAGATTATACAAATAAAAAAATCAAGAGGGTGAAAAATCATTCATTATGAATAAATTTATCATGAAATTACATTGAATTTAAGGGAAATGTGAGGTGATACATTGAAGGGGATAATTACATTACACATTTTATATCATGCATTTTAATTAAGAGATAAACCTCCTCCTTGAGACTTAATGTTTAACATCATCAAATCCTACCAACCTTAAGCCTCAGAGTCATTTGATGCTCTGTTGAAAGTTCTCATGATTTTATATACCTTTAAACTTTATAAATTGGATAAATTAGTTAATTTACCATCATATATTGATCCCCAAAAAGTCTTTCAAGTTGAAAAGTTATTGGGGAGGACAGTGTTGACCCTACCTCCTCAACGTAAGTACATGTCGGGATACACACACCCAATTGATTTTATTCCTCCAGGAATGGAACTAAGACACGTAGAATATTTCATTAATAAATTTACTTAACTTTGGAAACCATTAATGTGGAATGTGTAAGTTATACATTGAAGAAAGCTTCCAAGAAACTTCATCCATAAAACATAACAATCAATAAAAAATTCATAACTCCTATATCATGTGGCGACATAAGATGAATATTTTTTGGAGAACTAAAAAAAATATGAACAATATTTATGAAGGAGGAAATTCATTTTTCTTACATTTATTTTGTCAAAAACAAGACAAATTTTATAGGACAAATTTTGCATTATAAAATAAGGATAGATACTCCTACCCAAATCATATTATTCGATTCCGCTCCATTCCATTCCATCTGAGCCCTTAATAAGGAGATCTCGACCAAGGGAGGCCAACTGAAAATCTCCCCATTTTATTCTTTATTTATTTGTCTTATTTATTTTTTATTGTATTTTTATTTTGTAATTTATATTCATAATAAATGCATGCATGGTTTTTTTTTGTTTTTTTTCTTCCATCTAACCAACATTTTTTTCATATTTTCCTATTCTTTTCTTCTTTTTTTATTCTCATATTATTCACCATGAACTCTTACCCTAAAAAATAATAGGTTATCCAGAGTCTTATCTCAAGGGAGGTATGTGGCAATTTCATTTATTCTGATCCTATATTCCTATATTTTATAAACTTTGTGATGAGAAAAGAGTGGTGTGCATGGGAGTGGCAATATTCCACCATGACACTGAACTCGAACTCATTTTTATTATTCTATTAAATCATTTACCTCCATTATACTAGATACATTATATTCATAAGATGAATTTGAGAATTTCTGTGGTTGAAATGGTATAGGATGGGGCTATGTCTTGGAATATGTCACACTCTCGATCAAGGTGTGTTATCAACCTTGACTATCGGAGGATGAAAAGTTAAAATTTATAGACGCATAAAATATTTCACCCCACTAAAAAAATAATAGTAATTAATGAATGATATATCAAGATTTAATTATATAACATAATTTAAACACCATAAAAAAGAAAAATGGAACCGACAAATAAAAACAAAAAGGAAAAGTTCTTTATTTACTAATCTCATTCTATCATTGCTTGTTACTATAAGTTTTATCAATTAATTTATCTTTTTAATTCCATTAAATTACTAGATTAAATAAAAACCATAAAGAAGTAGATTATGTGATTTAGAATAAGTGAGTGACCTAACTAAAAATACTCCTCATGTGAGGAAACCCTAGTCATCCACTGTGATGAACTAGGAAAACAGTAAAATACTCATTTCCATGCCCTACGACATTCATGAATCTAATATGTTTAAAATGGTGTTCAAGAATCTTTTACAAGCTTTCTAGGAAAATTATTTTTAAAATTATTTCAATTTTCTTTTATAATTTTTCAATTAAAACACATTTCAAAATGATTTCAAGCCTTATTTTACGTTATCAATGTATTTTCAACAATATGATTTTAAACTTATTTATATGCTTTCAAATATTTTCAAAGGAAATGGTTTTCAAATGTTTCTAGTTTTTAAAGAAACTTTTTCAAGGAATAAAGGATATTTTCCTCAAAAATATCTTTAAAATATCCTTCCAAGTCATTTCCCTTCTAAGATGAAATCTGTTTCTATTACTCATGCCCTTCTATGGAATATTCCAAAGGTACTATTCATATTATTTCTTGAATGTATTATGTTTTAAAGGAATGATTCTTATGAAATTTGTTTCTATTTCAGGGGTTATATGATTTTGAAACCCAATACATTCCTCAGTTATTCATACAATGAAATGTTAAAAAAACTTGTACCTTTTTAAAACTGTTATTATATGATAAAATAATTCTTACACCCATTTAATTTCATGGATTATGACATTATTGTTTTATGAGTTTATGAAACATGTATGTATGATTTCACTATGACATAAATGAACCTTGTACCTCCCCCAAATTCATTGTGTAATGATTTATATCTCATGGGATAGACATGAATGGAATGTGAAATGAACTTGATTCAGTATTATAGGGATGCAACATAAAATGACCTCAGTTCAGTAATTAATGGTTGGAACGAGGAGTGAACTCGGTTTAGTAATGCATGGTTGGAATTATGAGTGAACAAGATTCAGAAATATAGTGATGGAATGACATGTAAACTTCGTTTAGTAATACATGGCTAGAACGTGGTGTGAAACTGGTTTAGTAAAGGACATTATCCATCAAGATGGCCTTGCCAACGATGCCTTTACTACTATGGAAATCATATTATATGTTTATGTGACTACCAAAATTCCTTTTCTTATTCCTATGATATGCCTTAATATATTATGTTCATTATTTCCTTATGATTCATGTCTTATGAACTACCTTTAGTTATGTCATGATTCATGTATATGATATTTGATATATAGGTTGTGATTCTCTATTTTCACGATCATGTTCTCATACCATTATGCACATGATTATACTTATATATCTCCCTTATTTACCTTTACTGAGCATTTTAGATCACCTTTTTTTATGATTCTTCCACCGGGTTATAGAGATATGTATTTTCGTTTATATTCCTAAGAAGGCCTCTAGTCAATAAGAGCTTAGTGGGAGAAAATTTAGCTAAATTGTGTACCGTAGTTCATATTTCCAGGTTTCCAAAGGCAGTATACCAGTTATAATATTTGGGAATCTATTTTTATAATGTTTTAATTATTCATCAAATTTTATGTAATGTTAGTTTTTGAAAAGTGGGGGTCATAGTAGTTTCTCTTAGAGGAATGGTTTACACAACCATTGGAAACCAGGATGAGAAAATATTAGTGATATCCCTAGGTATATCTACAAGGATATGTCTAGGGTTGTATCTAAGGATAATTATAAGGAGGTGTTAATGTTTAGGAAAATGTCCTAGAATTTTGGTAAATGATAGAGTAAGTGGTTTTCTAGAAATACATCCCCATATAGATATTACAAGTGGATGTGGTTCTAGAACAAATTTTCCAAAGATTTATAAGTTCGAAAAGATGTTCCAGACCTGAGTCAGGGTAAAATGGTACATGACAAAGGGACATGACTCACACTTGGTATGACACACTTGGGGGATATGATTTGGGAATTCATATACTATTTATGAACCAACATAAATTATTTAAAAATAAGTTCGATATGAATAACATAAGATGAACCAAGGGTGTCATAGATTAAAGAAGGTGTCATGATTTAGACATCCTATAATCAACTATTTTCACGAAATTATGGTTTTCTGCTCTAATAAGTGATTCTCACATTGAAATTTTTGTTTTAGTAAATGGTAGTAACTAGAAAGATCTGGATTAATATTAAAGTTGATGGGCAATTAACTAATGATAAGTCAAGTGGGATGATCATTGGAGTGAAACAAGTTTTGATCATGCCTAATCAGTTTTTACAGAACATGATTAACAAAATGTACCTTAACCAACTCTTGGACTCACCACTAAATAGAAAGAAAGAGTTACCTAAGATTTCAAGTAATTGAGACCATGTAGGAAAGAAGATTTGGTTTCCTTTGTGTCATGGATATGGAAAGAATCACCTAAGTGAATGTATTAGAGGAAAAAGAAGATGTTTTGACTTCAGAAAGAACACAAACAATGTGACTAAAAAAGAAAAATAATGAGTTTAGTTAATGAAATGCATGAGAATGTTGTCCTCCCTAATAAATCATTGAAGTTTAAGTTTTTTATGTATGGAGTAAATAGTCATTATGCATATAAATACCCTAAGATGAAAGCTCTTGAAGGGCACTAGAAAGGTGGTGTGAGTAATGCTTACATTTATGATGATGAAGAGAATATAGATGAAATGATAACAGAAAAAGGTATTGTGTAATAGGATGAGGTAGCCTTGCTAATGGTATAAGGATGAAGTGGGATAATAATAGATTTAGTGAATTTGGATTCCAGAAGTATGTTATATGAAAGGTGAAATATATAAGGATATTCAGTTTATGATTCTTGTTACAGATTTATAAAAATATGTTGAATAATTCTAATGGAATAGAAAAGTGATATAATTTCAAGATGATGTCCCTGGAAAACCCATATTTAAGGTAATAGTAAAACTTAATAGGTTCCTTATGTCACGATAATGTTGTTTGGCTAAAGATATGTGGGATATGAATAAGTATGTTTGAAGGTAATTATTACCTTTGAACTAATTAAGTACTTGTTGAATATTAGTTTATGTTATCGCAGATAAAGTCTAGAAAATCTTGGATTTATGAAATATATCTTGTAATCTATAGAATAAAGAAGCATGCATGTTTTCTAAATGTATTTATTTTAATTCAGTTTATTAATATCTTTCAAGAGAATATATGATGATGGTATTCACATGTTTGGTATGGGGAAACCAAGAACTAATTTATATTAAACGGGGGACTAATGTTAATATGATTACATGGAATTATTTCTATGGTTTTTTATTTCCATATTTCATAAGGGTTTTAAGGTTAACCATTCATTAAAAGTTTATGTTAAACTCTTAATGAAGTATTTCTGCACCGAGGTTTTATTGAAAACCATGGTCAAATTGCTATTTAGTGATTAACTTTATTTCAAGTATTTCCATCATATTTTAGAAATTATAATTGGGTGGTTTTATAAATGGATAACTTGTATGTTGGGTGACCAAAAATCATGTCCAGCATGGACATGTGTCTTGAACCCATGACTGAAGGATGATAAGGGTTTCATGCCTACCACTGGCATAAATAATGTCATAGATAAAATATAATTATTTTTGGGGATTAATTAGCTAGGTTGAAACAATAGAGTTACTCTCTCTGTTTAGAGATTAATGTATTAACCATGTTGAAATTTCTAAATAGTTATAGATAAATAGTTATTCTTTTCATTATTTTATGTGCCTTAAGATCTGATAAAATTTTATTTTCGCACTTTAGGCATCAAAGTTATTTTTTGGACATCCATTACATAAAGTAATAGATGAATTATAAATTGATAAAATAACAACTAAAGAATGAACTTTTTTTATAGAAATATATCAAGTAATTATGTTTCATTATATTCTTTCTCAATAAAATAATTACTCACTGTTATTATAATGATCCAAATAAAATTTGTTGTCCTAATACCAATTTTTTTTTGAACTGATGGACTATTAAATCAACATAGATTTGTGACTTTGAGGCCCCAAAAAATTATTTAATCATTTACTTGTTTGTGATTTATGAACTCAGTCACACCCTATAAATATTTACTATTTTCATTTGTGTCCAATATTCACTCCCAACCTATGTTCTTTTATATGAAAACCATGTTATATGTTACTTTTGGTATCCATTATGGTCCCAGATTTCCATTTTAAGGGATGTTTTTAGTACTCATTTTTACGATTTGGGTTACTATTAATGAAACCTTTAAGTATTAAATCTTTGATAAACCATATAAATTTCTATGGAAAATTTAGTTTAAGGGAGGTAGAATGTAAGGGCATGATATTTTGTGAATTATTATTTTAAAAATTAATTTATCTTTTTGATATTTTTCATTTCATGTGACACTATAAATATTTATATATATATTTATATATTAAAAACTAAGTTAAACATTCCTTTCACACGACAACAACTTGGCTTGCACTACTTGTAATACAGGCTTATCTTGCACGACACGGAACATCGACTTGGCATACCTTACACACAACACAGGTGTTTCTACGAAACATTATTATATTATTGTGATTATTTAAATTATATAATTATTACCTAGCCATTAAACATATTTATATTAGTATTAATAAATAATTTTAAAAAAGTTATTTATAATTTTTTATATAGATAAAAAATATTGGTAATGAATGATATGATTTTAGCTAAAGTAATTTTAGGTTTAAAAATATCAATTTCGAAGCTGAACTGATTTTAATAATAAAAAAAATTATATACACATTTAGAAATTTCATTTTAAAAAATAAACATAATGTTTTAATTTATAATTTCTAAATTATCATATGGTGAAATATATGACTTTTTTGAGAAACCACATTTTTTTATGAATAGTGAAAAATACTAATTTTTTGTTAAAAACTAACAATACATTTAAAAAGTTATTAAGGATAAATTATATATTAAATTAATTTTAAGGTCACATTAGATAAATTATAAATATAATAATATAATTTATATCATTGGAATCATTTTTAGTTTGATGTTAATATAAAAATGTAATAATCTTTTAAACTTCTTTCTACTTTAAAAACCCATAATTTCATCCTGACTGCGTTATTAGCATAAATTTTAATTTTTATGATTCTATGAATTTAATTTTTAAAAACCACCACAAAATATTTAAATAATTATAATTTTATTTTATACTTATATCATGTTGATTTTCTGTGACATTGATTATTAAATGTGATTAAAATTAATCACCGTCATTAAGGTCAAATTAAGATTAATTATATACTAAACCTTAATATTAGGAACCCAACAGACCTATAAAATTATCCAAAATCAATTGGATGGACATATTAATTACATAATCTTTAAATTATTGATTTATCATCATTTTTATGGTTTTTTTTATCTAAGATCATGTGTACACATTACTTACTTTCAAAAATTCCAAGTGAGTCCTTTTTCATCCCTATAAAAGGCCACCACCTCTCCCACCTCATCATACATCTAAAACATCTTAGGATCTGACAAGATGTTCCCCCATACACTTTCCAATATCCCTAACTTCATCCAAGAAGCCTTCAATTGGGAATAAGGAATTCCAATGAAGCCTTTTGGCACAAAACAAATAGAGTTATGCGATTAAGATGTAATGTCATCTCTCGAGTCCTTTCTTTTATTTTTATTATCCACCTCATCATCTCTAATTATTCCATTATTGTATAAAAATAGTACAATAAATATACTAGTATGTTTTTTTCTATTGTTTTGACCTATACATACACACACCTCCATCTAATGGGTAACGAACATACTGTTTATATGTACATTGAACTACCACCTCACTAAAAGATGATTGTTCAAATTTATTTATAGAAAATTATTGTGGAAATTATTATAGAAAATATGTTTATATATGTTATATATCATATTTATAATTTCATTAAGCTTATATATTACTTTTAAAACACATATCATTTTTACTTTCCATTTAGTGTTAATATGGTAATTTCGTTTGAGGGTGTGTGGACTACTACCTCCTCAAGGTTATGTGATTCATTCACACACCACATGAAATGTATTAAGGAAGGATTTTGTGAAAATATATGATATTTATGATATAATAAATCTACATTAACAATTATATATATATATATGTATTTAACTTTGTTTCTCTTAACATAACAATTAAACAGAAATAGTGTTCATGGATACATACGACTACCATCTCCCTAAATGGTGTATTAAATTTCATAACTGTATATTAAATATATTATTAAAATAAATATTTACTGAATATAAATTATATTTATATCATTTTTTTACATTCTGGACACAAGATGTAATCATAAGGACCAACAATATTACAAATTAAGACACATACGAAAAACGAAGAAAATATTTCCCAAAGTGAAACTTTAACATAGGATGGTTAACAAGTGGGTTATATAAGGTTGTAATAAAACAATATATAGACTTATATATAATAATATTGTTAATTATAATATTTCTAAACAATTTATATTTATTATAAAGTTATTTTTAATGAGTACGATGAGAGTCAGGACACAAGGTAATGGGATTTCATCTCACTTTTTATTTCTTTGAGATACATACTATGTTCACAACTCATTATGTTTTTTCTGGGTATATACTACCCATTATTGTATTATATGTATCTTATACCTAAATTTATGGGTATTCAAATATTCATTTTAAGATTTTTTTTAGTGGGGTTTATGTTCCAAAAGTGACCAAATAGGTAAAATAGTTTTGTCTCAATTTTCCTTCTTTGAGACTCATGTTTTTTTATGAACCAAAATTCTATTTCAAGGTGTATAAACATAAATTTTAAAAGTAATATAATTAACATAATTATTTAAATGATATTTTATGATTCATGTAATTTAATTTTATTATATGGAGAGTACGATCCCGTGTTACCATGTTATAAGAGATTATCGAGAAAATCTCATCGCTTTTCAAGTTTGTCAATATTTGTGCTTCTTGGATGATATATTACAACCCATATCTCTAGATTTTCATGAATTTTCGTCCCATATGGTTATTAATGATATAAAAATGTATTGGTTCCATATTTATACTCTTTGGTACATAAGATAGTTAATAAATTGTTTTTAAGAAAGCCAAACTTTTCCCTCTCTTCGGTCGTAAAACCATGTTCCCTAAAAAGGGTTCAAAATATATTTTACAATTATCTTATGATAATTAAAATATGTTTTTACCCAATTATTATTTTACCAATATCTTAAAAGGAGTACTATTGTTTCATTACGAATAAAGGATATTTCTTATATTTTTTCGATGTAAATGAAATATGGTTTTTACCTTGTACAACATGTATAGATTTATCCACCATCAATCCTTTGATGTTTTATTTTTATTTTTAAAGATTATTTTTTCAATAAATATTTTTGATAATTATTGTAACACCCCGAGATTTTATGAAAAATATTCTTTTTAATTTCATTAATGTCTTGTGTTGTACGCTAAACCAAAAGGAGCATGCACAACACGCAACCTTGACTTGCCTTGCATTACACGCAATCGCAACATTCCTCGATAGCGTGTGTAGTACGCAATACCGAGTTTCACTAAACAACAAAATGCTATTAAAATATTATTAAAACCAGCTGTTATGAATAGTAATAACCACTTTCTGAAATTTTGTAAATTTTATTTTTCAAAATGGACTTCATTTTTGGATTCTGAATATTGAAATTAGCTTAGGGTGAAATTTTGGTACTTTTCGGATAACTTTCATATTCTGATGAATACTGAAAATTACTAAATTTTAATTAAAAACAACTTTTTTAATCGAAATAATTAATAGTGATAAATTATTAATTTGAGTGGTTTTAAAGTATATTTTCAATATATTTTTACAATTTAATACAATTTTGGTCATTGGATGTAATTTCACATTTAAACCAATTATAAACAAGTGTCAATCTTTTGATAGTTATTATCTCTTAAAAACACGCTATTTGTTTTGACGATGGGAATTAATTTTCAAATTAGTAAATGTAGCTGATATGTTTTGAATTTGATAAAACAGACATCATTTTTTAATTCATAATATCAAATATAGCTTAGGCCTATTTTTTGGTATTTTTCTGGAAACTTTCATTTTTTGATGAATAGTGAAACCACTAAGTGGTAGTTAAAAAAACAGAATTTTTCATAAAAAATAATTTTACCGCTTCTTTGAGTGGAATTTCAAAAATCCGAGAGACACGGTTTATTTCAGTAAGTAAAATGTGGTTCAATGAGATTAAAATAATTTTTGGTGAATAGTAACTTTTTACTTTTTTACCACGTTTACAAGTAAATAGTGTAATTAAGGGTAAAAATGATATTATTATTACCCTAACACATGTCCTAATTCTATTGGATAAGTATAATTCGACCAGAAACAAACTTAGGGATAAAATATGACCATTTAGGCCCACATGGATTAGAATAGGACATTTATTATTAATTTATTCAAAGAAGGGTTAAAATAGTTAAAATCAATGTTTAATAAGTAAATCATGTTCAATATAGGGTTATACATAAGATAAATTGAACTATAAATATTCATTAGAAATCTAAAAAGATTTCCTACATAATGATATTTAATTTTTAATTTTTAGATGTTATATAATTTGATTTATTTATGACACAATGATGATGCAATAATTATTTTATTAATGAAATATTGACATAATTGATTTTATAAATACCCAAATAAATGTAATTTGAGACTTTTTATGAATTCCACTAATTTTCTAGGTTAATATGACATGTTATTATTGATTTAATTAACTTTTTTAGAACTAATCACTCTGTTATGATTTTCACAAAAATCAATTACTAAATAGTGTCAAAATTGACATAAAATAGTTTTTAAAATAAATATTATATTATTAATTGTTATTTTATTCCTAAAAATATAAGGATAAAACAATTACTTAGATAAGTTTATATATATTAATAATAAACATCTTTGGGTTCGTTTGGCTTTTTATAGTTAGTTTATTAACCTTATAGTGTAAGAAAACAAAAAGACACGGTAAAAGTAAAATTATCTAACTTAATGTTAAATATAAATTATAAGATTAAAATAGGAACCCAAACTTGTCTAAATTCTATTGGATGAGGGGATATTGACCCATCCCCACCTTAGATTCTAAATAAACCAATTTTAAGGTATTTAAAACCGAATATGACTTTATAATAAAATAATATTTTTAGTTATTTCAAAGGTGCCCCTCTCCTCCCTTATAAAAGGGCACCTCCTCCCTCTCTTCCTCACACCACTTTGAGCCTTCAAGATCGGCCAACCCCTGCCCACTTCTCTTCTCCAATTCCCTAGAAACCTCCTAGAGGTCTGGGTCTTATTCAAAGACCAATTTTAGTGCCCTAAGAGGAGGACTCAAAGAGGCGCTTCAAAGAAGAGGTAATGTCCATTACCGATTCTTTCAAATTTATTTCTTCTTCCACTTCTTCTTCTTGGGTTGTTTCATTATGAAGTAATAACATAGGTATCACTCATATACTGATATGTTATTATAAGTATGAAACAACCCTATTTAACCATCTATCCATCCTACGGAAAATGAAATCACCGCGCGTGCGTACGTATAGAATACCGTCTCCACGCCGTGGTGTAATCTATTTTCCACCACCACCTTACTTGGATGGGTATAATGGTGTACATAATAACTATATATGATTATTGTAAAGTGATACTGATTCTTAAATAGTATACATACACTCCAATACAATTCCATGATCATGAGAACGATATCATCGCTCGTGCGTACGTACGGAATACCGTCTCCACGACGCGATGAGATTCATTCTCCACGTTAACCATTCATGAATTACTATAAAGTATATATAATAAGTAATAATGAAATATATGACATAATAATGATACTGGATTTATGTTTATATATATTTATTTCATCTACCTAATTCCATTCAACTCCATAAGGAAACGAAAACAGCGTTCATGCGTACGTACGGCCTACCGTCCCCATGAACGGTGTATTTCTTTCCATTTACTGATCTATTATATTTATGTATATTCTGAATATATATTATTTATAAATAATGGATTATATTCTGGAATTAAGTAATCGTGATCTAAGTAATCATATGACTAATTACAATTCAAAACAAGGATGACAAATGAAACGATTTTACCTAAAACGCTTTTTAACATGGAATTTACAAAAGAACGGGTAAAACAAAGTCATAAGTGAGCCATATATGATATAATAACAATGACTATGATTATGTAATAAGTAAATGACATTATTTAAATCATTATACAGGAGTGTTGGACACTTATGAAACAAATCAGACCTAAGGTAAGGGAAAATATCACAATCTCATTTTTATCCGAGATTGTTTATACTTCGGTATTTACTGGGGTGTATTTTATCATCCACATCCATGTTTCCTCAATATGTAATATTTATATCCTTATATAATATTTTATATCAAATTTTACCCTTTGGTGAGTTTTTAGTAAAAGATATGAAAGGAATCTTTTGTCTTTCTTCGTACGAGGTACTTTTTGACTTTTCCGACAAAAGTACGAGAAGAATGTTTTTTTAACTTATACGGCATTAATGGATTTTTAAGACATTATTTCCAAGAAGTTTCCTTTACAAGTTTTCAAGTTTATTTTTAATCAGCTTATTTTAGTTTAAAATCGTATGACATGTTAAGAAAAGAAAATGGTTTTGAAAGGATATTTTCCTCAAGAATGGAGTTCAAGTGTTTTATCAAAATTATTTTCCATATAAGATAATATAGGGTTATGTTTCTATCCCTATTGTTACATGGATTTGATTATGTTGTGATGGAAATATTTTTATGAATTCCTTTATCTTATATGAATTGTTTTATGATGTCATGTTGTTTAGGAATCCCATTTTTACTACATGGGTTATCCAATGATGTATGATTTATCATTTTGTGGCACACATAAGAATGGTATCATTATGAGATGGGTGGGACCTATATCTCCCTCCAATGCATTGGGTGAAGATTTATATCTCATGAGATAGACATGGCTGGAAAGGAAAGTTAAACCAGTTCAGTAATACATGACTGGAACGAGGAGTAAACACGATTCAGAAAGGGACTTTGTCCACTAAGATGGTCTTGGCAGCAATGCCTTGGAAACTATAAAAATCATATCATGTGCTTAATGGTTTCCACAATTACATGTTTAATTCCCATGATATTTTATCATTCTTAATGTTTCTTTATGATCTATGCCTTACGTACTTCCATGTTTTATGTCATTGCTCAAGATGTTGATGTTTAATCATTATGTTCATGTTTTTAAGTTCAAATGTATATATTATGTTTTATTTTATCCATGCATACCCTTACTGAGCATTTCAGATCACCCTTTTTATGTTTTCTTTTCCCCAGGATATATAGAAAGGTTATAAGTAAGCAAAAAAAGGGGAAGATCTTTATGGGAGATGTTGAAGATCTTTCACCACGATTAGAAGATTTTATTCCGAGTTTCCAAAGACAATAAACTATTACGGTCCTTGTGTGTATATTTTTGTTTTGTATTATGTATTCCATGAAAGTAATGTAATTTCCATGTACGTCAAGCTTCGGGTCTCTACATTTGGTATCAGAAGAAAGGTTTAGTCAACCTTTGGAAACTAGGATGCGAAAACGTTAGTGAGATCCCTAGAGATATTTCTAAGGTATGTCTAGGGATGTCCCTAAGGATAAGTATACATATAAGATATACTCCTAGAACTATGTTAATGATATTAGATTAAACCAAAGATGTTAGATACTGAAGTTACTCCCCCTTTATTATAAGTTTTTCCTCTCAAACTATTCTTTTTGGGTTTTAGAAAATGGCTAGAAACAAGATGATTCACAATAATGGAGGATATGATGGACAATGGAATGATATTCTTCATGTGAAATCTAATGAAATGGTATTTGGAAGTCCAAACATCATTATTATGCCGAATCAGCAATCTCATAATATGATCAATAAAGTAAAATTTGGTAAGTTTCTTGACTGGGATAATAAGAGAAAGATGGTGTTTCATGATGATCATAGAGGAAAGAAAGTTCAATTTCCCCTATGTAAATCATGTGGGAAGAGGCATCAAGGAGAATGTTTCAAAGGAAATTGAAGATTCTTTGGGTTGGAAAAGAAGGACACAAAGCCAGTAAGTGCAAAGGAAAAGTTTCAGTTAACACCATGGACATGGATAATGGTATTGCTACGACATCAACAATGGTTAAATGTTTTAAATGTTGAATGTACGGGCATTATTCAAACCAATTCCCTAAGGGAAAGTCTCATGAAGAGAATCAGTATGGTCGTATGGGTATTATTTATGTTGATGATGATGAAGATACTACAAATGATATGTGAGATGAATGAATTGTTGAAGCTCGGTCAATGGTTTAAGAAGGTAGTGGAATGATTACATGTTTATCAAGTGTAATGTTGAATAAGTAATCTCATGGTACTATGGAATAAAGAGACATCTAAGGATTGTTACACTGTTTCCCTTCCTTGAGTTTTGAATGTGTATGATTAATGGAACGAGTATCCATTAAAGGTTATTCATATATTTTTTGAATGTAGATGATATGCGCATAATGAAGGGATAAGGAGAAAATTAAATGTTTGATAGTATTCATGAGCTCATGACTGATATAAGGAGAAGGTTATATCATGGTTTGAGTATATAGAATTTTTGGCTTTGGTATGTGGAAAGAGTTAACTTTTGACAGCATTCATGTTTTCACTAAGTTTTAATGGGTATTAATTTTTCAAGAGAATACATGATTAAGGTATTCACATTATTGGAATGTGACCAACAAGATATATGGGGGATAAATGATGGTATTCACATGCTTGGTTGATGACATTTCAAGTAATCGTTTTCTTTATACTAT
Source organism: Viscum album (assembly GCA_963277665.1). Classification (NCBI taxonomy): domain Eukaryota; kingdom Viridiplantae; phylum Streptophyta; class Magnoliopsida; order Santalales; family Viscaceae; genus Viscum; species Viscum album. The sequence continues at coordinate 1,317,638,960 of OY728136.1, read as the reverse complement.
GACCTTGGACCGAAGTATTTTAGATTAGCCTAATGATTGGAATGGATTATGTTGGACATAAGTTAGTATTGTTTAAGGGTAGAACTTTTTTTTTGATATTATTTATGGGATGTTATAGTAATGTAGTTTTAGAAAAAGGACAACCTGCAGGACGGGCGACAGCCCATCGCGTCGGACAAGGCTGTGGGAATCGAACCCACAACCGAAGTGCGACTGGCCTTTATTGCCTACCACTGGCCTACAGGAAGTCCCTATTTAGTAGAAATTAGTTTTATTATATTAAGTAGTATTATATATGAAGAATAAGTCAATTTTATGAACCATATATGATTAATCTCACTATATATGAACTTATATGTTTTTTGATAACTTTTCTATCCTTTTGTTTCAGACAGATGGAATGACCCATCATTCTATCACATGATCTGCTAACACATCAAGAATGACAAATTCAACTTCATTTCATTAAGGGATGAAGTGGAAATTGTTCAATTCATGAACAACAGTGAGATTGTACCAAAATCATGTATATATTTCTTTTAATTCATCAACTTTAGGGAAATGATCTTGAAAACCAAAAATTTCATCTTAGTGACCTTATATCCGATGAATTAGATGGTACCTTAGATCATCACAAATCTATGGCTTTATGATTGTTGGCTTTTTCATAGCCATGTTCTCTACCACTCTCTATCAGAACATGATGGTTAGATTTCTCTTCCATATCCATATTTCCACCTATGTGGAAACCCAGTGATTAGTTTATTTGGGTAACTGTTACGTTTCATAATTTTGTTTTTAAATATTGGTTTTGTTATTCATTTTTACGATGTGGGTTTCTATTAAATAAACTTTCAATTAGTAAACCATTTATAACCCTGACAAATTTCGAGGGCGAAATTCATTTTAAGGGGGGTAGAATATAACACCCCGAGATTTTATGAAAAATATTCTTTTTAATTTCATTAATGTCTCGTGTTGTACGCTACACCAAAAAGAGCTTTCACAAGACGCATCCTTGACTTGCCTTGCATTACACGCAATCGCAACCTTCCTCGATAGCGTGTGTAGTATGCAATACCGAGTTTCACTAAACAACGATATGCGATTAAAATATTATTAAAACTAGCTGTTATGAATAGTAATAACAACTTTCTGAAATTTTTTAAATTTTATTTTTCAAAATGGACTTCATTTTTGGATTCGGAATATCGAAATTAGCATAGGGTGAAATTTTGGTACTTTTCGGAAAACTTTCATATTCTGATGAATAGTGAAAATTACTAAATTTTAATTAAAAACATCTTTTTTAATTGAAATAGTTAATAGTGACAAATTATTAATTTGAGTGGTTTTAAAGTATATTTAGAATATATTTTTACAATTTAATACAATTTTGGTCATTGGATGTAATTTCACATTTAAACCAGTTATAAACAAGTGTCAATCTTTTGATAGTTATTATCTCTTAAAAACACGATATTTGTTTTGAGGACGGGAATTAATTTTTAAATTAGTTAATGTAGCTGATATGTTTTGAATTTTAAAAAATAGACATCATTTTTGAATTCATAATATCAAATATAGCTCAGGCCTAATTTTTGGTATTTTTCTGGAAACTTTCATTTTTTGATGAATAGTGTAACCACTAAGTGGTAGTAAACTTAATTTTTCATAAATCATAATTTTACCGCTTCTGTGAGTGTAATTTCAAAAATCCAAGAGACATGGTTGATTTCAGTATGTAAAATGTGCTTCAATGAGATGAAAATAATTTTTGGTGAATAGTAACTTTTGATTTTTTTTTACCACGGTTAAAAGTAAATAGTGAAATTAAGGATAAAAATTATATTATTATTACCCTAACACATGTCCTAATTATATTGGATAAGTCTAATTCGACCAAAAACAACCTTCGGAATAAAATATGACCATTTAGACCCAGTTGGATTAGATTAGGACATTTATTATTAATTTATTCAAAGAAGGGTTAAAATAGTTAAAATCAATGTTTAATAAGTAAATCATGTTTAATATAGGGTTATACATAAGATAAATTAGACTATAAATATTCATTAGTAATATAAAAATATTTCCTACATAATTATATTTAATTTTTAATTTTTAGGCATTATAGAATTAAATTTATTTATGACACAATGATGATGCAGTAATTATTTTATTAATGAAATATTGAAATAATTGATTTTATAAATACCCAAATAAATGTAATTTGAGACTTTTTATGAATTCCACTAATTTTCTAGTTTAATATGACATGTTAGTATTGATTCAATTAACTTTGTTTTAACTAATCATTCTCTTATAATTTTCACAAAAATCAATTACTATATAGTGTCAAAATTGACATAAAATAGTTTTTAAAACAAATATTATATTATTAATTTTTATTTTATTCCTAAAAATATAAGGTTCGGCCAAATGACTTAGATAACGTTATATATATTAATAATAAACAACTTGGGGTTCGTTTGGCTTTTTATAGTAAGTTTATTAACCTTATAGTGTAAGAACACAAAGAGACATGGTAAAAGTAAAATTATCTAACTTAAAGTTAAATATAAATGATAAGGTTAAAATAGGAACCTAAACTTGTCTAAATTCTTTTGGATGAGAGGATTTCGACCCCTACCCACCTTATCTTAGAATTAAATCAATTTGGAGCTATTTAAAACCAAATATGACTTTATAATAAAATAATATGTTTAGTTATTCCAAAGGTGCCCCTCTCCTCCCTTATAAAAGGGCACCTCCTCCCTCTATTCCTCACACCACTTTGAGACTTTAAGATCGTCCAACCCCTACCAAATTCTCTTATCCACTTCCCTAGAAACATCCTAGAGGTCCTGGTCTTATTCAAATACCAATTTTAATTCCCTAAGAGGAGGACACAAAGAGGCACTTCAAAGAAGAGGTAATGTCCGTTACCGATTCTTTCAACTTTATTTCTTCTTCCACTTCTTCTTCTAAGGTTATTTCATTATGAAGTAATAACATCAGTATCACTAATATACTGATATGTTATTATAAGTATTAAACAACTCTATTTAACCATCTATCCATCCTATGGAAAACGAAATCACCGCGCGTGCATACGTACGGAATACCGTCTCCACGCCGTGGTGTAATCTATTTTCTACCACCACCTTACTTGGATGGGTATAATGGTGTAAATAATAACTATATATGATTATTGTAAAGTTATATTGATTATGAAATAGTATACATACACTCCAATAAAATTCCACCATCATGAGAACGATATCATCGCTCGTGCGTATGTACGGAATACCGTCTCCACGACGCGATAAGATTCATTCTCCACGTTAACCATTCATGAATGATTATAAAGTATATATAATAACTAATCATGAAATATATGACATAATAATGATACTGGATTTATGTTTATATATATATATATTTCATCTACTTAATTCCATTCAACTCAATAAGGAAACGAAAACAGCGTTCATGCGTACGTACGGCCTACCGTCTCTATGAACGATGTATTTCTTTCCCTTTACTGATCTATTATATATATGTATATTATGAATATATATTATATATAGATCATGGATTATATTATATAATTAAGTAATCATGATCTAAGTAATCATATGAATAATTACAGGTCAAAACAGGGACGACAAAGGAAACGATTTTACCCAAAACGCGTTTTAACATGGAAGTTACAAAAGAACGGGTAAAAAAAATTCATAAGTGAGCCATATATGATATCATAACAATGTGTATGATAATGTAATAAGTAAATGAAATTATTTAAATCATTATACAGGAGGTTCGGACACTTACAAAGCAAATCGGACCTAAGGTAAGGGAAAATATCACAATCTCATTTTTATCCGAGATTGTTTATACTTTGGTATTTACTGGGGTGTATTTTATCATCCACGCCCATGTTTCATCAATATTTAATATTTATATCCTTATATAATAGTTTATATCAAATTTTACCATTTGGTGAGTTTTTAGTAAAAGATATGAAATGAATCTTTTGTCTTTTTTTGTACGAGGTACTTTTTGACTTTTCTGACAAAAGTACGAGAAGAATGTTTTTTTAACTAATACGGCATGAATGAATTTTTAAAACATTATGTCCAAGAAGTTTCCTTTACAAGTTTTCGAGTTTACTTTTAATCAACTTCTTTTAGTTTAAAATTTTATGACATGTTATGAAAAGAAAATGTTTTTGAAAGGATATTTTCCTCAAGAATGGAGTTCAAGTGTTTTGTCAAAATTATTTTCCATCTAAGATAATATAGGGTTCTGTTTCTATCCCTATTTTTACATGGATTTGATTATGTTGTGATGGAAATATTTTTATGAATTCCTTTATCTTATATGAATTGTTTTATGATGTCATGTTGTTTAAGAATCCCATTTTTACTACATGGGTTATGCAATGATGTATGATTTATGATTTTTTGGCACACATAAGAATGGTATCATTATGAGATTGGTGGGACCTATATCTCCCTCCAATGCATTGGGTAAAGATTTATATCTCATGAGATAGATATGGCTAGAACGGCAAGTTAAACCAGTTCAGTAATACAGCACTGGAACGAAGAGTGAACTCGATTAAGAAAGGGACTTTGTCCACTAAGATGGTCTTGGCAGCAATGCCTTGGCAACTATGGGAATCATATCATGTGCTTAATGGTTTCCACAATTACATGTTTTATTCCCATGCTATTTTATCATTCTTAATGTTTCTTTATGACTTATACCTTACGTACTTCCATGTTTTATGTCATTTCTCAAGCTTTTGATGTTTAAACATTATGTTCATGTTTTTAAGTTCAAATGTATATAGTATGTTTTATTTTATCCATGCTTACCCTTACTGAGCATTTGAGCTCACCACTTTTATGTTTTATTTTCCCCAGGATATATAGAAAGGTTTTAGGTAAGCAAAAAAAAGGGGAAGATCTTTATGGGAGATGTTGAAGATCTTTCACCATGATTAGAAGATTTTATTCCGAGTTTCCAAAGACACTAAACTATTACGGTCCTTGTGTGTCTATTTTTGTTATGTATTAAGTATTCCGCAAAAGTAATCTAATGTCCATGTACGTCAAGATTCGGGTCTCTACATTGATTTTGGAAGAAATGATTTTTAAATTGTTTTATATCTTCTTTTATATGATTTCAAGGGATATGATTTTCAAAATGCATTTAACCTGTTTTATTATTTTTCAATGAAAATGGATTTCAAAATGATTTCTAGACACATTTTTATGATTGAAATTTATTTTCAAAGAAATGGGTTTTGAAATGTTTTCAATCTCCTTTTATAAGATTTAAATGAAAAATGTTTTCATGTATTATTTATTGGTTTTCAATGTATTTTCAAAGAAAATGTTTTCAAAAGGTTTTATGTTTTAAATAACTTTTTTCAAAGAACAAAGCTTAATTTCTCAATGAACTATTTCAAAATATCCTTCCAAGTTATTTTTATTATAAGATTACATTCATTGATGTTACTCATTCCCTTCTAGGAAATAATCCAAAGGATATATTCATATTATTTTATTAATGGTTTATGTTTGGATGGAATGATTCTTATGACACTGGTTTCTCATTCATGGGTTATATAATTTTGATACATGATTATTTTGGGGGGTTATGTTCACGATGAAATGATTATGAAACTTGTACATTCTTCAACGTGTTATGATATTATTTCTTGTTTATTATACCAATTACATTTATTGTTTTATGACATGATTATTTTTTATTTTGTGTCACATGTATGTATGATTTCACTATAAGATAGGTGGGACCTATATCCCCCTCCAATAAACTATGTTAAGATTTATATATCATGAGATATACATGGATGGAATGATATATTAACATAGTTTAGTATTACAAGTATGGAATAAGAAATAAAATTGGTTCCTTATACAGGGTTGGAATGAGGAGTGAACTTGGTTCGGTAATACATGGTTGGAAAGAGGAGTGAACTTGGTTGAGTAATATAGGGCTAGCACAAAGAGTGAACTCGGCTCAATAATACAGGGACTGAATGCGGTGTGAACCCCATTCAGTAGTGGACATTTTCCAGGAAGATGTCTTTGTTAGTGAGGTCTTGACTACTTTGGAAACAATATTATATTCTATTGTGTCTGCCATAATTCAATGCTTTAATCCTTTGTTATGATTTCGTGGATTATGTTCATTATTTACATATGATACATGGAATATTAACTGCCATTATTTATTCCATGATTCATGTATATGATCTTTTATATGCAGGGTATGATCTTTTATTTTCATAATAACGTTCTCATACCCTTCTCCCCATGATTATTCTTACATATCTCCCTTTTTTACCCTTACTATGCATTTAGGCTCACCCATTTTTATGATTCCTTTCCCCAGTTTATGAATACTATTTTTAGGTATATGTACTAAAGTTGGAGATCTTTATGGGAGATGTAGAGGATCATTCACCAGGATAGAAGATCATGTTTCCATGTTTCCAAAGACACTAAGCTATTACTGTCCCTGGGAATGTATTTTTATAATGTACTGAATATTCATCTAATATAATTTAATATCCATGTATGTAAATCATATGTTCTTTTTCCAAGTGTATTGGTCATTTTTTCCCTTATGATTAATGTTTAGTTCCCTTTTAAGCTAGTTTTTCTCTTAATCACTGAAATTAATTTCAATCGCATTCACTAATACATTTCTTCAAAAACTAATTTGACCTTATTAGACATTATAAATTATTCTGATTCCAAATTTTAAATCCATTTTCACAAATTTCAATAAAAAATTAATATAAATTATTTTATATTTAAGCTCACGAACAGGACGACAATGCGGGTTTTTAAAGTAAAAATGTTCAAATATTTGCTATGTTTTTATTCCCAATATCAAAGTGAAATTGATTCCAATAACCTAAATTGGATTAATTGACACAAATTTAATATAATTATACTTTAAAAAATTAATAATATGATTTAACCATATAAATAAACTATATGAAAATCTTTTTTGGGTTAAAATTTAATAATTTTCACTACTCATTAAAAAATGAAACTTCATAGAAAATTACAAAAAAATAATTCAAACCTAATTTTTATGTTCTGATTTAAAATATTAAGTTTATTTTTATAGGTATGTTTTATAATATTTAAAAAAATATTTAATTAGGTTCTCCATTAAAATGGTATAAATGTTCTTTAATAAAAATATAGGTTTTTTTGTATAACATTGGGATTATTCTTATCTTATTCCTATCAAATCAATTAGATGAATATAAAAAATATATGATTGAATATTATATATATATATATATATATTTCAATAATAAAACTCACTAATTGTAATTAATTTAATTCATTGGGCTAAAACAACTTTGGTGGCTTTAAAAATACTTTTCTATAAAAACATTCCTTTATGTTCAATTGGTTTTTCATTAATTTCTAATTAAATATTAACCAATGAATTCCTTTGATATGTGTGTAAACCAGATATTTTCAAATTTTATATAATCCTATTCATTAATACTATTTTAAATCTAGGTTATATCAAAATATATTAAATAAAAATATTTTATGAATATATTGTTGTTTGGTAAAACTCGATTTTGCGTGTAATTCAAGCCATTAAAGAAACTCGTTGTTTCGTGCGACGTATGCTAACTCAGTGATATTTCAATTGAATTATATAAAATATATTTAATTTATTAACAATATTTAAAATATTCAAAATTATTTGGTTATTATATTCCCTTTCATTCTTTGGGTTGTGTGGCATATACGCTATTGAATATAATGTTCATACTTTTGATTTTCTTGTTTTACATTCTCACCACAATAATTAAATTATGTCATCACAGTTTAAACTCAATCTTGGTGATATATTGTTTGATATTTCATATGTTTAAATCCCACATCATGATAATTCATTTTAAAACATTCTATATAAAACATAGAATGGGACCTGCAAAGGTCACACAAAATAACATATGTCTAGGTCTATAATTAAGAGAACGTTTGTGGAAACTAGCGATACATACTTGTAGGAAAATTGTAAAAATTTATTGTGAGATATTGAGGTAATAAATCATAAAAAATTGAATGATAAATGTAATTTTTAGGGATAAAATTCCCCAAATATATGATGATTTAGAAGAAAATTTGTTCAACAAAAATTAAGGTATTAAGACCACAAATTTTTTATGAGACTTTTCCTAATGGTGAGGAATTATTTCATTGACCATGAATACAAAGAAATATACTTATATTATATATATATATAAGAAATTTTATCTTTTATTTCAAACAATTTATTATTCACCCAACGATTATCTTCCAAGCTTGAAGCACTACAATACACATTTAACGAATCATAACACCCATAAGAGTGAAAAGTCAAACTACTTATATCTAACTATCTTATAAAGATAATATGGATAATACATTAATATATATACATAAAAATAAACACTATATGTTTATCATTAATAAATATTCATAAAATATTTTAACAAAAAACAATATTACATTATCCAAGACATTAAGTAGGTCAATGGTTGGCATAAAACACTTATCATCTTGCAGTCATGGGTTTATGACCCACATACTTTACGGACGGAATTGGTTTTCACCCACCATATAGGTTTAGATTTTCTAAAAAAATTAATATAATTTCAAAAATAAATATGATGGAAATCCTTGAAATAATTTTAATCACAAAATATGCTTTTATATATGGTTTTCAATATAACCTCAATATATAAATACTTATCCTCTTATTTTCACATAGGTCTTTCATTAGTCTAATGTTTATATATAATATCATTTTTAGTATTTACAATCATGAAATGTTATCTTCGATCTAAAACACATTATATTTAACCAAGGTTATTTATTATATATCCAAATCCTTTTTAATGGTTTCTAAATAAAATCTGATTAATATTAAGCATATCCCCCAGGAGTGTAAAACCCAATGCATAATAAGGCTTGTTATTGTGTACAGGGTTATTCTGAGTCAATCCTGATCCAACTTATTAGAATTGTTTCCTCTAGGTACATCAATGATAGGACCACATCCACCTGTAGTATTCAGATATGGATGAATTTCTAGGAATACCCACAAAATCTCTACCTAAATGAAATTGTAGGATGTTCTTCTATTATTATCATAAAATTATACCTTACTGTTATGTGAAATAATTAATGTTTTCATACATATAGTTCCAAATAATTATACAAAATATTATTTGATACCAACTATAGGGACCCAACCCTAGTAATCTTGGATTTGGTGGCTACTACCATTACCTTGTAATTATTACAAGGAATCAAATCCCAAATAACCAATCAATTTATTAGCCTTCTTAAACTAGACAAATACATGTGTCTTTTATTATAAATGAATAAAATAATTACATTTTAAGTTTTCTTCATTCAGGTATAAATGTATTCAATCAAGTATATCCCTACATATATTTTATGGTATGCTTCATATATTCCTAGGGAAAGAGATTAAATAAGGGTTAGATCAAATTCTCAGTAAGGGTAAAGTATATCATAATCTACAATGAATCAATAAGAATAATAATTATAACAAGGTCAATAATTGAACACACATACCATCTAATCAAGAAACTGAGAATTATGTTCATAAACTATAAGTAACGGTAATAACGTGAAACCACATTCAATTCAAATAACATGATACAAAATCAATATGGAATGGTAAAAAGAAGAAACACATGTCATTTTATCAATTAACTCAGAATGAAATTCATCCATATATATATCGATAAAAAATATCATGAATAAATAAGAATTGAATAAAAAAGAGTGGAATTATTAATTATTAGATGTCTTGTCTAAGGAACATGACAACCACTACTTTTAAGATATATCTTTCAAACTATTTAATAATATAGGTAGAAACCAGTCTATTCATTTTGAAAATAAACTCTAATGGTTTTTCTTCAATTAGATTCATCTCATTAGACTAATGATGCATCAAGGGGATTTCCTTAACCATTTTCTGACCAATAGGGAGTACCTTATACGGTCCTCAACCAGTATATTACTATCCCAAACATTACATATATAGATTAAAAAATATGCCTTATCAAATATCCCTATTGAATAAATAAAACATATTTATCAATACATCCACAAATAATAAAACAACATTAAAATTAAACACCATATGAAAATGGTATATAGTTTAGGAAATAATCCTATCCATGAAAAATGATATATATATTTAGGTTAAATTCTTTGTCAATTGACCATAGAGAATTATATATTTCTAGGGGACTAAAAGGAATCTACGAAGTGAATGTGATTAATATCCTTAAAAATTCAATCATAAACTATCTAGAAGAATATTAAGGATGGTATCAATAAAACATATCCCATGTGAAGTAAAAAATAAAGGTTTTTTGTCTTAGATGAATTGAAATACTATAAAAAGAACTGTCAAAAACATTCTTAGGAAAACATTATTTTGTTTAAAAAACCCATTTTGAAAAAACATTTCATTGAAAAGAACATTGAAAATATTTTATTTTAAAATTAAACATTAACATATTCAATGAAATATTTAAATAAATGATAGTTATTAAATCTGTAAATGCTGTAGAATGTAAAAAGAACATTTCTTTTTCATGGTAAAAAGGATATAAAAATTCCAAGTTCAGAAAGAAATAAAAAGATTCCATTGAAAACATTGGAAAAAGAAATAAAGGGTAAATATTTATTTACTAAATCATTTTTAAAATGTTAAAAAATTGAAAACATTTTAATTAAAAATTATTTTAATTAGAATACATCTTCTCTGGCTAAAATGAGAAATGAATTCGGGATTTTTTAAAAACATTTTCTAAAACATTTTGATTATTAAAAGATGTAAAATGGTTCTATTACATGAAAACGTTAATGAATAATAAAAGGAGATGAAAATGAAATTTTTCATTGAATAATGGTCAAGTAATTTTATTGAATTGAAATACCATGGAAATATCATTAAAAGTATTCTTTACGTAAGTAATATTTAAACATTCCAAAGTGTCACATTCTCCTTTGAAACATTTGAAATCATAAAACTAATGAAATAATAAATTAAATAAAGGTTTTAAATAAATTAAGATAAAGTAATTCAATATATAAAATATATAAATTAGTAGTATATACACCATAAATAATAATTAAGTGTTGAATATGACATTTATCACACAGATGTAAAATGGGAGATTAAAATCACATACCTTGAGTCGGATTTGTCTCGTGTGTCTTTATATTTATGAATATAAAAATTATGTTAATTATTTAATTTATTAAGAACCTTTTTCATCTTTATCATTACTTTTATTTCACTTATTACCATGTTGTATTCAACTACTTACACAATTAATTTTATGTCAGGTATTTTGACCAAATTCAGTTCATGTGACAAAAAGGACTTTGGTTGGTAAAATATGGTCAAAGGGGTCATTATATAACATACAAAGAATAAAAATAATGAAATAAATATCATATTTATACATAAATTAAAATTTTAAAACCAATAATTAAATGTGTTTATGAATAATCTACCAACGTTACAATCATGAAGATGGTAGGTCGTACTTACCCATAAGTAACATTCCAATTTTGTAATGATCATTATGGAAATAAGGTTAGTAATAATATATCATTACAAAATTATCATTATATAAAAAATTCCATGTTATTTAATCATATATAATTATATAAATAATTTATGTTATGTAAAAGGAATCACATCCTGTCGAGGAGGTAGTAGTCCACACGTCTAGGAATGATGTTATAACTTTTTAAGTGTGTGAAAGGGTAATAAATAAAATGTTATACTTTATTCAAAAAAATAATTTATTTAATGAATATAATATATTTTTTTAGGTGTCATGTGTTTAATTAATACCATCCTTTATACAATCCATGTATATCGTGAACGAATCATATCACTTTGAGGAGGCGATAGTGTAACACCCCGAACCCTCTAAACTAGAGTCGATGCATTACTAATTACATTGGAATGGTTAGAGGGAATGAAATCCAAAATTAATGATTATTATAGTAGTCTTTAAGATACTATATACATATATATAACTCAAATTACACTGGGAATGTTAACAAAGTACATTACATAACAAAAACTAAAAAAACTACATCTAGAAAAACTCAATAAATGATCTCTTCTTCATAACCTGCTGAAGGAAAAAAATGAAAGTGTTTAGATCAAATGATAAGTAAGGGTTACAAATATCGGAATCATTAATCATTAATAACTGAATCATAAACATCTTGGCATTGCCAATATGGCATGGTGAATAAATAAAAAACTCACGCCATTAATAAACTGAGAATAAAACTTCATCCATAGGTTTGTTTCATAGTGAAAACCTCATAGATAGTAATAAAAGATAATTAATAAAGATAATGATTATTAATTTTACATAATGTATCTAAAACATGATACCATAATACCGTTAAAATGGTTTAGTTTGTGGTTAGAAACTTGTCTGGTTTTTTTGAAACAAACTCGAAGGGTTTGTTGCCATCTGATTATTTCATGGGACCTATTGATGCATCGAGGGGCTATACCAGCCCCCTCCCATCACTAAATGTACAAATAATTCATTATACAGGGATTTAATACAAGTATAATATTCCATATCAATATCTATATAGAGTAGATAAAACTGATTCATCAATATTTCCATAGTTAAAACAAAATTCCCAATAAAGACCGTATGTGAAAGGGTATACAGCTTAAGAAAATAATCAAATCCATGAAACCCAAATATGTATATCTAATATAAATGTAATTTAAAATGAAAAGTGATCTCAAATGGTATGTGGTTACACTATATAATAATTATTAGTTTCACAATACAAAGTAAGTCTTAACCAAATGGAAAATGAGACAATTTTCCTTACCACACTGTAGTAAATTGAATCATATGACTAAAAGTTAATAACCATCAATTGAATCATTATATAATATGTATATAAAGATAAAAATTATATCATACACCAATAGGCAGTACACATACACCACATACAAAAATATGCTTTGAACTATAGAAATCTCATGGAATTGAAAGTGAGATGAGAAACCCCTTACAAACATTTTAGCATGTTAACAGGTGTTCTGAAGAGAGATTAATGTGAGGTAAACGAGTATAAAAAGATTTATTTATCATAATTTTAGTATGGTGGAGGTGATAAAAAATATCATATCATTAGGAATTAAAAATAAAAGGACACAACATAGGGGGGATTCTTGAATAAAAGTTAGAGAGAGGATCCCTTACATTATGCTCAAACGTGTTCTTGGTTGTTCTTAATGACATAAATAATCAAATTTAGATTCATTAATTAACAAGAAAATTACCTCAGTAACATGTATTTGATATGGTATAACCGTATTAGGTCCATTAATGGAGTTTTTTATGGGTTCAGGAGGTTCAATGTTATTGTTTTGGAAGAAATTGCTTCTTTGGTTTTCATAATCTATTTACTTGTATTAATGAATGGAAGTTCATTTGAATTGGGGTTAAACATCCGGAATTTTTATTATATATTATTAGTGACATGAAAGAGACATAAATGATCTTATAATGATTTTATTTATATACTAGTAGGATGACTCATTCGATATGTTAATGATAAACGATTGGATTTAGCTTGGCGATTTTGTGCACAATGAACTTGTTTTGTATTATTATTCAATATTATGAGTGTGTAAGGGTTGAATAACATTAAATAATATAAAATAAATATATTATGATCTGGTTAAACTATTAAAATGGTTTTATGGCCATTATAGATGATATTAAGGCAAATTTAAAACCTTTCATCCTTGAGTTTAATAAATTAACAAATATTAGATGGTGTTTGCATTTATAGTACAAAAGGAGGAGAAAAGAGAGATAGTAAATAAATATTACATTAGAATAATAAATATCCAGTACATTTTAGGTACAAGAATTTTAATGGCATTTGGATGAGGTGATGTGAGAATAGAGAACAAAATAATGGAACTTGTAAAAGAAATTGAAAGAAAAAAAGAAGAGAGGTTCACCCCTTCAGTACTCCTCCTAGAGAAACTTCTTAAGACCTTTTTTTGGCCTTTTGGTGAGACCATAAGTCATTGGACGTGAATAGAGGGCTTGACATGAGTATTTGGTATAATTTAGGCAAGTCTTGTTGCTTGGGTGGTGTGGGAGGAAGTGGAGGTGAGGGGTGGTTTATATAGATGAGGGGAGGAGAGTTTTCTTAATATTATAAGCATTAATTTATTATTGCTTCTAAAGACAATAATTTGTGTGTATTACATGACCTATAATAGTAATAAGAGCATGCAATTTAGAGATTTATGTTCTTACATAACTCATGATGTAAGAAATAGTAAATTTAATTTATAATGTATTTATACGGTAAATTAATGCATTTTACTATCTGCTAAAAATTTAAGTATATTAGAAAAATCCCAAAAAATAACCTAACCATTATTCGACATGTAGAAACCAAAAATGAACTCCAATCTTCAAAAAAAATTTCTATATAATATATATTTAATATTTAAGGAAAATCCTTATTTAATGAGAAAATTCAAACACTTAAAATATTCATCTTCATTTTTAAGGTGCATAAATTTTATTTACACTTTCATAGGTATGATTACAATTCATAAGGGTCGTATTAATATTTATAAGGGTATGTTAATATTAATAAGGTTATGTTACTATTCAACAAAAATTATGTAAGTTCTATTAGACTCTAAATATCACCTTGATCGCAGCTGTGTATGTCCGTTTTTCAGAATTCAAAACACAAAAGTGGAAAAATTAATGTATAATGGCTTGGTTATGACTCTCTCCTAAATAACCATGTTTTGTTTCCAAGAATATTAGTTCTTTATGAAATATAGGATATTAATATAATTTATTTAAGAGAAATATACCCAAAAAAAATTTGGGGTGTCATATTATTCCCTCATTCAAGAATTTTCATCCTTCAAAATTTTAAGTTATAAATCCCCTAAAAAAGATGTGGGTGGTTCTTATTCAAAACATCCTCAGGTTTCCATGTTGCTTCTTAAATATCATGGTTTCTCCAAAAACCATTACTAGACCAGTTGTCTGATTACTCAATACATTCTCCATTATATCAAAAATCCTGATAGGCTCTTCATAGTATGACAAATCATCTTCCAATTGTATTTCTTCCTAGGTGAGTACATGCATTCGGTCTGGCATGTATTTCGTCAACAATGACACATGGAACATATCATGAACATTGGAGAGACTTGGTGGCATTTCTAAACGGAAAGCTAAAACTCTGATACTTTCCATAATTTCAAATGGTCCAATGTACCTGGGGCTTGGTTTCCCTTTATTACTGAACCTTAAGACACCTTTCCATGGAGATAATCTAAGAAAGACATAATCTACCACATGGAATTTCAAATCCTTTCTCTAGTTGTCATCATGACTCTTTTACCTACTTTGGGCTGCTTTAATATGGGTTTGAATATTCTATAACATTTTTATGGAATCTTCAATAATTTTTGGGCCTATAAGTTTCCTCTCACCATCTTCATCCCAAAAAGTTGGAGTTCAACATATCTTTCCATATAATGCTTTGTATAGATCCATTTGAATACTATAATGGAAACTATTGTTGTAAGAAAATTCCACCAAATGAATTTATTGATCCCACATTCCTTGAAAGTTAAGAGAGCATGATCTCATCATGTCTTCCAGAGTTTGAATAGTCCTTTCAGATTGTCTGTCGGTTTGGGGTGATAAGTAGTACTCATATGAAGCTCAGTATCCAAAGCCTTCTTTACACTTTTCGATAATTTTGATGTAAATAGGGGATCTCTATCAGACACAATCGATAGAGTTTCACCATGAAGACTTATTACTTAATTAGTACAAATTCTTTCATGGTACTCAAGTGGTACATCATCTCTTATAACAAGGAAATTTGATGATTTTCTAAGACGATCAACAATTACCCATATTTCATCATTACTTATAGAAGTCCTTAGTTTTCTGGTGAAACAATCCATGGTAATGTAATCCCACTTCCACATAGGAATAGTAAGAGGGTGTATCACCCATCAAGGATGTTGTCTCTCTGCCTTTACTTGTTGAAAAACTAGACACCGTGACACGTAGTGAGAAATTTATCACTTCATATTATCCCACCAAAAATATTCCTTCAGATCAATATACATCTTTGGGATATCCAAGTGTATAGGGAAATCTTAGAAATAAACATCATCTAATAGTTTCCTTTTTTATTTTAGGTACTGATGGAACACATAACCTCTTCTGAAATTTTAGAACACTTTCTTCATACAGGAAGTCATCTAATATCTCATCTTTAAAAGCATTAATTTTCTTGTGTAGATTCTCATCGTCAGATTGAGATCTTTTTAACTTCTAAAATAATGATTTTTTTGCAATAATTTGAAAGAGGATATATGTTTCCCCTTCTTTAAAAATTCCTATCTTTAGTTGATCCATGAATATAGTATCTCTCTCTATCTTAATTTGGGTCAGTAGTCCTTGATCATTATTGCTTAATGCATCTTCCACCTTGTTTTCTTTTTTGGTGTGGTAGTGTATTGAATAATCATAATCTTTCTGGAACTCAAGACATATCATTTTCCTCATATTGATTTCTTTTTGTGTAAAAATGAATTTCAAACTCTCGTGATCTGTGTATATCTCACATCATTCATGGTAGAGATAATGTCTCCATATTTTTAGAGCACATATTATGCCTTCTTACTCAATATCATGAGTTGGATAATTTTTCTCATGAGTCTTCAACTGCCTTGATGCATAAGAAATAACATTATCATTTCTCATAATGATGCGACCTAGTCCATTCTTTGATGCATCACTGTATATCAAAAATCCCACATTTTCATATGGAAGAGTCAAAATTGGTGCATTGACCACACTTATTTTTAATTCTTCAAATAATTTTGTACATTATTTCATATATAAAAACATAACCCCTTTACGTATGAGCTAGCTTAGTGGGTTAACCAGTCAGTCGAAATTCAGAATGAAACACTGATAGTAACCTGCTAGGACAATAAAATTGTGTACCTAGGTTCTGTTTGTTGGCGTGGGCCATTCATGAATTTCATTTGTCTTCATAGGATCAAATAATATTCCATCTGTAGAGACAATATGTCCAATAAAATAAACTTATTTAAGCCAAAATTCACACATGATAAACATCCCATATAATTTATTTCTTCTAAGATTTTTCATAATAATCTAAAAATGATTCTCATGGTCTTTATAGCATTTTGAATAAACCAAGATATCAGCGATAAACACCCCAACAATATTATAAATATATTCCTTCAAAACTATATTAATTAAATCCATCAAAACAATGGGTTCATTAGTTAGTCCAAATGGAATCTATGTACACTTGTAATTCCCATACCTGGTTGGAAAAGTGTTCTTTGTAATATCCTCCATCCTCACACACAATTGATGATATCCAAATCGAAGGTCAATATTAAATAAAGTATTGTGCTCCCTGATGTTGATAAAATAAATAATCAATTCATGGTAGAGGATACTTATTCTTTTTCGCAATAGCATTGATTTCCCTATAATCGATTTATAGCATCATGGATGCATCTTTTTTATTAACAAAGAGGACAAGGGCTCCCCAAGGAGAACACAAGATCAAATAAATCCTATGTCACTCAATTCCTCTTGTTTTTACTTTAGATTCACTAATTATATAGTGGCCATTCAATATGGAGTCTTTGATATAGGTCTTTCACCAGTAATTAATTCTATATAGAACTCAACTTCTCTCTCTACAGGATGTCTAGGTAAATCCTCTATAAAAACATCAATGTATTCTTGCACTATATATACATCTTCAATTTGAACATTTCTTTGCTCACACAAAAATATTGGTTTCTCTTCCCCTCCATGAATTTAATTTGGTAGGGCTACTGGTGGTGGATCTAGATAAAATCAGATGGTGATATTTCTTCTCTAAAGATAAGGGATTCCACACCATTTTCAAAAATTCTAACTTCCTTCTTCTTTCAATATATCATCACATCGTAATTTTATGTCAAATTAATTCCAAGAATATATCAAATTAAATCATTGGTATGAAGATAAGGTTAGAAATTAAAGCACATTTATGTGTTATGAGGGGGACTGATCGACAAACCTTTGTTGCAATGATACATCCCCAAGGAGTTTTGGATGATAACTCCTTTATTAAATCAAATTGGAGATGTCTAATTTTCATGAAAAATTGGGATGATATAAATGAATTTGATGATCTAGAATCAAATAATGAATTGAAAAAGCTTGAGGAAACAACTATAATATATCCTACCACAACATTAATAACTTTAACCTCTGTGGTTGTAATCGCATAAGCATTCCCTTACTCTTGTGGCCTTTTCTGAGGAAATTTTCCTTGGAACTTCAGAATCTCATTTTCATATTGCCCCATATCTCTAAAATTGTGGTATTGAACATCATCAACTTATTTCTTCCCCTTACATTCATTATATTGATGAACCATTTATCCAAACTTATAGTATAATCCCATGCCTTTAAAGCATTTCCCAGGATGATTCTTTCCATAGTTCTCTCATAATGGGAATTGCTTCGTTCCCTTGTTCTTCTTTCACACTTCACCTTTTTCATGGTTATTAGAGTACCTCTTCTTATCTTGGTTTCCCATGATAAAAATTAATCTTGAAAATTCCTTCTCTATTTTGATGGAAATTAATACAATTTCATCATATGACTAAAATGTTTGGGAAGCAACTGCCCTTCTAAGAATTTGTTTAAGACTATCAAATAAATGATCAATCTTGTCTTTAGAGTCATGTACATAATCTCTGGCATACCTGGCTAGTCTTGTGAATATCACCTCATACTCTACAACACTGTATTATTCCCTTTTCGTTAAGCTAAGGAATTTCCTCTTCATTTTGGTTCATTTCTCATGAGGGAAATATTTGTTGAAGAATATTCCCTTAAATTTCATTCATTCCATATCATATATTTATTCTTCCTCCATTGTATGTTAGATCAAGGACCACCATTTATCAGTGTAGCCCTTGAGACAATATACTAACATCACTACCTTTTCACATTCAGTGCATCATAATGCCATAAATATCTATTCAAGGGGATTGATTTATAGCTCAGCTACCACAAGATTAGTAGTCCCACTAAAAAATTGGGGCTTCTTCTACATGAAACAATCCAACATATGTCTATCATGGTTATTTGTAACAACATAATTATGTTTCCCAAATATGGTCATGATATGATCTTATTCAACATTGACTATGTTGACTTTCTCAGTAGGGAAATACCTACATTGTCCAGGAGTATTGATTCCCCTTATTCCACTAGTCGCCAGTTATAAATAATGGAATACACTAGTTTAGGTTATGAGTCTCAAATAGAAAATCTCTTAACATAGATTGAAATTCTATGCATATCTAATATTTTAGAAATGGTTTTTATAAGGAAACATTTACATTAAAATCCATCATAATGGATTATAAAGATTATGTGAATATCCTAAGAATATCCATTGGGATTTTCAATACCGAGAGTGAAAAAAAGACATAAGTCGTGTACCAGGATACCCCGGGTCAAGCTCGAAACTTCTTGTCGAATTTTTCACTCCGAAGTACATCTATGTAAGATCCACCTCTACCTCTTTATATCCAAATAGGGATGTATATACTAGAAGGATCCGGTCAAGAACCAACACAGGTCGATCCTGAACTGGTCACCTCAGTTAGTCTGTGACATGGCCTGAGAGGTATTCATGATCCTCCCGGGCTGGCGACAAGTGCCAATGGAATCAATAGAGTGACGACGCTAATAATTTCACCCAATATAAATAAATAGAAGCAGCAGATTAAATAAATGTAGACTAAAAATAAATAAACTGAACAAATCAACTAAGCATGAACAGAAAAAAAAACTAACCAGACCTAACGACCTCTAAACTCCATGTGACCCCATGGGTAACTCTCTGATCACAAGACACAACATCGCTCATGACGATCGATATCAAGCTCAAACCTGCACCAATGACTAAAAACAAGAATCAAGTATAGGAATGAGTATTAAAACTCAGTATGTGTACCTAAGAAATCTATTCCAAAATGAATTTACTTTAAACAAAAGAATCATCAATTTCAGGTTTGAACTACATTATATAAAGGTAAGGCTTTATAAATGTTTCTCAAAAGCAAAGTACAAGTCATTTCCCTTGTTCTTTTATGAAAAACCAGATCAATCTTTCAGTGAGACATTCTCATTTTCAAAGGAAAAATGTTGTTTATATTTTCTGCTATGTATGAAGAGGATTAAACACTTTCATTTGAAAACCATTTTTGGAAACCTAATAAAAACAATTTTACCAGTTTCCAAGGAAAACAATATAAAAAAATTCACAAAATAAATCACACAGTAAGGGAAATGTAGGTGTATATATAAGCATCATAATTACTACTACAAAAAAAAAAGCCGAGTAGACATAGGTGAATCAGGAGATTGAGAACAATCTATAAGACACCAATACATGAGACATCATCCTCATTAACATGTCACACGCGATGAAATCAAAACACCCACTATGCTCGACCATCCTTTCTCAGGCAGGCCGAGGGAAAATCCCATAGTAATAAACCCAATATATCCACCTACAATGGGCCACTGGTCAGTACCATAACCTACTAGTGCAGTAATCATTCTCAAAATATTCTCTCAATATTCCAGGTTCCCATGTCTCGTGTATTTGGGAAGGGGGTGGGCCTACCGATGCCATCCGAGTATCCAATCATAGTATATATAATAATATAGCACAACATGCAACACCTTGAGCCACCCCAAGTAATATGTCCTTCGCCTTCCAACCATTGATCACAAGGAAGTCCTAGACAGCGGACCCCCATAACATATAACTCATCCAAAGAAAGGGACCACATCTGAGGAGAGTTTTCTTGATATAACTAGTTTTACAAAAGTGCCAATCGGGCCTCACTTGATTTTCGCATGCCAAACCATTTCTAAATAATTACACACACACCACTTTGAAAACCAAAAATATACTTCGAAACCCATTTAAGAAACCCAAACCAGAATTTTGAATCTAAAACATGTTCACAAAGGCCAAAGGGTCATTTAATCGGGCAATTAATGTGAAAACACAATCAAACCATTTATTGCAACACATTACAAGAAATAAACCACTCCAATTCAAGGCAGACAATTAACTAACAGTTATATATCAATAATTAATATTAGAACTAGGTGCAAAAAGCAAGAAATAAAATATTCTTAAATTTAAAGGGAAATTCATTGAGAAACCTACCTCAAAAAGGGATCGGAGCAAGACAAACAACTCGGCACTGGACACCATTGAAGAAGACCACCCCACAATTGTGCACACATACACCCCTATATATATACACCCCTTAATACAATACACATATTCCCCATTCCATTAGGTAATATGGTAAAGGAGGATATATATATATATATAGTTATACATACCTATGTATGTTTGTACAACCCTTCGAGAAGACCCCGAAAAATCTAATTAACCCAAAAGAGAATCTAAGATTACCAAAAACTCTAAATAAAATTCAAACAATATATATATATATAGCTAGAAGCAATCAACCAAAGCTGGGAGAATATCCCTTTTAAAACTATTCATAAACCAAGACCATTTGAAAACATGACTCTCACCATTCAAAATCAACTACAATTGATATTAAAAAATAAAAATTATGTTCATATGTCAAATGTTTCATTTTCCTTCAAAAACACATTCCAAAATTATCTGAACCATAAGTTCCCTTAAAACAAGGTCTGTTCCCACCAAATAACCCTCAAAACATCCTCCAGAAACTCTACACCAAGACACTCACATAAAACATAACCAGTTTTTGATACAAAACCCGAACACAAAACACGAGCATGTCAACCCCTTCAAAGACGTATTTTTCATCACACAAACAATACCATAAACCATTTACACAATTTATAAAAACCCTTCAAAGAGGCGAAACAAGATTTTACTCATAAATTACACACTTTCCCAACCAATTCCCTTTAAATTTCGTTTTAATAATTTATAAAATTATTAATTCATACGTAAAAATACACGATAAGGAATACATGCCAAAACTAATCCCTTTTTCAAAAAAACTAATTTTGAACCGAAACACACCTCATGTTCCATTGAGAATATAATTTTCACATTGAAAATATGGTATAAAATAATTTTCAAGGAACATTACAATACAACATCACAACACATAGTCATTTATTTTTCAAAAACACATTTCAAACCCATAAACATATTAAAACACTACCAATTCACACTTTTCACTACTCAAATAACATTTATAACACGTTAAAATAAGTAAACAATTAATAGGGTATAAGATATCAACATCAAACAACAGCGAACAAACTAGAATGGGACGAAATGTTTGGCCTTCTGTGGTGGACGCTGAAAATCACACGAGGAAGAACCGTAAGACCCGCCACACAGCCTAAAAATGGAAGGAAAATATCAAAACCCAATCAACCCATGACCTCGGGTTCAGCCAAGACAAGAGGGGCCATGGGAAGAGAGAAATATTCCAGAAAACACTACAAGAGTGGAGCTATGAACTTACCTGGGTGAGCTGATCTGAAAACCGTAAGAAACTGAGTGAAAACCTTGGAAAAGGGAGGCTCGATGGTAGGGCGGAGCACGCGCAGCCGAGAGTTACGGGAGGGTGATGTTGCATCATGCGACTAGAGGAAGGAGGGGGTGTCGATGGGGGAGGAACAGCCGGTGGAGGGTATGGCATGCCGGAGAGCTCCATCACAGGGGAGGGGGCGTCGAGCATGGAAAGGGGGGAGGGGGGGGGGGGGTCGGCCACGCAAATAGGAGGGGAAGGGATATATTAGGGTTTTTTTATTAATTAATTCTATTTTAATTATTAATTCAACTAATTTATTTTAAAAAACTCAATAATCAATAAAAAATAATTGAAACTCGAGAATAAATAAAATAGACACAAAAATCGAGTCAGGGTGTGAAAATTCTCCCCACAATGAAACTTTCTACCCCCAGAAAGTCCCAAGAGATTCAGTTGATCAAACCCAAGAAAAGATGATTTACAACCAAGGAGAAACCTATGAACTCAATGACCAAAGAACCCGCACTCGATTTCATTCAGAACCCAAGACTACAGATTCCCAAAAATAACCTATGAGGCCACCCTAAAAAAAGCCACACACCCAAGAAAGACATCACATAAGACCACAGAGCTCAAACAAACAACGAGGAGATTACAAAGAAGAGATTCACTCATTTCTAAACACAATCAAACAACTAACACCATGACCCCTAACTCAAAAACCATAGAAGAAACCAGTCATGACCTGTTTGGGATCTCTTTGAGCATCCATTACACAACCCACTATCCCAGACAACCAACTACTACGGTCGGGGTCGAGCGGAGCGGATACAAGGAAATGCTCAGCCAATAACACCTAGAAGATGGATTCACCACGATTTCATCCCATGGTTGTCTCCCCACCATATTAGGATTCCAAAAAAAAGATAATTTCACAAGATGGAATAAATATAAAATCCTAACAGAAGCTAAAGAAACCCAGAGAAACGAAACATGGGGCAACAAGCACCACTATTACACACCAGCAACATTAAAAACACTACAAAGACATTCTCATTAAAACAAAGTTCCAAAAGGGCACACAACATCATTCTTCACATCCAAAAAGGGTACAACACCAGATATTACATTAGCTACAGCAACAAAAGCATTCACAAAAAAATAAGCTTCTGATTGTGCAAGAGCCTGCGCTTGTCCATTCAGCTAAGTTGGACGATTTACCAAGAAAGTGGATCTGGGCCTATGTCACTTCCTTGCGCCGCCCTGGAAAACCCTTTTCAAATAACCTAAACGGCCACATGTATTATAGATCTTTGGCGCTTCGCGACATGAAAACTTTTTATTCCCAAGCTTCCCACACTGAAAACACAACTTGTACTTTCTGTCGGATGAATCTAGTGAGGCGAAAAAATGTCCTTTTGTGCCTCTTCTCAACCAGCCAGATGCTTCTAAATCGTCTTCAACATGAACAGCCCACCTCATGCCATCTTCATAATCCTCAGGAAATGAAGGTATGGCTGGGAGGAATACTGATCGAAGACCCCTCTCAATGAATCAAGCTTTAAAAAATTCATCCCCAGAAAGGTTTGAGAGATACGACACTAGCTCGAAGAAGCTCTTATCATACTCCAACACCGTTGAATTTCCCTTCTCGAGACCATACATCCAAGAACACACTGGTATCTTCATGTCATCAGGGAAATAATGTCGGCTAAAAATGGCTTTAAAGAATTCCAAAGAGAAATTTTTATGTGGTTCATCCTGAAGAATGGATTTCCACAATTCTTGACTTAGGCCTTTCTATGTGAAGGTGGCAAGCTCCGACTTGAGAGTTTTGTGAGATTCAAGCCAAACAAAGCTCTCCCTAATGTTTCGCTGCCATTCCTCAGCTTTCCCTGGTTCCGACTGCCCAAGAAAATGAGGAGGGTTTGACTCTCATAACCTCTGGATGAACTCCTGATATTGAGAACCACTAGGCTCCATATCCGAAATGTACAAACCAAATGTCTGAAGAACAGACTTGATCAACTGAAAGGAACGCGGTGAAAGAACTACCAGCAAATGATTCTCAAAATCCCTTAGAACTCAGTGGGGATGAAACGTGAAAATAGGAAGCACGAAACCAAATCAAAACATATCATAAATCCAAATTCCACATCTCATTTTCAAATCAACAACCCAAACTCAAAACCTAATTTCAATCACACCTCTAACACACCAAATCCAAAGTCCAAAAGGTAAAACACCAAAAACCAAAGGGCATCATCACACACTCACATATTTAAAAACATTAAAACCCCCCTATTTAAAGAACATCTTCAGAAAGCATAACAAGTCTTACAAACCCATCACCCACTATTGTAATCCCCTTTAGGATCACATATTTACACTCGTGTGCTATCTCAAGATCTCTTCCATACATACATATAACCATCCACTCACCACATACATACATCCATATACATATATATGAGCACTCATAGGAATACCAAGAGTCAGATAAAAGAAATATTATCACTTTCAAAACCACATTTAAAATACCTCAACCAATTTTAATTCCATACATCATCATCAAAGAAAAATATTTTCAACTTCCATATTCACTTTCCAAATTTACATTTCACAAAACCTTTCAAAAACCTTAAAAAAATATTCCAAAATAACCCCCATTTTCAAACAACCCATTTCACTCTCAAAAGATTCAATGTTTTGTTTTTCAAAATCCCATTTTTTACCAGCCAATGATCATTTTTTCAAACCAAATATCATTCTAAAATCAAAACAAGACACCCCAAAACCATCCCATCCAACATTAAGTACAATAGGATGAAACATACCATTCAACAGGTCAGAAATATCAAATTCACAAAAGGATCCAAAACAATATACCAGGGAAAACTAGTGTCAATGGGTGACTTGGCCGTATGGTTGGCGGCCTTAGGCCAATCAAACCACCATCACAGAGTGTCTTTTAGAAACACGTCCTCAATTCCACATGGCTTTTCAGGCCCTGTGAGCTCACTGAGAAAACTAGACTGACTATCATTTCATTTCCCCAAATACCAAGAAACCCACAAGAACCATATAAACCATGAAAACCTGACTTCCCAGGGTAACATAAGGTTCTGCCCAGAAAGTGTTGGCTAGACACTCCCCAGAACCAACACCCCAAGCTCCGACAGTCCTGCTATATCTACCTTGAAAATAAAAATAACGAAGTGCATTCAAGAATTTAGGTCCTATAAAGAACCTCTCCTCTGATACCATTTTGTAACGAACCAACACAGGTTGATCCTAAAAAGGTGACCCGAGTCGTTTCGCGACAAGGCCCGAGAGGCGTTCTCAATCCTCTTACGCTGGAAACAAGCACCAAGGGCATCAATTGAGTGATGATGGGAACTATTTCATCCAATATAAATTTACATAAGTAGCAGAATAAAAAAAATGCAGCCCAAAAATAAATAAATTTAAAAAATTACTAAGAAAGAACTGAAAAGAAAAATACTAACCGGACCTAACAACCACTAAACTCCAAATGACCTCACGGGTCACTCTCCGATCACAAGACACAACATTGCCCATAGTGATTGAGATCAAGCTGAAACCTTCACCTAAAAATAAAAACAAGAATGAAGTACATGCGTGAGTATTAAAACTCAGTAGGTGGGCCTAAGAAGTATATTCCCAAATTTATTTCCTTTAAACAAAAGAATCATCAATTTCAATTTTTAACTAGAATATATAAAGGTAAGTATTTCTACATGTTACTCAAAAGCAAAGTACAAGTCATTTCTCATGTTATTTTATCAAAACCCAAATCAATCATTCGGTGAGACATTCGCGTTTTCATAGGTAAAATGTTTTTTATATTTTCAGCTTTGTACGAAGAGGATTAAACACTTTCATTTGAAAACCATTTTTAGAAACCTAATCAAAAGTAGTTTACCACTTTCCAAGGAAAACAATATACAAAAAATCACAAAATAAATCACACAGTAAGGGAAATTTAGGTGTATATATAAGCATCATAATCACTACAACAAGCAATAAAATTATAGTAGACATAGGTGAACCCAGGAGATCAAGAACAATCCAGAAGACACCAATACATGAGACCTCATCCTCATTGACATGTCACACATGATGAAATCAAAACTCCCAATACGCTCAACCATCCTATATCAGGCAGGCCGAGGGAAAAATCCCATAGTAGTAAACCCAATATATACAACCACTATGGGCCACTGGTCAGTACCATAACCTACTAGTGTAGCAATCATGCTCAAAATATTCTCTAAATATGTCAGGGTCCCATGTCTCGTGTATTTAGAAAGGGGTGGGCCTACTAATGCCATCCAAGAATCCAATCACAGTATATATAATAATATAGCACAACATGCAACACCCCAATCCACCATAAGGAATATGTCCCCTGTCTTCCGAAAATTGATCACAGGGAAGTCCTACACAGTGGACCCCCATAACATATGACCCAACCAGAGCAAGGCACCACCTTCGAGGAGAGTTTTCTTAATATAACTAGTTTTAGAAAAGTTCCAACTGGGCCTCACATGATTTTTGCATGCCAAACCATTTTATAAGAAATACACACACACCACTTTGAAAAACAGAAATACACTTCGAAACCCATTTAAGAAATCCAAACTAAAATTTTAAATTTAAAACATGTTCACAAAGGGAAAATGGTCATTTAATAAGGCAATTAAAGTGAAAACACGATCAAATAATTTACTGCAATATATTACAAGAAATAAAATACTCCAATTCAATGCAAAAAATTTACTAATAGTTCTATATCAAAAATTAATATTAGAACTAGGTGAGAAAAGCATGGAATAAATGATTCTTAAATTTTAAGGTAAATTCATAGGGAAACCTACCTCAAAAAGGGAGATGATAAAGACGAACAACTCGGCATCGGACACCTGTGACATAGACTGCCCCATAATTGTGCACACATACAACCCTATATATATACACCCCTTAATTTAATACACATATTCCCCTTGCAATGGGGGAATATGGGCAATGAGGATTTATATATATAGGTATAAGTACCTTTGTATGTGTGTAAAACCCTTCGAGAAGACCCCGAACAATCTAATTAACACAAAAGAGAATCTAAGATTACCAAAAACTCTAAATAAAATCGAAACAATATATATATATATAAGGTAGAGGCAATCAACCAAAGTTTGGCAAAGCTCTCTTGTAAAACTTTACATAAAAGAAGACAATTTGAAAACATGACTCTCACCATTAAAAACCATCTAAAATTGATATTAAAAAAATAAAAATTATGTTCACATGTCAAATATTTCATTATCCATCAAAAACATCTTCCAAAACCATCTGCACCTTATGTTCCCTTAAAACAAGGTATCTGCCCACCAAATAACCCTCAAAACATCTTCATGAAACTCCACACCAAGAAACTCAAACAAAACAAAACCAATTTTTGATACAAAACCCAAACCCAAAACTTGAGCATGTCAAATACTTCAAAGATTTATTTCGCATCACTCAAACAATACAATAAACCATTTACACAATTTATAAAAACCCTTTAAAGAGGCCAAACAATATTTTACTCCTAAGGTGAACACACTTTCCCAACCAATTCCCTAAAAATTCCAATTTTATAATTAAACAAATCTAAAATTCATACGTAAAAATAATAGACAGGGCATACAAGCCAAAAATACTCCCTTCTTAAATAAATCTCATTTTGAACTAAAACGCACCACAAGTCCCATTTAAAATATAATTTTTACATTGAAAATATGGCATAAAATACTTTTCAAGGAATGTTACAATACAACATCAGAACACAGATTCATTTCTTTTGCAAAAACTCATTTCTAACACATAAAAATATTAAAACACTACCAATTCACACTTCAAACAAGTCAAATAACATTTATAACACAGTAAAACTAGTTAAACAATTAATATGGTAAAAAAATCAACTCCAAATGATGACTAATGAACTGGAATGTGATGAAACACTCCTCCTTCGGTGACGGATGCTGAAAATTGCACAAGGAATACCTAATAGACCTGCTGCACAACCTAAAAATGGAAGGAAAATACCAAAACCCATTCAACCCATGACCTAGGGTTCAACCAAGACAATAGGGGCCATAGGAAGTGGGTAAAATGCTGGAAAACACAAGAAGAGGGGACACACAACCTTACCTATGTGAGCTGATCTGAATACACTAAGAAATTGAGTGAAAACCGCGGAGAAGGGCGGCTTTCCGGTAGGGCAGAGCACGCATGGACGAGAGTTACGGGGGGTGAGGTTTCGTCACGTGACCAGAGGGAGGAGGGGATCCAATGGGGGAGGAACGACGGGTCAAGGGGACTGCGCGCTAAAGACGTCTTGCCCAAAGGGGGGGCATCGAGCATGGAAAGGGGGAGGGGGGGTCAGCCATGCAAATGAGAGGGGAAGGTATATATTAGGGTTTTTTATTGTTATTAATTAATTCTATTTTAATTTTTAATTCAAATTATTTAATTTAAAAATAAATAAAACTCAAAAATCAATAAAACCTAATTAAAACTCAAGAATAAATAAAATAGCTGCAAAAATCGAGTTAGGGTGTGACAAATCCACATAATCTATTCCATAAAAAACTCCATGAAATTCTTGTATGTTTTCCCACAAATACTACCATAGGGTTTTGTTCCCAGATCTACATTTTCTAATCTAGTTTCTATATTTTCTACTAAATTTCCTTTGATACCAACAATAACACCTCGACCCCTCTAAACAAGAGTTGGTGCATTGCTGATTAAATTGGAATGGTTAAAAGGAATGAAATACTGAGGGAATGATTAGTTTAGTATTCTTGAAAAAACTATAAACATTGATGTTACTCAAATTACACTGGTAAAGGTAACAAAGTACCATACAAAACAAAAACTAAAAAACTACATCAACGAAAACACATTATGGGATCTCCTCTTCATAACCTACTGAAAGAAAATGAATGAAAGGGGTGAGATGAAATGGGAAGTAAGGGTTACAAATAGTGGAAGAATGAATCAATAATAACTGAATCATAAAAAACTTTGCATAGTGAATATGGCATGGTGATGAAATGAAAAACTCATTCCATTAATAAACTGAGAATGAAACTACATCCATATATTTTGTCATAGTGAAAAATTCATGGAAAGTAATAAGTGACAAAAAATAAAGAAAATGATTATTAATTTTATGTCATGTATTTGGAACATGATACCATAATACCATTAAAACGGTTTAGTGTGTGGGTATAAACCCATCTATTTTTGGAAACAAACTCGTAGGGCTAGTCGCCAACTGATTGTCTCATGAGAACTATCGATGCATCAAGGGGATACAGTGGGCCCCACCCATCACTACATGTCTAAATAATTATTTATACATATATTGAATAAATTGAAAAATAATCCTTATCATTATCTATATATAATATTGAGAAAAAGGATTCATCCATATTTCCTTAGTTAAAACAACATTCCAAATAAACACAGTATGTGAAAGGGTATACGGCTTAAGAAAATAATCATATCCAGGAAACTAGAATATGGATATCTAATATAAATGTAATTTGAAATGAAAAGTTATCTCATATGGGATGTAGGTACACCACAAAATAATTTTTAGGGGCACAATACAAACTAAGTCACAACAAAATGAAAAATGAGACAATGTTCCTTACCACATTAGAGTCAATCGAATCATATGAACAAAAGTTATAACCATTAATATAATCATTAGATACCATGAATATAAATATAATCACGATGAAATTCATCAATAGTCAGTACAGATTAACCACATACAAGAAATAAGCTATGAATAATGGAAATATCGCAGAATTGAAATTGAGATGAGAAACCCCTTACAAACATTTCAGCATGGTAACGGGTGTTCTTGAGAGTTATTAATGGGAGTTAATGGGGTATAACAACATTTAAATATCATAAGGGTAGAATTTTGGAGGTTAAATAACATACCCCATCATTAGGAATTAAAAATAAAAGGACACAACATAGGGGGTATTTTTGAATTGAAGTGAGAAAGAGGATCCCTTACCTTATGTTCGAAGGTGTTCTTGAATGTTCTTAATGACCAGAATAATCAAATTTATCTTGAGTAATTAAAAATTACAGAAACTCATAAACATTTAATTTATATTTTATAACCTTATTAGGATCATTAATGGCCTTTTTATGGGTTTAGGAGGGTCAAATTTATTTTTTAGAATCGTTTTCTTCCATGGTTCTCATTATCTGTTTACTTGTATTAATGAAAGGAAGTTCATTTAAAACGTGGTTAAACATTCATAATTGTAAAAATATATTATTAGAAACATAAAATAGGAATAAATTATTTTATTATTATTTTAGTTATATACCTTGAGGATGACTCATTCGATAAGTTAATGATAAACGCTTGCATTTAGCTTGGAGGTTTTGTTCACAATGAACATGTTTTGTATTATTATTCTATATTATGAGTGTGTAAGGATTAAAGAACATCAAATAAGATGAAATAAAAATATTATGATCTGGTTCAACCATTAAAAATGTTTTCTGACCAGTCTTGAAGATAGTAATACAAATTTAAAACCCATCTTCGTTGAGTGTGATAAATTGACACATCTCGGACGGTGTTTTCTTTTATAGTACAAAAGGAGAGAAAAAGGAGAGATGATGATGAAATATTCCATTATAATAATAAAAATCCTATAAATTTAAGGTACTGTAATTATCATGGAATTTTTTTTGAGGTGAGGTGAGAAGATAGAACAAAATAATGGAACTTGTAAAAGAAATTAAAAGAAAAATGAAGAGAGGTACACCTCTTGAGTAATCCTCCTTGAGAAACTCTTTAAGACCTTTTTTGGCCTTTTAATGAGACCCACAAGACTTGTACATAGGAAGATGGCTTGGGAAGAGTATTTTTAAGAATTTAGGCAAGGCCTGAAACTTGAGTGGTGTTGGAGGAAGAGGGGTGAGGGTGATTTATATGGAGGAGGGGAGGAGAGTTTTCTTAATATTATAAGTATTAATTCATTATTTCTTATCAAGACAAACAATAGTGAGTATTCCATGACCTAGAATAGTAATTTGAGAATGTTAAATTGATATTTGGGGGATTACATCACTCATTATTCTAGTAATAGTTAATATAATTTATAATGTATTTATACAATAAATAAATGTATTTTACTATACACTAAAAATTCAAATATTTCAAAAAAAATCGCAAATAACACCCTAACCATTTTTCAACATGTAGAATCCAAAAATGATCTCCATTTTTAAAAAATAAATTTCTAAATATGATAAATTTAATATTTAGTTAAAATAATTATTTAATCGAAAAATACAAACACGTGAAATATTCATTTTGATTTTTAAAGTGCCAAAATTTTATTTACACTTTCATTGGTATGGTTACCATTTATAAGAGTCATATTACTATTCATAATGGTAATTTAATATTCCTAAGTGTAGGTTAATATTCATAATGTTAGGTTACTATTCACAGAAAATTATGTTAGTTCTATCAGACTCTAAATATCACTTTGATCGCAACCGTGTATGTCCATTTTTCAAAATTCAAAATACAGAAGTGGAAAATTTAATTTTTATGGATAGGGTATGATTATATCCTAAATAACCAAGTTTTGTTTCAAAGTAACATAGTGCATTACGAAATTTAGGCTATAAATAGAATTTCATTAATAGAAATGTACCATAAAATGTTTGAGGGGGTTATAGGTATTCCACACTTCCATAAACATTGTTATCGTATTTCAAAAAATGGAAACTATAAAATAATGTATTATAAATACATTAAATAATAATAAATACATAATTTATATCATATATAACATATATAAAGAATGTTTCCATAATAATTCGGATCATGATAAGCGGTAAAGGAAAAAATAAACAATCAACATTTCGTGAGGTAGTAGTTCTCCATACATGTAAACAATATGTTCATTTCCCATTAAATATAAGTGTGTGTACGTACTAGTATAACCCTTAGAAGAACACTCAGTATAATTTTATACTATTTTTTTAATAATAATGGAATGATGAGAGTGGACTGGGTTGATAATGAATATAAAATAAGAGTTTGAGGGAAAATGTTACCTCTTCTTTAGGTAACTCTTCTTATTTTACATAAAAGGGATTTCATTGATGAATTCCTTCAAAAAGGGAGAATTTAAAGATAAATTTTTAGATTTTTTGAAGCTAATTTGTAAAATATTGGCTGATCCTATGTGTTTTTTAGAGGTTTGAAGACATGGGAGGGGTGGTTGACTTTTAAAAGGGACGAAAAGGAATCAGTCAAAAAAATTTCAAAGAAGTTAGTGTATCCATGTCTTTACCAAATAAAAATTCATAAAAATAAACCAAAAAAATAATGTATGGTGAAATTATGAAATATTTCCATAAAATGAATTTTGGAAAATTATATAGGTCATTTGGGCCCTTTTGTTTAAGGTTTAGTCCTTTGTTAATCTAGTTTTTCTGTTAATCATTGTAATTAATTTTAAACAATTTCACTAATAATTTTTGTAAAAATATATGTTTAACTTATTAAAAATTATAAATAATTATTAATAAAAATGTTTAATACATTTTCTAATATTCAAATCCAAGATTTGGTATAAATTATTTTAAATTTAATCCCTCAGACGGGATGACAATGCGGGTTTTTAAAATAAAAATGTTCAAAATATTGCAATGTTTTTATTCAAAATTTCTAAGTGAAATTAATTAAAATGACCTAAATTGAATTATTTGATAAAAAACTAATCCAATTAAACTCTAAAATAATTAAAAATATAATTTAACCATATAAAAAATTAGTCGAAAAGCAGTTTTGAGAAAAAATTTAGTACTTTTTACTTTTCTTTAAAAATAAAACTTCACAGAAAAATACCAAAAAATAACCCTAACCTAATTTATATATTTATATTTCAAATATTAGGTTTATTTTTAAATATATTATTTATTAAATTTCCAAAAAAAATATATTTAAAAAAGGATCATTTATAAAAGGTGGTAAAACTTACTTAATGAAAATATCGGTTTTGATGTGTTATATTTGGTTTATTCTTATGTTATGCATATAAAATATATTGGATAAAAATTAAAAATATTTTATTTCATATAATATATATATTACATTAATATCACCCACTATGTTTTATTAATTTAATTCATTAGGATAAAACATCTTTTTATGCATCAAAAATATTTTCCTATAAAAAAATCCATTTATATTCAACTGGTTCTTATATTCATTTATAATAAATTAGTCACCAATGAATTAATTTTAATATTTTTTAAAACCATATAAATTCATAAGTTATTTAATATTATTTATAACCTCTTACTTAATGTCTAGGTTATATCTTATTATATTAAATAAAAATATTTTAATAATATGTTGTTGTTTGGTAAAACTCAATCTTGTGTGTAATGCAATACATTGAAGAAACTGGTTGTTCTGTGTGACGTACACTTACTCATTGTCCTGTTCAATTAAATATTTATAATATATTTACATTTTTAAATATTAAATATATTATAAATTCTTGTTATATTATATTCCCTTACATGCTTCGGGTTGTGTGTCATATATGCTATCGAATACAAGGTTCCTACTTTGGATTCTTTTGGGAATTACAACACCATAATGGACTATGGATTTTCATACATGAGTGGTGTTCTACCTAGAATTGTGTATCCTCACACTCATGTGAACACTTTTTAGATCTAACATGGACTTCATCATGTGATCCAAAACATGGGGAAATTTAGCGAACATCAATGAGAGGCTCTTCAAGAGAAAATATCTAATTTTTTGATATTTTTGATACCTTTTGAAACTAGGCTATTTTATAAGACGTAGTTGGTATCTGTGTATTCTTATTTCCCTTTCAAGAATTGGATAAGGATTGGCTCTTGAGGCGATCATGATATGGGAAGATCTTTTCAAAAATTTCATGGACAAGTACTTTTCTACGAAATAGGCATAGAATATCTTGAATGTCATTCAAAAAACATTTGAGGAAGATGAATAATTATCCCGGGACCATGTGATAGATTCAAGGAGTTAACCCAAATGTGACCACATCATGGACTACATGTGTGGATTCAATTATAGACATTATATCAAGAACATCAACTAGATTCTAAAACCATGGAAGACACTGCTACTAATGGAGGACTCATGTTTAAGATGATCTAAGTGGGTCCAAACATTCTAGATAAAGTCTCCCACAATGCCACTATATGGAAAAATGATCGAGGAAATCCCTTTTTTGGAATCCACTAAGTGGAGGAGAGTACCTACCTCACATCCAATGTGGTGGCTCTTACAAAGAAGCTCAATTCATTTCAATTACCTACTGCACTACGACCCTCTCCTTCTACTATAATGTAAATTAAATCTTATGAAATGGGTGGAGGCTCATAACTATACCAATAATACAAGGAAAGTATAAAGGAACCCCAATTCCAACATTATAATAACATCAATTACAAAAAACAAAATCAACCATATCAACAGTAGCAACACTACCAATAAGGACTGGTCCATCAATTTAAACAGTAAACAAACTAAGGATTTTTTTGTAATGGGATGGTTAAGTACCACAACGGAATTATGGACCACCTAGGTACCAAACTCAAGTTGTATCTTCTCAACCGCAAAATTAAATACCTAATTAATCATTTCCTCATAGATCTGGGTAGTTTCCACTAGCTTAGTATAAGTTATATAAAAAATATCCCCTATGACCACCACAACAAGCCCAAACCCTACAATGTAGTATTTTAAACCTTCCTGATTCCGTTATACAAAATGCATTCCAAATGATGAATACTCAAGGGACTGAAATAAAAACCCATAAGGCCTACATTCACAACATTGATCTTCAAATAGTGAATATATCTAAGACATTATCTCATCAAATACTGAGTAATTTTACAGGTAATACCCATGTTTATTTGAGATAGGTGGATAAAGCTATAACTTTTAATAGTGGAAATATTCTACCTTCTCTACAGCCAAAGAGTGATGAGATGAAATATTAATAAGAAACTTATATAGATGATCAAGAGAGAACATAGGGGACAAAACCATTTGAAAAAGATCTCATACATGTGATTCTCGAAAAGGTCAATCCTTATGTTCATCCTCCACCCTATAATCCCTTCTCCCCTTCCCATATATTATTAGATAAGACAATGAGGGAAAATGTAGAAAATTCCTTGTGATGTTCAATTAAATTCAACTCAACTATTAATTTACTGAAATAATTTCTCAAGTTCCAAATAATTGAAAATTCTTTAAAGACTTACTATCAATAAAAAATAAAAATGGATGAATTATGGGCCATCTTACTGAATGAATAATCC
The DNA here is from genome assembly GCA_963277665.1 of Viscum album. Taxonomy (NCBI): domain Eukaryota; kingdom Viridiplantae; phylum Streptophyta; class Magnoliopsida; order Santalales; family Viscaceae; genus Viscum; species Viscum album. The sequence continues at coordinate 1,317,602,687 of OY728136.1, read as the reverse complement.
TATACAGATTTCCTGGGAAATTTGCCTAAAATTGTGAGACCAGGGAATTTTCACAATTCTGTCCACTTTTGGGGAGTATAATTTTTTAAAATTCATATGAAATATATGAGAAATTATAAATATAATCGCCATGAGTGTTTATAAAAATATGGGGCTCGGATATCTAAAACCAATAAGGGCATAACATCAATTTTCTGGCCACTCAATCAATAGTCCTCAAGGATTTCTCAAGCATATCAGAGTAAAATAAAAAAAATTCATTTTTCATACAAATTTTATCATCTAGGTCATGGAAAAAAATTATATATTCTCGTCATTATAGGAAGATCATTTATATCCACTTGGAATGATTCTAATTGATGTTAACCAAGGGAGATTTATATTTGGGGTTGGTAAAAAACCGGTTGTGTTCGTTTGTTGTAGGCCGAAAATAAAGGAAATGTGTCTTCAAATTGTCAAGAAATATCACTAACTAATAAGAAATTTGATCACGTGAATAATAAATATGGAAATAAGAAACTAATTCTTATTTATAAGGTACATATTTCTCACAAGAAAATGAATTAAACTGCACCTCTTATAAAAAAAATCATACCACCATTAGTACCCTCTGTTTTTTAAGCACCGTTCCAAAAGAAGTTTGTTGTAATTATTTAAATAATATGAATTGAAAAATGTTTAGATATATAAAATAAATAAAGATATGATTGGGAGGAAACCCAAGGTAGGTTCAGTATGTTAGAATATATATGCTTGTCTTTAGAAAAGTTTAACACTGTTGGAAACAATTTAGGAGGACTTAGCTCAAAAAGGGGCACAAAAGAAGAAATACACATTGTGTGACCAATACACGACATGTAAATGTATAAGGTCATACGAAAAAATTCAATTTGTACACATTATATATCAAATTATTGATGTTTTTATTTTGAGTGTTTTTAGAATCCTATAAACCCTATATAGAGACCATAATTTTTTACACGGTTATTACATCATTTTAAAAATAAACTACATAAAAGTGGTACATAGCTTGGATCAAAGGGTTTAGTGTATGGGGAAAATTAGGAACATGCCTAAATTATAGAAAATATAAACTAAAAATTTATTTAACTCCTTCTTCTCTAGGTTCTTAGTTTCCCTTGTATTCTCATTACTACAAGAAATCACCTTAGGATATACTTCAAATAAATGGGTGAGTTAAAATCCCTATAATAGGATAGATTGGAACATGAATAAATATAAAATTAGGGTGACCATAATCATCATTATCATAAAAAAATCATGGGGTCATTACCATATTCATTAGAGGAATCATTAGATTAAGTTATTGAATGTGGAAATGCATAAAAATGAAACATCATGTCATTGTGGTCAACAACCAAACAACGTTGTGAAAAAAGATAAAATTATGTTCACACATACTTCACTCTATCTATTCAAGTTCATCAAATTTCCAATTTATTTTGAGCACTATATAATTCTGGGACTACCTATCATATCAAAACATTTACATGCACTATATAATTTCGGGTGCACCCATCACATCATAACATTCCAATTATCATGCATACCAAATAGAATATATATCAATATTGGACATAAAATAACCCATGGAAAGGATTGGTTTTACATTAAAAAAAATAAATTCATGAATAAAATGTGGGATTCATAAATTAAATTGGGAATAACATACTTGGTATAAGAATCATTAATCATGAGTGGAGAAGAAAAAATCTCATGAGAAGTAAAAATGGGTTTTGGAAGGAATAATTCTTTTGAAAAAATCATTTAATTTCTCCTAAAACAAGATTGAATACATGTATATCCTACAAAATAAAGTGAGGTAAGATTAAATGATATCTAAAGAACATTAAAGTAACATTGATACTGAAAATGGAGTAAAAGATGGAAAACCCAAAGAACGAGAGTTTGGTTTGAGAATCCCATTACCTAACATCTAAAATATTTATTCATATTAATATCCTATATTGTAAATTAGATTCATTATTTACTATACAAAGAACCTATTATACATGTATTTTATTTTTTATAATTTTATTATGTTCATTTATAGCCTTTTATATGAGTGATGGAGTTCAATTCTTTCATTCGAGAGTGTTCATTTTCTTGATTTTCATGATCATTTCACATGAATATGTGTATGGAAGTTTATGTAGATTGGATATAATTCTAAATAATTGAAATTATATGATACTAATGAACATAAATTGGTTTAAATGGATATATACTTAATTTTGTTAAATTTTTTATGATGAATCATTAGCTAAATGGATAGTGACAATCATTAATATTTTTTGGTTGATTTTTGAAAATCACAAACTAGTTTTGTTATAGTATTTATTATTGTATATAAAGTTAGTTATTGAAAAAAAAGGTTTATTACATAAATTTTAGAGTATTAACCAAAAATTAGGTAAGTTTTATTAATATACTTGAAGGTGTTAAAGGAAAACTAAAACAAATCTTCTACGATGTCAGTAATTTGACCCATCGTGGGAAATGATTTCATTTTTAAAATAAAAGAGAGAGAGAGAGAGAGAGAAAAGATTCTGATGATGGATATTCCATTAATATGATATAATTTAATCATATAAAAGATACAACTGTTATCATGCATATTTTAATACATGATTAGAGTAGAAAAATAGAAAACAAAAATAAATTAAAAGAAATTAGAGAAAAACATTTTACATCTTGAATTCTCTTATTCGAAATTTCTTTAAGGCACTGAGGTTTGGTCTTTTTTGAGACAAAAAATTCATAGAAGTGAGGAAGGGGATTGGGAATAATTTTGGATAGAATTTGGAAAGTCCTAAATTCTTGGATGTTTTGATGAGAATATGTAGTGGGGGTGGTATTTATAGGGGAGGAAAGTGGTGTTTTCTCATTATTATATTCATCAATTTATTATTTTGGCACAAGACTATGAGTAGTTTGAGTATTATCACTAAATATATTAAAATAATTAATTAGATTTCTAGATTGTGGTTATTACCTCAGTAATGACCCAGGTAAGAGTATATTAAACTTATAATGTATATATGCATTAAGTTATCGTATTTTACTATTCATTGAAAATTCATGTATTTCAGAAAAATACCAAAAATTCACCCTTACAATTTTTTCATGTTTATAATTAAAAAATTAAATCCATTTTATGAAAATAGTTTTCTAAATATGAGAAATTAAATTTTTAATTAAAACCTTCATTTACTTAGAAAATCTCGTTTTTAAAATAATATTTGATTTTATAACACTTTGAACAAATAATTAAGGACTTATTAATTTATATTATAATAACAAGAAAAAAATTTCAATTTGAGAAACTATGTTATGAAAATAAATTTTATTTTAAAAAATTATATTAATTATAAAATTATAAATAAACATTAATGTTTTATAAAAATACCGAAACTTAATTAATAGTTTCTCAAATATTTATTTACTTTTACTATGATATAATTATATCATATTTTCATTTATAAGATTCATAAATTTTATTTATACATTCAAATGAGAGGATAACACTCTATTGGTTGATTTACTATTCCTAGTGGTTAGATTACTATTGTAATGTTCAGGTTAATGTTTTATAGGTTTAGGTTCTATAATTTATATAAATGTCACTTATTTAATTCTTTATTTTTGAGGGTAATTTTTTTATTGATATCTATATGAAATATATGTGTTTTATACCATATAAAATATTTATAAGTAAGGAGATTATATTGATTAATGTTTTAGTTGTTACACAACATGTTCACAACCTCCCCCCCCCCAAATTTTCCTTCTCCCCTCTCACGTGAGACTCCTCCTCTCCCACGAGCCCACTCTCTCAACTCTGATCCCCCTCTCATCTACAATTAGTCCCTCTCACCCCTCTATCTCATCTCTGCTCTTTTACCATTATGATATAGGACACACAAAAACCACCCACACATTGCCTTAAAAATGAAATCTCGAGCACGATGTGATTCCTTTTTCACCCAAGTGGAAGCATGCCACTCTTCTACCATCCCCAACCAAGCCTTACACATCCTATGCTACTTACACCACTACAGGTTCATAGTCAACATCCAGCACGTCATATAGAATTTTATGTCAATACCTCCATCCTTGTTTGTACTTTTTTTCACCTGAGTACCAAGGGAGGTTGGTATATCTTTAAGTACTGTCAATGATGAAAAACAAGACACTATACCTCACAGTTGGTGAGTGGATCAAGATCCACTAGGAGGCCCTTGTCCTCATCGACCAGTTACACCTCTCTCCCAACACCCAAGTGTGTGAGAATAATTTTATGGAGATCTTCCTTGAGTTCGTACCCACCTTAAAGATAGACATTTTTTGTATGATTAATCCTGAGAGGAAATCCATGGGAGTTCCCCCCTTGGTGATTTCTCTATAGGCCTTAGCACATACTCCAGTGATTTCATCACCTCCCCCTATTTTCTTGAAATTATTGCTCAGTCCTAATAAGGTATATGTTTCCCGTATCTAGTAAACCATCACCAAAGATCCAAGGATTGACTATTATCCTCACTTGATGAAGAGCACCCATCTCCACATTGTTTCTCTTTATATGATCCACATAGAATTGGATAGTTCCTAGTTGGACAGAGGGTATGATCATGAAATATTTAGGAAAATTGAAATTCTCAAACACACGTCATCCATGGGTGGCCTAATCTTCAACATGTCCAAGAAGTTTAAAAAGTACTGCCAGACCAATGTGAGGAGTACTTGAGGTATGTTAATGGTAGGATACTTCATTACACATCTAGCCAAGAATATAAGTGCCTTAAATTCCACCTAGCCTATCACTTCTCGAAGCATGATGGAGAGTATCATTCTACTTTTGGTCCATAATATGGGGATATAGATAAAGGAATAAAGCTTATACCCGTGTGTGGTGACTTATCCTAAGCGTAATGATGGGGGAGAAATTCAGAACATGGCCAACCCGACCTCCCCTTCCCTTGAATTTTCACCCACTACTCCCACCACCTCCTCCATAACCTCCATCCTTGTTAACTCTACCATCCCACACTCCACCACTCCTTATTACCTTGATTTTACCACCACCCCCACTCCCCCTACTACCTCTATACCCCATCATCCCATTCTCCCAACTTATACCCATTTCTACAAGCCATCCTGGAGAACTAGTGGAAACATTGTTTCTAGTTCCACATCCCTTTCACGGACATATCTCACTTCACCACCCTCACCCCACCCACATGAACCTCTTCCTCATCCATTCCCAAACCACATACCACCTTTACCAACCTAACTCCTAATATTATAGACCCTTCCTTCCAATAGAAGTCATTTTTTATGGAGCATCCTAGATAGGAGAATGGACCCACTATTCTATTTCTATACAAGGATACCTTCATCAATTCAACTTCCAGACATATGGCCTCATTATGGATCAACTACCCACCTCATCCATCCTTGACTGAGTCTACTACTAGCACCACATCACCCACCTTAGTGGTCAATACTACATCCCCTTCATCCATACATGACATCAATATAGAGGGCCAATTGAAGAAACCCATTGTTTAGGAGGGGAAGTTTAATGAAGAGATCGAAAACATTGATTTTACTATTTAGTTATTTCTTATTCTTATCCCATTTTTGTACTCCCTTTGGGTGTCTATTTTTTCACAACTTCAATTACACATTCACTGATGTATCATTTATTATATATATATTTGGGATATTGTTTTTGGATTCACTACTTTCTAGATTATTTTCATTTCAATGCTATAATAATTTAGTCATGCCTATCTATTTTTCCTCATCACGGGTCCCCTACATGATGTTCCTAGATTATCTCCTAGTATCCTATGATTCATGCCTGATACACTCCTTATGTGGTCAATCCTACCAAGAATCCTTGTGATCTTGATGAAATAGCCACCCTTTTCTATAGGAGGAATCAGACTTCTTAGTAAATAGATGAAACTATTTGATTCCCTTATCCATCCATCATCCTGATGATGTGATTGTTCGTTTTTTATGGAAGGAATCCCATTTTCTTTATTGATTTAATTATTCTTCTTGGGTATTATGATTTTATTGCATGATAATTTTTTTCGGGTCATCCCAAACATCACTTTTCTCACCATATTGCATTTAAATTAGCTGATTTTACTACCACTCAACTATGTGCACCTATGATTTTTCTTCTTCCATCTTATTTTAACCTTGTGGACTAATGTTTTATCGATTGAAAGAATTTTTTTCTCATAATTATTTTCAGTTAGCCTAAGTTACAATCCCCATAAAATAAGTTTTCCCATTGAATAATAGTCCCTATAGGGAACTATCGATTCCTAAATTTCCATTTCAATTTGAAATTTCATTTTTTTCGATGCATTACTTGATATCTCTAACATGATGTTTTCTAGAACACCGCATCCATTGAATAATTTTATTCGTGGGGGTCATTCCTGAGTCTTTTAGTGATACACTTGGACTATTTTCTTTTTTCACTTATCTAGGATTCATTTTTTATATAAATCATGCATTAAACATGAAATCCCATTACACCCAATTAAATATTGTAAAATTTTTGTTTGGAGATTTTTTTAATATATTTTTAATCCTGTTTAGATTTATTAGCATGATTCCCATGTTTTATACTTTAATTCCAATTCTATATTAATTCAGTTTATTTTTAATGACTCATTACTAGATTCTATGCCTTCAGTAATTGCCAGTTTTTTGTTGACTTCCATTACTATGATGATTCTAGAATTACACTATAATATTCGTTTCTAAGAATATTTATTGAGAGATTCTTGGGACAGGTAAACCTCTCATAACTTCTATTGAGTTCTTGTTGAGGATATTATTGAAAAAATACATTTTTAAACTTTTTTATCAAATCTTTGTGAGAAATTTTTTCTTAAGATCCACATGTACATATTTCCTTATTTAGTCCATAGTATCCATGAATAAACATGTTAGGATGGATTTGTTTCAAGAATATTATACATTCTTACCCTACTCTTTGTGATGTTACCAAGTCAGGATTCAAGTATCACTGAAAGGGGGAGTGGTGAATTAGTGATATCTTTTTCTTTTATGTTTTATTACTTTTGAAACAACCTTCCACTCATGTTAATGATTTATATCCCTACTGAACACAATTCAAACACACATCTATAAGAACATAATAATTTACTAGGTTCACTACTCAACTGGAGTTTCTAAATCCTTAGTATGGTTTGTAAATAATCAATTACCTCAAAATACACTAGAAAATAATCATTTGATATAGAGAACAATTAGTAGGATGTTACCTTACACTCGTGTAGCACTATGAAAAAAATCCAATATTATGTGTTCTCCCCCTTAGAAAAAATAGAGTAATACAATGTTTGTGGTGCTTCTAGGTCAACTTTTACAAATTTTATCTTTCAAAACAATTCTTATCATTCATACCCATAAGTTGGTAGGAAATTCTTTCAGTCATTCGTGAATGTTATTGATCCCTCTATAGACAACATGTATCCTTTCAAAACTGAGTTTTCAGTGTGTGGTTTGAGTACTTTCCAAACCACCTCTTCTTCCTTAGATTGTCTCTGCTCCGAAGATAGAAAATTCCCCATGTACTGATAATGCTTTGTGGACCACCCATACTTCACGGAAGACCTCTCCTTCTCATGATGCCAATACCTCATGGACCCTTTTACTTTGTGGGAAATCCAACCCTGAAAAACACTTCTGTAAACTCTATCTACAGACAATCTCCTTCACAGAAATAATCCCCAATGAACTACATCTTCCTATGTGGAAAATCATCACAATGAACTCTTTCTTTCACAGAATCCTCCTTCGCAAACTCTTCATACTCCACAATGTTATTCCTCAAAGAGAATATGTTTTTAATAATGAAAATATCTTTCACATAGTTATGAAATTAAGGTTATTTATATAGGAAAATAATTCCTCAAATTTCACTAATTTGATTTACCCGAGATGTCAATGTTGTACTATCTTAACTACAGTCTATTCTCCTCCTGCGAACAGTTTTTCCTCCATGGTCCACATAGCACATTTCATCCCTTGTGGTGTCCTATTCTTCCAAAAAAAATATCTGCCTTTTAGTCATGAACAATGACTATTCCTTCAAAAAAAATATCCCATGAACCATTTTCCTTACACGATCTACGTAAAATGCATAAATGTTTGCATAGCGCTGCTATGCAGAATCCTTCATTTGTCATTTTTCCATCGCTGCTCTGTGTACCATCAATGTGGTCTATGAACTATCTTTTTTGGTCTATGATGTATGGTTCATGGAAATCAGTAATTTTTTTTAAAAATAGACAGCTGATTTTTAGGCCCAAAAATTTTGCAAACACTAGGAAATGATGCCACCAAAAAAATATGATTCGGAAAACTCCAACCATACTGATTCATGGTCATCTTCCTTCATCACAAAATCCTTATATCATGATATATATCCTTCAATAAACTATCTTTATCATTATAAATTTTAATAAATAACTTATTACAACATCCCTATCTTCTATCAACAACTTTCTTTATACTATTAGTTACACCTTTACCCCCTCTTTCCTTCACAAGGATTGCATCCTAAGTTCTCCAAAAAAAATTGATAATTGAGAAATAAAAATCAGAAAAGAATAATCATATTTTCCAAAATCTTTCAAAAAGTGAGTTGATTTAAAAAAATTGACAACAATATACAAGACTTTTGAAAACAAAATTTTCTTACTTCCAAATGCTTCTCAAATCAACTTGGTCCCAACTATCGCTCCTTTTGAATCGTTTTGTCAACAAAAATTCATAAATCACTAAACATTGTATCCTTAAGTTATGGATTACTTATAAAATATTCTAAGCTATTTTGAGATGAATCATTGTAGCAAACAAGAATTATTTATAGAAAAACCACGCTATCCGAAAGTTGTGACTATGAGACCTCTTCATCTTTCCTCCTTAGCCTTCTCCAAAACATATTCATCTTTATTTCTAGTATTCTTCTCCAAAATTATTCCTTATATTTCTACACACATTCAACTTTCATGGAAAACAAATTTTTCTCCAGAAACCAATCTAAAAAACTATTAGAATAGTTCATACACTTACATGCTGGATTCACATCTTACCCAAAACTCCTTCTTTATGCATCCTTTCAAAAGGATAGATTTATTAAACAATTATCCCCATTGAAAACACTATCAAAAGGTAGGATGAGATAGGGGAAAATATACCTTATCCTTGATGAGAAAGGGGTTGGACACCCACATTCAACCTCAATTTATAAAAGGTTTCCTTTGGTAATGGTTCTGTGAATATGTCAACAACGTTTTTGATGTATGAACATACTCCAACTTCAATTCATTCTTCTTCACATTCTCTATGATGAAGTGGTACTTTAAGAAAATATTTTTTGAATGAGGATGTCGTACTTGATACCTTGTAAGTCTAATTTCACTTTTATTATCACATCCCAAGAGCAAGGGTAACTTTACTTCAATAAGTAAATCTTCCAATCAAGTTTTAATCCACATATTTTGGGTATCATATTGAGTGGAAGAAACATACTCAGATTCATCATTGATAAGAGTTAATGAATTATATTTCATTCAATGAAAACTAACACAAATTTTCCATAGAATGAAAACTCCACCTGATGTGGATCTTCTATCATCAATATATTCCACCTAGTCATCATCTGAATACTCAAAGCAGACAATACTTTGCATGATATCATTCATGATTCTAAATTTTTTGTGCCATTGATATATATGATAATTATTTTCCTAGAAATTAAGTGTGATTCTTTAGGATCATTGTGAAATCTTACACACAAGTTAACAACATAAAAAATTTCGGGACGTGACATAGTAAGATATAACAAAATTCTCATCATCTTACGAAACACTTTCGGATAAACTGCATTTCATTATCCATCTTTATAAAACATGGTTCCCACTAAAATTGGTATAAAAAAAGTTTTTAATTTTCCATGCCATACTTTTTAAGAACTAACTTACCATACTTTCTTGAGAAAGAAAAATGTGTTTCTTTTATTGAAAATTTTGTAACCCAATACAGTATTTCATTTCTCCAAGCATGGAAATCTCAAAAAAAATCCTCTTTAGAAAATAATCCACAACATCTTTCATCATTTTTACAAAGAAAATTTCATCCACATAAACATTTATGATGATAAGATACTCCTAACATTCTTTGAGGTAAATATTGTTATCAACTCTTCCTTTCTTAAAACATATCTTTATAATGAAAGTATCCAACTTGGAGTAATATTACCTTATATAATTTTTTATCCCATATATAGACTTGTTCAACCTCTACAAATGAATTTCATCTTTCACAACAAAAAATCATCATGGTTATTCAATATATACTTCCTCATCAAGATCCCCATTCAGAAATGTAGATTTCACTTCCATTGGAAAAAAAATTGACTTCATTGTGAAGAAATAGTAAGAAATATTTTGACAGTTTCTAATCTTTCCAATAGAGAAAATGTATCACCAAAATCAACACCTTCTATTTTTGAGTAACCCTTGTGCATAAATATTTCCTTGTTTCTTATCACTTCTCATTATATATTCAAATCATTCTGTAAAACCCATTTAGCACCAATAACATTTTTTTCATCCGGATTGTGTATGAGTTCCCATGTATCATTCTATTCTATCTGATCAATCTCTTCATTCATAGCCTGAACCCATTCTTGATGATCAAAAGCTTCATTCACATCCTTCAGCACAACATTTTAATACCAAGAAGTGTGTGTAAAAATATTTTAAGTTCTTCTAGTTTGAACCTTCTTATGTTGATCACCAATAATTTTCTAAGTTTACACCTTATTCCTTAGCTTAGGATGGTATATTTTAGTTTCATCTTCATCACTTGAAAATGATGAGTCAAATTATTCTCCTTGAATATGATTACCACTATCATAAACATTATCATAATTGTTAACAAAACATTCCTTACCCTTCTGAACATCCATATTAGTATAAGTCATCTCTTATTTCTCACCATTTTTAGAAACTTCGTCATCTGATGAAAAAAAATCTTCTTTTTCTTGGTTAAAAAATCGGTATCATCTTCCTTATAGAGCATATCCATGAAGAATTCAATCTAACTTCATTACATAAATTTTCCATGGCTTCCACATTTATTATTTATATATCATAGAATCCCAAAAACTCTAAAGTGATTTAAACATGCAGTTTTTACATTAAAAATTTATTAAGAGTCATATCTAAAATTGGTCTATAAAAAATTGGTTTTGAATATAAAATGTAGTACTCATGGCTTTCCAACAATTGTAGTGATAGAGACCACGTTCAAGTAACAAAGATTGAAACATTTCCACCAAACATCTATTATTTATTTCAGAAAACCGATTTTGTTGAGGTATGTATATTGAACTAAACTCAAGAAGAATCTCATGATTCTCATGATAATTTTTAAATTATTCATTATAATATTCACCACCATTTTCAGTTCTCAATTTCTTTACTGAATACTTGAATTCCTTCTCATCATTTCTCTAAAAACATTTAACCATTTTCATATTATCTGACTTATGTATCATGTGCGTAACCCATGTAATGCATGTAAAGTCATTAATGAAAGTAATGAAGTACTTATATCCCTTAGTTTATTATTTTCTACTTATCCCACCAATATTAGATAGAATAAGTTCTAAGGGTATTTTTGAACAAATGTAAACTTTCTTATGCACATAATTTGTAATCTTTCCTGTTTTACAGATAGTGAAACACCAATCTCTTCTTATTGACATATAAAATATATCTTAAAAATTTTCTAGCTATGATAACATGATCATGTTTCTCTAACACATGTGTTCAATCCTTTTATGCCACAATTTATTTTCTTCCAACATACCATTATGATAAGAGTTTTGTATTTCACCAACATGGAATGAGTTCATTTATTTACGATGGCCTCTCATAACTATATTTCCATCATTCTCACTATTTAAAACAAACCCATATTTTCTGAAGATAAATTTTTTACTCATCACAAAGACGTAAAACACATAGAAGGTTATGTTTCATCCCATCAACATATAATTTTTACCTCTATTTCATCTATTCTTCCCAATGATGGATGATCCAACACCTTTGATTCTCAGAGATTCATCGTTGCCAAATGTCACCATTCCTTCTTTAAAGACTTTCACATTATTCAAAAACATTATGTCTCCAATCATACGAGAAGAACACCTACTATCAAGATTCCATGGTTGTTCTCATTTTATTAATTTCAAAGTGGTTTCAACAACAATAGATTTTTCTTCTTCTTTTTCTTTCTTCACCTCTATATTCTATGCTTTGTTAAGAATTTTTTTGTGTGATGGTAACAAAACAAGAAATAACTTAGAAAGATATCCATGTTGTTCACATATTTTACAAACAGTTTCTAGTGCTTGGAACTTGTTCTCAACTTTCACAACAACTCTATCATATTTCTCCAGAACATCTTTCTCATACTTAATAATTTGACAGAGTTGAATCCCCTTCAAACCTTTTCTTTTACAACCTATAAAATAGTAAGAGTTTTATTGATTCAACCAACAAAAATTTTATGCATGTCTAAATCCACCAAAATATATACAATAACTATAGAATATTCAGATTGACCAATTTTGTGGGTATGTTTCTCAGTAACCTTCTTAACAGAACCTTGTTGACTATAAACCTTTCTATTTTCAAATGTAACATTCTTATTCAACTCATATTTATTTCCAAAATTATCACAACCTAAAGTAATAAAAAAATTATAGACTCGGTTATTTAGATACATCTGATTTTTCAGCATTGTTAACTTCATCCACAAACATAAATTTCCTAGATTATTTATTCTAAGAACCAATTCCATATTTCTTCTCAACCTATGAAGGTGATTTTTTTTATCCTTTAAAGGTTCATCATTCAAAGAACTTTCCACAACTTCTGAGATAGAGTTTTTGAAATATATATTCGTTTGTTCCACTTTAGAATGTTTTTGTGGGACATGTTCCAACTCTACGTCTTTTCCCTTCAACTTTACATCTAGATAATCATTATGATTATTTACATTCTCAATAGAATTATGTAGTTCATAAATATATTTTACTAGCTTTAAATTCTCATCAGGAAGTCCTTATTTATTGTTTGATGAGAAATTTTAATTTATCAAATTCTTATTTTCCCTTTCAATCCTTTTAATATTTCTCAAAAAAAATCAACTCTTCTTTCAGATGGGATTTATGTTATGTTTCTTTTTCTTTAGAACTGTTACTTCAAAAATCTTCATTATTCACTTTTGTAATAAAAATATTATCTCTATGATTATAAAAAATGATTTTTCAGATTCAACATCACTATCTTATTCTTTATCATCCTTAGATAGAAAGCTTATTATTTTGTATTTGATGAAATTTTTTTCCTTCCCTCTTGATAAATATTTATCTTTATCAACCAATTTCTTCCAAGAACTTCATAGTTATATTTATTCTTCATCACTATCTTATTTCTTTCATTATATGAGAGAAATTAGCTACAAAGTCTCTAACATATACACATAAAAATAATCAATTGAAATTTTCATTTATATTTATCTATACCTCTTCTCACATTTTTATAAAATAAGGAAAAAATTTAGTCCATATTTTTTAAAAAATCATTTTCAGAGTCAAAGTCAGCAACATCGTCTTCTGCAAGACCCTTCATATAATAATATTTTTTTGGTAGCTCTGAAATAAATTTCTCTATGAACATTCATTTTTATCTTTATAATAGTCTCCCTTATCATTTAAAAAGTGATGATAGGGAATTGAAAATCATCCAGAGATAATGTTTTAGCTTCTCTATCTTCCAATGAAGAAATTTTACCATTAAACATGTTATGAATAATTCTTAAATATTTTACAAAACTATATAATCCTCTGACTTTTCACCAAGTCATCTAATAGTACTAACAATTTCATTTACCTTATTAGATAAGTCCCTGATATAATAAATTTCCCCAAGTTCAAATATTCATACATCAACCTCCATATTTGTAATTTTTCATTCATCACCTTCATATTTCCATTATATTTGTTTTTAATGTAATCCCAAATACCTTTTGTTGTGGAAACACCTTTTACACTAAAACACACACTTTCAGAAAGTGATCAAAGTAAAAAATAGCACTTTCATCATACTCAAGATTCTTATAATCAATAGGTGTAAGAGGATCCTTATCATCAATAGGAGAATATCCATCTGTTGTAGATTCAAGAACATCATAACCATGTGAAATATGATAAGTTATCATTCTATCTTTCCAGATATAAAAATTATTTCAATAAAATATCTGAATCACATTATTATTCATTCAATTCAGATTATCCATCACAAATTCTCTTAGAAACATTAGAAAAGAATAAACGAATCAAATATTCTACTCTGATACCAATTGAATTCTCCTGGTCAGGATTTATGAATCACTAGGAGGGGGAGGGGATCACTGATATCTTTTTCTTTTATATTTACTTAATTTTGAAACAACCTTCACCACCTATTGATGATTTCTCTCCTAACTAAACATAATTCAAACACACATTCACAAGAACAATTGAGTTTATTGGATTCACTACTCAACAAGAGTAAATACACCCTTGGTATGGTTTGGAAAATATCCAATACCACACAATCCACGTGAAAACAATCATTTTATGTGGAATAAAATGAGTAAGATATTCCCTCACACTCATGCACCACTTTGAAAACAATCCAATTTTATGTGTCCTCCCTCTTATCATGAATAGGTTAATACAATGTTTGTGGTTATTCATGGTCAAATTTCACAAATTTGGTCCTTCAAAACAATTCTTCTCTTTACTACCTACCGGATAGTAGGTACTTTCTTTTGTCCTCTGTGAACTGTCCTACTTAATCTATGGAGTCCCGGTTTCTTTTGGGAACTAAGTTGCACCATGTAGTTTGAGTGATTCATGGACCACCTCTTCTTCCATGTATTTTTTCTCCTCCGTGGATGTAAAATGATCCTTATATTATTGATGCTTTATGGACCACCCCTGTTACGAGGATGACCTCTTCTTCTTGGGCCACCAATAACTGACAAACCATTTTTTTCTTTTCGAGCTATCAATCCCGGCAAACCACATTCTAATACAATCTCTATAGAAAAATATATTATTCATGGAAATTATACCCAGTGAACTACTTCCTACTCCATAGAAACTCTTCCCCATGAACTCTTTCTTTCACGGAATCCTCCATTGCGAACTCTTAAGACTCCATCAAATTATTATGCGAAGCGAAGATGTTTTCTATTGAATATCATTATCACTTAAGGAATGTACTAAGGTAATTTATATAAGAAAATAGATTCTATAATACAATTTACCATACACATCAATGCCGTACAGTCTTCACCACTAACAATGCTTCACCCATGAACTTGTTTTACCTCCAAAGTCTGCATAGTGAATTGCTTCCATCGCAGCAGTTGATTCCATCACAAACAAATTACCACCTCTCAACTGTGAAAGATGATCAGTCCTATAAAAAATTATCTTGTGAATGATGCTCATTCCTGTAAACAAAAATTATCCTATGAACTATGATCTTTCGTTGAACCATTTTCATTATGTATTTTTCATACAGCACTTCACGGTTCATTGGGCACTATTACAGAGAATCATTCCTTTGAAAATTTCACATAATCGCTCTAAATACCACATATTCACTCTGCAAACTATCTTTCATGGTCCACAAACAATTATTTTAGGAAATCCTTCCTTTTACCAAATATAAACACCTGATTGTTTAGCCCAAATATTTGGAAAACACAAGGACACAATGCCACCATAAAATCTACTTCCTAAAACTCCCACCGCAATGATTCACTATCATCTTGTATCATCAATAACTCAATATATAATGATATATAACCTTTATTTGACCATATTTAGTATCATAATATTTAAAAATGAATTTATTACCACTTACATGTCTTCTAAAAACATTTTTCTTTCCAATCAATCCAAAATATTAATGGCTACACCTTTACTCCCATTTTCTTTCACAACTCATGCATCATAAGTTCTCCAAAAAAAATCTGATATTTTGAGATATTTAAAATAAAAAAGAATCTTCATATTTTCCAAAATCATTCACAAATTTAATAAATTTACCTTTTTGAAAATAAAACATAACACTTTTAAAAACAATGTTTTCTTACTTCCCAAAATATAATCATTTTACTTATTCCGAACACTTGGTGTGATGCATGATTATCCTTCAAATAAGTATGAGGTAATTGTCACTACTGATAGATATGAGATTTTAGAATTAAAGAGATGCATGGTTGAACATTCACATGGATGATATGATATTTTCAATGATTTCTTTTCAAATTTTCTTGGCATACCACTTTCATTTGAAAAAAATATTGAAATAAAAAATAAAAATATATTGGGATTTATTTTAGAAAGGTCAAAAATCACTATTACCATATAGATTAATCATATAATGGACTCTATATGGTTTGGATATGGCAATTAGACCTTTCCTAGATATGATTCTTTAAAAATAAATTTAAAAAAATGAAACATGGGTACATTCTTGATAGTTACATGATATTCTAAAGGAACCACCTTGTGTTGTTATAGTATTGACACATTTTCTTTATGAGGAGATACTTCATTACAGTATTCATGATTTACATGCATTATAATTTAGATTTTACCAACCTTTTATCTGTATTTTTATTTTTTACCAACCTTTATATAGCCTCAGTGATATTTGAATCCTATTGGTAAAGCACCGATGATTGATTTTTCATTTTCCATCACTAAGTGGAGATTATAGAACCACTGAAATATTATTGTTAGGAATGTGGATTTAGGGTATGAAAATATCTTTAGTTACATTTTACCTTATTTTATGAGGGAATATTTATTTTTAGCTAAATTGAATAATAGGTATAGTATTTATAGAATAGTTATGAAACTATAATTAAAGGAACAAAGAATATAGATAAATAACTAAACAATAAGGTATTAATTATTTTCTCTATAGGATTGATTCTAGAGGGATAACTTTTTCTTTTTAAACATAGTTTTATTTTCCTAATTGTAATGAATTGTTCTTGTTTTAAAAAATGTTTCTTTTAGAATTCATGATGATTCCATGAAATTGTTCAAGTGTAAAAGAATTTCAAAATATGAACTTATATTTAAAAATTGGAAACATTGGTTTATTTTTTTATTCAACATTTAGTTAATAATACAATGTTTTTTCGTTTTTTTTAGTCATTGTAAATTTCAAACTCAAAGGAATAAATTCCTAGAAGTTGTAAAAATAGGCTTTATACATTGTGTATAACATACGATTTGTATTAATTATTCATAGCATGCTTGTAGAGTTAAATACCAACCCATGAAGACATTACATTATGTGAAGATCATACATGATGTGTATATAAATTACACATCATCTGAATTTCAAAATCATAATCCCGTTGAAAGTTATTTAAATACACTATGTGAAGAGGTTACACCATATGTGATGTTCGATAGCCAACCCAATCAAAGAAATGATTTGACTTTCCAGAGGAAATTATGGATCTAAAATAAAATATGTGAATCTTGATTAACGAAAATTCATATGCTGGTAAAAAACCACTTAAATATAGTACATGAAATGAAGGGATTACGTTTCATGTATGTTTAAACCCTTAGTAGTTTTGAGAATTCTTCCATGCATAGAGAGTTGGTGGACCTACACTTTCTATGTTATTTATTTCTGTGTTTTTATTTTTTCTCTCATCCAAACATTGTTTTAATTTATTCATTTTTTTTCTTTTAAAATCCTTTGGATTTTTAAAATTTTTACATACGTTATTCATCTATTGCAATAATTTTTTTATTTAATTTCTTGTTTTCAATGCTTTTTTTCAATAGTGTTATCCATTCCACATCAGCGCTTGTTGTTCCTTCATTGTTCCTTCATTAACAGTAATAGTTTTATTAGATTTATAATTATTTTGACTGTTTACTCTTGATTCATTCTTTTTTTAATTTTGGATCTCTTATTTATAAATAGTTTCATGATTATTTTTAGAATGTTCTATATTCCTTTGCTTTGGATAAATACTGTCATGTGTGTAAAATCCACTTAAGATTAGGTATTAAGAGTAGGGGTGTTTCTGAGCCTATTGAATCAATAAGTTGATCTTTGGTAACCCTATGACTAGAAATTTAGTTAAAAATAATTTTTCATCATGTTATATTTTACATACATTAACATGGGACGTGTAATTGAATAAAATTGACCTAATTGTAGTTGAGATGGCTATGACCATTACTCTGGGATGCTTTCTATATCAAATTGATGTGTAATGGATATAAGTTGTCAGATATCTTCATACCAAGTCATAGTTGTAGCTTAGGAATATCTAATTTGTTATAAAAACAATTGGCGACCCTTGCAGTTCTTTGTAGCCTAAGATTCAGCACTACTCCAGGATAGAAATAAGAATATCTTCTAGAAAGATCTCTAAAATTGAACCTTATCCCTTATTAGTTTTCTAGATTATATTTGAAATACCTAGTAATAGAAAACCTAAATCATATAGAGTAATTGTGAGGTATATATTAAAATTATTTTATTTGAATATTTTCTTTCTTATGACTGATTCCTTGAGTTTTAACCATGCACTACCACTTCACTACCCACTAGTAGTACGTTAATTTTCAGACTATAAATTTATAATTTGATCAGTGCCCATATAAATTCAAAGACGAATGCAAGAATATAGAAATGATTTATGTAAATCATATATGGTATGATATGTAATTTTATGGTTCAGTTATATATATATAATAAACATATATTTATTACACAATATGTTTGAACAATTATGATGGAATTGAAGACTAAATGTAAGGGATTTAAATCTCTCTTTCATTCTAGGGAGACATATGAAAATTAAATACTAATTTGTTTTGTGTTGTTTATATACTATAAATTTTACATGTTATATCATTAATACCATTTTTTAATGTTTTTTAATGTTTCATGTGAGTTTATTCTTTATTAGGGTCTATAGTTCAAAAGTTACCAAATAAGTGAGGGATCTTTTTCTCAATTTAACTTCTTTAATACATACATTTTGTTATGAATTTGTCTTCTTTTATTAGGTGTATATACATCTCATTGGACATGTAATATTAAGAATTTATTTATTCTCATACTGTTGTTGGTCTCATTTATCTTTATTCTTCTATAGGGCTTATGAATAAAAGTTAGCAATGTGGTAATGAATTTATGTTACAATATCACTGTTTATTAGAATTTTATATGATTATATATTTGATGATAAAATATTATGATCCATATCTCAATAAAATCATATTTTTTATTATCATTTTATTATTCTTGATATTTCTATGTAATAGTAAATTTTTCCACTCATTAGTACTTAAAATAAGTAAGAAAATGGCTTAAAAAATCCAACTATTTTTCACTCTTTAGTCATAAATTATTTTTCTTATAAAACCATGTTTTCTAAAAATATTTTGGAAATAGTTTTATTATAATCCCATTAATTTCAAATTGAAATTTTTCCAATGTTTGAGTTTTTATAAAAATATTTTGAAAGAAATATTCATGTCATTTTCGAAACAATTCCCATTATAATTTTACTAAAAATATGAAAGGAATATTTGATTTAATGTGTATGATATGATTGAAACTTCTAATATTCATAAAAATTATTTTATTCAAATATTCCTTTGTATTATTTCGATGTTATCTTCAAATAAAATTATTTTTTATTTTTTATTTTTTAAAAAGTGTTTTCAAATTTAAAAGGATATTTTCCTCAATAAATATTTTAAATGATTTTTAAATATTATTTTATAATATTTTTTCGGTTCTTTTCATGGAAAATGACTTTAAAATTGTTTTAAAAATTGATTTTCAAAGATAGTTTATTTTCTTCAAGAAATATTCCAACTGATCTTTCAAAATTATTCTTCGTCTAAGATGACATCCTTTTTTGTAAATTATGATTTCTGGGGGATATGAACTAAAGATAACATTAATATTATTTCTATAAAAATTTTATATTTATGGACTAATTTTTATGAATCCTATTTCCCTTGTATATGTAATACCATGATAAAGTTCTTATAAAAGACACTTCGTTTTCAATGAGGTATTCCATGAAAATATTTTTATGAAATCCACTTATTTTTCGATGGGTTATGCTATAAAGATATTATGAAATGATTATGAAACCTATCTCTTTAATACAGATTGCGATAATATGAAATTTTTATGAAACCCATTTCTTTTCATTGGTTCTAATATGATGATTGATTTTTTGTTCTTATAGATCACATATATATGATTTTCATTATGTAATGGGTGGGAAATATATGTTCATTTAATGAATTGGGTAGTGATAAATGTTATATGCTCTCATAGGGTACACAGGGGGTTTTTAGAAGCTAAAAAATGAGTATACAAGTATGGTTAGACCAACCTTGAAAATGAGGGTTCATTGGTGGTTATCCCATCCTAAAAATTAGGGGACACTGGTGGAAGACGTAAACCCAAATCAAGTACATAGGTTGTTATCCCAATACTAATATGTTATGGTTGTCTTTGTAGGTATCCCTGACATAATATTTTCTATTATTATCTCTTTTTTACAAATCAATGTCATATTCCAATGTTACGATCTCGGGTCTCAAGTTCTTTTATTTCCTTATGATTTGTGTCCTATGAACAACAAATATATATTCCATGACTTAGGATTATGTTATTTCATATATAGGGTATAATTTTTAAATGTTATTATCATGTTCGCATACCCTCATTATCATGTTATGCTTATTTATCACTCTTGTTTACCCTTTTTGAGAAATAGAGATCACCCTCTCTTATTTATCTTTCCCTTAGGTAATGAATACTGGTTTTAAGTAGGTGTAAAAAATTGGAAGATCTTTATGAGAGACATTAAAGATATTTCATGAATTTGGAATATTGTTTCCTTTATTTCCAAATGGGGTAAACTATTATAGTCCCCAAGTGTGTGTTTTTTTAATTTAATGAATAATCATTTAAAAATATGTAATATCCTTGAATGACAAGACTCGGTCGCTATACATGCAGAACACCAACCCAGAGAACGCCCGACCGACCTAGTTTGTTCAATAGAATACATGTTAGGGTGTTATGGTTATTCCTTAAATAAAGGAATTAATTTTGAAGAAACAATCACACTGCTCGAATGAAATAATGAAATCAGAATATTCTTTCCATTAGAAATATAAAAACACATTAAAATTTAATCCAAAGGATTTGAAGATAAATTTTTTAATATAGTTCTTAAAAAAGAGGAATACATTGTACTACTAGATGCATATCCTGTTGAAGAAAATGGAATAAAGGTATGTAATAAGAAACAATATTTTTATAACTGAGGAAAGAACCTCGTCATTGTTTTACTATATAGTATTCATACTTTAACAAGACCAAAATAAAATGATATTTATTTTGATCAAAATTTTTATATTAAGATAAATAAAAAAAATTATACTCATTACCATTAACCTCAAAATATTTGGAAAATGAACAAATTAAACGTGTGAGTATATTGAAAACTTGATGAGATCAAAATTAATGATGTCTATGATTATATAACTCACATACATCATTGAGGTAGAATTTAGTAAATAATTTGTTTATATGTATATCCCATGTAATGTATTCTAATGAATTGTTATAAAAATTTGGTATGGAATATTGTATAAATATATCAACATCATTACTTATAAAATGTATATTAGAATATCTAAATATTAAAATTTAGAGGATCCAATACATTATCATCATATTATTTGAATTTTTATTTACTTCATGTTTAAATTGTTAGATATTGTATTTTTAACAATTTTTGGATTTTTATTTTCAAAGTGATCAAATGGAAGAGAACCTCATGGAACAAAGAGGCTAATTAGGTATGTCAATACTACTCTTGAGTTTATTTTATTACATGTAGTGGGGAAGAATTAATATTTATTATAATTTTTTGATGTGTATTAGTCGAGAAATATTATTTATAAAAAAACCCATTGTATTGCCATTATATATTGGTAATAAACATATATGTTATATAAAAAAACTAAATATTGTAATTCTCTCTTTATGGGTGGATCATATTACATTATGGAAACAAAGTGTCATGCCTAATAACTTTGGATGAAATTGATGTACCTAGTGGACCTGTATAGAAACCAAATAGAGGGTGAATTCGGTGTCGAATATTTTTTTACCTATTAAAAAAATTATTTATTTATTCTACCCCTTTAGAATTAAATCTTCTTTTATTATAGTTAATGTAAACGGATATATTAATTTATTTCCAAAAAATAGTCAATGATATTCATTCATGTAATGTAGTAAATAGGAACATTGTGTTTTCACAAGGTTTAGTATAAAGACTTACTTATTTACATGATTGGTTGCTCACCCTAATCAAGGTTTATCCAATATAATTTGATGTTTATTACAATTGGTGGTGTTTCCAATGCCAACAATTATTCTCATGATTTTTATAATTCCTTAGTATCATACAACTTCCTTTTCTATAGTTTCATTGGATTAATCCCAATAGCTTCGCATTACTATCACTGAGTATCATAGGGATATCCTTGTATACACTATGCCACACAAGACATATAGGGTCCAAATATATATATATATATATATAAGACTACTCTATTTTTAGTTTCACTTGGAATTAGATATTCAGTTATGTGTCAGATGTCCCTGAACCAATTTAATAGATCGTCATTAACTCAAAGAAGAATATTTGAATATAATTAGGTTCCCAATATTGATTTCATGCATCCCAATATCCACCATTACCCAGCTTCACAATTCTATAACATAAACTACCCAATTACCTTTCTCAATTCCCAATCATTGAAAGCATCAATTGTTATAATCATTATATACACTAGATTTTGGTATCTTCCTATATTTTTCTTCCAAATCTTTTGTAACAATAACTGTTTTATGAATTTCCACTTCTACCGTTATCTTTGACACCCAATTGATCTAAATAATATATATAGGCTTATCCACTTCTCTGATTTCAATAGTGTTCTCCAATATTACACAACACAACACAGCATCTCAAAATTTCTTATTGTTAGGAACATTATATAATCTATGGTTTCTTCTTATTTTTTATTTATCCATCTTCATGAATCTTATACACATGTTGCATATTTTATGTGCATTAAATTGATTCCATAAAAAACATCAAACTTCAATAGAAATTTGAGTGGAGATTCTCACAACCATCTATAAAGTATCATCACGGAATATACACTTTCAGATCCGGCCTAACTTCATGAACAATGTTTTGAACTGAATTGATAATCCTAGAATATCCTCATTTAGTACTTCTCTTTTTTGAAACTTATCCCAAAATATACTTACAAAAAATTGCAATAGGCATGCCTTTATCTTCTTCTATATATATATACTCAAACCTACAATTTAAAACTTTTCACTACTCTATAAAATATATAGTACTTCAGTTGTGATATGAAACATATTTTGTAGTGTGATACATTCTATAAAAAATAGTGTATCCTATAAATTCATATTTTTTCAGATCAATAGGTTAGCTTTCATCTCATTTTTTATTCATGTAAAAATTCGCTAAAATTCAAATAATTTTCTCTCAGACACGGAAAAACCTCAAGTCACTAAATTTTTAAGATTTGATTAATTTCCATGATTTGATGTAACATCATATGTATTATTCTTGAAACCCTAATAAATTAATTTTATCAATCAAGTAATACATATTGCGGTTCTTCTCTATTGATCTTATTCAAAATAGTCTTGAATCGTGGATTGAATAATATTCATGATGTTTCGATCTTAAAGTCATAGTATGAGCATCTTCAGATATAATTTTACTCTTTTGAATCAATGATACTAGAGTTTTGTTAATTTTCATCCAGCAATTATGGGAAATTTGGTTTTGTGATACCCATTTTTCCAAAAAAAATCCAAAAATAATTTGGATTCTCATACATTGTTTCTCATGTATATAAATTGTAATACCTAGTTTTGAAATTCCCCTTAGTGGTATCAATGTGAATATGTTGGATCATATAGACATCATTTAGATACAATCTCTAAATTTGGCTTCTTGGGGCTTCATTAGAATATGTAATTATTGAATTCCGATATGTATAATTTACCTTCATGATTCACGTACACAACCAAATTTTATTATGTACAATCTCAAATGTTTCCTGAATTCCATTATACATATATTCACATAGGTGAATTTCATTTTGTGGGTATTTCAACTATGTGGATTCTAGACTTTGGTAGATTTTATTTATTTCCTTCATTTGAATACTATTACTCCTCCACTTCATATTTAACCATTCTCAATCAGTCATAAATATATCAAAACATATTTGGGAATTTTTGAATCTTTCTCAAATTTTCAAAATGATTCCCAAGAACTCTACATAAACTAAAAACATTCAGTTTAAAGTTATTAAATACCACATACTACACTTTATCACTTCAATTCTAATTTATTCTTCATCTGGGTGTGTTTAGTCATCGTGTTCTGTATCCTTCATGTACACGTACATAGTTAATGTTTCCCTAACTTTATGCTAGGTTTATATCTAACATTGAACCTATTTTACACATTGTATTCACAACTATCTAATATGTCTAGTAAAATTTTAGCATCTAGATCTCTCTTCCCATTTCTATGATTCCTAAATCATTGTAGAGGATGCTTTCAATGGCACCCACATTTTTTATATTCATACAAACCAAAATTTTAATTATCTGATGTGAGATTTTCTTCCCACTTAAATCTATCCATATAGGTATTAAAGGGAATAGAGATCCTCATAATCCTTTAACGAATTTGTGTATAGCATCTCCAAGATCCAGGTAATGGCTGCATATAAACTATATCAATCATTCTTCTATGACATGTATTTACATACACATTGATAATAAACATAATCAATAATCTATATGCAATTAAAACAATAATAGTTATAGGTCGTCATTGAAGATGTAATGATTCCTATGAGGAACATGTGTGTCGAAAAGAGTCACATAAATCTTATAATAATATAAAACAATATTCTCACAGATCATATTTCAATTTATTATAACATTTTTAATGAAAACGTGGAAAAATTAGTTTTCAATTTGAATTATGTTCAAATAAATGTGAAAGTGGTATATATATTAATAACATTTATAGTATAATTCAATTTTGAGAAGCATAAATTAAACACTGATGTTCAAGAACATACTACTTGTTAAGGTGTATTGGGTAATTTACTCTCTTAAAATTATTGTCTTATATTAATTGGATATTCATGTATAAAAAATTAATTTTATGAGTTCCCCTTTGGGATTATGACTAATGCTAAGAAATAAAGAATGTTACACATCTCAGTGAATATATCAAGGTGGTAAATATATTGAGGTTTCGGTCTAAGGTGGTGGAGATATAATTGGTAATTCAATTAAAGAGAGAAATGATTGAAGGGTAATTTTATATTAGTTATGATAGATTAAAATGGATTTGAGTTGTTGATGGTAAGATATTCTTAGGGATCTTTTTCAACTAACACTTAATTACCACATTGACCATGAATCAAGTAGGAATATAGTAAATGAATAAGATATATTTGTCTATTTAAATCATAGAATTGATTCTTCATATATAGGTTCATTATAAAATTCCAACAAACCTAAATATATATAATATTATTAAAGTTTAGTTTTAGGTAGAATTTTATAGTCATTGATCATATTATGAAAAAGTAATAATTTAAGTTTTGTATTTATTAAAAAATTAAAAATTCAAATGTTAATATAATTTATTATGATTATTATCATGGATATATTTTCTATATATTCATTGAAAAATGTAATATTTTTTACTTAATTTAAAAGGTATAAAATGGAGAAGATTGATAAAAACCATGCCATGGTAAAATTATTTTTCCCCATGATATCATGTTAAGTAGTATATGAAACTTGTTTTAAATGACTCATGGATACAAAACTATATGATTGAAATATAAGAACATAAGTTTATGTGACTTTAATTCCAATTGTTTAATAGAATTACTTTCTATGGGATGGAATTTTTGGAATAGTGTACTACAGGTCAGTAATATTTTATATTAGGAATTTCGGATAGACCCTATAAATATTAATTAAAATGAAATTATGTAAGGTCAAATAACAATTTTAATTGTATTTTTAGTTAATGATGATAGAATAGTTGATGTTCGGGTGAAATAAAAGATTGATAAGATAATATTTCATGCTAATAATGGAATTATAAATATTGAACTCTGATTTTGTATTTAAATGACAATAACTAAAATTCCACTCCATTTTATATTTTCTTTTTTAAAGGGACTTTTTATTTTAAATATATATGAACTAATTAATATGAGATATATTTATTATTATTATTATGTATTTTTTAGTATAAGAAATATAATTTTGTTCATATATGTTTCTTAAAACATTTTACAAGGTAAAATGATCAAAGTTACAAGATCATTAATAATTCCATAGTCAAAGGAAACTTGAATTATTATATATTATGAAACATTTTATTTATTTTAATACATGATATTCAGGAGAAAAACTTTTATTTATATTATGATTCTTGAAGATTAATATTATTCCAATGACACCATGTTGCGATAAAGTTCTAAACATCATGGTTTTTTGTATCTTAAAAATAATTTAAGATTTTTATATTATTCCATTTTAAAAAAATTATATATATTAATAATGGATATAATTATTTATACATAAAAAATATTAACCATATTATAGTAGGTTTCACATATATATTTAATATTAAGGAGATATATGATGTATGAGTATATTCTAACTATTCAGCATAGATTTAGAAGATAAATAGAAGTTTAAATATATACATGTAATTATCAACTGAAAAAAGACTATTGCAAAAAGAAAACATAGATAGTAATAAAAATCATGTTGAAAATATAATTTTACAGACATATTAGAGAATCCATTGCGTTGAGAAATTTCATGAAGGTGTGAAAATATAATCTGATAAACACTTTTTTCATAGAGATATGGAGTTGAAGAGATGCACCATTACTAGTCTGTTGTGTTTTTGACATTGATCTTATAATTTTATGTTAGGAGTTATAATAATTGTATGAACCTTTATTTATCTCATTCATAAAATAATAAGTAATTTTTTGTAACCCTTTCTCATCGTAGTGAACTAAACCAAAAAAATTAAACATTACGAGTGGAATTTATGATTATTGAAACCAGGGGTAGTCTGTTAGATTTATATATAATAATGAATGATAATAATAATGTTTTATTTATCAAAAATAATTATTTATAGTGTATTTTAAGTGTATGTACAAAATATATGGACTAATAAAGGATTATTGGAAATGATAAATGCCTAATTAGTGTATGTGGATGGGAATTAAATAACATGAGTGAAAGAAGTAAATTCAATATTGTGACTACATGGAGGAAAACACTGTATAATAAGATTTAAGAAATATAGATTTTTATTTTGATGGATGTTATAATGAGTTGAATATATCTCAATATTTTAAATTATGGCATTGGGTAAATCACAAGTAAGAGAGAAGGAATTTAGAGAAGGTTATATATGTTTTTTTAATGAGGGAATCACCATGCTCATTTTGGGATAGCATATGTCATCATGGAAATAGAAATTGTGGATTGAATCATAAATATGGGTGTTAATAAGACCATTATTACCCAAATAAATTATTATGAGAATTTTAATGGTAGTTATTATCTATTTAATAGTGAACCGGGTTTTAGTTTCTTGAGATATAATATTTCAAAAATATAGAAAATACCATAACATTTAGGATGTTGATATTTAAAGGCTCAGTGTTTTGGAGTCAAAGTTGGACCTAGACTTTAAAACATATGTAGTGGAGTCTATAAATTCAATTGTCAAGAGAACAACAATAAATGTGAATCTTTTTGTTTGGAATTCAAATCCACGAGGGGTGGAGCGATATTTATATAATTAAATCAACATTTTTGGGTATGTTTGACCACAATAACTCATAAGGGACACCTAGAATGGTATTAAATAATTTGAGAAATTATAATACATCAAAACCTTAAATTGGATGTTTTTATTCATGTAAAATCATATAAAATAAACTTTTTCAAAACTAGTGAATAGATTAGGGACATTGAGAAATCACAGGAATATATATCTTGATCTAATTATCTAGTATAGGATATTAGAGAGAAAATGAATTATAAATATATTTTTAAGGGAATATTATGATAATAAATCCATTAATTGAGTATATACTAATTCATATGGTACATCAGATAAATGGATCATGAATAAGATGATTTTTTGATAACATATTTGATGGATTGAGGTGAAGAAGATTAATCATGACAAGAATAATTACAATGAAGAATTATTATATTCTGAAAGCATTTTTATTGTTTTTGTGATCATATTGAAGTCATATAATCAACTATCATCAAATAGTTTATCTCATATAGTATTTAGATAAGAAGAATACATATTCATTGTATTTAAAAATAGAATCTAATATTAATTTGAAGATGTATATTGATTATTATATACAAGTTGATCATAGATGGAAAATAACATATATAAACTATTTAATACTTCTTTGAAGTAGTTTGTGGATATGGAAGACAAGAAAATGATCTTAGTGAGGTAATACACTATACCTTAACATTGTAAAGGAAGTAATCCTTTGAATAGAGTCACCATTACAAAATTGAATCCGAAAAAAATAGTGTGTTATAATATATTTTAGTACATTGAAACATTAGCATGTGTATTAACCTTATATATATATCCTAGTGTGGGTAAACTCCATAAAATCCATTTATTTTTATACATTAAATTTTTTCACTCATGAAACATTTTTAATGAGATAGAAATTGTGGGAAAATAGATTGAGTGTTGTTCCTTTCAATATGTTAACAAAATTTGGTAAAGGGTTGAGTGAAATGTTTAATTTAGATATTACTCTAATTCACCCCCACTATCCCATTACCCTATAGACCCAACAATTTTTCATCATTTAAAAACAATTATTTATTATTGTTTAATCTATGAAATCTATTCTTGGATTTTTTACACTCATTGAATATTTTATAAAGTCTCCTTTTTTCAGTGGTACTAACTTTGATGGCCAAAAAACGAGATGTATTGGTTTTCATAGGATTTTTGTGAAGTTTGTTTTGTGTTATATACATATTCATGCTGATTTTAGAAATGGAAATGATTCAATTTTTGGTATGAAAACTAAAATTCTCTTGGTTAGATAAATGACAATTGAAGTATTCAATAAAACCTATCGTTTTTGTATTTGAAATGTAAAAAAATATTAAATGTTATTTATATAAAATTAAGGGTTTCCGAGATTATTTTGGAGATTATTAAACTATATATTTAATATTTGTAAATAATGGCCTTCTGATAAACAATTATGTTGAATCATTCCATAGGGAAAAGAGGTGGAATACGAATAAGACGTAGAAAACTCCAAAAAAAACACACAAATTAAGGCAAGTGGGATTGTTTTTTATAAAAAATATATTTATAAAAATTTTATATAAACTACCTGAAAATAAGGAAGAATATATTACACTATGAAGAATTAACTAGATATTGGGACCGTGAAACAATTATAAATAACATTGATTCATTAATCTAAGATTTCTCTTGCAATGATTGTGAAGGTATCCAAGACTTGTATGAAAATGTAGATATATCAGAGTTTATCCATGGAGTGGGTTATATATTCATATAAGATATTTTTTATTTTAAAAAAGTAAAAATAAAAAATTATAGCCTTCAATTAATCTGTTCTTATAATGGGTAAAAACAATTTGGGTAGTGTGGGCTGCCAAAGAAACTTAAAACTTATAATTTCCAATAGATACAAGTAAGGATACTAAATTTGGTTTTATTCCACTCAAAAATAAAACTTTTAAAGAGGATGAAATATCGAAAACAATAATGCTCAATTATGTGTCATATAATTTCTCAACTAAAGAGAAAGGAGATGAAATTAAAAGAGCATAAAATAAATATGAAATCATAAAGAGAATTCAAAAATAGAGATATCTCCCATGAAATCCTCTAAAAGTATATTTCACAATGGAATGAATCATGAATCAAGGAGTTAATGGAAAATTATTTTTGACAATGACAATTATGGTTTTGAATAGAATGTTTCAATAAAATTATATTATTTTATGTTGTCATACACCCCATGGATTTATATTTGGATTAAAAATTCTCAATGGAGAAATGTGAACTATTGAACCATATCATTCGAGAAAATAATACACAATGGGTGTATATATTAGGGTAATCTATATATTTGATTAAAATGGAGACATGGAATGAAATTCGATCAAGGGAAATGATAAAAGTGTCAGTAAGAAAACCACTAATTTTATGTTAACTGTAGTATAAACAGAAGGAAAAAGAAATTTGTTACATTGAAAAATAGATTTAGTTGGTTGGAGGAAAGTGATGAAAGTATTAAAAAATTCATACATCATTCACCAATAGTGTCCTACATACAGTGCTAATCTTGGTGATAAATGAATAAAATATAACAGATGAATAATAAATACACTACTATTGGAAAAATATGTGAAATGATTAAAGGAATACACAACATGGATAAATAAATCTATGGTTCTTTTAATGAATATTGAAGAGGATAACCACACATCATGAATATGTGGTTTTGAAAATTATACTACAGGGAATGAGAAAAAAATAACTAGAAGATCTATCCTATGTAATTGGATTTATAATGAATGTTGCAGCAAGTAAATTATCAAAGGAAGAAACATACACAAATGGGATTTGTCTTACAAAGAAGTTGGATCCCAAGTCTAGGAAAATGATAATATTTAGTCCGACATATAGAAACTATTTATGAAATAATTTTCACTCAAAATAGATCTATAAAGAGAATTCATATCAATATTAAAGAATTCTTTTGGGTCACTATGAAAAATCACCTTCCTCTACTTGAGTTTATTTAAAAACATTCTCCTTATAAACAGTAATTATATAACAATTGATTGGAGTGATGAATGTTTATGGAGGGATATCGTCTATTAGATTAATATATTGAGAAATTATGGATTCATTATGAAGTTGTAACTATAAATCAATGATACAAAAGAAAAAACATGGGTTTATAGTAAGCACATGTGTATCTAAAGTAAAATCTATAATTTCAATATGTAATAGATAATTATCCATCATTACAAGTGTTTTTTAAAAATATAAATTTTTAATGAATCCTAATCTAAATATAGATGTTATATCTTATTAAATATTGATATCAAGTCATGATAAATAGATTCAAGTGGTATATAGACCTATTTTTTAATTAATTAGGTGTCAAAGTATAATATAGTATTTCAAAGTGGTATCAATCCAAAAACATAGATCCAAAAAGTGATATTAGGATATATAATAATTTTTTATGACCAAGAGGAATGGATAAATAGGTACATTCATGGCATAGTTCATTTTTATTTGGTTTTTTCCTATAAATTTTATATTATTTTTTCATGACAGTAATAGCTAATGATATGTAAATCCCATTCTTTAAATCTATTATATAATATTTATCAATATATTTAGGATTTAGGATGCTTTTATGTTAATTTTCCATATTTTTAACCTTACATGGGATATGAATAATCCTTGTGAAACAGGAGAAATAATTTGTTAAATTTCCAGGCCATAATGGTATTTTTTTTGTTAGTAATGAAGACAACCATGATAATGAGGTGTTGATAATTTGAGTTTAGGAAGTTGTTAGGTTTTTTCACCATAAATGAAAAAGGTTTAATTTTTGTTGTAGTCTTAAATATTTGGTTTGGATTGGTCCAAGTATTATAACTTTTTTATGATGATTAATTCTAGTGTTCTTCAAGTTTTAGACATTTTATGAGGATTCTAGTACTGTCTAAAAAAGTATGGAATATGTTTGAGGAATGAAATTCACTGTAGAAATTGAATAATTTCATATGAATAAAGCAAGGAACTAGTTGAAATGTATAATAACAATCTGTGAAGCATTATAAATATTCCCACCCCTGATCAAAATACCCTATCCAGCCTCAAAAAATCCTGAGGTTCATTCTTAATCACTCTAGGATGGAAGATATTGGAAAGGTAATTATGAATAAATTGATGGAAATTATTTTTTCTATTAAGTGAAATAAAATAATTTACTTCCCTAAAAAATCATCATGACCACACCATACATAATAGGTCCGTGATACAATAGAAATGTGGTTTTTAGAAATAAATGAAACCAAATAGAGAGATATTAATAAATGAACATCCACCAAAAAGATAAAAATATTAGTAAATATTGGATCTAATATAGAAATTTATAAATATGTTGATACATGAACAAAATTAGATTAATACCCCATATACCCAATTGAATATCTATGTGACCCTGATGTAACAGTCCATACTCTAACTACCATCAATCCACTATGATCAAGGATGATCCAAAACCACAAATTGAAACTAAAATTTATATAGGAATGAGAATAAAATAAAGAATTAATTCAAAATTAACCTCACCCAATGTTTGTCCATTAAATAAAATATCCAAATTATTTTAGTTTGAAATACAATTCAAATCATTGGTTTTCCTCTTTTACTTTAAATAACTAATCAATTTTTTCCCATGTTCCTTTAAAATAGTTTCATTTTAAACATAATATTTCATAATTTCTAATAAATTCATACTTTAAAATACCCATATGAAATAGTTATAATAGAAAGTTATGAAACCTTTATCAAATGTTTATCCATCAATTTAAATTAAAAACAGTAGTTCTTCACAGTATGATTGAAGTATAAGTAATACTAGTAATAAATAATTTGAGTTCGTGGAGGATAAAATTAACGGAAAAAAAAACAAACACACACTACACTAAGCCCATAAGGATAGGCCACTCCCCCTATAAGGGTTAAACCCCTCCACATAAATCTCATTACGTTGATTAGCCTAAATTCATAGTGGCTCAGTGTCCATTACATGGGTCTAGACCCCTTCATGTGTCACTCATGTATCTCTACCTTTCATTACTTACAACCTATGTCATCGCATGTACTATATATCCCCTCAACTTGTCTTTCATGATTCAAACATTGATGTTATAGATGTTGAGTCTAGTGATGAGTACCAATGAACCTAAACCCATTCCAAAATAATAGTCATAATAATTACAATAATAGTGTCATAATAAAATGATGGAAATGTAAATTGTGAGAAAATATTCGAGAAATAATGAAAGAATATTCCATATAATAATTCCATGTAACAATGTTCATAGTAACACCAAGGAGATGTCTATAAATTCTAGAACAAACTAAAACATGATCTATCATATCAACATGCCAAATTAAATCCGACCACACTGACATAAGGATATACCTTACCTATACTAACAGAGGAGAAAAGATCAAAATTAAGGACTACATCATACTATGGGTCACTAGCTAGTTCATAATCTTAATCTATTGTTGCTTGTTCTCTCTAAAATTATAATAGCCTCTCTAATTTTTTTTATAATGTATATAAAATATATGTGATCCAAAAACTAATAAAAAATATATATATAAATATATATAAAATTATATATAGTTACATAGTGCAATAACCAAAACCAAGCCTCCCCCATAGGTAACCTAAATAAAAATAACCCCTTATTTTTTAAGAGTAGAAATATAATACTTTTTTCCTATATAATGTAATATTTCATTATTATAAAATAAAAAAAAATCATAGGTAATGTTCTAAGGGTGTTATATTTTACCAAAAAATCCTTGTTAAGAAGTTCCAACCATGTCTTATAACAATTCATTAAATATTGAGATAAAACCAAATATTTAAAAAATTCATAACATTAAATTATATTTAATCCATTCCCACATTTCAAATAATAATTTTAAAATGAGCAAGAAAACATTTTTAAATTTTGGAGAACATTTAGAAACACTTAACATTGGAAATACACCATTTGAAATCTCAAAATTTGTTTATAAATGTTATTTTGGAATTTGAATTATAATTTGGTGTTGAAGGTTATGAATATAAATTATCAAATCATAAAATAGGGGAAGAATCTTCACTTTCAATGGAAATAAAGTGAACATCTATCTTTGTTCTGGTAAAATACATAATATCAATTAATACTAACATTATGTAACTAAAAATGAATTTATTAGAATAAAAAATAATGGTTTAATAATTAAAATGCCATTTTTTTTGGGGTTACACACCCTAAATAATTTATTTCATAAATATAGCTTTTATCCAAACCTTAGAAGGAAAAAATTCCTAATAGAACCAATATAAACCATAAAAACATAAAACCCCATACCAAAATTCAATCAACACACACCCCTAGCTTAAGGAGACCCTCATTAGGTTAGAAAAAGATACAATAATAGTAATAGATGTATAAATATAAGAAATAGGTAACTTAACTAGAGGAAAAATCAAAAATAAAATGGTAGAACACATAATTATATAGATTAGTAGGGGAGTCCTAGAGGGATCTTCTCTATCCAAGGTTTATAGGGGAAGGGGTAGGAAGGCCTGAAATAGTGTTTTAAATCAATAAGGTAAAGAGATATATTTCAAACATTAAAATAAAAACTAGCTACAAAAATTCCATGGATTATTCTCATGGGATATGGAATAGTTACCTTCCTAGTCACCCAACTAACATGGGCCTTTAGCTATAGTGTGGAGGTTCCTTGAGTGGCAGGGATACAGCTTTGACAGCTCTAGGAATCCACAATGCAAGATTGAGGCAGTAGCATTGTCCACAAACAAGAGGAAGGGTTCCAGAATATCGTCTTTGGACCATAACATAGCATGTTATACATTATTAAAAGTAACACTGGTTACCCTTACATAGCACTAGTTCCTCACAATGTAACCCTGGAGGTTAGACTATGTCCTACTGAGTGGTATGGATCTTTCTAAGGATAACATCAGTTACCCTTAAATGGTGAAAACACATAACCCTTATAAATTTTTTTTGACACCCACCAAATGATCATCAAAAAATTCATTGGGTAAGAAATATTTTTATATTGGAATTATTTTCCTCAAAATGAATAAAGACGAATATGGTGGTAGAAATCACGCAGATTGCATGAACACTTTGTATAAACACAGTTATGATACCTTCAGAAGGTCACATGAATGTTTCATGAATAAGGAATAAACTATAGAATATCTTTTAGAGACCCTGGGAAAAGTAATTTTTCTCCTGTGAAGGAATCTCAAAAAATAAATGATGTTGTGGTTCTTGGTAGATGAATACCCCCAGGTCACATGAATTATCAGGCGACAAGCACTAGACAATCCATCCAAAATCCTTGGAAAATAGAGGGAAAAATATCCCAAATGAGAGAGCATCTTGGTGTCATAAAACTCATTCAGTGGACCTATATAACTTGTGAGAAACCATGTATTCCCCAATGACATGTATGTCTGATCATGAAAGAGGCTGATGGCATGTCACCCCCATCACATGAAGGGATTCAGACATGTCTAGGTGGTCTCACTCCCCCTCTTTGGCTACAAAACAAATAAGAGGGTTTGTTCATGATAATTCTAATTACTTACTATAAGGCCTTTTATTGGTCATGGGGTGCATCGCTGATGGGGATAACGATTGTCCTTCACAACACTTAAGCAAACTCATGTTACACTTCACGCTTGTAAAAAAACTAAGGAAATAGAAAGTATTAAATGTGGGATATTATTATGTGTGTAAACATCATGTTATATGCGCATAGTGGTTCATAAGACACCACAAACCCTCACTATCATGTTCACCTCGCCATGTGAGGGCCCCTGGCATTTCATACCCACCACGTGAAGGGATTTAATCATGTAAAAGTGGTATGTGCTCCTCCTTCGGCTCCCTAAGACAAAATATAAGGGTTTTTCCATGAAATTATTTCACATCAATTCAAGACCATTTTTTGTCACGTGACACATCACCGGTGGGAAAAGTTATTGTCCTTGACAAAACTAGTTCAATATCGCATGATCCTGAAGACTTCAACAAATAATATTATGAAATTAAAGTGAAAATGTGGGAGCCTCTTGTGGTGATAAACTTCATGTAACATGCATGTGCACTCTGAAAGACCTCATAAAATCCCTTCGGTGTGATGACCTAATAACATGAAGGCCCCTTGGAAAGCCATAATTATCTCATGAAATGTCCTAGACAAATTATCTTAGATCAAATGAAATCCTTTCATTTGCCATCCTGATCTTGGAAGATTCTTTAGACATATCATCCTGAAAATATGGAAGTCCCTCAACATGTCTTTATAACTCGGAAATACCCCTTTAATTGACTATAATCCAATAAATATAGCATTGACAAAGATGATATTTTGTTCTCTGAAAATCATGTGACACCCCCTAAAATGACATGCAACATGATCTCATGAAGCACATGACATTGATGCCCTCTATTGACTCTAGCCTATATTTTCATAATACATTCCACACAAATGAAGGGAATAATCAGGGTGGATTTCTCAATAAAACTACTCCCCCACCTACCCCAGCATCAAAAAAGAATCTATGGATCCTTGAACTAGCACAATTAGGAACTAAATTAGAGTTCTTGGATCAGTTGATCCCATGATAAAAATGTTTTTCTGAAAGGTAAAATTTGGGGAATCACATGATCATATAATGTTACATGCATATTCACATCATGTTATCACTCATAGATCACGTGAAGGACTTCAAGTAACTTATTTGAAGCAAATCATGCATACCTGATCAGTCACACAATACATAAATAAATTAACATTGAATGAATCTAATTTATACACAATAAAATGCTAGGTTATGGAATAAAAATATAGGATACTTATACAAAAAACATATACACTAATCCTCGTGCACTTTTCTTGAACCACTGAGGTCATGCGACAGCACCAAGACATGTCACACCGATCACATGACACTCCTTTGGTATACTATTTAGATCATGAAAAGTATCCCAAACATGTTACAGAAAGTCATATGAAACCCTCCGAGAATTCCACAAAATTCTCATGAAACGCCATGAGCTCACTATACAGACCTTGTGATTACCTCTAGACATGTCCTCCAAATCATACAGTGGCATTGGTGTATGTCTGCTAAGTCTCTGGATGGCATCAGGACTTGTCAAATGGATATCACGATGTCTTATGGGCAATCCGACTCCATCTTCTGAAACCCTTTTGGTACATCAAATAGATCTTGTGATGACCCCCATACATGTCATCTGACTTTCATGATGGCACCTAGAAATGTAATCCTAGACATTTTGCACCATACGTACATGTCACATTGACTCTCGCGACACCCTCCAAGCATGTCAACCAACTTCCACAATGACACCAGGTAAATTTATCAAGATAATGTGATTCCCACCATGCATGTCAGCTGATATCATGAGATGCCTTCCAAGATCAACCAACTAGATCTTGCAATGCCCTATAGAAAAGTTATCCTTGGTCATGTGATGACTTCCAGAATTAATCGGCTAGGTCTGGTGATGTCTTCAGAACAATTCAACCTTCGCCATGTGATAGATTCCAGGATCAACCACCCAAGTCTTACAAATTCACTCAGATAATTAATCATTGTCCATGGAATTGATTCCATGATCAACCTTCTATGTCCTATGATGTCCTATGGATATGTAATTATAAGTCATGCAATGACTCCCAGAATCAACCCTCATGGCTCGCCAAAAAAGTATGACTTAGTCATTTGATGATCTTCAAACATGTCATCCATATTATGTGATTTCACTCAGATAAGTCAAATGGATAATTAGATTTTATTTGGACATTCCAGATAGACATCCTTCAACATGTCAAGAATATAATCAAGGCATGTTGAGAAAACCATTGATGTATGTCAAACTGACAATTAGACCATTTTATGTTGGAATCCCATGACATGATAATCTTATCTAACCTCCATAAAGGGAATACTCAATTTGTAAGATATGACATAATAAACTAAGATAACTAGGATTCATATCATAACTACGATACTTAAGATTCCTTCATAAGGATCAAGATTTATATCAAACAGGGTTATCCCTGTGAAAAATTCCCACCACCATAAGCAGTGAGGGTGATTATTTGTTTTTCCATGTTACTCAAACTATGAATAGAACATTTATTCTTATGAAGCAGTACTGATCATATCATTGATGTCATAAGTCTCTATCAATTCATCAGAAAATTCAATATGTAAGCCATGATCAATGATATAATTCAATATGTTTGGTATATAAGGAAAGACTCGTTGTGTAATCCCTAACTTATTGAACTATGAGGATTCTGATTCCTTCCATAACTAGGATTTGTAGGATTCATTCCTAAGACCTAATAAGAAATGGGAATCTATTTTGGTGTAAGACCAACCATGTACAAAACATTCCAACCATCAGTATCCAATATCACCCATGGGTTGATCATCCTTACTCATCCACAAGCAGATTGTGAAGTCATTAATCTACAAGGACTCTAATTCCTACCATAACCAAGATATGTAGGGTTCCTTCCTAAGGACTAAAATCAAATGGGAATCCACTTGGATGTAAGTCCCACCTTGTCACTAAAATTCTAACCATAGATACCACATCTCTCTCATAGGTTAGTAATCCTTGCTCATTAACTAGCATAGTTTGATGTTGCTGAAATATGGTTAATCTGATTCCTTCTATAACAAAGATATGTATTATTCTTTCCCAATTCATGATCTCTATATTAATCATCCAATGGGATATCCAATAATGTAATCCCCACATCCAAATTCAATGAGGTTGATTATATCTTATCACTTATATATTACATTGAGCATAACTCACATGGGATTGTAAAGTCCCTATAATCACCTTATTGGAATCATGAATCTACACCAGCTAGGGAAAACTCATTGTTTGATCCCCAATTAGTGGCATGTTATAACTACCCAACATTGAAGTGTATCTAACTTAGGTTAGGTCCTAAGGGATGGAACAAACTATGGTAACTTTGATTCTTAACATAACCACAATACGTAAGAAGTCTCCTTGACACTCGCTCTCAAATACCAAGTTCCCATGTGACCACATATAAATCCTTCATATACGATGTTAAAATACATGGGTTAAACAAACTACATTGGTTTCGATTACTATTTGAAAATAGGATATGTTGGAAACCTTATAAGGTCTCAATTCCATCCAAAAAATTTTAACAACCTCCTTGGATAACAAAAAATTCTGCAGTTCCTAGTTTTACAGATTCAACACATAAGAAACTACCTACCAAAGGGAAATGGATGAAGAACCACAGATACATACATATGAATTCACCAATAAGTCCCGAGATTCATTTACCCTAAAACCCAAACTAACAGCCTACGCTTGGAATGTAGGCTTGTACCTAGTTATGGATGTAGGTACCATTGAGTGTTTTTATGATGGATTGAAAATTTGTGATCTCAACACAAATGAGTGTACAGAACACTAACCCCCCCCCATCAAAAAACATGAAAAAATACATCCACATCTTTTTCTGCAAAAAATGGTGAACCCGATGTGAATCTATAAAATAAAAAAATGGTTGAGTTGTTATCCATCAGTCCATTTTGTTTTAATTTCCTATATAATTAAAAATGGTGGACTTTATGTGAATATCCAAAATAGAAAGATGATTTTTTGAACATGATATGGAAATTACAGAGGATCTTTTTTAGTTGGGGTTATAATGAAATAAATTCATATTCACTCTGACAATCCCACACGAGAAGAATGACCAGATCATGAATAAGAGGAAAATTGTGTAACACGTGCTTATCTAATTACGAATAATGGTGCATTGATTGGTGAAATAGTTCATTTTTATATTCATGACTATATATAATGATCTCATCAACAATACTCCAATCTAAGATAATTTCTTCATCGAGCGACCGATCTAAAAAATTAGCTGCAACTATAACCACTATGGGCCATATAATGACTTCACCCACCCAAAAATCACTAGCTTAGGGTGGTGATTGAAATGGTTTAGAAATACCATCCACATGGTATGATCCGTGCCCTCTAGAATTTCTACAAGGGAATTAATGTACTAGAACTGATGAGTCTGCATCATCCAGAGATTGTTGTAGTAAATCCAGTGGCCCTCGATGCCAAAACCATCCACATCATACTTTTATCCCCGAAACATGATAAAAACCATATTTAGTATCTGATGAAGGTAGATTAAGGATCTAAATATAGCTATTTTATGGTTTAGGGGATGAAGGGGGGATTCTATTAACCATAATCTCTAGAAGCATCCCACTAGTATCCACCAGTCACTTGATAATGGTACCACCTTTGACACCCATGCATAGAAAACAAGGAAGACACAATAGGCTCAGAAGGTTCTGGATATTTAGGAGAAGGATCATATCCTCTCCCCCACCGATGATTTTTGTCTGCATATTTTGTAAATTGATAGTGAGTAGGCTTATATCCCTTCTCACTCAGAATATGTTTGTGGTCATATTCTTACAGCAGGAATAGGGGAGACAGATATCCTTATCCCCATGCATGAAGTTCATCAGCATATTCCTATGGCTCAAGGAGAAAAAAAGTGAGGTCCTATACCTATTTCAATAAAATATATCTTCCAATGTATAGTACAGAAGTAAAATGTGCATTCTTATATTCCTACACACACCTTGCTAAAATTCCATTACATCTTAGTAACATCTGAATAACTCTACCACTATAATCATGACCTAGTATTGATATAAAGGAAGGATAATATTTATATCCCAACAACTAGTCCATCTCAACACTATGATTATTATGAACAATTGGTTTCTCTATAGTAAGCACACATTCTTGCTCCCATTAAGGAAAATTATCAATATATTCTGGTAAAAGATGAGGTGTAAGACCTATATCATAATCCATTTACAACTAGGGCTCACCAGGTGAGAGCGGCACATGACTTGGGATAGGGTCCCATGCATATTGAAAAAATCTAATGGAATATTACAAAGGCTTATGATCTGTCTCATATGCTCATTCTCGACAGGTCTCACAAAAAGATAGGGGTACATTCCTCAAGACATGCTTATATTCCTATTGAAAAATACCAACTACATACTCCAAAGTCCCGTGATTAGGATCATATCCCATTTTTGGTCTATTATCACCAAGTGAGAATGGAACAAGACTCGAGACAAGTTCATATTCCTATCAGTGAATATTACTTGAATATTCCAATAGATCAAGGAAGCAGAGCACATATTCCTAATTCCACCAACTAAAGACTACACTAGAATATTTTCAAGGATATATAGAAGGAGGCACATATCCCTTATCCCATTCTAGTGTCTTGTCAATATTTTCTAGTAGGTAATTCATATTCAGAATGGGATGAAATTGTTTTTCCAATTGGGGATCACCAAGTAAGAGTGGAACATGCCTCGAGGTAGGCTCATATCCCTTCCACAAAAGACCAATGGTATATCCCAAAGGCTTAGGTTCATGATCATACTCCCATTCCGACAGTGGCTTAC
This sequence comes from Viscum album, assembly GCA_963277665.1. Classification (NCBI taxonomy): domain Eukaryota; kingdom Viridiplantae; phylum Streptophyta; class Magnoliopsida; order Santalales; family Viscaceae; genus Viscum; species Viscum album. Next base: position 1,317,560,800 of record OY728136.1, on the reverse strand, counting down.
CTAGCAATATTGAAACATGACTTGGGATGAGATCATATTACTGTCGATAATGAATAATATCACTGACATATTCTATATGATTCTCAATAGTTGTATCATACTCCCATAGAACTAGATAGTTATAAAAAAGATCTAAAAACTGTCATATATAATTTTCATATACCTACACAATTATAGATGGAAGGTCAAAATATTTTGGACATGACATAGAAAGAGTATCATATCCCTAATATTCTCATTGACAGTGTCCTTGAGGTTGTTTGAGACACATTCTCTATACCCCAAAGGTCCATCCACTCATCATCCATTGTAGAATATGGTCATCACCATTATAGTCCTCCCCACGATAGTGTGGAGATGGATCATAGAGACTCCACTTCTGAAATATTCTATGGTCAACCATTACATTATGATATCTCCAAAAAAAATGAAATCCTCTTATCTCTAAGACACATCCATATAGATATGTATTCAAAACTCTAAAACCTTTATATAGATATGTTCTTGAAACATTAGGGTCAACTGTATAGTGTTACCCATCAAATTCCCATATAACTCTACTCTAGTTAGACGGTAACCCCAAGAAGAATATTCAATGGTATGACCAGATAGAGGTGTGTGTGTGTGGTAATGAGGAGTAATAAATTGATATATGGAAAGTGTTAACCAGAAACAACTTTCCCCATAATGATCTATCCTCTTTCCAGTTCTGAATATGAGATCCCAAATGAGATAAAAATGTATTGAATACCTTATTTTCTCTAAAATATATGGGAAAATCATCAGTGACTAAAGACTAGACACCTCCCTTATCTAGGATACAAGGTTCCCCTTCAAACCATCATTATACTATGTTGTCAAACAGAACTTTTTGCTTTCTCCATGGAATAGGATCCAAAACTACAAATGGAAACTGCAAATCTGCAACATGATTACTGCTATTTTATTTTAGATATTGTGAAATTAGTATCCAAATCCCTTTCATGTATCTATATTTGATTATGAGGAATATATTGACAATTACATGTCACTACAACCCTGGAATAGTATTAACCCTCAGATACGGTTTCCTATAATGTCATAGTCTCCAGCGAAATCTAGGAACCGGGAAACATATGGGACATTTGGTCACTATTATAGAATTCCCCTACTTCAATGGTTCCTAGAAATCATTAATGGATGAAGAGGATAGCCAAAAATTCTTTCAACTGGACCCCTCAAAGCCCTGATAATGCATTTTATTCTTGGAATCCATGGTTTCAATCAACCCAACAACATCGTGTAGAAACCGACTCCCATTATGGGCTTTCATTGCACCCAACTCCAACATGCGAATAACTACACCACATTAAAAAGATCATAATAGCATCTTCCATCATAATCATCTAGGATTGTACCCATCTCATCGGGTTAAGATAACATCTATCACCGTCTCCACTTTTTAAGTCATCTATTTTTGATAGGATCAATCCATGTAATCAATGGCTACAAAAACACCCTAGCACACTAGATTGGGTGAATTTATATTTATTTCTCCATTAGAAATTTCCTCATCCTCTAACATGTTCCTAGGGAAAATAATGGATATTCCAAATTGAACCCATTAGGTGGGGGAATTTATATCTCAAAGACCATCCCAAGAATCATCAAATCCTCATATGGATGCATCATATCCACAATAATAGCATCAGTCAATGTCAATTGTGGCCCCAGATAACCCCTCACCCACATGAATTGGGAGAATTTTCATCATCATCATCACCATAAATAGAATATGTCTTCTATAGGTTGGGAAGTAAAAATTGACGGTCAACAACCCTATATTCCTCCCACTACAAGAGAAATATTTACTATTCGGGGTTTGTTAGATAATCACAACTAGAAAATCCTTCATTTTCATTACTCATAGGCTGAGATAAGAGGAATGTAAAAATAAGGTAATCAGACCCAACTAGGTTTTAAAGCTAGAAATGCCCATTATGGAAAATGGTTCTAGGAAAAATCCTAATATTTCCTATGAAGAATCATTTGGTTGCATTGAAATTAATGTGACAACAACCATTCCCTGATATAACTCTTTTAAATTTCATCACTATAAAAATAAATATTAAGTGGGATCATGATACAAATTGAGGGGGATGCAACGTGGAAAACATACCCTAAGATGAGCATGATTTGGTTGCACCAACTAAGGTTTCACGCACCTGAAACCAAAGAAGGATCCAAAATATGGCACCTTTGAACATGAATTTTCCACCTCCCATAGAACACTTGAAATTATAAACGAGAAGGTGTGGCTACATCCTAATCACCACCTCGAAGAATTGGGGCTCCTTCAATGGAGGAACATTGTTTACAATATGAGAATGAGATAACAATTTGCATACAACTCAACGAGGAGCTCCTTAGTGGAAATATTCACATAGGGTATCACCTTCAAGAAGAGATGAATATATTTAATCCCATAGAAAATCCCACTAAAAACTGGTATTTCAGCATCAGATCTGGTCTGTATATATGAAACCAGTCTACATAAATGAGGATGATGAAAATGATCATGATTTCCCACCATTATGGATATAAATTCTCTCTCTCTACGGTAATCACTTAGTTCATTCATGGGACGAGAATTAGCAGAAGAAGAAGACAAGCACACCACACTAGACCTCTCCCCCTCCCTGTATATGGGAGCCAGATCATAAAAAAATACCTCCAGAATTTCTTAATTCCATCGAGTCCCTGTCTACTCAAATGGAAGCCAAGGAGGGGAGATGTGAGACTATGAAACCTAAGAAGAATCCATATCCAGAACGGGTGGATGATACTTTTCCTCCATCCAATTTCATTTATACAACCTTCTCAACCTTTGATAGCATGGGAGACCCCAAACATCATCTCATACACTCCTTATGTAGATTTGGGATGATTATTGACCATTGATTTCTGGAGAAGGTGACTATGATGTGGTGTTTTGGATAGACTATTATAGGGACAATTATTATTTTGTACAGTATCATTCTAGTAGGATAAGTTGTAGGATTGGAAGACCTTTTTCATCAATTCTATTATTAGATCAGTTTGACTCTGATGGAAACAATAATTTTCAACCTATCAAACTGAAATTAATGTGAAAATGATTAGTTTTATAAATCTATATCCATATGAAAGGGTTTAACCTATTTACATACCATAACTCTCTCATGGAACAATTGTTGAAAGTATATACTGAAAATATTTAGGATGTGTTGCACACACATCAGATCCTAACGAAGTATCTAGATGTGTTCTGTGAGTACATCAAAAAGGTACAATGTTTGGAAAATCTCATTCAGTGAACCCAAGATAAAAATTATCTCATGCCTCTAGCACAGGGGAAAATGATCGGTAAGTAATAAGTGTCCATTGTTATGCTCAAACCAAAATTTGTTCCCATTCAAGAACCTAATCTATTCCCAAACCACCCAGCAGCTCCAATCAAACGGAAAAAAACCACAATGTCAGCCTCATCCAGAATCAAAGAGAAATAAGGTATTCTTGGTATTTGAGAAAAGAATGAATAAAGCCTCCTCATTCCAAAATGATAATTCCCTAGTAATTTCATTGTAGCCAAGGAAAATAACATGGTCAAGAAACCGCATTTGAGGACTACCAATGAGGTCAACCTGACCTAACATCCGAACTACTACCCTTTCCATAGAAGGATGGTTCAAAATATCCAGAACTGATTTTTCATCAAATAAATATTTTAAGGCACGGTCCATTCTGGATAAGTAGGGTTAAATAACTCCTTATATTAAGTGTCTTGTATAACCATTTCCCCATTGTAAGAAGAGGTAGATTGGAAGAATGTTTCGGCCAGGTGTGGGATGAATTTTCAAAACTGGATGACTTAGAAAACATTGAAAAATATCATTCCACCATGAGAGTACAACTCCATATACCCATAATTGGTCTACCACCCAAGAAAGTGACATCAGATGTATTTCCCAATGGTGAATGAAACCATCAGATATTAGAGGAGATATAAGAGGAAGAGTTTTATTTCTCTATAATGCAATCTTCGACTCTTGAATATTTCTTCCCCGCAATATCGAAAACACAAGAACCACCCAACCAAATGTAAATCTCATCAAATGAGGTGCCTATCTATGGTTATTTATATTTTATACACTTATAAAACAACTCATTAAATGATTAATATTCCTATATGTATGAGCTCCCCACACAAAATCAGGGAACTAGAGTCCTCATGTGTAGGAACCAAGGATATAAGAAATTACATGAGCATCATTAGACCCAAAATTTCGGTCACATAATCATAGAAAACATATATGAAGATGATACCCATGGGGAAAACTCCAAAAATACATGTAAAGACATCGAGGAGTCGTAGAACCCTCCAAAAATTGTCTGCACCTAATTTTCTTGCATGATTTCAAGGTGGGGGTTTTATTACCTGATCAGTCTAGGAAATAGGGATGGCTGGAATGACCAAAATCACTAGAAGAAGATTCTTCCTCAACCTATGTACAAGCACCAGGTCTATCTACCTCAAATTAATTAGATTTTGATCTTTATTTCAATGAGAAATCCCACCTAGATATGTGATGATCTTTGGCACAAAAGTATGTATTTATGAACAGCTGTTGTGTTTCCCATCCATTCTCTCAATCAACGATGTGCTTTATATTTCAAAAAACATAAGGAGGAACTTACTGAAGCACTCCAGTAATAATAAGAATGTGAGGTAGAATTCATTGTATTTTAGTCCTACCCAATGGATACCATGTCCTTAGAGTTCAATTTCACAATCTCATTCATTGATCATGATCAGAAAGAGGTTATATAGGGACACATCAGACCCCTATATGTTTCAGGTAGACACGATAATATATATATATATTAAGGGATTTGACTGAAAATGGATTCGAGATTAATCTTATACAAATTCATACCCTATAGTGTTTGGGATATCGTGAAAGGGATTTATCTCCAAAAAAGCTGACCATTCAAGGGTATGATAAGTGTTAGCAAATTCCTCTTGGGAAGATCTAACTCAAATATCATTTTGAGGATCTGACCTATGATTTTTTTTATGTTCATCCTACAAGACACTAAATAGAATGTTTTACTTGGAAGGCCCTAGGTCCATAGTCACACGGTGGTACCTTCAACATTCCATAAATGTATGAAATACCCCATTTATGGAATGGTTGGGATAGTACATGGTAAAATCTCTCCCTTTGTGACTATTAATGCCTCATATTCTGATTTAGGTTTCTATAAAAGGGGTGGAAACAACCAATTGTGGATGATGGTATATAGGTTTGATCATCCAACAGCTTAGGGACCACCCTTTCAAATACATAGAGTATTCTCAATAGTGACTATGTGATTCAATTAAATATAGTTGAGGTAAAAGTCCTGGCCTCCGAGGCCCAAGCCCCTATTCTCCCCAGTGAAACAAAAAATACAATCACTTTGACATATCTTTATAATGACTCCAAAAGTATCGGATGATATTGTATCATCTTATTGACTTTATCACCTCAATATGATATAGATGCCCCTATTTTTTCATCTTAATATGAGAATGAATCTATTGACTTAGAGGTGGAAGAAGAAGAGGATGGCCTCGACCACATTCGAGGAAGGTGTATATACCCCCTTAGATGAGCATAAGAAGGTAAATATAAGAACATAAGAAGATATATGACCTACAGTAACTAGATCCACCATAACAACAAAGATAAAAATATGTATATTGAATTTATAAATAAAAACCAATATTTGTCCTCTTATAAATTTATAGAAATTTCTACATAGAATCCAAATGTGGCTACACACCATCTCGGATTACTTGATGACCATCTAGGTTTCAGGAAGGTATCCAAAATAATGCACTCCTATCATGATACCAATGTAGATGTGGAAGTAAAAAATTGATCAAATCCAACTTTTTTCGGAAATTAAAATACCAAGGATTCCTTGACAATATTTTCCCTATAAAAAATGGAAATATTATGGTTTGCATCGGTTTTAGAGACCTTAGCCAATATTTACCAAAGGATTACTTCTAATTGTTGATCATAGGACTCTTGATCGATGCAACTATTGGATTCCAATATCATTCCTTCATGGATAGGTATCCATGGTATAATTAGATAATTATGTCCACTAAATATGAACAATACAATTCCTTCAAAGTGTCCCAAAGGATCATTTTCTATCATGTCATTTCATTTGACTTAATGAATTTCTGTTCAACTTATCGACACATCATGTATCGTATCTATAATCCATTACTGGGAGGAATTGTTGAATGTTATGTTGATGATATGGGTTTTAAATACCAATAATAATTTTTATCACTTTATGAATCCCCAAACAATATTCATAAACCTGCAGTAGCATAGTCTAATGATAAATCAACTGAAATGAACATTTGGGATAACATCGGGGAATTCACTTGGCATTATGGTATGCCACCACAACATCATGGTCGCCCTAGAGAAGACTAGTTATATTTTAACAATTTCACCCCCATAAATCTCAAATAACTATGGGGACTCAAAGTTAAACATTCTTACATTCGTAATTTCATAGAAATCTTAGCATGAAATTCTTCTCTATCACTTGGATAACAAAGAAGGGAATGACATACCAATGGGATGAGGACTACCAAGAACCCTTCAAATGTATAATGTAGTATCCACTACACCAACCAGTATTGAATCCACCAGTGGAGGGATATTCACAAATATGATATGGGTCCACTATGTAACACTCAATTGGTTGTCTCATTATATATAATAATTATGCAAGGAATTAAAACAGTCTCTATTACCACAACTAAACAATTAAAGGTATTGAGACGTGATACTCAGATATCAAGAAGAACTACATCACACTCATATGTGCAATGTATAATATAAGGCATTACTTGCAGCACCATGAATTTCATCTATTATATCTTGTTGATCCACTCAAGTACATCCTTGGTCACCCATACTAACTAGGTGTATGGGCTAATTGGTGGTCATTCTACGACAATATGAAATCTAGTTCATGTCACATAAGGTAGTAAAAGGGAAAGAACATTCTGATTTATTCACAGTACATCCCACCCAAGAAAGCACACCAATAAACACTGAATTCATAGATTACAAGGTTTTCTATGCTGATAAAACTCCTCTTACATGAAAGATTTATTTTTGTGGTTCCACCTATAGTAAAAATTAGAGGAAATTAAGAAGCTCAATTGGGTTGTCTTAGGGATTTTATTGTTTATCGACATAAAGTAATTTTTTCCACTATTTCTCATTATCAGAAGGATAAACAAATTATGAGGTAGAATACCAAGTCATCTTCATTTCCATTGAACATTCTATAAAAATGTAGATATCCAACCTAAATATCAAAGGGGTTTCAAAAATCATGATAAATTAGATATATGGTGAATATGCCATAAAAAATAAAGACTTAAACCCTCTCAATTGTTTTGTTAGGGTACTAATGGTAGAATCTCCATTTGAAACCACATTGCATCATGTTCTCTAAACATATAATTTGCGTACTGATGAATTGGAAAATATAGCCATAGTCCTAACCAACCCAAATTAGGAGGAATAAATCACTAAGATCATGCACCTAATAATGGTCTCATTAATAATAATTTGATATAATGAAGAAATAAATCCATTTAATACCACCCAGAAAATTATGATGCAATAACAAATCCTAGGAGGATGGATTTTTTAATTGGTTATCTGGAAAATAGGAATCTCCAGATAGAAAAATCCTGAAGGGAAGAAATATGTGGTCATGCAGTGAACTATTCCTTGTGTAATGAACCGAATGAGAAAATTCTATCTAAAAGTGAGGATTTTATGGAATCCTCATTAGATTTATAGTTGTAAGATATATTCACACTATCACTGAAAAAGTCTATATAGGATGATATGAATCTCATTAGTCTGGGAAGAAAATCTCCCACTAAATCAGGTTTTCTGGTTATTACAAGAAAACCATGGTACAACACTATATGGTATTCATTAGGTAATTTCATACATGAAAGATCCTTGAAAACTTCATCCATCATCCCTTGGAATTGCTAAATACTTATGAATATTCGTTGCCATTTTTTTATGTGGAATTGAGGTTCTGATTTCATATCCCCCAGCCATAGCTATAATGTTCAAGTACCTCCCTACTAATACAAAATTCTTATCCAAATGGGATAAGGTAATATACCACATTGAAATTAGAAAAAATAATATCATCAACTTCACAAATTTCCATATAATCACCAGTTTTGGGGTCCCTCACACAATATTGATGGACAATGGAACGAAATTCTATTTTACAAAATTGAAGAAATTATACCAAAGTAGAACATCGAGTCCAATTACTCATCATGATATCAAGTAGTGAAAAATGAAAAAATATAGTCCTTTAAAATGACCTTATCAGACATACTCCAAAAGATATTGAATAATGACAAGATGTTCGGGCCAGCAAAACTCCTCCATTCTTTATGGGCCTATAGTACCACCGCACATACTTCTAAATAAAAATTGTGTACTCATTTCTTTACGGGAACAAGGTAGTATTTTCTATATAATTATATATTCCATCACTTTGAATAGCCAGCTGTAGACAACTCTTGAATGATGAGAAATCACAAAAGAGGATGGATGATTTGGAACAACTTGATAAGAATAGGATGTGTATATTGAAAAACCATAAAGTCTATCAGAATCTGATCGCACATTCCATCAATAGAAAGGTCTACCTCAGTTCATTCCTCTAAGGGGAATTGGTGTTGGATCTCAGAATACCAATGATACCGGGGAATAATCCTCCATATTTGAAACCAAAATATGAATAGAAATACTTTTCATAATTTTCATCAGGCATCATTTCCTAGTAACAAGACATTAAAATTCACAATGCCTCACATCGTAACCACATGATGTTAAACTGTATGGATTTGTAATTGTTGTATGATATTAATCTTAATAAATAAATCCCATCAATATGATGTTAAAGTGTGAAGGATCATCCTAACCAAGTGATTCTAAACTATACTGATAATGTCCTCACCACGTGACATTAAACTTCATAGATCTCCCAATGGTTCATCATTATTCATATCAGGAAACTCGAGTCTTAGAACAAAGTCATTAAACTGCACAATGTATAATTTCCTGACCACATGAAGATAAACTATTTGGAACAAGTTCGTACAGTAACACATTAAACTACATGAAATATGTACTCACTACATAATGCTAAAAAACACAAGAGGAACCAACTCACTAATGACTCACCACACACGTGGTAGATATATGTGAAAGATGGATGAAATGCCCATATCCCCATGTGAGAATCATATCCACATAGGGATTCTATACTTATAAAAACTATTTTCATCTTAATTCATACCATCACATGATAAATAGTGATACCTAAATATCTATTTTTGGTCCCAACCATATTTTTACTTACCATTCACATCAGGTGACCCAAATCCTCACCACATGATATAATATTGCATGACTGCTATCCTTACCAAACAGCATTAAACTACACTGGTTTCTAGAACTACGTATGATGTGATTATTATTTCAATGAGATATATAAGGATGCATTGACCCTAATTCTTATTCCAACCACCACATGATACAAAATTCCACTCTCTTATCTAAAATCACCTCTGTATGGTGAGATGGATCATTTTCATTCCATGTTTCTTACAATGATCTTAGTTCACATGTTCATAGGAATCTCTGTAAGGGTTTACCCACATGAAAAAGGCATATCATATCATAACAAGGTTATCATGTTCCTAAATTAATGACCAAAAAATGAATACCATGAGTCTTCACCACATGGCATTATACTACATAGTTGATGTAATTTTCATGAAATAAAACTATACATTCCTATGGACCTCATTTGAGAGGACCACTATTGTTGGTATTGGAATCTTAATACACCACCATTATAGAACTATCTATGAAATGATTCCAAACATCATAGGATATTTTGTGACACCCAAATCTTCAGCCATAGGTCCACTCAAAACAAATAATCCTAAAAATTCCCCCTCCATGTGTATATGTCAAACATGCACAAGAATATCCTATATCATGAACTACATGTAACATGATTCCTATTACCATATGATATATTGTTAGGCTCATATTTTAATCCTTAGGTTTAGACTCAATACCCCATTTCTCAATGGGATTCATATGCCTTTTGGCATGATGTTAAACTACCTGGTTTCTCAAGGACTATGTGTATATCAATTCCCATCGTCACATGATACATAATGATACCTAGATCACCAATCATGATCCCAACTATAACAAAATGATAAAAATTTCTACCCAACTATATAGGGGATGATCTTTTCAAGACCATTTTTCTTACATAAGAATCAGATATATGTAAAACCTTCTTGTTCATATATTATAACTTCCCTAATTTTTTATATCGTTTCCAACATCCTTACCACATGATGATTAGACTATAAGGAAAATTTCTCGGTAATATGACATTAAAACTACCCAAAAAATGCCTCTTGACCACATGACGTTAAACTGAAAATAAATTTTCTTTAACATATGTTATTAAACTACTTGGAAGAATGAAACCCACTTCTACATAATGTTAAACTATGTTGACTATCATCCATTATCATCATTCATAAAAGGACTATAAGGGCCTTACCTCGATTAGCCAGTGTTTGAGTTTCTTCCACCATTTTTTAAGAACATCAATTCATAAATCACACGTTATCACTTGAGCACCTCAATTTTTCAGAAACCTTTCATGTCCTTTAGAAAGGAAAAGGGATATCTCTACTTAGAATTGTTATCGATGCATAAGGTCTTAAACCTACAAATAAGAAACACATGGCTCTATAGGGAGGGATTTCTAATAAACATGTTCCTGATGTCATCGTGGAGGAACTCAACACTTTAGGGTGTTCTTATTCATCCCTAATATGATTTTACAATATCATTTATCATGACCTAATAATCTAGATCCATTATTTATGTCAATTTTATCTCCCACATAGAATTATTTTGGAGTGCTCTTCACCCTATGTATCCTAATTGGACTCTTATGTATCATCCACCATATTAGGTCTACGTTTTTCATGACCTTAAACTACCCACACCTTGGTCAAATCTATACGACCTTAAAATATATCCTATAATGGTTCACATTTTAAGACCTTAAATTGCTAGTCAAAGCAATGAAAAACATATTAGTTTGAAAGATTGAAAACGGAGGCCTTAGAAGAAATCATATCTTTTCTCAATAAACTATTTATCACTAGAGTTTATAAAAAAATTGGTATAAATAAATAAGGAATAAATCCCATAGGGTCTAAATTTTAGCCCTAGTAAGAGACCAGCTATGATCACTGGACCCCCATGTCTTGAAAAAGTTTAGTGTAATGATTTTTCACATCTCCTCACCATAAGAATATTTTCATTAGGCATAGACACAACTTTTAGGGTGCTCAAATACTTCTTGGATATTAAACATTCCCCAATCCACACATCATGAATTGAGTGCCTTGGATCACTATAAACCATCCACGGACCTTGTGAAATGACACCGGGATTCAAGGGGAAATTTTATTGACTATACATTTATGCCTATAGGTCATATATATGCGCATATGGTCCTCATCCAAATGCATCATTCTGCGAAAAGGAAATTTTGATTCGTGTGATCCCTAAAATTCTCACGGAAGAACTCAACACCTTAGTTTGTTTTGGTCCATTGCATGAATGGACATCCCATATCACCCCCCTGACCTGAGCACTTGGGACCATGATTTTCAATTCTCATACTAGAATATCTAGGAAATCTCAACATCCTCAGCGTTATGTCATCATGTTTTGTACCATTTCTCGAAAAAATGAATGTAAAACTCCATTCCCAAATAATTGACGGTCCACAGCTCATAATTCAAAACCACATGACATAGGGATCAGTCTTCATAATTAAAAGCTAAACTGCAATACCATTCCAAAAAAATTCCAGGATATATTTACACCATTCAAATCCTCATCATATGGATGTTAGACTCTCTACAAATCATCCAAGGACCACTGAAAGTATGGTAGATAATCTTTTACTAACCATTGTATCAATTCATAAGGTCTTGGACAAACAAAGTAAAGTAATTTCCTCCTTGTAGAAATGAAACCCAATCATTGTGATCACCAATAACACAGTGGAAGAACCTAGCACTACAAGGTGTTATGGTTCATCCCAAAATTTTATGCCCCATTCCATATTCCTTAACTCAATATTTTGTGTTATGAATTACATCAACAATATTCCAACTATCTAGGTGGTCCTAGATTCCTTGTATTCCACTGTAAACCAATATTACCCCAATTAATCTTCCCTGATCCTTGGAAAAGAGCGAATAAACCTATTTTTTACAATACTACTGACTCATATGGTCTTTGACTGACCAACCATTGGCATCTCTACCTTGAAGTAAAAGATCTCTAATCCTCATGAGCCTCATAAGCGCCATAGAAGAACTCTACATCCAAGTATCTATTGAGTCCTTCTTAGAATGTCTACAACATATTTCAGGACCATCGATCAAGTCTTATTATTTTGAATTTAAACATCATGGCATCCTAAGGTTCGAGCTAAAGGAACATAAACAACAGTGATAGAAGGTCCTAGCTAAAAAACCCAAAAAAAATATGATAGAAGATACAATATTAAAGACCCTAAACTAAATATATATATATTATGAGCTAAAATACCGTAATTTACAATGGTAGAAGGTTTGAGATAAAAGATGAAAAACTAGAACAATAGAAGGTTTTAGATAAAAGACTACAAACTACAGGGATAGAAGGTCCGATATAAAAGACCGTAAACTACAAAAATAGAAGGCCCAAGATAAAAGACCCTAATCTATAGAGATATAATGCCATAGATAAAAGCCTTAAACTACATTGATAATCGGTCTGATCTAAAATACCCTAACCCAAAATGATATAAGGACCAAACTAAAAGACTCTAAATTAAAGTTATAGAAGGTCTAAAAAAAAATACAAAAAACTGTAGTGGTAGAATGTCCAAGATAAAGACCCTGAAATATAACGATAGAAGTTCTGAGAAAAAAAGAACCTAAACTATAGCGATTGTAGTTCTGAGATAAGATAACCTCAACTACAACACAACTATGATTTGGTATGGGAGAATGAAAAATCATATATTCCCCACCATATGGCCTTGGAAAATATAAATCTACACTCTTCATGCCTATAATATTTGGAAAAAAGATAGAGCACTCTCCCTTTCTAAACATATATTCTACCCGATTTTCCTTTTGAGACATTGGTAATCTGATGATAACTGGAAAAAATACATCAATGTGTAACCTCATGACTTGTGGTAATTCACAATCACTTCTCGAGAAAAATATTTTATTATTTAAATATACAGATCTAGAAATTCAGGTTTGCTTGATAATATGAAAAGTATGGGTATCATTGGAGATACATATAACATTAGAACATCAAAAATTATTTCAAATCATGAATGAAATAAAAAATGGACAACAACATGAAGGTTTAAAAAATCCATTAATTAATAGTGTGAAATAGGAGGAATATCCATGTTTCAAAGACTCTCTAAGAATACCATAAAAACAGAATGCATGAGAATGTTTAAACTATAATAATATTCAATCGATAGAGCTGACCTAGTTGGTATGGGTTTAGTGAGAAGCATTAATGGAATGTTAAAGTGTCACTTGACCCACCACATATTCTTATACCCTAGGATAGAGGGTCTAAAATAAATTTGATATCTCATCAACTCTTTTTTTAGTGGTTTCCAATGAGGATGACGATGTTGAGCGGTCATACATTAGTTGAGCTATCATTTCCCCATATCTCCATATCAACACATTCTACCCATCTCTCTGGACATAAAAATTAGATATAAACTAAGACATCTCCTTCAATTCTTCCAAGTAATCCTTCATCTATTCAGTGAGGGGAGCCTCATATTCAATATAATTCTAGCCCCTCTCATTGGTGGTCAAATATTTCCATGTCAGGATAATTTGTTCATGATTTCATGTAGTGGTTTGCGATCAAGACCATCCACCCCCATGTTATAAAATAGATGAAAAAGGCATTTCTCTTGGTCGTGAAATGTTTATAAAGGAGTCTCGATAAAAAAATTAATGAATATACTTCCAGAGCATCCTGCACCATGTCTGTGCTTCTATGATTGATGGGATCGGCATGCCATAAGGAGGAATAGTTTACTGAAATGGAAAGGAAAAGAGGGGGGATACATATAACCTAACCCTAAAAAATGGAACCACCTATTTATTATGTAAGAGAGATTATTTTCTTGACAGATTCCACCCTGCTATCCGGATGGTTGTCTCCATAATGAGGGAACTTACTCGATGTCTCACCCGAGTCTTGAATCAACTCCATCATTGATATGGATAGAGGGGTTGTTAAGGAAAATGGAATTTCCATATGAAAAAATAGTCTTCATAGAACACCACTAGAGTAGCCTTCTACCCAAGCTTAATCATATTCCTCATAAATAATGGAAGGAGCATCAGTAGATGAAAGAACGATCTCAATATTAGTTTATTCATGTACCAACATAATCCAAATCTGGTGAATGATCTCAAAGTGTCACTCTCCTCACAAACTGGCCAAAGAAAGAGGGGAATCCTTTGGGTGAATATAAACAGATGAGAAAAACAATAAAGTTCATATGGATCAAAGATGATCAGCTCTTCCATCTTGGCTGAAATAACCCCATCCGGAATGGATATCTTATGCGGCCTCCCATCAAGAGAGCTGATACAATTGTCAATGATTGGACAAATCAGTGCATGATAAAGGGTGAAATAAAAGATATCTGATTGAATAAAAACCATATTAACATCACTAAAACCTAGTGACATATCCCCAAACCCATATATGTGAAGCAATCTGGGATGAGATAAGTCATCAGGGAACCTGGTGGCATTTTAGTACTCATATTAATGAAAATGCTCCGCTATCCTACCGAATAAAAACTAGAAATTACTACTGATCTGATAAGGGTTGATTCCCAATTTAATATGTTCCTAGATTTTTTGAAGGCATGTAATGTTTGGCACAAATAGATTAAGGTGTCATCCCTCTACAATTTGTGCTTCCATAACTAGCGTACTGACCCGAATTCCTAAATGTGCAATACCATTCGGTAAAATCCACCTATTGAGGAACATGGCCATGAAGCCTACCATACTAAGGCTAGTGGAGATCTCTATATTCAGTTGATATCTATATGAATTATGATCAATGTATTCCAAAATTTCCAAATATGAACTAGATCAATCACAAACCAATAGTTAAGGGCACCAAAGGGGGCATATAAAAATCATCCTAGATCTACTATGAAAGAGGAAAATATTGATAAAATCTTTTTAAGGTATAAGAGACTGTATAGTCAGCTCATTTCTCAAATGTTATTTCATAGTGATGTGCATGTACCTAAACAATATTGGGGTTTCCAAAGGATCATCCTGGACATCTGGGGAAGGTGGGAACTCATTTTACATCACTTAGAGAGGGGGTATCCAACCAAGTTTGTAGATATCTTATAAGATGATTACCACATCACCATGAGAAAAATGAAAAGAGTTGGTATCAGGACACCAATGGATAACCAGTTCTTGAATAAGATCATATTGAAAATAAATAATAAATTGGAAAATACATACATCTTCATAATGATGGACAACATATAATAGGTCAGTAAACTCTAGGAAACGTTGACTAACCCCAAATTTACATGCCCATTCATTAAAAAAGCTACCACCAAAATAGAGATCCCATTTCAAGCTCCATCCACCCATCCGGTTGTTTAGAGAAGAGGCAAATATAATCGAATATCTTTGAGTAATGTGATAGTGAGAAAATCGTAGTTGTCTATACCCAATAGAGTGTTTTCCAACATATAATAAAACCTATGGGATTGAGTTGTGATCAGTCATCCATCCCCCATAATTTTCGTATGAATATCTTTAAGGAAATTTGAAAAAAAAAATAAGAAAAAATATTGTAGTCCAAAGAATGAATGAAAGCATTGTCCAACAATCCAAAACCATATAAAGGAAGACATTGTGATAAAGGATAATTATGGATCTCTAATTGAAGAATCCATTTTCGACCATTGTTATCAAAATTCATACTATATTGAGGGTTAGTATTGAGGTTTCTAGAAATCATGGCACTTTGGTTATCCATATTAGAGGAACTATGGAAAGTGAAAGAATCCATCTAAACAAAAGTAATTGGAATATGTCAAGTAAAAAAAATCATTGGAAACAAATAAAATTCATGTAGATTCATTCACATCACATGAATCAGTTGGGAATTTTCAAATCATATATAGGACTTGTGAATCTCTTGGATCATGATGATCTCTCAGGCCACATAAACCCATAGTACATCGTGTAACCACAAGACCTCTCAGAAGACTCATGATCATATGACCTTTGAATAGTCACACGAGCCGCAAAATTGGTGAAAAGAAACAAAAAATAAATCCATTAGATCCCAAAAAACCATCAAAAGTATATTTTCATCCATATAGAAAATCTTAATTAAAATTATGAAAAATTAGTTTTTAGATGATTTGAACAAGCACCTTGGAGAAATAGATCTTGCAAAGCAATTCTATTGTGAATGTCTCATGAGAAGATATTATGATTGGTTATTTTGAAATGTTGTTGAGGAATTTTCTTTCTAAAAGGATTATGTGATGTAGGTATCCTATAAGAGCTCAAAAAATTCGAGTAGCTAGATAATGAACCAATCTCCACTTCCCTATTTGTAATGTATTTTGTAGAACCCTAGACATCACCTAGAAGACCAAGCATCATCCAAGATACTTATTAGTTATAACAACAAAGCCTTATGTGGTAATTTATTTTCATAATAAGTGAGACCTTATCCCCACTAATATTTCTCTTGAGGGGGGGGGGGGGGAATTTGTTTATTCACAGCAAATGAGCATCAAAAAATTCCCAAGGGGAGAAATACCTAAATATAAATTTCATATTCCCTATATATTAATGGAAGAAGACGGTGGTCCAAATTATGTCGATCTTGTGAACCCCCACAACACATGCAATTGTGATACCTTCATAATCTCACAAAATAGTTCCATAAAAAATAATATCTTGTGGAAGATCGCGCTGACCCTGTTTAAGAATTCCTTATGATCTTGCAAAGGCATCACATAAAATCAGGGATCACATGAAGTCTTCTAAAAGAACACCCATGGGTCTCATTAATTGTTAAGTGGTAGGTGGATGACAATCCATCCAAAAAATATTGGAAAATAAGAAGAAAATATTCAAAAGGAGGGAGCCTCCTATGGTTATAAAAAATAAGAGACAGACCCATGCATCTCGTGAGACACTACTGATGCCCCGATGACATATCCTCTTGGTTGCACAAGAGACCACTGACATGTCAAACCATCACACGAAGGTATTCAAACATGTCCAGGTGATCTCACACTCCCCCTTTGGATACGAAAAACAAACATGATGGGTTTTCCCTGATAATGATCATTAATTAATAAAATACCTTTTTCTTGGTCACATGGCCCATCAATGATGGGGAGAATGATTTTCATTAACAACCCTCAATAGAAATCATGAGACCCCAAGACCATGTAAAATAAACAAGAAAATCAAATGAGGAAAGGGTGGGATATTATTGAGGTAATAGAGATCATGTAATGTTCCCTAAGAAGTTCTCAAGACACTACAAAGATGTGAATAATCTGGGTGGTGAGGCCTATAAATCCCCCAAAACAACATCAAAAAATGAATCTTTGGATCCTCCAATTTTTTAACTCTGTTATCATAGTGGATTTATTAGAGTAGATGATCTCACAATCATTATTTTTTTCTAGTCGGTGAAATATGTGGGACCACATAAGCAAATCATGCAACATGAATATGCACTTTGCATGATCCCCTATATATCGCAAAAAGAAATTTGGGTAGCTTATGAGAAGTACATCCCACATACCTAATCATTCACATGATAATTAAACAAGTAAAAAATATAATGTATGTGAAATAAAAGGCTTGAACAAAGACAAAAAAGAAAGGATACTTTTGCGAAGAACATATACATTGATCCTCATGCACTTCACATGAACCGCCAAAGTCATGAAACAATATAGAGAAATGTCACCCAGATCACATGAAACTACTTCTATATGATATTTAGATTATGTGAAGTCCCCTAGATGTGTCAAATAATTTTATATGGCACCCTTTGGTCATTCCACCCAAGTCTCGTGAAACCCTCTAATCCGCCCATCCATAACTCACAACGACCTCTATACATGTCACCCATATCATACGATGACACCAGTGTATGTGATATATGTATCACTATGGCCACATATAATTTTAATAGGCTATCGCACAATCCACTGGAGAATCCATCTAGATCTCATGATTTCCTCTGGGTATGTCACCTGGCTCTTACAACATCCCCAAGACATGTCAGATGGATTTCATGATGTCACCGAGACAAGTCATCCAGTACATGAGGAACCCTATAGGCATGTCACATTGACTCTCAAAACACCATCTAATTGTGTTATCCAGTTTTAATTACGACACTAGGTAAATTCATATGGATCACACAACACCCTCCAAACATGTCAGCTGAGATCATGCGATGGATTCAAGAATAAATCGGCCAGGTCTTGTGATTTCCTCTAGACAAGTTTGCCTTGGTCATGTGAGGAATTACAAGATCAACTATACAGGACTTGTGTTTTTTTTCCGACATGTAGGCCCTAGACATGTGACGGATTCTAAGATAAACTATCCAAATCTTACGTTGTCCTTAGTACAAGTCATCATTAGTGGTGTGATGGATTTCAGTATCAACAATACATAATTTGTTATATCCTCTAGATAATTAACCCTAGTTCAGGTGATGGCATCCAGAATCAACTAGCCATGTCCTCCGGAAAATTTATCCTTAATCATGATACGAAATTCGAACATGCCATGCATTATGTGATGTCCCTTAGACAGGTCAATTGGATCATGTGGTTGTCTTTCAAAATTACTGGAAGACATCCTCTGACATGTCAAGAAAATAATCAAGGCATATTGAGTAGATAATCAATGTATGTTAGGAAGAAAAGTAGGCCATATCAAGAAGACATCCTAGAACTTGATAACCTTGTCCAACCTCCATGAAAGGAATCCTTAGTGTGTAATCCCCGACATAACGAAATATGAGAACTTTGATTCCTACCATAAAAAAGATACATATGATGCATTCCTAAGGTTCATGAACTATATCAAATAGTTTTTTCTCAATGTATAAGTCCCTCAAACATAATTAGTGAGACTGATTATTTATTTTCCATTATTTCTCACACTGAGTATAGCTCACATGGGCTTTAGGAGTTGCAATTATCATATCATTATAATTATAATTATCTATAAAGATAATATAAAACTCAGTAAGTAAGCCCCTATCAATGGTAAAATATAATATATCTCATATATAAGTGAATCATCAATGTGTAATCTCAAATTATTGAACAATGAGGACTCTGATTCAGGCCACTACTAGGATGTATAGGATTCCATCCTAAGACCCAATATCAAATGGGAATCCACTTCACTATAATACCCACCATGTATCCAACATTCCAACCATTGGGACCCAATATAACCCATGGGATAATCATTCGTCCTTGTCCACCATCAGATTTATAATTCATTGAACTATAATGACTCTAAGTCTTTCCATACCCAAGATAAGAATGATTCATTCCTAAGGCCTGAGCTCAAATGGGTATCCATTTCTGTGTAAGCCCTGCTATGTACCTAACATTCCGACCATCAGGACCTAATATATAACATTCTATGATCATATTTTATCATCCACCAATATATTGAAAAGTCACTGAATTAAAATGACATTTATTCCTGCCATAAACAGGATACGTAGGATTCCTTCCAAAGGCCTGAGCTCTATATTATGTATCCAACTGGTTGTACTAGCACATGACCCAAAATAAATATGAAATGAGGTGTATTACTTCATATACCATGTTTCTCACACCAATCATAGCCTACGTGATCTTAGAGAGAAAAATTGATCACTTCATTGGCATAATTAATCTCCACCATCCATGGAAACCTCGATGTGTAAGACCTGATCAGTTCCTTGATATAAATACCCAACATAAAATTGTGTCTACTTTAGAGAAAGTATCAAGGGTGTAGATGAAATATGATAACTATGATTAGTTACATAACTAATATACATAGGACATATCCTTGAGGTACAAGCTCAAATACCATGTGCCCATGTGGCCACAAATATGTCTTTTCTGTACAATGTTAAAATATATGAGTTTGATGAACTATATGAGTTTTGATTCCTATTATAAAATTTTTATGTTGGATAGATCATAATGGCTCAATCCCATCCTCGACATATTTACTGCCTCTCTGTATAACAAAAAACATTAGAGTTCCTTATTATAGAACTTCAATTTATAATCATCTACCTACTAAAAAGAAATGAATGAAGAACCTCATATACATACTGATGGATTCACCAACAAGACACCCTCTCTTTTCATATAAATAGACTTAACATGTGATCATTTTTGGGGTAAATAGTCTTGTATTTTGATTAAGAAGAGATTCTAAAACATATCTTAAATCTACATGAGAGTTCGGGAGTACACAACAATTCCCCACAAAATGGTGTGATGAGCTCGACCTCCAATCTGCTTGACCAATGTGAGTTTCTAAGCATTATTGGGTCTTAAACCCCAACTAAATGTCTAAATTCTAAAAGAATTCACATACATAGTTATGGATACATGAATCATTGGGATATTTTTTGAAAGATTTGTAAATAGTGGTCTTGATAGAAATGATTGTGCAGAACATTGACCCCCCCCCCCCCCCACACACACACACAAACAATCAAACGACTTTAAAAAATCCCTACACATATTTATGAGAAAACAAGAAACCATATATAGTATCCATTATTTCATTTCTTAATGGTATGGAATTATCATTTATTTAAATAACCACAAAATTATAGAGACACCTAATATTTTTTTCATCAACTAGTAGAAAGTGGGGTTGTATCATGGACTCCCTAGGATAAATTGTGTGTAACACCCTGAGGTTTTATAATAAAAAACACTCCATTAAATAGCTTATGAGACACAAAACACCAATCTTAGAAGAAAATATAAGACATTAAGACATTACAATATATTTATTTTTAAATAAAATCAATCTCTTTAATATCTTTCATTACTCACAGAAGTGAGTTTATCATGTGTTTCACAGAACATTGAGTTTAAATGAAACATAACAAGTTATTAAATTATTTTTATTTAATAAGATAGTAATAATATAGTTGTTATATCAGAGGATATCAATAGTAATAACTAAATTATAAAAAATATACTATACTTTTTTTCTATTTATCATAAATAAAAAAATAATCATTTTGAAGAAAAATAAATATTTTTTACAAAAACTAATTTTTTTCTAAAGGTTGGTTTAGTCATGATTTATGCACATAATTTAAATCTAATTTTTAACAATTTTAGAAAATTTATTTGAAAAATATATATATTTTTTTTAAATCATCACTTCAAAATTCTCTTAGGGTGAATTTTTTTTATTTTTACGAAATACATCATTTTTCAATGAATTGTGAAAAATACTGAACTTTAATTGAAAAATATATTTTTATTAAAAAAATATATAATTTTATATTATATATTGAATATATTTTAAATTAAAATTATTTTAATTTTATATAAATGTATCCAATTTACTTCATTGTGATCATTTACATGTTAAATTTTTATATAAAAATTGTAAACTTTTGAATATTTTCTCTTTAAAAATCATCATTCTCATCGCTTCTGCAAGATTAATTTTAAATTAAATTTAAAGAATATTTTAATTGAATTTGGAAAAATGGATTCCATATTACTAATTAGCATAACATATATTTTCTAAAAAGTGAAACCTAATTTTTAAACATAATTATTAGTGAAAACAGTTAAAATTGATTATCCTAATTAAGCTAAATAAGAGTTTATTGGGTGTTAAATATAATTGATTAGGGGTAAAGAAACCTTAAAAAATTTTAAAACCAATTTTATATCCATATTTTGACTCTTTTCACATTATTACCTATTATTATTACTTTTTGGGACACTTTTCTACGAAAGTTACATATAATAATAATTTAGGTAAAGAAAAAGGAAAAAATGAACCTTCCTTACCTTTAATATCTATAAATATTTGGGATAGGTAAGTTACATAATATTATTGTTTATAGATATTATTTTAAAATATAAATTAGATTTTTTATCTGGAATATTTATTTTAATTTTTAGAGATGAAATTATAACTTTAAATTCTTAAGAAACGCCAACACGTAAATTTTTTAGTTAATAATTATATAAAATAAATGATAATAATAATATTAAAAGTGAAGTAAATTAAATTAACTATTATGTTCCATTATTTTTTAAAAATATTATATCATTTTATATAAGTTTTAATGGAATATATTTTAATTCAATAATTTTCTTGGTATTTATATATTCAAAATAAATAAATAATATCAAATTTGACATTAATGTTATTTAATAATAAATGAAACATTATTAAATAATTTAAAATCATCAAAATTAATATATTATAAGAATTTATTTTTAAATTTCAGTAAATATCAACTGTGTTCCATTAATGGTCCAATTTTTCTTTTTTGATGATTAAATTGGCCCATAAATAGTAAAATCTTAGTTAGATTGGTTAAGATTAAAATGTTATTTTTTTCAGTTACTTGCGCATGTGTGAAAATTAATTTATAATACAAATTTTATATATATTTTATAAATTTTATTTCATATTTATAATTATTAGATAAATTTTATATAATTTTGAGCATCTTATTTTATTCCTAAAGGATAAATTTACTATGAAAAAAGATTAGTTTCCGTGGAAAAAATCTAAAAGGTTAAAATTAAATAAGCATAAAGACTAAGGAATAACACGGTAAAAAATATATTTACTTTGCATGTGTGGAGTTTTTATCAATCGATTAATCCTTACAGTATATTATTTATCTATTTTTATGGCACATGATGTAAGAGAAACATCCCAATAGTGAATACTTTTTATTATTTATGAAATGCCACCCCTCATTAGTTCTAAAAGAGAACTCACTTCCCTCACTTAATCACAGCTATCGAGCCCTTTATATCAATAAAAAACTACCACAATTCCTTCCAAAATTACCTAATCTCATAATATAATCCGTTTTGAGCATATATCCGAACTAGGAATGTTTTAGAGATAGCCTATGAAGGTTACCTGAAGAAGAGGTAATGTTCCTCAACAATCATTTTTATTTTATTTATTCATCAACATCATCTAATTGTTATTAAAAAATGATGAAGTTATAACATAATTATTTTATACATACTAATATTTTTTATTGTTATGTTTATGACCTCTATCCAAGTCCACTTCCATCAAATTGGTTACAAATTCATCATTCGTGTGTATGACGGACTATAGCCTCAAAAATCGATGTCATTTCCTCTTCCATTACCACCTCTCCTGATTAGGTATGATGGTGGATATAAAGAATATATATTATATATATTACATAATTATACCTATGTAGTCATTATATCCTATATAATTTTTTATGTTATATTTTTTATGGGATACGATTACGTCACTTGTGTGTATGGTGGACTTCCACCTCGTGAAGTGATGTAATTTTTTTTCACTAACAATTTACTTGGAAGGTAATGAGGATAAATTTAATTAATATATATGATATAAATGACCTAATAATGTTATTAATTTCATATTTATCATTATTAAAATATAATATATCATTTAACTTTTTAACACTTAAATATGATAACATCATTTCTGTACATGTGGACTATCACCTTGATGAAGTGATGTGACTTGCATTTCCTCACCACACCACATGGATGATATATATATATGTGTGTGTGTGTGTGTGTGTGTGTGTTTCTGTGTATTTAAATAAATAATATGTTATTTATGATTTCATGATAATTCTTGAATGATGAAATATTACTTTCCATCTTTACATAATGATAGTTGAAGAATGAAAATGTTACTCATATGTAAATATGACCTACCGTCTCCATGATCAGAAGGTACTTCATTTTTCAAAACTATATTTCAGGATTTCACTTAAAATTATAATTTATGTATATATATATTAGATATTTCATTATTATTATTATTATTATAGATATGTCATATCTATATAATATATGCGATGACAAGATCATTTATGAATAAACATGTCTAAGAAAACATGAAAATTAACACCCAAAACAATGAAAATAATGAATGATAATTAAATAACGATTGAGAATATGTTATAAATGGTTCACATATAATATAATAAATATTAATATGGTTCTGTTTTATGTTAATAAAAT
This sequence comes from Viscum album, assembly GCA_963277665.1. Taxonomy (NCBI): domain Eukaryota; kingdom Viridiplantae; phylum Streptophyta; class Magnoliopsida; order Santalales; family Viscaceae; genus Viscum; species Viscum album. The sequence continues at coordinate 1,317,536,170 of OY728136.1, read as the reverse complement.
GTTTAAAACTTCTATATAGAGTGTTAAATAACATTCAATCAAAAATAAGTGTGAAGTAGGGTGTATGAACCCAGGTTGTTGGAACGGGTCAAAATCCTGACCCTGTTTAAATTTTTGACTGGTTTCTGAGGAAATTGGAGAAAATGGAAAGTTTTGGAAATTTCTAAACTACACGCCGTGTACTTTTAAGTACACGCCATGTATATGTTAAGCAATTGTCGGTTGTATTCTCGCCAAGTACATGGCGTGTGATGACCGTATATAAATTTCTAACGACACAGCGTGTAGTTTTAGACACACTGTATACTATTGACCATGTGGAGGCCATACATGGCGTGTGGGCCTGTTGGCCGGGTGGATCAAGGTACACGCCATGTCCCCACTTAGACACGCCGTGTAGTCTAGCCATGTATGAGAAATATGCATGGCATGTGGGTAAGTCGGCAAGGAAGAGAAGAGAAACCAAGAACACACTGTGTACCACTCGGTACACGCAGTGTACTCAGTTGGCAGGTCGGCGGAACCCCAGCTACCAAATGAACAGTTAAATAAAATATACACGGCATGTAGTCATGAAGTACACTCCGTGTACTTTCTTTTTCGCTTAAAATGGACATTAGCCTCATATTGAGGTTCTGGACAGAACCCCCTCCCCCAAGTCGGTCGGATCTTCAATATTCTTCCAGTTCTTCTTCCGAAGTGGGATTTGATCACTGTTGGATGCGTTAGAACCCCCTAGGTAAGGCCTTGATTCCTCTTTGATCATTATGTTTGATTTTCATTCTAGAACGAGTTATAGGCGTTTGAACGGTATTGAATATTTTATATATTTACCGTGTTTTAGATGAAATTGGCAGCTGTTACCAGAGGAGTAGCATCGTATGAGTCTCGGGTAGGTGGTACATACCTCATTTTGTGTTTTCGTGGTTGTTTGGGTGACGCGTCCTTTGGCATGTTTTTTGGTATTTTGAGCGGGACCCGTCTTTTCCGCTTTTTCATATTGAATTGCTTCTTGGACCTATGGGATGCCCTTGGGTAGGCCCTGTTACCATTTTGCATGAGCGGGGCCGGGTGAGGGGTCATTTCTTATCAGGGAATTTTGGTCAGGGGATGCCAAAATGGTTTAAATTGTGTTATATTATTATAAACTATTTATTTTAATTTATTAATGCTTGTTATAAATTGTTAGAGGCATTTAAGACCTCAGTGCTGGTATGGGACAACACCTTTCATAGTGCAATTCAACTGTTTAGTTTTTTGTCCTGGTTATGTTTCTTGTTTACATATGTATATATGCAATTGCTGAATTGCTTCTGCTGGACCATTTGGGTTGTGTTGGTCTTGTCCTGGTTATGCTTGGGTGAAGCTGATCACAGGTTGGGGCTTTGACAGGGTTACTTTGGGTGGTTTTGACCATGGGATTGGGCGTCATGGACGTCGGCTTGAGTCAGTACGACTGTTAGGTTGGGCATGGCCCGGGTTACTAGGATGGCGATGCCATCAGACTTGAGCAACATGGTCGCAGGGACATGAGGTGTCATATGTGTTGGTGGCTTAGGTACTATTTTGGTGATTACCACTCACCCAAAACATTGAGTAGTGTGCACACAGAGATACTTCGTGATGAGGTGTTTTTGACCACTCGTGTGGGTAGAGGCCCCTGTAGTTGCAGTTAGGTATTTTGGTTGGGGGTGCTTGCCGTAGAAAGCCACGTGTGAGGTGATGAGCCTTCAGGGGATGAGTGTGCCTTCAGGATGTCAGTACTTGAGACACAAGGTGTTGGGAGGCACATGGTGCCGGGGTACTATTTTTGGGCATGCCTTCGGGATGTCAGTACTTGAGACACAAGGTGTCAAGAGACACATGGTGCCGGGTTACTATTTTTGGGCGTTCCTACAGGACGTCAGTACTTGAGACACAAGGTGTCAGGAGGCACATGGTGTCGGGTTACTATTTTTGGGCATGCCTTCAGGACGTCGGTACTTGAGACTTGAGGTGTTAGGTGGCACATGGTTCCGGGTTACATGATAGAGATTAAGGCGTTGGCCGAAGCAGGTGACACTCAGTGGTGGCTGTTGAGCACTAGTTGAGTTGGTGTTTATTTGTTCATTATACTATTTACCGATTTCCTTGTAAATGCATGACTGCATAAACACATATATTTGGTATGCACCAATGGGTTCTATCCTACTGAGATTTGTCTCGCACCCTACACGGGTCCTTCGAGACGCGTAAAGACTTTATGGATTTGCATGCAAGAAAGAGGTCAGCTTCAAGAACTGGGCTGCGTTAGTTGTTTCATGGAGATGGTATGGACCTTGAGGTCATGCCTATTTGGGGATTACATTGTATTGTTTAATTTTCTATATCGTAATACTTACATGTTTTAGCTTCTGTTGGTTATCCATTAGCGCATTTTCCTTTTATATTCAGTTGAGTATGACCTGCTTTGGATGCATGTTTTACTGTTCAGTAGTAGATACATGTTATCAGAATGTTGTTGTGTTATTTCTGTTGTTGTTGTTATATTTACTTCTTCTGGTGTTATTCTATATTTATTATGCTTCCACTCTATAGAGATGGTTCGAGTCTACTGAGTCTTTATTCCGCTGCATCTTTATTATTATTATTCTCGGACCAGAACCCTTATTATGATCCTCCAAGAGGGTATAGCCCCCCACTATACCTGTCAGACCCTCGCTGCTAGTCAGCAGCCTTTGGAATTCTTGGAGGTGCACCTAAGGTAGTGACACTCGACCCGTTTGGCACTGTTCTGGTGGCTGGGTAGGTTTGGGTCGTTACAAAGTGGTATCAGAGGGGTTCTTGATAGGGATTTAGTAGCAGCGTTTTGCTGTCTACTAATGAGTTTGAGGATTCTTGTTCTATTTCTCCTGGTTTTACTATTTCGGATATGGTGGACTGGAGATAGTTTGTTACAGGGACTTGGTTTCTATCTTGTTCTTGGGTGCCTACAACCCCATGTATGGGGGATGGACCAAGTTTCCATGGGTGGGAATTGTTGCCTTCTTTTTTCTCAGATTACCGTTTATATTATTTTCACCTCGGTGGCTCATTTGATGTGTGATGTTCATGATTTTGATGTGTGACCCTTGACCCTGTGCGGTAAGGGAGAATTGGACCTAGGCCCGGTATGGAATGTCTTGTTTTCTTGGATTTTGATAGGAAAATTCTAGGGTATTTTAATTTCATAACGGCACGTATGCTTTGTGAAGTGATAATACCACGTGAACAAAAAAATTAATTTCCATGCTCATATTCTTGAAATGTGAATAGGTGAAACTCCTGATAGAATTGTTTGTTTATTGCAATATGGATACCATGATTTATTTCTATAGAATTTCATGTGGAAGGATATTTGGGTATGACTCTTATGAGATCAGGCATGTACTATGGATGAGGCAGTGTAAAGTCAGAATTGGGCGGCTTTGTCGTCGGTTTGAGGCAACGTGAGTTGTCGGGACGGGAATGGCCCAAGGAACTTTTGATACTTGGCTCTGTTTAGGGTGGGTAAGGAGGAAATGAGGCTAGGATTCCGTCTTGCATGGGTTCCAGTGAGGGGGAGTAAGGGTAGTTGTTATGCACTTCCTTTTACTACTTTCGTTATCTGCATAGAATATAATGTTATATATATATATGGGATATCTGACCATTTATGGTATTCAATGGGTTACTCCTTCATGACTCGATGGAGTGTCTAGCAGGAGATGACACAGTGCCGCAGTATCAGGTTCAGAATTCGGTACAGGCAGAGCACGATCCGCAGTTACATGCTCAGGGGCAGGAATAGGTTCAGGATACAATGCAGGCAGGACCGCAGCTGGGTTTGGCATCATTCAGGCCGTGGCTCGATGAGCAGCTCCGATCAATCCTGGTACGTGTCTTGTAGGGGATTGACGGAGGCTTGCAGGGTACAGAGCCTTCTATGGAGTATCTAATGTCAGAGTTCCATTCGCAGCACCCACCTCTTTTTCAGGGTGAGGGTGGTCCGCAAGCGGCTGAGGACTGGATAGAGAGCATGCATATGATCTTCGAGCAGCTCAAGACGCCTCCAGGGTGGAGGGTCAAGCTGGCGATGTACATGTTGAGAGGACCGGTGAAGTGTTGGTGGAACATACATGTTGAGGCTCGTAGGCACAAGGGACTGGCTTAGAAGGACTTCGAGGACAGGTTCTTTGAGCACTTCTACCCGAAGACACTGAGGGTGGAGAGAGCTCGGGATTTCATGAGTCTTCAGTAGGGAGACATGTCCGTCATGGAATACGCAGCTACTTTTACTGAGTTATCTCACTTTTCACCTAGTATGGTAAACGATGACGTAGCTAGGGTGAGGCGCTTCGAGGATGGCTTACGACACACCATTTGGGTCCAGGTGAATATCTTCTGGCTAGTTTATTTCTCCAAGGTGGTGAACCAGGCGCTCATAGCCGAGGGAAACAAGAGAGATAAGTCTCGCATGGGTAGGGTGACAACTTCAGGTGAAGGTTCAGACAGAAAGAAGGGAGGACAGGATGAGTTCCAGTAGGGAAATCAGGCCAGGGATTCAGCTAGACCACCTCGTGGTAGTTTTTCAGTGATTTGCTTCTAGTCTGGACAACCAGTACATGTTCGGGATCAGTGAGATTGGACTCCGAAGGAGTGTCGGGCATGTGGATAGGACGGGCATCTGGAGAGGTTTTTTAGGCAGCCTTCTCAGATAACCGGTAGGAAGGGACTAGGATAGACTGTGGCGTATGGAGTTGGTTCAGGTTTGGTACCCAGAGCAGGTAGTCGATGTTCAGATGTGCATGGAGGTCGTGACAGAGATGGTGGGACCCAACTGAGGGTTCAGTGGCTGGTGACTGGAGCAGCATCGGGAGGTCAGGCGTCAGGCAGCCATGTTTCAGGCTAGGTGCACGCTGTGGAGCAGCCAGAGGCTGAGCAGGCTGGTGAGCCGACGACAGTTAGAGGTACACTGCGGTGTGGCTGTGATCTCCATGTTTCCTTTTTGGCATGACCTGTAGAGGAATTTCTATTTTGATTGTACGTGGTGCACATGATATTTGTGGACTAACTAGATGCTAGTCAGTGGGATTGGCACCATATCGGGTGCATGATATATATATATATATATGTATGTATGAGATGCGTAGCATTGGGGCATCATGGATGCGGGTTACTTAAGGTGCCTTGGGCATCGGGGCATTGAGGATTTGGGTTACTTGAGGTTCTAGGCCCCAGGACCTTATGGAGGCAGACACTGATGCGGTATAGGTTACTTTGGGTGTCAGAAGTGACATAGGAGCACCAATGGGGCGCAGGGGTGACCATGCGTCACGGGAGGACTATGCGACCAAAAAACAGGTTAGTAAACCGTGTTTTCTTTACATTTTGTTTGGTTGAGACCGAGTTAGGTGATTCCTAAGGTGGGGATCCCCCCCTTGAGGAATTTATCAAGGACCTCTGAGACCGAGGTAGTCTGGGTTACTTTGATCAGGGTAGTATGTATGGTGCCATCTCCGGGTTTCATTTGGTAGCTCGGGGATGATCTATGTTATGGTGGGGAGTTTATAAGAACTCGGGTTGTTGGAACGGGTCAAAATCCAGACCTTGTGTAAATTTTTTACTGGTTTCTGAGGAAACTGGTGAAAATGGGAAGTTCTGGAAATTTCCAGACTACACGTTGTGTCCTTTTAAGTACACATAGTGTATATGTTAAGCAAGTGTCAGTTGTGTGCTTGCCAAGTACATGTCGTGTGATGACCGTGTAGAAATTTCTAAATACACGGAATATAGTTTTAAACACTCTGTGTACTCTTTACCATGTGGAGGCCATATATGGCATGTGGGCATGTTGGCCGGGTGGAATCAGGTACATGTCGTTCCCCCCTTGGACATGTCGTGTAGTCTAGCCTTGTATGAGGGATATTCATAGTGTGTGGGTAAGTCGGCGAGGAAGAGAAGAGAAGCCAAGTACATATTGTGTATCCCTCGGTACAGGCTGTGTACTCAGTCGGCAAGTCTGTGGAACCCCATCCTCCAAATGAACAGTTAAATGAAATATGCACGGAGAGTAGTCATGAAGTACACACCGTGTACATTCTTTTTTTCGCTTAAAATGGGCAGTAGCCTCGTTTTGAGGTTCTGGAAAGAACCCCCTCCCCCCAAGTCAGCCGGATCTTCAATATCTTCCCGGTTCTTCGTCTGAAGTCAGATTCGATCACTGTTGGATGTGTTGGAACCCCCTCGGTAAGGCATGGATTCCACTTTGGCTGTTTTGTTTGATTTTCATTCTAGAACAAGTTATAGGAATTTGAACAGTATTGAATCTTTTGTAGATTTACCGCGTTTTAGACCAAATTGGTATCTGTTACCGAAGTAGTAGCATCGTACGAGTCTCAGGTAGATGGTTCAAACCTCATTTTTTGTTTTTGTGGTTGTTTGGGTGACGCGGCCTTCAGCGCGTTTTTGGGTATTTTGAGCAAGACCCTTTTTTCTTCTTTTTCATATTGAATTGCTTGTTGGACCTATCGGATACCTTTGGGTAGTCCCTATTACCATTTTGCATGAGCGGGGCCGGGTGAGGGATCGTTGCTTATCGGGGCATTTTGGTCGGGGGATGTAAAAATGGTTTAAATTGAGTTATATTGTTATAAACTGTTTAGTTTAATTTATTAATTCCTGTTATAAATTGTGAGAGGTAGTTATGACCTCAGTGCTGGTATGGGACAACACATTGCATAGTGCAATTCAAATGTTTAGTTTTTTTTTCCCGGTTATGTTTCCTGTTTACATATGTATATATGAAATTTCTGAATTGCATCTACTGAACCCTTTGGGTTGTGTTGGGCATGGCCTGGTTATGCTTGAGTGACACTGATCACAGGTTGGGGCTTTGCCTGGGTTACTTTGGGTGGTTTTGACGATTGGATTGGGCGTCATGGACGTCGGCTTGAGGCAGTATGATTGTTAGTTTGGGAATGGCCTGGGTTACTAGGATGGCGATGCCATCGGACTTGAGTGACATGGTCGCAGGGACACAAGGTGTCAGATGTGTTGGGGGCTTAGGTACTATTTTGGTGATTACCGCTCAACCGAAACATTGAGCAGAGTGCACACAGAGATACACCGTGATGAGGTGGTTTTGACCACTCATGTGGGTAAAGGCCACCATAGTTGTGGTTAGGTATTTTGGTTGGGGGTTCATGTCATAGAAAGCTGTGTGGGATGTGAGGAGCCTTCGGGGGATGGGCGTGCCTTCGAGACATCGGTAATTGAGACACAAGGTGTCAGGAGGCACATGGTGTCAGGTTACTATTTTTGGGCGTGCCTTCAGGATGTCGGTACTTGAGACACAAGGTGTTAGGATGCACATGGTTCCGGGTTACTATTTTTGGGCATGCCTTCGATACGTCGGTACTTGAGACACAATGTTTCAGGTGGAACATGGTGCCGGGTTACACAATAGAGATTCCGGCATTGGCCGAAGCAGGTGACACTCTGTGGTGCCTGTTGATCCCCAGTGGAGTTGGTGTTTATTTGTGCATTGTACTGTTTAATGATTTCCTTGTAAATGAATGACTTCTTAAACACATATATTTGGTATGAAATGTTTGGTGGTATCCTACTAAGATTTTTCTCACACCTTGCACGAGCCCTTTGGGATGCGTGCAGACTTTATGGATTTCCGTGCAGGAAAGAGGCCAGCTTTAGGAGCTGGGCTGTGTTAGTTATTGCATGGAGATGGTATGGACCTTGAGGTCATGCCTAGTTGGGGATTACTTTGTATTGTTTACATTTCTATATCGGAATGATTACTTGTTTTAGCTTCTGTTGGTTACCAATTGGCACTTTTTCTTTTTATATTCAGTTGAGTATGACCTGCTTTGGATACATGTTTTACTGTTCAGTAGTAGTTACATGTTATCAGCATGCTGCTGTGTTATTTCTGCTGCTGTTGTTATATTTACTACTTCCATTGATATTATATATTGATTATTCTTCTGCTCTTTAGGTCTGGTTTGAGTCTACTGAGTCTTTCTTCTGATGCATCTTTATTATTATTCTCAAACCAGTACCCTTATTATGATCCTCTGATATGGTATACCCTCCCCACTATACCTAATAGTCCCTCTCTGTTAGTCGGCAGCCATTGGCATTCGAGGAGGTGCACATAAGGTAGTTACAGTCGACCTGTTTGGCACTGTTCTAGTGGATGGCTGAGCCTGGGTCATTATATAATGGATTTCGTATCAATTTACATTCCATTTAGACTTTTTTTTATTACATGCCAGTTAAATTTTTTGTGGTTTATATACTAACACTTTTACATGTAAAATAATGATTCATTCATAATTCATGGTATTTTATGTTATAATTTTATTAATTTTATCCATGTTTATTTGACTTTAAATTTACCAATTGGCAAATGTTAGTATACAATCTCTATTTCTTTTATAATTTTTATCTTTTTCATGAAACAATCACTTATTTTTAGTCATTTTTCATTGGAAATTAAATTTTTCTTAAATATTAATATTATTTCATTATTGATATGACCATTTCCTAATATGTATACCATTTTTTACACAATGTTATTACATTGAATTATAATTGTTTCCCTAGGGAAATATTGATTAATTTGTATCTTTTACTCAAAACAGGTATTTTGTGATAAGGAAAAAAAATTATGAATTAAATTGATTATTATATATATAATGAATGATTTGGAAATTTAAAGATGGGTGTAGACCATATTTTGTATATCCCCTTGATGAATCGATAGGTATCATGATACTATATATATATATATGGTTTTGGTAAATGCCTTACCAATTTATATAGATGTCTTAGCATGTGTCCTCGATAGTATTAGATGTATTTACATAAAGCCTCAATGGTATTAGATCTCTTGGAATGAAGCCTTGATGGTGTTATATGTATTTTAATGTGGCCTCTATGGAATATTTCAGATGTCAATCATTATGAATTCAATAATTATGAATTCAATTATTGAAAATCCATGTGATTAGTCGGTTAGTTATAATATCTAGGGTTAAGTTCTATTATCATGTGATTAGTTATATGTAATTATTTTTTCATCATTAATTAATTCAATATTATTCTTAGATAATTATTTAAATTTCATGTGTTTCAATTATTTACCTTTCTATATTTATGATTCTTCATTCATCCCATGCTTTCGTTAGATGTTATCCCTTATTAAGCATTTGAAATCATCCCTTTCTTGTGTTTAATTTTCCACAAGACACCCGAAATTATTTTTGATTGATATACAGGGATATGCTTCAGGGGATAAAAGTGTTATCAATAATATAATTTTTTGTATTCTATTTTTTCAAATTTATATGAGATTCAATTATATATCTATTTTACCTAGACTATTAAATATTCAATCCTTCAGGATACGATTCCCTGTGTATTATATATCTATGATGTATTTTGAATATAATTATAGAAGAACATCATATGGTTTCTGTAAGGTAGATATTATGTGGTTGTTCCTATGAATATATCTCGATCTAGATACTACAAGTAGATGTGGTTTTGGAACATAAGTAGCTAGGGGTAATAACTTTGAAAAAGACATATTGGGATTGACCCAATCACCAACTTTTGTATGAATGTTGGCCTCATTTCACACCTAGTTTGACATTTTTGGGGGATATATTTTGGATAATTCACATTTTCTTCACAAAACATTATAAAGTATTTAAAAATAAGGATATCCCAAATGAAATTTTGTTTATGATTACCAGATTATCCATGCACCAATTTTTAAATTTCTTTCTTTTTTGTTTTGGGATTATAAATTATGTTTCATAATGTTGGGATCAAATATATTGTATTCAATAATTTAGAAATGGTGCCTAGATGAAGTAATGGGAACTACATATATAAACGTAATACCAATGAAAGAATGATCATTTATTTTATGATCTTAATCCAATCATTGGAAGGAAATTATTATCCAAAAAAACAACATATGAGGACATGGTATAATGTACTAATGAGAAAGAGAAATAAATATCTATGTATTATATCATAAAATGGAAGAATGTGAAGAATAGGAAGGAAGAGAAAAAAATTATAAGGGTAAGAATGGAAAGAAATGTTTTCCCATATGTGATATTTTTAGAAAAAACACCCCCATACTTTCTCAAAGTGAATGGTTTTTTTAAATAATTTTTTAGGGAAATTCCAATGTGACCATGATTTCAATTAAAATAAGAAAATTACCATTTTCAGTTCTTCAGATGAAATGATATATGGAACTACACAAAAAATACCCCAAGCATCGAAGGAATAGACCACAAAAGAAGCTAATACATCATGTTGAAGCTTATGATACTACCATATGTGAAGGGTAATAATTAATTTTCTTGTGTTTATTTTAAAGGGTTATTTAATTGAGTAATTTTTTTAAATGGTTGGGGGCGAAGACTCATTTTGTATTAAAGCAATGCAAATGCCTCTTTAACTGACTAGAGGGAGACCCATTACATAACCTCAAGGCCCAGTGGGAATTTAGCCCATTACATGGCCTGTAGGCCCATTTTTTTTGCCCAAAGCCCATTCTTTGAATAGTAAAGCTACAATACCTGCGCTGATACAGTGTTGCACAGTACCCACCGCTGCTACAGTACTATTCTGCCGCTATAGTTCCCTACCGCCGCTACAGTGCCCGCCGTTGCTACAGTGTCATCGCTACTACAGTACGCTACAATACCCTACGCCTAATGGGTTTTGAACCCCCATTTTTCATGTAGAATTAAGGGGTTCTTACCACTAAGCCAAACCCCAACTAAAATTTTAATTGAGTATTTGATCAATCATATTCTGTTTATAAGATTTATAAAATTAATAAGGATTGTACTATTGTTTCTGATTATTTTGTCGGGGCACACGCGTCCGTCCGCATGGGCGTGACAGGCATGAATTTTTGTTACCCCGCATTCCCGCTTTCCAAAGGCGGGATGTAGAGACCCGAATCATGACGTACATGGACATTACATTACATTTGTGGAATACTTAGTACATAACAAAAACACACACACAAGGATCGTAATAGTTTAGTGTCTTTGGAAACTCGGAATATAATCTTCTAATCTTGGTGAAAGATCTTCAATATCTCCCATAAAGATCATCCTTTTTTTATACCTAAAACAATTCTTTATATCCTGGGGAAAAGAAAACATAAAAGGGTGAGCTCAAATGCTCAGTAAGGGTAAACAAAAGAAATATAAATCACATCATATACATAAGCACATAACTTTTGGAAATCTTAACCTGTAAAAGAGATCATAATTTCATAACCTGGGATAACTCAAGGCAGTGAAATGTAATCACAATAATCATAACTTAAAACATTAAACATTGTGGCATACACACATAATCATAGAGAATAATTTCTTGTTAGTCACGACTCATTGCCAAGACCATCTTAGTGGACAAAGTCCCTTTCTGAACCGAGTCACCCTCGTTTCAGTCATGTTTCACTGAACCGGTATAACCTACCATTCCATCCATGTCTACCTCATGAGATATAAAATCATTACCCAATGCATTGGAGGGAGATATAGGTCCCACACATCTCATAATGATACCATTATTATGTGTTCCACAAAATCATAAATCATACATCATTTCATAACCCATGTAATAAAAATGGGAATCTTAAACATCGTGACATCATAAAACAATTCATATAAGATAAAGGAATTCATAAAAATATAATTACATCACAACATAATCAAATCAATGTAAAAATAGGGATAAAAACAGAACCCTTTATTATCTTAGATGGAAAATAATTTTGATAAAACACTTGAACTCCATTCTTGAGAAAAATATCATTTCTGCTTCAAAAACACTTTTCCATTCTTAACATATCATAAAATTATAAACTAAAAGGAGTTGATTAAAAATAAAGTTGAAAACTTGTAAAGGAAGATTCTTGGAAATAATGTTTTAAAAATCCATTCATGCCGTATAAGTTAAAAAAACATTCTTCTCGTACTTTTGTTGGAAAAGTCAAAAAAAATACGTCGTACGAAAAACGACAAAAGATTCCTTTCATATCTTTTACTAAAAACTCACCGAAGGGTAAAATAGGATTTAAACAATTGTAGGTGGATGGAAATAATATTATGTATTGTGAAAACATGGATTTGGATGAGAAAACATGGATTTGGATGATAAAATACACCCCAGTAAATACCAAAGTATAAACAATCTCGGATCAAAAATGAGATTGTGATATTTCCCTTACCTTAGGTCCGATTTGCTTCGTAAGTGTCTGAACCTCATGTATAATGATTTAAATAATGTCATTTACTTATTACAGAATCATATTCATTGTTATGATATCATATATTGTTCACTTGTGACTTTATATTACCCGTTCTTTTGTAAATTTCATGTTAAAGAGCGTTTTGGGTAAAATTGTTTCATTTGTCGTCCGTGTTTTGACTTGTAATTATTCATATGATTACATAGATCATGATTACTTAATTACAGAATATAAAACATGATTTATATATATATATTTAGAATAAACATATATATAATAAATCAGTATATGAAAAGAAATACATTGTTCATAGAGACGGTAGTCCGTACGTACGCATGAACGCTGTTTTCGTTTCCTTATTGAATTGAATGGAATTAAGTAGATGACATATATATAAATATACATAAATCGAGTATCATTATTAGCTCATATATTTCATTAGTACTTATTATATATACTTTATAATCTTTCATGAATGGTTAATCATTGAGAATGAATCTCATTGCGTCGTGGAGACGGTAGTCCGTACGTACGCACGAGCGATGATATCGTTCCCATGGTCATGGAATTGTGTTGAAGTGTATGTATACTATTTCAGTATAAATATCACTTTATAATAATCATATATAGTTACTCATTACACCATTATACCCATCCAATTATGGTGGTGGCGGAAAATAGATTACACCACGGCGTGGAGACGGTATTCCGTACGTACGCACGCGCGGTGATTTCCTTTTTCCGTAGGATGGATAGAAGGTTAATTATAGTTGTTTCATATTTATAGTAACATATCAGTATATAAGAAATACTTATGTTATTACTTTATCATGAAACAACTAATGAAGAAGAAGTTGAAGAAGAAAGAAATTGAAAAAGATCGGTAATGGATATTACCTCTTTTTGACGCGCCTTCAATTAACCTCAACTTAAAGAACTAAGGATGGACTTTGAAGAAGACCAAGACCTCTAGGATGATACTAGGGAAGTGAAGAAGAGATTGTGGCAGGTTTTGGCCGAGCTTGAATGCTCAAATTGGTGTGAGGAGCAGAGGGAGGAGGTTCCCTTTTATAAGGGAGGAGAGGGGCATCTTAGGATAATCTCAAAATATTATTTTATATTAAGGTCAAATTCGGTTTATAATGGATCCAAATGGTCTTATTTCGAAGATAAAGTGGGGATGGGTCTAACTCCTTTCATCCAGTAGGATTTAGACAAGTTTAGGTTATTATTTTAACCTTATCAATTAGATTTAACTCTAAGTTAAATAATTTAACTTTTACCGTGTCTTTTTGTTTTCTTACACTATATGGTTAATAAACATACTATATCATGCCAAAAGAACCCAAGTTGTTTATTATTAATATATCTATCCTTATCTAAGTAATTTGGCCTAACCTTATATTTTTAGGAATTAAATAACAATTAATAATATAATATTGTTTTTATAAACTAATTTATGTCAATTTTGACACTATTTGGTACTTGATTTTTATGAAATTTCTAACAGAATGATAAGTTCGAACCAATTTACTTAAATCACCAATAACATGTCATATTAACCTATAAAATTAGTGTAAGTCATAAAAAGTCTCAAATTACATTTATTTGGGCATTTATAACATCAATTATGTTAATATTTTCTTAAAAAGGTAATTACTGCATCATCATTGTGTCATAAATAAATTAAATTATTTAAAGTATAAAAATTACAAATAAAATACCATTATGTAGGAAATCGTTTTCTTTTTCTAATTAATATTTATAGTCGAAATTATATTATGTATAAACCTATATTAAAAATGTTTTAGTAAATAAACTTTGATTTTAACTCTTTTAACTCTTCTTTGAATTAAATAATAATAAATGTCCTAATCTAATCCAAGTGGGCCTAAATGATAATATTTTACACTTAAGGTTGTTTTTGGTCGAGATACACTTGTCCAATAGGATTAGGACATGTTTTAGTGTAATATTAATATCATTTTTACCCTTAATTACCCTATTTACTTTTAACCGGGGTAAATAAAAGTAAAAAGTTACTATTCACCAAAAATTATTTTCACCTCATTGAACCACATTTTACTTACTGACATCAACCGTGTCTCTCAGATTTTTGAAATTCCATTCACAGAAGCGGTAAAATTAAGATTTATGAAAAAATTAATTTTTTTAACTACCACTTAGTAGTTTCACTATTCATCAAAAATTGAAGTTTTTCATAAAAATGCCAAAATTTCACCCTAAGCTATAATTGATATTCCGAATTCAAAAATGATTTCTATTTTACAAAATTCCCAACATATAAGTTGCATTAATTAATTTTATAATTAATTTCCGCTGTCACAACAAATAGTGTGTTTTTAAGAGATAATAACTATCAAAAGATTAACACTTGTTTATGTCTGGTTTAAATGTGAAATTACATCCAATGACCAACATTGTATTTAATTGTAAAAATATATTCTAAATATACTTTAAAACCACTCTTATTAATAATTTATCACTATTAATTATTTCGATTAAAAAAGTTGTTTTTAATTAAAATTTAGTAATTTTCACTATTCATCAGAAAATGAAAGTTATCCGAAAAGTACCAAAATTTCACCCTAAGCTAATTTCGATATTACGAATCCAAAAATAAAGTCCATTTTGAAAAATAAAATTTTAAAAATTTCAAAAAGTGGTTATTACTATTCATAACTGCTAGTTTTAATAATATTTTAATAGCATATTGTTGTTTAGTGAAACTCATTATTGCGTACTACACACGCTATCGAGAAAGGTCGCGATTGCGTGTAATGGAAGGAAATTCAAGGATGCGTGTTGTGAAAGCTTCTTTTGGTGTAGCGTAAAACACAAGACATTAATGAAATTAAAAAGAATATTTTTCATAAAATTTCAGGGTGTTACATTCTACACCCCTTAAAATGAATTTCGCCCTCGAAATTCGTCGGGGTTATAAATGGTTTACTATTCAAAAGTTTCTTTAATAGAAGCCCACATCGTAAAAAGGAATACCAAAACAAATCTTTAAAAACAAAAGTATGAAACGTAACGGTTACCCAAAACAACTAATCACTGGGTTTCCACATAGGTGAAAATATGGATATGGAAGAGAAATCTAACCATCATGTTCTGATGGAGAGTGGTAGAGAACATGGCTATGGAAAAGCCAGCAATCACAAAGCCATAAATTTGTGACGATCTAGGGTACCATCTGATTCATCTGATATAAGGGCACTAGGACAACATTTTTGGTTTTCAAGATCATTTCCCTAATGTTGAAAATTTGAATTAGAATAAATACTTACTTTATTTTGGTACAATCTCACTATTGTTTGTGCCTTGAACAATTTCCACTTCATCTCTTAAATAAATGATGTTGAATTTGTTATTCGTGAAGTGTTAGCAGATCATGTGATAGAATGACGGGTCATTCCATCTCTCTCAAAAAAAAGGTTAGAAAAAATTATATACATAAGTCGATCTATAGTGAGATTAATCATATATGGTTACTAAAATGGACTAATACTTCATATATCATACTGCTTAATATAATAAAACTAGTTTCTACTAAACAGGGAATTCCTGTAGGCCAGTGGTAGGCGATAAAGGCCAGTCGCACTTCGGTTGTGGGTTCGATTCCCACATCCTTGTCCGATGCGATGGGATGTCGCCCGTCCTGCAGGTTGTCCTTTTTCTAAAACTACATTACTATAACAACCCATCAATAATATCGAAAATCTTCTATCCTTAAACAATACTAACTTATGTCCAACATAATCCATTATAGTCTTTAGGCTTATCCATAATACTGCAGTCCACTCTCATAATATAGTGAAAACGATTACCAAAGATTTAATACTGTCTTCGATCCCCATATATCATAAGATATGTCTTGTTGGTCACATTCCAAACATTCAAAGGCCTTAATCATGTATTCTCTTGAATACCCATTGAACCTTAGTGAAAACATGAATGCAGTTAAAAGTTAACTCTTTCCACATACCAAAATCCAAAAATTCTATATACTCAAACCAC
Source organism: Viscum album (assembly GCA_963277665.1). Classification (NCBI taxonomy): domain Eukaryota; kingdom Viridiplantae; phylum Streptophyta; class Magnoliopsida; order Santalales; family Viscaceae; genus Viscum; species Viscum album. The sequence continues at coordinate 1,317,519,816 of OY728136.1, read as the reverse complement.
GATATAACCTTCTCCTTATATCAGTCATGAGCTCATTAATTCAATCAAACACCTCATTATCTTATTATTCCTTCATTATGCGCATATCATCTACTTTCCAAAAAATATCTGAATAACATTTCATGGTTACTAGTACCATTAATCATACACTTTAAAAACATAGGAAAGACAATAGTGTAACAATCCGTAGATGTCTCTTTATTCCATAGTACCATGAGATTACTTATACAACATTACACTTGATAAACATGTAATCATTCCACTACCTTCTTAAACCATTGACTGAGCTTCAACAATTCTTTCATCTCACATATCATTTGTAGTCTCTTCATCATCATCAACATAAATACTTCCCATACGACCATACTGATTCTCTTCATGAGACTTTCCCTTAGGGAATTGGTTTGCATAATGCTCGTACATTCCACATTTAAAACATTTAACCATTGTTGATGTCATAGCAATACCATTATCCTCATCCATGCTGTTAACTGAACCTTTTCCTCTGCACTTACTTGCTTTGTGTCCTTCTTTTCCACACCCAAAGCATCTTCCAGTTCCTTTGAAACATTCTCCTTGATGCCTCTTCCCACATGATTTACATAGGGGAAATTGAACTTTCTTTCCTCTATGATCATCATGAAACTCCATCTTTCTCTTATTAGCCGAGTCAGGAAACATACCAAATTTTATTTTATTGATCATATTATGAGATTGCTGATTCGGCATAATAATGATATTTGGACTTCCAAATCCCATTTCATTATGAAGAATATCATTCCATTATCCATCATATCCTCCATTATCGTGAATCATCTTGTTTCCATCCATTTTCTAAAACCCAAAAAAGAATAGTGTGAGAGGAAAAAATCATGCTAGGGAAAACAACATAATAAAGGTGGAGTATCCTCAATATCTAACATCTTAGGTTAAATTCTGTTATCGTTACCGTAGTTCTAGGACTATATCCTATACGTATACTTATCCTCAGGGACATCCCTAGACATACCTTATAAATATCTCTAGGGATCTCACTAAAGTTCTCGCATCCTAGTTTTCAAAGGTTGACTAAACATTTCCTTTGATACCAACTGTAGAGACCCGAATCTTGACGTACATGGACATTACATTACATTTGCGGAATACTTAGTACATAACAAAAACACACACACAAGGATCGTAATATTTTAGTGTCTTTGGAAACTCGGAATATAATCTTCTAATCCTGGTGAAAGATCTTCAACAACTCCCATAAAGTTCGTCCTTTTTTTATACCTAAAACCATTCTTTATATCCTGGGGAAAATAAAACATAAAAGGGTGAGCTCAAATGCTCAGTAAGGGTAAACAAAATAAATATCAATCACATCATATACATAAGAACATAACTTTTGGAAATCATAACCTATAAAAGAGATCATAATTTCATAACCTGGGATAACTCATGGCAGTGAAATGTAATCACAATAATCATAACTTAAAACATTAAACTTTGTGGCATACACACATAATCATAGAGAATCATTTCTTGTTAGTCACGACTCATTTCCAAGACTATCATAGTGGACAAAGTCCCTTTCTGAACCGAGTCACCCTCGTTTCAGTCCTGCTTCACTGAACCGGTATAACCTACCATTCCAGCCATTTCTATCTCATGAGATATAAAATCTTTACCCAATTCATTGGAGGAGATATAGGTCCCACCCATCTCATAATGATACCATTCTTATGTGTGCCACAAAATCATAAATCATACATCATTTCATAACCCATGTAATAAAAATGGGAATCTTAAACATCGTGACATCATAAAACAATTCATATAAGATAAAGGAATTCATAAAAATATAATTCCATCACAAAATAATCAAATCAATGTAATAATAGGGATAAAAACAGAACCCTTTATTATCTTAGATAGAAAATAATTTTGATAAAACACTTGAACTCCATTCTTGAGGAAAATATCATTTCTGCTTCAGAAACAATTTTCCATTCTTAACATATCGTAAAATTATAAACTAAAAGGAGTTGATTAAAAATAAAGTTGAAAACTTGTAAAGGAAGATTCTTGGAAATAATGTTTTAAAAATCCATTCATGCCGTATAAGTTAAAAAAAACATTCTTCTCGTACTTTTGTCGGAAAAGTCAAAAAAAATACCTCGTACGAAAAATGACAAAAGATTCCTTTCATATCTTTTACTAAAAACTCACCGAAGGGTAAAATGGGATTTAAACAATTGTAGGTGGATGGAAATAATATTAAATATTGAGAAAACATGGATGTGGATGAGAAAACATGGATGTGGATGATAAAATACACCCCAGTAAATACCAAAGTATAAACAATCTCGGATAAAAAATGAGATTGTGATATTTCCCTTACCTTAGGTCTGATTTGCTTCGTAAGTGTCCGAACCTCCTGTATAATGATTTAAATAATTTCATTTACTTATTCCAGAATCATATTCATTGTTATGATATCATATATGGTTCACTTATGACTTTATATTACCCGTTCTTTTGTAAATTCCATGTTAAAGAGCGTTTTGGTTAAAATTGTTTCATTTGTCGTCCGTGTATTGACTTGTAATTATTCATATGATTACATAGATCATGATTACTTAATTCCAGAATATAAAACATGATTTATATATATATTTAGAATATAAATATATATATAAATCAGTAAATGAAAAGAAATACACCGTTCATGGAGACGGTAGTCCGTACGTACGCATGAAGGCTGTTTTCGTTTCCTTATTGAATTGAATGGAATTAAGTAGATGACATATATATAAATATACATAAATCCAGTATCATTATTAGCTCATATATTTCATTAATACTTATTATATATACTTTATAATCATTCATGAATGGTTAATCATTGAGAATGAATCTCATCGCGTCGTGGAGACGGTAGTCCGTACATACGCACGAGCGATGATATCGTTCCCATGGTCGTGGAATGGTGTTGAAGTGTATGTATACTATTTCAGTATCAATATCACTTTATAATAATCATATATAGTTACTCATTACACCATTATACCCATCCAATTATGGTGGTGGTGGAAAATAGATTACACCACGGCGTGGAGACGGTATTCCGTACGTACGCACGCGCGGTGATTTCCTTTTTCCGTAGGATGGATAGAAGGTTAATTAGAGTTGTTTCATATTTATAATAAAATATCAGTATATAATAAATACTGATGTTATTACTTTATCATGAAACAACTAAAGAAGAAGAAGTTGAAGAAGAAAGAAATTGAAAAAGATCGGTAATGGATATTACCTCTTTTTGACGCGCCTTCACTTAACCTCCACTTAAAGAACTAAGGATGGTCTTTGAAGAAGACCAGGACCTCTAGGATGATACTAGGGAAGTGGAGAAGAGATTTTGGTAGGTTTTGGCCGAGCTTGAATGCTCAAATTGGTGTGAGGAGGAGAGGGAGGAGGTGCCCTTTTATAAGGGAGGAGAGGGGAATCTTAGGAAAATCTCAAAATATTATTTTATATTAAGGTCAAATTCGGTTTATAATGGTTCCAAATGGTCTTATATCTAAGATAAAGTGGGGATGGGTCGAAATCCTCTCATAAAATAGGATTTAGACAAGTTTAGGTTATTATTTTAACCTTATCAATTAGATTTAAATCTAAGTTAAATAATTTAACTTTTACCATGTCTTTTTGTTTTATTACACTATATGGTTAATAAACATACTATATCAAGCCAAAAGAACCCCAAGTTGTTTATTATTAATATATATATCCTTAGCTAAGTCATTTGGCCGAACCTTATATTTTTAAGAATTAAATAACAATTAATAATATAATATTTGTTTTAAAAACTAATTTATGTCAATTTTGACACTGTTTGGTACATGATTTTTATAAAATTTCTAACAGAATTATAAGTTCGAACCAAGTTACTTAAATCACCAATAACATATCATATTAACCTAGAAAATTAGTTTATGTCATAAAAAGTCTCAAATTACATTTATTTGGGCATTTATAACATCAATTATGTTAATATTTTCTTAAAAAGGTAATTACTGCATCATAGTTGTGTCATAAATAAATTAAATTATATAAAGTATAAAAATTACAAATAAAATAAAATTATATAGGAAATCGTTTTAGATTTCTAATGAATATTTATAGTCGAAATTGTATTATGTATAACCCTATATTAAAAATGGTTTAGTAAATAAACTTTGATTTTAACTCTTTTAACTCTTCTTTGAATTAAATAATAATAAATGTCCTAATCTAATCCAAGTGGGCCTAAATGATAATATTTTACACTTAAGGTTATTTTTGGTCGAGATACACTTGTCCAATAGGATTAGGACATGTGTTATGGTAATATTAATATCATTTTTACCCTTAATTACCCTATTTAGTTTTAACCGTGGTAAATAAAAGTAAAAAGTTACTATTCACCAAAAATTATTTTCATCTCATTGAACCACATTTTACTTACTGACATCAACCGTGTCTCTCGGATTTTAGAAATTCCATTCACAGAAGCGGTAAAATTAAGATTTATGAAAAAATTAATTTTTTTAACTACCTTAGTAGTTTCACTATTCATCAAAAATTGAAGTTTTTCAGAAAAATACCAAAATTTCACCCTAAGTTATAATTGATATTCCTAATTCAAAAATTATTTCTATTTTACAAAATTCCCAACATATAAGTTTCATTAATTAATTTTATAATTAATTTCCGCTGTCACAACAAATAGCGTGTTTTTAAGAGATAATAACTATCAAAAGATTAACACTTGTTTATGTCTGGTGTAAATGTGAAATTACATCCAATGACCAAAATTGTATTTAATTGTAAAAATATATTCTAAATATACTTTAAAACCACTCAAATTAATAATTTATCACTATTAATTATTTCGATTAAAAAATTTGTTTTTAATTAAAATTTAGTAATTTTCACTATTAATCAGAAAATGAAAGTTATCCGAAAAGTACCAAAATTTCACCCTAAGCTAATTTCGATATTACGAATCCAATAATAAATTCCATTTTGAAAAATAAAATTTACAAAATTTTAAAAAGTGGTTATTACTATTCATAATAGCTAGTTTTAATAATATTTTAATAGCATATTGTTGTTTAGTGAAACTCGTTATTGCGTACTACACACGCTATCGAGAAAGGTCGCGATTGCGTGTAATGGAAGGCAAGTCAAGGATGCGTGTTTTGAATGCTTCTTTTGGTGTAGCGTAAAACACAAAACATTAATGAAATTAAAAAGAATATTTTTCATAAAATTTCGGGGTGTTACACGGGTGACATTCACTCCTTGTTTAGGGACATTTGGTCCTTGATCGAAACTGGGATGATTGGATGTCGGTTCTTCCTTCTGTGGATTCCTCCTCAAAACTCTTCACCTAGTCCGAGTCTCCCTCATAGAATTAATACATTGTTTGTGAATCTTCTCCATGTGCCATGTTTCCATGGACGTCAGTTAATTACACTGCTTCTGTCAAGACATTCTAAGGGGTCCGGTCAGGGAAGAAACCCTCAGTTGGGGAGTAGTCATGTTGAGACATCACTGGCGTGTCTGGATGCTGGGGAATTGGCGTGTCTACTTTTTTTCCCTTATTATAGGGCTTATCGAAGGCGTGGAAGCCCGAAGAATCCCACATAGAGCGCAAGGAATCATATGCCATTGGTACGTCTATGAGGTTTTCCTCAGCTTCCTGTGTTTAACACAGGGTATGCCATAAGTTTAACGTCCAACAGAGATGAAACAGGTTGATCAGAACACTGGCTGAAGTGAATCAGATTGAAGAGCCCACTTGAGGAATCACCGATATTGGGTTCAGCATGTCGGCGACTTCTCGAATACTTTGGAGGCAAGGAATGAGGTGGCATCATCTCACCGAGAGGTGGTGGCCCGGGTAAGAATCAGGATGGGTGATGGAAAATTGGATGGAGTGGAGTATGAATGATATGGGACCATCATGGAGATGGCGGTAGAGATGGGATTGAGCCTCGAAGATACCTCCTACGTATCCCCCTGGCATGGAATCAAAGTCTGCGTAGTTCAGTTGGTGAGAACCGACGTGAAGGGGGAGTCGGAGCGACCAATGGGTGGTGGTCATGAGCCTCATAGAGGCTTCCTAAATACCATGCCTTGACATTGATCAAAGTCCACATAGTTCGGGATGGGGCGCCAGTGGACCAATGTGAAGAAGACCTTGGTCCAGATGAATGGTGGGGCATGAAACTCAGGGAGGCTTCTTATGTACCATACCTTGACATGGATCAAAGTCCTCGTAGTTCGGGTTGGGGTGCTGTTGGACTGATGTGAAGAAGGAACCTGGTCAAGATGGATGGTGGGGCTTGAACCTCAGGGAGACTTCCTACGTACCATGCCTTGACATGGATCAAACTCTTTGATGTTCAGGTTGAAAAGGGGTTGTTGAACTTACATGAAGGTATGTTGGAACAACTGGGTGGCAGGGTCACAACGGCTTACCCCTGGATTTGGATGCAGTTTAACGTCATGCGGGATGAGGGCGTGTTAGAGAACCAATGTGAAGGGGGCCTTGGTATATTGGGTGTTGGGATTGAACCTCAGGGAGGATTCCTATATACCATGCCTTAACATGGATCAAAGACCCCGTAGTTCAGAAATAATGCCGGAGTCGGCAAACCGACGTGAAGAATGACCTTGGTCCGATGGGTTATGGGCTTGAACCTCATGGAGGCTTCCTACGTAAAATGCCTTGACATGGATCAATGTCCTCGTAGTTCGGGTAGGGTTTCGTCAGCGAACTGATGTGATGGTGAACCTGGGGGTCCACTGGTGGTGGGATTGAACCTCGTGGAGGCTTCCTACGTACCATGAATTGACATGGATCAATGACCACGTAGTTCTGGATGGTGTGGAATACAGTTTAACGTCATGAGGGACGAGGGTGAACCAACTTGAAGAAGGTCGGAACGACCGAGTGGTGGGCTTGAACCTCGTGGAGCCTTCCTATGTACCATGCCTTGACATGGATCAAAGTCCCCGTAGTTTAGGTGTGCAGTTTAACATCATGCGGGATGGGGCATTTTAGGGCTTACACTCTGAGACGGCCCAGGGTGTGTCATGGTCGGTGCTCACTCTGATCCCACGGGAGTCATGCTCAGTGTGATTAACAAGAGGTTGTAGGGACCTGATGATCACGTCGGGAAGGGTGCGTCCATGGGAAGCAAAGAGGGTCTTATGCGTTAGGCGGCCCATGGTGCTGGGACTTACTCCAGGATGGTGGCCCGAGGGTGACAAAGCGCAGTGGGAGAGGGATTTGGGACCGAGGAAAGGGGGTTCCTCGTCCCCTATCATGACCTCCACTAGCCCTGGCAGTGGGGAAGTACGGAGGTGAATGGGTGCTACCTTCCATAAGATGGACTAGTGGCTTACACCATGATGGCCACCCTCCCCCCCACCCCATAGACAAAGGCCACTCCCAGAAAGAGGATATCATCCCCTAGAGAGACTAGGGGAGGGGGCCCGCAGAATGTCCAAGGTGAGGGAACCCCGTGTGAGAGGCACAGGGCGATGTCATGGTTTCATGTCATGTGTTGAGGATTAGGGTGCTTGGCAGTTTAACGTCTTGCAGATTGGACGAGGTGGGCCTACTTCGCACCCCTAATACTTACATAACCGGTACCCTCTGCTCCTTGTGGGAGGGAAAGTACCGGCAATGCCGTGCAGAAGGGTGTTCGTAGAGCGAACCATCGGGGGGTCCACATTATCATGACTATGCGTAGAAGCAATAGCCGTTAGAGTTCCTATGCGAAGAAGCATTAGGCAAAGCAACGCTATGGGTGGTATCATCCAGGGGACATTGAAGTCACTTTGTGGAAACCTGGAGGGTCGCACGAGAAAAGGAATTTCCAAATAGAGGGGTCCATAGGAAAAGGCCTTGTAATGCTCGATTGGTTCATGTGGTGAAGGGAACTTGTGAAGGGTTGTGCTTCATGAAGTGGGGTGACTTAGCCTTAGAGTGGGGTGGAGGTGAAAGTGGGAGGTTCATCGCGAATTGGAAGGGTTTTCACGGAGCACTACCTCGCGAAGCATAGGTCCCTCGCGAAGAGAAGTGTCGCGAAACGGTGTGCTTCGTGAAGTACAGGGACTCTGCCTTAGCATGCGGATCAGATGTACAAGAGGGGTGTTTCGTAAAGAATAAATGCTCCACGACAACCCGGGTCCCCTTGAGATCCCCTTCTTTCGCGAAAGCCCTTGGGCATCGTGAAAGACATCCCTCTCGGAAGAGGGGATCAAAACGAGACAATGAAAAGGCGCCTCGCAAAACAAAAATACCTCGCGTAGCTCATGATTCACAGAGAAAAGGTTGCATCACGATTTGGGAGCTAGGAGGGTGAATGGTCGAATTATCCATCCCCAGGGCTCAGGGGAACCCTAGTATTTATAGGAAAGAGGCCCTGCGAAGCAGAGCTCCCGCGGTGTGAATGGGGATTTGGTCGCTTCGCGGCGAGTCACGAACGTCAACCAGGTTTGTGTAGGGGTACCGCCTCTCTTGCTTTGTGGAGGGTTCGCAAACATCAGGGGCTTTCGCAGGGCGTCCCACCTCTCTTGATTCACGATGTGTTCGTAAACGTCAGGGGCGTTTGCGGGGAGTCCTGCCGCTCTTGCTTCGCGGCGGCCACGTTGCTTGGGGGGACTCCACGACGTGGCATCACGAGGTTTGTTACGGGGCTTTCTTTTCTTGTTCATTTCGATTAATATTTTGGTTCCAACAAATTCCCTCCCCCCCCCCCCCCTCAGACATGGAGCCGCGGAGGGATCAAGGGTCAACGTCTAAGGGAAATCGCCAATATCATCGGCCATTCGCAGTGGTGACTTGCGAAGAGGGAGCGCGAGGCGGATAGGGGCCATGTGGGCCGGACGCATCGTGAAGGTCCATGTGGGCTGGACGTGCCATGAAGATCAGAGGGCTGCCACCTATAAATAGGGGGGTTGACCTCTCTTTTTTCCTTTCCTTTCTCTATGACTTTGTCCATTTTCACTCTCGATTCGCGAATCTCTACGTACTTTGCGTCTGCTCTCCGCAAATCGTGCTTCTTGGAGAACCGTGATATTTTGACTCCACGACTGTACCAATCAAACGTGTGTTTGAAGGCCGAGGCCAGGCTCCATGATTCTGCTTCGCAAAGGAGCTCCTCGATCAGGCTTCATGACCCGGGCTATAAATTTTCAAAATCCTTTAAAAAAATGGACCATCAAAAAGCTTCTCAGGGGGTTCTTGCGGACGACACCTTGATAGATGAGAAGGCCAACTGTCTGGGCTTGGGGGAGCTAGTCCAAAGCCACTCAGGCCATAATTCTTTGATGGAACTATTATCTGAGAGCCAAAAGAACTATCCAATGTCCAAGAATCTGCCCTTGTATGGCTTCAGGCTGAGGGATGAAGTCTTCATTCATGAGGTGACTAGGGACGAACCAGCTTCCTGGTTCAGAAGCACGCCATGCCAGTGTCAATAGTTTAGGGCGGTCGACGGTCATGCACAAGAGGACTTCACACCTGTCACTGTTGACTGTCTGTACAACCATCTGAACATCATTGATGGGAATCCATTGCAACCGGAGACGTCCCCTCCCATGTACCCCACAATACTGAAGGTGGACTTGAGGTATTCGAAGAAAGGGTGCTCCGATGAGTGGGACCTAAGACAGGGTGACAACTTCACCAATGATTGGGCATGGGCCTACTGGGTAGGTGCCTAATGTGAGGAATTTGGAGCCAACTTGACGAGAGTGGTCTTGTATGAGGCATAATGGGCCTCCGAATTCCACATTTATCAACCAAAACAGCTAATGTCGAAGCTGTTTGGCAAATGGTCTTCCAGGACCAACACTTTTTACCTGCACTATGGGAGGATGGCATCAGTCTGTTGGATTTCCATTAGAATTCAGGGGTCCCGGTCATGGAGGATATGTATGATGAGTTCCTCCCCTTCATGAGTGTGTGGGGGGATCTAGAGTAGATTCCGCGGTTGGTGCTGGAATTGATGGGACTGGACCCTGGAGAAGACAAAGAATCAGTGAGGGATGTCCACTTCAAGAAGTGGTTCAAGCAGTTCCTGAAATTCCCAGAGAACCGAGAGTTTACCTCGAGGCCTTGAACATGCCCGAAGGGGGATCAACGGGGAAAGGATCACTCATATTGGCGGCACTTGGAGGAAATCCAATGGAAGACCTGGGGTTTTAGTGTCAGCACTGAACAACGGCCGATAGTAAAACTGGTGGCGTTTATTGCGGCCCTTATCTGTGGTTGGATCCTACCAGTGAGGGATACCAACATAGGGGTGCGACCTAGCTCATTTATCATGGCATCCATGCTGGCCACTGGAAGCCAGGTCAATCTGGGGATTTCAATGCTCTCCAGATTGTACAGGATGCTACAGCGTGTTAGCGAGGGTAAGAAGTTTCTGAGGATATGCGGGTCCTTCCATCTCCGGTATGGGTGGATCATTGCGCACATCAGGGGGGTGTATGAATATCTGAACCCCATATCTCCTTCGGGGTCAAACTTCCGTCCATCCATCCTGGATGCTGTTGGGAGCTATCCAGTCAAATTGATCGCTCCCTTGGTGCTGAACCAGGTGTGGCGGGTGGACAAGTTTATTTTCAACCCGTTTCCATTTCTGACGGGGGTACTTACCGATGACGGTCAGGGGATGGAGGAGCATCAGGCCTATATCCTATCCTTTCTAGTTGGAGTCTGGGTGGAAAGGGTGGACCACGAGCCTCTTTGTGAAGCGTACACCCCACACCAGTTTGCAAGGCAATTCTGGTGCCCAGAGCGGTTGACCCCGTAGGTCTACATGGAGGTGTGCCATGAGAAGAATCCATGTATGATGAGGCAATTGTGGGTCATGTTCACATGGGAAGATGGGGAAATGAAAAATGCATTGCCTCCACCAACTACCACCTTTGGACTGGTGAAGGAGTATGCCATAAGCTGGGAGGCGGCTTATCCGGGAGAAATGCCGAAGTGGCCAACCATTTGAGCTGGTGATGGCAGGACTCCCCTATCTCGAGGTTGGGTTCGGAGTGCAGCAAGGGCCTCTAGAGGTGACGGGGTTGCCGTAGCAGTTAGACCTGCACCAGTTGAGGGTGAGGCAGTGGCGACAGATCCAGTAGCAGTAGTGGATCCAATGGTCCCGGAATAGCAAATCCATCTAGAGGGGCGGCCACTGAGGGGATTCCATACAATATCCACTCAAGCTCTGGAGAAACGGCTGCACCATATCGACAGGCCAGAGAATGTTGTTTTCCTAGAGGCCTAGGACATTTGGGACATCATCCTGCAACACCTCAGTCCATCTGAGATGTGCGAACACCTGAATTGCCTCGAAATGGATTTACCGGGTATAGGCCCTGTCCGGGCCGGTTTCGCGGTGTCTCCGACGGAGGCGGAGAAATATCTGGATGATCTGAAGGACTACGTGTATTCTAGTGGTGCCCCAAATCCAATGACAGACCGGGTGAGGGTACTACTGGATCGGACGGCTCCCCCACAACTATCAGCCACCAAGTTGAGGGAGCGCTTCCCCCTATCGGAAGATTCAGACGAATCCTCTCAAGGATATGAGGTCGGTGGAGGTAGATCGTTGGAGGAAGGAGAAGTCGGCGATCAAGACTCGGATCTCGATGAGTTCACGAAGGCTCTCAAGGTAACATTCCAAGTTTCTTTCCTCAGGGTCTGCTCTCATGCCATTATGGGCATCTTACCAACATATGAACCATGCAGGAGGAACTTGTACACAGACCTCGCTCTCGGCCCTCTATGGGTGGTGATGCAAGCCCCTCGGAACTAGCACTTGTGGCCGCATCTAGTTCTGTGTCTAGACGGGGATAGGGCACCTGAGTTGGATCCTCTAGAATCTATAGACCTTCTGACAATATATGGTGGGCCACGCTCTGGGGTATCATCATCATCAACTAAGGAGCAGTACCAGGAGTTCAATCTCTGTAAGTCCTCCCCACTAAATTCATTATTGTCACTCGTTGATCGTGCCACCTGATGTCCATGTCCTTCTCTGTAACATACAGTTCTTCGAATGGAATGGGCCGTTGCGTCAAAGTTGGTCGATATTTCTGGTGACGCCCCTCCCAGGGGCATTCCAGTAATCGTGGAGATAGTTTCCCATCCCACCTGAGCTGCATCTCCCCCCATTATTAGTGGGAACACCAGTGGGGTCATTCTTGAGGTTATTGTGGTGGGGTCTGACGATGAGGATCTTTCGGTAAACCCAAGTCCCACTGAATCTTATCCAATGCCAGATGTCGCACCTGATCCCACACCAGATGCAGATCCCGCTGAAGATTTCGTGAGGGCATACCCCACATTAGAGCCTGCCAATCGTGCAGACTGGGACGAAATGACCTATGACGAAGAGGACAGTGACATAGTCCGCCACTGATCATGGAAGTTGATCTTGAGCTTTATCGAAAAGACCCACCAGACACTATGGCTGAATGATATGGACAGACATCGCTCGCGGCTGTGCAATATGTGTGCTGGGGGAGTGGGTGCCCATCACCCTCACCTTCTCATCCGAGATCTCATGGAGGAGAAGATCCAGGATTATGATCACGGTCTTAGCATGGTCTGGAAGAAGAGGAAAGTGATGAACAACAAGAAACTCCGAGAGGCTTAAAATGAAGTCCAGTGGCTACAGATCTAGGTGGACGAGCATGTAGCCTCTCATAATGAAAAATCGGAGCTGATCTCGCTATTGAAGTCCCAGTTGGAATAGGCAGAAGAGCATATGAGGCGAGCCTACGAATAAATAGCCTTCATTCAGGCTGACATAAAGCGGTTCCAAGCTGAGGCTGATGAATTTCGCCCCATTGCTATTGAGGAGGAGTGGGAGCTAAGCCGGCGACAACAACTCCTGGATTCCACAAGTCGGAGGGTGGAAAAACTACAACTCTATTTTGATGGGGTCAACCCATCCATGGGAGTAATAAACCCCCGAGTGTTGTAAGGATCACAAACTCTCAAACGTACTTTCATGTCTTGATTTTTTTGAATACATGAGTTTCGTTATTGAGGTTGTCTTTAGAAAAATCATAGAGCCATTCTTCCGGTGTGCTCTGATGCAAAAGTGGTGTAACGCCAGGGGCGTCCAGATTAGTTTGAACATAGGTAAGTGGAAGGTGCAAATCATGATACACATAATTCAGAACACTAGGTATGGCATGACAATAAAGGATAACTGTTGATCATGGTGGAAATGCAGCATCCATATTGCATTAGCCTGAAACTGGGATAACAAACAAGGGTCGACCATTGACCATGTTTGAAACATGGGACCAGACTCAAAATGTCATCTGTTAGTCTTCTGGAACGTTGGCCCAGGACAGTAGGTGGGCCATAGGCCAAACATCAATACTGTTAGGGGGTTCCTCCAGACATTCGTTAGTCTTCCGGAACGTTGTCCTAGGACAGTTGGTGGGCCATAGGCCGAGCATCCATACAGTTAGGGGGTCCCTCCAGACATGAAAGAGGATGAGGGTCCAATTAAGGGGCACGCAAAGCGTGGAATGTGGAGTGATGGGTTGTTCGACTGGAATCTGACACTCATGAAAGTACACCACCGTGGTGGAGACACATTGGATGGACACATTGGTTTGATCATGGATCATTCCTTCTTTCAGATAGGGCCTCTCTGGCAAGGGGTGATGTCACTTCCCAATATCATCTTGGGGCATCCCGAACTTTCTCGGGGTACAGTTTTAGTTACATGGTCCCTCATGAGGGGTCAGGACATGGGCCAGGAATGGGGAGGAATATGATCATATGATTCCTGAGTCTGGACCCGAGGTGAAATGCCTGGGTGTCCCTACGTATCCAATGAGGATGGTAATCAAGCCGTACGTAGTTCTGGAAGTGCAGAGTAGTCATAGACCAACACCGATAGGTGAAATCCTCTCTAGCGGAGGCTCTGGTGCATCCCATGATCGACATGGGGAATCCCAAACTTGTCCAGGGTAGAACCACAGTTTAGTGTCATGCGTTGAAGACATATGGACTCCTACAGTTTACAATCATACGATAGGACATGGAATGAAAGGGAAGATCCCAGGGATCATGTGATGTGGTAGCTATGAAACTAATGTGATTGAGGACTGGGAGCCCAAATCACACCAGGTACCCCCGGAGGAAACTCTTCATATCGAGGAACCAAGAGTGAGAATTAGGATGGGCCCAAAGCAGAGTGTTCGGGCATTCCTACAGACCCCATGAGTATTGGAATCAATCCAGACATAGTTCTTAAAATGCATTTTAACGTCATGTAGGATGATGAGAAGCCTTGCCGCATTGGTACACATCCTACCAAAACTACTAAGCCCACGTGAGTCGTTCTCGGTGTGGAAAACAAGAAGTAATGGTGAGACTTTCCCGACACATGAAGGGGAATGTTAGGATGCTGGGATGCTCGGTGAATATCAGCCCAATGATGCTAACTCGTCCATGAAGAACACATAGATGCGTGAAGTGGTAGAGCCGAGTATGTCAGAATTCCACTTGAACACGAGAGAGCAGAAATGTGTGAATCATGATGCTCGAAATCTGGAACACAATGATGGTGGAATGATGATGGAGGATAACTGATGACCGTGGAAGAAACTCAACATCCATATCGCATTAGCCTAGAATGGGGAGAGACAAATGAGGGTCGACCGTTGACCATGTTCGAAACATGGGACCATTTCGCAAATGTTTTCATAGATCTGTAGGGACGTAGGCCCAAAATGATTGGAGAGACCATAGACCCATCATCCATGTATAGCCCTTAAGCCCAGCATCCATGTCGTCCAAGGGTCCTTTTGGATGTGGAAGAGGATGAGGATCCAAATAGTGAGCTCACAAATCCTGGACATGGAAGGGGAGGAATGTCTCCATGAAGATTCCAAACTTAGGTCTCTTTGTCAAAATGCATCTGAATACGAAAACAAGACATATTAAATAGAGGGAGTCGAGTCCCTTCCCATAGGTAGATCTTAGTTTAGGTTCATAGACTTCAGACCATGGGTGGGAGGAAACATAGAAGGCACATGATGGGTTAATTCAAATACCCGACGTGAATGGGAATCGGGGGTTCTGACCACCATGTGATTCTCGGAGAGTTTTAGGTCAAGGGACTGAAAAGGAGAGTTGATTTGGGCCTGCAGCAAAGTGAAAAGGCGTTCCTACGTACCCCATGAAGATGGGGATCAAGGTTGATGTAGTTATTGAAAATGAAAGGGGCACACGGGCCAAGCCTTCGCACCCAGAGAAGCGGTATTTGATAAATCATGTTTTTCCATTAAGGTGTGTGGGTTTTTTTTGTGAATCAACAGGCCCTGGATAGCAAGCCCTGGTGTCGCCACAAGAATCAAGATATAGTAGGTGTTGAGAAATGGCATGGCATATGACCAATACCCAACATGACTTCCTCTATGATGAGGTCATCACAATGCAGTTCCGTTTCTCATCGTGCATCCAGGATGATAATGTCATAGTTTAGGGTCATGTGATAGGACCAGGCATGCATTTTAACATCAGGCAGTGCAGATGTAGCAGAGACGATGCTAGGCGGGGAATGGGTACGGTTCCATGAAACATAGCCGACGTGGATGGGGATGTGATCCCACATCACACTACACACAATTCTGAGATAGGAACCTTGGGCCAAGGGGCCCAAATAGGGGTGAGAGTGAATGGGGAATGAGGAACTAGCTCCCAGTTGAGCTAGACTCAGAGACAAGACGTTGGGGTAACCCATCACATCCCATGGGAATGAGTATTGAGCCGCACATATCCCTTAATGAAGATCTTATTTAATGGTCTTAGAGCTCTGACCATGGGAGCCCCAAAGGATTTAGTCTTACAGCTTTGTCCCCCTGACATGTAGAGGTGCAATGAGGGATAGCGCCAAGAGTGTCGAGATTCTACCTAGACACGATGGGGTAGAACATAACGTGAATCATGCAACCAACATTCAAGTCCTGACAGGGCTGGCGTGACGATGGAGGATTACTGCTGACCATGTTCACAACACAGTGTCCTGTCGCGTTAACCTGAAATGAGGACAAACAAATGAGAATCAACTACTGACCATGTTCACAACGTGGTATTTGCATCATTTTGTTGTCCGAAACCCTCAGGTTTGTTGGCCCGTAATGGTAGGATACCCCTTAAGCGTAGTATCCATGCCATTCTTGGGGGTCCCTTTGGGTGTAAAAGATGATGGGAGCCTGAATGAAGGGGAACAAAAAGCTTGATAAGTGGAAAGAACATGACCAAGTTGAATCTGACACTCTTGGCCCAAGACTGTAGTACTCTTAACACATGGGAGAACCACTGAAAGGGGTCGAGAGACTCAACTTGAGGGCAGCCAAGAGAAGGCTGATTCCCGAGAGAAGGTGGGAATGTTGTTAAAAACCATGTACCACACCTATATATCCCCCTCATGTAGAGGGACATGCCAAGGGGCCTAGGTGACAAGAAGATCAGGAGATATCTATGAGGTGGGGCTGGACCCGAAGTCTAGACATTCAAGTGGTCCTATGTATCCCATAAGCATGGGAATCAGACCACACATAGTTCTATAAAGGTGCCTTTTAATGCCGTGAGGGACAGGAAATAGGAGGGTGAATTTTTAGAATGGGTTGTGCGTGGTGCGGCTATTTCAAACCTGACGTGAATGAGGAAATAATCTTGTACCATATCACGTGGTCCCATAGTCAAAGTCTCGAAGGCGGGACAGAGAAGGCAAATTAGCAGAACTGAAGTTGGACCCATAGAAAAAGTGGTCTGGGAATTCCTACGTATACCATGAGGATGAGAATCAAGCCAAACATAGTTCTGGAGGATCTTAGTTTATGGTCTTAGAGCTCGGACCCTAGAGGGATGGAAACCTTCCAAGTAAGCACAGATGTTGACCCGATCCCTAGGCCCACGTGAGTAATACTCGGTGTGGGAAACAAGGGAGGAAGGACGTTATTGAAATACATGGAATGTCCATCAGAGGGAACTCTATGCAGAGCCCCATAGGACACCCTTACTATGGCTTTGTTCCCCTGAGATGCAGATGCGCACTGAGGAAAATCATCAAGACCGCCAAAGTTATACTTGGATATGACAAGTGGAGAAGGATTTGAATCGTGTAACTGACATTTTGGGCTTAATGGGGTTGGCGTTGCGATGGAGGATAACTATTAACTGTGGCAGAAAAGCAGTCTCCATATCACGTTTGCTTGAAGTGTGAACAAAAAACGAGCATCGACCGCTGACCATATTCACAATGCGGGATTTGTATCAATTTGTTGGCGAAAACCCTTGGGTGCATTGACCCATAACCGTAGGAGAGCCCTTAAGCATAGTATCCATGCTGTTCGGGGCCTGTGGAGAGCCCTTAAGCGTAGTATCCATGCCACTCAAGGGTCCCTTCCAGTGTGAAAGGTGATGGAAGACCTAATGAAAAGAAACAAAATTCCTGAAAAGAGGGTGGAAACATGTCCGAGTAGAGTGAAACACTCCAGGTAATAAACCAGAGAACCCTTAGGCACATTGGTGGACTGCTGAAAAAGGTCGACGAAATGGCTCAAGAGAGGTAGGACAAGGAACCAAGGTGTGATGGAAATTTCCAGGAGATGGGGCTGGACCTGAAGTCTAAACATTCGGGTGGTCCTACGTATCTCATGAGGATGGGAATCAAGCCACATGTAGTTCTCGAAGATACCCAGGGGGAAGGATACCCTAACGAGGGAGAGTACAACATGGCTAGTAACCCAACATAAATGAGGAACAAATTTCATACCACGCCGCACAGTCCCGTAAGAGAGAACCTGGGCCAGGGGATCGAAAAGGCCATAGGGCCTGATAGATGGGATTTGGTCTGGATGGCCTAAACTACTCGTAGTTTAACATCTTGCAGTGAGGATGAGGGTCAGGGAATAGGATTCTGTGGACAGGGGAGGTGTATGGCACAAAGAGTAACCTGACGTGAATGAGAACGTAATCCCACACCACACCATACACTCCGGGTGTGAACTTGGGAAAAGGGGCCTGAGAAGGCCAAGGGGCTAAGGTTAGGCAGAAGTCTGGAAGGCCTGACCAGCTTGCGGTTTAACGTCTTGCAGTAAGGATGGGGGACGGGGGCCCAGAAAGGCCAAGGGGCCTAAGAAGGCCAAGGATCCTAAGGTTGAGCCTCGGTCATGAAGGTCTGATGAGCATTAATTTTAACGGCTTGTGATGAGGTCGAGGGGAAGGAAAAGGTGTCTCATTTGGGGATGTGTACGACACGGTGACCAACCCTCCGTGAATGAGGACATAATCCCCTACCATTCCGTACAATCCCGAAAGAGAGAACCTGGGCTGGGGGCCCAAAAATGCCAAGGGGCCTGAGGCTGAACCTCATATGAAAGTTCATATGCCCTCTTATACAGTTACAACCTCATCATCACTCCTAAGACCACGTGAGCAGTGCTTAGTGTGGGAAACAAGGAACCGGTCTCGTGTCTCCCCGTCACATGGGGGACTAAAACCCAGCTTTTCCTGAAGGGAGTTCATCACTCAGAAATACAACATGGCAGAATGAACTACTACGATCGATGTTTGAGACATCTTGGGGTGGTCCTAAAGATCTAGGACAGTTGTTGACCATGTTTTACACACAACGTCCATATAGTGACCTGAAATTGGAGCAACAAACAAGCATCGACCACTGACCATATTCAAAACACGGGAGTTGTATCAATTTGTTTCTGGACATCCTCAAGGGCGTTGGCCCAAAGTGGTTGGAGAGCCCTTATTCCTAGCATCAACACCATTCAAGGGCCCTTCCGGACGAGGAAGGTGATGGAATCCCAGTCAAGGAGTGGGTGAAGCATATATATACCCATATCTAAAAGAGGCGAACGTCTCTAGGGAATGGGATGTATGGCCGGATCGAGGATAACTTGACATGAATTGCGGAAAAATTTCACCCTTCCCATGCATCTTAACCTGGGGGGAAGATTATGGCATTTAGTCTGGGCCAACAGACGAAATGTCCAGGCGTTCCTACGTATCCCATGAGGGTGGGAATCAGGCCATACGTAGTTCTTGAAGGCCATGTAGTTTAATGTCATCTAGTGAAGACATGGGAGGATATAAGAACATGAGTGGGCCCATAGTGCGGCCATTATAATCCTTGTATGCTAAGGAAGCCTATCCTACATCATGTGAGGACCCTCCGAGGAAGTTATACCCAGGGGGGATAGTCAAAGAGAAGAGTTTGGGGATGGGCTCAAAATGATGCCTTTGAGTGTTCCTACGTATCCCATGAGGATGGTAATATTGCAATACATAGTTCTAAAAGCACAGTTTAACGTCATGTAGGATGATGAAAAGCATCTCATCTGGAAATTTGTACGGTACGGCGAGTAACCCGACGTGAATGTGGACATAATCCCATATCACACCATACAATCACACAAGAGAGCCTAGATTGGGGAAAGGACATAGGTTCTAAGGCTAGGCCTCAGTTAGGAAGGCTTGACCAGCTTGCAGTTTAACTTCTTGTTGTGAGGATGAGGGAGATATTAGTTTAGGGTCATAAATCTTGGACCATTTTGTTGTTTATTGTCATGTGGGACGATAATGAGCAGTTTAACATCATGACAGATGATGATGTACTTTAACGTCGTATAGGACGATGTTGCAGTTTAAATTCATACAGGACTGTCTAGTTTAAAGTCATGTAGGACCATACAGTTTAAGTTCATGCGAGACCGGGGTAATGTTTAGGGTCATGTGGGACCATATAGTTCAAGGTCTTGCGGGATTTGGGTGTAGTTTAGGGTCATGCGGGGTCGGGGTGCAGTATAGGGTCATGCGGGACCATACAGTTTAAGGTCGTGTAGGACCAGGGTGCAGTTTAGGGTCATGCAGGACCATAGAGTTTAAGGTCATGTGGGACCGGGGTGCAGTTTAGGGTCATTAGGGACCTAGGTCTTAGGCAAAGTATTTCTTGAGGAACTTGGTGTTGGTGGTAAGAGTTATGTTCTTAACATCCATTGTTACCAAGGAGTATGCTCCATTGGGGTAGACCTTATGAATGGTGTAAGGTCCTTCCCACTTGGGCTCCAGCTTGGTTGGTTTCCTGCTGGGGATCATTGGCGGTCAAAGGGCCAATACTAGGTCACCTTGTAGAAAAGAGCAAAGGCGAACCTTCTTATTGAAGGCTCTGGCTATCTTTTTCTGATGTCGTTCTAGATTGTGCAATGCACGGAGCCTGTTCTTGTAGAGTGATTCCAATTCATCTATACAAATTTTGGCCACCTTATATGGTGCCTAATGATCATATACTGCAGTGCCTAACGATGGCAGCTGGGTCTCGATGGGAAGGATGACCTCAGCCCCATACACCAGGGAATATGGAGTCACCTGGGAGGAATTGCGAGTCATCGTCTGATAAGCCCAGAGGGCGTTGGGGAGTTTTTCCAGCCAACTATTCTTATTATTGCCAACCATTTTCTATAAAATTTTATAGAGGGTCCTATTGAATGCCTCAATCCATCCATTAGCCTGTGTGTGATAGTGATATGTATGGTTCGAATGGATATTGTACTTGGTGTACAATTTCATCAGCTCAGCTACTCGAAAGTTGGTGCCATTATCAGTGAGGATAGCGTGAGGGACTCCAAACCACTGGATGATGTTGGAGCTCACAAATTCTACGATGGAATGGGCCTTGACCTCTTTGAGTGGAATTGCCTCTGCCCACATAGAGAAGAAATCTGTAGCGGTCAGGATGAACCTACACTGGCAAGCTGTTGCTAGTGGATATGGTCCCACGACATCGAGTCACCACACCGCAAATGGCCAAGTGTACTTGGAAGAGTGGAGAGGCTCTGGTGGCCGATGCAGGAAGTTAGCATGCACATTGAACATGTGGAATATCTTGGAAAACTCAATACAATCATGGATCATAGAGGGCCAGGAATACCCTAGTCTACCGACTTGATGGGACAGCTTTGGTCCAGCCTGGTGGGCACCACAGACACCGGCATGAACCTCTTGCATGACCTGAGAAATCTCAACTCCTTGAATGCAATGGAGGATAACACCATCTAAGCCCCTCTTATAGAGGATCCGCTCAAAACTGGGACTACTCTGGAGGGTAAACTGCAGTGTGCAGCATCGGATTCTCTCGCGCTCAGCCCGATCATCCAGGAGGCAACCATTTTGGGGATACTCGACAAAAGGTTCCCTCCAGTCGGGAGTGGTATCAGCCACTACATCTAAAGAACCCGGGGCTCCTGGCATTGAGGATTCGGCTCTAAGATGGCTTACCCATAGGATGTCTTCATTCTCTGGGGTGACGGGGGCGATGACTCTCCGGTGTGCCACATGTACAATCAGATCATCCTGCTCAGGTTCTTCAAGTGACGCAGCTAGGCTGGCCAAAGCATCCTCTCGACCATTCTATGACCAAGGGACATGGGTAACCTCTATTCGAGAAGTGAACTAGGCCATTAGATGGAGGCTGTAGTCCAACAATGGCATGAGTGCTGGCTTTCTGACAACATAGTAACCATTGACTTTCTTGATGACTAGTTTGCAATCCCCTTTCACATGAAAATGGGGTAAATCAATCTCAAGGGATAGCTCGAGGCCATGGATGAGAGCCTGATTTGGTGCAGCCTTCTAACAACAGGAATGAGTATGGGATAACTGATTGCGCCAGAGTGATGAAGACAACACCCAGACCCACTCTGTTGAGCTTATGATCATTGAGCCTCCTACCGGTGGGGCTCTAGGAGGCACCGTCGAAGTGCATTTTCCAACATGAGATGGCATGATCGACTGAGAGGATTGCCTCATCAAGAAAATCTAGGTCCATGTATTAATCTGTGGAGGTTGGATGGGCAACTGGGAAGTTTTCCAACACCTGCACCTTGATAGCCTTTTGGGGCACAAACCTGATGTCGAACTACTGGAGGATCACTGGCCACTATGCTAGTCGGCCAGTTAACATGGGGAGGTTCAGAATGTACTTCAGTGGGTCTACTCGAGAGACAAACTGTACCTCATGGTGCTACAGATAATGTTGTAATTTTTGTATGGTAAACACAAGTGCAAGGAATCTATTTTTGATGGGGGAGTATCTGGTCTTTCTATTGAGGAGCATGCAGCTGAGTTAATAGAGGTTTTTCTTTGTCCCCTCATTGTTCTTCTGGGTGAGAAGGGCGTCGAGAGACTGTTCCAGAGCGGTCTCATAAAGGACCAGCAGCTTTCCGGAGACGGGCGACATCAAGACCAAATGCTGGAGCAGATACTACATGATTTCATTGAAGGCGGTCGGACACTCTTCATCCCATTCATAGGCAAAGCCTTTCTTTATGAGCTGG
This sequence comes from Viscum album, assembly GCA_963277665.1. Lineage (NCBI taxonomy): Eukaryota > Viridiplantae > Streptophyta > Magnoliopsida > Santalales > Viscaceae > Viscum > Viscum album. Next base: position 1,317,497,376 of record OY728136.1, on the reverse strand, counting down.
GAAAAGGTCTTACACTTTCTAACCATATTCGCAATGAATCGACGTCTGTAGGCTAAGTGGCCTTAAAGACCTCGAAGCTCCTGACTATTACTCAGGGGGGCATCTGGATAATGGCTTTGATCTTCTCTGGGTCGATCTCGATGCCTCGTTATCTGACAACAAAGCCGACAAACTTCCCAGAGGTGACCCCAAAGGGACACTTCAATGGGTTCATCTTCAAGTGGCGGGAGAGGAGGAAACCAAACAATTTCTCAAGGTCCTTGAGATGGTCCTAGAGCTGACAGGATTTGACCACTAGATCATCCACATATCATTCCACCAGTATTCCCAGAATTGTCTACAATATGGGATTCCTGGCCTGCTAATAGGTGGCACATGCATTTTTTCAGGATGAAGGGCATAACCTGGTAACAGAAAGTACCTTGAGGGGCCCTGAAAGCAGTGGATTCCTCGTCTATGGGGGCCATCTAGATCTGGTTGTACCTAGAATACACATCCATGAAGGTGAGTGCATGGAACCCGGTCGTGGCATCAATCAACAAATCTGTCTATGGGTGGGGAAAATCATCCTTCGGACAGTGGCGGTTGAGATCGCAGAAGTCGATACAGACTCTGATCTGCCCGTTCTTCTTCTGGGTTGGCATAATGTTGGCTAGCCACTTGGGGTACTGAACTTCCTTGATGAAGTTGGATTTGATAATCTTGTCAACTTGGGCCTCAACCACGGCACCATGAGAAGGGTGAATCTTTCTAGGAGGCTTCTTGAACCCACGATGGATCGTTAGGAGACCAAGGTGGTGGATGGCCACCTGAGGATCTAGTCCAGGAATCTCGTCGTAACTCCACGAAAACACATCTCAGTGCTGCTTAAGGAAGTTCATGTACCACTGCTGCTCTTCGAGGGACATCGCGGCACTAATCAATATAGGTCTCGGATCTGCTTTGCTACCAAGGTTCGCCTGTACCAGTTCATCGACCGTGGTAGAGACGCCTTCTTCAAAGGTGGGGGGGATCATCCTCTACGACCTCTTTTCCACTTGTGGAGGGATCTTCCACAGGGGGAGTCATCTCCGAGCCATTAGAATCTGATGGGAGGATAGTGCCAGCTTGAGCAGCGGTGGTCATCATGTCAGGAGATTCATGTGCCACTGAGACCATAGCGATGAAGGTAGTCGATCCAATCCCATCTGGTCTTCGTCCCATGGGGCCGAGCATGAGAACATCAAAGCAGTAGTGGCGTGTCGGCTTGAGCAGGTTAATTCCATCCTGGCGAAACAAACACGTATGACGTACCGCCATTTCAAGGAGCCTGACATCCCGATACCATAAAGGGGTAGGAGGTTCTGGGTTCTCCCGATCATGTTTGGTGTAGGAGTACATGGTGATTTTTCACCATCGCTTGGACTTGGGAATATTCCTTCCTCTTGTACCCGAAACAACAAAGGATTGTCCCATTTTGGGGGTCGTTGCCTCCAGTCGATCGATTGGGAAGACATAGGCGTCATCCATAACTACCCAGGGATCACTTGTGATAGGGGCAGGTTCAACCTCACTTGCCAGAATCTGCTTATCCTTTCTCTTGTAGTAGTTAGCGTCCAGATAACGGGCTTCACAAGAGGTGAAAGGAGATGCATCTCCTTGGAGAAAACCTACTCGACCATTGAGAGAGTATTTGAGGTACTGGTGATACGATGAAGGCACTGTTGCATGCAGGTGGAGCAAAGGCCTTCCCATCAATGCATTGTACATGGTGTCCTAGGAGACAACCATGAATTCAGTACTGGCTACTAGGCTGCTGAACTGGGTCTTCAAACGAATCTTGCCGACTGGGGTCTACTCAATCCTATCATATCCCTATATTCTAAGGTCGGAGGGAGTAAGATCATCCTCAGATAACTCCAGCTTCCACAGTGTCTAAGTCGGGATTAGGTTTATCCCAAAACCCATGTCAACAAGACAGCGACAGAGGTCCATGCCATTGAACTAGCCAATGATGTACAGTGGATGAATGTGCCCATGTATGGATGGGTCTTCATCTTCACCAGAGAATGAGATTACTGCCTCTCATTTGGCTTTCTCAATTGCCTCAGCATGGAAGGCTTCTGCAGCTGCTACCTCCATCTGAAACTGAAGGGGGATTCTTAGGTCCTCAGCAATCACATCACGCATGTCTGATGTTAGGAGAAGAGCCTCAAGAATAGAAAGCATCACTGGGATGCCGGAGAGGTTCTTGAGGACATTATACTTTCATGCTAAGCGTGAACTTCTGTTTATAGGAGGCCGCTCTGCGATAGGAGACCCGACGGGCCCTGCCGGATGGACTGACGAATGGATGGTGCTAGGCATGTCCCGTTGCTCACTAGTCGAGGCCTGAAGAACAGCTGCCCGATGAGGACCAGACAATTGATATTGGCCTGTAGAAGGGTGAGATTAGCCACAGTACATATGAGGTAACTCTGCCTGATCCCGTAGCACAAACGATGGTGGAGGTAGATCTGAGGACACCAGATGAGGAGGTTGCACATGCTGAGCTTTGTGCTAGGCTGGTTTCCTGGTCTCTGTGGCATGCCCAACCTTGTGGAAAGTGCTAGCTGACATTCCTTGATGACCCATATGGTCGCAGTTCCACCGACATTGGCATCGGCTGGGGAGGTTGGGGAGATTCACCCGGTGTTCCCCTTCGTCGGGAGTCATATAGGGGTTTACCAACTCGACGGTGTTAACTAAAGCTTACCCTTGACTGTCACTTGACAAATCCTCCACCACTGGGTGGATTCTCAGAGGGATCCCCATCTTAGGGGGAATGAAGTCACCAAGAGTGCGGGATGATGATTACATTGGTGGAGCGCACAACTTCTTCTTATTCCACCGATGCTTTCTCTTATGGGAAGAGGTCGGCTGAGATGATAACGCAGAGGTGCTAGTTGTAGCTTCTGATGGTTTTGGCTGATTTAGGCATGCTTGAATAATAACATGGGAAAGAGAGATTGTTTTATGAGCCATCCGGTTGTCGTACTTCTGGGATTCGCGGCTGGGAACTTGCTGCCACTTGCCTTTGTCACTGATACCACTTTCTGACCCCACAAAGACACTCGCTACTTGTGTCGGGGTTGGGCCAACCTGACTATATTGTTATCGACCTAGTCTTGGATCGAGTCTTTAAACACATAACACTACTTGAGGGTGTGCCCCAGGATCGGATGATAGGGGCAGTAGTTGGGGAGATAGGTGAGATTCACCTCTATCGGCCTTCTACACTCAAGTAAGCGCACAATCCCCTGCTCTAGGGTACTACGGAAGTAACAAAGGTCCTGATTCTCGTTGAATGAGTATGGTTGGTGCCTTCTTTTCAGATAGGGGGCTCTGGGAGCCTGGACCTGATGAGAGGCTGGAGGGTCTTGCCGAAGAGGCGGGGCCTGATTTTCCCACCTAGGCGGTGGTGGCACGTTGCGCGGGGGAACCTTCCCATTTTGAGGCTGTCGTTGTTGGGCAGGAGGTTGTGCCTGACGTGGAGGGTCTCAGTGAGGTTGCGGGGCCGGTGCCACTGGTAGAAATTATAGCTGCCTTGGGACCTCTATTTGGGCCTTTGTGGTGGGCTTGACTCTAGCAGCCCTCCTTGCTGGGATCACAGTGTGCAGCGGACGTGCCTGACTAGCCTGTTGTAGAGCTTCCTCGAGGCGCTGGGCCTCATCGGAGAAATCACAGAACTCTCCAGGGTAATTCTGAGTGATCAGGGAACGAACCAGTTCTGTTTTGAAATTCCCTATGCACATCGTCGGTAGTTTCTCCTGAGTCAGTGGCATATCGAGGGAGTATATGAGCCCCTTCCACCTGGAGATGAAGTATGTGACTCTATCAACATGCCTTTTCTTGCACCTAAAGAGGTCTGTGATGCTGGTCTTTCATGTGGTAGAGTTGAACTGCTATAGGAATTGTCTGCGAAGTTCCTCCCAGACGGGTACCAATCTAATGGGGAGGTGGCTATACCAGACAAATGTAGGGCCTTACAATGTCTGCACAAAACATCGGATCATGGAGGATTCTTACTATGCTGGAGTTCCCAACGTGGGGCCACACCGGGAGGAAAAGTGGGCCAGGTGCTGTGGTGGGTCCCTGCCCCATTAAATGGCGAGAAAGTGGGATTTCCAAAACCCAAGGGTGCAGGCATATCATCCACCCACGCTTGAAATAGATTTCCATCTGGTGGGACTACCAACTACCATGTATCCAACACCTCGAGGCGGGTGATGAAGTGCCGCCACTGGATCGTCCGTGCGAGGGTCCCTTTCATGACGAGGATCCCTAACCACAAGCATGTTGTCGGGCTCTTCGACATGGTAGGTGGGATCAATGGCTCGTGGAGTGATAGGCAGAGCGGCCTGAGGGGCAGTCGGAGGAACCTGGGCTAGAGTCCTCGGATTTTCGCACCGTTCAAGAGGGTTTGGCGAGGACGTGTCACGCCCTCTTGCCATGAGTTCCAGCTTCCACACTGTCCGTGGGGGCGGTATGATTAGGGTTTCCTAGAGGCACCTCTCCAGGGGGAGTTGTTCCTGCCCCTACTGCCCAGCCTAGGATTTCCATAGTTGGGTCATCGCTCTATGGCGCATTCATCCAGGAGTTCATCGACCAACCTCTTCTGCTCAGCGAGTTGCTGATGCAATGCTGCTTTCTCAAAATCTTCCTCTTTCTTCTAAACTGAGGCGGATGGGTCAACGATCTTGGTGGCTCTTATGTGGTCTTTACCTTACCGGCATTCCAATTGAGTACCAGCGACTTGGTGGGCGCAGGGAGACCCAGGAGGTTCCTCTCCTGGTGAGTAATCCTCCCTGATGGGGTCCAACAATGGTGGAACTTCCTTAGGTGGTAAGTCTCCATCCAGGAATTCCATGTCATCCTCTTTGTCCATGACGTGGGTTATATGGACCATGACCCTTCCCGATGGCATGTCCTCGATATCGCATATCGAATGGGGCTACCGTAGAATAGGGATGAAGAGGAGGGCAGCGTTACTTTCCCATCCATGGACTTGCACGTGGAGGTATCCTCCCTGATTATTTTGTGGAGTACACTGAAACTCTGAATGTATTTTTTTGGAGGGTCCTCTAGAGACTTGGTGACTTAGGGCGCGAAGGCAACAGGGAGTGCGGCCAAATCGACCAAACGACATTGCTCATCGATTTCCTCGAAGTGCACTTGGCTCCTGGGGCACACCACCCTATGATATCGAAGACGGAAGTGCATTGCTCATAGGGTTTGGTGGAAGAACTCAACTTCCCCTGAGGTGAGGGATTCCAGCGCATAGAAGTTCGATGATGTCGGTGACCAGAGCTTCTCCGGGAAGTGATCCACCGCAAGAATGTTCCAGAAGCTCCTGGTCTCGAATTCAGGGTCTGGCCTCGAATTTCCCCACTGGTCAGCTTGACGCGGCTGAGGAACTGGTAGCGGTATTGAGGCGAACTGCTGAGAAAACAAACTGGGTGGTGGAGAATACGGCGAACAATCCAATTGGCTGTTGAACTCTATGGCATCCTATGAGGAGTGCGGTGATCTAGCCACAATGTCATGATATGTCGGGCTGACATCCACAACTTCTGGTGCAGGGATCATGGTTACCAGCGATGGGTCATGCTGTTTCTCAACCACCACCGGGCCCCAAAACAGCTCTCCCTAATTTCTTGTCGAGATATACGGCACTCTTAGTGATGATGGCGGTGAATGCACAGTTGGAACCTATGGGACTCCTAGAATTTCCTCCTCCTATATGTACCTGCAAAGAGACGTGGGAATCCCGTGGACTTCACACTCCCGAAGGATGAGGCTGATATTCCTAGTTCCTACCCTGATCCTTGACACAGAGGACCAAGGGGAGGGTTCAGCCACTGAGTCGTACTCTACATTAGAATCTGAGAAACAGAACGGTTTGATCCCAGTATAAAGCTTTTTGGTATTCTTCATGCGTCTGCGGCGACCCACCTTCCTGCCCGAGGATGGCTCTTCGGGGAAGGGAAAATTCCTGGCAAGAGGAGGTCCTTCGGCCGTACTACTGTTGGGGTGGGGAGTACTTCCACCTGAGTGGGTCGGGGTGTGAGGAGCACTGGGGCAGATGTCAAAGAGGACATGGTGAGGACCTCTGTGTTGGATGCTGGTACGGGTGGGACCCCCGCTGGAACTAATAGAAGCACGGGTAGGACCTCCATGCCTGGTTCCCTTGGTGATGTTGGCATGAGGCAGGTCCTCGTGCTGATCGAACTAGACACGGGTAGGACCTCCATGTTGGGTGCTGGTAAATTGAAGTTGATCTCCACTACTTTGGTTGATAGGACGAATAAGACCTTCGTCAGCTGCTCCATGGATGTGAGGAGGGTCCTCGCATGCGAGAGTGACTGGACATGCAATGCCCCTGCCCCGGCGGTCCATGGAAGAGGGGACGGCTCCGTATGTAATGAAATGAGTACGGAAGAGGATCCCATATGAGCTGTTGCTACCACGGGGAAGGCCCTCATTCAGGTCAAAGGTGGAATGAAGCATACCTCCGACCCGGGCCTGAGAGCGGGAAAGGCATGCATCTTCTATGGTGGTTGCATGGGGGGGCCCGTACTGGGTGGCATTGCTACGGGTTAATCCACAGCGGCCACTGCCTGTGCCTATAACTAGGAGAGTTGAACCAGCCTGCCTATGGGGTGGTTGGGGCCTCGATCCGGTTCGGGCATATAACTGCCCCTGCTCGGCATATGCAGGGGGTTGATGATGCATGTTAGAGGAAACTCGGGCCATAATAGCCGCTGATGTTGACACCCCTCTATGGTTGTCCTCCTCGGCTTGTGCCTGACACTAGCGTCGGGTCAGTCGGGCTAGTACCGGTGGTACAGGTAGGTAGTCTACCTGCTCTTTAGCTCAGGGAACTGGATGGCAGTGCTGGCATGACCTGGTGGGGGCCCTCGCTGGGAACTCCTGGGACGGAACTCTGGTCGGGCGGGCCTGAACATCCCCTATCTCATCGGCGTAGGGTATGGAGTCGTCGAGGTATTCTGGGGATAGGTCCTCAAAATGATTAAAGGTCGGAGTGGGGAGCAGTGGTTCCTTGCGTGGCCCTAGGGGGCGACATTGATGGTGAGGCGCAAATGCCTCCATATCCAAGTGGGCCATGTCCCTCGTAGGGATGACCCCTTCCTACTCGTACCTACGTACAAGGTCATTTATTACCCTTTGTTGGATAATCTCTGATGGGGAGAGGGGGCGTGGGCTCCCAGCAGTCGTGGCAGTCTAGGCCGTCATAGAAAAGGTAGAACTCTGCGGAGTAGCCACATTGATATTGCCCCCACCCATACGTCGGTGGTATGGGGCGATCAGGTTCTAGATGCAGCAACTGGGTTCCTGAAGGTAGGAAGATCAGCTCATTAGTACAGGAAGAAAACAGAAAGGACACCTGATGCCCCAGTTCCATTCCATCTTCCATGGCTGGTAAAAGGGATCCACGCTGACAATGTCGCAGACTGAGATGCCCAACATTTTGACTACCCCAACTTCTGGTGAGTTTCACTCCAGGCCTGCTATTTGCTTGGCGGGACCCGGCGCCAGATAGTATGATCCCGTGTCATGTCACTTTACTGAAAGGGGCTTCCTACGTACCATGCCTTGTCATGGATCAATGTACTCGTAGTTCGGGTTGAAAGGGGCTTTTGAACTGACATGAAGGTATGTTGGAACAACTGGGTGGCGGGGTCACAATAGCTTACCACTGGATTGGGATGCAGTTTAACGTCATGCGGGACGAGGGCGTGTCGGAGAATCGACGTGAAGGTGGACCTTGGTCCATTGGGTATTGAGCTTGGACCTCAGGGATGCTTCCTACGCACGATGGCTTAGCATGGATCAAAGACCCCGTAGTTCAGAAAAGATTCTGGTGTCGGAGAACCATCATGAAGAAGGACCTTAGTCCTGTGGGTGATAGGCTTGAACCTCATGGAGGCTTCCTACATACCATGCCATGACATGGATCAAAGTCCTCGTAGTTTGGGAAGGGTTTTTTCAGAAAACTGACGTGAAGGTGAACCCAGGGGTCCACTGGTGGTGGGCTTGAACCTTGTGGAGGCTTCCTACATACCATGCCTTGACATGGATCAAAGGCCACATAGTTAAAGATGGTGTGGAATACAATTTAACTTCATGCGGGATGGCGGTGAACTGATGTGAAGAAGGTCGGAATGACTGAGTGGTGGTCTTGAACCTCGTGGAGGCTTCCTACATACCATGCCTTGACATGGATCAAATTCATTGTAGTTCAAGTGTGCAGTATAACATCATGTAGGATGGAGCGTTTTGTGGCATACACTCTAAGGTGGCCCATGGTGTGTCATGGTCGGTGCTCACTATAAGCCCACGAGAGTCATGCTCAGTTTGAGAAACAAGCGGTTGTATGGACTTGATGATTACGTCGAGAAGGGTGCGTCCGTGGGAATCGAAGAGGGGCTTACGAGATAGGCAGCCCAGGGTAAGGGACTTAATCCAGGATAGAGGCCCAATGGTGAAATATCACAGCGGGAGAGGGATTTGGGAATGAGGAAAGGGTGTTCCTCGTCCACTATCATGCCCTCTGCAGGCCCTGTCGGTGGAGAAGTTCGGAGGTGCATGGGTACTACTTTCCGTAAGAAGATCTAGGGGCTTACACCAAGATGGCCGCCCTCCCCCACACGAAAAAACGCCACTCCTAGAAAGAGGATATCATCCCCTGGCATGCCCAGGGGATGGGGAATGCAGAATGTTGAAGGTGAGGGAACCCCACGTGAGAGACATGGGGCGATGTCACAGTTTTACAACATGTGTTGAGGATGAGGGTGCTTGACAGTTTAACGTACTGCAGCTCGGGCGAGGTGGGATTACTCCGCACCCCTAGGACTTACATAACCGGTACCCTCTTCTTCTTGTGGGAGGGAAGGTACAAGCAATGCCGTACAGAAGGGGGGTAGCAAAGGGAACCATCAAGGGGTCCACATTAGCATGGCTATGGAAAGGAGCAATATACATTAGTGTGCCTATGAGAAGAAGCATTACACGAAGAAACACTACTGGTGGTATCTTCCAAAGGACTTTGAAGTCACTTCGTGCAAACCTGGATGGTTGCATAGGAAAAGGAATTGGCAAACAGAGGGGTCCATAGGCAAAGGCATTGTGGAGCTCGGTTGCTCCGTGTGGTGCAGGGAAATTGTGATGGGGTGTGCTTCACGAATTGGGGTTTTGTAGCCTTAGCATGGGGTGGAGGTGCAAGTGGGAGGTTCTTCTTAATGTGGAAGGGTGTTCGCGGAGCACTTCCTTGCAGAGCATAGGTTCCTCGCGAAGCAAAGTGTCGGGAAGCAGTGTGCTTCACGAAGTACATTGACCCTGCCTTGGCATGCGGCTCACGTGTACAGGAGGGGTGTTTTGTGAAGCATAAATTCTCCGTGACAACCCGGGTCCCCTTGGAGATCCCTTTTATTCACGAAATCCCTTGGGCTTCATGAAAGTCATCCCTCTCAGAAGAGCGGATCAAAACGAGACAATGCAAAGGCGCCTCGCGAAGCAAAAATATCTCACGTAGCTCATGATTCACAAAGAAAAGGGTGATTCGTGATATGGGAAATAGGAAGGAGAAAGTTCAGATTGTCCATCCCCATGGCTTAGGGGAAGACCGGTATTTATAGGCAACAGGTGCCATGAAGAAGAGCTTATGCGGCGCGAAGGGGGATTCTGTCACTTTGCGGCGATTCACGAACGTCAACCGAGTTCGCGGAGTGGTACCGCCTCTCTTGCTTCGCAGCGGGTTCGCGAACGTCATGGGAGTTCACAGGGCATCCTGCCTCTCTTGCTTCACGGCGTGTTCTCGAATGTCAGGGGCATTCTCGGGGTGTCCCGCCTCTCTTGCTTCACAGCGTCCGCGTTGCTTGGGGGGGACTCTGCGCCGTGGCTTCGCGAGGCTTGCCGCGTGGCTTTATTTTCTTCATTCTTTTCATCTAATATTTTGGTGCCAACAACTATAATACCTTTTCATGGAGAATTTGAAAGTGTATGTTGAACAGTTTCGATGACTAAGAAAAACGATTCAGTGGAAAGATGAACTTCTTTGAAAAAACATGATTGAGGGAAATATAACACTTATATGTTCTTTGTACTAAGATAATGATTTTTGGATAAAGAGATGATTGATATAGATAATGTAAATTGGATAGTATATACTAACTTGGAACGGGTTAATTATTTGTTGACAAAGTGGTTTATTCTATCTTTTATATAGTTTATAGAATTTTCATATTTATGTAATATATAAAATAATGTGATTTTAACTTAAGTAATAATAAATAATTCATGGTTTCAATAAAGTTTTATGGAAATTCATTTTATTACCATGTTTCAATAGAATACATGATGGAGGTATTGAAATGTTTAGTATGTGATAATTAAGAGGTACTTAATATTATTTGGGTGATTAATAATAAGATCATTACTAAAATTTAGTGACCCTATTTCTAATGGTTTGGATCATAAACTTATGAAATGATTATAAGTTTAACCATTTATGAAATAGATTAAGTTTAACTTTTGAATAGTTTTTATAGATTAATTTATTAATTCACCATATGAATATTTATGCATATTGGATAACCAAGGTTGACCATTTTATTATAATTATAATTAGAGATCAAGGGATTAAATTATCATTCTAATATGGATTTGGTGACCTATTAGTGTATCAGGTATAAAATATTCATATTCATTTCTTAGAGCGGGAGATGATGTGGAAATTGATCAAGACATAACCAAAGGATGAGATTACGCTCATAAAATGAAATGAAATCAAGTAAGAATATATTCTCATGAACGTTCATCAACTTTGGGAAAATGATCTAGAAATAAAATTCTATCTAATTACCATCATCACTAATGATATCAATGACCCTTTCCACACATATTTGGTTTCTGGTTTTGTGGTAATTATCGTTCTCTGGATCACCCAATTTATTATGATCAATAACATCTATCACCCTCTATTAAACCATGTAAGTAAGTATTTTATTTCATATCTAGGATTTTACTTCCCACCTATGTTCTTCTACATGCAAACCAAAACATGTGATTATTCTATATAGCCATTTTTAATTATGTTTCTCTTTTATTAAGATAATATTTTAATACCCCATTTTATTATGTGAGTTATTTTCAGCTATGTTATTTTTTCATATCAACACATTGATCACCAATATCAATTTTAAATTTTGGGGACACAATTTTTTTAAGGTGGGGAGAATTTAACACCCTCGGGATTTAAAATAAGAACATTGAATTGGATACTATGTGTGACATACAACACCAAAATTAAATGAAAATATAACACCCAGAGACTTGGAAATTTATTTATTTTTAAACAAATTCAATATCTTCAGTATATCTCATTACATAAAACACTCATTTTGGCTTCTATTTCATGGAACACCATTTTTTAATGAAACATAACATATTTTTAAATTTTTAATATTTAATGTGACAGTTATAACATTGTCATTAATTTTGAGGTTATGAATAGTACTATATAAATTATAAAAATATATTTTTACACATGTTTATTTTCTATATAATAAATAGAAATAAAAATAAGAATCATTTGGAAGAAAAATAAATGGTTTCTAAAAATCGGTATTTTTTTCTAAAGGACAACATAGTCACGCACTGCGCGCATAATTTAAAGATAATTTTAAACAATTTTATATAACCTATTTGAAAAATTAAACTAAATTTTTAAAATAATAATAGAAAAAATATTTTCAGGTTAATTATTGGATTTTTATAATATATTTCATTTTAGATGAATAGTGAAAAATACAAAACTTTAATTGAAAACTACCTTTTTATATAAATTATTTATAAATTAAAATTATATTTTTAATTGGTTTTAACATAAAATTAGTTATATTTTACATAAATTAATCCAATTAATTTCATTGGTATCATTTTCATATTCAATTTTGATATAAAAAAATTGTATGCTTTTGAACATTTTTTCTTTAAAATTCAATTTTCTCATCGTATCGGAAGGATTAATTTTAAATTAAATTCTTCAAGTTATGTTAATTGAATTTGGAAAAATATATTAAATATTTTTAATCATCCTAATTTATATTATCTCATAAGGTAAAATTATTTTTTGAACATAACAATTAGTGAAAAAAGTTAAAATTGATTATCGCAATTAAGGTAAAAATAAGATTAACTGGGGTTAAACCTAATAGATAAGGGGGAGAATGACCTAAAAACATTTCCAACACCCATTGGATGGACATAATTTTTATCTGATCACCTTATTATATATCTCTTTTAGATTTTGAGACTCATTTCCATGAAAGTGACCAATATAATAAGTTATATAAAGAAAAATTCAAAAAAACCTTCCTTTCCTTTAATATCAATAATACTTTTTGATGGGGATAAAATATCATATATCTGTTTATAAATATTCTGTTGAAATATAAATGGGTAATTTAGTTATAATTTAATTTAATTTTAATAGATGAATCAATTAATTTAAATTCTTATGTAATGCCAACATATGAATTATTTAGTTAATAAAAAAATAAAATATGATTACAAAGATATTAAAATTGAAATAAATTAAATGAATTATTATGCCTCATTAATTTTTTATATTATTATATCATGTTAAATTGGTGTAAAAAATATATTTTAATTCTATCATTTTCTATATATATTTATGTTCAAATTAAATGACTAATTTCGAAATTAACATTAATGTTAATTTATAATAATTCGAATTTTATTTAATGATTTAAAATTACTAAAAGTAATATCATATCGATTTTTTTAAATCTTAATAAATATCAACTATGTTCCATTAATTGAACAGTTTCCCATTTATATTTACTGTATAGACCACTAAATAGAGAAAAACTATTTTAGCACATTTAAGGTTAAAACGATATTTTTTCATATTTCATGCGCTTGTGATAAAATTAATTTTCAACAAAAACATTATTTTTATTTGATAAATTCAATTTCATAATTATAATTAGTGGGTAAAAATTATCAAATAAGGATTTTTTTATTTTATCCTTAAAGGATAAATTAACTAGGTTAAAATGATGAGTTACCGTGGTAAAAACAGAAAGGGTAAAATTGAATAAACATAAAGAATAAGAAATAACATGATAAAAAATGAGTAAATTTTTAGTGGTGGTGCTGTTTCTAGACCATATCATCCCTCCACTCCATTATGGATCTATTTTTGAGTCACATGAGGTTAGTTTAACCTTTTAGTAGTGAATTGTTTTGTGTATTTATAGAAATTCCTCGCATACTCAATTTTAAAAGGGAACTTAATACCCTCACATACTCACACATATCATGCCCTTTAGATTGACCAAACCATTCAAAAAACCCCTTAAATTTTTTTTTCTATCATCCTAGAATCCTTATTTTTGGAATAAATACAACTTAGAATGGTTTTTGGTGAAAACATAATGAGTTTATGGAGTAAGTGGTAATAATCTTCAATGAGTGTTTTCATTTAATTTTCTCCACAACAACATACAATTATTTTTAAAACATGATGATATAATAACCTCAATATATTAAATATATAAAATTTTGTTATGTTAAGTATTTAACCAACAAACTTATCCACTCCCATTAGATGGGTTACAAAATCATTATTTGTGTGTACGATTGACTATCGCCTCACAAATCGATGTCTTTTGTTTCTCGATTACCACCACTCACATTCATAAATTATGATAGATATAAAGTATATATATATGATATATATGACATTATTATATGTATTATCCCATCTTTTTAAAGGTTTTAGAGTAGATACATGCTATGTAACTGTGTTACATCATATGTAATGGTAGTTGGATGTATGTTGTGAATGAAAACTTCATTCTGTAAAATGTTACACATTGTGGTCGTGACTTACATGATGTGGGTTTATAAAAGGTTATATTTTAATCCAAGGTGATGGGTTTTTCTACAAATTTAGATCATTTGGGGTTACAAATTGTTTAAATGGGTTACACATCATGTAACATACCACATACAATTTTTAAATAAATGCATCGACTATTTTGTTTTAGTTACTTTGTGAGTTCTAATGGCTCTCAACTTAAGGAATCCTAAGGGAATTTTTGAGAGACTTTGCCCCTCATAGATTTATCTATTCAACACATAATATTAATTGTGATTATGGTGAATCTCTCTAAGTAAGATATCTTTACTCTTATTCAAGGCCTTTGATTTTGGCAACACCCTTAGTCTCTATTATCAGATCTATTAGACTATGTTGGTGTGTCTTCTTGGTTTCTTCCAAGATCTATTGTATGACCTCGTTCTAGAGGACATTTTCATCATTTCTTGTGGTGAGTAATGCATTATTCATTGAGGTAAGGATGTTTCCTATCTTTCATCAACCATTTCATTCTAAATTGAATCAATATAGATGTGGATTGGATTCTTGGGTCTCTTCTGGTATTGTTGAGTTTTTTAATGGGGATATTAAAAAATGAGCATTCTTCATCACTGTTCTTGAGGTAGGTTGTCGAATTTCAATATCCCATAGTCATGATTTGTTCTAGTATATGATAGTTTCAGTATTTATATATTTTTTTATCACTTGAGACCATTTATTGAATTAATTAATGTGGTAAATTAATTAATTGTGAAAGTTGTGAAGTTGTGGGATTTTTGATTTTAAGAAAAATATGATTAATTTTGAGGATTAATTATGTGTTTTGGGTTGTGTATTTGAATGAATAATAATGATAATTAACTGGTAAATTAATTATCAATTTAAATTATCTAGAAATTGTGATAATTAAATGTTGACTAAATTTTCAAGTTATCCTATTGTGATCAAGAATAATTAATACTTAAATAATTATTGAATATTGAGGTTTTAAAGGGTTAATTGATAATATTATTAATTAATAGGAAATTTATTTTTTTAATTAGGTATTTAATTAATTAACAGAGATTATTGATTAATTTATAAATTAATTAATTAATGGGATTGTGGATGTTAGACATGGAGTTCTACACCGCTGATAGATCTATCTGTATTTTTGAGTATTGGGTGTTTAGACATGGAATTATACACTAATGAAAAATAATAATAAACCGTATTTTGGGTGTTAGACTTGGAATTATGCTCAGATGGGATTTTGAGTGTCAGACATGACAATCTACACTATGTATAAATATGTCTATAAAGTTTTAAATTGAATGTGTGCCATGATTCAAACCTGGTTTGTAATTTTTATTAATTGAGATTAATTGAGATTGTGAGAACTATTAAATTTGTCATTGTAATTATTTTCTTTATATATCTGGATATACTTGTTATTGAATGGATTTGTTTTAGACATTGTTGGCGGTGGCCTACTGAGTCATACTCACACCCAATCTAGGATGCATGATTGGTACCCAAATAGACATTATTGTTATAGGATAGGTTAAGGGAAATGACTTGTATTAGATTATTGATTAGTGGATGGATCTTGGATGAGGGAAATAGAAGTGGTTTGGGACCCACTTGGGAGTCTTTGGTGTCTTTCTAAACTATGTCATTTTAGACACTTGGGACCTTACTTTGGCATGTCATGTTTCCCCTTTTGTTGGATATTATATTTTCCTTCTTGGTTATCCTGAGGTATTGGTATGGTTATTATTATATATGCTTCCACTATTTTCTATTTATTTATTCTAGTGTTTTAATATGGAAAATAGGGTTTATACTCTCCATGAATTGACTTACCAGACCCTTGCTACTAGTCGGTAGCCTCTAGAATACGGGGAGGCATGCTTGAGGTCATGTTGTGGTCTGGCTTGGAAAACCGGTGCATGGAACCTGGGTTGGGTTATTACAAAGTTGTATCAGAGGAGATTTCTTTTCTTCTTGTGTCTTACTATTTTTGGAAATGTATAAAAGAGACTAGGAAAGTCAGGGCTTGGTAATGAGCTCATTCAAGGGAGTTGCAAACCCACATTTGGGTGAAAACCCAATTACTCAGGGTTGGATTGTTGTTATTATTGTTTTTTGTTACAGTTTAATATTATTTCACATTGGGTGACACACTTTTTGGGTGACATGATTATTATTTCTATTTTTTTTTATTGTTGAATCACGTCCCAGAATTTCATGTGAGTTGATTTTCATGTTTCATTATAGGCACTCAGGATTATTTGTGTAATTAATCATTTTAGGCGTGTAGGAGAAAATGTGCTATGGGTACATTGTTGAACATAAACTATTTTCCATTCTTGTGAAATTTAAATGGTTCCTAACATGAAATTGAAAAATAATTTCAGTCGAGGATTGAAATTAATAATTGGGTGCTTAAATGATAATCTTGAATGGGTTAATGAGTTTACCCTTTTTAAACAAGGCCTAGGTATAGGATGGTTAAGGGTAGTGATAGCATCCTTGTTTTGACCATGTGGAAAGACTTGGGGAAAAAAAATTTTATAGATTATTGTGTTTTAATTGTACATAAATGGTTTAACCTTGTGAGTTGTGTCTTAAGGTACTTGTTTGTCATTTTAGAGATATTTTTCTAAGATGATGCTTTTTGAAGGAATGACCGAAGGACATGGAAGTGGTTGATCATCCATTAGTGGAGCCTTAAAAATCTATTGTGATTTATGAGGATTTCATAGAGAAGTTCTAAGAGCACTTTTCTTGCATCATGATGTTGATAGAAAAAGACCCAGAGTGGGTTGTGAGGATCATGTCTAACCTTACGAGGGAGTTCCAATTATAGAAGCCTCCAACTTCTATTGGAGAGGGTGGACATGAGGGAGATGAGTTCTGGATTGAGTTTATCTGAACTATACCTAACCACATAGAGAATCCTACTTAAATGAGAGTCAAGATAGTTTCTTATATATTACATAGACAAGAGATTAATTGGTGGGAAATTCAGACATAGGATGGAAAGCTCGAGGCTATGAATGGAAGGTATTTCAAAAGAAGTTCCTTGATAAATTTTACCTAGAGACATTGAGGCAGGAAAGAGAAGCTGGGTTCATGAGGATGATTCAGGGGAATATATAGATGATGTACTGTGTTGGACTTTTTACAGACTTGCAATTTTTTTCCACAATATTGGAAGAAGATGATGATACTTTTGAAAGATTATTTCAGGATGGATTTAAAAGTGAAATTAAGTCTGTATTGAATATTTTTCAGCTGATGAATTTTATGGAAGTGGTAAATCATACTCTCATTTCTAGGGGGAACCTGAAGGAGGCTTCCAGTGATAGACAAGTGATTCTTTTTGTATGGATAGGTGGTGAAACTTTTGATATTAAGAAGCAATGTTATGATAATTTCTACCAAAGCTATGGGAATAAGAGTGGATTATTAGGGGGGATCAGTTATAGAGAATCATACCCATGTTCTTTTTCACCAGTGTGGTAGGATGAGACACTTTTATAAACATTATTTATATCCCCCATTAGTGAGGTGATCCTTCAGTAAGATGGAATACCTTCAGAGGTTCTACAGGAACCTAAGGTGTTAAGGTACTAATGAAGGATCTAGATAGAACCCGAGTGCAGGAAGAGGGTATTTTAAACCATAATGGTCCAGCAGATGGATTTATATTGGACAAGGTGATAGAGATAGTGGATGTGGTGATTCTAGGAAAGAGCACCCATATCCATTGATCACTGCGACTCAAGGAATTTAGACAACATCACTGGGAAGAGGATAAAGATAATTAAATGCAATGAAACATATGCTTGTGGATAGTGAGGCTAGTCCATCAACAATGAGATGTACTATTCATGTAGATTCTATATTATCTAGTGTCATATTTGATATCCATGCCTCAGATTCCTCTATATCTGCTAAACTAGTTAATGTTTTGAGTCTATTGGGGGAGTGTGTGAGTGGAGTTATGACAATAGATACACCTCTGGGAGTATGGTCTAGAGACTTCTATATGTGAAAGGGATATTCTCTAAAAAATAGGGAGTACTATTTTTGTTTGGGTCTCTATATTCTTAATATGATAGGGTTTTATCTAGTTATGCATATGGATGGGATTGGAACATATCGATCCCACAAAGATTGTTATTATAAGAGAGTTACCTTTACCTTCATAGGGGTGATCTTTTCATTCACTAGGGATGATGGGATATCCTAGCGGGCCGACCAGGGCCAATTACTCAGTAGTTGGGAGAGCTCACAACCCAGATTGCTAGTCTATTCTTGGATTATTATTATGTTAAGAAATATATCCATCCACCAGTAGTGGAACTGTTTCATGATGTCTTTCCTAAGGAGTTCTAAGGGATACCACCTAAGAGAGATGTGATTTCACTATTGAGCTCATTTCGAGGGCTATGTTGATATCTAGTCCACCATAAATAATGGTATCGATTGATTTTAAAGAGATCAAGAATCATATGGAAGAGTTGGAATATAATGTATGTATCCATTCAATTACATCACCTTGGGGGGTCTCAATCATTTTTTGAAAATAAGGCTGATGGGAGTTTATGTTTGTGTGTCTATTATTGAATGTTAAATAATATGACTATAAAGAACCGATATATTGTTTTTCATATTGATGAACTTTTTGACCAGTTAAAGGGATATTACATGTTATCCAACATTGAATTGAGGTCAGGGTATCATCAACTGAGAGTTTGAAATTATGATATATTGAAGACTTAATTTAGAATTATGTATGGTCTATATGAATTATTTTGAAATTCCGTTTGGGTTGACAAATAAACCAGTATTGCTTATGTAGTTGGTGAAAAGGATATTTCATCCGTACCTAGATCCATTTGTGGTGGTATTTATGGATGACATATTTGTTTACTCCAATACTCATGACAATCATTCCTAACATCTTGACATCGTCCTGAGTAGACTGAGAGATCATCGGCAATATGCCAAGATATCTAAGTGTCCGATTTGGATTGACCAGGTACACTTCTTAGGGCATATCATCTTCGAGGAAGGTGTGTTAGTGGACCTAGATTATGTTCAGGTAGTGTTTTCTGGGGAGAATCGTTAGATTTTTTTTGATATCTGAAGCTTTTCGGGATTAGATGGATATTATTGGATATTCATCAAAACATTTCCAGTTTGGCAGTGCCAATTTTAGGATTGAATATGAAGGGGATACAAGTTCAATGATAGTAAGTGTGCGAGATTGTTTTAGAGGAGTTAAAGAAGTGGTTGAAATTGGAACTGATATTATTCCTACTTATGTTAGGTATGGAGTATAATTTGAATTATGACACTTCCGGGATTGAAATTGGAGTTGTGATGATGAAGGGATATCGAGTTGTGGCATATGGGTCTCAGTTGTTTAGGCCACATGAATGGAACTACCCTATGAATGATCTTGAGTTATCATTTGTTGTTTGTTCTTTGAAGTGTTTGTGGAACTATATGTTTGGAGAGAAGTTTATGGTGTTTATTGATCAGAAAATCATAATGTTTATATTCTTGAAACATAATTTGAATCTTCAGCAGTGGAGATGGTTTGAGTATATGTAGTCATTTGATTTTGAAATGACATATACACCAGGGAAGGGGAACCCTGTGGTTGATGCTTTGAGTAGAAAAACTCAGACTCAAGTTATTTAGGAGTCTTGTGTTGAGTTGAATATGATGGCGTTTCTAGATGAGATAGAAGTTGTGGTTTAGGAGAGTCATAAGTAGATGATTCTCATATATGTTTTAGTGGAGTACACTCTTTTGAGATGTATCTAAGATAGATGGTATGAGGATCTGGAGTGCTTCCCCTTGATGGAAATATTTTATGTTAGGGGGACACCACCGGACTGGTTGATAGATGAGAATGACATCATCTACGTAAAGAATCGAGGTGTTGTTTCCATAAGAATAATTGAGGAGTTCATGTGGGAATTTCATGCCTCAATGTGGTAAGTTCATCCAAGTGTTACCAAAAATTACCATGACCTACGAAAAATGTTTTGGTGGCCAGACAAGAAAAACATACAGTAGAGTTCATGAAACAATGCTACACCTATCAGTAGGTAATGTTAGAGGATCAATGACTTGGAGGTTTGCTACAAAAATTTTCTATTCCACAATGGATGTGGGACGACGTGACTATATATTTTTTAGTAGGTATTACTAAGACACTAAGGAATAATGACACTGTCTGGGTTATTATAGATCCATTGAAAATGGTAGAACATTTATTTCTAATACAAGAATCCTTTACAGTAGAGATGTTGGGAGAACTTTATGTTTAGGAGATAGTCTGTGTGCATGGGGTGCCACAGACTATTTTTTAAATCATGATTCATTCTTTACTTCATAGTTATGGAAGGGTTACAAAAAGTTATTGGTACATAGGTTTTATTATGTATATAATTTCACCCATAGATAGATGTTCTTTCAAAGAATACTATATAGTTGCTTGAGGATATGATAAGATCATGTGTTATAGACATTGATTGGTCATTGGAGAAAGACTTGTCTCTATTGGAGTTCACCCATATCAACAATTATCATGAAACTATATAGACAGGACCATTCGAGGATCTTTATGGTAGGCCATGCATATCACCACTATGATGGTTAGAGGCTGGTGAGTTAGAGTTATTGGGACCAAGTCTCATTAATGATACATAAAAGAAGGTTCAAATAATTCAGAGACATATGTCAATGGCTCAGAGTAGGTAGAATTCATATGTCGGTAGATGGAGATGATCTATAGAGTTTATAGAGGGTGATCATGTTTTCCTTCAGGTGTCACCTAGGTTTGGCCAACATAGGATATGGAGGCAGGAATAGTTGACTCCTTGGTTTGTTGGGACTTTTGAGTTATTAGAGATATTAGGGATAGTTACATACCAGTTAGTTATTCCACATTAATACAATGTTAGGCACGTTGTTTTCATTGTATCAAAACTTAGACATTATCACCCTAAACCTTCTCATATGATCAATGTGGATGATGTTGATCTTGATTTAGATGAATCCTTTGAGGATCATCTGATCCATGTGTGGATTTTATAGAGAAAGAGTTGAGGGGAAAGACTGTGATGATAGTACATGTTTTTTGGAATCATGTAAGTGTTCAAAACGATACATGGGAAAGGGAGGCAAATATATGGGCCTAGTGGACAGGTCTTTTTAACACGGAATTTTAGATAGGCTTGGGAGTGCAGCTTGAGGATGATCTGTTATAAGGTACGTAGATTGTAGGATCTCATCTTTTACCAGGCTGCAAAATAGTTACACACCATGTAACTATGTTACATGATGTGTAATGGTTGTTAGATTTATGTCGTGAAGGATGAATTCACACTATAAATGGTTACGTGTCATGACTGTGACTTACGTGATACTAGTTTTAAAAGGTATGTTTTTAATCCAAGGTGGATGGTTTTTCGATGTATGTGGGTCTTTGGGGGTTACACATCATGTAACTGGGTTACAAATCATGTAACTTCCCATGTACAGTTTTTAAATAGAGGCATCATCCATTTTATTTTAGTTCCTTCACCGGTTCTCATGGATCTCGACTTAATGAAGTCCTGAGGCGTTTTGAGAGACTCAAACCCTCCTAGATTGATCCATTGGAACTAAATATTCATTGTGATTGTGGTGAATCTCTCTAAGTAAGAGATCTTTCCACTTATTTGTGTCCTTGGATTGCAGCATCACACTTAGGGTGTGTTATTGGATCCGTTAGTCTACTTTGGTGTTTCTTCTTTGGTTTCTTCCTAGATCTATTATGTGATCTCATTCCGGAGGTCTTTTTATTCATTGTCAGTGGTATGGTAGGCATTATTCTTTGAGGTATGTATGATTTACCTCTTCCTCTAACCCTTTTCATCTAAATTGAATCATTCTTGATGTGGATTGGATTCTAGGGTCTCTGTTTGTGTTATTGAGTTTCATTGATGGGGATATTTTTTTATGAGAGTTCTTCATCACCATTCATGAGGTAGGTGGTCTAATTTGTAATTCCCATAGTCAGGATTATTTTCTCATATATAAAAGCTATATGATTTCTAAATTTAATTATAAATTAAGACCACGTAGTGAATTAATTAATAGTAAAAATTAATTAGTTCTGATAGTTTTGATGTTTTGGGATTCAGGGTTTTAAGAATAAGATAATTAATTATGAGGATTATTTATGTTTGTCAATTTGTGTACTTGAATGAAAAATATGGATAATTAACTGGTAAATTAATTATCCATGTAAATGATCGAAAAATTGGGGTAAGTAAATTTTGAGTTAATTATCAAGTTTTCCTTTTGTGATCAATAAGAATTTATTGGTTAATTAATTATTGAATGTTGTGATTTTGTAAGTTAATTGACTGGAGAATCAATTAACAGGAAATTGATGTTACTAATTTGTTATTTAATTAATTGATAAACTTGAATAATTAATTTATGAATTAATTAATTAATGGTATTCAGGGTGTTATACATGGGGTTCTGCACCATTAATAAAAATAAAATAATAGTATTTTGGGTGTTTGACATGGAGTTTTTCACTAATGAGATTTTAGGTGTTATACATGGAGTTATAAACCACTGATAAAACTATCTATAATGTTGTGAATCGGGGTGTTAGATATGGAATTCTATAATAATGATAAATATTAATAAATGTTATTTTGGTTGTGAGACATGGTGTTCTGCAATGATGGGATTTTGAATGTTAGAAATGGAAATTTACACTAAGGATAAATATGTATAGAAAAATTTGAATTGAATGTGTGACACGATTAAAACCTGATTTTTCTTTATGGTTAATAAATATTAATTGATAATTTGATAGCTGTTAAATTAAGAATTGTAATTATTTTCTTTATACAGTTGCATACACTTGTTGTTGACTGGATTTGTTTTAGACATCATTGGTTGTGGTCTACTGAGTCTTACTCACACCCAATTCAGGATGCCTAATCGGTAACCGAATATACATTACTACTACCGGATAGGTTAAGTGAAAAGGCTCTAAATTAGATTGTTGATTGGGGGATTGAGCTTGGATGAGGGAACCTGATGTGGTTCGAGACTTGCTTGGGAGTCTACAGTGTCTTTAATTACTAATCCATTTTGGACACTAGGGCACTTACTTTGGAATGGAATGTTTTTAATATCTATTGGATATTGTATTTTCCTTTATATTTAACATAATAAATTTATATGGTTATGATTATTTATGCTTCTTCTATTTTATATTTATTTCCAATGGTGTTTCACTCTGAAAAAAGAGGGACAATCTCCCCCAATAAATGACTTTCAGACCCTCTATTCTAGTATAGGACCTTTGGAATATGGGGAGGAGCCCCTGAGGTCATGTAGTGGTCTGGATTGAGGCAGTAGTGCATAGAGCCCAGACTAGGATGTTACATTATACTTCATATTGGATACAATTATGTCGCATGTGTGTACGATGGACTACTGACTTGTGAAGCGATGTGATTCTTTTTTCACTAACATTTTACAAGGAAGTTAATGTGGACAAAGATAATGAATATATATGATGTACATGAAATAATTAGGATATTAATGAAATATTTTTTATTATAAAAACTGATTATATCATTTTCATCTTTTACACTTTAAGATGGTAACATCACTCGTGTACGTGTAGACTACCACCTTCACAAAGTGATGTGAATCTTATTTCATCACCACACCACTTGAATAATAAATATAAATATTATTTCACGATGGATATAAATATTATTTCATTGAAAATGCCATTTATCATAAATATAAATATTATTTCATGATGGATATGATCATTTTCTAAACCATATACCATTTTTACATATGATTTTAGCATTGAAAGTAATATTTTTATATCCAGAAATATTGATAAATCATTGTCTTTTACTCAATGAATATATTAGATAAAATGAGACATTATTTACAAATTAAATTGACTATTTTATATATGAGTAATTACTTGGACCAGAAATGATAGGTGGGTCTTGGATTTTATATAGAATCTTGAGGCATCAATATGTCTTACATGATACACAAGATATGGTTTTGGCAGAGGACGTCCCAATTTTTATAGATTCTTTGGAATGATGCCTTGAGGTATCATATGTTATAGAAAAAATCCTCTATGTTATTATATATCTTGGAACGAAGTCGCAATAGTATTATTTGTCTTCTAAAAAGGCCTCAATATTATATTTTAGATGTCTATCATAATGCATTTCATAATTATGAGTTCAGTTACTAATATTCAATGTGATTATTCAATTACACAGAATATCCATTGTTAATCTTCATTATCATGTGATTATTTATAGGGAATTATTTTATCATCATTTATTCCTTCCATATTATTCTCAGGTTATTGATTTAATGGAATTTGATTTAGTTATTTACCTTTTCATATTGATGATACCTTGTTTTTAATAGCTTCTCCTACAATGATTCTCTTAATGAGCATCTAAAATCATCTATTTATAATGTTTATTTTATCCAAGACACTAGGAAGTATTTTATGATTGATATACATGAATATTATAAGAGGAATAATGGTGTAATGATGATAATATTTTGTTCTATTCTATTTTTTCCAAATATAAATGTGATTCAAGAATGTATCTACATTACCAAGACAACAAAAATATTCGGTCATTTGGGATATAATTCATTGAATATTAAGCTAATATAATAGAGTGGGCATCGACACTAGGCTTCTAGGGTTGGGGTCTCTATAGTTGGTATCAAAGGATGTTTAGTAGAAACCTTGGGAACTAGATTTAAAAAATCATATATTTGGGATCAAAACCCTTTTATAGTCATTGAGGGTAAGTATGGATCAGCATACTAAGGTTTTGGTACGGTATATAATATTTGGTTGTTCCTAATAATAAATCCCTATATAGATACTACAGGTATATGTGGTTATAGTACATATTTACATAGGGGTAATAAATTCAAAAAGGGTATACTGGGATTGACCCGATCGATAATTGGTGCATGGAAATGGGCCTTACAGGGCACCTGGTATGACATTCATAGAGAATATGTTTAATAAAATTCACATTTTCATTAAAAAACATTATTAAGGATTTGAAAATAAGGATATCCCTAAAAACCATCTTTATGATTATGTTATTATCTATGTATATATTTTTAAATATATGTTTAATGGATTTGGGATGATACATTATGTTTTATAATGTTATGATCAAATCTATTTTCTTCCAAAATTTAAAAATGGTTTATTGAAGAATGAATTATAACTACATCAATGCACGTAATATAAAGAATAATAATGAAAATTTCTTTAATGGCCTTAATCCAATATTATGGAGGAAACTAGTCTCTAAAAGGTTTTCATCATATGAGGACATATTATAATCTACAAACAAGACATTCAAATAATTCACTAAGTATTATGGCCTCAAATAAATGCAATAGAATAAGATGATGGAAGAGAAAAAATGTTGAGCTCCCTCCCAATAGTTTCATCAAATTCGCTATCCTAGATCCGAAAAAGCAGAATAACAGACTTCAAGCAGCCCTACTGGAATAGAAAATGAGGGCACCTTCGTTTTTATCACTCTAATAGCAGCGAGGTGGTGATTTGACTTTGAATGGAAAGAAACTCCAGCTGGTTGACCTGGTGACCTCTGCCAAAGAAGCCGTATCCCCATCATATCATCCGAAGAAACGGAAAATACCAAAATGGGTATATAGAGCTTGAAGAAAAAAGAGAAGCCGATTCCAAGGATTAAGCGTATTAAGGGAATGAAATTTCTTCCTACAAGTGATAATTGTGTAAAGAAACATTGTGGAAGTTTTTTGAATAAAAATGATAGATTTAATAAAGTGTAGTCGGAAAGGAAACCATGACATTGATTTCAAGGGAAAGAAAGAAATTTCCAACATTCAATGATTCAGCTATAAGGATATGGTGCACTATGAGAATGAATACCCCATGCTTCAAGAGAATATACCACAAAATAACCTAATGGATCTTGGTTAAGCTTATGATACTACCACTAGAGAAGGGGATTAATTAATGTTATTGTGTTTAGTTTCAAATTTTTTTCATTGATCATATTACCAATGATATCCTATTTATTAGAATTATTCAATGTAAAAGGATTGTACTTTAGTACATTTTCATTGATGATTTGAAAGTGCATTCAGAACAGTATTTGTGACCAAGAAAACTCATTTAGTTGAAAGTTGAACTTCTTTTAAAACACATGATTCAGGAAAATATAACCCTTAATATTCTATTTAGGTAGAGATAATGATTTTGGGAAAAAGATATGGTTAATATAGATAATGTAAATTTGATATTACAGAATACCAAGGAATTGATTAATGATTTTTTGACAAAGTGTATTATGCTATCATTGACAGAGTTTAAATAATTTATATGTTTGAGGATTACAAACAATAATATGAGTTTTACATAAGTAATAAGTAATGGGTCATGTTGTTAATAAGGTTTTATACTAATTTATCGTAGTACCATATTTCAAGAGAATATATGATGAAGGTTTTGACATGCTTGGTATGTAGAATTTATGAGCTTCTTTATATATTTTAGGGGATTAATGATAATATCATTTTGTAAATTCAGTGACCTTCATTTTAATGTTTTGGAACATTATTTTTGGAAGTGTCATGAAGTTAACCATTTTTGAGATGGTTTATGTTGAACATTGTATGAGGTTTTATAGATTAATGTATTGATTTACTATATGATGATTTATGCATATTGGAAAACTGGGGTTAACTTTTCTTTAATTATAACTAGATATCAAATTAATGACTTATCATTCTAATATAGATCTAATGATCTATTAGTGCATCGTGTTAAAAATATTCATCTTCATTTCTTAGAGTATGAGATAAAGTATATATTTATCAGTGCATAACCAAAGGATGAGATTTTTCTTATTAAATGGATTGAAATCAGGTATGTATATCTTCTCATGAAAGTTCATTAACTTTAGGAAAATGATCAACAAATAAAATTTAATCTTATTACCATCATTTCTAATGATTTCAATGACCCTTTTGACTCTTATTGGATTTATGTTTTTGTGATCATTAACCTTCTTTAGATCACCCATTTTCATATGATAAATAACCTCCATCACTCTTAATTAATCATTAGGGTCAGTATTTTCTTCCATATCCATGATTTCAATTTCCACAATTGTCCTACTACTTTGAATCCAAGTCATGTGATTATTCCAGATAGACTCTACACTACCATTTCTCTATTATTAATATAATATTTTACAACCCCTTTTATTGTGTGGATTTTTTCAACAATTATATTTCTAAATATCAAACCCTTGACAAATGAGATAAATTTTAAATTGTGAGGATTCAATTTATTTAAGTTGGGGAAAACTTAATGCCCCAATATTTTAAAATAAGAACATTATATTTAATAGTGTTTGTGAAAGGAAACACTAATCTTAGAAGAAAATATAACACCCTGAGACTTTAGGACATATTTATTTTTAAATAAATTTGATATATTTATTAGATTTCATTACATGCAACACAAAGTGTCTCTTATGTTGTACACAACACTGAGTTAAAATGAAACATGAAATATTATTAAAATATTAATGTTTAATATGATAGTTATAAGATAGTTGTTAAGATAGAGGGTAGAAATAGTAAAAAATAAATTATGAAGAAAAAATTACACATTTTTATTTTCTATATAATGATTTTAAATAAAAATATTTTTTATTTGGAAGAAAAATATTGTCTTTTGAAAAACTATATTTTTTCTAAAGGGCATTTTAGTCATGATTTGCACACATAATATAACTTTTTTAACAAATTTATAAAAATTATTTGAAAAAATAAAGTCCATTTTTGAAATTATAATGTAAAAATTACATTAGAGTGCATTTATTTTAATTTTATGAAATATTTCATTTTAATGAGTAGTAGAAAATAATAAATTTTAATTCAAATCATTGTTTTGGTTTAAATTATTTATAATGTTAAAGTTAAATTTTAAATTTTTTAAAATAAAAATTAGTAATTTTTTATATAAATTAATCCAATTTATGTTATTTGGATCATTTTCATATATAATTTTGATATAAAAAATATGTAAGCTTTTGAACATTTTCCCATTAAAACCGTTCTCTCTCATTTCATGTGCCAGATTAATTTTATGTAAAATTATGCCACATATGTTAATTTATTTTTTGAAAAAATGATTATATATATGGAATCAGAATAATTTATATTATCTCACAAGTTTACCATAATTTTTGAACATAATTATTAGTGAAAACATTTAAAATTGATTACTGTGATTAAGGTGAAAATGAGTTTACAATTGGTTAACCATAATAGATAATGATTAAAATGACCTTCCAACTTTTCCAACACCCATTTTCTATAAATAGATTTTACTTTATCACCATAGTATCTATTTTTGGGAGTTTTTGGGACACATTTCCATTAACGTGATCTATATAATAATTTAATTAAATAAAAATACAAAAATAGAACCTTCCTAGATATTAATATCTATGAAGCTTTGGGACAGGGAAAAATATCATATGTTTGGTTATAAATTTTATTATGAAATAATTTTTTTTTTATCATAATTTTTTTTAATTTTCAGAGATAAAATAATTACATTAAATTATTACGAAATATCAACATATTAATTATTTGGTTAATAAAAAAAATAAAATAACTGATACTAAAATATTAAAAGTAATGTACATTAAATTAAATATAGTTATGTATTAATTTTTTATATAATTATATCATGATACACATGTGTTATAATAATATATTTTAATTTGATCTTTGTCTTGATAATTTTAATTTCAAATTAAATGAATAATGTCAAAATTGACATTAATGTTATTTTATAATAAATGATATTTTTTATAATGATTTAAAATTACTAAAAATCCCATCATCTAGAAAGTTGTTTTTAAATGTTAATAAATATCAGCTATATTTAATAATTGGGCCAATTTTTCTTTAATAGTGACTATTTTTATTGCTAAACAGTAAAAAAATATGTTACCATAGTTAAGGTTTAAAGGGTATTCTTGCATGTTACATGCACTTCTGATAAAAGTGATTTTCATCACAAATATGATTTTTATTTGAAAAATTATATTTCATATTTAAAATTATTTATTCCAAATTATCTTATTTTATTTTATTCTTAGAGGAAAAATTAACTTGTTTAAAAATATTTTTTTCCGTCGTAAAAAACTAAAAGTGTAAAATTGAATAAACATAATGAATAAAAAATTACAAGATAAAAACATGTGTTTATTTTTTCTATTGAAGGTGATTCTAGACTAAATAATACCTACACTATATTATTGATCTATTTTTTAGGCACATTAGATAATAGTTACTTCTAAATAGTGAATATTATAGAGTATTTACAAAAATGCCTTCCCTCCTCAATTATAAAAGGGAACTCACTCCACTCACATACTCACAAATTTCAAGCCCTTTGGCTCGAAATACCCCTAAAAAATACCATAAAATATTACATAATATAATTATATAAGACTTATTGTGGGAATTAATAAACCTAGAATGGTTTTGGTACCAAACTAATGGGGTTACCTAAAGAAGAGGTATTGTTATTCAAATACTTTTTCTATTTTATTTCTTCTACCACCTCCTTCAATTCATATTAAAAAATTATGATATGATAAAATAAGAATCTTTAATATAATTATATTATTTTAATTTACGTTTATTACCTATAACTATCTGCACATCCATCAAATGGTTTACGAAATCATCATTAATGGTTAAGGCGGACTATCACCACACAAATCAATGTCATTTGGTTTTTGATAACCACTACTCACAGTTTGGTATAACGGTTGATATAAATAATATGGATGATATATTTAACATAATTATATATATGTTTTCAATATATGAAATATTCATTTTTCATTCCATTTTGTAGGGGATACGATTATGTATCTCGTGTATACAGTGGACTACCGCCACACGAAGTGATGTGATTCATTTTTCACTAACATTTTACATGGAGGGTAATAAAAATAATGTTAATGAATATATTTTATATACATGAAATAATTACGATATTAATGAAATTTTTATTATTCTGAAAAAAGAATATATCTTTTTTAATCTTTATACTTAATGATGATAACAACATTTTTGTACATATGGACAACTGCCTTCAGAAAGCAATGTGACTCTCTTTTCATCACCACACCACATAGATGATATATATATATATAGATCTATGTATTTATAAATAATAATTTGGTATTTATGATATCATTTTCATTCTATAAATTTGAAATATTACTTACTAACATTCTATAATGATCATTGAAAAATTGAAATTTTACTCATCCGTACTTATGACCTAATGTCTCCATGATCATAGCATACTTCACTTCTGAAAGATCATAAAAGTGTTATTTATGTATCAATATTATAATTATTTCATTATTTTTATTCTATAGGTTATGTATATATATAATATGTTCAAGAATAAGATCTTTCCTGGAGAAGAACTCTTAAGAAAAGAAGGCAATTAACACCTGAAACAATGAAAATAAAGAAATATAATTTATAAACGGCTAATAAGATGTTATAAAAGGATAACATATGATATTATAAATAGTGATATTGTTATTTTTTTTATTTTAATAATATGTTTAAAAACACTATACATGAGGTTAAAAAAATTCAATCAAAAGGAAGTATGAGGTAAAATATTTCATCTCAATTCACATTACATTGTGACTTATTAGTCATTATTCACCAATTAAAATTTATGTGGTTTATATACTACCCTGTTTAAATTTAATATCATTATTAATTCATAATTAAAGTTGTTATAAGTTCTAATTTGATTTATTTCATCCATGTGGTTTTGAGTTGAAGATTAACAAGTGGAAAAACTTATTGTACAATCTCACATTCTTTTTTGATTGTTAACATTCTCTTGAAACAATTAATTTCATTTAATTAGTTTTCATTGAAAGATAAATTTATATTAAATATACATATTACTTCATTATGAATATGATAATTTCTTAAACTGAATGCCATTTTTACATATGCTTTTTACATTGAAGGTTATTTTTTATCTGGGGAAATATTGATAAAATTATATCTTCTAATAAATACAGATATTAGATGATAAGGCACATTTTTTAGATGACAAGGATCATTGATTTTGAAGTAAATATATTATTTTAAATATGATAAATTCTTTATACATGAAATGATATGTGGGTCCAAGATTTTATAAAACCACTCAATGCATCGATATATCTCATGAGAAAACTAGATATGGTTTTGGCCGAGGCCTTACCAATTTATATAGATGTATTGGGATGAGGCATTGATGGTATTATATGTCTTATCATGAATAATAAATGGTATTATATGCCTTTGAGTGAAACCTATATGGTATTAGATATCATGGCACAATACATCAACTGTAACATCTCATGTAAATAAAGATTAAGACATTTTCATATTTATTAATATTTGTGTATTAAATTTTAATTTTACTTTAATGTGGTTTCTATGTTCGATGGTGTACCTGATATGAAAAAACGGATTTCATTGAAATCTTACGTTGCACGCTAATAAATAATAAAATTAAATCAAATGGTAGTTAACACCTATCCATTGTATTGGTGGGAATGAATTGAAATAACCAAAATATGATTATATATGTTTGTTAAATGTTTTTACATTTATCCAATAAATGTTATAGGCCTATGATGTGAATGAATCCAATTTTAAGCATATATACTTTAATATTCACTAAAAGGTCGATTTATCACCTTTTGACGGCGAACCTTTTATAAATATAGTTTTGGTCACTCTTATACATTCTATTGGATGAAAAAAAATCTTTCTTTAGAATTGGGACATCAAAATTTACTTTGTGTATGTTTTTGGTATTTTTCCA
This sequence comes from Viscum album, assembly GCA_963277665.1. Classification (NCBI taxonomy): domain Eukaryota; kingdom Viridiplantae; phylum Streptophyta; class Magnoliopsida; order Santalales; family Viscaceae; genus Viscum; species Viscum album. The sequence continues at coordinate 1,317,465,388 of OY728136.1, read as the reverse complement.
ATAAAGTTCATTTTTTAATGAATAGTGAAAAATGTTGTGTTTTAATTCAAACCCACATTTTAATCTAATTTATTTATATGGTTAGATTATCATTTTAATTTTTTTTAAAGTTTAATTAGAATATATTTTTACCATTTAATCCAATGTTGGTCATTTTAATTAATTTCAATTCGAAATTGGACATAAACAAGTGTTAATCTTTTGATATATATTGTTTCGTAAAAACACACTATTTATTTTGACAATGAGAATTAATTATTAAATTAATTAATGAAACTTATATGTATTGAATTTTGTAAATTAGGCATCATTTTTGAATTCAGAATATCAAATATAACTTAAGGTGAATTTTTGTTGTTTTTCTGAAAAACTTCAATTTTTTTATGAAGAGCAAAACCACTAAGTGGTGGTCAAAAAACTTATTTTTTATTTAAATGAAACTTTACCACTTCTGTGAATTGAATTTCAAAAATTATACATACTTTTTTTACATTATTAATTAAAATTTGGTTCAACGGGATGAAAATAATTTTTGGTGAATAGTAACTTTTATGTTTTATTAATCGTGATTAAAGGTAATTAGTGTAATTTAAGGTAAATACAATGTTATAATAATATTTAGTTACCTTTACACTTTTCCTAAACTTATTGGATTAGTCAGGGCCGACCCGAGACAATCCATGGGTCAATTTTTGGGACCCCATGCAGCCACTTGTGTAAGATAATGACATTAATACCTTTTTATTTAAAGTAAAAATAAAAATGTCACAAACATGTATTCTTTTACTAAGAAAATTTTTTCATGGGGTCATATAAGTTATATTTTTGACTATAAATATTCATTAGGAAGATAAAAAGATTTCCTAAATCATGGTAATTTTTCTATAATTTTTAGGCATCAAATAAATAAAATTATTTATGACACAATGATGATGGAGTGTTTATGTCATTATTGAATAACTTAAATAAATAAGAAGATAAAGTTTAAAAAAATATCCAAAAATTGTTAAATTCTTATTGGATGATTTTATTTCCAACATGTTACACCTTATCTTTGACTTTAATGATTTTTTGACCTTAAGAAACCGAAAATAATTATATAATCTAATAATATTTTCATGGTTTTCAAAAGAGCCCCTCCTCTCCATTATAAAAAGACCCCACTTCCTACCCATTTCTCACACTGATCAAGCCCTTTGGCTCATCCAAAATCTACTCAAATAATCTCCCAATATCCCTATATTCATCCAAGAATCATTACCTTAGGAATAAATCTCTTTAAGAAACCCTTTTGGTTCAAACCAAGGAGAGTTACCCGATTTAAAGGTAACGTCTTCTCTTATGTTCTTTTGTTTTATTTTGCTTCTCCAACCCCATAAACTCTTTTTATTCCTTTATTTTGTAATAATAACAATATCAAAAATATAATTTTATGTTGTTATGAGAAATATTTGAGCTACACTTACACACACCTCCATCTAATGGGTGAATAACATACTGTTTCTGTGGACGGCGAACTACTGCCTCATGTTATTGTTCAATTATCTCCTACCGCCTCTCATGGTGGCCATTAAGATTTAAATGAATTTATATATGTTATATATTATGCTTATTTTTCCCTTATTATTCTGTATTTCTCATTTATATAATACCTTTATGGTTTCCATTATGGGTAAATGCGATAATTTCATTTGAGGAAGTGCAGACTACCGCCTACTCAAAGTTATATGACTCGTTCATACCATATGTGGTACGTATAAAGGGTAGTTTTAGTGATATTATATATGATAAAATAATGTAATTAAAATACTACTATGTATCATTATGTTTTAATTCCATTAAATATGAAATAGAAATGGAAGTAGCGTTCATGCGTACGTACGGCTTACCGTCTCCATGAACGGTGCATTTAATTATTTTATCTAAATGTTATGAACTATTATAAATACATGTATATTCTGGATATATATGATATATATGATATCCATATCATGAATATCATTCTGTATATAATGAACCTTTGACCACATGAACTACATGTGATTATAAGAAGTCAATTTTTTGACTCAAGTGCAAAATATCGACAAAATGAACATTATTAACTTAAATGATTACATAATGTTTATAACATGGTAATAATTGATATAAAAGGAATAATAAACTTGAAAAAGGTTATTAAGAAAGTATAAATTAACATTAGTTTATTATTTAGGAGATTAAAGAACGATTGAGTCAATTCGGACATGAGGTAAGGGACTTCGTCTCAATCTCCTTTCTTTGAGGCATATTTTGTTTTAATACAAGAATTTCCTATATACATGGTATAAAAACCTTTTTCTTTTCAATTCCTTCAAATGGAATCTCTTTCTACGAATACTTTTACTAAATGACAAAAAGGAATGTTTCAATTAATTTGCATAGTGACAACAACCTTCCCGCCGCCGCGAGTATTACTTGATCTTTCGATTCCTTAACAAGCCGTAATGTTTTTAAAAGGAAAAATAAATACCATATACTTTATTATGTATTCTGGTATTGAAAATGGTTTTCATAATGGATTTTTTATGTCAACATATTTGAGTGATATATTTTGATTAAAATGTGGAAATGTTTTCTTTCCTTTATATTTGTTGTATGTGTTATGATTTTATAATGGTACTTGGACATTTGACAGGTGGTTATGTGATAAACCAAATTACGGGTGGTTTCGTGATAAACCAGGATGGGTGGTTATGTTATAAACTCCAATTCATTGGGTATGGAAGTCGGCCATATGGCTATTTTATTTAGTGATATGTGTTGAAGTTGACCGTATGGTTATTCCATTTAAGTATGTTTATATCCAAAGTTACCTTTATATGTTATGTATTATTTTTTTGGGTAATCTTTTGGTTATAAAAGGGTATGTAGTGATCTTTTTTTCAGTAAAGATTATTTACTACTTCATAAAGGTTAAAATTATTACTTATTTTAATTTATTCATGGTTTACTTGTTGTTTTTAAAAACTAACATATTCCCTTCTTTGTGTATCCCTTACTGAGATTTTTATGCTCATCCCAATTTTTTGAAATGTTTTTCACAGGAAATAATGTGGAATAGGGTCAAGGATGGGATCAAGGAAAGACATATTGTCTAAAACATGGAACTGTACATGACTTTTTTTCAAGAGTTTTTACTTTATGAAAAAATTAAAACTGAGTAGAAGTGTCTACTTTGTAACTTTTGAGGTGTAATAGTTATGGCCTAATTCTCTAAATCTCTAAACCTGAAAAGATCCTCAATGCGAATTATTCATTTAATTCAATATTAAGTAATGTTTTAAGGTCGGGTCCTTATAGATGGTATCAATGGTCGGTTTAGACAAATTTAAGAGTTATAATATTGTCAAATTCATGTTCATAAATTAATTTATAGTATGATTGAAATGATATTGCATTTATAAATTACAATGTTGCTTCGAATAAGATATTAATATGTTCATAATGGTTTTCTGCATAGAAAAAAGGGCAGCTATGTTGGGACAACATCAGGAGGCAAAAAACCTTCCAAATCCGCAACCTGAGACGATTGGAATCGGAACTGAACAGTTTGTTACAGTGATGGCACAGTTGACTCAGGCTATAGATGGTGGTGGTATCCATACAGGAGATCAGCTAGATCAACCACAGAGGAACATTTCAGTAGTGGAGCATTTTATGAGGCAACATCCCCCATCATTCAGAGGATCATCTAACACTGTGCTAGTAGAAGGGTGGATTAAATCACTGTAGAATATTTTTGATGTCATGGGGTGTTCAAGACATCAAAAGGTTACTCTCGCTATTTACCGTTTTGATGGTGAAGCTGATCAGTGGTGGTCTATGGTAAAAAATATCAGGGATAGTGAAGAGATTTATGATCTTGACTGGGATAAATTCAAAGGTTTGTTTCTTGATAAATATTTTCCTAAGGTGGTTTGTATTAGGATGGAAAAAAATTCCTAGAATTTAGGCAGGAGGATGACTCAGTGGCGGCTTGTGAACAAAAATTCACTTTACTGGAAATGTATGCTCTAAATTTCATACGAGATCTTGATAGTATAATCAATCATTTTTACTCAGGGTTAAAGTCAATGTATTGAATCTCTTTAGCTTCTAGTGAGTTCAAAAGTTATGAAAATATTGTTTGATGTGTGGAGAAGGTGGAAATGGAGTTTTCCAATGATCAGGTGTTCTTTGAAAAACAACAGAATAAGAGGTATTGTTGGCAGGAAAAGGGAAAGAATTCATCAAAGAATCATGGAGGTAAGAAAACCAGATATCCATCCTGTGAGAAGTGTGGTAAAATGAATCCGGGAGAATGTTTATCCAAGTAGGGAAAGTGCTTTAGGTGTATTAAGTCTTGTCATATTTCTCATAAATATAAGGAATATGGTCAATAAGGCAATGAAAGGCCAGCAGTAAGATGTTTTAAGTGTAATTAAATGGGTCATTATGCAAATGACTGTCTAACAAAGAACCCAACTAAGGGAAAGTAGCTAGACTACAAGCAGAAAGGGGTGGTGAAATCCCTTGAAACTACTTCAGCAGATGTTGGGCCATCAAATGAAGTAGTATGAGGTACACTATTTGTTTGTTCAGATTATGCCAATGTTTTGTTTGATTCAGGGTCTACACATTTTATCATTTCTAAGAATTTTTCTAGTAAATTGGGAATTCCATCTCAAGATATGAATCCTTATCTTATGGTAAATAAATCAGGGAGGAACGTTGAGACAAAAAGAAATTATGAGAACCTTCGTATCCTTGTGTGTGGAAAGAATCTAATGTAAAACCTTATTGTTTTTCCTCTATTAGAGTTTGATGTTATTTTGGGAATGGATTGGATTTCTATTTTCATTCTAAGATTGACTGTAGAGCTAAATATGTTTCTTTTTAGAAATATTTTCAGTTTTTGTACAAGAATGAACCCTTACTTTTGATAACATATCAACAAGATAAGAAACTAGTAAATGATGGAAATTAATGTTACCTTGCACATATTTTTGAAAACAAAGGAACTATTCATATTATTGATGTGCCAGTGGTAAATGAGTATCTTGATGTTTTTTCTAATGAGTTTCCTGGTATTATAAATGATCAGGAAGTTGAATTTACTATTGACTTAGTTTCTGATTCTAAGTCAATTTTAAAACCCCCTTATCGACTGACTCAAGTTGAACTATTAGAGTTAAAGAAGCAATTGTAGGAGTTGTTAGATAAAGTTTTCATTCGATATAGTACATCACCATGGGGTGCTCCTGTCTTGTTTGTTTAAAAGAAAGATGGTTCAATGAGATTTTGCATTGATTATAGAGCATTGAATAACATCACTATTAAGAACAAGTATCCTTTGCCTCATATCGAGTATTTGTTTGATCAGCTCCAGGGAGATCAATATTTTTCGAAGATTTACTTGAGGTCGGGTACCATCAGTTGAAAGTAAAAGAATCAGATGTTCCAAACACCATGTTTCGTACTATATGTGGCCATTATGAATTTGTAGTTATGCCTCTGGGTTAACCAATGTACCTGCTGTACTCATGGATCTAATGTATAGAATTTTTCATGACTTCTTGGATAAGTTTTTGGTTGTGTTCATCGATGATATTTTGGTTTATTCTAAATGTAAAGAGGAACATGAAGGTCATTTAAGTGTTTTCTTGAAAACCTTAAAAGAAATCAAACTGTATGGAAAATTCAGCAAGTGTGAGTTTTGGTTACAACCAATTTCTTTCATTGGTCACATTGTTTCCTAAAATGGCATAACTGTTGATCCTGCTAAAACAAAAGTTGTTAAAGAATGGTCAAGACACACAAATATAACCGATATCAGTAGTTTTCTTGGTTTGTCAGGTTATTACCAGAGGTTTGTTGAAAAATTTTCACAGTTATCTAGTCCAATGACTAAGTTAACTCAAAAAGGTGTTAAGTTCATTTGGACAAAAGAATGTGATGATTGTTTTTAGGAGTTGAAAATAATATTGGTAAATGCTCCAGTTTTGGCACTGCCTTCCAAAAATGGTGATTTTGTTATCTACAGTGAAACTTCATTGAAAGGACTTGGTTGTTTCCTTATGTAGAATGATCAGGAAATTTCTTATGCTTCACGTCAGTTGAAAAATCATGAGTTAAATTACCCTACACATGATTTGGAATTAGCTGCTGTTATTTTTTTCTTTAAAATTTTGGAGGCATAATTTGTAAGGAGTATAGTGTGAAATATATACCAATCACAAAATTTTAAAGTATATATTAACTCAGAAATAATTGAACATGAGACAGGGGATATTTTTTGAATTAATCGAGGATTACTATTTTTCAATTCATTACCATCTAGGAAAATCAAATAAAGTGGCTGATGCTTTGAGTCGAAAAAGTAATACTTCATTAACCACTCTACGTTTGGAATGAAATTCTTTTGGTTTTTGATTTGATAAACTTTGGCATATAAGTTGTTGGTGCAGAAAGTTCTTCTGTTTTGTTTCAGGTTTCAGTGAGATCATCTCTATCAGTCAAAATTAAGCAAGCACAGAAGAAAGACAGTGACTTGTAGAAAAATGTAGAGCTAGTTCAGAAGGGTAATATTCCTGAATTCAACATTGATAATGATTGTGTTTTGAGTTTTGGGAAGAGATTATGTGTGCCTTGTGATTCACAGTTGAAGAATGAGTTTCTATGTGAGGCCCATAGTTCCCCATTTTTAGTTCATCCTGGCAGTACTAAGATGTACAGAGATCTACGGGAGTATTACTAGTGGGATGGAATGAAGAGAGATTGCTAATTTTATTGTGAATTGTTGGACTTGTTATGAGGTTAATGTAGAGCAGTTGTTACCGAAAGGGGAGATTAATTCTTTACCGGTGCCAGAGTGGAAATGGGAAAATATATCCATGGACTTCGTTGTGGGATTACCAAAGACACCTCGATGTAATAATGCAATCTGGGTTATTATTGATCAATTGACTAAATCTGCTCATTTCCTTCCTATTCGAGATACATTCTTTCAAGATCAACTTTCTTGATTGTATATTAAAGAGATAGTCAAATTACATTGTCACGACCCGACCCAACGGGGCTCGAGCCGCGACTCCCCAAGCCCGCCTCCAATAGGCCAGGGGCTGGCGACCAGTGCCGAGTAGGCTATCACACACATGGGAGGCATTAACCTAAGGTACCTGTACACACGCACCCAAAAACACCTCCATGCAACAGTGCAAAGATATAGAAACTGAAGAGTAAATGAATGCATACAATCTATCCCAAATCAGAGTGCAACAGCAAAAGTACAAGGGCAAAACAGGGCCCACCAAAAGAAAACTACAAAGCGCGTCCAACCTGCTCTGAAGAGGGGAAACGCTGCCACAAACACCCGCCGGAAAGCTCCCTCGGCACAGCTCCGGTAAACACCCCGGTCAACTCGCTCACTAAGCTCCGCCTGCTCCAGGTCCTCCTGGGACTCCGTCAAAAGGCATGTGGTCTGCACAAGACACAAACATGTGCGGGCAAAGCTCGTGCAGGGGTGAGTATAAACATACTCAGTAGGCACCCCAAAAACCCAAAACCCAAGGGAGAAACTGAAAGGCAACAGTCCGCTCAACCCAGCCAGAGGGAACCCAGACGAGAGGGAAACTCCATCTCGTGACCATCCTCGGCCAAACACAACTAGTCATCTCAGCTCAGCTCAGGTGTATGCCCATACATACACCTTGAACAATCTAGATATACACAGCTCACGCCACAAAGCCACAAGAGGTACCGACCTCATCACCAGCAACTGTCCACAACCAGGAGAGTACACCACGAACACTGTCATACCAGATGACACTCATCCGAGAGATACACTCCATCGGGTCCCAAACAAACATCTCAGAAGCTCACCCGAGAGACCACGCTCGTCGGACAACATCACTGAGGAAACATCGCTGAAACAACATAACCACCAAACTCCTCGGAGAGGGGATCGCCGCTAGGGTCCGCTAGGGGATACCAAGACCCACTCCGGTTCACGTAACTCACAGATAGGGGATCACTCCCAGGGTCTGCTGGGGGATACCACGACCCGATCTGGCATACGTAGTTCTCACAGATGGGGGATCACACCCAGGATCCGCTGGGGGATACCACAACCCGATCTGCACTCGACAGAAGCTTCACACTCAGATAGAGGATCATTGTCCATATAAAGATGGTCACGACGATACCGGAACCCTATCTGGGATAACTCGCGATGTAGGGGATCAAACCGACGATGTCGCAACCCTACCGAAACCACGCGCTGAGTAGGGGGTCGTATAACCAACGATACCGCAACCCTACCATAAACGTCATGCTGAGTAGGGGATCGTAAACCCGACGATGCCACAACCCTACTGTGCATGACCCACCGCGTAGGGGATCATATGTTCGATGATGCCACAAACCCTACGGGGTTAACCTGCTAGATAGGGGATCGTCGCCCGTAAATAAACGGTCACAGCGATACCAAGAACCCGATCTAGGGTAAAGATGCTAGAGGATCCACTCCGGGCCCACCGGAGGGATACCACAACTCTAACAGTTTAAACATCCCATCGAGAGGATCACAAACCCATACGAAGGTTGTGATGCCACACGAACCCTCGTGGGAACGAACCAAGGGAGAACCCCCAACCACTGCTGGTCCAAACGTCGCTAACCCAAGCGACCCGCCACACTGCGCACCTCCTAGGCCAAAACCGAGGCCACCATCGCGTTCCACGCGGAAAAACACGCAGGATAGGCTGTTTACTCACCCGAAATGGAGCACCGGTGAAAAAGGCACTATTCACCGTAGCTAGCTCGTGCGGGGCCCACACAACGATCCCGAAACCCATCGGGTGGATCACACCATGGCGATCCCCTCGGAAAAACAAGCGGAATCGACTACTCGCTCGCCCAAAACGAACACCCGGTGAAAAAGGTACTATTCACCAAAGGCCGGCTCGGGTGGGGCCCACGCCTGGATTCCTAAACTCATCGAACGGAACGCACCATTGCGATCCTCTCGGAAAAACACACAGGATCGACTATTCATCCGCCAAAATCGGACTCCTGGTGCAAAAGCTGCGTTTCTCCGCAAACGCCAAAACCCAGCCTCGTGGGGCCCGCACCCCGTTCTCAGTCCCAACACCCGGAAACCATCTCCAAAAATTCCGTTGTAACATCAGGGTCTCAACGCCACCGACGGCACGTCAATCGGACGCTCCGTGTAGAAGTTACAAAGGCCCGAAGTCGTAAAATAATAAAATAATATTATTTTATACGACGTTTCTAACTCCCGGGCCACGATCCCGAACCATAAAATTCTCAAAGTGATTTCAAAAGGTCCGTCTCGACGCAAGGAGCGCGTCGCCGCAAACGGCTCGTAAATCGGAGTTACGGTTTGCGAGTTACGGGGGTTTAAAGAACCCCCGGAACAAACTGGTCGGACCATCGCAGGGTCGCCGGAAACAACCGCGCCGCCGCCGGACTCCGCCGCGCCGCCGCCGGACTCGGCCGCGCCGCCGCCGCCGCCACCGGAAACCGCCGCCGCACCGTCGCCGGATTCCGCCATGGCCGCCGCCGGAAAACCGGGTTTTCGCAGGAAAACATCCGGGAGCCACCGAGAGCACCCCGGTGCTCCAAATTCAGATCCGAAACATGTTTTGGAAAGCTCGGGACCCGAACTATACAACCAATATGAAAATTTGAATAAAAACAACACAAATACGGGATCCGGGATTGTAAAACTCAAACCGCCTACCTCGCGGGCGAAACGCCGACGTTCTGCCTCAGATCCGCGCTCCCGAGCTTCCGCTGCGCACTCCTGGAATGTCCGCCGTCGAATTCTGAACTCGTGGGCGCTCCGTTTGCTCGATTCGGCAGAGTGGCGGCGAAGAACGGTGAAGAACGACGAAGAACGATCAAAGGGGGGGGGGCGCTGATATTTATATCAGCGGCCCGCCGGCGCCAAACCCGCCTCGGACCCGACGCCCGATGCGAACAAAAGTAAGGTCACCCCTAGGGTAAACGCGCCATTCTGAACACAACGGCTATCTCATATTTTCCATCCAAGACTCCGTTCAGAAGTTATTTGAGCCGACGCTCGCACACAAACTTGCCACTTATTTACGAAAATGCCCCCAGTGGCGTTTCTCACCGCAGGCCCGCGCCCGCAAAGTATACACCCCGCCTAGGGTAAACGGCACGTTCCGGACGCAACAGTGCCCTCAGATTCCCGTTCTGAGCTACCGTATAAGAGATATCACACCCCCGCCACGTGCATAGTATAAAAAATACTTAATATTTTTATAAAATTAATTCCGGGCACACCGGGCCTCGGAATCGCACGCCGTCTTCGCGCTTAGCTCTGGAATTATTCGTAGAAATATTCCAAAGTCTGACAGGGCCAAAAACCCGAGTCACTACATCCTCCCCCCCTTAGAACTTTTCGTCCTCGAAAATCCCTAAGCACAAGGAAAGCGACTGGACTCTCCACATGTGTGTGATATCCTGCGTGTTTTTCCGCGTGGAACGCGATGGTGGCCTCGGTTTTAGCCTTGGAGGTGCGCAGTGTGGCGGGTCGCTCGGGTTAGCGACGTTTGGACCAGCAGTGGTTGGGGGTTCTCCCTTGGTTCGTTCCCACGAGGGTTCGTGTGGCATCACAACCTTTGTATGGGTTTGTGATCCTCTCGATGGGATGTTTAAACTGTTAGAGTTGTGGTATCCCTCCGGTGGGCCCGGAGTGGATCCTCGCGCATCTTTACCCTAGATCGGGTTCTTGGTATCGCTGTGACCGTTTATTTACGGGCGGTGATCCCCTATCTAGCAGGTTAACCCCGTAGGGTTTGTGGCATCATCTAACATATGATCCCCTACGCGGTGGGTCGTGCACAGTAGGGTTGTGGCATCGTCGGGTTTACGATCCCCTACTCAGCATGACGTTTATGGTAGGGTTGCGGTATCGTTGGTTATACAATCCCCTACTCAGCGAGTGGTTTCGGTAGGGTTGCGGCATCGTCGGTTCGATCCCCTACATCGCGAGTTATCCCAGATAGGGTTCCGTTATCGTCGTGACCATCTTTATATGGACGATGATCCTCTATCTGAATGTGAAGCTTCTGTCGAGTGAAAATCGGGTTGTGGTATCCCCCAGCGGATCCTGGGTGTGATCCCCCATCTGTGAGAACTACGTATGCCAGATCGGGTCGTGGTATCCCCCAGCGGACCCTGGGAGTGATCCCCTATCTGTGAGTTACGTGAACCGGAGTGGGTCTTGGTATCCCCTAGCGGACCCTAGCGGCGATCCCCTCTCCGAGGAGTTTGGTGGTTATGTTGTTTCAGCGATGTTTCCTCAGTGATGTTGTCCGACGAGCGTGGTCTCTCGGGTGAGCGTCTGAGATGTTTGTTTGGGACCCGATGGAGTGTATCTCTCGGATGAGTGTCATCTGGTATGACAGTGTTCGTGGTGTACTCTCCTGGTTGTGGACAGTTGCTGGTGATGAGGTCGGTACATCTTGGGGCATTGTGGCGTGAGCTGTGTATATCTGGATTGTTCAAGGTGTATGTATGGGCATACACCTGAGCTGAGCTGAGCTGAATAGTTGTGTTTGGCCGAGGATGGTCATGAGATGGAGTTTCCCTCTTGTCTGGGTTCCCTCTGGCTGGGTTGAGCGGACGGTTGCCTTTCAGTTGCTCCCTTGGGTTTTGTGTTTTTGGGGTGCCTACTGAGTATGTTTATACTCACCCCTGCACGGGCTTTGCCCGCACATGTTTGTGTCTTGTGCAGACCACAGGCCTTTTGACGGAGTCCCAGGAGGACCCGGAGCAGGCGGAGCTTAGTGAGTGAGTTGACCGGGGTGTTTACCGGAGCTGTGCCGGGGGAGCTTTCCGGCCGGTGTTTGTGGCAGCGTTTCCCCTCTTCAGAGCAGGTTGGACGCGCTTTGTAGTTTTCTTTTGGTGGGCCCTGTTTTGCCCTTGTACTTTTGCTGTTGCACTCTGGTTTGGGATAGATTGTAGGCATGCATTTACTCTTCAGTTTCTATATCTCTGCACTATTGCATGGAGGTGTTTGTGGGTGCGTGTGTACAGGTACCTTAGGTTAATGTCTCCCATTTGTGTGATAGCCTACTCGGCGCTGGTCTCCAGCCCTTGGCCTATTGGAGGCGGGCTTGGGGAGTCGCGGCTCGAGCCCCGTTGGGTCGGGTCGTGACAGAGAATTAATTCCGGGCACACCGGGCCTCGGAATCGCACGCCGTCTTCGCGCTTAGCTCCGGAATTATTCGTAGAAATATTCCAAAGTCTGACAGGGCCAAAAACCCGAGTTGCTACATCCTCCCCCCCCCCCTTAGAACTTTTCGTCCTCGAAAATCCCTAAGCACAAGGAAAGCGACTGGACTCTCCACTGGGTCTCACACACCAGCGAGCTCACCAACAAACACTCACACAGGGTCTTACCAACGCCCTGAGCAAAACTCGAGAAATCAACAAAAGGAAAGAGTACCGCTAAACAGTGTCTGACAAACTACTGCAGTAAGTAGAGAAGACACAAGGCGTACCTCTATCCATCCGTGGTGCCTCTGGGTCAACAGCCTCCAGGGCATGCAGTTGTCCTCGCCCTCGACCACCAGCTCCCTGGGCTTGGCGTGGACCACCTGGGGGTGGGGGTGGTGGCAACTGGTACTGCCTACCACCGCCTCCCGCTGCACCAGCTCCGACGCCATGTCCGACGCCCTGCGGACCTCCTTGATCAAGACGCTGCCTCTGCCAAGGCGGTCCATCGACCGGCTCCCTCTCAGCGGACAATCTCGAGCAAGATGTCCCCGACCATCGCAAGCGTAACACCGCCTCTCCTGCGGCTGACCAAAACTGGCCTGCGAGCCCTGTGAGCCCTGAGGCTCAGATCCTCCATCCTGGGGTCGCCTCCTGAAACGCCGGCCACGTCCAGACCCCTGAGTCTGTCGTCAGCTACCAGATGCCGATCCGACCGACGAAGTCTCATCTCTCGAGTGCCCAGCACTAACAGGGGAAAACTGCTCAGCTAGAAAACTCTCCACCACCAACGCTCGCTCCAGCACTCCAGCATAGGTGGGCAGGCACAAGGAAACCACACCCGCTCGTATTTCCCTGCGTAAGCCCTGCTCGAAGGTCCGAGCCCTAAAGAACGGGTCTCGAACCATATCCAGGGAGTAGCGCGACAGGTCTTTGAACCTCGCTGAGTACTCCGACACAGTCAGGATCTCCTGACGAAGCTGTAGAAGCTCCTGAATCCGCACTGACCTCAGCGTCACTGGATAGAACTCCTCCCTGAAGAGCCTCTCAAACTCTACCCACGTGAGCGTCTCCTCGTCATGGGACTGCGTCACCAAACTCCACCATCGCCCGGCCGAACCATGCAGAAGGCTCGCCGCTAGGACCACCATCTGATCAGGAGGTTTCCTCTCTAGGTGGAAAACTCGAGTAACTGCCTCGAGCCAGTCATCAGCTGCCTGGGGGTCTGGATCACCCCGGAACCTCAGAGGTCGCTGCCTCTGGAACTCGTGTAGTGCACTCAGCCTGCGCGCAACCTCGTCCTGCACCGTCGGCACAACCAGCTGCTCAACAGGTGGTGGCTCAACTGGCAGACCACCTGGAGGTACAGCCTCAGAACCTGCGCCCTTCTCCACAGCCACTACACGGGGCGGGTCATCAGCACAATCCTGCTGCGGAACCCTCGCTGGCTGTCGTCGTGGAGGCATCCTGAAATACATTCAAGACACACCACAGTCAAAGAGTATATCTGGAGAGTTGACTCAAGAAGGAAAAGGAAAAACCAAAAACCCAGTCCTATATGATGCATGTACCATGATGTCCCCGCGACCAGTGTACGAATGTCCCGAGTCGAAAGGCAGGTTATCTGAGTCCCGGTGTATGGATACGTCGGCCGCCGCACCAACACTGGAGTCCCTGGCCTGAAAGCCGAACTCGAAACACCCTAACACTGCCGCTATGCAACCCAAACCAACCCACAGCTAGACCAGCTACGCTCTGAGATCCCAAAGGTGGAACCACCTCTGATACCACTCTGTCACGACCCGACCCAACGGGGCTCGAGCCGCGACTCCCCAAGACCACCTCCAATAGGCCAGGGGCTGGCGACCAGCGCCGAGTAGGCTATCACACACATGGGAGGCCTATGCTGCGGATCATCGCCGAGTAGGCTATCACACACATGGGAGGCCACATGTGAATAGGGGCCCATGTGCCTTTTTCACATGGGCTATCACTACACGGGGCGGGTCATCGCCAAGTAGGCTATCACACACATGTGGTATCCCTCCGGTGGGCCCGGAGTGGATCCTCTAGCATCTTTACCCTAGATCGGGTTCTTGGTATCGCTGTGATCGTTTATTTACGGGCGGCGATCCCCTATCTAGCAGGTTAACCCCGTAGGGTTTGTGGCATCATCGAACATATGATCCCCTACGCGGTGGGTCGTGCATAGTAGGGTTGTGGGATCGTCGGGTTTACGATCCCCTACTCAGCATGACGTTTATGGTAGGGTTGCGGTATCGTTGGTTATACGATCCCCTACTCAGCGCATGGTTTCGGTAGGGTTGCGGCATCATCGGTTCGATCCCCTACATCGCGAGTTATCCCAGATAGGGTTCCGGTATCGCCGTGACCATCTTTATATGGACGATGATCCTCTATCTGAGTGTGAAGCTTCTGTCGAGTGCAGATCGGGTTGTGGTATCCCCCAGCGGATCCTGGGTGTGATCCCCCATCTGTGAGAACTACGTATGCCAGATCGGGTCGTGGTATCCCCCAGCGGACCCTGGGAGTGATCCCCTATCTGTGAGTTACGTGAACCGGAGTGGGTCTTGGTATCCACTAGCGGACCCTAGTGGCGATCCCCTCTCCGAGGAGTTTGGTGGTTATGTTGTTTCAGCGATGTTTCCTCAGTGATGTTGTCCGACGAGCGTGGTCTCTCGGGTGAGCGTCTGAGATGTTTGTTTGGGACCCGATGGAGTGTATCTCTCGGATGAGTGTCATCTGGTATGACAGTGTTCGTGGTGTACTCTCCTGGTTGTGGACAGTTGCTGGTGATGAGGTCGGTACCTCTTGTGGCTTTGTGGCGTGAGCTGTGTATATCTTGATTGTTCAAGGTGTATGTATGGGCATACACCTGAGCTGAGCTGAGCTGACTAGTTGTGTTTGGCCGAGGATGGTCACGATATGGAGTTTCCCTCTCGTCTGGGTTCCCTCTGGCTGGGTTGAGCGGACTGTTGCCTTTCAGTTGCTCCCTTGGGTTTTGGGTTTTTGGGGTGCCTACTGAGTATGTTTATACTCACCCCTGCACGGGCTTTGCCCGCACATGTTTGTGTCTTGTGCAGACCACAGGCCTTTTGACGGAGTCCCAGGAGGACCCGGAGCAGGCGGAGCTTAGTGAGCGAGTTGACCGGGGTGTTTACCGGAGCTGTGCCGAGGGAGCTTTCCGGTGGGTGTTTGTGGCAGCGTTTCTCCTCTTCAGATCAGGTTGGACGCGCTTTGTAGTTTTCTTTTGGTGGGCCCTATTTTTCCCTTGTACTTTTGCTGTTGCACTCTGGTTTGGGACAGATTGTATGCATGCATTTACTCTTCAGTTTCTATATCTCTGCACTGTTGCATGGAGGTGTTTGTGGGTGCGTGTGTACAGGTACCTTAGGTTAATGCCTCCCATGTGTGTGATAGCCTACTCGGCGCTGGTCGCCAGCCCCTGGCCTATTGGAGGCGGGCTTGGGGAGTCGCGGCTCGAGCCCCGTTGGGTCGGGTCGTGACAGAGTGGTATCAGAGGAGGTTCCACCTTTGGGATCTCAGAGCATAGCTGGTCTAGCTGTGGGTTGGTTTGGGTTGCATAGCGGCAGTGTTAGGGTGTTTCGAGTTCGGCTTTCAGGCCAGGGACTCTAGTGTTGGTGCGGCGACCGACGTATCCACACACCAGGACTCTGATAACCTGCCTTTCGACTCGGTACATTCGTACACTGGTCGCGGGGACATCATGGTACATGCATCATATAGGACTGGGTTTTTGGTTTTTCCTTTTCCTTCTTGAGTCAGCTCTCCAGATATACTCTTTGACTGTGGTGTGTCTTGAATGTATTTCAGGATGCCTCCATGACGACAGCCAGCGAGGGTTCCGCAGCAGGATTGTGCTGATGACCCGCCTCGTGTAGTGGCTGTGGAGCAGGGCGCAGGTTCTGAGGTTGTACCTCCAGGTGGTCTGCCCGTTGAGCCACCACCTGTTGAGCCGCTGCTTGTGCCGGCGGTGCAGGACGAGGTTGCGCGCAGGCTGAGTGCGCTGCACGAGTTCCAGAGGCAGCGACCTCTGAGGTTTCGGGGTGATCCAGACCCCCAGGAAGCTGATGACTGGCTCGAGGCAGTTACTCGAGTTTTCTGCCAAGTGAGGACACCTCCTGATCAGATGGTGGTCCTAGCGGCGAGCCTTCTGCATGGTTCGGCCGGGCGATGGTGGAGTTTGGTGACGCAGTCCCATGACGAGGAGACGCTCACGTGGGCAGAGTTTGAGCGGCTCTTCAGGGAGGAGTTCTATCCAGTGATGCTGAGGTCAGTGCGGATCCAGGAGCTTCTGCAGCTTCGTCAGGAGAGAATGACTGTGTCGGAGTACTCAGCGAGGTTCACAGACCTGTCGCGCTACTCCCTGAATATGGTTCGAGACCCGTTCTTTAGGGCTCGGACCTTCGAGCAGGGCTTACGCAGGGACATCCGAGCGGGTGAAAAAGTTCTAATCGGAGCACCGGTGAAAAAGGCACTATTCACCATAGCTAGCTCGTGCGGGGCCCACACAACGATCCCAAAACCTATCGGGTGGATCACACCACGGCGATCCCCTCAGAAAAACAAGCGGAATCGACTACTCGCTCGCCCAAAACGGACACCCGGTGAAAAAGGTACTATTCACCGAAGGCCGGCTCGGCTGGGGGCCCACGCCTGGATTCCTAATCTCATCGAACGGAACACACCATTGCGATCCTCTCGGAAAAACACACAGGATCGACTATTCATCCGCCAAAATCAGACTCCTGGTGCAAAAGCTGCGTTTCTCCGCAAACGCCAAAACCCAGCCTCGTGGGGCCTACACCCCGTTCTCAGTCCCAACACCCGGAAACCATCTCCAAAAAGTACGTCGTACCATCAGGGTCTCAAAGCCACTGACGGCACGTCAATCGGACGCTCCAGGTAGAAGTTACAAAGGCCTGAAGTCGTAAAATAATAAAATAATATTATTTTATATGACGTTTCTAACTCCCGGGCCACGATCCCGAACCATAAAATTCTCAAAGTGATTTCAAAAGGTCCGTCTCGACGCAAGGAGCGCGTCGCCGCAAACGGCTCGTAAATCGGAGTTACGGTTTGCGAGTAACGGGGGTTTAAAGAACCCCCGGAACAAACTGGCCGGACCACCGCAGGGTCGCCGGAAACAATCGCGCCGCCGCCGGACTCGGCCGCGCCGCCGCCGCCGCCACCGGAAACCGCCGTCGCGCCGTCGCCGGATTCCGCCATGGCCGCCGCCGGAAAACCGGGTTTTCGCCGGAAAACTTCCGGGAGCCACCGAGAGCACCCCGGTGCTCCAAATTCAGATCCGAAACATGTTTTGGAAATCTCGGGACCCGAACTATACAACCCATATGAAAATTTGAAGAAAAACAACACAAAGACGGGATCCGGGATTGTAAAACTCAAACCGCCTACCTCGCGGGCGAAACGCCGACGTTCTGCCTCAGATCCGCGCTCCCGAGCTTCCGCTGCGCACTCCTGGAATGTCCGCCGTCGAATTCTGAGCTCGTGGGCGCTCCGTTTGCTCGATTTGGCGGAGTGGAGGCGAAGAACGGCGAAGAACGACGAATAACGATCAAAGGGGGGGGGGGGGCGCTGATATTTATATCAACGGCCCGCCGGCGCCAAACCCGCCTCGGACCCGACGCCCGATGCGAACAAAAGTAAGGTCACCCCTAGGGTAAACACGCCGTTCTGAACGCAACGGCTGTCTTAGATTTTCCATCCGAGACTCCGTTCAGAAGTTATTTGATCCGACGCTCGCACACAAACTTGCCACTTATTTACGAAAACGCCCCCGGTGGCGTTTCTCACCGCAGGCCCGCGCCCGCAAAGTTTACACCCCTCCTAGGGTAAACGGCACGTTCCGGACGCAACCGTTCCCTCAGATTCCCGTTCTGAGCTACCGTTTAGGAGATATCACACCCCCTCCACGTGCATAGTATAAAAAATACTTAATATTTTTATAAAATTAATTCCGGGCACACCGGGCCGCGGAATCGCACGCCGTCTTCGCACTTAGCTCTGGAATTATTCGTAGAAATATTCCAAAGTCTGACAGGGCCAAAAACCCGAGTCGCTACATACATGGAGTTGCCCTCTCCATTGTATCTGATCGTGATCCCAGGTTTACTTCTATCTTTTGGAAAGGCCTTCGGAAGTCATTGGGTATTGAATTACATTTTAGTACATCTTTTCATCCGCAATCAGATGGGCAGTCAGAATGAAAAATTCAAACCCTAGAGGATATGTTGCGTGCTTTCATGATGAATTACCAGGGAAGTTGGGACCAACATCTTTCTTTGGTTGAATTTTTTTATAATAATAGTTTTCATTCTAGTATACAGATGGCTCCGTTTGAGGCATTATATGGTAAATGGTGTCGAACTCCAGCTTTTTGGGATGAAGTAGGGGAAATGAATCTTATGGGAATAGAATTTTTAGAAGAGATGGAAGAAAAAGTTCAATTGATTCAGAAGCACATGAGAACAGCTCAGAGTCGGCAGAAAAGTTTTGCAGATAACCGGATGAAGGATCTTTTTTTTGACGTAGGTGATCATGTTTTTCTCAAAGATTCTCAATGAAAAATTGTGATGTGTTTTAGAAAGAAAGGAAAGCTGAGTCTGAGGTTCATTAGACCATATGAAATCCTGGAGAAAGTTGGATCAGTTGCATACAGAGTGGCATTACCTCCAAGTTTGTCCCAGGTACACAATGTTTTTCATGTTTCAATGTTGAGAAAGTATATGCCAGATGCATCTCAGGTTTTGAGCCCAGAAGTAGTTTAGTGGGAAGAGAATCTCGCTTATGAGGAACAACCAGTCTAGATTCTTGACCATAGAGAGCAAGTATTATGTAATAAGGTAATTCATCAGGTGAAGGATTTGTGGAAGAACCATATGGTTGAATAGGCAACATGGGAATCTGAAAATGCTTTGAGGGATAAATAACCCCATTTATTTTATAATTGAATAAAATTGTGAGGATGAAATTCTCAAAAGGGGGGAAGGATGTAACATCCAAGGTAAATAAAGATTAATACATTTTCCTATTTATTAATATTTTTGAATTCAATATTAATTTTACTCTAATGGGGTTTCTATATTTGATGGCGTACCCAATACACAATAATTGATTTCTTTTAAGTCTTACGTTGCACGCTAATAAATAATATTATTATTTCAAATGGTAGTTAACACCTAGTCATTGTATTGGAAGGAATAAATATAAATAACTAAAATATGATAATATATGTTTCTTAAATGTTTTTACATTTATTCAATAAATTTTAGAGGCCAAAGATGTGAATGAATCAAAATTTAAGAATAAATACTCTAATATTCACTAAAAGGTCGATTTATCGCCTTTTAACGGACAACTCTTTTTAAATATAGTTTTGGTCACTCTTATAAATTATATTGGATGAAATAAAATCCTTCTTTATAATCGTGACATCAAAATTTACTTTGTGTATGTTTTTTGTATTTTTCTAATAAAGTTCATTTTTTAATGAATAATGAAAAATGTTATATTTTAATTCAAAACCTCATTTTAATCTAATTTATTTTTATGGTTATATTATCTTTTTAATTTTCTTTAAAGTGAAATTAGAATATATTTTCACCATTTAATCAAATGGTGGTCATTGGAATTAATTTCACTTTGAAATTGGACATAAACAAGTGTCAATATTTTGATATATATATCGTTTCATAAAAACATGCTATTTGTTTTGAAAAAAAAATTTAATTGTTAAATTAATTAATGAAACTTTTATGTTTTTAATTTTGTAAAATAGAAATAATTTTTGAAATCGGAATATCAAATATATCTTAGGGTAAATTTTTGAAATTTTTCTGAAAAACATCAATTTTTCGATGAATAGTGAAACCACTAAGTGGTAGTTAAAAAACTGAATTTTCATTTAAATGAAACTTTACCACTTCTGTGAATTGAATTTAAAAAATAAAACATACATGGTTTTCATTAGTAAGTAAAATTTGGTATAATTGGATGAAAATAATTTTTCGTGAATAGTAACTTTTAAGTTTTATTAATCACGATTAAAGGTAATTAGTGTAATTTAAGGTAAATATAATGTTATAATAATATTAAATTACCTTTAAACTTGTCATAAACTTATTTTATGAGACCTGTCCGACCAAGACAATCCATGGGCCAATTTTTGGGACCCCATGGAGCCACTTGGGTAGGATAATGAAATTAATACCTTTTTATTTAAAGTAAAAATACAAATGTCATAAACATGTATTCTTTTACTAAAAAAATTTTTAAATGGGGTTATATAAGTTATTTTTTTGACTATAAATAATAATTATACATCTAATAAGATTTCCTAAATCATGGGTATTTTTCTATAATTTTTAGGCATCAAATAAATAAAATTATTTATGACACAATGATGATGCAGTGTTTACGTCATTATTGAATAACATAAATAAATTAGAAGATGAAGTTTAAAACAATATCTAAAACTTGTCCAATTCATACTGGATGATTTTATTTCGAACATGGGACACCTTATATTCTACTTTAATTATTTTTATACCTTTAGAAACTGAAAATCATTCTATAATAAAATAGTATTTTCAAGCTTTCCAAAAGAGCCCCTCCTCTCACTTATAAAAAGACCCCACTTCCTACCCATTTCTCAAAATTCTTAGTCCCTTTGTATCATCCAACCTATACTCCAATAATCTCATAATATCCCTCTCTTCATCCTAGAAGCCTTAACTTATGCACAAAGCTCTTCAAGAAATCCTTTTGGTTTAATCTAAGGGGAGTTACCTGATTTAAATGTAACGTCTTCTCTTATGTTCTTTTGTTTGATTTTGCATCTCCAACCCCCTAATCTCTTTTTATTCCTCTATTTTGTGAAAAAAAGTATTTCAATACACTATTATGTTGTTATTAGAAGCATTTGAGATACACTTACACACACCTCCATCTAATGGTTGAAAAACATACTATTTCTCTGGACGGCGAACTACTGCCTCACGAAATGATTATTGTTCAATTATCTCATACCGCCTCTCATGGTGGACATTAAGATGTCAATGCATTTATATATGTTATATATTATGTTTATGTATTCCTTATTCTTTTTTATTCCTCATTTATATCATACCTTTATGGTTTCCATTATGGGTAAATGCGATAATTTCATTTGAAGAAGTAAGGACTACCGCCCCCTCAAAGTGATATGACTCATTCATAACATATGTGGTACGTATAAAGGACCGTTTTAATGATATTATATATGATAAAATACTTTAATTATAATAGTACTATGTTTCATTATGTTTTAATTCCATTAAATATGAAATAGAAATGGAAGTAGCGTTCATGCGTACGTACGGCTTATCGTCACCATGAACGGTGCATTTCATTTCTTACCTCTAAATGTTATGTACTATGATAAATACATTTATATTCTGGATATATATGATATATATGATATCCAAATCATGAATATCATTCTGGATATAATGAACCTTTGT
Organism: Viscum album; assembly: GCA_963277665.1. Classification (NCBI taxonomy): domain Eukaryota; kingdom Viridiplantae; phylum Streptophyta; class Magnoliopsida; order Santalales; family Viscaceae; genus Viscum; species Viscum album. Next base: position 1,317,443,534 of record OY728136.1, on the reverse strand, counting down.
CCACATGAACAACATCTGATTATAAGAAGTCCATTTTTTTGACTCTAGTACCAAATAACGACAAAATGAACATTATTAACATAAATGATTACATAATGTTTATAAAATGGTAATATGTGATATAAAAGGAATAATAAAATTGAAAAAGTTTCTTAATCAATTATAAATTAACTTTAGTATATTATTCAGTAGATTAAAGAATGATTGAGTCAAGTCGGACACGAGGTAAGGGACTTCGTCTCAATCTCCATTCTTTGAGGCATATATTGTTTTAATACAAGACCTTCTTTTATACACTTTATAAACACCTTTAAATTTTCATTTCATTCAAATGGAATCTTTTTCTATGAAGGGTTTTACTAAATGACAAAAAGGAATGTTTCATTTAACGTACGCGGTGACAACGACCTTTCTTCTGCCCTGAGTATTACTTGATCTTTGGCTTCCTTAACAAGCCATAAAGTTTTCAAAAGGAAAAATAAATACCGTATACTTTATTATGTATTGTGGTATTGAAAATTGTTTTTATAATGGATCTGTTATGTCAATATATTTGAGTGATTTATTGTGATTGAAATGTGGAAATGTTTTATTTCCTTTATATTTGTTGTATGTGTTATGATTTTATAATGGTACTTGGACATTTGACGGGTGGTTACATGATAAACCAAATGAAGGGTGGTGCCATGATAAACTAGGACAAGTGGTTACATTATAAACTCCAATGCGTTGGGTTTGTAAGTTGGTCATATGGCTATTCCATTTAGTGATATGTGCGGAAGTCAACCGTATGGTTATTCCATTTAAGTATGTTTATGACCCAAGTTACCTTTATATGCTATGTGTTCTTTATTTGGGTAATCTTTTGGTTACAAAAGGGTAAGTAGTGATATTTTATTCAGTAAAGAGTATTTACTAATTCATAAAGGTGAAAAGTATTACTTATGTTAATGTATTCATTGTTTACTTGTTGTTTTGAAAAACTAACAGTTTTCCTTCTTTATGTATCCCTTACTGAGCCTTTTATGCTCATCCCAAGTTTTTGAAATGTTTTTCACATGAAATAATGTGAAATAGGGTCAAGGATGGGATCAAGGAAATTCATGCTGTCTAAAACATGGAACTGGACATGACTTTTTTTTCAAGAGTTTTTACTTTATAAAAAATGGAAACTGAGTAAAAGTGTCTACTTTGTAACTTTTGAGGTGTAATAGTTATGGCCTAATTCTCTACAACTCTAAACCCAAAAAGATCATCAAAGTTTATTATTCATTTAATTCAAGATTAATTAATGTTTTAAGGTAGGGTCCTTATATCAACAGTATTTTTTAGATATCCATCACTATGCATTCCATCATTATGAATTCAATTATTAATATTCCATGTGATTATTCAATTAGTTTGAATATCCATGGTTATGTTTCATGATCAGGTGAATATTTAAATATAATTATTTTATCATCATTTATTCCTACCATATTGTGCTATCAATTTGTTGATTAAATGGATTTTTTTGAGATATTTACCGTGATATATTGATTATGGCTTATTTATTCTTAGTTTTTGTTGTGTGAATACCATTAATGAGAATTTTACCTCACCCATTTCTTATTTTTTATTTTACTCAGGATACCAAGAAGTATTTTATTATTGATATAAATGGATATGATAAGGGTAATAATGGAGTTCTAAATAAAATATATTGTTGTATTCTATGTTTTCAAATGTAAATGTGACTCATGTATGTATCTTGTTTACTAAGACTAGTAAACTATTCAGTCCTTAGAAATGTAATTCCTTTTATATTATGTCAAATTAATATAGAAAGAACTATCTCTATGATTATGGGGTGGGGTTTATTACATCATGGCCTATTGAAGCCTGACCAAAGAACACCCCAAAAACATTATAAGGGTCAGAAATTCCAAGAAACGAGAGAATGAAATTATAAATAAAAAATTAGTTAAAACCATAGGAATATTTACGTTGATGTGTGATAATTATCCACACCATAATACTTTATACCCCTAATAGGATTAAATTTTTATAGTTGATCAGTATAAAGAGTAACATTTGACCTTATTAGTATGAATCAATTCTCAAAATCCAAAAACTCCATGCCCACCACTAAGACCTTGCCTATGATGCTATCAAAAATGAGCAAAAAACAACTCCCAATCTCATTTAAACTACTAAAGGACCTAAAATCCCATAATTAACAACTGGATACTCCATCACTAATAAACAATCTCAACCAAAACTGAAATGAATCCACCATATGATTCAATGTTAAGATAACTATAGTGTACTCCCCAACAAATTATAATTCAACTAAAAAAATTCTCTAATGAATAAAAATGATATTAGTTAAAATTGTTGACTCAACATAACTCTACAAAATCAAATAACACCATCTTCCATAAAGTAGAACACCAAATACCACCACTGAAATTTGGAGTTTCTGCAATAAGGCACATTCTACCAAAAAGGATAGAATATTTTATTTATCATTGGTAAAATAATGAAGTATAATTAAAAAAATAATAAGTGAAAATACCTCAAAAAACTAATCAATCAACATCATATTTATTGAGTTGAGCATGAGGTTCTTTAAAATTGGCATATTAGACTCCACTCCTTCCCAAATAGAATCTTTTAAAAACTATTACAGGTGACCCACCATCTATAACCATGATAAGTCTTCAGATATTTCTAACATGATATATTATTATAACCCATCTTTCCACATGGATGGAATGTTTATTTCATACCCTTAGAAGATAATGATGAGATACCAAGGATCCACTTAATACCACTACTTATCTACCCAATCTTTATCTTCTTCCACTTTTATTAACTAGAGATCCCCTCACAACTTCTATGAATAGTGAAATTATCATTAACCTTAATCAATTATATAAAGATTTGCTAAAATTGAACTTTATACCTCACAAATTATAAATAAAGGGTTCAACCAAACTACAACGCCCTTAAAAGAATATTGGGATAAAGACCTATTTCCAAATAATAGGCCTTCAAAGAATTATACAAGGCTAACTTCAAAAGATAGGGAACTGGATCAAAGAAATCGAGAACGTACCCTAACATAGATTGGTGTATCTATTGGAATCCATATAACTCTATATTCATTCCTAGATTCACAACATCATAAAAATATTGTCAGATGAAAAACTAATAAAACATTCCCATTAAAGGTCCCTATATGGTTTCATCTGAATAATGGAATTCCATCACATTAAACTTGGACTATAAACATAAATGTTGTGAAATTAATATTTAAATATTGAAGAATAATAAAAAGACAAAATTTCATTTTAATACATTGAAACCATTTGTAATATTTATATAGATCTATATATTTTTAAAAAAAGAGATAAACTAACTTATGAAACTCCAAAAATGAAATCTCTAGGATAATCAACTAAAGTTTTAAATTTTGGAAAACCACCCATATTTTCCAATTAAAAATTTATAGAGACTTGATTAGGTAAACTATAAATTACAAGAAAATAAAAATCATAATAAATAATTAAACAAACTCAAACCATAGCCAATTAAATTTAAATCTCAACAAGAAATAACACTCCAAAAAAACAAATCATAGACACTCAAATGATATTAAAATATTTCATTTAAAACTTTTTTAAAAACCACACATTTTCAATTTGAAATCCCATATTTTTATTTTTACATATTAAAATATATATTATATATAATTTTTATATTTTAAAAAAATCATTTATAAAATCCTTTACCAACTTTCAAAATTTGATATCATTTTAGTTATTTTAAGAAAACATCTTTTCAAATCTTAAAATTTCTTATTTTACCTATTCATATTGATTTCTATCATGAATCCCCACAATGATTTCCAAAACCCAACTAATTTATTCATAAAAACCATTATTTACATTTTCAGACATCTCATCCACTTCATCCCATTTGAAATTATTATTTGTTAATTTTAAAACTAACTTCTTCTATTTAAAATTTTAAACCATTCTTATAATTATAATAAAACCCCTTCAAAATAGCTCAATGCACCCAAAAATAAAAATCATTAATTATGAGGCACTTGAGTACATGTAATACCGAACTACTTGGCTTCATGGACCATGAGTAAGTCATCCAATTTCCTCTAAAAGTTATTCTAGACCATTCCCTTAGGCTCTACATGGTTTCCCAAACCATGTGAGCTCACACACCACGTATTTACCTCCCATTATCATCCCTTAAATCATAGGAATTTTATAAAAAATCCACATATCATCCAATAAATTTTAGGAAACTTTCTTATAGAATGCGAAATACAATAAATAAATGGATAAGGCTAAAAAACAAATACTCACAACCTAATAAACCCTAGTAACAAAAGGATGTAAATGAGAAAGATCTCATGCGGATCTATCCACACCTACCTCTATAGTTACAATATCAATATCTCTAAACCACCTTTGATTCAAAAATAATAAAGGGAGTTATAGAACCAAAACCATATTAACAAACAAGTCTCAGATTCCATTTTTTCATGAACCAGCTCCAGCCACCCTGATCTGAGGACCTGATACAGCCACGAAATACCAATGGAGTGTCCCAAATCTCCCCAGACTATCATGTAGTGCCAAGGGAATTAGATATAAACACGTGGGAATTATTTACAAAATAAGTAAAATTAAACATAGTAATTTCCCTCAAAAATATAATACATCATTAAAGGTTCATGCACCAACTAAAAAAAAGTTTTTAAAAATAATAACAACTAAATATATCATGATAAATAAATGAACATACAACAAAAAAATAACATATAAAAACGGTAATAAGTGATATATATTTTGGTGGAATAGCCAATACATAAAAAGTGAAAAAAAAAGCAGGATACCTGATTAAATCTAATTGTAACCCATAATTCAACAAACATCTTCAACCCAATATTGCATGATGGTAATTAAGGTTAAACCATAACAAAAACAAAGTTATAAAATATATATATGCATGATCATAAATCATTTTAGTAATTACAAAAAAACCACACCCCATGTATTTCCAATAAATAAAAGATTAAATACATTATATTTTGATATATAATTACAAACCTAGGTTTTACAATTTTATTTTTAAAAACAATCACAATTTTTCATTATTGTTGCATTAAAAATATCTATTTTATATATAATGTATAAGATTTTCTAGAAAACACTTCTTTAAAAAAACTGTGTTATGTAGTTAGTAGGGAAAGATTAAAATCCTTTACAAAACATTTAGTGAGAAATTTTTAAGAAAGACAATAGTTCTATATAATAAAATAGAAGCATTTGGAATAATAAACATAACAACAAAAATAGTAATGTAATATTAAACCTATGATAATATAAATAGTAACCAACTATCATAATAATACAAAGAACATAATCCATACAATAAATCCAAGTACCAGTGATCATGAAGATACCCATGAGATGAGGTGAAAGTATATAAAAAATTACAAAATGATCAATAATAGAATTTCTACTTATGTATTCCAACCACCCTAACATTTGGTACTTCCCTACCTAGAATAACTGAGAAAAAATATCCCAATGTATTAAATGCACTATACTATGGTCTACTACCTGGATTATGACCCTAAAATAGTGAAACATGTTCTATCAAAAGTTCCCCCAGACCCTTTTGGTTTTAGATGATGTATATAAAATAGATATGAGCCAATAAATAGTAAAAAAAAAATATAAATATTAATACACAAACATATATATATCAAGTTATTTGAAGTCTAAACTAAAAAAGCCTCACCCTTGAGAACCCTCATAGTAAAATCACCCGACTCATTAAGAAATGAAATATAATAAATTTTCCTTATACTAAGGACAATTTAATTATTTGAAAACAAACAAGGAAAATGGAATATTCAAGGTTTTGTAAACTGTAAGGAATTTCTCATTAAAAAGTTTTACTTGAGTCTCATTAGAATTCATTAAAACATGAGAGTTAAAAACCCAACTATTTAAATAATTCAAATAGATTTAAAGATTATCTAAAAAATTCCTATAGTTCAAAGAAACATTTCTAAAAGACTAATAACATGTTTTAAAATTCATGATAACATTTAGAAACTCATTTTAAAACCAAAATAATAGTTGAAATATGAAAATTCATTTATAGAGGCCATTTGGGGATTTCATGAAGAATTTGGCGTAAAAGGTTATAAAAAAAATATTTCTAAATTCCTAGATAACAGTGAAATATTCCATTTCATTGAAAATATAGAGAACATCTAGAATTTTTTCAAATAATATCTATAAACTCTTTTATTACTAACATTTTAAAACCTAATACATGGTTTTATAGAAAATCATAATTCATGGTTTTGCAATTTAAATGATAAATACAAGGAGAATCCAACCATAAAGAGATGTGTTATCCCTATAATGAACTGGTATTGACATACATTAACATTACATCACATTTTCAGAATAATTAAAACATAATACAAAGAAACACCAAAATACCATAATATACTAGTGCATTTGGAAACATGGAAACTTGAACACTACTACATAACTGAGCTACATTATCTATCACTAGGTTATTTTTTACTATAAACCTTCTTAGACACATTATACATAACATTTATCTTCATAACCTAGGGATGGAAACATAAAAAGGGGTGAGCTTAGATTCTCATTACATGTAAACAAGGGAGGCATGTAAGCAAAAACATGAGCATAGAAGTATGATAATGTGATCAAAACATTTAAAGATCATACCTAGCATATCAATGATCATAAACATGAATCATGGAATAATTCTTGACAACCCCTAAGACATGAATCATAAGGTAATAAATAAAATAATCCATGAAAACATAACATAATAATAAAACATGGAATTATGGAAAACACATAAGCATATAGAATAACTTCCATAGTAACTAAGTCATCACTACCAAACCCATCTTAGTAGTATGTGTTCACTCCCCATACTATATTGGTCTTAATGGCATACTCCAATGGCCATATTAATAGCTTGAGTTCACTCCTAATACCATCTTGGTAGTCATGGTTCACTCCAATGTCTATATTAGTAGTCAAGGTTCACTCTAAAGACCATCTTAGTCTATATCATGAAATATTAATCTTTACCCAATGCATTGCAAGGAGATATAGTTCATAACCATCACATAATGAAATCATACATACATGTGCAAAAAAATAATAAAAAATCATATCATAACACATTAAATTAAATGGGTGTCACAAACATCAAATTATATCATAACCTGTGGAAAAATATATATTCTTCATAATCATTTCATCAATAGAATAACACGTCAAATAAGCAGGATTTAAAAGCATATAACTCAAAAAAGATAAATGGTTTTCATAAACATCATGTCATAAAAACGTAAACCACTTAGGGAAAGAATATAAATGGAAAAATTGAATCATTTCCCGATAAAGGAATGGGTGACACCAGTATATGTTATCTAATATGGAAAATAATTTTGGAAGATATTTTAAAATGATTTCATTAGGAAAATATCCTTATTTTTAAAAATTGATTTTTAAAAACTAATTTTCTTAGAAATTATTTTATTTGACAATAAAATTGAAAACATATAATGAAATCCCTGAAACACTTTCCTTTTACTTTGAAAATTATTAAGAAGCTTGAAAACCATCCCAAAACCATTTTCCACGAAAACATTCAAAATACTCTAAAAAGCCTTTTAAAACATAAACTCCATTAAATAAAGAACATAGAATGGATATTTAAATACCCATAAATATAATAATAAAAATAATAGAATACATTCATGATATTTATATAAACAACACAAAAGAAAAGAGTGGTGAACATGGAATGTATCTCACATATATAAAAAGTGAGATGAAATTCCCTTACCTTGTGTATTGACTCTCATCATACTCATAAAAACATCATGTATAATAAATATTAATTTATATTATATATATATATATATAAGAACCATATTCTTATATCTAATATCATATATTATTTTATTATGACTTTATATTACCTTCTTATTAAGGATTCCATGTTAAGGTTTAACTTCAAGTAATATGAGGTTTGTCTTTTGAATGTGTCTTAATTTTTTTTATATTTGGTCCTTATACATATATCACGATTTAAAAAATATAAACTATGATATAAATATAACTAAAATTAAGTATATGTGTATAATAATAATCTTTGGGATATAGAAGTACAAAATGGAATACACCGTTCATGGAGATGATAGGTTGTACGTACATATGAAAGTTGTTTCCATTTTATTGTTGTATTGGAAAAAAGAGAGTAAACAAAATATAAGTATATATATATATATAATTATTATAGTTTCATTATTATATCTTATATATCATATAACAACACCAAACACCCCCTTAATAGAATTCACGTAATGTGTGAACGAATCACATCGCTTTGAGGGGGAGATAGTCCACACTTCCTCAAACGAAATTGCCGTATTTACACAAGATGTAAAGTATAAAGATATTTGTTTAAAAATAGTTAAATGAGATTAAAAACATTAAAATATTCCTAAATATTAGGTAAAAATAGTGTGTCCATCATAATTTCTACCATGAGAAGTGATAAAGTAAAATTTAATAATCATCGTTTTTAGATGTGGTAGTTCACCACACAAATAATCACTATATTCATTACCCATTATATTGAAGTTTTTGAATGTGTAAGAAGAAATATTATCATAAAAAAATATAATTATATTTTAGATACTTTTTTTTATAATAATGTAATAAAGAGAGTGGAGGGCATGGAGAGTGAAAATATAATAAAGGAGCTTGAGGGAAGATGTTACCTCCTATGTGGGAAACTCTTTTGGGTTTTCACCAAAAGAATTCATTTGATTTATTTTTTCCCAGAGAGAGGCTTAAAGGATTAAGAGAGGGATGTTGGAGAGATTTTTTTTATCTTGTGTAAACTTAAGTGTCTTGAGAGGTGTTTGGAAGTTGAAGAAGAGGAGGCCTTTTATAGTAGTGGAGGAGTGGCACTCTTGTAATATTTTGGAAAAAGGAAAACCCCAACCATGTTTTTCTGCTAAAGGTAGATGGGGTGTCATGGGGGATTGGGTTTGTGGCACCAGTAATGGGGTTGAGTCAACATGTTGTCTTTCTTTGTAGTGTGCATGTAATAATTGACCCACCTTTTAATCGTTGTAATTAATTTTAATTATCTTCACTAATATTTTTAGTCAAAAACTAAGTCGAAATTATTATAAATTATAAATTTTGAAGATTAAAAATATGGAATCAATTTTTCTAAATTCAAAAAACCTAGGTGGAATAAATTAATTTAAATATAATCCTATATAGAGGATGACCATATGGGTTTTTAAAGTAAAAACATTAAATGTTTGCTAGGTTTTTATTTCAATTAAAAAAATTATTACAATAACCTAAATTGAATTTATTGATAAAGAAAATTTAATTAAACTTTGAAACCAAATTAAAATATAATTAAAATATATAAATAAATTATTTTAAAAAGAAGTTTTGAGTTAAATTTTAGTATTTTTCACTATTCATTAAAAAAATGAAACTTCACAAAAAAATACCTTAAATTAAACCTAACCTAATTTTTATGTTTTTATTTTAAAAATAGAGTTTATTTTGACATATAAAATTTATAAAAGTTCCAAAATTTAATGTTAAATAGCTTTCTCCATCAAAAGTTGGTAGAAGTACATTAATAGAAATATATATATTTTTTGTGTAAAATTTGGTTTATTATTATCATATTCCTTTTGAATATATTGTATAAATATAAAAACTATATTATTTTATATAATATAAATATATATATATGTTACATTAATATTACTCTCTAATTGTAATTAATTTAATTTATCAGGATAAAACAACTTTGTGAGCATAAAAATTGTTCTCTATAAAAATATTTACTTTATATTCAATTAGAAAATTATAACTAATGATTTAATTATATATCTGTATAAAACATAGTATTTTATAAGTTAGTAATTAAAATTCAAATCCTCTAATTTAACAGCTTGGTTAAGTGTTAATATATAATATTTTAATGATGTATTGATGTTTGGTAAAACTCAGTGTTTTGTGTAATATCTGCCATGTCAGTGTCATGTGAAAGGAATGTTTAACTAAGTGCATTGTGAAATGTAAACGAAAACTAATTCATTAAACAAAACGTCCATTAAAACTCATGGTGTTACATTTTAAAATGAATTTCAACAATGAAATTTGTCATTATTTTGTATGAAAATGAGGATAATTATGCATCATTATGGCCTCTAGTTCTCACATAGCTTCCTATAATAAGATATTTCCCCACAAAACATTGACCAGGTGAGTGGTATTATTATGTAGAAAATTCTTTGTATGATCTAGAATTTCAACCAGTTTCTCCTTGTAAGAAGGATACTTCTCCATCGGTATGACCTCTATGTTCATTACATGTGAAGGTTTAGGTATATACTTTATTAAGAGAGATATATTGAACACATCATAGACTTTAGAGAGATTTGGAGGAAGTGAAAAAAGATAGGCTATCATCCCAATATGATCAATAATCTCAATGGGATTGATGTACCTAGGGATTAGTTTCCTTTTCTTCTCAAATCTCATAACATTCTTCTAGGAAGATATTTGTAGAAACACATTTTCACCAACATGAAATTATAGATCATGTTGATAGTTATCAACAAAACTTTTCTACCAACTTTGATCTGCCTTGATATGCTGTTGAATGGATATAACCTTTTCTACCATTTCTTTAATGATCATAGGTCCAAATATCATTCATTCCCCAACTTCTCCCAACACGTTGTAGCTCTACATTTCTTCCCTGATAGGGCTACATATGGATCCATCTGAATTCTTTATTTAAATCTATTGTTTCATAAAAAACCAACTAGAGGATAGTGTTGATACCAACCACCATTGAAATCTAACAGAAATGGTCTTAGCATATCCTCTAGGATTAAATTGTTCTTTAATATTGACTATCTGCTTAAGGACGATAAGAAGTTATAAAACTCAATTCGGTATCAAGTACTTTCTGAAGACTTTGCTAGAATTTTGTGGTAAAACTCGAATCTCGATCAGATATATTGGAATTTGGTACTCATTGTAGCCTTACCACTTATTTATTATATATCCTAGGAAGCTGATCCATAGAGAAATATTATTTGATAACAATGAAGTGTGCTGACTTTGTAAGGCAATCAACTACCACCTATATATCATTAAACCCTTAAGAGGTTTTGGGTAGTTTAATGAAAAAATCCATAGTGATGTTCTCCCATCTCCATTCTAGTATGGGTAATATATGCAACATCACTTTAGACTTTTTTCATTCCTCCATAACATGATGGAATACCAAGCATTGAGATACACGCTCTATGATATCCCTCTTAATTTCATACCATCAGAAATATTCATTTATATTCAAATATATATTCGTACTTCCAGGATGAATAGAGAATGATGAACTATGATCATACTCTAATATTTCATTCAAATCTAGTTTGAAAGGAACACATATATGGTTCATGGACCTTATCATTCCATCCGGATCAAGGTAAAACTTGGGAACATTTCTAACATTATTTTTCATCTCTATATCTTCCTTCTACACCATCTTAATATTCACTTAGATAGAGGATTGGACATTCATTTTAGAAAGATAAGATGTTTCCCCTTCCTCCATGATTTCTAGATCCATCCTTTGTAAATTGATAAATATGTGCTATTTTTTAATCCTTAACTTAGATAAGCTAGCATGATCTTTTTAAATAAAAGCATCAACCATCTTGTTTTCTTTCCTAGGGTGGTAGTGTATTGAGAAGCCATAATTTGTTATCAACCCCAACAATATTCTCTGAAACATGTTAAACTCCTTTGGTGTGAATATATATTTCATAATTTTATGATCAGTATACATATACATATACATATATATATATATATATATCAATACATATATATATACATCACACTTTTCTCTAGAAAGATCATGCTTCTCAATCTTTATTGAAAATATTGATGTTTCTAACTCTAAATCATGAGTTGGGTAATTTGTTCATGAATATTAATCTATCATGAGGCATAGTCAATAACCGTGTTATTATTCATAATAAAAAATAACAATACCTTTTTTGATGCAATGATATAGATTACAAAACCTTCTCCACTACAGGGTAATGTAAGCACAGGTGCATAGACTAACCTTTTCTTCAGTTCCATGAAATTTTACTTACATTCATTTATTCAGAGGAACTTGACACCTTTCTAAGTTAACATAGTCAAAAGATTATATAGTTAAGAGAAAGATTCCACAAAACACCAATAATATCGTACTAAACCAAGAAATATATGGATCTCAGTCACTGTGGTTAGTCTAGGCCAAAATTCAATAGCCTCTATCATTGATGGATCTACTGATATACCATATTTTGAGATTATGTGACCCATAAATGAAACCTTTTTCTGCCAAAATTTAAAATGGATAATTTTGGAATATAGTTTCTCCTTTATTAGGTTTTTTAGTAAAATTCTCAAGTTGTCTTCCTAATCTTAATTTCACTTTGAATAGATAAGAATATTATCCTTAAAGACTAACATAAACTAAACAAGGTAATATTTAAATACATTATTCATTAAATCTATGATAGTAGTAGGGGAATTAGAAATACCAAAAGGTAATACTATATATTCATGTTTCCCATACATTGTATGAAATTTTATCTTGGGTATATCCTCCTTCTTTACCCTTAGATTATGATTTCTAGAACAAAATTCAATCATGGAAAAGTATTTAGTTCTATGAAGTTGATCAAACAAGTCATCAATACAGGGAAAAAGAAAATTTTTCTTGATTGTGATATTTTTCAATTATTGATAATCAATATACAGTGGAATTGATCCATTTTCCACACAAAAAGAATAGGTTCACTGTAACGCCCTGACCCTAGTTACCCAGAGTCGTTGCATTATTACATAAAATTGGTATGATCACAAAAGATCATGTCTTGAATGACAGATTATATTAGTATCCTTGGAAGTACTAGATACATTTATACGGTTTACATTACATTATAAATTGGAAAAACTACAACAATATTATTTCCATGGAAAACAATGAGATCCCATAGTCTATCTCAGAAGGCAAGTCATAATATACTTCTTCTCATCCTGGGAAAAATAAAACATAAAAAGGGGTGAGCTCAAATGCTAAGGATAAAAATATAGCGGAAACTTTCATAAATAAGAATAAACATTTAAAGCAATGTATAAAAATAAAACAAAATCCTTTTCAACATAAACATCATCATAATATGGAAAATATAAATCAAAATAATTCCAATTACTTAATCACATGGATATTCTACTGGTTGAATAATAACATTAAATATCAATAACTACTTTTATAATGATGGAATGCATAATGCCAGAATTTCATAACCACGTAGTCAAGCCCTTGTGCCAAGACTACAAATAATATTCTGTCAAGGCCTTGTGCCAATAAACTACTTTGTCTCATCAGACCTACCGATGCATCAAGCAGCAATAGTGGGCTCCACATGTCACTTACTAAGTCCAACTCATTCCTCATATTAAAAGATTTAAACATAACATAAACATTTGTATTAAAACTGGCATACAAAATGTTAATAATTTTTCCATAAACCATGAATGATATGAAATAACACATCCACAGTCAAACATATCATGAAACCTTCAATGCAATATGGAAGTTTTGTATCATAATAAATCAACTTCAAACAATCTTAAAATTCATCCAAGGATGTTGAAAAAGATTAAATAAAAACCATTTTAGACAAATATCTCATTCTATTTTGAAATAATTTTAAAGTCAATTAATTATAAAATAAAGCATTTATATTTAAAAATATTCTTATAAGATTGTAAGGTACGATTTGAGGATGTTATAATGGCAGAAAATAGCCTCAACCACTGTATAAGATAAAAGAACATTCTTACCTTAATATTATCGAAAAGGTCATAAAGTAACTTGTTTGGAAAACGACAGGAAGATTATTGTATAAACATCTTATAAAAGTCAAACAAGGGTACAAATGACTTTAAAACATAGTCTATAATATATTAAGAATTTTTTGAAATACATTTTTAAGAAACTTGGATGTGGATGATAAAGAGGCCCTAGCAGGTACTTACTTATAAACAAACTCGGATAATGAAGAGATTGTGAAATTAACCCCTAATTTGTACTTTTCCTTGGTTGAGTGTAGGTTAACCTCCTGTATAATGGTGAAATAATTTTTATTAAATCATACAATAATCATATTCATTAATATGATATCATATATGATCTATTAACATTTCTTTTTTAATAATATCTTAGTATTATCGTCGTTTCGAGTGTTAACTGATTTGTTTTACTTTATATGATTTGTTATGTAAGTAATGTTTGTTATGGATATTATATATATTATTAATATTCATAATGATATTAAGTCTTTAAACATTATTTTTAATCATCTATTGAAAATTAGTCTTGAATGGATAAGATGAGGAATGAATCTAATCGCGTTCGTGGAGACGGTAATCCGTACGCACGAGAAACAATATCCTTTTTTTTATATTACAATAATACATAATTGAATGGTATATCATATATAAATAATAATTATCATGTTTTATTTATTATTTATATCAATTAAAAATCATTATCATTCCCATCCAAAAATAATAATGTATTGAATAACAATTACACCACGACGTAGAGACGGCAAGCCGTACGTATGCACGTATGGTGACATATCATTCAAAGGATGGATAGAATAATAAATTAGGTTATACCATATTTATAATGACATCACAACATATAGATGATACTGGAGTTATTATTTTATAATGTAAACAACAAAGAAATAGGATGTGGAAGAAGAAGGGAACTTGAAAGAGGTGATTGAATATTTACCTCTTCTTCGGGTTATTTATTTTGATTTGATCAAAAGCGAACCTTATGCTAGATTTATGACAAAAGGAAGGCCTCTAAGATAAATTTAGTATAGTTTAAAGGTTATTTTTTCAGGTTTTGGCCAAGCCAAATGGATTTGAAGGTGTGAATTAGAGAGAAGGGGGAGTGCCCTTTCATAAGAGGGGTGAGGAGCACCTTAGGAAAAGCAAAAATATTATTTTATAATAAAATAATATTCAGTTTATAATAGCTCAAAAATGATTTATTTAAAGGATAAGGTAGGGATGGTTCAACAACTACTCAACCAATAGGTTTTATACAGGTTTGGGTCACTATATTAACTTTATCATTTAGATTTAACTCTTAGTAAAATAGTTTGACATTTACCATGTCTCTTTGTATTTTTATATTATATGGTAAATACAATTACTATAAACATACAAGAGAAGCCCAAGTGGTTCATTAATGATTGAAAGATCATTATATAAGTATTTTTTCTGATCCATATATTTTAAGAATAGAATATCAACTAATGATATATTATTTGTTTTAAAAACACTTTTATGTCAATTTTACACTATTTGGTATTTTGTTTTTTTGTAAATTCATAAAAGTGTTATTACTTAGAAAAAAATTCATCTAACCAACCCTAACATGTCATATTATCCTAGAAAGTTAGTTTAATTCCTAAAAAGTATCGAATTACATTTATTTGGATATTTATAATATCAATTATTTTAACATTTCATTAATTATGTAATTATTGTATCATCATTTTGTCATAAATAAATTTAATTATTTAATATCTGAAAATTATAAATAAAATACCATTATGTAGGAAATATTTTTATCATTATAATTAATATTTATAGTCTAATTAATATTTTGTGTAACTCTATATTAAAAATGGTTTAGTTATTAAACTTTGAATTTAACACTTTTAACTTTTCTTTGAATTAAATAATAATAAATGTCCTAATCTAATCCAAGTGGATATAAAGATCATATGTTATTTCTAAGGTTGTTTTTGGCCTAATAACATGTATCCAATAGAATTAGGACATGTGTTAGTGTAATAATAATAATATCATTTTTACCCTTAATTACCCTATTTACTTTTAACCGTGGTAAATAAAAGTAAAAAAGTTACTATTCACCAAAAATTATTTTCATATTATTGAACCAAATTTTACTTATTAATATCAACTGTGTCTTTTGGATTTTGGAAATTCGACACAGAGAAGTGGTAAAATTAAGTTTTATGTAAATTTGCAAATGCTCCTATGAGGTGGGTAAAAGACGGCAAAAATTTCAATAAAATTTTTATATATTTAAAATTATTATAAACTAACTCTAATGAATTAAATTGAACATATATAGGTATTCTGTATCTATTTTGACCTAAAATGAATTTAAATAAAATAAATAATTATTTAAATAAAATTTCAGTTTTAAACTATAACTCAGTGTTTTTCACTATTCCTCAAAAATTGAAGGTTTTCACAAAAATACAAACAATTACCCCTAAGCTAATTTTGATATTCCAAATCCAAAAATAGAGTCCATTTTGAATGTTAAAATTTATAAAAAATCAAAAAGTTGGTACTACTATTCATAACGGCTAGTTTGATTGGTTGTGTTGTGTTTGAACTCGAAGTTGCATACAACACATGCTACTGTATTATTCAAAGATAAGCGTATAGTGGAAGCTTGGGGTGTTACATTATCCCCTACATCAAATAATTTCATCCTCCAAATTTCTAGATTATTACTGCGTAAAAATACTCTAGTGTTTCTTCATCATAAGTTTCTTGATTTCCCACGTTGCATCTTCCATCTTATGGTTTCTCTATAGATCTTTTAACAGACGAGTTGTCCAGTTTCTCAACACTTGTTCTCTGGTATCAAGAACCTTGATAGGCTCTTCGCAATAATATAGATCGGATTCCAGTTCTAATTCATCATAGGTAAGTACATGCGTTGGGTCTGGCATGTATTTTCTAAATAGTGATACATGGAACACATCGTGAACTTTGGAGATACTTGGCGGCATTTCCAAACGGTAAGCTACATCCCCAATCCATTCTAGAATTTCAAAAGGTCTGATGTACTTGGGACTTAATTTTACCTTCTTAACAAAACATATAACACCCTTCCATGGAGATACCTTCAAGAAAATAGTATCTCCTACCGAAAATTCCAAATCATTCCTTCAGTTATCAACAGATCTTTGCTGCCTACTTTAAGCTGCTTTGATGTCGGTTTGGATTACCTTCATCTTTTCCATCATTTCCTCCACATGTTCTGGGCCCATGAGTTTTCTTTCACCAACATCATCCCAACAGGTTGGTGTGTGACATCTCTTTCCATATAATGCTTTATATGGTGCCATCTGAATACTTGAATGGAAGCTATTGTTATAGGAAAATTCTACCAGAGGTAAATATTTAACCCACATACCATTTAAGTCAAGTGAGCATGATCTCAAAATGTCTTTTAAGGCTTGAATAGTCTATTCTGATTGTCCATCAGTTTGGGGATGGTAGGTAGTGCTCAAATGAAGTTCAGTATCCATGGATTTCTGAATAAATTTCCAAAATCTTGATGTAAAACAGAGATCACGATCAAAAACAATCGATAGTGGTACTCCATAAAGTCTTACAACTTCATTAATATATAGTCTTGCTAAACGTTCAAGTGGTAAATCTTCCCTTATAGAAAGAGAAGGTGTTGACTTGGTAAGACGATCAACGATGACACATATTGCATCGTTCCTTCTAGGAGTCTTTGGTAGCCCCATGAAAAATTCCATTGTGATATCATCCCATTTCCACTCATTTATGCGAAGAGGTTTCTTGACTCTTCTAATCTATTGCCTTCTAGATTTCACTTGTTGAAAAAATATAAATCTTGACACAAAATCAACAATCTCCCTCTTCATGTTGTCCCACCAAAAATGTTCCTTCAAATCTCTACACATCTTAGTGCTACCAGGGTATATAGAGAAATTGCAACTATGAGCATCATCCAACAATTCCCATTTTAGATCAGGTATATCAGAAACACAATGTTTCTTCCCAAATTTCAAAATTCCATCTTAATACACAAAGTCACTCAATCTCCCATCATTCACAGCTACAATCTTTTTTTGAAACTCTTCATCACCGTTCTGAGAACTATTTATCCTTTCTAGTAAAGATGGTTTGGAAACCATTTGAAAAGGTATTGATGTTTCACCTACCATGGTGATTCCCATATCCATCTTTACTAGATCCATGTATATAGGATCCTTTTCAACTCTCATCTAGTTAAAAACTCCATGATCCTTTCTAATCAAAGCATGTTCCACCTTATTTGCCTTCCCTGGGTGGTAGTGTATAGTGAAATCATAATCTTTGAGTAGTTCAAGACATCTCCTTTGCCTCATGTTGAGTTCTTTCTGTGAGAAAATATACTTCAAACTCTTGTGATCGGTATTATCTCACATTTTTTCACCATATAGATAGTGTGTCCAAATCTTCAAAGAAAAGATTATAGCTGCTAACTCAAGATCATGAGTAGGATTGTTTTTCCCATTAATTTTTTATTGTCGTGATGCATAGTAAATAACCCTATCTTTATGCATAAGGACACAACCAATTCCATTCTTTGAAGCATCACTATAAATAACAAACCCATCATTCCCCGATGGTAGAGTCAAGATAATAACATTGACTAATCTTATCTTCAATTCTTCAAAACATTCTTCACACTCTTTTGTCCAAACAATTTTAACCCATTTTCATGTGAGATTTGTTAGTGGGTTAGCCAACTGAGCAAAATTATGGATGAAATGTCAATAATAACCTGCTAAACCAATAAAACTGTGTACCTCAGTTATACTTGTCGGTGCTGGCTATTCTTGGATTTCCTTGGTCTTAGAAGGATTAACAGAGATTCCATCCTTAGAGACAATATGGCCAAGAATAGAAATCTCATGAAGCCAAAATTCACACTTTCGAAACGTTCCATATAATTCGTGTCTTCTAAGTGTCTTCAGGATACTGCGCAAGTGATTTTCATGATCATCATAGATTTTGGAGTATACCAAGATATCATCAATAATTACCACAACAAAGTCATCAAGATATTACTTGGAAACTCTATTCATTATATGCATGAAGACATAGGGTGAATTAGTAAATCCAAAAGGCATTACTGTAAACTTGTAATTACCGTACTTGGTTCGAAATGATATCTTTGGAATGTCTTCCTTCTTCACACACAACTGATGATATCCAGATCGAAGTTTAATCTTTAAAAAGTATTGAGCTCCATGATGTTGGACAAATAAATCATCAATGTGAGGTAGGGGATACTTGTTCTTTAGTTTTTTACCATTGATCTCCATCTATTCAATGAACAACCTCATAAATCCATATTTATTCTTAACAAAAAAACAGGGGATCCCTATAGAGAAACACTTGGGAGAATAAATCCCTTATTACTCAATTCCTCTAGTTGTTTCTTCAGTTCCAATAATTCCACAGTGGCCATTCTATAAGGTGTCTTTGATATGGGCCTTGATCCATGAATAAAATCAATGGAAAAATCAATTTCTCATTCTGGAGGATGTCTAGGTAAATCATCTGGAAACACATTAACGTATTCTTTTAAAATAGGTACATACTCTATTTGAAAATTCCTTTCCTCACCCACAATTATTTTATTTTCTTCTTCCCTAATAATTGATTTTAGTTGAGCTACTGGCGGTGGATCTAGATAAGAATTAGGTCGTGATGATTCTACTCTAATGATAAGATGTTCTTTATCATCATCATCAAAAATAGTAACCTCCTTCTTCTTAAGATAATTTTTTTCATAATGTTATGAAATCCAATCCATACCGAGGATATTATCAAATTCAATCCGGGGTATGATGATGAGATCATCAGATAAAGAACATTTATATGCCCCAATGGGGACTCATTCACAAAACATTGTTGCAATGATACTTCCCTTAGGAGTTTGACTGACAACTCCCTTGTTAAATAAAATTGGAAATATATAAATTTATTAGCAAACTGGGAAGACATGAAACAATGCGATGACCCAGAATCAAATAAAGCATTGGCTAAACTTGAGAAAACCATTAAATTACCTGCCACTACGTATTTCGGAGCTTCAACATTAGAACTATTGATAGCATAATCATGGGATTGATCCCTTGGCCAATTATGAGGTAAGTTACCCTGACTCTTAGGACATTTATTTGCATAATTCCCCCTTTCTCTACAATTGTAGCATTCTGTAGGATCGAAATAATGATTGAAGATACTGATTGTAGTATCTAATGATTCTCAATTTACAAGAGGGGGTAAATTGTATACTTTAAAAATTCATTATAACTTCTAATGATGGTTAGGAAACTTTCTATTATTTAACAAGATTAAAAAAAGTAATTCAGAAAATCTCTAGGTTCTTCAAACATGCTTGATTACAGAAATATTATTCTGAGAATGTAATTCTGAAAAAGTAATTCCAGAAATGAAACATAAAAAAGTTTACAAAGATAATGATTATACCTTAAAGTTTATAGAATCAAATTAAATCATATTATACAAGTATAATAAATTATAAGATAGTTATACATTCCTCAATAATCAAAATATAGTGGAAAACTTGAGACAAACAAGTAACAAGTAGTTAATATTTTAACCTAAAGAGTAGGGTATCCAACAACATTTGATAAAGGTCCCTTGATTTATACCATCAAGAAGTTCCATATTACCCACACCAGGTTAATCCCTCGATACGAAGATCAGATTCTTTCCTACTATCCCCAAAATCCCTCAACTTCAAGGTAGTCGGCACCACTTTTTTCCTCAGTAAGAAAGTCCTCGAACATTAAGGTAGTCGACACCTCTTTCTTCCTATCCACGGAAGCCCTCAAATATACATAGAAACATTTGGATTCATTCGAAGCAAATCTGAACAAGATGTTCAGAATGCACAAAGCATGAAAAGACACTCTCTAGAAATCAGTTCAGCAACATGTAATCTGTAGAGTCATAGAACTATTGTCAAAAAGTACTGAGCTCTTTCAAATGAGCTATTATTTATAGGCACATTCTCAACGGTCGGCTCCCTCCTCCAATGGTCATATTTTTCCTTGATTTTCAGAGGGACCTATACACGTGTCATTGAAAAAATGGTTAGTTAGTCACTGAATGCATGGAATCATTTTACAACCAAAACAAGTGAAAGAAATAATATGATTACATAACCAAAATCATTTTTCGGATTGTAAGGAAACATAGTTCATAGTCTAAACAAAAACACATTCAGTTTCTATAACACGTAGATATTCGAATTCTTTCTTCAGAAGAATACATAACCTGAATTATATAGAATTCTGGAGTAAAAATTTCAAGGAAATTCTATGTCTTGAATTAAGTAGAATTAAGAGTTTGAATCCATAAGACTTTGGAGTCAGAACTTACAAAATTTCGGAGTCGCATTTCAAAAGAGTTAGGAGTCTAAACTTACAAAAGTTTAGAGTCTGAATTTATAAGAGTTCGTAGTTTGAACTTAGAAAAGTTCGGAGTTTGAATTCATAAGAGTTTGGAGTCTGAACTTTCAATGTTTGGAGTCTGAATTCAAAGAAATCAGAGTCAGAACTCAGAATAGTTCAGAGTCTGAATTCAGATAACTCAGAGTCAGAACTCTAAAGAGTTCAGAATCTGAATTCAGATCCTAAAAATAGAATGCTCTATATCTAATTATTATAACATTCCAGGGTTTTTAGATATGAAACCAATTTTTATAATTAGGGAAAAAATGAACAATGAAAAACATGGTAATTATAAATTTCCTTGGGGAAGGAAAATCTTCCTTATGAAAGTAAAACATAGGTTAAATGAGATTTCTATTAAGATAAGGTGTTTGTGATTTTCAAAACATGAAGAAATGGTAAAGTCATAAGAAAACCTTATTGACTAAACAATCTCCCCACACATGAAGGAATGGAAAATTCATAAGGAAACCTTATTGAATCAAAAATCTCCCCCTTTTTGTAAAGCACAAACATCATTACGAAAAAAAATATAAAGACTTAGAAAATATTTTTCTAGACTTTGAAAATAAAACATATCTCCCTTAACACATGGGCAAGGATGAATACGACTAACTCTCCCTTGGTCTATGGAACACTAAGGATCAAATTCTAGATTTTTAGAATGAGACTTATCATTTTATGGCATACGAAAATCTTCTTGTATAATAACTCCCCCTTAGATGAACACTCCCCCTTACATAGGGGAATTCTTTATTTTCATAGAATCCTTTTTCCTTTCTCCCCCTTTGTGATTTTAAAAAATATATAGGGAATGGAAAAGGTAATATGGTACCTGAAAAGTCAGTACTAAACAACCAAAAGATAAGTAACCAAACATTTCATTAGGATTGGAAGATTTTTACAAAAAGGAAAATTCACCAAAATATTGGATTTAAACAATATTATCCTACATTTTCCTTGGGCATCATCTTCTTTACTATTGTTTTGAGCTTCTTAAGCTCCTTGTAGCCTTCCTCTAATCGCTTAAGAATATGATCCTGATCCTCAGATTTCTTCTCAAAAGCTTTGATTCTATCATTTGAATCCTTTAGAACCTCTTGCTGACTCTTCAAGACTACTTCCTGATTGACAATATTTTCTTCTATCTCAATCTGAAGATCTCTTTCTCTGTTCCAGCTTTGAGCTATTGAATACAGTTTCCCATTCAAATATTTCACATCTTGACTCAAATAATTCTGTTCCAGAGAAATCTTTTATTTAAAACTACTTTGAGATCCTTGATCTTACCATCTTTAATCTCAAATGCCTTTTTGACACTATTTTTGAACTCATCACGATCTCTCATATCTTTAACTGTCTTCTTTGACCAGCTAACCATTTTCTTACAAGACCTTTAGTGGGAATTGAAGTTAATGAAAGAATTCTTGAAATCAGCCTCATGCTTTACACACTTATCCATCACCATGGATACTAAATCTAATTTATGGTTCAAGGTGCATTGAAGCATCTAAAATCTTCAGTCAATGCTTGGAAAAATATGAATGGTCCCAACAAGATTCTTCAATGACTGAACAACGAAATCATGTCCAAGGGATGATGATTACTAATATAAAACTTTGCTAGGCGAGGGCTCTTTCTATAGCTCAAAAAGTTTTCTCTTTTAAGATCCACCAGCTTCCTTATTCTTTACCATAACTTTAGTAGGTGTATAAACAACCACCTGTTTACCCTTATCAGTTTTCGAAAAGGCTTCCTCATCAGGAGATTCTTGTTCTATGTTAGAAAGCCGAACGATTTCATCTTCATCTAGCTGCTCCTTATCATCTCTTGCCTTAGTGTCCTATGGGTGTATGAAATCATGATTAGAACATTATTCTTCATACAACATATTCACCTCTTCAATCTTGTCATCTAACCCAGGAGTAGAAATCTTTGAAGATTCATCTTGAGAGGTTTGGATTGACAGCTTCTCGGATGGAATTTACTTCTCATGAAAGTCTTCCACTTGATTAATCAAATCTTTAGTATCGCCACTGCCTTCATTTTCATTTTCTTTTTCTCTTAATTTTTCTACTTCTTTTTATATGACTTTTTCCGAAGTCACAAACTTCTTTCTAGGGGTTTCAGGTATGGGTTCTACCATGAAGGATTTTGGTACCTGAATAATCTCTGATTCTTTATCATCATCCTTTAAATGAGATTGCACAATCTCAGATTCAGTCAATTTCTTCTTTATCTTCTGTTCTTTAGCTTTCTTTTAAAGCTCATCAGTTGTCTTCTCTTTTAAGGATTTTTCTTCAGCATGATTCAAACCAAAACTTGGCTCCCTTGATTTCCTGTTCTCTTTGTCTTCTCTCTAATTTGTAATTACCTCATCCAAATATGTTTTTTTATTCTTAGGTTTTGGAGGTGTGGATTGGATTTCCTTGTACTTTAGAGTTTTTTCCTTCCACTACTACATCCTTCAACTTCCTCTTCCTTCCTCCCTTTTTGGACGGTTTAGACCCTTCTTGTTTTCTTGGAACAGCGTCATCTACTTCCTCTGGTAAATCATAAAATTATCCGGAGTCTGGAGAAAAGCCAATGCTCATCCTCTTCAGGGTATCATCACTGACTAGCATGACATTGCAATCCCTTGGCTTCGAGCATAAAATAATTTTAAAAGATTCTAAGAACCGAACAATTAACTTGGAGAGAATGGCTGGATAGATGATTATTTGAGCCTTCAAGTTTACATTTTCAAAATTCTCAATCGTAATGAGAGTATTCTTAACCAGATTGATCTTCCTTTGGTTCGCTATGAAATCCAAGATAAACATGTCACTCTTCTTCAATGTGTCTTTTCCACCTTTTCTTGGAATTATGAATCCTTCAACCCATAATTCACGAATCTGATAATTTGTAGACAAGTGAGTGATCATCGGAGTCATTGCATTGGAGAGTCCAAGACATTCCATAGACTTCTCCTCAAAAAAATATCCTTTGATATCTGGCAACTTATGAGAACATAACTCAGCATCCCCTTAGTATGGAATACCAACCAAACTAGCTACCTTAGTATACAAAAGAGCATAAGTCTTTTCATAGCTCTTGAACGAAAACTTCTCTCTACCTTCTTCTTTAAAAAAACTGACTGATTCATAAAATTCAACTACCAAGTTTGGATATACTAAATCTTGAGCCCCTGGCATCGATATGAAAACACTCTCCCATCCATTCAGCTTAAGTTTCTTTGATATGATCAAATCATACTTAGAGAAGATGTTCGGATACACCAACCATTCCCTATAGACATGCCACTCTGATATTGGCTTGACAGTAGACATATCTTTTTGAGAAGATTCTTCTACAAATATTCAGAATTGAGAAACCCTTGAAAAATTAGATTGAGCTTATGTAGATGGGAAGAACATAAGAACATGAGAGCTTGAGATTTGAGGTGGGAACACCATCGGGGGTTCCTTTATATAGGCATTTGATTCGACGGTTCATCTTCCAAACTCAATAAAATGGATGAAAATCCTTCTGATCAGATCTGAATGTTGATATGATAGCCACAAGGAAATTTTGGATCTGATATTTTGTGGTTTTTTTTAATAAAAACAATCGGATTTAATGAAAATAGAATCCAAAAAATTTTAAAACAAAAGAAACTAACATCAATTAAAAGATGATTATGAAAACTTAGGAAAGGAAACATACCTTTTGGATTTCTTGGAATATTATTCATATTTATGAAAAAAATTTCTTGAAGAACTTTAGATTCTGAAAATTTTGATTACAAAAAAAAATTAGAAATCAAAATCTCCATTACGAAACATTTAAGTGCGAAAATATTCATAACAAAAATTTTAAGACTATGAAAAAATTTTAGACTATGAAAATCTCCATTATGAAAGATTTGAAAAAATCTGGCTACAAAAATTTCCATTACGAGGGATTTTGATCTAACTAACAAGCAAATGTACTCCCCCTATGAAAAAGAGATTATTAATGTAAAGAGATTGGTTTCAATAGAAATTTAACAAGGATTTTTTACTTTATGGTTATCATTCCTAACTTCTGTTTAATGTATTCAAATCAATTGTAGGGTAAAGATTTTTTGAAAATATCATCAAGTCGATCATAGGTTCGGATAAATTGTAGAATGATATCCCTTTTTTGTGTGTGATCCCTAAGAAAGTTATGCTTAATATCTATGTGTTTTTCATGGGAGTTATGTGCAGGGTTTTTACTATGGGAAATGGAACTAGTATTATCACACAGAATTTGTGTTCTGGTAAAACTCATACCATAGTCTGTGAGAGTGTGTTGTATTCACAACACTTGAGCACAACAACATCCAACTGCTACATTTTCGGCTTCAGCAGTGGAAAGTGAAACTGAGTGTTGCTTCTTGTATAGACAAGAAACTAATGAATCTCTTAAGAAATGACAAGTTCTGGATGTACTCTTTTTATCCATTCTACATCCACCAAAGTCAGCATCGGAAAGACTCTTTAATATAAAATAATTTCTAGAAGTATAAAAGAGTCCTAAATCCATGGTTCCCTTTAAGTAGCGAAAAATAATTTTCACTACCTTTAAATGTGATTACTTAGGATTGGAATGGTATCTTGCACATAATCATACTAAAAACATTAAGTCTAAACGACTAGCTTTCAAGTAAGGTAAACTTCCTATCATACCTCTAAAAGATTTTTGATCTACTGGTTTCCCAACATCATCAAGATAAACTGTGGTTGAGGTACCAATGGGAGTACGAATACTCTTATTGTTTTCATATCCATAATTTTTAAGAAGATATTTAATATAATTTTGTTGGGATATATATATTCCTTCTTGTTTTTTAGAAATTTAAAAACCAAGGAAAAATGTAAACTCACCCATCATACTCATTTCAAACATATATTTCATTATATCCACAAACGAATCAGTTAAAGATTACTAAGTTGAAACAAATATAATGTTATCAACATAAATTTGAACGATCAAAACTTTTTCCTTATTTTTCTTTATAAAAAGGATTGGATCTTCATTTCCCTTAACATAATTATTTTGAAGAAAAAATCATGTAGGCCTTCATACTAAGCTAGAGGGGCTTGCGTAAGTCCATAAAAATATTTGGTATGTTTATAAACATGTTCAGGATGTTTTGTATCTTCAAAACCAAGAGGTTGTTCAACAAAAACATACTCTTGTACAAAACCATTAAGGAAATAATGTTTTACATCCATTTGAAAATGTTTGAAGTTGAAGAATGTTGCCAAGGAAAGTACAATACTAATAGATTTAAGTCTTGCTACAGGGTCATAGGCTTCTTCATAGTCTATTCCTTCTTATTGATTATAGCCTTTAGAAACCAATCTAGCTTTATTTCTTACTATAATTACATTTTCATCACATTTATTTATGAAGACCCCTTTTACACTAGTAATAGAAGTTTCTGTAGGTATTTCAACCATGGTTCCGACTTTATTCCATTCGAATTCATTTAGTTCCACTTGCATAGCTTTTATCCAATCATCATCATCTAAAGCTTCATCAATGCTTTTAGGTTCTAATTGTGAAAGTAATTGTATATGTTCTACTTCATTACTTAAATAACTTCTAGTCATTATAGGTTGATTTACATCACCAATAATAATATCCTTGGGATGATTCTTAAGAAACAACTGATCTGGGTCTTGCAAAACCTATTCATCAACATAGGGTAGGAAATATTCTTGGGTAAATGCTTTAGAAACTTCTTCTTGGACATTTTCCTTATCATATGGTTCTTCAAAAAAAGGTTGATAATCAGTTTTTGAAAACACATCAAAAGATATTGGTAGGGGTTGTTTAAAAACAAAGGGATCAGTTTCATAAAATTTGACATGTACTGTTTCTTCAAAAATACATGTTCTTTTATTAAAAACTCTATAAGCCTTAGAAGTTGTGAAGTACCCTAAAGAAATTCCTTCATCAAATTTTGGTGCAAATTTTTGAAGATTATTTTTAGTATTCAAAATGAATACCTTGCAACCAAAAACCATAAAAAAGGAAAGTTTAGGTTTTCTATAATTTTATAACACATAAAGAGTTTTATTAGGAAAATGTCTAATCAGAACATGATTTATAGTATTAAAAGTGGTACTCACACCTTCAACCTAAAAATGTTTGGCTATAGAATATTCACTCAACATGGTTCTTGTTATCTATTGAAGAATTCTATTTCTTCTTTCAACAACCCCATTCTGTTGAGGTGTTCTGGGTGTTGAGAAGTTTTGAGTATTGCATTTTCTACTAAAAAAAAGTTTCAGAATCATAATTTTGAAATTCTCCCCCATGATCACTATGGATAGTTATCAAAGGAAGTTTTTTCTAATTTTTATCTTGGGCACTAAAACTTTTGAAATAAGAAAAAGCATTAGATTTCATTGCTATAAAATAGACCCACGTAAATCTAGTGTAATCATAAACTAAAACAGATACATAATATTTTCCTCCAATGCTTCCAGTTTGTGTTCGTCCCAAAAGTAACATATGCACTAACTATAATGCATCAGTGGTTGAGACTTCACCGACTGATTTAAAACATGAATTTTGTTGCTTCCAAATTGACAAGGATCAAAAACTTTTGAATAATCAAACTTGATCTCCAGTAGATACTTAAATAGTCTTTTCTTAGAGAGTTTTCATAGGGTCCTAAGGTTACAATGTTCTAATATTATATGTCACAACCAAGAATGATCTTCCATTGCACTAAGGAAAGGTAGGTCTTGGCTCGTAAGGCCTTCTATATTTAGTGTGTAAACATTCTCTTTCCTATTGTAAGAAAGAATATACTCTTCCATCGAATTGTGTACTAAGCACTTGTCATTCCTAAAATTCACAAGGTAATGTTCATCACATAATTGAATTATGCTAATGAGGTTTTGATTAAGACCCTTGACAAATAAAACATTTGAAATCAATGTTTTTCCAAGAAGAATGATGTTACCTATACCAATAATTTCTCCCTTAGCATTATTTCCAAAAGTAGAATTTCCTTATTACGTCTTGATAATCTTTTAAATGTAGTTTTTGTTACCAGCCATGTGCCAGGAACATCTAATATCCATGTACCAAGTATTGTTGTTTGTACTTTCTTTATTTTCATGAAATTAAGAGTGTTAGAATTTCGTAACAAAAACATTCTTGGATCCGGAAATTTCAGAAAGCAAAATCTTAGATACCCAAATTTTCATAGAAAATTAGGATTTATTAAAACCAAAAGATTGATCATGGTTTAGTGAACAATTTTTAGCCCAATTCCCATCACACTGACATTTAATATGGAAGGGAGCACATTGAAGAACAAAATAATTTTTACTAAAAATCAGTTTAAACAATTATAACCAAATCCATAATTATTTCTTAGAGGTCGGATTTGAGAATACATCGTATCAAAATTTTCCTTCCATAAGGTAAAGTTTGATAAAAACTTCTTCAAGGAAAATATTTCAGATTTCATTTTGATAACTAAGTTCCAATATTCCAAAAAATTTGTTTTGGAACTATAGTTAGACTCCAAAAAACATTTTTCTTAGAAATTAATTTTTCTAGATCCTTAGAAAGTTTATCCTTTTCAGAATTTACTTCCTCAAGGTTTTTTGAAATACTTTTCAATTAAAAATTTTTCTTATCAATATCTTTAGAAAGATCTGATATTTTCTTAGAAATTATAGAAATCCTAGAATTTACCTCATCATGATTTTTGTTGAGTTTTGAATTCTCATCCCCAAAGAGCATAGAAAACCTTGAAGCTTCTTCATAAGTAGGTAAAATATTATCCTCATTAGAAGAATATTCTTCATCTTAATATTCATAATATTTACTCTCACTATAGTTTTAATTTAATGATATATTGGTCATGCATTCAGCATTGTGTACCTTAGACATTGAGCAATGATTTTCAATAGGTAGTCTGGATATTAAACCAATATTATTCTATCCAGAAGATTCATACTCTGATGATTAATCTGAAGAGTCTCCACCACTAGTACTCCAAGTGTCATTAGATTTCATAACATTCTTAGCTTTAGCTTTTTTGTAATTCTTTTTTTTCTCTCAAAATTATTTTTCCTTTCTTTCCTATCTTTTAAGCATAGGACAATAAGGTCTATATGTCCAACTCTCTTGCATTCATAACATGTGACTTCTGAATAATTCTTATATTTCATTTCTTTCTTCTTGTATCTGGATTGAATGCTCTTCTGTCCAACAATCTTGTTCATCCTTCGAGCAAGATTGGCTAACTCATTTTCTGAAGATTCACTTCCACTTGATTCAGATTGAATAGAAACATTATTAGATTTGGATCAAGTAACTCTCTCAGGAGTCATGGATTTCATATGATTTGATGTTGTAGTAAATGAAACGCTACCATTTCCATTCTTCTTCATACTGTTTTCTACATCTCTCTTCATTCTAGTCTCATGTTGAAGAAGATTTCCAAAACGTTCATCAAGAGAAATCTGAGTAACCTTCCTATTCTCATCTATAGCTGTACTCTTGGATTCCCACTCATTGGGCATGATGTCTATGATCTTATTCACAATAGCTTCATCGTCTAATCCTTTATCAACCATATATTTTAGACTATTAACAATAGTCATGAATCTCTATTACACCTTACATATGGTTTCTCCATAAGGAAAGCAAAAACCATGATATTCAGCTCTGAGCATGGCTCTTTTAGTTTCAATAAATTTGGAAGTTCCAAATTTAGTAACTTCAAGATTCTTCCATATAAAATTTGTTCCTTCACAAGATGAAATTTGGCTATATATATTTCTAGTCATGGAACAAATCAATGTATTGCATACATTATAATTCAGTTGATATTAATTATTTTATTGGTTATTGAAAGTACTAACTTCCTTGTATGGTATTTTATATCCTCTAGTAAGAATGAAAAAATCATCTACTCCAGTATTGACAATGAATGTATTCACGTGATCTCTTTAATATTCATAATCATTTCCATCAAAAATATGTGGTCCAGTTGGATTTAGTTTGTCAATGGAACCAACATTGATTCCTACCATCTTAAAGAAAATCGTTCCACACAAACTTATTAGTAATAAATGTCTGTAAACAAGGAAAATATTCCTTAGCAATGAAAACATAGAATAATGAAAAACTTGAGAAACGAAAACTTATATGTGAATATAAGTATTTCAGTTACCTCCTATGATACCAATTATAGGATAGAAATAATGAATAAAGATGCTGCTTGTAGTATCTAAGGAATCTCAATATACAAGAGGGGTGAATTTTATACTTTAAAAATTATTTAGAACTATTAAGTTTGGTTAGAAAACATTTTATTGTTTAACAAGGTTAAACAAGGTAATTCACAAAACCACTAGTTTTTCAAACTTTCTTGATTTCGGAAATATGATTCTGAGAATGTAATTCTGGTAATGTGATTCCAAAAATGAAAATTAACAAAATTTTACAGAGATACATATTCTAACTTAAATAGTATAGAATCTTATTAAATTAGAGTATACAAGTATAAGAAAGTATAAGATAGTTATACTTTCCTCAACAATCAAAATGCAGTGGAAACTTGAAACAAACAAATAACAAGTAATAAATCATTTAACCCAAAGTGTAGGGTATCCAACAACCTTGGATAAAGGTCCCTTGATTTATACTTTCAAGAAAGCTTGTCTTACCCACACCAGGGTAAGCCCTCGATACGAAGATCATAGTCTGTCTTTCTATCCCTGCAATCCCTCATCGTCAAGGTAGTCAGCACCTCCGTCTTCTTTAGCATGGAAGTCCTTGAACATTAAGGTAGTCGACACCTCTTTCTTCCGATCCTTGGAAGCCCTTGAATGTACTCAGCAACATTCGGAGTCACACGAAGAAAATATGAAAAAGATTTTCAGAACGTACAATGCATAAAAATTCTATCTCTAGAAATCACTTCAACAGCAGTTAATCTCTAGAGTCATATAACTGTTATCAAAAAGTACTCATCTCTTTCAAATGAGATCTTGTTTATAAGAACTTTCTCAACGGTCGGCTCCCTCCTCCAACGGTCATATTTTTCCTTGAATTTCGGAGAGACCTGTACAAATTTCACTCAAACAATGGTTAGTTAGTAACTGAATGCACGATGTCGTTTTATAACTAAAATAAGTGAAAGAAAGAATATGATTACATAACAAAAATCATTTTTCAGAGTGTAAGGAAAAATAGTTTAGAGCCTAACCAAAAACACATTCTTTGTCTATAACACATAGATATTCGGATTTTTTCTTCAGAAGAATTTGGAACCTGAATTTTACAGAATTCTGGAGTCTGAATTTCAAGGAAATTCAGAATTTGGAATTCAGTATAATTCAGAGTTTGAATTCATAAGATTTCGGAGTCTGAACTTACAAAAGATAATAGTCTGAATTCATAAGAGTTCAGAGTCTGAACTTACAAAAGTTCGGAGTCCGAATTAATAAGAGTTCGGAGTCTGAACTTACAAAATATCGGAGTCTAAATTTATAAGAGATCGGAGTCTGAACTTACAATGTTTGGAGTCTGAATTCAGAGAATTCAGAGTCAGTACTCAGAAGAGTTTGGAGTCTAAATTCAGAGAACTCGGAGTCAGAACTCAGAAGAGTTCGGAATCTAAATTCGGATCCTGAAAATAGAATTCCCTATATATAATTATTATAAGATTCCAGGCTTGTTGGATATGAAACTGATGTTTATACTTAGAGACAAAATGATCAATGAAAGACTTGGTAAGGATAAATTTCCTTGGTGAAGGAAAATTTTCTTTATGAAAGTAATATATAAGGTAAATGAAATTTTCCTTAAGATAAGGTGTTTGTGATTTTCAAAACATAAATAAATGGTATAGTCATAAGAAAACCTTATTGACTCAACAATCTCCCCACACATGAAGGAAGGGAAAACTCATAAAGAAACCTTATTAACTTAGCACATTCAACATCAACAGCCTCTTTCTTCACCTTGCAATCACGAGCTTGGTGGCCTTTTTACCACACTTATAATAGATTCCCATTCGCTTAAGGCAAGTCCCAGGGTGTTTCTTCCCACATTTACTATAGGATAGATATTCAACTTTTCCATTCTTCCCTTTATTTCCATTTCCAGAGTGTTCAGCAGATCTCTTCTTCTCTTCATTGGCTTTAATGTCGTAAGACTTAGAGAACTGTTTTTCTATCTTGATAGCACATGAGACAATATCTTCGTATGAAGAGAATAATTTTTATACTAATACTCAACATAAAAATGGTTTTAACCCATAAAAAAAATGATCAATATTAATTCATGGGTTATATATATAATCTGTAGCAATCCTCACTATCCATGTAATGTTAGCTTCATACTTTGTGACATTCTCATCCTCTTTTTGCTTCAGACTCCGAAATTGCCTTTCCATATCTACTCACTGTTCATGAGGAAAGTATTTTTCAAAGATATTTTCTTTAAACTCCCTCCATTCCATATTTTATACTTAATCATATTCTTTTGTGTTTTGAATCAATGACCACCAATGATCAGCATCTCAAGTGAGGCGGTAAAGTTCTATGACAACTTTTCCCTTTCGCTACTCCCCAAGGTATGTAATATTTTTTTAAGGAATTTATCCATTTCTTAGATACTATTGTATTTGAACCCCAATTGAATTTTGGTGGTTGTTTCCTTATGAAGCGATATAACATTTATCCTCCACGCTGTGGATCAGGGTGCTCTATACGGGTAAGTTTATTCTTCCTAACCTGAGTGAGTTGTACCGGTATGGTGATTAGCTGATCAGCACAGGCTGCGTCACCAGGTCCACTATAATTATCTTGAGTAGGAGGGAAATCCATACATGGAGTGCGTGCATTGATACAGTTTACATTCCTTCCACTAGGTGCTATTTCTAAAAAAATGTCATAAACTAGATTGGTTTATGAATCGAAATACACAATTCCAATCTTGTAAATCACTTAGCATAAATTGAACAGTTTATGGATATAATCGATAATAAAAAAATATGGATTCATTGAGGAACTATATACTCATAAACCCTTCATAATGGTTTGTAAAGAAAATTCTAATTATCCAAAGCATATCCCCAAGAGTGTCGTAACCAAGAGTGCAGCAAGGCCTGTTGTCGTGCACCCGTTCCCATTCAAGTCTAGCTAAAAGCGATGTTTTGGGGTTGTACCCCAAGGTACATCTATGCCAGAGCCACATCTACCTACTCAAATCCATACAGGGATATATATCTTGTAAAACTCATAAAATCTCTATAATACCAAAATTCTATGAAGTTCTTCTATATTAATCCTCAAATTCTATCTTAGGGATATGTGCTCTAATCAGAGTTTATCTAAATCTAGTTTCCAAGGATTTTACTAAACTTCCTCTTATACCAACTATAATTCCCCGACCCCAGTTACCCAGAGTCGGTGCATTTTTACATAACATTGTCATGATACAAAATGTTCATGTCTCGAATAACCAATGAGTTTAGTATCCTTGGAAGTACTAGATACATTCATAAGGTTTACATTACATCATAAAATGGAAAACTACAACAACATTGTTTCCATAGAAAACAATTAGATCCCATAGAATATCCCAAGAGGTCAGTCATAATATACATCTTTGCATCCTGGGAAAAATAAAATATAGAAAGGGGTGAGATCAAATGCACAATAAGGATAACAATATAGTGGAAACTTTCATAAATAAGCTTAAAAATATAAGGCAATGTATAAACCTAAAAAATCCTTTTCAAAATAAACTTCATCATAATATGGAAAATATAAATCAAAATAATTCCATTTACATACTCACATGGATATTCTACTAGTCAAATAATCACATGCAATATCAATAGCCACTTTTATAATGATGGAATGCATAATGCCAGACATTCCTAACCACATAGTCAAGGCCTTGGGCCAAGACTACAAATAAGTTTTTGTCAAGGCCTTGTTCCAAGACACTAGTTTTTCTCATGAGACCTACCGATGCATCGAGGAGCTATAGCAGGCTCCACCCATCACTTACTAAGTCAAATTCATTCCTCATATGAAAAGGTTTAAACATAACAAAAATATTTGTATTAAAACTAGAAAAAATAATGTTAATAATTTATCCATAAACCATGAATGGTATGAAATAAAACATCCACAATCAAACATATCACAAAACCTTAAATACAATATTGAAGTTTTGTATCATAATAAATCAAATTCAAACAAATTTAAAATCCATCAAAGGATGTCGACATAGATGAAATCAAAACCTTTTTAGAGAAATATCTCTTTCTATTTTGAAATCATTTATAAGTCACGTAATTATAAAATAAATCATTTATATTTGAAAATATTATTATAAGCTTGTAAGGGAAGCTCTGACGATGTTATAACTGCAGAAAATAGTTTCACCCGCCGTATAAGTTAAAAAACCATTCTTACCTTAATTTTTTCGAAAAGGCCATAAAGTACCTTGTTTGGAAAATGACGGGAAGCTTCCTTTATAAACATATTACAAAAGTAGAAAAGGGGTATAAATGAATTTAACCCATAGTCTATAAAATAGTTATAATGTTTTGATATACATTTTTAAGAAACATGGATTTGGATGATAAAGAGAACCCAGTATATAATTACATATAAACAACCTTGGATAATGAAGAGATTGTGAAATTAACCCTTACCTTGTACTTTTCCATGGTCGAGGGTAGGTCAAAATCATGTATAATGGGGAAATAATTGTTTTTAAGTTTTACAATAATCATATACATTAATATGATATCATATATGATCTTTTTAATATCGCTTTTTAATAATATCTTAGTATTATTTCCATTTCGGGTGTTAACTGATTCATTTTCCTTTATATGATTTTTTATGTAAGTAATGTTTATTATGGATAGGATTTATCTTATTCATATTCAGAATGATATTACGTCTTTAGACATTATTTTTAATCATCTAAGGAAAATTATTCTTGAATGGATACGATAGGAAATGAATCTCATCGCGTTTGTGGAGACGGTAATTCGTACGCACGAGCGACAATATCATTCTTTTGATATTACAATAATATATAATTGGATATTATATAATATATACGGAATCATTATCATTTTATATTTATTATTTACATCAATTACACATCATTATTATACCCATCCAAAAATAATAATGTATTGAATAACAATTACACCATGATGTGGAGATGTTAAGCCGTACGTACGCACGTATGGTGAAATTTCCTTCAAAGGATGGATAGAATAATGAATTTTATTGTACCATATTTATAATAAAATCACATTATATAGAATATACTGCAGTTATTATTTTAGTATGAAAACAACAAAGAATGAGTAAGTGGAAGAAGAAATGAACTTGAAAGAGGTGAAGAAATATTTACGTATAATTTGAGTTCTTTCTTTTGATTTGATCAAAGGGGATACTTAGGTTGGATTTCTGACTAAAGGAAGGCCTATAAAATGAAGGAAAAATAGTTTATAGGGTGTTTGGGAAGGGGTTGGCCGAGCCAAATGGCTTTGAATGTGTAAATTATAGAGAAGGGGAAGTGCCCTTTTAAAAGAGGGGTGAGGGGACCTTAGGAAAAGCTAGAAATATTATTTTATAATAAAATAATTTTCGATTTCTAATGGCTCCGAAATAAATTATTTAATGCATAAGGTTGGGTTTGGTTGAAAACCACTCAAACAATAGGTTTTATAATGGTTTGGGTCAGAATATTAACTTTATCTTTAATATTTAACTCTTAGTTAAATAGTTTGACATTTACCATGTCTTTTTGTATTTTTATATTATATGGTTAATTAACTTAATATAAACATCCAAGAGAACCCCAAGTGGTTTATTAATGATAGAAATATCATTATATAAGTCTTTTCGCCTAACCGTAGATTTTTAGGAATAGAATATTAATTAATAATATAATATTTTTTAAAAAAAATTTTGATGTCAATTTTGACACCATTTGGTATTTTGTTTTTCCTAAATTCATAACAGCATTATTACATAGAAAAAAAATTCATCTAACCAACCATAACATGTTAAATTAACCTAGAATATTAGTGGAATTCATAAAAACTTTCAAATTACATTTATTTGGATATTTATAATATCAATTATTTTAACATTTCATTAATTAGGTAATTACTGCATCATCATTGTGTCATAAATAAATTTAATTATTTAATTTCTAAAAATTATAAATAAAATACCATTATGTAGGAAATATTTTTATCTTTCTAATGAATATTTATAGTCAAAGTTATATTTTGTTTATCCCTATATTAAAAATTGTTTATTTGTTAAACTTTGAATTTATTACTTTTAACTCTTCTTTGAATTAAATAATAATAAATATACTAATCTAATCCAAGTGGACTTAAAGGATCATATTTTATTCCTAAAGTATTTTTTGGTTGAATAACACTTATCAAATCGAATTAGGACATGTGTTAGGGTAATAATAATATCATTTTTACCCTTAATTGCCCTATTTACTTTTAACCGTGGTAAATAATAGTAAAAAGTTACTATTCACCAAAAATTATTTTCATCTTATTAAACCACATTTTACATACTGATATCAACCGTGTCTCTCATATTTTTGAAATTCAACTCATAGAAGTGGTAAAATTATGTTTTATTTAAATTTGGAAATGCTCCTAGGTGGTAGGTAAAAGATGGTAAATAGTTCAATAAAATTCTGATATATTTAAAATTATTATAAACTGACTCCAATGAATTAAATTTAAATTAAATAGGTATTATTTATATATTTTGACCTAAAATAAATTTAAGTAACATAAATAATTATTTCAATTAAAATACGGTTTTAAACTATAAATCAGTGTTTTTCACTATTCATCAAAAATTGATAGTTTTCAGAAAAATACCAAAAATTCACCGTAAGCTAATTTTGATATTCCGAATCCATAAATGAAGACCATTTTGAATGATAAAATTTATTAAATTTCAAAAACTCGGTATTAATATTCATAACAGCTAGTTTGATTGGTTGTGGTGTGTTAGAACTCGAAGTTGCGTACAACACACGCTACTGTATTATTCAAAGAGAAGCGTACCATGAAAGTTTGGGGTGTTAAATTCACCCTAAGGTGGAACACTGGGCCAAATTAATCCCTTCTCAATGATTTCAAGGATTTTATTCTTCATTTCATGCAACTCAACCAAGGTCATTCTCTATAGAGTCTTTGAAATTGGTGTTGAACCTGGTATGAGTTTTATTTAGAACTCAACAACAAATTTTAGTAGAAGGCTAGGAAACTCTTTCAAAAAGACATAAATAAATTTTTGAACATTGAGAATATCATCGGTGTTGATTTTACCCCCAAATATTTTAGATAAAAAACCTTTCTAAATGGGAATTAAGAACCATATTCAAGATATAATCTCCACAAGAATTTCATACTTATCATCACATTGATGGATGATCACATGAGGGTTTGAAATATCAAATGTAAATTCCCTTCCTTGAAAACTGATGTAAGCTTTGTGTAGTGAAATACAATCCATGCCTAATATGACATTAAATTTATACCAAGGAAGAATGCCAATATTTGTAGGAATCACATTCCAACAAACATAAACTAAAGAGGAATCATAGACTTGGGATGAAATCGTCATATCATTATGGGTTTGCACTACTAATTCACCATCTAATCATTTTTCTGGAATCTTAAGACCCATATAAAATTCTTTAGATATGAAAGAGTTGGAAGATCCAAAATCAAATATGGAATTAACAGTTCTAGAGTAGATGATATGTGTACCTTTTACCGTATTTGTTTTCCTTCTAAAATAAGAAAGAGCGATTGCAAGATATTTCCACTTGTTCCTTGGATTAATAGGTTGCCAACGTAGATCATCATCACCAGCGCTTGGTTTTGTGGACTAATTAGCATAATCCTCATTCTCCTTATGATTGTATCAATGAAGCATGGTAGGTGCATTTTATTTCCTTTCTTATCTATTGACACTATTAGCTAACATATTTCCATCACATTGGAAATAAAATTCCCTATGGCTTCCCTTCCATACATAAAACATTTATTTGATCCCTTAAATAAATTTTTAGCAACTTCTCCCCACAAATAGAGCATAATTTAAATATCATCTTCTTCCCTTTATGGTTCTTAGAGTTTCTTCCTAACTATATATTTATTTTCTTATCAAAACCATGGGATTAATAAGTGAATACAACATACATTTCAACCTTCATTTCAAAACTCACAGTTACTTTGTAGATATGAAAATATCTTATGGACAGTTACCTTATAAGACTTGGATTTACCTCATTAAATAACTTATCAATATTTCCTCAGTTAGGATGATAATTCATAAAGTTTACCTTGCGTGTCTCATGAAATTATCCTCTTAGGTACCAACAGATTCATCATCCTTCTTCTTCAACAAAATGAATTATTTATCCATATTTGTTTGAATAATACGAGGAAATTAATAATTGAAAAATATGTTCTTGAACTCATCCCAATCCATGGATTAAATTTCATCTTGGTACCTATTAATCTTAATTAGAGTCCACCACTAGTCTGATTTCCCTTCTAACTGATAAATGGATAGAATTAATTTATCAAGATCTGAAAACTGAATGATGGATTATATATTATAACTAGTATTTATTCATTTTTCAGAAACAAGTGGATCAGAAGATCCTCTGAAATAAGATGAATGTTTCCCCATGAAAGAGTCAATATAATTTTTCCCGTCAATTTCTCATCTAGAATTCCACTATGAATCTTATATTGAGAAATATCTATGATCATTGAAATAATAATTTTTCATTCAATATCCTATAGCATTCAGTTTCATAGGAGTACAATCATTTCATTATCTGTCACCATCACCATTAATGTGGATCCTTCAGTTTCTAGCCATTGACTAAGTCTAAAAGCATAGAGTAGGAAATAGTTATCATAATGAGGAACCACACAATTAGGAAAAATAATTTATATGATGTCTAAGTTTTTACACATTCCTTAATCTATATAACACCTTAGTTTTATCGTAGGTAATTCATATTCATGTTATATTCAAATCCATCATAATGTTTCAAGAGTATTTTGGGAATTTCCAAATAATATACCCTGAGAGTGTCAAACTAAGTGTGCAGCAAGACCTATTTTAATGTACCAGATTTCCCCGAGTTAGGCCTAGGACATCTTGTTGGATTTTTTACCCATTGGTACATATGTTCTAGATCCACATCCACTTATAGTATCCAGATTGGTATATATTTCAAGGAATCTACTCACTCTATCATTTACCAAAATTCAAAGACATTTTTCTACACTTTTCTTTATCCTTATACTTATCCTTTTACATGACCTTAGAGTTCTCATAAAGGTCTTATCATACTATTTCCCAATGATTAATTATACCTTCACTCTAATACCAACTATAAAAACCTAGTCCCTACATACTTTAACATTACATAACTTTTATGGAATACTAAAAACATAACAGAAACAGACGCCAGAAGACCATACACGGGTAGTGCTATTGGAAACATGGAAACATGAACAATGGTACATATGTGAGTTATATTATCTCCCACTAAGTTCTTCTTGACTAGAAACCTTCTTATACACATCAAACTTAATACATATATCCATAACTTAGGGAAGTAAACATAAAAATGGATGAGATAGGATGCTTAGTAAGGGTAAAAAAGTGAGGCATTTAAGCATAAACATGAACAAAGCAGTATGGGACCATAATCAAAACATTTAATGATCTTACCCTCCATATAAAAGATAATAAAAATGAATCATGTCATAAATCTTTATAGTTCATATGACATGGATCATAATGTAATAAAAAACATAAGCAATGAAAGAATAACATAGGAATAAAACATGGAACTGTGGAAAACACATAAGAATATAATATGATTTCCAAAATAGTCAAGGAACCACTACCAAGACCATCTTAGTAGTATGGTTTCACTCACCATACCATCTTGGTTGTCATGGTTCACTCCCATGGCCATCTTAGTAGCATGAGTTCACTAAACATACCATATAGGTAGTCATGGTTCAATCCCATGTCCATGCTATTAGTCAAGGTTCACTCCCTAGAATATCTTAGTTTATCCCGTGATATATAAATATTTTCCCATTGCATTAGAGAGAGATATAGGTCCCACCCATATAATATTGAAATCATACAAACATGTGCCCCGAAATCTTAAACAGTCCTATCATAACACATGAAATTAAATGTGTTTCATAAACATTAAATCATTTCATATCCTATAAAAAATATATAGGATTTATAATCATTTCATCAAAAGAATATCTCATCAAAGAAGCATGTTTTAAAATAATATAACCCCTGAAAGATAAATAGGTTTTATAATCATCATGCCATCAAAACATAGACCATTGAATGAAATAATATGAATAGAAACATTGAATAATTTCCCTATAAAGGTATGTGTAACACCAACATATGATATGTTATATGGGAAATAATTTTGAAATATCATTTAAAATAACTTCTTGAGAAAAATTTCCTTCTTATTTGAAAAATTATTTTTAAAACTAAAAACCATTTGAAAACTATTTTCATTGAAAATAAACAGGAAAAATTATAATAGATTATTTAAAACACTTTGAAAACCATTTTCCTTGAATCTTTTAAAAAAATGAAAATCATTTCAAATTCTCTTTCCATGAAAACATACAAAATAATATTAAAACCATTTTGAAAAATAAACCCCATTAAAGAAATAGCATAAAATTTATACGTAAATACCCAAATATTTAATAATAAGAATCATAGAATGCATTCATTATTAGTATATACACCACACAAATGAAAATAGTGGTGAACATGGCATGTATCTCATATATATAAAAAGTGAGTTGAAATTCTCTTACCTTGTGTCTTGACTCTTGGTGTACTCATACTAA
The DNA here is from genome assembly GCA_963277665.1 of Viscum album. Lineage (NCBI taxonomy): Eukaryota > Viridiplantae > Streptophyta > Magnoliopsida > Santalales > Viscaceae > Viscum > Viscum album. The sequence continues at coordinate 1,317,401,964 of OY728136.1, read as the reverse complement.
ATTACTATATGATAAATATAAATTTTTTATAAAAATATCACAAAACCAATTTCTTATATCTAATATCATATATGGTTTGAAACAAAATAGTGATGGATCATGTGTTTCTTGTTTGATCCGTATAGGGGGTATAGTCTGTGATAGTTGCAGGTTGACTATCCTGGCCTATTCTGTTAGGTTGGGTAAGGGTAACTCACTCTCATTTGAGGTGATTTACATGTTCAATATGCTGAATTATTTCATTAAAAATAATTTTGAAATCTCTAAATCTTAAATAGACTCTATTCTCTTACATAATTCCATTCATGGGAGCGGTATAGTTCCCTGGGCTATATCTTATATCATTAGAAAATGAAGGAGAATCATTTGAGATGATATCAAAGTTACCCATATATGTATAGAGGGTAACAAGGCTACTTACTACCTATCCACGATGTATATTATTGTCCCATAGTGTTTGTTTTTTCTTGACTTTAATAGTTTGAAGCTGGAAGGTGTCAATATCATTTGAAGAGATGCCCTTCATTTCCACTATTTTAGGCCCCTAGATTTCATCCTCCTCTTCATCTATTCATGTAGAAATTTTATTACTTTTACTCTATCTTTTTCATTTAATAAAAAGTTACATGATGGTGACGTATTTATATAACCCTCTTATTAACAATTCAATGATAAAATTTCACTTCAGGTATTATTCACTTTGTTTTTTGTATATGTCTTTTTTTTAATCTTTGGTCCTTAAAATTATATCATGATTTACATAATTTAAATATGGATATAAATATCATTAATATTAATTACATTTTTATTATAATAATCTATAGTATATATAAGTATGGAATAGAATACATCGTTGCTGTAGATGGTAGGTTGTATGTACAGATGAACATTGTTTCAGTTTTATTATTGTATTGGAAGAAAGAGAGTAAATATCATATAAGTATATATCTATAAATAATTATTCTATAATTGTTATAAAATAATATATATCATATAATTTCACTAAATATCCTTAATATGTTCTATGTTGTGTGTGAACGAATCGCATCGCTTTGATGAGGTAGTGGTAAACATTTCCTAAAATGAAACATTCATTTTTACACATGATGGAAAGTATAAAGACATGTGTTGTAAAATAACTAAAGAAGATTAAATAAATTATAAATACAATAAATATTATATAAAAAAGATTGTCGATCATCATTTCCACTATGAGAGGAATTAAAGGAAGAATGAACAATATTTATTTTGTGAGGCGGTAGTCCGTCGTACACATAAACAGAATGTTCCCAACCCATTAGATGGAAGTGTGTGTATCTGTAATAAATAATTATTCTCATAAAAATGTCTTATTATATTTAGGATATTTTTGTTTTTTTATATTAATGGAATAAGTATATTTGAGGGGGTGGGTAATTAAAATAATATAAAGGATCTTGAGGGAGGATGTTGTCTCTTCTTTGTGTAGCTCCTTTTGGTTTTCACCAATGGACTTCTTTGGATTGATTTACACACAACGGGATGCTTTAAGGAATATGGGAACGATTTTTTTAGATATTGGTTGAGTTTATGTGGATTAAGAGGTTTCAAGAAGTGGAAGGATATTAGGACTTTTATAGAGGAGGAGTGACACTCTTATATTATTTTGGAAAAAGGGAAACCCCACCAACGTTTTTTTATTCAAAGTGGATCCAATAATTGTCAAAAGTAGATAAAAGGGAGGATATGGTCTAAATAAGGTCATAAATTGTCTTTTGTACAATTATTTAGGTCATTTTAGGCCTTATGGTTATGTATTAGTCCCCTATTAAGCTTTATTTAACCTCAAACATTATAATTATTTTTAATTATTTTCACTAATATTTTTGGTCAAAAACAAAGTTTAAGTTATTTTAAATTATAAATTATGATGATTAAAAATATGGAATTTATTCTTACAAATTCCAACATGTAAGTGACAGAGATTAATTTAAATACAATCTCATAGATGGAATGATAATGCGGGGTTTTAAAGTAAAAGAATTAAAAAACTCGCTATTTTTTATAGTCAATTTGAAAATAAAATGGATTAAAATGCCTAAATTGGATGTATTGATGAAAATTTAATATAATTATTCATTAAAACAAACATAGAATATAATTTAACTATATAAATAAATTATATGAAAAAGTGGTTTTCAGATACATTTTAGCATTTTTCCTTATTCATTAAAAAATAAAACTTCCCTAAAAAATAAAAAAATTCCCCCTAACCTAATTTTTATATTTTTATTTAAAAAATGAAGTTTATTTTAAAATATAAAATTAATAAAAGATCCAAAATTTAGATTTAAATTCATTTCACTATCAAAAGGTTGTAAACATAACTTAAAAAAATATAGGTTTTTATATATATATATTTGTGTTTGTTCTTATTTTAGGCTTATCGAATATAATGAATGAATATAAAAAATTACTATTTAATATAATATATATATATATATTAATTTATTATCACCCACTAATTGTAATTAATTTATTTTTTTAGGATTAAAAAACATTGTGAGTATACAATTAGTTTTCTATAAAAATATTCCTGTTATATTCAATTTATTCGTTGTAACTAATGAATTAATTTTATATTTGTGTATACCATAGGTTTTCCTAAGTTTATAATTACTTTTAATAACCTATAACTTATCAACTAATTTAAGTCTTAATATTTAATATTTTTATAATATATTATTGTTTGGTAAAACTCTGTGTTCTCTGTAATGTATGCCGAGTCGGTTCTATGTGAATGGAATGTTTTACTCACTACATTGAAAAACATCAATGAAAATTAATTCATTCAAAAAAGTCCAGAAAAACATGGAGTATTACAATTCCAAACTTATAAATAAAAACTTATCCTTTGTTAACCATGATGAAAACTAAAACAAGAAATCCTTAATTAAAAAACAAGTAGCACCAAACCCTAGGTCTTTGATATCTTCATATGGAAATAGGAAGAGAGGAGAAAAAAGAGTTATAAATAAGATAAATTGGGTCATAACCTTGAAAAAAACCAACAATCAAATGGGGTAGCTATAAATCAAAAGATAAGGATAGGGAAGTCGCGTGTGGCTTTTCTCTGGTAATGAAACATGGGGGAATGGGAAGAAAGAACCTAAAGGGGTGTTTTAAGTTAACAAGGAAAAGATGGGAATTTAAACCATTTAAAAATTGAAATATATAGACCACGAAGTGGTATTATGTGCCATAGTGCAATTCCCTGACCAAAAAACCCATGTGTTGTTGCCCTCTAGAAGTACTATGTAGTTTTATTGAGTTATAGGGCCACTAATCCGAGTTCCCCATACCAACATATACAACCTAATGGTTGCAGTGTGGTCTATCGATAAGAGGGAGGGAAAAGATGTTGTCTCCCTAGGCCATGTCATAGTTTACTACACTTTTGTAAGGGTAAAACTAGTTATACTTATGAAATTATAGTTCATAATGGTGTATCTATATATTTTATGTTATAGACCACCATATTGAAATCATCTAACCCTTACACAACACCCATATATTGAACCCACTACGGTGGAGACTAAGGGCTATGACATAGTTCTTTTTTCGAAGGCACTAAGATGTCACAACAACACCTATTATTGCATGTTAAACCTAAAGGATTGGGGGATACAATGTATCAAAATTATTCTATACTATGTCATACTACATTCTATTTTGTTAAAAAACAATTCCACCTAGACACTCTAAAAAAATTCAAAAGGACCAAGAAGACTAATAAATGACATAAAAAACTAGAAATTAATATTTAGGTAAAATAATATAAAATGTGATTTTAGTGTTTGAAAATACTATTTTTTTTACAAAGAGATTCCATTAATGAGATTTTGAGCTAGTTTTAAGCGATTGAGAATCCCCAAATGTTAATTGACTAAGCCCTGAAAATATTTGGATAATTCTAGAAATGTTATACTGGATAAGAAAAATGGAAAATTGAGGAACACTATTCACTGTATACAGTTCGTTAGAAATATCATATGGTATAAAACTTGAACTTCATAATATACATTTAACTAGAAAACCCAAAGATTTGGAAAATGTATGAAAGCTGTGATGGACTTTGTAGGGTAAAAATCCACTTCATAAGGTACCTTTTTAAGGTTTAATAAACATTATAGTGTACATAGACCCTACATAGAATACTTTTTAATGTTCTAGGGGAATTAATATGGTACCTAGATGGGAAAAGGAATATCATAGGGTATAAGATCACTGTAAGGAATAATTAACCCTATGATGAATCATATGATAAAATGAACCCAATGAAGAAAGAGAAATCATACTGTAAGGACTTCGTATAATACTTCTTATAATAACCAATATATAATAATAATTGTTTCATGAGATGGATATAATATAAGATGATTATTAATAAAATAAATCCTTGTAATATAAAGTGATAACACTTGGTAAGTGAAGTGAATAATATAGAAAGTTTCATATGAAATGTTATATCTTAAAAAATAGTTTTTCAAGACGTATCTAAGATTATATAGGATGATTCATTCTATGATATTTTTTCTATTATGAAATAAATGATGTCTAAATTTATGATATATTTTTAAGATATTATTCATGGGTTAAATCTTCACAATCACTAAATTTTATCCTCATTCATGATGGGGAAGATAACTTTTCCATGTCACAATGAAAATGTGACACCCCAATGTTCAATTCCCATATGGAGTATTAAATATGATTTATGATATGATATTTTCATGGGGAATATGTTTTGATGATTGTAATTTCACATGAATAATTAAATTTTGATTATTGAGTTATAATTAAAAAAATAAAACCTTGGATAAATTTGATGTATTTAAAATAAGACTAGATCCTAACATAATTAAAGTGGAATTTCAATATCCAATATAGAAATATTATTTGAATAATATTTATTATTATTTTTGTATTATATAACCAGAAAATGAATAATATGGAATGAGATTAGATTTATTATATTACATATAACTTAAAACCTAAGAACATCTACTATGAATTTATGAAAGGAAACCATTTCATCTAGGAATCCTTGTTTATCGAATAAGAAGAAAATTATAACATTATTACTGTAGTGGTGAAGCCAAGAGGGAAGATAATGATAAACCTCTTCTTGAAAACATATGATATAATATAATAATAAGATCATGTGAGAAAGACCTAGAGATCATTTGAAAGAATAATACATGTTGAAATAAAGATGAGCATGGTCATCATTCCAGTACACTTATAGATAGGGGGACTAAGACCTGTTCACGAAATGTGTTTAAGAAGACTAAATGAAGAACTATCAGGAGAAAATATATATACCTTATAAATATATAGTAAATAGATTTTTAGCATATAACTTCAACTTTTGAGGGATAATATAAATAACCCTAGGTAAAGATCCAGGTGTAATCAATATATTCAAATAATTTCAAGAGATTTTATACCAATATTTCTAAGAGATATTTTGTATTGTACTGAAAGTTTTTTAGTGGAGAAATTAGGTATTATAACATAGATTTAACGTTTAAAGGAGTTTAATTTCCTATATAAACCCTTTAAGTCATCATGTACTTTATTTTATTAATTCAAATTTCATATAATAAAGTGTTTGGTAACAGGAATAATTGGACTGATATCTTAACCAATCAAGTTGGATTATTAATTGAAAATTATTTTTAAATAGAAAATAGTTCACTGATTCACCCTCTCCCCCTCTCAGCAATCTCAGTATAATTTAACAATATAAGTGGTATCTAATATTTTCATAATATTAGGTTCCATATACCCAACTAAACAACTATTTTTGGTTTCCATTAACATGTTTATAATGAGTTATTCATGATGTAGACCTACCATTATAGTGTACAAATTTCTAAATCCACTATTTAAATGGTAATTTCCATAGATAAATTGTCATATAAAAATGTTATAACAGTTCAGAGGCTATAATTAGAACGTTGAGATACTACTACATTAACCTCAAACAAAATTCATACGGTATAGATACATCATACTGACTGGACACAATTTATATCTAATTATCAAGTGCTAGGGGTTCATAAGCATTGAGACTTATTATCATTAACCTCACACTTGGAGATATCTAGTAGGTCAGATAATCCGTTCGGACCCACTAATAGGAACACCATGTGTTTAAGGTGTCATTGGATGTTTCTATCTATGGATATGGGTATTGGTCTCTTGAATTGAGATCATTTTCAATGTGTTTCATTTGATTTCATACATTAATTAAATGAAAAACCCATGAAAATCATGTTTTGGTGAGGTATCTTGTGTTTGTGTGTCATTGGTGGTATGTCATTGGTTGAATGACCAAGATAGATTTTTACACTTTCAATTTTAGAATGTAATATCTCATACCTAGTTGATAAAGATGGTAATACCTTCATAAATCATTGTCCAAGGTTGTTGAAGGTATGTATTTCCAGTTAGATCAAAAAATAATAGAGAAATAAAGGATGATGAAACAAGTGTGTGTCCTGAATTATGAGATATCTAAAGATAGATAAATTATATTACATGATAAATTTACATAGGTTGGTTGTCATTACTATGACTCTTCCTTGTATCCTTAGAGGACTTTATGGTTTAATATAGTCTATACTTGGTTTATTAATAATATTAACTATTATTTATACAAGTTCCTAGAGGGTCACATGTAATATCATATTCTTGAATCATCCCTATTATGTTGAATATGTATATAGGATATTGTAGGACCCACCAGAGGGATTGAGAGTTTCCCAAGTAATCAATCACTGACAAATAATGAAATTCATTATTAGTTGAGTATAGAATTACTAGATTGGATTTATTTATTAAACTTATTCATGAGTAATTTGGTAAAATAAATTAAAATATTATATGAATGAAAATTATTTTAAATTTATATATTTATTTAATTATAGTAAGTATTTTGAGTTAAGTTAATGACAGGGTTTTATCACGTATCACTGTCATTATATTTTAAGGAGCTGAGAAAAACATAAATGACCTTAATTAAACACTTAGTTCATAATAATGTATCATTTACTTCTTATTTAGTGGGAATTTTAATTTTTAGGGACAAGGAAGCCTTTTCAATTATTTTTGACTGCTACTATATAATCAAGAAAGAAGAATTCAATCAGTGACTATTAATTCATTTGAAATGAGAGCCTACCTCTCCTCCCCTTCATAACGGGAGAAAATATCTCTGTGAATGTTTGACTTAGTAATGCCTCAGATTTATCAAAGGGACAGGAACAAGGTGATCATCTCGATGAAAAAAGTATTCATTTGATCTCTATGCTAGTACCAATAATTCTATGAAAGGTGTGAACATGGTTTTTTGGATTGTTTCTTATTTATCTAGTGGGGTTTGTTTATAAATCCTTTGAGAAACTATCACTAGAAACAAGTTTTAGATAATAATTTTTGATACAAATGAGATAACCATTCAGTTTAATTTTTATGCTTCAATTTATTCACATGATATCCTTATACCACTACAAGGCCTCAGATCACCATAGATGATAGGGTTCATCTTTCTAGTGATTTATTTTTTTTAAATTCCCAGTCCAAGTCATTATATTGTCTATCCAGGTACCATAAATTGTTATCATATAAATTGCTTTAATTTTATGATCCAAGAAAAAATAATTTTCATTAAACTATTTATATTATTTTAATTCGATCTCAATTGAATGGACTACACATCAATCTAATTTTAGAAGGACATGTTTTGGTTGTCAGAAATTATTGAAATGGATTATTAGAGTTTATTCAAGTATTAAAATATGAATAGAATTATATATATATATTCATATATATATTTTAGTGTTTTCTAGTGATAATTTAAATTCGGGCTAGGAACTGACTGGAATCCTATATTTTGGTGCCTTGAATGCTTATATCTAGTTGGTATGATTTCCACATAGCTGTAAAATTTCTAAAATAGTAAAAAAATCCACTTATTAGTCTTTTAGAAATTAGATAGATGTGTGTGGTTTTACAAAATAGAAATTTAGGGGGGAAACACAACCCTTGTGGTCTACAAGAGTATAAGAAATAGATAATTTTATTTTTTTAATCCCATCTGTTGATTTTGAAAAAAAAAGAGTAATAGAGGGGCCAATGGTTTGGCCTCCTCCTCCTCAAGAAGTACAACACATGGTACCTACACCATGGAGGAGATAATGCTGACACCTCACCCTAGTGTCACCCATTTCCCTAATCCTTAGTCTGCATATGCACTAAATGAATCAACATGTCACCATGGGTTACCTACTTCTATAGGTAACCATCAATGCTGCCCCGAATCCTCTTTCGTCTGTGACTGATGTTGCCCCTCCCACTATAGATCAATCAAACTCTAGAATCTATTGGTCTGACATCATGATAAATCTAACCAACACCACTAGACCAAAATCCTATGGCACTCCTTGGTCCACTCCCAAAGCAGGTCACACCATCCACATAATAGGAGCCACCACCAAGGCTATTCACTACCTCCCACGATCGTTACTATGCCCAATGTTGTCTTTTAGTCTACCTGAAGCAGACCTGCGTCTAGTCATCATCACTGTACAAAGAGGGTAACTACCCATTGATCCATGGTGATTCACAAAAACCCCAAATGATTGAAATCTTAGGTTATCTCTATCCACCCCTGGCTTATTAGCTGCCCTTGATGATTCCTCCTCTACCTGCGACTGTAGGCCTTTCTAAGGTAATCAGGCCTAGTTCGACAGACAAGCACACCTCTGTAGGTTCTATTTTGAAAAACTCACCCCATAATGGGTTAGGAAGGGTCTATCTAACCTAGAACACCCCTTAAATTGGTTTTCCCGGTCCGGTATGGGCCTACATGGGCTCAACCTGACCGGAATTGGGTTTGGGCGGGGTTTCAGAACCTTATTTTTTTAAAATATAATGAAAGTGGATTTATTATTTTTTTATTAAAAAAATAATAATATAAATATTATGAATAATTAAATTAATTATTTGTCTAAAATTATATTATTTAATTAATTTAATTTTAGAATTAATAATTAAATTATGAATTTGACTGAATTAAATTAATTTTTTTGAATTTAAATAATTCATTTAATACATTTAATTTTCATCATGCATTAAATTTTTTGAAATTTAATTTTATCATAAATTTATTTTACACATTTACTGATCTTTAGTAGTGACTTACCATTTTTATTTCTGGTTAATTTCATTTAATTATATATTACAACTTGCAGTGATATTTATAATATGATGTTAATTTTATAACGGTCTACACATCATCTTTTTTTGTCTAATATGTGTAAGTAAATTCACATGAATTTTAAATATATGTATTTTGAACTTATATAGAACCATAAACTATTTTCAAGTATATGGGTACATTTGAAGATGATGATGTAAGTCACCGACCACACCAAGTAGAGGTGAAATTCAGATGAGAAGTGGATACACTGGATAGGGGATGAGTTGCATCATGAGGAAAGACCCGACTCAGGTATGATACCCTTAGGTCATGTTTGACCCATTGAGTTTAAATGAATTAACCACATTTATATACCTATGAAAATATGGGTAGATTTATCTCATTTATGATTTTGTTTATTATTTTATGAATTTTCATGATAGCTAGAAACATATAAAATAATAAAAAAAAAGCAATTCATAAAGAAGTGATGAATTTTTTTTCTATTAGTGTTCAGTTTTGAGAATGAAAACATTGTATGAAAATTTTAATGGAAATGGACCACATTCATCGAAAAAAAACATCAATGAAATATTAAGTCGGACAAACTTTTTTCATTTGAATTTGAAAACAATCATGTGTTTGGGGTGATCTTAATCCATGGTTGAGGGTTCCTCCTACTACTGGGGAGTTCTTATGAGAGATATGATTTAATGTAACTAATGATGGAAAAAAATTATTATCTACACATAGAATTTTTTATCTATAGAGTAAAGGTTTGAGTAAATCAAATTTTCTTTGGAAGCCTGAACTTCACTTAACAGATCAAGGAGTTGTGAGTTAATGCAGTTGGCCAGTCAAAATCCTACCTTGAACTCTCTGAGTAGTGGTGTAGACATAGATTTTATGCTATGAGTATATTTTCATTGATTCTTTCCACTATAATAATCAAAAAACAGAGTATTATAATTCTATTATAGTGAGTTTCTATAGTTTGATAAAATAGTTGAGGACATTTAATGATTTAACTTAATCATTATTCTACAATCAGTAATCAAGATAAATTTACTAATATATTATTTTTTATATAAGATGTAAAGTAATACCACATTACATGGTATAATTTTTATTGGAAATATTCAATGATCTATCCATAATAATTTTCAAAGATTATTACAGTTACTTGCAAACAATACTAAGATATAGGAAATTCATGATGCTTAAGTCTCCAACAGGTGTTGATCCACCTTAGAAATCAAGGGTGAGAAAAAGTATTCTAAAAGACTCATTTATAATGAATATGATGGTTATGAAATAATTGTATCAACAACTTCTAATGTAATTTGTGGATAGAACATTAGTACATGGGATGGTATTACATGTAGTCTCATATATGAGAATATTGCAAGGAGAAGGAGAAGTGTAGAAATGAATAGGTGATTATTGCACTTGGAATATTTAAATTAATGGTTGGATCAAAATCTTTTAGTGCCTCATTTTCAAACATATTTTTCACCGAATATATCAAGATTTTTAAAATACTATAGAATAAATAGTATGGATAAAATTAATCATTACCTTTTTGGCAAGGTTATCCATGTAAATATGAACTTAAAGAAATTATAATTTTTAATTCATATAGAGAACAAGTTGAAAGAATAGGTAAAAAGTACAATGGAAAGAGTGATGTCAAGGGAACCTTTATAGCATCCTTCCAAGATAGAGGTGTTAAACCATAGATTATTTTCTTCAAATATCAGGAAATAAAATCTACAGAAGATTAAATAAAATGAACTTAATTGAAAAACAAAGTAATTTCTTCCTCATCAGATATGTTCATCAATTAATAGTAATGTTTATATTATACTTCTTGGGATTTAAAATACAATATGAAAATAACATATGTTTATTGAAATACAGAAACCATGTAAGTATATTAATGTTACTAGAATTAAGGTTCATAATACGAGGAGCTAAAAAAAGTGTGGTTCATAAGTCAACTGTGAGAATTACAAAACTTCTATATTTCAAAGTAAATGGCTCTAGTTGGACTTTTTTGATAATTACAAAAAAATAACCTAACATTTAAATTAGACACAGGGATACATTATTCTAGTTCATGAATGAATATTGTTTGTGTGGTTTAACACTCAACCAATAGTTTATTAATTATTGAATCATTAGACTATGTGATTGATAAAAAATGTAAAACTTATAACCAGTTGTGAAAAGATAATACATTATCAGGAAACACTAAACAGTTTTCAAGGATATACTCGGTATGGTTTTATACTATTTAGTGTTAAATAGCTTAGGTATCATTGACACACTTATGTACTTAGTTTTGGACAAAAAACATTATAAATAATGGTAATACATCACTCTTTTGGAACTAGTTTACCTCTAGAGCGTGAAATATGCCAAGGGTATGATAGTTTAAAATATACTTCATTATATTATTTTATGTTTTTATTATGGAATATGAATGTAATGTATGATATATTCATGGTAAGAAGATAATAGATTATTTGGGAATGTATGATGAAGTATATCTTGACCCAAAATTAATCGATCAATATAATGTAGCACAAAGTAATTACAAAATGTACACTACCTTATCCACATAAAAGTTATGATTTTAATAAGGATGATTGATGTTGAGTCTTAAATGTTATCATTGATCAATATAATATATTTTGGATTAATATCAAAACATTAATTTCCTTATACACATTATATACATGATTTAAGTAAAAGAAATATTAATGTGGAAACTTATATCCATTGCAGATACATCCATTATTTTTCAAAACAAGCAGTGAAAATAAAAACATTATCTCATAATAAAATTCCAACTCTCATGAAAAATGGATATCATGTGACTTATTATACGATAAATGTTACATCTCAATATTTATATAGGTATAGCCTCATTTAAATATTTCTTTTAATATATTGATTTTTTTTAATGACATGTTTCTCAGGTGTATGAGGAGACTTGGAGGGTGTTTTGAGGTCTTGGGACAAAAAATTAAGGAAAACCTAGCCAACCTATTAAAGGTTCATGATTGGAGCATGGTTAAGTAAATCGTGCATCCTTCCCAAGAAAACCAAGAAACCTTGTATGGTGGAATTACACTTGGTTCGTGCACGGTTAGTCGACTATGTGATGCTTCCCAAGTAACTGTGTGACCCAACTCACATTGGACAGTGGATTTCACATGGGTTTTGAATGGTTTTAAAAATCGTGGAGCCCATTAAAAGTTGGAAAATTTACTTTTTTTTTTGAATTCCACAATTTTATGTATCCCACCCAATTTTTCTTCTCTTTCTTCTACCTCGGGCCCTAATGACACCCCAAAACCTCAAGAGGTTCCATGGATCAATCTCCCTAGTATCTAGGTCATTTGGATCATCATCGGTTTCTGATCGAAGCTCTATGTATGTCTACTCTCCCAATCACATCTCTTTATTGGATTAGGGATTCTAACCTTGGATATCTTCCCCGGATGTACTAAAAACCTATTTTCTAGTGTAATAAAGGTTAGGTATTAAAATGGTGTTTGAATTTAGATATAAGGATATGGTTAATATTTTTTTCATCATCAGATTCAAGGTAGGTGATCAATATGTTATATCCCTTAGTTTGGATGTGGATTTGGGCTTGTGTTCTTGTGTTCATGGTTCCACCATGTTGTGAGATTTAGGTATTTATTGAGTTTTTCAATAATGGGTGTCTAAATGATTAAGTTAACACTTCATGATCCTCATTGGATGCATAAAGGATGATTTGAACAATTTAGGGCCACCCATGGGGTGAACTGATATTTCCAAACAAAAACATTGGTAAGGTTAAGGGAAGAGTTCTTATGTGGTAATGTAGTTCCCATGATTAGAATGTTCATATGTTAAGTTGAGTTGAAATAGGGGTATTGATAAATGTTTCTAGATTTGTATAATGGCATAAGGGATAATTCAATTAATTGTTAATGAGTTATTAAGATATGAAATAAAAAAGGGTAATTGGTTGATAGTCTAAGGAATATGAATAATAAATGTGTTAAGTCGATTAATTGTGATTATTATAAATGGATTATGAATTATGATATAAATTCCAAAGAGGGTTAGTGAATATGAAAATGATGAACTTGTTAAATGGGTAATGGCTTGGGAATTGAGGGATGTGTCAAATGGGATTTCGTAATGGAATTAATTAATATGTTAAATTAGTTAACATGTGTGAATTAATGAATATGGTAAATGGGTTGATGTATGGGAATTATTTAATATTCTTAGTGAGTTAGGCTTAATAAAGGTAAAGGGGATAAATGGGATAATTTATGGTAATTGAAGAATATTGGCTAATGTATGGGAATTGTTGAATATACATAATGGGTTAATGTAGGAGAATGGGAATTATGCTAAATGGCTATGTAATGAAAGTATAAAATGTGTTAATAGGTTATAGAATAATATCAATTACCCTGTTGATGGTTAGGGAATACAATTTATATTTGTATTAATTGTTTTTTGTTGTGATATGATATATGGGTGGTTAATGGATAATAAAGCATGTGCACCTTGCTTAGTAGCGTGGTGTATTGACATGAGGTTCTATGGCCACGGGTCGAGTTAGACTAAGGCTCTAAATTCCACCCAAAAATAAATGGGTTAAGGGGATGGAGGATATATTCCTCTAACAGTTTTATTCCACCCAGATTGAGGCTTCATGGTGAAGATAATGTGTTCTTGTAATGTTCTTATCCTTAGCGAGACAGGGAATTGACTTATTCCCTTATGAATAGTGATTGATTTCTTTAGACCCATGTGTAGCTAATGTATATTCCAATCCATTGGAACACGTGATAAAAATGGATTCAGTAAATTAGATGGCATAAAATATGGAAGTTGTAATAATAATAGAAACGGTTGAAGTAAATATATCTATCTAATTGTACCTGTGTTTTCCATTATTTTCTTTTCATTTAATTATTAATTAGGTGAACAATATATTTAGACAAGATATTTTTTAAACCCCATTTTTGGTGGCCGACTCATATTTACTCACAATCTTCTCGGGCACCTGTTGGATACCCCGGAAGATCTTATGGTTGCAATTCCGGACAAGGAAAAAGACCTTATGCTAGGGAGTTGAGTGGGGCTTGTGACATGCATGGTTAAGGGTCCGTACTTGGAGTTAGGTCCTTTTTAGGAATTCCAATTGTGGTATTTATTTTGGTTTTCTTTTACCATTCTACTATTAGCATGACATGACATGGTTATTTTGGTTTGAGATTTATACACAGTTTTGGGAGATGATTTTTTAATTCATGTTATTGGTATTCCATATTATTTACACTATTTATATTTTTATCTTCTATGGATCACTCTGGTAAGGAGTGTATATTCTCCCCAAATGGCTTATTATATCCTAGTCACAAGTCGACAACCTATGGCATATGGGCAGGTGTTCTTTAGGTCATGTGATGACTCGACTCGAGGAACTATTTTAGTGGATCCTGAGTTAGATTCATTACAAAGTGGTATCAAAGTAGTTGTCTTCTAGGGTTTTATTATTTGGGAATGTATAAAAAAGGATAGTATGTGTTATCCTTGATAATTATCTCATTATTAAGTGCAGGTAAACCATGTATTTGGGAAGACCCAAGTCACCCAGGGTGGGAATTGTTTTTCCTAACATGTGTTGTTATAGTTTAATGATATATCACTATTGGGTGATGCACATGTTGTGTCATGTGACTATTTTATGATATTTTCCTCATGGATATAATGGAATGAGGTTTTACATTCATGAATCCCTTTTAGGAAACTAAGTATATGGGTGTCATGCATCATGATTGGTACAGACGAGATGGGTGTGTGGGGCATGGAGAGTAGAATGAAATACACTTCATCAGGACTTTGAAGAAAATTGTGTTTAATAAATATGATGAAAATGGTTAAATAAAAAGAAAATTTAAAGAATGAGTAAAAAAATTGTGTCTAATGAATGGTTTAAATCTTTTAAAATGATTATTGTAGAATGTTGGGAAATGGTAAATATAACTAAGAGAAAAGATTAATGTTGTAAAAAAGATATGTTTTCCAGAGTTTTTTGACGAAGGACATGTGATTAAGCAAATTATTTTACCCCATGTTTTCCATGACTCGTGGTAGGTATAATAGAGGGTAGTTTTCTATGTTTCATGTTAATGATTAGGATGGTTTATTCAAAATGGGTTATTTAAGGTTGATAGGGTACGTTCTTCTTCATTGGTAGTTTAACCCTATCGATCATTCTTCTAATAGTATGTTGATGAAAATGTTTAAAATTATGGTCCTGAATAAGGTATGGAATTTCAAATATTTGGGTGAACTGGATTTTAAAATGGGAATTCTTGAGTTCAAAATAGTAAAGCTAATTATAAAAGGATTTGTAATGGTGGATCTTTTTGCAGAACTCAGTATTGGGTATTCTTTGAGTTGTTGATTTGACCATTTTATGGGTGGTTTGGGGTAGTGAGAGTGACCATGTTTGAGACATAGTATTTGGGTTGTGAGGCCTTGTTGGTTATGATATGGAATAGTAGTTGTGCTTAGCACACACTCGGTAGGTTGTGTCCTTTAGGACGTGAGATGTTGTTCTATAATTAATGTGTAGAAACCCATGTTCGTCATGATCATATGAGGTGCATGTTGGACCTTAATAATGGTACCTAGATATTAGTTTCATTATAAAGAGGGACCTTGAGAGTTATTTTTTGAATCCTGAAGAGTTTTTTTAGCTCGTAACACTGATGTGTGTGTTCTATTAGCTTTTTTTTGGTACCTAGAGTAATTTTTTGTTTGGTTTCCTAGGCACATTGTATATCGGAAAGGGGGATAAACTGTCATGCATGCACATTGATTAGTTCATATCTTGATTTATATTGTTTAGAGAGAGAATCAATGGGTTTTTCTTCTCGTTACTCTATTTTAGGGAGTTGGTATCATTTGAACTTCAAGCTAACATATGGGAGAGGTTGGGTGGGTTCCTAGTGATTTAGATTGTGTTTCATACATGTTAATGTTTTGGAATTTGATAGTGGGACACATAAAGTGTTACCTTCTGTGGGTCTATCCTAGAGTGCTAAGTGGGAAGGTTGATCATTTGATTATGTTACTCTAGTTATAGATATATGTTGACGGTTTTGGGGGAATCAAGGGTGACCTCATGGGAGGTTATCCCTGTGATGTGGTTGACATGTAATAGGAATCATGGGAGATGATTTAGGGGTGGAATAGATGCATAGTTGGTACAATCAAGTTTTATTAAATGTTATAGTTGGGCCCTGGTTCTTTTAGAAGGGCACCCACGTGTTTGTGGAAGGTTATAAGGTTTGTTCAAAGGTTTATATTATATAGATTCATGACCAATCTATTTAGATGATTATTAATGGAGGCCTCGATTTTTCATAGGTGAAATAATTAAGGGATAATGAAGCATGGTTAGATACTTTTGTTTTGAAGGTGACACCCGATGTTAGAGTGGTCATATGGATGATCATGTTTGTATAAATGGTTTGGTTGTTGGTTGAGATGTTGATGATGCCATATAACCAATGAGTTTGACTGACTATGAGGCATGGTTATGTGAGTAAGAGAGTTCTAGGCTATACTCAGGTGATGGTGGGATTGTGAGGATTATAGTCGGTGTAAGAGTAGTCAAAGGAAGTTTAGAAACCTTGAGGGCTCTAATAAGGTCCAGATGTGAGCATGTTCTGGTAGGGTTCTATTTTGACTAAGATAAGTGTTTTTCATTCCCTATGAAACCATGTTTGGTAGTTTTGTTATGTGAGATACCATTGGTTTTTATTGGTGTGGTGGAATGTTATGTTTTGATTGTTAACTGTCTGGGGCATACTGAAAGAGCTCGAGTGGTGTGGTGGAAGTAGTTACATAGGAAATGTTAGTTCGTGGATGGATGGAGTATGGTCATGGAGTGGTGGTGTGGTGGAAGTAGTACGACATGAAAGGATGATTCATGGGCTCCTATCTTATAGTCATGTAATGGTTGTGTTTCTTGGTTAATAATCATGCCTGAGTAGTGGGGGTTAAGTGTTGATGATATGTTTGCAGAAGGGAAGCCTGAAATCCTTGGAAGGTCATGTTGTTCCATAGTGGGAGGTGACATCAGTAATGGATATGTTTGTGTTTATGTTCTTCATAAACTTTTAGCATACCTCAACTAGTGATGATCGTGACCAACATCACGACAACTTCCCAGGTGTGTTGAGAATCTCTAGATTTAGGCCTAAAACTTGAATGTGTTTTGGTTATATAAGGAACATCATAGATATTACGCTCATGGGGGGGTATATGTGAAGATAGATTATGGGATGTACACCATCAATGGCCTTTGGGTGAGTTCCTCGGGGTGGACTGGGTGTCCATGAACATCGTCGGTGCCATTCATGGATATCAGTAATGGGCACTGGGTGACTTTTTTTTTCTTATTATGGGAAAATATAGATAAAAATCTCCAAGTTTTGGGGTTTGTCTTGTGATTGAGTGTAATTCATGGTGGTTGTAACTCCTCTTAGAGAGCGATTGTAATGATAATCTTATGTTGGGGTTGATAAGTCTGTCCTTGATTTGGGGAGGATAACATAGAGTTGATGTGGTGGCACCATGATGCCAATGACGAAATTATGATGTGCATGTTGGGTCTCTCAAAGAGGAATGTTTGGCACTAATTATGGTGGTTGATTGATTCGTGATTTATACATGGGATCAGGGTAGTTTCAAATGAATTAGAGATGCGTTTTTTAAATCCATTTAAGGGGGTGGTAAGACATGACCATGGTTTATGGAAAGACAGGTTGGATTTTATAACTCCAACAAAACTTGATGTAGACTCAGGTTTGTGTCCTAGGATGGTATTGTAATGTCTTGATTTTTTAGGACACCTTGTCCATGTGATGTAGTTCCATGACAATTCTGAAGATAAGAGTTCCTAGAAGAGTCAGCTAGGGATAGCTTGACTCAGCTAGGAGTGGGGGACAGAAAGGGAAAGCTGTAAATTACCTTCGGTGGATGTTTTGGTGTGAGAAGTACATTTAAAATTTAATAATGGATTTTAGTGAGAACCTATCCTTCCAAAGTTAGTGTATGAAGGATATGAGTTCTTGTCTTGGTAATGTTGATGGGGTGGTGGAGCTTGATGATGGTTTGAAGGGTAGTGATTTCATGATGGAAGAATTATACCAGTAGTTAGGGAATGACCTTGGTAGGTGGGTTTTTTTGATGGTTATGGTATTTATGTTACTAAGCTCCTAGGGAAGGTAAAAAAGGGGTAGTGTGGCATCTGTGGATGATTGATGCTATGGGATAAGCCAGTCGGGGTGGTTCTACATGATACGGTAAATGGGAATGGATGTGGTAAGTTATCATCAACCTACGGTTTGGTGTTTTTAGTGGCAGTGAATTTTGAAAAATGAAATAGTAATATAGTGAGGTCAAGTTGATCTTGTTCCTTGTGTGGATGGTATAATAATTTCCTCTTGAACTGTTTCAAATTCATGTATAAATTCCAATATATGGTGATGTTCATATCAATGTATGGGCATACTGAGTTGGAACACGTCATGTAGGTTGTCAAATTTGAGATAAGATTTTGGTGGTATTACTTCTATAGTGGGGGTTCCAAACAATATAAAGTGGTGGATATGTACATAACGGGCATGTGGGTTGTTGATAGCAAGATCATAGTTTGAGGTTGGGGGGACATGATTGGTCATTATTCAAGTGAATTGGATCTAATTGTGAGTGTTGGCACAAGATTAGTTAGTTGAGTGCCCTGGGATTTGGGTTGGATCTTGGATGTATGGTTTTGGAATAGGGTCATTGGGACATGAGTGGTGGATTAACATAATTTGGTAAATGTGGATGGAAAGGCCATATGTTTCCCTTTGGTTGATATCAATTTTTCTTCACTGTTAGAGTTTTTAAGACATAGTAAAATGGTTCCACAGAAGTACAGTCATGAGTTGCGAAGAGGATCATACTAATGGAGTGTTGATTTGTTCATCTATGATGGTATGATATTTTGTGTGAAGTTTCATTATACATTTAATTAATCAGTTTTTCCTCGGTTTCCATTTGGATTTCTAGTGGTTTAGGTATTATTAAAGTTAATACATCCATGAAGAATATTTGGGTTGTGTTGTGGATTGTAGTGAGAATGTATTCTGAGGAAAGAATGTACCTTTTTTCAGGTTTTATAGAAGAATGGTAATTTTTAGGAAGAATATTGGGAAAGGGAGTAAGATGTGTGGGCTCAGTGGCCTGATCTCTTTAACATGGAAGATGAGTGATGATTGAGAAGAGAGGCTTGAGAAAAAGCCATTATAAGGTAGTGATATTGTACGATCCCTGTCTTTATGAAGGTGTTTTATAATTTGAATTTTGTTTTTATGCTATTATTTTTGTTTAATTAGATGTTTCTTGGTTGTATGAGGGGACTCAAGGTAGTTTTAAGGTCTTGGGACATGAAAATAAGAAAAATTGTGCCAACCTGTGCAAGTCAGAAGATGACGTAAACTGTGCGGGTTTCCTAAGAAAATCATGCATCCTTGGAAAGTAGTATTACGCATGGTTGGCACATGATTATTCAAACCATGTGGAGCTTCCCATATGAAAATGTGACCCAACCCTCCTTCAAAAGTGGATTGTGCATGGTTTCTGCATGGTTTTGAAAACAATATGGGAAAACCATGGGGTCTATTAAAAGTTGGAAATTTTAAATTTTTTCAATTCCAGGATTTTAACTATCCCACCAAATATTTCTCTTATTTATTCAACCTCTATCCACAGGGACACCTCAAACACCTCAATAGCTTCCATGGATGAATCTCCATTATCTTTAGGCTTTTTGAAGTGGTGTCAATTGTGGATCGAATCTCTGGGTAAGTCTAATCTCCCAATCGCTTCTCTTTTTTAGATTAGGGCTTTTATCCTTGGATATCTTCTCCCAAGGCTCTGAAACCATCTTCTCAAGTAGAATATAGGATATAGAATAAAATTTTGTTTGAATCTAGATTTAAGGATACAATTAAGATTGTTTTCATCATCTTATTCTAGGTAGGTGGTCTACATGTTATATCCCAATGTTTTGATGTGGATTTGTGAATGTGTTCATGTGTTCCTAGTTCTGCCATATCATGTGCTTGATGTATTTATAGTGTTTTGGAAATGTGGGTGTCTAAATGAAGAATTGAACTAATCCTTATCCCTGTCGGATTCATAAGGATGATTTGACCATTTTTGGGCCACCCATGGGGTGGTTCGACATTTCTGAACATAGACAATGGTAAGATTAAGGGTACAGTTGTCTTGTGATATTGTGGATCGCACAATGAGCATGTTAATATGTAAAATTGAGTTGAAATATGATTATTGATAAATGTGTATAGATTTGGATAATGTAATAATGGATTGTTTGGTTAATTATTAATAAGATATTCATCTATGAAATGAAAAAGGGAAATTGGTTGACGATCAAAGTCTTATGAATAGTAAATGTGTTTAGTGGGATAATTGAGATTATGGTAAATGGATTATGAATTATCTTAGAAATTTCTAAGAGGGTTAGAAAATATGAAAATGGTGAAATTGTTAAATGGGTAACAACTTGGGAATTGGGGGTTGTGTCAAATGGGATTTCATAAGAGAATTAATGAATATTTTAAATGATTTAACATATGGGAATTGATGAAATGTGGTAAATGGTTTATGTATGAGAATTATTTAATTATCATGGAGATTTAGGAATAAAAAATGGGAAGGGGATAAGTGGGATAATGTATGGTTATTTATTAATATTTGATAATGTAAGGGAATTTTTTAATATACTAAATGGGATATGGCATGAGAATGGGAATTGGACTGAACAACTATTTAATGGAAATGGGAACCGTGTTAATGGGTTATAGAATATTATTAATTCCCATGTTAATGGTTATGGAATGTGATTTCTATTTGTATTGGCTGTGTTTGGTTGTGATATGGTATGTTTGTGGTGAATGGATAATAAAGCATGTTCACATGGCTTGGTAGTATGGGGTATTGACATGAGGTTATATGCCCTTGGGTCGAGTTAGACTGAGAATCTAAACTCCACCCAAGAATTATCGAGTTAGGGAAGGGGATAGAGGATCTATTCCCTTGACGGTTGCATTCCACTCTGACCGAGGAATCATGGTGAGGATAATGTGTTGATGTGATGTGTGTATCCCTAGTGAGATAGGGACCTGACTGATTCCCTTATACATAGTGATTGATTTCTTTAGACCCATGTGTAGATTAATTACATACATAACCAAGGGATCACATGATGAAAATGGATTAAATAAAGAATATGGCATAAAATATGGAAGTGGTAATAATGATAAAAATGTTAAAGTAAATATTTTTAACTAATTGTACCCATGTCTTCCATTGTTTTCTTGTCATTTAATTATTACTTGAATGAAATATATATTTATATTGGATATTTTATAAACATTTTAGGTAGTTGCCTACTAAGATGTACTCACACCATTCTCGGGCCTCCACTGGGTACTCGGGCAGATATCATGGTCACAGGTCAGGACAAGGGAAGATTCTCTTTGTAAGGGAGTTGATTTGGGCTTGGCGCATGCAAGGTTGAGCATCCACACAAGGAGTGAAGACCGTTTTGGGGATTCAATTGGTTTTCTTTGTTTTGGGTTTCCTTCAACCTGTCACTATTAGCATGACATGACATGGTTATTGTGGTTTGAGGGTTTTACCCAATTTTGGGAGATTATTTTTTATTCATGTTATTGGTATTTCATATTACTTCCACTATTTATATTATTATATATTGTCAATCACTCTGGTAAAGAGGGTATAGTCTCCCCACGTGGCTTTTTAGACCCTTCCCACTAGTTTGAGACCATAGGCGTTTGGGGATGCGTGCTTGAGGTCATGTTAAAAGTCAGCTCGAGTCATCGTTTTAGTGGCTCCCAAGATGGGGATGTTATAATATAAAACCATTATGTTATAATATCATTTTTTTCAAATACAGAGTCACTACCATAGATCCAGGAAAGCGATGTGCCATCTTTTAACAGTGTTTACTAGAAAGCACTGATAAAAAGGGAGATTTTAATAGTGCTAGCTAAAAGCGTTGATAAATATACCCTTTATCAATGCTAAACAAAGAACTGATAAATGTGTACCCTTTATCA
The DNA here is from genome assembly GCA_963277665.1 of Viscum album. NCBI lineage: Eukaryota > Viridiplantae > Streptophyta > Magnoliopsida > Santalales > Viscaceae > Viscum > Viscum album. Next base: position 1,317,379,467 of record OY728136.1, on the reverse strand, counting down.
GAATTTTTTTTAACGTTGATAAATGTTTTTAATAAAATATATTATTAATTTATATAATATTATTATATTTATATTTAAAAATAATGTTTATTTTCATACATTAAATAGAAAACACATGTTTATTATTAATATATATTTTTAATAATTCAAATATATATAATATTTTTTAAAAAGTATTTATAAGATTATAATTAAATAAATATATATTTAAATAATTATAAGATCATAATAAATTTATCTAAATAAATAATAAATTTCTTATAAATATTAATTTATAATTTTATATAAATAATTTTAAAAATTATTTATATATATTTATAAATATAAATAAATAAATATATTTGTTTTGAATAAATATATGTTTCCAGTGAATTTGGTCAACAAATATATTGATGCATGAATATAATTGGTGTTTGTATGTTATATATTCATCACGAATGTTCATTTACACATTACACCCTCATTACTATTCATGTTGTCCATATATTTGTGATGACTCATTTCTTTTGATCTATACATTACTAGGTATATATATATATTTGTAGTTATATATAAATATATTTATAAATATTTATAATTATAAAATAATATATATTTATATATATAATTATAATAGATATATTTATTTTACCTATAATGTTATAAATATATATAATGAAATAAATATATTTATAAATATATTTTTTTCTAACTTTCATTGAAGTGAGAATCCTCATTTCTTGTTTCAAAAGTGTTTAATCGCTAATTGGACTTTCCAATGGTTTTTTTCTATATAACTATAAATATATTTAAATAATTATAAAATAATAATAAATATATTAATATTAGATAATTATAAATATTCTAAATAAATTTATTATAGATTTATAATTATAAATAAATATATATTTATTATATATATAAATATAAAAATATATTAATTTATTAATAGTTATAATTATATATATACGTAGAAATAATTATAAAATTATAATAAATACAATTATTATACTTATAATGTTATAAAAATTTACAATAAAATATATATACAAATATTTATAATAAGAATTATAAATAATACAGATAGATTTAAATAATTATTAAATTATAATAAATATATTTTTTATATATTTTTTAAAATTTATAAAGGTAATAAATATATTTTTTATAATTTCATAATTATTTAAATATATATGTATATATATTTACAATTATAAATAAAAATAAATATATATTTATTATAAATATAAATTAATATATATGAATTTATAGTCATTAAATAATTATAAATTATAATAAATATATAAAAATATTTTCAATTATAATTCTAAATGATTATATATATATTAAAATAATTATAAAATTATAATAAAGATATTAATTATATGTAATTATAAATATAATAAATATATTTGTTATAAATTTATAATTAGAAATAATTATTTATTTATTATATATATAAATATATTTATAAATATATTTATTTATTTATAGTTATTATTATAAAATAAATAAATATATATATATATTATATATATAATTTCATAAATATATATAAAAATAAAAAAATTTATTATCATTATAGTCTTAGCAGCACTATTTAAGTGATGATAAAGATATGCCTTTATCAGCACTAAAATTTTAGTAATGATAAAGACATGTTTTATCACTACTTTCTATTTTAGCACGTACAAAACATACCTTTATCAGTTCTTTTTAGCTAGTGCTGATAAAAGTTTTACCAGCTTTTATAAATAAACCCTAACAGTCTCCTCCTTCCCTCACACACCTCAAGCTCTCACGGAAGCATAACCATATCATTGACTCCTCCTCCTACACTGCAGCCAACTCCTCCTACACCTCCGCCTCCGTGAATCCATCCTCTACCATGGTGAATCCCTCCTCCACTATGAACATCACCTCTTTTACTGAACTCCATCTGATGCGAACCTCACCTCTCTCATCTGATCAACCCCAACTCCTCCCTAAACCCTTCATTTTCTATGAACCCACCTCCTCCATGTGCCCCACCTCTACTATCGAACCCCACCTCTACTATGAATCCCTTCTCCTCTATGAACCCACCTCTACCGCAAACCTAGCTCCTCAAGTTCTACCACTGTGAGTATTCTTGTAATGCTCTTAGTATATCCTTTATATTTTCTTAGTGTTCTATTTTCTGTGATCAATTCCATTTCTGTAACTTTTATATTTTTGATCAAGGATATTGATGAGCTTCTTGTGATAGATTATGTATTTAACAAACCATCTTTTTTGGTGAATTTATGGTGTAGATTTTTCCCTGATCATCATATTGATGTGGGTCTTGGTTCATTAGATACTTATTTCCACCAATGAGATAATAATCAATGAATATTCAGGATTAGAACTTGATACCCTGCAATTGGTATACAGTCAAGGATTTTTTGGGTGTGGATCTAGGATACCTAGGATCAACTCTATATATCCTCAAATAAATTTGGTAAAAGAAACATGTTTATTTTATTGAAATTAGATTGGTATCAAATATCTTTTGAGAATCTTGAGGATTCTCATTATTGACTTCTAAAAAAATCATTACATATTTATTTCTACAAAGTTATTATTTCTATCAAAAATTGAATATCATGTGGTCAATTTTTCTTCCCATTGAAAATAAACATCATAAGTAAATTTTAGATTGATATACTTTTATTAATAAAAAATTACAACAACTGATAAATAATAAATTTGAGTGACATGAAAAGTATGAGTCTAGTTTGTGACCCCCATGTAGTGATGTATCTATTATAAATATATTTCATCAATGGGTGGAATTATATTTTTCAAGGGTAATGATTATCCCCTTATTGGATAGTTGGATATGAAAACTTTTTATGTAGGACCAATATTTATATTATTGTGTAGAATCATAGCCAATATTTGTAGAGTAATTTTGGATGATCAAGAGAAAAATAATTCAATATGTCCTATTGTCATTGAAAAGCTCCTTGATGTATTTCCAAAAAAACTTCTATAGGTTACCAGCCAAGGGATAGGTTGAGTTTATTATTATTTTCTTACTAGGTGTGGAGCATATATCTTTTCAACTATATAATATTGATTGTGTAGAGATATGAGAGAATAAGACTCAATTGAATGACATTGAGTTGAAGTGGTTCATATGATTGATTATGTCCCCTTAGGATGCCTTAGTTTCTTTCCATAAAACTCAAATGGATTATTGAGAATAGCTTTGGACTATCAGAGGTTATGCTAAGTGATATAAATGAACTAATATCCACCTATATGTATTGATGTACTATTTTGTCAACTTAGATGAGCTAAATTGTTTTTTAAGATCGATTTGATATCATGTAGTCATCAGTTTATGGTGAGGTATTTTGATATACAACATACAATATTTAGAATTACGTATGTACTATATGTGTATCTAGTGATGTAATTCAGTTTGAAAAATACAATGATAGTGTTCACGGTTGAGGTGAATTTCGTCTTCCAAAGTTATTTAGATAATTTTTTTGCAAAATTTTTAAATCATATCATCGTGTATTATAAGTTGAGGGAGGAACATGCTTTCTATCAGGAGATCATTTTGAGAAAACATAAGGAGAATCAACTATATTACATGATATCAAAGTGTATTTTTTTTATTAATGATGTACACATCATGGGAAAAATGATATTAGTGGATAGTGTATTTTCAGAACATGATAAGTTTTATGTTATAATTTATTTAGTGAGGCCAAAGAATGTTTTTGAGATCCAATTTTTCGGTAATTTCTTGTTATTACTAGAGGGTAAACAAGGATTCTTCCAGATTGGAATCTCTAACAAGGCATTAACCAAAAATGTGGTATGGTTCCTTCTCTTATATTTTCATGAGATATCCCTCAAATATCTTAATGTAAGATTGGTGAAAACACCAATCGTAACCATAAATGATCTGGGTAATGAGTATGGAATATATTTTGATATATCAGGAGTTAGTATTTAAATTGTTCCAATCCATGATGGTCATGTGGTCTCTTATGGGTCTAGACAGTTAAGGAAACATAATAGAAACTTCCCAAATCCTTTCTCAGAATTTTAAATAGTTGTGATTTCCATGAGGTGTTATTAGTATTGTATTTAGGGTGATTTCATGACCAGACCCTACCGGTCTCGAGTTGCAACTACCCCAAACCCGCCTCCATAGGCCGGAGGCTGGCGACAAGCACCAAAGGTGTAACAATATTGGGGAGGCTTTTGCCTAAGTAACAGTAAAAATATCCCACTCAATGAAGAATTGTAGAGTAAAAAATAAAACCAAATACCAAACAACTATATCCCAACCACAGTCATGCATCAACTTCTAAATAGAAAAAGTAACGTGCGTAAAAGTACTGACAAAATAACTGAACAGAAAAAGGGAAAACATGCGCCCAACCTAAAAGTTTCCACAACCTCGCAATAGGTAAACAAAAGTAAATAGTCAGTGAGTCTCACACGTGAAAGTCCTACTCTGACCACTGAGCGTAGCCCAAGATCCTGTGTCCTCTACGCTCCTCCGTAGTCCCAATCAATCTATCTGTCGTCTGCAAGGGCACACCAAGTGTGTGCAAAGCCCAAGCAGGGGTAAGTATAAAGATACTCAGTACGGTTCCCTGAAAGCATGAGGGAGAAACAGAGGAGGTACCAAAATGGTGAGCAGTAGATAGAACAAGAATAGTGAAAGAGTACTGTAATTAGAGTGCAGCTCAACCCAATAAAAGAAAGGAATTAAACTCTTCCAACCAAGAGGAGATAGTCACTGAAAGCACATGGCATGCCCCACGCGTCTTCACCCTCCTAGAAGGAGCGCAACTGAACCCAAGGGGTAGGAACAAAAGTAGGGCGTATACATACATATATATATATATATATATGCTCAATAAGAAACCCGAACGAGTGTGTCAGGGGATCTCCATCTCCAAGCTCAGTCCAGGAAAAATCACAACAGTTCTAAGGGTAACCATCACAAATGCCCAACAGTCCCACACGTCAAATATTTCTCATCACTCAACTGTACAACCAAGGTCCCGCTCCGATAATCACAGAGAAAAGTCACTAAATATCCTCATAGAAAGGGGTTGAGTCTGGAAGAATTCATCACATAACCCATTGCCCAGCCCAGCTGGAGGGTAAACCCTAAGAGGTCGTCGGGTAAACCACTGCCCGACCTCGCTGGATTGCAAACCCCAAAGTCAACGGGTAACCCACTGCCCAGACCCACTGGAGGGTAAACCCTAAGGTCACTGAGTAACCTAATACCTAGTGTCGTTGGATGGTAAACCCTGATACAACGATGGGTAACCCACATCCCATCGCTACTGGAGGGTAAACCAGGAACTGGTCTGAGAACTTCGCACTGCCCATACCATCTCTGGGTGTCACATACATTTCTACCGTGTGTTGGTTGGGAGTACATCAGAAAACATCCGACCAATGCCCTTTCATGTTTCCACATTTAATGAGATCTTGAAAGAGGCTCCACACGCCCAAACTGATTACACTGTTGCAATCCTCATGGAAAACAAGTGAGATAGACTATTTACTCGCTTGAAACGAACTCTTGATGAAAAAGTTTCTCAACACCGAATTATTCCCATATGGAATCTCTTGGGGCCCACAACTCAGTCCCAAAAAATGGTTGGGTGAACTGTTCCATCGCGATGCTCTCGGAAAAACACGCCAAAACGACTATTCATATGCCCTGAATGGATGTCTAGTAAGAAAGTTATATTTCAACGTAAAACATGAAATCCGAGACCTATGGGCCCCACACCTTGACTTCAGATTGAGTAATCAAAAGAGCATCTCAAAAATTATGCATGAGAACTAGGATCATGCTACCGCTAATGGAGTGTCGATCGGTCATTCGGTTCATGAGGTACGTCTGTCGCAAGTTTTAATAATAATTTAATATTATTAAATTAAAGAGTTTCGGGTCACTCGTCTTCAAGAAAGGATCCCAAATAACCTAAAACCCATTTTAAAAGGTCCATCTTTAAGATACAAACCCACAAATATAGACGGCGCGTCAAACGGACACGTCGTTTATGAGTTACAGTCCCTTGAACACAAGGGGCCCAACCGGGCCGGTTCACACCGGCCGGCCCTATCCAGACCACCGGCCGACGGCCCAGCCGTGGGTCCGGCCCGACTCACCGCGGACGGCTGGCCATGGCCCACCCTGGAAACACCAGACCCTTCAGGTCTGGTTCTTCAAAGTAGACTGGCCAAAGGGTCGGTCTTCGTCCGCGTCGCGCCAGCAGGACCCGCCAAACGCAGGTCCTTGTCTGCAGCACACCCCAAAGCGCTGACCTCGAGGTCCTCCTCCGACTGCGAAAGGACGTCGCCAACACCCTAACCTCCTGAAGCACACTTCTATGCCCCCTTAGACCTACACCGGGCCACCTCACGCCGGGCCTCCATCCCGGACCGCCTGCGCCGACCGCCGAAGACCAGCCGCGCCGCCGCCTGGGAACTGTCGCACCGCCACCTGGGAGCCACCGCACCGCCGCGTGGGAGCCTCCCCGCCGCCGTGTGGGAGCCGCCACGCTGCCGCATGGGAGCCTCTACACTGCTGCCTGGGAGTCTTCTTGCCCCCGCCTGGGAGCTTCCACGCCTCCTTTGTTGCCCGCCGGACCACCGTATGGAGCCGCCGGAAACCCTGAAACCGTCGGAAACCCCAAATTTGTCCAGAAAACTTCCCGGGGTCACCCAGAACACCTCATAACTCGAAAATTCGATCCTAAAGGATCATTGAGAAGCTCTAATCGATACCTATGCAAATATGGATTTTCTCAAGAATTAAATAGCATATATATGCTATAATTTGAGTTCAAATGTATGTGTGAAATTTAGAAAAAAGAAACACGCGAACCTACCTCACTCTGCGTAGCCCATTGCTTCACGAACGGTCCACCGGAGCCGCCACCGCCTTGCCGAAGAGGAGGGGGAATCTTGGAAGTGGTTTATCCCTTTCTGGGAGAGCTTCGAATAGGGAGAAGCGAAATGGGAGGAAGAGGGAAAGGGTGGAGTTGTTTATGTATGGAATTAATAAAAATTTAATTAATTTTTAAACAACCACCAGTTGGCCAGTACCCAAACATTCGACGGGGTCAGGGTTAAGCCATCCCTAGGGTAAAATACACATTATGAGCATAAAGGCGGTCTCAAAATTTTAATTCAAGCCTTCAATAAAGTGTTTTAAATTTCACGCCCGAGGTCGCTAAATTAAGAAAATGGCCCTGGTGCCGTTTTCCACAGAAGGGATGCGCCCGTGAATGTTACACCCCTTCTAGGGTAAACGGCACGCTCCGGACTCAATGGTGCCCTCGTTTTTTCCATCCAAGTAGTCAGTTAGGAGTTATTCTATTTATTTGGGATGTCTAATTTGAACTCACTTAAAATTTAATTCTGGCCACACCGGGGCTAAAAATCACACACCGTATGAACGCCATGCTCTGGAATAACATCAAGAAAATTTCAAATTCTTACAGGCTCAAAACTCGGGTTCATAAATCATTCCCTCCTTCATGTTTTTCTTCTCTGACAAAATAAATACAAAACAACTCGGGATACAGAGCCCGCATCTGAATCTCTCATTCCCAAGTGCTCTCATGCACCCTCTCGTGTTGCCACAGCACACAAACCAAAGAGATGGTCCATCCACACAGTGTTCGGTCCTGCTGGTCCTCAATCGCCACCGTGTGCTCCAAAAAGGTGCCTCCATCATCAATGTAAAATATCTACTTAGTCGATAATGTGTATAGGGTCAGGCAAATATTTCCTCAGATGTGACACATGGAAGACGTCATGCACCCTCTCCAGCTGTGGGGGTAGAGCAAGACGGTAGGCAACCTCACCGACCCTGTACACGATCTCAAAGGGCCCAATGAACCTCGAGGATAGTTTTCCTCCTAGCTGAACCTCCAGGTACCACTAAGAGGAGAGACTCTCAAAAAGACATGGACCCCTGCTCAAACTCCAAAGGACTCTGAAGATGGTATGTGTAGGACTTCTATCTGCTCTGAGTCGTCCTCATCCACTCATGAATGACTTGCACCGTCTCTGTCGTCACCCGTAACAAATCTAGGCCCACGATGGAGGTCTCCCCAACCTCTGTGTAGCACAATGGTGAACTGTAGCGCCTCCCGTAGAGGGCCTCAAAAGGTTCCATGGCGATAGTAGAGTGGTAACTATTATTATACGTCAACTCCACCAAGGGAAGCTGAGCCTCCCAGCTTAGGCCTAAGTCTAAAATGCACTCCCTGAGCATATCCCCCAACACCTAGATAGTGTGCTTCGTCTGGCCGTCAGTCTGGGGGTGAAAAGTTGTACTCATCCATAGCTGAGTCCCGAATGCCTCCTACAGGCCTCGCCACAGTCGTGACGTAAACCACGCGTGATGGTCAGAAATGATCATAGAGGGTACTCCATGAAGGCGGACGATCTCCTGAACATACAGCAGTCCTAGACTCTCCACCGAGCTCTGCTCCCTAATGGTAAGGAAGTGCGCCGACTTTGTGAGTCGGTCCACTATCACCCAAATGGAATTGTGGCCCTTCGCTGTCCGCAAAAGCAATGTAATGTAGTCCATAGATATGGCATCACACTTCCACTCTGGGGTATCAAGGTGTTGTATCAACCCTACTAGAATCTGATGCTCTACCTTCACCTGCTGACGGGTAAGACACGAGAAACGAACTCAGCTACTCTTTGTTTCATGCCAGACCACCTAAACTGCCGCTGAAGGTCTCTGTACATTATCCCTACACTGGGATGTACAGCCAAGGGAGAAGTGTGGAATTAATGCATCACCACCTCCCACATCTCCACTGGTACTACTAATCACCCCTGGAATAGGATCTCATGATTCCCTCCTTCAGAATACCCATCGGGTGCATCACCCGTGGATATATGATCACGTAGTACCTTCTGGTCGACATCCCCCAGTTGCGACTCTCTCACACACTCAAGGAGAAAAATATTCAACACCATATACTACAGAAATGATGTACCCTCCAGCTCCACCAAGGTTAGTCATAGGGAAGCCAACTACTATGAAGCTTTCCGCACTAAACGAGCCCGGTACTTCATACTAAGGGCATATTCTACTACATTTCACTTTCCCGAAGTGTAGAATATCTTGAAATCATAGTCTTACCGAAACTCCAGCCAGTTCCTCTACCTCAGATTCAAATATCTATGAGTAAAGATGTACTTGATGGTCTGCTGGCCTGAGTAGACCACAAAACACTCTCCTAGAAGGTAGTGTCTCCATAACCTCAAGGTGAAGACCACTGGTGCCAGCTCCAAATCGTGAGTCGCATAATTCTGCTCACGGGGCCTCAACTGCCTCGACCCATATGCAATCACTACCCCCTGTTGCATTAGCATGCACCCGAGCCCAGCTCATGAAGTGTCACAGTATACGACGAACTCAACACCCTCCTCTGGTAGCCTCAACACTGGATCACTATTCAGCCTCTGTCTCAAATCCTCGAAGGCCATCTGGCACTGATCAGTCCAGGTGAACGATCATCCCTTCCACGACAACGCGGTCAAAAGGGCAGAAATCATGGATAAATCTTCCAAGAACCTCCTGTAGTATCCTACCAAACCAAGGATGCTCTGAACCTCTAACACATTATTGGGTGGCTACCAAGAAAGCACTGCCTCTATCTTTATTGTATCTATGGCCAAACCCTATTCTGAAATGTCATTCCCTAAAAACTGAACCTCATGAATCCATATTTGACACTTTTAGAGCTTCCCATACAGCTGGTGCTACGAAAGTAAGACTAGGACCACCCCCAAATTCTCTGCGTGCTCCTCCTCTATCACAGAGTAAATGAGTATGTTGTCAATAATGAACACCACAATATGGTTTATGTACGGCTAGAAGATCTGGTTCATCAAAGCCATGAAAATGGCGGGGTCATTCATCACATCAAAGGGCATCACCAAAAACTTGTAATTCCCATAACGACAATGGAAAGACAACTTCGGGATGTCAGCCTCACGAACTTGCAACCAGTGGTATCTGGATCGAAGATCAATCTTGGAGAACCACTTCTCACCCCTCAACTAGTCAAAGAGATTGTCAATCCTCGGTAAAGGGTATTTTTTCTTTATTGTTTCATGATTCAGGCGATGATAATCCACACAAAGACGTAGGCGCCAATCTTCCTTTTTCAAAAAAAAACCAGAGCTACCCAGGGGGACACATTAGGCCTGATGAATCCCTTCTCATGATGGTCGTACAGCTAAATTCGTAGCTTCCGAAGCTTTGTGGGTGCCATATGATATGATGCACATGATTTCGGGGCGGTCCCTAGCTGCAAGTCAATAAAGAACTCCATCTCTCGCCTCGAATGTAGTCCCAGGACATCCTTGGGAAAGTCATCAATGTAGTCCACTACAATGGTAGGGATCCATGTGTATGTAGTGTATGTTTCTTTGAGAGCCATGCTCGCCAAATAGTGAGAAAAAGGTCATGGTCTCCTACTCAGAGTACCCGTCTGCCCTACCTTGAGGTCACGTTCATCAAGATGGTGAACTTCGTCCCATCAGAGTGGATGTATTTAACTAGTATGCACTGATATTCAATCTAGGTGTGAACCATGTAAAGCCAATCCATGCCCAAGATGACGTCATAAGGTTTCATCATGATGAAGAGTAGGTCCCACATGAAACTCCCTCCTTCGAATGACAATTCACACTATCTGCACATAAAGGTCACCAATAAGGCACTTCCTGTATGAACCTCGAGGCTATGTACAGGTGTCAGCACCTCTACTGGAAGCTCCAACTCCCATACTAAAATCACTAATATAAAGGAGTGGTTGGAACCTATGTCTACTAGTACTGATGCAACCATAGAGTAAACACAAAGCGTACCTCGGACCATCTCATGTGCTGGGGGTCAAGAACACCCATAGCCTAAAGCTGCCTGCAGCCCCTACCGCCAGCTCCCTGAGCTTGGCGTGGGCCGCCTGGTGGTGGCAGTGGTAGGACCTCCAAATGCCCTCCCCCACCTCCAGGTCCTACCGCTCTGTCTGTGACACCTCTATAAGGGACATCTTGTCCTCGCCTGGGGGATCCCTAGTCACGACGCTGCCTCTGCCACTAAGGTGCGCCCACTACCTACCATGGATGCTCGGTACGCCTGGTCGGGCAGTCCCATGCTAGGTGACCTTGTCCTTCATAGGCATAAAACCAACTCTATCCCAAATTACTCAGTTCTCTATAGCGCCACTGTGGTGGACGACCCTTCCCCTCAGTATGCTCACAAAAGGGTCTCCTCGACTGAGTCGCTACTCTCTGTCGCCTGCCTGATATCGAAGACTCTACTCTAAAGAGGCCACTGATAGGCCATGTCAGCTCGCGTCCCTCAGCCAAGAATCTCTCTATCATGAGTGCTCGCTCTAGCACCCTGACATAAGTAGGGATTCACATGGGCCCTACACTAGCATAGATCTCCCTGCAAAGACCCTACTCAAACTTCCGCACTTGAAAGTAACTATCGCGAACCATTTCTTGTTAGTAGTGAGTCGGATCGGTAAACTGGTCTAAGTACTGCACCACGATCATCCCCCCTACTTCATCCCTAGAAGCTCCGGAATCTGAATAGACCATTAATAAGAGGGGGAGTACTCCTCCCAAAAGAGCTGCTGGAAGCTATCCCATGCGAGAAACGACTCATCATGGGTCTACGTAACCAACCCCCACCAACGCCCGGCCATTCCAAGAAAAAGGATGGCAGATAGGGCTACCATCTGGTCTACTAGTGTCCGTACCAGCCTGAAAAGTCGGCCCACGAACTCTAGCCAGTCCTCCACTGCCTGGGGATCCGGGTCCCCGCGGAACTTCTGTGGCCACGGACGCTGGAAGTCTCGGACTGCACTCAGCATACACTCAACCTCGTCTTGTGCTGCCAGAACTAACTGTCGCTCCCCAGGTGGACGGGATCCTACTAAAGCACTTGGTGGAAGGGGATCATGTGAGGGTCCCTGAACTGATGCCTCGTCGCTCACTAGGTCTTTGTCACGAACTAGAGAGGGTAACCTAGCTGGCTGTTTTCATGGGGGAATCCGGAAAATTTTCAAGGATTACCATGATCAGATGAGCATATATATATATATATATAATAATAAAGGGGAGTTGACTCAAAAAGGACCGTCAAATACTCAATCCTACCGGATGGATGTTCCAAATTCCCTGCAACAAGTGTCTCAGTGTGCCGAGTCGACAAGCGGGTTATCAGGGTCCTAGTGAATGGATACGTTGGCTGCCTATACCATCACTGGACTCCCTGACCTGAGAGCCACTCTTGAGAAAAGTCGACACTATTTCCCTAAAACACAACCAATTCATTCTTAGGGATGTTCGAACAATTCCCCAAGGAATGAGCCACCTTTGATACCACTTTGTCATGACCATAACCTACCAGTCTCGAGTTGCAACTACCCCAAGCCCACCTCCATTGGTCAGGGGCTGGCGACAAGGACCGAAGGCGTTATAATCTCGGGGAGGCCTTTTCCTAACTACTTGTATACACAGCCCACTCAATGAAGAACTGCAGGGTAAAAAAGAAAACCAAAGAACAAATAAATATATCCCAACCACAGTCATGCATCAACTTCTTTGTAGAAAAATTAAAGTGCTGAAAAGTACTAACAAGATAACTGAACAAAAAAAAGGGAAAACACGCACCCAACCTGAAAGGTGCCACAACCCAGAAAACGGTAACAAAAAGTAAATATCTTATGAGTCTCACACCTAAAATTCCTACTATGACCACTGAACGCAGCCCAAGCTCTTGTGTCCTCTACGCTCCTCCGTAGTCCCGATCAACCTGTCTGTCGTCTGCAAGGGCACACCAAGTGCGGGTAAATACCATGCAGGGGTGAGTATAAAGATACTCAGTAGGGTTCCCCAAAAGCTCTAGGGAGCAACAAAGAAGGTACCAAAATGGTGAGCAGTAGATAGAACAAGAATAATGAAAGAGTACAATAATTAGACTGCATCTCAAACCAATAAAATAAAGCAAGTAAACTCATCCAAACAAGAGGAGCTAGACACAGAAAGCAGGGGGCATACCCCACCTGTCTTCACCCCTCCTAGAAGGAGATTAACTGAACCCATGGAGTGGGAAAAAAGTAGAATGTATACATATATATATATATATGCTCAACAAGAAACCCGAATGAGTGCGTAAGGGGATCTCCATCTCCAAGCTCAGCCCATGAAAAGTCGCTATAGTTCTAAGGGTAACCATCACTAATGCCCAATAGTCTCGCACGTCAGAGCTATCCCATCACAAAACCGTACAACTAAGGTCCCGATATGGTAATCACAAATAAAATTCACTGACTAGCCTCTTAGAAAGGGGCTGAGTCTGAAAGAAGTCATGGGGTAACCCACTGCCCAGCCTAATTGGAGGGTAAACCCTAAGAGGTTCTCGGGTAACCCACTACCTAGCCCCGCTAGAGGGTGAACCCCAAAGTCAATGGGTAACCCGATACCCAGCCCCACTAGAGGGTAAACCCTAAGGTTAATGGGTAACCCACATCCCAACCTCATTGGAGGGTAAACCCTGATACGCTGATGGGTAACCCACTGCCCAGCCCCACTAGAGGGTAAACCCAGAACTGGTCTGATAACTCTGCAATGCTCGTACCATCTCTGGGTGTCACTAACATCTCTACCATGTGTTAGTTGGAAGTGTGTCAAAGGAACCTCTGACCAATGCTCTTTCAGGTTTCCACATTTATTGAGATCTCGAAAGAGGCTATGCACGCCCAAACTGATTACACTGTTGCAATTTTGTGGAAAAACATGCAAGAAAGACTATTTACTCGCTTGAAATAGACTCCCGAGGAAAACATTTCTCAACACCTATTTATACCCATACGGTGTCTCATGGGTCCCACACCACGGTCCTGAAAAAGGTCGGGTAAACTGTGCCACTGCGATGCTCTCGGAATAACATGGCAAAATGACTATTCATACGCCCCGAACGGACCTCTGGTGAGAAAGTGACATTTCAACATAAAACATGCAAACTGGGCCATGTGGGGCCCCCACCTTTACTTTAGCTTGAGTACTCAAAGTAGCATCTCAAAAATTCCACAAAATAACTAGGATCACGCTGTTGCTGAAGGCGTGTCGATCGGACGTCCGGATCGCGAGGTACGTCCGTCACAAGATTTAATAATAATTTAATATTATTAAATTAAAGAGTTTTGGGTCACCCATCTATGGGAACAGAACCCAAAAACCCTGAAACCCATTATAAAAAATCTGCCTCAAAGAGACGAACCCAAATCCGTAGACGAAGCCTCAAACGGACATGCCGTTTAGGAGTTACGGTTCCTTGAACACAAGGGGCCCAACCAGGCCGGTTCACACCGGCCGGCCCGCGGCCCAGCTGCGGGTCTGGACCAACTCTCCACTTCCTATTTTCCAAAGCCCACCCTAGCAACACTGGGCCCCTCGGGTCCAGTTCTTCAATGAAGATCATCCAAAGGGTTGGACTTTGTCCAAGTCTCTCCAGCAGGACGCGCCGAACGCGGGTCGTTGTCCGCAGCACACCATGGGGTGCTGACTTCGGGGTCCTCCTCCGACCACGATGGAGTGGCACCCTCACCTCCTATAGTGCACTTTCCTCCACCCCCCCGGCCTACACCGCGCCACCACACACCGGGCCGCCGTCCCTGACCGCCTGTGCCGACGGCCGAAGACACGTCGCGCCGCCGCCTGGGAACCGACACGCCTCCACCTGGGAGCCGCCGCACCACCGCCTGGGAGCCTCCGTGCCGCCGCCATCACCCTCCGGACCACAGGGCGGAGCCTCCTGAAACCCTAGAATCACTGTAAAACCCAAAATTTGGCCGGAAAATTTTCTCGGGGTCACTCTGGACACCCCGGGACTCGAAAATTCGATCCGATAGGATCGTTGGGAAGCTCAAATTGAGCCCGATGAAAATATGGACCTCGCTCAAGAATTAAACAACATATAGATGCTATAATTTTTTTCATAGGTATATACAAAATTTTAAAAAAACACGAGAACATACCTCGATGGGCGTAACCCGTTGCTTCACGAACGGTCCGCCGAAGCCGACACTGCCTTGCCGGAGAGGAGGGGGGAAGCTTAGAGGAGGTTGGTCACTTGTTAGTAGAGCTTATGCCAGGGGGAAGTGAAATGGGTAGAAGGGGGGAAGGGGTGGAGGTGTTTATGTAGGGAATTAATAAAAAATTAATTAATTTTTAAACAACCACCAGTAGGCCCGTACCTGAACTTTCGACGGGGTCGGGGTTAAGCCACCCCTAGGGTAAAATCCACGTTTTGAGCACAACGGCGGTCACGAAATTTTAATCCGAGCCTCCATTCAAGAGTTTTAAATTTCACGCATGAGGCCGCCAAATTACGAAAACACCCCTGGTGGTATTTTTCACAGAAGGGTCATGCCCACGAAAGTTACACCCCTCTTATGGTAAACGGCACACTCCGGACTCAACAGTGCCCTCAGTTTTCGAATCCGAGCAACTGTTTAGGAGTTATTTTGTTCATTTATAATCTCTAGTGTGAACGCACTTAAAATTTAATTCCTACCAAACCGGGGCTCAGAATCACACGTCGTCTGAACGCCCTGCTCTAGAATTACATAAAATAATTTCAATGTCTTACAGGTTCAAAACCTATGTTCTTACAGGTGAGATATTTTTTGAATAAACCAAAACAAGTTTTTGAAATATATTTAATCACAAAGTGAAATGAACCATTGATATCAGAGAAGGATTGAGTACCTATATTCCTTTATCTTTGACCTAATGTATAACCTCAAGAAGGGGAATTTTTTTTATAATGTACCATATTGAAATGATCATGATTAGTTAGTACATGATTCAATCATCAAATGGAAGATGGTTTCCCACTTTAAAGATTTGTGACTTTATGTTCAAAATAATCATAGTCAAGTGACCCTTATGTATTTATCTATCACTTTTTAACATCTCAGTAGTATTATGGGAGTAAACAATTGGATTCATACTATATATTCATGATAGACATCAAAAATATTTTATGGAATTATATTTTATAAAATGTTGGTTATTTTTTATTCATGTATCCTTAATAAAGTGCCTCTATTGGGGTTTATGTCTTCATGAAGATCCTTAATTGGATATTTTAAAATGATTCAAGTGTTTTGAGAAGTTTCCTAAAAAATTATATGTGATCAACATACCCTTTTTATTTTAAATAGATTTAAAATGATATGAAAACTTAGCATGGACTTAGATTGCATGACATGTTCATGTCAACTCACCCTATTGACATTCATAAAGAGATGTGAATGTATTGAAAGCATATTTATTTCTAGTTTCATATGAGAAAGGGTGTTTATTTTAAATATTAATTTTTGTAAATTGTGGGTTTCTTAATTTTATTTCAAATGTGATTTGATAATGAGTTGTCAAAGGAAGTTGGTGTTATATTATAAGGGGATGAGTCCTAGAAAAAAAATCATTAAAAACTATCATTAAAATGATGACTTCCCCTTATTTGAAGGACTTGTTTTGTGTATTTATTTTGTTAAATATTAATATTACCAAATCAAATAGGATAGATATGAATAAATAATGGATGGATTCCAATCATCTGACAAAATAATATGAAGATGGAGTGAATTATTTCATCACGTTTAAAAATGACCATGCATATGACCCTTCTCAAACCCATTTTCCATGTTTACATTGTTTTTATTCAATAAAGGTTAGTCCAGATGAGTTGGAAGAACACTTGATCTATCATTGAATAGATTAATGTTATAATTGTTAGAATAAACAAAGGGAAAAAGTGAATGTAGCTAGTATCTAGGATGACACTACATTTTACAGATCATCTGGTTTCTTTACAACTGTGTACAATGGAAAAGATTGTATCAAGGATGTGAATACATATGTAAATGATAATGAAGATCGTATTGAAAAAATTATAAGGATATTTGGATATGAACTTAATGATTTCCCAAATAAATTGATTAGTTAATGAGTTTTGGAAAGATGAAATTATAATTTTGTTTCACAAAATATAAAGCATTGTCATTCGTACTCAAGATGTTTAATTTTAAAGTGGGAAATAGATGGAGTGAACAATTTTATATAACTCCTAACTCTCTTTAATGACATGATCCCAGAATAAAATGAGCTCTCGAGCTGAACATATGATGCCAAATGAATTCTATGATCAATGGGTATGATCTCTAAAAGAATACATGCTTTCTAGAATGACTTTGTACTATTTATAAAGGAACACAAATCCCATATATAATGCACAATGTGTGGTGATTATTGATAAAATAAAAATGAATATGGTTCTATGAAATTTTTATGGTACTTTCCACTCATTCCATGTTTAGGTACTTATATAGAAGTGAGGAGACTTTGGGGCAATTGACGTGGAATGTGGAAAAAATAAATAAATATTGGAAACTATGTAACCCAATAGACTCTCCTCAGTGGAAGAGAATTGATCATGAGTATCCTGAATTTGGAAACCATTCGAGAAACATTCATCTTATGTTATCTACAGATGGAGTGAATCCTCTTGGTCTTCAAAGAAGCACTCATAGTACATGGCTAGTTATGCCAATAAATTATAAATTTCCCTTGTGGTTGTGCATGAAATGAAAATATATCATGTTATCTAGGATTATATTAGGACCAAAACAACCAGGTAATGTTATTGATGTTTATTTGGATCCATTAATCTATGATTTGAAATTATTGAGGGATTCAGGTGTTATATTGTATGATGCTCAAATAAATGAATATTTCGCATTAGGATACATGTTGTAAAGGACTATAAATGGCATTCCTAATTATGAAAATTTTTCAGGATATCGCATTATAGGAACTCTAGGGTGTCCCATCTAGGAACCAGTTACATAATCAACTAGGTTGAAACATTAAATGAAAAATGTGTTTCCAGGAAATTTCATAATTTACCCTGACAGCATAAGTACCGATCTTGGATGACATCATTTGATGGATGTTTGGATGAATGTAAAGCTCCATCTCAACTAACAGGTGATCAACTATTCGTGAAATTAAAATATGTGGAAACTCCTTTCAGTAAACCATTTTCAAAAAACCTTACAGTAACTAGTTGGAAAAAAGAGATCTATTTTATTGAATTACCATAATATAATTTTATATACATCATAATTTTTCGTGAAGTTATACGAGCAGAAAAAAATTTATGTGATCGTGTCATCGGCACGTTGCTAAATGCACCCAGGGAAAAAAGGATGTAATTAAGGCTATGTTGGACATTGTTGACATGAGAATATGAGAAGATTTGGAATTTTTGAAGGGTGAAAAATTAACTTTTCTTCCTCCATCTTCTTAAACACTTTATAAAAAAGATAGATATTAGTTTTCAACTTCTTAAATGAAGTAAGGGTTCCAGAGGGATATTCATTGAATATCAAGAACATCATTTCAATGTACAATTTAAAGTTAATGGGTCTGAAATCACATGACTGTCTTTTTTTTATGAAAAAGCAGATGCCTAAAGCTATACATTTAATTTTTCCAAAAAAAATGTCCAAAATACATTAACCAAGCTCTATTTCTTCTTTAAACATATATGCAAAAATTTTATTCACCCGACAAAATTTATAACTAGGGAAAGATAAATATCCATCATTTTATATGAATTGAAAATGTTCTTCCTTCCAAAATTATTTGATATAATAGATCATTTTATGGTTCACTTGGTGAGATAGATTCAACTATGTGGTCATATACGCAATAGGTGGATATATCACATTGAATGGTATAGGAAGATTTTGAAATGGTATGTCAAAAATAAATTTCATCTAGAGGATTGTATTGAGTAGTGACATAATATTGAGTAATTTTTTGAATTCTATACTGAATACCTGTCCGGTGCATAAAAATTGGTCTATCAAAATCTGATCACAATGGGAAGCTTGTAGGTAAAGGAATTTATAGAAGAGATGTTATTATAATTAATATTACATGTCGGGAGCAGGCCCACCTTTACATTTTTCATAACAGTTTGGATTTCTCACTATATGTTTAAATCCATAAAAAAATTCATAGGTATTTAAATCTATCAAGGGATGAAATATATATCAAATACACATAATCAATAGTTTATATGATACTTTAAGGACCATATTTTTTTGGAGTCAGATGAAAACCTAAAATCAATTTTAGAATGACTTTTGTGGATTTCTAAAGGACCAAGTGTGTATGTATTAACTTAAAATGGTTATGTAATTAATGGTTATATGTTCTATTCAAATCAGCATGATGAAGACAGTATCGTGAAAAATAGTGGAGTTACACTTGTGGTTGAAGTGTTGCATGTTTATAGTACAAAGGACATAAATCTCATTTATGTGAATATGTCAGGATTTGGAATTATCAAACAAATATGGGAGTTGGATTATAAAACATTTTAAGTGCCAATTTTTCAATGCAGGCGGGTTGATAATAAGAGGGATATTAAAATAGATGAATCGAGATTCGTTATAGATGATTTCAGTAAAGAAGGATACAAAGAAGAACCATTTATAATGAAATCATAGGCAGTACAAGTATATTATGATCTATATTCTACAAACCAAATGTGTTAAATCATTTAGTTGTTGATCCAAACCAGTGAAGGGTCAGATGAAAATTTAATTGAGGGTCACCGTTTAGTTGGGATGTCCCAATAATTTCGTTGTGGTCCCAATGTAGATGAAGTTTTTAATGTCATAGGAAAACAAAATGAAGGTATTTGGATAGTCTATAGAGTTTTCAAATCCCTTAAGCCTTAAATAAAATATATTTCAATAATCAGGTTATATTTTTTTAATATAGATTTTGTTACCTTATATTATTATCTATTTTCTTATGAATTTATCTACACTAAATTAAATGTCAAATGAGTTTTGTATATAATGACTTCCACACATGTTGGTGCTCCCAATACCAAGGCAAAATTGGTCAGTCAACCAGCTATTGCTTGCACTATAGAGGAAAAATGACCTTATGCACATACTGGTGCTCTCATTCTTAAGGAATAATACCTTTCTCAACCTCCTATAGCTCGTAGTCCAGAGATAAAAAAACCATTTTAAGATTCCAATTGTACCACTCCAGAGGAACATATTGACGATGATGATTATGGGTAAATGGTATGTTATGAAGGACCTTCAATGCAGCAGATATAGAAGCACTATAGTTTGATAGTGTCAGAAAAAAATCATTACGGTGAAAGTCAAAGGCATAAAATACAAGGTTGGATAGAATGCGTGGGGCCAACATATTAACACCAACAATGGCATATTCATTAGTTACATTAGAACAATCACTCTGAAATTCATTCCAATTTATGTAGATTCATGGAACCATGTTGTGATCGGGATTACGAAACTAATGTGGGAAGAGATTATGGTAATATTATGATATCATATAATTGTTTTTCTAAAAAATAAAATAATGAAACATTGAATTACTCTTTATCATCCATTAAAAAGTTTATTTATAGTAGTTAACTCCCACGAGAAATATAAATTAATTCTTGATGGAAATATTCATAGAGGAATTTCCACAATTTGAACAAGAAATTATCTTAAAGATGCTAAAGAGAAAATAATAATTCACCCACCACTTATCTATGCACACATGATAACCTAGGAAGAATGGGACGTGGTTACTTTTTTTCATGGTGATGTGTCTTTTTATGTATATTAGGGCCATTAATAAGTTGTTTGATGATATGTGTATTAATCCCTTTGATTGATAGTTTTTTATTTATGAAACACCCACTGAGTTATGGAAAAAAGGAACGAGTAGAAAAACTAGAGTACCCCTACTGTAAAGTAAGGATGGGGTATTCTTCACTTGAAAAAAAATCAGTACATATTATAAATCTATCATAATACTTTTATCTAACATGAAACAACAATATAATTATATTCCACTATATATATATATATAGATTTATGATTCCAAATCCAAATCCACATCTATCATACTCCATGTGCTATGGAAGGAGGAACGTGTAAAAAAATAAGTGATACTAATAGATGAAAACACACAAAAAGTGTGGGAAAATATGTAAGTATTATATAATAAAAATAATAATTGAAAACTCTATTACATAATAATGATAACTTATTTTCCTATATTTTATATCCAACCTAGTCACAATAATCAGAAAAACCTATACTAGGTGAAGACATACTGTCGGTGGCCATAAAGTGGCCAGAACAGTATAATCGCATAAGAAGTGTGGGTTTTTTGGTGACACTGTATATATATTTTGATAAAAAACAATAGGAGGATCAAACTCAACTAATAAAATAGATTAGAGAAAGAATAGATACCCATACGGAACAATTGCAATAGTAGATATATATGATGGACACTTTTCTAGGGGTAATGAGAAGAAGAAGCTCAGGAACAGCCACCATATGGAGATCCCACCCCACTCGATCCAACTTTGAGGTGAGCCATTCCCCTCAAAGAGATGTCTTAGACATGGTAATAAATGTCCTAATAATTGTTTCTGTGAAATTTGAATTACACAGACACTGATACAATTCTTGTATAGATATTCTACATGGTGATAATGAATTTGATTTATATCCATCAACACCCACCTATCGCCTTGTAGCGAGGGCTACAGTGTTCAATATTCAAAATGACACGTTACACCGTAGACTACATCCAACAAGTAATGTGATAGTTTTGATTATCATAGCCCATTAGCCTAGCTCTATGGTAGCTATTCCAATTCATAAGGAAGATATTCATATGGTCAAAAAAGATATTGGAACATGCATCTAATGTCCATCACATCTTGTAAAAAACATGTTGATAAAGAGGTATTAATTTCCAATTTATTTTCCATGATAATCATTTAAAATTTAATCAAAAAAGTTCTGAAACGATGAATTTTATTACTAACAGACAAAGTGAAGAAGATGAAATGAAATAGACACTCAAAACCATCTAAAGTATAAAATAACCTATCGAAATGATATACTAAATTCACCATTACCCTACCCATTCTATATCCGCATGTATTAAAATTGATGTTTTCTGTGGATAAAAAGTAAAAATATTTTCATAATCACATAGTTTATTTTAAAGAAAATATGTATGGAGATAAAGATCAATACTTATTTGGTGTCGAGAGTGTATGTGAAATTCTCAACTTTGATTGGCTAGGTGGTTCATATGTAAATTTATACTTGAGGTATTTTTTCATGATTGTATTTTGCAAAAGTTTATATACTATGCTAATTATGACTAAATAAATTTCATATTTTTGGTAGGTGTATATATGAAATAAAATTGAAGTGATTTTCCCATGAACATTTTTTGGACTCATTAGTCAGCACATCCCCTCTATAGAACACCCAAAAAAGATACTAATAAAAAAGATAAATAGTGGAACGCATAATCAAATAGTTTGAAAGGAAAATATTGGTTGATAGAATCTATTTAATACCAATTATGTAGAGGTAAAATTTTACAATTTAATCATATCAAATATATTTTCATTTATTTCATTAATAATTCCTTTTTTGTTTTTAGGAAGAATTGGATGCTCATTTTAGTAAATTTGGATACTCCAAATATTTATTTTTTGGATTCAATGCATAGATATCCAACAAACCATCCAAACATGATAGAATTTGTCAATTTTTAATATACTACATCCAATTTTTTTTGTACTAAACACCATGTAATATAATTTATGTTATCTTTTAATAAGGATTTGGTTATGATATGGTGGTGCATCAATATCATGAAAACAATGAATGGGGGTAGGGGATAAGCATGAGGACCAAGAAAAGTACTACAACTAAACAAGTTCCAGGGTATATACAGTAATATTTCACTATACAAACATATATAAAAAAATTGCTTATTATGCTCAATGTTTCTATAGCGTTCAAAACAAACTAATAAATAATATTACAGTTGTTATGTTTGTAAATTTATGAGGGAGATCATATTCTTTTAAAAAACTATCATCCATGAAGATTTATATTTTAATATAATTACTATTTTCTTTAAAATATTTATCAACCCTTTATGTATTTATATTATTCCAGTACTACTATGACTATCCAAAAGACTCATATTCAGAAGAAGATACAAATGTACTCATAAACGAATAGACATCAAACCTGATGGAAAAATGTACAAAAATAGCAAGAATATGCGAATTCCATAGAACTAGTGGACTGTTTCAAAGTTACTAATAATTTATTTCTTTATAGTATTACTTTGAAAAAAAAATTCTGTGTATATGTGGATTCCTTTGTTCGAGTTGAGGTGGTATGTTTGAAAATGATCATGCTCATGAGAGATTGGACCTTGAGGCTGTAACTCATAATTCAATGAAAATGTAACATTTTTTAATATACTTTGTTTTTTCTCATAATATAATCTATTAAATACTGCATTAACATAGTGTAAATTAAATTTTTGACTACTCACGCAAAAAATGTCTTCCGTAGACATATTCTCCCCCAAAATCATGTCACCCCTGAATTGTAAGAATTTATCGCATTCCTACAAATGAACTGGATTGAAGTTCAAAGGAATGTGATAAATTTCAACAACATAGTGATTAAATTTAGAGAAAAAAAGAAAATGGATAGAATGTTAATGCATTATGTGGATGGTATGACACAAAGTGTGTCTTTTTAATGTAATTATTGTATTTTAACATCGTTTTATCTATTATTTTCAAGTTGATTTCCTTATAATTTTTATTTAATACTTATTTGTTTATTTATACATATCTTTTGAGAATTCTTATTCCCCATTCAAATATCTACAACAATCTAGAAAAGAGATACCATATTCTTTTTAGGTGTAAAGGGATACCCTATGTGGCATGAAAACCAAGTAAACACATAGTGTGGCTGGTATGACTAAAAGTGTCCGTTATGAGTTTAAAATTGATATTTTTGTTCCAAAAATGTCACTCACTAAAAAAAATGAGAACACACTTCCATTGTCTTGATAATATAGGACTGTGATTCATAAGTCATTTTTTACATGTATGAAGATGTATCACATCAAACAGACACACGATGAGATCTGTATGACTCATTATGGTTGTTTCTAGTTTGAAATGATATTTTATTAAAAAACACAACTAACATACTAAAAATCAAGTAAATATATTTTTATTGATTTAATAAAATAGTGCAATGATATTTTTGTGATTTTTGACATGTAAGAATCATCCAAAAATTAATACAACATACGGTGTGGCCATTATCACTCAAAGTGTCTTTTTTATTTAAAATTGACATCAATTTATGTAAAAAAAAGGTGGCATACAGAAAACTGACAAAACATGTTCAAATTCTTTTGATATTTTATGAAAACAATCCATGAGTAATTTTTGACATGTAACAGTCATTCACACCTCAATACGATGCATGGTGTGACCGGTATGACTCTAAGGGTGTCTTTTTATTTTAAATTGACATTAATTTAGGTAAAAAGAAAAGTTGACATACAAAAAACCAATAAAAACACGTTTAGAGTGTTTTAATACATTTGGAGAATGATCCATGGGTCATTAATGACCTACAAGAATCAACCAAACCTCAATCTGATGCATTTCTAACTAGTATGAATAAAACTGAATGTTATCAATTTAAAATTGTCGTTTTAGTTCAAAACAAGTCATTCAATAAAAACAAGGAAAACACACTCCAATTGTCATTAAAATTTATGAAAATTATTCATATGTCATTTTTCATGCATATCAAGTAGTATCATGTCAAACAGACACACGATTTGACTGGTGTGACTCGTAATGTGTGTTTCTAGTTTGAAATGACATTTTAGTAAAAAAAACAACAGACATGCTGAAAACTGAGAAAACACATACCACATTTTTATACATTTTAAAAAACACCTATAAGTAATTTTTGAGGTGTTGGAATCAACTTCAACTCAATATTATTCACGGTGTGGCCGGTATCACTAAAAGATTCTTTTTTATTTATAATTTACATTAAATTAAGTAAAAACAATAAGTGACATACTAAAAACTATGAAAATTCTTTCATATTGTCTTAATATTTTATGAAAATTGTATGTATGTCATTTTTGATTTGTAGGAATCAGCCGCACCATAATAAAATTCACGGTGTGGCCGATATCACTCAAAGTGTCTCTTTTTATTTAAAATTGACATCAATTTAAGTAAAAAAGGGAATGATAAAAACTGACCAAATGCATTCATATTGTCTAAATATTTAAATAAAAATATACAAGAGACATTTTTGATTTATAGGAGTCAATCTCAACTCAATACAATGCACGTTGTGACAAGTATGACTCTATGGGTGTCTTTATATTTAAAGTTGACATTAATGTAATTAACAAAGAACCAGTGACATACTAAAAATCGAGAAAATGAATTTGGATTACTTTTATAATTTATTAAAATGATTCATGAGCCAATTTTTATTTTTTTGAATCAAAAAAATCTAAATTAAATGCCTGATGTGATTGGTATGAATAAAATTATCTACTGTTGGTTTAAAATTAACATTTTAATTCAAAACATATCAGTCACTGAAATCCAAAAAAACAAGCTTGGATTGTCTTGATAATTTAAAAAAATGATTAATATGTTATTTTTAATGTGTATGAAGTAGTCTCACATGAAACCAATGCACGATGCGATTGGTATTACTCATAATGAATGTTTTTATTTTGAAATGACATTTTTGTAAAAAAACAAAACTGACATGTTGAAAATAAATAAAACCTGTTAGGATTGTTTTAATAATTTAGGAAAATGATCTATAATTCATTTGTGATGTGTATGAATTCGCCTCACCTTGATACAATGTATGGTGTGGTCGGTATCACTCAAAGTGTCTCTTTCTATTTAAAATTTACATTAATTTAAGTAAAAACAATAAGTGACATACTGAAAATTGCGTAAACACAATCAGATTGTTTTTATATTTAATAAAACCATAAAAAAGACATTATTTATGTAAAGGAATCATCCACACCTCAATAAGATGCATGGTGTGACCAGTATAACTCATAGTGTCTTTTTTATGTAAAATTGACATCAATTTATGGAAAAAGAATAAGTGACATACTCCAATCTAAGGAAAAACGTTCATATTATTTTTACATTTTAGGAAAATTTTCTATGGGTCGTTTTTTATGTGTAGGAATCAACCCACCCTCAATAAGATTCATGGTGTGTCGGTATAACTCTAAATGTGTCTTTTTATTTAAAATTGACATTAATTTAAGTAAAAAGAACAAGGGACATAATGAAAACTGAGAAATCACATTAGGATTGATTTGATACTTTAGTAAAATGATACATGAGTCATTTTTCAACTATAAGAATCAACCAATCCTCAATTTGATACATGGTGTGACTGGTATTACAAAAATTGTGTTATTAGATTAAAATTGACATTTAAGTTCAAAACATGTAACTCGCTAAAACCAATCAAACACACTCTGATTATATTGATAATTTAGTAAAACAATTCATAAGTCATAAGTGATGTGCATGAAGTAATCTCACATCGAACTAACATATGATGTGACTAGTATGACCCATTAAGTGTGTTTCCAGTTTGTAATGACACTTTAGTAAAAAACACAACATCCATAGTGAAAACTGATAAAACTCATAGTAATTTTTTTATACTTAAGGAAAATGATCTATATTTTATTTTTAATAGTTAAAAATTATCCACACCTCAATATGATGCATGGTGTGTTCTTTATAACTCAAAGTGACTCTTTTTATTTAAAATTGTCATTAATTTATATAAAAACAAGTGAAGTACTAAAAACTAAGAGAACACGGTCAGATTATATTTATATTTTATGATACAAAATTTATTAATTTGTTACATATATAAATCAAATGCACTTAAATACAATTCACAGTGTGTCTAGTATCACTCAAAGTGTCTCTTTTTATTTAAAATTGACATTAATTTAAGTAAAAACAATATGTGACATACTAAAAACCGACAATACTCATTTAGATTGTTTTCATACTGATCCATGAGTCATTTGTGACATGTAGGAATCAACCCCACCTTAATGTGATACACGGTGTGACCAGTATGACTAAAAGTGACTGTTATCAGTTTAAATTTTTAATTTTATCTTGAAATGTGTCACTCACTGAAAACCATGAAAATCCACTCTAATTGTATTGAAAATTTACGACAATGGTTTATATGTCATTTGTGATATGTATGAAGTAGTATCACATAAAAATGATGTATAATAATACCGATATGACTCATAATGCTTCTTTCCCATTTGAAATGACATTATAGTAAAAAAACACAATTGTAGTAATAAAAATCAAGAAAACATTTTTGGATTTTTTTAAGCTCTAGGAAAATGATCTATAAGTCATTTATTATGTAAAGGAAAAATATGCACCTGAATATGATGCATGATATGTCTAATATAAATCCAAATGTTCCATTATTTAAAATTGATAGTAATTTTTGTAAAAAAACAAGCGACAAACTCAAAAATGATAAAATACATTCGTATTGTTATGATATTTTAGTACAATGAACCATAACACATTTTTTATGTGTAGAAATGAACCCCACCACAATAGGTTTCCCATTGTGACTCATATAACTCCAAATGTGTCTTTTTTATTAAATATTGACATTTTATTAATGTATTTTTTATACTATTTTTTTTATTTATTTCATTATAGTATTACTAATATAATATATTTTTTCTTATATAGGAGTTATATTTTTCTAAGGTGGAGATGATTTGTTTAGAAACTGATACCATTGGATGACATTTTTGAGAGGCGATCATAGGAATTAAAAGATGAAACATTATTTCTTATAATTATTTTTCTATAATTGTATATGTAATTATATAAAACATTGTTTGAAATTTATATAGCAGTGTTTTTTGACTAGGCCATGGGTGGAAGTATTTGTATTACTAGTGTCACATATATATGTATATAGCATTGTTTCAAATTACTAGTTTTAGAAGGTTTTTGTTGTGTGTTCCAATATATTAATAGCACATTGTTGCCACTTAGTCCTTTATTATAATGAAAAAAGTTATAATAAATGGGTTTCTTTGTCTATTATTTTTACCACAGATAAAGGACCCCCTATCAGATATTTTTTTAGTGTTGATAAAGGGGATCCCCCATTTATCATTACTGTGATTAACAACTCTTTTATACTGTTTCCAAAATCCAGTTTTCACACAGTTAAATGGCATATGCGTAGTAGTGAGTGTTTTTTCAGGATATAAAAAAACATGCATTAAAAAAACATGATGCTAATATAAAGTAATTATCCTAAATGTTTCTTATGATATTATACAAATCCCTATGATTTAAAAGATATATTCATGTGATAGACTACATTTATATAAAATTGTTCACATGACTAACTGAGATTGCAGTGAAAATATTGACATGGATTTATTTAATGCCAAAGATATAAAAAATTTTGATATAGAAAAAATTTCCACAAGATCATGTCGAAAGAGAATGTTCCAGATACACATACGGTGTATGAAGGATGGAACCACTATGATGGTTTTATATTCACCAAAGTAGTTGATAAATAATTTATTGAGAATAATAAATTAAAATATTAACTAGAATATAATAATTATCTAAGATTGAAAAGATTAATTGAAATTCAATAATGGATTCCATTTATCAAAGTACGGGGGAAATATTATTCTTACTACTATTGTGGTAATTCATGTATGACTATACATGGATGGTATAAGTATCAAACCAATAAAACATAATTTTAAATATCAATTTGTTATGCCCAAAAAAATTAGAGTTTTACTTGTCATATCTAATTTTAATGATCATTTTATTGAGAATATCACATAAAGACCATCAATCATGGAAGGATTCTATAAAGCACAAATTGAAAGGTATGGGGACATCATATAATGTTTACAAGGGGTACAAGTCACTAAAATATAGTTTTGGATTAATGTAGGTAACAAGATCATAGAATATTAATTTGGAATTAATTTTTTCCATGTGTCTTCAAGAGGATAGTAGTATCTCAATTGTTTTCTTTGTAAAATATTTTTGATAACATATGGAAAACATCAATTTGTCTTATAATTATTTAAGAAAAGAATAAAATAAACTCTATAGATACTGACGTAAAGTAGAAATAAAATTTCTTTAGATCAGGATCTAAGGAGGTATATCTTATGGTTTTATAGACCCATTAAATAGTATATATACATAGAATGTATTGTAAAATGAAAAATGGAAAAATTCAAGACAGAATTGTTACCAATGTCACATGGAATAAATCTCTCCAAGAAGGAATGTATGAGACCTGGGGGGGAGATTAATGTGGTGAGTTGAAATCAATACACTTTTTTTGGATAAATTAGTATTCCATGTTATGCATTATAAATTTATATTTCCAACATGTCCTTTAAGGTAGTAAATAACATTTTTTCTAGGATAAATATATAGTAAGTTTTCAGAACGATCTAATTGTACTTGAAGAAGTATAATGGATATATACCTGGTTTTAGGAGAGGAAAGGATACTATTTTTCATTGGAAACAAACTAGTATTCCTTTATATCAATAAGATCATATATCATAGTGAGTATAATGTAATGATTGAGAAAATATCATATAATATATTAGTATTCATATCTATAAATACCGAGATTGTTACAATTTCTAAGCTAGCAAAATAAGTAGTGTAAAATATTTAATGATTTGTTCATGTTTTTTGAATCATGCGTATAAATTAATTTTATATAATGTTTGTAATTCAATTACTATTATTATCCATGATTTAAATTTTAGAAAGTGTTCTAAAGGGATATAATTAGAGATATTAGCTCTTGAGAAGATTTACTCAATGCAGAAATGTTGCAAATAACATAATATACACAAAGTGGATATGTGGTTGGACCATAACTAAAGACATAACTTCACAAAAACATGACCTTATCATGTAATATATAACAAGGATAGTTAATAAGTTGGTTCTAGTGCATGGGGGGTGTTCTAATAGTGGGTTCCCTAGACGCAACTAAACAATACTTTTTGATTACCATGCCATGTGTACGGTGAGTTATGCATGATGTACACATTCAATTATAGTTTAAATATTTTTGAATTAACTATTTAAATGATAATTTACATAGATTAATTATCATATGAAAAGGTTATAGAATTTCTTAGTCTATAATGAGAACCTCAAGATACCATGACATTGATCTTAAACAAAATAATTATGGTCTAGATACATCATACAGACTGGACATACTTGATGACTGATTGTCAGGTGCTGGGGGCTCATAAGCATTGATACTCTTCTCATGAATTTCACACATGGTGATCTATAGTAGTTGAGTTTAAGAGTACATAACCACCAATATTAATACCACATGTTCTGAGTGTTATTGGATGTTCTTATTTACATACATATATGTTGGTCTCTTGATTTGAGATCATTATCAGTGTGTTCTATTTGATCATCTTCTTTGATATAAGAAAAAACTATGATAATGAAGTTATGGTGAGATAACTTTTGTTCGGTGCATCATTCGTGGTATTACATTGGTTGAATGATCAATATAAAAACATTATCTTCTAAAATAAGGATGTAATATCTCCGAACTAGTTGATTAGGATGGTAGTAACTTCTTCAAATCCTTGTCCAAGTTAGTAAAAGGTAAGTTTGAAAATTTCTATCAACAAATAATAGAGAAATAAAGGACGATGACATGAGTGTGTTTCCTACTTCATAAGGTATCTAAATACAAATATATTATATTACGTAGTGTATTCTTTAGAGATGGTTGGTGTTTCTATGACTATTCCTTATCTCTTTAGGGGCCTTGATGTTTTCCTGGACTCATCTCTTGGTCTATGAATAATATTCACAACTATCGAGATAAGGTCCTATAGGGTCACACATAATATTGTATACATAAATTTTCCATATTCTTATAAATAGGTATATAGGACTTGGTGGGCCCCACCATGGGGTCAAAGAGTTGTCCAAGTAATCAATCAATGAAATTAAATAAATTCATCATTATTTGAGTATAGAATAATTAAGTTTAATTTATTTATTAAAATTATTCAAGAGATGTTTAATGAATACAAGAAAAATATCATATGAACAAAATTTTTTAATGTTTATGATTAGTTTAATATTAGTAGGAATTTTGATTCAAGTTAATTAATAATTTTTCATCATGCAATATATTTATAATATTAGTAAGTGGTGATAAAACATAGTTGACATTAATAACTTGGTCAGTTTATCATAATGTTCCATTTACAACTTATTTACTAGGTGTCTTATTTTTGGGGTCCATCAAACCCTTTATGGGTTTTTAACCTCCCACTATATAATAAGAAGTGAGAAATTCCTTCAATAACTACTTATTCATTTATAATGAAATCCTCTCTCTCCTCCCTCTTCTTATAGGGAGAATTTATCTCTCTGATTAATAGATCTAAGAACTCCTTGAATGGATTGAAGGAATGGGATCGAGGTGATCATCACAAAGCTGGAGAATTTTTTAGAGCTCCAAAATAACACTCATAATTTAGTGAACATTGCGTGTGTGGATTTTTTGAGCTTTTTAGGATGATCTAGAGGGGTTAATCTTCATAACCTCTTGAAAAAAATTATGTTGATGAGTTTTAGTTGAGCATTATTTGATTCAAATGAGGTAACTATTTGATTTAATTTATATGCTAAAATTTATTCACATGAGATCATTGGACCCCTACCAGGGCTCAAATCTCCAGAGAGGAAAAGTATCATCATTCCGGTGATTATTTTTTTAAAAACCCAATGCATCGGCTTTCGCTACATGCCCTGATACTATAAATTCAAACCCAAGAAGCCTTTAAAATATCAATGTATAATAATAAATAATCTCAATCTATCGAACATCAAAGGAGTCCCTATTGTTTATGGAAATAATTTTTTAAATAGAATAACTGAAAGCTATATACATTCTATCATAGGTTATTGAGGTGAGTGGAACTATAAGAGTGGGATTTGTTCTACTTTTCAATGATTCACCCAATACATATTATAACATGAGAAAACATGATGTGGATGGGAAAGCTATAAATTCAATCATTTCATCTATATATAAAAAACTTATACACCAATATAGTGTAACATAAAGCTAGAAATCATATATATAAGAAGTTATAGAATATGTATTAAGTGAATTTGAATATTAAGGAATCCATACATCAAATTTGAAGTACAATATTTATAGACATATGAATGTATAGTGATGAGAGTATATATTTCTAATTTAATATTACTAATGATATTTGCAATAATAATAGAGGACTTAGAGTTAATTTGGATGATTTAATTATTGAAAAGATGCTTATGGGGAATTTCCTAGATATAATCTTTTTAATAATTTCATCCCTGGAAGATATGGGAGGTCTATCCCTTAATGAGATACATAATACACTCCATAATAGTGAAATGAGGAAATCACCTTTATTAAAAAAGAAATCAAAAAGGGGATTAAATACCAATCTATAAAAGACTAAAATATTAATGAATAGATAGTTGAATCTTATTAATAGTTAGAAATTAATTATTGTGCTAGTGAGAAGCATAAAAAATCAATGGCCTTTATCTCCATGAACATTAAAAAATAGAAAGAAAATAAAAATTTATTCTTTCTATTAAATAATTTAGTAGTTGAGGAATTGTAAATTTTCCAATTGATTTCCAAGACAAACTATTTGATGAATTTTTTAGTGATGAGGATCAATAAGTATTTTATAGGAAAGTTCTATAAAATCTATAAAAAATTTCCCAAAAAATAAATTTCAAGTCGTCAAGAAAATTCTAGAGTAATATGATGTGCAGGAAAGAAAGTAAAGACTCTTCATCCTAGAGAGAGTTATATGATGATAGTACTTATCAAAATAAAAGTACCTTCATAACTCATACCAACAAAACATGATACTTGTTTCATTAGTGGATAGGATGAATAAAAATATAGCTATACTAAATAATAATTGTTTTATAGGTCTATCATATAAACATTAAAGCAGAATAAAACCCAAATTTTTTTTCTCTACACATGATAGAATAAATATGTGTATTTTAAATAATTAACATAATTTTTATACCTGAGCGATAAATATATATTATAATATTCAATTTAAATTTGATAATGATCACTGAAAAATCAAATAAAATCTTCTTACCTCTAAGAGATTACACTGACAAAAGGATCCTAAAGCATTTATTATGGATTCCAAAAATGTAGAGGGGTTCAATCATTTTCACTTAGTAAAAATCTAAAATTATGGTGGGAGATAAAATTGGGAGGCCTAAATATAGTCATTCATTTAAATAACGATGGGTCTCATCCCTTTTTATATTCATCCTTGAAATGTTTCATTTAATGAAACGTGGTAGTCACATTCAATGTATACATTTTTCCAATTTACATTTATTCATTGAACCCATTTAATAAAAATTCAAGACACTCCATCTATTTATAATATATTTTAAATTATGAAACCATGGTTTAATATTCATGTGTCAAAATTTAATTCATTCACATTAATATATTAGTTTACATTTATCAAATTCCACCAATGACTAAAACCCCATAATGTATTTTTGAAAAAATTCAAAACTATGTGAGTCGTTCAAAAACTCATTATAGGATATGTTTTTATCCTACTCTCATCATGATGGAACAAACAATTTTTATGAAACATAATATTTTTCAAGTGGCCTATATATGTGACCATACAACAGGTAGTCGAATTAGAAAAATATATATATATAATTTATATTTCATAGTTATATTCCAAGAGAGGCCTCTAGAAAATAATCAATGCTAATTAATCCAGTAAGGGGTCTAGTGTTATCTTTATCAAATATACTCATTTCTTAATATAAACATGTATAATAAAGGACGTATCATATAAATTATATATACCTATATTATCCCTTCCCCATGACGTCATGTGGTAACAAGAAAAGGAACAATTTCAATCTATTATTGTTCATATCATATCTTTAAAACTCCCCAAAATAAACTAACTAGGATGACAAATACATCACATTTCATTCATATAATAGATGAGAACATCAAATATCCCTTATCTATGTAGATTAAAACAAAATTTTTTATTTAAATAAGTATATCCTTTTTCATATTCTAAGTCAATTAAGGTCCATATTTCTTAACTCATAATATAAGTAGACAAATCTCTTTTCATTTTTTGTCTAACCGTCAAAATATTTAGTAGCATACCCAACCACAATTTGATTAGCTATGTCCCTTTTTTCATCTATAAGAAAGTAATCAATGTATAAAGGTTCTCAATCTGGGTAAGTTTCCATCCATAGGTAATAAGGATTGATAATAACTGTGCACCTCTAAGTATATCAATGAAATTATTAAATTCCATAGGTATACATTGGTGTGTTAGTTAAAGTATTAATTTTATATTTATTCCATCATGAATTCATTATTTGTTTCCCATTTACATTATTTTATAATAACTAAAAAAATATATTCAATCTAATATAAATATTTCATCACAAACCATTATACATCATGATGATCATTAATTTGTGATAACTAAAAATCAAATTTTTTAATAATTTTTTTGCATTATACTCTTTATGTAAAGTAAATTGTAGTGCACTTGAATTAATGATAAATTCAAATTTCCATTATTATGAATTCATGATACATTATATAGTCATCATATATATATCTCATGTATTTCATTACCCTTATGTTTTTTATAAAAAAATGTATTTGTCAATAAATCTATTATATTATCCAATATAACTATCCAATTGATCTTTACATAGCTCTAATAAATGATCTCTCATGTTATATGGTATTTGGTAGGTATTTTGTTAGTCCATTTGTTAGATTATGGTTCTATATTTTGAGTTTCAACTCTATTTTTCTCACATTAATGCTCGATCACCCCTTGAATGATAGGAACCACTTCAAATTTAGTGATGAACATAAATATCCAAATATAATCCTTTTATGAATTTGATTCTGTGATGTACTCCACCCTAATTTCAAGTCTGGTGTTGTTGATTTTTGGGAAATATTGTATGTTATATCTCTACTTTTTAGAATGAAATGAATCTATATTCAAATATAATATCATCTTGTTCATATTAAAAACTCACATCTACGAAGCCTTTTACAATAAGTTTATCTTATACTCTAAAGAGACATAACATATCCTTAGTCCTTCTCAAGTAATTTAGGATGTTACTCATAGAAATATAGTGGTTATAACTAATATTGGTTTGGTATTTACCAGTTATGATGAAAGATTATTCTACATATGGTCATGTATATAACATAGAATACATGATATATCCTATGGAGGATGCAGAGGGAAGTATATCTCTTCATTATAACTCATTATAAGTCTCATGAATAAAACTATGATCCATTCCATGTAATAATGTTAATGGACCCTTCTTGAAGTTCCCCTGCTAAAATTATTTATCACTTTACAAATATATGTTCCTTGAATAAGTCCATGCAACCTTATAGATTTATCTCTTTAGATCCGCATACCTAGTATTTAGGCTACTCCAACCATGTATTTCATCCGAACACATTTACCCAACTACACCATAATATAGTAAAGAGTTGGGATATCATTATCAATAAGTAATATCTCATAGACATAAAAAATCAAAAACATTATTGTGCTCAAAATAATTACCTTATATATATAAGAATCATCCATGTTTTTTATGAAATAAAACTCCTTGATTACATCACCAAAATGAATATTCCAACTCTAAGAATATTTCCTCAATATATAAATGGATTTTTACAACTTGTATACCTTAGCCGTATCATTTGGAATATTGAACCCTTTTAGTTGTATCCTATATATATCCTAGACTAAATTTTTATTAAGTAGATCATTTTAGACATCCATATAGTATATATCGTAATCATAATGTGTTGTTTTTGGAAAGAAACATCTGAATAGACTTTATCATTGAAACATGTGAGATGGTTTTATGATATTCTATACCATATATATTTTTAATCCATTTTTAACTAGGAATTATTTATATGTACACACTCTACTATCAATTTCATTTTTAATAAGGAAACCCCACATTCTCCATAAGGTTACTACCCCTTTAGGTTAATATACCATGTTCCAAACCAGATTAATGAACATTGATTTTATTCCATATTTCAGGTATTTAAAGTATTTCCTAGGATTACAACTCTCAATATCCTCCTGGTAGGATGCATGTTTAGATTTTATGAATTTTATTTCAACACCATTATCCATGAGTAATTAATATCTCTTGGGTTCCTGATTAATCCTACTAGTACATTGATGTTCTTAGGTAAATTTAGTTAGTTATTCTTCCATAACTACTTATTATACCATATCAACCCTCATCTCAAGATCATTCCCTATTTTTTGGTCCTAAATTTTTCAATGTTGTATATTCCTCCCACTATTTCATCAATAAATAAGAATTTATTAGACTTAGGGTTAAGTGTATCATAATTCAAATATCATAAATATTCTACACAATCCCAAATCCTTATAGAAGACACAATGGGGTGTTTACGATTCTATATCTCATATAGTGTCTTTATAATTACTTCATATAAAGAAAAAATTAGTAGTATAGAACAAGTATTTAGAGTATAACCCTAGAGTTTAAATAAAAGTTAACATTGACTGTTACTTGATTAAACTATTTTTAATG
The DNA here is from genome assembly GCA_963277665.1 of Viscum album. NCBI lineage: Eukaryota > Viridiplantae > Streptophyta > Magnoliopsida > Santalales > Viscaceae > Viscum > Viscum album. The sequence goes on along the minus strand of OY728136.1, from coordinate 1,317,342,581 downwards.
ATGCATGATTCCTCCTTTCAGGGACACAATTCTATTATGGTTTTTTAAAAGGATTGGTTTGTGAAATAATTCCATAATTCCATCGATGGTCATTTAATTCATGGATCATGTATTCACCCCTTTATCAAATCAAAGGATCTTAATAATATTTCCTAGTTTATTATATAACTTTTTCTAATAATGTTGCAATATTTCGAAAGTTTTATACTTATGTTTCATAAAACTATACAGCCGTATCAACTAAATCCATCATTGAATATAATTAATTAACTAAAACAACCAGTTGATTGCGTGCTCGTTGGTCCATATATATCACTATGGAAAAGATCCAACAATCCACTATCCATTTCATAATTTTTTTCCAAAAGGTGTCTTTTCCATTTTTTATATTAAAAAATATTTTTAATTTTCAAATAATTCATAATAGAAAAGTTAAAAAATCCATCATTTTAGAGTCTTTGAATTTTTTTCTCTTTTATATTTCCATGGTGTAAATTCAATTAATAGAATGGATTATAATCAACCATGATTTTTTTTACTAAATATTACAAAAGGATTATTAATATCAATAATGTATAAATGTTTTACCATATTCTCATTTCCATAAAACATTCCATTTATATATATACATCACCTCTTTTTCTAAATAGTGAATTAAAATTCCATCTTTCATAAATAAGATATATAAATAATGTTTCTATTTATAGTGGGAACATAATAACAGTTCTCCAATTATTGGTTTAATTAACTTGGTAAATTAAAATTTTATGTTTTGATTTCTAATGCCACAAATATTTCGCTATTACCGACTTAATGATCTATTTCACCCTACATTAAATACAATCTACCTCTTATTATACGTTTGTAAGAAAAAATTAGTGACCCATACCTAGTATCCAATACCCTTGACTTAGAGTTAGTGAAATTGATCTATATAACATTCACATTTAGGTGATCTTAATGTTTCTCTTTGATAACACATATCATCCCTATATACTATTTTTTATATTTTTAAGGCTTATAGCTATTAATATTCTCAATATTAAATCATTAAATGATTCTATAATCTTCAACAAGGACATAGTATTGAGTGACTATCATGTTTTAAATATTTTCATCTAGGAATTTAAAGGATGATGCTCTCACTAAAATTGATTACCCGATATATCATACCCATTTAGTGGTCCAAGATCTATTTTTCACTCTGAAATGAGTTAGATTTGTCTTTCATCTTACAACTTAGTGATATTGGTATAGAATCATCCACATAATAATAGTAATTATTCTTGGATTGTATAGTGGATAACTCTACCTGTATCCATAATATGGATGTAATCAAATTTATTCCTCTTATATCATTTATAAGGGTATCCCAACCAACTTTCACCCAAAGAAAATGTTGAGAACTCGAAAATAAATGAAAATATAGGAAAACCATGCTTTTAAAGAACCTACCTTATTGGATGATTGAGGTATTCAAAAATATCATCTTAGGAAGGAATCATATATTTTAATATTTGAGGGATTTTCTTAATCTCACTAATTTATTATACATCATATGCATATTAAATTCTTAATTTTTATATATTATGAAATCATTATCTTCTCATGTGTATTCAAATTCTGTGTGCATGATTCTATAATTTTATATTTAGAATCCATGTTCCTCCTACCAAATTAATATGACTAGATAACATTAATGTGTAACCATTTACATAATCCACAGTTTTTGTTACTTACACCAAAATAGAATCCAACCCTATTCATGAATATTTTAGTGAGTAATATGAATATGGTACATGAAATCTTCATGTAAATGTTTATAACTATATGACATTGATAATCTCTACATAAGTAAACCCAATTCAATACAGATTCAACCCCTCCCCTTTTAGAAAAAGGAATAAGCCTCTTGGTTGATGGGTATTCCAACCCTAAGTCCAATGAAGAATTTACTCAAGATATAATTTAATTCATGATAAATATAAACCTAATGTGAAAAAATAATATTTAATAACTGTAATTAATCTCATGACTCTAAAAAAATATTTGTAATGGTGTAGGAAAAACTAAATTTTACGAAGTCGTACATAGAATGTAATGAAATGCTCTATATCAATAGAAAAAACTATCACATAAGTAAAGAATACACATAATTTACATTCTATAAATAAATTATATATATTATTAAAAAATGAAATAAATTCTAAATAAATTACCATTTAAAATATTTAAACATGAGATAACTATTCATAAACAATTCATAAATGAAATATAATTGTTAAAAAATATTATTTAGATAATTTTATAGACATTTGAAAATCATGAATATAAATAATTTATATCCATCTTCAAAATAAAACCATTCATATTATATATTTTATGGTATTTTAAAGATATATTATGAATTATAATCATTTTTAGAATAGAGTTTGTATTAAGTAAACATTTTATGTAATCTAAATATTATATACATTACATTTTTTTTAACCATTTATCAATTCAAATATCAAAAAATTCATTTTTATTTGGCCTAAAAAATATCTTACATTAATTTTTTAGTTGAACAATTAAAATTAATTAATAATATAAAAATCATAACTATAAATATAAAATCTTATGTTACGTATTTATTTGTGTAATTAATAAACTCTTTATAAATTACTCATATGATCTCTAAATAATCATTTTATTTCCATATCACAAGTTGGTCCATATAATTTGGAAAAAGATATTTTAAATATAAAAATTTAATATTCGGAATATTTTATTAACAAAATTTTTAATAAAAATTTATATAATTAATTATAAACTATTTATAATCAATAAAATTAAAATTTTAATATATTAAAAAATTCCAAAAATACATTTTTCTATGGATTATAAAAAAATATAAACCACTTAAAATTCAGAAATACATTCTTAATATTAACTCTTTAATATTAATATAATTTTAACAATAAATTTTTCTATATCATTTGATCAACTAACTATAATAATTTTATAGTTAGTTTATAAAACACTTTTATACATTTTTCAAATATTCCAAAATACGTTTTCTACTATTTATAAAGAAATTATAAATAGTCTAATTAAATTCGTAATTTTATTTTCTTAATAAATAAAAAATTTAATTAATTATCAAAAACATGATAAAATATATATAAATTTTAATATTTAATTTATACGTGTAAAATAAAATTTTATAAATTCTACTATTTATCATTTATAAACAATTTATAAATTAAAAGATAAATAAACTAAATATTAAATTTAATTATTTTTAATTTTTTATGACAATTTGGCAGTACATTGTCTCAGAACATAGATCAACAGTGGAGAATAAAACTTCATATTACCTTTAAATATATCATTAAATTAATATGGGAAAAATAATTACAAATTCATAATGTGTGATCATTTAACACTATTAAAAACATATTGATTTAATTAGGAAACATTTCATGATACCACTGATTGATATGAATTTCATTCCCTCATATGGACACATCCAATTTGACATATATGTGAACCAATAAAAGAAATCCATTAACAAAAATACATAGGCTATGAAACTCTTTCCATCTGTAATATATCCCCAAGGAATAAATCCCCACTTCATCATCAATAATTCCTGAGAGTTCGTAGAAATCGGTTAACCCATTAGCCTATACTTTGATACCAATGATTGGTTTTAAGAGTTCATTATATGAACTTGAAAATGGAATAAAACCAATATTTTGTGATATATCCTTGATATCATCAATAATTATAATTTAAATAGAGAACATAACATGTATACCTGAATTCATAAACCATATATTATTATTCAACACATGTTTGATGAAAATTAAGAAAGTATAATAAAAAATATTTCTTCATAAGAGGGATTACACCAGCAAAAGGATCCTAGGATATTTCAATAGGATACAAAAAACACTACAGGGGTTCCAACTCCTTTAATTAGTGAAAAAATATATTTCAGGTGGAAGAGAGAACCATGATTCTGGTATACAATCAGTCATCCACAACCTGAGGTATCTCATCCTTTTATATTATTTTCCTTCACACGTTTCATTTGAAAAAACATTTTGTGCATATTAAATATATACAATTTTATCATTTTTATTTATCCATTCAATGAATTCAATGAATATTAATTATATTTAATCGATTAATAATGGAATGTAATTTTTGAAATTTTGTTGTAAGATGTATGCACCTAAATTTAATTCATTAAAATGTATATCTTTGTATACATCAAATAAATAGATGTTTTGATCAAAACAATTTTTCTTCGTTGAAAAAAATTCAAAACATGTGAATATAGTAGAGCTAAAGAAAAGGGAGAAAATAAATAAATCTTAGAAAAATACTGATCTAATATAAGAAATCAAAATTTTCCAAATAAAAATTACAAAAAAAATTATTAATGTTCTTAATGGAAAACTAACTAAAAAGAATAACTGAATGAGCCATAATATAAGTGACATAATGCAGAAAAATAATTGAATACCATGGTATTATGTTATCAAAAATATTTTAAGATTCAACATAAATTATCTAAAGCCTTAAAGTAATACCATCCAGAAGAAAAAGGTACATATTGATCATATTTTCTCCTATAATAAAGAATCTATTTCATTTAGTTGTGTAGATTTTTTTATCCAAACTAGCAGATTTTGGTGTGAAGGAAGTTATAAAAAATTTTATTCAATAATAATGATAATGGGAGATGAGTTAGGAAATGAAACCCCCCTAAGAATATAGAAATGAAATTTCTAGAGTTTATCTAGACATCATTAATTTTTTCACCAAAAAATTAATAAAAATCATCCAAGATAGATCTTTAGAGGATATTATTATTATTATGGAACATATTTTGTCAAGGCCTATAGATTATATTAAAATAATTTGTTCCTAATGAACTTTCATGAATCATATGGGAAGATCTAAAAATAAGAGATTCGTTACTGTTAGAAGGGGAATCTTTCTTAGAAGATAGAAATTTGAAGCTATAAAACCAATAGGATAAAGTTTGAAGGCTACTTAAGTAGATAAAGAACAAATATTAAGGATAATAACTTACCCCTATGATCATGTTAGTTCTTTCCAAAAGATAAATATATACAGGTCATATGAAAATTCTTATACTAAAGGAAGACTAGAAGTATCTCAAGGTGGTTTGATTAGTGATAATCAAAAGAAAGTTTGATAATATTTAGGTAATTGTTAATTAGTGTTCCCATGTGAGGTTAATGTACTGAAAAAGAATATGGAAATATATGAAAAATAATTTTTGTTTACTTCTCATGAAAATAATAATTTTCCAAATAGGGACAGAGTCAAAAGTAGTAAGGAAACCATGCAGTCCCCGGAAACATATGAAAAAATATCTAGTAAAGGGTGAATGAAGTGATCAGCAAGAGAAAAAACTAGATATTATGAAAAAACCTAATTTATTGATGACTCTTAACCATTATGATATCATTTAATATAAAATAAATCACCTCATTGTTAAATTTTTTGGTTCTTTCATTCTTGTAATTGATTAAAATAAATTAAGGGTGTTTGATAATTATTGTAATCACTAAAGACGTCAAGATGAAGATGTCCATCATGGGACATTTAATCATCCATTGTAAAAAACATTTGAATTTATCCCTTTGGGGGAGTAAATAGGAGGACAGTTCTTCAAAATTTATATTTTAAATATATTGAATTTATGTATATCCCTTTTAAAACTATAATTTGTGGTATTCCACAAATAATATCCATATTTTTTTGAATTTATCGATATTTTTATAAAGGGGTTGGGGGTTTAGTTGATGAGAAATCTAGGAGAAATTATAAGCTATATGTATTTATCATTAAACCTGTTATGTGTTTCTTGATATGTGTGTTGGATATATAATTTTCTTGATCAATATTTATTAAAATACCCTAATATTGAAAAAATTGTGAATATTATCACATAAATATAAATTTATTGGTATTATTGATCAATTTTTTTATTCACACTCATTTTACACATCGGTTAATCCCTTATAAACCTAGATACTATTTTCCTTTTCTGAGAAATTCATATGGTGTCATCGTTCCATTAATAGGTGAATTACAGTAGAATTTAGAACAAAAAAGAGGGAGAATATTTTTCCTTATGAAGTGATGAAAGGGAAATTTTACACCAGATAGTAAGGGTTCAATGAGATAGGATAAACCCATTTATGACGTTTGAATTTATTTTCAATAAGGGGAGAATAATAGAGATCGTTAAAGAACCCATATTTCCTTAAGAGCTTCATGGTATCGATATAAAAATCAAAGGAGTGATTAAAGATACCTGGTGAAAATAGTATTTTTATCAATAATAAAGACTATCATAATGATGAGATTATATAGAAATTTTTTGGAATCTATAAGGTACTTCCATCATATATATAGAAAATAAATATTATTGTATTATGTCTTAAATAACTTGGTTAGAGATTTTTAACTATCAACCCTTGTTTGAGATTATTTTTTTCATTATTATTCATGTTTGAGACATGTGTTGATGATGATATAACTATATACAATAGTTTATATTAAGTTTGAATATTTCTAGCTATTTTGGAACATGAAGAATTACTTATACCTAAGATAAATAAATAACTAAAGCGATAAGAACCATTTATGAAGTAATTCACATAAACACTACTGTTTCAGTGTATATAAATCTGTTTTATGATGATCTGATCTAGTATTATGTGATTAAGAAGGGATTGATGTGAATTGATGAACTTCAAATAATATTCAGATTAGTCTAGAAATGTTGTACTTGATGAGTAAAATGAAAAAGGGCAAAACACTATATACATTATAGGCTACATTAGAAACCCCATAGGGTACAACCTGTGGAATTCCAAACATACATTCTCTGCTGAAAAATAAAATATTTTGAAAATTCATAATCCCTATGATATAATTTTTAGGGTATAAACCATATTTCTAAGATACATTAATATGTTATATAAGACTTTTTATGGAACATAAAGCCTATGATGATGACTTATTAAGGTGTGAAGTGACTTTATAGGGTACCTTCATAGGGTAAAAAAGAAATTTTAGGGTGCATGATCCTATTAAGGTACAATGAACCATATGATAAATCAAAGGATACAATCAATGGTTTGAAAACTGAAAAATTAGGCTTCAGATACATCACATAATGTCAGTATAAGATGGAAACTATGTAGGAAGAACTATTTTGTAACATGGCTAGTATAAAAGATGATTTTTTATAAGGTACATACAAGTAATATGAAGGGATTGGGTATGATAAGTGTGGAAAATAATATAATATCTTTGGTAAGATATATTACACTTGAAAAAATTTCTTGTATGAATTTTATAATACATTTTAGGATGAATCTTCACAAGATATTTTTTATATTATGAAATTAATAAAGATTAAATCAGTAAATACATCAATGTTATTCTTCGTTGATTGAAGATTCATGATCATAAATTTAAATCATTATTAAAGTTGTATAAAAGAAGAGTTCCATTCCACAATGATGAATTTCCACATCATAGTTCCATACACATGTGGTTAATTAAAACTAATTTACGAGCTATGGATTTTTTTCAGAAGACTTTGTAAAAATTTGAATATCAGATGAAGGATGAAATCACGAGTCTTATGTAATAATTAAAAAATGAAGAACTTGACTTAGTTTTAATGAGTTAAAAGATGAGAATATTCTTCCATAATCAAATGTGAATTCATATATGAAATATTGAGAGATTATTTGATTAATATTAACAATAAAATAAATATAAAATTAGTTGGAAATGAAGAAGGAATGAGAAGAGATCTGAGTGAATACCTGATACTACTTCCATCAGATCATTTTTTTTGTGTTGAATATGAGAACCCTACTCATCTAGGAATCTCTATGCATTAATGTGGGAGATGAATCTAGATTTTTTTTAGTTTTGAAGCCATTAAGAAGAGAAATAGGAACTTATTCTTATAAACATGTGATATCATATTATCAGAAACTTGTGTGTGAAATGTCAAGAAATACTTTGCAAGACCAATATGGGGGGACTTTAAGAAGAATAATCCCAAGCTACCTTTTCACCAATAATATTTTGTAGCTTAATACCTATTCAAGAATGTTTTTTGGGGGACCCTTTGAAGAACATTCAGGATGAATTGTAAAGACCCTATCAATAAGTGATCAAGATATTTTCAGAAGATAGCTTCAATATGTTTGGGATAATATAAAGATCCCATTTAGAAACAATTTTTTTGATCACTAGAGTCTATCCATTTCAATATATTATCTAACAATATTTTATAAAGATAACTTATACCTATAATCAATGTTTTCTAGTGGAGAAAATAAGTCTCAAAACATGACCATATCCTTAAAAGTAATAGGAATTTATGTAAGAACCTTATAAATCCTCATGTTCTGTCTTTTGTTACATGTAGTTGCATACAATTAAGGGTGATATAAAAATAATTACTTTATTTTGATCTCAACCATTTACATAGGTTGATTAAAAGAGAAAATTTTATAAAGGTAAAAGGGATCACTAATTCACCTCCTCTCCCACTTAGTGATCACACAAAACCTAGGCACTACAATTTCAAAAAAATTTATTTAGTGGTATGACTCAGACACTTTTTTTTATTCACAATTTACATTTTATAAATATCATTGAGATAAATGGAGGAAATTCTTAATCAATTAAAAGATTATTTTTTTAGTGATTATAGAAGTCAGTAAGTGAAATGGATAACATTAGTGTAATTAAGTAAGTAAAATCTTTTCTATATTTATTTTTAGCTTAGTAGGAATTGTGGATTAGTTTAGGACAATTTTATAAGTGCTAAGTTCACTCACAAAAATTCATGGATAATGAATATATATTTGGAAAAAATTTTAGTCCATGGATGTAGAAAAATAATAATTATTTTTCAGTAAGTGGAAAAAAAATATTGAGATGTGGTTATAAAATTTTTAGTCAAAAAAAGTGGTATAAATTATAGATAGAAGATGGAGAGTAAGGGATAAAGTTTAAAAAGTGTTTAGTTGAGTAATAGGTTTAGTAATGAAATAGAGATTAAATCTAAAGGTGATTTAGAAGTGGGTAACAAAATTTTAGAGGTTTTAAAAAGTAATCAAGTGGTTAAAATAGATGAATTCTATAAGGTATTAATTGGAAATATTCTATGATGTAAGTGGACATAAAGGTTTTTAAGGTGTTGTTTGATAAAGGTAGTGTTAAAAATATCTAAATTTGTACTGAACTGGTCCCAAAAATGAATAGTTCTTTTCTAAAAATATATTCTAGGATTTATATAGAAAAATATGGAGAAAAACTAAGAATGTTATCCTTATGTACATTAATGATAAAGTGAAACATATTGAAATAAATTCTGAAGAAAATCACTTTTAAATTTTATTAAAAAGGTGTAGAAAATAAGTTCATAAATTTATTTTCCTATTGGATCTTGAATAAAAGGGAATAATGTGAGAGAATATTTCCACTTATTATAGATTCATAGATTTATATAAGTATTCTAAAAAGAAACCAAAGGGCAGGGGATGTTTGAACTAAGAAATAACTTTTCCATTTTTTGATAATAGAGTTTGATAGTGATTTTGTTGGATTATTTGAAAAATTATTATTAGGAGAGTGTTCCAAGTGGATGTTTTAGAAATAGATACTTGTGAATGATTCAAGGAGTTGATAAATACTTAATTTAATCATGTTCATGGGCATAAAAATCATGAGTTAATGTAATGAAGTCGCTATATGAACTATATAGATTCAATTGAGAGTGGATGAATAAATACATCTTAGTAGTTTTATATATAAAGTACACGGAGTGATATGAATTACGAAATTTTATGAAAATAATAAAGAATTATTGATCTGAATTTTTAAAAGTTATGATGAAGAATATATTACTTAATCTAGAATATAAATGTTTTAATTGAATTATGGTCATTATTGTATTAATTTGGATAAAAATGGAGGTGTTTGGTGAAAGGGGAAATAACTATACCTATATTTGGATTACATATTCAATGGTTGAGCTGGAAAATGGAGATTTCATCATATCTATGTGTGTTATAAATACCATTTTCATCTAGAGAATTCTTAGTGGGAAAATGGGATTTTTTTTAACCCATTAAGCACTAGAAAACTTTTCTCGCACATTTTTTTGAGAAATTATTTATAAATACTTCACTCGGATGAAACAAGTCAAGAATATGTATAAAATTATCTTCATATGTAAATAATATGTGAAGGGGATCTTTTTTAACCTCTAAATTTCTCACTCATTAAGGGATGAATATCCCTACAAAATGTTTCACTTTTTGATGATATAGTGGTGACAACCTCCCACAAGAGGTAGGCCTTGAATTCTATCTGTTACTAGTGAAAATGGGTTTCAAAACAACAAAAAATAATTTTTATGCTTTTTTGGAACATTTTGGCCACTTTAAACACTTTCAATGAGGTAAACAAGTAGCTAGAAGAGTAGTTCATTATTTAAGATTTTATTTCACTACTCATGGAGCCCAAATAGACTTAAAAATTAAAATTTATGGTCATTTTGTAAGAAAATGAGATTTTAGTATAATTTTTAAATAAATTTTATTGAATATATATTTTCACACATAACTCTAAAATGATGAAAAAATTTATACATTTTACAAGTATTAAATATGACTTTAATAATAAATAATTTTAATTAGAAGGTATGAATTGAATTAGTAATATTTTTAAATCTATTACAATATCATAGAGTAGTTATTATTTTTCATATGAAGATCATTGGTCCAAATTTAAAAGGAGGTGGTGTCATTAGTTTTTGACCTTGAAAAAATATAATATGAACATATATAAGTAAAAAATTATGAGAAGTCACATGTGGGTGAAGTTAGTGATTGTGAAGATCACTATGATATCCAATCTAGGAAAACCACCACTCATGACTTGCACCAATTCATATCTTACCCTTCCACCTTATGTAGATGTTGTGATGGATTTTTTAAGTCTAATTTATGTTAATATGAATATATAATTAATAACAAAATAAATTTTATATGTTTTAATTATTATGTGTAGTTTTTTTAAAATAATATAAAATATTTATTTTTATTAAATTCATTACTTTTGAAGATTGATATAAAAAATTATTTATTAATGAAATTAAATTAATGATAAATTAATAACATCCATGAAATGACTAAGTCTAAGGAATGTTAATTTTATTATTCGTAAAAAAATAAATTAAAATTCTAAAAACATAAATTTTTTTGGAATATACTGTATTTAAAGGATAAATTTATAAATTATATAATTTTATTGGGATTTAATTAATTTCATTTTTTGATTCATTATGTCAAAATAATCTTGGTGTAAAGTTTTCTATTTTTTTAAAAAAAAAGTTTATTTCTAAGGTAATGGTCATAGTACAGTTTTTACAAAAAAAACATAACATTTTATGACTTAATTATGATATAAGCTTGAATTAAAAATATATGATACCTCATAATCATAAAAAAAACAATTTAAAGAGTAAAATAATGTATTTAAAATTAATATTTTAAATCTATTAATAATTGTTTTTTGACTTTTTAGTACATAAGTTATATTTTAATTTAAAAAATAAATTTTGGCCTCTTTACTTTAATGAAGTATTCACAATGATCTATCTGGTTTTTTTGTTCCATTGAAATTAATAAAAATATTATTTTTTAATAATAACCCAATAAATGCCATGGTAATCAATACTATACCTGATTCTTGTATAAATTTATTTATTAAAAAAATTATTTTTCTAAAAATTGATTCTATTGAATTAAGTATACATTTATTAAAATTAATTTTTCCCTCCATTGGAAATTGAATCTTTTAAACTATTTTTTATTTTTAAATAACCATGGTCAAAGTTTTTAATAAGTTTCATTTTATTTTTTAACATAATAAATACTTTATCATGGTAAAATTTTGTCACTACAATAGAGGTTTAATTTCATAACAAGGTGTTAAAATACGATATCTGGCTGAAATATCACAAAAAATATATCTAATCGATTGTATAACTAAATTATCAACCTCTCGTATCATATAATCAAAATTTTGGTAATTTGGATCCACATTCTATGATTATTACATCCATTATTATATTAATAAATTAATATTACAAAAATTTCATTAATGTTACTTATAAAAAGATACCTTCTCCACCCCTTCAAATCCACACAAAAAATTCAAATCCTTCTCATTACTCTGCCATATTTTCATACATAAAAATAATCTTTCATTTTTTGGAGGTTTTGTTCCCAATTAAAATCCTTAAACCTTTCATTTATAATAGTTTCGAAAAGAGGAAAAGTCAGCCTCCCAACGTAATTGATATCATCTTCTTGGTTATTATTATATATTTTCGTTATTTATTAATTTTTAATTTTTAATTGTTATTTTAAAACAATGTTTTTGAAACTATTAATATTATTTAAATTTTATATTTTAATTATATGATAACATGTTCTTACTCGTTCAACTTTTATAACATGTTCTTTATAGTCGGTTCTACCACATACAAGAAAGTTTTTATAAATTTTATCTCTTTAAAAACTAATAAAACTAAATATGGGTAATAATATGTAATAATTATTAAGTTAATATGTTTATAAAATTATTTAATTTTAATATTAAAATTTATATTTAACAATAAATTCAATTCTTTTTTTATTTCCACAATAATCAAAAAAGGCTTAATCATTCTATTTGAATCATCAACAAAAAATTCATGAAATTGAAATGGTAGTCTAGAAAGATATAAAGCACATTCCTTAACATAAATTAAAATTCAATAGATGATGAATCCATGAACTATACTCGAGTACTAGAACTTCCAAACTTGAGTATGTAAGCGAAACAGAACGGTTAACACCCGAATATTAATTTTAACTACAAAAAATTAATATATGTGTAATAAGTAATTTTAAATGGATATTATAAAGTAAAATAAAATTAAATAGGGTTAATATTTACATTAATTATAAACTTAAATTCATTATATAGGGAATTTTTTACGCATCTGACTAAAAATAATTCTAGTGTAATGGTTTTTTCTAACTCAAAACCCATTCATTGAGTCATAATATTTATTATTCAAATTATTTATTCAATTTATGGTTTATTCATTGATAATATTTTATTATATTTAATTTAATTTTTTTGTATTTTTATTTCTTTCAAATGAACTTCCTTCAAAATTATTCTTCAAATATTGTGATGTATATATGCGTTTTTTATATCAATTACACTTCATTGTGACATGTTTCATAATACCCACCTATTTTATTTTATATGGTATATATAGTAAGTATTTCACATATGATACCATGCATGTCCTTATACTCATTTTATTTTTATTTTCATTGTGTGTCGATTCTTTAAGGGTGGTTTTGGTTTTAGAATTCGTAAAGGGTTTTGTTTTAAATCATTCCTTTAAAAGTTTTGAATTCATTTAATCACCTCTTTTTCCTCAATATCAATATTTTTATAATGTTTCAAGAATTTTATTCTCTATATTTTAATAATTTCCTAAGGGCATTTTAAAATATCTTTTAGATTCTTTAAAATATTTTTAAAAAATAACTTTTTAATGATATATGGTATGGGTCATCTTTGATTTCCTTTATAAATATGTTAAAATAATATTTTTTAGAATTTTACAATTTGATCAACATTTTATTTTTTATTAATAATATATTAAATTTTTCCCATATTTTTTTAAAACAAAACCTAAACCCATTATACTGTGATTTTTTAATTTTTTTAAAAGTTACCAAAAGGAATGGATTTCTCTTATGGTTTTTCAAATCATATTTCTAATTATTTTATTGAAAAAAAATTATCCATGGAAACATAATTTAATGATTATTATGATTCACTAAGAATATTCTCTAATTATACCATCAATGTTCCTACTCTAGATGAATTATTATGATCTCTTAATGAAGTTTTCTTAAAACACATTTATTCTCTATGAGTTAATTAAGCTATCAAAGAATAATAAAATATTATATATTATTACCAAACAAATATGTATGGTATAAAATTATGTGATGGTTTTCCTCTATATATCTTTCCAACTCATTGGGTAAATATTTATATATCCCATGAGATAATTATTTCAAATGACTTATGATGATCAATCCTTTATATGAAACAGGTTGTGAAGCCCGATCAACTATGTATAAGAAACAGGTTGAGATGCCTAATCCACTATGTTATAATGGTATTTATAGTTAAATAGGAAATATGATATTTTTTAATACTTATAATTTTTCAAAAAATTTATGTTATGTCACATCCCTTTATTATGACTCATGGCTCCTGATTGTTGTCACTTATTCATTCCCCATTGTATCTTGATTTATATTTGATCATTTTTTGTTATATTCCCGTATATAATACACTATAAGAAACTTTTATGGTTCAATTATTTATTTTAATCATACAATTATCTCATTGTCATTTTTATCACATGATTATGATCTAGTAGTTTATAAATTGTTGATAACTTTTCACTTACTAAGTGTTTAATGTGAATCCTTTGGTTTTCCACATCCCCGAGAAATTATATATAGGATTGTTTGTGCAAGGAAGTTTTATATAGATATGTTTGTGGGTGATGTGGAAAAATATGTGTAAACATAAAATTATATATAAAATCTCTAAATACACTAATCCTTAATCATTTTGGATTGTTAAATAATTTGTGATGTGTATTGTTTAAATTATAAAAATGATATAAAATAATTCATGTTTAAGATAAAGTTTCTTTAGTTGGTATTAGAGATGTGTTTATTTAATTTTGTGTATTGGTTAAGAATTTCAATAGAATCTCTCTAAAATAAATTTTTTTTGAACCAAATAGGGTATAGGTCAAACCAAAAGTATCCTAGTATAAGTGTAAGGTTTATTAGAATAATAGATTCATGATATGGACTATTATAATTTATATTAATATTCACTTTGATTCTATTAAAATATTATTATTTATTACTAATGTTGAATTATTTTGGTTTTATTAAACAATTGAAACCAAGAGGAACTAAATTAGCAATGGGTGTGGAGGATATTGTTGTGATTGTCTTCTTGAGTAACCAAATGAGTTGAAAGCTTGAATACAAAACCTAAAGGAAATTCTCACTCAATTATCTCACGAAATGAAAAATAACACGGTCCATGTTGAGGTAATAAATTCACCAAGTAAGGAGTAACTTTCTATAAATTCCTTCATGTGGAAACATCAACCTTTAGTTAGAGGGAATTATAACGCACTAATTCTTAAGAAATCAAGTATCATAATATATTATATTTTTTGTATTATTATCTTCTTAGACCATGAGAAGGTTGTTTGAGCTATTTCTCATTTTTAAGGGGAGTTTATCCAATAGTGTAACATCATAAAATATACAATACCAAAGGAAAAAAATTTAGCCTTTGTAATGAGAGGAGTTTAAAAAATTATTCTTTGTGAAATAATTTTGTAGAACTTTTTTCACCAAAATAGAGCTAGATTTCCTAGAGCTAAAACAAAATGAGGTTTACTTTATTGGATCCTATAATGTAAACATCAAGAGACTCACAAGTTACACATCTATTTTTATTGTTGACACTAAATTAAAGATTCATCTATTATTTAGTGACCAAAAATCAATCCTTCTAAACGTATTAGCTATACGAGACATTATTAGAAATTAAGAAATTGTTTACTATGTAAATAAAGTGGAAATGGAAAATGGAGACTCTTATTATTTTCATGAATTAGGTGATAAGAACAGGAAAATAGATTTTCATGGAAACATAGATGAAAAATCACATGAAATAAAGAAAAATCAACTAGATGTAAGCCAAAAATGGTGGAGGATCACCAAGGAAAATTATTTAAATGGATTGAAAGTTGTGTCAAGTATAGAAGGGTTGATCATCAATATCACAGATTTAAAATGGGAATAAGAGGTTATTCAGTGGAATATAGGATTTCAATTCCCCATATAATGATAAATACTTTAAATTCAATGAGTTTAGGAATTTTTCAAATCAATTCCCATATCTAAGGGACAATGAGGATAATAGATAGTATAATCCACTTAGTCTAATGGAATAAAGAAAAACATATGAAATCATTAGTTATGAAGTGTATCATGGTAATGAAGTGGTAAAAGGTACACTTACTTTACACTCCAAAATTATGAATGTATAATTTGAATCTAGTTCTGATCATTAATTCATATCAATAATAGCTTCTTAAGAATATTTATTCACCATTGTGAACTTTGGATACTGAATTATTGATGACAAAACCTTGTGGTGTGATGATTTAATCCATGTATTATAACTCTTATCCAATTTAGGTCTATGTGAAGAAAATTTATTCATAATTATTCCTTTTTTCATTACGGTGGATTTATGTGATATTGGGTATGGATTGGCTCTTCCTATATAAATCTCATATTAATTGTCAAGTAAGGAAATCTCGTTTTATATCCTGAATCATTCTATTATCGAATATTAATGAAAGGATTATTATAATAAAATTATTGACATACATTCTATAATATTGGTTATGATACCATATAATGAGGGACTCTTATATCAGATGGTTGGGTAATAACTCAGAATTGAATACATTTTAATTGTATGAGAGTATATTGATGTATTCCCTGTTGAACTATCTGGTTTTCCCCTGAAAGTGGGGTTCAGTTTTTAATTGAAATTATACCACTTTTTATAAATATAAAAATGATTTATTATAAAATGGTTCCCAAAGATATGTAATAATTGATGATGAAAATTAGGATACTCTGGATAAGGTTTTATATGCACTATTTCATCACCACGGTGTATACAAATCTTTTTTTTCAAGAAGAATGATATATCAATTAATATATTAATTGATTATCGTAAACATAACAAAATCATGATCAAGAAAAAATATCCTCTAACCAATATTGATGGTTTGTTCAATCAACTCAGTGGGGATAACTTCTATAATATTTACCTTTGATTTGGATATTATTAGTTAAGGTTAAAATAGAGGATATACCCAAAACTTCCTTTTGTATAAGGTATTGAAATTATGAATTCATAGTGATGCCTTCTAGGAATAAAATTCCCACTAATTTTCATGATTTTGATGAATACATTCTTTGTAAACTACTTTTATTTATTTTTGGTAGTCTTTATAGAATATATTTTTATATAATCCAAGAGAATATGTGATCATGAAGATCATTTATAGATTCTTTTTAATTCCTTGAGAAAAGAGAAATAATATTAAAAATTTAGAAATATGGATTCTTGTTATAGAAATTAAGATTTTGCATCCTGAAATCACAAGAGAAGAAATATCTATAGATACTTAAAACACTGATGTTATTGATTAACGTCCCATACCAACCATAGTATAATTAATTTATATAGGAATGGTGAATGTTTATAATTAATAAATAAAAATCCATATACTATCTCCAAGATTTATTATATCATATATCTCTTTAAAATCATTTAATTTTACATTCCTTCGTATGTTCATTCATCTAAGGGGTTTTCTATTTTAAAAACCATAACTAGTTTTAATTAAAATCACTTATTTAAATGTTTTGGTGTCTTTTTATCAACTATTTTTCCTCCATGTTCATATTCTTTATAATATTTAAAGACTTTTATTATGTATTTTTAAAGAATTTTTTTATATTATTTTCCACAATATTTGACCTCTTTTTAATGGTTTAAAAACTAATATTTTTATCATTTTCTATTTGGGTAATTTATCAATTTCTTCCAAAAAGTTGTGAAAATGAATGTTTTTAAAGCTTAATCTAGATCAACATTTCAATAAATTTTTTTTCTTCATCATTGACCTTATGTTCCTATGTTTTCATTATTTTTCAATGAAAAAAAATATTCCTATTATTCATTGAATTTTTCATATTTTTTTTGAAATTATATAAATGGAAAAGAAAATTATTCTTATTTTTCAAATCATATATCAAATGACTTTATTATAAAATAATCTATGTCGATATCCTTTAGAGATTATTATACTCCACTAGTGATATCATCTAATGATAGCATCCAACTTCATACTATAGATGGATTATGATCATATTATAAGGAAGCTTTCATGAAACCTATTTCTTTTCAAGGGGTTAATAATGCTATGAAAGAATAATGAATGTTTCTAAATTAAGGTGGCACACTTATGTATGGTAAATCATTATGTGGATGGTGGACCCTATATATTCCTCAAATGTATAGGGTAAATATTTATATACTTTAGGATCATAGGTTTTCCTATGGGGCGAAAATCTTTCTTTCTTTTTAATTTCTTATTTTTGGCCTATTATGAGTGCCTAATGGGATCATAGGAGTTTTTAGGGGTTTCTAGGGATTATTTAAAGCCAAGAGGTCTATTTTTTGGAAAGGGAAGTTGCGTCACTTGGTTAGTAGATAGTAGGTGACCCATGCCACTGGGTTTTAAGAAACTGTGTGGGGAATTTTATAAGGTAGAAGAGGGCACATAGTCTTCCAAAATTGTGCACACAAGGTTGCATGATCATTCATGGCCACATAATTTTTTTTGGAATAGTCCAAATGCACAACAATTAATGGTTTGTATAATCATCTTTCCTAACCATATAATGGGGGTTTGGAGTTAGTGAATTGTGAATGGTTGTCACATGGTTTGTCAAACCAAACCGAAAAACCATGCAACCTAGTGTTTTTGGGTAAAATAAAAAAAATGACCTTAAAATTTATCATAACATAATATTTATTTCCCCACTCATTATATAAAATATCCTTGACATTAAGTAGATCCCTTCAAATCTCAAATCATATTATTTTCTCCCAATTCTCCATTTGGACGTGGAATTTAACACCATTTGTCTCACTGGATCAACATAGGTAAGTTTTTTTCTATTCTTGTTCCATTATTTGTTTTCCTTCACATCGATAGAATTTTTTTCCGAGATATTATTCCCTATTTTTAGGGAGATAGATAATTTCGTTAATTTTATACAATTAGTTTTGAGTTAATAGATAATATTGGATGAGTTTTCTACCATGGGAATATGATAGGTGTTCTATACCTTTACTTTTGAGTTTGGCGTTTTAAATTCATAGTTATTATTGTGTTGCACCCCTGGAATTCTAAAATTTCCCTTAAAATTAATTGAATTTTTGAATTGAATGAATGAGGACTGGGGGGTTCTTCTAGTTATTTTGTACGGTCGGAGGTTTTTCACCTCAACTCAGACCATAGTGGGGTTTTTCCACAATACTATCCCATTTTTAACATCTTATTGGGTGTGTGCGAGCTCACCAATTTTTTTGGTAACCTTAAGGAATTTAATGAGAATTTAATTAATGATAGGATAAGGTTTATTTATCCTTTTCATGTGATGATAAAAGATTTAAATGGTTTAATGGATCATATATAATTTTTTGAATGGGTTGGCTAAACTCTATGCTTGTTTATAATAATGAAATGTCTTTTGAATGATTATGATAAGATGAATTGCTTATAGTTGTATATTCCAAGGACATGTATACTCCTTGTATTCTAATTATATGGGATTTCTTGGACATTTATAATCTATAGATCTTGATTATGGTCGTGTAATCCAAGAAAATTTCTAATCCTTGGATCTGGATTTAATAGGATGCTAATGGCATTGCTACCCCTTAGATACAGCTTTATTTGGCTCACATTGGACATGCATTGTGTACATGATCCTAGGACTCTAGTCAAGTATTTACTAAGTTTCTATTGAGATTCTCTATGAACTAGATGCTGGTGCATTGATCTTTTATACCTTGAATTTGACCCTTTGTGATCTAAAACTGGATTACACAATATATTCCATTATGATTGTTTTACACATGATTGCATGAAATGAACATTAAGGATATTGTCCCAACATTTATAGATAGCACGTAATTTTGGTGTATTTATTAATGTTGACCCTTCCTAGGGGTGTTTGATTACTATTGGTATTCTAAAACGTATCACTTCTACATTTGATTTATTTACCCTTAATAATATTATACTTGTTATATATATCACACTGATTTAGCATGTATACACTGATTAGAAATTTTATTAACACCATTGGGGGTGGCCTACATGGTTTTATCTCACACCATATTCGGGTCTCTATTGGGTACTTGGAAAAACATCTTGGATGAAGGTAGGGATCGAGTAAACTATCTAGTTTACAATGCTTCATTTGATCATTATTTAAAATCATGAGGGCACAGGATCTTTCTATACTCATTATTATAGTTAGAGATAGTTTTTTTCTCTTTTTATTCCTTTTATAATTATATTATTTTATATTATTTTTTTTATATATTACCTGTCATTTTTTATAGAGTCATGACATGATCATCATATTGTATATGAAAACTTCTTTCTTATTTATCATTATAGTCTTCTGAATGATTTATCATGTATTTACTATTTAGCTACTTTATCTACTTCTTATATTTTATATTTATGATTATTACTATTGTTATAAACTCTAACATGGGGGAATAATCTCCCCACATATACACCCTAGGCCATCACTACTGGTTGATAGCCTTTGGCTTATGGGGAGCTATGTTTGAGGCCATTTCAGCCACTGGCTCAGGCACTGTTTAGTGGATCCCAGGTTAGCAAGTTAAAAGGTAGTATAATAATATTTTATTTTATGGATTTTATATTTTGAGACAATAGACAGTATATTGGAAAGGTATTGATCTTTGATAATGATTTGTGTCTAGGAGTATCTATCCCATGCACAGGAAAAAACCAAATTTCTAGGGTGGGAATTGCTGTTTTTATTGATTTTTCTCAATATAGTTGATTAGGATTGACCATTGGGTGAAACAAATGAGGTTTTATTTCTATTATGATTATATATTTTTATAATTGGCCTAATGAGATGATGGAATTCCAAATCATGTTTTAGTTTAGAAACTACATAGGATTCACATGCCATGCATATGTCCTGCCATATAAGATGCATTGCTTGACTTCATGACATTTATTATTTGTGACATGAAAGATTTAATTGATACATGTGTTTCTGTTTTTTATGGGGGATTGAGTAACATTGTTGGAAGTTAGAGTGAATCTTTTAATCTATATTTTTTTCATTCATAGGCTATAGTAGACACCCAAATCATTGAACTATGGCATATTGAATCATGGACCATTGGTCGCATGGGATAGAACGTGTTATGATCAGGATTGAATGGACACCATATTTCATTTAATATGGTGTATGGTCCCTTATGGATTGGATGTTTTGGACCATTTATTTCAAAAATTTAAATGTAATTATAATATAAATATGAATTTAAATGAAATTTATGTTTTGAAATAGATAACGTATCCTTTACCCAGCATTATAGTGGGAAGTATTTAGTGACTCTAGAATTATTTACGGAAGTTATTATTACCTAGTCCTAGATTTTGGAGTAAGAAGAGGGCTGTGGATTTTTTATAGGAATTATTTTAAATGCCCAATACTTTTGTCTATAATAATACCATTTTTAGACTTTTCGAAGGCATGTACTTGGA
Organism: Viscum album; assembly: GCA_963277665.1. Taxonomy (NCBI): domain Eukaryota; kingdom Viridiplantae; phylum Streptophyta; class Magnoliopsida; order Santalales; family Viscaceae; genus Viscum; species Viscum album. Next base: position 1,317,320,911 of record OY728136.1, on the reverse strand, counting down.
ATTTACAGACATATGCCACCATAAAAACCACAAGTCATGACCTAGGATGGTAGACACGACCATGCTTCAAAGTTGGTGGCCCCTAGTCTACCATTACATCCTTCAATAGTGCTATTTGTGGCACAATTTGTTGTACCAGATATTGTTTCTGGGGAACAATTCCATGAGGGTTTCTTATGCATTATGAAGACCTTTTAGAGAGCCTCATAGTCTACCTTGTTTATGGTAGTGACGATGCGAGTGTTGGAGATGTAAAATCCTTAAAAAAATTTATGGTATTTTTATCCATATGGTTCTGAGATATAGATTGAGATTACTTTATTGATTTTTAGGTATCTCATGACACCTCTTGAGAGGAGGGTGAATCTTGTGACATATATTCTTCATGGAGATTTTAAGTACTGGTGGATGTTTTGAACCTGGATAATATAGTTTGAGATACAGTTTAGGGGATTTTAGAACAAGTTTTTATGAATAATTATTTCATGATTATCTCAAAGTAAAGTTTTCTAGTGTGTTTATGCATCTAGAGTAGGGCGCGATGAATGTTATGGATTATTCATCACGCTTTATAGAGCATTAGCACTTTGCACCAATTTATCTTCGTAATAACCCATTGAGGAAGATATCATTCAAGTAAGGTCTCAAGCATGTCTTATAGTAACAAATCCATGTGTTTTATTGAGAAATATTATAGATATAGTGAATCTGGTGATTATTACTAAATATAACTTAAGGGAATCTAGAGGGGCAGGGCGAGGCAGTTCAGCCTCTAGACCCAGTGGTTCAGTATCAGGTTCCATGAAGCGTCATTTTGAGGCTTCTCATGAGGGGGTACTATCCATGATATCGGTTCTTTTATTTTTTTCTTATATCATTAGTATATATATAATGACATATAATGACTTAGTGTGATAGATACCCAATTGAGTTCCCAACATGTTCTAGGTTGGGCCTTGTATAGCGATTTGGCAAGACCTTCCCTCCAACAGTTAGTGGAATGGGATTGACTCCAGCTCCAATTTTAGGGTTGGGATTCACATATCCATGTCATGCTGGGATCTAGGGTTGTGTCAGTCATTTAGTATGAGGTGGGGGTTTCAGATGAGGAAATCACGCACTAGTTGTACCCCAAAATAGATTGGGATAATTCTGGGAAGTGAGGTTATTTCATAGGTTCGTGGTCCCAAAATATATATTTTTTACACCCAACAAAAGAGGAGTAGATCACCAGTACATATATAATTATTGGGACAATATTAGTGGCATATACTCTAGTATATTCTCTTTTTGATATAGGTACATCTCATTATTTCATATTTTTACAAGTTGTGGAAAGCCTTATCCTTGTTTTTCAGTTTTTAGATAGTGTTATGACACTGAATACTCTTTTTGGGATAAAAAAAGATGGTTTATGCATATTCAGGGTGTTCCCCATTGATTTTGGTGGGATTCACTTCACATGGAAGGTTTTTTCTCAAGAGGATAGGTTTTGAAATCATACATATAATGAACTAGATAGTTTTTTATAATGCATGTGCCGACTGTTATTGCCTAAGGGTGACCTTTGCATCACTATAGTGTCTAATTTTTATTCCCAGGGTCAAATGGGATGTATAGGAAGGTAAAGATGTACTAAATAATCTTTGGTTGGGCGATATGACATACGTAATTTCTTGTTTATATCTAGATGATCAGGGAACACACCATGAAGACTTCCCTCCAGTGGTTGATATTTTCAGGGTTGTATTCCTAAATTAATTTTCTAGTTTACCACCTAAGATAGAGGCATAATTATCTCTTGAGATTGTTCTAAGTGATGTATTGATGATCATTCATCCATAAATGATGGATACTCCTAATCTTCATGAACTCAAAAGATTATAAGAGGAGTTGGAGGTAAATGGGGTTTATATAACCCAGTAACTCTCCATGGGGTTCGTTGGTCTTTTTTCTTAAAAGGGCTATTTAAATGATCAAGATCTATGTAAATTATCATAAATTAAATTATTTTATGGTTAAAAGTGGGTATCCCTTTTCATGGATAGATGATATCTTCAACCATCTCTGAGGAGCTCAAGTGTTTTATAAGATTTATTAGGGGTTAGGTTATCTTTATGTGCATGTTAGACTTACACACATACCTCGTAAATCATTTCATAGAAGGTATGGTATGAAGGAGTATATGGTCATGTCATTTAGTCAAACTCATGTGCCACTAGTTTTCATTGAACTAATTAGTTGAGTTTTTCGTCCTTATCTGGATTCATTTGTGGTGGTATTCATTGATGATATCTTGGTGTATTCTCATTATTGACATGACTATTACAAATAGCTTGAGATCTTTTTGGATACACTTAGAGAGTATTAGATATATAATATTATCATAAAGTACCAATTTTGGATGGATAAGAATCATTTCTTAGGTTATATTATCTCAGAGATAGGAGTATTAGTTGACCTAGAGAAGGTGAGATCTATAGTTTTCATGGGAATTCGGAGTATTTCTTTGACATATAGAGTATTTTGGGTCTATCTAGACATTATAGGAATTCATAAAAGACTTATCATTCTTATAAGCACCTTTTATGAGTTTTAAAGAGAAGGCTGTGAAGTCTATATGGTCATTTACCTATGAGATAAACATTTAGTATCTAAAAGGTATACTGACATCAACACCAATTTTGATTCTACCATAGCTGGGTAGAATCTATACAGTGTATAGTGATGCATAAAGTTTTGGTCTAGGATAAATTTTGATATTGGAGGAGTGATTCATGGCATATTTCTCTCATCATTTTAGACCACAAAAGAGGAATTACCCAATAAAAAACCTGATTTTTTCATTATTATACATGGATTTCAATATTGGGTGCATTATTATATAAGAGAGAATTTTATGGTTTACATGGAACAAAAAAGACTCAAGTACATATTTACATATCATGACCTGAATTTGAGGTAACAAAGGTGGGTTGAATAGCAATAGTATATTGAATTTGATCTTTCATACACACCCATAAATGGAAAAATAGTTGTTGATGCAATTCACAAGAGGACATGGATACAAGCATTCAAGGAGGCTAGTAGCGAGTGGAATCTTGTAGAATATTTTTTAAATATTCACTTGTTGGTGAAGGATGGTCAAGGCAGTACTTTTCTCTCATTCATGTAAATTAATTATACTCTTTTGGATAGGTTTATAGTGAATAATATATCAGATATTGTGGTCCTTGTAATATGGGAGCGCGCGGTATGTGAGGACCCATCTTCAGGTTAGACTATTAGTGAGGATGAAATTCTATGTTTTCATGGTCCTGTTAGCATTCTAGAAGACATATATGAGGAGCTAATGAAGGAATTTCATAGATCATATTGGTAAGTACATATCGAAATCACCAAGATGTTTCATGACTTACGCCATTAGTACTTGTGTAAAATGATGAATAAATAGGTACCTAGTTTTGTCTAGAGGTGTTATACCACTCAACGTGTGAAGTAAAAACAATAGTGACCAGTTGGGTTTTTATAGTATTAACATATTCATGAGTGGAAATGTGATGATTTTGTGATGGATTGTGTGACTTTCATACTAATTTCTCCTCGATATTGTGTAGATGTATGGATTTTAGCGGATAGGCTCATGAAGGTCACCCATTACATGATGATCTAGGAGATATTCTCATTAGATAACCTTGGGAGACATTACATCTTTATGATTGTGTGCCTTCATTGGGTTCCTCATACCACGGAATTGGATAGGGATACCCAGTTTACATTACTATTTTGGAAGAGCATGTAGTGGGAGTTGGGTACATAGTTTTTTATGATCATGGAATACCACCCTACAACTGATGGCTAGTTATAGTGCATTATATAGGTTCTAGAGTACATTCTTGGAGCACAAATATTTTATTTTGAGGGCTTTTGGGGGAGGCATATACCCATAGTTGAATTCACCAATAACAATACCTATCATGTGACTATACTGATAGAACCTTATGGGGATTTTTATGGTTGGCTATGTCGATCACCCATGTTTTGTATAGAGGTAGGAAAGAAAGATTTACTTGGAACTCATCTCATACAGGAGACTTCTATGAAGCTACAGTTGATTAGAAAGTACATGATTGATGCACAGTCTAGATAGAAATATTATTTAAATCATCATTGATGACCTCTAAATTTTGAGGTTGGGGATTGGGTCTTCTACATATCTCACTAAGGCTGGGACCCAAAAATATTATGGTATAGATTAATCTTTCACTAAAATATGTTAGGCTATTCAAGAATCTAGAGGGATTCAAGCTGGAAGACTATTGATTGTAGATACCTCCGAGGTATCAAGCCATGAATGATGTCTTCTATGTATCTCAAATATTTCATTATCACTCAGACTCATCTCATGCTCATCATCTGCGTGAGGTTGAGCAACTGGTAGATGTCTCCTACAAGGATCATCATATATGTATTTTTGAGAAGAGTGTGAAGGATCTATAAGGTCGTCCAGTTACTCTAGTACTAGTGCTATGGATGGATATAAATTTACATACAGATACTTTGGAGAGGGGGTTTAACATACGTGATGAGTGGTAAAATTTATTCTCATGCAGTCTTAACCGCCCTTGGAGAAGAATTCATGGATGAATTATTTTTAGGGGGAAGACTTTATGATATTGGGTTTCCTATGAGGTACAAATATTTTTTTGAATTTAATTGTTTGGTTTTGACCTAGTGTGATTTCTTAATGATATCACAAGTTTTTTATGGGGGGTAGGGCTTCTTTGGAGCTCAAAGTACATATTTTTTTGGATATGGAAGCCGAGTCACCTAGTTAGTAGAAATCATTAGACCCAAGCCACAGGGTTAGTAGAAACCATGAGACATAGGCCACACAGTTTTAGGAAACCATGTGGGGGAATTTTAGAAGGTAGAACATGAAACATGGTTCACCCTAACTTTGTGCCCAGGGCCTCACACCCATACACATCAACTTATAATTTTAAGAAGATTAAAAACACATGATCGATATAGGGATTTTCTAATCATGAACCATGACTATGCGAAAGGGGTTTTGTGGGAATGAGGTGTAAAAGGCTGGCAAACGGTTTGGAAAAATATTCACGAAAAAACATTTGACCTAGTTTATTTAGATAAAATGACAAAAAAATCTTTAAAATTTCTTATTACCTGAAATCTATTTCTTTCCTTCTTATAGTGGACGACCTTGACATTTTGGAGCTCCCTTAGAAGATCAAATATATCTCTTGTCTCATGATTCTCTATCCAGACATGGAATAAAAAATATTTATATCATTGAACTTGTGCTGGTATATTCTCTGTTACTCTTGGGTCATTATTCATTTTCCTTCATATTGATGTATTTTTCTTTGTGGAAGCTCTTATGTACAATTTTCAGGTTGTTTGAGAATTTCTCCTATTTCTTGTAATAAAAATCTAGTTAGGAAATAATACTAGACGAGTGTTCTTCCAAGCGTATATGGTTGGTGTTTTATACTATTCCCTGAATTTTTGGTTTCTTATATACCTATTAGTTGTTGTTCCACATGCCGGAATATTCATTTTTTCATGTAAAATTAATTGAATGTTTGAATTAAATGAATGTGAACTTTGTTAAGGTTTCCTACTGGTGCCTTTGTATGGCCGGGTTTCATTCATCTCAACCCAGAAAATCATGGCGTGTTTCCACATATCTTCCCCATATTTTACAATCCTGTTGTGTGTGTGTGATATAAACACTTGTTTTTAGATCCTTAATGAATTGAATAATAATTTAATGAATGGAAGGGTATGGTTTTTGCCTCCTTTTCATGTGATAAGATGTGATTTAAATGGTTAAATAGATTATAAGGAAGGTTTTTAATGGGTTGGATGAAATCATTGCTTGTTTATAATTTTGAAATGGATTTTAAATGATTATGAGAAGGTGAATATCTTATGGTAGTGGATGAAAAGGAAGTTTCTACTCCTTGGATCCTAATTCCATTGGATTCCCTGGAAATTTATACTCAATTGATATTGATTATGGTAGTAGATTCCAAGGAAATATCTAATCATTGGATCCTGATTTCATAGAATCCCAATGGAATTACTACCACATAGATATGGATTTCTTGGAATCACATTGGACATGATCTGTAGAAATTCTCTATGAACATGTTACTTGGAATCCACCCAAGTCGTTATTAAGTTTCCATCGAGATGATCTATGTACTTGATGAGGATTCTTTGGCCTTTGAATCCTTGGATTCGTTTTTTCATGGTTTGAGGATGAATTACATGGAAAAGGCCATTGTGGGTGTAATACACTTGGATACATGACATGGCCATTGTGGATATTTTCTATGCTTTACAGATATCCCTTGATTACGGTTTCTTAAATATAGGTGACCCTTGATAAGCGTGTCTGATTATTGTTGGTGGACTAGACAATATCACTTATACATTTGAATTTTCACCCTTATTACTCTTATACCCATAATATATTGCACACTGATTCAGCTTGTATACATAGAATGAACATGTTATAGACACCATTAGTGGTGGACTACACAGTGATATATCACACCCTATTTGGGTCATTATGGGGTACCCAAAGAGACTTCATGGATATAGGTAGGGACCAGTGAATGTTCCCACATTACAATTTTTTATTGGATCATTTCTTAGAAGAATAGGATAACAAAACCAACCTATGCTTGTGATGGTAATTAGAGACAATTCCTTTTTGGAATTTTTGTTCCATTCATACATGTATTGTATTGGATTCCTACTTCTATGTAATACTTACCATATTTTATGGAGACATGACATGATCATCATATTGTATATGAATTCTTATGTATTATTTATTATTATAGTATTTCAGATGATTATCTTTTATATGTTGTTCAATTACATTATATGATTTCACCATTTTTTTGATATTATTATTACCACTATGATACACCATAGAATGAGGGAATAGTCTCCCCACAGACACACCCTATGCCCTCACTGCTAGTTGGCAGCCTCTAGAATACAAGGAAAAGCACTTGAGGGAGTGAAACCCATTGTTTTGGGGCACTGTTTAGTGGATCCCACGTTGGGACATTACATATATCTCTTGAGACAATTTAGGGAAATGATTTGTGATTCAATAACCGCTATGAAAAAGGTAGTGATTCATTATCCATAATGATCTAGGAAAAATGTACTAATTCTTGATCTATTATTTTATGATGGTATTTTTTTGAACCTACCTATTTTATTTCTCAAAAATAATAATAATTATGTTTCTAATAAGATTAATTTTTTATTACAGTACATAATTTTTAATGAAATTTGGATATGTTTAGATCTACAATTAGCAATGAAGATGTACATTGGATGAGATGGTATACAATTTGTTAAAATTAGATTTACTGATGGGTTCCATCTACCAAAAGACTATATTAGTGATGGATCTCCCATTGAGGACATTTACTTATAGTTCAATAGATCCACCATTAGTTCAGACCAGATCTACTAGTGAACATTCATCTACTACTGATACAATCTACAATTTTGGACATCCTCCATCATTTCAATAGACCCACCATTAGTTTAGAACATATGTACCTGTGAAGATTCATCTACCACATATAGATATAGCATTAGTCTCTACTTACAGAGTTGTGCCACTACCAAATTTAATCTACCACTAGAGCAACTACCGCAATCCAAATCTACCACTAGGAAGATCTACTATCATACTAGACCAACCACTGAGAAGTTTTGGCATTAGATTTGTTGATCTACCGCTGATTTTTGTAAAAATTAGTGTAATATACCATTGGTATATGCTAATACCGGTATGCTACTATTTCTGTGTTCTGTTTGAATTTAAATTCTCTTATAGAAACTTTATGGAATTAGATACCTAAAATTGATTTAGTAATATTTTTCCTAAACCAATCCATGTATGGAATAAATTGGTTTCCTGATTTAGTTGTTAGTATGACGATCTAGGATATCATTATTGTAAATATTCAATCGATAATTTTGAACTATGGAGTTGTTTTTTCTAAATATCTAAATCATGCATGATGGAGTTGTGAATTCATGAGAATAATATAACTAGTAGTGTGGAATACATATAAAAATAATAACCTTCATACATTTAATCAATAGAACTATGTGGAATTTTTTCATAACATCCAAAAATTGAAAACAGAATAATTTTTTATTCTCTATAATACTTATTTTTTCTGTACTTCTTGGATAACTTGTTCAAGATCAGTCACAAGATATATTCACCAACCTATGAACAATTGAACTATCAAAGATCAACTATCATCATATTTTCTTATTCTTACTCCTTTAATCTCTATTTTTCTGATTTACATTCAAGTAGTGTGTTATATTTCTATATTTATTTGTACATACTATCTCTTGTTCTTAATATGAAGTGTTCTAGACACACTCTTTCAACATTACTTATTTTTATACCCACGGAAACTATGGAAGAGGTCATGTATGACCTATTTATTTTTTTATTCACACATATAAAAAATTTTCAGGCATTGACCCTAGACAGTTGGGTGTTGTTGTTAAAAATAACCTATCTAGGTTGTGGGTAAGATTATTGTTATAATAATATACTTATAAAAAGTTTATTTCAATGTGGAGGGGATTAATTCTCAGTTTGAGACCAAAAACCTTCTTTTATTACACTCTATGTTTTAGTTTTATTTTAATATATTTGATATTTTAAATTAAAATTGAATCTATTATTTATTATCTAAAACAAAACTCTACTTTGATAGTTAATCTCAATTTGTGTTTATATAAATGATTTGATTAAGTAATTTAGCTTCAAAAGTTAATGTTATTTTAAATATAATTTTTAACTGATCTAATAACCCCCTTTCAAAAAATTTATGAAAGATCAAAAGTATACAATTATATTATTCTGATTAAATGGTTATTTTTAATTAATTTTGGGATTTAATTTTAATGTGATTTTGAAGATAAATTTTTCTTGGTTACTCAATTCATCCCCCCTCTTAACTTACTCTAACTAGCATTTTGAATCAGATGATTTTTTCAAATACCAAAAACTTTTATTTAGTTATGTTGTAACAATCTTAAAATTTTGTTGTTTATAAATTTAATTCTCTATAGATAATAATATAAAATAATTATCTTCTAAAAAATTTTCTCCTTGATTTAATGGAAATAATTGTGCTTAGTTGAAGATTAAAATTAAAATTCCTTTATATTCTATGTGTTTTGATGTTTAGATAGTAATTAAGGATAATTTTGAGAATCCTCAAATTGCGAGAGTTAATTAGTGTTAATCAACTAAAACTATGTATGGTAATAATTTTAAATCCAAAGAATACTTATTTTGTGTCTTGGGTGATTAATAATTCAATATAATTTCTCCATGTACTACTATGTTTGAAATTTGGGATACTTTAACTGTTTCCCAAGAAGAACATTTGTCAAAGAGATACATCTAAATATGTAATGTATCAGATTTTACCATGTTTTATTTTTAATATTATGTGGAATTATTTCGAGACCAGGCTCTAAGACGGTGTGCAGTTCCGAGGCCTGGTGAGCCCAGAACAAATGTTTGAATTAAATTAAATAATTTAATTTACGCGTGTGTGGGGTTTTCCTGAAAAGTGGACTAACTCATGAACGAATGCTCGAATAAAAGATCTGAGGGCCCTGTTGCATTAAGAATAGAAATTTTACCTCAGTCAAGGCCTAACATTGGTCGGCACAGGTCGGTGGTGAAATCATTTTTTTGGACATAATTGTAATAAAATATTTAATAAAAATATTTTACTAAATCCTTACTATGGCGAAATATTTTAAATTTTTAAATTGATATTTCACAGGGGATCAGGGTTACAATTCCCATAACCCTGAATTTCCCTGGAGGCTCTCAAAAGCTCAGGGGAAAACCTCCCAACACGACGACTGTGTTCTTGAAAATCTTCATTGGTGACGACGACGCAGCGACCAGATCTTCTCCAATGAATATCGGGAATCCTAGTAAGGCATTTGATCTCATTGTGATTTCTTTCTGTTCTTGATTCCTATGATGAACGTGAACAAATCCATGAACAGATTAGCTCGTGGATCAATCGTAATTGCGGGATGGGCTTTTTGAGGGAATTTGGGGATTTGATTCTTGAAGTTGTTTTGGTTGGGATTAATCTCTTAATGATGAAGAACCAAGATCCAGATGAACATCAATCGAGGTTTGTCCCTCTCGACTTTTTGTGCCTTTTTTTCCAATTTTCTCATGTTCTTCATGTACGTTCTGTGCATTCTTCATGGAGGTATGAATGACGGATCGTTCCGCATCTATTGCATGACGCAACGATCCCAAATTAATGATCTTGCATTTGGACAACCCCATGGAGGTGCGACGGCGGTGGCGACGGATGGATCGAAGCGGATCGGAAGATATCGTTCTTCGAATGATTTCTGCACAGATGACCAGAATCAGATTATGAAGCTTATTGAAGGTCCAAAACCTACGGATTCATCATCATGATGATGGGGTGACCCATAATCTTGAGTTTTGCGGAAAACAGAGAAGAGAAACGTGATCCGGAGATCTGTCTGAGGTGCGAGGAGGAAGACGGCGTTTCTGGAAAATCTCGACTACACGGCGTCTAGTATGGGCTACACAGTGTGTGTGCCCTTACCCGGACAAGGACACGGCATGTGTACCCTTCCCCAGCTAGACCCGGCTAGACGCACGGGATACCACATGTAATGGTACACGGGCAGGCGACACGGACATAGACCGTGTACGGGCACATGGCCAGCGTTCACGGAGCGAAACCTTGATGCTCGGACACAAAGTGTAATCCAATTACACACCGTGTAGTAACTTTTATTGGAAAAGCCTAGATGACTCAGTCCGTTTACACGGGCAGTACCTAGAGTTAGGGAACACGGTGTGTAATCCTTCTACATGCCGTGTATTTGAATTTTAAAAAGCTTCGACGAATAACACAGGTCGTTTACATGGGTAGTACCTGGGGTCAAGGAACACGACATGTTACCATACTACATGTCGTGTAACCTATTTTACATGTCTTGAGCCAATTTCCTTCTGTGACTTGGAATAGTTTCTTGATGGTTCGTCCCCTTTGTCTTTCTCCGGAAGGTTTCCGATATCATTTCCTATATATAGAAGTATGATCTCTTCAACAGGACTTCCTAAATAGAGTTTTTGGGATCCCCTTTGTGAGACTTAGAGCCGGATCCTCTATTTATTTCTGGAACCCTAGGTATATTTCCTGGTATCAACATGACCAACTTTACCTGGGTGCCGATCCTCGGCTTAGCGGATTAGTTCAGACTGATTTGTTGGAATCACCCCCTAGCTATTGGTTGTGATCCTCATCTGAACATCGTATTCTCAAGTACTTGTGGAGTGTGCTCTCTTGGAACGAGTACTTCGTACCTCTCTCTTCAGACCTAAGAGTGTGTTCACCTTGTTACATGCTTAGTGTAATCTTCGAGCTGGATCTTAGTGGTGATTTCGCGATGGTCAATCGTGTATGTGTATATCTAGATATTCTTGTTATATGTTATGTTGAAATATACTATGTAGAGCTGACTATTTATTTCCTTTGTGGAATTTCCCTTGTTGTATTCCTTTGTGGTTTTTGGGGTGTCCTACTGGGTATTGTTATACTCAGCCCTGTATGTGCTTCGCCCACAAGTGTCGTGTCTTTTACGGACGAGTGATCCTTTGACAGTATTCTAGGTGGACCAGGGCCGGATGGTTCTCAGTGAGATGAGATAGTTCGAGGTGTGCTCCTATGGCTACAGATTTTAGTCCCAATATCTTTCTTTACAGGTTGGACTTTGTTACAGACTTTCTTTTGGTGGGCGTGTAGTGTTGGCCTAGGGTTTTACACTTATTGTACTTTACTTTCCTGTCGTACTCTGTTGGTTGGGATTTTAGTGTATGCATACATTTTCATTTTTTGTAGTTTTTACTTTTCAGCTTTGCGGGCTTTGAGATGTGAATGCATGTGTACAGGTTTATAGGCAATTCCTCCCATGTTAGTGATTTGCCTACTCAGTGCTAGTCACCAGCCCCTGGCCTATTGGAGGCGGGCTTGGGGAGTTACGGATCGGGCCCCACTGGGACAGGTCTTGACAGAGTGTGCATACTCGGTGCGAGTCACCATCCCCTGGCCTTTTGGAGTCGGGCTTGGGGAGTTGCAGCTCAGGCCCCACCGGGATGGGTCATGACATAGTGGTATCAGAGGTGGTCTGTTCTACCTTAGGAATGAGAGTCTGTGAGTTGGTTTGTGGAAACTGTGTTAAGTTTTTCAAGTTCGGATTTCAGGCCAGGGACCCTAGTGTTGGTGCGGGCGACCGATGTATCCATACACTCTGATGACTTTTTTTTTTTGACTCGAAACATGAGAACCCTAGTTGCAGGGGAAAATAACGGTACATGCATCATATAGGAATGGGTTGTGGTTTTCATGTTCTTCTTGACTCAACTCTCTAAATATACTCACTGACTGAGATACATCTTATTTCTCTACAGGATGCCTCCGCGACGTGCACCCGCTAGGATCCAGTAGCTCGACCACGAGGATGACCCACTCATTGATGAAGCTTCAATACAGGGACCGGATCCCCCAGTTTTACCTTTAGGTGGAGTGCTAGTTATTCCACCACCTGTTGAGCAGTGTTTGGTGCCTACTGTAGAAGTAGAGGAGGAGCACAGGCTGAGAGCACTCCATGAGTTTTAGAGATAGATACCCCTCAAGTTTTGAGGTAAGCCTGACCCTCCGGCCTCAGAGCACTGGCTTGAGGCAGTGACTAGAGTCTTCTATTTAGTCAGGACACCAGCAGACCAGATGGTGATCCTGGCAGTGAGCCATCTACAGGGCTCGGAAGGGAGATGGTGGAGTTTGGTTATCTAGAATCACGACGAGTCGACTCTTGCATGTTCAGAGATTGAGCATCTCTTCAGAGAGGATTTTTCACCAGTTACCCTAAGAGCAGTACGTATATAGGAGCTTCTTCAGCTTCAGCAGGGGACCATGATGGTGTCTGACTATTCATCGAGGCTTACCGACCTCTCTCGGTACTCGATGGATTGGTCAGGGATCAATACTTTAGAGCTCGTCCTTTTGAGCAGGTCTTGCACAGAGATATCTGATCTAGCATCATCCCTATGAGTATTCTTAGTTATGCTGGGGTGCTCGAGAGGTCTTTGGTGGTCGAGAGATTCTTGTCAGAGAACAGATAGCCGGAAGTTGTCAGTGGTGAGCGATCTGGAGTAGAGACCTCGGTAGCAGGGAGCTGATGTCAGGGACCCAAGCATGGGAGACATTTCCGGAGGAGATCCTAGTATAGGGGATCTATCGTACAGGGTTCGTAGGGCGCATCCATCCAGCCTCGAGAGAGGCGATGTTACTCATGTGATTGCAAGGGACATCTCGCTCAAGAATGTCCGACCCGCCGTACTACTAACATGGGAGTAGTGGATGGACACCGAGGCTAAGGAAACGTGTAGAGTAGATAGATCCACGGGGCAGTGGACATGGTAGAGGAGCTAGGAGAGCAGCTAGATGTGCTTAGCATTTTGACCTTTTGCCACCACCACCCCTGGGAGGTCCACCCTAGGCTCAAGGAGCTGGTGGACAGAGCCAGGGAAAACTATAGGCAGTAGAGGCTTATGACCCAGTTACTCCCGGAATGATTAGAGGTACAATATGTGTCTTTTATACTTTAGTTGTCGTACGGATAGACCCAGGTGATAGTCATTATTTTCTGGCTACGTATCTTGTTCGAGACCTTGAGATTCCAGTTGATCCCTTGACTCATCCCTTACGCATAGAAACACCGATTGAATAGGATTCAAAGATCACAAACCTTTGCAGACAGAGTGACCTGAACCTTGGAGGTGAGGGTTTTAGTTGGAACCTCTTGGTGGTAGCATCGAGGCCTTAAGATATCATTCATGGTATGGATTGGCTATCCACAGTTCATTCCCAGATTGACTGTTTTAGGCGAAGGTTGTGGTGTGTCCGCAGTGATGGAATGAGGTTATCCTTTGTCAGTGAAAAGGAGACCTAGGAAGCATATGATATACTCGTGCGTAGGAAGGTACAACCGATTTCATATCAGTTGGCTACTCTATCCCTTGGTGTAGCAGATGTTACAAGTTTCCAGTTTACAGTAGTAGTGGCTGAGTATGAGGACGTATTTCAGAAGGATGTCCTTGAGCTACCTCCCCATCGGGAGATAGGTTTCTGCATTGATTTGAAACCCAGGATGACAATGATATCGGCATCTGCATATCAGATGGCTCATACAGAGCTTCATGAGGTGAGGGTGCATCTGGAAGGCCTGAAGAAGAAGGGCTTCATGAGACCCAGTGTTTCAACCTGGGCGGCCCCAGTATTGTTTGCCAAAAAGGTAGACGAGAGCTTGAGGCTGTGTGTGGATTATCGGCGCTTGAATCAGGTGACCATGAAGAACCTGTATCCACTGGCTAGAATTGATGATCTCTTCAACCAGTTAAGAGGGGGACGATGGTTCTCAAAGGTTGATCTACGATCAGGCTATCACCAGTTGCGATTATGGGAAGATGATATACTAAAGACGGCTTTCAGATGTCGCTATGATCACTATGAGTACTTGGTGATTCCCTTCGGCATGAAGAATTCCCCGACAGTGTTTATGGGACTCATGAAATTGATACTTCAGCCCTATCTAGATCGGTTTGTGGTGGTCTTCATCAATGATATCCTGGTGTACTCTCTGTCTGAGGAGGAGCACGCGAGGCACCTGAGGATTGTTCTGGACACACTATGAGAGAACCAGTTTTATGGGAAACTCTCTAAGTGTCAATTCTGGATACAAGAGGTCCACTTTCTGGGACACGTCATCTCAGCAGATGGTGTAGCAGTGGACCCAGCCAAGGTAGAGGTAGTCTTAGCATGGGAGCCACCCCGGAGCGTGACGGAGGTGCGGAGTTTCCTTGGGTTGGAAGGCTACTATAGGAGATTAATTCTTGATTTCTCCAGGATTTTAGCACCCATGACTGCTTTGACCTGAAAGGGACAACCGTTCATGTGGACCGAGAGATGCCAGCTGGCTTTTCAGAAGTTGAGACATAATCTGACGAGCACCTCGATCTTGGGATTACCAAAGGAGGGTTTCGAGTACATAGTGTTCTGTGACACATCAGGAACCAGGCTTGGTTGTGTCCTGATGCAGAGGCAAGTGGTGATTGCCTATGGCTGACGTTAGTTGAGGCCACCTGAGAAAAACTACGCGACCCATGATCTTGAGTTGGTTACGGTAGTCTTCGCATATAAGATGTGGCGGCACTACCTAATGGGCGAGCGGTTTATCGTCAACTCTGATCACAAGAGTCTCATATATATCTTTTCACAAAAGGATCTGAATTTGAGAAAGAGGTGATGGCTTGAGTTCCTCCAGGATTACAAATTTGAGATAGATTATACTCCTGGGAAGGGTAACGTTGTGGTAGATTCTCTCAGCAAGAAATCTAGTTCGCAGTTATTGGATGAGGCGACGAGGCAGTTGGCCTCTTTACAGTTATCCTTTGTGGATAGATATGATGGAGCTTACATTCAGTCGATGGTGGTTCCCCCCCCCCACCACTCTTACAGCGAGTCAGGGAGGCACAGCTTGAGGGTGCTAGCTGTGAGACACTATGTGCTCAAATATCCACAGGTGATGTTGCTGATGGATATTCAAAAGGTGGGGAGCACATTGTTCTTTTCAGAGGGAGCACAGTAGTACCAATGGAATTGCGGGAGGATGTTCTGAGAAAGTTCCATACATCTCCATTGGTGGTGCATCCAGGTGTGGAAAAGATGTATTAGGACCTCTGACGTCAGTTCTGGTGGCCATGAATGAAGAAGAGTGTGGCAGAGTTTGTTTCTCGGTGACTTACTTGTCAGCAAGTAAAGGCTAAGCCCCAGGTGCCAGCAGGTTTACTCAGCCCCTTGATGTGATAGAGTGGAAGTGGGATGGTATATCCATGGACTTCGTGACAGGTTTACCACGTACATACAGGGGACACGATACCAACTGGGTGATCATTGATTGACTCACCAAGTCGGCCCACTTTCTAGCCATATGAGAGCAGAGTTCGGTATAGATATTGGGACGCCACTACGTGCAAAAGATAGTTTGACTTCATGGAGTGCCATCCACGATAATCTCAGAACGTGATGCTCATTTCACATCCAGGTTGTGGAATGGTTTGCAGGAAGCTTTTGGGACTCAGTTACACTTGAGTACATTATTTCATCCTCATACTGATGGTCAGACAGAGTGGACCATCCAGGTTCTAGAGGCTATGATACGAGCTTGCATACTTGACTTCGGTGGTAGCTTGGAGGATCACGTAACACTGGTGGAATTTTCTTATAACAGCAGTTATCATTCCACTATTGGTATGGTACCATTTGAGGCTTTGTACGGGCGACCATACAGGTCACCACTTTGCTGGACTGACCCAGGAGAGTCAGCACTCATGGGCCTAGAGATGGTTCGAGCTACTACCGAGAAGGTTCAGGTCATCCAAGGGCAGATGAAGACTTCACAGAGTTTGAATAAGTCTCATGGCAATAGGAGATGAAGTCCCTTGGAGTTCGAGGAGGTAGACCATGTGTTCCTTCGGGTCTCACCGCGACGGGGATTGCATAGATTTGGCCGAGGTGGAAAGCTGTCTCCAAGGTTCATCGGCCCTTTTCAGATTCTATGTATATTTGGCGAGGTGGCGTACCGCTTGGATCTACCTCCTTAGATTGACTGGGTACACGACATCTTCCATGTGTCGTAGCTACGGAGGTACGTGCATGATCCATCGCACGTTATCGACTAGGGAGAGCCGGACATCGATGATGGAGAGACCTTTGCTGAGTACCCGATAGAGATCGAGGATCGGTAGGAGAAGATCCTTCGTGGGTAAGATATTACCTTGGTACATGTCCGGTGGCAGCACGAGAATCTCCAGGAGAGCATGTGGGGGTGGGAGGCTTAGATTTGTGCGCAATACCCACATCTTTTTGAGTAGCCTTTGTTTTGGCTTTTCGGGGATGTAAAATCCCTAAGGTGGGTGTGATGTAATGTATCAGATTTTACCATGTTTTATTTTTAATATTATGTGGGAATTATTTCGAGACCAGTCTCCAAGACGGCGTGCAGTTCCATGGCCAAGTGAGCCCAAAAAATGTTTTAATTAAATTAAACAAATAAATTTACGCGTGCGTGGGGATTTCCTGAAAAAGTGTAATAACTTATTAACGGATGCTCGGATTAGAAATATGAGGGCATTGTTGTGTTCAGAATAGCGATTTTACCTTAGCCAAGGCTTAACATCGGCCTACGCAGGTCGGTGGTGAAATATAGTTTTCGGACCTAATTGTAATAAAATATCTAATAAAAATATTTTATTAAATCCTTATTGTAACAAACAATTTTAACTTTCTAAGTAGATATTTCGCAGGGGATCAGGGTTACAATTCCCAAAACCATGAATTTCCCTGGAGGCTATGGAAAGCTCTGGAAAAAACCTCCCAACGCGGTGACGGAGTTCTTAACGAGCTTCGCCGGCGACGACGACGCGGCGACCGGGTCTTTGCCAACGAATTCCATGAATCCAAGTATGGAATTTGATCTCTTGTTGATTTCTTTGCATTCTTGATTCCTATGACGAATGCGGACTAATACATGAATAGATTATCCCACGGATCGATCATATTTGCGGGATGGGCTTTTTTAAAGAATTTGGGGATTTGATTCTTCAAGTTGTTTTGGTTTCATTTAATCTCTTAATGACGAGGAACCAAGAATGACACGAACATCGATCAAGGTTCATCCCTCTTGATTTGTTTTTCCTTTCTCCCCGATTTTCTGACGTTCTTCATGCGCATTCTCCCCGATTTTCTCATGTTGCACGACGCAATGATCCCAATTTGAAGATCTGGCATCAGAACAACCCCACGAAGGTGCGACGGTGGTGGCGACAGACGGATCGAAGCGGATTAGAAGATATCGTTCTTCAAACGATTTCCGCACAGATGACCAGAACCGGATTTTGGAGCCGATCAAAGGATTGAGACCTATAGATTTGGCATCATGACAATGGGGAAAACCAAAATCTTGAGTTTCGCATAAAACGGACTAGATAAACGTGATCTGGAGATCTGGCCGAGGCGCGAGGAGGAAGACGGTGTTTCTGGAAAATCTCGACAACACGACGTGTAGTATGGGCTACACGGCGTGTGTTCATCAGCGGACTACCTGGAGTGTACTCTAGGAGTACACCGACACGGGTTGGGTACACGGCCAAGGACACGGCATGTGTACCCCTCCCCAGCTAGACCTGACGAGACAGACGGGATACCCCGTGTACTGGTACACAGGCAGGAGAAACGGGCATAGACTGTGTATGGGCACATGGCCACTCTACACGGAGCGAAACCCAGATGCTCAGACATGGCGTGTAATCCAAGTACACGCTGTGTAGTAAATTCTTATATGAAAATCCTAGATGACACAGGTCATTTACACGGGAAGTACCCAGAGTTAGGGAACACGGCGTGTGATCCTTCTACATGCCATGTAGTTGAATTTTACATAGCTTGGATGAATGACACGGGCCGTTTACAGGGGTAGTAACTAGGGTCAAGAAACACGGCATGTAACCATACAACACTCCATGTAACAAATTTTACATTACTTGAGCCAGTTGCCTTCTGTGACTTGGACTAGTTTCCTTAGGGTTCTTCCCCTTGGTCTTTCTCCTGAAGGTTTCCGGTATCATTTCCTATATACAGGAGTATGATCCCTTTAGCAATACTTCATGAATAGAGTTGTTGGAATCCCCTCTGTGAGACTTAGAGCCAGATCCTCTTTTCATTTCTGAAACCTAGGTAGAGTTATTTTTATCAATGTGACCAACTTTACCTGGGCGCTGATCTTCTTCTTAGAGGATTAGTTTAGACTGAGTTGTTGGAATCACCCCATAGCTATTGGTTGTGATCCTCATCTAAACATCGTATTCTCAAGTACTTTTGAAGCGTGTTCTCTCTAAATGAGTACTTTTTACCTCTCTCTTCATACATAGGAGTTTGTTCTCCCTGGTACATGCTTAGTGGAATATTTGAGCTGGATCTTAGTAGTGGTTTCGTGATGGTCGATCGTGTATGAGTATATCTAGATATTCTCATTATATGTTCTATAGACATATACTTTGTAGAGTTGAAAATATCTTTCCTTTGTCGTATTTCCCTTTTTGTATCCCTTTGTGGTTTTTGGGGTGTCCTACTGGGTATTGTTATACTCACCCCTGCATGGCCTTTTCCGCACGTGTCGTATCTTGTGCAGACGAGTGATCCTTTGATAGGATTCTTGGCGGACCTCGGCCGGACGCTGCTCAGTGTGATCGGACAGGCCGAGGTTTGTTCCTATGGCTACAGATTGTAGTCCCAGTATCTTTATTTACAGGTTGGACTTTGTTACAGACTTTCTTTTGGTGGGCTTGTACTTTTGGATCAGGGTTTTACACTTACTATACTTTACATTCCTATCGTACTCTATTGGTTGGGATTTTAGTGTATGCATGCATTTCTATTTTTAGTAGTTTTTAATTTACAACTTAGTGGGATTGGATATGTTTGTGTTGTATACATGTTTATAGGAAATACCTCCTATGTTAGTAGTATGCCTACTCGGTGCTAGTCACCGACCCCTGGCCTATTGGAGGCGGGCTTGGTGAGTTGCGGCTCGGGCCCCACTAGGACGCGTCATGACAGAGTATGCCTACTCGGTGCTAGTCACTATCCCCTGGCATATTGAAGGTGGGCTTGGGGAGTTGCGGCTCGGTCCCCACCGGGACGGGTCGGGTCAAAATACTTATACTATTAAATATAGTACTTATAATATGAAACATGATGAAACTATTTCTAATATTTATCTCATATATAATGTGCTAATGAACACAAATAATTCACTTGGGAAACCAATTATTAAAAAAGATCAAGTGATGCTCCTATTTCAAAGATAACCAATAAATGGATTGGAACCTTAATCTTAATATGAGTTTCATGTCATGTGAGTAAGTGGCTTGTTAAGGAGGTAATTAGAAAGCTTCTAATTTATAGAGAGGAAATAAATGTAAATAAATATGAACAAGAGAAACCAGAGATAAAATTCATAACCTTCAAAACTAATACTTTAAAACAAAATGATAAGATAAAAGAATCCATCTCTAGTAATGAAGAGTCTCCTGCTGACAGTGATAAAGAAATGGACCACTTTCCCAAAATATTTATAACATTATTTAAAAGGAATAAGTTCGTTAAAAATAAGATATAAAGGAAAGTATGATAGAATATTTAATTGGAGAGAGGATTAGAAAAAGGATGATGCTACAAATTAGATAATCCACTATGAATGTAAAATAAAAGGTCACGTAAATGCTACCTATAATAATATAGAATTCAAGAAGAAATATGATGATAAGAATAACAGGCTTAAAAAATACAAGAAAGTTACTTGGATTACTTGATAAGAGATATTGAGTGATTTATACTAATCCTTGGAGGATAAGCTTGGTATGTTCAACAGGTCTTTTATGACAAACACATCCAAGGTGTTTATAGTTTTTCCTGCATCTCTTGTTCATATTTATAATTATAATGAAAATAAAAATTGTGATGAAAACATGTCTAATGAATAAATGTTTGAATAATATAATATGATGGAATATAATTTTAATGAGCTAGAAGATAAATATAATATTCTAAAGAAGAAGCATTCTTTAACTACTAGTTTTAGGACTGACCATGCTGTTGAGAAGGATAAAAATACTTAGCTAATAATTTAGAAAAATTCGGTAAAAATATACATTGATCCATTAAATAATTATTTTGAAATATTTAAAAATGGAATAAATACTCCTACATAGATTCTTGGAAAGTAAAAAATACCAAAATATACAATTGGGATACGGTATTAACTTGAACATAGAAGGATCATTAAAAAATATTTTGTTCTTGGCTAGAGTACTTCTTCCACTAATTTTCATTATTCTATATCTAACTAAGTTTTTATTTATAAAAATATAAAATCATACTATAGTAAACTAATTAAGAAATTATGGATTCTTAATGCTTGTATTACTAACATTTTTTCACCCAAAAGGATTTGGGTACCAAAGTCATTTTAAGATTATTATTTTTTTTGAGGAATCCTTTATAAATATCTCCAATAAACATATATAGTGTCTAGAGAGTGGTTGTTGCGAACACATCACTAAGTGTTATTCATGTTTAAATAACATAATCATAGTTTATGGTTAATTTTTACTTTTGGTGGCAAGACCAATAGAAAAATCATTAGACTTGGTCAAATCGGTAACTCTACAAATGTTTTAATTTCAAAATTTGTATTTATAGATGGATTAAAGTATATTATTATTATCATCTCATATCTATGTGATGATGGTTTTTAAATTAAATTTTAAAATAATTCTAGAAAGGTTTTTAAGTCTAAAAATTCTTCAATTTTAAGAAATAATAATGTTTTTCTATAAATTTTGATTCTTTGATTCCTAAAAATATGTTTTTTTTCTAAGTGACTTTCATAAATAATTTTTCTTTGGAATATGTGACTAGCCCATTGAAATATTAATTCACTTAGAAATATAATCAGGAAAGAGTTTTTCAATGATCCACCTAAACTAGAATTCCTAAATGATAAAGTCTGCAACCATTGTCAAAATGGAAAACATCACCATATATATTTCAAATCAATGAAATAAGATTCAAATTGTCAACCCCTATAATTGGTTAACAAGGAATTGTTTGGAACATCTTGATTTTCAACCTTAAATGGGAATCAATATGTTTATCATCTTATAGATTCGTTTTCTAGATATAATTGGGTATTCATTTTACCTTACATATGTGAAGTTTTCTCTTATTTTTCAAAAGTATGATAATTCTAAAAAATATATTAGTTGACTCGGAATTAATACAATATGAAGTGATCAAGGATGTGATTTTGAAAATTAATACTTTGAGTCTTTTTTCTCAAAAAAATGGCAATAATTATAACTTTTATACTTCTAGGACCCCAAAACAAAATGGTATTATGGAAAAGATAAATATAAACCTACAATAATCTGTTATGCCATTCTCAATGAGTATGACATATCAATTTATTTTTGGGTAGACGCTATGAATACATCTTGTTACATAATTAATAGATTTTTAATTATATCTCTCTCAAATAAAAACAGATACAAATTTTGGAATGATAGAAAATTATAGGCTAATTAATTTAGATTTTTACATTGAAAAGTCTTTATTATTAATGCTAAGGATAATATTAGCAAATTTTCTTCCATGAATGGAGATGGAATTTTCATTTGTTTTTCAACATCGTGTAAATCGTATAGGGTTTTAATAAAATAACAAAGATCATTGAAAAACTATTTCATATAAATTTACTGAAATAGATCCACAAAAACCTTAGACCCCTTTAGAAAACCTTTTATATGATATTTCAAATTATAATATAAATACCAATCCTTCTGAAAATTATGTGAAACAAGAAGAAAAATCATATAGTCCTGAGGAACAACCTCAACATGAACCTTAAACTATATAAGATAATGAGATATCTAGACCTACATTTTCTAGAAATATTAGGATATATATATACCATCCCCAAGATATTATAGTTGGGAATATATTTATATATATACAAAAACCATAGCTTCCCTTAGAAATCAATTTGAACATCAAGAATTCTTGTCACCACATGAACCTAATAATGTCAAGGATGTAATCCATGATGAATTACACGTAATGGAAATTGAATAAAAATATAATAAATTTAAAGGAAATAAATTTTTTGATCCAGTAGATAAACCTAAATACACTTTGGCCACTATAAGTAAGTGGGTGTTTATAAATAAAAAGTGGATGAGTCAAGAATAATAAATAAAAATAAAGATATGATGTTTTCATCGAGATATAGTTTGTAAGAGGGAATTGACTATTATTAAATTTTTATAGAAATTCCTAGACTTGAAATGGTTAGAATACTTCTTACCTACACAACAAATTTGGATTTAAAACAATATAAAATGGATGTCAATAGTGTATTCAAAAACTATTAAATAGATGAGGGTACCCTTGTTGAACAGACCTCTGGATTTCAAAATAATTTGTCAAATCATGTATTTAAATTAGAAAATTATTTTTATAGTTTAAAACAATATCCTAGAGCTTGGTGTTATAGGCTCACAACATTATAATTTCTAAATATTTTTACAAAGGAATACTTGATCATAATTTATTTATAAAATTAATTTCAAATTATTTTTTAGCAGTTACAATTTATTTTGATGATATTATTTTTGCATCTTCTAAAAATTCTTTGTGTGCTGATTTTTCAAAAATGATGCAATGCGAACTTGAAATTATATTAATGGGTGTGTAAAATTTGTTTCTTATTTTTAAAAAATTTCAAAATAATGATGGAATTATTTTAAATCAATTTATTTTGACTAAATACATTCTAATTGTTTGGATTGGAAAGCACAAATCGTAATGATATTCCATTAGGTACAACTTGTAATATGGATCTTGATGAAACATGAAAGTAAATAGATCAATCTAATTATAGATGTATGAATTGAATATTTCAATAATTAATTATGTGACAACAAGATATTATGTTTAGTGTGTGTATGTGTACCCATTTTCAAGAAAATACTAATTAATCTCATTTACTGGTTATAAAGGTATTTTTTAAAAACCTCAAATATACAACCAATTTAAGAACATTATATCCTAGAGGAAAAGCATTTGATTTATTATGTTATTCAGATTTAGTCATTAGTGGATGCATGTTAGAGAGATATTGAACTAATGGAACATGTCACCTTTTAGATAAGTCACTAGTATCTTGGTGTAGTAAAAAGAAAAAAAATAACATTCCCTTATTGAAGTTGTGTATATATATTCAGGAAGATGTTGTACAAAAATGTTTTGGATGAAACAAACAATACAATATTATGGATATGAAATTAGACATTTCCCAATAAATTTTGACAATACAAGTGTGATAAATATTTCCTTGTATTTTTTATCTCATTCTAGTATGAAACATATTTACATAATACATCTCTTTTTGAGAGATAATTTCCAAAAATGTGATATCACTCTTGAATTTATAGGTACTAAACATTAAATTCCTGATAATTTTACAAAAAAAAATGAATTCTGAGAGATTAAACTATATCAAACATGACTATGAATGGTAAATTTCAGTTAGTACTTTATCTGGGAAGATCCACTATTAGATGATCCACCATTGCAAGGTCCACCATTAGAAGATCCACCATTGGAATATCCACCATTAGAAGATACAATATTTTAAGATCCATCATTGGATGATCCACCATTATATTATCCACTATTTAGAGATCCACTATTTTTTATCCACCCTTAGGTACCCACTATTGTGTGATCCACCATTGATAATCACCAGTTGAGCCTCTATTTATATTTTTCTACTGGTCCTATTTTCCATATTAAAATGTTTCTTTAATTTATTTTATTATAATACATTATATTTTTAAAATCTAAATTCACAAAATGATAAAAACTGTAATTCTGATTCAGAATACTCTCTCATGTGCCTACCCTTTGTACCATTTTTACTTCCCTTCTATCTGGGACATCAACCTTCCTCAAATTTTTCTTTCACCTTTTGATTTAGTATAATAGTGAGGGTTATGAGTCACTTGGTGTCATATCCTAATGGATCATGACCTACGAGTGGATATTAGGGAGAATCAAGTGGTTCTATTTTCAAAATGAACAATTTAGAACTTTTATCTCAAGTGATTGTTGTGGATAGAGAAATAGATGTGTAATGTTTTTTGTTAAGAAAGTAATTAGTTCTCAATTTTATTCAATAAAATGGATATATTGAATGCTTTTAAAATAATTATAGGCCATTTTATCTGAGGTTGGTTCACTAGATTTACCAATATGTAGAGTACATCTTTTAAAATAATAAAACAGTGATTTTTAGTGTGGTTGATGATAAAAAGTTTATACTTTCTTCAAATCAATGGGATAGATGTATCAATTTACCTAATTGAGGTTTATATAAGGACCTTCATGGTTCTATACCAAGTGATAATGAGAGTTTTGTGTATGGGGATTCAATATTAGGACTAACTAGAAATGGTTCAGTAATAAGACCTATTACTGTAGAACTAGATGATGAGTGTAGACTTCTATTTAAATTCATCCATCATATTTTAGTCCTAGAAAATGAGAATTTATCTCAATGTGGTATCGATATGTATTTATTTTAATCCTTATAAAAATAGAGGATAAAATTAAACAATGTAGATATATAATGGGTAATATGATAGAGATGAGTAAGACTAAATGTATATCAAACTATTTTATCTATCCTAAGAGGATCTTAGCTATGTCAGAAGCTAAGGGTTTACTTGAAGAGTATTGGGATATAGAGGGAAAATGTGGTGATTTATTCTTATGAAAATTTACCTATATAAGAAGGAAGGTCCATTAGAATACATGTAAGAAATAATGGGTTACAGATATTGAAAATATTTTTCAGGATTCTAATCCTATGGAAAAACCTACAAGGCCTAAGAATATATTTTACCGAATCCTAGATCCATTTGAGGTTGTGAATTATTCTTTTGATGAGGAAGTGGAAGAAGAAGAAGTTAAGGTTGAAGAATAAATTTCTATTTTAGTTGATGGATGGAGTGACCCATATGTTCTCAAAAGTATATATTTATTCTATTGAGCTAATAGCCCTTCTATTTCTCTCCATTCAAGAGAGACCCTATTGAATGAAGGAGAACAAGATGATATTTAAGTCTCTAGAGAAGAACATATTTAGAGTTTTTCTAAGACCTCTAAAGATATTGTTGAATTTTAAGATGGTTTAAATGGTTCTAAAGATGGTAATGGTGATGTAACTCTTAAATTATAAGGTCATTATGATGATGATCATGATGATGTTTTGGAAAGGGAACAATTTTATCCATCACCTATTTTTTCAGTTTCATTTATTTTTTGTAAATGTGGAGATACCATGTTCTATTCAGGATATTATCATTGATGTCTTTGTTAGAGGTGAGCCGAGAGTATATATTTAGTGGGAGGAAACCCTTGATTTTTCAATCCAAAATCTATTTGAAATAGATGAACCATATTCCTCTGTTGAGTAATATGCACTATCAAGGGGGATTTATCTCCTTTTTCCAAGTCACTAGGTATTTCTTATCTTGATTCAAATGGGGATGGTGAAAATGATTATATTCAAATTAGCCCACCAGTTAATGGACTAACTACTATGTTGGTTGTTTGAATAGATTCAAAGCGATCTCTAGTTGAGAAAATTAAAAAATCTGGTCGGCTGTAAGAATTTTCTTCTGATTCTTTTTGTACTGGGTCTCACCACGTAGAGGGTTTCATGCCTAATCATGAGAGGATTTTTTCACATCTACCTACACCTTCTGTTCCTCCAGAATATGTTTATAAATATGATCTTGAATATTTCATAGGGAGGTTTCTTTCATATTTTTTTGGAGTTATTAAATATCTAGATTCTATAGTATCTCAGCACAGTGAAGTTAATATGGGTAATATTTTTGAGCTATCCATCTTATATATTAAACATAAAAAGATTTTGAAGATTTAAGAAGTTGATATTGAGAATATAATGTTAGTTAATGAGATGGAATAAATAAATTCTATCATAGAGGATATGAGACCTGTTTCTTCTATGATCTAGGATTCTCTTTTGGAAATTTTGGAGACCTTACACCCCAATGGTTTATTTTACATCCACCGGTCCACCTCTTTTATCTTTTGTTGATAGTGAGATGATCATACCTATATTTTTAGAGGAGAAAAGTGCCATATTAGTTGATCTCACTTTATCTCATAAAGGGGACCTTCAAAAAATCATCCATCATGTTGATCATATATATAAACTAGTTAGGGTGTGTTAGAAATAAACTAGAAGTGATAGAGAGAATATCCCTAAGGAAATAAAATAATACCATTCCAAATTTTATACCAAGAACGTTCTAAATTATCATTTTAAAATTATTTATTAGAACTTAAAGATACCTCATTTGATTAGGGCCTACAAGTAAAAAAGTAAACCAACTTAATGTCTCTACCCCTATACTTATGATATTTCTGGAAGAGAACAAATAATTCTTCACTACAATGGATAGAGGTGGGAACATCATAGCAAAATTTGTAAATCATATGAATCATTTTCATTATGTATCTAGAAATATAGTGGTAGAATTGGAAGAAATTACTATGTCAACCTTAACCTATTCACCATCATTTTTACCCCCAGGATACTTGGATTCATCCCTTTATCATATCACCAGATAAATCTATTTAGCATCTTAGGCCATTAATGATTTGGGATTTTTCTACTTCTACATCTTCATACTCAGCCTCTACATATGTTCCTCCTATCTCCAGAAAAGGAAAGAACAAATTGATCCTACATACTAAAGAGCTGATAGTTATTATGAATAAGATTAGTCTTTTATAGGGATTATATTTTCCCTTGTATTACTTTTTTATATGTAATAAAATAAAATATATATTTTATTGATTCTTGTGTCACATTCTAAGTGAGTTCCTTCAATATCTTTTTGGTAATACCAAAAGGGGGAGAAATTATAAGGATGTAATTTAATTTTAAGTTTGAAATTCTATTTGTAATTCTATTTAAAAATATATCCTTAGTATCTCACTTAAGTTATTTTAAATTATAATTAGACCATTACTTTTACAATTAGTATATTGTTTTTTTATTCACATGGTTTTAAAATACTATGTTTTGTGATTGTAAAAAATGGATGATGGTTGGTACCTCCTTATTTTAATGATAAAAAATTCGTGATCATTATTTTTATAATAAGATTAATGGATTGTGATAGTACATCATTTTGTGAGGAAATTTGGAAAAGTACAGATAATCCATTAGTTATGAGGATCTACTATTGGATGTGATGTTCTAAAATTAGTTCAAATCAAATATAATAGTGGGTTATATCTACTGAAAAACTCTATTTGTGATGGATATACTATTAAGGGAATCCGCTATTAGTGTAACAGATCCACTGTTAGTGTATAGTAGATATACCAGTGAAATTTCATCTACTGCTAACAAAATATTCCATTGAGGACATCCACCATTAGTTCAACATATCCACCATTAGTTCAGACCCAATCTACTATTCAACATTCATCTAATGTTGATAGATATAACATTACAATCTACCTTCAGAGTTGTGCTACCTCTAGATTTAATCTACCACTGGATAATCTAACATCATACAGATATACCACCATCTATATCTACAATTAGAATACAAATACTATTGATCATATATACCTTAATTTTAGTAGATCTACTCCTAGATCATGCTACCATTAGTCTAATCTTCCATTGGTCTATTCTACAACCAGTATTCTATCATTGTTTTTATCATTTGAATTTAATTTCTCAAATGGATAGTTTATGGAAATAATTGCATAAATCCTCATGTGGATTTATTAAACTTTTATCTAAACCACTCCATGGATTCATTGAATAAAAAGTCATAGGTTTCCTAATTTAGTGCTCAGTATAAGGATCTAGGATATATTTATTGTTATTATTCATTAATAGAGAATTTATACCTATATATAAATTTAAAATGAATATATACTTCATGCATAAGAGTTTTATTAATGTATGAAAAGAGAGTAACTAGTAGTTTGGAATATATAGAAAAACAAAAACCATCATATGTTGAATCAATAGATAAGTGTGGATGTTTTTCAGAACATCAACAAACTAAAAACATGATATTTTTCTAGACACTGTAATGCTTTGTTTTCCTATAATTTTAGAATAATTTTTTATATCCTTTTCAACAAATATTCAAGTACCTTATAACAAATGAAGAATCACAGATCGATTAGCATCATCTTTTCTTATTCCTACTCTTTTTTCTCTTTGTCCATGCCTTACTGTCGAGTGGTGAGTTTAATTGCTCTTTTTATTTTTACACACATACTCATGCTCCTAATTTGGGTTTTTATAGATACACTTCTCAAATTTATTTAATTGTCTACCCACGAAAATTTTGGAATAGGTCACGTGTGACATGTTTACTATTTTTCATCTTGTTTATAAATGTGGAAGAGGCTTTGAGCCTGGAAAACCTGTGAGATATTCCTTGTAATACCTAACCCAAGTTGTGGATCATAATATTTTTATAATAATATACTTGAATGTAGGAGATTAACAAGTTCATAGGATTAAGTCTAGGCTTGAGGCTGAACGACTTATTTTATTTCAATGTGTATTTTAGTTTTGTTTTTCACTATTTTATATTTCAAGATAAAACATTATCTATTATTAAAATCTATCAAAAAAATATTATTTGATATTAAAACATAATTTGAGTTTATATAAATTTTTTTATTATTTAATTTAGTTAAAAAATTAAAATTGATTTCAAATATCATTTTTAACTAAGCCCAGATATCTCTTTTATCAATTTTATGAAAGATAAAACTTATATAATTCTACTATTTTTATTAAATAGTAGTTTTTAATTAATTTAAAGGATTTTGTTTTAAATTGGTTTATTTATAAAAAAAATTATCCCATAATAAATTCACCCCCCCCCCAATCCTATTGAGTTACTCACTTTGAACAAGATTCATTCTAGTTAACCTTGACATATAGAATATTAGTTACTCATATGTTTATGCCTTGATATTATTTTCTGTCACATGTATATGTTATTCTCCATGGAACATGATTATTGTCTATTTCTATCATACCCCTATTCCATGGTTAATGTTAGATCATTTTAGGTTATATTTCATTCTATAATTATTTATGGGAAAAACTTATTGTTTCATGATTCTTTTTAATCAGATATTTTTTGCATTTTCATATTTTCTCACATTCTTATTATCTATATTTTTATGAATAATTTATAAGTTTTCACTTATTATGAATTGGAGATCACTCATTTTTTCATCCACTTTCATGATAAATTATATATTGTAATATTTTTAGAAGTAAATTTTGTATAGAGATGTTTGAGGGTGATTTTGACGTAATATGTGTAATGATATGTTTATCTAGTAAATCTCAAAATACATTAAAACATTAGGTTCTACTATTTTAGGAATATATCTGATATTTAATTTTTATATTATGAAAATGATAAAAATTATATATGAAGGTTTTATCTCAGTTTGTATCACATTTGAAGTTGTTCATTTCTCATAGAAGAATCCAACAATTTTTCCAAGTTCCACCCACCCAAGTCAGTGTGCCCAGGAGTTGTTCCCCTGGGTACACATGACCAATTGTTTTATACCCAAGAACATGCACCTTGGTAACCTATAAAAGGTGTCGATCTCTAGTCCCACTCACTGTATAAAAGAACCCGTGACTCAAATATTAAATAGAAACTTCCAGGAATGAAAATGAGGTGAAATATTTATTCATCCTACCAATTTAGTATCCCCCAAACTAGGTAACCATATACCCTAGTCATCTCAGGGGATCATAAACAATAACATAATTCACCCAAGTCATCCTTATAAATTCCAATTAAGTTGAATCATTTTTATAGGCCTCTAACTATAGTGAACCTTTTTCCCATTCCTTCATCTAGTATGATCAATCACCCAATCCACTAACTATAGAAAACCTATCACATAGGCCTCTAAATATAGGTACCCTCCACCCATGCCTCAAAATAATGTGACCATTTACCCAGGATCCCTATACTTGGGGAAGAATTCACATAACCTAATACTAGGGTGAGAATTATCCTATCTCTAATACTAGATATAGCACTCACCAAGCTCTATACTATTGTGATAATTTTCCCAGCCCAATAATAGGGTAAATCCCATAACCAAGGTGTCATTTTTCCCAAACTTCTACCTAGGATCCAATTCCCCCATGTCTTCTACTAGGGTACCAATTCACTTTGGTCTTATTCTTTGGCACCAATCACCTAAGTCTTCTACCTAGGAACTAATAAACTAAGGTCTTATACCTGGGATCTATTTTACCCAATTACCTTATTTGGTTCCCAACCCTACCATACACACCATAATTCAAGATAATCCTATGGTATTTATCATATTCTTTAAGTTGAGATACTTCTCTTGGTTGCCTAAAATTCATCGAGTCAATATAATCCTCTTTGTTTCCCAAAATACATTTAGTTGTGATACTCCTCTTGGTTTCCCAAAATTTATCATGTTTAGATACTACTCTTAGTATCACAAAATATCTTTTTTAGGGTCACTTTCTAGAGTAAAACAATATAGGACTTCTACTAGGTATAATCCCCAGACATATCCTCTCTTGTCTAGTTACAAACAGATAAGATGAACCATAGAATGGAAACTCATAGATAATCCCTGAATATTCTTGTGTTTTTTCCTTTAATAGCACAAAAGTACTCACATGATACTCCTACTAGGTGTAAGCCCCAGATATTCCAATATCCCCACCTTGTCTAGTTACTAATATACATTGGGGTAGTAAATAATGCTCAGGACTCCTAAAAGGTGTAATACCCAATAATATCATCTTCCACCATGTCTAGTTATAAATATACTATAGTTAAACATCTATATATAGTCATAATACTCTATGTAATATCCAAACCTTCATTCCTTGGCCTGAATCAGCAACCAGGTCAAGCACCTCAGGAAAGAATAATGTGTAAGCCCCACTTAATCCCTGATTTTTTTTCTCTAATTCGACATGGAAGATCTTCTATTACCACATTTTTCTCACATAAATAATGAATTTTATGGGATTTCAGGTTTTAGTTGATTGTTTGTTAGAATGTTTGATTCATATCAATTTAAAGGTATAGAATACCATAATCATGGCAATATGAATCTAAAATTCATAGAAAATGTCCTTACAACATGTGGTTAAACTCTATGGACTAGTCCTAACATTTGAGCCTAATCTATATAACCAAAACTACATGTGATTTTATTTTTTTCACCATTATATGTGGGATTCCTCTTAGAGGATCAATCCCAACACCCTGAAGTAAATCATGGGCCTCCATATTGGAATAATCCACAACTATATAATATTCCTTTCGTATCCTGGTACCCATAGATAGGATAGTAGAAATTTATATACGGTCCTCCAACCAGGTGTATGCCCCCAACCTATCTACTCTTCCTTCGTTATATAGTTACTAATAGACATGTGTTTGAAAACCATATATGTAATGTCTTGGATTTTTATCATGTTTTAATTTAATATTATGCGGGAATCATTTGAAGACCAGTCTTCAAGACGGCATACAGTTCTGAGGCCCGATGATCCCAGAACAAATGTTGGAATTTAATTTAAAAATTAAATTATGCGTGCATGCGGTTTTCCTAAAAAAGTGGAATAACTCCCGAACGGGTGATTAGATCAGAAATCTGAGGGCACTATTGCATTCATAATAGTGATTTAACCTTAGGCAAGGCCTAACATTGGTCAGTGCTGGTCGATGGTGAAATCTAGTTTTTGGATGTAACAGTAATAAAATATTTAAAAAATATATTTTATTCTGCAGCGAAATCATTATAAATTTGTTGCAACAGATATCCTTTATCCTTTTTCAATAAACGATTGCACAGGAGTCTAGGGTTACAAACCTCATAACCCTGAAACCCTTGGTGGCTCTGGAGGCTCTAGAGAAAACCACCCAATGCGGCGATGACGCTCTTGACTATTTTCACCAGCGACGACGATGCGGTTACCGGATCTTCGCCAACGAACGTCGCAGATCTTGGTAGGATGTTTTCTTTTGATTTTCCTTTCGCCATTCTTATTTCCTATGATGAACGCGGACTAATATGCGAACCGATTAGCCTGCGGATCGATCAGTTTGCAGGCGGGTGTGATTTAGGGTTTTATCGGGAAATCAAATACTTGAGATTTATAATCTGTTGATTGTTGTGGTTTTGATCTAACTACGACGAACCTGGATCGTCATGAACAATGATCAAGGTTCGTCCCTCATGTTTGATTCTTTGTATTTCTTTATCCCGTGCGTTCTTCTTTGTGTTCTATGTGTTCTTGGAAGAAATGGATCGTTGCACGTTCGTTTGTTGGCGCAATGATCTGATATTGTAAATCCAACCCCGGAGTGATGTCACGAAGGTGCGATGACGGTTTCGGCGGACAATTCAGAGTGGATTGAGAGATATGAGTTTCTAGGTGTTTTTATTTGGATGGATCATTTGAGGTTTATGATCTGATTTAAGGACTGAAAACACCCGTTTTGGTGTTCATATGATGAAACAAACCAACCCCTAGTGTATTGGGATGAACGGACAAGAACCCATGGATCCATAGGATCAGCCACGACACGAGGAGGAAGACGGCATTTCTGGAAAAATCCTGACTACATGGCATGTAGTATGGGCTACACGGTGTGTGTTCATTGGCTGACCACCTGGTGTGTACTCCAGGAGTACATGAACACAGGTAGGGTACACGTCTAGGGACACGGTGTGTATACCCCTCCCCGACCAGACCCGACCAGATACATGGGATAACCCGTGTACTGGTACACGGGTAGGCGACATGGACGGAAACCATGTACAGGCACATAGCCATCATACACGGAGCAAGCCCCAGGTGCTCGGACACTACGTGTAATCTACTACATACCATGTAGATACTTTTTATACAATGATCCAAATGACACGGGCCATTTACACAGGAAGTAACCAGAGTCAAGGAACACGGCATGTGATTCTTCTGCATGTCGTGTAGTTGAGTTTTACACAGCTTTAATGGATGACACGGGTCGTTTACATGGGCAGTATCTAGGGTCAAGGAACACGGCGTGTAACCATACTACACCCCGTGTATCCAATCTTACATGGCTTGAGCCAGTTGCCTTCTGTGACTTGGGCTAGTTTCCTTAGGGTTCATCCCCTTTGGTCTTTCTCTTTAAGGTTCCTGGTATCATTTTCGATATACACGAGTATGATCCATTCAGTAGGACTTCCTGAATAGAGTTGTTGGAATCCCCTCTGTGATACTTGGAGTCGGATCCTCTATTCATTTCTATAACCCTAAGTAGAGTTATTGGTATCGACGTGACCAACTTTACCTAGACGTCGATCCTCTTCTTAGCGGATTTGTTCAGACTGAGTTGTCGGAGTCACCCCATGACTTGGTGGTGATCATCATCTGAGCATCATGTTCTCAAAGTACTTGGGTATTGTGTTCTCTCATAACGAGTACTTCGTATCTCTCTCTTCAGACCTAGGAGTGTGTTCTCCTTGTTACATGCTTAGTGGAATCTTCGATCTGGATCTTAGTAGTGGTTTTGTGATAGTCGATTGTGTATGAGTATATCTGGATACTCTTTTTATATGTTCTGTAGACATATACTGTGTAGACATGACTACATCTTTCCTTTTTGTTGTTTTATCTTTGTGTATTCCTTTTTGGTTTCTGGTTGTCCTACTGTGTATTGTTATACTCACCTCTGCACTGGCTTTTCCCACACGTGTCGTGTCTTGTGTAGATGAGCGAGCTTTTTATAGGATTCTAGGCAGACCAGGACCGGACGGTGCTCAGCGAGATCAAACGGGCCGAGGTGTGTTCCAATGGTTACGGATTGCAGTCCCAATACCTTTGCTTACAGGTTGGACTTTGTTGCAGACTCTCTTTTGTTGGGCTTGTACTTTTGGCCCAGGGTTTTACGCTTGCTGTAATTTACTTTCCTGTCATACTCTGTTGGTTGGGATTTGTAGTGTATGCATGCATTTACTTTTTTAGTAGTTTTTACTTTTCAGCTTTGTGGGCTTGGAGATGTGTGTGCATGTGTACAGGTTTATAAGAAATGCCTCCCATGTTAGTAACATGCCCACTCGGTGCTAGTCACCAGCCCCTGGCCTATTAGAGGAGGGATTGGGGAGTTGCGACTCGATCCCCATTGGGACGGGTCGTGACAGAGTGGTATCAAAGGTGGTCGGTTCTACCTTAGGATCGAGAGTCTCTGAGTTGGTTTGGGGCAACAATGTTATGTGTTTCGAGTTCATCTTTCAGGCCAGGGACCCTAGTGTTGGTGCGGGCGGCTGACGTATCCATACACTAGGACAGTGATTAATTGCTTTTTGACTCAGAGCATGAGAACACTAGTTTCAGGGGAAAATAATGGTACATGCATCATATTAGAATGGGTTTTGGTTTCCATGTCCTTCTTGTGTCAGCTCACCAGATATACTCACTGACTGAGATACATCTTGTTTCGTTACCGGATGCCTCTGTGATGCGCACCCGCTAGGATCCAGCAGATCGATCACGAGGATGACCCCCTTAGTGATGAAGCTTCGATACAAGGACTAGATCCCCAGTTTTACCCTCGGGTGGTATTCCAGTTATTCCACCTCTTGTGGAGCAGTGTTTAGTGCCTGTTGTACCAGTAGAAGAGGAGCGCAGGCTGAGCGCACTCCACGAGTTTTAAAGACAAAGACCCCTCAAGTTTCGAGGCGAGCCTGAACCTCAGGCAGCAGAGGACTGGCTAGAGTTAGTGACCAGAGTCTTCCACTTGGTCAGGACACCAATAGATCAGATGTTGATTCTGGCAGTGAGCTTTCTGCAGGGCCCAGCAGGACGATGGTTGATTTTGGTTATCCAGACCCACGACGAGGCAACTCTTGCAAGGCCGGAGTTTGAGCATCTCTTCAGAGAGGAGCTTTCACCGGTTGCCCGGAGTGAAGTACGTATACAAGAGCTTCTTCATCTCCATAAGGGAACCATGATGGTGGTTGACTATACATCAAGGTCTACCGACCTCTCACGGTACTCGATGGATATGGTCAGAGATCAGTACTTCAGATCTCGGACTTTTGAGCGGGGATTGCGCAGAGATATCTAAGCTAGAATCATCCCTATGAGAATTCCTACTTATTTTGGGGTGCTCGAGCTGGCTTTGGTGGTCGAGAGCTTCTTGGAAGAGCAGGGACAACCGGCAGTTGTCAGTAGTTGACGAGCTGGAGCAGAGACCTCGACAGAAGGGAGCCGACGCAAGGGACCTAGGTGTGGGAGATGTTTTCAGAGGAGATCCCAGGATAGAGGATCTGTCGTATAGGGTTCTCAAGGCACATACAGCCAGCCTCGAGAGAGGTTGTGCTACTCATGTGATGGCATGGGACATCTCACTTGAGATTGTCCGACCCGCCTTACTACTGACATGGGAGCAGTGGATAGACCACTAAGGCAGAGGCAACGTGTGCAGCAGACAGATCCGCGGGGCGGCAAACATGGTCGGGGAGCTGGGAGAGTAGCTGGAGGTGGTCGGCGATTTGACCTTTTACCACCACCACCCCTAGGACGTCCACCCCAGGTTCAGGTAGCCGGTGGACAGAGGCAGGGACAGCTGCAGGCAGTAGAGGTTTATGACCTAGGTACTCCCAAAATTATTAGAGGTACAATCTGTGTATTTTGTACTTTGGATACCGTACTGATAGACATAGGTTCTAGAAATTCCGTTCTTTCTTCTTATCTTGTTTGAGACCTTGAAATTCCAGTTGAGTCGTTGACTCGGCCCTTATGCTTAGAAACACCGAATGGATAATATTCATAGATCACACACCTTTGCAGACAGTGTGACCTGACCCTTGGAGGCGAGAGTTTAGGTTGGAACCTCTTGGTGGTAGAATTGGGGCCTTACGAAGTCATTCTTGGTATGTATTGGCTATCCATAGTTCATTCCTAGATCGACTGTTTTAGTCGAAGGGTGTGGTATGTCCGTAGTGATGGAACAAGGTTCTCTTTTGTCGGTGAAAGAGAGACCCATGCGGTGCGGGTTGGACTCATGCCTAGGAAGGTGCAACCGATATCCTATTAGTTGGATAGCCTAGACCTTGGTACATCAGATTTTACGAGTCTCTAGTTTCCAGAAGTAGTGGCTGAGTATGAGGATGACTTTCTGAAGGATGTCCCCAGACTACCTCCCCATCGGGAGATAGATTTCTGTATTGAGTTGCAACCCGGGACGACACCGATATCGGCATCAGCATATCAGATGGCTCCTGCAGAGCTTCATGAACTAAGGGTGCAGCTAGAAGACTTGCAGAATAAGGGATTTTTAAGGCCTAGTGTTTCACCTCAGGAGACCCTAGTGTTGTTCACCATGAAGGCAGACGGAAGCTTGAGGCTATGTGTGGATTACCGATGCTTGAATTAGGTGACCGTGAAGAACCGGTATCCACTACTGAGGATCGATGACCTCTTCGACCAGTTGAGGGGGGCATGATGGTTCTCGAAGGTTGATATACGATCGGGCTATCATCAGTTGTGAGTACGGGACGAGGATGTACTGAAGACGGATTTCAGATGTCGCTACGGTCACTATGAGTACTTGGTAATTCCATTTGGTGTGAAGAACGCCCCGGCAGTGTTCATGGGACTCGTGAACCGGATCGTTCAGCCCAATCTAGATCCGTTTGTAGTGGTCTTCATCGATGATATCCTTCTGTACTATGCATCTGATCAGGAGCACGCGAGACACCTAAGGATGGGTCTGGACACACACTGAGAGGTCCGGTTGTATGGAAATCTCTCGAAGTGTCAGTTTTGGATACAAAAGGTCCACTTTCTGGGACACATTATCTCAGCAGATGGTGCAGCAGTGGACCCAGCCAAGGTGGAGGTAGTACTAGCATGGGAGCCACCCCAGAGCGTGACGGAGGTGCGTATTTCCTTGGGTTTGCAGGCTGCTATTGGACATTCATACTTGATTTCTCCAAGATTTCAGCACCCATGAAAACTTTGACCCGAAATGGGTAGCCTTTCATGTGGACCGAGAGATGCCAGCAGGCTTTCCTGGTGTTGAAACAGAGTCTGACGAGCGCCCCGATCTTGATATTACCGGAGGAGGGTGTCGAGTACGTAGTGTTCTGAGACGCATCAAGAACTGGGCTTGGTTGTGCCCTGATGGAGAGGCAAGTGGTGATTGGCTATGGCTCACTCCAGTTGAGGCCCCACGGGTAGAACTACATGACCCATGATCTTGAGTTGGCTGCGGTAGTCTCTGAGTTGAATATGTGGTGGCACTACCTGATGGCCGAGCGTTTTACCGACTACTATGATAAAAAAAAGTCTCAGATATATCTTTTCTCAGAAGGATCTGAATGTGAAACAAACGCAATGGCTTGAGTTCCTCCAGGATTACAACTTTGAGATCATTTACATGCCTGGGAAGGGGAACGTTGTGGCAGATGCTCTCAGCAGGAAATCCAGTTCACAGTTGCTGGATGAGGTGACGAGGCATTTGGCCTTTTTACAGTTATCCTTCTTGTATAGATATGAGGGAGCTTACCTTAAGTCAATGGTTGTTACCCCTCCGCTCTTGCAGCGATTCAGGGAAGCAGAACTCAAGGACGCTTGCTGTGAGACTCAACATTCTTAGATATCCGCGTGTGATGCTACTGATGGATATTCAGAAGGTGGGGAGCACGTTGTTCTTTTCAGAGGGCGTATGGCAGTACCAGTGACATTGTGGGAGGAGGTTCTGAGCGAGTTTCTTACATCTCCGTGGGCGGTGCATCTAGGCATGGAGAAGATATACCAGGACCTTCGACGTTAGTTTTAGTGGCCAGGAATGAAGAAGGGTGTGGCAGAGTTTTTTTCTTGGTGCCTTACTTGTCAACAAGTAAAGGGTGAGAACCAGGTGCTAGAGGGTTTAACTCATCCACTTGAGGTTCCATAGTGGATGTGGGATGGGATATCCATGGACTTCGTGATGGGTTTACCAAGCATGTCCGGGGGACACGATGCCATCTGGGTGATTGTTGATCGACTCACCATGTCAACCCACTTCATAGCCATACGAGAGCAGAGTTTAGTAGAGAGCTTGGGACGCCTCTACGTGCAGGAGATAGTCCGACTTCATGGAGTTCCATCCACGATCGTCTCATTTTGTGATGCTCGTTTCATATCCCAATTGTGGAATGGATTTTAAGAAGCTTTTGGGACTCAGTTACGCTTGAGCACAGCGTTTCATCCCCAGACTGATGGTCAGATAGAGAGGACTATCCAGGTTCTGGAGGATATGCTTCAAGCTTGCATACATGACTTCGGTCATAGCTGGGAGGAGCACCTTCCACTGGTGGAATTTCCTTATAACAACAGTTATCATTCCACTACTGGTATGGCACCATTCGATGCTCTGTACGGGCGAACTTGTTGGTCACCACTTTGCTGGACTGACCCAGGAGAGTCGGCACTCATGGGCCCAGAGATAGTGAGAGCTACTACAGAGAAGGTGCAGGTCATCCAGGAGTTGATGAAAACAGCACAGATTCAGAAAAAGTCTTTTGCTGACTGGAGGAGGAGGCCCTTGGAGTTCGAGGAGGGAGACCATGTTTTCCATCAGGTCTCACCTCGATGGGGATTACAGAGGTTTGGCCGAGGTGAAAAGCTATCTCCAAGGTTCATCGGCCCTTTCCGGATTCTGAGTAGAGTTGGAAAGGTGGAATATCGCTTGGCTCTACCTCCTCAGATGGATCAGGTACACAACATCTTCCATGTGTCGCAACTACGGAGGTATGTGCATGATCCGCCGCACATCATCGAATGGGGCGAGCTAGACATCGATGATGGAGAAACCTTTGCTGAGTACCCAGTGGAGATCAAGGATTGGCCAGAGAAGGTCCTTCGTGGGTGACCTATTCCCTTGGTGCGTGTCTGGTGGCAGCACAAGAATCTCCAGGAGAGCACATGGGAGCGGGAGGCTCAGATTCGTGTGCAGTACCCACATCTTTTTGAGTAGCCTTTATTTTTGATTTTCGGGGACGTAAAATCCCTAAGGTGGGTGTGATGTAATGCCTCAGATTTTTACCATATTTTAATTTAATATTATGTGAGAATAATTTCGAGGCCATTCTTCGAGATGGCGTACAGTTCCTAGGCCCGGTGATCCCAGAACAAATGTTGGAATTTAATTTAAAAATTAAATTATGCGGGCGTGCGGTTTTCCGGAAAAAGTGGAATAACTCATGAATGTATGATCAAATCAGAAATATAAGGGCACTTTTGCGTTCAAAACAGTTATTTTACCTTAGGCGAGGCCTAACATCGACCGGCACAGGTCGGTGGTGAAATCTAGTTTTTGGACGTAACAGTAATAAAATTTTTAATAGAAAAATTTTATTCTACAACGAAATATTTTTGAATATATTTCAATAGATATCCTTTATCTTTTTCTAATAAAGGCCTATGCAGGGGTCCAGGGTTACAAACCTCATAACCCTGAAACCCTTGGCGGCTCTGGAGGCTCTGGAGAAAACCTCCCAACATGGCAACGATGTTCTTGACGACTTTCGCCGGTGATGACGACGCGGTGACTAGATCTTTGCGAACGAACACCGCGGATATGGGTAGGTTGTTTGATTTTGATTTTCCTTTCCCCGTTCTTGTTTCTTAAGACAAACTCGGACTAATCTGCGAACCGATTAGCCCACAGATCGATCGTTTTGCGGGCGAGTGTGATTTAGGGTTTTATCGGGAAATCAAATACTTGAGATTTATAATCAGTTGATTGTTGTGGGTTTGATCTAACGGCGATGAACCCGGATCATCACGAACAATGATCGAGGTTCTCCCCTCTTGTTCAATTCTTTATATTTCTTTCTACCGCGCGTTCTTAATTGAGTTCTACGCGTTCTTGGAGGAAATCGATTGTTGTGCATTCGTTTGTTGGCACAATGATCCGAGGTTGTAGATCCAACCCCGGAGCGATGTCACGGAGGTGCGACGACGATTTTGATGGGCAATTCAGATCATTTCGAGAGATATGAGTTTCTGGGTGTTTTACTTCAAATGGATCGTTTGAGCTTTATGATCCGATTTAAAGACAGAAAATACCCGTTTCAGTGTTCTTATGATCAAACAAACCAACCCCTGGAGTATCGGGAAGAACAGACGAGAAACCATAGATCCAGAGGATCAGTCGTGGCGTGAGGAGGAAGATGTTGTTTCTAGAAAAATCCCGAATACATGGCATGTAGTATGGGCTACATAGTGTGTGTTTTTCGACAGACCACCTGGAGTGTACTCTGGGAGTACACGGACATGGGTTGGGTACACGGCCAGGGACACGGCGCGTACTCCCCTCCCCGACCAGACCCAGCTAGATACATGGGATAACCCGTGTACTGGTACACAGGCATGCGACACAGACGGAGACCGTCTATGGGCACATGGTCAGTGTAAATGGAGCGAGCCCTAGGTGCTTGGACACAGTGTGTAATACTACTAAACTTCATGTAGTTACCTTTTATACAATGAGCCAAAGGACATGGGTTGTTTACACGGGGAGTACCCGGAGTCAACGAACACATCGTGTGATTCTTCTACACTCCGTGTAGTTGATTTTTACACAGCTTGAAGGGATGACATGGGCCATTTACACGGGCAGTACCCAGGGTCAATGAACACGGAATGTAACCATACTACATGCCGTGTAACCAATCTTACATGGCTTGAGCCAGTTTCCTTCTATGACTTGGGCTAGTTTCCTTAGGGTCCGTCCCCTTTGGTCTTTCTCCTGAAGGTTCCCGGTATCATTTCCTACATACAGGAGTATGTTCCCTTCAACAAGACTTCATCAATATAGTTGTTGGAATACCCTCTGTGAGACTTGTAACCGGATCCTCTATTCATTCCTAGAACCCTAAGTAGAGTTCTTGGTATCGACGTGACCAACTTTACCTGGGCGTCGATCCTCTTCTTAGTGGATTAGTTCAGACTGAGTTGTCGGAATCACCCCATGACTTCGTGGTGATCCTCATCTGAGCATCATGTTTTCAAAGTACATGTGGAGTGTGTTCTCCTAGAACGAGTACTTCATATTTCTCTCTTCAGACCTAGGAGTGTGTTCTCATTGTTACATGCTTAGTGGAATCTTCGAGCTAGATCTTAGTAGTGGTTTCACGATAGTCGATCATGTATGAGTATATCTGGATATTCTTGTTATATGTTCTGTAGACATATATTGTGAAGAGCTGACTACATATTTCCTTTGTGGTATTTTTCCTTGTTGTATTCTTTCATGGTTTCAGGGTGTCCTACTGGGTATTGTTATACTCACCCCTGCACGGGCTTTGCCCACACGTGTCGTGTGTTGTGCAGACAAGCAAGATTTTGATAGGATTATAGGTTGACCAGGACTGGACGGTGCTCAGTGAGATTAGACAGGCCGAGGTGTGTTCCTACGGCTACGGATTGCACTCCCGGTACCTTTCTTTACTGGTTGGACTTTGTTGCAGACTCTGTTTTGGTGGGCTTGTACTTTTGGCCCAGGGTTTTACACTTGTTGTACTTTACTTTCCTATCATACTATGTTGGTTGGTATTTTTAGTGTATGCATGCATTTCCTTTTTTGGTGGTTTTTACTTTTCAGCTTTGTGGGCTTGGAGATCTGTGTACGTGTGTACAGGTTTATAGGCAATGCCTCCTATGTTAGTAACTTTCCTACTCGGTTCTAGTCACCAGTCCCTGGCCTATTGGAGGTGGGCTTGGGGAGTTGCGGCTTAGGCCCCAGTAGAATAGGTCCTGAAAATATAATTGAATCTTTCTAGGTGTAATCTGTAACTTCTCTATAGTCACATCCATTTATAGTTTCCAATAGTCAATATATGAAAATCTATATTCAAGACTTTTACTAGGAGTAAGAAACCACCATAATTTTATTTTTAGTTACTAACAAACAGGATGATCCTATTAGGGACTCTCATGCCTAGGTCTCACACCATCCATTATTAGGAACCATTCTCCTAGTCATCTATACATCAAGAAATTAAAATTATTTCATGTGGTATTAATACCATTACCTTCAAGGGTAAAACATGTACTATTAAGTGGAAGTGAACTACATAGGATCTGATTCCGTTCATGGGAAATATATAGGAATCCCCTTTTAAGGTCCCAATCCTAACTCGAGATACTAACCACCTCCTCAGATGATGATAAATTTTATAGTTTCAAACTATGGATATATACCCAAGAATCACTGATTAATAATAAAAATATGTATAACCTTTGATATATAACTATATTTATTTCTCCACATGGATTTGATCAGACCATTAGAATTGGGGTAACCAATATCATTATAGGATTTATAACATATTTAGGAATACATCATAATTATATAAGAGTGTCTAAATTTTTCCAATAATTCTAACTCAAAGGGTGAGT
This sequence comes from Viscum album, assembly GCA_963277665.1. Classification (NCBI taxonomy): domain Eukaryota; kingdom Viridiplantae; phylum Streptophyta; class Magnoliopsida; order Santalales; family Viscaceae; genus Viscum; species Viscum album. The sequence goes on along the minus strand of OY728136.1, from coordinate 1,317,277,507 downwards.
ATGATCCTAAAATTATGTCCTATACACTAATGAATATTCTAAAGTTTTACTAGTAAAGTCCCAGTGGATTCATGCCTTTCGAAATCATGTTTGTGTCAACTCAAAAAAACAATCTCAGAAGCCATTGAAAACCAACCCATTCAATATTTTTGTTAATTTGGTGTCAATAATGATCAATAAGAATAATTCAAATATGTATCATATAAATATATTTATGATGGATTTATTGGATGGAATTTTTACTTCCTAAAAAGACATATTAGAGTGTAAATATTATGTGAGTATTGAACAACTATCTTAAGTCTTGTAAGTTCTATGTGGTTACGTCAATGGATGATTCAATATCCATTCACTTGATAGAAAATAATTCTAAAAGTGATTTAGTTTTTTACCATGTTTTCTAATTTTGTGAAGAATACCATTTTGGAAAAGGACATTTTGAAATAAATTTGCAAGTATAATTTGAGTTCCATGGATTATTTTTAATAAAAAAATATTCTATCTCTATGAAGATCTACCATTATTCTTAAAAAGTCATAGGAGAAGATTGTATTAAAAAAAGAAACATGGATGACTCAAAAAGCCCTTTGATATACTAGAACAATTATTTTATCAAAGTAAAAAATATTGGATAGAAGAAAAAAATATATTAAGCCAAAATTCTAACAACACTTGAGAAGCATGGGATTAAAGAGACGATAGTTTAGTTCAAAGTAATCACTATTTGAGATCATATATGGAAAAGGTGACAAATAGTACATGAATAAAGTTTTTATGGTGGTGTTTCAATAGATTCAAAATGTTAGCTGGCACAGTGGAGTGGTGGTTTTGGTATGTGGTGGTACTTTGGGATTTCAACGGTAGTCCCTAGATAACCTTAAATAATGATTTAGAACATTACAAAGATGAAGTTATGTGTAGGATTCATTTTTATATTATCGTTGTTCCTTTTTTAAAAATTTATAGAATCTTAATGAAATGATTTAATTTTATTGGAATCTCCTACTTCAATGTAGATCCTACAAGCATGGTTGATTCAAGCTGCACTTGTAACATTTGAATAAACCATGCATTGATAAGTATCATGATTTTCTAAAACCATAACAACATTGTTAGTGTTTTATTAATCTTAAACATAAATATATAAATCTTGTTCAACATTCTCCTATGATGATACTCAATAATGAAATTCATGTAGATGTAATTCTTGAAAAAATTGAAATATAAAATATTGTTGCATTAGTTATACATGATTCTAGTATTGGTGAAATTAGAAAATAAATATTCTCATGTTATAGATGAAGTCATCATGTTTGAAACTATATCCATTACAAGAAACCCTTAAGTCAAAGATCTAACAATGTTATCATATTCCATACTATTTATATCTAATATCAAATATTCTAACACTTTTTTTATAGTTTATTCTATGTGTTTTGAAAGAAAGAATAAAATTAAGAAAGTGGTTAAAAAATTGCCTTTCAACCATTAATTTTTATAATAAAGATATGAGATACCCAAACTATAGTATTAATATATTTTAGTTTTTAAAAGAGATAGTGGCCTTTCACTATGTATTTTAATACTCTGGAAGGAAGATCAAAACCATTAAAGTATAATGGAGATATTTTATCTACAAAAAATGTCTTACTTTAAGAGGTATAGGCCTATACCCGGTATACTCTGATGAGAAAATCATGTTTGGTGATAGATTATACACACAAAAAAATTATTTCTACTATAATTTTTCAATACATGTATTAAAGGTCCAAATACATACTAGTTTCCATGTTCATCATGAAAATAAAAGGATAACTATGTAATGAATTCCAATTTTTTAAGTCTGTTATGAGTTAAATTCTTCCTTTAATCATATGTTTTTTAGGATTTTGAATTGTTTTTAATAATTATTGCCGGTTTTCATATGCTTTAAAAATTTATTAGTTTCCTTTTAAAGGTTTCGTGGTTTAATCATTATTTTCCCAAACTATTTATGTTCTCTAAAAAACTATGAAACTATATGAAAAGGTTTGAAGGGTAGAACAAGGTTAAGGATCATTGTTTAAAAAAATGTGTAACCTCACTTAAAAAACTATGTCATAAGATCCAATGGCCAATCGAATTGTTACCACACAATTTATCAAACCACGTATCCAAACTATACAGTGTGTCTAGAATCCCAAAAAGGGAACACAGTGACCACATTGTTTCTCAACCATGCATGCATGAAATATATGGATTGAATTACTTCTTCATGAAAATTCATAGTCTATTTTTACCAGTTATTTTTATCCCAATATCCATGACTCCTCTCACCTTACCTAACAAATTCATCTCCTTAGAAGCTATATTATGTAGAATCCAAGTGAGTGGAAGATTTAGAATAGAGTTATGTAATACAAAACCCTCCATTATTCAGGTTTGCTTATTAATATACCTCTTTTATACTAAGACAATTTATAGATTTGGAATGACTATTTCATATCTATGAATTATACTAGAAAGTAATGATAGATTCTTTATTTTTTGTAATATCTCTATTGGTTTTGATGTGTCAATGACATCCCTTTTGACCAGAGTAAAATTACCCATAAACAATAGAAATTTATGAGTAAGTTTCCATAGATCGATCATCTTGAGTCTCTCTTCTTCTTGATTATCATATTCAAACCCTTTTCTTTTGAAGGATCGATGATGGATCAATGTTCTTTGTCTATACAAAAGGATATCTTCTAGAATCAACATGAAATTTATGATCCTTTCCTCGATCAAAAATAAATCTAATGAACTAGTGTCAACTCCTTTGGTATACCTCAAAATTGGATCTACACTACGTGTGGTATGTGATTATAGAACCACCTTTCTTAACATGTAATGTCCTTGATTATCTTTTCTAATCCTCATTATTATTGAACTAGAACCAAAAATATGCATCCTTGACATGTGATCGTGTTCTTTATGGGTGTTAAACATGGCTCATGTATTAATCCTTGATAAACCTTGATGTTTTTTCTTTAATAACCATTGATGTAGAATGATACGTGCCATGTAAAGTTTTTTATATGATCATTGGTATGACATGATGTAGTCTGTTGATATGATTTAGACCATATTGAGTTTCATCACATGGGTGAATATGTATTTTATTCCTCATTCATGATATGTTATTATGTGAATCTATATGATATGACATGTTGTAATCTACTATACTTGGTATATGTTTTATAGTAAATATATTGATTGAAACAAAGTGATAGGTGGATCTATTATGTCTTGGTGAACCTACAAGGGGGAATTTTCAGCCACTGCATATGATAAGATGATAGTGTTAGGTTGGATAGCTTAGTGTAGCCTGACCTAGGGGGCATGTTGGGCTTCTACAATCTGACCTGTAAGAAAATAGGGGAATTATGGTCTATGTTACATGAACAAGGAGACATAAATATGTAATTATGGTCAATTGTAGCATGATCTAGATGCCTAGGGAATGTACGCTTATTGATTATCCTTTAGGTTGGCTCCTTCACTTATGATATTTACATAAAAACTCATATATTATTCCAGTATGTAGACAAATCATGTATATTTTGGGTTTTTAGTGGCTTGATTCGAGCATGGAAACTCAGTATGGTGTTTTTACTTATTTTGTATTTTATGTATTGTCAATACATACAATACTATACATGTGAACTTATATTGAGGATACATTGTTGGCTTCTTAATAGGTATTTATTCACACCATGCATGGGAATCTCAGTTAACATATAAGATTTATGTATAGGGGATAGGAAAGAGAAATAACTTATGTAATTCAAATGAGAAGTGATGAATGGAGCTTATAGTGGTACTTGGATGGACTCTGAAGTACTTTCAAAGGGTTTTATTTATTTACCTTCTTATAGATTTTTTTTTTAAATTAACACAATGGGAGATTAGTCTATTTATCATTATTTATTTGTATGAAATGTATATCATTTGATATTAAATTATGATATTTTGTCCTACTATTAGATTAATTTGAATTGTTATATTGTATTTACATTATTGGTTCAAGGTTAGGGTACTCAGTGTATAATCTCCCAACTTACGACATTTGTACCCACACTGTTAATATCTAACTTATTTTATTTAGGGAGCAATGATTGAGGTCTTCAGACTCTCAATAATAAGCCTAGTATTCTAGGTTAGGTCCTTGTAAAATTGTATCATAGAATAATCTACTTATTTTATTTTGGACCAACCTAGGTTATAGTATAGAGCGGGTAGACTATGTGGAACTCGGGTATGGGAGTTTCCTTGTTCCTAGATAGACCTTGTTTAATACACCCATAAATTACCATTAACATGATTACTATTACTATTTTATGGAATTATGGAATTGGGACTAGGCACATAGGATCACATGGAATATATATACATGTTTTGAGATGCATAGTAGGTCATTAATTAAATTCCATTACTATGATATCTATTCGAGGTAAGAATGCATTCTTTGTGGAGTTATATTTCTATTTTCATCGTTATTTTGATATATCTATGTCAAAACTGATTTTTTTAACTTGGGAATAATCTTATGTTTGGCATAAATATATGTGATTGTGACTAACATTCAGGTATGGAGACCTTGCGTAGTGTTAGGAGGAATATACTATGGGATTATGGGTACCCTCCTAAGTGGGGTTTTGTGTGATCCCACAAACTGGTTAGGAAATATCTTGAACTAACATCTTAGATGATCTTAATGTTTCCTTCATGCCTCTGAAAATTTCACCATAGAGATTAATGGATGGACCTATTGGGTAGTAGTATAGAATAATCCCATGTGGTAGGATGTTTTGGTTTACCAATGGTCATGCAGGAGAATGATCTTTCACCCACTTCGATGGTTTATGTGGAAGGACCACTTCAGCTTGGTGTATTCTTCTTAGTGTCTTTATAATTTAAGGATGTTTCCAAGACTATGGTGAACTATGTTCTAGATTTACTGCCCCATAATCGTCCATCTTTTTAGGTCACAAGAGGCCCTCGAGATATAAATTATTGTCTATGGTTCATCGAGAGGATATTTAACCTGGTCGATACCCCATAGGATCTAAAGATTAACATTGTAACATTTATAATTAGAGGCACTGGTAGACACTTAAGGGATGTTATACTTAGGATGGAATACATTAGGGTCTCTCATAGGTGACATTCAAAGAAATTTTCTTCAAGGGGTTATTCCCAGGTGATATGTTTCTAGACAGATCATAAGAGTTCATAGAGATTCATCAAGGGATTATTGCGGTGTCTACTTACTCAACACATTTCACAAAGTTTATATACTTCACTTTCCTCTTGGTTGGAGATGAATTTTAGAAAGGTAGGAATTTTGAGATCAGGCTTCAACGATAGTTGATATGTCATGTCAAGAACATCGACTACAAGTTATATGATTTGGTTCTTTGCAAGGCCCTAATGATCAAGAAGGTTCTGGAGGACGATTGAGATACATGTATTCTTTTAGCCTTAAGAGTAATTCATTGTGATACTTATACTGGTAGAAAGAAAAAATATAATGATCCTCATCTGAATTGTGGTAGATATCTAGATCTAATTAGAGGAACTTTAGCACCTTCTATGTGTGAAGGATTTCATCAGTGCTACAACTATGTATGGCGGGGCCTTTATTTTAGTTTATTCTGAAAGCCTTAGATCTGGTTTCATCAGTGTGGAATGATAGGGAATATCTTGAATTTTTTCTTAAATTAATCATAAATTAGGTTTTTTGGGGTTTAATTTAGATGAACACATTGATCCATGAGAGAGGTTGGGGTCCTCGGTAGTAAGTTTATATACCATAGATGATGATGACTTGGGAAAGTCATACATGTCAAATACCTTTTCATGGATCTGAGGTGGAATGATTATATATAGTGGATCAAACTCTATTAAATTGTTGTGATAGACCGTCTACTATTAAAGGTATAGTCTAGATCACTTCTACATCGTATAATTCCTTGTTTGATACTAGTTCATCCCATTCATTTATATCTGCACAAGTTATTTTTAGACTTGAATTACCAATCAACTGAAATTCAAAGTTACTTTACCTTGATATATTTTTGGTCATAAAATTGGATCATCTATAGTGATGTAAAGAGTGTCCAATACTCATTTACAGTTATAAACATTTATGTCACTTTACAATTCTAAAGATGATGATATTTAATTTGATTCTTTACAAGGTTTGGATGAACAACTTTCAAACCAACATTGACTTATCATATGTGGGTATTGTTTACATAACCCAAGGGAGTGAATTTTATGATGAAAAATGAGAGGGAATTGGGTGAAAGTATAGTGGTCCTATACTTAATCCATCTCAGGACTATTGCTAATTAGATTATAGACATATCTCTTTCAACGGGAATAGTGGTATCCCCTCATCTTTTCATCCTGTTTTGGTTATATACCAAGAATTATTTCCCAATGACTCAATGAGTCTTCCTCCAGATAAAACATTTGAGTTCAATACAAAAACCATGTCATGTGTGCATACAATTTTGATACCCCCTATCGAATATAACTGGTAGAGTTTATGAATATCATGGTACAACTCTAGGATATGGAGAATAAGGGCTTTACCAGGGAAAGTACATCATCATGGGGTGCACCTGTTTTTTTTTCAAGAAAGTGGACTACATTCTTCAACTTTTCATAGATTACCAAAATTTGAATTGGTGAAAATGAAGAATATCTATCATCTTCCATAGAGTAATAAATTTTATTACTTATAGGGAGCCTGATGGTTCTATATGACCAATCTACACTTAGACTATCACCAGTGGTGGTTTAGAGATGGGGGCATTCCAAAGACAGTGCACCAAAGAAGGAATGTACTATAAAAGTACTTGATGGTGTTTTTTGGAATATTGTATATGATATTAGTGTTCATGGATCTCATGAACAAGTTCTTCCAGCCATAGCATGACTCATTCATCATGATTTTTTTATTACATCAACCTCAAGTCACCAACCCCAGAGTTTCTTTCCAAACATCTCAAGATTGTTTTGGGGTACACTTTGAGAACATTAAATTTATGAAAATAATTTTAATTTTCAATTTTGGATTTTGGTTGAGAAATTATTGGGGAATGTATTTTCTAAAATTGATATATCTATGGACACTAAGAATGTAGAGGAAAATTTTTCCTAAACATATCTTCAAATTTTGATTGAGATTAGGAGATTTTTAGATTTAGTTGGATACTATGTAAATTTTATCTAGGATTTATCCCGTTTATCTTCACCCATGACTATGATAATGAAGAAAGGGGTGAAGTTCCACTATTTTGAGTAGTTTGATGAGGAATTTGATGAGTTGTAGAGAAATTTGACTATAAAATCCTTGATGATTCTTTATGATTCAACAGTAAGTTATATTGGGTAATGTGATGAATTGAAAGTTTGTTTAGGAGAATTCTAGATATAGAGGGATTGGGTAGTAGCTTCTGTTTTAGGTCATCTATGACACCATTAGTGGAACTATTATCCCCATGAATTTGAGCTGGAATCCATGGTCCGTTTTTTTAAGTGATGGGGACACTATCTATTCAGTGAGAAGTTTTGTTTCTATACTGACCATAAGATCCACCATTATATCTTCACACTGAAGGACCTCAACTTTTTGATAGAGGCATTGGGTGATGGATGGTCATGAATATGACCCAAAGTATGTTGTGATGTGGGAATAACAAGTAGTTGTAGACCCAATACATGGGTGTTCATTAGAAAATAGTGATTTGATCCTTGTAAATATGACAGTTTTAGTCCTTTATTTTATCAAGGAAGAGATTATGAGTAACATTAATACCTCTATGTGGGGGGTACATCTTGGTGCAATAAAGTTGTTCCATAATTGTAGGAGAAAATTCCAGTACACAGGGATGGAAAAAGACATTTCTAGAATTGTTTCTCAACTCTTTACATTCTAGATGATAAAGTCTGATCATCAGTGTCCTAGTGGAGTACTCTAGACACTTACTATTCCCATGTGGAGTTGAGAATATGTTAAAATAGAATTTTTGATAGGGTTATCGAGGACCCTGAGGAGCCATGATATTGTAGTGGTGATAATTGATTGGATAACAAATGTTTCTCATTTCTTACATATCTTTGAGACACACTCAATAGTTTATCTAGGAAAGTTTTGTGTTTTTTAGATTTTATGATTAAATGGATTTTCATTTAGCTTTGTATGTAAAAAAGATGAATGTTTTATGCTTCTTGTTCATAAGGATTAAGTAATTCCTTAGGGTCTCAGCTTATTTTTAGAATATTGTAAAATTTATATATAGAAATATATTTAAAGAAAATAATTCCCATACTAGTTGGAATGCTTTGAGATTCTATCCTAGAATTCAGTGGAGAGTTTCACAATCGCCTATTCTTACCTAATTTTTCATAAAATTAATGTTACCAGTATTTGATTCAAATGGGAACATATAAATCCATCTATGGTAGAACAATAAGCTCACCACTTTTTTGGATGGAGGCCAATGATTTAGTGGTTGTGGTTCATAGTATGATACATGAGACCTCAAAGAGTGTGTAGCCGATTCATAATAGGTTGACCACATCTCATAGTAGTTAAAGATCTTATTTTGATAATAGAAGTAAACTTATGACGTCTATTTTAGGCCACATGGTTTTCTTAAGAGTGACTCATAGGTTAGAAAACTAAAATTTAAGGAAGAAATATATGATATCCTCATGTTTTATTGGACACTTTTACATCACTGAACACATTGGGAAAATAGCAAGCTTTCTAGATCATCCTTCATGTTACTAAGGTATGAATGATTTGTTTTATATCTCTTAGATTCATATGGATATGAAAGATCTCATGCATGTTCTATACTATGAGATTGTTGAGTTGGATCCTAATTCACCGTATGTGTAATGGTTAGTGAGGATCATAGATCAGAGTGATAAAGTCCTATAAATAAATATGGTAACACATTTTTTGATTCTATTGAAGCATGAGAGAATCCAGGAGGTGACGCAGGATAGGTTGGTAGATTTTTTGTCTCTGTGTCCCATGTTGTTCAACTAGGATATATAAATACACTTTTCGAGGAAAATATGTTTTTAAAGGGGTATAATATAATAACTTCAAATTTTTTTAGATGTTTTATGAGTTAATTTCAACCTTTAATCATGTGTTTTTTTATATGAATTGTTTGTGATGAGTTTCAGGGTTCATCTGGTTTTAGAATTTTTTAGTGGCCTTTTAATGGGAACACAATTTAAAAATGGATTTTTCAAACTATAAAGATAATCCAAGAAAACATAAAACTAGAGGTAGGGGCTCAATTGAGGGCACATATTTAGAAAAATTGTGTGGACCCAACTATAAATTCAGCTAGTACTCTCCACTATCCAATAGCATGGTAGGTGATTGATTTAAAAAACTCATGCATCCAAACCATAGGAATTTTCTAAAATCCTAGAATGGGTGTACAGTTTGTCATACCATGTGGAAAAACCTTCCAAACATGAAATTAATTATCTGAATTCTTCCTTAATAGCCATTTATGGATCATTTTGACTGATTCTTATTTATATAAGAAACTATCTAGAAAATAAGAATCATTTAGCCTTTCATAATGAATTACCAAACTCCACAACAAGTATATGGGGAATCCAAGTGAGTTTAATATCTAGAAATGAGGTATGTTATGAAAAATCATATTTTTTATTTTTTACTCCATCATATACCTCTTTTCTCTTGAGAAGATTCATAGATCTGGAATTTTAATGATCAGTCTATGAATTGAAATTAAAACTAATGATGGATTCTTGAATGGTTCTTAGATAAGTTTTGGATTCAACATGTCAATAAAATCCCTTCTTCATAGACATAAATTCATCATAGACTGTGGATGTTTTCAGAAAAAAAAATTCAATACATTAATCATCTTGAGAATTTCTTCTACTTGAATATCATCTAAAATTACTTTCCCATTGACAGATTGATTATGGATTAATGTTAATTGGATAGAATCATGTTAATATAATAGAATCACTTATAAATTCATGACATATTACTTGATTGAAAACAAATCTAGTGAATTGATACACTCTCCTTCAATATACCTTATAATTGGTTACATTAGTAGACTTCATAAGGAATGTGATTCTATAACCATGATTCCTTACATGGAATCTCCTTGAGTATCTTTTCTAACCATTCCACTTGGTGAATAAGAATAATAAATATGCACCCATGACATGTGATCTCATTCTCTATAGGCGAGATATGTGATTTGGAAATTAATCCTTAACGAATATTGGTAATCTTCATCAACAAAATTGAGGTAGGATGTTTCTTACCAATTAGAGGTTGTTTATATGACCATTGGATGATATGACACATTGTGTTGATATGATTTAGACAATGTTGAGTTTTTTCACACATCCATGTGTTGGGATCTTGCTCCTTATTAATGATAAACTATGTTGTGACTCTATAAGATATTCCATGTTTCCATGTTTTTACTTGGTATGTATTGTACGGTTATTCTCTGCATAGTATGAAAGTGAGTGTGAAACTTTTTTGGAAAGGTATCTATAGGGGGGAGTGTGTTTAGGAACTGCATATGACGTGATACCAAGACTAGGTCAGATGATGGGGTATGATGTCCTAGTTTATCCTGACATGGGGGTATAATGGTCTTATGAGATCTATCTCATGAGGAAACAAGGGAAAAGATAATCTATTTGACCTGACCATAGAGGTAACAACAAGGAGTGATTAGATATTATGGTCTGAATAAGAGACATAGAGTCTGTATAGATATTATGAAGCTTCAAGGATAGGTCCATCACATGGAACGTTTCCACAACCAGTATGATATTTTTCTAGCATGGATGTGAAGTAGGTATGATCTGGGTTTCGGGTAGCTTGGTTAGTGCATGAATTATCGGAATATTTTGTTTAATGGTGTGATATTTTATTTAATAACACAACATACACTGTTATGGATGTGAACTCATGTTTTGGTTAAATTTTTGGTGTCCTACAAGGTTTATAATCACATCCTTTACTAGAATCTCTATGTGAGTGAAAACTTATTAATAGGGATGTAGGAAAGGATAAAGGAACCATCGTAGACAACTAAGTAATAGAGAATAAATCTTTTAGAGTTATCTATATGGACTCCAGTGGATTACCGTAGGGTTTTATTTATTTATTTTCTTACACATTTACACTAGTTTGAATTTCTATACTAGGAGTCATGTTTACTTATCTTTATTTGTTTTTATGACATGTGATCCATATAATAAAAAATTATGACATTCTATAATCTAATTTCATTACTCATAGTTATTAAAAAAATTTATATTATTGTTTTATGGTTATTATTATGAGGGTATAGTCTCCCCACCAATGGTGTTTATACCCTTATTGTTTTTTAGTAGCCTCATGCATACGGGGAGGTACACATAAGGTCTTATGGCTCTTGGTCTTTGACCTGGTGGTTTGATTCAGGGTGTTACAGACAATATGTGTGGGATAATAACCATGAAACCTGAAGGTTATAGTCATCAATATTAGAGAGAAGCCTCATTATAAAATAATGATATCATTTTTTCCTCTATTTTTATAATTTACATGTATAAATTCAAACCAAGCATGTGGTTTTATAGAGTGGTATCCATTCACTAAAGAAGTGAAATGGGAAATAATGAATAAAATTTTTCACTGGTAATAATCCTTCCTACATTACCCCCCCCCCCCCAAATACACCTATTAGTATAGGGAGTATCCTACAGTGATCCGAATAATTGGTATTAGTGATATTATCACACCTCCTATTGGAATAAAAAAATTATTAATATTTTAATAATTTTAATGTGTTTGTGTTTTGATTTATGAATTCACAATAAATTATAGTTTTAGAGATAATGAATTGATTTCTTATCAAAACACTATCTCTTCCAAGACTCATCCTAAAGAAATAAATAAATATGTGTAAAATAGGAATGATTCATACCTTATACGCAACGAATAATATGAATTAGTTTCTCTATATTGTTATGAAAAAAGAAGAAAAATATTTCTTGGATGGAGAAAAACTAGTGTTTAAAACAACTACCAAGGAAATGTAAATAAATTATACCTCATATATTTAACAATATCTATATGAACAAGTGTTTTCAAAAATATTATACAAAACCCATCTTGAAAAGGAACAAAACCTGAGTGGGGAATATCATGCCCCAAAATATAATTTATGTACTATTTTAAAAAAGATCTCATAGGATTCTCATAATGAAATTTTTATTTAGGTTTATGGATCATTAAAAGACTTCTATGGGGAGAATAACCATATTGAATAATAAGTTGAGTTGAGAGAGAGATATGTGAATTAAAATTTAATGATGATAATATATCTCATCAAGGAATGAAATGCTAATAATACTATGATTATGAAGATTTAAGAAAGACTCTCCAATGTTGGAAATGATTTCCCTAAAGTAATCCAAGAGAATATTGAATCATGTAACTGTTTTAAAGAGTAGTTTTATTCATTGGGTGTAAACCGAATAGAAATCCTAGATTTCAAAAAAGAACAATTTTATGTCAAATAAAAATTAATTAATGATCTTGACGCATTTTTGTAATAAAGAAATAAATTGCATGATGATGATGTTGAAAATATTAAGAAGATACAAGAATACATATTTATGATAATAGAGGATAAGAAAAATATACGAAATTTAACATGTATTTAGGTTGATTTCAACATCATATATTTTAAAATAGTTCAATAGAATTCTTTACAATAGGCTAAAATTAGAGTTTCTACCACAAAAAATCCACGAATGATTCTTATATAAAAACAACTATATTTTGTGAAAGAAATAATTTTATATCACCTCGTGATTAAATTTTTTTTCTCCTTAATGAAAAATATACCATCAATATTATAAAACAATAATTTATTCTAAATCTATATTCATTTATAGTGTAAGATAAAAATAAAAAAATTATAGGATGGATTAATAAAAATGGTTAGGAACCCACCATATCATCTATGGTAAATGGAATCAAGATTAAATTAATTTTCTCCCCAAACAAATCCAATATCAAAAAACATATCAAAAACAACAAGAATTTAAAAATTTCTAGATTACAGTACATGAGAATAAATTAAGATTATTGGGATAATGTTGATGTTATGAATGGTATAGACATAGGGCAGTAGATTATAAGCCTAATGTGTTAAAATATTAAGTATAAAAAATTCCTAAATAAAGAATGAGTAAATCTAAATTAAGTAGTACATCATAGATGGATATAAATTTATTATTTACAAATATATTTAAACTTTTGAAGAATCCTTGTGATTTTTGTGACCATGGTGGTAATAGAACTATTTCATGTTTGTATAAAACAACTAGGCATGTTCTGAATACACATGAGAAATGAATACCACACAATATGAAGAATAATTGGTATAATCTTTCCTTGGAAATGTTTCAAGATAAAGATGCTAAAAATAATATTTACCAAAATTTAGGGGAAAATATGTTGATTCATACTTGGGTTGTACGAAAGATAGGAAATATTTTTAAAGAAAAAAATACCAAGAAGTGTTTCACATGAAGAAGAACAATATACATATATTGTAGAAAAAAATAATACACTATGGTATTTGTAAACAATCCATGAGTGTTAGTTTTAATTTAATAAATCAAGAGAAGAATTGAATACTGGTCCAAGTGAAAGAGGAAACAATTTATTTGGTAAAAATAATTTTTGGAATCCATATAGAAGTTCTAAAAAAGTTGATCTACTTCATAAATAGTGTTTTATTATTTGGATAATTCAACTATAAATTAAAGTTACATTAAAAAAGAATAATAAAGTGTAAATTTTAAATAAAAAAATATTTCACCTAAAGAAACTGAATTTTATTAAGGGTTTTCACTAAATTATGATGAAGGAATTTCAGAAGTGTTGTGTGAGAGATGAAATAAGTCTATATACAACTAAAAGGATTTTATAAAAAACTAATTAGTAAAATAAATAATTCTAAAAATATTGAAGCTTTTCTCAAGAGATACATGATCCTTGATGTCTAATGTAAAAAAGAAAGTCCCAAAAAAAGAAAATAGAGTTGCAAAGGTGTCCATGTTTCTCATAGTGTCTACTATACATAAATAAAAGGTAGAAAGCATAAAGTTTTCCCCTAAATATATAGAATAAAATAATACCTTGGTGAAGAATAAATTATCATCCCAGCTACTCTAATTGATGATAAAAATTGTTCCACATTATTCTATTATCTTTTATGTTGTTTTTTTATTCTTTCTTTGTAGGTCATTGAAGGGGATGAAAACTCTTAGGGGGGGGGGGTAATTAAAATAATAATTCCATTAAAATTTGGATAGAAAACTCCAAAATTCACTATCTTTGAATGCTTTAATAGTATATACAACATTTTTTTGTTAGAAAAGATTAACCTTGATTAAGATGAGAAATATTTCAATATTGGGAAACATATTAGAAGTAAACATCTTTATGTAATCTCAAAAAAATTGTTCCAACTAACTTATATGATGAAGAGATAACTCTTTATAAAGTAAATAATGAGTTTATCCCTTAAGGGGGATATTTTTGGGACGTTTCTTGGAGTTATCAACATATGAAAATCTATAATTATGGAAATTAATTGAAATATATCATTAAAGAGATATGTATTGATATAACAATACAATAATTAAATACATATATATTACATATTATTAGAAAAGTATTCATTATGTATCCATATAATTCACACCAATACTATAATGGTTTAGTATTTTTGGAAACATAGATACATAAATAGCTTGTATATAAAAGATATATATCATTACCCTTTAATTTATTCATAATTAGAACCCTTATTAGTCATACCCTACTTAAAACCTTTCATGCTAACCTAGGGAAAGGAAACATAAGAAAGGGTGAGATCATATAATTAGTGAGGTTAAATATGGGATATATCATTAAATTATTATAACTAAGCATAAAATAAGCATAAGGGTATTATAGAATATGGTTAATATTATAAAATAATATCAAACAATTCAAATATCATAAACACGCATCATGATATATATCTTTGTCTGTTAATAAGACATGAATCATAAGAGAATAAAAGATCACGAGTTGTGAGAATATAACTTTATCATAAGAACATGTAATAAGAGAGTTTCATAAAGTGATAAATAATCATAATCATAGAAATATTATGTCTAGTAAACCCACAAATACATTCATCACTTTTTACTCTTGGGTTATCCACCTATTTACCTTTTTGGGCTTGAGATAACCTCTCATGTACCCTCTTTTGGACTTGTGATAACCACCTGAGTACCCTTTTATCTCATAAAAAATCAATATTTTCCCCATGTATTGGAGTTATATAATAGACCCACCCACCATAGAATTATAAAACATTTATATTAATTCCATAAGATAATGAAAACATTTATCATTTCATCATGGCTTAACCTAGGGAAAATAAAACTGGTTTCATCAATATTTTATTATCATAATCATAAACCATATAGACAAATAATAAGGATGGTATCATGGGATCACATAACTTGAGAAGAATAAGTAATATTAAATGATTTTATCATGGAATAAAAATACCTTTTAAAGATCATTAGAATATTTCTTGAGGAAAATACACATTTCATTTTGAAATCGCTAAAAATCTAAAAATTTACAAAATATTAAGGAAATTATTTTCATCAAAAAGAACCATGGAAACATGTAATTTAATATTTAAATAAAATATAATTCTTGATTAATGGAAAACTTATTCATAAAATGTACATTAAAATGAATATTTCATTCATGTTTTCTGTAAATAGTCAAAAATAAACCATTCATAAAAAGACAGGAAGATTCCATTTAAAGATATTTATATAAAGTAAAAAATGGGTAAAATTACTTTATAAAATAATTTTTGAATGTTAAAAATATTCTTGAAAACATTTTAAATAAAATATGGATATGGAAGAAAAATATTTACAACCAAAGAGAGAAATAAAATTGTTTTTCCCTTAAAACATACATTCGGTCTTTTTAGTACATAAAGAGAGGAAAATGAAAGGAAAAAATTTAATATATAGAAATAAATATAGGATAATATAATACATAATATTTGGAAGATATATATCATATAATTCAATCATTTTAAATTTAAATATAAACAATCTCAGAAATGAGTGAGATTATAACTTAAAAAAATACCACAACTCTGACTTTCTTAGTAAGTGATCTAACCTTATTTATGATAAATTTAAATCTTTTATAACTATATACCAGAGACATATTAAATATTATAATACAATATATGTTCCATTTATAACATTTTAAAAACCTTTTTATTAATAATTCTATATTATATTCAACATTTTCATGTGTTAACTATTACATTTTTTCATGTATGTTTCATCTAAGAAGTTATATTCATTTGCAAAATCCAGAGTGTAATGAACCATCCCAGGTTACCCTCAACACTGGAACTCAACCCTTTCTGTCACATACCTGAAGGGCATTCTCGATCCCCACGGGTTGGCAATATGCACCCAGGTATCAAAAAACAAACCAGAGGGAACGATTTCACCCAACCTCAACAGACACATGGCATATATACACATGGGAAATAAAGGGAAAGTATAAGTTTAATAAATATATTCCATAACCATAATAAGATATTGGAAACAAAAAAACTTTAAAAGTAGCTAGAACTTCAAAAGACAAGTCCAACTGTAAAGAACCAAAAATAAATAGCTAATCCATGTGATGGTGTGGAAGAACTCCCGCCATCTCACCACCGGCTATATAACCTAGCTGAATGAAACCACACTGCCACACCATGGTGAGTTGAATTTATTTACAATGGAATACATAAAATGTCTACACACCACTGAAGAGGTGTGTAGTGTGTGAGATAACAAACTCCTAAGGATCCCACCCAGGTCTTCCATAACATGTATCTGGATAACATTTCATGTATGCTCATTTTAAATAAAACATGGAATTATATACAATAAAAAAAATTATAGAAAACAAGGTAAAAATTTAACCTTTATCACATTTATAAAAATGTATGTATATAAATTCCAGACCGCATTTTCCATATATCATGCATACAAGTCTAAACAAAAAAATAAATGTAAAAAAACAGAAGCATTGGTATCAACACCAAGGAAAACTATAAGTCTGATTAACAGAGTACTAATAATACAATAAATCATGTGCACTATCAAGTTCCTAGAACATAGGAATAATAAGTAGAGGACAACCCCATGAGTAAACCCATGTTCCCCCCAAAAATATCAATATCAGTCCCCTAGAACAACATTCTTAGGAAATAGAGGAAAGACCCATGAAAAAACCTCTCGAAAATCACAAAAAAATGAACTATGGCCCAAAGTTATAACTTCCACCTAAGTACCCATGGTAACCCATGTGATCCTCTTCAAAAATCCATTTTAGCTATTTTAAAATAGCCATTTCCTTTCAATTTATTAATAACCATGGAAAAATCATTTTTATTAAAACAATCTTATCAACACATGAAAACAAATCATGTCAACTACATTTATAAACCAATTTGTAAAGCAAGAACAACAAGGTTCATCAACATAGGCTAGAGACGGAACAACCAACCACAAAAAAAGGGTAACACACACCCGCAATGGGATCCACCAATAATGAAAACCTAGTTATGAAAATGAAGGCCCTAAAATCCAATCTATATCACAAGATTGATGCAATTTAGAAAGCTAGGGGTCAAAGGAAATGGGGAAACCCACATATCTCATGAATGAATGCCCATCGCACCACAACCAACAAAGGAAATGCCTTCGAAACAAGGTTTCACAATGGATCTAGAAGAATAAATTAATAAAGACCAACATAGACTGTAACACCCGAGAATTTTATGTTATATAAATCATCAAAGGAATCTTTTTCTACACAACACTTGCTTGGATTTCTTTACACGCAATCGCGACCTTCCTCGATAGCTTGCGTCGTACGCAATACCGAGTTTCACTAAACAACAATATGCTATTAAAACTAGCCGTTATGAATAGTAATAAACACTTTTTGAAATTTTATAAATTTTATTTTTCAAAATGGACTTCATTTTTGGACTCAGAATTTCGAAATTATCCTAGGGTGAAATTTTGGTATTTTTCTGAAAACTTTCAATTTTTGATGAATAGTGAAACCACTAAGTGGTAGGTTAAAAAACTGAATTTTGCATAAAACTTAATTTTACCGCTTCTGTGAATGGAATTTCGAAAATCTGAGAGACACGGTTAATATCAAGGACTAAAATGTGGTTCAATGAGATGAAAATAATTTTTTGGTGAATAGTAACTTTTTACCTTTTTTTACCGCGGTTAATAGTAAATAGGGTAACTAAGGGTAAATATGATATTAATATTACCCTAAAACATGTCCTAATTCTATTGGACAAGTGTAATTCGACCAAAAACAAACTTAGGAATAAAATATGACCATTTAGGCCCACTTGGATTAGATTAGGACATTTATTATTAATTTATTTAAAGAAGGGTTAAAATAGTTAAATTTAAAGTTTAATAAGTAAATAATTTTTAATATGGGGTTATATATAAGATAAATTCGATTGTAAATATTCATTAGAAAGCTAAAACGATTTCCTACATGATGGTAGTTTATTTTTAATTTTTAGACATCAAATAATTTAATTTATTTATGACACAAAGATGATGCAGTAATTATCTTATTAATGAAATATTGACATAATTGATAATATAAATACCAAAAAAAATTTAATTTAAGACTTTTTATGAATTCCACTAATTTTCTAGGTTACTATGATATATTAGTGTTGATTTAATCAACTTGGTTCGAACATATAATTCTGATATGACTTTCACAAAAATCATATATCAAATAGTGTCAAAATTGACACAAAATAGTTTTTAAATCAAATATTATATTATTAATTGTTATTTTATTCCTAAAAATCTAAGGTTCGGCCAAATGGCTTAGATAAGGATATATATATTAATAATAAACAATTTTGGGTTCTTTTGGCATGTTATAGTAAGTTTATTAACCATATAGTGAAAGAAAACAAAAAGACACAGTAAAAGTTAAATTAATTAACTTAGAGTTAAATCTAATTGATAAGGTTAAAATAATACCCCAAACTTGTCTAAATCCTATTGGTTGATAGTATTTCGACCCATCACCACTTCAGCTTCTAAATAAGACCCTTTGGAACCATTATAAACCGATTTTGACTTTAATATAAAATAATATTTTGAGATATTCCTAAGGTGCCCCTCTCCTCCCTTATAGAAGGGCACCTCCTCCCCCTCCTCCTCACACCAATTTGAGCACTCAAGCTCGGCCAACCCCTGCCATTTTCTCCTCTCCACTTCCCTAGAATAATCCTAGAGGTCCTGGTCTTCTCCAAAGACCAATCTTAGTTCCTTAAGTGGAGGATTCAAAGAGGCGTTCCAAAGAAGAGGTAATATCCATTACCGATCTTTTCAATTTCTTTCTTCTTCAACTTCTTCTTCTTTAGTTGTTTCATGATAAAGTAATAACATCAGTATTACTTACATACTGATATGTTATTATAAATATGAAACAACCCTAATTCACCTTCTATCCATCCTACGGAAAAATGAAATCACCGCGCGTGCGTACGTACGGAATACCGTCTCCACGCCGTGGTGTAATCTATTTTCCACCATCACCTTACAAGGATGGGTATAATGGTGTAATGAGTAAATATATATGATTATTATGAAGTAATATTGATACTGAAATAATATATATATACTCCAATACAATTCCACGATCATAGGAATGATATCATCACTCGTGCGTACGTACGGAATACTGTCTCCACGATGTGATGCGACTCATTCTACATGATCTTCATTTCATAATGATTATATAAATGAATTGAATGAATGAATATGGTATATACTACACTAATACCATTCTGGAAATGAATTATCTATAACCTAAATATAAGAATAAGAATTTATTCGACAAAACACGCATAAGAACAAAAAGTTATAAAGACCCGAGTAACAAGTAACAATGAAATATTACTAACAATAAGCTAATAATATGACCATATATGATCTCATATCAATATGTATGATTCTGGAATAAGTCAATAACATTATTTAAACCATTATACAGGAGCTTCGGACACGAACAAAGAAAATCGGACCTAAGGTAAGGGAAATATCACAATCTCATTTTTATCCGAGATTGTTTATTCGTAAGTATTTACTGGGGTGTATTTTATCTTCCACATCCATGTTCCCTCAATATGTAATATTGTTTCCATCCACTTACAATAGTTTAAATCCAATTTTACCCTTAGGTGAGTTTTTAGAAAAGAATATGAAAGGAATCTTTTGTCGTTTTTCCGTACGAGGTACTTTTTGAATTTTCCGACAAAAGTACGAAGAATGTTTTTTTAACTTATACGACAAGAACGGATTTTTAAAACATTATTTCCAAGAAGCTTCCTTTAAAAGTTTTCAAGTTTATTTTTAATCAACTTCTTTTAGTTTAAAGTTGTATGACATGTTAAGAAATGTAAAATGTTTTTGAAAAAGAAAGGATATTTTCCTCAAGAATGAAGTTCAAGTGTTTTATCAAAATTATTTTCCATCTAAGATAATAAAGGGTTCTGTTTCTATCCCTATTATTACATGGATTTTATTATGTTGTGATGGAAATATTTTTATGAATTCCTTTATCTTATATGAATTGTTTTATGATGTCATGTTGTTTAAGAATCCCATTTTTATTACATGGGTTACGTTATGATGTATGGTTTATGATTATGTGGCACACATAAGAAAGGATTCATTATAAGATGGGTGGGACCTATATCTCCCTCCAATGCATTGGGTAAAGACTTTATATCTCATGAGATAGACATGGCTGGAACGGAAGGTCATTTCGGTTCAGTGATACAGGACTGAAACGAGGAGTGAACTCGGTTCAGAAAGGGACTTTCTCCACTAAGATAGTCTTGGAAATGAGTCATGACTAACAAGAAATGATTTTCCATGATTATGTGTGCATGCCACAAAGTTTCAAGTTTTATGTTATGATTATGGGGATCTCATTTTCACTTCTATGATTTATTCCATGTTAAGATATTATGATCTCTTTTGCAGGTTTTGATTTTCAAAAAGATATGATATGATTTTTATTTCCTTTATTTGCCCTTGCTGAGCATTTGAGCTCACCCTTTTATGTTTTCTTTTCCCCAGGTCAGGAAGATGGATATTAAGTAGAATATGCTAAAAGGGACCCTAGATATGATGAAATAAATGGGAGACACTGTAGAAGATTTATGAACCAGTGTTTATGTTTCCCAGTTTCTAAAGACACTATACCTATACTGTCCTTTGTGGTTTTGTCATATGTTGTAATAAGTGTACTTCAATTTTGAAGTATTAACAATGTATGTAAAGTATGGGTCGTTATAGTTGGTATCAGAGGAAAGGTATAGTCAAACGTTGGAAACTAGGATGTGAAAGCCTTAGTAAGAACCCTAAGGATAAGTCTAAGCATAGTACACAATCTTAGTGTTTTAGAAATGGCCTTGAATAACCTAGGATAAGACCATAAGCATGAAAATTTTATTCTTGAATTATGTGGTTTCCTATTATAATTAGTGGTGCTCACACTATTCTTCTTGGTTTTAGTCAATGGCTGGAACCCGAAGGAACCGTGTTAATGCGGAATGCGATGGGTAATGCAATGATTGTCCCCCTGAGCAACCAAACGATATGGGAGCTGGAATGCAAAATCTTGTAGCCATGCTCACACAACTTTCTCAAGCTATGAATCATGCAGGATTTCCAAACGAGCAAAGGAGGGAGCAACATTCTGTTGAATCCTTCATGAGGCAGCGTCCACCTTCTTTCAGCGGGTCTACTGATCCATTAGTTGCTGAACAATGGATTAGTACTACTGAAAAGATATTTTCAGTTCTTCAATGTTCTGAACATGATAAAGTCATCCTAGCAGTGTATCGTTTGGAAGGAGATGCTGATCAATGGTGGAATCTTGTTAAGAATACGAGGCAAAGGGATGAAATTGAGTCTATGGAATGGGACGAGTTCAAGAACTTATTTTCAATAAGTACTTCCCTCGTATTCTCCGAACAAAGATGGAGAAAGAGTTTCTTGAACTGAAGCAAAGGGATGATGAATCTGTTGGTACCTATGAAGCAAATTTTACAAGACTGGCAAGGTACGCTTCTGGTATTATTATCCAACCTGAGAGTAAGATCGATCGATTCTTTAGTGGCTTAAAACCAAGTCTTCGAAGGGCGTTAGCCATAAGGGACTTCAATAGCTACGAGGAAATCGTTCGATGTGCTCTCAAAGTCGAGATGGAGATTGGAGTAACCCATCAGTCACATGGGTTTGATAAGAAGAGGAAGATGGAATTCAAAGAAAAATCTAAAGAGCACACAGAAAAGAAGATGAGCTTTTCCTTATGCTCAAAGTGTGGAAAGAAACATGGAGGGAGTTGTCTTAAAGGGACAAGTAAATGTTTTAAATGTGGAAAAGAAGGTCATCGGGCATTTGAATGCCGTGATAATGGGAAGAAGATGTCTAATGACGCAAACAAAGGAAGGGATACACAGAATGAACCTACTACACTTCAATGTTTCAAGTGCAAGGAGATGGGGCATTATGCCAATCAATGCCCAAATCCAAGGGTTGATGATGATGGTCGACGTCAACAAACTCTTAAGGCTAAAGACAAAGGAAAGTCACATGCAATTTCTATCAGCGATGTGGAGTACGATAACGATGTGGTGAAAGGTACACTTACCATCCACTCTAAAGTAGCAAATGTTTTATTTGATTCTGGATCCACCCACTCTTTTATTTCTGAAGACTTTTCTAAGGGTATCACCATATTACCTCAACAATTAGATGTTGAGTTATCTGTGACAACACCTAATGGCACATCAATCGCATCAAAAGTTTATAATTCTTCTCCGATCGAAGTTTGTGGGAAAGTGCTTCCTGCAAATCTTGTGATCCTTCCTTTAGTGGAATTTGATGTGATTCTTGGCATGGATTGGCTTTCTCTACATGGAGCTCATATCGATTGCCAAAGAAGGGAAGTCACATTTCATATTCCAGATCAATCTACGATCGTCTATCGATGCAAGGATGAATATAACCTTCCAGTGGAAATTTCTTCCATCTTATGGGTCTTGATTCCACTAAATGAAGGTTATTTATCTCAAATGGTTGGTGAGAAACTCACGATTAAGAATATTCCCATTGTACGGGAGTTTGATGATGTCTTTCCAGAGGAATTACCGGGTCTTCCACCAAATCGTGAAGTTGAGTTTTCAATAGAACTCGTACCGGGTGCTTTGCCTATTTCAAAGACACCTTATAGAATGGCCCCAATTGAGTTGCAGGAATTGAAGAAGCAACTCCAAGAGAATCTTGACAAGGGATTCATACGCCCTAGTGCGTCACCTTGGGGAGCACCTGTTCTATTTGTAAAAATGAAAGATGGATCAATGAGACTCTGCATTGATTATCGAGAACTTAACAAGATCACTATCAAGAACAAATATCCTCTCCCACGCATTGATGACTTATTTGACCAACTACGCGGAGCTCAATACTTTTCCAAGATTGATCTCCGTTCAGGGTATCATCAATTAAGGGTCAAAAGGGAGGATATACCAAAGACGGCTTTCCGTACAAGGTATGGACACTATGAATTTATAGTGATGCCATTTGGTCTTACTAATGCCCCTGCTATCTTCATGGATCTAATGAATAGAGTCTTTAGAGACTATCTTGATCAATTTGTGGTAGTCTTTATAGACGATATTCTTGTCTATTCAAAGAGCAAGGAAGAGCATGAAGATCACTTGAGAATTATATTGAAGACCCTGAGAAAGGAGAAGCTTTATGCCAAATTTACCAAGTGTGAATTTTGGCTTCAAAAAGTTGCATTTTTGGGTCACATAATCTCAAAAGAGGGGATATCTGTGGATCCAGCAAAAACAGAGGTTATCGAAAGATGGTCAAGACCAACAACAGTAACTGAGATCCGAAGTTTTCTTGGTTTGGCTGGATATTATCGACGTTTTGTAAAAGATTTTTCAAGATTATCTAATCCAATCACCAAGTTGACTCGGAAAGGAGTTAAGTATGTCTGGATAGAGGAATGTGAAGAGAATTTCAAGGAGTTGAAAAGAAGGTTATCCAGTGCACCTGTGCTCACACTGCCTTGTAGTGGAGAAAGGTTTGTGATCTACAGTGATGCATCCAAGAAGGGATTGGGGTGTGTTCTTAGGAAAAATGATATGGTGATAGCTTATGCCTCACGACAGTTGAAAATCCATGAGCAAAATTACCCAACACATGATTTGGAGTTGGCTGCGGTAATCTTTGCATTAAAGATTTGGAGGCATTACCTTTATGGTGAAAGGTGTGATATTTATACTGATCATAAAAGTTTAAAGTATATTTTCACACAAAAGGAGCTGAATATGCGTCAAAGAAGATGGTTGGAGCTGATTAAGGATTATTACTGCTCAATCCATTACCACCCTGGGAAAGCAAACAAGGTGGCAGATGCATTAAGTCGACAAGACCATGCTAGTTTATCCATGATGAGGATCACAAAAGATCCAATATTTATGGATTTACAAAGGATGGATCTTGGAATTATAATGGAAGGGGAAAAATCTTATCTTTCTCAAATGAATGTTCAACCATCTATACATGTGAAGATTAAAGAGGCACAGAAAGAAGATGTCGAGTTACAAAAGAAGGTGAGAAATGTTCCTGAATTCAACCTTGATTGTGATGGGATAATAAAGTTCAGGAATCGGGTTTGCGTTCCTCCCATCCCCGAATTAAATAATGAGCTGCTGGATGAGGCTCATAGTTCATCATTCTCTATTCATCCTGGAAGCACGAAGATGTATAGGGACCTGAAAGAGTACTTCTGGTGGGATGGAATGAAAAGAGATGTTGCTGAATATGTCTCTCGATGCTTGGTTTGTCAACAAGTTAAAGCTGAGAGACAGAAGTCTAAGGGGATGTTACAACCATTACCCATACCCGAATGGAAATGGGAAAACATCACTATGGACTTTTTCACAGGACTTCCTAAAACATCCAAAGGCAATAATGCTATCTGGGTCATAGTTGATCGTCTTACAAAGTCTGCACACTTCATTGCTATTAGAGAAGATTTCTCTCTAGATCAGCTTGCCAGGATATATGTAAAGGAAGTGGTAAGATTGCATGGAGTACCACTTTCTATTATATCTGATCGAGATCCGAGATTTACCTCGAAGTTCTGGCGAAGTCTTCAGCATACTCTGGATACAGAGTTGAGTTTCAGCACTGCTTATCATCCCCAGACAGACGGTCAGTCTGAGAGAACAATTCAAACCCTAGAAGATATGTTGAGAACTTGCTCTATGGATTTCAAAGGAGGTTGGGATCAACACCTACCTTTGGTGGAATTTTCTTATAATAATAGCTTTCACTCCAGTATTCAGATGGCTCCTTATGAAGCTCTCTATGGAAAGAAATGCAGGACTCCAACTTGTTGGGATGAAGTTGGGGAAAGAAAGCTATTAGGACCTGATCTCGTTGATGAAATGGCAGAAAAGGTCAGATCTATTCAACAACACATAAGAGCAGCTCAGAGTCGACAGAAAAGTTATGCCGACAACCGAAGAAAAGACCTAGAGTTTGAAGTGGGCGATAAAGTGTTCTTACGAATATCTCCCTGGAAGAGGGTTATGAGATTTGGAAAGAAGGGGAAGTTGAGCCCTAGATATATCGGTCCTTTCGAAATACTGGATCGTGTTGGGAAGGTAGCTTACCGATTGGCGCTTCCACCGAATCTCTCTCAAGTTCACGATGTGTTCCATGTATCTCTCCTGAGAAAGTACATACCAGATCCTTCACATGTACTCAGCTCAGAAGTTGTACCGATGGAGCAAGATCTTTCTTATGAAGAACAACCGATAGAGATTCTGGATCGTAGCGAAAAAGTCCTACGAAACAAGACCACTCGCTTAGTGAAGGTTTTATGGAGGAACCACCAACTTGAATAAGCTACATGGGAGCTCGAGGATATGATGAGGGAGAAGTATCCTCATCTGTTTGTAACAAAGTGACGAATTTTGAGGGAGAAATTCTTTTTAAGGGGGGTAGAATGTAACACCCGAGACTTTTATGTTATTTAAATCATCAAAGGAATATTTTTCTAGACAACACTTGCTTGGCTTTCTTTACACGTAATCGCGACCTTCCTCGATAGCTTGCGTCGTACGCAATACCGAGTTTCACTAAACAACAATATGCTATTAAAACTAGCCGTTATGAATAGTAATAACCACTTTTTGAAATTTTATAAATTTTATTTTTCAAAATTGACTTCATTTTTGGACTCAGAATATCGAAATTAGCCTAGGGTGAAATTTTGGTATTTTTCTGAAAACTTTCAATTTTTGATGAATAGTGAAACCACTAAGTGGTAGGTTAAAAAACTGAATTTTGCATAAAACTTAATTTTACCGCTTCTGTGAATGGAATTTCGAAAATCCGAGAGACACGGTTAATATCAAGGACTAAAATGTGGTTCAATGAGATGAAAATAATTTTTTGGTGAATAGTAACTTTTTACCTTTTTTTACCGCGGTTAATAGTAAATAGGGTAACTAAGGGTAAATATGATATTAATATTACCCTAACACATGTCCTAATTCTATTGGACAAGTGTAATTCGACCAAAAAAAAACTTAGGAATAAAATATGACCATTTAGGCCCACTTGGATTAGATTAGGACATTTATTATTAATTTATTTAAAGAAGGGTTAAAATAGTTAAATTTAAAGTTTAATAAGTAAATCATTTTTATTATGGGGTTATATATAAGATAAATTCAATTGTAAATATTCATTAGAAAGATAAAAAGATTTACTACATGATGGTATTTTATTTGTAATTTTTAGACATCAAATAATTTAATTTATTTATGACACAAAGATGATGCAGTAATTATCTTATTAATGAAATATTGACATAATTGATAATATAAATACCAAAATAAATGTAATTTAAGACTTTTTATGAATTCCACTAATTTTCTAGGTTACTATGATATATTAGTGTTGATTTAATCAACTTGGTTCGAACATATAATACTGATATGACTTTCACAAAAATCATATATCAAATAGTGTCAAAATTGACACAAAATAGTTTTTAAATCAAATATTATATTATTAATTGTTATTTTATTCCTAAAAATCTAAGGTTCGGCCAAATGACTTAGATAAGGATATATATATTAATAATAAACAATTTGGGGTTCGTTTGGCATGTTATAGTAAGTGTATTAACCATATAGTGAAAGAAAACAAAAAGACACGGTAAAAGTTAAATTAATTAACTTAGAGTTAAATCTAATTGATAAGGTTAAAATAATACCCCAAACTTGTCTAAATCCTATTGGTTGATAGTATTTCGACCCATCACCACTTCAGATTCGAAATAAGACCCTTTGGAACCATTATAAACCGATTTTGACTTTAATATAAAATAATATTTTGAGATATTCCTAAGGTGCCCCTCTCCTCCCTTATAAAAGGGCACCTCCTCCTCCTCCTCCTCACACCAATTTGAGCACTCAAGCTCGGCCAAACCCTGCCATTTTCTCCTCTCCACTTCCCTAGAATAATCCTAGAGGTCCTGGTCTTCTCCAAAGACCAATCTTAGTTCCTTAAGTGGAGGATTCAAAGAGGCGTTCCAAAGAAGAGGTAATATCCATTACCGATCTTTTCAATTTCTTTCTTCTTCAACTTCTTCTTCTTTAGTTGTTTCATGATAAAGTAATAACATCAGTATTACTTACATACTGATATGTTATTATAAATATGAAACAACCCTAATTCACCTTCTATCCATCCTACGGAAAAATGAAATCACCGCGTGTGCGTACGTACGGAATACCGTCTCCACGCCGTGGTGTAATCTATTTTCCACCATCACCTTAAAAGGATGGGTATAATGGTGTAATGAGTAACTATATATGATTATTATGAAGTAATATTGATACTGAAATAATAAATATATACTCCAATACAATTCCACGATCATAGGAACGATATCATCACTCGTGCGTACGTACGGAATACCGTCTCCACGATGTGATGCGACTCGTTCTACATGATCTTCATTTCATAATGATTATATAAATGAATTGAATGAATGAATATGGTATATACTACAATAATACCATTCTGGAAATGAATTATCTATAACCTAAAGATAAGAATAAGAATTTATTCGACAAAACACGCATAAGAACAAAAAGTTATAAAGACCCGAGTAACAAGTAACAATGAAATATTACTAACAAGAAGCTAATAATATGACCATATATGATCTCATATCAATATGTATGATTCTGGAATAAGTCAATAACATTATTTAAACCATTATACAGGAGCTTCGGACACGAACAAAGCAAATCGGACCTAAGGTAAGGGAAATATCACAATCTCATTTTTATCCGAGATTGTTTATTCGTAAGTATTTACTGGGGTGTATTTTATCATCCACATCCATGTTCCCTCAATATGTAATATTTTTTCCATCCACTTACAATAGTTTAAATCCAATTTTACCCTTAGGTGAGTTTTTAGTAAATAATATGAAAGGAATCTTTTGTCGTTTTTCCGTACGAGGTACTTTTTGACTTTTCCGACAAAATTACGAAGAATGTTTTTTTTAACTTATACGACAAGAATGGATTTTTAAAACATTATTTCCAAGAAGCTTCCTTTAAAAGTTTTCAAGTTTTTTTTTAATCAACTTCTTTTAGTTTAAAGTTGTATGACATGTTAAGAAATGTAAAATGTTTTTGAAAAAGAAAGGATATTTTCCTCAAGAATGAAGTTCAAGTGTTTTATCAAAATTATTTTCCATCTAAGATAATAAAGGGTTCTGTTTATATCCCTATTATTACATGGATTTGATTATGTTGTGATGGAAATATTTTTATGAATTCCTTTATCTTATATGAATTGTTTTATGATGTCATGTTGTTTAAGAATCCCATTTTTATTACATGGGTTACGTTATGATGTATGGTTTATGATTATGTGGCACACATAAGAAAGGATTCATTATAAGATGGGTGGGACATATATCTCCCTCCAATGCATTGGGTAAAGACTTTATATCTCATGAGATAGACATGGCTGGAACGGAAGGTTATTTCGGTTCAGTGATACAGGACTGAAACGAGTAGTGAACTCGGTTCAGAAAGGGACTTTGTCCACTAAGATAGTCTTGGCAATGAGTCATGACTAACAAGAAATGATTTTCCATGATTATGTGTGCATGCCACAAAGTTTCAAGTTTTATGTTATGATTATGGGGATCTCATTTTCACTTCTATGATTTATTCCATGTTAAGATATTATGATCTCTTTTGCAGGTTTTGATTTTCAAAAAGATATGATATGATTTTTATTTCCTTTATTTTCCCTTGCTGAGCATTTGAGCTCACCCTTTTATGTTTTCTTTTCCTCAGGTCAGGAAGATGGATATTAAGTAGAATATGCTAAAAGGGACCCTAGATATGATGAAATAAATGGGAGACACTGTAGAAGATTTATGAACCAGTTGTTTATGTTTCCCAGTTTCTAAAGACACTATACCTATACGGTCCTTTGTGGTTTTGTCATATGTTGTAATAAGTGTACTTCAATTTTGAAGTATTAACAATGTATGTAAAGTATGGGTCGTTATATAGACCAATGGATCCAAATATTGCATCCCAAGGGCACTACTGTAATCAATGGAAATGAAGAAGCGTAAAGTTATCTTACCCAGAGAGATTTACTACAACGGCAATGAAGATCGAACATCAAACAGATTGATCTTAAAGGAGAAGAGTCTCACAAAATTTATTGTTAATTCCCTTAGGTCGAGAGAAAGGTATAAATAGAGAATAAACCAAAACAAAACATCCAGAAACCTGTTTCAAAAACTTTACATGGACCGTTACACAGCGTGTAACCCAATTACATGACGTGTAACCGCTAAAGTCCCACATATGTCGAAAAACCCATCACCTCATTTAAAAAAATACTTATTATTAACTCACGACATGTAATGTATCTTCATGTTCTGTAACCTTTCACAGTGTGAAGCCTTTCATGACTTGTATCCAAAAACTCTTATATAATTTTTAACATAGTTAAATGACGTGAAATCCTCATACAGCCTGCATAAAATCCAGTTAAATCTAAGAGTCCAATAAATCTATTGCTTCACCATTATCAGAATCCTCCTAATTTTATATAGGTATTATACCAAAAAAATAGGGAAACCATAATGAGGTTAAGGACATATCTAATAGATCTGTCACGGGATGTTACAAACTCACCATCATAAAGACTTCTCATATCAGGGAAGTCATCTGGAAGTTGTAGTCCCTGGAATAAGGTGACACCATTGCCCCCTCGTCAATGACTCGTCTTCCTATGTCTGATGAAAATATAAATTTTGTTTCCATAGAACTACAACCAACAGAATCAACTTCCCACACAATAATTTTACATGAGATTCAACGATCCCAACTATTTTTTTTTAAAATAGAAACATATGAATCTAACTCAATTTCTTCCCAACTCATAATGTTAGTGACATCAAGATGATACCTCATGAGATAAAATATATAGAAAACATCATGAATATATTTTAATTGAATTGGAAATGCTAACTAATGTGGAAATTTCCCAAGTTTCTCAGTGACATCAAATGGCACAACATCTCTCAGATCCAACTTTCCATGTTTTCCAATCTGACAGTGACCCAACTGAGGAGAAACTTTCAAGAAAACCCAGTAACCAATAGAAAACTCTAGAGTACAACGTCCCTAATAAGCATATGATTTTTGTTGAATGTGGGATGTAAGAAGATGTCAATGTATGTGCTGAATCTTTTCTAATTTCTCCTAGACCAAAATTGGTCCAACTAAAGACACTTCTCCCATCTCCACCCAATAAAGAGGTGATATGAACAGGAAACCATACAACACCTCTAAAGGAACCATTCTTATAAATGACTAATAACTATTTTTTAAAATAAATTAAACCAGTCCTACATATTTATCCCATGATCAACTGATATCCATGACATAGGGATGAGGCCTATCATTTTAGATTTTAATCACACTCTTTGTCTAACCTTCTGCCTTTGGATGGAAAGATATGATAAAATTTACCTAAATTCCCATTTCCACTTAGAGACTCCTTTATAACCTCAAAGAAAACCTATAATACCTATCTAAAACAATGGATAATGGAATCTCGTGTAACCTCATAGTCTTTTACACATGTAGCTTACCTAGATTTTCAACCTTAGTGGTATCCTTGATCTGAATGAAATGAGTATACTTCATCAACTGATCAATGATTTCCCGGATAAAATTTTTCCCTTAGGAATCCCACATTAATCTAGTAAAAAAATCCATAGATACCTTGTCTCATTTTTATAGTGGCATCGGAAGAGGCTAATGAAAACCCAAGGGTTTCAAGTGCTCCATCATTATCCGTTGACAAGTGTAACAGTGGGACACATAGTTCGTAATGTTAAAATTCAAACCTAGCCACTAAATTCTTTATCACATGTGATAATAAATCTTTATAGTGCCTTGATTGATGGACCACCAAACCGATATGACAATTAAACAATACTAAGATCCATACAAATACTAGGATGAAAAATTGCTTCCTCAAGTGGAGAATACCATCTGAAGAGAGAGAGACCGGCTAGATATGGTCTCCCTGCTATAAATACTTTATCAAATATTTCTAAACTCAACATCCTGCTATTGAATCTCTAAAAAATACTCTAGGATAGATGATGTTAACTGAAAACTGGTCAAACAATACTAGAAATATCCTCATGAGAATCCAGGAGAAACTGAGAAAAAATCCCCATAAGGTTCCACTCAGTTGATTCTAGAATAGACTACAATGGTACTTTCTAGAAAATTGAATATGCAATGACATTCCCCTTCCATAGGGTGTAGGAGATATCGAATTCAAATGTCTGAATGTATTATACTCATCGTCTCTATCTTAAATTACTGTGTTTATGATAAAATATATAACTCAAACTCTTATGATTAGAAAATATCATGAACCTCTCCCAAAAAAGATATTCATTTAATCATTTAAGCGCATGTATAACTGCATCATTTTCTTTATCATGAGTGGAGTAATTTTTTTCATTCGATCAAAGCTAAAGAGAGTTGTAATTCACCACATTTTCATCCTACATAAGAATGCATACCTAACCATCACCAGATGCATAACAAAACACCAAATACGCCTTAGTGGGATCAGATAAGATCATTATAGGATCCAAAGTTAAAAGTCATTTCAGTTCATTGAAAGAAGACTGACACTTTTCATCCAATGTGAATTTCACTGCTTTCCTAGTAAGATAATTCAAATGTGATACTAGCTTAGAAAAATCCTTAACAATATTTCAGTAGTATCCAGCAAGACCAAGGAAGCTTCAAATTTCAAAGACATTTTGTGGTTCCTTCCATGACAAAACATCTTTAACCTTATCTAGATCAACAAATAATCCATGATTGGAAATCTTTTTCCCAAATAACTTCCCTTATTGAATCCTTAAACTACATTTTGAAATATTTTTATACAAATGGTAACTTATCATAATTTCCCAAACCAAACTCAAATGGTGCTTGTGCTCACACTCAGATTTCAAATAAACTAGAATATAATCCATAAACACTACCACAAATGTGTCAGGACATTAACTGAATATATGATTCATCAAAGATTTAACAGCTGAAAAAGTGTTACTTAGACCAAAATAAATCACAATATATTCCTAATGCCCATACTTGCACCTGAAATCTATCTTTGGTATATCAGACTCCCAAAATCTAATCTCATGATAACACAACTAATATCAATCTTTGAAAAAAAAATTCCCCATATAACTTTTCAAAAAAATCATCCACATCAGGAAGAGGATATTTTTTTAACTATTACCCAGTTCAACTTTTGATAGTCCACACACAACTGAAGCCAACCATCTACCTTCTTGGAAAAGAGCAGAAGGGGTTTCCAAGTTGAATAAATAGGGGGAAAACCCTTTTTCTAATAGGTTATCTAAATTTATCTTGAGGTATTTTAGCTCTGTTGGTTCCATATGATAAGAAGGTATTGATATTGGTTGTATACCTAACACCAGGTCAACTATTAACTGTACCTATATCACTAGAGGATGACCGAAGAAGTCATCTGGGAAAATGTTAGGAAATTCTCGAACAACAATGGGCAGATCAACAATAGGAGAACTTCATCAGTCTCAAATGAAAAATAGTCTAGCAACTCTTGAGATCCGGGTATTAAGGCCCTTCATGACTTGATCTAAGGTCCCACTACCCCTAAAAAACATGGTATCTCCCATCAATAGCAAGAAACAATACACACCAATATAATAATCAACCACATCTCAATGAGCGACAATCCAATCCCTACAAATTATGACAACAAATAGATCCAGATAAATAATCATAAATTCTTAGACCAACTAAGTCTAATATATTGTTAACAAACAAGAGGGTCACTGAAAAACCTTATCTATCCTCTAACTAATAGGAGTCTCTAACTCCATTACAAAGAACATAAGATCCATTGGAAGTTAAATCGTATCAATAAAACATGATGATATAAATGAGTGGGAGGTACTAGTATGAAATAAAGAAATTTCTACAAAATATGAAATAAGGATAGAAC
Organism: Viscum album; assembly: GCA_963277665.1. NCBI lineage: Eukaryota > Viridiplantae > Streptophyta > Magnoliopsida > Santalales > Viscaceae > Viscum > Viscum album. The sequence continues at coordinate 1,317,243,535 of OY728136.1, read as the reverse complement.
TTCTCAATATTGTGAGACCTACATCAACTTCCATTAGACAATGATCTATTACATGGATGTTCTTCACTTTTAAGGCCAATGGATAGAGATTTATAGTCTTTGAAGCTCCTGATTATATTGTAGTAGCCTTTGGAGTGGATAAACCATGACCATAATGATTCATAGTCACAGCCTAACAGAAGTGTTGTAAATTACCAATGCATCCATAACTGTTGAGTGAATTCATAGGCATGGAAAAAGAATGTATGGTGTGTCTGACCATTCCACATTGATATCAAGTTAGGGGCACACTACTAGCTATAGAAGATAGTGTAGAGGAGGATCGTTGTTGAGAACCACCACCACCACTCCTATTATGATCCTTCCACTTCCTCTTCTTCCCATTCGTGTCATTAAAGATGACACTAGATGAAATAGAAGAGGAGGAAAAAATCCTTACCTTCCAGGTCAATATTTTCCATCATAGATCTATCAGTTGTCTCTGCATAGGAAGAAATTTTTAACATAAACATCTGTGATATGATAACTGGTTGAAAACTATGCAGCTACTTCTGACCCTCAAACTGGTCATTCTTCACCATTTATAAAAGAAGGATAGTCTTATAAAAACCATTGGTGTGTGCCGATACTGAATGCTCTACATACTACAAGGACATGAACTCTTTATATTTATCCAACATTAGGTTATTATGGATAATCTACTAGAATAACGGGGTTTTGAAACTCTTCCAACTCAAATCCACATGTCTACCTTCCTGGTTAATGGAATCCCATCATCTCTTACTATAATTGTCAAGCCTAAACACTGCACACTTAACCTTTACTTTCATAGGTGTCTCAATAAAGTCAAATATTTTATTGATCCTATCCAGTAATTCCACAATCTCTTGAGGTTAATTCATTCCATTAAAGGATGGTGGCTTCTCAAGAAATAATTTCTATAATCGATCTCTCTCTGCTCCAACTCCTAGATGTACCTCAACCACTGCATTATAAACTCAGGGTGTATCCTAATAAACAACACAAAATACACATATGATATTATTGAGGATATTATAATATACTGATGGATTCCCTTCTGGGGAATCATCTACACCTCCCTGGGGAACTCATGGAATATGTCTCATAGGCATACAGCTGCACAACGAAATTAAATGAACAATCATACAAGAGAGTAAATCATAGTTTAAACCAAAAAACCTATTAGTGGAATCCGAGATTCAAAATCAAACCCAACACTAGTGACACATATACCAACATCCCATGTAAACATGAGTCTTTTTACGACAAGATCATTCTAGGCCTTTATCATAACATACCCCTCATGTCTTGAAAATTTTATTTCCAGACTAAAAGATGTCCCACGATAATAAATCTAGGGGAAAAACTTACTCTGATACCATTTTTAAAGGCCCAGTATAGCCCATGATCATGGTATTGTCTACTTTGGACCTAGATCTCACAGTTCTTCATTCCCAGGGCACTGGGCCTCAGGCATCCCCCAGGAAATGACCTCATGATAGGAGAGGTATCCACACCAGCTTAAATAGGGGGGATTCATGCTCATCCACCTTTGATGTTGGATTTGCTTAATCCTACCTCCCTAGAATGTCCCAAAATTCTCATAGGTACATGAAATAGAAATTGGATATAATACCATATTGTAACGAACCAACACGGCTTACCATCAAACCCAAAACCTAACTTGTTCCATCACAAACCCAAAGTGCATTTCTGATCCCCATGGCTCAAAAAAGCGTCTGGCAGCAAACAACAAACTAGAGGGAATGATTTCTACCAACCTAAACAAACACAAGGCATATATACACATGTAAAATAAGGAGACAAAGGAATTATAATAAATAAATACCATAAATGTAAAAAAATAGTGGAAACAAAAAAACTGTAAAAGTAGCTAGAACTCCAATAGACAATTCCAACTGTAATGGATGAAAATGAAATAGATACTCCATGTGATAGTGTGGGAGAACTCCTACCATCTCACCACAAGCTACCCAACCCAGCTAACATGAAACATCTTCACCTCACTATGGTGCCTTTGCTTTCCCAATAATAGAATACATACAAATGTTTACTCACCACTGAGGAGGTGCGCAGGGTGTGAGATTATAGGATAAGCAGGATCCCACTCAGGTGTTCTATAACAAGTATCTGAGTAACAATTATTATATTCTCAATTTAAATAAAACATGCAATCATAAGATGTAAATCTGTTTTAAAGAAAACATGGTATACATTTCCCTATTATTTTAGTTCTAAACCAAAATAAATTATATCAATTTCAAATCACATTTTCCATATCTCATGTATATCAAGGATAAATCAAAAATCCAAGAAAAAAATGAAGTATTGGTATCATCACTAAGGATCACTATAGGTTAGACTATCCGACTAATCATACCACAATCAATCATCTGCACAATCTAGCTCTGAGAACATAGGCTTTGAAATCATAGGAATACCCTATGATTAACCCCCCCCCCCAACAATCTTAATATGAGTCCCCTAAAACAACAGGCCTAGGAAACATAGAAAATATCCATGAGAAAACTACCCGATAATCATAAATAAATTGATAATGGCGTCAATATAAACCATACAACCAAGTACTCAAGGTATCCCATGTGTTCGTTTTCACAAATCCATTTCAATTCTTAAAAAAAATTATTTAATTTCAATTTATCAATAACCATGTTAAAACAATTTTTATTTAAAAACTATTTTCAACACATGAAAAAAATCAATAAAATTACATGTATAAAACTATTTATAAATAAATGAAAACAATTTTAATCAACATAGGCTATATATGGATCCACCTACCTCAAAACGCAGGTCACTCATGCCCGTAATGGGATCCACCAACAGTGAAAACCCAACAGTGAAAAGGAAGGACCTAGAATCCAATCCACATCACAAGAATGAACCAATTTAGAAAAAACGATTCAATAAAAAGGAGGAAACCCACATACCTTAATAATGAACACCATATTGCACTACGAACGACAAAATAAAGGCCTCTAGAATGAGGTTGGACAAAGAATCTATAAGAAAACTAGAAGAAACACCAACTAAGACCAATAGATATGATAATGCAACCCAAGGGTGCTACTACAATCAATGGAAATGAAGAAGTGGAAAGTTATCTTACCCAAAGAGATGCACCACAATAGAAACAGAGATCAAACATCAAGAAGATTGATCTAGAGGGATTGGAGTCTCCCAAAATTTCATGGGAATTTCCCTGGGATGATAAAAAGGGATAACTGGAGAAAAAACTGAAACAAAATAGTTGCACACCTATTTTAAAAATTTTATGCAGGTTGTTACAAGACATGTTACCCAATTACATGATGTGTAAATTCTAAAGTCCCACAAATTCGAAAATATATATACCCTTATATTAAAAACATGGCCTTTTATTCAACATGAAGAGTAAGGTCTCTTCACATCATGTAACCTTTCACAGTGTGAATCCTTTCACAACTTTCATCCAGAAACTCTTGCACATCATGTGACCTAGTTACACAACCCAAAATCATCCTCCAGCCTATGTAAAATCCATTTAATTCTAAGTGTCCAACAAATCAAGGACTTCACCATTATAGGCATCCTCCCAAATTCTTTCTCGGTCATATTCCAACAACGAAAGAGAGAAAACCAATATGAGGTTAAGGACATACCTGACATATTGGTAATAGGATGTTAAACTAATATTTTATGAAAAAATTTATTTTAATACAGTTTATTTTTTTACAGCTTGTGTTACACACAACATCGATCTTAGCTTATGTTACACGCAACCTTGAGTTTTAACAAACCACGACCAAATATTAATATTATTATTTAAACAAGTTAATTATTATGTTTCTGTTAAACTTGGAAGCATGGATAAGAAAAAATTCTAAATGTTAAGTATAAATTTTTTATATAAAGAAAATTGTTTGTTAAAAATACTTAATTTTTTATAAAGTCTTTATAGGTTTTGAAAATACGATTTTCTAAAAAAGTTTTTTATTTCTTTTTATGAATATTGAACTTATAGAATATTAATTTTAGAAAATAAAATTCATTTATTAAATCATAATAACCAAATTTTCTTTGTTGTAATTTTGTTTATTTTTATGAAGAAATTAATTCTCAATGAATAGTGAACAATATTGGTTTTTATTGAAAATTGCCAAATCATTTAAATAATTTATATGGTGAATCCTGGTTTTAAAATTGTTTTTATAGTAATATTAGTTAAAATATATTTAAATTATTCCAATTTATGTTATTTTAATCATTTTTATAATTAATTTTGAAATAAAAACTTTTTAAAATTTTGTATATTTTCTCTTTGGAAAACCTCTTTGTCACAGAGTTTGTGAGTTTTAATTTTAAATTAAAATTTTCACTTATGTTAATTTAATTTGGGAAAATAGATTAAATATTTTTATTAATAATAATATATATTATATAATAAGTTCAACATAATTTATTACCATAATTTATAGTTAAAACTGTAAAAAAAATATTTACCATGGTTATGGTAAAAATTGGTTTATGAGGGGGTTAAACTAATAAGATATGGGTTAAAATGAACCAAAACTTGTCCAATGATAATTTAATTGAAATATTTTGATCTCATCATATCTAATTATTGATAATGGATCATTTTGGAGCCTTTTTCATGTAAAAAACATTTTTAGATCTTTTTCTTTCCAAGAATTTCAAGTGTGCCACTCACCTCACATATAAAAGTGCACCCCCTAATATACTATTCATACACCCAAAACCCATTAATTTGGAAAATACCTACCAAAATAAATTCATTTCATCTCTCCTATTATTTTAGAATCATTTGTTCAGTTAGAAAGATAACCTATGAATCCTATTGGTGAAAGCCAAAAAAGTTGTTCGAAAAAGAGGTAACATCTTTAATCGAGAATTTTAATTAATTTCTACCCATAAATAATTAAATTATTATTAAATATTTTTTTATGATTCTTTATCTAAGGTGCTCCTATCTATCTTGTTGGCGGACGGCAGCCCTTTTTGGTTCCCCACATTCCTGATTTCCAAAGGTGAGTCACATCTGTTCCTTATTCAGGGATGTTTGCTCCTTGATTGAAACGGGATAACGGGATGTCTGTTCTTCCTACCATGGATTACTCCTTGGAACTCATTACCTATTCCGGGACTCTCTTAAAGATTTAATACATTGTTCCTGAAACTCTTCTCAGTGCCATATCTTCATGGATGCAGGTTAATTACGCTGCTTCTATCAGGACATTTGAAGGGGTCAAGTAAGGGCAGCAAAGTTTGGTCTGGGGATTAGTAATGTTAGGAATCACTAGTGTGTCTGGACACTAGGACACTGGTGCGTCTGGGTTTCTTTCCCTTATTATAGGGCTTCTTGAGGGCGCAAAATCCCGAGGAATCCCACATCAGATGTGGGGGATCATATGAATAGGCATCTATCTGAAGTTTTCCTCAGCTTCCCATGTTTAACATAGGGTATGTCGCGAGTTTAACGTCTAGAGGAAAAGAATCGGACTGATCAGAACACATGTTAGAGTGGATTATATGGGTACAACCCCTGAAGGGAACACAGATGTTAGGGCCAATGTGTTGTTAGCTTCCCAGTTGTTGTTAAGGGGAATGGTGAATGAGGTGGCATGATCCCACCGGGATGTGGTGGCCCATGTAAGAATCAGGATGGATGAATTAGGGTTTAATGAAGTAGGTGGATAATGAGATGGAGTCGACCGAAGGATGATGGTTTTGTTGGTCTTGAGTCTCTAAGAGACTTTCTACGTATCCCCATGGCAGGGAATCAAAGTCCTTCTAGTTCATCAGATGATGTCTTACTGCCGATTGGGGATCTCAATAGCTTGCATCAGATGGTGGATCGCAACAGATAACTACTGGACGGGGTCACAAAAGTTTACCACTGGATAGAGTTACAATAGCTTACCGCTAGACAGGGTCACGACGGCTTACTGTTGGACGGGGTCGCAACAGATTACCATTGGATGGGGTCACAACAACTCACTGTTGGACGAGATAGAACCTTAGAGAGGCTTCGTACATACCTTATATTGGAGAAAAGGATAAAACCCACATAGTTCTTGTGGGATGGGGGTTAGTAGACCGACGTGGAGGAGGAACTGTGGTCCATTGGTTGTTGGTATTGAACCTCAGGGAGTTATCTTACGTACCTTGCCTTGGCAAGGATCAAAATCCACATTGTTTGTAAGGGTGCAATGGGTTACCGCTGATCGAGGTCCACAGTTTATCGTCACGTAGGATGGGGGTGAACCGACGTGAAAGAGGACTTGGGGCCCATATAGGTGCTGGTATTGAACCTCATGGAGGCTTCCAACATACCATGCCTTGGCAGGGATCAAAGTTCATGTAGTTCAGGTGTAGTGGGTGAACCGAAGTGTAGTAGGTCGGAGAGACCAGGTGTGGGGCTTGAACCTCACTGAGGCTTCCAACATACCTAGCCTTGGAAAGGATCAAAGACCACATAGTTCAAGTGGGGTTTTGGTGAGCCGATGTGAAGGGAGTCGGGACCAATGGTTGTAAGGATTTAACCTTAAAAAGGATTCCTACTTACCTTGTCTTGGCATGGATCAAAGTCCACGTAGTTTGGAATGGTGTTTTGGGGAGCCGATGTGAAGTGAGTTGGGACCAATGGTTGTTGGGCTTGAACCTCATGGAGTCTTCTTAAATACCATGCCTCGGAAAGGATCAAAGTCCACATAGTTTGGATTGGTGTCTGGGGCTTACACTCTAGGATCCTGAGAGGATGTCATGGTCGATGCTTACTCTAAGCCCACGTGAGTCATGCTCGGTGTGAGAAACAGAAGGCAGCAAGGACCTGACGATCATGTCGTGAAAAGTGAATCCATGGAAAGTGGACTGGGGCTACACGTAGTTGGCAGCCCAAAGTGGAACAAGGGCTTACACGTGGCTAGTATCCCAAAGAGATGGAGATTGGGACTTACTCAAGGGTGGAGTCCCAGGTAGTGAAAAAGCCCAGTGGGAGAGGGATTTGGCACCCAGGAAGAGAGGAGGAGAAGGGGTACTGCATCTTATGAATAATGTTAGGGGCTTACACTAGGTTTGTTTCCCTTTCCCAAAATACTAATGCCACTCTAATAAAAATGATGTCATTCCATGTGAGGAATGATTTCACTCCTATAGAGACCAGTGGGCATAGAGAATGTCCGAGATGGGGCACCCCACATGAAAGTCATGGGGTAAGGTCATAGTTTAACGTCATGTGCTCAGGACAATGGGGCTTGGTAGTTTAGCTTCCTGCAACTCAGACGAGGTGGGTTTGCTCCGCACCCCCTATGACATACATAACTGATACCTACCCGCCCTTGAGGGAAGTAAGGAATCGGCAATTCCATGGTTTGGGTGTGTCAAGAGGTGATCCCATTGGGGATCCACATTAGTGTGGCTATGCAAATAAGCAATAGTCTTTAGCATTCCAATGTGAAGAAGCATGAGTCGAAGCAATGCAACCAGAAGTAACATCCAAAGGACTTTGAAATTTCTTCATGCAAACCTGGAGGGTCGCACGGGAAAACGAGTTGCATAGCAAGAGAGTTCATAGGTAGAATCCTTTTGAACCTCTAGTGCTCTATGCTGTAGAGGGGCTTCTTGAAGGGATGTGTTTCATGAAGTGAAGTTCTCTAGTCTAGGCATAAGGGATATGTGTGTATGGGAGGAGCTTCTTGAATTGGAAAGGCATTCACAAAGCAATTCCTCGTGAAGCAAAGGTGCCTCACAAAGCAAGGTGTTGTGAAGTAATGTACTTCGTGAAGCATAGTGACTCTAGCTTAGCATGTGGGTCATGTGTGTATGGAGTGTGTTTTACGAAGCATAAACGCTTAATGATGACCCATGTTTCCATGGGGATCTCCTTCCTTCGTGAAGGCCTGCGACTGTCACGAAATGAATCCCTCTCAGAATAGGGGTTCAATTAAAGCAAAGGAGGAGGCACTTCGCAAAGTAAAAGTACCTTGAGGAGATCATGGTTTGTAGAGAAATAAGTGATTTGTGATTTGAGATATGATAAGGTCAAAGGTCGGACCATCCATATTTTGGGCTCGAGGGGATCCTTATATTTATAGGCAAGAGACACCGCGAAGCAGAGCACGCTCAGCGCGAAGATAGATTTTGCTCTGCGGCGGGTTGCGAATGTCAAAGGGGTTTGTGGAGCCTCCTGCCTCCTTGCTCCGTGGTGGGGTCACAAACGTCAAAGGTGTTCATGGAGCCTCCCACCTTCTTGCTCTATGGAAGGGTCACAAACGTCAAAAGGGTTCGCAGAGCCTCCCACCTCCTTGCTTCATGGAGGGGTCGCAAACATCAAAGGGGTTCGTGAAGCCTCATGCCTCCTTGCTCTACGGCGGGGTCACGAGTGTCAAAGGGTTTTTCAGAGCCTCCAAACTCCTTGCTTCACAGCTGGTGTAGGGCCATGGGGCTCCACCAATGTCCTTCACGAGGCAGACTCTGAGACATCCCTCTTGTTCTTCTTCTTCAAAACATTTGAATCCAACAAATTTCCCCCTCACACTTAGAGCCGAGGAGAAATCAAGGGTCAATGTCTGAGGGTCAATCGCCAAAATCCATCGACCATCCACGATGTTTTTTTTCGAAGAGGGGTCACAATGTGGATATGCGATGTGCAAGCTGAGAGCACAAAGAATCTCAGTGTGGTATGGACGTGCTATAAGGCTACGATGGTGAGCGCCTATAAATATGGGAGCTGACAAATATTTTTTTCTTTTTTCCCCCAAAACATTGGCTTTTATCACTGTTGATTTGTGAAGCTCTGCGTACTCCGTGCTTGATCTCCGTGAATTTGGCCTTCTGCTTCATGGCACACAGTGAGTTTTCGACTTCGTGATAGCACTTAGTGTCTTTCTTTTGAAGGTTGTGGGAGGGCTCCATGAACAATCTTTGCGAACGAGCTTCATGACATTGCTCCATGAAAGGGCTTCCCGAATCAAACACATAAAACACCCAAAATTAAAATAGAATGGCTCATCAAGAGGCTTCTAGTGGGGTCCTCAAAGATGCTTCCAGAAGGGAGGATATGGAAAACAGCTTGGGCTAAGGGGAGTTAATATGGAGCCATTCTGACCACGATTCGTTGGTGTAGCTGCTATCGGAGTGCCATATGAACTATCCACTATGTAAGAGGCTTCTCTTGTACATCTTCAGGGTAAGGGATGACGTCTTAATTCCTGAATCAAGTAGGGATGAGCTAGCTTACTGGTTTAGGAGTACACTATGTCAGCGCTAATGGTTCAGGGTGGCTGACGGCCATGCCCGATAAGACTCCATGCCCGCTGTTGTTGACTTCTTGTATAACCACCTAAACATTGTGGATGGGATGGAATTTCACCTAGAGACATCCCCCCCCCTATGTACCAGACAATCAAGAAGGCATCCTTGGAGAACTTGCGGAAGGGATGTTCTGAGGAGTGGGACCTGCGCCAGGGTGGAAACTTCAGAGATGATTGGGCCTGGGCGTACTGATTAAGTGCCTCATGTGAAGAGTTTGGGGTTGATCTGAGGAGAGTGGGCTTATATGAGGCGTCTTGGGCTTCCCAGTTTTACATCTATCAGCCGAAGTAGCTGATGCCTGAATTTCTGAGTAGGTGGTCATCGTGGACCAATACCTTCCACCTACACCATAGGGAGGTTGGTATCAACTTGTGGGACGTGCACCAAATCTCAGGGGTCCCGATATTGGGGGTGATGTTTGATGAATTCATCCCTGCCATGGGTTCATGGGTGGATCCAGAGAAAATGTCGTGGCTGGTGATGGCGTTGATGGAGCTGGTGCCAAGAGAGGACACAGAAGTCGTAAGGGATGTCCATTTCAGGCGGTGGTTCAAGAAGTTTTTGAACTTCCCACAAGAAAAGTAGTTTCTGGTGAGGCCTCGAACTTACCTGAAGGGGGCTCAATGAGGCAAGGAGCACTCGTACTGGTGGCTCTTGGTGGGTATCTAGTGGAAAACCTTGGGATTTAGCATCTTTACTAAGTAGCAGCCGATAGTCAGGTTGGAGGCATTAATTGTGGCTCTCATTTGTTGTTAGATCATACCGATTCAGGATACAAACACGGGCATGTGACCCCGTACATTCATCATGGCATCCATTTTGGCAAAACGTGGGTGAGTCAACCTCGGGATCCCGATGCTCACCAATCTATACAAGATGTTGTGGCATATCAGCAAGGGGAAGAGTCCATAGAGGATATACGGACCATTCCACATTCTGTATGGGTGGATAGCAGTGCATGTTAGGGGTGTTTATGAGTACCCAAAACCCATCTCGCCTTTGTGGTCAAACGTCCGCCCATCCATTATGAACGTCGTGGGTAGCTTTTTGTCCAAGCTGACCACATCGATGGTACTAAACCGGGTGTGGAAGGTGGAGGAATTAAAATATCACATGTTTTCATTCACAATGGGTGATTTTATTGATGACAGCCAAGGAACGAAAGAGCACCGAACCTATCTCCTAGCCTGTCGAGGTAGAGACCTGGTGGAAAGGGTGGGCTGTGATCCCCTCTGCAAGCCGTACACCCCACACTGATTTGCACAGTAATTTTTGTGTCTGTAGTGACTGACCCTGTAAGTCTTTCTAGGGGTGTTCCATGAGGAACACCCGTGTGTGATGAGGCAGATGTGGCTCATGATCACACGTGAAGGCGGGAAGATGCGAAACGAGCTGCCTCCGCCTACTGCTGTCTTTAAGTTGGTAAAAGAGTGCGTCTAAAGCTGGGAAGCGGCCTACCTGGGGGAGATGATGAAGCATCCAACCATTTGAGTCAATGATAGTGAGCCTCCCCAACCTCGAGGCCATGGCCAGAAGGCGGCAAGGTAATCTCGCGGTGGTGGGGCTTCCATGGTCGTGTGACCCACACCAGTTGAGGGTGCGACAGTAGCGATAGATCCAACAGCGGTAGCAGACTCGACAGTTCCAGAAGAATAGAGTCATCCAGAGGGGAGGCCACTGAGAGGATTCAGTTGGATACCCACCCAGGCTCCGGGTAAGCGGTTGTGCCATGTAGACATGCAAGAGTATTTTGTCTTCCCGGAGGCCTGGGACATCTGGGAAGTCAACCCACAATTCCTCGGCCCATCTAAAATGTGTCAACACATGAACCGTCTTGGGAAGGATTTTTCGAGGATTGGCCCTATCAAGGCCAGCTTTGCGGTGTCCCGGGCGGAGGTGGAGCAATATCTGGTAGAGCTGGACGACATTTTGAATTCCCGGGGTGCCTTGCGTCCAATGATAGACCTTTTCATGGTTCTTCTGAATCGTACAATCCCGCTGCAATTGTCGGCCATTGAAATAAGAGAGTTCTTCCCTCTACCGGACGAATCAGACGAGTCCTCCTGGGGGATGAGGTTGGTAGAGGGAGTCCGTTGAAGGAAGGAGAAGTCAGCGATCAAGCCTCGGACTTTGAAGAGTTCACAGAGTCCCTTGAGGTAAAATCTTGAGCCCCTTCCTCAGGGTATTCTTCCAGGTCATTCTAGACTCCTTACTAACATCCGAACTGTGTAGGAGGACCTCATACATAGAACTCGTTCTCATTTCTCAGTGGATACAGATGTAGGGCCATCTGGATCAGCACTTGTGGTTGTATCAATAGCCCTGTCCAGTGGGGCTAAGACACCTAAGGTGACCCCTCCAGAGCTTTTATATCTTCCGATAATATATGGGGGACCATGCCTCGGGGTCCCGGTAACATCAACCCAAGAACAAGACCAAGAATTAGATCTCTGTAATTTTATCCTACCAAAATCATGTATGTCACCAATTCATCATGTCAACTAACGTCCATGCTCCTTTTTAGTGTGTATAGTTCTTCGACTGACCTGGACTACTACGGCGAGGTTGGTCGGGACTTCTGGCCACACCTTTTCTAGGGGAATGTCAGTGATCATGGAGGCGGATATCTAGACTGACCAAACTACAGTGCTTCCGATCACTGGTGGGACCACCAATGGGGTTGTGCTTAAGATTATTGAGGTGGGGTCTAATGATGAAGATCGATTAGATAGCCTAGGTCCCACTATGCCTGATCAAATGCCATATGCGGACCCTGCTGATGAGTTCTTGAGGGCGCTCCCCACATATGAGCCTTCCAAAAGCAATAATTGGGATGAGATGGTCTCTAATGAAGAGGATAGCAAAATAGTCCATCGCCGATCATGGAAGCTAATCAAGTGCTTCATTGATGACACCCCCCAAGCACTATGGTTGGATGAGATGGACAGACTTCTCTCATGACTGCGTGAACTGTGTGCTAGGGGAGTGGACGCCCAGCGTCCTCACATGCTCATCCGAGAACTTATGGCGAAGAAGATTCGAGAGTATGAATATGGACTTGGTGTGGGTTGGAAGCGGAGAAAAGTGGTGAACATCCAGAATCTCTAGGAGGATGAAAATGAAGTTCTGCAGCTGCAGGTCTGGGAGAATGAGAACTCAACCACCCTTGATGTGCAATCGATGCTGATATTGTGATTGAAGGCCCAGATGGCAGAGGCCAAAGAGGGAATGAAGCGAGCCTCTAAGGAGATGACCGTCATTCAGACTGATGTATATTGGGCCCAGATTTTGGCCGATGAATTGTGCCCCATCACTGCTAAGGAGGAGTAGGAACTAAACAGGCAGTAGAAAATTCTGGATGCCATAATCCCAGAGGGTGGCAGAGCTGTAACTATCTTTTGACGGGATTAACCTGTCCATTGGATGAATAGACCCTCAGGTTCTGTAGAGATCATAAACTCTCTAACATACTTTCACGCATTGACTATTTGATGCCATAGCATGCATAATTCTTGTTATTAGTTTTGGTTTTACAAGCATCTGTTATATTCGTGAAAGGCATAGTGACCAATCCCTAAGATCACGCCCGTTGAGCCCAATGTGAAAAACAAGGGATGATTTCTATGTTATTCCATCTGAACATAAGACTGGCGACCAAGTTTCTGGTTTCCAGGGTTTGAACAACAAGCCTGAATTTCTAGGAAGAGAAGGGGGAGACCTGACTGGAGAATGAAGCTCTTAGAATAGTCAAATTATAGTTTTACCCGTGTGCTCTTTTGTGCGAATAGGGTAACACCAGGGGTGCTGGAATAAATCCGTACAGGGGGGTGGAAGGTTTGAATCATAATACCCAAGATTCAAGAACATTGTAGTGAGGGTGTGACAATTAATAATGACTATTGACCATGTTTGAAAAACAGTATCCTTATTGTGTGAGCCTGAAATGGGGATAACAAATGAGGGCCAACCACTAACCATGTTCAAAACACAGGGCCTCACATGTAATTTCATCCATTAGTATTCAAGAATGTTAGCCCAGGATAGTAGGCAAGCCATAGTTCATGCATCCATACTATTAAGGGGTCCTTCTAGATGTGAAAGAGGATGAGGATCTGAATAAAGGGAATGCAAAGCGTGGTGAGTGGAGTGATGGGTTGTTCGATTGTAGTCCAACACTCTTGAAATTATGCCATCATGGTGGAAAAACATTAGCTGGGTACATCAGTCTGATCAAGGATCAAACATACATCCAAACAGGATCTATCTGGTGAGGACATGGAAGAAACTGTAGTTTTAGGTCATACGGTAAAGACGGTGCACATAGTTCAAAGGTTATACTACTTGGACCATGGTCAACCATTTAAGGTCTTGTTATATGTACTATAGACTCCTATTTTAAGGTCATAGAGAGTGTAATTTTATCGTGGCATAGGGGACAAAAGGTTTATTGACCCTGGGGCTAGGCCCAAGGTGAAATTCCTGGGCATCACTATGTATCCCATAAAGATGAGAATCAATCCAAACAAAGTTCTTTGGGCACAGTGTGGTCAGAGGCCAACACTGGTAGGGAAAATATTCTTTGGAGAGGAAACTGACACATACCATGATTAACATAGGTTATCCTAAACTTATTCGGGGTAGAACCATAGTTTAGTGTCATGTGTTGAGGACATATGGACTCGTGCAGTTTAACATCATATGTTAGGATGAATAGTGAAAGGGGGACCCCTGGAAGGGAGTATGTGGTGTGGTGGCTATAAACCCTACATCAATGAGGACTTGGAGTCCAAATCACACAACGCATCCTCGGAGGAAGCTCTTTAGGTCAGGGGACCAAAAGTGAAAATTAGGCTGGGCCCCAGGCAAGATGCTTGGACATTCCTACGTACACATTAGGATGGGAATAAAGCCGCACATAGTTTGGAGAGTGCAGTTTAACGTCATGATGGATGATGTATGGCATGCATAGCATGGTTGTGCTAGTAAACATCCTACCAAAACTACTAAGCCCACGTGAGTCATGCTCGATGTGGGAAACAACAAGTAGTGGTGGAACTTTCCCGAAACAGGAAGAAACATGTTAGGGGCGAGGGGACGCTCGTTGAACATCATCCCAATGATGTTGAACCATCCATTTAATACACCTAGGTGCGTGAAGAAGTAAAGTTGAGTATGTCGGAATTCGACTTGAACATAAAGAACTGGAAATATGTGAATCATGATACTCGAGATTTGGACCACAATAATGGTGGCGTGCTGAGAGGGGATGGCTGTTGACCATGTTCGAAACACAGCATCCATGTCACGTTACTCTGCTACAGAGATAGACAGAAGGGGGGTCGACCGCTGACCATGTTCAAAACATGGGACCTGTCACAAATGTCATCTGGGGTCTTTAGGGATGTTGTCTGGAGATGATAGTTGATCTGAGGAGGCATGAGACCAATCCGTGAAGGGGGGTGGGGGTCCCTTCGGATGTGGAAGAGGATGAGGATCCAAATAACATGCTCATGAATCTTGGAAATGGAACGAGGAGAATGTCCTTGTGAAAATTTCGCACTTTAGGATCATTGTCAAAACGCATCTGATTACAACAATGAGACGTATCATATAGAGGGAGTCAAGTATTTTCCCAAGGACAAGGGTCCTGGGGTCGCACTCTTTCAACATAAGGTCCTAGGTTGGACCATTAAGGGGGCTTCATTTAATGGATTGTGCATAGGGTGTAGAATTATCCAAACGTGATGCGCAGTTCCCATAGGGAGATCTTAGTTTTGGGTCATAGAACTCAGACCACACTGGGAAAAGATATGGGAAGAACATGGTGTGGCTATTGAAAAAAATGACGTGAATGAGAACCTAAGAGGTACTCTCCATAGCATATGTTCCTAAATGAGTTTGGGCCAAGGGTCCAAAAAGGAAGAGACAGGATTTGTAGATTCATGGTCCTAGACCCAGAGACAAAAATTCCCAGGTGTTCTTACATATCCCATGAGGATGGGAATCAAGACAATCATAGTTCTGGAAGATGTCGTTCAGTTTAACATCTTGCAGCAAGGATGTGATGTGGTCTTAGTTTATGGTCATAGAGCGTAGACCATTGATGGTATGAAATGAGAGACACATGGTGATGTAATTACAAGACCCGATGTGAATGAAGACCTATTTTAGATCACCATGCACTTCTTGGGGGAGGTTTTAGGTTGAGGGACCAAAACAAAGTTAGGCTGAGGCCATGAAAAGGTGCATGAACATTCCTACATACCCCATGAGGATGGGGATCATGCTGCATGTTGTTCGAAGGATGGAGTGGTAGGATACCAGTGCTAGGGATAATGAGGTTGTGCAGGTCTGACCCTTGCACCAAAAGAAGCATTATTTGATATATCTTGTTTGTCCAACAGGATGAATGGTATTTTTGTGAAGTGACGGGCCTAGGATAGAAAGTCCAGCAATTTCCACCAGAATAAAGTTGTACGCAGACATTGAAAAATGGTTTGTCATGTGACCGATACCAAACATGATGTCCCCTTGAGTGAGGACACCATGATGCAGTGCCATTTTTCATCATGCGGCTAGGACGATAATGTCACAGTTTAGGGTCATGTGATGGTATTAGGCCATGCACTTTTAAAAATCGTGTAGGATAGACACAATAGTTTAAATTCATGTGGGAATAAGAATCATATTTAAAGTCAAATGGATCAAAAATATAGATGAGAGAAGAGGTTCAACATGGGATTTTCACGGTGTGATAAAGCATACCCGACCTGAATGGGAATGAGGTCCACATCACACTGCGCATGACTCATTGAGTGACCCCACGGGGTTGAGGGGCTACAAAAGCCTAGAGGATATGGGATAAGAGAAACTAGATCCCAATTGAGCTGGACCTGAAGATGACATGTCTGTGTGTTCCTACTTATCTCATAAGGAATGGGAATCAAGCAATAGTAGTTCTTGAAGATGCTTTTTAACGTCGTGTGGGAAAACATACAGTTTAATCTCATGTGGAATAGGATGTAAGGGGGATATCTCATAGAAAGGGGTGTACGTGTTGCGGCTAATGCAAACCCGACATGAATGAGGACATAATCCCATACCACGCCACGCATTCCCGTAAGATTTAAATCCCTAAAGGAAGAACATAATATACAAATTAGTGGAACTCTAGCTGGACCCAAAGACAAGATGTCTAGGCATTCCTACATATCCCATGGGAATGGGAATCAAGCTATACATAGTTCTAAAAGAAATATTAGTTTATGGTCTTAAAGTTCAGGAAAGAAAGTGAAAATTTTCCAAACTGGCTCAGACCTTGATCCAATCCCTAAGCCCATGTGAGTCGAGAACGGTGTGGGAAACAAGGGTGGAAGAGGTCTTGAAAATACCTTGATTGTATTTATGGGAGAAATTGGTGTAGAGCCCTGATGAACACCTTACCTCAGTTTTGTCCTCCTACCTTGAAAATGTGCACTCAGGGATAGTACAAAGAGTTTTAAAATTCCACTATAGACATGATAAGGTGGAAAATGATTTGAATCATGTGACCTATATTTTGGGATTAATAAGGTTGGCGTCATGGTGGAGGATAGCTATTGACCATGCTCAAAACATAGCATCCATATCTCGTTAGCCTAAAATGTGGACAAATAAATGAGCATCGACCGCTAACCATATTCGCAATGTGGGACTTGTATTGATTTGTTGTCTGAATCCCTCAAGGGCGTCGGCTCATAATGGTAATAGATCCCTTATGCCTACCATCCATGCCATTTTGGGGTCCCTTCGAGTGTGAATAATTAAGGATGCCCAAATGAAGGAGAACAAGAAGCCTGAAAATGGGTGAAAACATGTTCAGGTAGAATCTGACACTCCAGGTTCTAGACCAGAGTACACATGGGTCAATTGGAGAATCACCATAGAGGGTCGAGGGGCTCAACTTGAGAGTATCCAATTAAGAAATATGACTATAGAAAAAAGATATGGAGAACTCCTAGGAGAAAGAGTTATATGGAGTGGTTGTTACAAACCTGATGTGAATGAGGACATAAGCCCATACCACACCATATACCCCTCTCATGGAAGAATGCAGGCCAAGGGGTGTAGATAATAGGGAGATATCTATGATATGGGTCTGTATCCGAAGTCTAGACATTCAGGCGGTCCTACATATCCCATTAGGATGGGAATCAAGCCACACATAGTTCTAGAAAAGGGTTGATGAAAAATAAAGGTCAGATACCCCCAACGAGGGGTGCGTACGGCACGGCGAGTAACCCAACATGAATGTGAACGTGAGTCTATACCATCCAACCCTTAGTGAGAACATGGGTTGGGGGCCTGAAAAGGCTAAGGGGCCTGAGGTTGGGCCTCAGACAAAAATTCCTGGCCAGTTTGCAATTTAACATCTTACAGTGAGGATGAAGGTAGGGGTAAGGTATCTTATCCAGGGATGTGTACGGCACAACGAGTAACCCATGAATGAGGACATAGTCTCGCACCACAACATACAAACCTAAGTGAGAACTTGGTCTAGGGGCCCAAAAAGTCCAAGGGGCCTCAGGCTGGGCCTTAGACAGAAAGTCCCAGCCAGTTTTCAGTTTAACGTCTTACAGTGAGGATGAAGGTTATCTTAGTTTATGGTCATAGAACTCAAACTGTATATTCCTAGTTTAATTTCATATGTGTGGGACAAAGATGAAGAATCATCGTGCTTATGGAAGACCACAAAGCGGCAATGATGATAGAGGAAAACTGTCGACCAGGTTTCCAATACAGTATCCACCCTTGTCTGACTAGAAGAGAGCGACCAATTGAGCGTCAACCGTTGACCGTTTTCACAACACGGGACTTTTATCACCTTGTTTCTTGTGATCAATGAGGTATTTAGCTCATAATGGTAGGAGATCCCTTGGTCCGAGCATCCATGCCATTCGAGGGCCCTTCTGGATATAGAGGGTGATGGAAACCCAAATGATGGGTCATGCCTAGCAGCATTGGTCCAGTGCTCGTAGAACAGATGATAAATGAAGGAAGGGATATCTGAAGGGGATACGTGTGGCTTGGAGAAATATCCCAATGTGAATGAGGACATGAATTCGCACCACATTACATAATCCTAAATAAGAACTTGGGATAGGGGTCGAAGGCTCTGAGGCTTGGCGTCCCGGAAAACTGTAGCCATATGAACTCTCATGCGGTTACCACCTCATCACAGCTCTTAAGCCCATGTGAGTAGTGTTTGGTGTGGGAAACAAGGAGCCATCTTCGGATTTCCCTATCATATAAGGGTTTGATAGCTGGAATTACCCAAAGGGAATCACAACTCGAAGATATAGCAGGTCGGATGAACCACCACACACAATGTTTGGGATATATGGGGATGGTGACAACAACAAAGGATAGTTAGTAACCATGTTCAAAACATAACTTCCTTATAGTGTGACCTGAAATGGGAACACAAATGAGCATCAACCGCTGACTATATTCGCAACGCAGGAATTGCATCATTTTGTTGCTCAACATCCTCAGGGGCATTGGACCATAGCAGTAGGAGAGCCCTTAGGCCGAGAATCCATGCCCTTCGGGGGTCCTTTTGGATGTGAAAGATGATGGGGTCACAATCAAAGGAGTGGGTGAAGCATAGTTTTGACAATTCATTTTAACATCATGAAAAGCGGTGAAAGTGATGGAAATCTCTGGGGAGCAGGACATATGGAAGGATCGAGATGAGATCGGCATGATTTGGGGAAAAATCATGTACCATACCATGTATCCTGACCCGAGGGGTAATTCTGAAGTTTGGTCTGGGCCAATAGACCAAATGTTTGGGCATTCCTACGTATCTTATGAGGATGGGAATCAAGTTGTACGTAGTTCTTAAAGGCCATGTAGTTTAACATCGTGCGGTGAGGATATGGAAGACTTGAAGAATTATGACGGAGCATAGGGTGTGATCATCATAATCTTAACATGAGATGGGACAAAGAATCATACACTACGCTATGTAAGGATCCTCCAAGAGTTCAACCCCCAGGGGAATATCCAAAGAAAAGAGTTTGGGGGTTGGACTCAAGATGAAATGTTTGAGTGTTCCTACGTATTCCATGCGGATGGGAATCAAGACACATGTAGTTCATATGGGGTAGTTTAACGTCTTGCAAGATGACATATAATTTAACACCATGCGGGATGATTTAGAGTTTAAATTCATGTAGGACCAGGAAATTTAGGGTCATGTGGGACTAGACAATTTAGGATCATGCCAGACCCACTGGCTCAGGAAAATTATTTCTTGAGGAACATGGAATTGGTGTAATTTGTGTTAAATATATGTATCTAGTTTTTTCAAGACTACTAAAATGATCATTCCTTTGGTATTTTCATTCCTTTAACCATGCCAATAACACAAGTAATGCACTAACTCTATTCTAGAGGGGTCGGGGTGTTACAGTTGGTATCAGAGGAAGTTTAGTAGAACACTTGGAAACTGGACTAGGAAATTTATAGTAGGGAGCAAAGCCCTAAGGTAGTGTTTGAGGATAAACATACAAGAACATCCTGGTATTTTGGTAAGGAATAGATTAGGTGGATTTTTCAAGCAATACATCCATGTTTGAATACGAGCAGGTAGAGGTGGCTCTGGCACAGATGTACGTAGGGGTAAAACCCGAAAACACCGCTTTGAGCTAGACTCGAACGAGAACTGGTGCACGACAATGGGCCTTGCTGTACTCTTGGTTACGACAATCGTGGGGGATATGCTTAGGATAATTCATGTTTTCTTTACAATCCATTATAAAAGAGTTAATGTAATTTTTTCCTTAGAGGAACCATGTTTATAAGATTATCTATGTATAGAATTTAAATCTATGTTGAGTTATTTTAAATTTGATATTCATAAACTAATCTAGTGTATCCCATTATTTAGAAATGGAATCTAATGGAAAAAGGGGAATCAATACTCATGGGCAAGGTAGGGATCTCCCTACTGAGAAAGTCAACACAGTCAACGTTGGAGCAGATCAGATCATGAATATATTGGGACAACTTACTAAAGCTGTAACGAATAACAATTCCACAACTGTGGTTGATCGTTTCATGCAGTAAAAGCCCCAATATTTCAGCGGGACTACTAATCCAGTGGTAGCTGAGCAATGGATCAAGTCCCTTGAAAAGATATTCCTGGCGTTAAGATGTAATTAAATGGAAAGGTAGTACTGGCAGTATATTGTCTCAAGGGTGACGATGATCAATGGTGGTCCTTGATTCAAAATACCAAAGAGGAAGAAGAGATAGAGGATATGGAATTGAGTACTTTTAAGGAAATATTCTATGAAAAATATTTCCCTCGTGAGCAATGAACTGAAATGAAGAGGAAATTATTTAGTTTGAAACAAAGGGAAGAAGACAGTGTTGTAGAGTATGAGGCTACCTTCACAAGGCTATCTAGGTATGCCATGGATTACGTTCGTGACTCGGTGGACAAGATTGATCATTTCTTTGAAGGTCATAAACCAAGTCTTTGAAGGGCACTGGCTTCTCAATAATTTTTATCATATGTTGAAATTTTATCAAGTTCTATCAAAATAGAGAATGAATTTTCTAGATCCAATTTTTTCAAAGGAAACGAAGATAAGAAGTGACAATCTGATAACAAAGGAAAAGGATAAGCACCAAAGAAGAGCCAGGGAATGAATATTTTCCCATTATGTAAGAACTGTGGAAAGAATCATCTCAAGAAATGCTTGAAAGGCAAGGGAGTCTGCTATAACTATGGAGAAAAGGGTCATCGATCTGAAGAATTCAAGGGGAAGAAACAATTCAATGATGTTCAATGATAAAATTTTAGAGAGATGGGACACTATGAAAATGAGTGTCCTAAGCACCAAGGAAACATGCCTTAGAAAAATCCAAGAGAGAAAGGGAGATCCAATGTGATTACAACCGCATAGGTTGATGTTCCTAGTGACGTGGTCGAAGGTACTTTAATTGTTTCCTCAAACTTATCCAACACTTTATTTGATTCTAGATTATTTCATTCATTTATATCCTCTCAGTTTTCCAAGAAAATTAGATATGTCCAACTTGATTTAATAAAGGGAGTTGTCAATCAAAACTCCCATGGGATGTATCATTGCAACAAAGGCATGTCGACTAGTCCCCCTCCAAACACCAAAACGTGCTTTAGTTGTCAGCCTTATCGTCATACCCATGACTGAATTTGATATAATTCTCAGTATGGATTGGCTTCCAAATTATGATGCGCGGATTTATTGTAAGAAAAAGGAAGTTACAATTTTTGAAAATGGTGTAGAATCTCTTATCTTTAGAGCAGAGACTTCAACATCTGATTCTTATCTAGACCTACCCCCAGTAGCTCTATTGAATGCAATTCTTGGAGAGGAAGAGAACTCAATATCTATGGGTGAGGAAATAAATATTCAAATTGAAGATGCGCATATAGTGAAAGAGTACATTGATGTATTTTTATAGGATTTACCTGGACATCCTCCAGAGTGGGAAATTGAGTTTCCCCTTGACTTAATTTCGGGTGCAAGACCTATATCAAAGACCCCATATATAATGGCCACTGTGGAGCTAGTGGAGCTAAAGAAACAACTAGAAGAGTTGAGTGACAAAGGATTTATTCGACCTAGTGTTTCTCCATGGGGAGCCCCAGTCTTGTTTGTAAAGAATAAAGATGGATCCATGAGGTTATGCATTGATTACAGAGAAATAAATGCTATTACAATAAAGAATAAGTATCCTCTACCCCGGATTGATGATTTATTTGACCAACTTCATGGAGCCCAATACATTTCAAAGATTTAACTTCGATCTGGATATCATCAACTAAGTGTGAGGAAGGAAGATATTCCGAAGACAACATTTCGAACTAGGTACGGGCATTACGAGTTTACAGTGGTGCCTTTTGGACTAACAAATGCACCATCTGTTTTCATGGATTTAATGAATAAATTTTTAAAGGAATATCTTGATAACTTTGTTGTCATATTCATCGATGATATCCTCATATACTCAAAAATATATGAAGACCATGAGAGTCACTTGTGAGTTATTCTAAGAACTCTTAGAAGAAATCAATTATATAGGAAGTTTAGCAAGTGTGAATTTTGGCTTTAGTCAGTTTCTTTTCTATGCCATATTGTCTCTAAGGATGGAATCCTAGTTGATCCTACGAAGACAAAGGCAATTTAAGAATGGACCACGCCAACAAACATAACTGAGGTATGCAGTTTTATTGGCTTAGTAGGTTATTATTGGCATTTCGTGCAGAATATTTCCTGACTGGCTAACCCACTAATGAAGCTCACATGTACAGGGGTTAAATTTGTTTAGAAAAAAGATTGTGAAGAATGTTTTGAAGAACTAAAGAGAAGATTAGTCAATGCTCTTATATTGACTCTACCATCGGGGAATGACGAGTTTTTAACTATAGTGATTCTTCAAAGAAAGGACTTGGTTGTGTCCTCACGCAAAATGATAGGGTTATTGCTTATGCATCATGACAGCTACAAGTTCATGAGAAAAACTATCCTACTCATGATATTGAGTTTGTTATGGTAATCCTTTCCTTGAAGATATGGGAACATTATCTCTATGGTGAAAAATGTGAGATTTATACTGATCACAAGAGTTTGAAGTATATTTTCTCACAGAAAGAACTCAACATGAGACAAATGAGATGGGTTGAACTACTCAAGGATTATGATTGCATGATACAATACCACCCGGGGAAGGTAAATAAGGTGGAAGATGCTTTGAGCAGAAAGGATTATGGATATTTGAACAATATGAGAGTTGAAAGGGATCCCATTTTTATGGATCTAGTAAAGATGGATATAAGAATAACCATAGAAGGTGAAACATCAATGATTTTTGAAATTTATTCCAAACCATCTTTACTAGAAAGGATAAAAAGTTCTCAAGAAGATGATGAGGAGTTTCAAAAGAAGATTAAAGTTTTGAATGATGGGAGATTGAGTGACTTCGTATATGAAGATGGAATTTTGAAATTTGGGAAGAGACTTTGTGTTCCCAATATACCTGTTCTAAAAAGGGAATTGTTGGATGATGCTCATAGTTCCAATTTCTCTATACACCCTAGTAGCAGTAAGATGTATAGAGATTTGAAGGAACATTTTTGGTGGGACAACATGAAGAGGTAGATTTCTGATTTTGTGTCATGGTGTATGGTTTGTCAACAAGTGAAAGCTGGAAGGAAACGGCCTGGAGGAGTATTGCAACCTCTTCCCATACCTGAGTGGAAATGGGATAATATCACGATGGACTTTGTCATGGGACTACCAAAGAATCCTAGAAGGAACGATGCAATATGGGTCATTGTTGATTGTCTTACCAAGTAAGCACATTTTCTTGATATAAGTGAAGATCTACCACTTGAACGTCTAGAAAGACTATATATTAATGATGTTGTGAGACTTCATGGAATACCCCTATCGATTGTTTCTGATCATGATCCACAATTTACATCAAAATTCTGGAAAAGTCTCCAAAAGGCCCTAGATACTGATCTTCGATTGAGCACATCCTACCACCCACAAACTGATGGACAATTAGAACAGACTATTCAAACATTGGAAGACATGTTGAGGTCTTTTTCACATGATTTTCAAGGCATGTGGGATCAATATTTACCTCTCGTGGAATTTTCCTACAACAATATCTTCCATTCAAGTATTCATATGGCACCATTTGAAGCACTATATGGGAGGAGATGTCATACACCAACTTGCTGGGATGAAGTTGGTGAAAGAAAACACATGGTCCCAGAACTTGTTGAAGAAACAACGGAGAAGGTGAAGATTTTCTGGAACCATATCAAAATATCTCAAAGTAGGAAAAAGAGCTATGCTGATAATCGAAGGAATGATTTGGAGTTTCATTAAGTTGATCACGATTTCTTAAAGGTATCTCCATGGAAGGGTATTATACGATTCAATAAGAAAGGAAATTTAAGTCCCAGGTACATCGGACCTTTTGAAATTCTGGACCGAATTGGAGCCGTAACTTACCGTTTGGAAATATCACCAAGCCTCTCCAAGGTTCACAATGTGTTCCATGTGTCAGTGTTAAGAAATTACATGTAAGACCCAACACATGTATCACTTATGAAGAAGTAGAACTCGATCCAGATCTATCTTATTGTGAAGAGCCTATCAAGATTCTTGATACTAGAGAACAAGTATTGAGAAATCAGATGACTCGTCTGGTAAAGGTTCTATGGAGGAACCATAAGATGGAGGAAGCAACATGGGAGCCTGAGGAGCATATGTTAATGACATACCCTAATCTTTTTAGGTATTATTTGGTAAATTTCGAGGACGATTGTTTCTGAAGGAAAAGAATAATGTAGTACCCCAAACATTTTATGTTATGTTTCTCTATTCATCAATGAGTTACATTCTATTCATCATTGTGTTCCTTTAAAAAAACACTAGGTTATTTAATAGATAGTAAAAACCTAGAAATTAAACATAAATTTCTCACTTCTATGTTTCGAATTTTGAAAAATGGTCATCTAGAGTTGTGTTCAGTAAGTCATTTGGAGCCTAATAGAACAAACTTGGTTTTTTGGTGAATAGTAACATATGCATATGAATAGTGATATGAATAGTAATATGAATAGTAACATACCCTTATGAATATTAAATAATATTATTATTTTATTTTCTGAAAGAAATAAGATAATAAGATCTTAATTAGTTTTTCAATGTGAAATAAAACTAGTTGCACTTTAAGATTGTTATTTTTCGATTTAACTATGGCCTTATAAAAAAATTAAATTAATAATATTTAGAAAATTATTTTTGAAAAATGGATTTCACTTTTAAAATATACCCGTCGACAAATGGTTAGGGTGAATTTTGGGAATTTTTCTGAAACAGTTGATTTTTCATTGAATAGTAAAAAATACAATTTTTAGTTTCGGTGGGTTAATGACATCATTAATGATATAATAATGATGTCATAAATCTGGTAAAAAAATTTATAGTAAAATAAGATGTGAGGTGTCCCATGTGGTTTATATCATGCGCAAATACCATGGGCAAGCCCATGGTTTTGTAAAAACCACTCATGAGGTGTCCTTTGGAAATTATTAAAATAATCCCTCACTTTTCCTATAAATACCAACTCTTCCCTTCATTGAATTCATTCCCAATTCTCACTCAAAATATTTCGGGCCTCCTTACACCATATTAGTCCTCCCAAGGTTTTCTCAAGTTCCCAAGGTCCCAACCTTCATGTTCTAAGGGTTACTCCACTAGGTAAGAAAATTCTCAATTTCTTTCTTTTTCCTTTCAAGATCTCTTTTATGTGGTATATCTTTCAAGTTTCCATGCCATGTTCTTATTTATCATATTATTCTTGATTTAATATATATTATGATTCATTTATGGATAGTTGAAACATTTCCCCTTTCTTTTTAAGATTTTCTAGAACCATGTTGCATAGTCGTTAGGCTGCCGAATTTTTGTAAGCGATTTCAAAATTATTCTTTTATTTTCAGTTATATATTTATTATTTATTCATCTATTCTTGCCCAAGAGGAATTAAATCTCTAGAATCTTTCATATTCTAGATGTTCTAACTTTAATGATAAATTAATCATCAATCTTCTTCTTTCCCCACTTGTTCAAGGGATTAAAAACAATGTCTGTGACGTGTCGAATTACCGACATCGAAGACGATGTGAGTTCAATTTGAAATAATTCTTTAAAATCTGGTCATGAAACAATTTATATGGTTGAACTAGGTTATAATATATGTTTTATGACTCACCCATGGTTCTGTAATTCTTTGTTACTCATGGTTCTAATTTATAAAACAAAATGAGGTTGTTATTATCAAAGAACCACTAAAATGGTCTAAACGAACATCATTAATGTTTTAACTAATTAATCATCATCATGGTATATAACCCAAAATCATTATAAGATCATTTATATAACCATAATTTTTTTAATAATATGTATTGAAAATTATGGATGTTTAACCATGTTTCAAATGAAATTCCATTCATGGAAACGAGTAAACGAACCATGAAAACCAAGTAAGAAAATGATTCCAAAACAATAAGATTTAATCTCTTAAACCCATAAAAGATGCCATTAATGAACTTAATAAGGATATATCATATCAATTAAATGTTCATTACGTTCTGGAATGATTAATTAATGAATCTAAATTTTATTATTCAGGTCATTAAGAACAATCAAGAACACACTAGAGCAAAAGGTAAGGGGTTTCTCATCTCACTTTCATTTCTGTGAGATTTCCATTATTCTCCAATTATTCATTATATTTGATATATTTGTAATTCCATTTGATATATAATAACATGATTCTATTTATATTCATGTTATTCAATGATTCATTTGATGTTCATTAAGTTCAAGTCATATGACTCGACTGATTACATTGTGGTAAGGGACTTTGTCTCAACTACCTTTTATTGTGACTAACTTTGTATTGTGCACCTAATAATCATTATGTGGTGTACCTACTGCCCATTTGAGATCAATTTTCATTTGAAATTATATTTTTATTAAATATCCATAATCTCATATCATTGATATTTTTTTGTCTAAACCGTGTACCATTTTACTTACTGTGTTTGTTTGGAAAGTTATTTTTAACTATAGATTTATTGATGAATCCGTATACTCTACTCTATACGGATATTGAAAAGGCATATTGCTCTTTTATTAAATCAAGGAATATTTCTATTGTATTGAATCAATGTATAAATAATTATTTGGACATGCAGTGGTAGGTGGGGCCCACTATAGCCCCTCAATGCATCGTTAGGTCTCATGAGACAAAACAGTTTGGCGACAAACCCTTCGAGTTTGATTCCAGAAATCAGAAGGGTTTCTACCCATAGAACTAAACCATTTTTACGGTATTATGGTTTCATGTGCTAGATACATGAAGTCCAATTAATAATCATTCTCTTTATTCATTATCAGTTATTATTATTGTCCATGAGGTTTTCACTATAATAAAATCTATGGATGCATTTTCATTCTCAGTTTATTAATGGAATTAGTTGTTCATATATTCACTATTCCATATTGATTATGTTAGATTGATTGTGATTCACTTATTATTGTACTCATGCTTCCGATATTTGTAACCCTTACTGAGCATTTGAGCTCACCACTTTCATTATCTACCTTCTACAGGTGATGAAGAGAAGGTCTTCTTTTAAGTTCCTATGGATGCAGTTTTGAGTTGTTTTGTTATGTATTGTATCTTGTAAACTAATCCAGTGTAATTTGTGTTAAATATATGTATGTAGTTTTTTCAGGAATACTAAACTAATCATTCCTTCGGGATTTTCATTCCTTCTAACCATGCCAATATCACATGTAATGCACCGACTCCAGCCTAGAGGGGTTGAGGTGTTACAGGAGAGGCTCTGGAAGCCGATGCATAAAGTTTGCATTAATTGGGAATGTGTGGCATCTCTTGGAGAACTCGATGCAATCATGAATCATGAAGGGCCAAAAGTACCCCCAGTCTCTGGATCTGGTGATATAGCTTCAGCCCAGTCTGATTGGCGAAATAGGAACCGACATGAACAACCTACATGAACTAAGAAGTCTCAACCCCTTGGATGCAACAGAGAAGAATACCATCACACTCACACCTGTAGAGGGTCTTCTCATGACCAAGTCCAATCTGAAGGGTGAACTGTAATGCACGGACTCAGCTTCGCTTGTGCTCACCTCGATCTTCCGGTAGATAACCATTTTGGAGATACCCGAAAAAAGAGGTTCTCTAATCAGGAGTCACTACTATCACTGCATATTGTGGACTTGGGTGTCCTGACAAGGAGGAACTGGCAGTACGGTGGCTTACCTGCAAGCAGTTATCATCATCTGGGGTGACGGGAGAAATGAATCTTCGGTGTGCCACATGGATAATCATATCATCATGCTCGGGCTCTGCAAGTTTCACAGCTAGGCCTTCCAAGGTGTCTGCTCTAACATTTTGTGACCGAGGGACATGGGTATCCTACGGTCGAGATGGGAACTGGGCCATTAGTTGGAGCGTGTGTTCCAAAAATTGTATGAGCTCTGGATTTCTGAAGATATAATCACCATTTATTTTATTGATTACTAATTCACATTCCCCTTTCACATGAAAATAGGGCACGTCAATCTCAAGGTCTAGCTTGAGGCCAGTAATGAGGGCCTGATACTCTGCCTAATTGTTGGTGTAGCCTTCTGACAGCAATAATGAGTATGGAAGAATGGCTTGTGTCGGGGTAATAAAGATGATACCCAGGCCTACCCTATTAATCCTGGGATCATTGAGCCTCCTACTAATGGGGCTTCAGGAAGAACCATCGAAGTGCAGCTGCCATCACGACATGACTTGTTCCACCGAGAGGATCACCTCATCGGGGAAATCGAGATCCAATTACAAGTCAGTAGGGGCCGGATGAGCAGCAAGGATGTCTTCCAATGCTTTCCCCTTAAAATATTTCTAAGGGAAAAACCTGATATCAAACTATTGGATAATCACTACCCACCAAGCGATAGGACCTATCAACATAGGGTGGGTCAGAATGAACTTCAGTGGGTCTACTCGAGATACCTGCTGCACCTCGTGGTACTGCAAGTAATGTTGCAATTTATGTACGGTGAATACCAGCACAAGGCATCTTTCTCCGATGGGGGAGTATCTGGTCTCCATATCGAGGATCATACTACTGAGTTATTAATGGTTGTTCTCCATCCCTTCATTCTTCTTTTGGGTGAGAGGGGTGATCATAACAAGATTCACTGTGTAATTTTCACCATTACACCACTATGCTAAACTTGTTTTATATTGAAAATTATAAAACTAATGAAAAGTTTCATGACATTTTTGGATCATTTATTTTGTTTCTACTACTATTAAAAAGGTAAATGTTACTTTTTTTATGATTCCATTGCAGGAGGAGGTGATTTGGAGGGCCCTAGATGATGTCCAGGAAAAATGGGCCAAACTATACAGGATCCAAGCACACTAGTAGATAAATCCACACACTGCTACTAGAATGTGCATCCAATTTGGCTTCCATTTTTTGGTATGGTTTAAAATTCATTTGGAAACATTTCATATGAACAAACAAAAGACACATTCGGCCATATGGTGGCCCAACCGACATGATCTGTCCAGCACACCAAATTTGCATGGAGTCAAAAGTGGTGTGCTGTGATCTGTCCATATCTCATGATATGGGTGTCCAAATTATGTCAAACTTTCTGTGGAGACATCCAAGAGGTGGTTCTATAGCTTTTTTATTTTCTCCAAATTGGGATAATGCTTTCTAGAGGTCTAAACACCAGTGAAAAATGGTTTTAATAATTCTGTGTGCTCAAAACCACCTTCCCATTTTCCTTTAAAATGGCACCTTGGGCTTCTCATTTGCAAGTTTGGCCACGAGGAAATGCTTTGGTATTTTGGAGACCCAAAGGAGTCCTCTCATCATCAAAGGAATTTTGGAGGCCTATATCCTCATAGGGGAATCAAGGATGAAGGTGAAGTTCCGCCCGAGCTTCCTCCTCCTCCCGATGTCATGCTAAACGGTGGACGGTCATTTCGAGGGAGCTACACACACATGGAAGGGAGCTCCAACACTTTTTATTATACTAGTTTTGTGTAATTTGTGTGCTAAATATTTCAATTATTTATTATATTGAAATGATTCTTCTTGGATTTCATTTCTATTTTTAAAATTAAGTGAAACGCTTTTTATTTCAACACCGATTGGGTTGATATTTAAAGTGGGAATCTTGGGATATTCTAATTGGACAAGACAAGAGTCCTATTTATCTCACACATACATAATATTTTAGTATGATTTGGTAGCCTTTATTATGTATTCTTTAAACCAAAACCTTGACAACATGATGGTTGTGCCAAGCGGTGGTTCTTTGAGCATCATTTAAGAGGCAAGAGGGAAGTTGAGATCTTGACAACCGTCAACCAAAGGATTCCATTAAACCATGTTTATTTTTTAGAATGATTAAATCACCAAGATGTGTAGTGAACATGAAATGAACTTCTTCTCTCGTAATTATTAATACACCACTTTTAATTATCAACTATTAAACTCTTTAAATCAAGTCATTTTATTTAAATATTTTTAAAACCACCCCCTCTTTGAGTACTTATAATTAAAAACACACACTATAAACCAACCAACGCTCCTCTAGAGATGACCTAGGGTCTTCCCTATAAAATAAATCAACCTTAAAAACATAATCAATTTGATGTTTCATGACAGCGCAGTCAAACGGCGCCGAGATATTGTTCTAGGGAAGTCCCATAAAGGACTAATGGCTTTCCGGAGACTAGTGGCATTAAGACCAGAGGTTGGAGTAGATACTGATTGATCTCCTCAAAATAAATATGACATTTTTTGTCACATTCGTAAGAGGTTCCTTTCTTTATGAGCTGAGAAAAAGGCTTACACTTTCCAGCCAGATTTGGGATGAATCGGAGTATATAGTCTAAGTGGACTTGGATTTTTATTGGGTTTCATCCGCCGTTCCTTTTGGCCCCCCCTGCTCTGAGATGTTTTTGATTTTCCTGTAATTTCTTTGATGATCCTTTGATTTTTGGTTAGTTTTAGAGTGATTGTTCTATTTTGGGGGTCGGTGTTGGACGAAGACGATGGATTTTTATAGCAGTTCTGGGGGTGATTCTCGTCCTATGGATTTTGAGGACGCTTCAGCTTTCACGACAGGCGACGACGATGGTGGTTTTTTGAGTGTTTGAAATCAACGTGACGTGAATGACGGTGATTATTTGGTAAATGTTCGAGTTCCCACTTACCCCATGAAAGTGGTTTTATGAAATAATAAAAAAACGATTTAGAGGCTAATGGCCTTGATCTTCTTTGGGTCGATCTGAATGCCCCCTGTATCTGACAATGAAGCCGAGAAACATTCCAGAGGTGACCCCGAAGGCACACTTAAATGGGTTCATATTTAGGTGATGGAAATAGAGGAATTAAAATGCATTCTCATGGTATTTGAGATGGTCATGATGTTGGAAATATTTTACCACCAGATCATCCACATAGCATTCCACCAACGTTTCAATAATTAGCTTAAATATGTGATCCATAGCCCGTTGGTAGGTGGCACCCACATTCATTAAACTGAATGGCTTGAATAGGTAATAGAAAGTACCATGTGGTGCTTGAAGTCTTTGGAATCCTCATCCTAGGGGGCCATTCGGATCTGGTTGTACCTGGAGTACCCATCTAGGAAGGAGAGGGATTGGAATCCTACTGTAGCATAAATCAACAACTCCATCACTGGAAGGGAAAAATCATCCTTCGAACAAAGACAGTTGAGATCACAGAATTCGATGCAGAGCCTGATCTATTCATTATTCTTCTTTAATGGCACAATATTAGCTAGCCATTTGGGGGACTGGAACTCCATAATGAAATTGGATCTGATGAGCTTGTCAACTTCCGCCTCTTCCATGGCACCATGGGAAGGGTGATTATTTCTGGGAGGCTTCTTGAACCCGTGATGATTTTCAAGGAGACCGAGCGGTGGATGGATACCTGAGAATCTAGTCTTGGCATTTATATATAACTCCAGGGGAACACATCATGGTGTTGTTTCAGGAAGTGTATGTACCACTGTTTCTCCTTGAAGGACATTGTGGCACTGATCAATGTGGGTCTCGGGTCTGCCTCGCTACTGAGGTTCACCTATACCAACTCGTCGACTGTGCCAGAGATTCCCTCTTCAAAGGTGGTGGGTGGAACCT
The DNA here is from genome assembly GCA_963277665.1 of Viscum album. Classification (NCBI taxonomy): domain Eukaryota; kingdom Viridiplantae; phylum Streptophyta; class Magnoliopsida; order Santalales; family Viscaceae; genus Viscum; species Viscum album. Next base: position 1,317,211,321 of record OY728136.1, on the reverse strand, counting down.
CTAAATCTTCTTCTTCACATCTAGAGGGGGAATCATCGGTGGGAGTAGATGCTTCTAAGTCGGCAGATCTCGACAGGAAGTTGGTACCCGCGTGAGCGGTAATGGACACCGCATCGGAAGATCCTTGTGTTGCTGAAACCATAGAGAAGAAGGTTGTCAATCCTATCTCATTTGTTCATTGGCTGAAGAGGTCACACATGATGATATCGAAGCAATAATGGCGCATTAGCTTAAGCCGATTAATTCCAGATCGTCGGAACATGCATGAATGATATATTTCTATTCCCATGGGGCGGACATCCCGATACCTCATGGGGATAAGAGGCTCTAGGATCACCTGAGCTTGATTTTTATAGTATTAAGAGGAGATTTTTCTTCGTCTCTTAGACCTGGAAATGTGTTCTCCCCTCATCCAAAACACAACTAAGCATCGTCCCATGTTCGGGGTTATAGCCTCCAATCGGTGGATTGGAAAGTTGTAGGCATCGTCTAGATCTATCCAGAGGTTGGTCACAGCAATGGAATGCTCGACCTCATTGATCTAAATATACTTTTCCTTGATCTTGTAGTAGTTGGCATCCAGATAGTGGGCCTCACAAGAAGTAAAGGGAGATGCATCACCTTGAAGATTGCCCACTCGACCATTAAGGGAGTACTTGAGGCATTAGAGGTATGATGAGGGAACCACCACATGCAGGTGGAGCCATGGCCTTCCCATTAACGCATTGTATGTGGTGTCCTAGGTGACTACCATAAATTCGATGTTGGCAACTAAGCCACCAAGCTGGGTCTTTAAACGAATCTTGTCGACCGGGGTCTGTTCCGTCCTATCGTAACCATGGGTTCTCAGGTCAGAGGGAGTCAGATCATCCTCTTATACTCCCATCATACAGAGCATTCGTGTTGGGATAAGGTTTATACCTGAGCCCGTGTCGATGAGGTAGCAGTGGATCTCTATGCTGTTAAAATTCTCAGTGATGTACAGTGGGCATATGTGCCCCTATATTGGAGAACCCTCATCTTCTCCAGTTAATGATATAATGTCCTGACGTTCAGTGTTCACGACTACCTCGGCTTGAAAGGCCTCTGTAGCTTCTTCCTCCATCTCGAAATGGAGGGGGCTTCTAGAAGCCTAGGCGAGGGCCCTGTGCATATCTAGAGATATGATAAGGGCCTCAAGGATAGATAGCCTTTCTGTAATGCTGGAAAGATGTTTGAGAACATCATACTTTGGTGTCAGGCATGAGCTTCCACTTGCAGAAGGTCGCTCTATGATAGGAGGTATAGCGGGCCCTGCCGACTTGACCAGTGGCAAGCTGGTGCTGGGAATGTCTCATTGCTCACTAGTCGAATCATGTTGAGTGACTATCGGATGAGGACCCGACAACTATAATTGGTCTGTGGGGAAGCACGATGGATCTCAGCGTGGTCTGGGTGGCTTTGCATGATTCATTATCACAAACGATGGTGGAGACGGACCTTATGACACCAGATGAGGTGGTTGTGCGTGCTGAGTTCAATGATGGGCCTGCTGTCTAGTTTCAGTGGCATGCATGGCTTGGTTGTAAGTGCCAACTGTTGTTCCTTGATGACCCATATGGACATGGATCCACTGACGTTGGTGTCGTCTAGGGACATTGGGGATCTCCACCTGGCGCTCCCCGTAGTTTGGAGTCATGTAGGGGTTCACTACATCCACAGTGTTAACCGAAGTGTACCCTTGACCATCACTTGAAGATTCATCCACCACTGGATGGATTCTTGGAGGTATCTTCATATCCATGTGCAAGAAGTCCCCAAGAGTGAGAGATGACGATGGCATTTATAGGGGACTCTTCTTTCCCTTGCGTCGCTGGTGTTTTCTATTTTGGGAAGAGGCCGGCTGAGACGATGATGTTGAAGTGGTGGCTACAGCTTCTAAAGGCTCTGGCCAATTTAGGCTTTCCTAGATGACACCATGGGCACGTGTGACTGTTTTTCAAGCCATCCAGTCATCATTCTTTTGGGATCCATGACTGGAAACATGATTCCACTCGTCCTCACTATCGCTGTTGTTATTTGGCCGCCCAAAGACGTAAGATAACTGTGCCGGGGCTGGGCCCAACCTGACTATGTTGTTGTTGACCTGGCCTTGGATCCAGTCTTTGAACACGTAGCACTTCTTGAGAGTGTCCCCAAGATCCAGTGATATGGGCAGTAATTAGGGAGATCAGTAAGGTTTTCCTCTTCTGGTCTTTTACACTCAGGAAAACACCCAATCCCCTATTCTAAGCCTCTATGGAAGTAACTAGGGACATGTGTCTCATTGAATGAGTAGGTCTATTTTCTCTTTTCTAGAAATGATTCCCTTAGATCGTGACCTTGATGAGGGGTCGTAGAAGCCTGTCGAGGAGGTATAACTTAGTTATCTTGCCTGGGTGGTCATGACGCATTGCGCTGGGGCACCTGCTGATTTTGAGGCGGTCGCTGCTGGGCTGTAGGCAGTGCCTGCGGTGGCGGTCCTCTACAAGGTTGCATAGGTAGCTCCACTGGAAATAACTCTAATTTTATGGGGGAATCTATTTTGGCCACTATGGCAAGCTCGACCCTAGAAGCCCTTCTTGTGGGGATTGTAGGAGGTAACAAACATCCCTTCTTAGCTTGATGTAAGGATTCCGCTAAGTGCTGACCCTTATCATAGAAGTCTTGAAATCCCCTAGGATAGATCTAGGTGATCATAGAGGGAACCAGCTCTATCCTAACATTTCCTACACACATCATAAATAATTTCTCCCAAGTCAGTGGCATGTCAAGAGAATACGTGAGTCCTTTCCACCAGGCAAAAAATTCGGTGATGTGCTCATCAGGCCTATGCTTGAATCTAAAGAGGTACGCGATACTCATTTTCTGCATGGTAGAGCTAAAATGGAAGATGAATTGCCTACGAAGGTCCTTCTATCCAGTCACTGATCCGATGGGGAGTTGGTTGCACGAGACAAAGGTAGGTCCTTCCAATGTCTGCAAAAAGAACCAGAGTTTAGTGACTTCCTACTGTGATAAAGTTCCCAACATGGGGCCATACATTGAGGTAAAATGGGACAGGTGTTGTGGCGGGTCCCCTATCCCATTGAAGGGGGAGAAAGTGGGATTTACAAAACTTGGGGGTGCTATCATATCATACACCCACACCGGATATGGCTTGCTATAAGGTGGGAGTGCCACCTATCGCATTTCCAATGCCTCAAGGAAAGCAGTGAGTGTCGCCACTGGATCATCTGGATGGGGGTCCCTGTCTTGATGGGGATCCCTAACCACGAGTGCATTGGTGGGTTCTTCAACATGGCAAGTAGGCCCATCGGCTTGTAGAGTGGCAGGTGGCATGACCCTCGAGGTAGCTGGGGGAACCTGAGCTGGGTCCCTTTGTTGTCACGCCGTTCTAGAGGGTTTGGCGAGATATACATCAACCTCTTGTAGTATGTTCCATCTTCAACCCTGTCTGCGGGGGCAGGATGGTCAAGGTCACCTAAAGGTAGATTGTCGAGGGGAAGTTGTTCCTTCTCTTACTGTCGTAGCCTAGTATTATCATAGTTTGGTTGTCGCTCTACAATGTGATCATCTAAGAGACCGTAGACCAAATTTTTCTGTTCGGAAAGTTGCTAACACAATTCGGCCTTTTAAAAATCTTCCTCCGTCTTCAGCACTGAGGAGGATGGGTCGAAGGGTTTGGTGGCTCATACATGATCTTTATCCTTACCGAGATTCTGGCTTAGGACTAATTCCTCAGTGGGCGCTGGGAGACCCACCAGTTTTCTATGTTGGCGAGTAAACATTCCTGATGGATCCAATAGTGGTGGTATGCCCTCAGGGGTAAGGTCCCCGTCAAGTAGCTCTCACTCATGTTTCTCTTCCACTAGGCTGTCCATATTGACCATGACTCTGCCCGGGGTCATACCTCAATATTACATGGTAGGTCAGGCTGCCGCCGGATAGGACTGAAGAGGAGGGAAACATACTGTCCCCAATCATAGATATGTATGTGGGGGGGGGAATACTCCTTGATAATATTGCAGAGTACCTTGAAACTCTAGACGCATCTTTGCTGGAGGGACTTATGGAGACCTGGTTACTTAAGGGACTGGGCCACAGGGAGTGCTTCCAAATCAACTAGATGACATTTCTCACTAATGTATTTCAAATACCCTTGGATCCTGGGGTAAAACACTTTCTAATAAAGAAGGAGAAAGTGTATTTCCCAGAGGGTTTGACGAAAACACTCAACTTCCTCTGGGGTCAGGGATTCCGGTGTGTAGAAATTTGCCGCTGCCACAGGCCAAAACATATCAAAGAATTGGTCTGATACGAGGATATTCTGTAATCTCCTTATCTTGGATCCATGGTTTGGTCCTTCATTACCCCACTAGTTAACCAGAGGTGGCTGAGGTACGGGTATTTGTAATGAAGCAGACCATTGGGATGGTAGGCTGGCTGGTGGAGATTACGGTGAGTGAGCTGACAAAACGTCACATCTCGGGCTATTCTCCGAAGAGTGAAGTGACTTAGCCACTACATCATGGTAGGACGGGTTGAAGACTATAGTTCTTGACATAGAGACTAGGGCAACAAGTGATGTATTGTGCTACTGCTCGTCTGCCATTGTTCTCCAGAATAGATCTCAGTGATCTCTAATTGAGGTATAGAGTGCTTCTGGTGACTTCGGTGGTGATTACACGATCATAAGTTATGGGGTTGCCAAATTTTATTCCTCCTAGATATACCTACGTAGGGAGGATGGAATCCGATGGATCTCTCATTCTGAGAGTACTAGGATGATGCGCCTCATTTCTTCCCCATCCCCTAATTCGGAGGATAGAGGGGAGAATTCCTGCCCTAAGTTGTACTCTACTTCAGAGTCTGAGGAGTGGACTTCTTTGATATCTATCTGAGCCTTACAAGAATTCCATTTATGGTGGTGATGACCCGCATTACTATCCCTAGATGGATTTTTGGGATAGGGTATATTTCTAACACGAGGATGTCCTTCGGCTGTACTAGTGTTGGGGCAGAGAGGGTTTCCGCCTGATTAATCCGGGGTGGAAGGAGCACCGGGACATATATCAAAGTGGACAAGGGGAGGACCTCTGTGGGTAGCACTGGAGTGGGTTTGACCTCTGATGAAACTGGTATGAGCCTGGGGGGACATCTATTCTTGTTTCCCCTGGTGACATCAATATGAGGAGATTCCTCGTACTGGTGGAGCTGAACATGGGTAGGACCTTCGTGCTGGGCACTGGTGAAGTGAAACCAGCCCTCACTCTTCTAATTACTGGGGTGTGTAAGACCTTCACCAGCTGCTACAACGACACGGGGAGGGTCCCCGCAATGGAGAGTGACTGGATGTGCAACTTCCCCATACCAAGGGTCTATGGCAGGAGTAATGACTCTATATCAGGTGTAGTGGGCACGGGAGAGACTTTTGTACTGAGTGTCACCACTATGGGGAGGACCCTCATTTTTATTGAAGGTGTCTTGGGGAAGACCTCCATGTCGAGCCTGAAAGTGGATAACACTTTTGTTCTCCTTGGTAGTAGTATGGGGAGGACCTCTGTACTGGGTGGCATTATTGCGGGTTAGCCCACGACGGCCACTGCCTGTGCTAGAGACTAAGAGAGTCGACCCAGCCTTCCCGTGGGGCAATTGGGACCTTGGTCCAAGTCGACCATATGAACGTCCCTACTCGGCGTACACAGGGAGTTGATGATATGTTTTAGTGGTGGCTTGCGCTACACCAGCCGCTGTCGTTGACACCCCTTGGCAGACATCCTCTTCGGCTTACACCTGATGCTAGCGTCAGGTTAGATGGACCAAAGCCCGTGGTGTAGGTACATGGCTTACTTGCTCATCAGCTGGTAATATTGGGTGGCGGCACTGAAGCAGCCTGGTGGGAGCCCTTACTAGGAACCCCTGGGATGGGATTCTGGCTGGGATGACCTGGATATCCCCTACCTCATCGGTTTAAGGAAGAGAGTCATCGAGACATTTCTGGGAGAGGCTCCTAAAACGATTATATGTTGGAGTGGGGAGCAGTGGATCCCTGCGCGGCCCTTGGGGGCATCATTGATGAGGAGGAACATATTCCTCTAAATCCAGGTGGGCCACATCCTAAGTTAGGATAATACCCCCTCCTCGTATCGGTGTACAAGGTCATTGATCACCCTTTTTTGGATGAACTCTGAGGGAGATATGAGTCAAAGGTGCCCAGTGTTCATGGCCTTGAGACCATCATAGAAGAGGTAGAACTGCACTGGTACTGCCCCTGTGTCGGTGTGCAAGTGGTGATCAAGTTTTGGGTGTAGTAACTTAGTTTCTGAAAGTAAGGAGATTGTCTCATCAGTGCTGAAAGAAAAAGGGAATCAACGACCAGTGTCCCAATGAAATTCCATCTTCCAAGGATGGTAAGATGGATCCACACTGACAACGTCATAGACTGGGATATCCAATGTTTTGACTGCCCCAACTTCCAGTGAGTTTCACACCAGGCCCGCTATTTGCTTGGCGGGACCCAACAACGGATAGCTGGATCCGGTGACACGCTAATCCACTAATGTCTCAAATGATACTCATCTTAATATTTAAGAGAATGTGTTCATGTTGGGTTCACTATTTCTATTTCTGATGCTTTCATTGGGGCACACACATTTGTCTTTTTAGACGATGATGAGGCTATTTTTTGCCATGCATTCTCGCTTTCCAAAGGCGGGCGGCATCTATTCCTTATTGAGGGATGTTTCCTCCTTTATCCAAAAGGGATGATTGGTTTTCGGTTCTTTCTCCCATGGATTATTCCTCAAAACTCATTACCTAGTCTGGGTCTCCCTTAAAGATTTAATACATTGTTTTTGAAACTCTTCCCAGTGCCATATCTTTATGGATTCCTGTTGATTACACCAGTTCTATCAGGACATTCCAAGGGGTCAAGTAAGAGAAGTAAACTTTGGTCAAATGAGTAGTCACGTTGGGAATCACTGGTGTGTATGGATGCTGGGATACTAGAATTTATAGGTTTATTTCCTTTAATATACGGCTTCCCGAGGGCGTGGAAGCTTGAGCCATCCCACGTAGGATGTAGGGAATCATATGTCATAGGCTTATATCTAAGGTTTTCCTTGGATTCTCATGTTTAACATAGGGTATCCCACGAGATTAATGTCTAGAAGAGATGGATCAGACTAATCAAAGAACAGGTTAGAGTGGATCAGATGGTTACAAACCCTGTAGGGAACACTGATGTTAGGGCCAACGTGTGGTTAGCTTCCCGGTTGTTGTTAAGGGAAATAGAAAATGAGGTGGCCTGATCCCATCGGGATGTGGCGGCCCAGGTAATAATCAAGTTGGATGATGGAAGGATTAATGAAGTAGGTGGATAATGAGATGGAGTCGACCTGAGGATGTTGGTGATGTTGGGATTGAGTCTCTAAGAGACCTCCTATGTATCCTCGTGGCAGGGAATCCAAGTCCTCGTAGTTCATCTGACGATGGATTACCACCAATTGGGGATCTCAACAGCTTATTGTCGGATGGTGGATCGCAAAGGCTTACCACTGGATAGGGTCACAATGGTTTACCATTGGATGGGGTAGCAACGACTTACCACTGGACGAGGTCGCAACAGCTGACCACTGGACGGGGTCATAATAGCTTACCACTGGACGGGGTCACAACGGCTCACCACTGGATGGGATCAAACCTCAGGGAGGCTTTATACGTACCTTATCTAGGAGACAAGGATCAAACCCACGTAGTTTCTATGGGATGGGGGTCAGTGGATCGAGGTGGAGGAGGACCTGGGGTCCAATGGTTGTTGGGATTGAACCTCAGGGAGGTGTCCTACGTACCTTGCCTTAGCAAGGATCAAAGTCCACGTAGTTCGAGAGGGTACAATGACTTACCACTGACTAGGATAACAATGACATATCGCTAATTGAGGTCCACATTTTAACGTCATGCAGGATGAGGGTGATCCAACATGAAGGAGGACCTGGGGCCCAGATAGGTGGTGGGCTTGAACCTCAGAGATCAGTACAACATAAATAGGGTTTAGTGGTAGTTTTGTGGTGGCGGTTCACAAAACCATTGCTAAATGTTTTCTAAAAAAGGTTTCATGGCATTTTTTAATAAACCGCCGCTAAACCCATGTTTTTTTTTAAAAATCCTAACCCTTCCCTACCCTGACCACCATTTCCCTCAACCCTCATGACCCCTCGCACTCCCTTCTTCCTGCAACCCCCCCGGGTGATCCCGTGACATCTCTGGAAAACGCGACCTCTGTCTCCAGCAACCCCGCGACCAGCGTCTATGGTGGAGCCGACGACCAGCGACCGGCAGCCCCGGCGACCCGCGACACCCCTTTTCCTGGCGACCCTTCTCACTACGACTGCGACCCCAAAGTAAGTTATCCATTGTGGTAACATTTTTCATCTTTTTTAACAATATTTTTTCAATTTAGGTTTATTATTTGATAAGAATGTTTGTTACTCCAAGTTTTAGTATGTTAATTTGAAAAAAATTGTTAATTTGATACCTAATTCATGTTTAATTGAAATTTTTATTCCATGTGTTAATGGAATTGGATATGATTTTACAATATTTTCAGGGATTTTCTTGATTTCCCTTATTGATAATTCAATTTTCCAACTTTTTAAGGGTGGTAGAGAGTTCCTATGTTATAATGGATTCAATACTTCCCTAGAAGTCCTTTAATATAATTATTGGTAAATAGTGTTTCCCAAACACTAATGAGTGGTTGGGGAAATCTAAATCTTGAAAACAAATTTTTCTTTAAGAATTTCATTACTAATTCTTTGGTGACATTAGTGGTAGCTTCAACTTCTACCCATTTAGAGATATATTAAATACCAAAAAGGATATAGAACATTCCCTATGAATTGGTGAGTGTCCCAGAGAAATATATTCCCCAAATTTTGAAGATTTAGATATCCAAGATCTGGTTTTGGGGTATTTCATTCCTTTTTCCAATGCTGCCATTTCGTTGGCACCGGTCATAGCTCTGAAAAAAAATTATAATATCTTTTTGAAGTGTGGGATGAAAAAGTAAACGTGGTTGTATTTTTTCTAATGTTCATTCTATTCCATGATGCGGTATAGTTGGTGAATTGTGAAATATGTCTAAAACTCTTTGGATCTCATCTTCTAGGATCCAACATCGCATTAATCCATCAATGCTCTTTGAATTTGTCAAGGGGCCCTGATGAATGCACTACGCCTAAAGAATAAGGATGATGATACATCCAAAAATAAGAATGAAAGAATGAAAAGATAAAGGGGTTAGTGAGGAAATCCAAGGTTTGTGTCGATGTTTCCTATTCCTAATAATATTAAAATATATCCTAGAAATAGAGCAAAAAAAAACACACCAATGCACATCATTTAATTATCATGGGATGCAGTCATATTATAATTTCTTTCTACCCCAATCTACACTTTCTACAATGAAGTAGTATAGTTATAATGTGCGGTCGAACCCATGGAGAATGTTTTGGTGGGAATGAAACTTGGACTTTGAACCCTTTTTGTATAGTTCCTCGTGAGATGGATTGAGTTTGGGATTTGATTAATTATATTGTGTTTTTTTAGGATTTAAGAGGAAGGTAGAGTTCAAGGTAAATTTTTGGGTTCATGTAAAAAGTATTATCTTGATCCTAACTCAGAATAGTCTAACGGCATAGGCTGCAAAGCTGTGCATAGAGAAATAGTTGTTCATGGTGAAAAAAAAAATATCTATATAAGATTTAACTATTCCTTGCCTTGGATATAGATAACAAACTAAATGCATTAATACTAACTTCTATGGAATAATATATCACATTAAAATGTAAATAGCCTACTCTACTCCAATCAGGTTTGGTCTATTCCTTTAAACATATCTTGGTATGTTTTTTCAAAAATTATTTAATAAAGAGTTATTATATAACCTGGTTACTTGGATTAGGGTTACCAAGTTACAATTTATATATTGAATAAGTTTATACCACCATGATTCCTGAAACTTACTCTAATTATTTTAGTTGCTCATGATTGTAATAATCAATATTAAAGAAACAATTTTGGTCATGCTTGGAATACTAATAAATAAGTTTTAATATGAAATTTCACAATTGAGGGTTCAAGAATCAAGTAGTTATCAACCAAAACAGCTATTAAATCAATAAATCACATACTTGAAACAACAAACAAGTAATAACGTATGGTGAAGTAGCTGTCGAGTGAAGAGTTAATGTGAAATTAATTTCAAATGGTGAACATTGATGAATTAACTGAAGATTGTGTGTAGTACAATCAACAACAATTTGGTTTAATCAAAATGGTAACAAGGGACTAGAACATTGAACCCTTTCTATAGGATTCATCAAGAGATTAATTGAGTCTGATATCTGAATAAATCTATTGAGTTTGGATTTGGATTTATGGAGATGGTATGGATCAATTTTAATTTTGGGATTTAGGTAAAAAAGGATAATCTTGATCCCAACTTGGAATATTCAAATGGATTAGGCTAAAAAACCGTACATAGAGAACAATTTTATCATGGTCAAACCAACTAGATATATATAAGATTAAAATAATCCTTGGTTCATATATAGCTAAAAACCTAGATAAATTAATCCTGTCTTATATGGAAGAATGTATTGCAGGATAATGGTCATAGCCTACTCTAATCTAATCATGTCAAGTTCATTCATTTAAACTTCACGTGGTTAGGGCTTCCAAAAATAATTGAATGAATAGTTTTTATGTAACATATTTACTAGACTTAGGGTTACAAAGATAACATTTATAGATTCGTTAAATTCAAAACTCCCCTAATATCAACCACTAACCTAATCGCTTTAGCCTCTCATGATGGTAATAATCAATAATAAATAAACAATTTAAGACATACATAGAACATTAACAAGGAAGATGAAATAGAACAGTTCCCAGTTAAGGGTTCAAGACTCAAGTAGGTCACAATCAAAATAGGTAATAAATCCATGAACAGCATACTTGAAATAATAAAAAATTATGACCTTATAGGGAAGAAGATGTTGAATGGAAATAAAAATGTGAAATAGATGTCGAACAACAACATTGATGAATGAATTGAATAAAACATACAGATAAATTATTGAAACATTGGTTTAATCAAAATAGTAACAAAAATTATATATATTTTAGTTGGTTGTGTAATAAGTCAAAAAACAATAGAGGAAAAGAGAAAATTGTGATGAAATAATGTTATGTGTTGTTGTATGCACGCTGGAAAGTTAATAGTGAGGATATTACATGACGTGTAAACTTCTCACATATTATAATATCTATCCATGGTTTTATCTGAATTTATTTCTCGTGTGAATCTATACATGATTCTTGTAGTATTGGATATTTAACTCATCTCATGATGTGTACCTGAAACTCATGATATGAATCTTCTCACGTCTTGAAATTTAATTAGGAAGATGCCTTTGAATCTTACATGACGTGTATTGTAGATTCACACTGGGTAATATTTTCATGAATTTTAATTTCTTTAGGACTTGATTTGAGACTTTTGACATGTCTTAATTGATTCCTACACGTCGTTTAATTGATTTTCATGACGTTTAATGATCAATTTTGGCCATTTTTCACGGATTTTCCTTTGGAGTCTTGGAAACCAATTCTCTACAATAATGAACACATTCATGGTGAATTATCATGTAAAAAGCAAATAATACATAATTAAATGACTCCAAAATGCATATACGATTATTTCCTATCAATGAGAACTTCCAAGGTTGAAAAATCCCCCACAGATTCGATGTTTTTTGATCAGGGATGGAGTACTTCCAAAAAAAATTAGTGATGTATCTTTCATTGTTGATAAATAGTATGGGATAGAGATTTATTCATATAAATTTGAACTAACGTTTCTTAGTTTGGCAGATGCATTTGATAAAAAAATATCTGCTATTTATTAATCATTTGAAATATTCACCTTACATAATATTTGTTTATAGCCAGTACTTTTCTTTTTTATTCTACAATAAATTCAACATTATGGGTTATATAACATGATTAGTATAGTGATTCAAAATAATAAATTCTTAATTTTGAACTATGGATATTTTTCACCAGATAAATGTTATCTTTTTTATCCAAAATAGGGATTCCTTAGGTGTTTGATGTCCTTCCCTTGATAAGATGTTAGATTATATTTGAACAACATATTTTCTCTCAAAAACGAATTGAAGAAAATTGGTGTGATAATAGAATTTATAGTTGCATCCTTCCAATTTATTTCCCATTTTTGGCTGCATGTGACTTCCACTTCCATCTAAAAAGAACATTATATATATTTTATGGATTATTACAGATATTTGAAGGAAAATTTTGACTTCCTATATAATATTATGAAATACACTAATGATATGAATTGTCTCGGGACTTGTAGAATTCAACATTAGTGTTCCAAGGATGGTATACTCTTTGGATCAGATTGGGAATCAATTTCCACAACTTATTTACTTCCATGAATACATCAAAAAAAACTATGGAAAACAAATATATGAATAAAAGGATAAATAATTCATTTTGGAGTTATCAATGACTTGATGGGTGAACTGAGTTTTTTATAGGCCTTTGAGTCATATCAATCACACTGTGTATCAGATTGACATAAACATATCAAATAAACAAAAATACCTCTAGAATTTTTTTTGAGCTCTCATGTCTTAAATCACTTAAGTTATTTCTTGGAAATACAACTTTGATATGGTTGGTTGTGTATGAAACCATTGAGAAACATCATTCCTCTTTGATGACATCTAATGTCAGGCCTAAACAATCACATAATGTCTCAAGTTTAAAATTCATTATGATCGGTTTCGATCAAATAATGTCTCAGATATTGATATTGTCTCCTATGGACCAGACTTGTTCGGTTGGTCTGAAGTGGTAAATTTGATCAATGAATCATCTTTATTATATTATGCATAATTTATGATCAATGGGTCATATTTATTATATTATATTTCTGTAATCTTACACTATCATATATTTTGTTTAGGAACATTGTGATATACATGGATAAAAGATGGATCACATTATCGAGGAACACACCTCAGTATGTTAAGGGATTGAATGAGTTTTTAGATTTTGAAATTTCTAATCGATCCATTGAAGGGAGAATAAAATGTACATGTCCTGAATGTAAATTCAGAACATGGTTGAAGAGAGATGAAGTTTATGAACATTTAATACTGAAGAAATTCCCTGGTCAATATTTGTGTTGGATTTGGCATGGAGAATCAAACGTTACAGAAATATTGATCACTGATGTTAATCCACAGAATGAGGTCCCAAGTTCATCAACAATGGAAAATAAAATGCAAAACCTCATAAATGATGCATTCATCACTTTAAGACACCACTATCAGCATCAAAACATATCAGAACAACTAGAAGAGGGTGCTACAAATTGCAACATGACAAGTGATATTTTTGAGACTTTAACACCGGAAGAACAAGATTGTAACATATCATTGAATCCCCCTATTGATTCTGTGGAGCCAAATGTAAGAGAAAACTTCACTGAGGAAAATGTGTTTCTTGATTTATTTGATGATGGAAATCAAGAGTTTTATAGTGGGTGTTTGAAATATTCAAATATTTCATTTCTGCTGAAGTTGTACCATATCAAATGTCTATATGGAATTACAAATAAGTCAATTTCCGTGATATTGGAATTGATTTGTGATGCATTTCCTAAAGCAAAAATCCAAGAATCTTTTTATGATATGAAAAAATTTGGTAACAAGCTTGGTCTGAATTATACAAAAATACATACGTGTCCCAATGACTGTATGCTTTATTGGGGAGAGGATTCAAGTAGACAGAATTGCAAGAAATGTTCTTCTTCTAGATGGCAGGAAAAGGGTGATGTTGGAAGTCAGAATGAACATAATTTCATGGAGAAGAAGAAAAGGAACACACCTACAATAGTTTTGAATTACTTTCCTTTGAAGCCTCGATTGAAAAGATTATTCATGTCATCGAAAACCGCTGAATACATGAAGTGGCATTATGTAGATAATAACAATGATTGGTTAATGAGACATCCACGAGATTCCCAATCATGGAAGGCATTTGATTCATTACATCTATATTTTTCAGCTAATCCTAGGAATGTTCGATTGGGATTGGTTGCTGATGGATTCAACCCATTTGGGACTTTGAGTACTAGTTATAGCATTTGGCCATTTTTTTGATCCCTCATAATCTGCCTCGATGGATGTGTATGCAACAAACATCTGTTATCCTTTCGATGATTATTCCTGGAAAAAAATGCCTGGAAATGATATTGATGTATACTTGCAGCCTTTGATTGACTAATTTCATTAGTTATAGAGAAATGGTGTTGAGACATTTCATGCTTCTTCTAAAACAATGTTCAAGATGCATGCTGCTTTAATGTGGACCATTAGTGACTTCCATGGGCTTGGGAATCTTTCTGGTTGAAACACATACATGGGTTTGGCTTTTCCCATTTGTAACTTTGATTTTGAGACTAAACGGCTACCTCACAGTAGAAAATGGTTCTTCTTGTGTCATCGAAGATTTCTCGATGCATATCATAGATTTCGGCTGAACATATCAAAATTTAATGGTTCCAGTGATCGTAGACCACCTCCAAATTTCTTAACTGGTTCTAAAATATTGAAACATCTTGAAAATAATGAAACTGAATTTGGTAAGGTTAATCATTTGAATGATAGTGGAAAACGGGTCCGAAGTGCATCATCAAGCGAAATCAGAACGCAACAATGGAAGAAAAAAAGTATATTTTTCAAACTTCCATATTGGGAATTTAATTTGTTTCAGAATAATCTTGATGTGATTCTTATTGAGAAGAATTTCTGTGATAATTTTATTTTCACATTTCTTAATGATCATGGAAAGGCGAAGGATCATCTCAATGCTCATAAAGACTTACAAGCAATGAACATAAAACGCGATCTCTAGCCAGATGAGAATGAAAAGTATCGTCCGAAAATTTTTGCAATGAAAAATAGGGATAAAGATACATTCCTTCGAATTTTAAATAATGTTAAGGTATCTTATGGGTATTCAAGTAACATATAGAGGTGTGTTGACTTGAAGAATCGTAAGTTACCTCGATTGAAAAGTCACAATTCACATATTTTGTTACAACAGTTACTACCATTAGCATTGCGTACATTATTACCTGAAAAAATTAATGCTGTTGTACTTCAATTATGCATATTTCTCAGACAACTATATGAGAAATCTCTACATCCATTTTAGCTTGAAAACCTCTAGGAGAGGTTTTTATTGACCCTTTGTGCAATGGAGATGATATTTCCTCCGTCATTTTTTACTGTAATGATGCATTTAACTGTGAATTTGGTTGAGGAAGCTAAATTAGGAGGCCCTGTTCATTATCGATGGATGTATCCATTTGATAGGTAATTTATTTATATGTTTTTCAGTTAAGTAAACAACTTTTGGTACTTAATTAAATGCTTAATTATGTTTTTTTATTGCATAGATATCTTGGGCATTTGAAATCATACGTGAGAAATAAAGCTCAACTAGAAGGCTCTATTGCTAAAGGCTATTTGGATGAGGAGTGTCTTACCTTTTCTTCTTGATACATGGATGATATTAAGACAAGATTTAATCAAGTTGGAAATGTTGATGACACATCGAATCAATCTAAAATACATCATAAATCCAATATATTTCCTGCGATTGGCCGATCAGTTGGGAGGACCCCAAATGTGACACTGACTGAATTGAAATTATTACAGGCACATAGATATGTGATGTTGAATAGTGAAATTGGAGATCCATTTATTTAAGAGTTGAGGATACAAACAAAGAGATGAATGAGAGGCCGAACACAAAATGAGAAATATATAATGAAATCTGTTAATAAAGAGCTTGTAGAATGGTTTTCATGACGTGTAAGTTCACAAATATTGAAATAAGTATGAATATTAGTTTGACACATACATTTTGTAAATCTAATAAAGTATATTTCTTTTCTTAGATCATGAATACCGAAAATCGAGTAGAGGTGTCTAATGATTTGAAGCTTCTTGATAGAGGTCCTCTAAAACAAGTTAGAAAGTTCAATGCTTATAATGTGAATGGCATTAGATTTCGTATAGTCGATCGAGAAGTGAGTTTGAAAACATAGAATAATGGTATATTTACATTTGATGAAGTGGAATACTACTGAAAGCTGCATGATATTATGGAATTAAACTACCACAGACATTTTTCTGTGGTTTTATTCAAATGAAAATGGGTCGATATTATCAGAGGTGTTGAAAGAGATTCCTTGTAATTTACTTTTGTGAACTTCTCTCGCTTGATAGATGTTGGTGATCGTGAACTACATGATCCATATATCATAGCATCGCAAGAAAAAAATTTATATTATGTGAATGGTTTTTTCGATGAAGGGCAGAGTGTAGTATCTCATGTAATACAAAGAGATTTTTATGATATGGGTGATGAAGTGGATAATTTGACCTCTAAAATTGAATTTAATCAACAATAGGCAACAGAATTATTTTTCCATCCTGATATTGAAAATAATAGTCTAGAAAGGATGAATCAAGTGGATGAAGTAATGGAGTAGGAAACCAACATGATTGGAGGGGAAAATGATTCTATATACAATTATTTATTTATTCAGCAACCAGTTGTTTCATTTCTATAGTCATTCATTATGATTGTTATATATATTTTGTCTGCTAGTACTGCACATCTATTATCATTTTTATTTTTATTTTCTGCATAATTTTTTTTGAAATATATATTCTAAACTTAATTTTATTTGATTAAATGACAGAAATTCCATGGAAAAAGAGGTATACTATTTCATCTAGTTCTAGGACTGGTGACGATCCATCTGGCTCCCTCCCCACGATATATGAGGCACTAATTGCCTACACTTCTGCACCAACTCCCCCTGCACCATCTCTCACACCATATTTGGATGTTTCATTAGAGGGTGAGTTGTTGAATCCCCCTTCTGGAGCCTCAGCAGTTGGGAAACGACCCGCCCATTCCAGTTCATCATGGGCATACTGGAGTGTCACAGTCATAGGTACAAATTTTAATTAAATACATTTATTACATTTTGTTTATACTAATTGTTTACTCATTGAAGATGACAAAAATACAACCATGAAGAAGAAAATAAAAAGTAGAGATCTTTGGAATATGACTGGCGAAAAGATAGTCTTGTCATTTGATTCTTTAGGGGTCCCAATGGATGACGCCGCAGGGTTACATGGCCAGATTCTAGGCCAGTTGGCAGCGGAGCCCATTTCCCTTCCTATTTCATATGATGATTGGAGACATATTCCTCCACGCTAGAAAAATGAAGTTTTTTATTCTCAAATAAAGGTAAATTTATTACATTATAGTTTAATTGAATGACATGTTACTAATATGTTCAAAATGAATTTCTATATATAGATGTTCTTTCACTTCATAGTTGCTGATGTGATAGCACAAAAGTGGATGTTGAAAAATCTAGGTAAGAAATCGAAAGATTTCAAATCGAGATTGTGGTGTGATGTCAACGATACCTCGTTGACTGTGCAAAAAATGTATGAGAAGCAACCCAGTAGGGTACCGAAAGAACGGTGGAATGTTTTTATTGACATACATCGTGATAAGAAGCAGATGGTATTGAAATATATATAATTATATTATCCCAATTTTACATTTATACATGTATATGAAGAGGAAATGACATTGAATACATTAATATTAAATTCCATTTTATTTATTTCAGGATCTCTCAAGAGAGAGTGCTTCAAACCAGGCTAAGCAAGTCATCTATCACACTACGGGCTCAAAATCTTTTCTAGAAGACGAACGACATTGGTAATATTTTAATTAATTTAAATATTTATAATATAGTATTATCTATTTAATATTTTGAATTTTTGATTTATCTTTGCTTAATGCAGTTATAGAGTTTAGGGCACGAAGCATCCCGAAGTGAACTGTGGTTGGATGTTCACAAGAAATCAGACGGAAGTTTTGTTAATGATCCTGCTAAGGAAGTTGGGGTATGAAGTAAATTTTTTATTATAATAACTTATTATCAGTTTTTACTGTGTTAATATATATTTATATATTACTTATAGGTAAAAATTAATGAACTATGGGATGACAATCATGCGTAGTCCTACTCAGTCTCCTAGGATGACCCGGTTGGTAAAGTCCTAGGGAAGGAGCATCCGGGTAGAGTGCGCGGGATGTGTTTGGGACCCGTACCATCTGAGGTTTTTAGAATTCCACCAAAGATGGTAGTTTCATCTATTCTTGGATTTATTCATCCCATTCCTGGGGTTTCTCAGAAAGAGATTGTTTCTCTATGAAACACAATTCACCAGCAGGGGGATCAGATATCTGCTTTGCAGAAAGAGTTGATTGAAATACATCAGCATATGAGCAGATATGCCCTCAGTGGTAGTGCATCGACTGGTGGTGTGCAGGTAAATCACAAAAAAATCAAAATTATTTAGTTTTCTAGCTTTCATTGGTTTTAAGTTTTAATATAAATATTCAACCGTGTTTAATTTTCAATATAATGTTCTTACAGGTGACAGCAGAAAGTGGTGATGAAGGTGGCGAGGGTGACGATCCATCATCGGACCATGAGTAGTTGTATTGTTCATGTGTTGAAAAAATATGGGAATAGTTGGTTTATATATGTACCATTTGGGGAAAATAGTTGCCACCAAACATTTTCATGTCCTAAAATTTCCTTGATTTCTCATGTTTCCTTTTATGTGTTTTATTGATTTCTGATGTTTCTTTTTATGTCTTGATTTCTTGAGTGTGGTATACATCATTCCATTTAGTCCTGTGTTTGAATTGGTAGTCTAGATTTTGAATTACTAGGAGTTAAACCCATTGTTGTTGTATTGAACAAATTGGGACATTTCACATGTTATACTATTTTGAATTTGAACTAAGTAATATTCTCTTATGTTGAGATGGTTTTACTATTTTTTAGTGGTGAGGGGGTATTGGATTCATCAAATGTAAGAGTTTATAGTTTATCAATCCAATTCCATGTTAATTGACTCACATTAGTAATCCCCCTCTTGTAGAGATGTATGATAAGTTAATCTATGCTAAGGATGTTTGGGATGATCCCCAACAAACAACAATTTTAGTGAAAGAGATTCTTATTATTGTAAAGTAGAAATTTAGGATGGAGAAGAAAATGTGTTTTCTCATTTCTTTTAAGGATTGGATCCATATTTTTATTTATTATAGCGGGGACATGCCAACTACCATACACCATCATCATTTACCTTCTCAGTAATTCAGAAATTGTTCTAGATCATATTTTCCTATCATAAATGATAGGGATTATAAATCATGATTTTCCTAAGTGAATTTGAATATATCCTAAGACCTTAGGCTGACAATCATTATATCCATATTTTCAATGGGTGGATTTTCCTAGATTGGGTTATGCATTTAGGTATTAGTGTCAGCACTTTAGTGATGATGGGGAGACTTGTGGTAGAAAATACCACAATTTGGTAGTTTTGATCCTTTCACATCTTTATCAACTCTAGGGAAACATCCAATAAGGTAGAATTCCTTACATTACTAGGGGTAGTCTCTAGTTTTTGTTTGGTTTGATAGAGGAGAAGTTTTGTTGTTATAAATATTAAAATTCTACTAGGATCCCCAATGCTTCATCTCTCCCAATTCTTTTTGAATATATCGAGAGTTCGGACCATGTCACAAATCCCCAATAAGGTTAAATATGAAATGATCCCATCTTTAATCTTCGATTTTATCCCTTTTCATGCACCAATTGGGCTGATTAATGATATCTATAGTGGTTCCCTTGATGAAAGGTCGTACATAATCTATCTTTGGGAAGGGGTACTTGAAGCCACGATGGATGATATAATTATTTTAAAACCTTATACAACCTAAGGATTCAATCATTATTTTTATTTCACCCTAAGTGTCACCCCTCTTATTTTGTCGAACCATTGGAGGAGTGACAGACTATTGTCATCCATTGATTTTGGATAATGCCGACATGTGAGAATATCGAAGCTAGAATCATACATCCACTTTCTGATGCTCATGCCTTCCTTTACCAAGATTATTCCCAAGAGTGTGTAACATATTGACTCTATGGTGTGATAAGGAAGTTATTCCATCATGTGGATAGTCATTTTTCCTCACCAGCATCATTTTTAGCGGTGACGATGGAGATGATCAAAGATCTGGGTGAGAAATCAAGAAAGCAAACTCATTCTAGTGATGACTACCCTAATGGTGAAACAGACTTTATTTATGAAATTAATCTTACATCATAGGCTACATATGATATTCTTGTTGAGATAAGGTCATAGGAGGCTTATTCTCCTTCTTCCTCATTGAGTCAACTAGTTATTCCTCATCTTTCCACACATACTCCATTAGGCTCACCGGTTGAGGGACAAAATAGGAAACAATTAGTAGATTTATGGCTTGATCACTCATACCCACATAGAAATATTCCACAACCATGGGGAACACATTTATAAATTATTTAATGACTTGGGTGCTGGTGGTTTTGACCGACAACCTCTATATAAAATTATGTATCAAATTGTTTTAACTCAGTATGATTTGGAGACAAGTGAAATATATTTTCATGATCTTAAAGATGAGGATCCTCTTTCTAGGAAGATAAGGTATTCCTTATAGGAATTAGAGCAAGTTCATAATTGGATATTCAAATTATAGGCTCACATGGATTCTTAGACTATACAGATATGGAGATATGAGGAAATCATAGCTCATTAGAGGAAAAATCTTTTAATATCATCATGTTTCTAGAAACTACCTAAAAGAGGGTTGTGGTGTTGATGGATTTGGTCAAGACTCTTTATCATAGAGTGAAATCTAAAGAAGGGGGTGATCGTAACTTCAGTGTTCGATTGACACTTCTTTCCAAACATTTTCTGACATTTCATGTGTGATTGATCATATTTTATCATAGTTAAAACCTTGTAATTCATTCCATTTTTTATGAAACATCAGAGATACTTCAAAATGTGTAGATTCCACCCTTTTTTTAAATTATGAAGGATCAAATTTTTTAGACATTCTACATTATTGTCCCTATTCCATTCATTCACTATATGAATACTATTTTAATACTGCGGTATTTCTGGTTTGGTTTGTCTTTCAGGGCAGTGGTGTAGCGGATGCAAATTTTTTTTTTCTGGTGAGCTTTTCGCGGCAGTTTAAAACGCCGCTAAATGTATATTGGCACATGTTTAAACCGCCGCTAAATAGTGAAAATCTCCACTAAATGTAAAAAAAATTACATTTCGCGGTGGTTTTAACCGCCACTAAATAGTCGCATCATAGGGTCTCATTCTGCGGCGGTTTTCGTGACTTCAGCATTGGTTTGACGGCCACTGGATTTGAGTTTATTCGTGGCGGTTATAACCACCATGAATAAACTGATGTACAAGGCTTATGAAAACCGCCGCTAAACTCAGTAAAACTGCCACAAATGTGGTAGCTATGAAGCTTTTTGTAAACTGCCATGAAATGGAAATAACCACTGCTAATAGATTGTCGACACCGTATTAGTTGGTGGTTTACAGAAACCGCCACCAAACAAAGTAGTGGTGGTTTTAACCATCGCTAAACACAAACAAAACTACGGCTAAATGGAGATTCTCTTGTAGTGGAGGTTTCTTATGTACCCTGCCTGGGCAGGGATCAAAGTTCAAGTAGTTCAGGTGGAGTGGGAGAACTGATGTGAAGGAGATCGGAGCAACCTGGTGTTAGTCGTGAACCTTATAGAGGCTTCCTACGTACCTTGCCTTGGCAAGGACCAAAGACCGCATAGTTCAGGTGGGGTTTTTGGGAGCCGACGTGAAGGGAGTCGGGACCAATGGTTGTTGGGATTGAACCTCGGGGAGGCTTCTTATGTACCTTTCCTTGGAACGGATCAAATTCCACGTAGTTCAAAAAGGTGTTTTGGTGAGCTGAAGTGAAGGGAGTCGGGACTAATGGTTTTTGGGCTTGAACCTCAAGGAGGCTTCCAACGTACCATGACATGGCAAGGATCAAAGTCCACGTTGTTCGGATTGGTGTTTGGGGCTTACACTCTAGGCTGTCCGAAGAGGATTTCATGGTCAATGCTTACTCTAAGCCCATGTAAGACATACTTGGGGTGAAAAACAAGAGGCAGCAAAGACCAGACGATCCCATCTATAATGGTGTGTCTGTGGGAAGTGGATTGGGGCTACACGTAGTTGGCATCCCAAAGAGAAAAAAAGGGCTTACACTTGGTCAGAAGCCCAAAGAGATGGAGATTGGGACTTACTCTAGGGTGGAGGCCTGGGTGGTGACAAAGCCCAGTGGGATAGGGATTTGGCACCCATGAAGAGAGGAGGAGAAGGGGTACTACCTCCTACAAGGAAAGCTAGGGGCTTACACAAGGGTGGTTTCCCTTTCCCTGAGGATGAATGTTGCTCTGATAAAGGGGATGTCATTCCACATGAGTAATGATTTCACTCCTGTGGAGACCAGTGGGTGTAGAGAAAGTCCGAGACGGGGCACCCCGCAAGCAAGGCATGGGGTGATGTCACAATTTAATGTCATGTACTGAGGATGATGGGGCTTGGAATTTTAACATCATGCAACTCGAATGAGTTGGGTTTTCTCCACACCCCTAGTACATACATAACTAATACCCTCCCACCCTTAAGGGAAAGAAGACATCAGCAATGTCGTGGTTATGGGTGTCAAGAGGTGATCCCATTGGGGGCCCATGTTAGTATGGCTGTGTGAAGAATAAATAGTCATTAGCGTGCCTATGCGAAGAAGCATGAGGCGAATCAACTCAATGAGAAGTAACGTCCAATGGACTTTGAAATCACTTCGTGCAAACCTGGAGGGTCACACAGGAAACGTATTTTCATAGCAAGGGAGTTCATAGGTAGAAGCCTTGTGAAGCTCTGGTGCTTCATGAAGTGGAAGGGCTTTGTGAAGGGATGTGCTTCATGAAGTGAAGTTTCCTAGGCTTGGAATATGGAATATGTGCATATGGTAGGATCTCCGCAAAGTGGAAAGGCATTTTCAAAGTAATCCCTCATGAAGCAAAGGTGCCTCACAAAGCAAGGTGTTGTGAAGAAATGTGCTTCACGAAGCACGGTGACCCTGCCTTAGCATGTGGGTCACGTGTGTATGGAGGGTGTTTCGAGAAGCATAAACACTTAGAGATGACTCAAGTCCCTGTGGGGATATCCTTCCTTCACAAAGTCCCATGGGCTTCACAAAAGGCATCCATCTTGGGAGAGGGGTTCAATTAAACCAATGATGGAGGCACTTCTCAATGAAAAAGTACCTTGAGGAGATCATGGTTCGCAGAGCAAGAAGTGCTTTGTGATTTGATAGTTGAGAAGATTAAAGGTTGGATCATCCATCTTTTGGGCTCAAGGGGATCCCAATATTTATAGGCAAGAGGTTCCGTGAAGCAGAGCTCGCTCGGCCTGAAGACAGAGTTTGCTCCGCGGCGGGTCGCGAACATCAAAGGGGTTCGCAGAGCCTCTGTCCTCCTTGATTTGAGGTGGGTCCCAAATGTCAGAGGTGTTCAAGAGCCTCCCACCTCCTTGATCCACGGAGGGGTCTTGAACATCAAGGGGGTTCACAAAGCCTCCTGCCTCCTTGCTTCGTGGCGGGCATGGGGCCATGGGGCTCCACGAATGGTCTTCACGAGGCAGCCTCAGAGACTTCCCTCTTTTTCTTCTTCTTACCAACTATTTGTGCCAACGATATTGTAGATACAATAACCTATATAACTTCATTATATATATATTCTATTATTTTCATGGGTAACAAAAATAATTATCCTCTTCCATCAAATGGGACATGAAATCATCATTCGTGTGTACGACGGACAACATCCTCACAAACTGATGTCATTATTTTTTCCATTACCACCTCTCATAGATAGATATATTGTTGGATTAAATTTTCATATATGATTTTTTATATATTATTATACTTAGTTAATTATTATATCACATATAACTTCTTACTTTCCATTCTATGGAAATACAATAGCATCACTCTTGTATACGGAAGACTTCCACCATGCAAAGCGATGTTATTCATTCACACATTAAATGGAAGGTACTAAGGATGGTTTTAATGAAAATATATGATATGTGTTTTAAAAAAATATTTTTTAATAGTAATATATTATCTATATTTTTCTCTTTGAATCCATCGATAAAATGGAAACTACGATCATGCATACATAGGGACCACCGTCTCCATGAACAATCTATTTCATTTTCTACCTCTAACTTTTATAGACTAATATAAATAAATATACTGAATATGTATTATATTTATTATAAGTTTAAAATTATATATATTATGGATCCATTATCTAATTAATATAACCAAAAAAACATAACGAATTAAAACATACATGAAAAAAACTATTGCCTGAAATGCGACTTTATCAAGGAATTGTTAATAAAAGGGTAACTAAAGGTCATAAATAAATCATATCTAGTATGATATATATAATTATGATTATTTAATAAATTTATAATAATATTCTATTTACTATACAGAAGGATTAAATTTTTTTAAAGGAATTCAACATTTAATGTAAGGGATTTTTCATCTTACTTTTAGATTTGTGAGATATATGACATATTCACCACTTGTATCTTGTATGTGATGTACATAATTTCCATGAATTTATTTTATTTTTTATTCTCATAAAATTTGTGGTTATTTAAATATCCATTTTATGATCTATCTTTCATAGTGTTTAGAGTCTAAATCATACCAAAGTTGTGAGGGATTTTTGTCTCAAATTGTTTTATTTGGAACATAAATTATGTTATCCACCTATCTTATTTTATGATGTGTATATAAAACCCCATTTAAATTTAATATTATGAATTTATTTATTCCTATTATATTATAAGTTTTATTTAATTTTATTCTTTAATTGGTATTATGATTTGAAAGTTACCAAAATGGTAAGGGTTTGATTTTACAATCTCAACATTTATTGAGATTATTTATGTTTGTGCTTATGATGATAAAATATTATGATCAATATGTCAAGAACTTAATGAAAGTTTTTATCATAATATTATTTATTTATAATTCATTTTTTCCATTAAATTTTACACTCTTTATATACTCCATATTCCAAAAGAATTTTTTTTAAATAGAACCAACCTTATTTCCCCCTTCATTTGAAAACACATTTTATTTCATATCTATGGTTTCAAAAAATGATTTCAGAAAAGTTTTTACATTATTCAAAATTTTATAAAATAAATTTTTACCCAAGTTTTAATTTTTATAATTTTTTTTTGAAATAAACCTTCATATTTTTTTAATCAAGGCCTGTTTGGATTTTCTTGAAAATGTGAAATTAATATTTGTTTTAACATGTTTGGGATGAAAATATTTCCCACCATCATGGCCACCAAATATTTTAAATATTATTTTATAATTTTTCATATCTTATTTTCAAAGAAAATAATTTTTAAAATTTATCATTTAAAAAAAAGTGATTTTCAAAGTGGAAAGGATATTTTCCTCAAGAAATGTTTTGAACGACATTCAAATCTTACTTTAAAAGTTTTAAACGATTAATTTCAAAGAAAAGATTTTTTAAAATGTTTTATGTTTTAGAAATAGTAATCTTAAAATTATAAAGGAAAATTTCCACAATAAATGCTTCAAAAAATCATTCAAATACATTTTTCATGTAAGTTGACATCTTTTTATATAACCATTGATTTACTAGGGATATTATATGTGGGAAAAATTATTTTTCTTGATATTAATGGTATATGTTTATGAGGATAAGATGCTTATGAAACCAGTTTCTCTTCCATGGGTTACACCATGAAAATTGTCTTATTAAACATGTTTCTTTTCCACAGGTTATACTATATTGAAATGTTTATGAAACCAATTTCTTTTCATGGGTTACGATATGATGAATTTTTTATGTAGCCCATTTATTTTCATGGATTATGATATAATTAATGTTTTATTATATTTTGGAACACATATATAGGATTTTAATTATGTTATGAGTGGGACCTATATCTCCTCCAAATTCATTGGGTAAAGATTGATATCTCACATGATAAATAGAACAAGAATATGGAGTGAACCCTAATAAGTAATGGTATTTTTACACTATGATAGTCATGGGAGTGAAACCTGATTACTAAGATGGTTTTAGGAGTAAAACAATTATAATATGATTGTATTGTAAATGAAACTTAATTGCTATGTAAATGATATTCTTTTATTTATTGTATTCCACCAATCAATATCGTATTCCAATATTATGTTATCAAGGATTATGTTCTTTCATTACATTTTGATTCATATCTTATGAACTTCCATGATTTATTCCATGACTCACTTTTATGATCTTTTATATATAGGATATGGTTTTCAAATGTTATTCTCATGTTCTAATACCCTAATCCTTATGATATGTTGATATCTCTCTTGTTTAACCATATTGAGCATCTAAGATGACCCTTTATTATGTTTCATTTCAATTAATTATAATTAATGATATTAATTATGGTATTTATAATAAGAAAAATATGTTGGAATATCTTTATGGGATATGATTAAAATATTTAATGAAATAATAATATTTTCTCCATTTTCCAAAGTCACTGTACCTTTATGATCCTTAAGTGTTTGTTTGTGTAAGGTGATTAATATTCTTCTAAAACGATGTAATATCTATGTATGAGAAATTTTTAGTCTTTGCATCCTTACAGTGAAATCAAGGTTCCATCATCTCCAGAATATTAATAATTTCATAAGTATAATATTTAATAATTATTTAATATTTTATAACAATTCATATAACATGGTGATGAATAATTAATTACATCACTTCATGGAGATGGTAGTCCATACATACACAGGAGTTATGTTTTTCACTTTTCAATAGATGGAATGATAGAATGGTAAATAATAATTCACCTTTATAGAATAATTATAATATCATAAATATAATGTGTATATATATATATATATTTACATATATTAAATCTATTATAATATCCAACCACAAAATATGGTTTTCAAAAATTAATCATATCCCAACATGGTGACGGTAGCCCACACGTACACATGAGTGATACTTTCACATCCCATTTCATGGATAATAGTTGGTAAGTGGTTATTAAAAAATAAAAAATATATATATAATTATTTTGATAATTTGGTTTTTATCATGTTTTTCTAGAAAAAAATTGTTTATAGATAATGGAATAAGAAATAAAATTGAAAGAGCGTGGTAAAGATTCATACCTCTTCTTTGTGAGATCTCATTTGGCTTACGTGTTAATCCTTTTAACATTGATCTTTGAAGAAGAATAGGGGAAAAAATATGAAGGAAATTAATCTAATAATTCTTTCATGTAGGTAATGGATAATATATAATGCTCAAATACTGTGAACAAGGGAGGAAAAGAGGGTCCCTTTTATAAGTTAGAGAAGGGACACACATAGAATTATTTAAAAGATTTCAATAATATATGGTCACATTCATGAGAATGTGAAAAAAATGACAATAATTTTAATATAAGATAATATAAGGTTGAAAACTATTCAAAAAACGATCATGGTTGTTTATGTGTAATCATTACACTAATCTCTCAGTTTAACCCCCATTACACCTATTTTCACTTTAATTGTACTAACAAAATTTAATTTCATAAAATTCATTTTGACCAAAATATAAGTTTAAACTATTAAATTATATTAATTATAAGGACTAAAGATATGGAATCTAATTTCTAAGATTCAATTTCAATCAGCGGAAGAATGGAATTTTTAAAAAAGCTTGCAACGCTCTTCGAAAACTCGTTTTTTGATAAATTCATTTTTAATCATAAAATAGAACTTAATTACATTCCTTACCTTTTAAAAACAAAATAATTAATGTAAAAATATATTATTGAATATATATTCTCTAAATTTATTCTAAAATATTAATCAATACATATTTATTTAATTTATATATAAAAAACACATTGCGCATGAAAAAATTGTTTTTAGAAAGAAAATTAAACCCAAAAATGAACTTATACCAAAATCAAAAATCATTATGATTCTAAATTAATTAATTATATTATTTATAATTAAATGATTCATTTGCTACTTTAATATAAAATTAAAAACATAATGGTTCATTTAAACTGTTTGATTTAATTAAAAGATAAAGCAATTTTATAATAATTGTTATTTTGTACTATTTACAGAAAAATAATTATTTATAGAAAATTGTTAAAAATTATACGTAATAAAATATTGAAATTCTAATTTAAAATTTTATCTTAATTCCCTCAAATAAAATTTCTAAAATTTTGCAAATTAATTGTAATTTTCATACACAAAATTCAATGAAAACCATTTTCGAAGTAAACATATTTTTGAAGCATAAAATAACTTTACTGAAAATTGAATAATTATTTTTTATGAATTAATCAATAAATGTGAACTATTTAAAACCCTTGAAGCTATTTTTTATAGTGTTATTATTATTATTTATACCTTCTAATTTAAAGACTATGTTTTAAAGGATTATTATATCACAATTCATTTAGAGTCGGGGTTGTGTGTAAACCAATATATCAAACCCCAAAATTTTATTTCCATGAATATAAATATAAAATCATGGATTGTTACATTAAATTCCAATTAAAATTAATTTATCCACTAAAATTATATCACTATAATGTAAATTAATGAGGATATAATTAATTCAACACATCCTTGGGTTCCCATATTTCTTCATCAAGTTTATGATTCCTCCAAAAAACATTAACCAGGTGAGTAGTTTTGATCCGTAGAAAATTATATCTGTAATTAGATATTTCTACAAGTTTTTGTTCATAATAAATATCAATATCTACTCATAAAAGCTCTGATTTTAGTACATGTGAAGGACTAGGTAGGTGCTTCCATAAATGTTTTACAGAGAACACATCATGATCTTTGGAGAGGTTTGATGGAAGCATTGAGTGATAAGTTATAGTACCAAATCAATAAACAATATCAAATATAAAAATATAAATATGTATTATATTTACCCTTTTAAAATATTATAAACTTTTTCTAGGGAGAAATTCACAAAATTACCATCTCACTAACTTCAAATTCTAGACCATGTTGATGATTGTCAATATAACTATTCTATCAACACTAAGCTTCCTTGATGTACTATTGAAAGGGTCTAATATTATCAATAATTTAATTTTCTAGATTAAGTATCAATATATTTATTTCTAAAATTCATCACAACAAGTCAGAGTTCAACACTTATTTCTATAGATGGCTTCATCGGGATCTTTCTCATACTTGAGTGAAATATATTATTGTAAGAAAACTCAACTAGAATAATGAATTAATATAGCCTCATTTAAAAAATACATAATAGGATATAAAAATTTCCTTCATGGTTTTTATGGTTCTCCAGGACTTACCATGGGTCTTAGGATGATAATAATTACTAAAATACAACTCCATATCAAGATATTACATAATAACTCACCAAAACATTAAGGTAAACCTCAGATCTTGATCAGATAAAATAGAATGTGGTACTCCATGTTACCTTATAGACTATATAATATATATGATTAATATGATAAATATATAAATATTATCTGATAGTAACGAAGTGTGCTAAAATTTTAAGGTGATTAAATATTACCCAAATACTAAAATTTCCAATTGATTTTTTAAAGAGTTCGATGAAAAAATATACTGTGATGGTTTCTCATTTCTATTTTGGCATGGGTAATGATCGTAACATACCCTTATAATTTTTTCTCTCATAATTAATATGATGACATACCAAGAAATAAGAGACATACTTTACAATATTTTTTTTTCATATTTGTCCAGAAGAAATACACTTTTATATCTTTATATATATTCATAATTCAATGATTAATAGATAATTGTGACCTATGATATTCTTCCAATATATCCTTTTTCAAATTTGTTATTGATGGGAAAAATTCTCAGATCCTAAACCATATCATTCCATCACAAATAAGTTAAAATAAAGAATATTTCATGCCTTATTTTTTATCTCTACATCCTCCTTTTGGGCCTCCTTAGTATTTATAGGGAGAGATGGTTTAACATTAACTTGAGAAAGATAATATTTCCCCCCTTCCTTCAATATTTTAATTTCTATAATTTTAAAATCCAAAAATATTTTATATTTTGTGATCCTCATCAAAAATAATCTAG
Organism: Viscum album; assembly: GCA_963277665.1. Classification (NCBI taxonomy): domain Eukaryota; kingdom Viridiplantae; phylum Streptophyta; class Magnoliopsida; order Santalales; family Viscaceae; genus Viscum; species Viscum album. The sequence continues at coordinate 1,317,180,928 of OY728136.1, read as the reverse complement.
AATGATTGTTTCTAATCAAATCAACTGCCACTCTCTTCACTTTACTGGGGTGGTGATATATTGAATAGTCATAATCTTTAATAAAGGTCAATCATCTTCTCTAGAACTTATCTAACTCTTTCTAGGTAAATATATACATTAAAATTTTAAAAATAGTAGATATGTCACACCTTTCTCTATAAATATAATGCCTCTATATATTTACTACAAATATTACCATCGCAAACACAAAATCAAGATTCAGGTAAATTTTCACATGAAATTTATGTTTGAGTGAGTAATAATCTATCACCATATCATTATATATAATAAAACATACCATCCCCTTCTCTAATGCATAACCATAAATCATAAACCTTCTGACTATAGGGTAGTGTGAATATAGGTGCATTAACCATCCATTTCATTATTGTCTTGAAATTTTCCGCACATTCATAAGTCTAAAAGAACATGGCTCTATTTCAGGTTAACATGGTGAGTAGATTATATAGCCATGATAAATACTTAAAAATGAATTGATAATATCCATAAAATCCAATCAAACAAAATATCTCAGTCATAGTAGTTAGTCTAGACCAATGTTTTGCAATCTTCATTATTGTTGGATCCACTAAGATACCCTTTATTGAGATTATATTGCCCAAAAATGAAACTTTTTTCATAAAAAAATTCACACTTAGAAACTTTTTAATACAACTTATCTTTCCTTACAGTCTTTGGGAAAATCCTAAAGTGATCATCAGGAACTTACTTACTCTTAGATTATATAATAATATCATTAATGAATACTACCAAATGATAATAGTGGTAATCTATAAATACTTTATTCATTAAATCCGTTATGATATATTTGGAATTAGTATGATGTAATGGAATCACTATAAATTCTTGTTTCCTATACCACAAATTTAAGGATTTCTTGGGCATGTCTTCACTTTTTACCCTCAATGGATAATATCCAAATCTAAGATCAATCTTTCTAAAATATTTATCTCCTCATATTAATAAGAAAAATTAATATAGGGTATATGATATTTATTCATGGTCATGATCTTATTGTGTTATTAATAATAAATGTATACTCACATTGATCCATCATTCATCTTAATTAAATTAATAGGTGCACCCAAAGGTGATGCACTTCACTGAATTAATACCTTGTCAGTATTCTTATATAGATTCTTCCTCGATTCCTATAACTCAATTTGGGAAATTATATATAGTTTATTTGAAATAGGTTTATCACCATGTTAGAGTTCTATATAAAACTCAACTTCATGATCTAGAGAAAGAATAAGAAACTCTTTTATAAATGCATCAATAAAATCTCGTACAAGAGGAATATATTTTATATTGTGTTTCCCCTAACATATGAGATAAGTACCCCCTTTTAAGAGAAATATAGACCCTCATAGTGGTTATAGTATCCATTATAATTTTATATGTATCCTCACACTGATAAATGATCATATGTAATTTGCGAAAATAAAATGTGACATACCTTTATTTTAAATTAATATGGGATTTATATAAATGAATACATTTTATTCTAAAAATCACATCAAATTCAAATAGAGGGAGAATAAAAAAATTTTCAGGAATAATATTCCAACAAAATTCAATTAGGGATGAATCATAGAGTTGAGTTGTGATCATTGAACCATTAATATTTTTTGCAGATAACTCAACTTCAAATCCTTAAGGATGTTAATTAACATTCCTATATAATGTTAATGATATAAAGCAATTAATATTTCTAAACTCAAATAAGATACAACAATATTTGAGTTTACCCATCACCGCCTCACATTTATCACTCCATCAGTAATCCTTCACTGACACTGAAATGGTTATCATTATAATTAAGCATCATTAACTAGAGTTAGAAATCGTATAATCAAGAAAATCATTCATAGGATATCAAAATCGTTACCCCTTGTTTTCAATCTATGACACTTTAGTTGTATCCTAGGTCATCTATGCTCATCATCTTTTCAAATACCACATAATGGTTCTTAAATAAGATATTAATTAACCTAGAAACATTATTCTAGGGTTTCTATATATTTGTGAAATCTTAGTCCCACTCATTGTGAACATGTGAAAATTTATTTAATGCTCAATTCTCCTAATTCAGAGTTATTACCGTTATGTGCATTTGTTCTAAAACCGAATCCACTAGCTAGTATCCAGACCTGAATAAATTTTATAGGAAAACAACAATTAATTATGTACCCAAAATCCAAATATTATCCTAAGGGTTCTCACTAAATTTTTCACATACTATTTTCTGAGATTATCTAAACCTTGATCTGATACCAACTGAGGTGAACCAAGAAATACTTACTTAAATATTACATCATGTTACAAGAATATTTATTATATATCCTTATGATCAACCCTATAACTGTAATGTTTTATTGTCTTTGGAAACTTCGTTACATAAACAACTGGTACATAAAAGATATACATCATATCCCATTATGTACATCACAACTAGAACCCTTTATAGTCAAACACTTCCTAAAACCTTTCCTCATAACCTAGAAAATGGAAACAAAAGAAAGGGTGAGATTAGATGCACTATAATTGTAAACATCGGAGATATAAGTTAATAACCAAAACTGTTGTAAGATAAGAATAAATGTATTGAAAAATGTTCCTAATATTATAAAATCACAACCAAAAAATCATAGATTATAACCATAAATCATTGAATAATTATTTTTTTGTTCGTAAAAGTTTAATAAAAAAGAGAAAACAAGATCATTATCTATGAAAAAATAACTTTGGAATAATATCATGTCATAATATATTTTCATGATGCATGGAATAATCATAATAATAGATATCTTATGTCAAGTCCACCCACGATGACATTCATCACATGTTATTCTTGGGCTAAACAAATGTGTACCTGCCTCAGTCATGGAATAAGTGTACCCTCTTTTAGGCTGGGAATAAAATCACATGTATCATTTGATCTCATAAAACATTAATCTTTACCAAATAAATTTGAGTTCTATGACAGATCCACCCATCACATAATCACAATTCATTTATATGTATTTCACATGATCATAAAAACATTTATCATTTCATCACAGCTTAACACATAGAAAATTGAATGGGTTTCATCAATATTTTATCATCATAATAATTAACTATTTAGGAAAATAATAAGGATGGTATCATAAGATCTTATCCACATTTAAGACTAATTAACATCAAAATATGTTAACCTATATTAAAAAATACCTTCAAAAATCACTAGAATATTTCTTGATTAAAAGATCCTTTTAATTTTAAAATCAACTAAAATATAAAAAATTTAAAAATATTAAAGGAAAAAGATTATTTTTAAAGAAACATGGATACTTTTATGGAATATTGAAATAAAATATACACTATAACAGTGGGAAATTATTTTCATGTGGTGTGTGTTAAAAAACCCTTTGACATTTTTGGTAAAAAATAAAAAGTACCACATTCACAAAATGAAAAAAAATCCTTTTAAAAAAAATTGTATAATGTTAAACAATATTAAAAATAAATTATAAAAATCATTGGTAAATAATTAAAATATTCATGAATACATTTATAAAAATTATTAAAATAGAATAAACAAATTCTTGACCGAAAAGAGAAATATTGTTTGTTTTCCTTAAAAACATTATTTTGGTCCCTCGAATATATAAAGAGAATAAAATGAATGGAAAAATTTAATATTCATAAATAAATAGTGGATAATAAAATAACGAATATTTAAAAGATATATATCATATAATTTCATCAATGTAAATTTAACTATAAAAAATCGCGGTAAAAAGTGAGATTGTAATGTAAAACACTTACCTCAAGTTCTACTTTCTTTATATGTGTTCCATCCTCCTGTATAAAAAATTTAAATTTATTATAAATATATAATAGAAAAATTTTCATACCTATAATAAAATATATGGTCCACTTATAAAATTTCATCACCCATTTATTAATAATTCAATATTAAAATTGTTGTGCCCATGTGTTAAATGTTCCATTTTTCATATGTGTTTCAGTTCGAAAGTTATAGTCATTGACCATTGATCATGGTTTTATAATATATAGAATCATAATAATTTTATTGATATAATATTTAACAATTATTTAATTTTTTTAAGAACTTGTATAAATAGATGATAAATACTGAATTACCTTACTTCGTGGAGACGACAGTCCATACGTACACACAACTATTATTTTCCACTTTTAGATGGTTGGAATGAAAGAATTTTAAATAATAAATCACCTTTATAAAATAATTATTATATAATAAATATCATATATATATATATTAAATTTTAAATAATAACCAACTATGACATATGGTGATTGAAAATTAATCATATTGATATGTGGAGGTGGTAGTCCACATGTACGCACAAGTGATGTGTTCATTTCCCATTTAATGGAGAAGAGGTGGAAAATTATTTTAAAATCATCATAGTAAAATATTAATATATTAATAATACTAATTTTATCATATTTTTGTGTATACAATATGTTCATATATGTTTGAATAAGAAATAAAATTGAAAGAGCTCAGTTAATATTTATACATCTTCTTTTAGAGACCTCTTTTGACATTCACATTAAGCATTGAAAGATTGGTCTTAAGACAAAACTAGGGGATCATGGATAAATGGAATGGATCTAGGAAGATTTGCAGTGGGTATTTTCATATTTATAAGGATCAAATTGTGTGAATAAGGGAGGAGAAGAAGTTCTCTTTTATAAGTGAATGTAGGTCACACATGGAATAACATAAAAGGTTTCAATAATGTCAGTCCCCTTTCAAGAGAAAGTTGAAAATAAACAAATATTTTAATATAAGATAATATAAGGTCGATAAATATTCAAAAAATAATGATCTGACATGTTTATTAGGAATTCATACCCTTATCTCTTATTTTAAACCCCCGGAAAACCCATTTTAATTTTAATGGTGATCATAAAATTTCACTCTTTTCATATTCATTATGAAAGAAATTAATTTTTACCTTATAAATTTTATTAATTATGATTACTCAAAATATGGAATCCATTTTTCTATATAAATTTATATAAGTTTTAGTCTTAAATCTTAAATAATCATGCAAAAATAATCAAAAACCCTTTTTTGAAAAAATGCATTTTTGAGCATAAAACTGAAATTACTTCCACTTCCTATCTTGTAAAAATCATAAAAAAAATTAATTTGTTTTTAATATAAAATCAATTATTCTTATTAAAATCATTAATAAATAGAGATTAATTTTATTTATTAAGACATAAATTCAGTTTCACATAAAAATAGCTTTGAGAGAAATGTGTTTTTAAGACCAAAAATGAACTTATACCAAAATCAAGTATAATTTTTATTAACATGTAATTAATTATTCTTTATATAATTAAATGAAACTTATATTACATTAATATAAAATCTAAAAACATAATGGGATGATGAAATTACTTGATTTAATGAAAATAAATTACAGTTTTACTAAAATCAACATTTTTAATTATTAACAGAAAAATAAATATTATTAGAAAAATCATAAAAATATACCCTATTATTATATTGAAATGATTATTCCAGAACTTATTTTAAGTAACTAAAATAAATTTTTCAAATATGGTTGAAATTGTATATAATGCTCATTCACAAAATGAAAGAAAACAACATTTTTGAAAAGAAAAGAAAATTTTTGAAGCATAAAATGAATTTACTAAATATTGAGAACTTAATTAAAATAAATTATTCCAAACATTTGAATTATATAAAAAAATTATACATAATTTTCATAATTTTTTTATTATTATTTATTCCAGAATATTTAATGACTAGGTTATAATAGATTATTATATGACGGTTTATTTGTCCTTGGGGTTGCGTATAAATAATGCTATCTAAAAACTCAAGCTTATTGCAAAAATAATATATATGTATATATAATCATGGTTTGTTACAATTAGCTTTATATCATACTTGTTATGAAATAATAAATTATGATTCTAAGGGGTATAATTTTAATTTATTAGTAAAAAAATTATTGAAATTTAGAAGAGTTTTAGTGCAGGTCTTAGAATATAAAACATTTCATTCATGCCAGAATGGTTTTAATGAGTGTTTTAATATGGATGTTATTATTTCAAGTTGAGATATTTCCTAAGAATAATTCTAAAATATAATATCAAAACGTTACCACATGTTGCTAATAGTTGGTAATGTCCTAGAAATAGTTGAACATTCATTATGGAAGGTAAAAAAATAGTTTTCATATCAGTTGTTATCATATTTAGATTTAACAATGGAATATTGTTTGTCTAAATTAGACACTATTATAAAATAGACCTTTAATAGTGTAAAAAATGGACTTTAACAGTTATAGAGAATCAGTAACTACTAGAGTGAGATTAAAATCCCTATTATTTTATTAATACTAAAAAAGAACGTATAAAGGACACATTTATCATTACTTATAAAATTTCTAATAAAGGAGTATATTGTAGTATGTCACAAGAGCACGCTATAGCACTAATATAGTGTTATGTAACCACACACCACAAAATCAAAAAACTATGAAAACTGAAAAAAATAAAGTATGAATATAGAATTTAAATGAAATAAAATTTACAAAACAAATAAAAGAAAAAACACTATATTATATACATTTAAAACATTATTGTATACAATTACATATAAATACAAAATATTACATACATTAAAAAAATTTAGTATTCCTTTGTATTTTGATCCAAACCCCTTCTTGAGAAAAAAATGCACCTGTATAAGAAAAAAATATTATTTTAATAGTAATATAAATAAATAAATTAACATCAAATGTTAATTTTAAACTAAACTTTGAGGTATACAATGAACATTGTGTATTAGATTGAGTTTTGGTTGATTCATTCACAACACACCATTTATTATTCATTATTAAGAATAATCACTATAAAAATTGACAAAATAAGTATAAGATAAAAATGATAAGGAAATAAAATAAGCAATAGTCGATAAGATGATGAGAACAATTTAGGCTTGTGTGCTCAGTTTTGGCGATGTGATGCATGTTTTAAACCAAAATGACACTTATAAATTGAAAAGACACACATAGAGTCATACTAGTCACATCATGTATCAGATTGGGGTGAAGATGATTCTTATATATCTCAAATGAATTATAGACCATTTTCCTAAAGTATCAAAACAATATGAATGTTTTTTTTCTGGTTTTGAGTACGTCGCTTGTCTTTTTTACTAAAATGACATTTTAAACTATAATGACACACTTTGACACATATTTGTCACATTGTGTTTCAATTTGACATGATACCAATTAATACATTTCAAAAATGACTTATGAATCATTATCCTAAATTATCCTGACAATCCTACAGCATTTTCTCTTTATTTTGTGACTAAAACTTTTTAAACTAAAATGTAGATTTTAAAGTAATAACAGATACATTGAGTCATATCAGGAACATCATATATCATATTTAGTTATGGATAATTACTAAAAGTCACAAATTACATAGGGATCATTTCCTTAAACTATAAAAACAATTAGAGTTCATTTCCTCTATTTTGAGTAGGTCTGTTGTCCCTTTTACTGAAATTGATGTCAATTTTAAATAAAAAATGCACTTTGAGTCATACCAGTCACACCATGTACCAAATTTTGGTTCAGTTGATTCCAACACATCAAAAATGACTTTTTAATAATTTCCCTAAAATATCAAAACAATATAAATATGATTTCTCATTTTTGAGTAGGTCAGTTGTCCTTTTTACTAAAATTGATTTCAATTTTAAGTAAAAAAGATGGATTTGAAGTCATACCGATCACACCGGGCATCATATTGAAGTTATTCTAATTCCTACATTTCAAAAACGACATATAAATCATTTTATGGATGTTTAAAAACAATAAAAATTTTATTTCTTAGTTTGAGTAGGTTAGTTTTCTTTTTACTAAAATTGATGTAAATTTTAAATAAAAAATGCACTTCGAGTCATACCAATCACACCATATCTCGGATTGAGTTTTAACATACTCTGACATGTCCCAAATGTATTATGGATCATTTTCATCAGGTATAAAAACAATATTAATGTATTTAATCAGTTTTGAGTGTGTCTCTTGTCTATTATACTAAAATGTCATTTAAAACTAAAAGCTTGCACTTTAACTCATACTGAACACATCATGTATTGGTTTGACATGAGAAAAAATTCATACATGTTAGAAATATCTTATAAATCAATATCCTAAAATATCAAGAAATATCAAGCATGTTTTCTTAGTTTTCAATGAGTTACATTTTTTAACTAAACTTTTGATATTAAACTAATAACTAACACATTGAATCATACTGGTCACATTATTATATTCGATTGAGGTGAAGCTAATTCCTATGCATCAAAAATGACTTATGTATCATTTATCTAAAATATAAAAATAATAAAAATGTGTTTTCTTAGTTTTGAGTTGGTAAATTGTTCTTGTTACTAAAATTGATGTTAATTTTAAATAAAAAGACACACTTGGAGTCATAACTGTCAAATTGTGCATCGGATTGAGGTGTGGCTGATTCCTACACATCCAAAATGACTTATGGATAATTTTCCAAAAGTATCAAAACAATATGAATGTTTTTCCTTACTTTTGAGTATGTCACTTATTTTTTTACTAAAATATCATTTTAAACTAGAAACATGTGCCTTGACCCCTACTGATCACATCATGTATCGGGTTGATGGTATACTGATTCCGAAACATCACAAATTACTTATAAATGAATTTCATCAACTATCTCGAAAATTTGATCATGGTTTCTCTATTTTTCAGGTGTAGTTTATTCCTATATGTCCTCAATAAATAATGGATTGTTTCCCTATAGTATTAAAACAATCAAAATATTTTTTTCTTGGTTTTTCTTATGATAATTTCGTTTTTAACTAAAATTAATGTTTGTTTTAAATAAAAAGATACACTTTGGTTCATACCAGTCACACTGTGTCGAATTGAATTGTGGTTGATTCTTACATGACCTAATGTCTCAAAAAAATCATAACTACCAATGTTACTATATTTACATTTCCTTTCTATGTAAGATTTCAAACATTGAATATATATTAACTCAATGTTATTAACTTAAAAATGATTCTCATTATTGAAATAAAGAAGATTATAGAAAGATCATATTCCCATTATATCATAAGAATTTATCACAACGGGGACATGAGTTTCCTCTACTCTTCTGAATTTCAACAATGAAAAAGTTTTTCTAGATAACATCAAATTAATATACAGCATTGGAATTTTGAAAAAGAGAGATAATGAATATTTAAAATGTGGTAACATTTGTAGAAAGAATGTATTTATCCTGTTTTAATCTTATTGAAAATAGTTGAAAGAAAAATTTTACTTCCCAAAATATCTGTGAAAAAAATAAATAAGTATTAAATAAAAAAGATAAGGCAATTAACTTATAAATAGTAGATAAAATGATGGAAAAATTAATTAAATAATTATTATGAATTCACCTTTTCCTGATGGTTGTATGAATTCTTGATGCATTTACATGTTGTCATTATCTAATTTTCAAGATCAAAGTCCAATTTCTCATAAGCATTAGATTCTTCGAATAAACCACCCCAAATTGAACAAAAGAATACACCTGTAAAAGAATATAATTATTATATTTGTAATACTCAAAATAAGTAAAGTAAAAATAAATAAGAAACAATATATTAATTTTATAGATAATTATTTTACTATGAAAACATTGTTTTCCATATGGATATGTCGATGGTAAAGTAGGAATGATAATAAAAAACACAAATATATCTCACCAAATAATTAATCAACCAGTAAAGAATATGTGGATAAAATAATATATCTTGGATTGAAGATATGAATCATACAAGAGAAATTTGTGATATCCTATTGGGATTACAAAATATTCATTTTTTACAATAAATAAAAAAATACACATAATATATTCGTTATCAATTGTGAAAGTTAGAGATAATTATAATAAGGGAAACTCAAAATTTTATTATTTCAATGAATTTATGTATTCTTTGATGAAAATAGATAATTTAATTTAAGAAATGAATTACTCCATGATGGTAGGTGTTATCCTCTGAATTCATCAAAAGATGAATGTTATTTAAAATTTTCATCTTAATCAGCTCATCTTTCGAACGGTTATCTGTGAATTTTGTTGTTCGGAACTCATCTAACATTTCTTTTGGATATGAACATATTCTACTTGAAATACTCAAATAACAAGTCATCCATAGATTCATAAGGGTGTAACCAAAAGGAAATGTAAAAGAATTATTTGTTTCTAGATAGATTAAATTAAATCATATATAGTGTTTAATAGATGTGTAATGAATAAAATTAATTTATTTTTATGAAGTATTAATGAGTGGTTAATCATTTCAAAGATAGATATATATTTAAAATGTTATAGAAAACTAGGTGAGCTATTTTTTTTAAGTTGGTAAAAAATTATGGTAATGGTGTTAGAAAGAGAAAATTGATTTGTGGTAGTGAAAAATCAGTCATATTAGATAATGAAACAAAAAATACTAATTTAAAAAGGGTGGGTTGGGATGTTTTTATGAGGATAAGATAAAATTGATAGATATTTTTTATTAATTAGAATGGGTAGATTGTTTAAAATTAAAATAATGATGAAACATTAAAGGAAATTACTTTTGAATTGAGTTGCATAGGGGGGAGCACATGTGGTTGAGTTTGACTAAAAATAATACATTAATGGTGGGTAGAATAAAGTGGTATTATCAAATATAGGAAATAAAATCAAGGATGAAATAAATGAATAATATTTCATTGTCGATCAGATAGTTTCAGTGAAAACTCGATGGAGTAAGACTCTATAAAAAACATAATTTTTTCCCTAGTATGTCCTAATTAATTTGGAGTGGCTGACAAGGATGGTAATTAGATCAAATCTCTGCATGAGGATCTTGATCCGAATAAAAATATTGTGACGTGTGAAATTGTTCCATGGATAGAAGAAAAAATATGTTATCAGAACCAAGTGGGTGTTCAATAACAAAACTCATTTCCTATAGAAAGTGTCTCAAAATAATGAATGGATAGTGTGAAAGGGGAACTACTAGATCAAAGGAATTTATATTTATGATAAATATACTCTCACAACCTATTTTTAAAATATTTTAATATTCATGGATATTTTTGTGAAAATGTAGTTTAAAGTATAATAAATAGATGTAAAATCTATGTTCCATAATGGATTTCTTATGGGTGTATACATTGAGAAACTATATGGTTTTATTATGGATTAAAACAAGTTAATGGTTTACAGGTTAAACAATTCATTGTATAAGATAAAGAAATCACGGAGGGCCTTTTATTTAAAGTATGGTCAATACATTAGAAGGATTTTTTTCTAGAGAGGTAGGTTTGATCACAACCTCAACATCAAGAAAGTGAATTATCAAATTATGTTGGTACTCATATATATCAAATAAAACAAATTTTAGGATTACAAAAATAACAATTAAATTTTTTTGGATCATATGACGTACAATATCGACATGTCTATGACTGGTGAAACATTTTCCTTTGTTAATAGGAAAATCAAGGAAATAATTTCACATTAATTTCTTAATAAAAATATGAAAAAGTGGGTCCCAAGTGATTTGTAATGTATTATTTTAAACCAATTACAACATCAACCACTATATGGATAAGTTATTCAAAATTTGATGATTGTATAGAGCTAAATTTCATGTAATATAGGTATTGGTGGCCTATTATAATTCACAACAACATGAACCAACATTGTGTTTGAAATATTTGAAGTCTTACAATACAAATTTTGTCCAAATAGATCCATGTGCTATTAGGGAAGACGATAGTTTAATATATCTAAAAAATAATAAAGTTTGGGTTGTTTTATTATAGGATAGTACAACTAGAGTTGTTGGGATACACAAATGTGGGATGAGAATTTTAGTGGATAACCGAGGGAAAGTAGAGATATCGAAAAACCTGTATTTTTTTCGATCCTTGAATCGCTCGAACCTTGGATTCAAGCCTTAACAAAGTTGGATCCTTAATTCTATCCCATAATCGAGCCTGTTTTTGGCAACGAGGAGTGTCGGCAGCAAGAGGCTTTCACAGAGAGCTTCAGATATCAAAACCTGGTATATGATGGTTAGGGTTCATAAAATATATTGGGTATCTTTTTATCACTACTTCCAAAAAATCACTGATAAAGATACATTTTATCAGTTCTCAGTTAGTTAGCACTAATAAATGGAATATTTGTCAATGATTTTTTTAGCACTGATAAATCTTTATCTCTATCAGTGCAAAAAAGGATGATATATACTTATAATACTTTTAAAATAGAATAATACTCTTTAAAAAAAGTACAATTAATATATTTAATTATAATACTTATAGTAATATATTTTATAAAATAATAATATTATAATTATTTCAATATATAATAATTTATTTATATTTATATAAATACATTTTAAAAAATAAGATTTATATCATTATATATATTTATATAAATATATATGTGTATATATATATATTTAATTAATTAATATATATATAAATATAAATATGGTAATCATATTTATTATTTATATAAATATATATAATTATTTATTTATAATTATATAAACACTTATAAAAAATATTATTTAGTTATTGATAATAATTAATGAATAAAAATAGTAAATATACATTATTCTGACTTTTATCAGTGGTAAAAAACACTAATAAAGGATTCCTTTATCGGTGCTAAAAATAAATCACTCATAAAGGTAATCCTTTATCAATGCTATAAATAATGTTCTAATAAGGGGAACCCTTTAAATATGCTAAAAATGTGCGGATTAAGGGTTTCTTTTATCAGGGCTAGAAAAAAGCACAGATAAAAGGTACCCTTTATCAACACTTGTTTTAGCACAGATAAATGGAAACTTTTTCAGTTCTTTTTTCTACCGATGTTAAAGGCATGTTTTGTAGTAGTGATACCATCATATTTTATACACTAAGAAAGGATTATATAGATTGTGAGTGGGATAATTTTTGGAACTTTTCTTAATAATGAATTGATACCATTCTCTCTTATATAATTTTCATTTATTATCAACAAGGAGGAGACAAAAATAAATGATATAGAATAATGAAATGAAGTCACTTGTTAACATTTCATTTTCTTGTTTTATTTAAAACAAATACAAAGGGGGGATTATTGAACCCACTTTTCATTTATATCATATTTTTTATTAATAATGATAAATTGAAATAAATGTAAACTTTTTTATTTCAATATGTTGATTATGGGTTACTTAAAAGGAATTTAGAGTTCCCAAGAAATGGTGTTAGGGTGTTAATTTTATAGGAGGATTCAAGAACTATCTTAAGTCTTGGATGTTCTATGAGGTGCTTCCATTGCATTATTAAATATCTATTTACTTGATGGAAAAATATTTTGAAATTTATATATGTAACTTCCAGGTTTTATAATTTCATGGAGAATATCCTTTTAAAAACTGATATTTTATGTTTATAAGTAAAGGTTAAGTTAAATATAGTATTTGTAATGCTAAATACTATGAAGTTACATCCTTGTGTTTGAGAATACTGAGGATATGATTATATAAAATTAGACACTTGTATGTGTATTAGGAAAACAATGGTATATTGAAATTTATATTTTACCAAAGTAAAAAACTGAGGTAAGAACAAATGTACCATCCCACAAGGCTTGCACAACCCAATATGTATAGCATCAAGGAGAAAATGACCAATCTCAAAGGGAACTTCTTCTGAGAGATAATATGGAGATGATAAGAAACAAATAAGGAATGAAGGGTGAAGGTACTCTCTTGGGTAAAACCACCATATGGGGTGGCATGGTGGAGTAGTAGTTGTGGTATGGGGTGGTACCATTAGATTTCAATAGCTATCCCAAGGGAACATTGAATAATAATGTAGAGCTCCCCCAATAAAAATTATAATGTGGGAGAAACTTTTATTGTGGAACTCTTCAGAATTTAAATGTTCATGGAATTTTATTGAAATTAAATCCTAAAATAATTATCACCTATATCCAACTAGAGTGTGCATGAACTGAAGATTCATGTCACACCTATAACACTCGATTAAACCTTAGATTGAGAAGAATCATGAGGTTATAAATTCATAATGAAATTGAAAGAATATTATTAATATTTAACATGAAGATATAATGTTTTTTAAAAACATTTTAAAGATGATAAATAACATTATGATGCTAGTTGAATGAATTCATGAGAATAAATTGAGCTTATTATAACTGTAAGATTAAAATATCCTGATATTTCTTATGAATTAATCATGATTTCATCACTGTTGAAACATGAATAGTAATATGATCATTCCATAGTGGAATCAAAGTTTTATGTAAAATGGGAAGCTACTAGTGACCACACCATGGGGTTCCCAGGGTGAGTTTTTAGAGAATGGTGTAAATCATAGATGAAAAATGGGAATTCTATGAAAACTTAACCAAATGGTCATTGATTCACTCAAATTTATTTCTTTATAAACTAAATTGGATCTATAATTAAGGTACATTATGTCAAATATTATATAATTAAAGTTGAGTGCATACTAAACAATGAGTAAAAAAATAAATAAACAAAACTAAAATAAACAATGAACAACTACATGATTTAGGGGAAATGGATACCAATTAATGAAATAGGGAGATAAATATATGAATAAAGTTGATTAGGTGATAAACATTGGAAACAAGATTAAATTTAATTGAATAGAATACATTTATAATCTTGTATCAAGATAGTCATAGTTTTTACAAATCTATTAAGGAAAGGTGTTGAGACATCTTACTATTTCTCAGTGATCAACACGGTTTTGGGAACTCTCCCTAGAAATGTTTTTTCAATCATAACTCGGGAGATGAATTGTTATTTCATAGATAAAAGATACATAAACCTTTTAAAATTAAATTTTATTGTTTGAAGTCTCAAGGTAAACATATCCATTATCATTAAACTTTTGTATATAGAATAGTTTAGAAATGATGCTCATAAAAAATAAGAACAAAGAACAAAATGATCCAAATTATTTTCTCTAATTAATAACTACCTATAATTTTTAATTTTTTAGTAAGGTGTGAATTAAATTTATTAGTAAACTAAAAATTATATCTTTGACATGAATATGTTAATTCATCATAAAATAATAGGATCATATTAAAATTGCAAGGTACTCAAGGAGAAAAATAGATTATTTTGAAAAAAATGAGAAAAAAGGTAAAAAAAAAATTCATTTCATTTCAACATGATTCCACTGATTGATTTATAAATTAATCTCTATTAGGTAAAAAAAATTATTCATTGGATGCATACTGAATAAAATAGGAACATAAAAAATAAAGAATAAGGAGAAATTCAGCTCTATTGAGTTCACTTTCTTCTTAACTTCATCTTCCTCTAATTTTCAACCCTCAAACACTAGCCTCAGGCAACTCATCCTTTCTCTCCTACCTTGTGTTGAATATTTTTTTCATTTTTATTCTCAAGGAATATTATTTTGTTTCTCTCCAAAATTACCAACTTTTTGGAAAAAAAATACTTTTTGAAAACATGTTTAAACTTCATACTTGAAAAAAACCTTAAATCGGAGGCTCGTATGACCTCCAATCACCACCTCTAATTGGATAGAAAATACTCATGGAAAATTTATTCTACTTTAATAAGATCATTAATTTCTCCACCTAGAATATACCTTATAATGAATCTCTACATCAGCAAGGCCCTATTTATGACCATTATAAAAATTCCAAAATTCATCATCCAACTGGACTTGTGGTGCCTAGTGATCATTATTCACTATATATCCCCCAAATTTGTCAAACTAAAACCTATTCCAGGTAGTGATTTAGTATCATCAACCCAAAACACATGAAATCACCCATCGATCCTCATACTAAAGTCTTTTTTAAGCAGTGATTATTGTATTCACTATATAAGGATAAAAAACCCCCAACAAGTCATTCATGAACACTCAATCAGATTCGAACAATTTTCCCATTTGTACTCCAAATCATTAAACAACATATACCCACTTTACTTGCCTTGTTCTTAATCAATATTATAATCCAAAAAAAAGTGTTCTATACCTTATTCTTAAAAAAAATAGTTTCTGTATGGCTAGGAATTATCAAATTTAGAGGTATTGAATCACATTTTCTTCATCAATACAGACTTTTAAACACAACATTAATCACAATTTTGAAAAAACATACTTATATTATTAGCTCAATGGTCTCATCCTCGACCAGTTCAAGGATTTTGTTAGATTAATCCATTCATCTAAACTTTGACTCAGTTTTTTTAACATCATTGGTAAATTTCAATGAATGGTTGGTATGTGTTGCGACTCATCCCCTCAACTTTCTGGGTTTAGTGTCAATTCTTCAACATTAAATTTCCTTTTAACATCACCCTAATACTAGTTTTCCATTAATTCAGTCTCATGTTTTCCTCTTAAGTTAGTTCTTATAACTTTGGTTTGGATAAATTTCAACATGTGACTTTAAAGTTTCTCTAGTTTTGGTTGGCCTTTGTTTCATCATGTTATATATCGTTTCAATCCAAGGTTGATGTCAGTCACCAGTAGTTGTCTTCATTCATTTTCAATGGTTTTATCTCCATTATTCAAGATCATATTTGATAATTCAATCTTGGTTGGTTCCCCTTTATCAAAAACATATAATGGTAAGACCACTTGGTATTTGATTGGTTGTGCAAAGATTTCCATGTTGAGTTCATCATGATTTCAAAGTGTCAAGTAAA
Organism: Viscum album; assembly: GCA_963277665.1. Lineage (NCBI taxonomy): Eukaryota > Viridiplantae > Streptophyta > Magnoliopsida > Santalales > Viscaceae > Viscum > Viscum album. Next base: position 1,317,164,007 of record OY728136.1, on the reverse strand, counting down.
AATTACTGCAATCATCATTAATGTCATACATATAACTTCTATATGAATTATGATGGATCTACAGATGTATATTGATAGATACAAGACATATGGACTATTTTCTAAAGACTTATGATGATCCCTGTAAAGGACATACAATAGTTTAAGTCATATAGAATTAAACTAAACATAAATATTTAAATCATTATGATAAAACTACTTATAAAAATAAAGGACTTATAAAAAATATGTAACATTTCCATTTTCAACAAATTTTTATCAAATTATAATATTTACAAAATTAAATCAAAATCTGATTCACAAATGATATTTAAAAATAAAATAGGGAACTTGAATATATTAAATCCAAAAACAGTAAGTCATAAAAAATACTTGGGAAATGTATTTATAATATTATTCCATCAAAAAAAATAAAAACCATTATTAGAAAATATGTGGTAATTAAATAAAAAATATTAATCAATTAAGAACCAAAAACACAAAAATTAATCAGGATATTAAAAGAATAATAATTTCAAAAACAAATTATCTATAATTCAATAATTATCCAATTAAATCAAATTTCAGATTAAAAACATAATAATTTCACAAAATAGATATGAAAAACATTTATCAAGTTAACACCAAATTACATTCACTAACCCTTAACTCATTTATAATCCTTAATCACTCAAATAAACAATCTTAGTCAAGGACAAGTAACCCTGAGAATAAGAAACTAAATTTCTAAACATTAATTGATTTTCAAATTTATTTTTTCATATAGACTCTTTCAATTTGAATGTTTAATATCTCTTACTCAAAATAAGTGTTTGGTAAAAATTTGTTTCTTTTTTTTAAAAGGATTGAGAATTAATATTTTGAAAGACTTAAATAGACTTCACATTGTATTTAATTGAACTTCCAAACTTCTATTTTTGCCAAAGTGAATGGGCCCTTATAATTAACATAGAATATATAGGAATAAATTTTGGAAGTGTGATTTTAAAAATTAAAAGGAAAAATAATTAAATAAAACACTAGTTCTATAATAATAAATAAAATTATCACAAGGATTAAGATTTATTTTCATAGCCCCTTTAAATAGAAGGATTAAAATTTTTAAATCCAATCAAAAAGATTAAAACTCATTAAGTTTTTAAATATTACTCCCAAAGATTGAAAAAAAGAAATAATATTTTAGTGAGAAATGTAAATTATGTACATAATTAAACCCATGGAGAAATATAAATTATTAACTCACATAAATTAGATAAAGATCACTCAAACTGTAGAAAAAAAAATTACCACTAAAAAAATTGAGCTATGAAAATAGTCAATTTCAAAAACATTTATGGCATTTTGATGCCTAAAATAGTGAATTATAATTTATAATAATTTGAGACCCATCAAAAACACATAAAACCAAACATTTTCCCTAATATTGAATCCATGGTTTTATAAAATAGTTAAAAAAAGTTTAATTTCAAAGGATATTTTCATTATAATTGTTAAAATTTAGGAGAACGGGTCATAATGAAATTCAAACACCATGTTGAAATAAATTAAAAAAATTAAATAACCTTTTGGGGTGTATATTCATTTTAATTGGAATAAAACTATTTTCACTTAATATTTGTAAAAATAACAAGTTAATCAACTATTCAAGAAAGAATCACATTAAAAATAAATTTAAAAAATCTCAAAAAAACAAAGAAAAACTTTTAGAGGATTAAGAAAGGGTTTTCATTTAATTTAAAACATATTTACAGTAAAAAAGTTCAGTACTATAAAATAACACAAGATTAAATCATATTACTCAATTTAATAAATCATCTTTCATATATACAATTGATTTAAAACCTAAATTTTATTTTAAAATAGTTTTCACAAAATCAATTCATCTCAGATTTTTGGTTAGAACTAATCAATTTAAACCAACATGAGAAATTCAAAATAGAAATAAGGTACTCAAAATTACTCAACTAAAAATTATTTCTGTTATTTATAAACATTCCCAAAATAACTCTCACTATAGAAATTGTAGTTCCACCTAGTCTCTTTATTGAGCTTTGAGGAATAATAAAACAACTCATCTATGGAATTAAAATATTTAAAGATCAAAATAAAAACCAAGGAAATTTTTTTTGGAACCGCATCTCTTTTGTAACATTAATATTTTTTAGTGGGGAAATAAGTTGGATAAAAAAGAGAGGAATTATAGGCCCATTTTTAGAATGTTTGGAGGATGAAAATTCACGGGGTTGAGGAAAATTTATTAAAAAGGAAATAAATAATCAAAACATAAAAACCACGGGTATCCTCTTATGGAACACTATATTTATTTTATTGAGCCTGACTTACCCCATAAAACTATATCCATTCTCATTCGGTGGGTCTGATTTCTTAATAATTATGACTTCCCTATTTTTTGAGTAAATTTTATCACATTTTCTCAATAATTTTGAGACACCAATATCTATTGTAATTATCTTGAAATTATCTAGGGCCTTATGACTAAGCTTCCTATAATAAAGGAACTCAACTTTAAAATTTTCAAAAATAAATCCAATGATTATTAGAATCTATCTTGATATGTCACAAAGATTATTAAACTCATCCTCACGATTCTACCAAATACATAAGCACCAAAAGACTGAGAAACAAAAGCTCGAACTACTAAAACTTTTTTACATTAACCCAAAGTGCCACTTTCATAGTGTTATTTATAATTAGAATCAAGGAAAGCATCCTCATGTTCTCCTGATTACTCTTTAAGATTATGGATAAAACATACTTCATACAAATATCCCATCTTAGTAGGAAAATTTTAACTATCCAATTCTATAAATCTATAGAGATTATAAAATCTATCAATCTCAATTGGTTTGGAAAAAAATAAACATCTAGTGTGATAGAACAAACCTCATATTGAACCTCAAACTTATTACACTCAATTTAAGATACAATAACGACTAAAATCTATTTTCAATAACTAAGAATAAAGTAATGAGGAACTTATTTTTTATTGAATGTAAGGGAGGGTACTTCCTTTCAAGGAGGATACTATGAGCATTGATAAATATCTTAATAAAACTTCTCAATAATATATCTTTGTTCTAGATAGACCACTTCTTGCTCCATAGAAATGAGTTCCCTACTTTGTATGTCAAGAATCCCAAGTCTTAAAATTTATTTTGTGGATTTATATTCAAAAAAAATTACAATGATTGGTTCCTAAACTAACTCCAAAATTATTTCCAAAAAATTGTCATGAAAATCACTCCTTAACATGGATTTGAATACTTCTTTAGTGATATATTTTAGTTAAAAACTCACCTCAATTGTGTAATTCTCAAAAAAAACTCTTATTATTCATCACCAGCTTAGAGGGCTAATTTACCCATTTAAACATCTTTAATATCCTGATCTATATTGAATAATGGTTTTCCCAAAAATTATAGGCACCTTATTATCACTACATATTTCTAAAAAAAGTAAATTAGTGGGAAATGTAAGCTTCGATACGTTGAATAAATAGGCATGTACACATTCATATGGATAACTAATTGACCTACCAAATAACTAAAGATAATAATTTATTGATTTCATCACCTATATATAGTAGATTAAATATCGATAAATCCATAATATTAACACTAGATCCTAAATAATTGTTGATTTTTAACTCCTCACTTTTTCCTAATCTAAAATATTTGGAAAATATTCCAGTTTTATTGAATTTTGTAGGTAACTTATTTTTAAGGATAGAAATACACTCCTTAGTAATATTTATGGTGATAATTATTTATAGAACCATAAATTTGATAGAAACATCTTGATAAATTTTACATATGAAGGAAGCCTTCTTAAGGCCTCTCTAAAGGTCGTATTGATACTACAATTTCTAAACACCTCATGTAATTTTAGATAATTAGGTTTATCATTTTTCTTTATGAGCCTTTATGGAAAGGTAATGATAGGGGAATAATGTTGTAAAATAGTTTGATTTTTCTCCATCCCCTAAAATAATATTATCTTCTTACCTTAATCATTTATTATTTCATTTTCCCTTGTTCTTTATCTTTTTTAACTAAATAATCTTCACTGATATTATTTTATACTTTGATCTCTATTTTTCTAGATTTAGTGGTTTACATATTTTGATTTTTATATTTATTTAAAAATTTTATCTTATCCACCCAAGGTTGTTTTCCCACATTTTCTTGTGTTTTTATTCCTATTCTTGTGGTGACAACCATTGCATTTTATTTGGGATTTAATTCTATTGTGTTAGGGTATTACCTTATCTCTTACACCTAAGTCTCTTACTATTTGGTTAATTTGTATTTTTAGTTTATGAACAATATATTTTTGGGAATCTAACATGATGATGATATGCCTAACTAAACCCTCAAATTTAGACTTATAATTATAAGGTCCTAAAATGTTTTGAAACAGATTTATAGGATAATTTGAATACCCAGGGGCCATACATTATTATAGAAATCCTTTATCTATCTAGGATATATTTTAATTATTTTTATAACCATGGTTAAACTTATTGGATAAAGGATCATTATTATGATGATTTATATCCCTAAATTCTAAAAATTTATAAATTTTATATTATTTAATTGGTATATAATAATTAGACCAATGGTTCATTATGTGGTTAAACAACTCACAAGGGTTTCATTATTCCCTAAGTAAACTCTCAATATAAATATCTATATCCTGAGTATTTGACACACTCCTATGGATAATTATATTTCTATAACTGTAATGTTGAGAATTTTTAGTAGGTTTAAAAAAATTATGCTCCTCAACTATCATGTTAGTTAAATCACTACCAGAAGTTTGGATGAAAATTGTTTGGTGGTAAATAGTATGACTAATATAAATGATTTCCATTATGATATAAGGAGTGGAAAGATGTTTCAGACACTACCTAATTATCCTTCTAAATTTATCCCTTGTATCATATAAAATAATTTCAGCATTCTATAGAAATATAGTTATATTTTGTCTCACTTCAGTAGCCACAATTCTAGAATAAAACTTCTTGATAAAATAATTTAAATTTTCTTATAAAATATTAAAACACACTTAATCTAAGTTCAAGAATCATATTCTAGCCATGATATTAAAATAAAATGGTAAAACCCTCAACCTTGGATCCTCCTCCATTATCTCTTATGATGGTATTTATTATTATACACTATAATTGACTCTTATAAACTCTAAATTATCTACACTAGGTTATCCATTAAAAGTGGGTTCCCTAGAGAGGTGTAATTTTTTAATCATTTAGTTCCAAGACCTAGGGGATAACCATATATAAAATGGGTTGTATGAAATAGTCGAATGTTTAAAATACATAATACTAGTCATTTACTTATTCCTATTTATATATTATGGTTAAAAAAATTCAGATTTATATTTAAGTTTTTAACTATTTGAAATTCTAGATTTTCCATTTTCACTAACTTTATTTCCTTAAAATCACTCAAATGTTTTTTAATTTTGGTATTTAAAGGATCTTTTTTCATTGAATTTTTCTTATTGTGCATTAATATTTACAATACTTCATTGATATTAACACACAAACAAGTATATTTACAAAAAACATAACCAGGAATAGATTTTTTTGAGCATTTGTTTTTTGAATTTATTTTCTATTTTTTTACCATACATTCCATCCCCAGAAATTGAAATAAAAATTTGACAATACAGTCATTTATTCACTCAAATTTATTTATCTATAAACCAAATTTAAACTGGTATTATTCATTGTATGTTTAAACCATAGATACTTAAAGTTGAGTGTAGACCAAACAAAATAAAAAAAATAAACCATCAAAATTTACACAAATAATGAAAATATAGTATTTAGGGTAAATATAAGGAAAAATATATTGTTTCAGTGAAAAATAGAGAGAGGGAGAGATAAAAATTTTGAGTAGGGGATAAACGTTGGAAATCAGGCTACTTTTAATTGAATATAATAGATTTATTTTCTTACATCAAGATAATAACAATTTGGTAAAAGCTATAAATAAAAGGTGTTGAGACACCTAACTACTACTTGGTGATCAATATTGTTCTGTGAACTCTATCTATAATTTTTTTCAGTCATAACTTTAGATATGAATTGTAATTTTATAGTGAAGCAATACATCATATTTTTTTCATTTAAATTTGTTTAGTTAAAGTCACCAAAAAAATTTCCACAGTCATCACCATTCTGTATATATAATAGTGTAGAAAATATTATTATAAATAAAAAATGAGAACATAGAAAAAATGCTCTCACTGAAGTTCTCCATGAAAATCCAACATCGATTTTTTAATTTTTGGAAATATATGAAATAATTTTCCCAATGTTCTAAAAATCATATCACCGATTTGTATCTTTCAAATCATCATCAAATAATAATATAAGGATAATAGTGGAAGAAGATAAATGATAACAATAGAGAATTAATACAACATTAGTAAAACGGATAGATTTTTTTTAATTCATTTTGAACTGATTCCTCAGATGGATTTAGATATTTATATTCATCACAAAAAAAAAATTATTCTAGAAATACATCTTGAAAAACAATATAAATAGGAAAAGGAAAGAAGAAGGAGAAATTATTATATATCAATATTTATTTTATATCTAACACTAGATTCCTCTAAGTTGAAACCCTCTAATGTTTCCCATATGACTCTTTTCCTTTCTCTCCTTCCATGTGATGGATTATTTTTTTTTTTTAATTTTAATTATCTTATAATATTTTTTTTATTTTTCTCCAACATCACTAACTTATTTGGGAAAAACATTCATTTTTTATAGAAAATTTAACATTTACACTTTAAAAAGACATGTAATAGGAACTTATTGACTTCATTCACTACATCCTATGCCTCAGGAAAGCGTCCAAGAAATTTCTACCATCATCATAAGATCACTGATTTCACTATCTAGAATCTTCCTTTGAAAGATTCCAGGCATCAACAAGCCTCTATTTAAAGCCATCAATAAATTCTAAACTTCTTTAGTTGACTATACATATGATTCCCAGTAATTATTCTTCATTAAAATATCCTTAAAAAGGTTCTAATTCAAACTCAATTAGGATAATAATTTTGTATCATGATCCTAAAAGGCATGATCTCACCTGTGACTCCTTATGGATAATTCTTCTTTAAGAAGTGAATCAGTTCCTCACTTCAACTGGCTAAAAACCATGCCACAAATTATTCATGAAAACTTAATCTAAAATTTTCTAACAACCCATTTGAACTCCCAAGCTTCTAAAAACATGAACCTATTGAGGAAAAGATATTTAATGGTTCTAATAAGAATGTAGTTATAAAGAATTAAATTATTTATTAATTATTATATTTCTTCAATCATAAATCACTTAACCCTAAATCATCATCATTATTATTTAATTCAAATAAAGGGATGAGAAGAAAAGATAAAAAATTAGAAGCTTTGGGGTTTCAAAATAATGGAGTCCAAGGCAATCCCCATGGACAAAATCTGCACCTTATGAAGAAAAATATCTAAACCAATAGAATTAAGTAATAATAAAACCCTGGGTTTCCATGGAATCTAGGAAATCCATATCTTTTTTACCCTTATTACATGTGTGAAGGACCTCCTTGAGGTTCTTCATGGACTTCTTGAGATTATGTATATAATAAGAAATATCACATAGAGTGTCACAAAGACCATGAAAGGAGTTATGTATGGTATTTAATGGACATATATGTGTAAGGTTAATAGATCTCATTCAATAGACGAAGCCCAATAAATAAAAGTGATCGTACATAGTGTAGAACTAAATGTTTATCCTAATCCATTCATGGTTCTATCAGATAGATATGTTTGCAAAGAAAATCATGTGATTCTCTAATGATCTTAAAATTATGTAACATCATATTTATATATAGATGTTTATGATTTTGGGTAGTGGTGTCTAAAGGAAGAAGTTGATGAATCTTATAGTATGTGAAAATAGTTATATAGAATGGAAATATGTTTCAAGACTTATAAATAGTATGATAGAGTTATATGCATCATTGGATACAAGGTTTCCAAATAAGAACATCAGATTAAATAATCTTAAAAAATCTATAAGGATTCATCATATTAAAAAATACAGAAAAACATATGGGAATCCATTAGATGAAGGAAAATTATTTTGAAATAATTCTAAGAGTAAATCAACCAAAATCATCATACAAATAAGTGTCAGATAAATAGGATTTTTGTGAAGGAACATTGGATGGAGCAACCCTAGATGAATAAGTTTTTTAAAAACAAACATAAAATTTTTTGTTAATATTTGAAAATTTTTCTTTGAAGATATAAAATTTGATGATTTTGATCTAGATGTTCATTGTATCAATAATCATGAATGGAAGATTCATGAATCTGGTTAATATTACTGGAAGATTGAAGAAGATATTTGATAGTTTGTTTTATGGAACGATTCCAATGAAAGTCTGTTGACTCCTATATTTTAGGATGTTTGAAGGTAGTAAACCATTGAAAAATTTTAGTAGTATATTCAAAGTTAAATTAAGATAAATGAATTTAAATTTCACACTACTCTGTTAATATTGAGAGAATTTAAGTCTATATAAAGGGGAAACATGTGTATTATACATGTGTTATTCATGTTGTGAAAAATGATGAACAGTTTCAGTGATAACTTTAAAATATTTGGTGATCATGTGTTGAAACTGCATATATAATAGCACTAGATGATGTTTTACCAGAAAGAGGGTATGAGTCAGTTGGTATTAGATGTATTTTATGAATAATATAAAGAACATAGGGTCTATATAAAGTGTTGTTATACTATTAGTTGGTATCAGATGAATAGGGAATCAGACATAGTGACTAGACTGAGGGTACTAGTTGAACTCCTACCAGATGGAGGAGACAACTAATAGACAGGTTAAGATAGATAATTTTTTAAATAATTCCTTTATTACTGTTGTGTAATAAAGTTAAGAGGAAGAATAATATCTTGCAAAAAATGTGTGAAAAAAGATACAGTATAGTGGAAACATATTGAATCATTTTGGTAAAGTTTATTGTTTTGTTACAAAATATTTTTATTTAATTTAATACATTTGATTAGCACATGAAATTTAAATTGACTATAGTTCTATAAATATGATAGATATCACCTTATTTCCGTAACTACTAAAAGTATTTTTTTGTGGTTCTTTGGTCCTCGATTACTTCCAAACCATTCCAACGACTAACTACTCTTATTGAGTAGTAAACATTATAAATAAATGTGTTCTTATGGGTGTTCTTGTTTTTTGGTTTCTATTATATTTTATTCTCAATAACAAAAGGAAAAGGTTATTTCTAAAGTATGAATACATAAAAAAGAAATACTAGTGATTTTCTCCCTACCCCTCCTAGGGATCCAAAAGATCCTGATTGGTCCTTTAAATTGGTATCAGGGGTAAAGATTCTTCATTGAATTTTTGTTGATGTTTGAAGAAAGGGAGGGTTCAATAGATTTTAGAAACTATGTCAATTGTAAGGGGATTCAATTATTCTATGCAAATAACTACCATATTTAAAAGGATAGAGTGTTACCTTATCTTACATTCATTAACTATAATTTTCTTGAAGATTATACTAATTTTCATTCCTCTTACATAGGGTGTTCCCCTAAAATATTCCAATAAGAATAATTTAGAGAGTGATGGTTGATCTAGTAATTTTGTACATTCCTTACACTCTAAAATTAAATTTATAAGGGTAAAAGGTATTATAATAGCTAAAGGCATATGGGAAAATCTAAAGAACATTTTTTAAGGAAATAAAAAATAATGGAATGAAAATTTATTGATCTAGATATTGAAGTATTCATATCTCAAAATGGTTTATGATGAATCTTTTAGTGATTTATTTATAAGATTTAATAACATTGTAATCTCTATATGATGTTTTGGTGAGACATTGAAATAATTTTCTATTATTGAAAATATTCTAAGTATTATTACCATTAAATTTGATTCCAAGGTATCATCATTAGAATATAGAGATATAGAAACTGTATCTTTAGATGATCTGTATAGAATTATCGTCACATAAAAATTGAGAAGAGAAAATATTTCAAGCCCAAAAAAAATTCTGATCATTAAATTTATTTCAAATATGATCAGTAATGAAAATCTAAGAAAGATCCCAAAAAAGAAGTCTATGAGTCAGAAATTGAAGATGTTGTTAAAAAATTGATTATTTCACATCAATTTTTTATAAAAAGGTTAAAATATTCATAAAAATGTATAAATTAATGTTACCATTGAATTTGGTTGGAGAGATTAGAAACTTTGCAGAAAATCTTCCAATAAAAAAGAAATATAAAGATAGTGATAAATAAGATAGAATATTAAGAATATCTATGAAAAAGATGGCAGAAAATTAAAAGTAGAACTCAAAAGGAATAAAGAATAATTTTTCTAAAAAAAATAGAATCCTTTTTTCTAAGTGTGTAGAAGTTTTGGATGATAGTGAAGTAAATGATTAAAATTCTAGTGATGATGCTTCTGAAATATTATTTATTAAAAAGGTGAATAATGATACGGTTACTAATGATGAAATAATTATATATAAATAAGAAAACAAAGATGTGTAAACTCAGATGGATTTTATGATTAATATATAGTTGAGATAATGTCTCTCAAATATATTAAACATGAAATAGTGAACACCAAGATAAAGAAAGAAGATATTTCAGAAATTAATCAAGAATATATTCTTCAAGAAAAAATTATGTTTCTAAAATAGATTGATGATCTGAATAAGTTTCTTGATTAAGATAAAAATATCCACATCAGGTTTTAAGAAAATATACTGGTGAATGAGAAGTATTTAATCATTTTAAAAAAAACTTTTTAAAATGATCAAGTAATAATAAACTTCCAAAGACTAATTTCAAAATTTTGTGAGAATTTTAAGATGTGTGAACTTTAAAAGGATCAACCAATATAATTCTAATAGATTAATTACAAGGTAAAATGAGTTCATAAGAATAACTAACTCAAGAATACTATGTATGTATCCAAAATAAGTGGATTCAAAAAATCTAAAATTCCAAAAGAAATAAATTCTAAAGAGAATACTAATAAAACTGTATACTCCTTTAAGTATGGGAAGAAACCAAAAATAATTAATTATATTTCAAAAGTCCACAGAAATATTTGATTAACAATAAGGATCCAAGGTTTATGGTAAAAAAAAGATTATAGAAATACGGTACACATTTCTAAATAGAATGTAATTTATAGAGGAAAAATGATTTATATAGGTATTTCTAGTATATTGGGAAACATGGGAATATTATTGAAATGTGATGGTTTATTAATCAATACTATAATGTATTAAATAGAAACTACAGGTGGAATTTTAGGGGGTTTCAAATGTGAGGATCAAATGTGTAAAAATGAGATGCTCAAATATAAGAGGGGGTGAATTGTATACTTTAAAAATTCCTTTGGAACCTTTAAAGTTAAGTTTAACAACATTAAACAAACATTCACAAGTCCTCTTAAAGAAACCTTTTCTATTTTCTTAAAAGAAAGATTCTACCTTAAAGCGTATAGAATCTGTAATATAATTAGAGTAACGGAATTACTTCTGAAATTTAACAAAGTTAACACACAACAGCGAAATTAAAACAACTTGTAATAGTAAACAAGTAAAAATAATATTCTTTTAACCCAAATAGAAGGGTATCCAACAACCTTGGATAAAGTATCCTTGATTTATACATTCAAGATATTTTGTCTTACCCAAACCCTGGTAAGCCTTCAATCAGATGATCAGTATCTGTCTTGCTATCCCCACAAGCCCTTGATTTTGAAGGAAATCGGAACCTCTGTCTTCCAAACCTGGAATCCCATGACCAGCATGACTGGAGTCTGCACAAAGCAAGTTTGAATAAGTTTTTAATGACAATCACATGAAGCACTGAGAGTTTTAAGAGCCTCTCTCTTTAGAAATCACTTCACAAATTTATTTTTTCAAAGTTAGTTTCCGAAGTTTAAGTACTTTACTCGTTCAAATGGTCTTGTATTTATAAGAAAAATTTCCCAACGGTCAACTCCTCTCCAACGTTCATATTTCTCCTTATATTTCTGAGGGACCTAAATACATGTCAAATATACAATGGTTAGTTTATAACAGATTGTACGACATTGTTTCAGGTAACAGAAATGATGTTAAGATGAAGATAAATTTTAATTGTAAGAAAACATAGAATCTAATATCATTGGAATGATACATTTAAACAACCCTAACATTATCAAGAAAATGTAATATTAGGAAATCAAGAAAACGGATTCTTAAGAATAAAATTATTAAGAAAGTAGAATCTTAATAAATCAGGAAAACAAATTCTTAAGAATAACATTATCAAGAAAATGGATTCATAAGGAAAAGTAAATCAGATTGTGAAACAAGTATCTCATTTGTTCCCGAATCGGAATCACATATACACCAGAATAGAAATCATAAAACCTGAACCACATATACATTGGATTTTGAATCATAAAAACTCAATCACATATACATCAGATTCAGAATCATAAAAACTGAATCACATATACACCGGATTCAGAATCATAATAACATAATCACATATGCACCAAATTTGGAATTATAAAAACGGAATCATATATACACTGGATTTGGAATCATAAAAATTGAATCATATATACACCAAATTTGGAATCATAAAGACTGAATCATATGTACACCGGAATCAGAATCATAGAAACTGAATAACATATACACCGGAATCGAAATCATAAAAACGGAATCATATATACAGTGGAATCCGAATCATAAAACGGAATGACATATACACCAGATTTAGAATAATAAAGTGGAATCACATATACACCAAATTCAGAATCATAAAATGGAATCACATATACACCAGAATCAAAATCATAAAACGGAATGACAAATCGTAATGACAGATTTGTAAGTACAAAAGAATGGAAAATCATAATGATATATCTGTAAACATAACGTAATGACAATTCCAGATCTGAAGAAAAATAAATAATATAAAAAAAATTCCGAACATTAGAAAAAGTGTTTGTGATTTTAAAAACATAAAAATATAAGGAATGGGTAATTCATAAGGTATCCTTATTGACTCAACAATCTCCCCCTTTTTGGAAGTCACAAACAACTTTTCTAAGGAAGAATATATTGACTTAGAAAAACAAGTATGAGAAAAAAAACTCATCTCCCCTTTTGAATAAGATTCTGGATGAATACGACTAACTCCCCCTTATGTTATGTTTCCCAAGGATCATATTCTTGATCTTTGAAGTTGAGTTTTATTAAGGGAATATCTCCCCCTTAGATAAACATTTCTTCTTAAAAGAAAAATTCCCCGTAGTTTGAAATTATCCTTTCTTTCCATACCCCCCCCCCTTACTAGATTATTGTTCTTAGAGATTAAATTATTCCTTTAAATAAATTCTTCCCCATTATGATATTCAAAAGAGGGAATGGGATGAAGACATATAATATATACCTGTAAGGTTAAGTAATCATACATTCAAAAAAAGAAAGATATGCAATAAAGTTCATAAGAAAATTTTAGAAATAAGGTTTATATTACAACAAAACATCTTAATGTAAAGAAAAGTCATCCATTCTTCTTCTGGTCAGACAACATCTTCTTTATCAGGGATTTAAGTTTCTTCACTTCCTTATGATCTTCTTCAAACATTTTAAACAATATCTTTTGATTATGATTCTTCTTCTCTAAAGACAATATCCTTTCTTCTTGATCAGCCACCTTTCTTTCTAATTCGGCTCTGACTTCCTTCTCAATGTGAACAAATCGAGCAACAGAATTGATTTGACTAGCTTTCTCAGATATTGATTTCTTGACCTTGTTTAACTCAGTTTCACAAGTATTAAAAGCTAATTTTTTTAATCCATGAAGTCACCGAACTGTGTTAGCTCTTTATTGATAGTTTTGGTATGGTTAAAGACTTTCTTACAAGTCACCTTATAATCTTTGTAATCAATCAAAAGATTACTGAAGTATGCTTCTTGCTTAATAGCCATGTCAATAAGCAAATTGGTCACTTCCATATTTTTATTCAGGGTTTCTTGCATCATGTGACTCTAGGAATCAATGTTTGCAAGAACCAGAATAGTGCTGACCAACTTTCTTAAAGATAACTTAACAAAATCATTTTTGACAGATGAAGAGGACTCAGATTCTGAAACATATTTTCCTTTCTTAACTCCTATTGGAGTTAAGGAAGCTTCTCTCTCTATCATCTTAGAGGACTTTTAAGGCATTTCTTTTTTACATGATGAAACCAAAACATTCTTGTCTTTAATATGGTCTCAAACTGAAGATTGTTCATCTAAAACTTGAAAAACATTTATATTTCCCTGTTCATCTTCTTCTTTTTCAAACTCATGATGTTGAGATCCTCTTTGTCCCTCTTCATCTTGAAATTCTTCCTCTTCTTCATCTTTTTGTTCAACCTTTTCTTTCTCTTCTTCTTCTTCTAGTTCAAAATCAACTTCTTCTTTATCCTCAACATCAACCTCTTCCTCAACTTCTTTTTCTTCCAGAACTTGTTCTTCAAATTGTTCTACTTAAACTAATTTAGAAACTAAACTAGAAGGAGTTCCAACGTAATGTTACACTTCCCTTAAAACACCATCATCATCATCATCTTGGATTATCTGATCATTCATTTCTTGAACTGGTTTTGATAAGTCTAGAAATTTCTTAGATTTTTGGATTTCTGGAGTGACCAATAGTTTCTTATGAACATCTTGAGATTTGGCTACTTCCTGAGATTTCTTTTCTACAGCTTTTAGAAGTGACTGACAAACTTTCTCTTCCAAATATTTCTTCTTTAACTTCTTCTCCTTCTTTTCTTTCTCAAGATTTTCAGCTTGCTTAATTTTTAGAGCCTCTGCCTCTACAGGATTGAGACCAAAAGAAGGGTCTCGTTCCTTTCTAGTAGCTTCCATTTCTCTCCACTTTGCAACTATTGCACCTGAATAAGCTTTTGGTTTCTTAGCAGGAGGAGGTGCTAAAACTGAAACAGCTGGAACTGGTACTAGCAAGATCGGTTCATCATGTTTAATTTTCTTAGGAACTAACATTGAATATTTTGGAACATCACCCTTGTTTTAGACAACCATTTATTCAATGTTTTTCAATTGTGGAATAAACTCTGATTTCATTATCCTTAGAGTGTTGTCACTAAGAAACAAAATCTTGAAAGGGTTTGAGACTGATCGGCATGGAGCATTCATTTCTTGAAGAGACATAACAATTATCATCGAAATAGTTGTTGGATACATAAGGATCTGAGATCTGATGGTTCCGCCTTTTATTTATTAAATAGTGAGAAAGATGTACTTTACCAAGTTTATATTTCGTAATTTGACAAGAAAATATAAAAGAAAGATATCACATATCTTTAGATAATCCTTATCTCCCTTTCTTGGAATAAGAAATCCTTGCATCCAGAGAGCCAACATCATGTGGTTTGTTGTAATATTTGTAATCTTTGGATTTTTAACATACTTAAGACCGAGAAAATCCAAAGCCTTGACTTTTTCAAAAGAGATTTCTTTCTCAGGGAGTTTCTAAGAGAAAATAATATCCTCCCCTTTATATGGTATGTTAAGAAAATTTGATGCCTTCTTGTAGGGGACTGTTTATGATTTATCATAGCATTTGAACTTAAATAGATCCTTACTGTTGTTTTGAAAGAATGTAATAGATTCATATAATTGAATAAGGAGGTCAGGATAAACCGGATCCTGAGGTTTCTCCTTAGCCACACAGACACTTTCCCATCCATTAGATCTTATCACCTTAAAAATAAAGGAGTCATATTTTTCAATGAACTTAGGGCATACTAACCTTTCCCTAAAGATTGGCCAGTCCTTAATCTCCTTGCTAACTGGCATCGGATCTGCTAATAATTCTAGAGTCATTCAAGGGGATAGATAACTTTTGAATGAATGCTTTGACGGTAATAGAACTTCGGCACTGAGATCAGTAAGGATGGTGCGATACTTGAAAACGAGGAACCTCTTATATATTCCTAGATATGTCTTTTCAACTTTTATAAGAAAATTAGACGTATGATAAAAATATGATCTGATCTGATGGTTGATAATGGATATAGAAAATATGAATTCTGATCTTTTGAAGTAAGGTAAACTGGAATTTAAGAATTTTTAAATAAAAACAACTAAAGATTAAGATAATGAAAATAACGAGTAAGAAATATTACCATTTGGAATACTCTGAGAGATTTATCGGTATTATAAGAATTTTTATTGGTAGTTTTAAAATCCAAAATTTTCAAATCTGAATTTTTTAAATCCAAAATTTTCAAATCTGAAATTTTAAAATCCGAAATTTTTAAATCCAAACTTTTCAAATCCGAAATTTTAAAATCTGAAATTTTCAAATCCAAAATTTTCAAATTCAAAATTTTCAAATCTAAAATTTTCATATCTAAAATTCTCAAATACGAAATTTTTAAATCTGAAATTTTTTAATCCAAAATTTTCAAATCCAAAAATATCAAATAAAGAAAAAATTTCCTTAGGAAAGAAAATGAGTTTAAATAAGTAAAATAAACAAAGATATGTACTCCCCCTGAAATAAGGAGTAGTTTAATGTTAGGAAACTATTTTAATAATAAGTAGATATGAATGACTACCTTATAGAAATCATTATAAGCTTCTGTTTAATGTATTCAAATTTATCGGAAGGTAAAGGTTTTGTAAAAATATCATCTAGTTGATCTTGAATTCCGATGAATTGAAGAATAATATCTCCTTTAAGTGTGTGATCCCTAAAAAAGTGATATCTAATATCAATGTTCTTAGCACGAGAGTGATGTTTAGGGTTTTTACTTAGGTAAATGGCACTTGTGTTATCAGAAATAATTTAAGTCTTTGTAAAACTCATACCATAGTCTCTGAGTGTGTGTTGCATCCGTAACACTTGATCACAACAACTTCTAGCTGCTACATATTCAGCTTCAGTAGTGGAAACTTCTACAGATTGTTGTTTCGTACAAGACCAAGAAACTAAGGAATCTCATAAGAAATTACTAATTTCTGGATGTACTTTTTCTATCCATTTTACAACCACTAAAGTCAGCATCAAAAAAACTTCTAAGTTCAAAATCATTTCCAAAGGAATAAAATAGTCTTAAATCTAAAGTTCACATTAAATATCGGAAAATTATTTTTGTAGCTTTTAAATGGGATTCTTTAATATTTTCATGAAATCTTGAACATAAGCATACTGAAAACATTAAGTTAGTTCGACTAGCTATTAAGTAAAGTAAGCTTCCTATCATCCCTCTATAAGATGTTTGATCTACAGGTTCCCCTGATTCATCAGCATCAAGAGTATTAGAGGTTCCAATAGGAGTACCAATACTCTTAGTGTTGCCACACCCTAACTTCTTTAGAAGATATCTGATATACTTATGTTGATATATGTAAGTTCCCTCTTGTTTTTCTGAAATTTGAAAACCAAGAAAAATGTTAACTCACCCATCATACTCATTTCAAACTCTGATTTCATAAGATTCAAAAAAGAATCAGTTAAGGATTGTTGATTTGACCTGAAGATGAGGTCATCATCATAAATTTGAAAAATCAAAACATATTTATTATTTTTATTAATGAAAAGGTTTGGATCAGTAGTTCCCTTAATATAGTTATTTTGAAGCAAAAATCCTGAAAGTCTATCATACCAATCTCTAGGAGCTTGTTTAAGTCCATATAAACCTTTGGTATGTTTGTAAACATGATTAGGATATTTTGTATCTTCAAAGCTAGAGGATGATCTACATAGACTTCCTCCTGTACATAACCATTAAGAAAATCACACTTAAAATACATTTTATAGAGTTTAAAATTAAAGAATACTAAAAAGGATAGAAGAATATGAATAGATTCAAGTCTTGCTACAAGAGCATAGGTTTCTTCATATTCTATGCCTTCTTTTTGGTTATAGCCTTTTGCAACTAATCTTTCTTTATTTCTAACAATAACTCTATTTTCATCACATTTGTTTCTAAAAACCCATTTTACTTAAATAACAGAAGTTTCCTTAGGTTTATCAACCAAGGTCCAAACTTGATTTCTTATGAATTCATTGAGTTTATCTTGCATAGCCTTTATCCAATCTTTATCACCCAAGGATTCATCCGGATTCTTTGGTTCAAATTGAGAAATAAATGAAATATGTTTGACTTCATTTCTTAAATAACTTCTAGTTCTTACTAGTTGATTAACATTTATAATGATATTATCAATTGGATGATTCCTAAGTAACAAATGACTTGGATTTTGAAAAACATGTTCATCAGCATAAGGTAGAAAATCTTCAGGAGTAAATGTTTTGGAAACATTTTATTGAACATTATCCTTGTCTGAAAGATATTCTATCAAAGTATGGTGATCAGTTTTAGAAAATATATCTGGAAAAGATTTAGTTTGTTTGAAAATGAAAGGATCATTTTCATCAAAATTAACATGTATTGTTTCTTCTACAGTGAAAGTGTGTTTTATTAAAAACTATATATGCCTTAGTGTTAGTAAATAAACCTAAGAAAATTTCTTCATTATATTTGGGTGAAAAATTATGTAATTTATCCTTGGAATTCAAGATAAATACTTTCCAACCAAAAACATTGAAGTAAGAAACTTTTTGGTTTTCGGCCAGTCCACAACTTATAAGGGGTTTTATTTAGAAATGATCTTATTAAAACTCGATTTATAGTATAACAAGCAGTACTTATAGATTCATCCCAAAAATGATTAGCTATATAATATTCACTCAATGTGGTTATTGTCATCTCTTAAAGAATGTGATTTCTTCTTTCGACAACACCATTTTGTTTAAGAGTTCTTAGAGCTAAGAAATTCCGAGTAATACCTTTTTTACTACAAAAAGTTTCAAAATCAAAATTTTCAAATTCTCCACCATGATCGCTAAGAATAGTTATCAACGGTAGGTTTTTCTCATTTTTAACTTGATCTCTAAATATTTTGAAATAAGAATAATCTTCATATTTCTTTGTGAGAAAATAGACCCAAGTAAATCTAGTGTAGTCATCAACTAGGACAAACACATAGTATTTGCCTCCAATACTTGGAGTTTGTGTTGGACCAAATAAATCCATCTGCACTAACTGTATGGAATTAGAAGTTGTAACTTTACTTATAGATTTAAAGCTAGATTTATGCTGCTTTCTATATTGACAAGGATCACAGGCCTTCGAAGAATCAATTTTATGTTTCGGTAGATCCTGAACAAGTTCTTTCTTAGAAAGATTACTAATATTCCTTAAGTTACAATGTCCTAGTTTATTATGAAAAAGCCATGATTGATCTTCAAATGAAGTAAGGAAAGGTAAATCGTGACATCTAAGGTCTTATAGGTTTAAGTTGTACACATTCTCATGCCAAAGGGCTGAGAAAATAAACTCATCCATGGAATTGTGAACTAAGAATTTATCATTTCTAAAATTCACAAGGTAACCTTAATCACATAATTGGCTTATGCTTAGGAGGTTGTGCCTAAGTCCTTTTAAAAAAAAGAACATTTGAAATAATATCTTTCCCAAGAAGAATAATGTTACCTATACTAACAATTTCTCCTTGAGAGTAATCACCAAAAGCTACCTTTCCACCTTTTGTTTTTAAAATCTTCTTGAAATAGTCTTTTTTACCAGTCATGTATTGGGAACATCCACTATCCATGTACCATAGGTTGTTGGTACTTCCTTTATTTTCCTGAAAAAGAAAGAGTTATTATTTTAGAATCCAAAATTACTTGGTTCCGGAACTATTAGATAATAAAAGCTTGGGTAACCATATTTGTTTAGAAAAAACAAGATTTATGAAAATCAAGGGATTTCACTTTTTTTAAAGTACATTTTTTCTTCCATTGACCACCAATTAGGAATTTAGTACAAAAAGGGGCTCTAGAAGGAACAAAATAATTATTTTTTAAAATAGGTTTTTCATGAGAATAACCTAATCCCTAATTATTACCATAAGGTCAGATCTGAGAATACATTTTGTAAAAAATTTCCTTACCAGAAGTAAAATTTGCAAGAAGTTTCTTCAAGTAAAATATATTATATTTTAGTCTTTGGACTAAATCCTTATCCTCAGGAAAATAGGTTTTGAGTTAAGTTTATCTTTTGAAGCATCTTTTTCTAAAAACATATTTTTATGATCCTCAGAAACTTTACATTTCTCATAATTAACTTCTTCAATTTTCTTAGAAAGATTATTAAATAAAACATTTTTCCCATCATTATCTTTGGAAAGATCTAAAATTTCTTTTGATAAAATTGATTCTCTGGAGTTTGCTTTATCATGTTTCTTAGAAACTTTACAATTTCTCTTTTATAACAACTTAGAAAATCTAGAAACTTCCTCATAGGAAGACAAATAATTATAATCATCTGATGAATAATAATCTTCATCCAAATAAAAACCTCTATCTGGAAAATTTTCACTTAAAGACATATTGGTCAAGGATTCAGCAGTTCATACCTTAGCCATAAGAAAATGAATTTGAAATGGGGCTCTGGATATTAAACCAATATTCTTTTTCCCAAAAGATTCATATTCTGAAGATTCATCAAAAGAATCTCCACCACTGGCAATCTAAGTGTCCTTGTATTTCAAGACTTTCTTATGCTTTGATCTATAGAACTTCTTCTTGTTTCTTTCAAAATTCTTATCTTTCTTGTCTCTCTTCTTAAGCAAGGGATGATCAGGTCTGATATGACCAGTTCTTCTACATTCATAGCATGTCACTTATCCATCTTTCTTATCTTTTCCATATTTCTTCTTGTATCTATATTGAAAGTACTTCTTCCCAATAATCTTGTTCATCCTCCGAGAAAGATTGGCTAACTCATTTTCTGAAGTTTCACTTTCACTAGATTCAGATTGAACAACATCCTTTTTAGATTTAGATATTGTAATTCTCTCAGGAGTTTTGGCTTTCATATGATTTGTAATAGTTGTAAAAGAAACACCTCCATTTCCATTCTTTTTCTTAATATTATCATCATATCTCTTCATTCTGGTTTTATGTTGAAGAAGAGTTCCAAACAGTTCATCAAGAGAAATCTGAGTAACTTTTCTATTCTCATCTATATCAGTTCTCTTGGATTTCCATTCGTTAGGCATGATGTCAATTATCTTGTCTGCAAGATATTATCCATCTAATCCTTTCTTACGCATAGATTGTAAGTTGTTGAAAATAGTCATGAATATTTGTTGTACCTTATATACGGGTTCTCTATAAGGAAAGTAGAAACCATGATACTCATCCCTGAGCATTTCTCTTCTAGTTTCAATAACTTTGGATATTCCAAAGTCAGTTACTTCAAGCTACTTCCAAATAATATTTTCATCTTCACAGGATAAAATTTGGATATATATATTTCTAGTCATGGAATATAGAAAAGTATTGTGTACCTTAAAGTTCAGTTGGTATTCCACCTTTTCCAAATTAGTAAAGCTTCTAAGTTCCTTATCAGAAATCTTATAATCTCCAGTTAACATAATGTAGTTATCTACACCTGTGTTTATCACAAAAGTCTTAATTCTATCTCTCCATTACTCATAGTCATTTCCATCAAAGATCAGTGGTCTGGTAATATTGATATTGTCTATAGATCTAACATGAATGCCTACCATACTAAAAAGATATTTCTTTCCACAAAACTTATTAGAAGTAAAAGTTTAAAAACAAATATAAAGAACTTATAAAAAGAAAAACTTGAGAAAAACAACTTATATGTGGATATAAGTATTACAGAAGCTCCTCTGATACCAATTGTGATATTTGTTTAGAGTATGAGGTAGCCAACCACTGATACCAATTGTGCGATAGGTTCAGAGTATGAGGTACCCAACCTTTGATACCATTTGTGAGGATCGAATATGTAAAAATGAGATGCTCAAATACAAGAGGGGGTGAATTGTATACTTTAAAAATTCATTTGGAACCTTTAAAGTTATGTTTAACATGGTTAAAAAAACATTCACAAGACCTCTTAAAGAAACCTTTTCTATTTTCTCAAAAGAAATATTCTACCTTAAAGTGTATAGAATCTGAAATATAATCAGAGTAACAGAATTACAAAGTATATAAAGTTTAGAATTCTGAACATTAACAAAGTTAACATACAACAGCGCAATTAAAACAACTTTTAATAGTAAGCAAGTAACAATAAGATTCTTTTAACCCAAATATAAGGGTATCCATCAACCTTGGATAAAGGTTCCTTGATTTATACTTTAAACAATGTTTGTCTTACCCAAACCCAAGTAAGCCCTCAATCTGAAGATCGGTATCTATCATGCTATCCCCGCAAGCACTTGATTTAGAAGGAAATCGTAACCTCTGTCTTCCAAACCCGGAAGCCCATGATCAGAACGATCAAATTCTTCACAAAACAAGTTTGAACAAGTTTTTCACCCCTGAAAAAGTTGTTCACGACATCTGTATGAAGCATTGAGAGTTGTAAGAGCCTCTCTCTCTAGAAATCACTTCACAACTTTATTTTGACAAAGTTAGCTATCGAAGTTGATGTAATTTTCTTGTTTAAATGGGCTTGTATTTATAAGAAAAATTTCCCAACGGCCGGATCCTATCCAACGATCATATTTTTCCTTAAATTTCAGAGGGTCCTAGACACGTGTCAAATATAAAATGGTTAGTTTATAACAGATTGTACGACATTGTTTCAAGTAATAGAAATGATTTTATGTTAATGATAAATGTTAAGTGTAAGAAAATTTAGAATCTGATATCATTGGAATGATACATTTAAACAACTCTTACATTATCAAGAAAACGTAATCTTATGAAATCAAGAAAACAGATTCTTAAGAATAATATTATCAAGAAAACAGAATCTTAAGAAATCAAAAAAAAAGGATTCTTAAGAATAACATTATCAAGAAAACGGATTCATAAGGAAAAGTAAATCAGATTGTGAAACAGGTATCTCATTTGTTCCAGAATCAGAATCACATATACACTGGAATTGGAATCATAAAAAATGAATCACATATACACCGAATTCGGAATCATAAAAACTGAATCACATAAACACCAGATTCAGAATCAAAAACATTGTATCACATATGCATCTGATTCATAATCATAGAAACATAATCATATATACACTGGATTTGGAATCATAAAAAATGAATCATATATACACCGGATTCTGAATCATAAAAACTAAATCATATATACACCGGAATTGGAATCATAAAAACTGAATCACATATACACCGGAATCGGAATCATAAAAAATAAATCACGTATACACCAAAATAATAATCATAAAACAGAATCACATATACACTATATTCAGAATCATAAAACGGAATCACATATACACCAGATTCAGAATCATAAAATGGAATCACATATACATCATATTCGGAATCATAAAACGTAATGAAAAATTATAATGATAGATCTATAAGTATAATAGAATGGAAAATCAGAATGATATATCTGTAAGAATAATGGAATGACAATTCTGGATCTTAATAAAAATATAGAACTTAAAAAAATATTCATAACTTAAGAAAAAGTGTTTGTGATTTTTAAAACATAAAACTATATTGAATGGAGAAGTCATTAGATATCCTTATTCACTCAACATCAACCCACTCAAAGAAGATAAACTAAGAGAGTCTCTTTGAAGATTGAAAATAGATTTTGACCACTGGAAACTATTTTTAAAATATATGACTAGACTAGAAATATTACTAATGGATATCTTTTTATGTTATGACCTCAACATATTTTAAATAAAAATCTCAAAATCATCATGTTAAGAAAGAAAAAAGGCAAATAGTAGTCCTTACTAGTCGAAACTGCACTCAAATATACTAAAAGAGAATGACCATGAATATTGGATAGTGGTAGTTCCTCACATATGACCGTAGATTTTACATTATTAAATAATTTTAATAATTATAAATAAGAGACAATGAATCATGGGAATGATGAGTCCCTCATAATCAAGGTCATTGGGTCTACTATCATTGGAAAAGA
This sequence comes from Viscum album, assembly GCA_963277665.1. Lineage (NCBI taxonomy): Eukaryota > Viridiplantae > Streptophyta > Magnoliopsida > Santalales > Viscaceae > Viscum > Viscum album. The sequence goes on along the minus strand of OY728136.1, from coordinate 1,317,139,846 downwards.
AAAATTAAAATACAAAAGGTCTTATTTTTAGATGGTTTTAGACATAATTTTTTGATTTTTCATATATATGTGACAAAAGAAACAAGGTTTTTAAAAAATATATTTTTTTTTTAAATTATTGAATATGGTAAAGTTTTTACAAGATGGAAATAAACTATGGGAAACTTATTTTAAATTAGAGATTCATAGGGTTCATGTTATCTAAATATGATGAAAGAACATCAATTATGGAATAAGTGGATTGGATATATGCATCAGCGGAATATAAGCAATCTAAAAAAGAGAAAAAAGTATTTTTGATATTTTTAATATTACTAGAATATGATATTGGTGTTTTTTGATACTCCATAAATGGAATATTAAAAACTCAGCACATAAGAAAGTTAAAATACGTTCAACTTATCCTTTAAAGCTTATACATTCTAATATATGTGGTTTCATGATAATGTAATAAAAAATGAGATAAGTAATTTATTTCCTTCATTAATTATTTTACACACATTATATGTATTATGTTTCTTACCAAAAAAATTAAAGGCTCCCAAAATGTATAACTATTTCTATAGAATTTCTTGAAGGGAATGTGTATATTCTATAAAGAAAATATGAACTAAAAAATTTACTGAGTAAACAAATTGTAAATAAAAATAATATATTGAAAATAATTTCATTTATCATGAATTTATTATACCATACACACCACAATATAATGGTTTTTCTAAAATGATAAATGGAAGTTTAGTTCAGAAGACTCTAACTATGCTGATTGAGCATTATAATTATTGAATCTTTTGGAGGAAGGATATTAAATTAGTAGTTCATATTTAGAATCGAGGTTTATATATGCCAAACTCTGATATGACTCTTTAAAATATATGTGTCAAAGAAACCCCAAGTTTGAAACACCTCAGGTTATTTAGAATCCCTTTCATTATAAAATTCAAATGTGTGAATCTTGGGAATTTTTATCCAATATGTGATGACAGTATCTTTATTTTATACCCTCTTAATGGTAGTAGATATATGTGTTTTTATAAAGAAATATGAAAGATTTTTTAATCTATATATTTTATGTTTTGGAAAATTATGATAGAACGTTTTCACTATCAGTTGCAGATATAAGATAAAGTAAAGATTAATTTTTTATTGGTAAAAAATATGCTGAAGTTTCTGGAATAAAAGATGTTGTCGATACTATTCAAGTTGAAGATTATTACTCAGTTTTTTCAAGCAATAAGGGATAATATTATTCATATCATCCTAATATAAAAAAAATTTAGGTCCAAATTATCATTAGTGATCAAGTACAATATGTTAAAACTAGATGAACATCGAGGATAGTCTCACATACCTCTTTGTATTCACTATATGACCCAATAGATTTCGAAGAATATTTGGAGAATCATTAATTCATTGATTAGATGAATGAAAAATTAAATCATATTGAGATGAATGAGAGGTTGAAACTTATATGAAATTTAGAAAATAATAATCTAATAGAAACAAAATGGGTTTTTTTAATCAAGTTGAATGAATAATGTAAATTCATAAGAAACAAGGCATGACATGTTTCTAAAGAATACTCTATTATTGAAGTAATTGATTTTTATGAAACCTTTTTTCCAATATCAAGACTTTAAACCATCATTATATTTATTTATATTACTACACAAAAAAATATATAAGATATTTCATATGGATGTCAAGCTATTTTTTCTATTAAAGCAAAAAATTAATTTTTATGGGTTGAAGTAAGCCCTAAGATCCTTGTATTATAAATTTTATATTTTCTCAAGGAAGATGAATCTCATGAAAGGAAGAGTTGATATAAACCTGTACATAAAAGAAAATCATCTATTTTACCTCATTGTGATTGCTTATTTTGATTATATCTTAATCACATAGAGTGATGAATAATTTTGTGAAATGTTTTCTAAGGGGATGAATAACTTATTTTAATTTTCCATGATTAGAGAAATGAAATACTTTCATAGTTTATAAATATATTTTAAAAAGTGAATTTTACTTTTATAATATAAGTATACTAAGGAATTTAAAAAAATATTGGGAACAAAATATTCAAATCTTGTTTCCACACCCAATTTTAATGGAATAAAGTTGGAAAAATATGAGAAAGGAAATGTGGTTGATCAAAAAGAGTTTTTATAGTGTATTGGAATTTTGTTTTATCTAATAGATTCAGGGTTATGTATAATGTTAATTATTAAACTTTGTTCTAGGTATGAGAGTGTACCAAATTAATCTCATCTCATAAATAGAAAACAATTCTCAGATATATAAAAGGCAAAAATTTATTTTAGAATAAAATATGATATATCAATAAAGATTCATCTATTTGGTTACACAGATATGGAATGGAAAATTTGTATTGATGATAAAAGGTACATATCCGATGGAGTTTTCTTCATGGGAGAAAGATGTGTGAGAAGGATTATAAAGAACAAAAAATCAAAAAATCCTAGAACTATAGAATTTATGTATTTGTCTTCTACTAAAGATACATATGACTTGATTTGTATGAAAAAACTACTAGAATATTTTTTTGGTTGATATTATGGTTCCCCTTCTCTTAGATTGTAATAATAAAGGTGCTATAAATTTTTATAAGAATCTATTGAAACATTTTCATTCTAAGCAGATTGATATTAAATATCACTTTAGAAAAAATCATGTGGAAATAAATGAACTAAAAAAGAGTTTTTTCCTACATTTTATCAAGTTGTTGATATATTCAATAAATCATTGGTACATGAATCATTTTATAAAATGAGGTGTATCCTAGGTGTATAACCTCACACACCTTAAGGATAAGGTATGTGATACCCATGACTTATCTCATTTTTTCTTTTGATAACATTGTTAAAGGGTGATAAAGTATGTAACCTAAATCTATCTATTGAGATATGCTTTACCTTTCAAGGGAGATAATAAAATTATGGTCGTTATTAAAAGAGAAAATATATGATTTCAGAGTGTTTAAAATATTTTAAAATATTATTTAAGTGGATTCAAGAAGATGTTATTTATTATTTAATTTTTTTGATAATAATTTTTATGTTTTGAAGGTGTTGGAATGGAAGATGTTTGAAAAATATTCTTAATTATGGCTTTATGGACATCATGGTATTTTTCATTAATGATTCTTATTTCCAACACCCAAATCACTCATGTAGGATTTGAATCATTGGATACATAATCCATTAATTTAGTTTCAATGTTTTTTTGATTTATGTTTCTAGGATTCCAAAAAAATCAAAATAGGGCTATTTTCAAGGCTAAGAGGTTTTTAGGTGCTAAAAAGAATCATGTTGAGAATAAATAAATTATTTCATATGTATTAACTTTTGTTTTAAATCATAAATCACTTAACATTGTTGATATTTCATTGAAATGGTGAGAAGATAGAGATGTATGAGGTGAGTGTACTGAGTTCATCAAAATAATTCTAACAGAATAATGTGATCAGATAGTGTTTTTTAATAAATTTTTATCCAAATTCATTCGTAGTTCTATCAAATAGAGATTCTCAGTAAAGAAAATTTGGTGATTATTTATTGATATTCAATTTACTTAACATCATTTTTATATAAATATATTTATGATTATTGGTACAGGTGTGTGGAAGAAGAATTCAATGATTCTTATTTAGTGTGAACATATATATATCAAATAGAATTCTGTTTGATGGATTCAAAATGATTGAACAGAGTTCTTAGAATCATTGAATTGAAGGTTTCCAAAATTGGTCGTTAGAAAGAAGAAGATTAGAAGATCCTGGGGTTCATTGGATGAAGAAACACAAACAAACATTTGTGAAAACATAGGACAGGGTAAGTTTCATATGAAAAGAATTTTTGGGTAGTTAAAATAGTACGTGAATACAAAGAAGTGTTGAATAAAGAAGATTATTGTGAATGAACCTCCAAAAAAGATCTACCAGATAGAGAAGATTCAATGAATAATAACCAAATGATGTTTTTTTAATATTTAAAAATTTATTTTTTGAGATATAAAATTTAATTATATTGAGTTGGATATTCATCATTTCAATAATTTGAAAGGACTGAATTGTGATTCTAATAGAGATTTTAGGAATATTAAAGAAGATAATTGAATGTGAGTTTTATGTAAAGATTACAATGAATGTTTTTCTGGACCCGTCTTTTAGGAAGTTTGAAGGTGGTCCAACATGGAAATAGTTTAGTGGGATATTCAAATTTCGAGTGGGAATATTGAATTTGAAGTCTTTACCCATCCTTTAATATTAAGATAATAGATTTCTGTATAAAGGGGGAGAAACTGTGTAATGCATGTGTTGTTGCATCTAGGTGAAATAATGATTAATTGAGGTGATGAAATGAAAGCCAGGAAGATATTGGGTGGAATAAACATACATAGTAGCACTAGATAAATATTTATAAGATCGAGGGTATAAATAAGTTAATATTAGGTGAATGGTGTGAAGAAGATTTCTAATGTAGGGTTCTAGACAATTTAGTGTTAGGAGATCAGTTGGCATCAGATGAATAAGGAATTAGATAGAGTGACCAGAATAAGGGTACCAAAAGGGATTCTACAAGATAGAGGAGTCATCATATAGATAGGTTCAGAGATAAAGTTTTTTAAATAATTTATTTAATAATTATGTAAAATAAAGTGAATAGTAATAATAATAATAACTTAATAAATTGAAAGTGTGAAGAAAGTAAGTAGAATGGTGATAACACACTAAATCCAACGAGGAAAGGTTTTTATTATTTTAATAAAAGATTTTTATGTCATTTTATATATGAGATGAGCACATTCATTTTTAAAGTTTTATAGTGATATGAAATTTATGAATATTACCTACTTGTTGTAACAACTAAAATTATTATTTTTGTGCATTTTGGAATTGGATTACTTCCAATTCATGCCAAGGACTAGCTAATATCATTGAGTAGTGAACCTCATAAGTACCTTTATTCATGTGGGTGTTCTGGTTTTATGGTTACTAGTAGAGTCAATTTTTTCTAACTAGAGGATAAGGTTGTGTCTAAGTTAATATAACATAAAAAAGAAAGAACATTGATTCCCCTACCCCTTTTAGTGATCATAAGGGTCCTTATTAGTCCTTTCAAAATTCCCTTACCTCAGCTCATTCTTCATAAAGATCAGTAACCATAACACAATGTTTAAGAGATTATTATTGGGATAATAGTTCTGGAATGGATAGACATGATTGAGCATCAGACGTATTGAATCCTTTTTTCTTCATTAATACAGGCATGTAAACATAACTTCAATCACCACATCATAAAAACCATCTTTGATATATATTATTTAACACCCTCTAACGTTAAAATATTTTCATTTCTAAATAAATTTCATTTTTTTAATTGCTTTTTTTTTTATGAATCACCATGTTAATCTTACACAACACATGGTAATGAGTTCTCTTGCATTATACGTAAGACCGAGTTTGGGAAAACAGTAACATATTAATAAAATATTATTAATTTATATAATATATAACCTTGACATTAAATTAGTGGTTATGAATAGTGTTAACCACATTTTGATTTTTCATTTTTTGATATAATTTTAACATTACTCTTATTTATTTTATATACATGATATAAGAAAAAATTCAATTTTTCAGATAAAAGAAGTATTTTCTAAATAATACATTTTTACCACCTTTTAACAATGAACCCTTTTTAAATACAATATTTCACACTATTATATATTTAATTTTAAAAATTAAACTTATTTTGTAGAATTTTTACATAAATATTTAGTTTGGATTAATTTTTGGTGTTTTTAAAATAAGTTTTCATATTTTAATGAATTGTAAAAAATACTACATTTTAAATAAAAACTGTGTTTTCATCTAATTTATCTATATTTGTAGGTTATCCTTTTAATTGGTTTAAAAGTATAATTATATTATGTTTTTATCATTTAATATAATTCAGTTCATTAGAATTATTTCCACAATAAAATTGTATATAATCACATGTCAATCTTTTGATGATTTTTACTTTTAAAAAACTTGTTTTCTCGATTTGTCAAGAGAATTTAATTTTATATTAATTACTAAAAATTCTAAGAATTAAATCATGAAAAATGAATTTAGTATTTTTAATTAGTAGGTCTAATTTATTTTAATAGGATACTATTATTTTTTGGCGTTATGAACAATAACTTTAGTAATTATTTTTATTACTACGGTTAAAGGTAAATCGGGTAATTAAAGGTAAAAATAATATTATAAAATTACATTAACACCTATAAAAATGCTATTGTGGGACGAAATTATACCCTTATAATATATGTTATGAAATGGAAACACTTAATTTCCACTTTCCATGAATATTACATTAATATTATTAAAATCAATGAATGTTACAAAATGTCACACTCTTATTTTATATATGTATATAAATTTTAATATATTTATAACCAGAAGCTAAACTTGACTATTTTTAGTATATTGAAATATAAAATAATTACCTAAATCATATAAATTTATTTATATTTTTTAGATATTAAATAAATACCATTAATTAGGATATAATAGTGATGGTGAAATTATTTTATTAATAGAAATATCAAATAAATGGTTTTAGAAATATTAAAATATATATAATTTTAAGTAATTAAGTTGATCCGGGAATTTTATAGGTGACTATGACATGTTATTATTTAATTAAATGTGATTTTATATGTTATATTCTATGTGGTTTTTATTTATAGTCAAATAACTAAATAGTGTCAAAATTGACATTATTGATATTTTTTAAAAAATAGCACATTATTAAATTATTTAAAAATAATATAAATCTTTAAATAATGAAATGATAAAATTATTAGATCTAAAATTTCATAATGTTTCCAATTATTGACATTTTACGCCACATAAGTAAATATTTACAACTATTTAATATTTAGAATATTATTACCACAATTAAAATTAAATAGATTAAATAAGGACAAATAAAAACGATAATGTTTTAAATAAAATAAAAAAAAGTATAAATTTTATTTTTTGAGATTATTTATAACTATACTAATATTATCTTATAAATAATACACTTTGGAGCCATTTTTTTATAAATTAATTTATATTAATTTAAGAGTTTTTGTGTTTCCAAGTGTGCTCATCCCCTCTATTATAAAAGGGAACTTATCTTTCTCTTTAATTCACACCTCTAAAGCCTTTTTGTTCAGACAAACCCTACCCATTTACCCTCCAAAAATACCTCAATTCATCCTAGAGTCCACACTTTGGGATTAAATCCATCCTATTGATTACTTTTGTGCAAACTAAAAAGAGATACCCAAAAAAAGAGGTAATTGTTTTATCACCTCTTTCAAAGTTGTTTTATTTTTCTACTTCATATTTCTATATTTTTTCATAAAAAAGTAATAAATCCAGTATCATACATATAATTAAATGTTATTATAATCATGGTAGAACCATATTTATCATTTTATCCATAATAATAATAAAAATATCACCATGTGTGCGTACCTACAGCTTACCATCTACACATTGTGGTGTAATTTGTTATTCAACACTAATTTAATTGGATGGATATAATTATGAGTATAGTGGATATAAATAATTAATATAACATGATAATTATTCTGTATAACTAATGTACCATCCAATTACATACCATTTAATCATCAAGGGAATGATACCTTTACTCGTGCCTACGTACGCTCTACCATCTCGACGATGTAGTGAGATTCATTCTCCACGTTAACAATTCAATAATGATTATAAAATTTATATAATGAGTAAAAATAATAATTAAGAACATAATTTCATTATGTATATGAATAAAATACATCTTATTTATAAAAAACTTTACTTACACAGCAAAACATAAATGTGAAAAAGAAGCAGTTGACACCCAAAATAATGGTAATATTGAAACACTATTAAAAAATGATATAATAAGATAATATATGAAATCATAAATATGTATATGGTTTTTTTATAATTTAATAACATACTTTTACCTTTATAAAGTAGGTTAATGCACCCTCGACTAACAAAAAGTACAAAGTAAGGGTAAATTTCGCAATCTCGTTATTATCTGAGATTTTTTATGAAAAAGTATTTACTGGGAAATTTTTATCATCCATGTTCATTTTATTAAAAATGTTTTGAAAAGTAATATTTTTAAAGTTTTATATAATATACGCTTTAACTAAAACATCTTTCAAAATGGTTTAAAGATTTATTATTCTTAATCTTTCTGATTAATGTCCATGTTTTCAAAATAGTTTCACGAATTTATTTCGACGGACATGAATATTTTGAATGTTAATTCCATTAAAAATATTCAAAGTGGTATGGAATAATTTGAATAAAAAATCTCCTTTAAATTTATTATTTTATAAATTAAATTACTTTTAATTTTTCAAAGTAAAAAAAGATATTTCTCTTAATGAGTTTTAATGATTTTGTTAGATTATTTTCATCTATGTCAACATCCTTGTTGGATTTTATGAATAATTGAGATTGATTTTTTATGATACAATATTTCATATTTTATCTAAGGGTTTATGATATGTTTTAATATGGATGTGCTATTTTAAAAACAATCATGGTTTATGGTCAAATTATTTACGTTTAGTATGATGGTTTAAATAAGAATGTTTATGTTATGTTTCACCCTTTTTATATGAGGAATGTATTGGACTTAGTAAGTGGCAGGAGGGGACTGTTATAGCCCATCGATGAATTAGTAAGTATAATGAGAAAAAATTAGTTTTTGATAAACCCTTCGCATTTTTTTTCCAATAATTTTTAGATTGTTAGGAGGATAGATAATGACACAAATCAGACAGGTTTCTACACATAGACTTAAATTGTCATGAGGATAAATCATGAAAATAGTTATTTTGAGGAAATATCTTGATATTGTAGATGTCCTAAATTATACATTCCATCATATTGATATTATTAATTAATATTAAATATCATTATTTGACTAGTATAATAACCATGGTTATGATTATTTGATATGGTAGTATTAATTATTTCCATATTTTGATCAAGATTATGTTTGAAGGGATTCTGTTTTAGTTATATATATTGCCTTAAGTTTTATGATTATTTAATTCATAATGGATTCTATTGAATGTTAACTCTTATTGAGCATCTAGGAACTCCCCTTTTTTATTTTTTATTTTCCTATGATTCCATGAAGTGTATTATGAATAATATAAAGGGTTAATCTAGGAGAATAATGGAGTTCTCAAAGGATTGTCCATGTTTTATTTTATGTTTTGAATTGTAATGTAAGATGAATGTAATGTATTTTACAATACTATTAAACTGATCGGTCTCTCGGGATTTAATTTCTTGTAATCAAGTTAATGTATTAAAATAAGGCACCAACTCTGGGCTTCTGGGGTCGGGGAATTATAGTTGGTACTAGAGGAAGTTTAGAAAAAATCATAGAAATTAGATTTAGAAAACATAGATTTGAAAACATAACCATATGAATAACATTGAGGATAATTCTAATTATAATATATCATCCTTTAGATTAGGTAATGTATTACCTAGAATAATAATATGTACAAATGTATTGAAAATAATATGTCATAATTTAGAGATCCTATAAATGATTCTTCGTGAGAATATTACTATGATTTGTGTTTCACACTTTCTGCTTTAAGTTTTGGTCAATGTTAGAAACAACATGGTTATACATTCAATGGTTATACTATTTATGATGAAGAGACTAAAAAAGTTATGTGAGATGAAGCAGAGTGAATTTTAATGAATAATGTTATTTTGTATTTGGATTCAATAATTATTACGTCGATCATTCTATAGTTATATGATTCATGAGATATATGGGGATAGTAGTGCAATACTTCTTATTTAAGTATTTAGAGACATAAGAGTTATCATTATGGATTAAAATGTGATAAAATAATTGGTATTTCACAATAAGAGCTACATTATGTTGTTTGGTGAATCTTATATTAAGATTTATTTTTTAATTTTAGACACCTTTTTGGATAGTGAATTTGGACGGATGTATTTTGGTCGAGTCTTAAGGTTAGAATGCAGTAAGTTGAACAGTTGATATTATTCTTTGAGGTTAATGTATGATTTATTCGATACATTGGTATAACATTTTTAGTTTTAGTAAACATTTAGAGGATGAAGTGAAAATATATTGAAGCACAACCAAAGGATACCATTGATGTAATCAAGTACGTTTTGTCAAGTACTTATCTATATAATAAAATAATCTATCAACACTAGGAAATGCATAAAAACAAATATGTTATCATAAATATTTATCTCAAGTGAAGAATCAATTAAAATGATAGTATTTTAAATCATCATAGATTTATAGGTTTTAGGCACTCAATTTTCCATTGATTGTTCAATTGTGTGTGATTGATGACCTCAATCACTCCCTATAAATATTTACGTTTCTCCTCTAAGTATGTATCTCTACTAGACACTAATGTTCTCATATTCGAAAGACTAATTTATTAGTGACCTTCACATTTCCATTTCCCTCTTATTAGGATTATATTTTGTTAACCCAATTTCTGATGTGGGTTTTCCACAAAGGTTTTTTTTGTATCAACCTTCTATTTTATAAATGCAATTTCAAATTTTGAGGTTGCACTTTATTGAAGGAGGGGAGAATGTAACACCTATAGAAATTAAAATATTTTAATTTCAAAATAAATTTAATATTTTTTCTTCATTGTTTTTTATGCATCACTATGTTTAGTTTACACTACACACAACAATTAGTTGGCTTGTGTTATATGTAAGAACTAGTTTTTTCGAACAACAATATATTAATAAAATATTATTATTTAATATAATATATACCTATCCATTAAATTAGTAGTTATGAATAGTTTTAACCTAATTTTGAATTTCATATATTTTATAAAATTTTAACATTACTCTTACATATTTTATAGACATGATATAAAAAAATTCATTTTTTCGGATGGAAGAAGTAATTTTCAAATAATGCAGTTCTACAACCTTTTAATGGTGAACCCTTTTTTAATCCAATATCTCACAATTTAATAGATTAAATTCGAAAAAATAATCTCATTATTTGGAATCTGGACGTAAATATTTATTTTTCGAAAAAAATTTGGTGTTTTTCTGATAACTTTCATATTTTAACGAATAGTGAAAAATATTGCATTTTAATTCAAAACTGATTTTTCATTTAATTAAATTATAATGTTATATTATCATTTTAATTGGTTTTCTTGTATAATTATATTAATTTTTTATAATATAACATAATTCATCTCATTCTAATTACTTCCATTTTAAAATTGGATATAAACATATGTCAATATTTTGATGATTTTAACTTTTAAAAAACATTTTTTCTCATTTTGTCATCGGGGATTAATTTTAAATTAATTAATGCATCTTATATGTTTCAAATATTTAAAATTTTATTCCATATTAGGAATCAGTGGGTCCAAATTATTTTAATAGGATACTTTTATTTTTGGGCATTATGAATAGTTACTTTAGTAATTATTTTTATTTCTATGGTTAAAGGTAAATCGGTTAATTAAATGTAAAAATAATGTTATAAAATTACCTTAACAGCTATTATAATACAATTTTATGCTTAATTAGACCCTTATCATCTATGTTTTGAAATTTAATCACTTAATGGTCACTTTCTCAAGAATATGACATTAATATTATTAAAATCAATAAATATGACAAAATGTCGCACTCTCATTTTATATAAGTATATTAATTATAATATATAGATATATAGAAGATAAACATCACTATAGGTAGTATATAGAAATATAAAACAATTACTTACATCATATAAATTTATTTATATTTTTTATATACTAAATAATTACCATTAATTATGACACCATAGTGATGCAAAAAAAATTTTTCTAAAAGAAATATCAAATAAATGGTTTTAAAAAAATTAAAATAAATATGATTTGAATTAATTAAGGTGATCCAATAATTTTATAGGTTACTATGACATGTTAGTAGTATATTTAATATTTTTTCAACGTTATTTTTTTGTGGTTTTTATTTAAAATCAAATAAATGAATAGTGTCTAAATAGACACTATTTATATTTTGTAAAAATAACATTTTATTAAATTATTTAAAAATAATAAAAATATATACAATTTAAAAGATAAAATTATATGGTCTCAAATTTCATAACGTTTTTAATTATTCAAAATTTAGAACACATAAGTTAATATTTATAACCATTTAATATTTATAATATTATTACCACAATTAAAATTAAACAAATTAAATAAGGACAAATCTAAATAATAAGGTTTAAAATAAAATAAAAAATGTCTAAATTTTATTGGTCGAGATTATTTCAACCCATACTCATCTTATATACTACATAATAAACTTTGGTTTCACTTGGACTAAGAAATTAATTTATATTAATTTTATAGTTTTAGTGTTTCCCAAGGTACCCCCCCCCCCCCCCCCGCGTCTCTTATAAAAGGGAACTTCTACTTGTCTTTAATTCACACCTCTAAATACTATTTTTCCAGAAAATACCAGCCATTTTCCTCTCTAAACATACCTTAATTAATCCTAGAGGCCCAAATTTAGGAATAAATCTATTCTAGGAATTCCTTTTGTGGAAACCAAAAAGAGATACCCAAAAAGAGGTAATTGTTTTATCACCTATTTAAAAGTTTTTTTCTTTTTATACTTTCTATTTCTATGTTGTTTCCAAATAAAAGTAATAAAAATAGTATAATCCATATACTGAGATGTTATTATAATCATGGGACAACCATATTCATCATTTTATACATCATATGAATAACAATATCACCATGTGTGTGTAAGTACGGCTTGTTATCTCCCTATTATGGTGTAATTTCTTATTCAACACTACTTTAATATGATGGATATAATGATGAGTATAATGGATATAAATAATGAATATTAAATGATAATGATTTTTTATAACTAATATACCATCCAATTCCATACTGTTTAACCATTAAGGGAATGATATCATCGCTTGTGCATATGTACGTCCTACCATCTCCACGACGCGGTGAGATTCATTATCCACATTAACAAATAAAGAATGATTATAAAATTTATATGATGAGTAAAAATAATATTTTTGAACTTAATTTAATTCTATACATGAATGTAATACATCATATGCATGAAAAACATGACTTACATGGTAAAACAAGAATGGGAAAACAAAGCAGTTAACACCCAAAATAATTTTAATATTGAAAAACTATTAACAAAATAATATAATAGGATGATATATTATATCATAAATTTGTTTATTCTTTAGGTATAATTTAATAACATAATTTAACCATTATATAGAACGTTAACACTCCCTCAACTAATGAAATGTAAAAGGTAAGAGTTAATTTGTTAATCTCATTATGATTTGAGATTATTTATGATTAAGTACTAACTGGGAAATTTTTATCATCCATGTTTATGTTTATTAAAAATGTTTTTCGAAAGAATATTTTTAAAGTTTTATTGTAGGTAAACTTTAACTAAAATAGCATTTAAATTTTTTAAATATTTATTATTCTAAATATTTCTCATTAATTTTCATGTTTTCAAAATGGTTTTAAGGATTTATTTGTATGGACATGGATGTTTTAAAATGTTAATTTCTTTCAAAATTTTCAATGTGGTATGGGAAAATTTTATTCAAAAATATCTTTTAAATGTATTATTTTATTAATTATGTGAATTTTAAGTTTTTCCAAGTAAAAAAGGGATATTCTCTCAAAGAGTATTAACGCTTTTATTAGATTATTTTCATCTATGTCAACATCCTTGTTGGATTTTATGATTAATTGAGATTGATTTATTATAATACAATATTCCATAATGTATTGATGGTTTTATGATATTATTTACATTGGATGTTCTATTTTAACACCATTCATGGCTTATGGTTAATGTATTAACATTTTTTATGCTAGTTTTAATATGAATGTTTATGTTATGTTTCACCCTTTTCATATGAGGAATGTATTAGACTTAGTAAGTGAGGGGAGGGGCCTGCTATAAACCCTTGATGCATCGATAGGTATCATGACACAAAATTTGTTGGTGACAAACCCTTATCAATTTTTTTCCAATAAGTTTTGGTTTATAAAGAGGATAGATCGTGACACAAATCATACGGGTTTCTACCCACATATCTAAACCGTCATGAGTATAGATCGAGAAAGTAGCTATCTTGAGGACATATCTTGATAGTGCATATGACTAGAATTATGCATTCCCTCATTATGATATTAGTTACGAATATTCCATGTGATTATTTGACTAGTAGAATATCCATGGTTATGATTATTTGATATGGTATTATTTATTCTTACCATATTTTGACCAAGATTGTGTTTAAAGGGATTGTGTTTCAGTTATAAATCTTTCCTTAAGGTTTATGATTATTTAATTCATAATGGATTCCCTTTTATAAATACCCTTACTGAGCATATAATATCACCCCTTTCTTATGTTTTATTTTCCCAGTATTCTATGAAGTGTATTAGGACTGATATACGGGTTTAAGCTAGGATAATAATGGCATCCTAAAAGGATTATCTATGTTGTATTTTATGTTTTGAATTATAATATAAGATAAATGTAATATATTTTCCAAGACTGCTAAACTAATTGGTTCTTTGGGATTTAACTTCTTATAATCATGCAAATTTATTAAAATAATGAACAGGCTCTACGTTTCTGGGGTCAGGGTGTTACATATTAGCTCAATGGTCTTAGCCTTAGCTAGTTCCATGAGTTTATCAACTTCATGCATTCATCTAATCCTAGAATTGGGTTTATTAAATCGTCATTGAGGAATTTTAACAAGCAGTTATTTTTCAATATTACTCATAACCTCAGAAATACATGTTGCAAGAATGGTGTTATTTCTTCACTATTAAATCACTATTTGTATCCATTTTAATACCAATTTTACTTTGATTAAATATTATCTTTTACTATTCGACCACTTCTCTTAACTTCGGTTTCAAATAAATTTCAAAGATCCACTATGGAGTTTCTCTAATATTAGTTGGCTTCCAATTAATCTAGTTTCATTGTACATAAAACATGGTTTGATCTAGATCACTATAATGAGTCTTAATTTGAGTTTAGGTGGTGTTCGTTATTCTTCGATATTGGATTTCATCTTTCAGTTGTAATTGGTTATCCATTGTCAAAAAAGGTAATGATGAGACCACTTCATATTGGTTTGTTGAGGCATCAATTTACATGATGATTTCATCATGATTTCAAATTTTTTGGGGGATGTCTTATGATAGTCATTAAATTTATACGATATTGAAAAAATAAGACTTGTGATGGAGCTACTAAATTCTTATGATGAATCCATGACATATGGACTGCTTCTTAGAGACATATGATGGGTCCTAAAAAATATATACGCTAGTGGAAGTTTTCAAAATTCAAATACTCTTCATGATTTAAATACTTTCAATAAATATATTTATAGCCATAAAGGACTTATAAAAAATATAAAAAAAAATTATTTTCAATAAATTCTAAAAAAATTACAACCATTATAGAATTAAACTAAAATTTATTCCACAAATGGTATTTAAAATGAAACATGGAACATAAATATAATAAATCCAAAAACCATAAATCATCTAAATTTATTGTTAAATGTGATAAATTTGTTATTTAATCAAAAAACCAAAATTATATTTTTATTATATAAATAAATTAGGGAACCAGACCTTAAACAATTAAGAAAAAAACATTCATTTTTATCAAATTTATCAAATAAAACATATTTTGACAAAAAAAATGACCAATATTCAATAATTATATATCTAAAGCACATTTTGGAATTAAAGACATTATAATTCCACAAATTATAATTGTAAACATGTACCAAATTAAGGCCACATCAACACAACATCATTCTAGTGGTTTTAGGTGATATGTTTCTCTGTGAAAATATATGATACAAATCCATATCGTGGTTAATTTTTTGGTGTCTTAGTGCTAAATAAGAAGTTCTATCCCATGCCTATGTAGATATTACTATATATTTTTTGGAAGAAGTAAATTAGAATGAATTGTGTCCATTATTGATTAAATTTTGTGTCTTCATACATTTTAAAAGGAAACCAGGTGCAATACAAGAATATTGAAGATACAGGTTTTGATAGAGTGAGATTTTATGAGACATAATGACTAGGATTAATAAACATTTAGACCATAAAATATTATATAAATAATATTAAATTAATATAATAAATATATATATAATATTAAAGAGAATACTAAGATAGTGTGTTCAACACTAAAACCATTAAAATAATACTTTATGTCAAATAAGAAAATGATACTAGACCTCTTACTTACCTTGAGTATCAAAGACAGTAATAGTCAACAATGTGATCTTATTTAACACTCTCTGTGTATAAGATCAAATATTCCAATGTTGTTTTTGTGGTTGATCCTATGCATTGAGAAATAAATAAGAATAGGAAGAAATAGGCCAGTGAATTTTTTTGTAGTAATTACATAGTCTAAAGAAGAAGTGAGTGAACCATCCTACTATATTCAAATATTGTAGACTTTAAAGGATATCGAGTCATCCCACTAGATCGTGGTAGAATATGGAAGTAATATCAAAACCATTGAATACTATGGGAGTGAATTAATCCACATTAGAGATCTTGCTTTAATAGGTGTAGTAAGATATCTTTTAAACTATAAGGGAATTTCAAATTTGTTCACATAGCTTGAACAACAAGTCAGTACTTACAATTTCACTTGGTTGTTACCAAGATTATAAGCCCAATTCCATACCATTTATAGATTTAATATTGATAATAAAAGGATATTTTTGTGCAGGGGATAATAACCATGACACCTTAGGGATGCATTCATCCATATTGGAGGAAAATGTTGTTAGCAGACCCTAGTATACTATATTTCTTTACTTTCATACTTTATCTGTATATCTGTAAACCATGCATGAGGATTGAGTTAGAGATATCCAATCATGGAATAATTTATCATAAAAATAAGGAATCAAAGTTAATATTTCTAATAATTCATCCAACATTTATTTACAACCTTCTCAGTGTAGGATGCATTTCATAGTGATCCTAATAGAATTGTGTCATTTTTTAGAGTTAACCATGTCATAGTATCTTACGATATGGTAATTAAAATATTTATAAAATTATAATATTTTAGGGATTTTAATATTTGGATGTTGTATTTTTCGATTCCATAGATGGACCAATACATCAAAATGGTCATGGTGGAGGCCATACTTCTCATGGTAATGTGAAAATATAGAAAGATAAATATTTTTTTGGGAATTTAAATTGAATCTATGTGGAACGATATTTGGAAGACTAAAAAAAATTTATTAGGAATTATTAAACACACTAAAACATGTGGGAAATTTGAAATGATCTTAGAGATTTTTTAAAAATATATAATTGATCTCAACCATTGATTGAAGTGTTGGATTCATAGAATAACTTATACAATCTTTATTTGAGGAACTGAATCATAAATGAGCCATATTTCTAAATCTGAAAAATAAAGAGCTTGAATGACATATCTAGTTTTTTATATTATGGATAAAATGGATTATAAAAATAATTATAAGATATTAATAGGAGAGAAAAAATCCATTTATAGTGGATCCATTAATATATCTGATTTTTTGGAGAAGAGGTTCATGATGAAAATAGAGTTTCACTAATATGATTGAGTTAAAGAATATGGAGTGTGGAAAGAATAATTTAAATATATAATTATTATCAATGATATATATTTTCATCATTTTTATAGTCATTTTGAAATCACAAAATCAACCCACATCGAGGATTTTATCTCCTCTAGCAGTTGGAGAAGAAGAGTGTATAAAATGTGGATTTCAAAAAAGCATGTAATCTAGAGATGAAGATGTATAATGGTATTTATTTTTATATTGATTATATAAAGATCATCACATATTTAAATTATTGAATCCTTACTCAAATTAGTGCATAGATAATTAAGAAAATAATTTCATTCTTAGGAGGTGGTGAGTCATCCCAGAACATTGTAATGGTAGGGAGCCATAACAAGGACTCTCCATAAAAAATTTATTCCAAAAAAGATTGTGTTATAGTAGATATTGGTACACCAACACACTATCATGACCATGATCCTTGGATTTATCCCATTTTAGGAGAATCAACTAAAATTATTTTATTTTTATTCTTTATAATTATTCACTTTTTTTAGTTTTTAGTGAGAATATAAATTATGGGACTGTGAAATTAAACATTGTTCCTTCCAATTAGAAAACAATATATAGTGAATAGTGAGGGGAAATGATTAAATTGGATTGATTCCCCCCCCTATCAGGGTTCCTTGAGATATTAATTATTAACCTCTAGTCCCAACTATGATTTTGGTACACATAAACCCTTTCATGTGTGTACTACTTTGATTATCTAATGCACATTAAAGGGAGAATCAAGTAAAATATTTGTGTCGTTATAATTTTTTTATTGTATTTACTTATTTTTTTTATTGTTGTTTCTTTATAAGTTATGAGATTCTTATAATATAGAAACAAGATCCCAGAATAAGGTTAGTTTTAGAAATATTTTTTATACCCTAATAAACCACCTATTAGAGTGTTGATATTATATTAGAGAACTTGGTTATATAGAAAACATTTCACTTACAAAAGACTCTGACAATAAAGAGATTAACAGTGATGAAATATACATCTAATGGGAGTTAGGATTACTGAATATCTATTTCATGTAATGATAATAGTTATGAAATATGTTTTAATTATTGAAATAATTATCACATCATAAAGGATTTATTATACAATTAGAGTGGAGAAAATATTTCAGTAGATATGCACTAAATACCCTAAAAAATAATATATGGTTTGGAAAAATTGTATGGTAGTTTTGTGGTGTATTTTATTATATGACCAACTTTTCATCTTATAATTTTTTGGGTAGATAAATGAAAGTAATTATCATTTTGGAAAATTCCATCTTTGGTTATAATCAATAAAAATGATTAACATGATAAAATGAATGGTAGGATCAATGATTCATTGATGTGATGAATGATTGAATAGATGAGCCATTAAATCAAATGTTATCTAATGTATGAGTTATCAAATTAATACTTAAAAATGTCTCAAGAAAAAAAATAAAATGGTTATTTATATTAATATAGAATATTATCTCTTATGAGGTTATTCCCTACTTATGTGAAGCTTTCATCTCAGTCCTCATTTTCCATGAGAGATCCTTGGAAATCATGGAGAGAAGAATTATCTCACACTAGCATTGAGAGATTCATATAATCCCATGGACATACCAAAAATGACCAAGTTTGATGGTTTTATATTATTATTTTCTATAAATTATATGATTTAATATAGTTATAGAAATAAATTTTATTGAAAAGTATACAAATTATTCTTCATTTTCAATATCATGGTTTTGTTTTGAATGCATAGTATTTATTGGTTTAAGGGTTTCTTATTGTTTTCATTAAACTAATTAATTGTCAATAAATCCTTATAAATTCTTCAATTGTATTAGAGCCTAACATTCATTCTTGGATCAAAAAATAATGTTAAATAATTAATAAATTTGATAGTATTTGGCAATCATATTCTATATCATAAAATATGATTACAAATTCATTCCATGGAATGGTATATGATATTTAATATCCTAAATTGAAATTGGTTCATTCCATAAGATATGGAATATTGTAGGTAGTGATAAAGTTCCATCCTTAAGTTTTTATATATTTCATAGTGTAAGATATAGGTTTTCATAGAGTATAAGAGCACTGATACCAAACAAAAAAATAGAATATTGTATCGCATTTACAATATAGAATGTAGTTCATTGAATACAATAGCCTAATTATAATGAATATGGTTTATAATAGTATAGGATAATCATATGTTGTGACATCTATGGGCATTGAGTTACTCCTACAAAGGATTTAAAACATCATATTAATGTTACATGAGGCCAATCACAAAATATGATAACTAATGCACTAATTTAATATCACAAAAAACCCGTGACATATCACAGGTCGTTATTATAAATCATAGAACATTGTAGATAGTTCCAAAGGGGATATCACCCAATGTATTATTAATCATAGATTATGATTCACACTATATATCATTAAACACAACATAGAAAAGAAATTATATTTTTTAAAATTTCAATTATGAATTGATATAAATAATTTATAATGTGAAATAAATTATAGAAAATTTTATTTCTAGATATATACTTAATTTATAAAGTTCAAATAGCTTAATTAATATTAAAAAATTTATAATTATTTATTGAAATTTTTATAACACATTTATTAAATAAATATATCATAATATTAATTATTAATATTAAAATATATATTTTTGAAATTATATGGAATGACTTATAATTTAGATGTTAAATTTTTATATGGGAATTATAAGAATAATTTAAAAATAAATAAATAACATCATAAGGTTAAATGTAAATGGGGTTATATTTTAAATTAGAAATTTCTTATAATTTCAATTTGTCTGGTTTGATATATTTTTGAAAATATTAAAAAAATATTAAAATAAATTATTAACAATTTATATTATCAAGTTTTAAAAACGAAATATGTGATATTTTTTGTTAATATATTATATATGAATAGTTTAAATATAGGTTTTTTATTTCAAATATAATATATTTGAATCCTATTACAAGAACAAGTAGTAATATTTTTTTCATAATAAGTTGATTTAAACATTTTTTAAGAATATTGGAATATTTGGAGTTAATTTTGGAAGATGTAGGAAAGTTGGTTAGTTCATGTCGTGAGCCGTGCATCACACCTGGAGGATGTTTTTCAAAAATTTGATCTGGTCCTTTGTAAAATTTATTGTTTCTAATATATTTTTTGGGACACAGACATTGCATTATTAAGGATAACCAAGTATATCTTAGGGAATATAGAATTTTGGTGCATGCGTTATGAGGAAAATGTTTCACTATGAAGGATATGCAAGAATATTTCAGTGATTCTGACTAATTGATCATCATGTATCAAAATAAATATTGTATAGTGAAATGGATGAGACCACTTGGTGAGTATATACTATAAAAATACAATAGGACCATGAAAGTTGAAATAAGAACTATCCTACTGGTTGAAACAGAGCATGTTTCATGAAGGATTATGTCATGCCCTAAATTATCTAGTAGTCAAATTAAGTAGAAGTTAAATTGACCTATCATGACATTAAGGAGGATGTCACACTATGATTAATCGAATGAAGTGATCTTTAACAAAAATTATGATATAACTTTCTCATGATTGTTGAGTAGTTATTTGATAAAATAATAACTTAATAGAATTGAATAGTAGATATTTGATAAAAGATGATCCAATGGATGGATTTGAATTAAATTAAATCAGTTGTTTGAATTTAAAATTTGAAATACAAAAATTGTCTCAAATAGGGGTCCTTCTTGTCATGAACCAATATGAGTTTTTGTCCAACCAAACACCCAACCCAAACCATGGAATGGATCGAAGTGAATTCCTGATCTTTATGGGATGGAAACTAGTTCTTAAGCATTAAATAACTACTTTGGAAAGGATTTTCCCAAAATAATAACAATCAATATCCACATCCAATAACATTACAACATTTACATAATGTATAAAACCCATCATCTATAACAAATCTATACAAAAAGACAAATAAATTCCACAATATATATTTACATATAAAACCAAAATTGAAATTATCAAAAATTTGAGGGGACCAATAAATGAAACAAAATCTTCCTAATGACATCAGTACCAACCCGTACAATGCCACAACAATAAACTATCCCAAAAATGATATCAACTAGAAATAATATCCATTATCCCCAAAAAAATCATTTCATTTACCTAAACTACATAGATAAGGTCTATATATACACATTGAGTATATATAGGGTGTGATCTCACTTTTCTAGTAGGATTACACTAGTTGTTCCAATCATATCCATTATAGGATAAATAAAAATTGTAGTTTTAAAGTAAAGAAAATAATTTGGTTTGAAATCATAATTTATCTTTACAATAGAAGTATAAGATGCAATAGTAACTGAAAATAAGTAAAAATAGCATAATCATTGTGGGTAACCCTATAGTAGATATGTTTCTAGGGTTCTTGGAACATCGTATCTTGGTGATCAGACATATAAATATCCCTTTCTATGCACGATCCATTGGAGGGGACACACACATGTTCCAATGGTAATAATCCATGTAACATCAATTAGTTAGTTTTACATCAAATTCCTACTAATGAGATTTTTCTGAGGACCTATTGGATTTTTTTTGCTACTAGTCCAAGCCTAACAACCTAGGTACAAAGGGTTCCCCATTAATTTGTTACATTTATAAACCATACTAATCCCATTTTTTCATAAACAAACTCATTAAAATCCAAGCATACTATTTCAAACCATTTTCATTGGGAATATATATTTACAAAGCCTTACACACACCAACACCATGGAAATCAGACATTTTTACACACACACCATTTTGAAAACATTATAAATAGTAGAAAGAATATTTAAATCATCAAATAATAGTATAAAAGGAACCACCTACCTTTCTTCTTGAGACCACCACCAACCTATTGAACATAGAAAGATAAGAAAATAAAATATCCTACAGAAGAAAGAACAAACCACCAATATCAAAACCCAAGATAAAAAAATTACATCTAATCCACTCTAGGTCACCACAACCATTGGAGGAAAGGAAACCCAACAACTAAGGGAGAATATACCAAGCATAATGAAGGTGATGAGATTACTTGGAGTATCATTGAATATCCAAGCCACAAAAACCCATGAATTGATTCCAAGAAGTAGGTATAGGATAGGGGAGGTGTGCCTAGAGATAGGTAATTCAAATGGGGGAAATAAAGGGTGAAAATGGGTTATAATTGAGGTGGGAGAATACTTGAAATTCATAAAAAAATGGAAGGAATACAATTTTTTAGGAGATGATGCATGGTTTCACCAACCATGTGAAAACTATGCGCCACCCTATTTCTACCGAAAACATTCATTATTCAAGGAAAAACAACTGATAGAGCTATATAATAAAACAAAGACAAAAAATAAATTAAAACTACTTAGAAATAATAATTTGTTTGTGAAACTTTTGTGTAGAAATAAATTATTACACAAAAGAAAAAGGGAGTGAGATGTTAAAGATATAAAAGAAAATAGTTCCATTGAATATCCAGTATTTGATAAGTGAAGTGTGATCATTCAATGTTACATTAAAGATCATTCTTGGAAAATTTATCTACTATTTATATTATTTAAATATTTAAAAGTAAATACTTGAGAAAAATAGAGAACACCTTTATTGTTTGGTGTTGATTATTATTATTAAAATCTTGTGAGTTTAGATTCTGTATTGATTACATATCTTTATCCCTCTTGAAAGTAGTGAGTGGAGGTAAAGATGAGGGCATTGACATGGTATGAACAGAGATCTCCTGCTAAAATATTCAAATCACATATTGATAAAGTAGTGTTTAATTGGAATATCAACACATCATTGATATGTGCTCCTTATATGTATCCTTTTATGGGTAAACCAGGTAAAAATCAATTTTTTAATCTATTTATGATTTTACACCTGATTATATTTATTAAATAGATTCAACATGTCTTTTACACCATGATTTAAAGATATAATTTTTTCTAAATGAAAGATTAACTTTCAAGAAACCCTAATTTACCCCCTGTCAACCCCTCCCCACTAAGGGTATTCTATGGGACCACTAGAATATAATAGGTGATATTATAACCAGTTGTTTTTTTTTGAATCTTTTGGTATTAATTTTTATCCTTGAATGGATTTTGAATATAAAGGGAGTACCCATATTTTTTATATGGAACTATCATATTGGGATGAACAGAATGACATTTATTTTGAGATCTCTTGAACTGGATGTATTTTCTACAGCATTATATGGGATATAAGTGATCCTATTGGATGATCAATTATGGAATCTAATAAGAAGTTATTTAATGATGATGTTAAGTCTTAAAAATATTTACCAGGGAAAATATCTAACAAAATATATATAAAGGTGATGAATTTTCCAATATAAATATTTTCTGGGATAAACATGGTAGCATCGATGAAGTTGATAGAAAATTGAAAAAAAAAATCTATATTTTAAAAAAAATTAATAATTTGAGGATAAAATCAAGTGAAAATTTGGATGGTTAATTTAACTATCTTATTAATGTGATTGGTGCAACGCGAGGAATTTCAAATGAGATCAAGGATTTTTAAATTGTAAAAAATATTATACAGAGATGACCACCTATGTATAATTCAAAGATGTCAACACATGAAGAGATGAACCTTGTAATGTTGTCTATTTTTTACTTACAAAAAAAATTGTTTTTATATGTGATGATAATGAAACATGAGAGCTCTTTATAATATTCATCTAAAGATATATCATTAAAATAAATTTAGAATCATGAGGTTTAAGAGGTCAAAAATAAATATTATATAAGTGATGATTTATTATAGCTTTTTATAAGTAATTTTAAAAAATGTAAAGGAATATTTGAAGGAATGCTACCTGTATATTTTTTCCATTGTGGAAATATTATACACACTATATCTATTTTTTCAAAGAGAAGTTATGGAGTGGTTCATGAATTTTAATTCTCACCAAAATAAAAGAATTAGTTTTTTCCTTTAAGTAATTTAAATTTTTTAAATCAAAATGGAAATTAGTTTTTGAGAAAATAGTTTATTAATAAAGAAGAAGAGGATTTTGAGAAAAATACATTGTAATATATCAAAACTATGTTTATCTTAGTTTTAGGATATTCCATGACGGATAATGTGGGAAAATATAATATAGGAGAATAAAATAATGATAAACTGAAGGGAGTTTTAGAACTCCAAGTGGAATTGGAAGGATCTCTTGAAGATCTTAATTTTCTAATAAATAAAAAAAATTGTAGGTTTGTTCAACTATCCTTAGTTATGATTATGAACTTGAATAAAAATTTGATTATCTTGAAAATATAGTGAAAGAATGTGAGAATAATCATATGAAATATAAAGAAGGCTAGAATTATATAATGGAAATTATAGAATATAACTAGATCTTTTATGTTCTTAATATGTCTCTTATAGAGAAACACAATAACATTGAAACAATTGAGGAGAAAGTTAGATCATTGAAAATAAATATTTAGTTAGTTATAAAAATAAATGTTTTAAATAAGAAACAATAGTATGGTAAATTCTTAGATGATGTCGTGAAATAAGGGTCAGAATGAGTCATGATAACTTTTTAGAATATTATTAGTGCTTAAAGACCAACTGGAAAAGGTAAAACTAATATTGATTTTGATGGTAAAACATCAATGAAAAATTCTATAAATATAAATGGAATAGGGATGTAGTTAAATGGATAATGTTATGAACTATTTAAAACTTATAAACAATCAAGGAAGTTTTCAAAAATAGGAGATCATTGGTGAAATGGTAGCGATGGGATATTTTAATTGATGAATTGTAATTTTTTTTGTTTTTTGGCCATAATATATCTTGCTATTGTGAAGTTAAAAGTTTCCTAAGAGTTGATTCTATTCGAATCAAGAAAAAAACTTAAAATTTGTACTTATTATCAATATAGAAATTCAAACTATGGTTTCAATTTTAATTATGTAAACATTGGTAATAATTTATTATATTATTGGAATTGAAGAGGTAGATGTACTTATAAAAGTCAATGAAAAATAGTTTTATGATAACACAAGTCTATTCCATTAAAATAAATTTTTTCTCCTCTTTAAGAAGAATATTTTTATTTAATGACTTATACTAAAGAAAATCAGAATAGATCAAAACACATCTTAACTAATTATGGATTTTCTTATAAGGTAAATATGAATTCCTACAAGAAAAATTTGGATAATATTTCCTTGAAAGAATCAAATAAAAGTAGTACTTAGATATTATATAGAGGATGTTCATTACATATGATAGGTAATATAAATAAATTGGAAAATATAAATGATAAAGTTGACAAAGATCTATTTAATAAATGATAGAGAGTTAAAGAATAAAGATAGTAGAAAAAATTGGTTGGCTAATGAACAAATGAAAAATTACAATATAAATTATGTTGATGGTCTTTGTCAAAATTTATTAATTGTTAGTCAGCTTTGGATTTCAAATTTGGAAGTCACATTCATTCAAAAAGGATAAAATATCTATACAAATTTATCAAATTATATGTTTAAGGGTAATAGGAAAAATGGAAATATGTATCAGATATATAGTAAAGAAATTAATTCTCTCTTAATAGTGGAATAATTAAACAAATTGTATCATTGAAGGGTAGGCCAAAAGAATAACTATCATATAGAGAACATTTCAAAATTCAGGGCTACAATAGAAGTTCATAACTTGAAGATGGATTATAAAAATATTTTTGAGGCTAGTGTATGAGGATAGATATTTTGAAATATATATCCTCGAAATAAGAAAAGTGAATAATGTTTTTTTATTTGGTTCAATCTGATGTGTGTGATCTAATTAGTTAGGATAAAACCTATGGTGAGATGTATCCATCTTATTTGTTGATGATAATTGAATAATGGTAATTACCAATTATATATGATCAAATAAATAGGTGATTTATTTCATACAAAGGTTATGAAGAAGAAAAGAAAATAAAACTGAAAGAACTATGAAAAATGGATGTTTAGAGAATGGAATGAATTACACATCCTATGAGATTAAAAATTTGACTGAAAAATATGGTATTAAACTTGAAACATATTTGGTGATAACTCCTCCAATAGAATATGTTTGTGAAAAGAAGAAATTGCACTGTCAAAACAATGAAAAATACATTGATTATAGATAGTGGAATGTCATGTCACTACTCAAAAGAAGTTATTTAGCTGGAATTATACACTTAAAATATATTATTACTAGATCTAAAAGTAAATAGAGCATTGTATGATCCTATTTAAAGAATCTAAGGGTTTTTTAAACCATTTATTTTTTCAAAAGTGAATATTAAAATTCATAGATATACAGTAATGTATAATGGTATTAACCTATGATACTCACCAAAAATCAAGACCTATAACTTTTTCAAAAAAATTATCAGTAAGATTATTGAGATAAGTAATGTAAAAGTAGTTTAGAATGAATCCAAAGAAAATTCTTTAATTTGTATATCTAAATAAAAATTTAATGAAGATGAGAAATAAATAAAAATTTGGGGGAATATAAAATTATTCAGAATGATGATGATTCTAAAATTAAATTAGTATAAAAAAGTGAATAAGTGAGTAAACCTATTCCTCAATCAATATAGAAAAGGGTTCAAGTAGATTTTAGTACTATTTGTATACAAATATGTTGTAAAATAAACTTGGGGATGAAGAAAACAGATCACACAACTCTATTAATTGAGAAATAACCAATTCATTTAAAAAAGCTCTGAAGGATTAATCAAGGGGTAATTCTTGGAATATTTAATTTTTTATATTGATATAAATTAAAATATGGATCTTCTAGATAGATTAAAATATCATAGTGTGATTGTTTCAAAGTGTGTCTTCACAAACATACTGAAGGAAAATGGAAAAGGTAATTTGAAATAATGAAATGTTGGTATATGATGGATATGATTAAGTATGAACAAATTTATATAGAAGTTGAATTTTCATTAGTGGAATTAATGGATTCTGTTAGACACTTTTTAGTATTAATTATCAAATGAAAGTTATGAATATTCTAAATGCATATAAAGACAGCATTCTTGAATGGAATCTTGAATGAATAGGTTTATACTGAGAAATTGTTTGAATATTTAATTGGATATGATGATTTAAAATTGCGAATATTAAAAGATTCATTATCTAGAATAAGAAATTACTATGTTCTTTGCATGAAAGGATATATAGTTTTCTAAGGAAATGATAAACTGAATTTTTATATACATTTTTGATACATTTAATTAATGTTTAATCCTTATTTACTTGATAATACACACGGTTTTGATTAATTGTTTTAGGAATTAAGATTTCAATGCTCAATAGAAGAATGTTAACAAAAAGGTAGAAATCATCCTTACATGATGTGAAACTAAATTACACAATGTGTACCCCTTGAAAAGACCACTTGTTAGCTAAAATTACAAGCCGTTAATCCCAAATACATGTTCTTAACCAAAAACATGAAATGTACCTTGATTATATGTTGTGAAATATTCAATGTCCAAATCTATTGATTACAAGGCATAAAATATGTACATGATGTGATAAGTTTAAAACCAGGTCACCGCTAAGGATTCATGCTTATAAATCCTCGATGATCCAAAACAATTTATGGATAGGGTGGATTTGAAGTAAATTTCATGAAATATAATTAAAAACTATGTTTGTTTTTAATAAGAATCAACAATAAGACATTTCATGTTGTGAACAATATACACATCATGTACCTATCCATAACTATAAATATTTCAAATCCCTCAACATGCAGGGGATGACTCAAACTCAGAAATTCGTTTCTTTCTTTACTTCCATCCTTTTATTTTTTATTTCATTTTTAATTATTTATATCTATATTGATTTCTTTTATTATTCTACACATTATGTTGATGCTTCTTTCAAATCTGAGAAACTTTTTTATCATTGTTGTTCCAAAATTCAACTTGTAATCTAATTTTCATGGAAACTTCAATTTCTACTATGTTATTCATTGTTTCTTCATCCAAGTTAGTAATTAATTTCTTTTTCCTGATTTCCATTTTGTGTTACTCTAATTTGTATTTATTATTTTATATTCAAAGACTCTTTCAACAAGTTTCCCAATTTTTATTCAAATCCATCATTTGCGGCTAACACACATAGGGACAGGGGTCGAGAGTGTTGGCGGTTGAATATAATGAATATCTAAAATCGAAACTAGGTAACCATATGACTATAAACCTAGTTTAAAAAATCAATCTCATTCTCTTGAACTGTCCTTGGCCATCAGAGGTGAAATTTGAATGAATATGACCTAGTTTTAGAAGATCAAGTTAGTACGAGTATTATGTGATTCTTTCTACCAAGAAGCCAAGATTCATGCAGTTAGGTTATCAATTACTTTGAAAGAAGAATTCATTACCACCTCAGTTTGATCCAATTAGTTGGACCATGATCAATTGTAATATTTTTCACCGCTTCAAGACCTATTCTAAAGGTCTATCTCATGTTATATTCATCTTTACGCTTTTCCTTTACCATAAAATTGACCATGAACCCCTACTTTCATATGTCTTATGACACAAGATACATAGTTTTATAAAATCCAAACCAAAGAGAGTAAACTAGAGGAATCCCCCAAAAGGATTTGACTGTTGGGTTGATTTTATAACAAGTTGTCTTTATGGGTTATGCCCCAAACTGCCACTTAATTCACCATAGTATCTGAGTGTAGTATATTAAAATAAATATTTAATCTAATGAATTCCTAGATGAATCAACAAATCCTTCTCGGTGCATCAAATTTTGGATCCATTACTAGGGACTAGCGGTACTTATGCACTATGACTTACGGAATGAACATAGAATTACCCCACACATTCCCCATTTTCTTATTTTTACTTCCCCATTATTCTTTTTATTATATTTTCTATTTAGGGACTAGAAACTATGTCTGATTTTTCTCATTTATTACATGAATCTGGGCCCTTTGACTCGTTCGAGGAGCCTTAAAGCCTGAGAACTTCTTTTCAATCCTGAGATCGATAGAACCTTAGTTTCAAACCAACATTTCCCAATGGTTAAAAAAATTATCTTGCACCACCACACCATCCGAAACTTAGTTTCACACCAGAATTGTGCTCCCACCTATTCAGTTTCACACATTTCAGATAAAACATGGACTCGTTCATTTGATCTAAAGCATGGGTAAATTCAGGGGGGATTAAAATCGAATAACACCATGAACACATTTCTAATTTTATTGAGGTTTCTGATACCTTTTGTAATAAATGTGAATCATTAGACACCATAAGACTTAGAGTTTTCTCATTCTACTTACATGATCGAGCCAATGATTAGCTAAAATTTAAATCTCATGAGCCCATCATGACTTGGGATGACCTTGAAAATAAATTTATTGATAAGTAATTTCCATGAATCGAAACCTAGAAATTATAAAATGAAATTCAAAATTTTAATGAGATGGACAGATAATTAGCATGGGATGTCTGGGATAAATTTCAGGAGATAACACTTAGGTACCCACATCATGGACTAGATGTGTGGATACAAAATCAAACTTTATACCTAGGACTATAACCCACCACATACACTGTTGTGGACCTCACCACTAAATGAGGGATTATGCTAAAGATACCAGAAGTTTAAAGAGTACTATTGCATGAAATTTAACACAAATTCTGTCTATAGAAAATTTAAAGAGGGTTTCCCTAGAATGGAATCCCTAAGTTGGGGGAAACTTCCTACCTAGAATACTTGGTTGAGACCATAACCAGGAATCTTGATTAATTTTAGCAACCTACTCCGCCTTCACCTCCACCTACTCCTATCATGGTGGTACAATATTTTGAGATGTTTTGTGGAACACACCCATACCAATACTATAGGGCATGTATAAAGGAACCTCAAGTACAAGATTGTAATTATATAAATTACAATAAAAATCTGAAATACAAACAACCCAAAAATTCTAAAATTTAATACTAACATCAGGGGTCAGCTCATAATCCATAGTAGCATAATCAAGGTTATTGGAAACAGATGATTGGTTAGGAACCACCAAAAAATTAGGGACCACCAGGGTACCCTCTTTATGGTCTATCTCCTTGACCACAATAAATATTCCAACAACAATTTCATAGAGATTATTAATTTCCACTAACTTAATAGAAGCAATTATAGAAATCTCCCTTAATACATCAAAAAAAGACCAACCATTCCTATATAATCTTGAAAAACTACACACTTCCTTCATGAAAAAAGCATAAAAAAGGATGACAACCTAAGAGACAGAAATGAAAAACCAAATGGCTACCCTACACCACCTCGAGCATCAAGTGGGACAAATATCTAAGACTATATTTGATTGATTATTGGGTACTTTGATTGGTAATACTAAATATCATATAAGGTGGGATGATATAGCTATAGTTGTTGAGAGTGTAAAAATTTTGGAATTTTAACAGCAATTTAAAGATGAGAAAAATAAGTTAAAAGAATGTGATAAATCTAGCAATGAGGAAACATAGTAGGTAGAATCAACCGAAAAAGCTCATGTTATGAAGATACCTGAAAAAGATGATCTTTATATGGTACTACCACCATATAATCACCTTATACCCTTCTTGAGACGATGATAAAATATAGAAAAAAAAGAGATAATATAAAAAAAATTATAGAAATTTTTAGACAATTTCATTTCAACAACCCCTTCGCAGAGGAAAATTCTCAAGAGACAACTTCTACAAGTTATTTAAATACTTTATTTCAAGTAAAAGGAATATAAAAGACTTAGGGGCCATCTCCCAAAATGAATAATGCTTTATAGTTTTTCGGTGGAAGCTCCCTCCAAAACTGTAAAACCCCAAAAGTTTCCCAATTACTTTTACTATTGAGTCAATCAATTTTGGAAGAACCATGTGTGATATAAGTGAAAGTATAAATATCATGCATATAAGTGTCTTCAAGAATCTATATATCAGTTAATTAAAACCAAAAAGAGTATCACTCCACATTATTGACCTTTCATTCAATCACACTCAGGGACTACTCAAGGATGTCTTAGTAAATATTGTAAAATTCATTTTCCCTCCAGATTTTCTCACCATAGACATCGAAGAAGAATGAGATATTCCACTTATTTTATGGTGTCAATTTCTTGGCACTGGGAAGAAGTTATTTTTTGTTAACAAATGGATATTTATATTCAATTTTTGTGAAGAACATATTGTGTTTGATTTGGTGAATGCTTTTAAAAATAGTGATGAGCCATTGAATTTTCAAGATTTCTATCTAACTGATAAGAAAGATAATAATGCGAACAATAAGGACAGTAATAAAAAAATAACTCTTTTTGAAAATGTATCCAGTGCTCAAAAGAACATGAATTCTACAACACCTCTGACAAGGATTTTTTTCCCACCTTTCATCCCCACTATTTTTATGAACTATTCTACAAAGGTTTTTTCATTTAAATTCACCTGAATGAGAGTATGTCGAGATTTAAAAAATAAATAAAGCATTGAATGGGAGGAAACAATATTTAAGATAAATTTAGAAAGATTTAATAATTATGGTAATGGATTAGGGTGTGATTTCTAATGTTTTTGAAATTTTCAATTACAACTTAATCCACAAAAAAAAACTATCAAACTTAACACTTTGTATTGAATTTAACTTCCGTAAAAATTTTAGGGTGTAAAAAATTCATCCCTAAATTTCACATGTCATGTATATAATACACAATGTGAAACCCACATTTTCTTTTTTTACTGTGACTAGGTTTAATGGCCAGAACAACCCCCCCCCCCCCCCACCCAACCCTTGGCCTCCCCTCCCCTGAATGCTCCCCCTTTACCAGTCCCTTCATCATCCCACCCACCCCCATATGCTTCCCAGGCTTCTACATATTTTCTCAGACGACCTCATACCCCATCTTATCATCTTTTTTATCTCACCAACCCTACTGCACAACAGGCATATTTTTCAAAGAATTCCGGATGGGGAAAGTGACCTAGTATTCTATCACAATTAGAGGTTCCTCTAATCGATCAAGCTGCTAAAAACACGGCCTATGTATGGATTGACACCTCACCCCCTCCATCCTTGACCAAGTATTCTGCTAGCACCATGACATCTCTTATAGTGTTATATCTTCCATCCCAATCATCCACAGTTGACAGTAATAAGGTGGTCCAGCTATTGGAATACATTATTTGGTAGGGAACACTTAAAGTGGATATCAGTAACATTTCCTTTACTATATAGTTATGTCCTGGTCCCCTCCCATTTTGTACACAATTTTAGGTGTCTATTTTTCTATTTCTACAAAATAACATTTTTATTAATCCTCATATATATATATATATGGGATATAGTTTTTTTTTTGATTTACTATTTTATTAATTATTTTCATTTCACTACAACATTATTTTAGCCATTTCTAGCTCTTTTACCTCTTCTATGATAACCGAATATCCGTTCAAGCAATTATAGGGCATCCCACATAAGATCTATCATCATGAGGATAACTTATAGAGATATGTTGAGGAGACCTATCTATATATCTATTATCAGTAGGATCCTATTTTATGAAGAGAACAACATATTTTTCTACCATATGAGATTATTAATCAATACCTTCCTAAGGTGGATAATCCTTCCATGTTCCCCCATGAGCTTGATGGTACCACGACTAGTTAATGAAAGAGATAGTGTAATTCCAGACTAGATATTTTTCATTCTCCTAGATGAACACATCATAGTTGGCACTTTATGGGAGGCATCCCATTTTTTTCTTTCTTTTTAGTTGTGTTCTTAGGACCTATGTTTTTTCTCATCTTCTATATTTTGGTCTCCCCAAACATCATTTTACTCTATTATTTCATTTATTTGAGTTGTCTTATCCTGAATTTTACTGTATGAACCTACACATTTTTTTACTTCCAAATTGGTAACCCCATTGTGGATATTTAATTTATCTAATGTAGTTATTTTATTTCTAACAATTTTTGTAGCCATAAAAATTTCTAATCAACATTAAAAATTTCCCCATGAAATGAATTTCACTACAAGGAGCTCTTGATTCCTTATTTTCAATTTGGAAATTTTCATTTCAATTTTCTCTATACTATACTTTCTATCTCATCCATGATTCTTTTAATAACATTGTAAAAACAATATCAGTTTAAGTTTAGGGGAGTATTTATTGAACTTTATTATCAATAAACATGGGTTATTTCTTATTTTCACTTATCTAAGAGAAATTATTAATTAAAATAAAGCTTTAAACTTGAAAATTCTTTACACCAATTTAAGTAAAAGAAAAAGTTAGGATGGAGATTTTAGAAATCCATTTTTATTGTTATTTATAATATAAAACATGATTAATTACTTGAGTACTTTAATTCTAATTTTAGACACTTGATATTTTTTATAGCCTTATTAATAAATACTATTCCAATAATGATTGCTAGTAATTGTTATACTCCCATTCTAGAGAGAATTCTAGAAATACACTGTCATATTCTTTTCTGACCATACTTCTTGAGATATACATATGAAATGTAAACCTATTATAACTTGTATTGAGATCTTATTGAGGATTTTAATAAATAAATACATTGTTAAAATGATTGAGGTGATCTTTTATGAGTCAGTTTTCCTAAGACCCTCCAATACACATTTCCTTAATTTTCCCATAGTAGAAATGAATAGCCATGTTAGGATGGATCCATTTCAAGCCTATTATCCCTTCCTACCCTACTCTCGGTATGATTCATGATTTTATTTTTGAATAAGTGCGGGGGGATTTTTACTATTGATAGACACATGATGTTGATAAGGACGATACATATGG
Organism: Viscum album; assembly: GCA_963277665.1. Lineage (NCBI taxonomy): Eukaryota > Viridiplantae > Streptophyta > Magnoliopsida > Santalales > Viscaceae > Viscum > Viscum album. Next base: position 1,317,105,054 of record OY728136.1, on the reverse strand, counting down.
TTGAAATTTCATCTGATTTTTATGATGTGGTCTATGGTTACTTTTGGAATTTTATACGCTTACCATGTTCCTTTAAAAAATATAACAAATATAAAAATAAAATATTTGGTTGTGTATTAGGAAGGTTAGAAATCACCATTAATAGACCAATGAATATTATTATGGATCATATATGGTTATGGGATAGATTTGAGATCTATCCAAAACCTTATTTTTTAAAAATAAATAAAAAGAAAAAAATAATGGAAGAGGGTACATTATTGATACTTACAATATATATTCATATAATCACTTTGGCCTATTTGGATCATAGAGATATTTTATCTCGAAGGACACTTCATTACAAAGTTTAAGGTTATCATGAATTATACTGTAGAGACTACCCACATTTTCAATATTAATTTCCACTATTTATGCACCATCCCCCATCCTTAGAAACATTAGAACCTTATCATTGAATCCCTCATGATTAATTTTGATTTTTATTTATAAAGTGGAGATGGTAGATTCAATGAAATGTTATGGTTGGAAACATGTATTTAGGGTATGATCACAACTCTTGTTATATTTTACTTTCTGTGATGATAAAAAATTTATTTTGATGTAAAATTGAAAAATGAGTATAGCTTCCAAGGAAAAATTAAAAAAATTAATTAATGTAAAACAGAATATAAAAAAAGAACATGATTATGAGGCATGACTAATTTTCCCTATAAGACTAATTCTGGAGGACTTAATTTTTCTACTTTCACTTAGTGTTTTTACCTGGTTTTGATGAATTTTTCCTATTAAAAAGTTATTTTATTTGGAATCCCTATTGAGGTGATTTTTTCTTGAGGATAAGAAATTGTTCGAGTCCAGGGGAATTTGATAATTTGAATTTTAATATACATTTTGGATACGTTAAATTAATGTTTAATCACGATTTACTTAATAATACTCTGGGTTTTGATGCATTTTTTTGGAATTGGGAATTCAAGGCTCAAAGGAGGAATATTAAAATAATTTTAGAAATCATCCTTATATGACGTGAAGCTGAAGTACACTTTGTGTAACCCTTGAACAGACTACCTTCCAGCTTAAATTATATATCTTGAATCTCAAATACTACAAATGAAACAAGCACAAAACTTGTATCCAGATTACATTTCATGAAATATTCATCATCCAAATATGAAGATGACAAGGTGGGAAATCCTTACATGATGTGAGAAAATCAAAACCTAGTTTGTATTCAGAATTCAAGCCAAAAAATCCACATATATCCAAAATTACAAAGGCTTTGAAGGATATAAGTATATAGTGTGAAATGCATTTACATGTTATGTAGGTGTCAAAGAAGAATCCTCTTAAATAAATTACATGACATGAAAATTTTACACATCATGTCAATTTTGGGCTCTATAAATTTTTTACTGCCCTTGACATGCATAGGAAGACTCAGACATGGAACTTCTTTTCTTTCTTTCATTCTTTTTTTCTTCATTTTTATTTCATTTTCAATTCTGTGTGTATCTACTAATTTCATTCATTATTCTACACATTATTTTATTTCTAATTTCAATTCAAAGATGTGTTTGTTGTTTATTGTTGTTTCAAAATTCTATTTCTAGTACCATTTACTGGGCAACTTTGATTTCCATTTTGGTATTCATTGTTTCTTCATCCGAGTTAATATTATTTTTTTTTTCTTGATTTCAATTGTGAATTTCACTACATTATGTCGATTATTTGATATTCCAAGAATTTTTACATCTGTTAACCTATTTTTATTCTAATCCTTAATGTATGGCTAATACACTTAGGTTTAAGGGTTGATATTATTGTTGGTTGAACCAAATGAATATCTAAAATCAAAACTGTGTATCCTTATGGATAGTCACCAGGTAAAAAACAATTTTAAATCTCATTCACTTGTATTATCCCTCATCATCGATTAGGAAAGATGAATGAACATGGCATAGTTAGTTAATATAGAGGTAGGATCAATATCCTATAACTATTTATTCCTTGAGTCAAAGCTTTCTACTCATTGGTTGTCAATTACTCTTGACCAATGAGATTTTTCCATCTTATTTTTATCTTATTGGTTGAGCCAAGACCAATGAATGTCTTTTTCACTACTTCAAAGCCTATGTTATAGGTATATCCCAAGTTCGATATAGGATTTCCCTTTTCCCTTACCCTAAAATTAACCCCAAACCCTTCCTTAAATATTTTTTGAGACCAAAGATACTTATATTTAGTCAATCCAAACCAAAGAGTGTAAACGTGAAAAATCCCTCCAAAGGTTCTAACCACTAAGTTTCTTTTGTAAAAAGATGTCTCTATTGGCTCAACCCCACACTACCACTTATTATTTCTTAGTTTCTAATTGTAGTTCTAGAAAATATATATTTTATCTTATCAGTGCCTGAGGGAATCAATGAAGCATTTTGGGCACATCAAGAAACTAGAGTTCTATAGAGGATGGGTGGATCACAACAACTAGATGAAAATTTCAAAAGAGAATCAATTCATGGTGGTAGTTTATATAGATGAAATCATGTTTTTTGGTAAAAAAATATAATTCACCTGATAAGTATTCTCAATTAATGATTTAATAATTTTAGAAATCATTGATTATATAATTGTACCATTTTTTTGGTTTTCAAATACATTTAAAGGAAGGTAGTTTAAATGTCTCATATGTGCAGTGTGAAAGGGATATATGGAAGAAATTATTAATGGATTAGTGTAAGATAGTTTTCACTCTGATATAATTTGGAACTAATATAACAAAATAGGAAAATAGTGAGGGGTTTTAATCAAATTTATAAATATGAATCATTGGAATTTTACTCTTTCTTCTGCAACCAGGAAGAAATATTTTATGTTTCATTATTGCAAACATGATTCTGTAGTTTTTTGAATAAATATCACCTCTAATAAGTGATGATCAATATGATATATATACATGGGAAACGTTATTATTATTAGGAGTTCAAGGATGTAAAATATTTGGATTTTTTTACCTATTAATATGCCTATATTTCTAGTGAATTTTGGATCAGAAATCCATAAGTGGTGGAGAATTTAATATTGGGAGAAACTATGATAGTTGGACAAGTAAGAAGTAAGTATTATTTATCTTTTTATAGTGGAATAGAAGTATATTTTTAATCAAATCATGTGAACAGCTTATATGAATAAATAATTAGTTACAAGACATCGATGAATTTGTGAAACATCAAGTGATGAATAATTGTAAAAATAAAATTTCTATTAAGATGAGTAAAAATCCATTTCAACACTATCACATAATGTATATTTATATCATGTATCATTTCATAATTTATGAGTTAGATAAAAACATTGTGGAACTACAATTCATTAGAACATAAAATAAATTGGAAGATAACTTCACAAAACATTTGGTAGATTATGTGTTTGAGAGTCATAGTTAGAACAATGGAGTTTAACAAATATCCTATAAGTAAAAAAGGATAATAATCCCCTATACCCATAAAACACAATAATATATTTGTTTTTTGTTTGTGTTTATTATAAATTGCATTCATTGAAAGTAAGAAGATAAGAGGGTTACTATCTTTGGGGACATTAAAGAACTAAAGAATCAATTAGTTTGGATGGATGTAATGGTTATATTTGATTAAATCTATTATTTTATACACCAATAACTATATAAAAATGGATTGGATACTAATTGAATTCTCTTAGTTCTGTTTTGTAATAGTGGAAGAATCTAAGACTTTATAGTCCTGATTTAATGTATATTAAGAGAATCCTTTTTATTTTATTATTAAAAGGGGAGATTAACTAAAGGGGGATAAACAAAAGTTAAGACTATAGATAAGAGAATGATTGTGGATTTGTGGATGATAATTATTATATATTTTAGGGTTCATGATTGAAGGAACATACCAATATCTGGATATTAGAAACAAAAATATAAAGGGGGTGATTGTTGCAACCATAGGTTTTAATATTATATTTTTTTGTCAATAAGAAGTTGTTTTGAGGAGTTTTTAATAAACCTAATATATATAGACTTATGTCTTAAAGTTATAGGGGAAAGGGGCAGTTCACACCATGATTTATGAATCACATAGTGATGGATTTTATCATAAGGTTGTTACAATATTTTAATCAAATTTTGTATCTTCAATCTAACTCTACGACACATATATTAAATTATAAAATTGGATCAAAAATATATCAGTGGTTTTATAATAATGATTATAATTCCATAAATGGGGTTCAACTAGATTTTAGTGATTTTATCTAATAGATTGTCATACTATGAAATCAATATTATTCCATGAAGAGGATGAGACCGTTCTGTGATATTATATACTCAAAATACTATAGGACCTTTTAATTTGAAGCTGGAAGTTTCCTACCACTTGAAACAGACTGAATATAGTGACTGATAAGGTCATTACATGGATTATCTATAAATTTAAGTAAGTTAAAGGAAAACTTACTAGGCACACTATGAAGGAGGATGTCACACCATGATTATTATAATTCGTTGATCTCAAAAATAAATGATGACGTGGATTTCTCATGATGGTTGGGTGGCTATTTGAAAAACTAATAAATTCTTATTCTATTTAAATAGTGTATATTTTATGTAATATGATCCAAGTGATGTATTTGAATTAAAGTAAGTTAGTTATTGTTTGAATTTATAATTTTAAATTCAAACATACTCTAAATATAGGGGATCCTACTATATATAAATTATCACATAAAAGAAAAGTGGGAGTGGAAAATTAAAGATCATAATGAACATAGTATCATATAATATTTTTCATTTGATAATTGATGAGTGATCGGTAAGAGTTTAATTGAATATTAGGATTCAAATATTTATTTACTATGCATAGTATTAAAATATATAGACATAAAAACTTGAGCAACATAGAGAATGCCTTTTTTATGGTGTTATTTATTTTTATCAAAATCTTATGAGTTAAATATACAAGAAAATTACATCATTGAATCCCTCTTTAAATCATTGGTGAGAGGAATATATTGTGGACCATGGATGAGCCATGATCTCTTCCTAAAGCTTGTAATTACATAGTAGTGAAGTAGTATTTAATTATAAAATTAACACATCATTGATATGTGTTCCTTGGATGTATCCTATATTGGAGAACCAAGTAAAAAATCAAGTGTTTATACTATTTATAATTTTAAATTTTGTTTTTATTATGAAAAAAATTCAATGTTTCTTTTCCTATGTTAATATAAGATAAAATTTGTACTTAAAAATATGAAATTTCATAGAACCCTAATTCACCCCCCCCCCCCACCCTCCAACATAGAATTTTTAGAGGGACCACTAGGATACAAAAAAATTATTGATATAAAATGAAAAGTATGGTTGAGTTTATATTGGGAGTAAATATAAATATTTTGTATTTATTTAATTATGGAATTCCCATATTGAATGTCTTAATTATAAAATGTATATAATTTTCCAATTTATGAATTGTTTGTGAATTATTGATATCATGTTTAAATATATATAAATAATTTATTTATTTAACTTATTCAATACTTTATTCATGTATAAAATTTTTATATTATTAATGGATGTATGTTATAGTTTAAATTAGTAAACTACTTCTATAAATTTTCATACATGAATTTAAATAGTTAACTACTGGGTATGATGATTCATCTAGTTTTCTTCTACATTTACTTTATATTTTACTAGGTTATGATATTAAATTAATAATATAATTATAGTTTATATATATTAGGTGTTATAAATATGATGATATTTAGGTCTCTCTTGATAAAAGTATCCTTGGGTGGAGGGACATCAGTTAGGACTCCTCACTAGAATAGAGGCTTATGCCTTACCTAGTAAAGTGAGGCTTGGATATCTATCACTATAAGTTTACATTTAGGGGGATTTTTGATTTCTTATGATTCTAATCCTTCAGATCAAAGGTTTTATTATACCTTATTCATGAGATACATTTGAGTATGCATGAATATGATTGGATTCTAATTTTGGTTTGTAACACATGTTGTGGGTTGTTTAAACGGTTATACATCAATATGGTTTGAATATATTGATTTACTGAATGGAATAGGATTAAAAAAATAAATTTTCAAAATTATACATACATGTATAAGGGAACACTAGATAATATGGTGTGATTAAATACCTTTTCAAAAATACTAATTTCTAGATTCCTTCAAAAATAAACACTTATCATGACCTTGATCATATAACCCAATAGTCTAATGCTAGAACGGTGTTCCTGAAATTATATATTGTAATAAAATCTGGTAATATGGTTAACCATAGAGTTATGAGCCTCTTTTTTGATGTTTTATTTAGGTTATATCTATCTAAGAAAACCTTAGGTGGGATAATAGAGGAATAGTGTTAATTTTATCTATATGATGTATTGGGAAAATATTAATTTGATTAACTATCCAATGAGTCGTATATGATATTTTTGACATGATTTCCTACCTAAATAAATAATTTGTGATATGAACACAATAATAGACTCATTTTATAGTGAAATATGGATATTTTCCCACTAATGGATATGGTGAATATCAAAAAGGGGTTGTCATTTTAGTGAGATTACATTAAAAAATATTTTTTAAATGAATTTAAAATGTAATACTCATATAATAAAAAATTATGTTGAAGATAAATGGAATCATCATCATGAAAGTTAAATTTTAGATCAATTATTTATAAAGTAGAATCATAATGTAATAAACAACGTAGAGTGGTACAATGCATTAGAATATTTCTTAAGTAAAAAAATCTATGTGTTAAAGCGATACCTTAATCAATAAAAGTTGATGAATTGGTTCAAAAAAATAAATATAGATACTGATGAGAAGTATATAATGATTCACTAAAGCTTTAAAAGGAATTAGATACAAAATTAAAAAATAAACATTATTTTTTACTCATATTCTCAATGTGGTTGAGTATGCTAATGACTTGTAGAGACGGAAGGTTCCACTAAGTCATGTTTTGTTTATGAATTTTTTTTGTTCTCATCATTGGAACTTTTCAGACAATGTGAACGTATTTGAGAAATTTTTAACCTTTTTCCTGAATGTTTTTAGGATAACTTTGGAGCATATATTTGATTTTTAGGCTCTGGTATTGAACTGATAGTACTTGTGAGTAAACAATTTAAACCACAAGAAGAAAATTTAGTTGGAAATTCCCACAATGCTTCTTCAAATAACAAGTTAAGATCATTGAAAACTAAAGGATGTTTCAATAAGGTAAGAATATATTTCATGTGGTGGACTTATCGAGGATATATAAAGGGGATTGATAAACTCCATAGAATACCCATGTAATGTACCAGTGTTTTAAAAATAAATTATTTATTTTTCTAAGGTAGATGTTACCAAATGTATATTTTACAAATTTTGTAAATAGAAAATGATTCAAAATCAGTTAAAGAATTGATATATAATATATTTTGAATTTAAATGATGAAAAGATGGTTTTTGAATCAAATATTTTAATTTAATGAAATATAAATCAATCTAATATGGATATAAATAAAGTAAGTGCATGTTTATCTTATTTCCCTTATACGATAAGAGAATTTTTTTATTAGAAAATATTTATTATAAAATATAAGAGATTATTTTTATAATACACAAGGTTTATAATTTTTCAGATTCTAAAAATTAGTTTATAATAATATAAGTATAAAAGATTTTTATACAGGATAAAAGAGCTTAAACAGTTGTTTGTTAATATATGAGGAATTGAGATTACACCAAAAATCAGTGGTATATTTTATAGAAAAATGTTTATTTTTAAAATAATTATATAAACACATATAATAACATATATTAAATGAATAAAATAGTTTATTTTTAAAATATTTCAACTAAAGTAAAAGTAAATTATTTCCTAATAGAAAATTGTTAGAAAATATTTAATGTCTTAATATTTTTTTATGGTAGATCAATAAATAATAATTTAAATATTCCATTTAGTTACTATAATAAAGTTAATATCACTTTATATTATACATATTTTATGATGTGTTGGTAAGTAATGACATAAAGAGTTATATATTTTCTCCAAAATGATATCAAGGAAGAAAATAGTATAAAATATTCCAATAATGATGATGATGATGAACATAGAAAGTGTTCTAAGTAAACAAATGATGTTATTAACATCATAACATTAGATGTTGTGAAGTTAAATATTTTAAATACTATGTACAAATATATTAACATTAGCAATACAATTCCTAATTCTCACCATTATTCAAACTAGATTAATTCATAGATGTTACACATTATATAATTATAGTGGGAGGGTTTTATTAGATGATACATAGATTTTTGGTTGGAATAACATAGTAATGTAATGAGTTTAATAAAACCATAAAAGTGTGGCAAACAAAAGGCCTTTTTGGTAGTCTATCATATAGAATAGGATAATATAGACTCTAATGTATGGTTTCATTATTATTCTTAATTTATCAATCATTCGTGTTGGATTTAAATACTCATGAAGTGAAATGATAATAAACATATCAATGTAAGCCTCTAAGTTATCCATAATCAATTCTCATCATGGATTATTATAAGATATGATGAAATGTTATCATTAGTGTGGTAGGATTTCATATAGAGAAAATAAATATCCCATGAGGTTAAAAATGAGTTTTCTATACTAGATAAACCCCGAAGTATATCACATGGAGTGATATACACTATGCCTTTGGTATACTATGAATGCATGTTTCATATTGGAATTTACCCATTCCTTTGTTTATAAATATACCTATCATGAAAAAATTAAATATTTATAAAATTATTATGTAATCCAAGATTCTTATCTAAATAGGGTCTAGTTGTGTTTGTTTTTTATCATTTCAACAGTTAAGGATTAATTGGGATGGGATTTTTCCTCTTCTATGATGAGTATGAAATATTGTCCCTAGATTAAGATATACTAAAGCAGTGTATAGTCATACCTAAGTAATAAATTTTATGTTCTTATATATTATATTAGGGGCATGTGATGTGCTTATCCATAAGGGTCCATGACATGTGATGTATTCATCGGCCTAGAAAATCTATATTGAGGTAATTGAGAATGCATGAGTTGTATATGGGATGGGTATACTCTATGTCTGATGGTTACTCAATTTCTTAAATAAATGGATCAAATAAAAATGAATACTTGAATATCATATTGTTGGTGGATACAATTATAGAGATACTAAAGTTTTAAAAGATTGAATAATAACTAAGTAGGGGGATGAATCAGTTGTTCTCTTTTTATGAGTTTCAAAAAATTTATAAACTTCACCCTAGAAACCTATTAAAATTTATTTCCTTATCAACATTTAGTAAATACTCATGCATGGAAAATAATTAAATCAATTAAAGAATGCCAGATTTTCAAAGATCAGCTTTAGTGGGAGAACCTAAATACTTTCCATAGTCACTCTCATAGGTCTATGAAAATCCACTATTAATAATAAGTGAATACAAATTATACCAACTCCTATTAGAAACCTTCTATCTCTTGATAGGAATGATTATATTTACTCCCATTAGTTTAAAGTGTTTTCTTATAAAAAAATTGAGGAAAATAGAAGAATAAATATACTTTTGAAACTGGTCCATAATTTCTCAGCCTGAATCCTCAGTCTGGTTTGGATGGATCCAATTTTCTCAATCCGATGAGTCTAAATCTGATTCTATAAATACAATTAGTTTGGATATGATTCTTTAAATATAATTATTCTGGATTTGATTCTCTCAATATTATGAGTTTGTATTTGATTCTCTCAATACAATGAGTCTGGATCAGATTCTCTCAACATGATGAGTCTAGATCTGATTCTCTCAATATGATAGACTCAATACGATGAACCCATTTTCAGTGTCAAAAAAATCAAACTCAACTCAAACTCTCAATATGATCTTCTTCAATTCTATGAACTCAATTCGATCTTCTCAAACTGATCTTTCTCAATCTATTAAACAGACATTCATCTAACTGATCTTCTTTATGATATATCATGCTAGAAATTAATTTCAATTTATTTCTTCAGAGCTCTAGCTTTTCTGCTTTGTGAAATGATAACAATGAATGAATTATAAGAGAAATTATTTATAGGTGACTTAGGAAAAAAAGAGGGAAACTTGAAAACATTCTTGGATTCCTCAAATTTCAAAAAATCTAAAAATCTCACACATTTAAACTTCAACTTTGACTTCTTCAATCATTCTTGTATTTCTGTGAGATTTAGGCAAAATTTAAAATCAATTTTGACCTATTAAACACTTCATAACATTTTTATATTTTACTTTTTAAGTCTACTATTTTATTAAATCATTAATAATTGATTTCCTTCTCAGATCATTAAGATTTTGTTTCCTTCTCATCTCAAAATGAATTCAATTTCCTTCTTATCTCATTATTAATTTTTTTCCTTCTCAACTCATTACGAATTATGTTTCCTTCTCAATGATTAATAATTGTGTATCCTTCTCAGTTATTAAGAATTATGTTTCCTTCTCACCTCATTATAATTTCTATTTCCTTCTTAGCTCATTACGAATTTGGGTCCTTCTCAACTCATTACTATTTTTGTTTCTTTATCAGCTTAATATGAATGTGGTTTCCTTGTCACCTCATTAAGATAGAATTTTTATAATGATGTAATTTACCACTATGATTAATTTTCTCATTATGATAGAAATCTCATCATAATGTAATTCCTATTACGATGGAATTCCCATTCAGAAACTCTGAAATTATTCAAACCTCCCCACCATTTCTTAAAAATCTTTCATCATGAGATTTTTTATGATTTAGGAGAAAATTTATGACCAGAGAAGCATTGTCAGATTTTAGTTAGAAATTATGAAAAATTTTCTAAATTCTGACTTCAATATCTTCATTCGAAAACTATTTAGCATCATTACGACTTCTTCATACCGAAAATTCTGACTTTCTCACTCAACAATTTCTTTCTTTCCCTAATTACGTCAAAGGAAAACTTCCCAAAAAACAATTCCCATCTCTAATTCATTTGGATCAAACGATCTTAAACTAATGCAGATGAATACAATAATATAAGTCCCAAAAAAATATTTCTTTAAAACAACTCTATTTTCCCCCTTTATGTTTGGGTCCAAACTTTTAACAATATTAAACTTTTAATAAGGGTCATTATGATAGACTAGGTCCAATTCTAGAATAAAACAAATTATAAAAAAAGGTTAGTTTTCAATAAATGAAAAATATTTGTTAAAATAATTCATCACAAATGTTCTTCAGTCTCCCCCTTTGTATTTTTTCACAACCTTAATTAATAAGTCTTCCCAACTCTCAATAATTTATCACAACTCGTCTTTTGTGAACAACACATTTTTTTTACTTTTATCAAAACATAGCATTTCTCAAAAGTGAGTGTTCTAACACCACATTACTAGATAAAGTAATGTTTTAGAAGGAATTTTATCCCTAAGTGGAAATAAATTTTTTTGGACATTTAAAAAAAACTCCACCTCAATTTTTTCGTTTTATCTCACTTTTCTTTTTATATTCCCCATTTTATGATAACCACAAATTCAGATTGATTTATGAAAATTATGTAAAAACTTATTAGAAATTATACATTTTTTACTTTCTCTCTACTCCTTTGTCAAAATAGTTCAAATAAAGGTGGGGGAATTTCTAGATGAGGTTTAGAAACACATGTTATGAGAATGAACATAAAGTTTTAGCCTCAATAACAAAAAAAATTCTTTCATCATTTATGTTGTAATGTTTTCAAAAATCTGATACTTTGTTGAAATGTTTTCCAGAAAAACTTCACATGTAGCAACATTCTCTTTTATAAAGTGAAACTTTATATCAATCTATTTTGATTTTAAATGTTGGAAAATATTTTTATAAATATCAATTGCACATTTATTATCAAAAAGTATCTTCAATAGTTTAGAATCTTTTACTTTCAAATATTCAAGCTAAACATTCATCTATAACATTTGAGTACAGACCTAAGTAGCTTTAACATATTAAAATTTAGTTGTGGTCAATGTTGATATAATTTTTTTCTTACTATGTCAACTCATACAATATTCACCCAAGAAGATTTTTCCTCTTGAGGATGATTTTCTATCATTATAATATTTATCCCAATCAGCATCAATATAACTATGAAACTTTATCTCACTATTTCTTTTGTATAAAAACCCAAGGTAAGTTTCTCTATTGACATATCTCATAATTCTTCTTGATAACACTATATGTTATTCTTTTAGATTACTTTGATACATGCAACAATAATTCACAACATAAACAATATTAGGACTTGGGGTTATATGGTAAATTATACTTCTTATTAGTTTCTGAAAGACTTTCTGATTAACACGTATACCAAATTCATCTTTACTCAACATTATAATCTTTGAAATAAAAGTTGAAACATATTTGGATTCTATCATCCCAAAAATCTTTAACAATCACATGGTATACTTTTATTGAGATAAGAAAATTTATTTTTTCCTAATTTTCAACTTTAATCCAAGGAATAAAGTTAATTCTTCTAACATATACATTTCAAAATTACTCTTCATTCTCTCAAGAAAATGTTTTATATATATCTTAACTATCCCAAAAAAAATTATATCATTCACATAAACAATTAAAATTAGTGTTCAGAAGTCAATATATTTAACATATAAGTTTCTTTCAACTTTTACTTTAGAAAAGTTCAACATTATCAAACAATTTTCATGATAATAATACCATGAATGTGCAGCTTGTTTCGTCCCATATAAATCTTTCTCCAATTTAAAAAAAACATTAATCCTCATCAAGTAGAATCCCAAAATTTTATTCAATGTAAATTTCTTTCTCAGTTTCACCATTTATGAAATATCACTTTACATCCATCTTATAAACTTTTTAATTCGGATGTGCGGACAATGAAAGAAACATTATAATAGTTTAAAATCTTAAAACTGAAGAAAACGCTTCTTAAAAATACGCACCTTTCACCTATGCATAGAATTTACAAACAAGATTTTATTTGTTTCAATTTTGGTGTTCTGGCAGGCTCCTATTCCTGGATGGATTAAAATTAATGTGGATGGATTCTCAAAATGAAATCCAGGTCCAGCAGGTTTTGGAGCTGTCTGTAGAGATTATCTAGGCCATTGTCATGGGTGTTTCTTTGGAGGTTGCGCCAGCACCACTTCCTTAGAAGCTGAAAAAATAGCAGTGATCTAGGATATTGACTTTGTGAAAAGAAAGGGTTGAAATGACATCTAGATTGAAAGAGAATCCATCTCTAATGTCCAAGAGATTTGCAACGGCATGGTCCTCCTTTCCCGGCTGCTTACAACTCGCTGGATGAACTTCCTGGACTCTCTTTATGAGATTACATATAGTGCCACACATGCATACTAGGATGTGAACATGGTGGTTTATGTTCTTGCTAATAAAGGAATCAACTAAAGTGTTACGTGGACCGATGATCTGCAAGTTGACCTTCTTCCTCTTTATGAAAAAGATTCTAATAAAATCACTTCTTTCAGACTTTTGTAGTTCCTTTCTTTGATTAATAATAAATTGTGTCTTGGTATTTTACCAAGATATTACCTTTAAAAAAAGTTCATATGTTTCATTATTCTCAATATGGTCCAACACTTCATTCATAACATCCACCCATTATTTGTGTCGAATATCCTATGAAACTGATTCCAGTTCAACTTTCGAGATAAGTGAAGTCTAATTTTATAATCTCAACTTACTTCTGGTCTGAACTAAAACCTTCTGATTCCCAAAAAAATTGGAATCAACATGTTTTTATAAGGTAGAATGTTTAAAAGTTTTTTTCCTGGATGAAATTTCCTCATCACTCAATTATTTTGAATCTTGATAATAATGTTTTGAATTAATTTCACAATTTTTTTAATTCTCCAGCTTATCCTCCCCATCATTCCAAATAAATATTGTTACGGAACTTCGATTTTCAATTATCATCACATCATATGAGTCCACCAACTAGTTTTAAATGTTTGTTCCAACATTTTTAAATTCTTTCATTCGGTGAATAACCCATAAAAGTTCCTTCCTCGGCTTTCTCATCAAACATTCCCTAATCCAGATTTTTTATTTTGAAGAAACATGAACTTTTAAAAACTTTTAACTATTTCAGTGATGGTTTTTTATTATACCACATTTAATAAGGTATCTTGTTCATTTATAATCTCAACAAGAATCTATTTTTAACAAGTATAATAGTAATAGCATGTTCTCTCTAATAAAATTTTGAATTTTTTTTTTCTACTAACATACTTCTTCACATTTCCACCAAACATCTATTATTTCTTTTTTCTAATACATTTTTTGGTAGATTATAGTGAGAACTATACTGATATTTGATTCCAGAATTTCTCAGATAAGTTTCAAAAGTAATTTTTTTGAATTCGGTATCATTATCTACTCTCAACTTATTTTTGGAAACCCCCATTTAATTCTCAACATTTCTTCTGAATAATTTAAAATTTTCACTAGCCTCTGATTTGTGAATTATAAACATGATGTTTTTTATCCGAGTGAAATAAAAAAATAAATTTGATAAATTATAAATCATATTTTGTTTAATGATATCTCATCGGACTACAAAAATTGGAATGAATAAGGTCATGTGTTCTGGTAGATTGAATTTAAACTCTTTTCTAACTTTTGTTACTCTTCTTCCATTTTTGATAAGTTACACAAACATCTTCTTCTCTTATTTTCAATTTTGGAAAGTTTTGAATGGAATCAAATTTAGAAATACCCTTCAACCATTTATATCCACAGTTCCTAAGTCTTTATTTTGATAATTTGTTTTCATCTTCCACACTCAAGTAACAAGATTTGTTGAATTATCATATTTGAAAGGGGTTTTCACTAGTTATTTTTCCTTTTGTAATAAATTTTCCATATTTCAAACTTTTAATGATAAAAAAAGACTTTTCTGAAAAATATAATTATTTTAGATCAACTAAAATTTGACTTACACTAAGTTATGTTTTATCCAATCGAAAAAAATTTCTTTAGATTTTAACTTTTTGGATTCAATCTCAATCATTCTGATTACACTGATTTTTAAAGAACTACCATTACCAAATGTACCATCTCCTCTGTCATAAATTTCAACATGTTTCAAAAAAATTATATCAACTTTCATATGTAAAAAAATGGCTATCAAGTATCCATGGTTTGTTCTTTTTACTTTATTTGAAGGTGGTCTCAACAAAAAAATTTATTTCCACAACTTTCTTCTTTCAATATTCCTTTACTTTTCTATTGTAAGAAACTTATCCAGGAGTGTCATGCATTTTTCTATGTGATGGACAACCCTATAAAATCTTCCAAAAACTTCTTCCAATCATTCAATTTTACTTATTATTTTTATTTTTCTAACATCTTGAGAATTCACTTTTTTAACTTTCTATAAGTTGGGAAATTTTCTCATTCTATTTTCACTATTTCATCCACTTTTCTAAAACCTTCTTCCAAGTAAAGATATGTTGTGCTCAAAATAATAAGATATATTCCCATAAATTCCACACCACTAGAAATATCTATCAAATCGTGATTTTCTATTTAGGAAATATATTTCTCTATAGAAACTTTGGTGTGGTCGGTAACTTCTTTCAGATCTAACATACTCAGGACATGGACCATCTTTTCTTTTTAGTGAGTTTTCTACTTTTGATTATTTTATAGGTGTATCACTTTATTTATACACCCAAATTTTCTCAATAATTTTTCTATAACCTGAAATGTTACAGATGAAACATTATCTTTGGTAATATAATATTTCACATTATTCTCATATTAAGCCTTCTCATCAACTTTAAAAGTCTCATCTTTTACTTCTAAATATTTTTTTATGTTTTCATTCATCTTCCTTGAGGTAATTTTAGAATCAATAAGTTTTGACTCTAACTTCTTAACCTCTTATTATTTAACTTACAACTTCTTACTAAGATCTTCAGTTATTTTTCTTTATTCCACAATTCTAATTCTGTAAATTAAAATCTTCTGAATGTATTTATTCTTCTTCTTGATGAAATATATTCTTCTCTAAATAAGTTCTCCACAATATTTATTCATTAATATAATTTCATTATTGGGAGTTTTATTTTTATAAATACAAGAAACAAGTTTTATTCTGAGATGATACTCTCTATAAGATTCTTCATCACCTTCTTCACACTCTGAGGGATATTTTTTTCCAAATATTTACAATGAAGGTTATGAATTTTTCTGAACATTCATCTTTATAATAATTTTTTTCATTTAAGTCTAATTAAATTTCTTAATTAAAATATTTATTTTGTTTCTAGTAAACTTATTCTTATATTTTATAGATCACTTTTATTCTTTGTCATATTTATTCCACTTCTTCCATCATGGTTTTTAATCAGAATCATCTCAATTTTCTAAAACATTATTCTTGTGGAAATTCATATAAAAGTGTTTTATTCCACCACAATCAAAAACTTTGAGAGTAATCTTACCTTCATAATTTACTCTTCCTCTTTGATAGTTCTTGGATATAAGATACATGATTATTTATTCAACTCATCATCTTATTTATCTTCACATTCACAAGGATCAGATTATTCAATATCATTGATTTTCATCTTCCTTATAGATTCAAAATCCATTTCATATTTTATCTTATTTTATAACATTTGATATTTCCTTATTTCTTAATTAATAAAAAATTCATGCAATTAAACAAGATATAAATCATATTTACCTTCCAAAGAGTATGTTTTATAATCAAACATGTCTATAAATTTTCCCATTAGTTTCTTTACAAGTGTAGAATATTCCAAGATATCTCTGAATATTATAGTATTGAGAAAAATTTAATTCACTCTGGTGAAGTATTAATCAATTGTTTCTCTATCTATCATTTTTATGTCCTGATAATTACTAATCTATATTTGTATCTTTTCTTCCATAATATTAGTATTCCCTTCAAAATCAATTTTCATCTTGTCCTATATAATTTTGGAACTATTGATACCCATACATTCTAATAAAAATTATCTAATAAGGACATAAATATTGAATTTATATCCATTCCAATAACTTCAATATTTATCTTATAATCATACTTCAGAGGAGAATCATTCTTAAGAGGTGTAAAACCAATAGTAGTAGCATCAACAACTTCCAGGAAAAGAGATATTAGATAAGAAATCATCTTATTTTTTCATCCATAATAATTTTTTCCATAAATCGTAGTAATTCCAATACTATTAAAAATTGATATTATATGTGATAAGGATTCAACAATGTAACTATCCTCTAATTCTAATTGAAGTTTTAAAGGATCGAAAAACAACTGAGAAGGGAGGGTTGAATCTATTGTTCACTTTTTATGATTTTCAAAAGTTTTAAAAACTAAAACCCTGGAACCTGTTAATATTTATTTCCTTATCAACTTTTATAAATTATCATCAATGAAAAAGTATGAAATAAAGTAAATCATGCAATATTTATAAGTTTTGTCCTCTATGTGAGAGCCTACATTTTTTCCATAGCCACTTCTGTGGGCCTATTGAAATCCACTATTATGAAAAAGGGAATAAAACCTATGTTAACTCCCATTATAAACCTTTTATCTCTCGATAGTAATGATTATACTGACTCCCATCAGTTTACAATGTTTTAGTACAAAAAAATTGATCAAAAAAATAATAAATACTTTTTAAAAACTACTCTATAATTTATCAATCTGAATCCACTGTCTAATTTGGAAAAATCCGATTTTCTCAACATGATGAGTTTGGATATGAATATCTCAATATAATGATTCTGGATCTGATTCACTCAATAATATGATTTTGGATCTGTTTCTCTTTAAAAATGAGTATCTTTCCAATTTTATTAACACGATGAGTCTGGATATGATTCTCTCTATACGATGGACTCAATACGATGATCTCGTTATCAATCTAAAAAACTTAAAATCTGATCAAATGCTCAATATGATCTTCTTAGGTCCCATTAACTCAATATGGTATTATCAATATGATCTTTACAATATGACAATGTTCAATCTGAGAAAAAATTCAGTTGTTTCGTCCTCCTTGTAAGATCTATAGCCACAAATGACTTTCACTTGATTTCTTCTGATCTCTACCTTTACTGCTAGCATGAAAAGTTAAAAATGAACAAATGATATGAGTAATTATTTATAGGTGACTCATAAAAAAAAATTAAGAAACATGAAAACTTTCCCCACTTCCTCAAATTTTAAAAACTATTAAAATATGTCGTATTTAAACATCAAATTTAACTTCTACAATCCTCCTTGGATTTCATTGAGATTTTTTCAAAATTGAATTTCATGTTTGACCTCATCAAATATATATAATTCTTCTAGAATTTTCTTTTTATGTCTTCTACATAATCAACTTATTAAAAATACATTTCCTTCTCAGCTCATTACGATTATGTTTCCTTCTTAGATCATTATGAATTTTGTTTCCTTCTCGGTTCATTATGAATTATTTTTCCTTCTAATCACATTAAAAATTTTATTTCCTTCTGAGTGATTACGAATTATGTATCCTTATTAAGGATTATTATTTCTATTTACTTCTCATCTAATTAAAATTTTTTCTTATCATATCATTATGAATTATGTTTCCTTCTCAACATATTACAATTTCTTTTTCCTTGTCATCCCTATATGAATTCTATTTTCTTCTCAAATCATTATGATGGAATTTTCATTATGATGGAATTTCCCATTACAACGAACTTTCTCATTACAATGGTAATACCATTATGATGTAATTCCCATGATTATGGAATTTTCATTATGCCGCTCTAAAATTATTCAATCCTATCCACTATTTCTTCAAAATCTTACATCATAAGAGTTTTCATGATTTGTGAGAACTTTATAACCCACAAAGAATCATCTGATTTTATTTAGAAAGTCTGAAAACTTTATAACTCTTAACTCCACTATCTTAATTCAAAAATGCTTCAGCATCATTACAAATTCTTCATACAGTAACTTCTAACTTCCTAACTCAGCGACTTCTTTCTTTCTCTAATTTAAAAAAAATAAAAATATTTGGAAAACAAAAATTTCTACCTCTGATTCTTGTGGATGTGATTATCTGAAACTAATCTATATAAATGCGATTCTCTGAGTCTAAAAAACATCTTTTTCTAAAACAACATTATTCTCCCCGTTTATGTTTTCATCTGAACTATCAGCAACATTCAACTTTTTAATGAGGACAATTACGTTGGATAGGGTCTGATTCCTTAATAAAAATATATTCTTATACAAAAAGTTTAGTTTTCAACAAATAAAAATAGTTTGTTAAAACAATTCATCACAAAGGTTATTCATATTAATATGTTTGATGGAGACCACACTAGATCCCTTTATAACTTGAATATCATAGTTTCGTTGCTAAGTGTATCTCTTATATTTATGAATTAAAAAATTCATAATTTTGTTTTCAATAATAATAATTCCTATAGATTCATACTTTCTAGTTTACTGATGGGTATTGAGTTTTTAAAATATATTCTATAAAAGTGTTTTAGAAGTTATCCAAAAAGAGTTTTGTATGGGTATTCATAAGGTATTTCATATAATTTTATATAAAATAAAGTCTTTGATAAATTTATAATAGTATTTTATAATATATCTAAAAGGATTTTTGGATATGATTTTACATGTTATTATATATAATCTAATATAAGGTGAATTGAGACAAAGACTATGTAGATTTATTATATGTAGGATATTGAAGGAGATAAGTCAAAAAGCCTCTATATATTAATGTATGATTATGCTACATCATATGGTTGTATTTTTATTTATCGTATTGTATGATCTACTTTCCATCTTATGATTTTGTGTAAAAAAAATGATAATCATTTTCATTTAGGAATATTCTATGTTGACAGTCATTAACAGAAATGTTTTATATGATGAGAAAAATGTAAGTATTAAGGATGTATTCATATAATGATTGAATGAATGGATAAGGAATTTAATTATATCTTATGTAGAATATGATTTAATGTATGAATACTCAGTAATTTCTTAATAGATATATAACATTTCCAAGTCTACTAATACTGTGTATTTTCACTTCTAAGGGTATTCACAGCTTACCTAAAACTCTCTTATTCTTCCTCATTCTCCATGTTAGATAGTTGTATAATGTGAAATTAAAAAAAACCACCTAAGTGTCAAGTGATTTATATCAACCCTTTCATACATCATATATTTTACCTCTTAATGTCCTTCATCAATTGTGTGATTGAAAATTGTTATAGCATCAATTTACAGTGTATGGTGAACACATTATCCTTCATTTATAGTACCATGGTTTTGATTTCAATAAATTTTAGATCTTGAATAAAGGGTTTCTAGTTAGTTTCACTACATATATTAAGTGTTAATAAATCCTTAGAGACCCTTTAAATATTTCTCAATGGAATTTCAAAATAACTATTTATAATGGATATGTACTATTTAGTGAAGAAATAAATGTTTTCTTAGTTAATAAATTCCACAATTGAACATAGATAAATTACTAGATAGAAACATTTCACATGACATATCAAAGATAATGATTTGATGAATATTAATATCTCCGAGAAAAAACATGTATATATATAAAATAATGAAACGTTGAATATTATTAATTAAAATACCATTAAGCTAAAAATGTATAATCATTTGATAATAATAACAATACAAGGAG
The DNA here is from genome assembly GCA_963277665.1 of Viscum album. Taxonomy (NCBI): domain Eukaryota; kingdom Viridiplantae; phylum Streptophyta; class Magnoliopsida; order Santalales; family Viscaceae; genus Viscum; species Viscum album. The sequence goes on along the minus strand of OY728136.1, from coordinate 1,317,084,228 downwards.
TGCATAATTTCAAGGTAGATATAATATTAAATTACATGTATGGAGTTCTTGGTAAAATTTACAAGGATGTAGATATATTTGATGTATCAACTACATCAATAAAAAATTAACAAACTTATAGCTTTGAAAGTACAATCATATTATCAAAATAGGGTTAAAATTTTTCATTGATTCAACATTTTTATTGGGTACTACAAAGGTATCCTTACCTATATGAGATAATTGTGTTAATATAATACAACACAAGTTGTTGTTTGGAACATAGACATCAAGTAAAAAAGATGAGTCTAGAATTTATCCATTCTGGAATGTGGAAATATATAGTTGTATTACTAGGAGGATCATGATAATTTATACCATTCATTGTTGGTTATTCCAAAATATGTTTTTTGTAACATATTAAGAGGGATCTGAATTTTATTGGAGTCTTTAAAACATTCAATGAATGGGTGTAATTCAAATTTTTAAATATAATCAAGTGTTTATGGAATGAAAATGTCATAGAATATAAAAGAAATTAATTTGATGGTTTATTTTAACATGAATTCATTTAATGATAGTTTATGGTAGTATAAATTAACTGAAATGGTGTTAAATAAAAATAGTAAATCCTAATTATATAAAACATGGGTGATGTTAAAAGATTAAAGTGTAACTGATATGTTCTAGTCATAAGTAGTGAAGACTACCTATTATGTGATCAATTAATATCCTTTTTTGGAAATTGACCTAAAAATATAAATAAATATTTTTACAAGTAATCTCATTAAAAAATCTCAATTATATACATTTGAACTATTTATGAATTGTTCAGTGAGAAATAAAGATCGAAATTTGATTAAAAATATAAGAAGTATATCTTATTGGGGTGTGTTAATGGTGTAAGGGGGAATTATTTTTGGAATCCCACATCCCAAAAATTTATAATTAGTAGGGATTTTATTTTTATATAATATAATATATAGATAATAATTGTTAAAGGCATGGTGAAAGGTAATTCTTAAACTATTTCAATCAAGGTAGAGGATGAACTAAAAATGAACACATTTCCTTTTACTCATTGAAAGAGAATGAAAACCAATAAATATTTTTTTATGGGACAATATAGTCAACACGTGAAAAAAAAGTATTAGAGTGGAACCTGATTATCTCATTGGGAATAATATTGCGTATTTTTTATAGACTGGGGATGAAAATCCATCTTCTTTTTTATAGGTGACTCAGAGTCCTAGTGCATTCTTATGAATGGTGACATTGTTAGAGGAACTTGAAGATATATACATGGACAAGACATTGGATCTTATTCCATTAACTCATGCAAATAAGTTCATTAGAAACAAGTGGGTTGTTAAAATCAATAGGGGTAAAAATAGAAAGGCTAAATAATATTATGAAAGGATAGTGGTCAAAGGTTATGGTCTCAAGGTACATAGTAGATTTAGTGAAATGATTTTTTATATGGATAGGATTTAATCTATTTTGGTGGTTATTGTGTATTGTACTGTATAAAGATTATATCTTGATTAAATAAATGTGAAGAAAAAAAATTATTGATTGAATTATTAAAAAATAAATATATCGGCTTCAATCAAAAGGTTATATAGAAAAGTGTCACTATAACTTAGTTTATAGTTTGAATATATCTTCATACAAACTCAAGTATATTTCTAAATGTTTTTACATGATATTAAATTTATATATCACAATTATTGGGTAAAAATCATAATTTATATCCTTATTCTTATTTCAAGTGTCATTATCCCCATCCAATAGTACCTCTTTTAGGCTAGTGGAAAAGATAAGGATGACCCTTGAATCCCACCTCCAATGGTCTAGAGATTTGAGACTAGCACTGAGTGTATAGAATGAATAAAAATGGGAGGAATTACTCTCTTTATAAAAAACTAACGATAAGATATAAGATGAGACTCACCAACCAAAACCATCACATAGATAAATAAAGCATCCCAATTAATTATTTTAATGTGAAGGAAATATAAAAAAACTAAAAGAACCAATAAAAATATTAGCCAGTGGCCATGAAACTCCAACAACTCATAAACAACTCCATGGAACTTAAATCAATCACCAACCAACTCCTCGAGACCCTAAAAACAATTTATATATAATTAGGGTGAACATTCAAGTATACCCAGTAGGGTTATTCTTGGAACCTCTCATGAAAATGTGAAAGAAGTATACTAAATCCCAACGATTAAAAAAAATAAAACCAACTCATTATGTAAATAAGTAAAATTAAATCTCATTCTTACCAAGTCCCACTTTCCAAGTAATATATATAAGTAAGAATTTCCATATCAAAAATAATATACATAAGAAAGAGACCTTTCATACACTTCTCTATTGGTTTTTCACTCCCACACTCAATTCCAATCATTCTGTGGTTGCATCCCCTCCATAAGACATCATGCATCTCGTGCATATGTACCCAAACCATTATATCATCTCATCTGACATCCCATGTAGATTATCACAACCTTATCTCATCCATAACCAAGTAGTATAACATAAATCCACTATATATCATGTATCATGCATTACACCTTCATCCATCATAGACCATATAGATACACCTATAAGAAAATGCAGTCACTACAACCGAAATACAAGGCCTATCTATAACCTAAAGCTGCTACATCCTACACATACATGTTTATTTAAAGTAAGATCCATCATATCCCACATAGACATGTACCTTATACCACAATCCATTATATCCTAGATACTCATGAACATCATGCAACATCGAAGAGAGATCAAGTAAGAGGTATATGTTATCAATCTATTTCCACATTATCCTAGATTTTGGAAAAAAAACTCATACCCAAAACATTTTTTCATTGGATTACCACCCAACATGGGTGTTAAAGAATATTAAATCATAAAATATAAGAATATATATAGATCAAAACCACTCCAGTGGAAACCACATACACTTATAATAAACTGTAGTTATAGAACCACGTGAAACTCAGCTACTACCTCTAAGGCCTAGGAAACTAGATTTCAAATAATCTCACAAGAAACAAGGATTAACATTATTAACCATCATAATTTATTAATTTTTAAAGTTATAATTCATTGATTAAACCTAATTATAATTTCATTTTAATTAATCATTTCATTACAAGTCAATATTCTTTTATAATTCACATTACCATTTCAAGAATTCAATCTCGGTCTCCTCATATAAATCATTCCAACTATCCCAAGTATTTAATTATTCAAAATTACCAACAATAACACTCATCCCATGATTTCATTATTAATTAATTTTACATTCCATAAAATAGGTATTACATGACTTGGGATAAGATACCACAAGCAAGAAATATACTCATGGTTCATAAGTCAATGATGGTTGGAAGGCCCTGCTATCATCTTATTCCATCAATTATAATTAACCTCATCTCAAGGGAAAGGCAACATGAATGCCTTTATCTCAACTTGTATCATCCACCATTTGTAAAACCAAACCCTAAACATCAAATAAAAAAATGGATCTACCATCCAAGAGAACACATACATGGAAACAAAATTATTTTCATCACATAAATTCAAGAGTAAACCTAGTCCATGGCACCAAGGTATACATTCCTTCAACAAAAAAGATTGAGTACATTCAACCCCAAACAATTATCTATAGAAAAAACAATTTTCATTCCCATATTGAATTAATTTATTCTTTATACATAGGTTTCAATAATTATAAACATATCATCTATAGCTAACAAATCTAGGAATCAACCATAATAATTCTTTAATCAGTACATTCACATTAAATTTTTTTCAATGTAATAATGGTAATAATATTCACATAACACTTCCATTAATCATTTCATCATTACCAAATTTTTGTATTATATAAAATTTTAACCATAATCACGATGCTATAATAAAAACAATCATGATCAAATTTATAGAACACTTTGTAACAAATATAAATGTGTGTAATCAAAATTAATCAAAAAAAGTTATCACAATAAGCCTTCCAATTCATTATTTATTTTGATTTTTATATTTAATTAGTCAATTCCACTATTTCCCAAAGAATCCAAAGCCTGAAAACCCCATACATGCACATAAAATAAAAGTTTAAGTAATGAATCCCCTAACTTGAATAGATGTTTGAATTTTTTTCAATAAGGAACTGGATAATAAGGATAACACCAATAATATCGAAGTAAACCACTCTAGAATGTAACCATAGTAAACCCTAATGAGATCGCGCTCAATAATTTTCCCAAAACCATTGAAAAATCACCATAAGAACCTATAAAAATAAAGATAATAAGAAAGATGAGTAGAAGTGAAAAAGAGGATACCTTTATCCAATAGATTTTGATCCAAATGAGCCATGTGGTTTAGACCCACGAGGGAAGTATCTAGAGTGTAAGAAGAGTACTATGAGTCAAATAGGGTTTAAAGGAAGATATTATAATTAAAATCATGGAAGAATAGACCCTCTATTTATAGAAGAAGCTGGAATATCCTCTACTATAGAATAGTGACTCCCATTATACCCATAGTTCACCCAATTAAAAAGAGATCTGATTTTTGGGAATTTGAACCCCAAATCCCCATGTACATTAAAAAAATAAAATCCCTTTGAGCAGAATCACTCCCTACACCAAATTGTTTGGGATATTTTTTCTTCTACCCAGGTGTCTATAAAAGTCATCACTGTAGAATAGGGAAAAATCACCCACTATTTCAAACTTCTACTCCCAAGAAATCAGTGTAGCAAGACTTAACTCATTTTCACCATACCCCATGCACAACTCAAGGGACCCTCACTAATAACCACCACACCTACCAATATGGCATGGTGGTATCCTTGTTTCCCACATGAAGACTTGTTAAGAACCTCGCAATAAGTTACCCACCACAATTGAAATATATCTCTTCACCATTTTCCCATAGGAAAACTCTAAATGAAGAAACATCTTCCACCCTAGCCACCCAAGGCATGTCACTCCCCATTATGCACCTCAAAAAATAATACCCATCTCAAAATATCCATGCTCAAAAATGGTTAACACCAAAATGGTATTCCCCATAAAAAAACTCCAAATGGCTCACCACATCCAACACCAAGCATACCACTATGGTGTGGAAGTCTTATAGATAACCCAAACTCACCTCTTTCCTCCAGAATGACACCAAAATTCCTATCGATGCCTCCAAGACCTAGGAAAATGAAAAGGGATGGATTTCAAAAACAATCCCCTTATATCAAATACCTTTAAAAAATATTCTCATCCTTGATAATTTAAAAAAAAACTAGAGAGGAATGAAATGAGAAAAAACAAAAACCCTATGAGAAACCTTTCAATGATCTCACTAGAATATAACACGACCAGTCAAAAAAGAGTGTAAATACCTGAAACTTTAAAAACAATCATACAAAACAATGAAAGTTCAAACATATAATTTCAAAAAAGATGAAACATCAAGAAACTCAATATATTGAGCATGAATATGTGAATCTTGATCCCAAGTACACTCCTCCATGCCACAATGCCACCTCAAGACACCAACCAAGAGAATTTCACACTCTAGTAACACCTTCTTCTAGTGATCCTAGATCACAGCAAGACACTCCTGGAATAAAAATTACTCTTTTAGTTGAATATAATCTGCTCATAGTGTGGATACACCTTCATAAACACCTGATATCTAAAATAAAACTCCATAGAACTCCTCCTATGGTCAAAATAGGAAATATGATTATTTTCACCACCTTTATTCACAACAGAAACACATGCATCTTATTTGTTGTTCTCTAATTCAATTATAGTCAAAGAATCACCCAATACCTGACCTCAGTCCAAAACAATAAAGATCAGAAATGTAAGTTATAAAATTATTCAAATGGATCCATATTAATAACGGGGTGATAAATATTATTTTAAAAAAGTAATATCCAAGGATAGTTGCATCACCTAAAAACCTCTAAAATCTAGAGTTCATGCGCAAAACATATATTCTAAAGTATGGAAATTTTACTCTATCTGACCATACTTCAACAAATAAAATATCATTATAAGGGTTAACTAAAATACAAAATCATAATAGATACATCCTTAAAACCTAAAGTTAAAATGAGGGTCATGATCAGAGATAATCATCTTCGAAACCCCATGAAGATTCACCACCTCCTCTAGATATCCCCTTGAAAAAACCTCCATTAAAGCTCAACTCCTTAATCACTAAGAAGTGAGATGACATTGTCAAGTGGTACACTGTCACCAATATAACTTCACATCAACCCTGAGATCAAGGGAAATTGGTGATGAAGTCCATTTATATGTCCTACCACTTCTATTGGGGAATATCAAGTGAATAATATATCCCACCAGGAGAACAGTGATTAGATTTCACACTCTGGGACACCAAACATTGAGATAAAAACTCTACAACTAACCTCTTTATCCTAGACCACCAAAATAGAACTCATAGGGAATAATATATCTTAACCACACAAGGATGTATCCCCAAAGGTGAACTATAGAACTCACACAGAACCATGTAACACGTCACCAAAGTAATAAATAACCTTATCTTAAGTATTAACTTATTTTGATCATCCTTAAACCGTATCATAGGAGAATAACTAAAATCAACTCAATCTCACCAGAACTCCACCTATGAATTTCCTAACTAAGACTCTTCCACCTATTGCACCAAATATGATTACACCAGCATCCTATAAATACACCATCTAACACAAACTACTATCATATAAATGTTCCTATTTGAAATTATATCAACCCTAGACTTTTATAAATATTATTACATGATTTTAAGTGTACATGAACATAACATTATAGGACATGGATCATAAATTCTAGTGCCTCTGAAATTAGGTAAATAATTAAACATCGTGATTCCAAAATAAGAACTTCTTTTATTTAATATTCATAAAAATATCCAAATTTCTTTTGAGACCTTACATAAATATAATATAACCAAGGGGGACACATGAACAAATAGGTGAGCTAAAAATCCTAGTATTGAAATAAACATTAAAATAAATATGATCACATGGGTTAGAAGGTATAACATAATGATATAAAAATGAATGGAATATGATTAAACATATGTAATCATAACATATATACCAGGGGTTCATATAAATATGGAATCATAGTAATGTGGAAGCAATGTAAAACATGAATTTAGTGTGAGTCAATGCTCATTGTACATGGAGGATCACAAGTCAAGGCTAACCACCAAGATTGTTTCACATGGAGCATGAGTCAAGGCTAACCACTATAATTGTTGCCCATGACGTCTCATGAGACTAAACATTACCCAATGCATTAGAGCGCTCTCTAGGAACACCCATAAAAACATGTTCATTAATTTTTATTCCCCATGAATAATCATACATCAGTAGTCAAACATAAATTTAAGGGCTACCCATAGAAATAATTGGGTATCATAATCATGTCAAAAGACATAACATAAGGGAAGATCATAATGGTGTCCATGAAAGAAAGTATTTAAACCATACATGGACATTAATAAGGAAAATTTGGCATATATCATGATAATTTATGTCAAAATGAATTTAATACATGTCAAAATAGTATTTAATAAACTTTAGAAATTAAACGTTTTAGTACGGTTTAAAGAAAACATTAATGATTCATTAAAACAAAAAAGGCATAATTGTTTGAATAAAACAAAAAATGAACCAAGAAATATTTTCATGATATAATGAGTGACTTTATTAAAATAATAGTTTGTTAAAATAGATTATGGATTTCAAATAAAAATGGGTAAGAAATCTAGTTGTTTCCATGAATCAGATTTTCTTTTCGAAAATATTTGAGAAGGGAACCTTTTTAAAAACATATATTACCCCATCAAATAACGATGAGATGATCTGGATACATGATTTTGAAATATAATAAAAAAATTATAATAATTAAATAATAAATAAATAAGATTTATATTGGGTAAATAGAGATAAAATGTAGCCCGAAAGAAATATGGAGGTTCGGAAAGGATCCCTTATCTTATGTCTAAAACTGTTCTGTACTTGTTCTTAATTTCTTGAATAATAAAATAAAATTAATTAATTAATAATTCCAAAACCTTTTATACATTTTGTTTATTTTTTATTTTTTTTTAATTTCATTTATGGACTTTTCGAGGATCTAGTGTGTTCGATTTCATCGTTCGGGAGTACTCGTTCTCTTAGTTTTCATCATCAGTTCACATGTATGTGAGTATGGGTGTTCATGTAGAATGGGTATAATTATATATAAATTAAATTATATGTTATTAATGAACATATATAAGTCTAATTGGTCTTATATATAATATTTTGTTTCCATATATGAGTATTAATCATTATATTTCATATTAATGATAATCATTTAGATTGATTTTAGCGGTTTTTATATCAAAACGAACTAGTTTTGTTCAATTACTTATTATCATGTATATATAATGGTTAGATAACATTAAATATGATATAATAAATATATTATAATATGTTTCAACCATAAAAATGGTTTCATGACCAACCTTAAAGACAGTTATAGAAAATGAAAACTCGTCGTCCTTTAATGTGATAAATTAACATATCACGAACGATGTTTTTATTTTTTATTTTTGAATTAAAGGAGAGGGGAATGGATTGATGATGTATTATTCAATAAACACAATAAAGTCTCAGTATATTTATGGTACTAGAGTTATCATCCCATTTGTATAAGGGTAGGTTCATAAATAATAATAAAACAAATAACTTCAAAATAAAATAAAATAAATAGAATGAGGAATGAATCTATTGAATTTATCCTTCTTGAGAGACCCCATAGGAAATGGTTTTTGGTATTTTAATAAGAACAAGAGATAATGGAAATTTTGGTGTGGGTTTTTAAGATATTTGATCATAATTTGGACAAGTATCAAAGCTTTATAGGTTTGAGGAGAAGAGGTGGTGAGGGGTAGTATTTATAGTGGAGGAGAGGGGTGTTTTCTCATTGTTTTACTCATTAGTATATTTTTTTCATCAAGACTATGAATAGTTTGAAAATTATGATCAAAAATATTCAAATAATGATGAATAGTTATATATTTTGAGTTTACATCATTCATACATTTTATATGACTCAGTAAATTAAGTATTAAGTTTATACAGTAAATTACTGTATTTTACTGTTCGCCAAAAATTAATGCCTTTTAGAAAAATACAAAAAATTTACCCTAATAATTTTTCAACATTTAGAATTTAAAAATGAACTCTGTTTTATAAAAATAATTTTCTAAATATGATAAATTTAATTTCTAATTACAGTCATCATTTTCTAAAAAATACAAATTTTAAAATTAAATCTAATTTTATAACACTTTGAATAATTAAATAAGGTCTGATAAAATTATCATAAAATAATAGTATACACAAATATTAGTTTATGAATTCATTTTATGAAAATATATTTTCTTTTAAATCGTTATATTAATTATAAAATTTTAATTAAATATTTATCACTTATAAAAAACAACACATAATAAATAATTTTTAATAACATTTATTTACTTACACTATGATATAATTATATCATGTTGTCATTTAAAAGATACCAAAATTTTATTTATACTTTCATAGGTGATATTTCTATTCATTTTTGCCAGTTTACTATTCATAAGGGTCGCATTATTATTCCAAAGGTCAAGTTACTATTTCATCGATATAGGTTCCTTAACTTCTAGAAATACTTCTTATTTCATTCGTTGTTTATTTATAAAGATTTTATTATGTTCTTAATATTATTTTATGTGATTTATATTCTATAATATAATTATAAGTAGGGAATTTTAATTCATAATATTTTATCTCATTGTATTCTTCCCTCCTTATGAAATTTCTCCCTCAAAATTTCATTTTACATACTATGGGGAAAATATGGGAGGGTACTTTTCCTTCATTGCTTCCTCAAGCTCTCATGTTTCCTATTCATACTTATGGAACTTCCATAATACTTTGACTAGGTGAGTAGTCTTATTGAGTATAATTGTATCTCTATAGTCCAAGATCTCCACCTATTATTCCTCGTAAGAGAGATCATTTTCCAACTATACCACCTATAAATTTAGTAAATGTGATAGATCTAGTTTCTACTTCCTCTAGAGGGATACAAGGAATTCATCATATACTTGATACATGGTAATTGGAAGTGCTAGTTAATAGGCTACAAATTTGATATGATCAAGGATCTTCATGGGGTCGATGTACCTAAGACTTAACTTCCATTTCTTCCTAAATCTCAGGATCCTCTTATATAGAGATATGAGGATGAATACCATGTCTCCAACCTTAAACTCAAGGTCTCCTCGATGATTTTCTTCATAGAACTTTTGTTGAATTTGGGATTCCTTGATGTTATGTGGAATGCTTTTCACATTTTCCACCATTTGTTTAACCATTTCCGGTCCTATTAACTACATTCACAAAATTCATCCTAGAATAGAAGTGTTTGGAATATTCTCCCAGAAAGGGAATCATATGGTTCCATTTAGAATCTTGACTGAAAACTAATATTATAGGATAATTCAACTAGTATCATATATTGGTCACATCCTCCTTTCAAGTACATAAAACATTCTCTCAAAATTCCTTCTAGTATTTGAATAGTCTTCTCATATTGAACATTAGTTTTAGGATGATAAGTCATACTGAAGTTTAGTTTAGTGCATAGAGCATGTTAGAGACTTTTCTAGAACAAGGAGGGGAATCTCATATCTTGGTTGGATATAATCAATAGTGGTACTCCATGTGTCCTTACCATTTCTTTGATGTATATCCATGAAATTTGATCCAGTGATATGTCCTCTCGAATTGTGATAAACTGATCTGTCTTTGTAAGATGATCCACAAAAACCAATATAGAATAGTTTCCTCTAGATTTATTTGGAAGTCCAATGATAAAGTCCAAGTTAATTTTCTATCACTTCCATGTGTGTATGGGTAGTGGTTGTATCATCTCCTTAATATTTTGTCTTTCATACTTCACTTGCTGACATATTTAGTACTTTGATGTATATTCAATGATCTCCTTCTTCATGTTGCCCCATGAATAGTTCTCTAACAAATCCCGATAAATATTTTTGCTCCCTAGATGAATAGAGAAGGTTGAGCTATGTGAATCATTCAGAATAGCCTTCTTTATCTCTAGATCAGATTCTACACATAGTTGTGACCCAAATATTAAAACTCCTTCCTCATAAATCTTAAACACCGAGGATTTCCCCTCTCTCATAGCTTCCAACTTCTTTAGTATTTCCACATCATTTCTTTGATAATCCATTATTTTCTATATAAGGGATGGTTAGGCAGTCATTTGAAAAAGTATTGATGATGTTTCTTTCTTAATGATTCTCATTTCCATACATTAAAAATATAAAAAGATTAGATCCTTCTAAATTCTCATCATTGATAAAGACATAAGATCCTTTCTGCTTAGAACATCTGCTGCCTTATTTTTCTTACCAAGATGGTAGAGGATTGAGCATTCATAATCCTTGATGATATCTAACCATATTTTATAGCATATATTAATATCCTTATATGTGAATATATTTTTTAGACTCTTGTAATCATCATATATCTCACACATCTCCCCCATAGAGATCATACTGCTAAACTTTCAATGCAAAGATTAGAGCTATTAAGTCCATATCATGCATATGATGGTTTTCCTCTTGGATTTTCAATTAACATGAGGATTAGGTTATCACTTTAGAATTTTTCATCAATAAATAGCTTAATATCTTATTTTAAGCAACATTTTATATTTCAAATAGTTCTCCACTTTTTGGTAGTGTGATTATTAGTATAGTGATAATCCTTTTTTTAACTCTTTGAAGCAGTATTCACAATCACTCATCCAGAAAAACTTCACTCCATTCTGAGTTATCTTGGTTAGTGGGTTTGAAAATCGTGATAATATCTTCACAAATCATTGTTAATACCCTAATAGACTAAGTAAAGTATTAATCTCAATTAAAAATTTTGGAATATGCTGCAATTTGATTTTCCTTATCTGGGAAGGGTCCCCAGATATTCTGTTCCTAGAAATAACATTCCCTATGAACGATACTTCATCCAGAACTCACATTTACTATTCTTTGCATAAATTTTCTCCCTTCATAATTTCTTTATCACAGTATTCAAATGATCCTCATGCTCCTCCTTTCTCTTGGAGTATATTAGAATATCGTCAATAAATACTACCACAAATTTGAAAAGGTAATATATAGAGAATCTATTCATTAAATCCATGAAAATTATTGGATCATTAGTGAGTCCGAAGGGAATCACTATGAACTCATAGTGTCCATAGCTCATTTGAAAGGAATTCTTGGGAATATATTCCTTCATCTCCTTTTATTGGTGATATCCTATCCTAAGGTCCACCTTAGAGAAATAACTATCCCAACATAGCTAATAAAACAATTCATATATCTATGGAAGGGGGTACTTTTTCTTTATCATGATTTTGTTTATATCATGGTAACCAATGAATAGGCACATTGATCAATCCTTCTTCTTGATAAAGAGGGATATTGCACCCCAGGGTAAAGCACTCAGGAGTATAAAACCCTCGTTTAGATTCTCCTACAACTACTTCTTCAGTTCTTTAAACTCAATAGTGGTCATTCTATAAGGTTTCTTTGATATATTCAATGATCCAAGAATAAGTTCAATTGAGAAATCAACCTCTTGATTAGAAGGAAGACTATACCACTATTTGAGGAACACATCAGTGTAGTCCCTCATAATGATAATGTATTTAATCATGATTCTATCCTTGTATCAAAAATATGAGCTAGATATTATTCCTCATAAGAAAGTAATATCCACACATGAGATAATGATTCTGAAGGAGATTAATCCTCCTCCTTATACTTGTATAGAATTTGGAGGATGCTTTAGGATGTGAAGTGAATCTTTATTTCTGAAAAGTTTATGTTTATTTATATAAAGATAGCTAGTTTATACCCAATATATCCTCAAACTTTAAAAAAGGGAGTATGAAAAAATTTTATCAGAGGTTTAGTCCACAAAAATTAACCATAGGGGAGTTATAAACATTGGAAGAAATAATTGACACACTTATTGTTCTCACAGATAACTCAGCCTTCAAATTTTAAGGTGGTGTTTGGATAGTTCTACTAAACATGCAAGATATGAAAGAATTTTTAGAAATATAATCAAATAGTAAATTTACTATTATTTAATGAATAATGATTTTACCTATCACTACATCATTTTCAGGATCCACTTTAGTTGTAGTGATAGCATATTCTCTTTGTTTCTACCTTAGAGGTTGTTGTTGTGGATTGCCTCCCACAACCCTTATCTTAGGTAAATAGTTTGCATAATGACCATGTTCCTTGTAGTTTCAACACTACACTACAGGATGAGTGTTGATCTAAACCTTCCCTTATTGTTCCACATCAGTGGGATTCTTTATATCTCTTCAATAGTTATTAGACAGATACCCAATTCAGCCACATTTTAAGCATTTCCTAGTTCCCTTTATATAATTACCATGATGCTTCTTCCTACCATTTTGACATGTGGGATATTGGGTTTTCATTCCATAATGGGATTTACCTACCAATCCCCCCATAATAGACTTCATTTTCTTCTTTATTTCACTGGGCCTATGAGACCACCAAGAGTATTCAATCTCCATTTCAAACTTAAGGGAACAATGGAAAATCTATTCATAGCTATCAAAGATTAAAATCACCAATGGTTTTTATAGACTCGATCCACCATACTTTCAGTGTTCATGAAAAAGATAGAGTCATATCTTCAATCCTTGTAACGTTTTCTTCATACGCCCGGATGGACTCATCTTCCTTTTGCTTAAGTCTGAGGAACTCTCTTTTCATCTTTAGACAGAGGGTTTAGGAAAAATATTAATTGAAAAATATTTTCTTCAAATATTCCCCTTCCAAGGAATAAATTTCCTCCTTGTATTTTTTTGTTATTGATTAGTGTCCACCACCAATCATCTTCCCCATCAAAATGGAATAACACCATCATAACTTTCTCTTCTTATAATCACTGGAGAAAATAGAAAGTATTTTCAATGGAGTTAATCCATTGTCTCATGAGGAAAAAATCGGAAGATCCACTAAACATGGAAGGACTTTTCCATATGAATGATTCAATGGAAACTTTCTCTCTATTAGGATAATAATGGTGCTTCACAAGTTTCAAGTTATTGTTCATATATTTATCCATTTGAGAAATTATTGTCATGAAGTTTTGAGAACCTGTTCCCATAATATTTGTCATATCATTGGAAAAATCATTAAATTTCCAATCACTTTTATTATTGTCATAAGTTCTTATATTCCCATACATTAACTATGAAAATTAAATTACAATAATGGGTCTTGAATACTTAACTAATAGGCATAATAAAAGGAAATTTTAAACATAAAATGATAAAATTATAAAGAAAATGTACATCATAACCTGTGATTCCCTAGGTTTCAATATAGGTTATCCATGATCTATTTCCTAACCTATATTCATATGGTAATTTTCTGTTCCCTTAATAATGATTCATAATGATCTTATAAATTTACCAAATCATATACCTCAGGTGTTTCACGCCAGGAGCACAGTAAGGCCCCAAATCATGTATTAGGTTACCTCAAGTTAGGCCCATAACACCTTGTCGGAGTTTTTTATCATAGGTAAATTTCTACCAGAACCATATCTTCTTTTAGTATATAGACATGGATGTATTTTCATGATAAACCACTTAATCGAAAATTTAGGGATGTTTTTTCATACTTAGTTTTATCCCTAGGGTTCTTACTAAAGTGCTCTATTCCAGGCCTCCAAAAATGACTAGACCTTTATATGGTACCAAATGTAGAAATCCTAGCCTTTTACACATATTATATCATGATTTTATTTATAAATAAACATCAAATTACAATCCATGTATCATAAAGTCTAGCGTCTTGAAGATTAGGTACATAATTAAACATTGGGATTATAAAATAATAAAATTGTTTATTTAATCTTCAAAAAGAACTCCTCAAATTATTTGAGACCTTAAAACTTCATTGGAAAACCTAGGGGAATACATTAACAAATGGGTTCTCTGAAAATACCTATAAAAAATAAACATTAAAATAAATCTTAGCAGATGGGTTAGAAGACATAAAATAATGATATAAAAAGTCATGGAACATGATTAAACATATGGAATCATAAAATATAGAACATGGGTTCACATAAACATGGAATCATAGTAATGTGTAAGAAACATAAAACATGAATTTGTCTTGATTCAAGGCTCATTGCACATGGAGGATCACTAGTCAAGGCTAATCACCAAGACTGTTGCGCGTAGAGCACGAGTCAAGGCTAACCACCAAGACTGTTGCACATTACATCTCATGAGACTAAACATTACCCAATGTATTGTAGTGATACTTTATCACACCCATAATATCATTTTCATTAATATTTTTTCCAAATAAACAATTGTACATAATGAATAAAACCTAAACGTAAGGGTTACCCATGGAAGGAATTGGGTAACATAATCGTGTCAAAAAAGAATAACATAAGAGAATATCATAATTGTGTCTATGAAATAAAGAATTTAAACCAAACATGGACATTAATAATTAAAAATAGGCCTATATCATGATAACTGGTGTCAAACTTAAGTGATAAATATAAAAATAGTGTATAATAAACTTTAGAAATAAAACGTTTTACTTAAGTTTAAGGAAAATTTTAAAGATTTTTTAATACAGAAAGGAATAATTGTTTTTATAAAATCATAAATGAACCAACATATATTTTCATGATATAATTAGTAATTTTGTTAAAATAATAGTGGATTAAAATATATTATTCATTGTACCTGAAAACATGTAATAAATCAAAAAGTTCCCTTGAATCAGGTTTGCTTTTCAAGAAGATTTGAGGAAGAAACCTTATTAAAACATGTATTACCTCATAAAATAAGGATGATATGATCAGTATAAATGATTTTGGAACATATAAACCAAATTTATAATAATTAAATAAATAATAAATAATATTTATATTGGTTAAATATAGATAAAATGTGAACTTAAAGAAATATAGAGGTTTGGAAAGGATCCCTTTCCTTATATCTGAAATAGTTCTCCACTTGATCCTAATGTCCTAAATAATAAAATTAAATTCATTAATTAATAATTATAGGAACTTTTATACATTTAATTTTTTTATTATAATTTTTTAAGTTCATTTCTTGGCTTTTTGAGGAGTTTTAGTGTTCAATTTCATCATTTGGGAGTGTTTGTTTTCTGAGTTTCTATGATCATTCTACATGTATATGAGTACGGAAGTTCATATACAATGGGTATAATTCTGCAGAATTGAAATTTTATGTTATTAATGAACATAAAATATTGTAACTAATCTTATATATATATATATATATTATTTTTTCATATATGAAGATGGATCATTAGGCAACATGGTAATGATAATCATTTAGATTAATTTTAGCAGTTTTTAGACCACAACAAACCAGTTTTGTTTAATTATTTAATATCATGAATATATATTGGTTCTAAAACCTTAAATAAGATATAATAAATGTATTATATTCTTGTTCAACTCTGAAAATGGTTCCATTACCATCCTTGAATAAGGTAATATAAATTGAAAACTCTTCATCCTTGAATGTGATAAATTAACATATAACAGATGAGGTTTTCATTTTTTATAAAAAATGAGAGGGGAATGAATAGATGATGGATTATTAAATAAACACAATAAAAATAAATTATATATAATATATTTTAGTTAACATTCCATTTGTAGGAGGGGAGGTGAGGAGATAATAATAAATGAAACAACTTGAAAAGAAAATAAAAGAAAGGGAAATAGGAATTTACCTCTTGAATTTCTCCTCCTTGAGAGCCTCCTTAGGGAAATGGTTTTGGAATTTTGATTAAACCAATAAATAATAGATGTTTGGAATATATTTGAGAATATATTTGATCATAATGTAAAAAAGTCTCAAATCTTAAGAGTTGTGAGGAGAAGAGGTGGTGAGGGATGATATTTATAGTGAAGGAGATGGGTGTTTTCTCATTATTTTACTCATTAGTTTATTATTTTGCCTCAAGACTATGAACATATTGAGAATTATCATAAAACAATTATTAAAATAATAAAGGATAGATTGATATTTTGGGCTTAAATCATCAATACATTATATATGTCTCGATAAATCAAGTATTTAGCTTATACTATAAATTACTGTATATACTATTCACAAAAAAATTCAAGTATTTTAGAAAAATCCCAAAAAAATCACCCTAATAATTTTTCAATGTGTTGAATTAAAAAATGGAATCCATTTTATGAAAATAATTTTCTAAATATCAAAATTTTAATTTTTATTTAAAATCATCATTAACACGAAAAATACAGATTTTAAAATTAAAACAAATTTTATAACACTTTGAAAAAAATAAATAAGGTCTGAAAAGATTATCTAAAAATAATAATACAATAAAATATTAATTTATGAATTCATTTTGTGAAATTAAATTTTATTTTAAATACTTATATTAATTACAAAATTTTAATTAAATATTTATGACATATAAAATACCAACACTTAATTAATAATTTTTAGAAAACATTTATTTACATAAACTATTATATAATTATATCATATTTTCATTTATAAGATACCCAAATTTTATTTATACGTTCATAGGTGAGGTTACTATGCATTTGGTAGGTTTACTATTCGAAAGGGTCATATTACTATTCCAAAGGTCAAGTTACTATTTCATTGGTATAGGTTCCTTGACTTCTAGAAATACTTTATATTTCATTGATTCTTCATTCATAAATATTTTAAAGTGTTCTTAATGTGATTTTTTGTGATTTATACTATATAACATAATTATAAAAGGGGGATTTTCATTGATAAAATTCTTTTTCATTAAATAAATCTACTATATCACCCTCTAAAATTTTTCATATCGTGCAAAGAATCTACATGAAACATCATACTTAATGCATTAGTTGTAGCATTATGTTTCCTCGATGCATAGAAAATCTTGAAGTCATAATCCTATAATAATTCCATCCACCGTCATTTTTTCAAATTCAAATCATTTTGGGAGAAATGTTTAGTGTCCCATACTATTAATACATAAATATTACATCCCATTAGATGAATATTCAATCTATAAAATTATAATACACTATAGACTCAAATAAGTTTAGTGCATTTCGAAACATGGATACAAAAATAACATGTTCATAATATATTTAAGTCATCTCACACTATGTTATATATAACTAAGACCTCTCTTTTACATATCACACTTAAAACCTTCCTTTATGGTCTGGTGAAAGGAAACATAAGAAAGGTCGAGCTTAGATGTTCATTAAGGGTAAACTAAGGAGATACCAAGGATCTCATAAGAATAAAATGATAATAAGGGTATTAAAACATGATATTAAAATTTAAAAACAATAATTAGTTTATCATAGATCACAATAATGATCCATTACATAAATCTTGAAAGATCATAAGACAAAAACCATAAATAAACCAAAGAACATGAACCAAAAGAATATAAAATTGGCATAAAATATAAGTTTTTGGCATAAAAATAAACATATAAAATAATTTTATTATTCATGGCTTACTTCTATGATTATTATAGTGTTTTGGGTTCACTCTCAATTCTGTCATATTTTAAGTCAATGTTCACTCCCAAGAATATCATATGGGATAGTCTCTTACATAATTGGGACCACTCCCCATTTTATTCATTATCTCATAAGATATTCAACTTTACCCAATGAATTGGAAGTCTATATAATTTTACTCCCACCAATAACATTGTCATAATCTATTTTATATGTGTGTCACAATATCAATAATCATTCCTCATATATAATTAGATGTGGAATGGAACAAGTTTCATAAATATTTCGACATTTAATCATAACATTACCCAAGGGAAGTAAATATATTTTATAAAAATATCATTAAAATAATAAAAAAACATCTATAGAAAGAACGGTATCATTTAATAATATCGTACAAAATAAATATTAACATTATAGGACATTATCAAATATGACATATTTCTTTAAATGATCACTAAAATATTTCTTAATGAAAATACCCTTCCATTTTGAAATAAATTATTTGAAACCAAAATATTTTAAAAATATTAAGAAAACCATTTTATTTTAAAAGAAACATGAAAAATTGTGACGAAAACATCAAATCATAGATCAGACATGATGAAAACAAATTCTATTCATGTTTTGTATATTAAAACAAGGATTCCTTACATATCTTTGGTAAAAAGTAAAAATTGCCTTATTAAACAAGAATATTCTTTTTGAGTATTTTTTAGTAATTAAAAATATGTAAAATTTAATTTAATAAATCATACGTTAGTATTAAAAACATTCATTAAAACATTTTAAATAAAACATAGACATGGAAGAAATTGGATTTTCAACCGATGAGAAAAATAAATTTGGTTTTCTGAAAAAACATTATTTTGGTTGCTTGATTTATTAAATAGAGAAAAGTGAAATAAAAAATGTAATATAAATAAATAACATTAGTATAATTAAATTCCTGGTATTATTGAGAGGCAGATCATAAAATTTCATCATCGAAAACTTAATCATATACAACCTCGATAAACAATTAGGTTGTAAAATTAATCCCTTACAACTTATGTATCTTTTCAATCATAATTCCCATGATAGAATAAATTCCAATAAAAAATTAAATATCATTGTAATAAGTATAATAATTATATAATATTTCAAAGGGTTATTATATACACCAGATAAACATAAATAGGTGAATAACATCAAACATTTCTCAATAAAAAAATATTGAGACAAAGAACTCTATCCTTGAGTTTGACATCATTCAAAAGTGCTATAATATAACAAATTTAAATTTATTATGATTACATGAAAAAATAATTTACATAATTATGATATCATATATAATCCACTTATAACATTTCAACACCTTTTTATTAATAATTTCTTATCAAAATCACATTTTATGGGTGTTAACAGTTTCACTTTTCATGAGAATTTTGGTTCTGTAGTTTTGATCCTTATACTTTGATCAAGGTTTGATCATATAAAAATGTTTATAATTATATAAATATCATATATATTAATTATATATATCTTTACGAGCATCCATAAAAAATTTTGACAGAAAATTGAATTACACCATTCATTGAGACGGTAGGTCAAATGTATGCATAAATGATGTTTTCACTTTTCAACGGATGGAAATAAATTAATGTAACTAATAAAACACATTTATTGAATCATTATTACATCATATATATCATATATATTTATTAAATTTATCTTTATTACCATCCATTTAAATAATAAAAAAATAAAATTGAATCACATCGCTTTATTGAGGTGGAAGTCCACACGTACACACGAGCGACGTTATCATTTTCAAACATATGGGAACGAAATAAAGTAGATATTATGTTATAATTACATAAATATAATTATATAATAAATATCATATATAAACACTAATATCTTCACAATAACTATCCCTAAAAGATGGTGATATAAAATTAATTGTATCTCTGCGTGGAGGAAGTAGTCCACGCATACACACAAAGGGATGCTTTACCTACCCATTTGAAAGAAAATATAGTGAATAATGGTGGTTAAATAATCATAATAACATTTAATTATAATTAATATTCTTAATTTATTATTTTATGATGAATAACATAGAATTAGATTAGTTAGAGAAATAAATTAATTAAATGAGGTTGGGTAGGATGATTACCTCTTCTTTAGTGGGCCTCCTTTAGATCCCTTATTAAGGATCTTGGAATGGAATTTTAAGAATACCAAAACCTCTAATTAATATATATGTAATTTTAAAAGATAATTTTATAGGTATTGGTAATTATATATGGATCAAAGTGATGTAAAAAAGAAAAATAAGGAGTGTCCTTTTATAAGCAGCGGAGAAGACATGCTTGGAATTTCTTAAAAGATTAAAATATAACAAAGTCATACTCAAGATAAATTCTACAAAAAGGAAATAAATTTAAATATGGGATATTATAAGGTCTAAATATTTCCATAAAATATGATTTATGAAAGTTTAATTTGAAAACATACTCTTATCTCTTAGTGTAACCCCCTAGTATATCCATTTTAACCTTGACCATGATAATGAATTTTTACTGTTTTTGATATTCATTATAACCAAAAATTAATTTGACTATATTATATGATATTAATTATTATTATTTAAAATAAGGAATCCATTTTATCGAATTTACTATAAATAATTGGAATAATTTAATTTAAAATTAAATCCACAAAACACGATGAAAAGTGGTTTTTTATAAAAAATGTTTTCTTAAGTGTAAAAAGTTTTTCTATAGAAATAAAAAATAAAATTGATTCCAATGAAAATAATTATACTAATAATAATATAAATTAACTAATATTACATTTATATCATTTTAAAAAAAATGAAACTTTGTAAATTCTTTCAACGATAAGATAATTTTTAATACAAATCGGTATTTTTCGCTTTTCATTGAAAAAAAAGATTCTCAAAAATTTAGTAATATAATTTTTACATGACGATTTCAAAAGTTTAGTTAATTTTTAAAATATTTTTTTTATAAAATTTTAATAAATTATTTATATTATTTTCTAACAAAAAACAATAAAATCCATTTTTGAGGAAAAAAATATTTTCAAGGTAGAAGAACACTTTACTAAAACATTACGAATTAAATATAAATATATTTACTTTAACTAAAAAAATTATACATAATTTTCAAAAATTTGTTATTCTTATGCACACTTCTAATTTTATAAGTGGGTTATGGTTCATTTAGACTCGAGATTGCATACATCTTAGGCTCTTAAAGAAATTAAATTTATTTGATGAGAAACATATGAGAAAATATCAAAGTGTTACATTATACCCTGCTTGAAATTAATTTATACCTTAAAATTACATCACTTAAATACAAAAAAATGAATATATATCATTTTTATCACATCATTGGCTTCCCATGTAGCATCTTTGAATTTTTTATTCCTTCAGAGAACTTTAACAAGGTTTTTAATATTTTTTGTAGCACTTTATCTCTATGATCAAAAGATTTATAAAAATTTTTCTTCATATTATTGTGCATGATCCAGTGGTACAGACACTAATTTCTAATAATTTTAAGGTTCATGTATATACATTATCAGGAGAGATACATGAAATACTTCATGAACTTGAGATATGTTTGGTGGATGATCCAAAAGATAAGGTACCATATATATTCAATCAAGAATCTCAAAGTGACCAATATACCTAGGGATTTGAGTTCCCTTATTTAATAATATCGTAACCTTATTCCATTGGAAAATTAATTGGAATACGTTCTCACCAACTTCAAATTTTATATTTCATCGATGATTCTCATTATAACTTCTTTATCAACTTTGAGCTTCATTGATGTCATGTTGAGTAGATCTGGACTTACCTACCATTTCCTCTACTAACTGAGATCTCAATAACTATATTTATCTAACATTATCCCATCATGTTGGAGTATTACACTTATTTCCACAGAGGGATTCATAAGTATCCATCTGAATTATCAAGTGAAATATATTGATAATGGAAAACTTGACTAGCAGATGATGTTTATCCCAAACACCTTTAAAATATAGGTAATTATATATTTATTTATATGAAAAGGTTTGAATGGTTATATAAGAATAACCATCTATTTGAATATGATAACAAGTACTGAAACAATACTCTAAATTTGATGACTTTTCAAGAACGTCGAGGTAAACCTTGAATCCCAATCAGATATAATAGAATGTGGTATTAAATGCAACCTTACTAATTCCTCAATGTATATTATGTAATTATGATCAACATATAAATATTATATAATATTTAAAATTTTACTAAATTCATAAGACAGTTTATTACAACCTAATTAGAATTATGTTCTTTAGACGTTTTGGGGAGTTAGATGAAAAAATACAGGGAGATGCTTATCCATTTCCATTATGGTATAGGTAATGTTTTAACATCCCATTAGACTTATATATATTATCATTAACTTGATGATATACCAAAAACCAAGATGCATACTCTGAAATATCTCTCTTCATGTTTTCTAACTAGAAATATTCTTTTAAATTTCTATACATATTTTTACCTCCAAGATGAATAGATAATCCTAAACTATGGGATTTATATAATGGATACTTATTTAAATTTGGTATAAATGGGACACACACATGGTTATTTAACCTTATCATAACATTATAATCAAGGTTTAACTCATTAAAATTTCTCACTTTCTTTTTCAACTCTATATCTTTCTTATACACCTCTTTAATCATCACTTGGATAGACGGTTGAACACTCATTTGATCAAGATAATATTTCTCCCCTTCTTTTAATATTTCTATATATATCCTTTTAGAATCCAAAAATATTATATCTTTTATTATCCTCATTATATATAATCTAATATTATCTGTTAAACTCAAAGCATCAGCCACCTTATTCACTTTCCCAGGGTGGTAATGTATTTAATAGTCATAATCTTTAATCAACTCCAACCATCTTCTCTTATTCATATTAAACTCTTTATTAGTGAATATATATATTAAACTATTATCAGTATATATGTCACAACATTATTCATAAATATAATGCCTCTATATCTTTAATTCCAAATTTACGATACCTAACTCTAATTCATGAGTTTTCTAATTTTTCTCATGAACCTTCAATTATCTTGAGCCATAATCTATCACGAAATTATTATGTATGAGGATGAATCCTAATCTTTTATTTGATGCATCACTAAATATCACAAAATAAATATTTCTATAGAAAAAATTCACACTGGGGAAATTTTTTATACAACTTATACTTCCTTAATTTTTTCAATTCAATCCTCAAGTGGTATTATTCCTTTTTTTCTCTTGGAATATATAAGAATATCATCTATAAATAATACCACAAAGTGACCCACAAATTAAACTTTATATTTCCAAAATTAAAACTTGGTAATTTTTTTTTATAAATTATCCTTAATTCATTTAATAAAATTCCCAAGTGATCTTCATTCTCTTATTTTCTCTTGGAATATATAATAATATCATCTATAAAGACTTCCAAAAAATGATAAATGTAATATATAAGGTTTATATTTATTAAAACCATGAAGATGGTTAGGAAATGAATAATAAAAAATTGAATCACTATAAATTTATAGTGTCCATACCTAAAAACAAGGTTATCATGGGTATGACATCACTTTTGATCCACAACTAATAGTATCCAGATCAAAGATCAATCTTGGAAAAATATTAAAATCCTCATTAATGATCAAAAAAATAATCAATAAATGTAATAAAATTATTATTACTGATTTTGATCTTATTTATCTACAAATAAATAATACATATTTTTATTGATACATCTATATTATTAAAAAAATAGGTTTACACAAAGGTGATGCACTTAGATGGAAAAATCACTTAACAAGGTTCGGCTGGAATTGCTTCTTTATTTCCTAAAACTAATGGAGACAATTATATATGGATTCTCTGAAATAGGTTTATCACGAATTATTATTTATATTAAAAACTCAACTTCAAAATTCGAGGGAACATTATGAAACTCTTTCAGAAATACATCAACAAATTCCCATACAATATAAAAATCTTCATTGTTGAGTTTCTCCCCAACCATTAGAGATAAAAAACCCATTTTTAATAAGAATCAAGACCCATAAAATGGTTATAATTTACATTGTAATATCATACATATCATCACATTGATAGATGGTCATAGGTTCAATTGTAATATCAGATGTGACTTCCCTTCCTCAATAATTGATACGGGATTTATATAAATAAAGCTAATCCATACCTAATATGAAATCACATTGAACCTGAATAATATTTTCATAAGGAAAATTATTCAAAAAAATCAATCATATATAATCAATTCCTTGTTCTATCAGTTATCCTTTAGAAGATTAAATTAACTCCAATAATTCCTAAGTTCCCTATATTTAAGAAATAAACCATAAATGGTGTAGTAGAAATAAATTTATTTCCTTATATGATAGTCTTCATTTTCTTCTCAAAAAATTCATTTATCTATGATATTTTTTTCAAATATAAAAATATTTATCATTCCTTTGATACATTCTTTTGGGGTGTCACTTTCTATATTTATGACATAATGTAAATTGATTTCTCTTTCCTACAAGGTTTCCACCACCCGATATCATAGTGAACTCTATTATTCTCTTCTTTAGTGAGTTTGAGAGTGTTTTAATATGTATTTTATTACGCATATTTCATGATAAAAAATTATTCATTATCAAATATCATTAACTATAGTTATCAAGCCATTTTTTCTCATAATCACCAAAATTTTCATCAAATTCTATGTTTACGTGATTCCTTTTGGTTCCATCAGTTAACGAAAACCAAAAATCATAGTATAATAAACTATTATCATATTGGAAAATAAGATAATCATGAAAATTATTTATAGGATGTATAAATATTAGAGCCTTCTTTTCAATAAATGACCCATTAGTTTTAACCTAGGTCATTCATGATCCTTATCTATTCAAATCCTTAATATTGGTTCATAATGAAAATATGAGTTAACCAAAGTGTATCCCTTAAGAATTTCTATCCTGGTGTGTAGTAAGGGCACACTCCCCATGCACTATAATTATGGTTGAAAGATACTTGAATAACTCTTTTGGGGGTTATAACCCCTACATGAATCTATTTGAGAACCACGTCCACTTGTAGTATCCATATAGAGATGTATTCTTTAGAATATCATATAATCTCATTTATATGAAAACATTAGGATGTTATGCTATACTTAGAATTATCCCCATGGTTTTCAATAAAATTTTATAACCCTAATATCCAAATATTAACTAAAACCTATGTGACTTCCTAACTTGGGTTTCACTCAAAGGTGCCCCGATGTTGGTTGGCCACATGGACTCAAGAATACCTTCCCTTATGCCAGAGGCATCCAACTAGAATCAAGGGCCTAGGATGTGTCTTTGCAGAGACTATTCCCTCATAACCAAAGTTAAGCACAAGAGATAAGTAATAACATTTACATAGTGGAATCATATATAAATAGATGGCACAATGTAAATATTGGACCAATAACTCACCATAGAGGAATAAGTATAGCAATGAATAACAACTAAATAAAATATTAATAATACTAAAAATATAAAGATAATATATTCCATGTATCTATAATTAAGGAAAATAGGTATTCATGATAGAAAAAATACTTTCTATATAAAAGAATAAAATAGAAACCAAAACTATTCAAGCATCCCAAGAACTATCCTTATCATATCCTACCAAGATTCATCCTAAAAATTGAAATAAATATCATGTGTCCAAAGTGGGATCCTTCCCCATGTCAATACCTTCATACATATAATATTCCCAGGTACCATCGATGGCCTGAATTAAGTGTGATATAAATATTAATAGGCCATCACGAATGGCATCTATACTATCCAGTCTGTGTATATCAACTAAAAATAGATTATAGGTATATATATGATTTTAAAGATAGTAATGTATTATAGATACCCCAATACATGCTTCAGCCTCATCTAGTATGTCTCAGAACTTGTAATCATTTAATTATTTTATTTTAGTTCAATTTATATAAATGAGTTATGTGAGGTAAACTTGAACTGACATTCTATCATGATAATGATAATAATAATAAAAGATACAAGGTGTAACAAGGAATCCTAAAATGATGA
Organism: Viscum album; assembly: GCA_963277665.1. NCBI lineage: Eukaryota > Viridiplantae > Streptophyta > Magnoliopsida > Santalales > Viscaceae > Viscum > Viscum album. The sequence goes on along the minus strand of OY728136.1, from coordinate 1,317,057,264 downwards.
TAATAGTAAAGAAGATCCAAGGTAATAACCAAGTCATCCGGGACCTCAGGGGTCGAGCAAATTCAGTGATAACATATAGCTTGGATATAAGGGGGTTTGAGTGTAATCCAAGGGGAATCAACCAAGGCATTACACCATAATATTAATCTAACTGATTATAATAATATCATCCATGGTAAAATGGGATAATCAGTGACTAGGCACAAGGGGTGTATCCATAGGGACACATGTTTATAAATGTCAAGATGAAACCAAGGAGTGTATCTGAGGCTTCCCAATATCTGAATGATAATAGAGGGATCCTATGGAATCATGTTTGGCCTCAAAAATTTAACAAGGACTAGGTTTTAATGTGGCTATCTCCCTTCGAATCAAACATCCTTTAATTGAAAAATAATTTTCAAAGTTCATAAGGAATTCCCTCAGGAATCCAAGGCTGGCTCAAGTATGACCACTCCTATAAAGTTGAATAGGTCCATATACACTAGTAACCTTATAAGTAATTCATTATTTCATTTAGTTAATGTAATACTCATTCCTTTTAATAATAAAATAGGTTTATTCCATTACTTTAATTATTATGACAAGGAAAAAGGACATGAAACCATTTAGTTCTTTGATTACTTGATCATTAATTTGGTTCACTTTGTTTCCTTCCATTAAAAATGGAAAGGTGCGCTACAAACTTGCAACCAATTCACTCATTTACATTCAATTAGGACAATTGATACATAAATTATACTTTCTATCTAGAATTTGATTCATTTATTATATTGAAACACTTACCTTAGAGGGGCCAACTGATAATATGATATAATAATCATTAATAATTTTTTCAATTAATTATAAACTTACCTTTATGAAGGTCAAGAAAAATCACACCTAAATGGTGGTGCGGATAGTCATAACATAGACACTGAAGGAATATAAGAGGAAACACCCTACTTGGGTTGTGCGTCATTGAGTTTATAACATCCAACGATGAAGGAAACGTGTAAAATAGGCTTTAAAATTTGAGAATGGTGATTATAATCATGAAATATGAATTAAATTGACCATGCCTGATTAAATTTGCATGCCTAAAATGGCATAAATTTATAAAACTACAATACTAGAGGGATGAGTCATATACCGCCTTCCTCGAACCTATAACACTCTCCTCAACTAGTATCAACCTCTATTTTTTCCTAGATTAGAATAAATATGAAGAACGGGTCAACACCATAAAAATATGGTATATGATCCTACATAAAAATAACTCTATCAAGGATAAGAAAACTGAATAATGGCTCAAGATGAATATATTACTTACTGATGTGCATCCAATATTATGAACAGTGATCAAATCGTACTTCCTAAGAAGGAACGAGATCAAAACCTATGGACGAGGGCTTCAGAGCTTCTTATAAGTGAAAGGAGGAATCTCCTAGTGTTAAAAATTAAGAAGGTAGTAAGGGAAATACTAAATTATAATTATGGTAATTTTGGTCATTTTACCCAAAAAAATAGGGGTGTAGAGTTTGGTCACATAGTTTGATAAACTATGCACCAATCATCCATGGTTCAATGCTTTAGGAGGGTACCTACACGTTTATGCTGCATAGTTAGAGAAACTGTGTGCCAACCATTTGAAATGGCTTTGCAAAAAACAACAAACCATCTACAAGGTTGTGCAGTCCCAGATGCATGGTTAGTGAAAACCAAGAACCCTACATGTTCCTCTTTTTTTCCCCACACAATTAGGGGTAACCTTGTGGTCTTCTTTGAATGGTTTCTCATTAAAGTATATCAAGCCATTTGTTTTCCCAAAAAGTTGGGCTCTGGGATCCAAACAAGACCTGGACACCCCTAAGACACTCATACTCTTATTATTCATTCATATTAGGTCAAAAATAAAAAATTATTCTTAAATTTAAAGGATACATAATTGAGATAAAAATTGGGTTCTTACAATCCCCCCCCCCCTAAAGGAACTTGTCCCCAAGTTCACCTTCAATGGGAGGTGAAACACTATCCGAGAACAACTTTGGCCACTGGCCACATACATCATCCTCCCACTACCAAGTATCATTCTAGACATGGACATGCTTCCATTGCATCCATACTAATGGGAATGACCGGCCTCAGAGACTATTCACGCTCTGCTCAACGATGTGTATAGGATACTCCTTAGATAATGCCTTAGCATCTAGATCAACCTCATTGGCATCAAAAGTATGAGATGGGTTGGCATGATACCAGTGAAGCTGTGAAACAAGGAAGATGTTGTGCATGGAATAGTACCTACGAGGTAATAATAACTAATAGTCTACTTTGATAACTCTCTCTATAATCACAAACTGCTTGAAAAGGTGTGGTGAAAGCTTCCTTTACTGCTTTATTTGTCTATGACCAAGCCTGGGTGATACCCATAAGAAACCATGATCCCTGATGTCAAACTCTATAGGTCTTCAATGGAGATTAACATAATATTTATGTTTAGAATGAGTAGTACACATATGCTTCTTAATCAGTTAAACCAGCTCTAAATTATCCTGAATGAGATGAGAACCTAGTAACACTACCTCACCTACCTCTAACTAGAACATGGGTGAACGGAATGGTCTTCCATACAAGCCCTCATAGAGATCCATATTAACAATCTCCTATAATCTATTATTATATGAGAACTTTAAAAGAGGAATTTTCTCCTCCAAAGAACCACTGAAATCAGGTATACATTCCGAGAGCATGTCCTTTAAAGCCTGTATCTTTTGTTCGGACTGTTCATTGGTCTAAGGGTGGAAATTTGTGCTCTGAAGTACTTTTGCATCCATAGCTTTATACAACACTTTACAAAACCTTGATGTTAAATGAGAATCCCTATCTAAAATGATAGTATGATGTAACCTCTGTAGTTTTATGATCTCACAGAAATACAGTCTTTGCAACTCATCAACTAAAAAATTATCCCAAATGGGAAGGAAATGTGTTACTTTCATCAGTAAATCCAAAACTACCAAAACTGCATCTCAAGCTAGAGGTGACCATAAAAATATGACTAAAAATTTCAAAGAAAAAACTTCTCAGTTTTATTCTAAGGGTGGAAGTGGTTGTAAAAATCCAACAGGTCACTGGCACTCAACCTACACCTACTGACATGTGGAACACACAGTGATAAAACCAACTATTTGACATTTCATCCTAGGACACCAATATCGGCATCGCATGTCTCAATAGATCTTAGAGATTCTTGGATGAAATAACCACTAAGAAGCATGGGACTCACGCATCAATTCCTCTCTCATATCTGTAAGAAACCAAACACACCCATGTATACGTAAAACTTCATCTCCATCAAAAAAACCATCTGGAGGTGGGTCCTCACCAAAAATATTGTCCTAGATAACTAACCCAATAGGATTTGAAAAGTACCTTCTCTTCACCCTATTAAAGATCAAAGATGTAACTTACAAGGATATAAGAGAATACTTATCCTGACTCTCATGGAACTCTAGATGTATCTTGGAAAATAGGTCCATCAATTTTTCTTCATCATTGGATTCTTATACGGCATGTTTCGGAGTTTTCAGACTCATCGCACCTACTAATGGATTTACCTTTTCTGGCGTATAGGGAATATCAAAGTTTAAGGATTGAAGATATTCAACCCAAATCCACTATTTGAGATTCAGGTCATGCTGTATAAAGATATATTTGATGCTCTTGTGGTTTATATACACCACAATGCGTACACATCAAATGGTATCTCTAGTAGTGTAAGGAATGGAAAATAGTCACAAGATCAAGGTCATACGTCAGGTAGTTTCTCTCATGAGGCCTTTACTTAAAATATCTATAAAAAATAACTCTATTCATATACATTATCACTACACTCAGTATGATTCCATATGCATCATAGAACATTATAAAGCTTCTACCAGGATTAGTCAGAATCAAAATAGATGCCAAAATAAGCCTTTCTTTCAGCTTCTGAAAGGCTTTTTCACATGCTTCTAACCATAGAAACTTAACAAAATTATTTTAAATACCAAAATGAGGTGAATAAATTCATTATAATTCTTATATAAAATTCATGTAATATCCAACCATCCCCAAGAAACTGCATACATCAAAAATATTTTTGGGATTCTACTATGAAACTGTAGAACTGGCCTTCTATGGGTCAACATATACTTCTGATTCTAAGATAGTATGAACTAATATATCAAATTTTTCAACTCTTAAGTGGAACTTAACAAGATTGGAATAAATATGAAGGTCTCTCAGTGTATTAAAAATGATCTTAAGATGTTGATCATGGTCATTATTAGTATGCTAATACTCTAAGATTCCATACACAATGACCATGAAAAAAGAATCTAGATAGGGATGGAAAACCCTATTAATCAAATCCATGAAAATGGAAAGAAAATTTGTAAGACCAAATGATATAACGAGACACTCATATAAACTATACCTACTATAAAAAGTTGTATGAGGTATGTCTAAAGGTCTGACTCACGCCTGATGATAGCTTCATTGCATGTTAGTCTTTAAGAAAATCCTATATCCTTTGAGTTTTTCAAAGAGATAATATATTTAGGGTAATGGATACTAGTTCTTAATAGAAATCTAGTTCAACCATTGTTAATCCGTTCATGAAAAAAAGGGTCGCATCCACCTTCTTGGAAAAAAGTATGGGTGAATCCCAAGATGGATTTATAGTCTGTATAAAACCTTTTGGCCTCTAAATCCTCTAACTGTCTCTTGAGCTCCTGGGGCTCAGTAGGTCCCATCTAGTATGGAGGAATGGACACTAGAGATTCTCTTGTAATGATATCAATCATAAAATCTGTAACAGCCCGAGATTTTATGAAAAATATTCTTTTTTATTTCACTAATGTCTTGTGTTGTACGCTACACCAAAAGGAGCTTGCACAACACGCATCCTTGACTTGCCTTGCATTACATGCAATCACGACCTTCCTCGATAGCGTGTGTAGTACGCAATACCGAGTTTCACTAAACAACGATATGCTATTAAAATATTATTATAACTAGCCGTTATGAATAGTAATAACCACCTTTTAAAATTTTAGAAATTTTAGCTCTCAAAATGGACTTCATTTTTGGATTCGGAGTATCGAATTTAGCCTAAGGTGAAATTTTGGTACTTTTCGGATAACTTTCATATTCTGATCAATAGTGAAAATTACTAAATTATCATTAAAAACAACTTTTTTAATCAAAATAATTAATAGTGATAAATTATTAATTTGAGTTGTTTTAAAGTATATTTAGAATATATTTTTACAATTTAATACAATTTTGGTCATTGGATGTAATTTCACATTTAAACCAGACATAAACAAGTGTCAATCTTTTGATAGATATTGTTTCTTAAAAACATGCTATTTGTTTTAACAGCGGGATTTAATTGTAAAATTAATTAATGCAACTTCTATTTTATGAATTTGGTAAAATAGACTTCATTTTTTGAATTCGGAATATGAAATATAGCTTAGGATGAAATTTTGGTATTTTTCTGAAAACTTTCAATTTTTGATTAATAGTGAAACCACTAAGTGGTAGGTTAAAAACTGAATTTTGCATAAAACTTAATTTTACCGCTTCTGTGAATGGAATTTCGAAAATCCGACAGACACGGTTAATATCAAGGACTAAAATGTGGTTCAATGAGATGAAAATAATTTTTGGTGAATAGTAACTTTTTACTTTTTTTTACCACGGTTAATAGTAAATAGGGTAACTAACGGTAAATATGATATTACTATTACCCTAACACATGTCCTAATTCTATTGGATAAGTGTAATTCGACCAAAAACAACCTTATGAATATAATATGACCATTTAGGTCCACTTGGATTAGATTATGACATTTAATATTATTTTATTTAATGAATAGTTAAAATAGTTAAAATCAAAGATTAATAACTAAAACATCTTTAATATGGGGTTATACATAAGATAAATTCAACTATAAATATTCATTAGAAAGATAAAAAGATTTCCTACATAATTTTATTTTATTTATAATTTTTATACTTTAAATAAATTAATTTATTTATGAAACAACGATGATGCAGTAATTACCCTTTTAAGGAAATATTAACATAATTGATGTTATAAATGCTCAAATGAATGTAATTTGACACTTTTTATGAATTACACTAATTTTCTAGGTTACTATGTTATATTAGTGTTAATTTAATCAACTTGGTTCGAACATATAATTCTGTTATGACTTTCACAAAAATCATATATCAAATAGTGTCAAAATTGACACAAAATAGTTTTTAAATAAAATATTATATTACTAATTGTTATTTTATTCCTAAAAATCTAAGGTTCAGCCAAATGACTTAGATAAGGATATATATATTAATAATAAAAAATTTGGGGTTCGTTTGGCATGTTATAGTAAGTGTATTAACCATATAGTGAAAGAAAACAAAAAGACACGGTAAAAGTTAAATTATTTAACTTAGAGTTAAATCTAATTGATAAGGTTAAAATAATACCCTAAACTTGTCTAAATCCTATTTGATGATAGGATTTCGACCCATCCCCACTTTAGCTTCGAAATAAGACCCTTTGGAACCATTATAAACCGATTTTGACTTTAATATAAAATAATATTTTGAGATATTCCTAAGGTGCCCCTCTCCTCCCTTATAAAAGGGCACCTCCTCCCCCTCCTCCTCACAACAATTTGAGCACTCAAGCTCGGCCAACCCCTGACAAAATCTCTTCTCCACTTCCCTAGAAACATCCTAGAGGTTCTGTTCTTCCTCAAAGACCAATTTTAGTGTCCTAAGAGGAGGTCTCAAAGAGGCACTTCAAAGAAGAGGTAATTACCATTACCAATTCATTCATCTTTATTTCTTCTTCCACTTCTTCTTCTTAGGTTGTTTCATTATGAAGTAATAACATCAGTATCACTCTTATACTGATATGTTATTATAAGTATGAAACAACCCTATTTCACCATCTATCCATCCTACGGAAAAAGAAATCATCGCGCGTGCGTACGTACGGAATACCGTCTCCACGCCGTGGTGTAATCTATTTTCCACCACCACCTTACATGGATGGGTATAATGGTGTAAAGAATAACTATACATTGTTATTACAAAATCATATTGATTCTGATATATTGTATAATCCACTCCAATTAAATTCAATATTTATGGAAATGATATCATCGCTCGTGCGTACGTACGGACTACCGTCTCCACGACGCGATGAGATTCATTCTCCATGTTAACCATTAAAGAATGATTATAAAGTATATATAAGAAATAATAATGAAATATATGACATTATAAAGCTACTGGATTTATGTATATATATATATATGTCATCTACTTACTTCCATTCAAGACAATAAGGAAAGGAAAACAGCGTTCATGCGTACGTACGGACTACCGTCTCCATGAACGGTGTTTTTCATTTCATTTATCTATCTATTATGTATATATATATACGGAATATATATGATATATAAATAATATTTTATATTCTGGAAGTAAGTAAATCATGATATAAGTAATAATAATGTCAAGAACAACAAGTCAAAACACCTACGATAAATGAAACGATTTTACCCAAAACGCTTCTTTAACATGGAATTTACAAAAGAACGGGTAATATAATGTCATAAGTGAACCATATATGATATCATAACAATGAATATGATTCTATAATAAGTCAATTACATTATTTAAATCATTATACAGGAGGTTCGGACACATACGAAGCAAATCAGACCTAAGGTAAGGGAAATATCACAATCTCATTTTTATCCGAGATTGTTTATTCGTAAGTATTTACTGGGGTGTATTTTATCATCCACATCCATGTTTCATCAATATGTAATATTATTTCCATCCACATACAATTTTTTTAAATCCAATTTTACCCTTCAGTGAGTTTTTAGTAAAATATATGAAAGGAATCTTTTGTCGTTTTTCATACGAGGTACTTTTTGACTTTTCCGACAAAAGTACGAGAAGAATGTTTTTTTAACTTATACGGCATGAATGGATTTCTAAAACATTATTTCCAAGAAGTTTCCTTTACAAGTATTCAAGTTTATTTTTAATCAAACTCTTTTAGTTTATAATTGTATGACATGTTAAGAAAAGAAAAGTGTTTTTGAAGTAGAAAGGATATTTTCCTCAAGAATGGAGTTCAAGTATTTTATCAAAATTATTTTCCATCTAAGATAATAAAAGGGTTATGTTTTTATCCCTATTATTACATTGGTTTGGTTATGTTGTTATGGAAATATTTTTATGAATTCCTTTATCCTATATGAATTGTGTTATGATGTCATGTTGTTTAAGAATCCCATTTTTATTACATGGGTTACGCTATGATGTATGGTTTATGATTATGTGGCACACATAAGAAAGGATTCACTATAAGATGGGTGGGACCTATATCTCCCTCCAATGCATTGGGTAAAGATTTTATATCTCATGAGATAGACATGGCTGGAATGGTAGGTTATACCGGTTCAGTGAAACAGGACTGAAACGAGGGTTACTCGATTCAGAAAGGGACTTTGTCCACTAAGATAGTCTTGGCAATGAGTCTTGACTAATAAGAAATGATTCTCTATGATTATGTGTGAATGCCACAAAGTTTCATGTTTTAAGTTATGATTATTGTGATTACATTTCACTGCCCTGATTTATCCCATGTTATGAAATTATGCTCTCTTTTGCAGGTTAAGATTTCCAAAATGTTATGTTCTTTTGAATATGATGTGATTGATATTTCTGTTGTTTACCCTTACTGAGCATTTGAGCTCACCCTTTTATGTTTTCTTTTACCCAGGATATAAATAAAGGTTTTAGGTAAAAAAAAGGAAGATCTTTATGGGAGATGTTGAAGATCTTTCACCAGGATTAGAAGATTATATTCCGAGTTTCCAAAGACACTAAACTATTACGATACTTGCATGTGTGTTTTTGTTATGTACTAAGTATTCCGCAAATGAAATGTAATGTCAATGTACGTCAGGCTCCGGGTCTCTACAGTTGGTATCAGAGGAAAGGTTTAGTCAACCTTTGGAAACTAGGATGCGAGAACTTTAGTGAGATCCCTAGAGATATTTATAAGGTATGTCTAGGGATGTCCCTAAGGATAAGTATACGTATAGGATACAGTCCTAGAACTACGGTAACGATCATAGAATTTAACCTAAGATGTTAGATATCGAGGATACTCCACCTTTATTATTTTGTTTTCCCTAGCATGATTTTTGCCTCTCACACTATTCTTTTTTTGGGTTTTAGAAAATGGCTGGAAACAAGATGTTTCATGATAATGGAGGATATGATGATATTCTTCATAATGAAATGGGATTTGGAAGTCCAAACATCATTCTTATTCCGAATCAGCAATCTCATAATATGATCAATAAAGTAAAATTTGGTAAGTTTCCTGACTCGGCTAATATGAGAAAGATGGAGTTTCATGATGATCATAGAGGAAAGAAAGTTCAATTTCCCCTATGTAAATCATGTGGGAAGAGGCATCAAGGAGAATGTTTCAAAGGAACTAGAAGATGCTTTGGGTGTGGAAAAGAAGGACACAAAGCAAGTAAGTGCAAAGGAAAAGGTTCAGTTAACACCATGGATGAGGATAATGGTATTGCTACGACATCAACAATGGTTAAATGTTTTAAATGTAGAATGTACGGGCATTATGCAAACCAATTCCCTAAGGGAAAGTCTCATGAAGATAATTAGTATGGTCGTATGGGAAGTATTTATGTTGATGATGATGAAGAGACTACAAATGATATGTGAGATGAAAGAATTTTTGAAGCTCGGTCAATGGTTTAAGAATGTAGTGGAATGATTACATGTTTATCATGTGTAATGTTGTATAAGAAATCTCATGGTACTATGGAATAAAGAGACATCTAAGGATTGTTATACTGTTGTCTTTCCTTGAGTTATGAAAGTGTATGATTAATGGTACCACTATCCATGAAATGTTTTTTAGATATTTTTGGAATTTAGATGATATGCGCATAATGAAGGAATAATAATATAATGAGGTGTTTGATTGTATTCATGAGCTCATGACTGATATAAGGAGAAGGTTATATCATGGTTTGAGTATAGAGAATTTTTGTATTTTGGTATGTGGAAAGAGTTAACTTTTAATTTCATTCATGTTTTCACTAAGGTTCAATGGGTATTCAAGAGAATACATGATTAAGGCCTTTGAATGTTTGGAATGTGACCAACAAGACATATCTTATGATATATGGGGATTAACGACAGTATTAAATCTCTGGTAATTGTTTTCACTATATTATGAGAGTGGACTGTAGTATTATGGATAAGCCTAAATATTAGAATGGATTATGTTGGACATAAGTTAGTATTGTTTAAGGATAGAAGATTTTCGATATTATTGATGGGATGTTATAGGAATGTAGTTTTAGAAAAAGGATAACTTGCAGGACGGGCGACAGCCCATCGCTTCGGACAAGGCTGTGGGAATCGAACCCACAACCGAATTGCGACTGGCCTTTATCGCCTACCACTGGCCTACAGGAAGTCCCTGTTTAGTAGAAACTAGTTTTATTATATTAATCAGTATGATATATGAAGTATAAGTCCATTTTAGGTAGCATATATGATTAATCTCACTATAGAATGGATTATGTATATTTAATAACTTTTTCTAACCTTTTGATGGAATGACCCGTCATTCTATCACATGATCTGCTAACACTTCACGAATAACAAATTCAACTTCATTTATTTAAGAGATGAAGTGGAAATTGTTCAAGGCACGAACAACAGTGAGATTGTACCAAAATAAAGTAAGTATTTATTCTAATTCAAATTCTTCAACATTTGGGAAATGATCTTGAAAACCAAATATGTTGTCCTAGTGCTCTTATATCTGATTAATCAGATGGTACCTTAGATCGTCACAAATTTATGGATTTGTGATTGTTGTCTTTTCCATAGCCACGTTCTCTACCACTCTCCATCAGAACATGATGGTTAGATTTTTCTTCCATATCCATATTTTCACCTATATGGAAACCCAGTGATTAGTTTATTTGGGTAACCGTTACGTTTCATACTTTTGTTTTTTTTAAGATTGGTTTTGGTATTCTTTTTACGATGTGGGTTTCTATTAAATAAACTTTCTAATAGTAAACCATTTATAACCCCAACGAATTTCGAGGGCGAAATTCATTTTAAGGGGGGTAGAATGTAACAGCCCGAGATTTTATGAAAAATATTCTTTTTTATTTCACTAATGTCTTGTGTTGTACGCTACACCAAAAGGATCTTGCACAACACGCATCCTTGACTTGCCTTCCATTACACGCAATCGCGACCTTCCTCGATAGCGTGTGTAGTACGCAATACCGAGTTTCACTAAACAATGATATGCTATTAAAATATTATTATAACTAGCCGTTATGAATAGTAATAACCACCTTTTAAAATTTTAGAAATTTTAGCTCTCAAAATGGACTTCATTTTTGGATTCGGAGTATCGAATTTAGCCTAAGGTGAAATTTTGGTACTTTTCGGATAACTTTCATATTCTGATGAATAGTGAAAATTACTAAATTATAATTAAAAACAACTTTTTTAATCAAAATAATTAATAGTGATAAATTATTAATTTGAGTTGTTTTAAAGTATATTTAGAATATATTTTTACAATTTAATACAATGTTGGTCATTGGATGTAATTTCACATTTAAACCAGACATAAACAAGTGTCAATCTTTTGATAGATATTGTTTCTTAAAAACACGCTATTTGTTTTAACAGCGGGATTTAATTGTAAAATTAATTAATGCAACTTCTATGTTATGAATTTGGTAAAATAGACTTCATTTTTTGATTTCGGAATATGAAATATAGCTTAGGATGAAATTTTGGTATTTTTCTGAAAACTTTCAATTTTTGATGAATAGTGAAACCACTAAGTGGTAGGTTAAAAACTGAATTTTGCATAAAACTTAATTTTACCGCTTCTGTGAATGGAATTTCGAAAATCCGACAGACACGGTTAATATCAAGGACTAAAATGTGGTTCAATGAGATGAAATTAATTTTTGGTGAATAGTAACTTTTTACTTTTTTTACCACGGTTAATAGTAAATAGGGTAACTATGGGTAAATATGATATTACTATTACCCTAACACATGTCCTAATTCTATTGGATAAGTGTAATTAGACCAAAAAACAACCTTATGAATATAATATGACCATTTAGGTCCACTTGGATTAGATTATGACATTTAATATTATTTTATTTAATGAATAGTTAAAATAGTTAAAATCAAAGTTTAATAACTAAAACATTTTTAATATGGGGTTATACATAAGATAAATTCGACTATAAATATTCATTAGAAAGATAAAACGATTTCCTACATAATGATATTTTATTTATAATTTTTATACTTTAAATAAATTAATTTATTTATGACACAACGATGATGCAGTAATTACCCTTTTAAGGAAATATTAACATAATTGATGTTATAAATGCTCAAATGAATGTAATTTGAGACTTTTTATGAATTCCACTAATTTTCTAGGTTACTATGATATATTAGTGTTAATTTAATCAACTTGGTTTGAACATATAATTCTGTTATGACTTTCACAAAAATCATATATCAAATAGTGTCAAAATTGACACAAAATAGTTTTTAAATAAAATATTATATTACTAATTGTTATTTTATTCCTAAAAATCTAAGGTTCAGACAAATGACTTAGATAAGAATATATATATTAATAATAAACAATTTGGGGTTCGTTTGGCATGTTATAGTAAGTGTATTAACCATATAGTGAAAGAAAACAAAAAGACACGATAAAAGTTAAATTATTTAACTTAGAGTTAAATCTAATTGATAAGGTTAAAATAATACCCTAAACTTGTCTAAATCCTATTGGATGATAGGCTTTCGACCCATCCCCACTTTAGCTTCGAAATAACACCCTTTGGAACCATTATAAACCGATTTTGACTTTAATATAAAATAATATTTTGAGATATTCCTAAGGTGCCCCTCTCCTCCCTTATAAAAGGGCACCTCCTCCCCCTCCTCCTCACAACAATTTGAGCACTCAAGCTCGGCCAACCCCTGACAAAATCTCTTCTCCACTTCCCTAGAAACATCCTAGAGGTTTTGTTCTTCCTCAAAGACCAATTTTAGTGTCCTAAGAGGAGGTCTCAAAGAGGCAGTTCAAAGAAGAGGTAATTACCGTTACCAATTCATTCATCTTTATTTCTTCTTCCACTTCTTCTTCTTAGGTTGTTTCATTATGAAGTAATAACATCAGTATCACTCATATACTGATATGTTATTATAAGTATGAAACAACCCTATTTCACCATCTATCCATCCTATGGAAAAAAGAAATCACCGCGCGTGCGTACGTACGGAATACCGTCTCCACGCCGTGGTGTAATCTATTTTCCACCACCACCTTACATGGATGGGTATAATGGTGTAAAGAATAACTATACATAGTTATTACAAAATCATATTGATTCTGATATATTGTATAATCTACTCCAATTCAATTCAAAATTTATGGAAATGATATCATCGCTCGTGCGTACGTACGGACTACCGTCTCCACGACGCGATGAGATTCATTCTCCATGTTAACCATTAAAGAATGATTATAAAGTATATATAAGAAATAATAATGAAATATATGACATTATAAAGCTACTGGATTTATGTATATATATATATATATATGTCATCTACTTACTTCCATTCAAGACAATAAGGAAAGGAAAACAGCGTTCATGCGTACGTACGGACTACCGTCTCCATGAACGGTGTTTTTCATTTCATTTATCTATCTATTATGTATATATATATACTGAATATATATGATATATAAATAATATTTTATATTCTGGAAGTAAGTAAATCATGATATAAGTAATAATAATGTCAAGAACAACAAGTCAAAACACCTACGATAAATGAAACGATTTTACCCAAAACGCTTCTTTAACATGGAATTTACAAAAGAACGGGTAATATATTGTCATAAGTGAACCATATATGATATCATAACAATGAATATGATTCTGTAATAAGTCAATGACATTATTTAAATCATTATACAGGAGGTTCGGACACATACGAAGCAATTCGGACCTAAGGTAAGGGAAATATCACAATCTCATTTTTATCCGAGATTGTTTATTCGTAAGTATTTACTGGGGTGTATTTTATCATCCACATCCTTTTTCATCGATATGTAATATTATTTCCATCCACCTACAATTTTTTTAAATCCAATTTTACCCTTCAGTGTGTTTTTAGTAAAAGATATGAAAGGAATCTTTTGTCGTTTTTCGTACGAGGTACTTTTTGACTTTTCCGACAAAAGTACGAGAAGAATGTTTTTTTAACTTATACGGCATGAATGGATTTCTAAAACATTATTTACAAGAAGTTTCCTTTACAAGTATTCAAGTTTATTTTTAATCAACTTCTTTTATTTTATAATTGTATGACATGTTCAGAAAAGAAAAGTGTTTTTGAAGTAGAAAGGATATTTTCCTCAAGAATGGAGTTCAAGTATTTTATCAAAATTATTTTCCATCTAAGATAATAAAAGGGTTATGTTTTTATCCCTATTATTAAATTGGTTTGGTTATGTTGTGATGGAAATATTTTTATGAATTCCTTTATCTTATATGAATTGTGTTATGATGTCATGTTGTTTAAGAATCCCATTTTTATTACATGGGTTACGCTATGATGTATGGTTTATGATTATGTGGCACACATAAGAAAAGATTCATTATAAGATGGGTGGGACCTATATCTCCCTCCAATGCATTGGGTAAAGATTTTATATCTCATGAGATAGACATGGCTGGAATGGTAGGTTATACCGGTTCAGTGAAACAGGACTGAAACGAGGGTTACTCGATTCAGAAAGGGACTTTGTCCACTAAGATAGTCTTGGCAATGAGTCTTGACTAACAAGAAATGATTCTCTATGATTATGTGTGAATGCCACAAAGTTTCATGTTTTAAGTTATGATTATTGTGATTACATTTCACTGCCCTGATTTATCCCATGTTATGAAATTATTCTCTCTTTTGCAGGTTAAGATTTCCAAAATGTTATGTTCTTTTGAATATAATGTGATTGATATTTCTGTTGTTTACCCTTACTGAGCATTTGAGCTCACCCTTTTATGTTTTCTTTTACCCAGGATATAAAGAGAGGTTTTAGGTAAAAAAAAGGAAGATCTTTATGGGATATGTTGAAGATCTTTCACCAGGATTAGAAGATTATATTCCGAGTTTCCAAAGACACTAAACTATTACGATCCTTGCATGTGTGTTTTTGTTATGTACTAAGTATTCCGCAAATGAAATGTAATGTCAATGTACGTCAGGCTCCGGGTCTCTACAAAATCTACCTCTCTATCAAGAGGTAATCTAACAAAACATTGGAAAATATGTCCTTGAAATAATATACTATTGGAAGGAATTCAGTATAATTTAGACCCTAATCCATTATTAAGATACTAGAAATTTGGGTAGTCACTCTATCTATCACATGATTCTTTGGTCTATCTCTACAATCCTAGATATTCCACTCAACCTTATGGATATAACTGTTACCCTATAGTGAATTAAACAACACCCTATAGTGATTACAATATAAAAAGGTGTAATGTGGAACAAACCATTACATATTTAGAATGAAATTTAATCCTATCATCTCATGAACTATGAGGTACCATAAGAAAGGATAACATCCTACCTTAAGGGGTAGTCCCCGCACTAGCGATTTCTCTCAGACCAAACACCCAATGATATATCCAAGGTCATCACACCACAAAAGTACTAAATCCCAATATTGTGACCTTTCGTGATCAATAAATAGATAAAGGAGTGTGAACCACATATATTGAACAAAGTAGATACAAAAGTGGTGGCTACTAGAATAGAACCTCATATTATCGATGGTCTTGCACTCTGATCCTCAGGTATCGACTATAATGTATGAAAATGACCAAATCCACAACCATGTGTTATAGATTGACTATCTTGAGTAGGTTTTCTCTGTTGATTATAATAATCAGAAGTCTGGATACCATGACCATGACCTTCTCCTCAACCATTCTAGCTGGTGACACTCCAAATCCCAACATAACTCAGCATAAAATATCCTGCCCTTGAAGGTGGGTCTGATGCATATCCTCTTCCAGCTGAAGAAGATGGAAAGTTCTAACAGAATCTTTTAAGACTCTCTATACAGCCACAATAATGTCACTCCATAGGTTCTCTATTACACTAAGGCTTTAGGTTCCTCTGTTATCCAAATTGATAGAAGATAATAGAGATGCCATAATGATTACTCTAACAGGAACTACTCGAATGAGAAACCTTAGGGGAACATTTTATGCTACCAGAAGAATTACTACCCTATCATGGCACTTATCCTCTATTCCTAAAACTATATCCTTTACTCATGTTTTTCTTAGTGATAAAATACTTATTAACAATCTTGTTAAAAAATAGTTAGGCGGAATACATTCATCTGAGTACAGATGACATTCTAGAGTCCATCCTTGAAACGTCTAGCACGAGATATCTCATCACTAGATAGAAGTGGTGAAAAGCATTGAAAATCAATAAAAAATGATGAATAATCCATTATTGACATAGCACCCTAATCCAAATCCCTGATCTCTCTAACTCATTCATCTCTTAGTGTTTGAGGGAAAAAGTGGTCATAGAAGGTAGTCTGAAATTCAGCCTAGACCAAACCCTGATGATGGCAAGCTTAGGTAATCCCATCCCACTAGTACATGGCCTAATCACATAGAATTTATGTGGAGATATTTTCCTCATACTCTAGAGATATATTCATATTCTCAAATATAGATAGATTGTATTCTATCTAATAATCAACCGCCTATGGACCATTATCCCCCAAAAATATGGGAATATGGTGCGGCTAGAAATCACATGTCAGATCAGGCCTCATAGGTATAGGTATTAGAGAACCTTTCATGGACTACATCAGATATAATAAACCATTAATAAGATGAGAATTATTTACTATTTATGGTATAGTAAGAGGTGCCTTAGGTGGAACTTCTAGAGGTATCACTGGTGGATCATGGATCACCACCTTCATAATGTGATTTCCTCTACCTTCCTAGAGCACGACTCGAGGAAGTCATAGTGGAATAGCTCCAAAAATGAAAATCACATTCCTCATAACAAGAGTTGAGGAAAAATATAATCACTAGATTTATTTGAAAGTGAGATGTAGAGCTAACTACCCACGGTATTACCCCAACTACCCACATAGGATGACATGTATTGGTAATTTTTCAAGTTTAATTTATAGGTGTTTTTGTATATGAAGGTTTAATCACATTTTACCTCTTCATTTACGGGAAAACAATTCATTTCATAATTCTATATTCACATTTATGTTTCCATTTTCTTATAAATATATAAATTTTTCATTAAAATGGATCTCCATTCCCAATGAATAAGGTCACATTCACCTTATCACTAAAAGAGACCCACTTAATCTCTATTTAACCTCATCTAAATTCAGTCTTGGAATTTAACTAGTAAAATACAATGGATTTACTTGGTAAATTACCCATTCCAACCCATGAGGGCCAATACACCTTATTAATTGAAAATGGAAATCACTCAATCGCATCTAAAGATAAGAGAAGGCATAAATATAAAAATCATGAATCACTTAATAATCACAAGAAACACAAGAAATGAAAGCAGTAAAATGCATCTATATGTCATGGAAATGCATGGAATGTGAATTCTAGGTTCCTATTATGATGCATGTAACAATACTCCTTGATTTCATCTCATCGGGTCAGGTAAAAATGAGATCCTCAATAAAAAAATAATACTAATGGCATCATAATCCAAGTTCATCACCTAATGATGAAATGATATCAACTATAACAATAAAAGAAGAAATACAAAAAATTCCTTATTTTAGGAAACTTAGAATTTACCCTGAGCATGGGTTCGATATGTCCTATAACAACTTATAACCATGTTCTAAATCATTCTTGATCCTCTATATATTGTCTCAAAATAGTACAAAATGAAAGGAAAATCCTCTAATACCACTTTCTGACAACCCAACCCGGCTTCCACTCAAAGGTGTCTTAAAGTCGGTTAGCCACATAGCCTCAAGCACGTCTCCCCATATACCAAAGTATTCCAACTAGTAGTGAGGTCCTAGGGTGTGTCAGTGGGGAGAAATATTACATCATAAACATAGTCGAGCACAACAGATAAGCAATAATAGGTAAATAGAGGAATCATAAGTAAATAGATGGAATATCAGAAACAGACACTACAAACTTTGGACTAGTAACCATCCATATAAGATGTAGTTTAGAAATGAATAACAACCCAAGAAACTAATAATAATACTCAAAGGATGAGAATAATGTATTTTATGTACCTAGAAAGTATTAAAATAGGTGTACAAAGAAGCAGTAAATACATGATATACGAAATAATCAAAATGAAGACAAAAATTTCAAATAATCCCAAGAACTGGGCTGGTCATCTTCTACCAATATCCATCCTAAAGAAAGTAAGTGATATCAGGTGTCGAAAATGGGATGTTTCCCCTTATCAACACTTGCATGCATATAATCATTCTGGGTACCATCAGTGGCCCAGATAGGGTGCCAGATAAATCTTAGTAGGCTACCACCAATAGATAATATACCACCCAATCAATGTATATAAATTATAAATAGTGTGTAGGAATATTTATGAAAGTATAGACAGTATTGTAATGTAAATACCCCATTACATGCTTCAGCCTCAGCTAGTATGTCTCAAAACATGTAATCATTTAATTAATTTATTTAAGTATAGTTTATATAAAATATTCAAATGAGGTAAAACAACACTGGCATTGTATCATGGTAATGATAATAATAATAAAGGATCCAAGGTGCAACAAGTAATACTATAATGATGATGATAGTAAAGAGGATCCAATGTTATAAGCAAGACATCCTTGACCTTAGGGGTCGATCCAACTCAATGATAACCTTCAACCAGTTATAAGCGGAACTGAGTATAATCCAATGGTCATCACCCAAGGCATTCCACCATAATATGAATCTAATCGAGTCCAAGAATCTTGTACAAGGTAAAACAACATAAATAGTGATTAGTCCCAATGGATGAAACCATGTATCCACATGTCTTTATATTTAAAAATGGATCGAGGGAGTGTATCCAGGGAATGCTAATATCTAAATGATAATAGAGGGATCCTATGGAATCATTTAAATCATCTACAAGTTGAAAAGGCCTCGGTTTCAACGCAGATATTGCCCTTGGAAACTGGAATCCTTGAATCGGAATGGCATTCTTTGAATGCACAAGGCATTCCCATTGTAATCCATGGTTAGATCAAGTCTGACCACTCCTATAAAGATGAATATGTCCATATAAATTAAGAACCTTATATGTAATTCATTATTTAATTAAGGCTATTTAATACTCATGCCTTTTAATAAGACAATATGTTCATTTCATGACTGTCATTAGTGTTAGAAGTAAAAAAGGACATACAACAATTTAGTACTTTTATTACTTGATCGTTAATTAGGTTCACCCCACTACCTTCCATTAAGCATGTAAATGTGTTCTATATACATGAAACCAAGTCATTCATTTATAATAAATTAGGACAAGTGATACATATATTATACTTTTAATTTATAACTGATATTCATTTATTATATTGAAACACTTAACATATAAGGAAAAAAGAGATATTTTGATATAATAGCCATTACCAATTTGATCATTTAATTATAACACTTACCTTTATGAAGTTCAATTCAAAGAACACCTGAACAATGGTGCAAATAGTCATAACAATACCAATAAAGAAATATAATAGGAAAATCCTAATTGGTGTGGATGGTGTTGAAGTTATAACCTCAAAAAATAAAAAAAAATAAAATAAAATTCTCTAGAATATGAGCATGAAGATTATAATCTTGAATTTTGAATTAAATAGGCAATGACCAGTGAAATAAGTGGGCACAAAATGGTAGAAATTAATAAAATTTAAAGACTTGGGGGATGATTCATCGACCACATACCTCAATCCTATAACTCTCTCCTCATCGAGTATCTGTATCTAATTTTTCATGGATTAGGAGAAATATAAAGAGTGGATCAATGCCCTAAAAATAGAGCATATTATCCTACATCCAAATAACTCTTTTGAGGAGAAGATAAGTGACGAACGATTCAATATGAATAGATTAATTACCCATGCACATTCAATGTGATGAACAATGATCGATTCAAACTTCAGATGATGGAATGGTATCAAAGCCTATAAAAGAGGGCATGAGAACTTCTTATGGGGGAAGGAATGGAACTTTTGGAAATAGAAATAAAATGGGTAGGAAGGGGTAATATTAAATTATAATTAAGGTAATTCTGGAAATTTTACTTAAGAAAATTTGGGGTTTATGGTTTGGACTCACGGTTGGACAAACTTTCTGCCAACTGTGCATGGCTCAGTGCATAAGGAGGGTACCTAGATGATTATACTGCACTGTTAGAGAAACCATGTGCCAACCATGTGAAATGGTTCTTCTAAAAAATAAAAACCATATACATAGGCATGTGGTTCCAAGTGCATGTTTAGGGAAAATGGTGCACCCTTGTTACTCCTTTATCTATCCCTAAATGGTTAGGGGTAACCATGTGGCCTACCCTGTATGGTTTCTCCTAACCATGTGACCAGTCTGTTTTCCCCAAAATGTTGGGTTTTGGGCCCAAAACATGCCCCAAACACCCCTAAAACAACTATGATATTTTTATCAATCCATATAAAATCCAAAATAAAGAATTAGACCTAAATTTAAAGGATTCATAGCTGATATAAAAATAGAGTAATTACAACATTCTCTGGTACCAACTATAAAAACCCATAGTTTTCTTACATAAATATTACATCTTATTATTTCTATATTCAATGTATTACATTAAAATCCACACAAGAATCATATAGGTTCAGTGTCTTTGAAAACATGGATAAATAAACAAATTATTCATAATATATCTATATAATCTTCCACTAATTTCTTCACAACTAGAACCATTCTTAGAAATATGATACTTAAATCCCTTATTTTTAACCTGAGGAAAGGAAACATAAGAAATGGTATGTTTAGATTATTATTAAGGATAAACAAGGGATATATCAATGATAACATAAGCATAAAATAATAATAATGGTATAATAACATAAAATTACTATTTGAAAATGATACATATCTTATCATATATCATTATCTTGATTCATGTAATAAATCTTAGAAGTTCGTAAGACATAAATCATAAAAAAAATAAAAAAACATGATCTATGAGAGCATAAAATTAGAATACACATAATCATAAAAAATCAATTAATTGGTTAATTCTCACTAAAAATATTATCCTAGTGGATTGGGATCACTCCCAATTCCACTATATCCTTAGTCAAGGTTTACTCTTAATACTGTCATAGTGGACAGAGTGCCTTACTAAATTGGGTTCACTCCCCATTCCAGTCATTATTATCTCATAATATATCAAACCTTACCTAAAGAATTGGAGGAATATATATTTATGGTCCCACCTATCATATAATCATAATCCAATCATTTGTGTGCCATAATATAACGAATCATACATTTTATATCATGACTCAGATAAATGAAATGGGGTTCATAAACATTTCAACATTTCATCATAACATAGCCTATGGAAAATAAATGAGTTTCATAAATATCTCATCACCAAAATCATAAACCATCTAGATATAGAATGGTATCATTGGATTATATCCCCAATACATCATAATTAACATCAAAGAATGTTATCATTGATGAAAAATTTCCTTAAAATATCCCTATAATTTTTATTGGGGAAAATAACCTTTCATTTTGAAATCACTTATTTAAAACCCAAATATTTCCAAAAATATTAAGAAAAAAATTCTTTCAAAACAACTAATAATACATGTAAAGGAATATGAAAATCATGGATTGGTCATGATGTCGGAAATTTTCATTCATTCCATGTATGTTAAAATCAAAATTCCATTCATTTTTTTGGTAAAAAGTAAAAAGTACCTCATTTGACAAAAGTTTCCTTTTAAAACATTTTTTAAAAAGTAAAAATTGATTAAAATGAAATTAAAATTTTCTTGAGATTATTAAAAAAAAATCAATCATTTTAAGGAAAACATTGACATTGAATAGAAAATATTTTTATCTTATGAAGGAAATAATATCTATTTTCCTTAAAAATATTTTTTTCAGTATCTTGAGTTCTTTAAGTGAGTAAAATGAAAGGAAAAATTTAATTTATAGAAATAACTATATGTGAATAAAATTCATGTTATTATTGATATATAACTCATAAAATTTCATCATTTTAAACTTAATCATAAACCAATCTGGATAAACAGAGAGATTGTAACATAAATCATTTTTCACATTGGTAACATTTGAATCTTAATCCCTGGGAAGGATTAACTTAAAATGAAACTTTAATTATCATGAAAAAAATTATAATCATGAAATGACATGTTAAAGGTGAATTATATACAACTCACGAATATATATAGGTGTTTAACATTAAACATGTCTCAAAGAGGCAATATAGAGATGAAGAACCCTCAACTTAAGTTCAATTTTATTGGAAAGAGAAATAACTATATGTATAATAAATTTAAATTTATAATAATTCTCTACCAAGATCTTGTATATTATTATAATATAACATATGATCCACTTATAACATTTCAATGCCAATTGATAAATAATTTTGTTTTAAAATCATCGTTTCTGGTTCTTAACTATTTCCAATTTCATGATATTTTTAGGTCAATGGTTATTATCCTTGTTCTTTACTCATGCTTCCAATAATATACAAAATTCTAATAATGATAAAAATATAATATATATTCATTCTATATTTATATATATATATTTAAATTAATCTTTAAATGGTATAGATAGAAAAATAAATTACATCATTCATTGAGATGGTGGGTAGGTAGTACGTATGAACGTTGATTTCACTTTTCAAAGGATGGAGTGAAAGAAACATAAATAATAATTCACCAATATAGAATAATTATTATATTATATATATCATATATGTTTATTAAATCTATCCTTATTACTTTTCATTTAAAGTGGAAATAAAAAATATATCACATCACTTCGTGGAGGTGGTAGTCTATACATACGCATGAGAAATGTTATCATTTTCCCATAGATAGAAATGTAATAAGGTAGATATGATATTACAATTATAGTATAATAATTATATAAAAAATATCATATATAAATATTAAATTCATCATAATAACTATCCCTCAAAATGTTGATGGAAGAAGAATTATATCGCTATGTGGAGGCGGTAGTCCACATGTATGAACTAGAAATACTTTCACTTCCCATTTGATAGAAAATATATTGAGTAATGATATTTCCATAATCATAATAACATTTTATTATATTTAGTATAATGAATTTATTATTTTACGATGAATACTATAGAAAGAGAGGGTGTTGAAAATGAAATAAATTAAAAGAGGTCGGGTATGATGATAGCCTCTTCTTAGGAAGGTATCATTTATATCCTTTCTTAAGGACCCCTGGAATGGTGTTTTAAAAATTACAAAATGTATAATTTATGGATAGGGTTAGGATTATTCATGATATATGGCTCAAAGTGCTATAAATAAGAGAAATTATGAGTTTACTTGTATATGTGGGGGGAGTGGACACACATAGAATTTCATAAAATATTAAAATATAATAAAGTCATACAAAATCCAAATTCTACCAAATTGATAGATATTCGAATATAGGATATGATAAAGATTAAATCTATCCATTTAATTTCATTTATACAAGTAGAATTTAAAAATTTAAACTTATTTCTTAGTTAACCACCCACCAGTAAAACCATTTTAACCTTAACAATGGTAATGAATTCTAACGATTTTTACTATTCTTTATAACCAAAAATTAATTTGTCCTTATTCTACATGAAGAAATTATTAAGTATAAATAGATTGTATACCTTAATATAGATTAAAATTGATCCCAATTACCTTAATTAGATTATAAATTATATAAATGAAGTAATTTTTCTTTAAAATTATTTTAAAATAAAATGAAGCTTTGAAAATTATGGAAATGAAAAGCAGTTTTCAATAAAAATCAATAAATTTCACAATTCATTGAAAAATAAATCTCACAAAAAAATTAAAAAATTTAAGCTAAGATAATTTTGACAATTTTATTTCAAAAATGAAGATCATTTTTTCAAATACATTTTATTAAAGTGAAAAAATTAATTATTTTATTTTCTCATAAAAAATAAATAAAAACCATTATTGATGAAAACTTTATTTTGAAGCATATAAATACTTTACTAAAATTTCAGTTCTTAATTATCAATATATTTTCTTTATCTAAAACCTTTATACATAATTTTCAATATGTGGTTATTCATATTCACTTCACCAATTTAGCAAATTGTTTATAACGGTATAATATATTATGGTTCAATATGACTCATGTTTGTGTGCATAATAAGCTATCAAAAAAATTAAATTTATTTGATGATAAATATATAATAAAATATTATGGTGTAATAAAAATTTTCATGACCTGGCCCAACTTGGGGCTTGAGCCACAAATACCCCATGCCCACCTTTATAGGCTAGAGGTGGCGACCAGCATCGAAGGAATATCTAACATGGGGAGGCCTTTGACAAATTATATATATCAAAACACACATATATCTTGATGTAGAAGTTTATAGGGGTAACAATAAAAAAATGAAACATTTATAATGTAAACAAAGAATGAATATCCTCAAGGGTGTACAAGAGTACGGTAGTGAAAACTGAAAGTTTAAGGAGAAAAATACATGCCCGTGTAGGGGTGATTATATACATACCATGTAGAATTCCACAAAATATTAAAAGGGGATTAGTAATAGATACAATGGAAAAGATAAAGATGGTAGATAGTAAACATGATTTAAGATACACTGAAAGAGAACAGCTCAACCCAACCCAAGAGAGAGAAACCTTGTCCAAACACAAGGAGCTAAACATGGTGTCTAGATAAACTAAACATAAAGTATTTTCCACCTATAGTTGGAGATTATATTCATCCAACCACAATAATATAAACACTAAAAGAACATGGAAAACTCCAAATATCTTTGAAACCCATGGAAAGAGAGTAACCAAGTCCAAAGGTATAGATATATTTGTGTGTGTGTGTATATATATATGTGCTTAGTTAAAAGAAGCCCAAATGAGAGAGTAAGGGTATCTCCATCTCACTAATCATCAGAAGAATAAGAGTATCCAATAGTTCCAAATCTCTATCAATGATTCCCAGCATCTCACACGCCTGCCCCAAAGTAACCATCCAAGTAAAACCACACCTCATCATTGTGTGGCACAGTCAAGCAGCCACAAAGTCTAAGTAGAGGACCCATGCCCTAGTGCTTCAGTGGGTTTCTACTCTGTAGGTATTCGTATTAGACTCGTTCCCTAGTGCATCAGGGGAGTTCCACTCTAGTGTGATGAGAAATCACTCCCTCTCTTATAGGGTGTTTCACTCAGTAGGTATATGACTCACACCTACGAACAATAAAGAGGTTATACTCTATAGGTCGAGGACCCACACCCTAATACAATATAAGGTTCCACTTAAAAGGAATAGGACCTTCACCCTGGTAATACAGGGGGTTCTTCTATATAGGTCTAGGACCTACTCTCTGGTATAATATGAGGCTTCCACTCTGGTCAACGAGGACCCACACCATATCTGATTGATGGGGTTCCACTCAAAAGGTAGAGGACCATCACCCTAGTATAACAGAGTGATTTCACTCTGGTCATTGAGGACCTATTTCCTATCCAATATGGGTATACACTCAATAATTATATGTATAGGACCCCCTAACATGCTAATTGGGGGGGTTCCACTTTATAGGAATCCTCTGGCAATCTCACCAGATCACTACCATTGTCCTGTGTCACCTTAACAAGCAAAATTCTTGGAACATTTCACATCATATCTCAAAACACACAATGGAGGGAAGCATCACATTATACATGAAAAAACTCAATATAGGCTACTCGCAACCAAAATTATGAGTCTAAACGAAGTAGATATAGAACCTTGGATTTTCCTAAAAAGGAACCAAGTAGTACACATCGTGTGAGAGGACCCACATGGCGTATTGTCCAACTCCACTACCTAGTCATGTCCATGGACAGCACACAGGTCCAAATCCATGAATAATTACATGTATTTCAGGTGGACTACAAGATGTGTTGAAACTATATGGGACTAGGTCGTGTCCTTTTGGTTATGTCGATGTAATCAAGTTGTGTTTGTGTACTTTGGTACATGGTTTGTTTCTTCACACGGGGTTCTGTCTGTGTTCTCTGGTTGTGCCTGTGTACTTGGTAACATGGTGTGTGCCTAGACATGTTCTCCGCCACATGGTTCATCCACATGGGAAGTAGGGTACATGACATGTAAGGAATATACTTGGAGTTCTATCCATATGATATCCAAAACCCCTAGCTACTTCAGTTAAGGGGATAAACGTCATATGTTCATCAAGATACACGGTGTGTATTTGGGTTTTCTATAGATATCAAAATCCATTATCCATGTGCTATATCTAATATTCTTCTTTTATTTAGGCATTTATTCCACTTGAAATTTGTGAATCTATCCATTGTTCATCGTTTATGTTCATCTGGTGACCGGAAATATGATCTTGTCAACCCATGGGAGTTCGTGGTGTCTCAGAACCTTTTTTCACCATGGATTTGATTTCTGATCATCAAAACAATCATATAAAACCCACAACTATCCTATATATTTTTTTGGTTCATCTATTCATCCCTCATTTAGGAATCCATCATGAATCGGGGGGATTGATCAGGCTTGGTACTACCCATAAATGTCAAACAAGGACCGAGGGGTCCAACCAGTGAAGAACACGAAGAAATTTAGTGCAAAGGCACAAGAAAAAAGTTTTGAAGATTTTTTAAATTATTTATTGGCTAACGATCAAGAATAAAGAAAAAAAGGTGAGACAAACTTATATTTATGGATTTTATTAGTACTCGAGTGCATGATCAGGCCAAAATTGGAACATATCAACAGAATGGATTGATCTTCTCAACCAATTTAATCAAAAAGGGATTAAACCACAAATTGAAGAGTCCTTCTTGGATATTGTATTTTTAATTGTCAAAGAATGTTATTTCCAATTATTGAAGCATGTTTTTGCATTTACTACACTCTGGTCTTCTCTGAATCAACATTTTTCCTTCATCTGATATGATTTGTTAACAGAAGGAGGATGGATAATCTCTCAGTGATCCCTATATTATGAGGATAAACCTATGAAATTTTTCATTATGTAACATTTAAAGGAAACCCATTTTGGAAAAAATAATTTATTAATTAATTTTAATTAATTAATTTATCCCCTGAACATAATTCCAATTGTTGAGATATCCAAATACCCCACAACGACCTATTTTAGGTCACGCCTAGGGTAAACACCATGTTCCAAATTCAATAGTGGTATCAGATTTATTATTCAAGGTTTAATTTAATAGTTATCTTTTTTTATTTAAGAAACTTCACATTCATAATATTAAATATATTTAATATTTTTATAAAATTAATTATGGGCACACCAGGCCTCTGAATTTCACATTGTATCAACTCCTATCTCTAGAAATATATGCAAAAATATTTCAAAGTTTTGTAAGGAAAAAAACTAGGTCTCTATATCATTCTATCCTTCAATATTTTTTCAATGAAAATCAATACTACACAAACAACTTGGGATAATGATCTGGAATCTGGCTCTCCTTCTCCTAGAAATTCTCCTTCACATTACAGTGATGCCACAACACATGAACCAAGGTGATGGTTTATCCATGTGGGGTCCTCTCTTGTTGATCCTTGATATATGTTGGGTTATCCACAAAGTTGGCACCACCTTCTATGTTTAAATATCCCTAGTCGATGAAGTTTGTATGGTCATGCATGTGTCTCCTCGTCTATGACACATGGAAGATATCGTGCACCCACTTCGGATATGGGTTAAGACGAGGTGTTAAGAAACCTATTCAACCCTCTGAAAAATCTCTAATGGTATGATGAACCTCAGGGATATCTTCCCTCCCCGGCTGAACATCCACAATCCTCATCATGGGGAGACTCTTAAAAAAATGTGGTCTCCCTTCTCTAACTCTAAGGGTCTATGATGGTGATCTATGTAATATTTCTTCCTGCTCTAAGTCATCCTCATCTGCTCACGAATGACTTGGAACATATCTATCATCACCTTCACCGTATATGGGACCATAAAAAATGACTTTCCAATCTCTTTCCAACACAAGGGTGACTTTCAGAGTCTCACATACAAGGCCTCAAAAGGTTCCATACTGATATTAGAGTGGTAGCTATTGTTTTATGAAAACTCTACCAAGGGAAAGTGATCCTCCCAACCTGGACCAAAGTCTAACAAGAAATCCCTTAGAATATCCTCCAACACCTAGATAGTGTGCTTAGTCTTCCTATCAATCTAGGGGTGAAATTCCATATTCATACACATTTAGGTCCTAAATTCCTCTAGTGAGACTCTCTAGAATCGTGATGTAAACCACGCAACATGATTGGAGACAATCTTCAAGGGAACCCCATGAAGGAGAAAAATCTCTCATACATAAAACTACCCCAAAATCTTTACTAATATCTACTCCCTGATAGTAAGGAAGTGTAATGACTTTGTCAGTTTATCCACTATCAACCAGATATCATCTTAACCCTTCACTTTTTAAAGAATCCCAATGACAAAGTGTATAGATATACCATCTCATTTCCATTATGGGATATCAAGATGTTTCAACAAACCTTCCAGAACTAGGTTCTCAACTGCAACATCTCATCCTGATATCCATGCACCAGTGCCTTGAGGTATACCACCACATTACCTCAGGCATGCCTACCCAATGCTAGAGGCTTCCAACTAGCAGCGAGGGTCTGGTAAGTCATTTCATGGAAAGACTATGCCCTCTTTTTTCAAATTAAAACACGAGAGAAAATAAATATATTATAAAGGAATACTATATAATCATAAAAATACCAATATCTCAGGATAACCAAGTAGGAGAATAAAATATCCAATAAAAAGGGAAACATGTCATTTTCATTGTAAGTGCCCAAGTGTCTAAAATTCAATAGAATGTAAAGACACTGGAGAATCTCAAGAGAGTCCCAAAACATGTCAGGTTTCCTCATCCATGATCCATCCCCTAATCAATAATCTAATCTAGGTCCTTTACCCTTAACCTATCCTACAACAATAAATTCCATTTAGGTACCGATCCGGAAACCCAAATAGGGTGTGAGTACGACTCAGTAGGCCACCACCAATGGTGTCTAAAAAAACCCAATCATCAAAAATTATATGTAGTTGTAGAAAGAAAATTATTACAATGAATAATTTAATAATTATCACGTTATCAATTAAAATTTATTATCAATATAGAAAAATGAAGTTTGAATCATTTCACACATTCAATTCACAATTTTCTATACATATTTATCCTTACTATAGAACGCCATTCTAACACTCAAAATCCCATCGGTGAAGAACGCCATGTCTAATACCCCAAATCTCATTTATTATTATTTATCATTGGTGTAGAATTCCATGTCTAACACCCAAAATCCTATTGGGTATAATTCCATGTCAAACACCAAAAATCTCATTCATTTATTTATATTATTGGTGCATAAATCCATGTCTAACACCCAAAATCCCAATCATTAATTAATTCATAAATTAATTAGTCAAGTCTGTTAATTAATTCAACAACTAATTAACATGATAAATTTTTTGTTAATTAATTCTACAATCAATTAACCCATAAAAATCTAAACATTCAATAATTAATTAAAAAGTTAATAATTATTGACCAAAAAATAAAAAATTGATAATTAACTGAACATTTAATTATCCGAATTTCTCGATCATTTACATTAGTAATTCATTTAAAAATTAATTATCCTTCTTTCTCCTTCAAATACACATCTCGAAAAACATAATTAATCCTCAAAATTTATTATCATATTCTTCAAACCCTAGATCCCACAACTTCACAAATTTCACAATTAATTAATTTACCACATTAATTAATTCAATAAGAGGACTTAATTTCTAAACAAACCTATCAATCCTACAACATGGATATATGAGAACAAATCATGATTATGATATTTAGAAATTAGACCAAATACCTCAATAATGGTGATGCAGAATCCTCGTCAGTGAATATATCCAATAACAAAAATCAACAACACCAACAGAGACCCTAGAATCTAATCCACATCAGGACTGAGTCCATTTAGAAGACAAGGGTTAGTAGAAGAGAGGAAACACTCATACCTAAAAGAATGACACTTTTCGCACCCAACAAATAAAAAGGTCTCCAGAATGAGATCACACAATAGATCTAGGAAGAAAACAAGAAGAAACACCTAATTAAACTAACAGATCTGATAACACACCTTAATGGTGCATCCGTGATCAAAGGTAGTGAATAAGAGGAAAGATCACTTTCCTGAAGGGATTCACCCAAATCACAATTAATATCAAGTGTTGAACGGATCAATCTAAGAGGGGTTGATTCTCTCAAAAACACCATGGTACCGTCTTAGGTTGATAGCAATAAGAACCGGCAAAAGAACTGAAACAAAATAGTTAGTGACTATATTTAGAACCTGTACTCAGGCCATTGCATGGTGTGTAACCCAATTACATGATGTGTAACCCCCCACAGTAAACATATGCTAAAAACATGTTGCCTTGTATTAAAAAATGACCTTTTATAAACTCACATCGTGTAAGTCATAGTCATGACAAGTAAGCTTTCACGGTGGGAATTCAACCTTCACGACTTACATAAAGAAACCATTACGCATCATGTAACATAGTAAGATGGAATGTTACTTCTCTACAGTCTAGGAATAGATAAGATCTTACAATCTCACCACCTTATAATAGCTCATCCTTGAGCTGCACTCCCAAGCCTCTCTAATATTCTGTGTCAAAAAGATTTGGCCATTGGTCCCCCAAATCTACCTCCCTTTCCCATGTCTCCACCTATAAAAGTTCATGTTTCCATAATATATGAAATATCAGCATGGTTTTTTCCTACAATACTTTCTATCTATGATCCAACAAACATATCAAATTCTCCTTAAAGGATGAATCTATCATAAACTCGACATCATCCACACTGATCACATGATAAGGTTCGGGGTGATACCACTGTAGTTGTAATACATGGAAATCATCATGTATATCACTATATTTCTATGGAAGAGACAATCAGTATTCTACCAGCTTGATTCTTTCTATGATATCAAAAGTTCCAACAAACCTGGGTGCCAAATTTCTCAGTCTCTATATCCTATGGTGACCCAAAATAGATGAAACCCAAATGAATGCACAATAACCCCCTATAGACTCTAGGGGTCATATTGATCTGTCAATTTACGACTTTTTACTACTTTTATTTGTAGCCATATGTGTCTGAAACAGCTGAATACTCTCTATTTTTTCTTACATGAGACTTAGTTTCAATAAATTTGACTCACCTACTTCCATCTAGTATAGTGGTGATCTGCATGTCCTACCATAAAGAGCCTTATATGGTTACATATGTATAGTTTCTAGAAATCTTTCATTATATGAGAACTCTACTATATCCAAGTGTTTCCCTCATGACCCATTAAAGACTAGAACTCATGCCCATAGCATATCCTCAAGCACCTGTATAGTACGTTCTAACAACAAATCTGTCTATGGGTGGAAAGTTGTACTCAATAACACCCATGAAACCAAAGATTTTTGTATGCCCTACTAGAAGCATGAAGTAATGCGTGAATCACGATCTGAAACTATAGTCTATGGAACCCCATACAGAAGGATTATCTCTCACACATATAGCTCTCCCAACTACTCTACTATACAAGTTTCCCTTATAGGTAAGAAATGTGCTCACTTTGTCAGTCTATCCATAATGACACAAATAGTATCATTTTTCCTTAGTGTCTTTGAAAGACCTGACACAAAGTCC
Organism: Viscum album; assembly: GCA_963277665.1. Taxonomy (NCBI): domain Eukaryota; kingdom Viridiplantae; phylum Streptophyta; class Magnoliopsida; order Santalales; family Viscaceae; genus Viscum; species Viscum album. The sequence goes on along the minus strand of OY728136.1, from coordinate 1,317,024,935 downwards.
ATGGTTACGTCATCCCACTTCTATTCTGGAAAAGGCAATGGTTTCAGTAAACTTCCAGGTTGTTGATGCTTCACCTTCACCTAATGATAGGTGTAGAATCATGTCACGAAACCTACTATATCCTTTTTCATGTCTAGCCACCAAAACTATCGTCATAGGTCATGATATATTTTGTTATCACCTGGATGCACCACCCACTTTGAGGAATGAAATTTCTGCATGAGATCTTCTTGCATTCTCGTAGGCACAACAACCTTATTCTTCACATAGATGATCTCATCCTCATCTATCTTTTTGTCCCTAATCCATCTCAAAAGTGTAGATCCCACTAAAACTGACATAAGTGTCATCTTCTCTTGACTCTCCAAAACCAAAACATGAATCTCAGCTGGCAACATCATCATGTTCCACTCAACTCTAGATTCATGAACCATATGATTTTGAGTTTTCCTACTCAAAGCATCATCCACATAGTTCCCTTTTTCAGGTGTGCAGGCCAGCTCAAAATCAAAATACTTCATATACTCAATCCATCTCCACTGCTAAGGATTCAAATCACACTATGAAGAGATATATGTCAATATCTTTTAGTTAGTATAAACTGTAAACTTTTCTCTTAATGGGTAGTTTCGATAACACTTCAAAGCATAAACCACTACTACCAACTCAAGTTCGTGTGTAGGGTAATTCTATTCACGTGGCCTCATCTGATGAGACCTTTATACCACAACTTTATCCCTTTGCATAAACACATCTCCGAGTCCTATCCCATAAGCATCACAATACACCATATACTCTTCAACTGGCTCAGGTAGGATAAAAATTGGGGCTAACATCAAACGCTTCTTCAACTCTTGAAAATATTTCTCACAAGCCTCCGACCAATCAAACTTTAATCCCTTTTTAGTCAATCCCAAAAGAAAAGATTCCAAAAAAATCTTGGATAAATATACTATAATATCTATCTAACACCAGAAATATTTGAATATCAAAACCATTCTTGGGATACTCCCAAGAAAAAACTTTTTTCTCCTTCTCTGGGTCCACTGACACACCTTCCTCAAAGATGATGTGTCCAAAGAAGTGTAACTGGTTAATCAAAATCTGACACTTAGATAGGTTGATGTATAGCAGATGCTCTCTAAGTATAATCAGAATGATGTCCAGATGTTGGGCATGATCGTCATGAATCTTGGTGTACACCAAGATCTCATCCACAAATACAACTACAAATTGATCTAGGTATAGATGAAAGATCATGTTCATCGAGGCCATAAACACTACTTCTGTGTTTTTCAACCCAAACGGCATTACAAAAAATTAATATAGGCTATACCTAATTCTAAAAACTATCTTCAGTATATCATAATTTTGAACTCTCATATGATGATACCCTAACTTCAAGTCGATCTTTGAGAACATGCAAGATCCCTTCAACTGGTCAAAAATATCATCAATACACAGAAGAGGATATCGGTTCTTTATATTCATATTATTGAAATTTTGGTAATCAATACACAAATGTAAACCCCCATCATCCATATTTGAGAAAAATACAGGTGATCCACAAGGTGATGTACTTGGACGGATAAATACCTTATCCTCTAAATCCTCTAGTTGAGTCTTGAGCTCTTGAAACTTAGTCATTGTGATTCTGTATAGTCAAATACATACCGTCTCATCCCCCAGTATGATCTCAATAGTGAAATTTACATCTCTCTCATGTGGAATCCCAGAGAAGTCCTTAGGAAAGACATTCTGAAATAGTTCCACTACTGGTGGAAGGGTATCTTTCCTAACACCATCATCATCTTGACATAGTCTAGAAAATTAGGTTGTGAGCTTTCGTAGTTAAGGAATAATTGGCCCTGCTCAGGCCATCTAGATATCCTACTCTCCCCAATGAATGTAAAGGGAATCATTAGGAGATGTAAACATAACTCTCCTGCAGTAATAGTCTATGTGAGATTAGTATGAAACAAGCCAGTTTATACCCATAATTAGGTCAAATACTATCATATCAATTGTATAGAGATCCCATAAAAATGATACTCCACAATCTCAATAAAACAACCTGTGCACATACAAAATTCTCTAGACCGTACTCCCAAAGGGTTATCTATCATAATAACCCCACTCAAAAAATCCACCACCAGGCTCAAACAATTAACAAGTTTAGAATATATAGTGGAATTTGAGGCACCAGTATCAAACAAGACACTAGCTAATGTAGAAGCTACTAGAATAGTATATCTCAATGTTGATGGCCCAACCTCACTATCCACAAGTTTAGGTTGCATCGCAGGTAAATATCTTGTCACTCTTCCCTATGATTCCATCTAACTTCCCTAAGCTGCTCTACTCTAATAATATGGTAACTCTTTACCAGAAGCACCATGTCCACTACCTCCACCACCTCAGTTAGTAGAACAGAAACTTCTATACTAATATGGTGAGGAAGGTCTTATTCCCTCACTTTATTTATATTTAGATACTCCATCACTACCTAACTTCCTTGGATTTCTTTATAACCTTGGTAGATGTCCAATATTATCATAGGCTCAGAACTCCAATGGAGTTCAGGAATAATGTTTTTTAAATTTCCCCAACCTACCACAGTGGTGGAAAATCACATAGGTAAGATCTTGTGTAAGTGATCCCACTCACAGGCCACAATATTTCCCACTGCTCTGGTTGACATTTTCATAATGTCTCTTCTTATTCTTGAAAGTCATACCGCCTAACCATCCAATAGAAATCACTTTTCTACGATTGGAATCCTCCCTCAGGTTCCCCTCAGAAATGAGAGCCTATTTTACCACATTCATAAACTTCTTCAGCCAAAAAATATTCACCTGAGACTTAATTTCACATTTAATTCCATCCTAAAATCATCTTGATAAAATAGCCCCATCTGTTTCCAACTCTAGAACAAAGTGTTACAAATATATGAAGCACCCATAATAGTCCATTACAGACATATTCCCCTAATCCAGCCTCATGAACTCATCTGCTCTCTCCTACCTGGTTGTATTTGGATAAAAGTTTCTCATGAACATCTCCTAGAATTCCTTCCACTGCATAGTCTCTAGATGTCCATCCTGAGTCTGAATGTCCCACCAATGCTTTTCTTGTCCACGTTTTTAGGATGGTATGGAGTATTATATTCTCCAATGATACCAACTGTAGGGTCTAAATGATTCTATAGAAGATCAATATACAATAGGGGGTGAATTTTATAATTTAAAAATTATTTGGTAACTTTTAAAGATGGTTAGAAACCTTTCTATTGTTTAAAAAAGTTAAACAAGGTAAATTCACAAAACCTCTAAGTTCTACAAACTTTCTTGATTCCAAAAATGTGATTACGAGAATGTAATTCTGAAAAAGTGATTCCAAAAATGAAACTTAACAAAAGTTTGAAAAGATAAAGATTCTACCTTAAAGTGTATAGAATCTCACGAATCCGAGTACAAGTATAAAGAATTATAAGATAGTTATACTTTCCTCAACAATCAAAATGCAGCGGAAAACTTAAAACAATTCAAGTAACAAGTAGTAAATCTTATAACCCAAAAAGAAGGGTATCCAACAACCTTGGATAAAGGTCCATTGATTTTTACTTTCAAGAAAGTCTGTCTTACCCACACCAAGGTAATCCCTCAATACGATGATCGAAGTCAGTCTTGCTATCCTCGCAAGCCAGCAACTTCAAAGTAGTCAGAACCTCTATCTTCCAATCCCCAGAAGCCCTCGAATGTACTCAAAAACATTTTGAGTCGCACGAAGCAATTTTGAAAAAGATTTTCAGCATGCACAAAGCATGGAAGTCTCTCTCTATAAATCACTTTAGCCGCATGTAATCTCTAGATTCATAGAACAATACTGAGATTGTTCAAATGGGATATTATTTACAGGCACATCTTCAACGGTTGGCTCCCTCCTCCAATGGTCATATTTTTCCTTGAATTTTGGAGGAACCAGTACATGTTTCACTCAAAAAATGGTTAGTTAGTAACTGAATGCATGACATCATTTTATAACCAAAACATGAGTATGAAAAAATATGGTTACTTTAGCAAATTCATTTTTCTGATTGTAAGAAAAAATAAAATTTCGGAGTCTAACCAAAAACTATTCAGTTTCTATAAAACATGGATATTCGGATTCTGTCTTCAAAGGAATTCGTAACCTGAATTCTATAGAATTCCAGAGTCTGAATTTTTAGGAAATTTAGAGTATGTATTCATGAGAAATAGGAACCTGAACTTACAAAATTAAGAGTCTAAATTCAGTGAACTCGGAGTATGAACTTAGAGAGTTCGGAGTATGAATTTTGAGAACTCGGATTCTGATCTCAGAAAGTTTGGAATCTGAATTTAGAGAACTCAGAGTCAAAACTCATAAGAGTTCGGAGTCTGAATTCAGAGAACTCAGAATCAGAACTCAGAAGAGTTCAGAGTCTAAATTTAGAGAACTCGAAACCTGAATTCAGATCCTGAAAATAGAATGATCTATATCTAAGTATTTTAGATTCCGAGGTTTTGGATACGAAACTGAATTTTTATATGGAGATAAAATATGAACAATGAAAAACATGGTAAGGATAAATTTCCATAGGGAAGGAAAATTTCCCTTGTGAGAGTAAATCATATGGTAAAAGAGATTTTCCTTAAGATAAGGTGTTTGTGATTTGCAAAACAAGAAGGAATGGAAAAGTCATAAGGAAAAATTATTGACTCAACAATATCCCCCAAACATGAGGGAATGGAAAAGTCATAAGAAAACCTTATTGACTCAAATATCTCCCCCTTTTTAGAAATCACAAACATCCTTACGAAAAAGAATATAAGTACTTAGAGAAAAAAATTTCCTAGACTTTGAAAGTAAAACTTATCTACCTTAACACATGGGAAATGATGAATATGACTAACTCCACCTTAGTCATTGGAAACACTAAAGATCGTATTCTAGATTTCTAAAATGGGACTTATCATTTTATTGCATATGAAAATATTCTTGGATAAGAACTCCCCCTTAGATGAACTCCCCCTTACATAGGGAAATTTGTTCTTTTCTTAGTATTATTTTTTTCTTTCTCCCCCTTTGTGATTTTTAGAAAGGATTAAAGGTAATGGAAAATAGATTATGGTACCTAAAAAATTAGTACTAAACATCCAAAAGACAAGAAACCAAAAATATCATTGCGATTGGAAACATTTATACAAGGTAAAAACAAATAAAATATCAGAATTGAAAAAGTTTATCCTTCTTTCTCCTTGGTCATCAACTTCTTTACTATTGTTTTAAACTTTTTTGTGCTCCTTTTGATCTTTCTCTGCTCACTTAAGAAACTGATCATGGTCTTCTGCTTTCTTCTCTAAGTCTTTGATCTTTTCTTCTTGGGCCTTAAGAACCTCTGCCTGAGACTTCATGGATTCTTCCTGCTTAGTAAGCTTCTCTTCTATCTCAATCATGAGATGCCTTTCTCTCTTCCAACTCTGAGCAACTGAATACAACTTCCCATTCAGATCTTTCACTTCTTGAATCTTGAAATTTTGTTCCAGAGTCAGCTTTTTCTCAAAACTAATTGTGAGATCCTTGATCTTACTATCTTTGGTGTCAAAATAATCCTTGAAATTTTATTAGAACTCATCAATAATTCACATATCTTCTATAGTTTTTCTTGACCAGCTAGTCATTTTCTTGCAATATCTTTTGTGGGCCTCATAGTTTATGAAAAAATATTTGAAATCAGCCTCCATCGTGACACAATTATCCATAACCATGGATAATAAATTCAATTTCGGATTTAGGGTGTGCTAGAGCATCTAGAATCTCGAGTCAATACTTGGAAATATCAGAATAGTGCCGACATGAATCTTCAAGGACTGAACCACAAAATCATTTTCTAGAGAGGATGATTTTGAATCTGAAATTTTTCTTGGTGAGGGCTCTTTTTCTAACTCAGAAATTTTCCTTTTTGCAGAACCACCAGCATCTTTCTTTTTAACCAAAGAATTGGTAGGTGTATCAAAAACCACCCGTTTTCCCTTATCTGCTTTCGGAACGTCTTCCACTTAGTCAATAGATTTATGTTCACTATCAAACAGCTAAAAAATTCTGTCTTCCTCTACCTCTTCCTTCTCATCTACTGCCTTAGTATCTTCTGGATGGATGAAATCGTGATTAGAACTTTCTTCTTCAGACAGCTTATTAACTTCTTCATCCTTCTCTTCATCTTTTCCCAGAGTAGCAAGCTTTGATGATTCATATTGAGAAGTTTGGATTGATAATTTTTCTGAAGGGATTTCGTTCTCATGAAAGTCCTCAACTTGATTAATGAGATCTTCAGTATCATCACTCCCTTCCTCTTCTTCTTCTTATTCCTCCACTACATTTTCTTGGACTTTTTCCAGAGTCACATATTTCCTTCCCGGTGTCTCTGGTAAATCTTTTACCATGAAATATTTTGGTACTGGAATATTTTCAAATGATTTCTCTTTAGCCTTCAGGAGTAATTGCCCTACTTATACTTCAGTCATCTTCTTCTTTTATTTCTTTTCTTTTGCTTACTTCTTAAGCTCATCAGTAGTATTCCCTTTTAAGTATTTTTCTTCAGCAGTATCCAAACCAAAACTAGGCTCCCTTCTTTCTTATTCTTCTTGTCTTCCCTCCAAATAGCTACTACCTCATCCGGATAAGCTTTTTTGCTTCTTAGGTTTTGGAGGTGTGGATTGGGTTTCCTTGGTTGCTGGAGTTTTTTCCTTCTCTTATACTTCCTTCAGCTTCCTCTTCCTTCCTGCCTTCTTAGAGGTCTTAGAGACCTCCTGTTTCTTCGATAAGGATTCATATTCTTCCTCAGGGAAATCATAAAATTCTTCGGATTATTTAGAAAATCCAACATTCATCCTTCTTAGAGTATCATCACTAACCAGCATGACTTTGAAATTCCTTGGCTTTGAACTGCAAGAAATTTTGAAAGACTCAAAGCATTGAACATTCAGATTTGAAATAATGGATGGATACATAATTATCCGAGCCTTCATATTTCCATTCTTTATATTCTCGATCGTAATCCGAATATGCTTAACCAGGTTAATTTTCCTTAGATTTACCAAGAAATCCAAGATATACATGTCACTCTTCCTCAACGTATCCTTGTCCCCTTTCCTCAAAATGATGAATCCTTGAACCCACAATTCAAGAATCCGGAAATTTGTAGATAATTGAACAATATTCAGAGTCTTTACATCTGTAATAATGAGGCAATCCATATCCTTCACCTTAACAAAACTTCCTTGGATATCCGACAACTTATGGGAATAAAACTCTACCTCACCTTCATAGGGAACTCCAATCAAACTAGCATCCTTGGTATAAGATAAAGAATATGTCTTCCCATAGCACTTAAAAGAAAATTTTTCTCTGCCCTCTTCCTTGAAAAAACTCATTGTTTCATAAAATTCAACTAGCAAATCCGGATACACTAAATCTTGAGCTCTTTGATTCGATACACAAACACTCTCCCATCCATTCAACTTTATGTTCTTTGAAATGATAGAATTATACTTGGAAAAGAAATTTGGATGTACCAACCTTTATCTATAAATTTTCCATTCAGAAATTGGCTTGACAGTTGACATGTCTTTATGAGAATATAATTCGACAGACATTCAGAAGCAAGAAAATATGAGAAGTTCCGAACGGGCTTAAGTAGAAGGCAGGACTTCAGCACATGAAATATTTAGAATCTATGTGGGACAACCATTTGGGGGTCCTTTATATAGGTGTTAGACATGACGGTTCAGCTTTCATACTTAATCCAACAGTTGAAAAAAAATATTGATCTGGTCTAACGGTTGAGATGATAACCGGAAGGAAATTTTGATAGAAGGTGATCTTTTGAGGTTTTGAATAAAAACATTCGGATTTAAGAAATAGTAAATAAAAAAATTAAAAACCATATTAAAATACCAACATGTAAAAAATTATTATGAAAATTTAAGAAAGGAAACATACCTTTTGGATTTCTAGGAAGATTATTCGTATTAAGGAAAATTCTTCTTGAAGAAATTTAGATTCTAAAAAATTTTGATTACGAATTTTTTTTTGAAAAATTTAGAAAAACATCATTACAAGAATTTAGAAAACCTTTATTATGAAAATTAAGAAAATATTCATTAAAAAAATTTAGAAAACCTTCATTACAAAAATTTAGAAAATATTCATTACGAAAATTTAGAAAATCTTCATTACAAAAAATTAGAAAATCTGAATTATGAAAATTTAGAAAATCTTCATTACGAAACACATAAAAAATCATCATTACAAAAATTTAGAGAATATTCATTACGAAAATTTAGAAAATCTTCATTACAAAAATTTAGAAAATCTTCATTATGAATATTTAACAACAAAAATTTCATTATGAGAAGAAATTATTTTGACTACGAAAAAAAATTTAGTCTGCAAATTTTTTTTTTAAAATCTAACAAACAAGTGTGCTCCCCCTATGAAAAGGATTGTATTACTATAACGAGATAGTTTTCAACAAGAAGTTAACAAGGAATATTACCTTATGATTATCATTCCTAAGTTCTGTTTAATGTATTCAAATCTATTGGATGGAAAATATTTTGTAAAAATATCAGCAAGTTGATCTTGAGTTCCGATAAATTGAAGAATGATATCTCATTTTTATGTGTGATCCCTAAAAAATTGATGCCTAATATCTATGTGTTTTACATGAGAGTGATGTGCAGGGTTTTTACTTAGGGAAATGGCATGGGTATTATCACACAAAATTTGTGTTTCGGTAAAACTCATACCATAGTTTGTGAGTGTGTGTTATATCCACAACACTTGAGCACAACAACTTCCAGTTGCAACATATTCATATTTACTAGTGGAAAGTGCTACTGAGTGTTTCTTTTTGCATGAACGAGAAACTAATGAATCTCTTAAGAAATGACAAGTTTTGAATGTACTTTTCGTATCCATTCTATATCCACCAAAATCAACATCCAAAAAAAATTAAAACAAAATCATTTCTAGAAGTATAAAAGAGTCAAAGATCCGTGTTTCCCTTTAGGTAGTGAAAAATTCTTTTCACTGCCTTTAAGTGAGATTCCTTAAGATTGGAATGATATATTGTATATAAGCATACTGAAAACATTAAGTCGAGATGACTAGATGTCAAGTAAAGTATACTTCCTATCATACCTCCAAAATATGTTTGATCTACTGGTTTCCTAGGTTTATCTAGATCAAGTGATTTTGAGGTACCAATGGGAGTACTTATACTCTCAGTGTTGTCATATCCATAATTTTAAATAAGATCTTTAATATACTAATGTTGGGATATATAGATTCCTTCTGGTTTTTGAGAAATTTGAAAACCAAGGAAAAATGTTAACTCACACATCATACTCATTTCAAACTCAGATTTAATTATATCGGCAAAGGAATCAATTAAAGATTGCTAAGTAAAACCAAATATAATTTCATCAACATAAATTTGAATAATCAAAACATTTTTCTTATCTTTATTTATAAAAAGTTTTGGATCAGCATTTCCCTTAACATAATTATTTTGAAGCAAAAAACCTATAAGTCTATCATACCAAGCTCAAGGGGCTTGCCTAAGTCCATACAAATATTTGGTAAGTTTAGAAACATGTTTCAGATGTTTTTTATCTTCAAAACTAGGAGGTTTTTCAACAAAATCTTCCTCTTGAACATAACCATTAAGGAAAGCACATTTAAAATACATTTGAAAAAGATTGAAATTGAAGAATGCTATAAAGGCAAGTGAAATATGAATAGATTCAAGTCTAGATATTGGAGCATAGGTTTCTTCATATTCTATTCCTTCTTGTTGATTATAGCCTCTAACAACCAATCTATATTTATTTCTTACAACGATTCCATTTTCATCACACTTATTTTTGAAAACCCATTTTACTCCAATAATAGAAGTTTCCTTAGGTCTTTCAACCAATTTCCAGATTTTATTCATTTCAAATTCATTTAGTTCATCTTGTATAGCTTTTATCCAATCATCATCACCTAAAGCTTCGTCAATGATTTTTGGTTCTAATTGGGAAATAAATTTTAGAAGTTCTACTTCATTTATTAAGGAACTTCTTGTCCTTACAGGTTGATTTACATTACCAATGATACTATCACTAGGATGATTCTTAAGAAACAACTGATTTAGGTTTTGTAAAACCGGTTCAACAACATTGGGTGGGAAATCTTCTGGGGTAAATGTTTTATAATTATCTTCTAGGAAATTTTCCTTATTAGAAGGATCTTCAAACAAAGTTTGATAATCATTTTTTTAAAACACATCTGAAGATGTAGGTTGAGGTTGTTTAAAAACAAAAGGTTTAGTATCATCAAATTTGACATGTACTATTTCTTCAATATTACAAGTTTTTTTATTGAAAACTCTATAAGCCTTAGGAGTTGTGGAGTAGCCTAAGAAATTTCCTTCATCATATTTTGGTGTGAATTTGTGTAGATTATCTTTAGTATTCAGAATGAATACCTTGCAACCAAAAACCTTGAAGTAGGAAAGTCTACGTTTTCTACCATTCCATAACTCATAAGGGGTTTTATTTAGAAAGGGTCTAATAAAAACTCGATTTATAGTATAACAAGCATTACTTACAGCTTCAACCCAAAAATGTTTGGTTATAGAATATTCACTCAACATGTTTCTTGTTATCTCTTGAAGAATTTTATTTCTTCATTCAATAAAACTATTCTGTTGAAGTGTTATGGGTGCTGAGAAGTTATGAGTAATGCCTTTTCTACTAAAAAAAGTTTCAAAGTCTGAATTTTGAAATTCTATTCTATGATCACTATGAATAGTTATCAATGAAAGGTTTTTCTCATTTTTAACTTGGGCTCTAAAACTTTTGAAATAAGAAAAAGCATCAGATTTCTTTCCTAGAAAATAAACCCACATAAATCTAATGTAATCATCAACTAAAACAAATATATAATATTTTCCTCCAATACTTCTAGTTTTTGTTGGACCAAAAATATTGATAAGCACTAACTATAATGAATCAGTGGTTCAGACTTCACCAACTAATTTAAAACTTGATTTATATTTCTTGCCATATTGACAAGGGCCAAAAACTTTTGAAAAATCAAATCTTAGCTCTGGTTGATCCTTAACTAGTCTTTTTTTAGAGAGTTTTCATAGGTTCGTAAGGTTACAGTGTCCTAGCCTTCTATGCCATAACCAAGAATGATCTTCCATTTCACTAAGACAAGGTAATTCTTGGCTTCTAAGGTCTTTTAAGTTTAATGTGTAAAAATTCTCTTACCTATGGGCAGAATGAATAAACTCTTCCTTGGAATTGTGTACTAAGCACTTTTCATTCCTAAAATTCACAAGGTAACCATCATCACATAATTGACTTATGCTAATGAGGTTGTGATTAAGACCTTTAACAAATAAAACATTTGAAATAAAAGTTTTTCCAAGAAGAATGATGTTACCTATACCAATAATTTCTTCCTTATAATTATCTCTGAAAGTTACTTTTCCTCCTTTCATCTTGATAATATTTTCAAAGAAGTTTTTGTTACCAGTAATATACTTGGAACATCCACTATCCTTGTACCATGTATTTCTATTGGTACCATCTTTATTTTCCTAAAAATAAGAGTGTTAGACATTTGGAACCCAAACTTTATTGGATCCGTAAATTTTAGAAAGCAAAATTTTAGGCACCCAAATTTTCATTGAAAAATAATCTTTATGAAATCCTAAAGACTTGGTTTTGTTTAAGGAAGAAATTTTTTCCCAGTTTCCACCACACTGACACTTAGTGCAGAATGGAGCCCTTTTAAGAACAAAATAATTGTTACTAAAAATTAGTTTAGAACTTGTATAACCAAAACCAGAATTATTCCTTAAAGGTCAAATTTGAGAATACATTTTATCATAATTTTCATTACCTAAGGTAAAGTTTGAAAAGCAATTCCTCAAGGAAAATATTTCTGACTTTAGTATAATAACTAAGTTCTTGTCTTCCAAAACATTAGTTTTAGAACTAGAGATAGGCTTGAAAACATTTTTTATAGAAATTAAATTTTCTAGATCCTCAGAAAGTTTATCCTTCTCAGAATTTACTTCCTCAAGATTTTTTGAAATAATTTCAAAATCAAGGGTTTTCTTATCAATATCTTTAAAAAGATATGATATTTCCTTAGTAAGAATAGTATTCCTAGAATTTTTCATGTCAAACTTTTTCTTGAGTTTTTAATTCTCATTCTCAAGAAGCTTAGAAAAAGTAGAAACTTATTCATAGGTAGGTAAAGTATTATCTTCATCAGAAAAACATTCTTCATCAGAAGAGTTATAATATTTATCATTACTATAATTAACCTTTAAAGATACATTAGTCATGGATTTATCGTTGTGTGCCTTATCCATTAGACAATGATTTTCAATAGGGAGTCTGGCTATTAAACCAAGATTATTTTGTCCAGAAAATTCATATTATGATGATTCATCTGAAGAGTTTCCACCACTGGAACTCCATGTGTCATTAGCTTTCAAAACTTTCTTAGCTTTATTTTTGTAGTATTTATTTCTGTTTCTCTCAGAATTATTTTCCTTTCTTTCCTTTCTCCTAAGAATAGGAAAATCTGGTCTTATTTGTCCAGCTCTTTTTCATTCAAAACATGTTACTTCTGGATCTTTTTTATCTTCCCTTTCTTTCTTCCTGTATCTAGATTGAAAGTTCTTTTGTCCAACAATCTTGTTCATCCTTTAAACAAGATTGGATAACTCATTTTATGAAGATTCACATCCACTAGATTCGGATTGAATAACAACCTTATTAGATTTAGATCTAGTAACTCTATCAAGAGTCTTGGCTTGCATATGATTTGAAGTTATTGTAAAAGCAACACTGTCATTTCCATTCTTTTTTTTAATATTACCAGCATCTCTATTCATTCTAGTCTCATGTTGAATAAGAGTTCCAAAAATTTCATCAAGACAAATCTGAGTGACTTTTCTATTCTCATCTATAGTTGTCCTCTTAGATTCCCATTCTTTAGGCATGATGTCTATGATTTTTTCCAAAAGAGATTCATCATCTAATACTTTCTCACCCATAGATTGTAAACTATTAACAATAGTCATGAATATTTGTTGCACCTTACATATGGGTTCTCTATAAGTAAAGAAGAAACCATGATATTCATCTCTGAGAATGGCTCTTCTAGTTTCAATAACTTTGGATGTTCCAAAGTGTGTAACTTCAAGATTCTTCCAAATACAATTTGCTGCTTCACAAGATGAAATTTGGATTCATATATTTCTAGTCATAGAACAAATCAATGTATTGTGTACCTTATAATTCAGTTGATATTCATGATTTTATTGGTTGGTGAAAGTACCAACTTCCTTGTCAGGGATTTTATATCCTCCAGTAAGCATAACAAAATTATCTACTCCAGTATTGATAATAAATTTGTTCATGCGATCTCTCTAATATTTATAATCATTCCCATAAAAAATAGGTGGTCTAGTAGGATTTAGGTTTTCTATGGAACCAACATTGCTTCCTGTCATCTTAAAAAAAGCTTTCCACAGAAACTTGTTAGTAATAAAGTTTGTAAATAAGGATAAGAATATCCTCAGAAAGAAAAATATAGAACAATGAAAACTTGAGCAAGAAAACTTATATGTGGATATAAGTATTTCAGAGACCTCCTCTAATACCAATTGTTAGGTTGTTATGTAGTATGATATTCTCCAATGATACCAACTGTAGGATCGAAATGATACTGTAGATGCTCAATATACAAGAGGGGGGTGAATTGTATGCTTTAAAAAATCTTTGGGAACTTTTAAGGTTGGTTATAAACCTTTCTATTGTTTAACAAAGATAAACAATGTAAATTCACAAAACCTTTATGTTCTACAAACATGCTTGATTCAAGAAATGTGATTCTGAGAATGTAATTCTGAAAAAGTGAATCCAGAAATGAAACTTAACAAAAGTTTACAAAGATAAAGATTCTACCTTAAAGCATATAGAATCTCACAAATCGGAGTACAAGTATAAGGAAGTATAAGATAGTAATACTTTCCTAAACAATCAAAATGCGGTGGAAAACAAGAAACGGTACAAGTAACAAGTAGTAAATCTTTTAACCCAAATAGAAGGGTATCCAAAATCCTTGGATAAAGGTCCCTTGATTTATACATTCAAGAAAGTCTATCTTACCCACACTAGGGTAAGCTCTTGATACAAAGATCGGAGTCTGTCTTGCTATCCCCGCAAGCCCTCAACTTCAAGGTAGTCGGCACCTCTGTTTTCCTATCCCCAGAAGCCCTCGAATGTACTCGGCAACATTCGGAGTCGCATGAAGCAATTCTGAACAAGATGTTCAGTGCGCACAAAGCATGAAATTCTCTCTTTAGAAATCACTTTAGCAGCATGTAATATCTAGAGTCATATTACAGTATTGAGCTCGTTCAATGGTTGGCTACCTCCTCCAACGGTCATATTTTTCTTTGAATTTCAGAGGGACCTATACACATGTCACTCAAACAATAGTTAGTTAGAAACTGAATGCACAACATCATTTTATAACCAAAACATGACTAAGCAAAAATATGGTAACTTTAGAAAATTAATTTTTTGGAGTGTAAGGAAAAATTAATGTTCGGAGTCTAACCAAAAACTATTCGGTGTCTATAAAACATGGATATTCGGATTCTGTCTTCAAATTAATTTGTAACCAGAATTCTATAGAATTCTAGAGTCTGAATTTCAGGAAATTTAGAGTCTGTATTCATGAGAATTCAGAACCTAAACTTACAACTTTCAGAGTCAAAATTCAGAGAACTCAGAGTTTGAACATTGAATGTCTAGAGTCTGAATTCATAGAACTCAGAGTCTGAACTCAGGAATTTTGAAATTTGAATTCAGAGAACTCAGAGTCAAAACTCATAAGAGTTCGGAGTCAAAATGGTGACAATGGGTTTATTCAAGAAGTTGTTTTTGAGAATCTTCTTTATTTTTGTAATATATGTTCTAGAATTGGTCATCCTAATGGAGATTGTGAAAAAAACATCATCTCCCCTTCCTCCTAGGGTTAAATCGCTTTGAATGTAAAAAGTTTCAATGCCAAAGGAGGACATTAAAAAGAATCAAGCTGGAGTTTTCCCCCATTGATGAAACTAGCACCTCTGACCCCAATTTAGGGGTTAGAGGGGATTTTACTCCTGCTGATCACTCTGGTAATAAGGATGTTGACCCTCTGCCCCCTGTTCATGAATCTTCTAGAGTTGTGGCTTCTCCCCACAACGTTCAGCCTCTTGATGAGGATAAGAGGCCCCTCAGCATTCTTGAGAAATTTTTTGTCACTGATGTTTCACAAACCTTGAATGATGAGGACAGAAATTCCCACTCAGATTCTTGTACTTCCACACATGATGATTATGATCAAGCTTACATGACTGAGGAAGCCTGTTTAAAATCAATTTCAAAGAAATGTAAAAAATCAATGATTGATGTGGATGGTTACATTACACCGAGTGCCAAAAAGACTCGGATATGTAAGGATTAATCCAACCTTGAGAGGACAATTGTCACTAGATCCCTTGAGGCCTCTCAGCAAGAACAAACAGTGCTTCCACCACAGCCGGTGGTTGCAGAACAACACCTAACACCCCCTGATGATGGAAACATAAAAGATTCTACAAACATTGAAGATGATGACCCTGCGGAGAGGGATCCTTATTAGTATACTGAGGATCTCAGTGATGAATTGGAAGCTTGGATGGAGGATCAAGATGAAATATTTTTTCAAAGATAAAGGAATGGAGAAATATCTGCAAATACCTACCTTCAAATCAGAAAGCGAATGTTCATGAAGTTGGTGGAAAAATTTAAACAAAATCCTGATTCTATTTTCAAGGACATCCCATGGAAATGAATTGCCTCTGATTTCATTATTTTGATGCTTATGACTGGTGTCTTGTACTGCTTCTCTTGGGCTGGGAGTTGTTTGTCCATAAAGTTTGGCCTTGAGGCACCCTGTTTTGGATGATCTCAATCAACACAGGTTTGATGGTTCTGTTTTAATGTTTTATGATGATGCTGAATTTCTGTTTGAATTCTAAAGATTGCTAAAGATGGATGGAATGTTGGCTGGAACTGATGTCCAGATCCATGATGATGTTTTCACTGGAAAGCAGAATTGCTACTTTCTCCTTCACTGGTTAATGAATTCTGGATGTGAATAATGTCTCTGATGGGAGAGGAACATGAAACCTTTATATGATGAATATATTGATCCTAGTTAAACTTTGAAGTGGGGTATTGGAATCTTCTCTTGGAGCTTCTGCTGGCATTGACTCTCGATGGTTACATGTTTTGGTCTGGACTGGGCAGGATTATCTTGTCCTGTTTTTATTTTCCTATTTTTGTTATAATTCTGAATCTACTCTTGAGGGTTCTTTCAGCTTGATCATCATGGATGTTCCTGATGACCTGTATTGGAGGGAAAGACCTCTCTCCTCACTGTTTGTATGCTCTACAAGCCTTGCAATGGATAAAAATGATGTAAGCCTGCATTGGATGACCAATGAAGGAAGCCAGCTTTCAAGAGGATCCAATGTATGATGGCCTCAAAGTTTGCCTTTGGTATGTTTGAGATTTTACATTGGGTTCCCCAGATTGTTTTCTGCTGGTGTAAACCATTTACACCTCATGTTTGTACCATAACTCTTTTTTTTTAATAAATTCCCTTGAGGGCATGAATTGGGAAACCAATTCATGTTATCACTATTCAAAAAAAATCATAAGAGTTTGGAGTCTGAATTCAGAAAAATTGGAGTCAGAACTCATAAGAGTTCGGAGTCTGAATTCAGAGAACTCGGAACCTGAATTCGGATCCTAAAAACATAATGCTCTATACCTAAGTATTTTATATTCTGAGATTTTGGATATGAAACTGAATTTTTATACATATACAAAATATGAACAATGAAAAACATGGTAAGGATAATTTTTCTTGGGGAAGGAAAATTTTCCTTATGAGAGTAAAGAATAGGGTAAAACAGATTTTCCTTAAGATGAGGTGTTTGTGATTTTAAAAACAAGAAGGAATGGAAAAGTCATAAGGAAACCTTATTGACTCAACAATCTCCCCCAAACCTGAAGGAATGGAAAATTCATAAAGAAACATTATTGACTCAACACACGTAACATGTAAATATCTTGCTTGACCGTCCTCTCAATTGGAGTCTCCAATTAGTCAAGTGTAGTCTTGATAGACTCTATCCAGAACTCAACTCCCTCTGGTCCACCCTCTTCAGTAAAAGTTGGAGGGTGCTGCAACTGAAACTCCCTCATGAAATCAGAAATGACTTTCAAAACCTGGCCTGGGTATCTTTCCATTAATTGCATGAAATGAGAAAAGATATCTCAGAACTGGTCTTTAACTTCCTCTCTTGGAACTATTGGTGCCTTAGGATCTACCACAAAAGGATTATCCACATTCATTTCCTCTGGTCATCTTTTCAAAAAGCATCGTTGTGGAGGCATATCTCTACAAATCCAAACACACACCTTAGGACACAATTGATAAGGTTAAAACATTTATGTATGAGGTAAAGACAATAAGCTAGAATAATATTTTTCCCTAATCTCACCACATAGTCAAAACAGAGACACTATCACTACCCTTAACCATCCTACACCTAGGTCTTGGTTAACAAGGGAAAACACATTATCACATTCAAGATTCTCATTTAGACACCCAATTATTCTTTTCTTGCCTCGTTTTACAATATTTTTAAATTTATTTTTAGGAACCATTTTCATATATCTTTCACAAGAAAGGACAATATTTTAAGTTCAACAACATACCAATAACCTATTTTCTCATGCATTCTTAAATTGATAAATGTCATAAATAAACTTAAGTTCCTATAATTATGGATGAAAAATCAACTTTCATTCCATTATGAACCATGAGTCAATACTCAACAAATTATATAAATAATAATCACATCACAAAAAAAATGTGTTTACCAAGGTGAAATAAAATTCAACTATAACAACAAATAGTAATAACAACAATCCCACCCTTAGTACTTGGGTTTTCCCCCATACATGGGTTTTCAACTCCCATGCACAAGCTCATTACCAATCCCCGACTCTTCTTAGCTTCTTGTGTACCTTTCCCCAAATACTAAGACAAAAGAAGAAGAAAAGAAAACTACTCTGATACCACTATGTAACTTTATGGCACTTGTTCCATGCATTGGTTCCCCGATCGAGACCACCACATAACCTTAGGCACGCCTCCCCATACAGAAGAGGTTGTTGACTAGCAGCGAGGGTCTAGTAAGTCATTTCAGGGGGAGACAATACCCTATTTTTTCAAAGTTAAACACCAGAGGAAATAAATAGACATTAGCTAAAGAACATATAATCATAACCATTCCAATATATTCGGATAACCAAGTAGGAAAATATGATATCCAATAGAAAGGTAGATGTGACATTCCCAAAGTAAGTGACCAAATGTCTAAAATGAAATAGAAAGGAAAGATGCCAAAGAATCCCAAGAGGGTCCTAAACCACTTTAGGTTCCCTCATCCAAGATCCATCCCCTAATCAACAACATAATCTAGGTCCTTTCCCCGTCTCCTTTCATGCAGTAATAAATTCTGTTCAAGTATCGATCAGGAATCCCTAATAGGGTGTGAGTACAACTCAGTAGGTCACCACCAGCAGTGTCTAAAACAAATTAAATCAACAAAAATTGTGTACGAATGTATAAAGAAAATAATTTAAATGCATAATTTAATAATTATCACATTATTAATTAGTCTTTATTAACCACATAGAAAAATCATGTTTGAATCGTGTCACACATTTAATTTACAATTTTCAATACATATATTATCCTTAGTGTAGAACGCCATGTAAAACACTCAAAATCCCATATATGAAAAATTCCATTTCTAACACCTAAAATACCATTTATTATTATTTATCATTTGTGTATAACTCCATTTATAACACCCCAATTCCCAATAGTATAAATAGATCTAATAGTGGTGTAGAATGCCATGTATAACACTCAAACTCCCATTGGTGAAGAACACCAGGTCTATCACCCAAAACACCATTAATTTATTTATATTATTGGTGTTAAATCCCATGTATAACACCAAAAATCTGATTCATTAATTAATCCATAAATTAATTAATAAGTTTATTAATTAATTTAATAACTAATTAACAATATCAATTTCTATTAATAAATTCTATAATCAATTATCCCTTCGAAATCTCAAAATTCAATAATTAATTAACCAATTAATTATTCTTTATCACAAAAGGGTAACATGATAATTAACTCAACATTTAATTATCCCAATTTATCAATCATTTACATTGATAATTAATTGTCTATTTAATTATCCTTATTTCTCATTCAAATACACAACTTGACAAACATAAATAATCCTCACAATTAATTATCTTATTCTTCAAAACCTGAATATGACAACTTCACAACTTTCACAATAAATTAATTTACAAAATTAATTAATTCAATTAGAGGTATCAACTTCTAAAAAATATATAAATCTTACAACTTGCGTATATGATAAAAAATCTTAACTATGGGATTTAGAAATTAGACCACCTACCTCAAGAACGGTGATGGAGAATGCTCATTAATGAATATCACAAAAAAGAAACTCAACAACACCAGTGGAGGCCCTAGAATCTAATCTATATCAAAATTAATTAAATTTTGAAGAAAAGGGTGGTGGAAGAGATAAATCATACATACCTCAAATACAAATGTTTGTCGCACTACAACCAACGAATAAAAACGTCTCCGGGGTAAGATCACAGAATGGATCTAGGAAGAAACACCAAATTAGACTAACTAATCTGATAACACACCCTAATGGTGCTGTCATGGTCAAATTCCATGAATAATAGGAAATATTTCTCACCCTAAGATATTCTCTACAATCACAATGAAGATTGAGTATCAAACGGATCGATCTATGAGGGTTTGATTCTCTCAAAAATTCCCTGGGACTATCTTAGGTCAAGATCCATGATAACCGGTAAAGGAACTAAAACAAAATTGTTGATGACTATATTTAAAAAGTGTACATTGGTGGTTGCATGGAATGTAACCCAGTTACATGATGTGTAACCCTCCATGAGATGCATACGCTGAAAAACCCATCTCCTTGGATTAAAAACTTACCTTTCAAAAACTCACATCATGTAAGAGAGAATAACGATGTGTAACCTTTCACAGCATGAAGTCTTCCTAAATGAATTACATCCATCAACCATTACATGTCGTGCAACATAGTTACACAGCGTGTAACTGCTCTGTATCCTGGGAAAAGATGGAATCCTACATCAGTCTTTACCTGCTGATTGGTGAGGCATAGAGAGACATAATTAGCTACACCTTGTCTCATATTAGACTACAAAAATTGTGGTTAAAGGTCTATATACATATTCCCCACACTGGGATGTAAAGCTAGGGGAAGTGAGGAACTCTCACATCACCTCCTCCCACATCCTGATTGGAACCACCATCCTTCCCAAGAAAAATATGAAATGATTCCCCCTTCATAATTTCCATATGTTTACTAGCCTATTGATATATAGTCCTGAAAGACCTCGCATTTTATTTCTCCCTATTGGGATTCTCTCAGACGCTCAAGAAGAGGAGGTGTCAAAACCATCGACTGAAGAAAAATTCAACTATATTGCTCCACCAGGGTTAGATACAAGGATCTCAACTACTCCAAATACACTTACACCAAGTGAGCCTAGGACTTCATACTAAGGGAATTTTCTACTATGTTTCCCTTCCCTAGATTATATACTATCTTGAAGTCATAATCCTACCAGAACTCCAACTAGCATTGTTGTCTGATGATCAAGTTTCTCTACCTAAATATGTACCTAAGACTCTGAGAAAAAACAAAAAGTTCTCTCCAAGAAGGTAGTGCCTCCATATTATCAGGACGAAGACTATCATTGTTAGCATTAGGTCAGGAATTTTTTAGTTCTACTCATGGTGTCTCAATTACCTCAAACCATATATGATGACTACCTGTTGTTTTATCAACATGTAGTTGAGCCCAGCTCCAGAGGCATTGTAATATATTATGTACTCCATGACCTCCTTTGGTAGTCTCATCATAGAATCACTCATCAGCCTCATACTTAACTCCTCTAAGTCCATCTGGCACTACTCAAACTATGTAAATGGATACCCTTTCCATGTTAGGGTCGTCAAATTGGATGAAATTATATATAAGTCTATAACAAACCTCTTGTATCACCCTACAAAATAAATAAATCTCCATACCTATAACATGCTTTTGGGTGGCTCCCATGAAAGCACTACATTGATATTCATTAGGTCCATGGACAAACCATGCTCAGAAATGACATTCCCCAAAAATTAAACCTCATGAATATAGAACTGGAACTTCAAGAGCTTCCCATAAATATGGTTCCCTCAAAGAAAACATTGAACTTCCCTCAAGTGAGCTATATGTTCCTCCTCTGATGTAGAGTAAATGAGTATGTCGTCGATGAATACAATAAAAACTAATCCAAGTACAACTAGAAAACCTAGTTTATCAAATCCATAAACATGGTGGGTGAATTTGTCACACCAAAGGGAATCACCAAGAAATAATAGTGTCTATAGTGACATCAGAATGCCAGCTTCAAAATATTATTATTATGAACTCTCAATTGTTGTTATCCAGACCGAAGATAAATTTTCGAGAACTATCTCATGCCTTGCAATTAGTATAAGATATTTTCAATCCCTGGAAAAGGGTACATGTTCTTTATCATGGAACAGTTTAGCTGATGATAATCCATAAAGAATTGAAAAATCATATCCTCATTTTTCATAAAAAAACATTAGACTTACCCATGGGGACACACTAGGCTAGATGAAACCCTTATCTAGAAAGTTCCTCCAACTACAATTGTATCTCTCAGATATCGGTAGGGGATATACGATATGCTGTAGAATATATCAGATCAGTTCCTGGATGAAAGTCGATGAAAAAATCCATCAATCACCTTGGGGAAATATTGGGTTAGATGAAACCATTCTCTTGAAGGTCCTCCAACTACAACTATAGATCTCATAGATTGGTAGGATCTATCTGATATGACATAAAAGATATCAAAGAAGTCCTAGGTTGAAAGTCGATGCAAAAATCCATCTCTTTCCTTTTATGTTGTCCTAGTATGTCCTTAGATAAGATGCCTATATAATCCCTCCTGATAGAATGAATCCATATACCTAAAGTGCCTACTAAACCCAGGGATATTCTTGCTAATTGATGGGTGATGGGTTACAGCCTCCTATTTGTAGAACCCACTCATCCCTCCATAAGATCTATCTTTCCTATAAAGGTGAATATAGCCCCATCATTGCATAGGCATCTGACTCATCTACGATGATAGTCAATCTGGGATCATACCATAGACTATCAATCCATACCTGATATTATGTCATAATGTTCGATTGTGATGACTAGAAGGTCCCATATGAACCTCTCTCCACCAAGTGATATCTCTCATTATTGGAAGGTAAAAGATATATAAGAAGCGTTCCCTATAAGAACTTCAAGACAAAGCTGTTGGGATAGTGACTCAACTGAGATCTCTATCTCTCACACTAGAACAATAGAGATAAAGGAATGACTATCACTAGTGTCTAATAATTCTAAATCAAGAGTAAAATAAACACATACTGTACCTCCAATCATCTCATGTGTTGTGGGATCATAAGACTCCAAAGCATGTACCAATCTATAGCCCTGACATCCAACTCCTTGATCCTGACATTGGAATCCTGGTGGTGGTTGTGGAAGGATATAATAGTGTTTTCCACCACCCATAGTATCTTCTACTTATATTATAGCTTTCCATCCTTGGGGAATACCATGCCTCGCCTAGGGGATCCCTAATCATGATTTTGCCTCTGTCATGGTGGTCCATCAGCTATCTTATTGCACTCGTTGGCACGTTTGGTCATCCAGTTTTTTACTATGTGAACAAGCCCATAAAATGAATATCTCCACCTTTATTTGGGATATCGTGACCCTCTACACTAACCCTGACTACTTGCTGAGTTTAATCATGAGGAGGTCTCCAATTTGAAGATCTCCTCATCAGAAACCTACTAGCTAATGTAAATGAATTAGACCTGTGACATCCACTACGAGCTTCAGCTCTTGTTATCCCATTGACAAAAATATTTCTATCAGTAGTTCCCACTCCAACACCCCGAGATAGGTGGGTATGCACAAAATTATAATGATGGCATGGATTTCTCTATGGTGTCCCTGATCAAACTTTTGTGCTCGGAAGTATCCATCCCATATTATGTCAAGGGAGAACCGAGTAAGGTCTGTGAACCTCCTTGCATACTCAGTCACTATCATCCCTCCATTTTTCAGCTTTAAAATCTCATAAATCAAAACTAAACACAACAAGAAGGGTAGTACTTATTACGAAATGGTTTCTGGAAGACAGGCCATGAGAGTGTCATCTCATCTTGTATCTATGTAATAAGACTCCACCAGTATCCTGATACTCTCTAAAAAAGGATGGGTATCAATGAAACCCTGTGACCTTTTGATTTCTAGATGGTCCTAAAGACAAGGACCACTGACCCTATACAATCTCATATTTCTTGAGGATATAGCTTTCCATAAATCCTCATCACCCTCTTGTGCTAGAACTCGCAGAGTACACTAATCAAATTGGAATCCTCAGCCTTCTTTTATGGGACTATCTATTTCAAGATAGGTGGAGCTGAAACTACCTTCCCTCCAGGAGGAGGAAGCTCATGGGATGGACCCTAAATTGTGTCATCATTTCTCATTGGATCATCATCATGATCCGAAAGTAGAATCTTGTTTGGTTGTCATCACGAAGACATCCTGAAATTTTAATCACGATGTACCACACTCATATGAGCATATATATATGTGTGTTTATATATATATGTATGATAATAATAGGGAGATGACTCAAGAAGTTCAATAAAATACTCAATCCTATATGATCCATGTACCATTGATCCATGTATCCAATGTCTCGGTATGTTGATTCAATAAGCAGGTAGTCTGGTGAATAGATATGTCATCCACCCATAAAATCACTATATTCACTTACTTGATATCCATACTCGAGAAACTTTGAAACTGTTTCACTAATCCCAACCAAATCCTCATAATGTTACTACTCTAGACAATGTTCCAAGGAATGAACTGCTCTAATACCAATATGTCGTGACTTGACCCAAGTTGAGGTGTGAGCCGCAACTTCCCCAAGACCTCCTCCATAGTCCATGGGGTGGTGACCAGTGCCAAAGTCATATCTAAAATGGGGAGGCCTTTTCCTAAGTACTTTTATGCACACACATCCATATTGATGTAGAACTATAGAGGGAGAACAATAAAAAGACGCAGTAGCTCTAAAGTAAACCAATCATGCATAACCTTTATGGTTTAGAAGAGTAAAACCATGAAAACTAAAATGTAAAGGGACAAAATAAAATCATAACTAGAAATATATCTCAACATAAAAAAAATGAAAATTGATTTGCAGTGATATTCGGGCTCTTGAACTCTAAGTTATGATCATCGTGCATGTTCCAAAGTACTAGGTATCCCTAAACTCCTCTAAATTCACAACTGGCCTATCTATCATCTGCATAAGACACAACATGTGTGGGAAAATATCATGTATGGGTGAGTATATATAGACCTAGTAGGATGCCCCAAAGTCTGAAGTGAGGAGTAGTAAGAGATAGAATAAGAAAGAAAAAGATAGTAGATGGTAAACAAGATGCAAGATACAGTGAAAGAGAACATCTCAACCATAACCAAGATAGGTAAACCTAATCGAAACTCATAGGGTTCAACATGGTTTGTATATGAACTACACATCGAGTCTTACACTTATAGTGGGATAGTATATTCATCCAACCATGAGAATTGAAACATGGAAAGCACACAACATACCTCATGCATATTTGCAGCCCATGAAAGGAGAGTACCCAAATCCAAAGCTATGGATATATATATATATATATGTGTGTGTGTTTGTGTGTGTGTGTTTGTGTGTATATATACGTATACTCAATCAAAATAACCCAAAAGAGTGAGTAATCGGATCTCTATATCATAGCTCATCCCAATAAGAGGAGTCTCCAACTGTTCCAAAATTTTATCAAGAAATTCCCAGTATCTCATGTATCTTCCCGAAAGTGATAGTCTAAGTCAAACCACCCCTCATCACTATGCATCATGGTTTAGGGGACACAAAATCCATCTAGGGGACCAATGACCTAGTGTGTCAAGGGGTTCCACTATTCTATCCCAAGGACTTGTTCCCTATCTAATAGGGGTTCCACTTGGTAGGTAGAGGACTCAAACACTGGTATAATAGGGGGTCCACTCTATAGGTTGAAGACCCATAACCTGGTACAATAGGGGATTCCACTCGAAAGTTAGGGGACCCATGCCCTGGTATAATAGGGGGTTTCACTATATAGTTCAAGGACCTGCACCTCATTTTGATAGGAGGGTTCCACTCTAGTAATCGAGGACCGGTGCCCTATCCGATAGAGGGTTCCACTTGGAATGTATAATACATGCACCTTAGTACAATAGGGTCGGTCCATTATGGTCATCAAGAACCTTCACTGTATCTAATAGGGAGTTCTACTTGGTAAGTAGTTGTAGAGGACCTATGCCAATGCTGATTGGGGGTTTCACTAATAGAAAGCCTATAGTGATCCCTCCTATTCACTATCACCATCTGGAGTCACCTCAACAAGTGTTGTTCCTGAAAATTTTCACATCATATCTCAAAGACTAAAATGAAGTAAACTAATGCATTCTATGTAAAAAAACACTCAGGATAGGGTAATTATGGCCAAAAAATATGATTCCAAATAAAGGATAAACAGAACCTTGATGCTTTGTAAAAATAAATTAAGTATAATGTGAGGGGAAACACATAGTGTGTGGTCCCGCTCTACCACCTAGTCATGTCCCTGGATAGCACACAGATCTTAGTCCATGTAGAATTACATGTCATGCAAGTGGACTACATGACGTTCCCAAACTATTTGGTATTAGTTCATGTCCTGGCCATGTTTGTGTACTCAAGTTGTGTCTGTGTACTTTGGTAAATGGCATGTTTCTTCACACAGGTTGCCACCTGTGGGCTCTGGCTGTGACTATATAATCGGGAACATGGCATGTGTCTAGCCCTGTGATTTTCCACATGGCTCATCCACACAAGAAGGAGGGTACATTGTGTGTATGGAATCTACACGGTGTTACATCCTTATGAAATCCCAAAACTCTAGTTGCAGCAGCCAAAGGGCTACCCGTCGTGTGTTCATCGTGATACACTGCATGTAGTCAGGAATTTTTCATATTTCTAGATTCATAATTTATGGGATCGATCTAATATTATCATTTTATTTTTTTTCCTTGATTATGCAATTTATTAGCTGATCTAGCCACTGTTCATTATTTTCATCCATCTGGTGGCCATAAATCTGATCTCATTGACCCACAGGAGTACCAAACGTCTCTGCGCATTTTGTTATCATGGATTTAATCTTTGGTTATTAAAACAAAAAATTGAGACTCGAAACAATCATAGATCTGTGTCTAATTCATCGATCTATCCCACACTTGTGAATCTTTCATGATTATGAGGGTTCAATCAGGCTTGGTACCACCCAGAAACATCAAAATGAGACCACAGAGTCCAACCGGTAATGAACAGAATAAATTGAGGGGGAAAGGCATAATAAAAATTTGTTTAAAGATATTTTCCAGTAGTTATTGGATAATGATCAAGAATTAGGATATATAGGGTTATAAAAACCAAGATTTATCAATTGAATTGATACTTTGATGCATGCTCTGGCCATAATTGGTGAAAATAAATATAATGGATTTATCTACTCAATCAATTTAATCAAAAAGGGAATAAAACAGAAAAATTTGAGTCATTCCAAGATATTGGATTGTTCATCATTTAAGAATTCAATTTCCAAATATTTAATGACGTTGTTTCATTCGCTTCTCTAAAATCTGCTCTGATCCGACATTTCATCGGTGTCCGATTTGATTTACCAATAGAAGGAGGAGGGAGAAAAACTCAACAATCCTAGAATTATGAGTCTAACACTAGGAAATTCACCGTGATGGTACATTTAAATTAAAACCTTGTAGGTAAAATTAATTAATTAACTAGTTTTAATTATTAAACTTATCCCCTAAGCATACCTCCAATAGGGTAGATATCTAAAAACCTCACGCCATCCTATTTTAGGCCACTCCTAGGTAAACACCATAGTATGGACTCAATTTTGGTCTCGGATTTTTGATACAAGCATATGTTTAAGAGTAATATCATTTTATTTAAAATAAACTATGCACACCTAAATTAAAATATATTTAATATTTTTATAAAATTAATTTCAGGCACTTCAGGTCTCGGAATCACACGTCATCTCAGTGCCTGGATCAAGAAAAATATGTTGAAATTCTTCAAAGTTTTAGAAGAAAAAAAATTGGTCTCTAAAAAAATATACCTCCAATTCTTGTGATATGTGAATACGAAAAATAGTTTACTAATAATTTAATGCTTTGACAACTTTAGAGTAAACATAATAGCATAAAGTTCAAGATCATGGGTAGTGTGCTTATATTAAGGAAGTACTAACTTTTATAACCCATAATAAATAAAAAATGGAAGTTTTATCAAAATAAAATCTAGTGTAACATATAAATATTCATAATAAACCATGAATTCAATGCCCACCTTTAGAAAAAAACAAAACATTGACCAGCTTCTCCTTCAAATGCATGAAAATTTATTGGCACTGGTTAGTCCACACAAATTCCCAATAATTATCAATAAAAAGTATTAATGTATTATCAACCTAATATAATTCGAGTATGAACCTCCAATAATAACAATCCAGACCAAGGAAACATTTTCCCTCTACAGCATTTTTAGGTGATACCCATGAAAAAACCACCTCAAACATCGAAGGATCCATGGATACTCTATAATGATACACAAAATTTTTTCCAAGAAATAGACCACATGAGACTAAAAGTTACACTTCAATAGCTTCCCAAATATTTTATGACATAAAATAACTCTCAAAATAAATCAATGATTCTCTATTTGATCCTCCTCAAACACCAAAAAATAGGGATTTCATCAATAAACACCACCATGAATTGATCCAAAAACTCATGGAATACTACAATAACCAGTCCCATGATTATGGATACAGGGTTAGTGACATCAAAAAACATTACAATGAACTCATAATTCCCATAACAAATTTTAAAATTAGTCTTCGGTACATCCTCATCCTTCACTTTCATCTAATGATATCCTAGCCACAAATTGATCATTGAGAACTAGATAGATCCCTTAAACTGGATGAATAGATCTCTAATATGGGGATGAGGATTTAGGTTATTCACTATCACTTGGTCTTAGGGATAATAGTCAATACACAAACACAGACTACCATCTTCTTTATTCATAGATATAACTAGATCATACCAATGAAACACACTAGGTCAAATAAATCCTATTTATAGAATATCATAAATAAAAATATATAGATCTCTCATCTTTGAAGGTGACATACTATACGATTATATTGATATCAAAGAAACTCCTTGCTACAACTATATTGAAAACTCGATCTCTTGTTTATGGGGTAGAGTCATAACATCTTCTAGAAATACATCAAGTTACTCTTCTAAAAACCCAGGAAACACCACAGAATGATCCTCTATGGAACTCAAAATCAGTTCAATTTTCAAAGAATGTAGGATATTGATATGCCTATGACTCATCTAAGAATCTAACTCACCATCATACATAGTCTTATCTTCATCAGTGTTATAGAATATAATAGGCCTCCTAAAGTGATACAAAATATCTATCACTTAATATAGATAGTCCATGATGATGATGATGATGTATGGTTTTATCCATAAACATAGGAAATATCCTAAAGATAGATGTTTTCCTAGTACCAACTCATGAACTCTACACACGTCATAAAATCCAGCTCAATATTAAATTGGATTAGTCAATACTAAGGTAACTAAAAACCCCTCCACCTTAAGTCACATAGAATGGAGTAGTGTGAATGAAAAAAAAGCATTGTGTAGATCATAAATTAAACAAGGAATATTAACAAGTAGAATAAAAAAATAATAACTTTCTTGATGTTTGACTCACCAAGTGATGGAAACTCCATGTAAATCATTTAACTGCGTCTAGATTTATAGCCTCTCTAACCCTGATTGTGACAACATCCATGATCATGCATTCCTTTTTTCCAATAATTATGAGGGGATTCATGAGGTAGTCCTCTTCCCACCCCATCCCCTCTATAATTATCAAAAGTTGGATCACCCTACTATTGATGATTCCTCATAGGAAATAATTAAAGAGAATAAGCCTAGATAGGGCTTATAGCTCTATGATGAAATCTATGGAAGGTTAATCACTCAATATTATAATGATCATAACCTCCACATGCATAAAAAAACTTACCTAATCTACATGAAGGGGTCTAACAACTTTTATCCCCAATTAAATGGAATGAAGAATGTTGTAACTGAATCCCTGCTATTTGAATCTTCTACTAACCTGGAAACTGAGAAAATCTAGCTACTATTAGGAACTATAGAGATTCCTCGTGGCTCCAATAATATGATTATTGGGTCTTATATATAACTCTATTAAAAACCTCATCCCTTTATAGTACCTTGAGATATGTTAGTAATATGAACATGGTGACTTAGCACTAGATATCTAGATAAAAATCTTCCTACAAATGTCTCTCCCTAGCCTATTAATCTATCTTGAGTTAAAAATAATAACCCAAGTGATTCTTATACTAAATACTAAATTCCTTCACTCTAAAACCCCCTACAGGAGAGTAAGAATATCATTCCAAAAAGTCATATTCATGGTCAGAGAAGTAAACTTGATATAAAGTGTTCACAAAACTTCTCCCAAAAAACAGCCAACTCTACAGGGTCCCTGAGGAATATTAACCATAACTATCAAGATATCCCATGTAGTAACATCATAGAAAATGAATCCCACTGATCCCTTTAAGTATGTTTAAAATTGATGTAAATATACACCTCCTCAATGAAGACTTGTTCTTTTGATCTGAAACCAATTCCTATATATCTCTAACCCATAATCATTATTACTTTTCTTAGCATGTTAAATAAATTTTAAGGTCTTGCATCAGATCATAATGGTCATAAATAAACATTTCATATACAATATTTTTTTCTTATATCATATGCTAAGTTTGTATGGTAATAATTCCTTATGAAACTATGAAATCGTCACCAGTTCCCATATCCAAACATCATTATATCTCGCAACCATCATCTATGATACCCCCCCCCCCACCACTAGTACCCATTATAGTATGGTACTAAATAATAGGATGAACCTCACATATTTTATCTAATAACAATACATTAGTGACTATCACTGAGGGTATAAAATGAAAAAAAAATGGGGGGAATTTGCCTCTTTATTAAAATATAATGATAAAAGATAAGATGAGATCCACAAATCAACACCATCACATAGATAAATAAACCATTCTTATATATTAATGTGATTTAATGGAAATTGAAAAAATCTAAAAGTGATAAAAAAAACTCCTAGGAAAAGACAAAGAAACTCTAATATCTCTTGAACAAATCCATGAGCAAGTAATGCCCAAAACGATCACTAACCATCTCTTACAGACCTGAAAAATAGATTATATATAGAGAGAGTTATCATAAAAGTAAAATCAATGTGATTATCCCTAAAATAGCTTATGAATATTTAAAATAATCCTGATAAATCCCAGCGAGTAACTAAATTAAACCAACACTTTGTTTAAATAAGTAAAACTACATCACATCCTTACCAGGGCTCGCTTACCAAGTAATGCATAGAAGTAAGAATATCCATAAAAAAAGAATGTAAATAATAAAGGTACCTCACATCCACTTCCCCACTGGTTTCTCACTCTCATACCCTAATGCTAAACCGCATTTTATTCTATCACCACAATAATTTATCCTCCATTCCATCCATACATACTACAACCATAACATCACCTCATCCTATATCCCATGTAGTTTTTCACAACCTCATATTATTCATAACCAAGTAGTAAGTCTTAAATCCATGACAACCAGTGTATTATGCACTATACCTTAATAAATTACAACCCATGTAGGTATACCTATCCGAAACTATGATCACTATAGCTTTAATACAAGTGTGAGCTATAACCTTAAGTCGGTATAGAACACACTTACTTGAATAGTAAAACTAAGATCCATCGCAACCTATATATAGTTGTACCTTATACCTTAGTCCATTATTTCCCATATAATCCTACACATAATTCTATAACAAAGATAGAATATAGAAGAGGGAGACGCTAGCCATCTATTTCCTCACC
This sequence comes from Viscum album, assembly GCA_963277665.1. Lineage (NCBI taxonomy): Eukaryota > Viridiplantae > Streptophyta > Magnoliopsida > Santalales > Viscaceae > Viscum > Viscum album. The sequence goes on along the minus strand of OY728136.1, from coordinate 1,316,993,288 downwards.
ATCCTAGATATATGGGAAAACACTCACACCCAAAACATTTGTGTATAAGCTTCCCACCCAACTCATGCAGTAAAGCATATGAAATCATAAAATATGAGAATAGATATATAATGTAACAATTCAAGGATAAATTACCTTAACTTATAATCAACTATAGTTTTCAACCCATATGACACAAGGCTACCACCACTAAGGCCTAGGAAACTATAATTCATACAAGTTCATTGGCATCAATTTTTATTATTGTTAACCATATTCATTTATAAATTTTTCAAGTTACCATTCATTCAATAATCCCCATTAAAATTCCATTTTTATAAACTATTTCATTATCATCAAACATGATTTGATGATTTACATTACCATTTCTATATTCTCTTCTCATGCATATCAGACCATTCATTCCAACTATCCCATGGCTTCCATTATTTCACATTAAATATTCCAACACATATCTCATTAGTTCATTATTAATCCATTTACCATTCTATAAACCAGGTATTTTAATATTCATCCTAAGATACTACCGGAATTATATTCCCTTTTAGTGCATAAGTTAACTATATCAGATAATTAGAAACCACAAAAGACAACCATTCAAAAACCATCCATCAAAATAAAACAATTAATAAGAAAATAAAGCCCATATATTACCATATACCCAAGAAACCCAACAACCTGACTCACATAAGAATCCAAAAAATAGAAAAACCCCACTCTTAACTTGTGATATCTATTCTAATCAACCTCATCTCAATGGAAAGGCAATAATAAATTTCATCTCTCAACTCGTGTTATCCACCCATTTTTTTAAAAAAACCCACACATAAAATTATATCAATGATTGACCACCATAGAGTGTACATAAATAAAATAATTATTTTCATCACTCAGAATAAAGAGAAAACCAAGGCCATAACATTAAGTCATACAAGCCTTTAACAAACATGAATGGGGTCACTCACCCCTAACCAATTATCTCTATAAAATAACCATTTTCATTACTATTTTTAGCTAATTGATTAATTATTAATAGGTTTAAACAGTAAGAAAAAATATCATTATTTAGTTAAAAAATCAAGGAACTAGCCATAAACAGTATTTAATCAGTAATATCACATTAAATGGTTTTAATGGAAGAATATTAATTAGATTATCATGAATATTTTATTAATTACTTCATCACTAAAAATTCACATTGTCTATCCAATTTCAATAATATTTATCATTCTACAATAACAAAAATCATGAAAAAATTGATAGAATTATATTTAGAGAATTTCAAGAGGCATCATCAACAAGTGTTAATACATATGATCATAAAAACCATTAAAATTAATTATTTATTCTAATTACTATATTAATTTAGTTCAATTCAATCATTACCTATATAAAATAAATCATACTAATCTCAAACATGTAGATAAAATAAAATAACGATTAATGAATCCTAGACATCTATTATAAGTTTCAACATTATTCAACAAATAATGGAAGATCTAGGATAAACCAACACAAAACTCCAAGTAAGCAACTCTGAAACCAAACCATAGAAAACCACCATCATATCATTCTCAAAATGTAGCTCAAAAATAGAGAAACATCACTATATAAACCTCTAGGAATGAATAGAACAAGGAAGACAATGAGAAGAGGATAATTGGTACCTTGATCTAAGAGAGTTTGATCCCAATGAACCAAGGAATTTAGACCCTCAAGGGAAGAGGATGGAAAGTAAGTAGTGGATCATGAATCTACTAAGTTATTAAGGAACTGATTAAAATTTAACCAAGGAAATTTATACCCTCTATTTATAGAAAAAAATTGAATGGCCTCCACCTCTGTATAGTGAATCTCCCTGTGCATGTGTTGCTCTCATTCAAATTGGGGTCTAAGTTTTAGTCATTTGAATTCTTGAATTTATTGAACATTAAAAATTGTATAAAATTACTTTGCTCATAAGTACACCCTACACCACAGTGGGGGGGTTCTGATTCACCTACCATGATGTCCACTATTATCATCACCATGGTGTGGTAAAAAATCACTCATTGTTTAAGTCCTCTACACACAAGAATTCAACATGGTGAGAATCAACTCGTTGTTTCCCTTCTCCCACACATAGTTTAAGCCAACCTCCTCAATTAACCACTATGACCACCATCATGACATGGTGGTATCCCCATTTCTAATAGGTATACTCACTAATAACATCACAACACCATATCCAATATGATGGGAATCAAGATCTTACCCATTTCCTATACAGATACTCTCAAGTCAATACACATTTCAACATGGACACCTTGGGTGTGACACTCTCCATGGTTCATTCTAGCCCCCAAAAAACAACTAAAAATTCCCAATATCCAAAATAATAATAAAAAACTTCTTTCAACATGACCAAACTCTAAACATCTCACCACAACCACACTATGCTTGCCATTGAATCGTTGTGGCCCCTTGGATGTCCAAAAATCAACTCTCACCTTAGTAACACCTCCAAAATTCTTCTTGGCACCTCTAATCCCTAGTAAAACACAAATATAGGGATTAAAAAAACATTACCTTATATTAAGGGTCCAACTTACTAATATTTTATCATTATTTCATTGTATGTGTATCTGATATTTCTTGCAGACCCGAACAAAGATCATATCCCAAATATAAAGAAATAATTTTTTATGTATATTGATATAAAGGATGTGGGACCAATAAATAAAATTATTGGGATGAAGATTTAATGACACATATATACTAGGATGATTTTCTAACCCATAAGGACTACTTAAGGAAAACCTTTAAACACTTCAATCTGTTAGGCTATAATATAATCACTATAGAAATTCCCATTAATTTATTTGTTTTCTATAATTATTCATATAAATTAATAACAAAGTATTAATATATCTCATGTACATAAGAGAATATTCCATTCATGGTGGAGAATCGGTGTTCTAAATTTTTTCTAGGTACATTAACTTCCATATGCATCATATATGAAGAGTCTTAATTTTTTATGGCATGTAATAAACTAGATAATACATATATAGTGGGTGAAATAAATTGGTATATATTTAATCCAAAATAGGGTTGTTGGAATCCAATGGAAATTATCCTAATATATATTAAGTAGACCATAGATATTTCATTATGTTATTGGGGATCAGAGTTTACTATTAGAGAAAATGTTGTTTTATATTTTTTTCTGTGTGTTTATTCTTGTAGGATGATATGTAAGTTTGGTTTCAAACTTTCAATCACTTATGTAAATATCAATAATAAATGTATAATACACAATATCTATACATCTTTGAAATGTGATTTAGATAAAAATGTTGATAAATGATCTCATATATAAAAAAGAGAAAATTTCATTATTATGTGATAGTGATAGTATCTTAAATATTATAAGGAATCTATTTTTTATTCAACGGAAAAATATATTATAGTAAAATATCATTTTTTTTGGGAATTGTAGAAGAAAAAAGTTTGAGTATGCTATAAATTCACTCAATTTACATTTTTGAAAAAAAATTAATTAAGAAGACCAATTTTGATATGTTATAGTTGGAGAAATTCTAAAGAGGTACTGAAAAAAAATGAGTAGTGTTTTTTTTATAAATTTGAAAATATGTGTGGATATATGATCAGTTTCAAATAAAATCTCCATGTGATAGATTTTCAAAAATATAAACATGTAATAGCCACATAGAGTAATTTTTCACAATAAAAGTAATTATTAACCAATAATAATAATTATACATGATGATGAGCAATTATCCACTTAATGAAAAGAGTTATGGATGTAGGAAACTTTTATATAAATTAATCTCCCAGCCTACACATTTAATGACACAATTTTAGTTACAAATTAAATCTATGTGTGTGTATTTATGTAGTGTATTTTATTAAAAAATTTAAGGGATGGAAATTTATGAGATATTATACATGTAATATTTATGTTATTTCTTATACCCACATATGTTTTGTCTATGGTTTTTTACTTCTGAATCATTTGGGATTTTCCACATTACATTAAGATGGTATTTTATTTCTATATGTTTATACTTTATTTTGTCACATTATTATTATAAATGGTTAAAAATATTTTATTTATAGATAAAGTAGTCAACAAAAATATTAGAGAAAAAATAAATATTATTGAAAAAAGAAAAGAGGTTAAACATGGGGATTAACATTCAAATTGTGTTTAAATTATCTGTTATTTTCTATAAAAGTGAGAAATATTTTCTATATAATTCACATTTTTTATATCTAAGTGAAAAAACAAACCACTACAACCCCAAAAAATTATTACAAAGCCACTTTGGGACAAACCTACACTAAGAGGTCACCATCACTAGAATAGAATGACACACATTCACCTAGATTCCATATAATAAAATATAAACAAATAATTTCTCCAAATAAAATCAAAATTGAATTATATAAACTGAATAAATACCACAAAAACACTATATTATCTATAGCCACTAAGTTTTCACCAAAAAATGAATTCCAATAAATTAATTGGCATCACAAAATTGAGTTGATATCGACTAAGAACCCTCCAAAAAAATATTTTCTGGAATCAACTTAGCATCTGAGAAAAAATTCCATGACCGCATGTATATTCTTTAACAAATCAACAACCCAGCCTATATCATATAACATCAAAAAATCAAAACTCCCAATATAGAAACCATAAAAACACCAGCAAAAACATCCCATGTAGTTCCCTAAATATTTTTCATGAAATTCCATTTATATAAATCCCATATATCATAATCACTTCCCATAACATAATTCTTTTAATATATTATTTCTCTTATGTCCATGTTTTCTCACATGTTTATGTTGTAATGTTAAACCCCCTCTAACTCAATGATATTTTTTTATTTATTGTTAACTTTATCTCATGCTTTTCATATGTTTGCCTTTTCCCCTTGAAATGAATAAAAGTATTATTTATAACATAATAGGAAGAATATAATGTGTGGATAATTTGGTGGGATATGTTAAAATAGTATTATATAATAAGATTATTATGTAGGTATTCTCCAAATTCATTAGATATTTGGCTTATTGGAGTTTTTTTATCTTTGTGATGCATTTCATGACTATAAAAATGGTGTAAAATATATGTTTTTCATGCTTGAGTCTTCTTGTTTGGTATTAGAGTGGGGTTTAGTTATTTTTGGGTATTAAGTTAAGAATTATAAGAAAAAAATACTTAAATAAAAATATATTGAAATAATCGTATCATATGATTGAATGAATATGTAATAAAGTAGAATAACATAAGTTTGGGTTTTCATATTCATATGATTTTTTACTCTAGCATTTCAAAGATATTATTGTAAAAATTCCATGTTTACCCTTTTGGTTGTCAGTAAATGGATAAAAATAGAATGAACTTACTAGAAAAAAAAGAGTATGATGGACACTTTGGGGATTGTTTCAACAAAAAACCAAATGGAAAGGGTAATTTTAGGAAAAACATTATGTGTATACTATCTTAGGTTATGAATAATAACATAAACCATGTTAAGATCCCAAAAATAAATAATAATGAGAAAGTCGTTATCAAGTCCTTCATGTGATAGTTCCCAGCATCAATTAGTGAATCCTTTGATCAAATAATTGATGATAAATGGTTAAATATGATAGAAAAGTTATTTTTTGTTTTTCAATAATCATATCATGAAAATTTAATGTGTTTTGTTTAAAATTTTTAAGGTGAGGTGGAAAATTGGTGAAATTTTACAAAGAAAACAAGGAAAAAAGAAAGATATTAACTCTATATAATGGAAAGATTTTTAGAAATTATTTTTTAATAAAAACTTTCCTTGAACTATCCTTATAAAGATTGGTTAGTAATTTATCATGATTAAACAAAAGTAGGGAGAATTTATTGGTTCCTTCGAACAAATTTTAATGAGTCTCGCAAGGTATGTCTCCTATTTTATCATTGATCTAAAAAGAAAAATTGATTATTTCTTACCCCCATATTTCTATAAATAACCTTGGTATCCATGTATACATTGTATGGTGTGAACTAAAGGTGTAAATATATACTATATAATCTCATTATTCTCATAGATTTGGAGTTAAGAAAAGCAAAATAGTTTTTTATCAAAACACAAATGATAAATCACAAGAAGGAAAGATAATTTAACCACATAAATTCTAGAAATGTTGTAGGAATCACCCAAGAAATTACCTTAAATGAATAGAAAGATTTTTTATATATAGAATAGAAGTCCATCTAGCAGAAAATTACTAAAGGAATATGAATAGTCTAATTAATACAATGGAGGAGAAGAAGGTCCCAACTAAGGCACTACGGACACTTAAATGCTTTAAACTTAAATTGTTTAGTCATTAAAAAAAGAAATAAACTAATATATAATGATGAAAATATACATTATAAACCTCAAAAATTAAGGGATCAAGTAAGTAATCATACTATCACCACTCTATATCTGGATTGTGATTTCAAATTAGTGAAAGGTATACTAATTATTCCCTCATGAACTCAAAGGTATTATTTGATTATATTCATTCACATTCATTTATAACATAAAAGTTTATGATTATTGACTCACCCCCTCAAGTAATGGATATTGATTTATTGGTGAAAATACCTAATACTAATTATTTTCTCATGAACTTGAAGGTCTTATTTGATTATATTTCTCCACATTAATTCATATCATGAAAGTTTATGATTATTGACACACCCCCTCAAATAATGGATATAGAGTTATTGGTGAAAACACCCAATGGAGTGATGATTTCTTCCAAATTATATAAATCTTTTATAATTTATGTTTATAAAAATATAGTTTCTAAAAATATATATATTCTTTCCTAAGTATAATTTTATAAAATATTATGCATGGATTTTCTCTCTTAACATAGACCTCATATAAATTGTTTGTATAGGGAAATATCATTTTATATAAAAAAAATCATCCTATGATCAAATATGAATGAAAAGATGATGATAAACTCCCTTAGGAAAATAATAACTTAATATGGGTCTTTATACCAAATAATAAATATTATTTGGATCAAATGGTTAGATATGAGCAAACTATTGAAGACAATATAATTGAATGGTAATATGGTGATGTATTTCATGAATAGTTTCTAGTTTTTTCCTTATAATATGATGTTAAGTTTTCAATTGAACACATACAGTGTTATATACCTATATTTAAGACTGTTTTGATCAACTTAGATGATCTAAATAGCTCTCAAATGCGGATATTTTATCTATATATCATTAATTAAGGGTGAAAGGGGGGATATGCCTAAAATAGCCTTCCATGCAAGATATTGACACTATAAATTAATAGTGATGTCCATTGAATTTATAAATTCCAATTTTCTCTTTATATATTTTATGAAATGACACTTTATATATTAACTAGATAATTTTCTAGTAGTATTTATTCATGATATTCTCATATATTCTAAGATAAGGGAGTAAATCGAATATAATTTCAAGGATTGTGTTGAAAACCAAAGGAAATTTGAAAATATTTGTTATGTTTAGAAAGTGTGAATTTTGGAAACAAAAATTATCCTTTTTGGGTCATATAAAAGGGATAGTATATCCATTAATCCATAAAATATATTGGTGATCAAATAATGTACTATACCAACATTTTTAATAAAGATCCATAGTTTCCTTGGATTAGTCAGATATTATTGATGCTTCGTAAGAAATTTTCATGATTGAAATATTCCCTAACCAAGTTAACAGTGAAGGGGGTATGGTTTATATGGATTAAAGGATGTGAATATAGATTCACGGATCTAAAAATGAGGTGATTCACACCACCATTACTCAAGATACTCTGTGGTATTTAAGGATTGTGATATATAGTGATATATCAAATAAAGTTTTAGGATGTGTCCATATGAAAAATGATAAGGTCATTTCTTATGCTTTGTGTCATTTGAAGACCCATTAGTAAATTTACCAAAGCCATAATCTAAATCTTATGGTGGTAATTTTTTCATTAAATATTTTGATGCATTACCACTATAGAGTAATGTTAATATATATATTGATCCTAAGATCTTAAAGTATATAATCACACATAAGCAGTCGACATGTTCTAAAACATATTGTTAGAGTTAATCAAGGATTATGATTACTCAAAACATTACTATTCTATGAATACAATAATTTTTGGTGATACCTTAAGTAGAAAAAATCATTCTAACTTATCTATGATGAGTATTTAAAGTGACCTAATAATCATTTATAAACAAAGGATGGACATGAAAATCATAAGTAATGAAATTAAATCTTAACTATTTCTAATTATTTCAAAATTATCCATCAATTTAGAGATCAAGGAATCTCATAAGGATGATATATATATTCAAATTAATATAGAAAATTTTATAGAGTTTAAACTTGAAAAATAAAGAGGTCTAAGATTTGGAACCCAGATATGTGTATCATCTATGAAAAAACTAAATAAGGTGATTTTAGATGATGCATACATCTCATCATTCTCCATTAACTATAGAATCAAAATTATGTATATATATCTTAAAGATAACTTTTGGTGGGAAAACATGAAGTGGGATATTTTAATTTATATATCTCAATAATTATTCTTCTAGAAATCTAACGTCAAATATAAAAATTTTAAGATTATGATGTTACCATTACCAACTACCAAATAGAAATGAGAGCACATAATCATGAATTTCATCATATATCCTCTCAATATCTATAAAGGAAATAATGTTATCTATATTGTGGTGGGTAAATTTAAAAATTGACACACTTCATTTCCATCTCAATAATTTTCTAAGATATACATAAAGTAATTTGAAAGGATTCATGGAGTAATACATTCAATTGAATCTAATCAAACTCCAAGGTTCACGTAAAATTTCTAGAGAAGCATTAATTAATCATTGGATATATAACGTAATATTAACACAACTTATCATCCTTAAACTGATGGCTATCTAAAAGGACCATTCTGATATTGAAATATATGATAAGTTCCAACTCTATAGATTTTATCAGAGGTTAGGATCAATATATTCCTCTATTTTAGTACACATAAAATAATATTTTACAATCAATTTTTCAATTGTAACCATATGAGTCTTTGTATAAGAAGATATTAAAAACTCTAAAATGATGGGATGAACTTAGATAGAGGAAGTTATGGAGATCTTATCTTCATTATAAAATGATAGAGAAGGATAAAACCATTAAATGATATATAAAATAAATGAAAAGTTGATAGAATAGTATTTTAGATGATATTAAAAGTGATCTAGAGTATGGGGATGGTGATAAATTATTCCTTTGAATATCACAATGGAAGATGGTTATGATATTCAAAAAGAATGGTAAGTTTATCCCAAGATACATTTGTCCCTTTGAGATTATTGATCACATGGGGATTATAACTTAACATCGATCCCTCCAACCAAACCTCTCACAAGTGCATGAAATGTTCTTTATATTGTTTTTTAGGAATAAGAAAATATATCCATCACATGTACTAAAGAGGGAGGTTATACAACTAGAACATTATCTCTCTTATGAGGAACAGTTAGTGGAGATCTCATATCATAGATAAAATGTACTATGAAATAACACTACCCATCTTGTAAAAGTATTGTGAATAAATAATATGATTGATTAATTGGAATGGGAAACCAAATATGTAATGAGAAAAAATTACCCTCATCTATTTTAACCTAAGTAATGAATTTTCAATGGTGGAATTTTTGTAAGGGGGGTAATGTAATGCCCCAAATTTTTAGAATAAAATTTCCTTTAAAAAAGACTCATGTGTGTGATAGTTTGTCTTACATACAAAAACAAAGTAATATGAATAATGAATTATTCCATTAAGTTAAAATACTATAGTGGAATTAAATTCATAAGATATCTAAATGAAATATAATAATAAAAATTATAGAATGAACAAAACCAAAAGTAATAAAAAAATACAAGATTGAAATATTAATCATTTTTATCTCCTTTAAAGATTATACTGCTAATGATAACAATATAAATAATGAAACATGTTATAAATATAATAAATATATTTAGAAGTGAAATGATGGAATGATATGAATGAGTTTAGATAAATATCTACGGAAATGTTTAGGAATGAAACACAATCATTATATGATCGTTGGGAATTTATGGTTATTGGACATATATGACTATTAGGCATATATAATAGTTATTAATATATGACTATTGGGCATATATAATAGTTATTCATATATGACCATTGGATACCATTGTGATTAATGGAATCAACAATATTATAAAATGATATTTGATACTTGAATAAATTAATTATGATAAGTGGTTTTTATGATATAATCATTGATATAGAATGTATAAATAGAAGTAATTATGTTATGAAATTTTTATAGAAATAGATAAGTCAATCCATCCAGTAATAGAATCATTTCATATAAGTTCTAATTTTATAAAATTTGGAAGGAGGTATAATCAATAGGATTTTCTCTTGACCAATCCCAAATTTAATTTCAAAAAGTATGGATTGACTGAAATTTTCTGCATAAGATGTTCTAGCTTGTGGAAATCACTACAAGGATTATATTTTCTTAATCACCACCGACTATCACTACCATTACTTATATCACCCTTAAGGATTGTGTGAATTTATCGAGGTGGGGCTTTAAATGGACATTAATATGATATGAACATGTAATTATTAATCTAATAAATGAAATTTTAAAAATATATTTTTCAATTATTCGTATTATTATGTGTTTTTTTATTTTTGTAATTTTATTAAATTTATTACTTTAAAATATTATTTCTAATTTAATAAATTTTTTAAATTAAAAGAATGGTTTTATTAAAAAATATTTTATTAAGTTAAGATTATGGTTAAATAATTAATTTTAATGAAATAGGAATAAAATGATTTAGTTTTAAAAAAGTAATATTTTTCAAAACAAAATCATATGTTGTTTGTTTTTATTTAATTGGTCACTATTAAATAGTTATTTTAATTAATTTTTTGTTTATATATATATATAATTATTATTCGCCCAATTATTATTCGTTGGAAGAAATAAGAATAAATGGATTTTTATTCTTAAAAATATATTTTTCTAAAAAAATGTTTTTATGAGTTATGAATTTCTAGTTTAAAATAATTTTTATACGTTTTATAAATTTCATTTTATAAAATATATTTCATATTTTGAACTATCATGTCAAAATTATGTAACGAAATCTATTTCATTTTGTGGAAAAATAAATAAATTACTGAGGAAAATGTGAGTTACCACGATAAATGATAAAGTGGGGTAAAAGGGTTAAAATAACTGGTAAAGTCATAAAATAGCATAAAAATTGTCTCTAAATGCATGTATTATGGAATTCTCAGCCTTGACTCACGCCTTTTACATTATTTAACTACTTTCCACGATAAATTACTTTTCTTTTTCATCAAGGGATGGGTATTTATAAAAATTACACTTAAACTCGTATATAAAAGGAACCCTCTTATAACCACATAAAACCAAAACTATCCTTTAATTTCCTCTTTAATCCAAACCAAATTATATTCCTAATAATTAAATTCCACATTGGGTATCTTATATTCATAAAAAAGGATTTTTGTAATCGATTATTTCTAAGAGTGCCTTTAAGAGAAGATTTGTTTCTTTAACGTAATGTTAGAGTAATTCCCTATAACCAACTAATATGTGTATTTGATTACCAAAATATTCATGTTGTAAAAAATTAATTAATATCTTATTAGTTCTTGATCGTTATTTTATGTCACAATGAATGTGATAATTTCCTAAGGGTACTTATCACACTGAAAGGTCATAGAAGCTCCCTGCTATGATGAGAACCTATAATTGCTATGATAGTATTATTAAATATATTTTATATAGCCAGATGATATAATTTTTTGGGACACATGTGATAAAGGATATCAGGGGGGAGAATCAAAGGACTTTGATAAAAAATCTCACATTATACACCTTTGGTAATCTCAATAATAGAGATTATGAGTACATGATCCACTAGTAGAAAATCAACATTTATTGATGTCATTGGATTTTTATATCTAATGATATGTGTAATTATCTTTATACTTTATGATTATTATTAATTCATATCATGATTCATGAAATTTGATATATTTATAAAACTTGTGATGCAATAATATCTTGATGAGTTAGGATTCTTTAAGTTTGTTGCGTGTGATATTCTATTAATGAATGATGTGAGAATGGATTTTCCCCTTATATTATTTCATGTAAGTTGATATCTCAAGTCCTTTGATAGAAGTGGAAATACCTAACTAAGTACATTTCCATGGTATTCAACTGGAAGATTAATTTCCAAAACTTCAAATAAATATATATTGATCACATAGGTTGATTACACCAATATGAAACCTTATTGATTAGAGATATCGTGACAAAAGAATTATATTACATAGTGTCTATTTGTTTGTGGTTGTTATCATTACAGTGTTTAACATTTTTCTTTAGGGGTGCCTTGGAATGTTTCTAGATCTCCAACTTGGAATTTAGGTGGTTCTACTTAATTCCACTAAGAAAGGGAAATAGTGGATTACACACCAACTATATTTGGGATCTAGGTCAAATTTTAAATGAATTTAACCTATTTGACTAAATATTGTTCTCATACATGGTTTAATAATTGTACATGTATGGATGATTATACATAATCAGTCATCGTTTATTTGATATAATATTATGTCAATTGAATATTAAATAAATATTTATTCTCTAGGTAATTATTAATTATGAGAATATATAATATTTAATTATTCTGGTTTATTCACAATGTAAAAAATATTTACTTATTTGGTTATGTGAATATTAAATAAATATTTATTCATTGTTTTTGTGAAAATAATATTTATTTATTTATCATAAAATTATAGAGGGATATTTATTTAATTAAATAAATAGTCTTTATTCAAGGTCTAATAAATATTGGGAAGGATTGGCAGACCGAGTTTAGCGGTCTCATGAGAAATGATATATTAAATACTATTTGAATAAATATTGATTTATATATTTTAAAAAATATTTATTTAACCGTGATCCTAGCACATTTCATGTAATTATGATTATTATTATTATTATTATTATAGCATGGGGTTCATCGGGGATAAAGAACATAATAAGGGATCATGTGAAATTATTATTTTCTAACCATAGACCTATTTAAATCTAATGATAACATTTATAACCCAAATATTTATTATGCATGATGATATCCTAGAGAGTCCTCTTAATCCCTAAAAATATCCCCTCCTAGAATTCTCTCTTGAATGAGGAGTGATCCTCCTCTACCACCATCTCAAGTCAAGAGAGAGACGAATCAATTCCTTCTCACATCTAATGATTTTATTTTAATTAATGATTTAAAATTCATGTGTGATAATTTACTATGCTTGAACCTGATTATTTCTATGGTGATTTTTAGAGGTTTTCAGATCATGTGTGGATCACAACTAGAGGGATTCAACCCTTGAATTCTCTCTACATAACTATGGTACAACAAAAAGTAGTTAAATAATTAACCAATGAAGAAAGAAATTAAACTAAAGGTATTTCCATATATAAATTAATTAATTTTAAATTATATATGGTGATACTTTCTTCTTAGTTCTGGTGTAATAGTTAATTAATATTTGATTGTATTCTATAGTTCATGAAGTCATTCTTCATGTATATATCATATTATTCATTTCTTATGATAAAAATCTAAGTTGAATATGGATTGAAGGAACTTTTATTGTATCTAGAACCTTCAAGTGGTGTTAGAATTGTCACATAATTAATTTATAATTATTTATTAATCATTTATCAATAATATTCATTTATAGTAAGTTTTAATTTGTGGATTATTTGTTCTTTAAATATTAACATTGAAATCTTGTATTATCCCTCTTCTTTCTCACTCATTTAACCAAGAAAACATTTAAAATACCTGAAGATCATTAGAATATTACATATGGTGGTGCCACAGTTTCTGGTTTGATAACACAACACTACACGGTGTGTTGCATAATGTAAAATTCCATGTACCCATGTACACTACACTGTGATGAACCATGATAAATCTAGGTTTTTTTTAGTAAATACACAAATAGTGTATGAAATACACAATATATATTGATAAAACCAAGTTGGAAAATGGTTTTATAGACTACAAACCATGTATCCCACACATTTTAATAGCATGAAACATGGGGTCAAATATATGTCATGAATTTATTACACAACATGGGGAATGATAAAACATGAAACAAAAAATACACAAGGCATGTAACGGGTGTACACAATATGTATTTTTTACATTTTTGCTGCCAGTAAACATACCTAGTTCCTAGGAATGTGTTGGAAACATTGGTCGAAGATGTTATATGGCAGGTATCCCTAATACACATCGCATAAACCATTATACCTTGTGTGATTAATTTTTCATGAAAATAAAATTACTGGTATAATTAAACCTAATAAACATGATTCCATATTTAATTTATTGAAATAAAACACTATGTTATAGGATTATTAATTATATATTAAATTAATTTGTATGTTAAATAATGAACTGGATGTTTTGATTGGTATTTACTCATATTTTACACTTATTATGTTAATATCATTACATATTGTGTAGTTTATATGTTTTTTGTGTCATTTATTGATATCACACACATTTTAATTTTGTTTTATGTAAAATATACTTGATTCCATGTGAATACATAGTTTAAGGACCATTATGGGTATTTTGGATGGGTACATTCCATTTCCTCCATGTACGCATGTGTACTTTATTAATATTAAATAAAATTAAGTTGTTTAACTTGTTTAAAATTATAGATGATGAAAATTTCCAAGAAATTTTCGATGAAATTATGGTAAATTGAATAAATTTATTAATCAGATAATTAATTGGATTCATTTGTGGAGTTTTATCTTAATTAAATAAGGAATTTTAGTGAACTCTAGCTCTATTGAAAATATATATTTCTTTCATGTGTCTGGATCATCATGAGTTTATACTAGACCTATGTATGTTAATGGTTTATTTAATTTATTATTGTTAAATTAAATGATAGCCTACACATCATCCCCTCCTCCCATTATGTAAGGGTCTATGTCCTAGTACTTTTTTTATGTAAATACCTTAACCAATCCTTTGGTTCCCCTCAATTGTGAGTGAGAAATTCTTATTTAATGAATGTATGACCCAATAAATAATAGGTGGTTAAAGTTAGAATCTAAGAAGAAACCAATCTTTAAGATACATAGGTGTATGGATGGGATTCTATTTCATGAACCCAATTATGGTTTAAGGTATTTTTCCTAAGTCTGTGGTTTATTTTATAATCTTATTGATAAACTAACCCTTAGAAAAGATCATTATCATTCAAATTTTACTGTTCTATTTTTTTAAAGTTTCATACATAATTTATTTATGGATGATTTTTTATTATCGCATAAATTAATGAATTATCAAGCATGTATGATGGAATTAAAATAAATTGGATTATGTGTAAATTTTATCTATAAACGGTTAATCACTTAAGTAAAATCAACTTTATATTAACAAGTGTGAAATAAAATAAAATGGGAAATTTGTGTATAAAAATTTTAAATCCTTAAATCAAAATATTAAGTTAGTATCAAATTCCATTGATAAATTTAAAATAATATCATAGTTCAAATTGCTTGTCTATCAATTATAAAGGTGTTTCCAATTATCGGGAACTTTTAAGTGATTTTAGGGGTCGAATTGACTTAGTTTGCATCAAGGATTGACTTCTGAAGTATGAAATAGTGTAATTAAGTGGAAATTGTTTTGGAAATATTGGTCCAAGATTTTGAGATTGGGTAGTCCGCTCAACAGATCAAGGATTTGTGAGTTAAAGAATTTGGAAATTCATGCCTACCTTAAACCCTTAAAATAGATTTTCAAGACAAATTATCGGTTATTAGAATGGGAATATAGATCTTTTCCACTAGAATATCCATATAATAGGGTATGATGAAACAAATGGTGAGGGTATTGAGTTTTGATAAAATAATGAGATACTAATAAATTGATAAATGAATTTATTACATAATATCTTTTGGTGATCGTGATAAAAACTAAAATCTATTTCAATTAATTAAGAATATAGAAAGAAAAATCAATATAACATTGTGATCATTGGGAAAAATATTCCTTCCTCAATAGAATATAATTCTAAGTGTATTATAGTTTCTTATTCACTGAAATACTATAATAAAATTAATATATTATTCTAAAATCCCCTATACATGTTCAACCACCTCACCAAGAAAGCAAAGGAGAAAATATTTCCGATATAAGGTATATGGGTATTCTCCTACTATCTATTTTTTTATGATATAAATTATAAATTGATAACTAATAATTAAATATAAGGACATGGATGATTATACCATGACATCTCATCTCTTATATATAGAAATGAGAAAGTGAGGCTTTTGATAAATGATATTGTCACTACACTATACAAGTGTAAGATAGAAGATGGTATGTAGTTATTGATCCTTCCATCAATATACTGAAGTACATTGAACAATTACAAATGTTTGAGATTTCATATGGATAAGAAGTTATTCATTAATCTGATATTATCATCCTTATCATCTAGGTTCCTCCTATTAATATAGTATTATGAGATGAATAGTGTACATGAATGGATTATGAATCTTTTGAATAAACTACACCAGTAAAATAATGGTTGTTGGGAACTCAATTTTAAAACAATTATAATGAACAACATAAAATAAAAGTTTTAAAATTACATGACTATTTTCTTGTAAATAGTTCCTATGAAATTTATTTCAATGAGACAAAATATTTTAGAGCAGTGAAAAAAATCTATTTTCTTCACATATAGATAGGAATATCATTTTATAAAATTTATATAAATTAATGAATGTTCTAGGAGTTGCATCTTCATAAAATATATTCATCATATAATTTAATGTTTCTATTTTACTTATTATGTATTAAATACTAAGTTTTATTTAAATACTAAAACCAAGAAAAAAATATTTTAAGAAGTAAGAGTTGTTCTCTTAGGTGCTGAAGAAGGGTGATTCATATATTAGTCGTGAGAAGAACATAACTTCAAGAAGTGAGGCTGAAATCTTCTAGAGGCTAAAAGGGGTGATTCCAATTTCATTATCTGTAATTTAAAAACTTTTTATTTCTGATAAGATTTATTCAAGATAAAATTTTATTTTATATTACTTAGATATTTATCCTAGTGTTCTGTTGGACATAAAAAAACATTATTTATTTTAAAATTAATGTTTTTTTGGTATTATAAACCTAATTAATAGTTAATTATTTCTTAAATCACATATATCTAAAAAGTAAACCATGATGAAATATGAAATATAATAATCATTCCCATTTGTATCATGAAAATTATTTATTAAGTATAACTGATAATAGTTAACAAGTTTATATCCTGAAGAGTATTTCATCTCTTTGAGATAAAACACTATGTATACTAATAAAATAAATTGTCATATTTTAGAAAAAGAAACCTATATAAATAAATTTATACCATAAGTATTTTTGGGTTAGTTCAACTACATAGAATATACTATTACAAGGTGATTCTTGAGGTAAATTTATATGCTTCATTCAATTACTTTAAGAAATTTTAGTAATGAAATTAATGAATTCACTTGGTAAAAGATATAGGATCCTTCAGGTCAGTATGTCAAAATATATCCTAAACAAGTATTAATCAATCATTAAATGTATATTGAAGGTTTTTTTACCATATTAACTTCATAGAGATGATGGATGTGCAAGGTAAATCGATGATGCATCTTATAAATATTAAAAGTCTTCTGTTATTCATTTCTAGAATTTTTTTGAAAAATATAAGTGTAACAAATATCAATATGAAAACTATATTGAGTATTGGAATTCATAAAACTTATGATATTATGGGAGTCCATTATTTCGTAGCCTAATAATTTTTTATTAAAATTATTTTTTAAGTGTATTTAACTTCAAATTTACATCAAAGGAAATACAAATTACATCATAGTTAATTATATATATCTATTGAGGATATTAATATTCCCAAGACAAAAAAAATATAAATCATACCTACTAAATTTCAATGTTGTAATTACATCTCTTATGTGATAGTGGTAGTGATAAAGAAATTTGTTGAATCTTGGATCTAGATCCATATGTTGTTATAAGACCAAGTTTTCTCTATATGTTTTTGTAGGAGTAATTATCCTAGACAAACATACTATGTAGGAAAGTTAAAACAATAGTGATGGTTTTATATTCACCATGGTGGGTAATATATATTCCCATAAAAATAGTAAGTGGAATCCTAGATATGATTGACATGTTCACATGAAATCTAAGATATATATCATGCAAAAAAATATAGTTCCTTATTTTGGTAGTTTATCCAGTGATGTAAATCCATTGGAAGGAATTCCATAAAAACCATACATGGATATTCCATTTTGTACCAATTAATAATAGATGACTAGAAAAGGGTTTTTAATATCTAGAAAGAATCTATTATAATACTTTATCAGTAATCATTATGAAAAATTCCATTCAAATTTACTTTTTATTATTTTTCTAAAATCATTTTATGGGGTATTGGATGCCAAGACTATGCTTCTTAAAGGAAAAGTTATGAGAGATATTTATATCTCACAACCAAAAAGGATTATTACATAAATAAATTCCAATATTATATATAAATTTAAAGGATCCATTTATGGATTGAAACATGTATAATGGTGATAAGATAGTCATTTTAAATGAATGTGTTCTCAGGAGTCAATAAGAGATTGATGGGAGCGCTATACCTTTAAAGTAAAAAATATTTGACAAAATATATAATAAATATGATTAGTATTATGTTTAATTAAGGCTAATGTAAATTTATCCACTAAGACTTAAGTATCAACCCAAGTTCTAGGGAACAATATATTATACCATAGAAAAAAGGGGAATCATAATCCATGTTATATTACACAATTGACACGTATTGAAAAATACAAGATGGAATAATTTAATTGAATTTTTCCAATGAAACTTTTTATTTTTTTTTATATGTATATACTATATATTTTTAAGAGTACATTGGTGGTATATCTTAAATTCCATGATATATACACATGTTTGATATTATTGTGCATAAAGAAAATAATGAAAATATAAAACTAGAATAGGGTAATTGCATAGGCTAGAAGTCAAGAACTATTTGATAGTGATTGAGGAAAAACTAGACGAGTTCCTAAATATTTTAGAATTGGTAGTACTAGTTTTTTAGGGGATAGAAAACTAGTATTATTGAGATTAGTTAGTCTACTGTAGTGGTAAGTGTTATGAAATATATAAGGGTTAAGTGAGTTAAAACTAGTAGTTTCAATATCTATATTAGATATAGTATGTTGTGGCTTCCAATATAGCTTAAGAAGCAATTTTTTCAATGATTTGATCCATAATTTTGGGTTATACCTAGGTAGTAAACTTCAATCATAACATGATGAATTTTAAGTGTTGTATTATCTAAGATATCAAGGATGAAATAGAACAAAAGGATCGTACTTGGTGATATAATATATTGTAGTATTTTCTCAAAGATATGGGTTCATAGTTAGAAGATTAGCCACAAGTAGAATGGTGGGATCAGAAACTATATGCATATCTTGGAAGAAGAATTATTATCATGTGAATATAACAATTTCTGTTATTAATAGTTGGCTCTAGTGAAAGTGGTAACCTATTGGAGTTAGTGCCCTAGAGCCAACTACTATGTAAATTTGATTATTGTAATATTTATGGTATTGAAGATTAATTATAATCTTATCACGTCTTGATTATTCTTTAACATGAAAATGATTATTATAATGTCCTAAGGGTACTTGTCACATCGAAATCTCATAGCAATTCCCCACTATGATGGGAACCTATAAATTTTATGATAGTATTATTAAATATATGTTTAATATCTATATAATATCATTTAATGATAGAAAAATGATATATGTTATCAAGGGTGGATACTCATAGTACTTTGAGACATTATCTCATGGTATTCGCTCGTGGATATCTCAATAATGAAGACTTTGAGAACTGGACCCACTTGTAGAAAATCCACATTTATATGTGTCATTGGATTTTTTTGTCTCTATATGGGTATTATGGTGTTTATACTTTAATATTATTATTAATGTATATCATGATTCATGTACATTGATATATTTATGAATACCATGATGACATATTCTTATAGTGATGTAAGACGCATTAGGTGTGTCACAAGTGATTTTGTATTAATAAGTAATACAAAAAGGATTTTTCTCTTTTTGTTCATTAAAGTAAGTTGATATCTCATTCCTTTTTATGGAAATAGAACTACTTTACTAATTCCATGTCTATAGAATTATATCAGTAGGTTTGATTTTGGAAATTCAAAGAAAGAGACATTGAGTACATAGGTTGATCACACGAGTCTGCAACCTGCTTGATTAGAGATATCAGAAAGAGAGAGTAGATTACATTGTGTACAATTGTATATGTTCATTATTATTATAGAATTTAACTTCTTTCTATGTGGGTGTCTTGACATGTTATTAGATGTTATCTTTTTAATTTTGGTTGTTCGACTTAATTCCACAGAGAAAGGGGCCTAGAGGATCTCATACCAAGTGTATTTAGAACCTTAGTTAAATTGTATATAAATTTAACATGCTGAATAAAATAATAACATTATTATTATGAATAATTATTATATGTGTAATAATAAAATATAAATTAATTTTTTAAGTAATTTAATTAAATATATTGTTATAAAATATATTATTAATAAACCTACATGGATTATTCATGAGGTTTTAGAATGTACAACCAATAAAGAATCTATAGTTAGGATTTTTCATAACTCAATATAGTTTCATTGAGTCATAATATTCATTAATTATATGTGTAATTTTATTTTATTTATAACCTCTATCTATCTCATTTTTTATTTATATTTCTATCTATTTAAATTATATTTCTATATTAAAATATTCTTCTTTTAATAATTCCTTAATTTATAAAAATATAGTATTGTTAAGAATAATTCGCATCCTTTTTATTGGTAATTTCTACTCCATGTCCATATTATTTATTAACAAAAAAATTATTTTCTTATTTTAAAATATAAATAGATATTCACTTATATACTATTTTTTTTAATTTTATCTCTATTCAAAATGAAATTTTATAATTCTTCTATTGATGTGAGTTTTCTTTAAAATTGTTTAAAAATATCAAAAAAGATATTATTTACACCTTCATATATGTTGTGTCATCCACTCAACATTTATTTATCTTTTTCTTTATTTATTTTCAAAGGATTAGTTATTTTAAAATTATTAAATTAATAAAAATTAAAAAACTCGTGTCATATTTTTTTGAAAATGATTTTAAAGTAACTTTCAACAACATTTTTATAATAATGTTATTAAAATGTAAAGAAAATTATTTGCACGATTTGTATTCCATTTTTTATCTATCTATAAAATATCCATCAACTTTGGAATCAATATTCATGTATCACTCTCTAAATTTTTCTTATGATATGTATCGTTTGGTTTATTGGATTTTGTGTATCTTTAGATATTATTTATGATTTCTCTTTATGTGATATGAAAATATTTCTTAACCCATTTTTTATCTTTGGTCAATCAAGTTATTATTTATTATAAAATTCATGTGGTACACATAGGTATGGTTTATCACTAGGTGATGGGTGGTCCCAGGGTTATATTGTTGTATAATGCATTTGGTAAAGAATTATATCTCTTGAGATTATCGAAAACTATAAGTAGTAATGCTCGATACACTATGGGATGTTGGTAGTGAAGCTCTCTCCACTGCATTATGGGACACTGGTATAGATAACGGATACACTATGTTTTGATGTTACTAGTGGTTAATCTTG
Organism: Viscum album; assembly: GCA_963277665.1. Taxonomy (NCBI): domain Eukaryota; kingdom Viridiplantae; phylum Streptophyta; class Magnoliopsida; order Santalales; family Viscaceae; genus Viscum; species Viscum album. Next base: position 1,316,971,215 of record OY728136.1, on the reverse strand, counting down.
ATGTATATTAAGATTTTTTATTCTTATCTTTGATTTGTATTCCTAATTTATTCTTCCAGGGATCATAATTATTATCTTAGGTTCTCACATTCATATTCAATGATACATGTTATGTTTTGAGGATGAACCTTTTATGGTTCTACATTATTATGACAAGATCAAAAATTATAATATCATATAACATGATCACTTCCCATGACCTTATTCAATGAATCAAGTATTTATCCCATGTTCATGTTTTCTCACTTGTTTATGACCTTATGTTAAATTACTAATTCATATGTTTTTACCTTACTAAGAATTTGAGTTCTCAATTTCTATATATTTCTATTTTCCCTTGGAAATAATTAAAAGCATTATATATGAAATATCTCAAAGCATATCATGTGTAGAAAATTTTATATTAGAATTTGAAGCATTATTGTGTAATAATATAATTATATAGTTAATATATAATAAAATAAACTTTTAGGTTTTGAGAGTGTATTTTGAGATTCCTTAGACCCAAACTTTTGGATATGTTGCTAAATGTACATGCGTTTTAATTCATTACATGAATTAGAAAAAACTCCCAAGATCTAAAATTCTGTGTATTTGGGAACTGTGTGAATTTTTCAAGTAAACACATTATACAAAACACATTCCTTATAGAAGGATTATCCACTCATGTAATTTAACTTACATGTATCCATTTGATTTTGATTCTTATGAAAATGTGGAAACATAAGAAAAGGGTTACCTACAAATCCCAATAATAGATAAACAATGAAAACGGAGAATAAATTAATGTCATTGATTAGAAATTAGGCATAATATAATAACATGAAAATAAGAAAAAGATTTATAATAATTAATAATCATGAGACATGTGATATCAATCTTTATCAAATGAACCATTAAAAAGTCATAATAAGTAATATGAAAAATATATCAGTATCTTGGAACATCAAACATTCATAATGGAATTACCTATATAAATAATTCTCATATCTATTATGAGTGACCTATAACTGGTAATATTTTTAATCTATTAGAAGTTACATAACTATGTTGTATCTTATGAGTAAATTCCATCCAGTTAATTTTGTCTCATTACCCAATGCATTGAAGCGATATCAGGGTTCACCCTTCATATGTCTTAATTCATGTGATCCACATAATGGAAACATTCATAAATATATCAAAAATCATATAATGATAAAACTACTAGACATTAAAAGGTTATTTGATGAAATTTGATAACTTTATAGGTAAATACCCATCAATTAACATTATGAAGTCTATGGTATTTACAACATCGATATAAAATTTTAAATGATTTAGTCAATAACTTTCCTTTTCAATAAATGTATGGGTATCTGGGTAAATTTCACTCAATTAGAAGAATTATGCAAGTTTATTTACATGGAATGGTATTAGAATAAAATATTTGATTACACATATCTGATGATAAGCTAAGACAAAGGTAGAGATGCATCATTCTCTATAGAGATCATAATTTAACCAAAAAAATTATACATAGGGACATAGACATGTATAAGAATGGTTAAATAAATGAGAAGGATGGATACTGATATATAACATGATATTTGGTTATAAATTGGGTGTGAATAAAACCATTTAAATGGATTAATGTGTCTATCTTGGTGAATATCCAAAAATCAACTTTGGAAACTATAGAATGTTCATAATAAAAAAGGGTGGTGACATAATTGAAGGAATGATTACATGAAGTGGTGGAGGTTAAATTCATGAAATATAGATATAAATTGAATTCAAATATCAATCCATATATTTTTATCCTTTATTATGGCTCATAAAGTGCATGTGAATTATCCAAAGAAAATCACTCAGGAGTGTCAAACCCGGTGTGCAGTAAGACTGACTATCATACACAAAGTGAATATAGTGTCAAATCACAATGTTCTATTTTTATTTTTAATACCCCTAGGTATAGTTATGTTAGATCCACATCCATATTTAGTATCCATTCAAGGATGTAATTTATTGGAAAACCAAAAATGCTTTTCTTTACTAAAATTTATGATGGTTTGATGGCTATATGAAAGATTGAGAATTATAACAGATTGTGAAGGTATTAAATTTATATAAAATAGTGATATATAATTAATAAAATAATAAGTAAATTATATCAATTAAACAAAATAAAATTTCGTATTTAAATGATAAATAATTTAAAAGGTCTTTCAAAATAGTCATAAAATAGGGGTGAGGAACCCTTATTTTGGTAGAGTAACGACTTAGGAAAAAGCTAAAATAAGAGGTAAATGAAGTATCTCATTAATAATAAATATCATTCACAGTAAATAGGGTAATGAAAATAACTATAAAACCTAATAAATTGATAATAAAATTCTTATAAAAAATAAGAACTCAAATAAAAAAATGGAGGAAAAGTTCCCTTACCATTGTATGATGCTTCTTCAATCTAGAGAGGGACAGCTTATAACCGTGGAACAATCTTGGAGAGAATTTTGATAGATTTATTGTGAGATAAATCATTATTAAATTATTTGGTGTGGAAAGTGAGAATGGGATGGTAGTATTTATACTTGTGGAGGGTGGTTTTAAGTGACTAAATAATTATTATTTTGTATTTAAGGAAAACCACTTTTGGGTGGCATTAATTCCAAATAATTTGGTTGATAATTATTGTTGAAATTTTAGTTTAAGTATTTTAAATACCTAAACTACACAAATAAAGTTTTAAATTTTAGTTGTCTTATGTTTTTACATTTTAACTTTAACCTTTTACATTATTTTACCTATATTGTAGTAACCCTTTTTTACCATGGTAAATTTATTTGCTTAAAAAAGAAATTGAAAATATTAAATAATATGAACTATATAATTATAAATATTCAATCTATTTTTTTTATTTAATTTATAAAAGTGATAAAAATTAATTCTAATATGATACATATATAACTCATAAAAAACAATTTTCTTTAGAAAAGATAAAATCATGGTTTTAAAGAGCTAACCATGTGTATCTAAATGTAATTTATTTTGTACTACGTTATTAATTACCTAAATTTGATCAATAAGAAGTAATAATAAATTTTAAATCATGATAATATCATCATTATATCATAATATTTATTTTGTTTCATAATAAAATGTTATTTTCACTTTTCTCCCACAAAATCAACTTTTTAAGAAAATTACCATAAATTCACCCTAAGATAATTTTGATTTCGTTAATCAAAATATTATATTTATTTTATCAAAATAATACTCTAAATATGATAATTTTGTCTTTTAAATAAAAAACCTTATTACTTAAAAACTAATATTTTTTATGACACAACTAACTTTTTGATCACTATAAAAATTACGTAGGACTTTGTTGATTTCTATTATAATATAAAAGTGATTTATAAGATAGTTTCATGAAAATAAAATTTTTTAAAAAAATAAAAATTTATCATAAAACAAAATTAAAATGTAATTTAAATATTTATATTGTTACTAAAATTACTTTTATAAAACAATCACAATAGTCAATTTACTATGATAAAGATAATAATAATGACCAACTATATTATTAATTAATTATCATAATTAACATTGATTCTATTGGATAACATTCCTCATACTAAAAAAACATATTTTCCTATAAATACACTATTGTTCTCTCTTCCTAACTCACCACTATGATTGAAAATGTTCTTACACATCCTTTGATAATGTCTATAATTTTCTTAATGATTCCATTCTTTTTAATGATATTTATAGAAGGGGTGATATTCTTTGGAGATTTCAAGCCTATGGAGTTTGATTTAGCAACTGTAGTATTATTTAATGTTTATAGCCTTTTAATATAAATATATGTATTATTCGTTATCTATGTGTGATGTGTAAAGTAATTTAAAATAATTTCTAGTTGTTTCTATTTTAAAATAGTCATTTTAAAATAGTAAATACTTCCATAAATAACATAAAGAAATTTTTTGGTCCATTCATTATTTCTCCCTCAAAGAAATTTTTTACTTGTAATTTTAATTATTGTATACCACTTACTAAACCCAAATTTTGACTTAAATTTTATCTATATAAAGGACAAATTATGATACCATAGGATATTTTAATCTTATGGGGTCATACTAGTTATAATTAACCAATTTCTCTTAACAAAAAGAATATATTTGGTAAGAATATATTACCAAATATTTTGAATCCTAATTTACAAAAACAATTAAGCTCTTCTATGATATCAAATTATATTCCCCATACCTACACTTATGGTCTGGTGCTAAACATAAATACTTTTTAAAATATCACATGAATTACAACAAACTCTCATGAATTTAATGTTTAGTATGTCGGGGAACTAGGTGAATTTACAACTAAACTCATAGTACAAAACACATTTCTTCCATAGGATTATAAACTCATGTAATTTTCCTTATATGTATCACTTTTATTAATATTCTGGGGGAAATATAGAAATATAAAAAAAAGGTGAGCTATAAATCCTAATAAGGGATAAATAATCAAACTTGAGAATAAATGAATGTCATGGGATAAGCATGATGAATAATATAAGAACATGGACATAATTAAAAATTTTATAAAAAAATAATAGTCATGATCCATGTGATATCAATATTCAAGAAAGGAGCCATTAAAAATTTATAGAAATCCTAAAGAAAAATGTGTTAGTATCTTGTAACATAAAACATTCATGGTGTAATTATATATCTAGATAATTTTAATATCTATTAGGAGTATCCTATAATTGTTAAACTTTATATTCTCTTAGGATTAGCATTACTCTATATCCTCTTGGGACTAACTTCCATCTAATAAACATGGTCTCATTACTTAATGGATTGAAGTGCTATCATGGTTCCCATTTCATATATCTTAATTCATGTAATCCATATAAGGTAAACATTCATAAATCCATCAGTAATCATAAAATTATAAACCTATCAGAAATTAAATGGGTATTAAATGAAATTTTATAACTTTCTAGGTAAATACCCATCGATCAACATTATAAAGTCTAACGTATTTACACAGTATAGATAAAAGGTTATATGGTCAAGTAAGTGATTTCCCTAGTAAATTTATTTATGGGAATATAAGTGAATACCCTTTAATCATATAAAGCATGCAAGGATATTTACCTAGAAAGGTATTGTAATAAAATATTTGATTACACATAGTTGACAATAAGGAAAGACAAATGCAGTGATGGGTCATTCTCTATAGAGGTCATAACATGGACAGGTGTAAGAAAGGTAAAAAAATGATAAGGATAGAGACTCATAGAAAAAATGATCATTGGTTACAGATTGGCTGGGAAAGAAACAACTTCAATGGATTAATGTGAATATTTTTCTGAATATTCAACAATCATCTTTTGAAACTGTAGGATGTTCACAATGAAAAGGGTGGTGACCCAATTTAAGGAATGATAACAATAAGTGGAGGGTGCATTCAGGTAACAGGTATATCAATTGATTGTAAATATAAATCCATATATTATGATCCTTTATTATAGTTCATAAAGTTCATTTGAATTATATAAAGCAAATCCCATGGGAGTATCAAGACAATAATAAAGCAAGGCCCATTATCGTACACTAGGTGACAATCAATTCAAAGACCAATGTTCCATTTTTAGGGTTATTAAACCTAGGTACAACTATTCCAAATCCACATCTACCTATATTATCTATATATGGATGTAATATCTTGGAAAACCACACTTACTTTTCTTTACCAAAATTTGGGATGGTTTTATATATATAGGAAATCTTGATAATTATAATGGATTATAAAGGTAGAACATTGAGATAGAATATTGATATATAATTAAAAAATAGTATTTAAATTATATTAATGAAACATAATAATATTTCATATTGGAATTATAATGAATTTTAAAATACTTACAAATGAAATCATAAAAGAGGGGTGAGGAACCCTTATTTTAGAAGAGTAGCATCTTGGGAACAAACTATAATGAGATGGAAATGGATTATCTCATTAAAAATAAAAAATATTCATAGTAAATGGGGTATTTACAATCACTGGACAACATAATAAATTGATAATTAAAGGATTATAAAAAATAATAACTCGAATAGAAAAATGTGGATGAAAATAACTCTTTTCTTGGGAGGATGCTTCTTAAATCTAGAGAGGGAATCCTTAGAGCCATGGAACCACCTTGGAGAGAATATTGATAGGTATATTGAGAGATAAATTGTGATGAAAGGATTTTTGTGAAAATTTAGAAGGTAAAAGTGGTATTTATACTTGACGTTGTGTGGTTTTAAGTGATTAAATTATTATGATTTTGAATTTAATACTAACCACTTTCGGGTGGCACTAATTCCAGTGAATTTGGTTGATAATTATTTTTGAGAAATTATTTTTAGGATGTTGAATAACTCAATCACCCATTTAATTTTTTCAATTTTATTTGTCTTATGTATTTACCTTTTAACTTGAACCTTTTACATTATTTTTCCTATATTGTAGTAAATATTTTTTTAACCATGGAAAATTTTTATGCCTAAAAAATAAATTGACAATATTACCTAATTTAGACCTTATAAATATAAATATAAAATTCATTTTACCTGATTCAATTTATAAAACTGATAAAAATTAATTCTAATATGTTACACATTTAACTTTAGTGACCCTATCCTTTTACACATATTATTATATGATTTCATGTATAATTATCCATCAAATACAAACCAAGGATCATAAAGTCTAGTGTCTTTATAGGATTAGGTACATAAAACTAAAACATGGAACTAGAATAAAACATATTTATGTTAATCATCCATAATTATCTCCTAAATTCATTTGAGCTTCTACATCTTCATATAAGAACAAGGGGAATACATGAATAAAGGGAAGAGCTAAAAATCCTAGTAAGGGAATAAACATTGGAATAATGCAGAGCACATGGGTTACAAGGCATAATTAGGGTGACATAAAAAGGAATATAACATGAATAATCATATGAAATAATAACATATAGAACATAAGATCATCTAATAATGGAAATATAAGAATGTGGCAGCAATATATAACATGATATAAACATGATTCAAGACTAACTATTGTGACTATATCACATGGTGGACAAAGTCCCATAATGGATTAGGTTTACTCCCTCTTCCCATACATGATGTCTCATTAGAATAAACATTATCCACTGAATTGGAGTTATATCTAGGTTCACACATAATAACATTTTCATTCATATGTGTTCCACATGAATAATAAAACATAAGATACTAATATAAGTGTTACCCATGGAAAGAAATGGGTATCGTAATCATGTCATAAGGTATAAAAAATGGGTGTATCATAAATTTTTCTATGAAATAGTGTATTTAAATAATAAATGAACATTAATAAGTTAAATAGGAATATATAGTGATAAATTCTTTCCAATTTAAGTGAAAACATATAATAAGAGTGTTTAAAAAAATTTATAAATTAGCCTATTTTTTGCGGTTTAAGGGAAAATATTAACGAGACATAAAGAAGACAAAGGCATAATGTTTTTATAAAACTAGAAATGAACTAAGATGTTTTTTATTTATGAATTGAGTGATTTTATTGAAAAATATATTATCTTAAAATATATTTTGGAGTGTACTTGAAAAGTGGTAAGAAGTTGGAAGGTTTTTGTTAATCAGCATTCTTATTGGGATGAATTGAAAAAGGAACCTTATAAAACATGTATTTCCCTATAAAATAAGGATTAATTGATCTGGATACATAATTTTGGAACATATACACATAATATAAATCAATTATATAATAATAATGAATAAATACATTAGTTTAATGAGATAGAAAGTGTAACTTAAAGGAAAAATTGAGGTTATGGGAGAATCTCAAACCTTGTGTACGAAAGTGTACTTCACTTACACTTAATGTCCTTTATAATAAAATTAGATTCATTAATAATTTACTTACTAAACTCTTAAAAATATATTTGATTTATTATAATTTTATTAATTTCGTTTATGGCCTTTTTTATGAGTTATAATATTCAATTTCATCATTTTGGGAGCATTCGTTTCATAGATTGCTTGGTCAGTTTAGTTGTGTATAATTATGGAAGTTCTTGTCAAGTGGAATAAGAAAAATATAATTGGAATTATATGGTTTAAATTCACTTATAGAAATTTAAATGGTGCCATATATCATTTTTTTTATATATGATAAATATCCATCAGGTAAATGTTAATGAAAAATGATTAGTTTATTTTGGCTATTTTTCGATCATCACGAACTTGTTTTATTTTATTATTTAATATTATATATATATATATGTGTTCTAGAACACAAAACAAGTTCTAATATAAATTTTAAAATCTATTTTAACCATTATAATTATTTTATAACCATCCTTGAAGGTGTTAATAGAAAACTAAAAAACATCGTCCATGAAGGTGGGGAATCAACACATCACATACAGTGTTTTTGTTTTTAAGATAAAAAGAAAAGAGAAGAGATTTGATAATGGATATCCCATTAAAATAATAAAATTACAGTATATGTATTATAATATATTTATCATGTCACTTTTTATATTGGAGGAAATTATGATGTAGAATAAAGAAATAATTTAAAAGAGAATGGTGGAGGATTTTACCTCTTGAATATCAACTCCTTGGGAACCTCCTTAAGGCACATGGGAATGGCCTCTTGGTGATACCATAAATACTAGTATGTTTGGAAAAGGCTTGGTAGTGTAATTTTTTAGAATATTATGAATCTCTAAATCTTATAACGTTGTAGGATAAGAGGTGGTGAAGGGTGGTATTTATAGGGGGGAGAGCGGTGTTTTTATTATTTTATTCAATTATTTATTATTTTAGATCAATACTATCAATAGTATTTATTATTATAACTAATTACAGTAATAATATCATTTGAGTTAAATAAAATGGTCACTTACATCATCTATGACTCAAATATATCTCAAAAATTCATTCATTTACTTATAATATTAAATACTATAAATTAGGTTATTTCACTATTCACCAAAAATTCAACTATTTTAAAAAAATAAAAAAAATTCACCCCAACCATTTCTCAACATTTAGATTTAAAAAATGGACTCCATTTTAGGAAAATAATTTTTTAGATATGAGAAATTTAATTTTAAAATAAAATCATCATTTATTCGAAAAATACTGATTATAATATTATAGCCAATTTTTTGACACTTTAAAAAATTTAATAAGGTCTCATAAAATTATATTATTATTACAATAAAACAAAATATTAATTTATGAATATATTCTATGAAAGTAAATTTTCTTTTAAAGTTTTATATTAATTATTAAATTGTAAATAAACATTTAAATTTCACAAAAGAACAAAAACATAATTAACCATTTTTAAAACATTTATTTACTTATGAAAAGATATAAATATATCATTTTTTCATTTTTAAGATATCTAAATTTTATTTATAATTTTAAATTTGGGTTTACTTCCCTAGCAGCTGAATTATTATTCCTAACGGTCACATTACTATTCCAACAGTCAAGTTAATATTTCATATGTATAGGTTCATTAATATCTATAAATACCACTTATTACATTATTTATTTATGATAATAATGTTTTTATTGGGTTATATATGTTATTTATTAGATTTATACTATATTAAATAATTATAAGAAGGGAATTTCCATTAATAAAATTATGGTTCACTAATAACTCATAAAAACAATTTTCTTTAGAAAAGATAAAAACATTGTTTTCAAAAAGTTTGGCATGTGTATCTAAATGTAATTAATTTTGTTTTATATTATTCATTAAATAAATTTTATCAATAAAAATGATTAATAAATTTTAAATAATAATCATATCATGGTTATATCATAAGATTTATTGTATTTCAAAATAAAATGGTATTTTCACTTTTTACTCCCAAAATTAATTTTTTTTAAAAATACCATAAACTCACTCTAAGTTAATTTGAATGTGAGAAATAAATAAATGATATTTATTATATCAAAATAATAATCTAAATATTATAATTTAATATTTTAAAAAAATATTATTTATTAATAATTAATTATTTTTATGACATAATGAACTTCCTAACTGTTATAAATATTATTTAGAAATTTGTTAATTTATATTATCATGTAAAATTGTTTCATAAGATAGTTTTATAAAAGTAAAATTTATTTAAAAGATATAAATTTATCATAAAACATACTTTTAATAGAAATTAAATATATATTTATATAGTTTTCAAAAAAATATAGTTATAATACAATCCCAACAACCACTTTATTATTCCAACAATAATATTAATGACCAATCATCTTGTTGATTAATGGTTATAATTCTCATAGTCTCTATTGTCTAGGGTTCCTCATAAACAATGGCAATTTTTTCCTATAAATACACTATAGTTCTCTTTTTATCACTTACTATATCGATTACAAAGGTTCTTACGCATCCTTTAGTCTTTGTTTTCCTAACTCTTATCTTTATTTTTATGATCTTTATGGTTATGGTGATCTTCTTTGGGTATTTCTAGCCAAATGAATTTGTTTTATTGAATGTACTATTCTTAAATGTGTGTATCCCTTTATTTTTCCTAGGTGTACTAATATATATCTAGACATGATGTATAAAGTAATATAAAAGTATTTCTCACTGCTTCTATTATAAAAAAATCATTATAAAATAAGAATTATCTCTATTTATAACATAATGAAATTTTCATGTTGTAACATTCTACCAGCATAAAATAATTGAGCACTCACAATTTTACTCATTAAATACCACTCACTAAACCCAAATTTTAACGTAAATTTTTTATATAGAAAGGAAACATTATGAATACCTAAGAGATTTTAATCTTTTGGGGTCATAGTAGTTATGATTAACCTAGTTCTATTAAGAAAAATGATCTCTACCTAAGACATTATACCAAAATATTCCAAATCCTAATTCCCAAAAATAACCAAACTCTACTCTAATACCAAATTAGATTCTCTGGACTTTAACTTCTAGATTTGGTGCTAAATTTATATACTTTTTAATACATAAATTCAATTATAAAAAACTATAAATATTTAAAGTTTGGTGTGTTTAGAAACTATGTACATTTTAAACTAAACATATTATACAAAAAACATTTCTTCTATGAGGATTATCCACTCATATAATTTCCCTTATATGTATCCCTTTGATTGTGATTCTTGGGTAAATGGAGAAACATAATAAAAGGGTGAGCTATAGAGCCCAGTGAGGGATAAACAATTAAAATAGTCCATAAAATAACATCATGGGTCAAACATGTGGTATAATATAATAACATGTAGATAAGATAAGAAGTTAAAAGAATAAATAATCGTGAGCCTTGTGATGTGAGTCTTGATCAAATGAAATATTAAAAATTCATAGCATGAATAAAGAAAAATGTGTCATAATCTTAGAACATCAAACATTTATAATGAAATTACCTATCCAGATAAATCTCATATCTATTAGGAGTGACATGTGACTAGTAAACTCTATTATCACTTAGGATTAACATAACTCCATTATCTCTTAGGAGTAACTTTCATCCAGTTAACTTCATCTTATTACCCAATGAATTGGAGTGTTATCATGTTGCACCCATCATATTTATTCATTCATGAGAGACACATAAAATAAACATTAATAAATCCATCAATAATAATATAATTATAAACCCATTAGAAATTAAACAGGTGTCCAATGAAATATAATGAATTTCTAGTTAAATACCAATCAATCAACATTTTTAATTCTAATGTATTTACACTTTATAGATAAAAGGTTTTATGGTTTAGTCAACAATTTATACTATAAATAAATGTATAGGTATTTAGGGGAATACCCTTCAATAATAATAAGAATGTAATGGTATTGACATGAAAATTTATTGGAATAAAATATGTGATTATGCATAGCTGATGATAAGGCATGACAAATGCAGTGATGGATCATTCTCTATATAGATCATAATTACATAATTTAATGTATACATAGGGACATGAATATGTATAAGAATGGTAAAATACTTGAGAATGATAAATAATAATATAGAATCTAATCATTGGTTACAAAATGGGTGGGAAAGAAACCCTTTAAATGGATTAATGCGGCTATCATGGTTGATATCACATAATCAACTTTGGAAACTATAGGATGTTTTCAAGTAAAAGGCTAGTGAAGCAATTGAAGGAATGATGAAAAGAAGTGGTGGATGGTAAATTCATGTAATATTTATATTAATTGAACATAAATATCAATCTAAATATCTAGGTCATTTATTATGGTTTATAAAGTGCATGTGAATTATCCAAAGCAAATCCTATGAGATGTCAAATCAGGTTTGCCGCAAAGCCTATTTCCATGCACCAAGTGATGATAAATTAAAATAAAAATAAACCATTTTTGGGTTATAAACCCAATTTATAACTATTATAATTCAAAATCCATTTTTAGTATCTTTATAGGGATATAATTTCTTTGAAAACAACAAACAATTTCTTTTACCAAAATTTGGGATGGTTTTATGGATATAGTAAATCTTAAGAAATATAAGGGATTATGAAGGTAGAAATATGAGAGATAACAGTTACATTTAATTTATAATATAAAAATTAAACTATAAAAATGAAATATAATAACATTTCATATTTAAATGTAATATAATTTAATATTTTTTTCAAAGGTCGTCATAAAAGAGGGGTGATGATCCATTATTTCTGCATAGTAATGACTTATGGAAAAAGTTATAATGAGATGAAAATTAATTTTCTTATTAAAAATAAATAATATTCATAATAAATGGGGTATTTAAAATTAGTATAAAAAATAATAAAATGATAATAAAATGCTTATACTAAAGAACAACTGAAATAGAAAAAAGTGGAGGAAAATATCTATTCTCTTGGGAAGATTCTTCTTAAAGATATAGAGGGACTCATTATAACCATAGAACCACCTTGAAGAGAATATTAATAGATATATATACAGATAAATCATTGTCAAAGGTTTTTTCATAGAAATTGATGAGGGAATGGGGGTACTTATACTTGAGGAGAGGTGGTTTTAGGTGATTAAAAAATGATTATTTTTTATTTGAGGCTAACTACTTTTAAGTGGAACTAATTCAAATTAACTTTATTGATAATTAATATTAAAATTTTAGTTTAAGAAATTTAAATACCTAAACCACCCATTTATATTTTTAATTTTTAGTTTTCATATGTCTTTTCCTTTTAACTTTAACATTTTATATTATTTTACTAGGTTGGAGTAACTCATTTTTTTAACATGGTAAATTTTTACACCAAAAAAATAATTTGAACTTATTAAATAACTTGTAAATTATAATTATAAATATAAAATTTATTTTAATTTATTCAATTTATAAAACTAATAAAAATTAATTCAAATATGATATATGTATAACTCATAAAAACAATTTTCTTTTAGAAATATAATATCATGGTTTTCAAAAAGTTAAGAATGTGTTTCTAAATGATATACATTTTGTATTTTTTTAATAATTAAATAAATTTTATCAATAATAATTATTAATAAAAATTAAATCATGATCATATCATGGTTATATCATAAGAGTTATTTTATTTCATAATAAAATGGATTTTTCAATTTATACCTTCAAAATCAATTTTTTTAGAAAATTAACATAAATTCACCCTAAGATAATTTCGATATGAATAATCCAAAAATTATATTCATTGTATCAAAATAATACTCAAAATATGATAATTTTATATTTTAAATAAAATTCCTTATTTATTGAAAATTCAAAGTTTTTTTGACATAAATAACTTTATAACCATTATAAAAATTAATTAGGACTTCATTAATTTATATTATCATCTAAAAGTGTTTTATACGATAGTTTCGTGACCATAAGATTTATTTTAAACATATAAATTTATTACAAAACATACTATTAATGTAAATTAAACATTTGTATGGTTTTCAAAAATAAAATTATAAAATAATCCAAATGGTCAATTTATTTTTCCAAAAACAATAATAATAACCAACCATCTTATTGATTAATGATCATAATTCTCATCAGATGTATTATCCAATTTTAATCATGAAGGATGAATATATTTCTCTATAAATACACCATACTTATCCCTTTATCACTCACTACTTCACTTATAAATTTTTTTACAGGCCCTTTGATAATTTCTATTATTTTATAAACACTTTTCTTCATTTTAGTGATCTTTATGGTATGGGAGATATTCTTGGGGGATTTAAAGCCTTTGGAGTTTATGTTAGTGAATATATTAATCATTAATGCATATATCCCTTTACTTTTATTAGATGTATTTGTTAATATCTAAGAGTGATGTATAATGTAATGTAAAATTAATCATTTTTTCTTCCATTGTAAAACAACAATCATAAATTAATAAGTACTTATATTAAAAACATAAATAAATTTTTGGGTCATTACATTTTTAATTTATGAGATGTATTGTATGAATTTTAAAAAATTACGTGAAATATAAGTATTTCTTGTTTGGGCCACTCCATCCCAATAAACAAAAATCTCTCAATATACATAGTTCATATAAAAAATCACCATAATTACAATACCACAAAAAACCAACCAAAATAAAAAAAACAACCCAGATTTGACAATAATAACACATATATTATATAAAAATCACTAAAATATGATAAAATGAATTGATTTATTAACAACCTTCCACCAACCATATGGCAAGAACTATTTAGAAAACTCATTGCCAAAAGTTTCTTCCATTAAACTCCTCTTAACTTTAAAAAATAAAAGTGATTTTTCCCCACTTCAACATCTCAGTTCATCCACTATAAATATGCGAGGAAATCCAAGAAATATCCATCACAAGACTTCCCCTATCAAGAAATAGAAATAAAAAAAACCAAGGGATCCCCAACGAGTCCCATGTAGGAAATTCACACCTTATATATCCTAAGTGAAATTTGAATGATTCTTTCTAATAATTCACATTTTATATAGGAGGTGTTGGCAATGAATTTATTCCTAACTTTTTATGTAATAAATATAATATGATATTTTTTAGAAAATTTAATTTTTCAATATATTTATAATTTTTTGGATATACACTGAGGAAAATATAAGGTGAGTATTTATTTTAATATATTCATTCATTATTTTCTAATCTCATAATTTATAAGAATCCCAATAATAGTGTGAAAAATATTTAGGGTTTAGTAACATTTTTAGTTCATTTTATAATGAAATTACACCTAACATATTGGGTAAATTTTTAATGGAATTTAAAATTTTGTAACATGATTTTATAGCATCGTCTCCTAAACAACCTCCCCTTCCCCTGATCTAGGGTTGTGATTTGAAACACCAATGAATATTTCTAGATATTTTCATTTTTTTCCCCGATCAGCTCTTGAGGTAATGAATTGATTCTAATTTTATGTTCTACTTACCCCCCCCCCCCCACTGCCACAACTCCTTTCGATATTAATGGATACCCAGTATTTGCCTTTATAAAGGATGAGGATAATAAATGTAATTATTTATTTGATTTACTTTAGTCACTAATTTTACTTCATGTTTTCCTTTTATGGTTGTGATTAAGAAATAATTTTTTCTTATTAGATTCCCGAAGATAAAATTTGACTTAATATATGATTCTAATGTTCTTCTTTTCTCTAGTGATGATAAATTATAACACTACATAAAGAAAAATCCCTTAATCATCTAAGATTTTCATATGTGAGTTCGCCTTTGGGAGATAGACAGAGAACCTAAGATAATCTCACTAGTGCTTTGGTTTTGGGTTACACTTACAATATTATAAGTTCATATATTCAAATTGAATCCCCTTAGAGAAATTTAATGACTCATTAAGAAGTTTTTAATATTATTGCTATCATAAAAAATTTAGTTCACCATTTTTTCACGTGTTTTTGTGTCAAGTTTGATGTCTCAAAAGAATATAAACATAGGATTTGGATCTATAAGATAATATAAAGCTACTTATAAGAGGTAATATATGTGAATCTATCTTATTATTATTTAAAATTTTGGTATCTTGTAAAATTTCCTTTTTCATGTGGTGGACCTTTAAAAAATAATATAGAAAACTAAGGTTAGAATGTGTCAGTAGCTTAGGTTCTAGACCCCATTCAATTTTTGTATGCCTTGTATACATAGGATAATATTCAATCAGATAGTTTCATAAGCCTTTTACACATATTATTCCATGATTTTTAACATAAATATCTACTAATTATGACTCAAATATCATGAGGTCTAATATATTTGGAAGACTTGGTTCGTAATACGTCAAAGTTTCACTTAAATAAAACTCTTTATTTCATTATCCATATTTATATCCTAAATCCTTTTTAGTTCCTAAACTAAATGGGATAATCTGGGGAATACATAAACAAAAGTGTTGATCAAAAAATCCCAGTAAGAAAATAAACGTGATAAGGAAAAATAACTTGTGAGTGAAAGGTATAACATGATATCATAAAATAATAGTCTCATAAATAATCAAAAGGAATGATTGCATATATGAAATGGTATCAAACTATCATGTAATCATAGGAAATGTAGAACCAACATATAACATGACATAAACATGAGTCAAATTTAATACCTTATACAATATCACAAGGTGACAAAAGTCCCATAATGGATTAGGTTTACACACTAATCCCATAAATGATATCCCATGAGGCTAAAAGAATTACCCAGTATATTAGAGCACTATTTGGGTGCACCCATCATAATGTGTTCATGATTTATGTGTGACACATAAATGAAATCAATCATAAGGTTTAAGCATCATAATTACCCTTGGAAAGAAATGGGTTGCATAATCTTATCTCATATCACAATCAAAATAAATTTCATAATAAATAAATTTGAGAGATGAACATAAGTCACTTATTACCTCATGAATTTAATAGAGAATAAAATAGGTATATATGTGAGAGAAATATATAAAAAAATTAAAATTAATTCATGACATCAATGTTTTTTGATAAAAATTTCTATAAAATATTACATGGAATATTTCTTGAAGAAACTACAATTATTCACATTGAAATCACTTATTAAGAATATAAAAATATACAGAATATTATGGAAACCATTTTATTTAAAAATAAACATGGATAAATGTAAATTAATCTTCAAAGATTTATGTTTTCATGATGGTGGGTGATTCTGTAAATACGGTATAAGCTAAAATTAACTTTCATTTCATACTATTGTAAAAAGGTTAAAAAAAGTTCCTAATTGGGAAAACTAAAAGAATATTCCTTTTAAAAAAATTCATAAAAAATCAAACATTTAATAAATATTTTTTTTAAGGATAAAAATATTCTTGAAAATATTTTTAGAAAACATTTTTATGGAATAAAAATGATTTTTGACCAAAAAGAGAAATGAAGTTAGCCTTTCCTAAAATTATTTTCTCAATAATTTTATGTACCAAAAAGATTTAAATGGTAATATTCATTTAAAATTTCATTAAAAACAATCAGAAAATAATATTAAATTTTTTTTTATACAATAATCAAATAATTTTTTGTAATGGAAATTCAAGCATAAAAAATCCCGATCAAAATGAGATTGAAACACAAACCCTTACATTTATGGTAACTTTTGAATCATAATTACCATGAATGAAGTATATATATTGTAATTTAAAATATAATGAATTATTAATTATTCATGATATAATGTGTAAAGGGTCAGTATATACATAATTAAAAATAAATTAGGTGTATAAAATAACATGTGTCTTAAAAAAGGAAGTTTTGAGACGAAACCCTTACCTCGAGTCCAGACTTTATCACCTGTGTTTTTTATATCTTGTATAAAAAAAATATCTTTCTTTTAAAAAAAATTTTAAGTCTAATCTGTTGTAATTAAACCATTTTCTTAATTTATTTTAATGATTTATCTAATTAATGATCAGTTATGTCCACATCAAGTGTTTTGAGGACGATCAGTTCATAATTTCAAAACAGAATCAGTGTGTTGACCATGGTTAAAGGGGTCATTGTTCCATCATATCCATAATAATAATAATGAAATAATTATTATTTTTATACGTAAATTATACTTTTAAATATTAACAGGGATTATGGATATGAAAACGGAACTACGTTACAATCATGGGGATGGTAGGCCATACTTATGCATGTATAACATTTCCATTTTTCAATGATCATGATAGAAAGAAGATAAATGTTATTTTAACTTTATAGAATGATCATAATATAATAAATATAATATTATTTATTTAAATAAACTTACATATACCATCCATTCGATATGTAAATAAAAAATGAACCACATCGCTTCACGAAGCGGTAGTACTCCGAACACAGAAATGACATTATCATTTTCTCATGGATGGTAATGTAAGAAAGTATATGTTATATAAATTTTATAGAATTATTAATATTTCATTAATATCATATATAAATATTACATCTACCATCATAAATATTCATGATAGGAAATTATGGAAAATGAATTATATCAGTTCGTGAGGTGGTAGTCTACCGCACACACGAATGATGGTTTCATTTCCCATCTGATGGAAGAAGATATGGATAAAAATTATCCTTTAAACATAACAAAATATAATTACATAAGATATATTGGTATTATTATATTTTAAATTTTAATACATAATTGAATTTGGAAAATAAAAATTAAAAAGAAGGATCTTGGTGAAGACGGTTACCTTCGATTTGGGAAACCTCCTTTAGATATCTTATTAATGACCCTAAAGTTAATCTTTTATGAAGGAAAGAAGATATATAATTTGGTTAAGGATATTGGGGAGATATGTTTTCAGGTTTTTTATCCAAATATCTTGATATATTTGAATAAGTGATGGGAGGGGGTTCCGTTTTATAAATGAGGAGGTGCATTTTTGTAAATACCGAAAACTATCCAATAATGGGAATTCACTCTCAATACCAATGCCTCCAAAATTTATAAATAAATAATATTATGAGATATAAGTACAAGACACACATATGAAACTAAAAATAAAAATGTTTTAAATTTTTTATCCAATTTACCTCTAAGGTTACTTTTAAAATTTTAATTTTTTTACCACAATTCCTATTTTTTATATTTTTAATGTTTTTAATATTCATTATGACCAAGAATAATGTTGAACTTATTATATAATATAAATTATTATGATTCAAAAAATATAATCCATTTTATCAAATTAAATTTACAAAATTGGAATAATTTAATTTAAAATAAAACCTGCAAGTGGGATGAAAAAATGTTTTTCTAAAAAATTCATATTTCAAGGGAAAGATGATTTTACATTGAGTTTATGACTAATAATATTCATTATATGAATTTAAATTCATAAATTTATATTCAAAATAAATAAATTTTATTTAAATTAATTTTCATTAGGGTTTATTTTAATTAATTAAAATGGAAAAACATTATTCACTTTATATGATTTTTCATAATAAAATGTGTTTTGAAGTCTACGAATAAACATATGATAAAATATCATATAAATATGATTTCAATTTAATAAATTAGATTAAAAATATAATACTTTTGTTACTTTTAAATCAAATTAATATAATAATGTGACATTTAAAATCATTTTTAAAGGACATGTATTCCTGTATAAAAGAATGCCTTTATTAAAAATTGAGTTCTTATTTATTAAAAAAATTTCACTAAATTTATATTTAGTATAAACATAATATATATTTCATAAATTATTTAATACTATTAATACCTACCAATTTAATGTCTTGGTTAAATTTTTCATGTTTATATAATAATATTTTAATATTATATCGTAGTTCATTTGAACTCAACGTTACATGTTTAATATCCTATTGAACAATTTTGTTATTTTAAAATATCAAGGTATTAAATTCTACCCCCTTAAAAAATGCATCCTCTAAATTGGAAATTTTTCTATGTAATAATGGTTGGAAATTAAAAAATTCATTTGTGTAAAACTCACATCATAAAAAGGGTTAATAAAAATTCCTCTTAAAAAGAGGGAAAGGGAAATAGGAAGGTCATCAAATAACTAGGTTTTGGCATAGGAAATCATTGATGGGAAGTGAAAATATGGGCATGGATGAAAATCATATATAATTATGGAGAGCGATAGAGATCATTGATCATAAGAAATTTAATGATCAATAGAATGTTAATGACCGCAAAACCATAAATATGTGATGAGTTAAAAGACCATTGATTCATCAGATATGAAGATAATATGATAACATTTTTACTTCAAGTTCCTATTGCTAAATTTGAGGTATTATTTTAAAATAATGGTATATAATAACATAAAATATACATACTTGATATCTTTTTATTTCATTAACACAATTTTATCCTTTTTTTGTTCTTCGATCACTTTCCACTTCACCTCTTACTCTATGGAATGAATATCTTATATAAATTTTTTATTCCTAAAGCCCTAAAATTAACTTTTAACGTATCATAAGATCCATAAAAATGTCAAAATATATTTTTCCTATCTTTATTAAAACAATAATTATTAGGAAAAAGTAATATAATACCCAAAATAAATATGAATATATTAATATCTTAAATTCAAAAATAAAACAAAGGGTTTAACAAAGATCATTTCTTAAATAAATAATCATATATCCCAAGTAACATCAATAACCTAAATATGAAATATTTTTTTTACCTCAAAGGTTATCTCATACCCTTCAACATACATCCATAAAAAGTGTATTATTCTTCCCAAATAATCCTTTATGTTAAACTAGAAGGTTATTTATATATCAACCTAATAAGATATTTCCCAAAATATCATTAATAACCTAAAAATACTAACAATTTAAAAATACTTGATCCTATAATATGTTTCCCAAAATAAAATTAACATTTTTTCACTAAATCATTTTTGTAAAAACAATTTCATACTAACTATTACATCATGTAGGTCAGTGGTAGGATATGCACCCTTATCACCCTTTGTTTGTGGGTTCAATCCCCATAGACTTGTCAGATGTAATGGGTTCTCACCTAGATTGTTTGTTATTTATTTTATAAGACTATTTTAATATAATTTATATAAATTTCCCAAAAATATTATGAACATACTCAACATGATATTAATCATTAAATCATTTTTTAACCACTAAAGTTTTCTATACATCTTATCTTTTCCACAAAATCAAATCATGTTAATTAAATATTATTACATTTACATAATAGATAGGATAATCCCAAAGTTTATCAATACCTTTAAACATATTTCCACAAAATAAAGGCATTTTTCCTCAAATAACATTTTTTTACTAAAACCCATAATAAACCCAAGGGTTATATTACCATAAATGTCTCCCAAAATACTCTTAATCATATTATAATTTCATAACATAAAACTTAAAAAAATGTATTTATTCCATTAAACTTATGATCAAGCTTATATTTATCAACCCAATACACTTTAGGTTTAACCTAGGTCATACCTAATTATAATCTATTCAAGTCATTAATGATGGTTTGTAAAGAGTCTGTGGATTTTTAAAACATATCCACTAGGAGTGTCAAACTAGGTGGGCAGGAAGGCCAATTGCCATGCCCTAGGTGATGAATAATCCAAATCCCAATGCATCCTTTTTAGAGTTACTACCCATTTGTATAACTTTTTTAGAGACACATCCACTTGTATTATCCAAATAGGATGTAATTTATTAGAAACCATTCACTCTAAATTTCACCAAAATTATAGAATCTTTTTCTATACATAGACTTATCCTTATACATGTTTATTGGGTTATCACTAAATTTTTATTGTCCTAGTTTCCAATGGTCAACTAAACCTTTTCTCCAAGACCAATTATTCTATCCCAATCCTTTTACAAATATTATTCCATGATTTTTTACATAAACATCCATTAATTACAACCTAAACATGATGAGGCCTAGCGTCTTTGGAAGACTAGGTTCATAAAACATCAAAGTGAGACTAAAATATAAAAAAATTATTTTATTCTCTATAATGAGATACTGAATCCTTTCAAGATCCTAAATTACATGGGATAACCTGGGGAATACATAAAATGGGGGTGATCTAAAAATCCCTATAAGGTAATAAACATGATAAGGAATCATATCATCTAAGGAAAAGGTATAATAAGATATCATAAAATATAAGTCTAATGGGTAATCACATAAAAACATAACATATAGAACATGGTATCATAATATCATGAAATCATATATAATGTGTAAGAAACATATAACATGACATATATATGAGTCAAGTATATCTTCTAGGATAATATCACATGATGGAAAAATTACCCTAATGGATTAGGTTTACTACTTAATCCTATACATGACATCTCATGATTCTAAAAAAATTACCCAATAAATTGGACAAAGATTAATGTGAACCCATTATAAAATATTAATTATTTATGTGTGCCACATAAAAAATCAATCTTAGTGCAAAAAAATAAGAATTACCCATTGAAAGAAATGGGGTGCATAATCATGTCTCATATCATAATAAAAATAAATTTCATAATGAAAAAGTTTGAGAGATGAAGATAAGGAATTTATTACCACATAAAATTAAGGTATAATAAAATAGGTATATATGTGATAGAAATATATATATATATATACTATTTATAATAAATCTATTACATTAAAAAAAATTGATGAAAATGTCTTTAAAATATTACATGGAATATTTCTTGAGTGAACTACCCTTTTCAATTTGAAATCACTTATTCAAAATCTAAGAATTTATAAAATATTATAGAATGATTTTAATTTAAAAATAACCATGTAAAATTATAAAGTAATCTTCAAAGATTTTAGTGGTAATTATAATGTTTAATTATATACATGTGGTATTAGTTAAATGAAACATTCCTTTCGCATTATTGTAAAAATGTTTAAAAAGTGTCTCATTGGGAAAACGATAAGTATATTTATTTCAAACCATTTTGTAAAAATTAAAACATGGTTAAAATTTTCATTAATAAATATTTTGGGTAATGTTAAAAATATTCTTGAAAATATTTATAGAAAACAATTATATGTAGGGAAAATTATTTTCGACTGAAGAGAAAAATGAATTCAGCATTTCTTAAAAAAAATATCAATAATTTTAAGTGCCAAAGAGAGTAAAATGGTAATATTACTTGAATACTTCATTAATGAAAATAAAATAATAAAATTAAAAGTTTTTATTTTAAAATTATAAAATAATTTCCTAAAACATTAATTCAATCTTAAACAATCCCAATTAAATGATATTAAAATATAAACCCTTACTTCTTTGGAAACATTTGAATCATAGATCCCATGAATAAAGTAGATGAATTATAACTTAAAATATCATGAATTATTATGTATGAATTATTAATGATATAATATTTAAAGGTTCAATATATACACCATTTAAAAAAAAATAGGTGCATAAAACAACATTTGTCTCGAAGAATGATGTTTTGAGACAAAACCCTTACCTCGAGTCCATAATTTATTACGCATGTATTTTATCTAATTTATAAAAAACTTATATAAATTATGTATTTTTTTCATAAAAACCATTTAAAGTTTTAACCCCTTATAATTATACTATTTACTTCATTTATTTTAATTATTTATTTAATTACTTAATCAGTTATAACCACATCAAGTGTTTTGATTATGCTCGGTTCATAATTTCAAAACAGAATTGTTGTGTTGACCATGATCAAAGTTTTAATTATTACATCATATATAGAATATTAATCATGAAATAATTATAATTTTTATATATAAATTATAATTTTAAAAATAACCATGAATTATGTTTATGAGAACTGAACTATGTTACCATCATGGAGATGGTGGGTTGTACATACGCATGTATAACATTTCCATTTTTCAATGATCATGATGGAAATAGGGTACATTATATTTTATATTTACAAAATTATAATTATATTACAAATATAATATTATTTCATAAATACACTTACATATATCATTCATGTCATGTGGTAATAAAAAATTAATCACATCACTTCTCTAGAAGGTAGTCTTTCATACACATGAACGGTGTTGTCATTCTTCCCATGGATGGTAAGGATGAAACTTATATGATATATTGATTTTATATAATGACTAATATTTCATGAATATTATATATAAATATTAAATCTAACATCATAAACATTCATGAGAGGAGATGATGGAAAATGAATTACATCAGTTCGTGAGGCAGTAGTCTGTCGTACACACAAATGATGGTTTCATTTCACATTTGAGGGAAGGGGAGATGGATAAATATTATTTCATAAAAATAATAACATATAATTATATAGGAGATAATTTTGTAATTATATTGTAAATATTAATACATAATTGAAGTTGGAAAATGAATAAGTAAAAAAAACAAGGCGCTTGGTGAATATGATTACCTTTTCTTAGAGGAACCTCCTTTAAATCACCTATTAAGGACCCTAACGTTGGCCTTTTGGGAATAAAATAATATATATAATCTGAATAAGAATTTTGGAGAGAGATTTTAGTATGTTTTGTTTTATCTAAATTGATTGAGTTGTCTGAATATGTGGGGGGAGGGGGTTCTCTTTTATAATTTAGGAGGAGTGACATTTTTGTAAATACCCAAAACTATTCAATAATGGGAAGTCACTCCCAAGAAAATGGCCTCCAAAATGTAAAATAAAGTATTTTATTAGATATAAGGATGAACCATTCCTCTAAAAATAAAAAGAAACATTTTTTAAACATTTTATCTAATTTTCCATTAAGGTTACTTACTTTTACCATTTTAAGTTTTTTAGCATAATAACTATTTTTTTACTATTTTTACTATTCATTATAAAAAAATTAAGTTAAATTTATTATATAATATAAATAATTCTGATTATATCTATGGAATTTATTTTATCAAATTCAATTCACTGATTTTTCATAATTTAATTAAAAATAACTCTATTAAGCGCGATAAAAAAATGATTTCCCAAAAGAATATTCAGGTTCTTAAAAACACTCTTGCTCATTATGAGAAGGTTTCAGGTCAAGCTATTTCTTGGAACAAATCACATATTTTCTTTGGAAAAAAATTCTTCCCTCAAAGGAAAACTATTATCACTACTAATCTTGGGGTCAAAGAAGGTCTCTTCCCCTTCAAATATCTAGGGGTTCCTATCTTTTGGGGATGACCTAAATCCTGCTATTTCACCAAAATTTATGATCAAATCATTTTTCAGCTCTCTTCTTGGAAAGGCAAATCCCTCTTCATGTATGGTAGACTTCGTCTTGTCAAATCAACCATTGTCTCTAAGATTGTTTACTATCTCATGATTTATAGGTGTCCCATGAGCACCTTTAAAAAAATAAATTCTTACATCAAGAACTTCATTTGGACGGGAAGAATTTTTGAAAGGAAACTTGTCACCATCCCTTGGAAGACATGTTGCACACCCTTAGATAAGGGGGGTTTTGGTATTAAAAATTTAAAATATTTCAATGATGCCATGCAGGCTAAATTTACTTGGAAATTAATCAATAATAGCTCTAATGCTCTTAACTTTCTTTATCACAGATTTCAAAATAAAATTAAGAAGGGAAATCTTAATTATATCACCTCCTCAATTTATCCCTCCATTAGGAACTCTTTACATTACATTTTGGAAAACTCTAGATGGATGGTTAGGGCTGACTCCGACATAAATTTTTGGCTGGATAATTGGACTGGAACCCCTTTAATTTCCATTCTTCCTCCTAATTCTACACCTGAGAACACTAGCTGCACCATAAAGGAGGTTTTTCAATCTCACAGGAATGACCTCCCTGACAATATTTCTCAAATCATTGACAACTACCCTTATACTATCTATGATGATTTTCTTGTCTGGGAGCCAGCCCCAAATGGAATTATTGACTCCAAAAATTTCTATCAGCAGAATTTACATGCCACTGATTCCAAATTTAAATGGTTAAATCATTTAAACAAACCTTGGATCAAACCCACTAGACTGAATCTTATCTTACGTATTACCCACAACAGATTTCCCACAGAGGTCTGCCTTCAAACTTTTGGTATTCAACTTTTCTCTAGGTGTCATCTTTGTAACCAACATCAAGAAGATACTAACCATATTTTCTTATCATGTGCTACAGCCTCTGCTTAATGGAATTATATCTTTTACATCATTAACTAAAAATGGTTTATACCTAACTCAATCTGTTCTCTTTTAAAGTAATGTGTTGGTCAGGATGCTTCTCAGCAAATCAAAAACATCTTCCTCTCTTCCGTTGCTGAGCTTCTGCAAGTGATCTGGTATGATAGAAATGATATCATTCATAATAAAATCTCATTAAATCTCAATTCATGAAAATCCCAGATTCTCATTATGGCCTGAGAGGCTGCTTCGATCCAAAAAGGCCATTGTAATAACTTTGTTGGAGACTGGGAGATACTACGCAAAATCCTGGTTGATGGCATCTATCAACAACCCAAACATACCTTTGAAGTATTCTGGTAGGGTCCTATGCTAGGATGGATCAAGGTGAACATTGATGGTGCCTCAAAAGGCAACCTTGGGCCTTCCGGTTGTGGGGAAATCTTCCAAGATTCTTTTGGCCAGTGCCATGCTTGTCTCTTTAGAAAATGTGGTACAGCTTCTTCATTAGAAGAAGAAATTATGGGTCTTGTTCATGCCATCAATTTTTCCCTTCAAAAAGGATGAAGAAACTCTGGATCGAAAGTGATTCAACCACCAGTGTTCAGGCAATCTGGGATGGGGAGACTCACCTGGCCGGGCCCCTCATTACGCTTTGGATGAAATGTCTAAATTCTCTCCTGGAGATCGATTATATCGCCACTCGCGCCTTCCGAGAAGCGAACACTATTGATGATGCTCTTGAGAACAAGAGAATTCATCAGGATATGATTTGGCTAGAAAATCTTTCTTATGATTTACTTCATCTTTTTGACAAATATTGTAAAAAACTACCTATGTTTTGTCTCCTGTAACCCCTTTACTTTTGTTATATTCAATAAATTGTGATTTGGTCTTTGACCAAGGCACCATATTCTTAGAAAAAAAGGTATATTATTAATTAATAAATTTCTTTTAAATCATTCATTATTAGCGTATATTTTAAATAATTAAAATAGAAAAAACATTCTGCACTTAAAACATTTTTTACAAAAAATATTTTTTAAGCCTATGAATAAACTTATACTAAAATCTAGTATAAAGATAATTATAAAGGTACTTGTTCATACAACAAAATATTTTAGGCTAGGGATTTAAAAATTTTCATCACCATAGTGATGAAACTTGTCATCTTCAGTGATCTGAGCCTTGGAAGAGGCCAGATGATCTTGTGTGAATTAATCAAAGAACAAAATATAAATAAATGAGTACATCATTTGATTCGATGGAGCATTCGATTGTATCTAGTCACTAGTGATTGTTCCTCGATGTATATGAATCCAAACCTCACAATATCTTCCAAACATACTCTAATAATATTTTTGGATTCTAATCTTTGAATTCTAGGTGCTAGTGTGGAGCTCTGATGACTCATTTTTTGTTGCGGCGATCAAATCGATCTAGTCCCTTCAATCTATCAAAGGAATTCCTTGACCAGTCACTCAAATATAGAGATTTTCTCTCTATAATCTGTAAGGAGAGATAATATATCATTATATTGGAATGAGTAGTTTTTTGGAATGATCTTCTCTTCTTATTTAAATAGTGTATTCTCAAAATACCCAGAAAGGGTTCCCCAGTCCCTATATATTTAACGTCTAATGAATAAGAAATAAATAAATAGTTATCATAAAATAAATACATCATAAATATTATTTATATTTTTTCATTTATTTATAATATATATTAAATATATATTATGTGGTAAACTTAAGTCATTAACTGGAATTTTTATTCCATCTAATATTAAACGTACCTCAAATATTAAAATAATATTTGTTCATATAATATTTTTCTAGTATTCACTTAACACCATGTAAAAACTTTTAATAAATAAATTTAACCCAATTCTTCTATACATGAATAATAATGAACCTGTTTATTCTTTGATGATTGATTTTTTAGAAAACTCTCAAACCCAGTGGTGGGGCCCACCATGACCAATATTCCTATTCACCTGAGTAGGGAAGGATATTGAATGCCCTATTATGTGTGACCCTCTAGGCCCTTATCTTTATAGTAGTGAATAGTATTCACATTCCATGAGTGGATTCTAGTAACCCATCAAGTCCCTTAAAGAGATAAGGAAAATTCAAAGCAAATACAACAAACCTACGAACACACATTGTGTAATAGTATCTCTTTGTCTTGTGAAGAAGGATGCACACCCATGTCATGATCATATATGAATTTATTATTTTTTGATCTAACTATATAGACTTACATTCAACTAAATTGTCTAAGGATTTATGGAGGTGATACCATCCTGATTAACTAGGCTCAAGATATCATTTCTTCAACTCCGAATTGAAAAAAAATGATCTTGATCATTCAACCAATGTCAAACCACCAATTATGCACCCAACACAAACTACCTCTCCATGAAATCAATTTCATGTTTTTTTCCTTGCATCAAATTATACGATCAAATGGAACACAATTATGATAATATCAAATCAGGAGACCAATACACATATTTGTAGATATAAACAACCAATAGAAACCAAAACATATGATATTCCTATTGGTGGGTCTCTCTTCAATATCTCACCTATTAGAGATCACCAATTGTGAGCTTCATGGGAATGTCTCAATGATTTTGATCCTCCAGCACCAAATAGTCAGACGTAAACTATATCCAATCATTATGATATATCTAGACCATAGGAAAAATGTTTAAGATTAATGTCATTGTATATTGAGGTTCTCATTATACCATGGGAACTTCTATAACCTTTTGATACAGAAAATAATCTAGGGACATTACCATTTAAATTGTGAATGTAGACATATATACACTATAATTGTAAGTGTCATCATGTATAACTTACCATATACATGGTATGGTAATAAAAAATTATTAAAAAGTTGGCTCTAGAGAACCCAATTTTACAACACTCTCACTTATACTAGATACAAGTTTCTAACCATAATTGTTAGCTATAAAATGATAAGATCATGATTTTTTTGAGTTATGGATTTAGTCATGCATCTTCCATGTCTCCACTACATAGTTATTTTTTCTATTTGGGACTTAACCTCCTTGAATAAAACTTCTCAACCGACGTAAACCCTGAGTATATACCCTTTTTTTCTCTGTAAAAACTTAACATCTTGGATATTAAGGATAGAATAATTATCAAAATAATAATACCTTACTTACTAGGTTCAATTCCAAGAATTAGAGAAAATCATTGTCTGAAATACACAACTTCTTTATCTACCTAAGAATATGAAACTAACCCATATGTCATTAAAGAAATATCAAAGTTTTATTATTTTTATTTTCC
This sequence comes from Viscum album, assembly GCA_963277665.1. Classification (NCBI taxonomy): domain Eukaryota; kingdom Viridiplantae; phylum Streptophyta; class Magnoliopsida; order Santalales; family Viscaceae; genus Viscum; species Viscum album. The sequence continues at coordinate 1,316,941,621 of OY728136.1, read as the reverse complement.
TACATACTATTGTATAGTGATAAGTAGGTTATAATCCAAAGGAAGGATAAATTTGAGACTGAGTGACCAAATATTTCAAAACAATACTCATTGTTTTCAATAGTGGATAAAAATATTTTTTTAATATTTTTTTTAAATTTTGATGAAGACATTATGATAAAACAACTATTTTTCTAAGGAAATAGGTTATAATTGGAGATATAATGAAAAAATAGATAATAAATAAATGAATAATGGAAAAAATATTGAATTGAAAATGATCAAGGCAGATTCTTGAGAAATTCGAACACTGCTAGTTTAATAATGAAACTTCTTCACTGAAATTATATTTTATTGCTCCTTGGAAAAATATTAGTTTAATCTCCCTTGCTAGGAGATCAAAAACTTAGAAGGATGAAATATTGGAGTTTTCCACTCCAAGAATTCATCAAACCTCAATTTTAATTGAATAAAATCAATGTAAAATAGCTCACAATAACTTTCCAAAGTTTTGAATTTTAATCTTGAAGAAATACATTCAAGATAAATTTCGCTAATTGATCTTGAAGTTTTTAAGTTTAAAAAAAGGTGTCAAACAATTTTAAAATATTTAAAATTGATCTTACCGATCAATTTTGAATTCATTGTAAAATATTATGCGAAGAAATAAAAGGATTAATTAGAATAATTATAACCTCCTAAGGAAAATAATTTTAGAAAAAATAAAAATTCAATTTAAAAGAAATCGATACAATTACAATCGAAAGAAATAAAGAACATAGAATAAAGATATATTCCAAAGGTCAACTACAATCGGTATCATTAAAGCTCTATTCTACAGGTCATTGTCCCATGAAGTCTCTTGGATGATCTTTTGTTGCTCCTGATGATGTCTCAAATCAATTTCGTCAATCTGATCCTCTATGTCTCACCCGTTGATGCTCTGTTTTTAACGTACTATGTATCTTTTGTCATCTCCATTTGGTCACCACATAGCAGTCATCGGCCTAACTTGTCCTTCATTGTATCACCGAACATCTATACTTGTCTTCCACAACACTTATATCTTTAGCACCTCCCATGTAACAAACTCAATAAACCCATCAATGGTCAGTTTGAGTTTAACCTGGATGTCATTCGAGCTCTTGAGTGAATCTACAATTAGTAGAGATAAAATGTAATTAGACATTATGTTTTTTAAAACAAAAATATTATTTAGTTAATAATTATCACAATTTTTTATGTTAATTAATTTATAATTATTTATTATTAAAGTTTATTAATTATTATTTGAATTAATTATTAATTTATTTTAAAAAAATCTTAATTATTATTGATTTATTAAGTTATTTTATTAAATTTGATATTTTTATAATTTCTAAAAAGATAATTATTTTAAATATTTAGTAAATATTATTAAGATAATTAATTTACAATTATTTATTTAATTTAAAATTTTATTTAAAAAATTAGAGATCTTAATTTATTTATTAAGTTTATAAAATATTATAATTATTATAGTTAAATTGATTTACTAAGATTAATATTTATTTAAAAGAATTAAATTATTTTATTTTAATAATTAATTTAATTAACTATTATTTATTATGTTTTAATTATTATTATTATTTTATTATTCAATTAATGTTTTTTGTATTTATTTTATAAATTAATTTTTTTATCCCCCGTGTTTCTTCTTCTCCATAGGGGGGTGGGGGTTGGCTTCTTGAGGAAACCACATCATCTCTGCCTTTTAAATAGTGCCAACTCCTCCTCCTTCATGAACAATGGCTCCTCCCCTCTCTCCCTATAGAAACCAAAGGCAATGACTCCTCTCATGGGTGGTTCTCAATCACAACCATGAGGCTCAAGTAGTGACTTGTGGTGACTCCTCAGTGGATCTTTGGTTCAGTTCAGCGGCTCCTCGACTTGAGCTTAATGAAATTTGGTTGTAATCAAGAGGCAATGGTGTAGCTGCGATTCATTTGATTACTTCAGTGGTTCGGGGTCGGCCTCAGTTCAAGGTTTCAGATATGATTTAAGTACTATCAGCTTCAAACTGGTCAATCTCACTTGGAGGATCCCAAATGGCTTCGATTTCTTCTATGGATTGTGATTAGATTTCAAATCTGGAAAAAGTGGGTTGATTTAAAAATGGTAATATATTTTATTTTAAACAACTATAATGAGGGTTGAAAGGTTGGTGATGAAGCAACGGTGTCTCTTAGAGCTAGAGGTGCGTAGGGTTGGAGGGATAGCGGTGAGTCCAACCACCGCTAAAAGGCTGGTGGTTTATAGGAGGCACCGTTGCAAATGACGGTGTGTGGAGTGAGACACCGCCAGTAGACTCGCGGTGTGAAAATTGTGGTGGTTTCAATAGTAGTGTGGTAATTTTGAACTGCAACTTAATAAGAAAAAAACATCAAAGATCAAAATAAAAAATTAATAAATAAAGATTAAAAGATTAATTCAATAAATCTAATGAATAAAACATAAAATAAAAAATTAAATTAATAAAAATTAAATCAATTAACTAAAAATAATAATTCAAAACATGAAACTAAAATTTAAAACTTGACTTAAATTATAACTAAAAAATTTATTGAATAAAGTAATTAAAATAAGAAATATAAAATGAATTAGAATATTAAATTTAAAGGATATAATATAATTAATGAAATAAATAAATTAATAAATTTATTTTATTTTATTATAACAACATTTAAAAGATTAAATATTAAATTAAAGAAAGATTAAAAATAATTAAGTTTTAATTAACAAATTATTTAAATAAAAACTATTAATCACAATTAAAAAATAATCAAATAATTTTTATTTTTTACAAGATTAAAAGGAACCTAAAAAGAAAAAAAAATTAAAAAATTGAATGTAAAATAAAAAATTGATTATAGAAATTGGTTAATTAAAAAATTATACTATAACATTATTAAATTGAAATTAAATATCAAAAACATTAAAAATAACTTATTAAATGATGAGAATATTAATAAATTATATGGAAAATCATGAATTTAAAGGCCGCATCAAATTCCCCCATACTTAATCATTTATTTTCCTCAATAAATTTCATGCTTTATTGTCTTTTGAAATAGAAACATGTGTTTTTTAAATAGCTCAAAATGAAGCATGATGTTAGTTTAAAAGAAGAGGACCAAAAAATCTTAAATAGGCTTTTGAAATGAAATGTTTCCAAAGAAATATTGCCTAAATTTAATACTCACTTGGTGATAAAGAAATTGATGAATTGTCTAATTCTGAGGATGTCATGCCACATATATGAAGCTACTTAAAGAATTACTTCAATACAATTTCAAGTCAAAAAAATAAGAGTGATAACAGGTCAAATATCAACATAATTAAGAAATTAACAAAATGAACTTTATACTTTGACTTCCTCATATGTTCCAAAAAGAAAAAATAAAGTTAATTTTTTTGAATCGCCTTATTATTAAAACATAAATTCTTTCTTAAAAATTGAATGTCCCCTTATTTATCTCAAGTTCATAATTCCTCTCACCTTAATGAACTCCTTTTTTACAACTAAGCACTTTAATTTTTTTTATTTTTTCCAACCATGTAACTTATTCTAAGCACTATGCATATAAACTTAGTAGAATTGTATAAATGGATTACTTATGTACATTGGTCCCAGTGTCTCATAGATTCACTATGGGTTCCAAAATACCCATCTTACTCCAGTTTCAAATGATTTATTTGAATACTATTTAAATTATCTCACTAAATTGATCATTTAAAAAAATAAAAAATTGATCCCCTAGAATGAAGTTCAAACTTCCAGTTTCCTAAGGTTAAAATCATAACTCCACAAATAAGTATCCTATATCACTATAAAACATAGTTCCTAAATATAACATTTATAAAAGTACTAAGAAAAATAAATTAGCAATCATTCATCCAAAAAAATTTCATATTTAAAACAACTCTTAACTACCTATAATATATTATACATAGGCAAGAATTATTTGAAGTACAATATAAAGCCAAAAGAAACAAGGATTTTTAAAACAATTGACCATTATTTAAGCAAAAAGATTAGATACATAGGTATTTTATGGGATTCCATTAAATAACTAAGGATCTCAACATAAGTTAACCCCCTCCCCCACACTTAAAACCCAAATCTGTACCCAAAGTTGAATTCCAATGTGGATAAAAAAAATTGACTATTAAAGATCAAAATTAATGTTTAATTTAAAATATATTATTAAAATGTTAAGGGTCACATTATTGTTCAAATAATATATTTCCACAATAATTATATTAATAGATTCACATGAATTTTCATTAAATTTAGTGATAAATATTTTCAAATTAATCTCAAACAGTATCATGTAAAACATGAGTATAAAGTGAATAAGGAGGCATCAATTTCATAAATATTATTCAAATATATTTTAAACAACATAATAAAATGAATGAAAAATACACAAAAACAAAAGTGTATTCAATTAAAAATAAATAGCCAACCTGAATTACACCCCCCACCCACACACGCACACACACTTAATTTCACATAGTGAATATTTTTAAAACACTGAGACTCAATTTCCAATAAAAAAGCATATGAATAAAAAATTTCCAGTAGTAGCAAGAAGATTAATGACTCATCGCCAGCAATGGAACGGTGGTTAAAGTGAAATAGTGAGTCAAGGACACACTATTGAATAATGAAATTATGACTTATTAGTGATTTTATTTATGAAATTAATATAGGAGTAGAGAAAATGAATGCATAAGTAAAAAATAAAAGAACTTCCTTGATTATATTTATTCAGGGATGCTACAGTATGAAAATCCGGTCAAATTTAAGTACAAGGGGAACTCTTCTCTTTTTTGAAACCAACAGCATACTTATTATTCTGAAAACCAGAACCAGTAAGACCAAGAACATATATCCATCATATACAAAGATGGAAAGGAGAGCATAAAGTATCACTTTATTCAAAAATAAAACAAGAACAAAATTAAAAATTAAGATACAAAAAGGATCATGGTTTGACTCCTATGAAACACTAAATTTTAAGTCTTTATTTAGACTTTATTGAAATTTAGTTTTCTATCATAGTTAAGGCAACCAAGCCCTTTGGATATCCTTCAAAATAAAGTGTTTTTCTTTGATTTTTCACTATCATAGGCTTTTTTGACATCTTCAATGATCTATACAACACCATTCTTAAGAACTCTAACAACTATGTCTAGGTCTAAACTCTCTGTTTGAAATGGAAAAATCATGAAAAAAAATTGGCCTCTCTTTATATATCTTATATTTATCATAATACACTCTCTTAATATCATAAAGATAACTTAACTCAAAAATACTCTCTCTCCAACACTCTTAAAATAAAAATTAAAAGCTTTAACTGCCCGATACAACTTGTGATGCAACTCCACGGGCAAATTAAAGCATTTTAAAAATAATCGTCAATATAGAGACATACTTATTGGGGTTCTGAAAACTATTATATAATCCCAAAAATCCTCATCTAACTTAAGATACCAATACTTTCTAGAATTTGAGACATTTTTCTCTAAAATCTGTTTCATCTCCATATTAGAGATTTCTACCATTCCACTAGACTGTATATGGTAGGAAGTACCAGTCCTATGGGTGTATCTATATTTATCCATTGATTTATTAAATTTTTACTTTTTAAAGTGGGTTCTATTATCAATGATGAAGTATTTTGGCACTCTAAATCTATAAAATATATTATTCTTGGAAAACATGATAACATTGTTAGTCGGATTGTTTGGCAGAGCTACTTCCTCAACAAACTTAAAAACGTAATCTATAGAAAAATAAATGTATTCATTCCCATGAGATGGTGGAAATGGAAACCTGAAATATAAACCCCAAAAATAAAATATTTAAACTTCTAAAATACCCTTCTATTGTAACTCATGCTTCCTCCCAACATTACCCAACCTTTGGAATCTATCAAATCAAAAAACAAAACTCCTAACATCCTTGAATAAGGTGGGCCAATAAAATCCATCCTAAAAGACTTTTTTGGTTATCTTTTATCCACCATTATTTCCTTCTTAAGGTGAGGAGTGAAAACACTCCAGTATAAGAGGAATTTCTTCTTTTGGAACGCACCTCCTCATAATTCTATCAGCACATCTCCTAAATAGAAAAGGGTCATCCCAAAAATAATACTTATGTTCTGAAATGAATTTATTTCTTTTTTTTATTAGAAAAATATTCTAGAATGACACTAGGTACCAAAAAATTGGCAAAGTCTATAAACTATGTAGACAACCTTATTGAAACACTGAGAATTGTTTCATTAGGAAAGAAAAAGTTTATCTCCCTTGGATCTTCACAATGGGTATTAGGAATCCTAGAATGGTGGTCTACAACTAAGTTTTAATTTCCCTTATTATCTCTAATTTCTAATTCAAATTCTCATAACAAAATAATCCATATAATAAGTCTAGTTTTGGCTTCCTTCTTAAACAGCAGGTACTTTACAGTATACTAATTACTTAATATGAAGACTTTTGAACCTAGAAGATACTACCTAAATTTTTCAAGAGCGAAAACCATAGCTAACAAATCCTTTTTAGTATTGGTGTAATTCCTTTTTGCCTCATCTAGAAACCAGCTAGTATAAAAAACCACATGAAGCCTCTTATCCCTCCTCTATCCTAAGATAGCTATAACAGTCATGTCATTAGCATCACACATTAGTTCAAAAGAAAGTTTCCAATCAGTTTCAGTGATTATAGGTGATAAATTGAGTTTTTCCTTTATAAAATTAAATTATTTCAAACTGTTTTCATTAAATAGGAATGGGGAATTATTGACAATAAGGGATCACAAGGGCTTTCTTATTTTAGAAAATTCTTTGATAAACCTGTGATAAAATCTAGAATTCCCTAAGAAAATTCTAACACCCTTGGAATTTTCAGGAGGTCATAGTTTTTAAATTACTTAAATTTTGGTAGTGTCAACCTCTAAACCTCTCTTTGACACCTTATATAAAAAAATTATCCCTTTAGTGACCATGAAAAACCATTTTTCCAAGTTAAAAACTAGGTTGGTATCTAAGAACATATCCAACACTAACTCCAAATTTCTTAAACAACTATCAAATATGCTACCAACAATGGATAAATCATCCATGAAAACCTATATTATTCTCTCAGTCGTGTCAGAAAAGATAGCCATCATACACCTTTAAAAGGTTTCTGGAGCTCCATACAACCCAAAAGGCATCCTCTGGTAAGAAAATGTCCCAAAGGGTAATGTAAAGCTAGTTTTCTCATGATCTTATAGAGCTACTAGAATTTAATCTTAACCAGAATACCCATCCATAAAATAGAAGAACTTGTTCCCAGCAATGCTCTCAAGTATCTTTCAAGGAATGGAATTATAAAATATTTCTTCCAAGTTATTGAATTCAGCTACCAATAATCTATATAAACTCTCCATTAGGTGGCTTTCCTCCCTTGAATCTCTTGATTCTTATAATTTTTTATAACAATGAAACCTATTTTCTTTAAAAAAAACTTAGACCAGACTGATCCAAGTACTATCAGAGATAGAATACATAATCCCAGTGTCAAGTAGTTTGATGAATTCCTCTCTAAAAAATTCATTAATATTAGTATTCAATATTCTTTCACACTTAACTCTAGGTTTATGGTTTGGTTCAATAGGGTTTTTCCCATGTAGAAATAATGTCCAATACCTTTAATATAAGCTATAGTCCAACCTATGTGATATTTGAAATTTTTCAGAACACCCAGGAATTTTTCTTCTTAGTAATTTTTCATCTCAATAGAAATTATAACTGGAAGCCTGTAATTATCACCCAAGAATAATATTTAAAATGTGAAGGGAGTGTTTTTAGATTCAAGGTGTGTGCTTTTTCACTTCAAAGAAGAATTTTCAGCCTGGGAGGTCGAATTTCATCAATATATCTCTTATTTTTAGTTTTAAAAGTTGAAAGATTTTGAATTTCCAGATCAGTTTTAGGATTCACAACACGGCTGTCCAAAGTGGATAACTCACTGTCCAAAGTTTCTAGATTTTATTTTAAAAGATTTATTAAATCAGAATCATAAAGTTTTTTAATAAGATCTCCATCTACTGAATCAAAATTGTATGCAATGTTTGTGAGCTCATAGTCAACCTCAAGTTCCGTCATAAATTTTTTAAGGTCAAAATCAGATGATACACCTTCAATAGAAGAAGAAACTGGGTATTTGTCTAGTTCTTGAAAATTTTCCAGATTCTCTTTCTGAATAGATTCTAAATTTGTGAAACATAATTTTAAACTTCCAAATTTATCTCATTAGAAAAGGATCTATTTTAATATTCTTCAAGATTTTCAATTGAGTTTTCAGCTTATAACCACTCTTTCATAGAAAAATTTTCAGAAAATATTAGTCCTTTGAAATTTTTAAAGACAATGAATTTCTATTGTTGCTCCCCAATTTTAAAGATAATTTGGCCCTTGGAAATATCTATGATATCTCCACAAATGTCCAATAAGTTCCTACCTAGAATTATGGGAACCTCCTGGTCATACTCCATGTAAAATACTAATAAGTCATTAGGTAGAAACACTTTCCCTATACCTACCATCGTGTAATGAATCCTCCCCATGGGATGTGTAAATGAGTGATTAACCAACTATAGGTTGACTACGGTGGGTTAAAGATCAACCAATCTGAACTATTGAAACATTGATTATGGGAGTAGGTTGATACTAGAACCTAAGTCACATAGGTATTTGAGTTGACTAGAATTTTCTATGGTGTGGGGTATGACAAAACTAACTAGGTCTTTGAACTTTTGAGGTATTTTATTTTGGAGTATAAAACTATACTCTTCAGTGTGGTTGTAGGTGGAAAATTGTTCAAGAGTCCTTTTGTTGGAAATTTTTTGTTAAGTATATTTTAGGTAATATTAAATTGTATTGAATTAATGTATGAAATGGATGTTCACTTTGAGTTGGTTAAAATCCCAAGGAATCGCATAATTTTAGTCATGTTGTTGATTTTTTTATTTCAATTTCTCAAGGGAAGGTATAGGTGGGGAAAATTCCTCTGAGTAGTCGATATATACCTCATTTATTATATAGTTTTTTCTTTATTCTTATTATTCTTGTTTTTAGAAAAAAAAATCATCTTTTTTTCAAGTGAAAATTTGATATTATCTTCATTTTCATCATTTATCTCAGGATTTATAGATTGTGTGTGTACCAGATTTTTTGTTCCAAATTCATTCATTTTTTCAGTTTGGGAATTTTTAGAGTCTTTTTCACCAATAGATTGTGTGTTAATACCACTTTTTGTTATAATAACCATGAAATTCTCCCTAGGGATTATTTCAGTTGTCCTAGGAAGCTTACCATTACCCCTAGCATTCATGTTTCTAGCTAGTTGTCCCAATTCCGTTTATATATTTTTCATTCTAGAATCAGTTTGAATTTTATCAAAATTATTTTGGGCTTGTTGTTTATTCAATTGAGTATTTTTGTTTTTCTTCTTGAGTGTACATTATATTTAAGATTTGAAATAATTTTGAAAAAATTTTACCCATAAATTTTCCTTGAAAATTAGAATATTATTCCTTCTGTTGGTTTTGAAAATGTTGTCTAGGTTAGTTTTGGAAGGCAGGGAAAATGGGTTGTTTTATCTTTCCTGGTTCTTCCCGTAAAATATTAGGATGGTACCTATAGCATCGGTTCTAATTTTTTTAAAATGGGTCATCATTTTTAGGCATTCTACTATCATATTTAACAAATTTTGGGTTTTTTTGTTGTTGAGTTGACATGTCAACATTGGGACAAAATTTTTCAGTGTGACCGAACATGCCACACTGGGAACATTGTTCCCTGAGTGATTGGTTGGTGTTTTTAAATCCAACATGAGTTAAAACAAATTTTTAATTTAAATTCACACCTCCAATAATGTAACAGTGGTTAACATTCAACAGTGTGTCAAGGACACACCATTGTACAGTGAAATTGTGACTTATAATTGATTTTTTTATGAAAGTAATATAGGAGTACAAAAAATGAATTTAGAAGTAAAAAAAATAAAATAATTTCTCTGGGTATATTTATTTAGAGATGAGATAGCAAGAAACTCAAAGAAAAATGAAGAACAAGATGAATTATGCTCTTTTCTGAAACCAACAGCAAACTTATTATTCTAAAAACCAGAAAAAACAAGACCAAGAAAACATATCCATCATATACAGAGATGGAAAATATAGTAGCAAGTATAACATTATTCAAAAAAATAATAAAAAAAGTAAAAAATGAGATACAACAAGGACCATTTGTTGACTCTTATGAAGCAATAAATTTTAAGTCTTTATTTACATTTTATTGAAATTTAGTTTTCCAGAACAATGAAGAAAGAAATTCCATTTGACTGTCCTTCAATATAGAGTTTTATTCTTTGATTGTTCACTTGAATAGTCTTTTTTCCTCTCTAATGATTTCTACATCACCATTCATAAGCAGTCTAACAACTGCAAAGGGTCCATAACAATTAGATTTCAGTTTTCAAGGAATGATCTTAAGTGTTGAATTAAAGAGAAGAACTTTTTTTCTTGGTCTAAACTCTCTATTTTGAATTAAATAATCATGATAAACTTTGGACATATCTTTTTATATTCTATAATTATCATAATATTCTCTCTTTATATCATCAAGTTCACTTAAATCAAGTAATATTCTCTCTCCAACACTCTGAAAACAAAATTCAATGCTTTAACTTCGTGATACAACTTGTATTGAATCTCCATCATAAAATGATAGAATTTCCCAAATAACATACTATATGGAGACATAGCTATTAGGGTTGTTATTTTGTAAGCCCAAAATCCTCATCTAACTTAAGAGACCAATCCTTCCTATAATTTGAGATATTTTTCTCCAAAATCTATTTCAACTCGCTATTAGAGATTTCTTGTTGTCTACTACACTGTGGATAGTAGGAAGTACTAGTCCTATGGGTGTATCCATATTTATCCATTAAATCCTTAAATTTTTAATTTTTAAATTGGGTTATGTTATCAATGATGAAGTATTTTGGAAATCCAAATCTAGAAAAGATATTCTTTTTGAAAAACTTGATAACATTATTAGCCTAATTGTTGGTTAGAGTTACTACATCAACCCACTTAGAAACATAATCTATAGTAATAATAATGTATTAATTCCCATGATATGATTGAAATGGACCCATGAAATCTAAACCCCAGACATCAAATATTACAACTTCTAAAACATCCGTCCGGGGTAACTCTTACTTCCTCCCAAAATTACCCAGCATTTGGCATCTATCAAATACAAAAAGAAACTCATAGAATTATTAAATAAGGTGGGACAATAAAATCCACCCTGAAGGACTTTTTGGGTTTTCCATTCTCCACCATGATGTCCTCCCTAAGTAAGGGAGTGACAACTCTCCAGTATAGGCATCATTTCTTCCTTTGGCACACACCTTCTCAGGATTCCATCAGAACATCTCTTAAATATAAAATGGTCACCCCAAAGATAATAATTAAGTTCTAAAATGGATTTTTTTTGTTATTAGGAAAATATTTGTGAATGACACCAACTTCTAAAAAATTGGGAAAGTCTACAAAACAAGAAGACTGCCTTATTGAAATAGTGATAATCTTTTCATCAAGAAAGGAAGTGTTAATCTCCCTTGGATATTCACAGTGGGTATTTTTAATCCTTGAAAGGTGTTGTGTAACTAAGTTTTATATCCCTTGTTATCTCTAATTTCCAAGTCATGTTCTTGTAACAACTGAATCCATCTAATAATTCTATTTTTGGATTCCTTCTTAGACAGTAAGTACTTTAGAGAAGAATGATCAATGAATATGATGAATTTTAAACTAAGAAGATACTACCTAAATTTTTTAAGAGAGAAAACCATAGCTTACAACTCATTTTTAGTAGTGGTTTAATTCCTATGTGTCTAGTCTAGTAACCTCTTAGCATAATAAACCACATATAGCCTCTTATCCCTCCTCTTTCCTTAGAAACCTCCAATAGCCATGTCATTAGCATCACACATTAGTTCAAAAGGAAATTTCCAATCAGGTGCTGTAATGATAGGTGATGAAGTAAGTCTGTCCTTTAGAAAATTAAATGATTTCAAATAGTTTTCATAAAATATGAATGGGTCATATTTGACAAGAATGGAACACAATGGCTTAGTTATTTTGGAAAATTCTTTGCTCAACCTCTGGTAAAAACCAGCATGCCCTAAGAAAATTATAACACCCTTAACATTTTAGGGAGGTTTCAGTTTTTGAATTACTTCAATTTTGTATGTGTAAACCTCTAAACCTCACTTTTAACCCTTATGTCCCAAAATAATCTCTTTATTGACTATAAACTAGAATTTTTCCCAGTTAAGAACTAGGTTGGTGTCTAATCACCTCTCCAGCGCTAACCCCAAATTTCATAAATAAGTACCAAATGTGCTACCAACAATGGACAAATCATCTATGAAAATATATATGACTCCCAATAGTTTTAGAAAATATATCCATGATACACCTTTTAAAGGTTGTTGGAGCTCCACACAACCCAAAAGGCGTCCATCGTTAGGAAAATTTCCCAAAGGTTCACGTGAAGGTAGTTTTATCATGATCCTCTAAAGCTACTAGAATTTGATTATAACTTGAATAACCATCCAGAAAACAGAAAAACTAATTTCTAGAAGTCCTATTGAGAATTTTATCAAGGAATGGAATTAGAAAATGGTCTTTCCAAGAGTCTAAATTAAGCTTCCTATAATCTATACAGACTCTCTATTATATAGATTTCCTCAATTGAATCTCTTTATTCTTCTCATTTTTTATAATAGTGAAACCTCCTTTTCTTGGAACAACTTAGACCGGATTTACCCATGTATGGTCAAAGATAGGATAGATAATCCCAATACCCAATAGTTTTATGACTTCCTCACTAACAAATTCTTTCATATTAGGATTTAATCTTCTTTAACTCTCAACTATAGGTTTATGGTCAGGTTCTATAGGGATTTTGTGCATGTATAAAGAAGGGATAATCCCTCTAATATCATCTATGGTCCAACCTATAGAATATATGAATTTTTTTCTGAACACCCAGCAATTTTTCTTTTTGGTAATATTTCAACTCATCTTAAAAGACAATAGGAAGTGTGTAATTGTCACCCAAAAAAGAATATTTAAGATGTGGAGGGAGTGGTTTCAACTCCAAGGTGGGTGCTTTTTCACTTGAATTAAGACTTTTGGGACGAGAAGGCTAAGGTATTTAACATATCTCTTATAGGGATTTTTAAAACTTAAAAGATTTTTAATTTCTTTATCAGTTTTAGGATTCATAGCACTGTTGTCTAAAGTGGATAGCTCACTTTCCAAAGTTTCCAAATTTGAGTTTAAAAGATTTATTAAAGAATAATCATCAAGTTTTTTTAATAATATCTCTGTCTACTAAATAAAAATGTTCAGTAGTATTTATAAATTTAGAGTCAACCTCAAGTACCCTTATAAAGTTTTTAAGTTCAAAATCAGCTGATACATCTTTAGTAGAAGTAGAAACTAGAAAGTTTTCCAATTCTGAAAAAAAAATCAGATTATTTATTTGAATAGATTCTAGATTCTAAAGTTTATGAAACATCATTTTCAACTTCTATATTTATCTCTTTAGTAAAGGATTGATTTTTTGATTCTTCAATACTTTCAATTGTTTTCACGGATTCTAAGGACTCTACCTTAAAACAGTTTTTAGAAAAATTTGGCCCTTTGAACTTTTTAAAGAAATTGAATCCCCCTTGTTGCACCATAATTTTAAAAGATAATTTGACTCTTGGAAACATCTATGATAGCTCCATCGGTGGCCAAGAAGGGCCTACACAGAATGATGGGAACTTCTTGGTCACACTCCATGTCAAAGACTAAGAATTCAGTAGGTAGAAACAGCTTCCCCACACCTGCCAATAGGTCATTAATCCTCCCCATAGGATGTGCTAATGAGAATTCATCCAACTGTATGATTACTATAGTTGGTTGAAAATCACCCAATCTCAACTATTGAAATGGTGAGTATAGGAGAAGGTTGATACTACCACCTAATTTTCAAAGGCAGTTGAGTTGACTATAATTTCTTAAGGTGTAGGGTATGAATAACTACCTGGTTATTTGATCGTTTGAGGTATTTTCTTTTGGAGTACATCACTACACTCTTCAGTGAGTTTGTAGGAGGAAATTTCTTCAATATTCCTTTTGTTGGAAACAATTTTTTAAGATATTTCAGTTAATATGGAATTTTAATTAAGTCTTTGATGAAAGAGATGTTCACTTGGATCTTGGATAAAATCCTAAGGAACAAAACAAGGTCATCCTTGTTATTTTTTTTCAATTTTTAGGGAAAGGGATGGGTGGGGAAAATTCCTAAGAATATTAGGTATTTCCCTCATTTATTCTACAGTTTTTTCGTTATTCTTATTCTTTTTATTATCGGGAAAAAAATTAGCTTGTGTTTCAAGTGAAATTTGATATTATCTTAATTTTCAACATTTATCTCATGATTTCCATATTTTGTGTCTATCATATTTTTGTTTCCAGATTCATTTAATTTTTCATTTTGGGCATTTTTAGTGTCTTTTTAAGCTACGTTTTGAGTGTTAGGAACACTTCTTGTTACAAGAGCCATGACATTCTCCCTAGGCTTTATTTCTATTATGATAGGAATCATATATTTATCCCTACAAGTCATGTCTCTAGATAGTTGGCCCAGTTGAGTTTCTATATTTTTCAATCTAGCATTAGTTTTAACTTTATCAAAATTATATTTGGATTATTGTTTATTCAATTGAATATTGAATTTTTCATCTCGAGATTCCATTCTATTTAAGATTTTATCCCATTTAAAAAACATTAAACCAGAAAAATTTCCTTGTAAATTAGAAGATGCTTCCCTCTATTGGTTTTGAAAGTGTTGTCTATGTTGGTTTTGGTAGGTAGGGGTAGTGGGTTGTTTTATCCTTCCTTGTTATTTCCACGACAGATTGGGATGGTTCCTATAGCCTTGGTTGTAATTTTTTTAAAATGGGCCATCTTTGGTAGGAATCCTAGTACCATATTTAACAAAGTTTTAGTTTTATTGTTGTTGGGATGACATGTCAAAGTTGGGACAGAAGTTTTTAGTTTGACCAAACATGCCACACTGATAACACTATCCCCTAAGGAATTGGTTTGTATTTTGAAATTCAACTTGATTTCCAGACTATTTGGAATTCTAATTCATTAATGATTGAAGTTTATTAGTGATTTCAACCAATTGAGAAATCATTTTTGTTCCATATCTAGTGTTTTCATTTTTGTTCACTTTTTTTCTTCTAGAATTTTTATGTTGAGAATTCATAAAATGGTTATTAAAAATTTTTCTCAACTCTTCATCAGTTTTATCATTATAATTCCCCCCAACAGATTTATCAACTAATTTCTAACCATAGGAAGAGAGTCCTTCATAGAAAGTTTCCATGAGAACATGGGATGGGAGTCGATGATGGGGTTACTGCCTAAGAAGGTCCATAAATATATCCCAAACCTTATGAAAGGCTTCACTATCCTCTTGGTAAAAATATTTGATTTTAGTTCTAAGTTATCCTTTAAGTCATTGGGGATAAAATTCATGATGAGTGAATTATAGATTTTATCGCAATTTTCAAAAATGTTCTCATCTAGACTCCGAAACTAGTTTCAAGCATTCCATTTAAGCCAAAAGAAAAGTACTCACATTATTAGATCATTTTCAGTGAGTCCTAGAAGTGGTAATTATTTCACAGTGTTGTATAAATCTCTAATGAAGGATTAAGAGTCTTTATTATAGATTTCATTTAATGAAGGAAGTAATGAAATGTGGGAATATTTGAGTTCATAATTTATTGCTCCAGTAGATAATCTAATAGATGAAGGGTTGCTTGAAATATGAAGGATTTGGAACTCCCCCATCCTAGGCCTCTCTATTTTTTCTAAGTGTTTAGGGTGAATGTTTGGTTGATTGTTGGGTTTAGGAACTATATCCCCTAAGGTCTCAATTTTAATTTTAATTTTCCTTTTTAGAAGACTTAAGTGTTTTTCAATTTTTAGGTATATGGGCTCTAATCTATCAATAGATGATATGGTGTTCATGCAATAGGTAATAACATATAAATTTCATCACAAAAAATAGTGATAAGTAACACTAACAAAATCTAATTGAAAGAAAAATACAACAAAAAATAACAAAAATAAATAAAAAATGATAAAATGTTTTAATTTTAAAAGAAATTTTATATTTTTCAATTGTTTTTTATTGAAAATATTTTTTTTATATGTGAATTTTTTGGAAAAAAATTAGAAAAAATTGGTCATTTGAAGACTTTCCTGCTAATAGAAAAAAAACATTGACATTTATGTCATTTAATACGTGTCAAAGTTTAATTATTTATATTTTCCTACATATTATTGTATAGTGATAAGTGGGTTTAAATCCAAAGGAAGGCTGATGTTGAGATTATTTTCGCAAATATTTCAAAACAATACTCACTGCTATCAATAGAGGATAAAAATATTTTCTTTTAATCTTTTCTCTTAAATTTTTATGAATACATTATGATGAAATAACTATTATTCTAAAGAACTAGGTTATAGTTAGAGCTATAATGCATAAATAGGGAAACAATAAATGGAATACATGAAAAAAAATTAATTTAAACTGATCAAGTAAGATTCTCAAGAAATTATAACACTTCTAGTTTAAAAAGTAAACTTCTTCATATAAATTATATTTTATTGGAACTTGGAAAAATATTAGTCTAATCTCCCTCTCCGGGAGATCAAAAACTTATAAGGATTAAATTATGGAGTTTACCACTAAACAATTCATCAAAGCATAATGAAAATTAAAATAAATCAATGGAAAATAACTCACCATAACTTTATAAAGTTTTGAATTTAAATCTTGAAGAAGGATATTCAAGATCAATCTCACCAATTGATCTTAAAGTTGTTAAGTTCAAAACAAAAGGGAAAAAATAATTTTAAATGATTCAAAATTGATCTTGCCGATCAATTTTGAATTCATTGTAAAATATTGTACCACGAAATAAAAGGATTAACCAATATAACTCTAACATCCAAAGAAAAATAAATTTTCAAAAAATTCATATAAAATTAAAAATAAATGGATACAATTACAATTAGAAGAAATAAAAAACATAGGAGAAAGTGATCTCCCCAAAGGTCGACTACAATCGGTATCATTGAAGATTTGTTCTATAGGTATTTATCCCATGAAGTCTCCTAGATGTCATGTTGCTACTCTCGATGAGGTCTCGAATCAGTGTCATCAATCTGATCCTCTATGTCTCACCTAATACTGCTTTGTTTTTAAAGTACTTCATATCTTTTATCATCTCCAGTTGGTCATCACATAGCAATCACTAGCTTAACTTTTCCTTCACTGTATCATTGAATATACGTACTTGTATTCTACAAAACTTGTATATTTAGAATCTCTAATGTAACAAACTCAACAGACCCAGTGACAGTCAGTTTGAGTTGAACCTAGACGTCATTCAAGCTCTATAATGAATCTGTAATTAATGGAAATAGAAAGTAATTAGACATTATGTTGTCAAAAACAAAAACATATTGAATTAATTATTATCATAGTTTATTATGTTAATTAATTTATAATTATTTATTGTTAAAGTTAATTAATTATTATTTTAATTAATTAATGCTTTATTTAAGACATTTATTAATTATTATTGATTTAATAAGTTATTTTATTAAAGTTAATATTTTTAGGATTTTATAAAATATAATTATTTTAAATATTTATAAAATTTTATTAATATAATTAATTTATAAATATTTATTTAATTTAAATATTATTAAACAAATTAAAGTTCTTGATTTGTTTATTAAGTTTATAAAATATTATAGTTATTATAGTTAAATTGATTTATTAAGATTAATATTTTTTTAATTGATAAAATTATTTTATTTTACTAATTAATTTAATTAAATATTAGTTATTATGTTTTAATTTTTATAATTATTATAGTTTTATTATTTAATTATTATAACTTTTTTGTATTTGTTTTTTTAATTAATTTTTTTATCCCCCCTGTTTATTCTTCTCCCCATGGGGGGTTGTCTTCTTGAGTAAGCCACATCGGCTCTGCCTCCTGAACAACATCAGCTCCTCCGCCTTCATGAATGGTGTCTCTTCCTTGCTCTCCCAGTAGTGACCTAAGGTAGCGGCCCCTCTGGTGGGTGGTTTTCAATCGCAACGGTGAAGCTCGAGCAGCGGCTTGCAGCGACTCCTCAACGGATCTATGGTTCAGTTCAATGGGTCCTTGGCTTGAGCTTGATGGATTCCGACTACAATCAAGAGGTGATGGCAGAACTCAGATTCATTGGGTTCCTTCAGCGGTTCACAATCAGCATCAGTTCAAGGTTTCAGATCTAATTCGACTAATATCGGCTTCAACAGGCTCAATCTCTCATGGTGGATCGAAAATGGCTTTAAGTTCTTCTATGGATTGAAATTGGATTTAAAATCTGGTGAAAGTGGGTTGATTTGAAAATGGTAATATATCTGATTTGAAATTGCTACAATGATGGTTGAAAGGTTGGTGAGGAAGCGACGATGTCTCATGGATTCAGTAGTGCATAGGGTTGGAGGGCTAGCGGTGAGTCTAGACACCACTTAAGGGATGGCGGTATATGGGAAGAAACTTTGAAACTCACGGTGTGTAGACTAAGACACCATCTATAGACTAGCGGTGTGAAAATGATGGCGGTGTCAACACCTGTGTGTTAATTTTGAATTGCAACTTAAGAATAAAAAATTATTTAATATCAAAATAACATAATTAAGAATTAAAGATTAAAATATTAATTCAATTAATCTAATAAATAAAATTTAAACAAAAAATTAAATTAATAAAAATTAAGTAAATTAACAAAAAAATAGTTCAAAACATAAAACTAAAACTCAAAATATAAATTATAAGTAACTAAAGTTATTGAACATAATAATTAAAATAATAATTATTAAATGAATTAAAATATTAAATTTAAAGGATATAAATTAATTAATGAAATCAAATTAATTAATAAAGTTAATTTATTTTATTATAACAAAATTTAAAAGATAAAATATTAAATTAAAGAAATATTAAAATGAATTAATTTTTGATTAACAGATTATTTAAATAAAAAATATTAATCACAATTAAAAGATTAAAAGGAACCAAAAAAAGAAAAAATTAAAAAATTGAATGTTGAATAAAAAGTTGATTAAAAAGTTGGTTAATTGACAAATTATACTATAACAATATTAAATTTCAATTAATTATAAAAAACCCAAAAAATAACAAATTAAATGATGAATAATATTAATAAATGATGTGGAAAATCATGCATTTAATGGACACATTAGCAAAATATTTGGTATTTGTAGGTATGGTTACCACTAGCTTAAAATATCTTTTCTGTCACATTACCTTAGCCTGACTGTGATATTAGATCATATCAATCTAAAGGAAGACTAGTTTGTGTCACCTCAAAACTAGTATCACTTCCTCTCTGCATACCCATTATATATTACTTTTGTACTTTCTTAAGTAAAATTATATAGTTCAAACTACTTCTCATGCAGTTACCCGAGATATAATTGATATGTTCCTAACATTTATTATATGTTGGCAACATCATATATAGTACATAACATGGAATCTATGATAGATCCATTACAGGCGCTTATGGAATTATACTCACCAATTTAACCACCTCCTATGCCAAATTCCTGAATTCTTAGAGTGATTTATTTCATGATACATTGGTAATAATTCTCTCTCAAATTGTTCCAACTTGTATTTTTCAATACCTTTTTAGTACATCTACTTTTATTTGGTCTAATAATCCTTTAAATATACCTTAGAAGATGTAATCCCCTAAAATTTTTGTTTCTACTTCAATTCAATATCTAGATAGATAATTTCATTATGTTATTAATTAATTGTAAGACTAATAGATGTTTTATACATGTTTACTAAACATATTTTACTTGGAAAAAGTGTCTCTCCCACTAACCTCTTGTATAAACATGAAAACAATTCATTCCAAATGAATATTCTATGATTTTGTTGCTTACTTTGACCCTAAACTATATTTGAGTAACTTTCATCCCTTATTATCATTTTTTTGGTCACCATCCCTTTCTGGTTTCATTTTATAGACACCTTCCCTGATTGGTCATATTTACATCCATTTCTCAATAAAATTATCATAGAAATTATCTATGATAAGTAAAATTCCAATTGATTTAGTCATAATGATGTGGTATTACCAATCTAGCCTTATTGGAATGATGCTTATACCATACATGTATAGTCTCACTTGAATAACCACTATAGTATTCAAAATAATAAGCCCCGTGTACTTTGATACATGGAATCCATTATTAAATTTTAATTTATCTTGTTAATTTTATCCAATTCCCAAATACTTCTTACTTGAAGGATTCATTATTCTTAATGAATAATGTATCACCGGTCATGGTGAATATAAAACTATCACCATGATTTTGTCCTTCCTACGTGGTATGTGTCTCTGAAACATTCATTTTCCATGAGGTCTTGTGGAACTTGTTCCTATGTCAACTATTTATATATCTCTAGCATTAAGAAAACCCATGTAAATATTTCTCCCACTATCTCAAGTAGGGATGTGAACCCTTTTATAGAAATGTATTCTATCACTTTACTATAACTTTTCTATCATAGGTATTTCTATAATATCCTAAGAAATTTATTTGGATAATTACTTAAGATTCAAATTGTGTTTTTCTTAATGCAAGTTTTTTTATATCCTTAACAAACACTTTGCATTCAAAAACTTATTTTTTATGAAATAATGTATTTATATCACACTATAACTCATATGATATCCATTTTTCATTATACTTGACATATGGTTATGGGATAATTCAATTATTTTTTATGCATGTATTCAAAAAAAATGGAAGTATCTACAATGGAAGTTAATGTTAACATTGATTCTCCTTTTACTTACATCATGAATTTTATTTGTATAAAGAAATGTTCACTTAAGAATTCCTCTGAGCTATATTTTATTGATCAATTTTTTCATGTAAAACTCATCATCAACCCTCCTTATTAGCATAATATATTTTATGTGAATAATGTAATTTGTATTTAGGTATTACTCCACACTTTATCATAATGATCGATGAATTCATGGTCAAGGTATTCTTCAGCATTCCATCCCAAAGAAACTCATATGTTCGGACCATTCATATACCATACTTCACATTCACATTCCTAAAAAAACTTAAACGAATCTTATGAAGTATATTTACCACTATATTACCCTTTTAATAGTTCACCCTCTCTAACTAAATTATCGTTGAAAGCTTTTGGATTACCTTTATTTCTAAAGGATTCTTTTTCAAAAATTAACTACATATGTTTGTTGATAATACCTAAGTTATTTAACTCCAAAGAGTCTAAAATGATACTAGGTATATCCTTGACAACTATTTTGTTTTTCTTTTGAAAAATCATTATCCTACCACAACAAGGTATATAATTCTTAAATTTTATATTCATCATGTATTTCCAATTATTCTAGTATTATTGAACTATTAGTTAAGTATTTGACACCACAAAAAACATTCATTACAAAATTGGAAAAATGTATCCAAGTGTACTAAGGACATCTGAGATAAATGTTTTAGTGATACTCTAAATGTTTAATTGGAATCATTAAACTTAGAAATACTGATGTTGTGTAATTATCATGGCTGATTAAGGAAGCACCCTTTCTCTGCCACTTAGAGAACACACTTTACATAATATAATGTTTATTTTCTTAATTGGTTATTGTATTTAAATACACATATGTAATAGAAAAATTGTATTTAATACCCAATAAGTGAAACATAAACATTATTTACATTTGATGAATATACCTGAAGAATAATCTATTACTTGATTCTTTGAATAAGTTCATTACATTTAAACTTTTATAGATTTGATTTCATGATATGTGAAGAAAATAAATTTCTATTTAATACCACTTTATTTGAATCATGTTGTGAAGGTTACTTTGATGCCATGCTTTCCATTGTCCTTTTCCCCTTTTCTTTCAACTTGTTCGCCATAAGAACTAATTGTTTATCTTTATTTAGTGTTATTATTTGGTGAACCTTACCCAAAAGTTAATGAAGTATTTTCTACATAATTTTTATTTTTTTATCATAAAAAAATATAGTAAATGGGTGGAAATGATATGATAAAGCGATACATTGAAAGATAGTGATCTATCTTTCAATTACACATAGCTAGTGTAATCATCACTCATTCATATATATATCTATTTTCTTTCTCCCTGTAATCTTCTCATATATGAGACAACATAAGATATAATCCATGTCTTGATGTTGTATCCATAGCCCACATTATATGTTGATGATAGTATTATGGAATAACAATCATATGCATCATAGATGAGTATCATGTAATCATTTTTCTCACCCGCTCTTTCTAGAGTGGATTAACAGGTATTGAGGACACCATCACCTAGAATTTCCTATGATGTACTTTGTGAAAGTGCCTGTAAAAATATTAGAAATTTCTTCCTTCTTAGACATGTTCTGTCACAGCCCGTCCACTGGGGCCCATGTCGTGACTACCCCAAGCCCGCCTTTCATAGGCCAGGGGCTGGTGACTGTCACTGAAAGGATTTTTCCCTAAAATTGAGAAGGCATTTCCTTTATAACCTACAAACTCACGTAACCAAGAACACAGAAAGATACAAACATAAGAAAATTGTATAAACAAAAGAGTGTTGAAAGTAAAGAGGGTTGGAAATACAAGCCCAACAGTAAAGGTACATGAAACTAAAAGTACAAGTACAAATAAAGAAAAAGTAAAGCAGCTATTGGGTCATCCTCCAAGTTTCCTACCTGAAGGGTAAGTACAAATTGCCTCCTCAGCACTCCATGTCCTTTTGTCTCATCTGTGTACCGACTCGTCGTAAGGTCTACCTCTGAGCATCGTCCAGTCCTAGTACCCATAGTCTCGATCAACTTTGTTCGTTGTCTGCACCGAACACAATGAATTGTGGGTATAGCCCATGTAGGGGTGAGTGTAACGATACTCAGTAGGGACCCCCAGACCCTCTAGGTCTCACAAAATCCCTCAAGGATAAATCACAAAGTATGAAATCAACATATAACCTTACTTAGGTATATGCCCACACATATACCTAAGTTATCAAATAATCCATCTCAATCATGAAGAAAACATAGAGGTACTGACTCCGCTCACACTAGGATTTATTCTAGGGGTAGTATCAAGTAACATTCCCAGTCATAACGTTAAACACCTCAGCTGGTGGAGAACTCCCCCTCTATCGAGTACAGTGGGCTTGTCGCTGTAAGAACCCGGGTTTCTATAATGGATCAAAATTCGGACCCTATTTGAAATTTTTGACTTGTTTCTAAGGAAACTGGAGAAAATGGGCAGTTTCTGGAAATTTCTAGACTACACACCATGTACTTTACATACACGCCCTGTATATGTTAAGTGAGTGACCAGCCGTGTACTCACCGAGTACATGTCGTGTGATGACCGTGTAGAAATTTTTTACTACACGGCGTTTAGTTTTAGACACACTGTGTAGAATTGATCGTGTGGAGGCCACACATGGTGTGTAGGCCTGTTGGTCAAGAAGATTTGTTTAAACAGGTACACACTGTGTTCCTACTGGACACATCGTGTAGTCTGGCTATGTATGAGAGAAATACATGGCGTGTGGGTAAGTTGGCGATGAAGAGAAGGAAAACTAAGTACACATCGTGTACCCCTAGGTACACGCCATGTACTCATGTTGGCAGATTCTGGAAAGTAGGTCGGCAGAATTATAGCCACAAAATGAATAGTTAAATGATATAAACAGTGTGTAGTCCTAGAGTACACACCGTGTAGTCTCTTTTTTTGCGTTAAAATGGGCAATAGCTTCATATTGAGGTCGAACACACCTTGTTTCACCGGGTTTCGCAAACCAAGATGTCAGGAGCTTCATCCTCTTCCCGATTCTCCGTTCGATGTCGGATTCAATCATGGTTAGATGTGTTGGAACCCCCTCGGTATGGCCTCAATACCTCTTGATCTGTTTTTTTTTATTTCTATTATAGAACAAGTTATAGGGGTTTGATCCGTTTTGATTATTTTATAGATCTACCACATCATATACCTAATTGGAGGCCGTTACCAGAGGATTAGCATCATACGAGTCTCATGTAGGTGGTGCATACCTATTTTTCTGTTTTCGTGGTCATTTGGGTGGCACGGCCTTCAGTGTGTTTTCGGGTATTTTGAGCGGGACCCTTTTTTATCTGATATTGCATTTTATATTGTTCATTGACCTATCAGATACCTTTTTGTATGCCTTGTTACCAGTTTTTCTTGATTGGAGCCGGGTGAGGGGCGTTGCTCATCGGGGCATTTTGTCCCGGGGATGCCAAAATGGTTAAATTTGAATTATTTTGTTATAAACTGTTGAGTTTAATTGATTAAGTCTGATATAAATTTTTAGAGGCATTCAAGACCTCAGTTCTGGTATGGGAAAATAGCTTTCATAGTGAAATTAAACTATTTGGATTGTTTTTCCTGTTTATGTATTCTGTTTAAATATGTACATCTGCTGGACCCTTTGGGTGGTTTTGACCTTGGGATTGGGTGTCATGGACGTCGGCTTGAGGTAGTATGACTGTCAGGTTGGGCATGGCTCAGGTTACTAGGATGGAAAGTCCATCAGACTTGAGCGGCATGGTCGTAGGGACACTAGGAGTGAGAGGTGTTGTGTCTTGGGAACTATTTTGGTGATTACCTTTCACTCGGAAACTTTGAGTAGTGTGCACATAGAGAGACTCCGTGATGAGGTGGTTTTGACCACTCATGTGGGTAGAGGCCCCCGTTAGTTGTGGTTTAGGTACTATTGGTTTGGGGGTGCTTGTCGTAGGAAGCCACGTGGAAGGTGAGGAGCCTTCAGGGGATAGCATTGAGGCTATCGGGTTGGGGGCAGAGGCTCGCTGTTATTTGAGGGTAGACATCATTGTCCCTCCTGGTACTTTATTTGAGGGTAGATATCATTGTCCCTCTGATTACATTACTTGAGGGAATACATCATTTTCCCTCTAGTTACTTATTTAAGGATAGACATCATTGTTCCTTTGGGTTACTACTGTTGGGCGTGCCTTCGGGACGTCAGTACTTGAGACGCGCGGTGTCAGGGAGAACATGGGGCCGAGTTACATGACAGAGATTCCGGCATTGGCTGAAGTAGGTGACACTCCATGGTGGCTGTTGAGCACCAGTGGAGTTTGTATCTATTTGTGCATCGTTCTTTTTATCGCTTTCTTAATAAATTCATGACTACTTAAACACTTATATTAGGTAAGAACTGTTGAGTGGTATCCTACTGAGATTTGTCTCACACCCTGCGTGGGCCCTTCAAGACACATGAAGACTTTATGGATTTAAGAGCAGGAAGGAGGCCAACTTCAGGATCTAGGTTATATTAGTTATTTCATGGAGATGGTATGGACCTTGAGGTCTTTCTTAACTGGAGTTTACAATGTTCTGTGTACTTTCCTATATCAGTATGCTTACTTGTTTTGTAGCTACATTTGTTTACCATTGGTGACTTTTATATTCATATATGCATGACCTGCTTTGGATGCATTTTTTTTGCTCAGTAGTAGTTACATGTGATTAGCATGCTGTTGTGTTTACTTTTCGCTGTTATTGTTATATATTTATTGCTTCCACTATTTATTGATATTGAATGTGCTTCCTCTCTATGGGTCTGGTTCGAGTATGCTAAGTCATTTATTCCGCTGCATATTTATTATTATACTTGTACCAGTACCATTATTATTATCCTACAAGAGGGTATAGCCTCCCCACTATACCTATAAGACCCTCTTTGCTAGTCAGTAGCCTTTGGAGTTCAGGGAGTTGCACCTAAGGTAGTAGCACTCAACCTGTTTAGCACAGTTCGGGTGGCTGTTCGTGTCTGGGTCAATACAAAGTGGTATCAGAGGGGTTCTTGATAGGGATTTAGTAGCAGCGTTTTACTGGCTACTAATGAGATTGAGACTTCTCTTTTATTTCTTCTGGTTTTACTTCTTGGGATATGGTAGACTAGGGATAGGTTGTTACTGGAACTGGGTTCCTAGCTTGTGCTTGGGTGCCTACGCCCTAGGTACGAGGGATGGACCATGTTCCCATGGGTGGGAATTGTTGTGTTCTTTTACTCAGGTACAGTTTATATGATTTCCACCTCGGTGTATCACTTGGTATGTGATGTTATTGATTGTGATATGTAACCCATGACCCGGTGTGGTAAGGGAGACTTGGACCTTGGCCCGGTATGGCAAGGCTTGTTTGCTTGGATTTTGATAGGCACATTTTTAGGTTATTTCGCATTCCTAACTGCATGTATGCTTTGTGAAGTGATAATAAAATGTGAATAAAATCAATTTCCATTATTGTATGCTCTGAAATGTGAATTGGTAAAAATACTAATATAATTTCTTGTTGTTGCAATGTGTATGCCATGCTTTATATTTTTTGTAAAATTGCATGTTGCAGGATATTTGGGTCTAGCTCTTGTACGAGCAGGTAGGTATTATAGTTGAGGTGATTTTCATCACCAGGATTGGGAGACTCAGTCATCAGTTTGAGGCAACCCTAGTTGTCAGGATGGTCATGGACTGAGGTACTTTTGATACTTGGCCCTGATATGGGTGGGTAAGGAGGCCATGAGGTCGGGATGCCGTGGGGTATGGGTTGCAATGGGGGAGATTAAGGGTAGTAGTTATGCACTTCCTTTTATTACTTTTTTTATCTGCATTGACTATATATTGTTATATATATATATATATATATATATATATGGGTTATCTGGCCATTTATGGTATTCACCGGGTTCCTTTTTGGGCGACTCAGATGGAGCGTCAGATGGGAGATGGTACAGTGTCGTAGGTGTAGGACCAGGTTCAGGGTTTGGTGTAGGCAGAGCAGGAGCTGCAGGTACAGGCTCAAGGATTGGATCAGGTTCAAGATCCAGTGCAGGCAGGACAGAATCCGGGTTTGGCATCATTCGGGCCATGGATCGACGAGCAGCTTTGAGCTAGCCCGGTGTGTGTCTTGAAGGGGATCGGCAGAGGCACGTGGGGTACAGAGCCATCTATGGCATATCTGACATGGGAGTTCCAGTCGCAGCACCCACTGCTTTTTTAGGGTGAGGGTGGTTTGCAGGTGGCTAAGAACTGGATAGAGAGCATGCAGATGATCTTTGAGAAGCTTGAGACGCCTCTAGGGTGGAGGGTCAAGATGGAGACATACATGCTATGAGGACCAGAAAAGCATTGGTGGGATGTGCAGGTTCAGGATTGCAGGCACGAGGGACTGGAATGGAAGGACTTCAAGGATAGGTTCTTTGAGCACTTCTACCCAGAGACTCTGAGAGCAGAGAGAGCTTGGGAGTTCTTGAATCTTCTGCAGGGAGACATGTCCGTCATGGACTATGCAGCTACTTTCACTGAGATGTCTCGCTTTTCACCTAGTATGGTAAGCGATGAAGCGGCTAGGGTGAGGTGCTTTGAGGATGGATTACGACACGCCATTCAGGTCTAAGTGAATATCCTCAGGCTAGGTTTTTTCTCAGAGGTAGTGAACCAGGTGCTCATAGTGGAGGGAAACCAAAGGAATAGGCCCCAGGTTGGCTGGGCGACAGCTTCAGGTGATGGTTCGTATAGTAGAAAGCGATGACGAAATGAGTTCCATCAGGGCAGTCAGGCCAAGGACTCAGCTAGACCACCTCGTAGTAGTTCTGTAGTGGTTTTCTTCCAGTTTGGATAGCCATGGAATTTTCAGACTCAGTGTGATAGGCCTTCAAAGGAGTGTCGGGCATGTGGATAGGTCGAGCACCTTGAGAGGTTTTGCAGGCAGCCTACTCAGACAGCCAGTAGGCTGGGACCAGGACAGACGGTGGCATCTGGATTTGGTTTAGGTTCGGTACAAGGAGAGGGTAGCTGAGGTTTAGATGCACGTGGAGGACGTGACAGAGACAGTGGGATCCAGCTGAGGGGTCAGTGACCGGTGACTGGAGCAGCACCACAGGGAGGTCAGGCATCAGGCAGCCGTACTTTAGGACAGGTGCATGTTGTGGAGCTACCAGAGGCTGAGCAAGCTGGCTAGCCGACGAGGGTTAGAGGTACACTTTAGTGTGGCTGTTATCTCCATGTTTCCTTTTTGGCATGACCTATAGAGACATGTCTGTTTTTAGTGCACATGATCTATGTGGATTGACTAGACGCTAGTCAGTGGGATTGGCACCATATCGGGTGCGTGATATATCTATATATGTATGTATGTATGTATGAGGTGTCATGGGCATCAGGTCATCGAGGATGCAGGATACTTGAGGTGCCTTAGGCATCGGGGCTTCGAGGATGCGGGTTACTTGAGGTGTCTTGGGCATCAGGGCATTGAGGATGCAGGTTACTTGAGGTTCTAGGCACCAAGACCTCGTGGAGGCATACACTGATGCGGTGTCGGATATGTTGGGTGTTGAGAACGACATAGGAGCACCTGTGAGGTGCAGGGGTGACGATGAGTCATTGAAGGACTGTGCGTCCATAAAACAGGTTAGTAACCCTTGTTTTCTTTGAGTTTTGTTGGGTTGAGACCGGGTTAGGCGATTCCTAAGGTGGGGAGCCTACCTTGAAGAATTTAGCTGGGACCTCTGAGACCGGGAAAGTCTTGGTTATGTTGAATGGGGTGGTATGTTTGGTTCCATCTCTGGGTTTCGTTTGCTAGATCAGGGATGAGCTATATTAAGGTGGGAAGATTTTAAGAACCCGTGTTTTTAGAATGGGTCAAAATCCCAACCCTGTTTGAAATTTTTGACTTGTTTCTGAGGAAACTGGACAAAATGGGCAGTTTCTGGAAATTTTCAGACTACACATCATGTACTTTACGTACACCTCGTGTAATGTTAAGCTAGTGATTGGCTGTGTACTCGTTGAGTACATGTTGTGTGATGACCGTGTATAAATTTTGTACTACACAGTGTGTAGTTTTAGACACACCATGTACACTTGACCGTGTGGAGGCCACACATGGCGTGTAGGCCTGTTGGCTGGGTAGATTTGTTTAACTAAGTACACACCATGTTCCTCCTGGAAAATTCATGTATTCTGGATGTGTATGAGAGAAATGTAGGGCATGTGGGTAATTCGGTGAGGAAGAGAAGGAAAACTAAGTACAGGTTGTGTACCCCCAGGTACACACTGTGTAATCATGTCAGCAGGTTCTAGAAAGTAGGTCGGTGGAATTCCAGCCACCAAATAAATAGTTAAATGATATACACGGCATGTAGTCCTAGAGTACACGCCGTGTAGTCTCTTTTTTGGTGTTAAAACAGGAAGTATCCTCGTATTAAGGCCAAACACACCTTGTGTCGTGTGGTTTCATGAACCAAGCTGGCTGGAGCTTCAACCTCTTCTCGGTTCTCTATCCGTAGTCGGATTCGATCATGATTAGATGTGTTGGAACCCCCTTGGTATGTCCTTGATTCCACTTGAGCCTTTTTGTTTGATTTATGTTCTAGAATGAGTTATAGGGGTTTGAGAATTTTTGATTGTTTTGTAGATCTACCATGTTTTAGACCTAATTGGAGGTTGTTACCATAGGAGTATCATCGTACGAGTCTCAGGTAGGTGGTGCATACCTCTTTTTGTGTTTTCGTGGTCATTTGGGTGACGCAGCCTTCGGCGCATTTTTGGGTATTTTGAGCGGGACCCTTTTTTATCTGATATTGACTTTTATATTGTTCATTGACGTATGGGATACCTTTGGGTATGCCATGTTACCATTTTTTCTTGAGTGGGGCTGGGCGAGGGGTCGTTTCCTATCGAAGCATTTTGGCCGGGGGATCCCAAAATGGTTAAATTTGAATTATTTTGTTATAAACTGTTGAGTTTAATTGATTAAGTCTGATATAAATTGTTAGAGGCATTCAAGACCCCATTGCTGGTATGGTACAACACCTTGCATAGTGAAATTCAACTGTTTAGATTGTTTTTCTTGTTTATGTTTTCTGTTTAAATATATTATATATAAATTTTATGAATTGCATCTACTGGACCCTTTGGGTGGTTTTGACCATGGGATTGGGCATCATGGACGTCGGCTTGAGGTAGTACGATTGTCAGGTTGGGTATGGCTCAGTTTATTGGGATGGTAAGGCCATCAAACTTGAGTTGAATGGTCGCAGGGACACGAGGTATGAGAGGTGTTGTGGCTTGGGAACTATTTTGGTGATTACCGCTCATCCGGAAACTTTGAGTAGTGTGCACATAGAGAGACTCCATGATGAGGTGGTTTTGACCACTCGTGTGGGTAGAAGTCCTCATTAGTTTCGGTTTAGGTACTATTGGTTTGGGGGTGCTTGTCGTAGGAAGCCACATGGAAGGTGAGGATCCTTCAGGTGATAGCATTGAGGCAATCGGGTTGGGGGCAGAGGCTCGCCGTTATTTGAGGGTAGACATCGATGTCCCTCTGGGTACTTTATTTGAGGGAAGACATCGTTGTCCCTTCGGTTATGTTACTTGAGGGTAGGCATCTCTGTCCCTTCGGTTACTTATTTGAGTACAGACATTTTTGTTCCTCTAGGTTACCACCATTGGGCGTGCCTTTGGGACGTCGGTACTTGATACACGCGGTGTCAGGGGGCGCATGGTGTTGAGTTACATGACAGAGATTCCGGCGTTGGCTGAAGCAGGTGACACTCCATGGTGGTTTCTAAGAACCAGTGGAGTTTGTATTTATTTTTGCATCATTTTTTTTACGGATTTCTTTATAAATGCATGACTTATTAAACACTTATATTAGGTACGTACTGTTGGGTGGTATCCTACTGATATTTGTCTCACACCCTGCATGGGCCCTCCGGGACACGTGCAGACTTTATCGATTTACATACAGGAAAGAGGCCAGCTTCAGAAGATGGGTTATATTAGGTGTTGCATGGAGATGGTATGGACCTTGAAGTCTTTCCTAGGTGGAGTTTACTATTTTTTTCATACTTTTTTGTATCAGCATGCTTACTTGTTTTATAGCTACAGTTGGTTAGCCATTGGTGCCTTTTATATTCAGATATGTATGACCTACTTTGGATGCATGTTTGTTGCTCAGTAGTAGTTACATGTGATCAGCATAATGTTGTGTTTACTTTCTGCTACTATCATTATATATTTATTTCTTTTTCTATTTATTTATATTGAATGTGCCTCCGCTCTGCGGGTCTGGTTCAAGTCTACCGAGTCATTTATTCTACTGCATCTTTATTGTTATACTTGGACCAGTACCATTATTATTATCCTTTGAGAGGGTATAGCCTTCCCACTAAACCTATAAGACCCTTGCTGCTAGTTGGTAGCCTTTGGTGTTCGGGGAGGTGTGCCTAAGGTAGTAGCACCCAACCCGTTTAGCACCGTTCGGGTGGCTGTTTAGGTCTGGGTCATTACAATCGCATCACACAGAGGCACTTCCCACTAACCTTGGACTACTGAGATACTCCTCCTGTCGAGTATCGTGGGTATATCATGTCACCAAGGCGCTCCCCGGCAAGGGTCTGCCGCGTAACCAAGGCACTCCCCCTCGTGGCTTGCTAGGGTACTCCTCCTATCGAGTACCATGGGTCTTGTGCATCCCCAAGGTTCTCCCCACTAGGCCTGTCAAGTCACTCCGAGTCGAAATAGTCAACAGTCGTCAAGTCTCAGCTAGCCACTGGGTTCCCACTTTATGCTTGCTCATCTTCAGGAGGATCCGCTCCACAAGCTACTGGTAGATACTCCAACTACCACAAAGTCCCACTAATAAGTATCTCAAAGTTCTATCACGTCATAGGGGTCTCAACATAAGATATTGCCCGTCAATCGGACGCTCTGTCTGTGAGTTATTAGCCTTTTAGTCCTAGGGGCCCGGTTGGATTCATGCTCGATCCAACCAGACTATTCCCTGTCTTAATCCAAAACACAGTGGGGTATCAATCAAAGGGACCGACTCGCTCCAAGGTTCCCAACGCCGCTGATGGTCTGTCAAACGGACGTCTCGTGCCAAATTTATGGCCAAAATAATGTAATTGGGTCATTGTGGTCCTGGTTCCGGTCCGACCAGGCCGGACCAACACAGATCGACCCGGCCTGGGCCGACCTGGTTCAGGTCGACCCGACCGGACTTGCTGGGTGGCCCGGCCCGTTGGGTTCAGCCCGGCCAGCTGGGTGTCCCGGCCAGCTGGGTCTGGCCCGGTAGGCCGCGAGGGACCGCTGAGGGCTATGGGTGGTCATGAGGCCATTGAGCGTGTTGAGAGGGTGCGAGGCCACGGGGTGGCTTGACTGGGGGTGGTGGTCTGACCGTGGGGTGGTGGTCCAGCCGCGGGGCGGTGGTCCGAAGGCGACGGCGCAACGGTGCCACCCCGCGGCCTCCGTACCGCCCCGCGGCCGGACCGCCATTCTCATGCCCCAACCATGGATGGTTGTCATCCTCCTCCATCGCAAAGAACACCACATGATTTTTAGAAGGGTTGATCCATGTTGGTTTGGCTCGTACCCTCCGCATTAGAGTTGTAGCATATGGCTTATCAAGAACATGAACATGAACGTCAAATCATATCCTCCTACAATGATTGTTCCCAACCCGCAAAAGAAATAGAAGGGGTGTACTTGGAAAGTGATAAAAAATGGAAATAAACCCCTACCTCAGGTTTTTCATTGACATTGGCATGAGAAAGAAGTACAGACATCGATTCTTCCTAGATGAAGATATCCCATGTCGGAGGAAGTTGAAGATATCGGCATTCGTCGCACCTGCCACATGCTTTCGATACTTGGCTATTTATTTGGTTCTTCGTAATCGAAGGCGTTCTTCGTCGGAGAGAGAATTCTTCATGGAAGAACGCATTCTTCGTTGGAGATATTTCTCCCAATATTTCTCCTCTCCCAATTCTACCAAATTTGCAGAGTAGCCAAAATGTGATATGTTTTTCCCAATTTAATTGTTGGCATAATTACAAATTGGGTTAATTAATCACATAGGTAGGCATAATTAAGTTTGGTTAGTTGGATTAATTAATGTGGATGAAGCTCAAGAGGCTCCTCCACATTAAAGAAGGAGTTGGGAGGTTTCTCCTCATTAAGAGGTTCGGGTGGACCCCACCTCTTAAATCAAACATGGGAGGTTTTTGGGCTCAGGTGGTCCCCACCCCATAACCTCTCATGGGAGGTTAATGTCTGGTGGTCCCTACTTTTAAACTTCCACATGGAGGTTTTAACAAAAAAAATAAAAATAAAAGCTACACAAATTTATTTTTATTTTATTCATTCACGAAAAACCCAAAAACTAACTTCTACCCTCGACCAACTATTATCGAGGTGAATGTCTCTTTAAGCGAATATAGATGTTGTGATTTCAACGATCCCCTTTGATTTTGATTCCGAGCACCGGTTCAAAATTTAGAAAAACCCACTCTCACATTTATTGAACGTACCCAAAAAAAGTTCATAAATTCATTTCGGGCACTCTGGGCCTTAGAATCACATGCCGTCAATTTTTGCAAACTGATAAAATTCCCATTTATTAAAAAAATTACATGGAAATTTCAGGTCTTTACATTATCCTCGCCTCAGGGCTCTATGTCCATGTAAGCCATAACTCAAACTAGGTAAACAAGTTGGGGTACTGAGCACACATCTGGGCCTCCCGCTCCGATGTCTTGTCCTAGTGGTTCTCATGCTTCCAGTGAATGCGCACTAGAGGTATCAACATTCCATGAAGGAACCACTCTTGTCAATCCTCAATCTCTACTGGAACCTTCGTAAAAGTCTCCCCTTTGTCGACGTCCAGCTCCCCATGGTCGATGATGTGAGAAGGGTCATGCATTTATCTTCTCAACTGGGACATCTGGAAGACATCGTGCACCCAGTGCAACTAAGGTGGAAGATCTAAGAGGTATGCCACCTCACCAACTCTGTTGAGGACCTAAAAAGATCTGATGAACCTCAGAGATAACATGCTGCCTCGGCCAAATATCTGTATACCTTGTCGAGGTGAGACCCGTAGAAAGACGCGGTCGCCATCCTCAAACTCTAGAGGTCTCTATCTCTTGTTGGCATAAGACTTCTTCCTTCTCTGTGCAGTCTTCATCCACTCCTGGATGATATTCACTTTCTCTACGGTAGCCCGTACCATCTCTAGTCCCACTAGTGTTGACTCCCCTAGGTCAGTCCAACACAAAGGTGATCTGCAAGGTTGCTCGTCCAATGCCTCGAAAGGTGCCATCCCAATGGTGGAGTGATATCTGTTGTTGTATGCAAACTAAACTAGAGGTAAGTGATCCTCCCAGCTATGACCAAAGTCAAGGACACAAGCACACAACATGTCTTTGAGGGTCTGTACGGTCCGCTCAGTCTGGCCATCCATCTGAGGATGGAAGGCCAAGCCCAAACGAAGCTACATCTTGAAAGCCTCATGCGACCCCTTCCATAGTCGGGAAGAAAAACGTGCATCATGATCGGAGACAATCATCGAGGGTACTCCATTTAGTCGCACAATATTCTGCACATAGAGGTGTCCCAAGCTCTCTACTGGTCCCTGCTCTCTAATTAGTAGGAATTTGGCTGACTTTGTGAGTCGATCGATAATCACCCAGATAGAGTCATGTCCCCTGGATGTATGTAGAAGTCCTGTTATGAAGTCCATGGATATCACATCTCACTTCCACTCTGGGACCTCTAAAGGCTGAACCAATCCTGATGGTACCCGATTCTCTGTCTTCACTTGCTGACAAGTGAGGCACCGAGAGACAAACTCTGCAACTGCTTTCTTCATTCTCGGATACCAGTTTTGTCATCGTAGATCCTGGTATATCTTCACCACTCCTGGATTTACCACAAGAGGGATGTGTGGAACTCCCTCAAAACTTCCTCCTAAAGTGACACTGGTACCATGGTACATCCTTAGAAGAGGATGGCATGCTCCCCACCTTCAGAAAATCCATCAGGTGCATGCCCTGTGAATATCAGAGCACATCGAGACTCGCAGTCGGTGTCCTCATGTTATGCCTTCCTGAATCGCTGAAGAAGTGGGAGAGTGACTGTAAAAGACTATAGAAAAGCTAATTCATCTCTATCCACAAAGTATATCTATAAATCAACTAGCTACTCTGTTGCCTCACCTAGCAGCTGTATACTAGATCTCCTGCTGAGTGCATCTACAATAACATTCCCCTTCCTAGGGTTATAGACTATCGCAAAGTTATAGTCCTAGAGGAACTCAAGCCAATGTCGTTGTCTCGGGTTCAGTTCCTTCTGAGAGAATATATACCTGAGCCCTTTTGATCAGAGTACACTGTAAAACGTTAACCCATTAGATAGTGTTTCCACATCTTCAAGGCGAAGACCACTATTTCAAACTCCAGGTCATGGGTAGCGTAGTTCTTCTCATTTTGTCTCAGCTGTTGAGAACCATACGTGATCACTACTCTCTCTCGCATCAGTACACATCTGAGTTCAGTCCCTGATGTATCGTAGTAGACTACGTACCCTACGTCCTTCTCTAGAAGCCTCAAGATGGGGGCACTATTCATCCTCTGCCTCAAATTCTGAAAACTTCGTTAGCATTTCTCTGTCCAAACGAAGGGTTTCCCCTTCTTTGTAAATGTTGAGAGTGGTGCTACAACTCTGGAGAATTCTGGCACAAACCTCCGGTAGTATCCAGCCAAACCCAATAAACTTCTTACCTCCATCACACTCCTGGGTGGATCCCAAGAAAATAAAGCCTCAATCTTCACTGAAACCACTGCAACTCCATCCTTCGATATGAAATACCCCAGAAAGTGAACCTCTTAGATCCAGAACTGGCACTTCGAGAGCTTACCATAAATCTAGTTCTCTCAGAGTGCGTCCAGTACTACCTGCAAATGATAGGCATGCTCCTCCTTAGTAGTCAAGTAGATCAGAATGTTGTCAATTAAGACCACTACAAAGTGATCAAGGTATGGCTGAAAAATCTTGTTCATGAGTCCCATGAACACTACTGGAGCGTTACTCACGCCGAATGGCATAACCAAGAACTCGTAGTGGCCATACCGATATCTGAATACTGTTTTCTACACATCCTCGTTTCGAACTCTGAGCTGGTGATAGCCTAATCTGAGGTCTATCTTCAAGAACCATCGTGCTCCCTTCAACTGATCAAAGACATTTCCAATCCTCGGGAGTGGGTACTTGTTCTTCACGGTCACCTGGTTCAGGCACTGATAGTCGACACAAACCCTCAAGGTCTTATCCGCCATCTTGGCGAACAAAATTGGGGCTGCCCAGGGAGAAACACTGGTCCGGATGAATCCTTTCTCCTGCAATTCCTCTAGTTGTACCCACAGTTCGCAAAGCTCCGTGGGAGCCATCCGATATGATGGTGTAGATATCGGTGTTGTCTCGAGGTACAATTCAATATAAAAGTCCACCTCTCTATGAGGAGGTAAACGTAGAACATCATCATGGAAAACATCCACGTACTGGTCCACCACAACAGGATAGCTCAAACTATCCACATCAACAGCTCTGAGGGTAAGGCTAGCCAACTGATGAGTGATCGGCTTCACTCTCCTCCAGGTAAGTCCATCCTATGCTTCAAAGGTTCCCTTCTCACCGGTGAAGGTAAACCTAGTCCCATACGTGAAAACACACCGCACCTTTCTCCTAATACAGTCTATCTGAACATGGACTGTAGATAATTAGTACATACCCAAGATGATGTCGTAAGGTCTCGATGTCGCTACTATGAGATCCCAACAGAAGATCTTACCTCCTAGATTAAAATCACACTACCGGCACTAGTGCATAATTGTCTAATCTACTCCTGTAGGAGTCTCTAGCTATAAGGATCGAGCCAACGACTCCATCAGAATCTCTGAGCTCCGAACGAGGGTAGTGGAAATAAAAGAATTACTAGAACCTCTGTCTATAAGTACTACAACTAAGGTAGAGTAGACATAGATAGTACCTCGTATCATCTCCGGAGTGCTGTGATCATAGGCCTCAACTGCCTGGAGTTGAGCTCTCCCTTGTCCACCTGCTCCCTGTGGTCAGGGTGGACCTCCTGGTGGTGGTGGTGGTAACATATTTAATCGTCTCCCACTACCAGTTGCACGACCATATCCTCCACCATGTCTTCCTGCTCCCTACAGACCACCTCGATTGAATCTATGTCTCTTCCTGGGTAGCCCTTGACCATCTACCAATCATCTGTACGGTGGGTCAGACAGTCCTGATCCATGTGACCTACCCGCCACATGCATAACACTGCCTGCTCCTAGCATGACCAGCTCTGTCTCAGGGGCCCTGCACAATCGACCCTGAATCATGCGATCATCCACCTATAGGACTGGTCCTCTTGGAACTCTATGAAGTCTGTCTGTTGCCAACTACAGAAGACTCTGCTATGTAATGACTGGTAGTGGGTCTTTCTGTTGGTGACTGCTCTTTAAGGAAAATCTCTACCAAGAGGGATCTCTCTAACACCCCCACCTGTGTAGGGATGCTGAGTGAGATCATCGAAGATTTTATGTCTCTCCTGATCTCCTGCTCGAAGGTATGGGCCCTGAAGAAAGGGTCTCATTCCATATCTGTGGAGTATCATGAGAGGTCAGCGAACCTCTCTGAGTACTGAGCCACAGTAATGTTGCCCTGCTGTAGATGAAGAAGCTCCTATATGCGCACTGCGTGAAGAGTCGTTGGGACAAACTCTTCCCAAAACAGGCTCTCTAAGTCTACCCAGATAAGTGTCGCCTCATCATGAACCTGGAGCATCAAGCTCCACCATCTTCCTACTTCTTCTTATAGAAGGCTGGCGGCAAGGGTCACCATGAGATCTGCAGGTGTCCCTACGAGTCGAAAGACTCTCACCATAGCCTTCAGCCAATCCTCATCCGCCTGTGGGTCTCTCTATCCCTTGAACCTGGGTGGCCTCTAGTGCTGGAACTCGTGCAATGCGCTCAAGTGGCATGCACCATCTGCTTCTGGGGCTAGTGGAATTTGTGGCCCAATGGGGAGTGGTACTGCTGGTGCCTCTACTGGAAAAGGTCCCTACACTGAGGCCTTGTCACTCAGTGGGCTATCAGTGCGTACAACTCTCGGAACCCTAGTCGTATGTATGCATGGAGGCATCCTAAAAAGAAACAGGTGTTCCACAGTTAATAAGTTATACCTGGTGAGCTCACTCAAGAGATAACAAATAAAACTCTTGGAAACACACACACAATCAGTGTTTTCATGCACTGAGTCAAAAATCAGAAGTCAGGGTCCTGGTGTATGGATACGTCGGTCGCCGCACCAACACTGGTTTTCCTAAATTGATATCCACACTCACTACACTTAACACTATTGCTGCTAAAAAAAGACCATAGTCCTAAGTTCTGTAGTAAAACCTCCCTCTGATACCAATTTTTCACGACCCGTCCCCCGGGGCCCATGTCGTGACTACCCAAAGCCCTTCTTCCATAGGCCAGGGCCGATGACTAGCACCGAAAGGCATTTTCCATAAAACTGGGAAGGCATTTCCTTTATATCCTACAAACTCACATAACCAATCACATAGCAAGATACAAACACAAGAAAACCATATAACAAAAAGAGTGCTGAAAGTAAAGGGGGATGGAAATACATTCCCAACAGTAAAGGTATAAGAAACTGAAAGTACAAGTACAACTAAAGAAAAAGGAAAATAGCTATTGGGTTATCCTCCAAGGTTCCTACCTGAAGGGTAGGTACAAATCGCCTACTCAACACTCCACATCCGTCCGTCTCCTCTGTGTACCGACTCGTCGTAAGGTCAACCTCCGGGAATCGTCCAGTCCCAGTACCCTCAGTCTTGATCAATGCTATCCATCGTCTGCACCAAACACAATGAAGTGCGGGCATATCCCGTGTAGGGGTGAGTGTAACGATACTCCGTAGGGACCCCGAGACCCTCTAGGTCTCACAAAATACATCAAGAATAAATCAAAAATTATGAAATCAACATATAACCTTACCTAGGTATATTCCCATACATATACCTAAGTTATCAAGTAATCCATCTCAATCATGAGGAAAACACAGAGGTACTGACTCAGCTCACAACAGGATTTATTCTATGGGTAGTATCAAGTAACGTTCACAGTTACAACATCAAACACCTCGGCTACTAGAGAACTCCCCCTCTATCGAGTACAGTGGTCCTGACATGTCACATAGAGTCAATTCCCACTAACCTTTGACTGCTAAGGTACTCCTGTTGAGTACTGTGGTTCTTCCGCGTCACCAAGGCACTCCCCTCCATGGGTCTACCATGTCACCAAGGCCCTCCCCCTTGTGG
Organism: Viscum album; assembly: GCA_963277665.1. Classification (NCBI taxonomy): domain Eukaryota; kingdom Viridiplantae; phylum Streptophyta; class Magnoliopsida; order Santalales; family Viscaceae; genus Viscum; species Viscum album. The sequence goes on along the minus strand of OY728136.1, from coordinate 1,316,902,054 downwards.
CCAACAGAGGTAATCCTCCTGTCAAGTATCGTGTGTCTTCCGCGTCACCAAGGCGCTCCCCACCGTGGGTCTACTACATCACCAAGTTTCTCTCCACTAGGCCATTCAAGTCACTCCAAGTCGAAACGGTTAGCAGTCGTCAACTCTCAGCCAGCCACTGAGTTCCCGCACTATGCTTGCTCGTCTCTGGAATGATCCTCTCCACAAGCTACTGGTCGATACTCAAACTGCCACGAAGTCCCAAGAAGAAGTATCTCAAAGTCCCGCCATGTCATAGGGGTCTCAATGTAACAGACGGCGCGTCAATCGGATGCCCGGTCTGTGTGTTATTAGCCTTTTAGTCCCAGGGGCCCAGTTGGATTCGTTCTCGATCCAAATTTACAATTCCCCATATTAATCCAAAACATAGTGGGGTGTCACTCAAAGGTATTGACTCCCTCCAAGATTCCCAACGCCGCTGACAGTTCGTCAAACGGACATCCGGTGCCAAAGTTAGGGCCAAAAGAATGTAATTGGGTCGTTGTGGGCCTTGGTCTGGTCTGACCCGGTCGGCCGGACTCGGCCCAACCCGTCCTAGCCCAACTCGGTATGGGTCGACCCAACCCGTTGGGTTCATCCCGGCCCACTAGGTGGCCCGACCTACTGGGTCCGGCCCGGCAGGACGCGAGGGGACGCGGAGGGCTACAGGTGGTCGCGAGGCTGTGAAGGGTGCCGCGAGGGCCCAAGGCCGTGGGGCGGCTCGGTCGGGGGTGTTGGTTCGGCCGCGGGGCGGCGGTGCAGCAGCGGGGATGCGGTCCGGGCGTGGGGCGGCGGGCCGGCCGCGGGGCGGTGGGCCGGCCGGAGGGCGGTGCCTCGGCCACGGGGTGGTGCGGAGGCTGTGGGGTGGTAGTGGAGGCCGCGAGGCGGCATCGTTGCGTCGTCGCCTTCGTCGCGGTCGGTAATGGTGTCGCCCATCATTCTCGTGCCCCAACCATGGATGGTTGTCTTCCTCCTCCATCATGAAGAACACCACAAGATTTGCGGAAGGGTTGGGCCATGTTGGATTGGCACGTACCATCCGTGTTAGGGTGGTAGCATATGGCTTATCAAGAACCTAAACATGAACGTCAAATCTTATCCTCCCGCAATGATTGTTCCAATCCCGCAAAATTAATATAAGGGGTGTACATGGGATGTGATAAATAAAATGGAAATAAACCCCTACCTCGGGTAGTTCGTTGACGTTGGTGCGACAAGGAAGTACAGACGTTGATTCGTCATAGATGAAGATGTCCCATGTCGGAGGAAGTCGAAGATATCAGCGTTCGTCGCGCCCGCCACACGCTTCTAATCCCTGGATCATTTGTTGGTTCTTCGTAATCGAAGGCGTTCTTCATTATGAGAGTGTTCTTTGTGGACGAACGCGTTCTTCGTTGGAGATATTTCTCCAAATATTTCTCCTCTCCCAACTCTACCAAATTTACAGAGTAGCCAAAATGTGATATGTTAACCCCAATTTAATTGTTGGCACAATTTCAAATTGGGTTAATTAATCACATAGGTTGGCATAATTAAGTGTGGTGCATTGGCTTAATTAACGTGGAGGAAGCTCAAGAGGCTCCTTTACATTTAAGAGGGAGTTGGGGGGTTTGTCATCATTAAGAGGTTCAAGTGGTCCCCACCTCTTAAATCAAACTTGGGTGGTTTTTGGGCTCGGGTGTCCCCCCCCCCCATAACCTCTCATGGGAGGTTAAGGTCTGGTGGTCCCCAATTCTCAACTTCCACATGGAGGTTTTAACAAATAAAATAAAAATAAAATCTACACAACTTTAAGTTTATTTTATTCATTCATGAAAAACCCAAAAATTAACTTCCACCCTCGACCAACTACCATCGAGGTAAATGTCTCTTTAAGTAAATACTGGCACTGCAAGTTCAACAGTGCCTTCAGATTTTGATTCTGAGCACTGGTTCAAAAGTTATAAAAACCCGCTCGCACGTTTACTGAACGTACCCGAAAAAAAGTTCAGAAATTCATTTCGGGCACTCCGAGCCTCGGAATCACGTGCCGCCAATTTTTGCAGACTCATAAAATTCCCATTTATTAAAAAATACATGGAAATTCTGGGTCTTTAAATGTTCTTTTTCCAATAATTATCATAGAGTACTTGTGATATTTATTTCCATTTTCTATGAAACAAAATCTAGCATATTTTACTTTTATCTTGATTCACTACTACAAAACAGGCCTTTAATAGTGCTAGAAATGGCCTTTATCAGCCCTAGAAAATTGCTAACAATATGAGTGATGTTAAAAGCCCAGGACTTTTATCATCACTGAAAAGGCACAGATAAATGTAACTTTTATCATTTCTTTAGAAAGTGATGATGAAAAAACAAATTTATCTGTGCTTCTTAATGTGCCGCTAAAATATTTCTTTATCAACACTGTAGAAGCACTGAAACATGATTTCTTTATCAGTTCTTTTTAAAGCACTGATAAATAAGTTATTTACAAACTCTTTCTAAAGTGATGATAAAAATCTAAACTGTGGTCTGCTATAACAACACACCGCAGCATGAGAAACACACCAGATATATCAAAAAAACAATTACCAATACATAATTTAAATGAAATGAAATTCACAACACAAATACCAAAAAACCATTATATTATAGACATTTCAAAAATTGTTTTATACAACTACATAAATAAAAATTATTACATACATTCAAAAACAATCATAACTGAAAATGATACCATGATTTCTATTGAATTTCTTTGTCAAACTGCCAACACTACATGAGAAGTTTCGAACAAACCACATCAACTCGAACAAAAGAATACACTTGTAAAAGAAAACAATTATTATGTAAGTAATACTAATAAGAAATAAATTAAACATAAATATGAAACAATACATTAATTTTATAGATAATAATTTTACTGTGAAAACATCAATATTACCTATTTGATTGAGTAGATATAGCATTGTTTCTCTTCATGTAAAGGAAGTGGAGATAACTTGAAATAAATTGATAAATACACTACTACATGGGTGAAAATATTTTAAGGGAGAAGAAGCATGAAAGTTGGACAGAGCACCCCAACTCGAACAAAAAATCCACATGTATAATAAAATAATTATTATGTGTGTAATACTAAAAAGAAATGAATTAAATATAAATATGAAACAATACATTAATTCAATGGATAATGATTTTATCGTGTAAATATCAAGATTACCTTTGTGATTGAGTAGAGGAAGTTTCATTTCTCTTCTTACAAATGCAATGGAGGTAACTTGAAATAAAGTGATAAATGCACCACTACATGGATGAAAATATTTTTAGGGAGAATTATCATGAAAGTTGGACAGAGCACCCCAACTCGAATAAAAGAATCCATGGGTATAAGAAAACAATTATTATGTGAGTAATACTAAAAAATGAATTAAACATAAATATGAAATAATACATTAATTCTATGGATAATGATTTTACTATTAGAATAACAAGATTGCCTCTATGATTGAGCGGAGGCATCGTCGTTTCTCTTCCTGAAAAGGAAGTGGAGTTAACTAGAAAGAAAGTGATAAATGCACAACTGCATGGGTGAAAGGATTTTAAGGGAGAAAAAGCATAAAATTTGAACAGATCATCCCAACTCGAAAAAAAAAAAGAATCCACCTGTATAAGAAAAAACTATTATGTGAGTAATATTAGAAAAGAAATGAATTAAACATAAATATGAAACAATACATTATTTCTATGGACAATAATTTCACTGTTAAAACATCAAGATTCCCTAACACACCACAATCAAATTACCCAATTACTTGGGTCTCCCTTTTATTTGTGCTTAATCAAGTTTCAAAAACATGCATCACACCTATGTTATATGTTAATAATTCATTTAAAATGTTTTCTAAAATAACCCTCAGAGGCACCGTAAGGCTTTACATCAAAAACACACCCAAGTTTACATTAAAATGCTACTTTTAGAATCAAACACTCCACATAACTACATTGAGAATAATTTGAAAATCTTATGTAATTTAATAAATCTATTAACTAATTTATAGAACACTTGCAATTTACAAAACTAGAGTTTACACCATTTCTCAACCAATTCCATAGCAAGACCTTTTTTACAAATTTGTACAGAACTCGAAATCATTTTCAAACATGTCTTTCATCCTTTAAAATAATATAAAATTCACATTAAAAAAATAGTACAACATGTTCAATATGGAAAAGTATGTCAATTTTCTATAAGAACTTACTTCCAAACCTATTTGCATCTATGCACCTTTGAAAAAAATGATTTTCTCCTTTCAAAAAATCTATAAACCCTTCCACAGAATACCATACTAAAACACATGCACACAACATAGCCATTTTCTGTAACAAAACACAAAGCATACCAAACCCTTTGATAACACATTTCACATCACTCACGCTATTTAATAGACCATTTCCACATCTCAAATTTCATTTCTAAAATAAATTCTTAATTATTTAAACACTTTAGAACTCATAATCAAAAGTTCACAACAAGACTAACATACCCTAAATGATCCATTTCCCATCAAAAATTCATTTCCAACAGATACGCACCTTAAGAACCCACAAAAATTCATTTCTTACTACTCAAAAAATTAATTGAACACTTCCACTGATTTTTTCACAATAAGGCCTATACATAAACATAACAATTTCCCTTAAAAATATTTATTTTCAAAACAAATTCATGTCAAATAATTTCTAAAAAAACTTCACACCACCAAAATAAACTATAGATCATGTGAAAATTAACCTAGAGAGAAAATTAAATTATCTAAAATTTCTAGGGAATAGAACCACCTACCTCAGGCAGAGAAATTTCTGGAAAGTGATGCAAAACCCACCCGCATTGAAACCGCAATACAAAATCAGATTTCGGATGATATGTTCATGAAACTGGAGTGTTGGAAATAGTGGAATGGTGTGATTCAAACTTCGATTCACTGAGGAGGAGCACTGACAGTAGGTGGCTTCTGTAGAAATATTCTGATATTGTGACGAGTTTGCAAATGCTTAGGGTTTTTAAAATAGATCGGGACACTTTTATCAGCGCTTATAAATAAGTGCTGATAAAATGAATATTTATCTGTGGTATTTTAGTGCTGATAAAGATCTATCTTTATCAGCACTGATAAAACCAATATTTATCAGCGCTAAAATTAAATCATTGATAAATCTTCATTTTATTAGCACTAATAAATCGTCATCTTTATCAGCGCTTCTTCCACATTGATAAAGATTCTTTTATCAGTTCTTATTAAAGAAGCATTGTTAAAAGATTTATAATTATAAATATAAATATAAATTGTAAAAAATTATAAATAATAAATAAATAAATAAATATCAATATCAATATAGTAAATAAGTTCCTTTTAAAATATATTTATTATAATCTTATAATTATTTATTTCTAATTATAGAAATATTTTTAAAAAAATATTATCTATATCATTATATATATTTATATAATGATACATATATATTTAATAAATATATATAAATATAAATATAGTAATATGTTCATTATTTAATTAAATTTATTTTAAATTTAATAATTATTTAAATATACATAATTATTTAATTATAATTATGTAAATAATTTTAAAAAATATATTTTTTATTTATAATTATAAATGCATAATTGTATAAATATTGTGACTGTACATTTATAAATATTTTTCTATAAATATATTTTTATCATTATTAATGAATATATCCTTTTAAGTGCATGCATCTATGTTAAAAATAAGTGAAATTGAATACATTAAGAATAAATACGCTTTAACAATATTGAAAAAATGGATAAGTTTGGTGTATGTTCATTATATATAAAAATTAATTAACTACATATATGTAAAATCAATATAACACACATTTTATCTATGCTAAATTTAAAAATCAAACGACATTTAGTTATATGGAGAGTACTATGAAATTATAGTCAATATTTTTAATTCATATTAATTTTTAATTATAAACCATTATTCAATAAACATATAACAATTTCATGTAAAGCGTATAAATATTTTGTTATATATAAATCAAATTCATATACATTAATATATATCTATATATTTAATATATACAATTTAATAACATTAATTACCATAATTATCTAATTAATAAAATGTTTAATAATTAATAATGTATAATCAATCTATTCATTTTTTTTCAATAATTATTTAATTAATAAAATTTCTAATGTTTTTTTAGTAAACAAGTTTTTAATTTTTTATTTATTTCATTATTTCATTTTATTTATATAAATATTAATCAGCACTAAAAATAAAGATTTGATAAAGGATACCATGTATCAGTGTTAAAATTAAAGCACTGATAAAGGATACCATGTATGAGTGCTAAAAATAAAGCGCTGGTAAATGATACCCTTTATCATCACAAAAAATAACATGTTTATAAAGAACACATTTATCAGTGCTAAAAATAAAGTGCTAATAAAATTTTTCTTTATTAACGCTAAAAAGGACGCACAGATAAAAGGTTAAATTTATAAGTTCTTTATTTAGCACTAATAAATATTCCATTCATCGTCATTTTGTTATAGCATTGATAATTACCACAACTATTAAAGGCGTGTTTCGTAGTAGTGATTATCAATTTAGACATTATAGATTATTTAAATAATTAAACGTCTCCTACTATTTTATCGAACTCTAGAAACCCTCTGTACTAAAATCAAAATACTCTGCCGCTTGAGTATTCTAGTGTAAAGGAACCTTGAAACCTCTCCTCATAGTATACAAGCTATATTTATGCCACTAGTCAAAGAGTTAAAGGTAAGTGTTTGACTGGCCAACCACATTAACTAATGTTCCTTGATATATTGATTGAAATCCCATCATCTAAAATCCAAAACATGATTTACTCAATACTTACCTATAAATTTTAAACATGCTATATTTTCTTACTCTTTTGTTTCCAACTTAAATTAAGTCAAATCATCACTCTCAAAAGAAATCCTCGGTAGTAGGAGGCACCCTCAACATTGGCTGACCAGCACCTCATACAACTGGTTTTGTTCAAATTCAAATGATGTAAGACATTTGTGATGTAATGTTTCTTTAAGGTTTTGTAATATTTATCAATGAATGTAAGCTTTTTATATTAAATATTTTCATATTATGTTGTCATGCTCATAACTAAATATGTATTAATAGAACACATTCATCACTTATTTTTGATTTTTTTTGTTTATTTTTTTGTGTTTCCCACAGACAAAAAATATATAAAAAATAATAAATAATGCATAAAGGAAATAAAATTACTGGAATGGTCTTGAGCATTTGATATTGGTTGATCTATTTAAACATAATGGATCAATCATAACCTAAGGTAATCATACCTTCTTCATCTCTTGACTCATGACAAAGCTCATCCCCAGTCAAATGTTTCCACTTCTCATATGGATTTCACCACAACTTGGCAAGGTTTGTGACTTATAGTGTCATCGTCAAAATAATAATGTACTTGCACGTAGTCAAGGGGGTATCGAGAAGTGTAATGTTCATACTGATAATGATGGATGTGAATGACCTTATACATCTTAAGAGAAAATAAGACGATGCGTAGACCTTCATAAAATTAAACTACTTATTACAAACATCACATAAAAATAATGAATAATTAAATGAAATTAACCATACATACGAAGTTTTGGTCGGTAATTAATACCCATCAATGGGTAAAATAAAAGCACGATAAAATTAAATTTCTATAAATTTAATGTATTAGATTATTTAAATAAATTAAATGAATTATTAAAATTCAAATAAATTATTCTCATTCGGTCCCATCATTATTATATTTTTTAAACAAAAAATTAATATAATTAATTAATTTTATTTTATATAAAACTTAAATTGATTTTTTTGAATATTAAAATATTAGTATTTTTAAACCAAAAATAATGTTTAATTTGTTTTTTTAATACTGACATTAAATTAATAAAATTAAATTAATTATTGATAATATAAAATTTTCCTAAACCCCAAAACCCTACCCAGGCCCATTGCGGGTCAGGCCATAACCTCACAGGCCCATTTTGTACCTGAAGAATCTTGTGTGGTGTTGTTCTGGGTTGGGAAAGCCAACCTTAACCCATAATGAGTGGGGCCAACCTACCCCATCCCATTGGGGGTGGATCGGGTCCAGCAAAACCCAAGGGAGGCTATGACAAGGGGTCACCTCATGGATAGGGAGCCTGACACTGACAGTAGGCTCAGTCTATTTGGTTCCAAGCAACACCATCGAGGTGGCCTCGGTGTGAGGTAAGATAGCAGTGACGGGTCTCAGTGGCATTTTTTTGGTCTAGAAAAGGGAGATGGTGCAGTGGCCAAGCACCACAGTGGTCGGGCATCAATGGCAAGATCTAGTGGTAGCTAGAGGCCACATTCTAGGGAAGGGTGAGTGACTCCATGGTAATAGGATGGTGAGGAGGGAGGTGGACGAAGAGGTTGGTCTAGGGAGGAAGTCTCCCATGGGAAGACTCCTTTTTATGCTTTTTTTAACCTACTTTGATAGCAGACCAACCCCACCAAAAAATTCCAATTATTATAGACACCCACCTTTTTAACACTCTCTGCTACCACCATTTTAAAATAATATTTTTTAGGAATTTTTCAATTAATTCCTACCTCCCCACTTAGAATTATTACATTTTCCATTAATCCTAAAACATAGGAAATTTTGAAATTATATTATCATATTTTTGTTTTGAATAATTCCACATCCATGTGGAATTGTGATCCATGCCGGAGAAGACTATTCAGGCCATCATCAGCAGTAATGCTTGGGTTCACCAAAAAAACGAATAAATATAACACATATCAGATATAGGTTTTAAATTTTAACACCTTTCAATCCATAAATTTTTTTTAGGTGGTAATAACCTAACCATCCAAGATTGGATTGAATCACAGTTAGATTAGATGGAACCGATTTAAAACCCTGTAACTAATTTAATGAAAATTAATTTTTTTATTGTCCCCTAAAATTCAGGCAATCTCTCTTTTACTAATTAGGTATCGGGGTACGCATGCGGCTACTGATGTGTTGGGGATTTAAAATGTTTCATCATTAGAGTAATGAAAACTATCATATCTAGAGATATGATCCTTGGTAGAGGTTTGATGATCTTGTGTGAATTAATCGAAGCACAAAAATTAAACAAATGAGTACCTCATTTGATTTGGTGGTACATTCGATTGCAGCTAATCACCAGTGATTATTTCTCAAAGGATACAAATCTGAACCCCTTTAGATCATCCACACACACTCCAAGAATCTATGGGAACATAGATTATAAAATTCCAAGTGTTATCATGAAGCTTTGATGATTCCTTCGACATCACAACGATCACCTTGATCCCTTCCCTTCAATCCGTTGAAGGTATTATTGGATCAGCCACTTAGAGAGAGACCTTCTCTCTCTATAATGTGGGAGTATAAAAAATATCTCATTCTATTGGCATTAATAAATAGTTGGAATGTGTTTCTCCTCTTTAAATATTGGATTCTCAAAATACCCGAAAAGGGTTCCTTGGTCCCCGTATATCTAACATCTACTAAATAATAAATAAATAAATAAATTGTTATGAAAAAATAACTACATCATAAATATTATTTATATTATATCACATACTTGTAATATATATTAAATATATATTATGTGATAAAACTAAGTCATTAACGCGACTCATAATTCCCACTAATTTTAAACGAATCTTGAAAATTAAAATAACAATTGTTCAAATAATATTTTTTCATGTATTCACTTAATACCTTGTGAATAATTTTAAAAAGTAAATTCCACCCAATTATTATATACTCGAGTAATAATGAATTTATTTATTCGTCAATGATTGATAACTTATACAACTCTCTGACCTCTTGGTGGACCCCACTATGTCCAATATTCATATTCACCATAATAGGTTAGAATTGAATGTGATATTGTGTGTAACCCTCTAGGACCATATCTCAATAGAATTTAATACTATTCATAGACCGAGAGCAGAGTCTAAAACCCCATCAAGTCTCTTAAAGAGATAAGTATAATTCATAACAACGACAAACAACCTACAAACATGCACTATGTAATATAATATCTTTTCTCATTAAATCACATAAAGAAATACACACACTTATTTCATTGTCCTTTATTTATTTATTTTCTTTAGATATGACAGGACTGACTAACCTTTGACTAGTTTGGCCAAATATTTATAAAGGTACTACAATCTTGATCAACTAGGCCCGAGATATCACTTCCTCAACTCAGAAGAAACAAATTTTTTCTTGACCATTCACCAATTCCATACCACTAATAACATATCAAATATAAGCTACCTCACCATGAATCCAATGTCATGGTTTTTTCATTGCATCAAATTATGGGATCAAATGGAAAACATTGATAATGATCTCAAGTCAGGAGACCAATACGCATCTTCATATATAGAAACAACCAATGACATCCAAAACATGTGGTGTTCCAATTTGAAAGTTTTTCCTCATGATATCACCTAATAGATATCAACAAATATGGACTTAATCATAATAAGCATCAGTGATTATGATCCCTCGACACCTAATAGTCAAACATCAACTCTGTCCAGTCAGTATGATGTATCTAGACAATCACTATTGGAAAGGAAGCCTATATCAACGGTTTGAAATAGTTGGTATAGGCATGAAAACTATTGGTATACCCTATACCAATGGTTTTCCAAACCATTGGGTAGTTTGGCATTGGGATAGGCCTATACCGATGGTTATTTCTAAACCGTTGGAATAGGGTAGTGTAAATTTTGGTATTCCAACAGTTTTAAAATAACTATTGGTATAGATTTATACCAACAGTTGGTATATAACATCATTACACAGTTTTCCAACTATTGATAAACAGTTGGTATATATTTATAAAAATGGTTTTAATAAACCACTGGTAAAAATATGTTGTTCATCACAATACCAAGGGTTTAAAAACATTGGTATAGGGTATTTCTAGAAATATACATAGCAACTAGCAGACTCCCCTCCTTTTCATACACCTACATATAGTACTTAAAACATCAGAAAAAAATGACACTGCAATAGCACAAAAAACATCATACTCCCCTAAGTACAATATGTATTAATATTTTTTGGTTCAACCACTTTGAGGTACTTTAAAACTATTCTCAAAATACAAATCAATCCATCTATAAGTGTTGTTTTAGTTTGAACACTAGATCACTACACCTTCTATCACAGTATAATCCCCCTTAATCATTTTAGATAGGTAATTTTCATTCCCACCATGGCATGTACCACAACATAGTATTCCCCATTTCAATCTTCATATGAGAACTACTCTTCCAACTTACCGATTTTAATTTCTTTGGTAAAGACATCTTGAAATTTTTACTTTACTCAAAATGGTCACAAATATTTTATCATGGAGTAGTTAATTTCATTTTTGGTTCCCAGATACACAATAAAAAATTCTCATTTCTAAGATGAAATCCTTGTTATTATCCATTATGGTGTGTTATCTACTACACCATGACATAGTTAAATCATATTTTTTAGAAAATGAAATGAAAAATGATTATTTCTTGGGTAGAAAAGATCATTTACTTCCCATAAAATCATTATACATTATTTTGGATATAAAGACAGTGTAATAAGGCCACCATCACTTCATTATTCTCAAAAATTTCCTCCAATGTTCTTATAATCATATTAAATCAATCATGTATCATAGAATGAACTTCACCTCACCTAAAATAATATGAATCAACTCAGATAGAATGTGAGTTACATATAACAGATGTGTTGATAACAAAATCCAACACCAAATCCATTTACTCATATCCACATTATCTTCACATAAAAAATTCCACTTTTGAAAACCATATATTCTTGGGGTTTATTTAACATATCTAAAAATTTTAGTCTTTAATAGCCTCCAACAACATCTTCTTAATAGTCTCCTCATTTTTATTTTCTTACCAACCATTAAATTCAAACAACCACCAAATTTATTAGGTTTCTTTTAACCATTAAAACATTAATCACACATTAAACTAATAATTTAATCATCATTTGATCATTATATTAAATCATCAGAAAAATAAATTAAAAGGTGAAGACAGGATAAGGAAAATAACAGTAATGTAGAAAATATACAGAATACCACACTGGAAAGAAAAACACCTTAAAATACTCTACAAACATCTAAAAAAACACTACAAAATAATGATGAATAAAACACCTAAAAACTAATACAACACTTAAAAAAACACTACATTGTAAAAAAACACCGCACTAAAAATAATCTAGAAAATATAGAAAATATACAATACAATGATTGGGAAAAAGAAAACACTAGAAATAAAAATATTCCACTTGAATAAATCTGAAAAGAAGGATGGTATCCACACCAAAATAAGGATGAAATCTACACCAAATTGAAAACTACAGAAAAAGAACACTAGATAGATTGAGAAATGGAAATACATCCTTATTGTGTTTCTATTATTTATTGATGAGTTTAGTATTTAGAAAACTTGAATGATGTTTTATAATAGGTTCTTGATGGTGGGTACTGATTTTTATTGATTTATTTAAATGAATAGTTATAATTAAATTGAGTATAATTCTTACTCAAAGAGAGATTGAAGAAACCATCCATGAATTTATGGATGAAGGGATCCATCATCATCACCCTGATGGTCAGAGACCAATCACCTTTGGAAAGTGGGAATGAGACTAGATTAAATTGGTGTCCCATAATGTAAGGAATCAAAGATAATGAATCAAAGTAAGAAGACTAATAAGTGGTATAATGATAAAAAATAAGCTCAAGTTTGTCAACCAAGAGTTTGAGTGTTTGCTTTCGTGGATCTTGTGACTCACCCAAGGCTTCCTAGGTAGTGTGAAGATCCATTGGTAATCCATTGAGATTCTAATAAACATCAATGTGATGGAATTTTTTTCCATAATGTTGTAAAATTATGTGTCTATGGACACTTCCCCAAGAAATTCATTGAGTAGTGGAATAGTGCACACCACTACGTCCTTGAAAAGATGACCTGGCACTATGATCTAGCATAGAGAAAATATAGTAGGATCCAAAATAATATTTGAATCAAAAATATTATTATATAAATAGTATATGTTGATTGTGGTTGAAATTTCTATAATATCTACCATAGTGATAGAATAATTGGAAGTTAGCCTGTGAAAAAAATAAAAGAGGGAGGATTTACCACCAAATGATAATCAAGGTCCATACCCTCAAGAGATATAATTACTATCTTTCTCTAGAAAAAAAATTCATTGGCCAAATGATCATTCATAATACATGTGGTGGCTTTGATGAGTTGTATAAGAATGAAAGAATACTCTATGTAACTAAATGATAATAAAATCCAAATACCCTAATTACTTTATCAAAAAATATGACAATACATTGGTAAAAGGTGTTGTGATTAAAACTATATAGTATTTAGGCTACCTGAGTCAGGAATAATGTGACCTACCTAATCACACATATATTCAGTCATAACAAATCATTAAACATCAAATGTCAGTAATATCAGTCAAAAATGTAACAGATCAATTTTTCCCTCATCACTATCACTATCAACACCATCATCATTATCCTTATCCTCATCCTCATCCCTATCCCCATCATCATCCTCGTCCTCATCCCCATCCTCATTCTCAACCTCATCCTCACCCATGTCATCCACCATGGCCTCGGCCTCTTCCTTGCCATCGTCATTGCCAAGGAATACATCATCTCGACCACCACTAGTACTACTTACCAATGCACTATATAATGAATGCATCGATGAAATATATTCATCATAAGTTTCTCTGTCCTATGGTGGAAGTGATGGACATAAAACTTTCATCAGTTTCATAAATTCATTGTCTTCCCTATAAACCCATTCTTCCACCTGTGTGACCCTTTTTAAGAATGTTCTTCCCATGCCTTAACCTTTTCCAACTTGGTGGTACTACAACTGGTACATGAAGAGGTCTAATACCACATCGATACTATAATCTTCTTAGGTTGGTATTGTACTCTAATAGGGTGCTAATCTCCCAACAACTGATGTAAGTGATCATTTGGCCCAAAATTGATAGATTCTTGGGCATCGAGAGTCTCCAAAGAATCCCATTAAAAATATAAATAGATTTTTAAGTTACAAAATAGATATTAAAATTTGAAATCAACAAATTAAAACTTACAATCTTCTGCTATGTTGGTTCATTAACAGCACTTCCATCTTTTTTTCTACTCGAGAAAAATAGTTTTTCTCGAGGCACACATCCTTCAATATTCAATACATGAATCTGTAATGAAATTGAATGTAGGAAACCATAATTACAAATAGGTTACCAAAAATTAATTTCATAACTAAAATTATATCAAAACTTTAGAAATCAAATAGATTATGGAGTAAAAAATAAAAAGTGAAATTCATAAAGAAAATTTATAAACAATTATCGTACCTACTTCATCTCATGATCTGGAATCATAGTACACCCCAAAGTGTAGAGGTACTTTTTAGAATCAATGTTTTTTTATTTTTTTTGGATGATTCCTAAATAAAATTCAATAATGAAAAATATAGTATTAATGAAAAACATGAAGATTATCATTTAAAAACCTCAAATTCGATTAATACCTTAAACACGGTAGTAATCCAATGAGTAATAATTTTTTGATACTATTATATCATACACTTGTTCTTCAAAGGTATCATATTTAAATATATTCCAACTATAGCACACCATAAAATATACAACTCGTGTTTATAGGATCTCCAAATCTCACCTAATTTCTTTAGATGTGCGGTTTGTGCACCCTCACCATCGGGAAAATTAAACTGAAGCTGATATCAAAATATTAATTTATATAAATAAAAAAATATTACATTAAATCCAATAGATTTTTTTACCCATATCTTTTCCAAAGAATTATCCTTGACTTCATTTGTAAATTCTATCTATGAGATAAGGCTGATGGGAATGATGTTGTAGTATTTGGAAAGCGTCACTAAAAAACTCCAACATTACTGCCCTATTTTTTCGATCATCTGGTTGTATTTGTTGTAGTCCACCATCAACTGCGTGTAGAGTTTTAACAGCACATGCATCCATGCATTACCTCATCACCTATTAGTAGATGTATCTGTTATAAATGAAAAACAAATATTATATCAATACATGTTATAATGAAAATAAATTATGGTATAAAAATGTGTTAGGGTTCTAAAATATACCTACGGTAGTCTAATCAGTGGGTGCCACTAGATCCGTAGGCACTGAAGGAACATCACCTTATACAGATGGAGTGGGTCCCAGTGTATTATTTGTAGGCATAGACTGTATTGGAGCAAGAGTCAAAGATATAATGTAGAACCTCTATGATAAAGAAGTATATTGTAAATAATATGGCATGGATGGATGGCCAAATACATGATATGGATGTGGAGTGGGAATCATCATTATATATGGTAAAGATGGGTGATGAGACTCAGATGTAAAGGCCGGTAAAAAAATAGGAGGCCTAAATATCCTGTGTGTCCCTAATGACATAGCAGGATCAGAATTTTTGGAAGATGGTATGTCAGTGGAAGGGTCAGGGCCTAATCGCGTATGCTGATTGGAGTGCCTAGCCCTTGTACCCCCCCCCCCCCCCCCCCTCATACCACTGACCTGAGTTTTGGGACCACTAATAGGCTACTTGTTGAATAACTGTCACCTAAGTGGTGGATCTTTCATAAAATTTTAAAACAAAATTTTTCACATGACATTATATGTTATTGATATATATATAAATATATATATATATATATATATATATATATATATATATTTGAAATTAAATACTCATAATAGGAACTAATGGAGGAATTCCCATCTCATTCATTCGAGAATTATTTTCCGTCATCATTTTTTTCACTACTCATTAATAGGTTTCATTGACTTTATTTGAAAATAAATATTGAAGTAATTGGAAAAGGATAACTAATGTATAACCCAAAAAAATATGAGACATGGATTATTTTTATTAGTTCATTTAGTTCATATTTTTGGTTAGGTAATTTAGCTATTTTTTGGTTAGGTCATTATTTTCATTTGTTTTAATTTTCATATCAATAGGTTTAATATGTCCAATTCAATTCCTATTTTTTTTATTCTAATTTAATTGTTTTAGTTCTTTTTGGTTTTGTATGTTTAAATATAGTTCAATTCAATATTAGAAAAATGAAACCCAAATAAAAATGCAACCAATAATCATTGAAAATTAACATTAAGGTCAATTAAGATACAAAATATTTGTAATCAATATTAAATCATTTTGAATAGTACGAACATTAACAACCCAAGTTGAGATAAACCAAAATAATTGAGAGCACAGATGAATGATTATATATATTTTCCACCACAACTTTGGGTTCATAGTCAACTCTGAAAATTGAGTTATTGGAGTCATCATAAGTAATAAATAGATTGGTGTCAATGGTAGTGGGGATGGTTTCAATTCCATTATCACCATCATTAAAAACATTTCTTGTAATTACTTTAATAATGAAATAAAATTTATGTTGAAGAGGATCTTTGACAGAAAGAAAACTTGTTTTGTCATTGATGCCAATACATATGGTTCATCGGTAGCAAGAGTGCAAGTCATTTAAATGTCTCAAAATCCAAAATCATCAATAAAGGTTTAATGACTCGTCATAAAATGGAACCACTGGAATTTCATCATCGTAACTCAACCATGAGAGTAATAATCCAATATTTTTATTTTCTCAATGAATCTATAATAAGCTACATTTTCAAAACAAGGTATATTATCTGATGCACTAGCATAACAGTCTGTTGGGGTGGTTAGAAAAACACCATCATGTTTTGTTCTCATGTTCTTTTCTCATTCAGTGATAATAAATTTGTACCCATTGATCAAAATTGATTTATATTCATGAACCATGGTATCAAGACCAATATCCAAAGCTCTTATTTCCTCAAAAATATATTTAGTAGGAAAACTTGATACCAAAAATATTAATGAATATTAATCTTAATTAAATACTTATTTTATTTATTTATTACAGTAATATTTCTACCTTTAATTCCAACCAAGAAAAAAATTATTTTCTATGGAAAGTATCTCTCCTTATGAAAGATATAGAATGATACCTTCTATTTATCATTTTGTTATGTTCCCTATAGTTAAAAATATAAATAGTTTAATAGATATGTAAAATTACAAGATATGAGATAAGATATACGTGTTCAATTTACTTACTTGATGTAGTCATCAAACAAATCATAGTTGAACAACACTGTGTGATGTTCCATCTTTCTCTATTCAAGGGTTAATTTCATCAATGTATATAATCTAGGAATTCCTCGTATTTGAAGAATTTATGGAAAACTTGGTTTAATTTTCTCATATTTATCTCTTTCATTTCTTATTGGTCTGTTTATTCTCATAGTAAGATGGAAAAATGCATTAAGTAGAAATCCATACATTCTTGATCCAAGTAACCATTAATGATAGGACCTTTGAGATGATTCCTATTCCGAACATAAGATTTCAATGTGTGCATATTTATTTCATTTGGATACATCCAACTAAAAAAATAGGTACTCTGATAATTATTTCAGTTAGAATATGGACAGCCAGATGCAACATGCTTGTGAAAAATTATGGTGGAAATATTTTCTCTAACTCACACAAAATTAATGGTGTCTCTTCTAACATTTTTTACAAGAAAATACTTGGAAATATTATTAGCACAATAATCTCTAAAAAAATTGCACAACCAAATAACTGACACCCTTATATTATTAGACAAAAGATAATGGATTATTATTAGAATCAACTCATGCAGAAGGACGTGATAATCATGAGTATTCAAAGATTTCAAATTTAACTCTCTTTGGTTGACCCATTTTGATATATTTCTTGAATATCCATCAAGAACTTTAATAGTCTCTAGTAATTCCAAAAATTTATTTATTTTTTCTAAATCTTTCATCACATAAGAAGCACATGGAACTTGCTATTTATTTTCAATATTACTGATAGGATGCAATTCTGGTTTGATCCCCCAATCCACCAAGTCATGTAGAGATCATAAATAATATTTTGTCTTTCCCTTGACATTTATGAGAATCAAAACCAACATTTCACATGTATTCTTTTCAATGTGAATTACGTCTAATAAATGAAGTAAAAAATTGTTTGACCAATATGGAAACTCAAAGAAGATACTCCTCTTCTTCCAATTATAATAGGTATCATTGGAAACATTCTTCCTCTTTCTATATTTCATTTTAACCTCCCTAAATAAAAAAAATGAAATCTTGCAATTCATTAAGCATATCAGTTCCAGACATACACTAAGGTGGATCATCGGTATCCATGGTATTGTCAAATCTTCAATGATTATTTCTATATGGATGATCCATTGGAAAGAATCATGGATGTCCCATAAAACTAAAACTACAGTGATATTTCAATAATATAGATCGAGTATTCTTCATACAAACAGGACATGAAATTTTTCCATTTTTTCTCCATCTAGACATCATTACATAAGTAGTAAAATCATTGATCTTCCACATAATCATAGCATGCATTTGAAATATTTCTTTCAAACATGCATCGTATGTGTGCACACCCATATCCCAAAGAGTTTTGAACTCATTTATTAAAGGTTTGATGTATACATATATATCATTTCTAGGATTAGAAGGTCCATACATGAGTATACTCTTGAAAGGGTAAGGTTTTTTCAAACACAACCATGGGAGAAGGTTATAAATGTGTATGAATACCAACCATGTTATGTGAGAAGTATGAATCATTCCAAATGGATTAAACCCATCACATGAAAGACGCAACATCACATTATACATGTCGACTGAAAAATCAGAATATCAAGCATCAAATATCTACCATGAAAATCTATTTTTAGGGTGAACCAACTCTTCATTATTCTTCTTTCTCTCAGTATCATGACATTGTATTTTTATTGACATTTCATCTGACATGAAAATATTACAAAGTCTGAGGATCAATGGAAAGTGACACATTTCTTTTTGTGGCACACAGTATGGTGTTCTGTCAGCTTTTGGCTTCTATCAGGATGTTCCACATTTTATACAATCATTTATTTCAGAACTTTCCTCCAAGAATAAGCTGCAATATTTTGGGCAAGCATAAATTTTGTTTTTTGAAAGTTCAAGTTCTTCAACTAACTTCCATGTTATATAATGGTTTGAGGAAATATTTGAATCATCTGGAAGTAAGTCCTTCAATAAGGTAATAATGTAGTCGATGGTAGTATTAGAAATTACATACATGGTTTTCCCATGAAACAATTAGATTAAAAATTCCAGGTTTTTCATTTTACCATGTCGTCGATATACTTGTGTCGTCATAGCATCATACAATTATTTCACCCTGTCAACATCATCATTTTCATTGGACACATCATGTGTTCTTGTATCGAAGTCTTCTTTGTTCGACATCCTTTCCTTCTCATGATGATGAATAAATGGAAACCGGTCATATATAAAATTTCCTCTCATTTGAATCATAAACATTTTGAGATATTTTCCACTAGTAATAGTATCATATTGTTGAGATACTTTGTCATCCTATATCCATTGATAACAAATTCTTACATTTATCCTTTATTAACTATAAAAACACACTAAATAGATAACCATTATTTATTGTTAGTGGGCCTTACCCTGTGGAATCAGCAAGTTATGTGCTACTCCTATTCTCTCCATGTAAATTATGGAATTTAAAAATTATTCGCTCTTTATATTGGTATGTTCTTGAATATATAGTATTATTTCATATCCATCCTTTTCTATATCTATATTCATCTCTTTAACATCCTAATAAGATTTATGTTCTATCTCTATATGCATATGATAACTATTCTATTTGATAAATTAGTATGTGCTCATTCCATTTTGGGTTTTATACTCTATTCTATAAACCCACAAGGTGTCTTCCAACCTTCTTCTCATATATTTTCTATTTTACTTTAATATATTTTCAAATATTCCTTTAATATCACTTTTAAAAAATTCAACTTGTTTATTGGATTGTGGATGGTAAGGTGTTGATGTATTGTGGTGAACTCTATACTTCCTCTTTAAGATTCCAAGCACCTGTAGAAAAAGGTGGTTCATCTGTAACTAATAAATTCTTGTAGGATTATAAATCAAAAAATATATTATTACTCAAAAAAGAACAAACATAATGGAATCATTAATTTTTTTGTCCTTGGATTCCACACACTTTGAAACATAGTCAAACAATAAAAATATGATTGAATATCCAAATAACTTTTGAATTTTTTTTATAAATTATATACCCCATATATAAAATATTTCACAAAAAATCATTGGTAATTGAAGTATTTATTATCTCTTAGATATATTTCTAGTGAATTTTCACTGATCATAGTTCTTGTAAAACTCAAAAGCAACCTTAAGAAGTTTGGGATAGTATATTCTATATTTAATGACTTTCCTAGAAGTTCATTGAGGTTCAAAGTAACCTTTACAAGATAAATTATGATAAAATTATAACACATATTATACCTCAATTTTAGGGAAATATATTTTGATCATTTTATCATTATAAAACTTCCATATATATGGATCTTACCAAAAATAAAACTACGATACAATATTTACTATAAAAATTTATTGTTGGATTAAATGTTATAGAACATGAGACTTTACCAAAAAAATAACATAGCATCATACCATAGTAATTCTACATCAAACGAATATTGTTAATCTTATAGAATTATTTCATTAAATAGTTCCTTGTCAATAATTCCCACCCCAATTGTGTGGTGAATCCTGTAAAAGTGGTCTTCCCCTTGATTTTTAACT
Source organism: Viscum album (assembly GCA_963277665.1). Lineage (NCBI taxonomy): Eukaryota > Viridiplantae > Streptophyta > Magnoliopsida > Santalales > Viscaceae > Viscum > Viscum album. Next base: position 1,316,881,048 of record OY728136.1, on the reverse strand, counting down.
CCTCACTTTTCTTTTATTTTTAAATCAAATTTATATCATTGAAAAAAAATTCTTACCAAACTAAGATTTTATAATGGAATCTTGATAAAAATAAAAAACAAAAAAACCATCTCTTAAAATAAAAATTAATTAAAAAAATACAAAATAAATGGAGGTAGAACATATAACTCAGTTAGAAATTACCTATTTTAAGTGAAAAAACAAAAAAAAATAACTTGAATATGGATCCCTAATTGGGAAGAATGGTTTACACATTGGGAAGAAGAAGGGAGATATCGTTTAGGTCAAATCAAAACACAAAACAAAAAATAAATATATGAAAAACATTAAAAATAAGTTAGCACTTACATATTTTAAGTTTTAGAATAAAAAATGGCTTGAATCTTGATGGATCGACCAGTGGGAAGAAGGTCCACGGGTTGTGGAAGAGGGGAGATCTTCTTTAGGGAAACATGCGGGAAGAGGGGGAAAGTGGAGGGCTATTGTACTTAGGGCCAAACTTCCCAATGGTTCTAAAAACCCATTGGGATAGCTTTTTAGAAAGAATCATATTCCAACGGTTTACTTAAACCGTTGAGATAGTTTGGTTCTATCCCAACAGTTTTCTAAAACCATTGGGAAAATAGTCTCTAAACCAGCCTATACTAATGGTTTGTGAAAACTATTGGTATTGGTCCCCAATAAAAATGGTTTTCACAAAATGTTGGTATAGGTGCTTTGGTATAGAGTTTTTTTACAGTAGTGCATACGACATATGTTTAAGATTAATTTCATAGTATATCTAGGTTCTAATTATATCCCATAAATTGTTATAACCTATTTATATGAAAAATAATTTATAGAAATTACCATTTAAATTGTAGACACATAAATATATACACTATAATGGTATGTGTATATCATGTATAACTTATTGTATACATGGTATGACACTCTAAAATTACTAATAAATTTGGGTCTAGGGATCCCACTTTTACAACATATTAAAATATAATTAATTAGATTACATAAAACTAAATAATAATTATTTTACTTTGAAATCGATTTCAATAAAACTGGGACTTTTAAATTACTTTATTTATTAAAAATAAATTAAAGTTTTACAAAAATCGTAACTTTTCACTATTCCCTAAAAATCAATATATTCCAAAAAAATCCCTATAACATCTAGGATTTTGATTAGTTACCGATCCTTTAATATTCAGTTTGAATCTTCCCTTTTAAACTTTTAATTTTTCTTAAATGTTTAAGGAAGGGTTCGGGAGTGTTTAGGGATTTCTCGAAGCCCGAAGATCTAGTTTTTTGGGGAAATAGCCTGAGGTGCATGGTTTTTGCATGGTAATTAGTAGCCATGAGGCTCAACCGTTCAACCCTTTAAAATATGTTGATGGGTTTTCAAACTTTTCATAGGAGTCTGCATGCCCATGCAAGAAACTACAAACCCATTATATGGATAGACTGTATGTTTAGTGCATGGTTTTCCTAACCTTACACCAAACCATGCAAGGGGTGGTTCCCTTGCCTTTGTTGGTGCATAGTTCAAACATGGTTTGGCCAACCATGTAGCCAAACCACGTGACCCATTAAAAAAGGGCGAATTTACCCTTTTGACTTTGTTCCTTAAAAAATTAAAACCCCACTTCTATTTCCTCATTTATCCAACATCCAATTACATGAGGAGCTCTCATCTCCCTCTTTAAGCTTTGGAGGCCCACCCTCATTCAGTCTTCGATCAGACCGTTATCAGTTGCATTGGATAGATAATGGTAATCCTTTCATTCCACTTTCATCTTTCCCTTTTTTATCTTTCTATCATGAATGTTATTTCTAAGAGAGATAATTTTCCCAATTTTCTGGTAATTTTTCCTTTCCATTTATTTCTCCCATTCTAATTTGAATCTAAAGCTAATACCAGATGAGGATTTGTCTATCGTCCTAAGTTGGTGGCCTGGTGTTTATTCCTAATATTTTGTTGCTATATATCATTCATCATGGTGTTGAAATTCCATACATTCAATGTGTTTCTTTTAAAATATAATTTTCATTTTCTTAAATTGTTATCCTTGTTTAATGTAAACTCGTAGTCCCTTATTTATTTTCTAAGGTTTCCTACTTTGAAAAATGCCACCCCCTTTAAGTGAAATTACTAAATGACCTTGTTTAAATGTAATTTTAAATGGTTATAAACCATATTTTTATTATATTAAAGCATTATATAAATTATGTATCATTTTTATTATTACTCATCCATGAAAAATGGATGTTGAGACACTATCAAGGCTAGTGTTGGACTTGATGCTTAATGATCCCTTGATGTGTGATGTCATGCATGACATCAAATATCATTTATTGAAAGATGTGTATGAAATCCCAAGTTATTCTAGAGGTAATTGGAAAACACATTTCACTTTTCTCATTATTTTGATGGATATGATGACATATATATCCCGGATCAAATTCTTAGGCTAGTACCCTATGGAAAAAATGAGACTCGTATGACTATGCATAGATGCTTGAGTTACACCTCAGGTCATGGAAAGTATTAATATCTATATATATGGATATATATGTAACTACATATATAGTTCATATATATATATATATATATATGCATATACTTATATATATATATATATTGTGACAGATCTTCAGAGGTATCTAGACTTAGGTCGAAATAGGTTGTGTTAGCCTAGTGTCCTTTAGGAACCAGAGCTAACTCATTTACAAATTACATTACTAGTTCAATTTTATTATATCTAAACACTATCATTTTATATGAACTGGCTAAATCATATTAGATGTCGTTGGTGGTGTCCTAGTGAGGAAATATCACACCCAATTTGGGAAACTAATTAGTACCTGAATAGTCATATTGGCTATAGTTTGGAAAAAAATCAAGGGTCTAGCTATGGACACTTGATTGTCTTCCTAGGATATATTATAAGAGAAAAGGACCAAGATTATGATCATGATGTTATTATAGATATCTTTTGGTCCTTTGTTTTTTTATAGAAAATTGTATATGATTGTGATATTTATCTCATGGACTTACCTTTTATATAGTATCATGACATAATCTCATTTTATATATATTACATCGGTGATATTTATCTTGATGGTTTATTTATTCTTCCAATATTTTATATATTTATTACACAAATTTCACTGATTTATCTGTTATTATCTATTATTCTCTACTATGACAATAGGTAATTGTCTCCCCAAATACACACCCTAGTCCCTCGTTATCAGTTGAAAGCCTCTGGTGTATGGGAATAGATGCTTTAGGCCATGTGGACAACTGGATCGGGGCATCGTGTAGTGGCTACCGGGTCAGGATGCTACAAAGTTGTATCAGGGCACTTCTTTTTTCATTTTTCTTTCTATTTGGGAATGTTTATACAAGATATTAGGAATTGTTATAATTTGGTAATGAACATATTCCTTGGATTATCTAACTCACATGGAGAGAAAATCCAAATTTCTTGGAAATGTAATTATTGTTATGTATTTATATTTTTATAGTTATACTGATATCACCGTTGGGTGGAACACTTGTTTTATGATGTGACATTTATGGATTTCTTATTTACCCTTATCCAAGTAAAGCTAGAAATTATTGTATATACATCATCATAGGCACATAGATATTCATTTGTCATGCATTATTTCATTCCATATAGGTACATATCATTACTTTCATTGCATGTATTTCTGGTGGTTTTTATATGTTCCTTGGTAGTTATATTCAAATTGTACTAATTTTTTTTGGAGGGAGATAAATAATTGGTTGTTTTAAGTGTCTGCATCAACCTAAATAGTGTTTTCCCATATATCTTGATGGTTTAACTTTAACTAACCAATTATAGAAATTTTATCCATGAAACATTTTTCACATGGGATGAAATGTGAGTGGTTAAAATTAAATGAATTTCAATTGAAAGTAATAAAGTCTTTGGAATTTTATAAATTGGGAATGGTGATTCAGGTAATTAAACTAATTTAAAGGCTCGTGACAGATACATGGAGTACCAAATTTAAATTTATAAAGTGTATGGACCTTATAACTTGGTAATGGATGACACATATAACTACACCAGGATAAATATATGTTTATATATATATATATATGAAAATGGGCATACTGAATTTTAAACTCTTAAATGATGGTTATCGTTAAATGGGGATGTCAATTTCTATGTAAAGGGTTATTTACTCTAAACCTTAAAATTGAAAATCAATATACTTGGACCTTAATATAAGATATAGAACAGTAACCTTGGCCCAACCGTGGATGTGGGATGTAGGGAATGTCTCTTATGACTCTAATGATCTTCTAAAATTACCTAAACCTAGATTTAGGAGTAGGAAGAGAGGTGTGAATTTTGTATAGGAAGGATTTGTACCTATCCTTTTTCTTTACCTATGATATGGGAAGTTATCAAATATTTATTTAGGTGTGTGTTTAGAAATTGTTTAAATATGTCACCACAATGACCTTGGGTCAAGTGTTGGGAACGTAGTGATGACCATGCTCTAGAGGTGTTTAGCCCTAAGCCGCTAGTATTACCTCATGCAGTGCCACTTAAGAAAATACTAGATATACCCAATTTGGTCATCTATGCTCATCTTAAATAGAGTTTCCTATGTTTTATGAAGTCTGTATAGGGATATCCACTAGAAGCCTCTTCAAGGGTGGAATTGACATGGGAATTATAGTAGCATCATCCACCTATGTTCTAAGAATATGGTGTCCCCCAGGATGTTGAGTCATGGTTGGATGCCATAATTTCTATATTCAAACACTTAGAGATGCATATAGAAAATTGATTCAATCTTTCAACCTAAATGTTTTGATATTCCTCCAAGAAATGGTGGGACATTATCACTCGAGTTGGTTAGCATTGAGATATAATTTGGAAGGATTTCAAAATTACTTATTCGTGTAGACATTAAGAGCTTAGTTTTCCATGAAATTTATGCACCTACACTAGGGTGATATGTCCATGATGGAGTAATCTTCTTATTTCACAGATCTCAATAATTTCATGATTACTCTTGCTAAGGATGATCTGTTTATAGTGAGACGGTTTGAGGATGGGATTTTATATGCTATCAAATCTTAGGTTAACATATTTCGGTTGACTATTATTTCAATAATAGTAAACCAATCCCTCATTATAGAGTAGAATTTGAGGGAAGATGATGGTGTAATCCATGGTGTTTTATCACCAAGATAGGGCAGCGGGTCATCTAGCAGTTGAAAGAGGTGCCTTGAGTTGTCTCATAGCTGCAATTCCTGTCAGATGACATGTATAGATAGTTATGTGATATTACACAAGTATGGAAATCTCATTAATTTAAACCCCAATGAAGAGGATATCTAGTTGAATGTTGATCCAATATAAAAATAGTCCATCTTTAATTTTTTTTCAAATTCTTTCTCCCAATACCTATTCAGCAGGGTTTTACATAAACTCTATATTTATAAGTGGTAGAAATAGCTTTGCATCAGATATGAAGTTGGGATACTACCAAAAGATCAGGCCAAGGAGGTGTACATGGTCATGAGAGCCAGTCTTATAAGATGCAGAGCCAACAGATCAGGCCTCCTCAAGATGTCCAGGTTGTGACTCGAGGCCACGGTAAGATTCATCTAGATATAGTACATCCTATACCAAAGGAGAAGAGCGTTGGGCCTTATACAGTTAGAGGTGTTATTTTAGTATCCTATACTTTAGTTTCTACTTTATTTGAAATAGTTTTCTCACACTATTTTATTTATATGGATATTATAGATAGTTCAAGAATATAAATTGAATGCTTTTTGTGGATAATGGATCTAGATAGTCTGTTTAGAATGTGATCGGAGAGTATATTCCATTGTAAGGGTTTTCCCCTTGAGGTTGGAATTTTTTTCTTATGGAAACTCTTCATCATAGAGATTAATAGTTTTAAAATCATACTTGGGATGGAATGGTTAGTATCTTATTGTTCTCACATATATTTATATCACTAAAGGGTGTCCTTTATATCACCCGAAGGCAGTACCTATATTTACAATGTAGGATGGGATATTTAGGCGAGTTGAGCTAGACCGAAGCATCATGGGCTAGATCAAGTGATGAACCAGATTTCTAGTCTCTTTATGAGGGATTAGGGAATGCAACATATTGATTTCCCTACTATATTAGTTCATTTCAGGGACATCTTCCTGAGGTAATTTTCAAGACTACCTCTTGATATAGAGGTCATCTTCACTATTGAGCTAGTTTGAGGAGTAGTATCAGTTTCCATTACTCCTTATAGGATGACACATACAAATCTTTAAGAACTCAAGAAGCAGCTAGATGAATTGTAAACTAAGGGTTTTATATAACCCAATACTTCACCATGGGGTTCACCTATAATTTTATCCAAGAATATGGATGGTACCATCATGCTTGTTTTGGATTATTGGATATTAAATCATCTTACGGTAATAAAATGGTATACTTTATCTTATATATATGACCTATTTGATTAGATTATAGTAGCTCATGGTTTCTCTAAGATATATTTGAAGTTGGGATATCACCAAAATAATTTGAGACCATCATACATACCACATATAGCATTCCATAGTAGTTATGGTAGGTATGAATATTTATTCATGTCATTCGGCCTCATGAACACACTCGTAGTCTTCATGTCTCTAATGAATCTAGTTTTAAACCCATATCCAGATGCATTTTTGGTATTATTTATGGATGAAATCATGGTAAATTCTTGTACTCAACATGAGAATTCCATATATCTTGGGATCGTATTGAATACACTAATAGAGAACTATATGTATGCTAAGATCACCTAGTTACACTCCTGGATTGATATGGTTCACTCACTAGGTCACATCATCTCAGAGAATGAAGTATCTATTCACCTCAAAGAAGGTGAGAGATGTAGTTACCTGGGAGAGTCCCAAGAATGTTTTTTTCATATGGATTTTTTTGGGGATGGATGACTATTATTGGAATTTCATTCACTAATTTTCACACCTAACATCACCTCTTATGGGTTTGAATAAAGGATGTTAATTTTTTATGAATTGAATACTTTGAAAATTATTTCAAGATTTGAAATAATGATTAACTTCAGACATGATCCTGATTATTCAAGATCTAGGCATGACCTATATAGTTCATTGTGATGAGTTAGGTATCAGGTTAGAGTATTCCTGATATAGGATGAGTGATTCATGGTGTAAAGGTCTCATAGGTCAGGACCTCATGAGAGTAAATACCTGACACATGATCTTGTGCTAGTAGTTTTGGTGCATGCCTTGCATTGTTAGAGGAGCTGCTTACTGGGAGATAGTTTTGTGGTGTACACCGATCATAAAATCCTTAAGTAATTTCCAATAAGTGTGACTTGAATCCCATACAGTGAAAGTGAGTAGAATGTTTGTAGTCATTCAACATAAAACTTTCTTATATGCCTAGGAAATGAAATGTGGTAATGGATTCTCTAATCTTGAAGAATTGAAAAACACAGTTCAAGAGGCTAGTAATGATTCACAGCTGATGGACTTGTTTTCGGGGATGCACTTTGAGGTGTAGGACCATCAAGGGTAATAGTTAATCACATTTTTATTGGTTACTTCTTCTCTTATAGAGTGAGTAAGGATGAGATTATTTTATAATCCTGAGGTCTTAGTACTGAGATAGATTATCACAAGTGATGACCCACTGCATTGTTAGGTTATTAATGAGGATGAGATTATACACATGCATGGGTATGTCTGGGAACCTACCTACTTATAGGAAGAATTGATGAAAGATTCTCAATTCTCTAAATGGGAAGTACACCCTAGTCTTAATAATATGTATTGTGATGTATATCACCAGTATTGGTGGTTGTATATGAAGAGGTTGATTGCAGGTTTTATCACTCAGTGTTCCACCTATTAGCGGGTGAAAGAATAGCATAATCATCTTGCTAGAATTTTATATCCCCGTTTTATTCTGTAATGAAAATGGTATGATTTCAACATGGACATTGTGATGGGATTTTTGAGATCACCTTGAGGTAGTGATGCAATATTGGTGATCATCAACAGGATAAAAAATTTCACTCACTTTTTAACTATTAAAGAGAACTTTTTAATAGAAGAGTGTGGGTGCATTTACATTATAGAGATTATAAACCTTCATATTGTTCTCCACTCTATTATATCAAATATGGATGCTCATTTTACATCATAATTATAGAAAGGGTTACATAAGGCACTGGGCTCACAGGTACTATTGAGTAAATCATATCACCCACAAACTGAAGACCAGACTGAACATACAATATGGGTGTTACAGGACATTCATATAGAATGAATCCATGATTTTAGAGGTTTTGGGTGAAAAAACTACCACTTGATTGATTTTCTTACAATAACAGCTTTCATGAAAATATAAAGATGCCTCCATATGAGGCTCTATATGGTATGTCATGCCACTCAACCTCGTGCTGGTTAGAGGAAGGTGAGGTAGCACTAATGGGACCACATATTGTTTAGGAGACACCAGATTATGTCTAGCTTATCCATAAGTACATGGAGATAGCTAAATCTAGGTATAAGTCTTATATCAGTCATCATCATCAGCCTCTGAAGTTTGAGGTGGGACATCGAGTCTTTATGTGAGTTTCACCTAGGTTGGGTCATATGTGGTTTTGGAAGTAGGGAATGATATCATTTCATTATGTTAGGGCTTTTGAGATATTAGAGAGATTAAAGACAGTAGCCTATTAGTTGGCCTTACCTTATAGGTACTGGGATATGCATAACCTCTACCATGTATCACAACTTCACCATTATTATTCTAACATGTATCATTCATTTGATCCTGATGATATTAAGTTTGAGGATGATTATTATTTTGAGGAGTTGGAAGTTTGGTTCCTATAGTTTGAGTGTTATAGAAGAATGACCAAGTAAAGGATGAGCCCTGGGAGAGAGCGGCCAATGTACATGATCAATGACCAAAACATTATCAGATAATGATCAATTCCCCTCACAAAAACTTAGAGATGGGTTGTCAAAATGATGGGATGTTGTAATGTACTAGATATTGATGAGGTAAATATCCTTTAAGCTTCAATTTTAATCTTACCTTTTAACATTTTACTTTTTCTTAAATGTTTAAGGAAGGGTTTGGGAGCATCTGGGCCTTGTTCGAAGCCTAGAGCTCTAGTTTATAGAGAAATAGCCCGAGGTGCATAGTTGTTGCATGGTTAGTAGTAATCATGTGGCCCAGTAAAAGGAAGGGCATAGTTCTTTGAATAGTGCACACAAGTTTTCACTCCCATCCAAGAAACTACAGACCTATTGAAAATCTATAACACACAGTTATTACATGGTTTGTCTAATCATGACCAAATCGTGTAAGGGTTGGTTCCCTTGGACAATGTTGGCATACGGTTGGTGTGTGGTTTGGAAAATCATGTGGCCAAACCATGTGAACCATTAAAGAAGGATTAATTTACCCCTTTTCCATTTTTTCCTTCTTAAAATTAAAACCCCTCTTCTATTCCTTCATTTCTCTAGTATCATGCCACATGAGGAGCTCCCCTCTCCCTCCCCCTTAGGCTTTGAAGCCTCTACCTCATCCTGAATCTGATCATACCACCATCAGTTTAATAGGTTATATAATGCTAATCCATTCATTCCCCTTCCTTTTTCCCATGTTTATCTCTATATCATGAATTCTATTTCCAGGTGAGCTAGTATGACCAATTTTTAAGGAATTTTTTCATTTCTTCAATTTCTCATTTTCTAATTTGAATCTAAATATGATACTAGATGAGGATTCATATATCACCCTAAGGTGGGTGGTCTAGTGTTTATCCATAAATTTGTGTTGTTCTATATCATGTTTCATGGTGTTAAAATGTTGTACTTTCAATGTGTTGTCTTAAAACAACAATTTTCATCTCCTTAAATTGTTAACCATATTAGATGAAACCCCAAAGTCCTCTATTTATTTTAAGAGGTTTCCCACCTAGAAAAATGACACCCACTTTAGGTGTGATGACTAAATTTTCTTATTTAAATGGAATGTTAAATGGTTAGAAACAAACTTTAGTTTATCTTAAATCATTGTATACAATATTTATAAATATTATTATTACTCAACCATGTATAATGGATGTTGAGACATGGTCAAGGATAGTGTTGGAAATGATGTTTCACACTCCCACGACATGTGATGTTGGGCATGATGCCCCACATCGTTTATTGAAAGGTGGGAATGATGTTCCATGTTCTTCTAGTGGTTGTTGGAAATGAAATTTCACTTTACTGATTGGGTTGATATATATGATGATATATGTATCCCAGGTTGAATGCTTAGTATAGTACCCTATAGATAGCATGAGACAATTATGACTAATCATGGATACTTGAGTTATGCATCGAGTCCTTACTAGTATTAGTATCTATATATATGTAGTTATATATGTCACTACATATATACTTCATATATATAAATACATATCTTTGTATATGTACATAATATATATATATATATATATATATATACATATCTTCATAGGTATCCCAACTTAGAACAAAGCAGGTAGTGTCAGTCTGGTGTCCTTTATAAACTAGAGTTATATCATTTATAGATTAGATTACTAATTTACTTTTATTATATTTTTACACTACCATTTTATAAGAACTAGTTAGATCATACATAATTTTGTTGGTGGTGGACTAGTGAGTATATATCACACCATGTTTGGGCCACCGACTAGTTCCCAAAAAAAATTCTTGGTTTTAAGTAGGGATAGAGGCAATGGTCTAGCTATGGATGCTTGATTGTCTGCCTAAGATGAAGTATGGGAGTAGAGGATATAGCTTATGCTTGTGATGATATTAGAGGTAGGTTTTGGTCATTTGTTTATTTTTGTATAGCCTATTTTATATGCCTTTGATATGTATCTCATATACTTCCATTTGTCTATAGTATCATAATGTGAGCATAATTTTGTATATGAAACTAGTGATATTTATTTGGATAGTTTACTTCTGCTTCTACCAGTTCATATATTTATTGCGATTCTTTCATTGATTTATTTGTTATTCTATGTTGTGGTCCACTTTTACCAAAGGGAATATTTTCCCCTTGGACACAACCTAGGTGCTCATTGCTAATCAGTAGCCTTTGTCATACGTGGAGGCATGCTTGAGGTCATGTGGCTGACGGCTTGAGGCACCATTTATTGGTTATCAGGTCAGAATGCTATAATCCCAAAAATTCACCATAAGTTAATTTTGATATGATTATTTAAAAAATGATATTTATTTTATACAATAACATTTCTAAAAGTTTCATAAATTAATTATAACATTTTATTTTAAAAATAATAATTTTTGTTTTTGAAAGAGACATATTTTTTATAGAATAAAATATCTTTATTAAAAGTTGAGTGCTTATTTATTAAGAATTTATAAATATATTTATATTGAGTATAAATTTTATATATATTTCATAAATCATTTAAAAGTATTTATACCCACCAATTTAACATATAGGTTAAATTAGTCACATTTATATAATAATATTTTAATATTATATCACATTTTGTTTAAACTCGGGGTTTTGTGTTGAATACTCTAGAGAACATAGTGTTTGCTTAAAATCTTAGGGTGTTAAAATTATTAATATAGGACTAGTTATTTGTAGATAAAACCATCTTATATGTTTTTATAGGTAAATATGAAATAATAATTGGTGATTTCTTGTCAATTAGGTAACAACATTGCTACTGCTAGAAAAAATGGATCAGCTATGATCTCTTATCTCTAATGATATTTTGATAAAGGTTGAATTGAGTAATAAAAATACTAATACTAACTATTATTTGAATCAAGAATCCATTAAAATTCCTATATTGATTAATTGTGATCATAACTCAGTTGATATTTCTTGATTTATAGATAGCTAAAGAAATATTTTCCTATAGATAATGGTCATCTGATTACTTCTACATTAGAGATCCAAGATTATAATATACTTGAACAATTTTCAACATAACAATCCCGGGTGATATTAATAAGATTTCCTACAAGAATTATTTGAGGGTGAAGGTAAATTCACAAATAAAAAGTAGAAACTTACATTACCAAGAGAGAAAAAGGCTTCTGTATTATCCAACCCAAATTGCTACATAATTTTTTTTACATTAGTCCCTCCTAGGACCCAATCATGTAGGAAAACATTTACTAGATCCTATGGAAAATAATTGAATTTTTTAATTTTCTTAGAATCATTCAATGAATATGACCGATAATAGTAAGGGTCACAACATGAATCATAAAAAAATTAAATCCTAGATGTTCCTATTCTTTGAACTTTTCTATAAGGTTAAGGTATAGATTCATTAAGGTTCACAATCAGATGCCTGATTTACAATATAGTTTTAATAGTGAGGTCTTATGAAATTTTATGTTTATCTATTGAATGTATCTACTTTACATTCTAATAATTGAAGGATTTGATAAAATTCTTCTTGTTTTAAAATTTTTGAACTAAATTATAGATATGAAATTTCATCCTAAAATGGTTCACATAATACTATGACCACAACTACTGAATTGTAAATATTCAGCGCTACCATGTATTAGTTCTAAAAAAGTGATGATAAAAGGGGTACTTTTATCAGTGATAAAAAATTATAAAAGTGACCTTTATTGGAGCTAAAAAATGTTGATAAAAAGATACCATTTTTTCAACCCTTTTTTCAACCCTTTTTCACTGATAAAAGTACCCTTTTATCAGTTCTTTCCTTAGCACTATTAACGGTGTGCCCTTTATAAGTACTAAAATGGATTCTTTTAGCAATAATGAAAGATTTCCTTCATAAAAAAAAATATTTAAAAACACATATTTTTATATCTAAATATATTTATATTGATATTGATATAATATATTTTATTAAATATAATTTTTATAATACTAAATATGCATTTATAATTAATATATAATAGATCTTGTGTAAATTGGTTTATAAAATAAATAAAAATTCACTAATTAGTATTGAGTAGTATACATTTAATAACATTTTGGTGATAGAAAATATTAATAAATTAAGTAATATCATAAGATAAGTTCAAAGTTAGACATGAACATCAAAAAATATTAACTTTCGATTCGGGTGTCCATTTTTTCACTATGAGATGTCAAATCCAAACTTGTGAATATTTATATGACTTCTACACTACGAGACCTTGGTCTCTCTTTTTTCTTGGGTAAATATGTAATGTAAGGCCTATAAAACTGTTATTTTAGTTGGGATATGATAATTTTTGAGTAATCGATGGAATTTGAGGTTCACTTAAGAAGGTATTCTTATCTTTTTTCAATGGAGACTAGATTTATTCCTTGGGATTACATTCATATATATGTTATTGAGTTTAAATTATATCATTTTTTATTTTTTTAGTGTTATTTATAACTAAATATATACATATGTACATATTTTTGTATATTTACATATAAAAATTTAGTTATATAAATATATATTTAAATATGTTTACATGTAAAATATGTTTCTAAATATATAAAACATATGGTAATTAACATTAATTATCTGTTTTATTTACCTTATAAATATTTAAAAATATATATATATTATGTAATGTTTATATATAAAAATACACGTGTGGATTAATAAAAAATATATATATTAAAGAATATATTTTAATATATATATATATATATATTGAAATAAGTATATATTGCAAAAAATGTAAACATATATTTATGAGGTTGTGTCTCGATGCTGGAGGAATGGTTCTATAGGTTCCCACTTACCCTTAAAGTGGAATTTCAATAAAATTAAAAAATAGAGTGTGGTAAACATAAATGTGTGTGTGTGTGTAAATATCACAAGTAAAATCTATTGTGCTAGTGGTAATTGTGCTTGTTGTGTGTCTGTATATATGTTTCTATCTTTATACATTAAAAATATATATATATTAAAAAATATATATTCATATATATAAACACACACACACTTATAAAAATACATATATATACACACACTGTAAATGTATTTACCATAAATATTCATTTAATCATTATAAAAAAATTAAATGTAAATTTACAATTATATTTAAATTTATGTATATATATACTTTTTTTACACAGACATACACATAAAAATATTTATCCATGCACACACATAAATGTATTTATAATAAATATTCATTTTATAAATACATTATAAAAAATTTATATGCAAATATACAATTATACATAAATATATAGATATATACTTAAATATATTAATCTAAATATAAATAGATATTATTAATTTATTTAATATATATATATAATTTTACATGATTATATATAATTAAATGCAAATAAAAAAATTAAATATATATAAATAAATAAATATATCATAAAATGTTAGAAAAAATAAGATGCAGTAGTCATAAGGGTCTTCATCCAATAGGAAGGAGGTCACGAGTTCAAATATTCATGGTCGTGTGACTATGAAATTATGGGAAATTAAATGGGGAGCTAATAAAGGGGGTAGGGAAATTATAATTGGGCATATGGGGCATAGATAAAGGGTGGAGTGTGAGTGTAGTGCGAGTGGGGCACGATTTTCTTCTAGAATTTAAAAATAATAATTTTGAGTTTTATCAATGCTAGAAACTAGCATTGATAAAAGGAGTTCTAATTAAGGGGTTGTTATAGGAGTTTTAAAAATATTTTGTTTTATCATTGCTAAAAAACACTAATAAATATACCATTATCACTGCTAAAAAATGCATTGATAAAAATCCCCCTTTATTATCTATTCTTTAGCAATAATAAAGGCATAATTTATCAGTGATTTTTGAGCACTGATAAAATCCCACAACTTGTAAGGGTTCTTACTACATCATCACTTTTTTATCACTAATAAAGGCATCATTTATCTGCGTTTTTTTAGTACTAATAAAATTCACCAACTTTTAAGGGTGCTTACTACATCATCAATTTTTTAGCACTAATAAAAATGGATTCTATCACTGATAAAAGATGCTTTTATATTAGTGGATGAAGACAATGCTTTTCACTACTAAAATAATGGGTATTTTTTGTGGGTAAATGGGTGACCTCCATTTGATATTCACTAATAATATTAATATCAATCGTTAACCCTTTTCATACCCTTACCAAATTTCCCACCCCGAACCCTATCACAACATCCTCCCTCCAAAGGTACCCCACCCAGGACAACAATGAAGGAAGGGAGATAATGACCCCTGAATCCCACCACTAATAGGACAAGATTTGGTGACTGGCACTAATGGTATATGAATCAAAAACATGGGACACATTATCATCATATATATTTAAGGAGTAAGAGAAGAAAATTATAAAACTATGAAAAACATCCATAAAATAGAATAAATCCCAATACATGAAATTTCATATATAAATTGAAACAACTAAAAAAGAAAAACTTAAAGTACCAAAAGTAGAACTATGCAGTGACTACAAAATCTAGCAACTCCTAATAGCTTCTCAATAACTCCTCTGAGCTAGTAACATTTATCCTACTAACCAACTTTCTCCTATTGACCTAAAAACAATTTATATATATATAGGTTGATCATAACAATTATACTTGGTAGGATCCTCCCTGAAACCTCTCGTGAAAAATGTGATAGAAACATACTAAATCCTAGTGAATAAACAAATGAAAATAACTTCTCGCCTAAAAAGGTAATACTAGTTTCCCATCCTCGCCATATATTAGTCACCAAATAACACAAAAATAAACCATTTCTTAACAAAAACTTATATACATATATATAACGTACCCCGTATCCACTTACTCTCTGGTTTATCTATCTCATTCCCAATGAAACACATCTTTCACTCTCTCTTCCATATGCAAGTCAACCCTGATGTGAGTTAGACCTCAACACTACCTACCTTAGTCCTACGCAAGGCCTAATATCACAAGTTGGAATCAGTCCACATATCCATCTAATCATCAAAATCATCTCATTTGAAACTGAGTACATGTTCAAAATCCACTAAAGTATGTAAAAATACATTATACCTTAATCTATCATAGCCAATGCACATACACCCATGGGAAGTCGGAGCCACCACAACTGGATACAATTATACACTATACCTCAATACATTATAGCTCAAAAATAAATGTATAATAAACCTGTGAGTCATTATAGTCATGGTATGAATTCACCCTATGCCATAATCCATTATATCCTAAGATAAAACTACTCATACCTAAATTTAAATGGAGATAATGGGAGTGGGAGGTCATCCATTCATTTCCTCTCTATCCTGGATGTTGGATAAAACACCCTCAAAAACATTTGGGTGTTGATTTCTCTATTGGAACTATCGGGGTAGCGTATAAATTATGAAAATATGAGTAATATCACACAAATATAAAATAATAGAAACTACCTTGCCTTACACTCATCTATCTCTATCTCACTAGAAACCTGACTTCCAATACTGAGTTTTGGATGTCAAATAATAATACAAGTATCAAGGTTTATTATTAATAAATTAATTAACTATTAATTAATTTTCATTAACTTTTTCCAAGATTATATTTTTTAAATATTCTTAATACAAGTTTCATCACACTATTAATTCTCTAGATTATATTCTCAAGTATTTCATCATCATTAACTACTTAAAATTTTCCATATTTAAACTCATAATCTTTGAATCACATGTTCAACCATCCCATAGTTTCCATTAATATGATATAAATAATTTAACATCACTACCATCAAAAATACTCGATCCCATGGGTTATATTATTAATTCATTTATCATTCCTAAATTATTTAGGTTCTCCGAGACTCTTCCTAATCTACTACATCATATATGTGCTCACAGGTCATATAATATAACTGTGTAGAGTTTTGGAAACCCAACAACATGGATCATTTGACCACCCACCCATACAACAAGCATCTTGAAAGAAATTAGAATTGATGAGAAATCCCCGCTCTAAAATCATCCTGATAACTCATGTGTCCCACACCATTGTGCATAACATAAATTTTCATGCCATCACTAGCACTAACAATCACCACACACCAGGCTCTGAACCTACTTCTCATCCATCAAAAAAATCAATCAAACAGACCTTGACCTCTATCCCATTTCCCATCAAGAAAATCAACCACACATGGTTATCCAACAATCACATCAATTATTTAAATGCTCCTAGATAACACATTCATTTCAAAATTATTTTATTCACATAGTAAAATTCACATAGACTACAAAACAAAGGCATACAAGCCTTCAAAAATAATAAAATGCTCACTCTGCCCCAAAACATATGTATTTAGCAAAAAACCATTTTAATTCACAACATGAATTAATCAATTTATTATGAATAGGATTTAAATAAAAATAAACTTATAACTTATCAGTTTTTAAAATCTATGAGTCAACATTAACATGTTTTTAACATTACTTTCATATTCCATTAAATTAAAAGAAGAAAATATATCAAATTAACATTAATCTTTATTTAATTACATCACTATGATTCTAGAATTATTTTATTTAGCATATTTATAACAAATTAACCATGATATACTCAATAGAAACCACAACATAAAGATAGCATACTGTCATAGAAAAAAAAGCACCAACATGCTTAAAAAAGGTGATTGAAAACCCAAGCCATCACAGTAACGACCCAAACTTTAATTAACAGAAATCCCTCTTGATCTAATTAAATGCCTCTCTATGTAAAATGTTTATATAAAATGTCAACTACTTTGGTTTTATATTAACAATTATGATCATTGCTAATATAGCCATTAAACAGTGATCACATTATTAGAATAAATATAGGGCTTTAACAAATCCAATTTACTCAAACAAAGGAAACGATGGCCTCATCCTGTAGACGTGACCCACACGAAGCCCATTTTTTAGAGCTTAGAAAGGAGGTTGAATCTTTGGGCTTCTCTCTTGACTAATCTCAAGCCAAGCTTGAATATGTTAAGCTCGAGCGGGACCACATATGAGAGAAGTGGAAGTTGATAGAGATTACCACCCGAGCAATGTTATCTGAGCCACCCCAAGAGTCTATCACCATCTCACACCTTACTCTTTGGTCTTATAAGGGTGTTATAAGGGGTTATGTAACAATAACCTAGTACTATGGTTATGTACATTATTTTTGTATAAAATAATGAATATACTTTCATTTTATTATTGTTACTTTGTAAATAGTTTTTAAAGCACAAATTGTATTTTTAGTTAATGTTCTACTAAGAAATATATTTTCATGAATTAATGGATTTTTGAATTAAATAATATTTTAATAAATTATTGTTATTATTATTAAATTATTTTTTATTAAATATAAATGATCTTATAATTTTATGAATGCAATTGTAATTTTTATTAAGGTTTGAAAGCCATTTTTGTCAAAACCCATGAATTTTTGATAAATATCGGTTTTTATTTTAAAAGTAAAAAATTAAAATATTTAGAAAATTATTTAGATAAAATGGATTTTATTTCTAGAATCAGGACATTGAAATTATCCGATGGTGAATTTTTCATAATTTTCTAAGACAGTCAAATTTTTGGGTAAAAATTAAATACCGTTTAAATATATAATGTGTTTTATGACATCATAATGACCCAATAGTGTTGTAATAAAATACTATAAGCCTTATGTTCAGAAAATATATGTTTTACCATTAAAATAATGTTATTTTGGGTTTATTTGACTTATTTTACATAGCATTAATGGACCCTTAAAGATTTATTAAACATCTTGTCTTTTTAAATTGTTTTCCTTAGGAGTGTGACACACCTACACATAAGCAACCCCATTATTTTAAGAAGTTAGAACTTTGAACTTATAAAATATTTTTTTCCACTTCCCTTTACCAAAAACCAAGGGAAAAAACCATGTTCTGGTTTGTGGTTTCGATTAGTTTAATGTGAGGGTCCCAAACCTAAATAATAAAGAATTCCCTCACCTTTCCTATATAAACTCACCCAAGCTCCCACTTCAACCTCACTCAAATACTTTGGAGTTCTTCCAACCTCTTCCCTCCTCTATCTATAATCCTCCCAAGGTTCCCCAATCTCCCTAAATGCCTCTCTCAAGCCTCTCTCAAGCCTTTAGAAGCATACTTCCAAGTAAGGGTTTTTCTTCCTTTCTCATTTTTGTCTAATTTTCTTAATGTTGTTTTGCCCTATTATTTTCAATTGTAAATGATGGGGTATGGTTTCAAACCTCCCCATACTTACCTATTTATTTTTTAATGATGGTATACCCCTTTATCTCTCATTAAATGCCTCCCATGTACACCCATTACTATGCCGAAATTTCGAAAGGAATTTCTCTCTCCTCATTTACATTCAAGAAATCCTTTTGTATCATGAATATAATTTCCATTAAATTTGTTTGTACATGTATATATATGACCCACTTACTTCCCATGTCATGTAAATATTATGAGACACCCCTTTCTATCTCATCAGCCATTTTTATGAATTCTTACGTCATGGTGTTACGCTGCCGAAATTGCACCGATTTTCCAAGCCAATGTCATTGTGTAGTGAATACCATGCTCATTTCTCTATCAAGGTTATTCACCTTTATGCACATTTACTTATTTATTATAAATCTTAATGTATGAATTCCACATTCCTTTATCATTTAATAAATGGTGATGTTTTATGAATCCATGTTATATGATCCATGTGGCACACTTATGCATGAAATGAAAGGTTTAAGAAGGGTGCACCCTTATAGCGCTCCAATGCATTGGGTAAAGTGTAGTATCATGATACGTTATGTGCAATGGGTGTTTACTCATTATAATTCAAGTGAAATGAGGTTTTACTCATGATTTATGTGCAATGAGGATTTACTCATGCTCCATGTGCAATGAGCCTTGGCTCATGCTAATTCTATGTTAAGTGTTGTTGCTACATTTCCATGTTATGATTATCATGCTTTATCAGGCCTTTAAGTTTATTATTATATTGTGATCTACTGATATTCCTATTTTCTAACATGTATTGTATTCCTCATGTTATTCCATGATTATTCCCTTACTGGGCTTTATAGTTCACTAATTTCTTATGCATATCCACAGGTTATCCCATGCAATGCTAAGTACGAGGGAATGTAGTGGTCATGTAAAAATGTTTTCAATAAAGATGTTGTTTTTCATGTTTTAAGTGGTTATGTAATGATCCTAAGCACCAAATACACTAAAACTTTTGATCTTCTATTTTGTATCAAGTAAATTTTATGTAATAAATTATGTTTAATTGTGTAATAAAAGAGCAGGGTTGTCATAGTTGGTATCAGATGATAGGTTTAGTTATTTTTGGGATTAGGATTAGAAAACCCTAATAAAGCCTTAGAGACAAGACTAAGTATAATAAAAACATCCCTAAGTTTTGGTGAATATTAAGTAAGTGGTTTATCAATAAAATACATCCTTTTATGGATACGAGCAGGTAGAGGCAACTCTGGCATAGATGTATCCTAGGGGTGAAACCTGGAAACACCGCTTTGAGCTAGACTCAAATGGGAACTAGTGCACAACAACGGGCCTTACTGCACTCTTGGTTATGACACTCCTGGGGGATATGCTTCAGTAAATTCACAAGCTTTGTATGAACCATTATTAAGGAAAAAAATGCCCTAATAATATATGTTAGAAAGTAGATCATGGATAATATAGACTGAATCCAATAGATTCATAAGTTAAGAAAATAAAAGTCATGTATATGTTATCCATTTTGTCTTTGTATTACCCTTTATGTGTTACCCCTATCTTTCCTTTTATTCCTTCCAATGGCCGGTAATAGGAGGACTCAAGCTAACAACTGATGTGAAGATCAATGTGATGATTGTACTAATGAGATTCCCAATCCAATGGGAGCAGGAATCTTTAACTTTTTCACACTTGTCTCTCAGCTAACTCAAGATTTGAATGGAAACATTATTCAAGAGGAACTTTCAACCCCCGCCCCCTTAATAAAGAAAAGGTCGTTATCAAGAGCTTCATGAGACAAAGGCCGCTTACTTTTAATGGATCATATGATCCCTAAATAGTTGAACAATGGATAAAATCCATTGAAAATATCTTCTCCAACCTTCAATGTTCTGAATAAGAGAAGGTTCTCCTAGATGCTTATCGTATGGAGGGTGAAGCTGATCAATGGTGGAAGTTGATCAAAAATACAAATCCTGAGGAAGAGATCGAGGAATTTGAATGGAAGGATTTCCAGAAGATGTTTTTTGATAAATATTTTCCATGCACCCTCCGACTTAAGATGGAAAGGGATTTCTTTTCCCTCAAGAAAAAAGACGACGAATCTGTTAGAGAGTACGAGGAAAACTTGACAAGGCTTGCACGATATGCTTCTGGCTTTGTCGTTACCCCCGAATGCAAGGTTGACCATTTCTTTGGTGGGATGAAACCAAGCCTCCAGAAAGCACTGGTGATTCGTGACTTTGACAGCTATGAGAAAATTTTCCGATGTGCCCTCAAGGTTGAAATAGAGATCAGAGAATCTCAGAGGTATCATGGGGATTAGAAGCATAAGGTGGACTTAAATAATAGCAGTCCGATGGATAAATCCAATGGTGCTAAGAAGATCCAGCACCCCACCTGCCAAAGGTGCGGAAAGAAGCACCCCAGAAACTACCTGAAGGGGACGAGGAAATTCTTTAGGTGTGTAAGAGAAGGGCACCTAGCTGTTAACTGTCAGCAAGAAAGACCTGAGGCTACAACAGAAGAGAGGAATGCTTCGTGCGAACCTCAACACATGGTCCTTTGCTACAACAACAAGGAACCAGGTCATCTTGCAAATTAGTGCCCTAAGACAAGGGTCTTTGGAGGCAAATAACAACCACCAAGGTAGCAAGGGTGAGATTTTTCCATCACTACTGCCAAATTGAACCCTGGAAACGAAGTGGTGATAGGTACGCTATTTATTCATTTAGGAATAGCGAATATACTTTTTGACTCAGGTTCTACACATTCTTTTATATCTTAAAATTTTAGTAGAACAATCCCAGCACCACCACAAATCATGGAAGTAAAGATTTTGGTGAGTACATAAAATGGGGAAATCATTGTGTCCCATGAATATAACTCCTCCCCTGTCATAATATGTGGATTGAACAT
This sequence comes from Viscum album, assembly GCA_963277665.1. Taxonomy (NCBI): domain Eukaryota; kingdom Viridiplantae; phylum Streptophyta; class Magnoliopsida; order Santalales; family Viscaceae; genus Viscum; species Viscum album. The sequence goes on along the minus strand of OY728136.1, from coordinate 1,316,858,829 downwards.
TCCGGTGAACCTTGACATGCTCCCTTTGGTGGAATTTTATGAAATTATTGGTATGGATTATCTTTCCTTATATAGAGCCAACATAAATTGCTGTGAGAGGAAAATCACTCTCCATGTGGAGAATCGACCCCTGATTCTGTACAAGTTCAAGGAGGAGGATGAATCTTCTTTAGCTCCACCATCTCAAGTGTGGATATTACTGCCCTATGAGCATGCATATCTGGATTATATGATTGAGTCCAAGGAAGCAACCATCCTTGAATACATGCCTATTGTGAGGGAATTCACTGAAGTGTTTCCTGAGGAATTGTTTGGTCTTCCTCCTAGAAGAGATGCTAAATTATCAATTGATCTTATACCTGGGGAATTTTCAATATCCAAAACTCTATATAGAATGGTTGTTGTGGATCTTGAGGATCTGAAGAAACAACTATAGGAGAATCTAGATAAAGGGTTTATGCGACCAAGTGCTTCACCATGGGGTGCACCAGTCCTCTTCATCAAGAAGAAGGATGGGTCAATGCGGCCTTGCATCGATTATCATGAGCTTAACAAAATCATGATAAGGAACAAGTATCCTCTCCCACGAATTTATGACTTATTCAATCAGTTGCGTGGAGCACAATACTTCTCCAAGGTGGATTTGCGGTCAGGATATTATCAAGTAAGGGTGAGGAAGGAATATATCCCCAAGACTGCTTTTCGTACAAGATACAGGCACTATGAATTCATAGTAATTACTTTCGGACTCACTAATTCTCCAGAAATCCTCATAGCCTTGATGAATAGAGTCTTTATAGATTACCTCAACAAATTTTTGGTAGTCTTTATAGATTATATTATGATACACTCCAAAACCAAGGAGGATCATGAGAAGCATTTAAGAACTGTACTAGAGACATTGTGGAAGGAGAAGCTCTATCAAAAGTAAAACAAGTGTGAGTTCTGGTTGAAGGAGGTCTCATTCTTGGGCCATATCATCATAAGCAATGGGATATCTGTGGATCCCTCCAAAATAGATGCAATTGAGGGATCGCCGAGGCCAACATTGGTAACAGATATCCGTAGCTTCTTGGGGTTAGCAGGATATTATCAACGATTTGTGAGAAATTTATCATGATTGTCCAACCCTCTTACAAAGATAACTCGGAAGGGATTAAAGTTTTCTTGGAGTGATGAATGCGAAGAAATCTTCAAGGAGTTAGAAAATGAGGCTTATCACTGCGCTCGTGCTCACTTTACCCACAAGTGGAGAACTTTTTGTGGTATTTAGTAATGCTTCGAAAAAGGGCATGGGATGTGTGTTGATGAAAAATGACAAAGTCATTTACTATGCTTCAAGGAAATTGAAAGATCATGAACAGAACTATCCAACACATGACCTTGAGTTGGCTATAGTGATCTTCGCATTGAAAATTTGGTGACATTATCTCTTTGGGGAGAAGTGTGAAATATATACAGACCAGAAAAGCCTCAAGTATATATTCACACATAAAGATTTTAACATGCGCCAACGAAGATAGTTAGAGCTGATCAAAGACTATGACTGTTCAATCCAATACCACCCTGGGAAAGTGAACAAGGTGGCGAATGCCCTAAGTAGAAAGGACCCAGTGATTCTATCATTGATGAGAATTGAAAGGGATCAAATCTTCTTAGATTTGATGAAGATGGACATGGGAATCATAAAGAAGGGAACATCATCAATCCTTTTACAAGTGATTGCTCAACCGTCACTTTTGTAAAGGTTAAAGGATGCTCAGAAGGATGATATGGGAATTCTGGAAAAAGTGGAAGCTATCAAAAAAGGGAAATCCTCAGAGTTTAATGTTCATGAAGAAAGAATTGTGAGATTTGGGAAAATATTATGTGTTCCATCAAGTAAGGATCTGAAGAAGGAACATTTGGATGATGCACATAGTTCAAATTTATTTATTCACCCAGGAAACACAAAGATGTGTTGAGATCTTTGAGATCATTATTGGTGGGATAATATAAAGAAGGAGATCGCTGAATATACATCAAAGTGCCTGGTGTGTTATCAAGTGAAGGAAGAGACGCAGAAGTCTAATGGGATGATGAAACCATTGCCCATACCAGAATGGAAATGGGATAACATCACCATAGACTTTATTAATGAACTTCCAAAGACATCCAAAGGTAGCAATTCAATTTGGGTTGTTGTGGATCATCTTACAAAGACTTCACATTTCATTGCTATTTGGGAGGATTTCTCATTGGATCAACTGGCACAGATATATATCATGGAATTGGTAAGGATGCATGGAGTACCACTATCTATTGTGTCTGATCGAGATCCAAGATCCACCTCTAAGTTTTGGAAGAATCTTCAATATGCTCTGAGTACTGAACTGAACTTCAGTACAGTTTATCATCCTCAAACGGATGTCCAATCCAAGCAGACTGTCTAAACACTTGAGGACATGTTGAGAGCATGCTCAATGGACTTTAAAGGAGTATGGGATCAATATCTTCCTCTGGTTGAGTTCTCTTATAATAACAGTTTCCACTCGAGCATCCAAATAGCACCACATGAATCCATTTATGGGAAAAGGTGTAGAACATCGGCGTGTTAGGATGAGTTCGGTGAGCGTAAGCTGCTTGGACCAGAATTGGTTTAAGAAATGGTGTAGAAGGTGAAAACCATTCATCTGCATATCAAGGCAGCCCATATTCGATAGAAGATTTTTGCAGATAACTATCGAAGAGACCTTGAGTTTAAAGTTGGAGACATAGTATTTCTATGCATATCTTCATGGAAGAAGTTCATGAGGTTTATAAAGAAAGGGAAGTTAATTCCAAGGTACATCAGCCCCTTCGAGATTCCTGATCATGTCAGGGTTGTGGCCTATCAACTAGCACTTCCACCTAGCATGTCCACAAAGTACATGATGTATTTCATGTATCTCTCTTAAAGAAGTACATACCATACCATTCACATGTACACTCCTCAGAGGTGGTACAGTTAGAGGATGATCTTTCTTAGGAGGATCAACTAGTGAAGATCATAGATCATAGAGAAAAATTTCTATGAAATATGACAATGCCCCTTGCCAAGGTGTTGGGGTGAGACCACAAGTTTGAAGAAGCAATGTGGGAATTGGAGGAAAAGATGAAGCATATTTACCCACCTCTTTTTTAGTGTGGGAAAAGAAAATTTCAAGGGAGATTTTTTTTAAGGGGGGGAAGATAGTAACGACCCAAACTTTCATTAATGGAAATCCCTCTTGATCTAATTAAATTCCTCTCTATATAAAATTTTTATATAAAATTCCAACTTCTTTGGTTTTATGTTAAGAATTATGAACATTTCTAATATAGTTTTTGAACAGTGATCACATCATTAGTATAAATATAGGGCTTTAACTAATCCGATTTACTCAGACAAAGGAAGCAATGAACTCATCCAGTAGACGTGCCCCATACGAAGCCCATTTTTCATAGCTCAGAAAGGATGTTTCATCTTTGGGCTTCTCTCTTGACCAAACCCAAGCCGAGTTTGAATATGTTAATCTCGACTAGGACCGCCTACGAGAGAAGTTTAAGTTGATAGAGATTACCACCCGAGCAATGTTATCTGAGCCACCCCAAGAATCTGTCACCATCACACACCTTACTCTTCGGTCTTATGCAGGTGTTATAAGGTGTTATATAACAAGACCCTAGTACTATGGTTATGTACATTATTTTTTTATATAATAATGAATATACTTTCATTTTATTATTATTACCTTGTAAATAGTTTTGAAAGCACAAATAGTATTTTTAGTTAATGTTCTACTAAGAAATCTATTTTGATGAATTAATGGATTTTTGAATTAAATAATATTTTAATAAAATATTATTATTATTAAATTAATTTTTATTAAATATAAATGATAGTATAATTTTATGAACGTAATTGTAATTTTTGTTAAGGTTTGAAAGCCATTTTTGTCAAAACCCATGAATTTTCGATAAATATCGGTTTTTATTTTAAAAGTGAAAATTAACATATTTAGAAAATTATTTAGATAAAATAGATATTATTTCTAGAATCAGGACGTTGAAATTATCCAATGGTGAATTTTTCATAATTTTCTGAGAAAGTCAAATTTTTGGGTAAAAATTAAATACCATTTAAATATATAATGTGTTTTATGACATCATAATGACCCAATAGTGATGTAATAAAATAATATAAGCCCTATTTCCAGAAAATATATGGTTTACCATTAAAATAATGTGATTTGGGTTTGTTTTACTTATTTTAAAAATCATTAATGAACCCTTCAAGACTTATTAAACATCTAGTCTTTTTAAATTGTTTTCCTTAGGAGTGTGACTCACCTCCACATAAGCAACCCCATTATTTTAAGAAGTTCAAAATTTGGCCTTATAAAATATTTTTTTCCACTTCCCTTTACCAAAAACCATCAGAAAAAAACCACGGGCTGGTTTGTGGTTTGGATTAGTTTAATGTGAGGGTCCCAAACCTAAATAATAAAGAATTCCCTCACCTTTATTATATAAACCCACCCAAGCTCCAACTTCCTCCTCACTCAAAGCCTTTGCAGTTCATCAAACCTCTGAACATTTCTCTCTAGAATCCTCGCAAGGTGCCTTAAGCTCCCAAGAAGCCTCTCTCAAGCCTCTCTCAATCCTTTGAAAGCATACTTCCAAGTAAGGGTTTTTTCTTCTATTCTCATTTTTGTCTAATTTTCTTAATGTTGTTTTTCCCTTTTATTATCAATTATAAATGTTGGGATATGGTTTTTCATGTTCCCCATACTGACCTATTTATGTTTTAATTATGGTATACCCCTTTTTCTCTCATTAAATGCCTCCCATGTAAAACTATTACTATGCCGAAATTCCGAAAGGAATTTCTCTCTCCTCATTTACATTCAAGCAATCCTTTTGTATCATGAATATGATTTCCATTAAATTTTTTTGGACATGTATCTATATGACCCCCTTACTGTCTATGTAATTTAATTATGCGACACCTCTTTCTCCCTCATCAACCATTTTTATGAATTCTTACATCACGTCATTACGCTGCCAAAATTGCACTGATTTTCCAAGCCAATGCCATTGTGTAGTGAATACCATTCCCATTTCTCTATCAAGGGTATTCACCTTTATGAACATTTACTTATTTATTATAAAATTTCATGTATGAATTCCACATTCCTTTATCGTGGACTAAATTTTGATGTTTTATGAATCCATGTTATATGATTCATGTGGCACACTTATGCATGAAATGAAAGGTTTAAGAAGGGTGCACCCTTATAGCACTCCAATGCATTGGGTAAAGTGTAGTATCATGATACTTCATGTGCAATGGGTGTTTACTCATGATAATTCAAGTGTAATGAGGTTTTACTCATGATTTATGTGTAATGAGGATTTACTCATGATCCATGTGCAATGATCCTTGGCTCATGCTAATTCCATGTTAAGTGTTGCCACATTTCCATGTTATGATTATCATACTTTATCATGCCTTTATGTTTATGCTTCTATTGTGCTCTATTAATATGCCTATTTTCTATCAAGTATTGTATTCCTCATATTATTCCATGATTATTCCCTTACTGGGCTTTATAGCTCACCCTTTTCTTATGCATCTCCACAGGTTATCCCATGCAATGCTAAGTAAGAGGGAATGTAGTGGTCATGTAAAGAAAATTTTCAATAAAGATGTTGGTTTTAGTGTTTTAAGTGGTTGTGTAATGATCCTAAGCCCCAAAGAAACTATACCTTTCAATATTCTATATTTTATCAAGTGAAGTTTATATAATAAATTCTGTTTAATTGTGTAATAAAAGAGCAGGGTTGTCATAATAACTTCATTCTTACTTTAAAATCCAAAGATCTTTTCTTTATCATGTTAATTATACCATTACTCAAAATATTAAAGTATAATAATCTCGCACTTTCACTCTAAATTATGAGAGACGTAACAGATCCCCTACCTCAAGACAGAACTTTGATAATCATTTCAAAAAATGTTGTAGAAGAAGTAAACTCTGAATCTGATCATGAAAAGGAATCATAGTGATATAGACCAGGATAAATCCAATAGAAACCCAATATAAAAAACATAAAAACACTTCCACAACAAGGAGTGAGAGAGAGATAAAGAGAAAACAATAGATAAAGTGGGGTCAATGGAAAGAGGAAAATTCACTTCAGATCACCATAGATAAATCTATAGAAGAAGGGGTTTATCCAATCGAAGGGGCTTCAAAGGACTTAAAAGTATCTCCTATTTATTTGGGGATTTAGAGAGGAAAGTTGAAATAAGATAAATCCTGTGGTATCCCCAACTTATAACCTATCCAGAAAAATTCCCATTCATTGTGAGACAGTCTAGTTCAAAACATGAATTCCAAAAGTTAATCATCTGTTGAAATTTACATATCCTTGTCTCTAAGAACTAAAAATTCATTCACATCTTGAATCATATTTTCAAACCTTGAATCAATTCAAGGAAGAACCACCAAATTCTACCTCAAAAATATTTAATCGATGAATGAAGATTCAATATTTGAATCACAATTCACATTGTGAATATTGATGTCACTCTGTGAATTATTTCTGTAACTAGATTTCCAGCTTCTGACCACCCACTCCTTCATCTCCTAAACATAAATATATAAAGGAAAGACTCTAGAAAAACTAGACCCTTACATCCGATACCTCTAAAAAATTTATTTTCCTTGGTAATTTAAAATAAAACCTAAAATGAAAAATGGTCCAAACAACCAACCCATGAGATACCTCTAAAGGATCTTTCTAAACTAAGAACACAACTAGCCCACCGAAGGAACAAATAAAAAACTCACAACTTCACCAAATAACCTCAAAACACACTCCCAGGGAAAACATCTCTCAAGTTTAATACCAAAACAAACACAACACCAAGTAAGAGAAATGATATCTAAAAACATACAAGGTTTTATAATGTATCTCAATAATAATATAATATAGAATTGAAAAAATAGGGGATTGATCATGAATATGTGAATCTCACTCCTAAGTATATTTATAGAAGACATTATGCCGCCATAGTATATGAACTAAAATAATAGAATGCTCATGAATAACCTTCTCCTAATGGTAATGAATTACAAAAATTCATTCCTCAAAGGTCACACTATCCTAAACAACCAGATCACCCCAATCAATGATGTGTGAGTTATCATGAAGATATAGATGAATCTATGACATGTGGAAGATGCCATGAATCTGGATCATCTTATAGGGTACTTCTAACAAATAATCCATGACTCCAACCCAAGATAACACCTCAAAATCCCCAATAAACCTTAGGGAAAGCTTTCTCCCATGACCAAAAATTTTCTTCCCATGATGAGGAGACACATTTAAGAAAATGTTTTCTCCAATTTAAAACTCTATAGGCCTCATACTATGATCATTATAGGACTTATGAAAATACTTAACCACCTTCATTTTATTATGGATTACATAGACCTTTTCTATCATACTCTACACTAATTTTGGTCCAAAAATAGATGGCTCTCTACCCACAATCCAAAGGAATGGAGATAGGTAAGGTTTTCCATACAGTTCTTTGAATGGAGTCATAACAATATTGGAGTGTTAGTAGTTATTGTAGGAAAACTTCACCAAGGGTATTATTTTCACCCGCATTCCTCCAAAATACAGAATAAACATGTGAAATGTTTCTTACACAATATGTAGAGTCTATACAATATAACAATTTTTTCAGTGGATAAAAAGTTGTGTTATGGAATAAATAAGAGAAAAAAGCATGTTGGAGACCTCTAAACACCTTATAGGTAAAAGGGGGATTATTATTAGAGGTGATAATATTTGGGACCCCAATAATCCTCACTATAACTTCTCTTGGTACTGGATTGAAGAAACCTCCACTAAGATCAACTCCTTAATCACTAAGATGTGAGATGACTTCATCAAGCAGTCCATGATCACCCATATAACATCATAACCTCTCTGAGATCTGGGTAAAATGATAACTAAGTTCATAAAAATATCCACCCACTTACACTGGGAAATATCAATAAGTTGAATAAAATCACATGGAACATGATGCTCATTATTTTACTTCTAGCAAACCAAACACTGAAAGACAAACTCTATAATAGATCATTTCAGGACCGAAAACCAAAACTGATTCCTCAGAGCATGATACGTCATTTCAAAAGCAGTATATACCACCAATGGAGGACTATATAACTCATGAAGAACAAACTCACCATCACCAAATGAGTAAAAAAATTTCCCTAAAATAGCACCCAATATTGTCCATCCTTTTCCCAATCCTCAAGAGCATCACCAAAAATGAATCAAACATGCCAATATTTTTCCTTGGAATCCTCTAGTTAGGACTCCTACACTTTTTGTACTAAGGAAAACTATACTATCATATGGTAAATACAACATCTACCATCAACTTATCTCATATTAAGGTGTATCATAGCCAACTCTTCCATCACTCTCTAAGAGTCTCTAGAATCACGTACAACACTACCTCATGACTTTTAACTTAAGGAATTTTCCTCAAAATTACCTTTATTGGATATAAAGTAAATCTCAAATTCATATTCATGCATGAAAGACATCCACCATAACTTTCACATATTCCAGTTTCACTGAGAGAATATATACTTTAAACTCTTCTTATCCATGAAAACCAAAAATGTTCCTCAATAAGATAGTTTTTCCACAACTTTAGATAAAACACTACCACAGTAAGCTTAATATCATGGGAGGAATAATTATATTCATAACTCTATAACTTCCTAGGAATATAATAGATAAATTACTTAGGATACATCAGCACACATACCAGTCTAATACATGAAGCATTATAGTAAATCTCAAACACAACACCCTCCTCCGACAGATGAAGAACAAGAAAACTGACCAGCTTCTCCTTAAAATACTTGAAAAAAGTATGTCACTAGTAAATACACAAAAATTCACAATATTTTATATTAAATAATATCATTGGAGTCACAATATGAAAAATTTTGGGTACGAACCTCTTATAATAACTATAATGACTTAAGTAACTTCATACCTCTGCATCATTATTTAGGGTTACCCAAGAATATTCTATCTTAATATTTGAAAAATCAAAAAATAATCCATAATAAGATATGACATTATTTAATAAATGGAACTAAGGAGCCTAGAAATCACACTTCTATGGCTTCCTGGACAACTAATGAAACCGTTGTAATCCTAACATGGCACTTAGATTCTATGTGTACTCTTCCTCTGACACTGAAAACAAAACAATGCCATCAATAAATACCACCATGAATTGGTATAGAAACTCATGAAACACTACATTCATCAACCCTATGAACATATATAGTTCATTCATCACATCAAATGGAATCACAGTGCATTATTAATTCCCATAATGACATCTAAAATCATCTTTCATGATCTTCACATCCTTTACTCACATCTAATGAAACCTAAACCATGGGTATATCTTTGAGAAATAGCTATCTCCTTTTAACTAATCTGATAAATCGTCAATACAATAGATATGATAGTATTTCATTACCATTTCCTAATTAAAATATTGATAATTTACCCAAAACCACAAAATTCTATATGTCTTCTTTACAAAAATAACTGGAGATCCCCCAGGAAACACACTATGCTAAATGAATACTATCTATAAGAGTTTTTCAATGTAAATATATAGCTCCTGAAACTCAAAAGGGTCTATCTAATGTGGATACATTGATATTGGATAAACACATACTTGTATATCTATGATAAACATTATTTCTCATTGAGGTGGTAGTGCCACAACCTCTTCTATAAAGACATTAGGGTACTCTTCTACAACCCTAAGAAATACCACCAATTGAACCTCTATATAACTCAGTATCAACTCAACCATCAAATAATATAGGGAATCAACATTCCAATGACCCATATGAGGGTCTCACTCTCCAATAAACACCACCTAATATCCATCATCATCATATAATATGACGTTCCTACTGAAGAAATACATGATAGAATGCACTAAATATAGAAAATTCATACTAAGGATGATGTGACAGAGATATATCCATAAATATAGGAAATATTCCCAAGAGAAGTTCCACCCTAACACTAAATAAAAGTTTGTACACACATAAATCAAGTTATCTCTACCTCCAATTAGCAAATTCAATACTATGGGAACTAAAATCCTCTCCACCTCAAGTCCCAAATCATGGCCTAGAGAGGGTGAAATGAAGAAGTGTGTAGCTCTAGAATCAAAAAAAAGTATAAAAACAACTATAAAATAGGAATATAATACCTCATATGATGTTGGGATCACCTGGAACTAGAAATTCTAAAGAATGTATCTAATAACATCCTAATACATGATTTCTCTAACCATTTTGGTGACTACCTCCATAGTTTCACTCTTCCCATTGTCCTAGAGGATCAGGGATATCATGGAGTTGTTCTATTTCTACCAAATCCTCTCTATGGTGCTAAAAATATAGAACGTAGTACAGTTGTTGTTTCCTCGACTAAAACCGAAACAAAGGTTGGGCCTGAAACAGACCACCAGCCATATGCTGACTACTAAGGAATTTCAGGAATTTTAACTTTTTATGGACATGACCTATGAAATAAAATAAAACCATGATCAACCCATTATAAAGGGCCTAATAACTAATATATCTAGAGAAAAAAAGTTGAATAATTATTAAAACTACTCTCTAGTGTCTCAAAAATCTTTCTTATGTCTAGAAGACTGAGAGCCTGCCACAACTATGCTCTGTGGAAGATCCTGAAAACTCTCATCCTGAGATGACCTAATCCTAGGAAATATCCTCTTAATGACCTCCACATTATCTAATACCTCACGATATGACTTCAAAATAAATAGGATGGTATCGCACTGGGTCTCTGGGTATAAATCCTCTTAAAAATACCTCTCCTTATCCTCCTCATCTATAAAATGGTCCAAACCATAATGTAAGAGTTTCTTATAGTAGATATAAAACTATTTAACACTATAACTCCCTTGATTAAGGGTAAGGATATCTTGTCAAAAATATTCCTTAATATTAAAAGATAAAAATTCATCCTCAAACTAATCCTTGAACATTTCCCACAAAACAACTGATTCCTCATTTCCCCTAAGTATTAAAATCCACCATTTTTGATCTAAGCCTTGCAGTATCGTTAGATCCAAATAAAACCATTGATATTTTTAAGAATATATTGAACTGAATTCTATCTATACCTCCTCTAACTAGTCCTATGTCTCATGATATGAAATATATCCCTTATACTTTTGTAGAATCTGGAATAGGAACTCTCAGATTTTCCTCTTCCAAGATTCATCATTATTGACCTCCACACTATAGTGATCCACTGAATATCTAGATAAACATATTCTATATGAACCTAATGGGAACTTCGACCTAGTACCATATCTTCAAAATACTAAGTTTTAATAACTCCTAAACTTGAGAAAAAATAACACTTTAAGGTTTATTGATTAATTCATTAATTAATTTTAACATATTTCCCCATTATCTACCCAAATTCAAGCACATACATAGAACATCGTGATTCATAACCCTTGCCTAGGTCTCTACCCTGTAAGAAAAATCAATCATTCATAATTTCTAATAAACTTAAAGTTCCATTCATCAGATCATATGTTTCAATAAAATCATGTTTTTAAACTGTTCTCCCTTGTTTACAACACATAATAATCTCAACTGATACTTTTTCCAACCAACCAATGAATCCTCTCTAATTCCTAACTCTGAACTCCATACTATCTCTCAACCATCTCTTTTTATACCACTCTATCATAACCCCCACCCTCTAAAGGTACCCACCAATGGTGACAATGAAGAAAGGGAGAAAATAACCTCTAAATCCTTCCTCCAATAGGCCATAGGTTTTCATCTAGAATTAAGGGTATATAAATCACTCACATGGGTGACATTACCCTCATATATATTTAAGGATTAAGATATTACAACGATAAACTTCCAATAAATTCCATGCAAAAAATAGAAGAAATAATAATACAAGTAATGTTATATATAAACTGAAACAACCAAAAATACAAAGTGAAAGTACTAAATATAAGACTAAAAAGTGACTATAAACACTAGAAACTTTTGGCAGCTGATCAATAACTTCTTCAAGATAGTAATTTCCATCGCAGTGACCAACCTACTCTTGTTGAACTAAAATAAAATTTATATATACATAGGGTGGGAATTGTAGGTATGCTAAGTTGGATCCCTCCTAAAATCACTCATGAAAAATGTAAAATAATAATACTAAATCCCAGTGAATAAATAAATTATACTTACTCATCACCCAAATAGGTAATACTAGTTTCCAATCCTCTCTATGGATCACTCACAAAATAAAACATTGAAATAAACCATTCCTTATCAAATATATATATATATATATATATTGAAGGTACCCCTCTTCCACTTCCCCACTAGTTTGTTTACCTCATGCCCTAATTGCATACATCTTGTGCTTATCCCTTCTATAAACAAGTAATCTATAATGTGATTCAGGCCTCATCCCTACCAAACTCAGTCCCATGTAGGGTTTAGTATCTTGTATTAGAATTGGTCTGCATATCCATCTGATCATCATCATCTCATCTGAAACCAAGTACAATTCTGGAAGCCAATGCAACCTATATAAATGCATTATTCATCAATAAATCACATCTCATGAACATACACCTACAAGAAGCTTGATCCACCAAAACCAGATAGAATTATGCACTATACCTCAATCCATTACAACTATTAGATAAATGTATAGTAAATATAGGATCCATCACAACCCTGGTAGTAACACATCTAATATCATAATATATTATGGCCTAGTATATTCCTACTACAATATCCTGACCCTAACTATTGACATGGAAAGAGATGAGGTGACACTAACCTTAGGTGGAATCCCTAAGACACTAAAGACTGGTAAAAATTTCCAAGGGATTACTAAAATGTTGGTGGATGATTTTCCTTATAGACCACCACAACTTATCAATACAAAATAAAAAAACAAGCAAACTATATAATTCTTGAATTATTGATAATACAACTCAACTGAAAAACCAAAAATACAATAACATCAGAGTAAAATAAAAAAGATAGAAATAGGTGACCCAAAAAAACTAAAAAGAATTTTCAAATAGTAACACTGATCTGGAATCACTTAAACCACTCCATAAGATAACTCCAAGATCCAACCACCATCCCAAGAATGAATTATCATGATTCTCAACTAGATAAATAAGAAACCTTTCTTTTACCTATGTGATTAAGAATAAAATATACATATGTACCTAAGTGAATATATAGGGGGTGAGTAATCATACCCAATAGGAATTCCCTAAAAGACTTCAAAAATCACACCACTTAGACAATAACAAGTTATCTCACATTTAAAAATATAAATAAAATATAAGATAAAAATTCAAAGAAGTTTAACATTTAAAATTATATCAAAATAAACATTAAGAACAATTTAATCAATTCAATTAAACATCTAATTTTTTTATTAAATTTACTGAGAATAGAAAAACCAAATCCTCTTACTCATACACACATATATGCCATGTGACAGTCCCATAATTATGATAGGTTACTCATCAATCCACCAATTCATGTTTAGGTGATCATTCTTTAAGTTCCCCCAGTCTGGAACCTTGAAAAACTCCATAATGGAAAGATCATTTCCAATGCAAAGATGAACATACACAACACATGTATGTCAAGTTCTCACACTAATTAATTTATTAAATCAATAATTCTTTTTTAAATTATTTAATCAAACATCTTTCATTATTCATCTAAAATTCACAATTTAAAACATGGAATAAAAGAGATTTTACAAAACCTATTCAAATCCAAGAATTCTATATTATTAAGAAAAGGAGGTTTCCAATAAGAAATAAACACAAGTTTTCTTTAAAATTAAAATAAATTCATTTATATGTCTAATTATTCAAGGTCTAGAATAGGTGGAGAAAAGAGAGAACCCACCCACCACACAACGGTTGATAAAACTGAAGAAAGGCACAATGAAACCTCTAGATCACAGCTTGAAATTTCATTCCTTCAATAGATCCAAAAAAAATATCTCATCTAACCCCAAGATTCATGGAGGATGTGTGAACATACTTGGAAGCATAGTCTTTGGATTTATCAAGTCATAATGATGGTTTTGAGTGATGGATTTGAGGATTGGAACCCCAAATGTTGGTGGAAAGCCTGACAGACAATCGATCGGGTAATTAGAATTCTGATTTCTAGCTACTAAAGGTCAAGGATCAATGATCAAAGGTTTTTCCCTTCAATTTTGGTGAATTTCATGTAGTCAAACAGTGATTAAGGCAGCATAAATTGAATATCTAGAATTCATGTGATGAAATACTTTGGGTTTTTCAAAATTTAGGACTAAATTCCATGTGTCATGGGGGAACACACAATGTGTAGTTAGAATTTCAATAGTGGTTAGGGTTTTGTACCCAGTTAAATATCACACACCATGTAGCCAGACCCACTCACCATGTGATCCTACATGGGTATCCAAGCCATGTGTTTAAGTCACATGCACAATACCTCATGTGGTGAAACATATCATGTACCTTTAGGGACATGCCATGTATATGTACATGTCTAACCAAGTTATATACCATGTGTACATGCCCAGGACCTCGGGCAATCATACATGCCATGTGACCCCATATAAACACTATAAAGTCACATAGCTGACCAATCCATGTCTAGGAGAGGACATGCTCAGGTGTCTATGTTAAATCACACACTGTGTAACCCTATGTACACATCGTGTACTTTTCCAAAAACTTCTACCTTGTGTATATCCTTTTTCAAGTCTCGGATTTGGTCCCTCGAGTAGACTATACTAAGTAGTTATCTATATGTTATGTGACGGTGGCCTTTATTTCAACATCATATGTATAAAATAAGGTGATTTAAGTGAGATGCTTCTTTCAGTGATACTTAGTCAGTGGTACTAATCGGGTGTGATCCTAAGAGTGTTACCGGGGTTTGTACTCCCTTGTCTCTCTAGGGTGAAATTCCCCTATATCCTTTATATAGGTAGAGGTGAAATTCCCCCACATTAAAAAGGGTGTGGGTACTCTATATACAGAGTGGTACTCCCTATCTTGATTTTATGATGTGAGTGGATCCTCCATTGGAGTAGTTCTCCATCAACTACGACACACAATGGCGAGGTGCGGGTCCTCCATACTCATTCTAGAGAGGTCATGAATGATGATTGACATGGATATTATACCTTTGGAGCTACAAGAAGACTCTTCTTTATTAGTTGGATATAGATATGAAGATACTATTTATCTCTTCAATTTGGCTTCTTTCGACCATGTCTAATGTTGGGTTTCATCACTCTATTTCTTTTTTGGATGAGCTAACTATTATTGGTTCTATTTCTTCCCTCTTGGTTTTTATGGAATCTTATCGAGTTTGTATATACTCACTCATACATGGGATTTTCCCACACGTGTTGTGACTTATGCAGATGATGGGAAGATCAATGGTTCCATTAATGGGACTAGTTTTATAAAATCATAGTGGTATTAGAGGTTCTTATCTTTTTTAGTGATTGGCCTTGGATATTGGGTGTCAGATGCTCTCCAGTCTTTAATTTTTTTCGAATTTTCTTCATGTTGGGACCTCATTTCTAGTTGGGAATATATTTTCACCTTTTATACCTTTTATATTACATTGTTTTACTTTTTTAAAATTCCTATAGGTTGTTTAATGCATGGTTTACACTCTAGATGTTGATTATTTCCTTATATATCTACATTATTCCATTGATATTATTTCATTGTGTGTACAGGTACTTTAGGCAAAGGCCTCCCATTTTAGTTATATGCCTACTTGATGATTTTCTTCAACCCCTATCCTATTAGAGGTAGGATTAGGGTGTCATAATGAACTTATTATCGACCTAATAGGGGTCCTGGTGGGTCGGGTCATGACAGAGTGGTATCAAAGGTGGTTTATCCTAGGTTCAGTGTTTATAGTTGGACATCTTGTGAGGATTGATTTGGGAGCTTATGGAAATGATGTTGGAGTGTCTTGAGTTTGGATCTAAGGCTAGGGAACCCAGTTTTGGTACGGTAGTTGGTGTATCCATACCCTAATAATTTGAATACCTGATGTTTGACTCAGTATACCAAGGAATTTTTTGTAGGTTACCAATGGTATGTGCGTCATATAGGATTGGGTATTTTGCATTTCATGTCCTTCTTGATTCATCTCCCAGATATTCTCATCTACCCATGATATATATCTTGTTAACTTTTAGGATACTATGCAATGACTGCCAACAGCGACACCAATACGGTATCTGTAACGACCTGAAATTTTGAATAAATCTTGTTTCCTAATTTTGTGTGTTATTTTATTTTATTTTTATACTCAACAAAAATGTTTCATTTGATAACATGAGTATAATTAAAATGATACCGTTGGGTTTTGACTGTTATATGACCATTGGTCAATATGACCGCTGTAAACTAAACGTTTCGATTATTGTCTCTAAATACAAGTAATCTTGGTTAATTAATATAGAAAGAAGATTCAATGACCTCACCCAGTAGTCTTGGACCGATCGAATCCCATCTAACAGAACTTGGGAAGCAGGTAGCACCACTGGGCTTTGCTCTGGACCAAACCCAAGCCGAACTTCATCGTGTGAAGCTATAACGGAATCGCCTTTGCGAGAAGTTCAAACTGATAGAAATTACTACTCATGTGATGTTGGCCGAGCCTCCCTCGGATTCTCTCACCTTATCACACCTTACACTTAGGTCCTATGCTGGTGTGATAAGGGGCTATTTAAGGAGACAGCAACTGCCTTGTGTAATCCTTTGTTTTAAATAAAAATTGGGATTTCTTCTTATGATGAAGTTTATGAATATTTAAATGACCGAATAAATATAGTATGCATATTTTTGATGAATTTTAGAAAAATGATATTTTTAAAATGTTTATGTAAACCTTAAATAATTAAAAACGTGTGATGATATTCAAAAAATGGTCTTCTACAATTATGTCCAGTACGAAATTTAGAGTCTAATAAGATTAACTTGATTTTTGATGAATAGTAAATTATGAATAGTGATTTTATGCTTAGGATTAGTAATGTGACCAAATGTATTAGTAATCTCACTAAAAGAAATTATTAATATAATCTAGGCACCTTTATTAAGTAATGTGATTCAATAAAATGGTTAAATAACGGTTTCATAAATTATTATTCATGTATTAGTTTTTTCGGGTGAATAGTGTGTTTTAATTAAAAATTAAATTAAAAATATTTAGAAAATTATTTTTATAAAATGGAGTTCATTTTTTAAATCAGAGCATTGATATTTGGTTAATGTGAAATTTTGGGATTTTTCTGAGAAAGTTGAATTTTCAGTGAATAGTAAAAATACAGTTTTAGGGTTTCGGTATGTTTAATGACATAATAACTGTGTCATGATGATTCCATGAGATATTTTAAGGGATGGTCGACTAAAGGGGATTAATAATTGTATGATTTTTCCCAAGTGGCCAATACCATGGGCAAATACCATGGGCATGCCCATGGTTTTTCCAAAACCACCAATGAGGTGTCCCTTGGCCCTTAATGCCTTGTCCCCTCACTTTACCTATAAATAACAAGCAATACTCTCATCCATTCGACTCCCAACTCTCCCCAAACGAAGTTATGGTCTCATTACCTCCCAAAGAGTCCTCCCAAGGTTCCCCCAAGCCCTCAAGGTCCCAACCTTTGAGTTTTAAGAGTTATGTTTTAAGGTAAAGGATCTGACCTCTCTCTTTCTTTTCAAGTAATCTCTTATATGTCATTTATTTTATGCTTCATGTTCTTATGTTAAAGGATGTTCTTTTATATTCCTATTAATTCCCTTTTCATGTTCATATAATTATAGATCCCCTATTACTCTCATTATTTCGTTTTATGAAGTTTTAAGTGGCGTCGTTAGGCTGCCGAAATATTTGTAACGGATTCTTTCTCCCTTCTCATTTTTCAAGATCTATTTTCATGTAAAGTCTTTCAAGTTCCTTTTTATTATGTTGCGGTATGATATCTATATCTATCATACTTATCTTTTATGATCATATTATGAGAGACCCCATTTGATCTCTTTAATTCGGTATTTTGAAGTTTTAAGTGGCGTCGTTAGGCTGCCGAATTTTTATGTGGTTCTTTCACGCTTCTCGTTTTCAAGTTCTACTTTCATGTCAAGTATTTCAAGTTCCTTTTTATTATTTTGGGGTATGATCTCTATATATATCATACTGATATTTTATTATCATATGATGATAGACCCCATTTGATCTCTTCAATTCAATATTTTTAAGTTTTAAGTGGCGTCGTTAGGCTGCTGAATTTTTAAGTGGTTCTTTCACCTTTCTCCTTTTTGAAAGTTCTAATTCCATGTAAAGTCTTAAAAGTTAGTTTTTATTATTTTGTGGTATGATCTCTATATCTATCATACTGATATTTTATGTTAATTTTATGAGATACCCTATTTGATCTCATCAATTCATTTTTGGTTGAAGTTTATGTGACGTCGTTAGGCTGCCGAATTTTCATAAGAGAAATCTTATTTTTGTCTTCCTTTCATGTTCTTCATTTTATATGGTATATTTTAAAATTTCATTAACATGTTCTTAAATCACTTATATTCTTCCCCTATACTATTTTATGGGTCATTTATGAATGTTTGACCCATGTCCCCTCTCTTTTCAATGTTTTCTAAAACCCTGTAACATAGCCGTTATGCTACAAAATTTCCGTCTCAAAATGTCTCTCTCTTTTTCTAAAGTTCTTTTATTTTATTAAGTGAATACTCAAAGATCTCTATTCTATATGGGTATTCACATATATACCGAAATGTTATATTTTAAATTCTGGGATTTACATACATGAAACCCACTTTCCCTTTCCATGGGTTTAAAGTGACATAAAGGTCATGTCTTTAAAGCAGTTTTTAAAACGTTATAGTTATGAAATGAAACCCATTTCTTTTATGATATATGGGTTGTTTATTAAATGATTGGTGATGATATATGTGGCTCACATGATAATAAAGACATGTCAAGGGTGCTCCCAGATAGCGCTCCAATGCATTGGGTAAAGACTTAATCTCTAGAGATGACATTTTAGACTGATACCTTGGTGAATATCCTTGGTAATTTTTAACGACACCTTGGGGATGGACCTTGGTGAAACAAAATGATTGTCAATATTAAATTTTGTAGCCACATATTCAAGTTATTAAAAATGTTATTTTTATTATGATATATCTCATGATTTCTTTCTCATTCCTTAAAGTTCTTTTCATGACCTTATTGAAGTATCTCAAGTTCACATGTAAAATGTTTCTCTTGTTTCCCTTACTGGGCCTTCTGCTCACCCTTTCTTTTGATGTATGTCCCCAGGTTATGACATGCAGTAATGAACCTAGGATGAACATTAAAAGAATCCTTTCAAGTGTTTAAGAAGAATTTTTTATGTTTTCATGTTTTATGTTCCTGGTTTCCAAGACACTAAACCTTAAAGATCCTCAGTTTTGTAAAATGTAATGAAAGTTTATGTGATAAAAAGGTGGGATGCAATAGTTGGTATCAAAGGATGGTTTAGTTATTTGTGGAAATTAGGATATGAAAACTTTAGGAAGAATCCTATAGAAAAGTTTATATATAGGAAATCTTCCTGGTATTTTGGTGAGTATTGAGTAATGGGTTGCCAAGCAAATACATCCCTGTCCGAATACGAGCAGGTAGAGGTGGCTCTGGCACAGATGTACATAGAGGTAAAACACGAAAACACCACTTTGAGCTAGACTCAAACGGGAAATGGTACATGACAATGGGCCTTGATTCACTCTTGGTTACGACACTCCCGAGGGATATGATTTGGTAAATTCATAAGCTTATTATGAACCATTGTTAAAGAAACAAAGATAAAATAAAATAAAGATTCACATAAGAATATATGATCATGGATAACCTAGATGGGAACCTAGAGGATCACAAGATAGGGTATACTTTTCTTCTACAAGTTATCCTTATATGATTTAAGTTCCTTTTCATGATTATTGGCTAAGTATTTAAGCCCCTAATTATACTTTATATTCTTAGTTAATAGTGGGAAATGGAAGAACATGTACCAACAACCAATGTGATAGGAAATTCAATGATTTCCATATTAATATGACAGAGATGATTAGGGGATTAAAAGATGATTATTATTTTGGAAGACGTTCACTATTTTGGGGACCCTATATGATCGAGGTAAATAGATTACTACGGTATTTTCATTAAGGAGTGAGGTTGACTAATATTTTGAGGAATCGATGAATTTAAGGTGGACCTATAGTAATTTAGGTTACTTATGGGAATGATTAACCTATCTTGGGTAAAATATGTTTAGGTTAGCTACTTTTGTTATAAAATGTTAGGAGTGGTTGATGTTGTTTGGAGATGAACAATGAAGTTTATTTTGGAAGACTATGTTATCAAATCCTTCTTATATTTGGGTTTCAATCTAAGTTTGGTTTATTTTGAGGAATTTTAAGGACCGTTATTTATTGAATGGTCTATGATGAACTTTGGGTAGTACCATGGAACTTTGAATATTTAAAAGTAGTTTCCATTCCTATGGATTCTTTCTTTTTGAAGAGTTGTTTTACCTTACCCTTTCTATTTTTGGGATAATGTGTAAAGATAGAAGAAATAGATAGTTAATATTTTGTGGATTATGTGATTCTCTAGAAGATGATTCTTTTGCTTTTGATGAGACCAAGTGTTTTTGAATTCTCATCATTTGGAGAAAAGATTAGTTTTGGTAGAGACTTATTAAAGGATGAAACTCTACTTGAAGGTAGGTATATTTTCTTATGTTTTTGTTCTATGTAGTAAATGAATTCCTCAAAATTATGAAAAGTAACGTAAAACAAAAACATTGTTGGTTTACATTTCCTACTAGGTAATCAAAGACCATTTATACCCATCATAAGTTTGGGATTTTCTTATGGTTAACTTTCTCTTAATCATGTTTTCTATCACTCTCCCTCAGAACTTGACCCTTTGTTTTCTCCTCCATGTCTATGTTTTCCTACATGGAATCCTAGTGTGGGTTAACTCGGGTGACCTTTGTACTTCCCTTTCTTTCTTTTAAAGTAATAGTTTTACTGACTCCTTTTCCACTGTGGGACTTTCAATGAAATTTCAAAACCCAATTTTAAAAATTGTGAGGACATAATTTCTTAAGGGGGGAAGATTGTAACGACCCAAAATTTTGAATAAATCTTGTTTCCTAATTTTGTGTGTTATTTTATTTTATTTTTATACTCAACAAAAATGTTTCATTTGATAATATGAGTATGATTAAAATGAGACCGTTGGGTTTTGACTGTTATATGACCATTGGTCAATATGACCGCTGTAAACTAAACGTTTCGATTATTGTCTCTAAATACAAGTAATCTTGGTTAATTAATATAGAAAGAAAATTTGATGGCCTCACCCAGTATTCTTGGACCGATCGAAGCCCATCTAACATAACTTGGGAAAGTGGTAGCACCACTGGGCTTTGCTCTGGACCAAACCCAAGCCGAACTTCATCATGTGAAGCTATAACGGAATCGCCTTTGTGAGAAGTTCAAATTGATAGAAATTACTACTCGTGCGATGTTGGCCGAGCCTCCCTCGTATTCTCTCACCTTAGCACACCTTACACTTAGGTCCTATGCTGGTGTGATAAGGGGCTATGTAAGGAGACTGTAACTGCCTTTGGTAATCTTTTGTTTTAAATAAAAATTGGGATTTCTTCTTATGATGAAGTTTATGAATTTTCAAATGACCAGATAAATACTGTATGCATATTTTTGATGAATTTTAGAATAAGGATATTTTAAAAATGTTCATGTAAACCTTAAATAATTAAAAACGTGTAATGATATTCAAAAAATGGTCTTCTACAATTATGTCTAGTATGAAATTTAGAGTCTAATAAGATCAACTTGATTTTTGATGAATAGTAAATTATGAATAGTGATTTTATTCTTAGGATTAGTAATGTGACCAAATGGATTAGTAATATCACATAAATAATGTATTAATATAATCTAGGCACTTTGATTAAGTAATGTGATTCAGTAAAATGGTTAAATAACGGTTTCATAAATTATTATTCAAGTATTAGTTTTTTCGGGTGAATAGTGTGTTTTAATTAAAAATTAATTTAAAATTATTTAGAAAATTATTTTTATAAAATGGAGTTCATTTTTGAAATTATAGAATTCATATTTGGTTAATGTGAAATTTTGAGATTTTTCTGAGAAAGTTGAATTTTCAGTGAATAGTAAAAATACAGTTTTAGGGTTTCGGTATGTTTAATGACATAATAATTGTGTCATGATGATTCCCTAAGATATTTTAATGGATGGTAGACTAAAGGGGATAAATTATTGTATGAGGTGTCCCAGGTGTCCAATACCATGTGCAAATACCATGGGCAAGCCCATGGTTTTTCCAAAACCACCAATGACGTGTCCCTTGGCCATTAATGCCTTGTCCCCTCACTTTCCCTATAAATACCAAGCAATACTCTCATCCATTCGACTCCCCACTCTCCCCCAACGAAGTTCTGGTCTCATTACCTCCCAATGAGTCCTCCCAAGGTGCCCCCAAGTCCTCAAGGTCCCAACCATTGAGTTTTAAGAGTTACGTTTTAAGGTAAGGGATCCAACCTCTCTCTTTCTTTTCAAGTAATCTCTTGTATGTCATTTCTTTTATACTCCATGTTCTTATGTTAAAAGATGTTATTTTATATTCCTCTTAATTCACTTTTCATGTTCATATAATGATAGATCCCCTCTTACTCTCATTATTTCGTTTTATGAAGTTTTAAGTGGCGCCGTTAGGCTGCCGAAATATTTGTAACGGATTCTTTCTCCCTTATAATTTTTCAAGATCTATTTTCATGTAAAGTCTTTAAAGTTCCTTTTTATTATGTTGGGGTATGATCTCTATATCTATAATACTGATCTTTTATGATCATATTATGAGAGACCCCATTTGATCTCTTCAATTCAGTATTTTGAAGTTTTAAGTGGCGTTGTTAGGTTGCCGAATTTTTAAGTGGTTCTTTCACGTTTCTCGTTTTCAAGTTCTACTTTCATGTCAAGTCTTTCAAGTTCCTTTTTATTATGTTGGGGTATGATATATATATCTATCATACTGATATTTTATGATCATATTATGAGAGACCACATTTTATCTCTTCAATTTAGTATTTTTAAGTTTTAAGTGGCGCCGTTAGGCTGCCGAATTTTTAAGTGGTTCTTTCACCTTTCTCCTTTTTCAAAGTTCTAATTCCATGTCAAGTATTGCATGTTCATTTTTATTATTTTGGGGTATGATCTCTATATCGATCATACTGATATTTTATGTTCATATGATTAGAGACCCTATTTGATCTCATCAATTCATTTTTGGTTGAAGTTTATGTGACGTCGTTAGGCTGCCGAATTTTCATAAGAGAAATCTTATTTTTATCTTCCTTTCATGTTATTCATTTCATATGGTATATTTTAAAATTTCATTAACATGTTCTTAAATCTCTTATATTATTCCTCTCTACTATTTTATGGGTCATTTTTGAATGTTTGACCCATGTCCCCTCTCTTTTCAATGTTTTCTAAAACCCTGTAACATAGCTGTTATGCTGCAGAATTTTCGTCTCAAAATGTCTCTCTCTTTTTCTAAAGTTCTTTTATTTTATTGATTGAATACTCAAAGCTATATCTTCTATATGGGTATTCACATATATACCAAAATTTTCTATTTTAAATTCTGGGATTTACATACATGAAACCCGCTTTCCCTTTCCGTGGGTTTAAAGTGACATAAAGATCGTGTCTTTAAAGCAGTTTTTAAAACATTATGATTATGAAATGAAACCCATTTATTTTATGATATATAGGTTGTTTATGAAATTATTGGTGATGATATATGTGGATCACATGATAATAAATACATGTCAAGGTTGCGCCCAGATAGCGCTCCAATGCATTGGGTAAAGACTTAATCTCTAGAGATGACCTTTTAGACTGATACCTTGGTGAATAACCTTGGTAATTTTTAATGACACCTTGGGGATAGACCTTGGTGAAACGAAATGATTTTCAATATTAAATGTTGTAGACACATCTTCAAGTTATGAAAAAATTTATTTTTATTATGATATATCTCATGATTTCTTTCTCATGCCTTAAAGTTCTTTTCATGACCTTATTGAAGTATCACAAGTTCGCATGTAAAATGTTTCTCTTGTTTCCCTTACTGGGCCTTCTACTCACCCTTTCTTTTGATGTATGTCCCCAGGTTATGAGATGCAGTAATGAACCTAGGATGAACATGATCAAAAGCCTTTCAAGTGTTTAGGAAGAATGTTTTATGTTTTCATGTTTTAAGTTCCTGGTTTTCAAGACACTAAACCTTAAAGATCCTCAGTTTTGTAAAATGTAATGAAAGTTTATGTGATAAAAAGGTGGGATGCTATAGTATCATGATGGAAATCAGGTGAGCAATAAGTCCTAATTTCATGAACCTACTAATTATGTGTTTCCTCCAATGGTTTCAGTGAATGAACAACTATGTGTTGAGCAGTTTTCAACTCCAAAAAGTTAGGATTAGGATTTTCATAGTATTAGCATGTTATTTGAGATCTAGTGATAGATACCTATGAAGTTTAATAGTGATCAAGAAACTTAGGTGGAATAGGATTGGTTTTGAGGTGGTGGTCCAAGTTTTCTATCTTGTACGGACCTCATTTGATCAAATAGTTGTGATTACAACTAGACTTCTTCTAAGAGAAGCAGGGTGTTGGTGGATTATGATTACTTTAACTCATTATGAGATGAATATATCATTTTTTGACTTCCATTATCTATTAAAAAATGATTATTACCCTTTGATATTTCATAATATGAATATTCAGTAGCTTCTTGAGCTCTAGTAGGGTGATATGTCAGTTTTTGAGTATGTCTTGAGTTTTATGGACCTCATGTGTTACTCTCTCGATATGCTTTGGGATGGATACTTATAAGTGAGGAAGTTTGAGAAGGTAAATCATGGAGACATTTGTTCTAGCATAGTCCCCTTAATAATTCCCACATATATTGGAGTGATGGAGCAGGATTTGGTTACAAATAACTTTATAGAAGTGGGATGTTATGTGGATGGTGCTATCAACAAACATTGTAAGGTTGACTTGTCTACATTGACTAGTATGCATCGATCATTGGGGTCTTGGTTTTGTAGGCACACTCATTACTTGACTCAGATTTGAGGATCTATGACATAGGGTTCACATAGAGGATCTAGTTATCCTAGAGATGACTGATGTTATTCTTATATCAGGATAGGTTACATGGATCATGATTTCCTGACCCAAAATGCTGAACATGGTGAACAGTCAGTGATGGACCTCCATGATAGAGTCAACGTTATGATCAAGGATCACCTAGGTATAATCAGGACATCCTCTAGGGTGGTAGTTCTAATAGAATAGTAGGTGAAGATCCAATGGGATGAGATTCTTATGGATAAATATGTCACAAGATACTTCCACCACCATCACCAAATAGCCTATGCTAGGATCAGAGGGTTGTTAGTCAAGGGAATAGTTAGTTACAGGCAAGGGAGGGATATGATGAAGCCTCTCATCAGATGATTCAAGGTAAGATTTATGTATTCTATACTTTGTCTCTAATATTAATAGACATAGTTATGAGTCATTCCTTCATCTTTGTATCCCTTATAAAATATCTAGAGCTTCTTATTAAGTCTTTGACCCATCAGTTATGGCTAGAGGTTCCTATAGTGGGTGATTATTCTATATCACACATCTTCTAGTAGTTTGAGTTAAAACTCAGTAGAGAGAGTTTATCATGGTATATCTTGTTAATTATGATGAAACCTTATGAAATCATCCTAGGTATAGATTGGTTATCCATAGTTTTTACCCAGTTATAGTGTCATAGAAAGATAGTTAGATGCCTTCATATATATGGATGATAATTTCCTTATTGTTTGAGAGGGATCTTGTGGTTGAGATAATGTGGATCATGATAAGGAATTTGTAACCTATCACCAATTAGTTGGAGAGACTATCCCTTGGTATAGAAATATTTTTAGGCATCTAGATTCTAGTGGTAGTTGACGATTATATGGACATTTTCCCAAATATGTTCTAGGACTACCTCTATGCTGGTAGATTGAATTTTTTATTGAATTGAACCTTAGTAGAACACTGATATCTTATATATAATATTATATAGCCCCTACCAAGATCTATAATATGATGGTGTAGTTATAATATCTTTAACATAAAGGTTTTATTAGAACCAATGTGTCCCCCTGAGTGGATCCAGGGTTGTTCATGAAAAATGTGATTAGGAGTTTGAGTCATTTCATTAATTATCTTCTTTTAAATTAGGTAATTATCATGAGAAAGTACCCCTTACTAAGGATTGAAACCCTATTTTACCAGTTGAAATGTGTGAGTTGGTTTTAGAATAAATATATTGGGTATAGCTACCATTAGTTGTGAGTTTAAGAGGATGATATTTGAAAAATGGAATTATGATGTCTCTATGGGAATTATGAGTTCCCAGTGATGAATTTTGGTGTAACTAATTCCCCTGTTATATTTATTAATCTTTTGAACCAAATATTTCATAAATACTTGGACTAGTTAATAGTTCTCTTTCTCAATGACATTCTCATATACTCTATGTCAAAGGATGAGAATACATATCATTTAAGGTTGGTCCTAGAATTTCTCTAGGAGAACCAACTATGAGGTAACCTCTCTAAGTGTCAGTTTTGGATTAGAGATGTTCAATTTATGGGGATATCATTTCAAAGTATGGTACATCTATGGACCTAGTGAAAATTGATATAGTTCTTTCTTGGAATCTACCCAAGAGAGTATTGGAGGTGTAGATTTTCCTCAATTTTGCAAGTTTCTATCGGAGGTTTATGGAAGAATTTTTCCAAGATTGAAGACTCTTTTAATACTTTGATGAGAAAAGGAAATATATTTTCCTAGATTGAGAAATGTTTTAAATTATTTTAGGAGATGAGTTATAGGTTTACTAGTGCTCCTGTGTTGAGACTACCAGAGGAGGACATCGAGTACGTGTTGTTTTTAATGCCTCTATAGAAAAGATTGAATGTTTGTTGATGCAGAGATTGGTAGTGATCACTTATAGTTCTAGGTAGTTGAGACTCCATGAGTAGAATTATTATACTTAATAATTTAAGTTGTATATGGTATTCTTTTCTATAAAGATATGGAGGTGTTATCTTCTAGGTGAGAATCTCATTGTTTACTCACACCATCAAAGTCTTAAATACATCTTCACCCTAAGATATCTTAACCTAAAATAGAGGCATTGGTTGGAGTTCCTATTGGAATATTAATTCAATATAGTTTATAATTTATCAAATGGAAACATAGTGAAAGATTACCTTAGTAAGAAATACCATTCTTTCTTAGTGTAGGAGGACTCTAAGTAGTTGGCTTAATTTAAGCTTACCCTAGTGAAGGATAGGGGTGTAGCTTATCTATAGTAAATGGTAGTGAATCCACTTCTTCTTCTGTGTGTGAGAGAATATCAGTTGGTAGACATTTACTATGAGTTTATACATTACTAGATATCCTCATAAGATACACTAGATGAAAATTTTGAAGGAGGGGATCATGTCATCCTTTTTTATGGATGGACGGTAGTTCCTATCACTTTGCATAAAGAGGTTTTGAGGGATTTTCATACCTCCCCCTTATATATTCATCTGATTATGGAAATATGGTATGAGTACCATCATCGATGGTTTTGGTGGGCTACAATGAGGCATAGCATTTCCTAGTTTGTCTGTTGGTGTCTCACATGTTAGAAGTTAAAGACTGAACATCGATTTCCAGCGGTTTTGACTCAACCTCTTGAGAGACCAAAATGGAAGTGAGATAGCATATAAATGGATTTTTTTATAGGTAGTCCATGGATATTGAGAGTCCATAATGATACCTAGCTGATTATCAACTGAATCACCAAGTCATCACACTTTATTATCATTAGGAAGTAGATCTTGGTTGATATTTTGGCGTAGTTTTACATGAATGAGATCATATGGATTCATGGGGTACCCATAATGATCATCCTTGACCATGATGCTCAGTTCACATCATAGTTTAGAAGGGGTTTTCAGTAGGATTTTTGGACCCAATTATAGATGATCACATTGTTTCACCCCAAGATAGATGGGAAAACTTATAATACCATCCAAGTGTTGGAGGATGTGTTGAGGGACTATTTTTTGGACTTTGGATAGAGCTAGGAGGATCACTTTACAATGGTGAGGTTTTATTGTAATATAAACTATCAATCTAATATTGGCATGAAACCATTCAATACCCTATAAAGAAGACCATTTAGGTCACCATTGTGTTGGATTGAGATTAGTGAGACATCTCTTATTGGGCCAATAATGGTTTAGGTAATTATAAAGAATGTACATGTGGTTCATGATCACATGAGTATAGACTAGAGACAATAAAAATCATCTTCATACTAGATTCATAATACTTTGGATTTTGAGTAGGTAGAACATGTTTCCCTCAGAGTCTTCTCATGATTAAGATTATATAGGTTTGGCCGGGGAAGAAAGTTATCCTCAAGGATCATCATACTATTCAAAATCCTACATAGAGTTGGTAAGGTTTCTTACCACCTAGCCTTACCCCCATAGTTGGAATGAGTATATTATTTATTTCATTTCTTTACATTGAGGAGATACCTCTATGAACTATTACACATTATTGACTAGAGAAAGTTGAACATTAAGGACGAAGCCACTATCTCAAATTACCCACTAATGACAGAGGATCAAAAGGAAAGGATCATACATAGACAGAATTTTCCTATGGTTTGGGTGCTTTAGTAGAATGGGTGAACGTAAAAGAGATCCTTTGGGTAAGAGATCTATATTTGGGTTTGGTACCCCCACATTTTTATATAGCTTATTCTTCTCATGGTGAAAATATTTGAAGAAGGGTAGAATGTAATGACTCTTTCACTACTTTGATCCTTTGAATGTTCTATATTTATCTCTAATTTTTTTCTTGAAGTTGGAGATGTGTTTTGGGTGTCACAGAAACTCATAATTAATATAAAAATAATAATAATATATATTAAAAATATCATGAATTCTTTCATAATTAATGGGTTTCCCATTGATCAGGACCTTAGATAGGAAATCTGTGACTGATGTTGTTTCCAGAAAATAGGTTTTACCATATTCATGACAAAATTTGGTGGGTATTGGGAATTTGGTTGAGGACAGTTGTTGAAATGTGTGTTAAATAAATTAAATAATTTATTTATTTTCTTTATTTATTTAATTTATTTCATTTATTTCATTTACTTAATAACTTAAACAATAATTCCTCTCTATAAGTACATCATTATTATAAATTATCAGGGTTAGTCTCATAACCATTGGATGTTAGAGAGGGGTAGGATATCTTTTTTGGTGTTTGTGAATTTGGAACATAGATCGATGACAACGATTAGAGAGAATCATAGGGTGGATGTTGAACATAGAAAGATCATCACCTTCTTTTCTAGTGGACATGTTCTTTACTAATAATTAATCCATTCTTGTGGTAGGGAATGTTATTTTTATGTATTTTTACACTCTGATCTAAATTTTCAAGCATGTATTTTCATATCTTCTTACTTTCCAACATTTTTCATTCTTTTCAAGAGGATAATTTTTAATTAGTGTTCTAGATCCAAATTATTTAATTTTTGTGCCTTGATTTCAACCTTTCTTCCATATTATGAAATAATTGGATGTAATTTTACCGAAAAATTATGATTTTCAATTATTATTTTCCTCATTCCCACCACATTTCTTTTCATTATTTATTATTGGTATGTGAGGTTGTTGAATCAATATTTTCAAGCTAGATTCAACTGTGATCGAACCCCCTGATTCATGGAATATTTCTAAATGACCTTAGATATAGTGTTTTTTGTATGGAATGGGGTAGATAGTGGGTTTTGGGTGGTAGATTCAAGGATTATAACCTTGAATGGTGGTGGACGGTGTGACTAATTACCAATAATGTAATAAAAGTTCCAATTTCTAGTCACTAGTCATCTAGGATTGATGATCGTAGGCATTCCCATTTGATTTCAGTGGATTTTGGGAAATCATATGGTGAGGAATGTGACATAAATGACATATCTAGAATCTTCATGAATAAATACTTCAAGTTCTATGAAATTCATGACTATATGTCATATATCCTAGAGGAACAAATGTAGTGTAGTCTAAGTTTCCATAGAAACTAGGGTTTCATCCTGTGTAAAATATCACATGTTGTGTTTCTAGGTCCACATGCCATGTGATTATACCTGGAAAGCCAATTCGTGTGCTAAAAGAACACAATCATAACCCTGTGTGGTTAGACATGTCATGTACTCTGAGGGATATGTCATGTATATGTACATGGATAGTCATGTTGTGTACCGTGTGTACACACCCAGGACCCCATCTGATCGTAAACACCATGAGACCCCATGTACATGTTGTGTAGATTCAAATGGATGACTAATACACACCTAGGTCTATAGGTGAAGTCACACATTATGTGACCCCGTGTACAAATTTTTTACTTTCTTGGAAACTTATACATTTTGTATCTCTTTCTTTGGGAATTATATTTGGGCCCACGAGTAGCCTATACTAAGTAGATTTCCATCTGGTATGCGATGGTGCCCTTCATTTCATCATCTAAGCTCTGATGTGAGGTGATGTAAGATGGACTCTTCTTTTAATTATTCTTATCTAGTTTTATTGATTGAGTATGATCATTATAGTGTTACCATGGTCTATAATCCCCTATCTCTCCAAGGTACGAGTACCCTATATCCTTTATATAGGTAGAAAAAAATCCTTCACATTACATAGGGTGTGGTTCCTCTATTTGTGGTGTGTTAATTTTTATCTTGAGCTCAGATGGCGAGCATATCCTCCATTAGTGTAGTGGTTCCTTGGCTATGACACACAGTGGTGAGGCACGGGTTCTCTATACTCATTCTGGAGAGGTTACATGTGATGTTTGTCTTGGATATTGGACCTTTGTATATGTGTGTAGGCTCATCATTCTTAGATGGATTTGGATATAGAGATAGCCTTTCTCTCTTCTCTTGGGTTTCATTCGATAATATCTGATATTGGTTTTCTTCACAATTTTTCTTTATGGGATAATCTTATTGATGTTCTTTCTATTTATTACCACTTGTTTTTTAGGTCATCATACTCAGTATGTATATATTCAACCCTACATGTGATGTTATTATATTTTTTGTGGCTTATGAAGATGATAGGAAGATTGGTGGTAATATTGATTGACTTATTTTTGGATGAGCATAGTGGTACTGGAGGTGTTGACCATGTTTAGTGGTTTCCCTTAGATATTCTGAGTCAGCCTCTCTTCAATACTTCCATTTTTTTCATTTTTCATCAGACCTAATTTATGTTTGGGCATGTATTTTCCCTATTATATTTTATATATTACATTTTTGTACATTGATATATTTCCTGGAGGTTGTTTCATGCATGTTTTACACTCTAGATGTTAAATATTTCTTTATATCTCTACAATATTTTATGGAGATGGTTGCATGTGTGCATATTGTTACTTTAGGATAAGATCTTCTATTTTAGTTATATTCCTACCCATCACTTGTCTCCAACCCCTATCCTATTAGTGGAGGTCTTGGGGTGTAACAATCAACTTACGACCGACACAGGTGGTGTCTTGGTGGGTCGGGTCATGATAGAGTGGTATCAAAGGTGGTTAATCCTAGGTTAAATGTTTGGAGATGGATAAACGAATGGTACATTAATCATTTATGATTGGGTATTTTTATTTTAATGTCCTTCTCAAGTCATCTTCCCAAATATTCTTATGTAACCATGTTATGTCTTGTTAACATTAAATATTCCTCTGTGATGACAACTAGCTAGGATACTAATACGAGATCCTGGAAGTAATTGTTTGAGTGATGAGGCATCATTTCAGGGACTACCTATGAGGTGTTTCCCCTAGTGGTTTCATTGGATGATTGACTATGTGTTGAGAAGTAAATACCTCTAGTAAGTTAGGATAATGATGCGTTCAGGTTTATCATGTTACAAAAGTTCTAGAAATAGATACCTATGAGGTTTTATGGTGAGACAAAACCTCTGTAAGTAAAGTATTATCTTGAGGTGATGGTAAAGTTTTCTAGCTTGTAGGGACCCTGAAAAATTATAGGGTTATGCTTGAAATCATCCTTCTTCTTGGAGAAACAGGGTACTATTGGGGTATTATTACTTAGACTCATGATAGGATGATGTTTTCATGGTTAGACTTACAATTTAAATTATATGATAAGTATTACCATTTGATATTGCATTCTGTGTAGATATAGGATCTTCTTAAACTTCATTAGGGTGATATTTGAGTTTCTGAGTACACTAAAAGGTATACCAACCTCACATGTTACCTATTTAATATGGTGAGGGACGGATACTTTTGGGTGTGGAAGTTTGAGCAGGGCCTTCTTAGAGACATCCATGTTAGCATGGTCTCCTTATGAATTCCCACTTATGTTGGAGTATTGGACTGGGCTCTGGTTATAGAGAACTTTCTAGTAGAGGTATGTTGGGTAGCTAAAGCCAGCAATGGAAATCATGAGGCTAAGTCATCTACAGGGGATAGAAGGCATTTTTTGTCAAGGCCTCTATATAGGAGATGTAGTCATGATCGAACTTAGTTATGTGGATTTTTCTCACAAGGTTTGTGAAAAGGATATTGTCATCTTGGAGATAGGTAATGTTATTCTTGTGATTGTTGGGGTTACATGGATCATGAATGCTCGACCCATCATGCTTCAGATGGTGGATAGTCAGTGGATGGACCTCTATGATAGATATAGTGTCATGATCAGGGATATCCTAAGCATGGTCAGAGTGTCCTCAGGTAGGTGGTGTTGATAGAGGAGTAAGTGGAGCTCTTGATAGAGGAGTTGTTTTTAAAGGATGATGTTATGAACTAAATCCACCACTACCACCTATTATCCCACAACATGATCAAATGACTATAGGCTAAGGGCATGGTTAATTATAGGCTATAGAGAGATATGATCAAGCTACTCACAAGATGATTTGAGGTACAATTTTATGTCTTCTCTAATTTATCTCTAGTACTAATAAAAATAGGCATGAGTCATTCCTTTATCTCCATATCCCTTATGTGAGAGATGGAGATTCCTATTGATTCTTTGTATCATAAGCTATGGCTAGAGGTTCCTATAGAGATCAATTCTTATATATCCCACATTTTTTAGTAGTGTGATTTGGAACTCGGTGGAGAGAGTTTCTCATGGGACCTCTTATTTATTGTAATGAAACATTATGATGTAATCCTATGTACATAATGGTTATCTGTAGTGCATTCCCATATACACTATCATTATAGGAGAGTTAGATTCCCTTGTAAATATGGGACAAGATTCGTCTTCTTGGGAGAGAGGGATATTATGGAAGAGCTTGTTCGTCTCAAAATTAGGAATGTGCAACCTATCTCCCATCATTTAGTGATCTTTTCCCTTATTTAAGTAGGATCTTCAAGAATCTACCTTCTATAAGTAGTAGAGGATTATATTTATTTTCTTCCTGGTGACGTTTTGGGACTACCTATGAGGTGATAGATTGAATTATTCATTAAATTTCACCCTGATACTACCCCAAAATCCTTTATGATATATAGGATTATGCCTATTGAGATCTGGGAGCTAAGGGTTTAGTTGGAATACCTTTAAGATAAATGTTTTATTAGAACCAGTGTGTCCTCCTAGGTGGATCTAATGTTTTTCATGAAAAAGTTTTATGAGATTTTTAGAATCTACATTTATTATCATCTCCTGAATCAAGTTACAAGCAAGAAAAAGTTCCCCTTTCTGATTATTTATGAAATTTTTTACTATTTGAAAGGTGAGAGTTGTTTTTCAAAGATATATATTAGATAAAACTTCCATCATTGAGAGTTCATGAGAAAAATATTTTAAAAATGAAATTATATTGTCACTATGGGAATTATGAGTTCCTGGTGATTTCATTTGGCCTGACTAATGCTCCCACTATTTTTGTGGATATTATAAATTAAATCATCTAGCCATACTTGGACCAGTTCATATTTTTCTTCGTTAGTGACATTCTCATATACTATACATCATAGGAGGAGTATAAATATAACTTTTGGTTTTTTCTAGACTTACTCTACGATCTCCAGCTATTCAGTAAGCTCTCGAAGTATCAGTTTTGGATCTAATAGGTTCACTTTCTGGGGCATGTCCTTTCTTTTTATGGTTTATCTATGGAACTAGTGAATATTGATGTAGTGGTTTATTGGAAACTACCCAAGATCATATTGAAGGTGAGGATTTCCCTCATTTTGGAAAGGAACTATTAGAAGTTTGGGGTAAATATTTCTAGGATTTCATCCCCTTTGAATATATTGAAAAGGAAAGGAAAACCATTTTTCAAGATTGAGAAGTGTTAGAGAGCCTTCGATGAGCTAAGTAATAGGTTGACCAGTGCTCCTATGTTGAGACTACTAGAGGAGTGTGTCTAGTATGTGGTGTTTTATAATGACTCAGGATCTAGGATAGGATGTTTTTTGATGAAAAGATAAGTATTGATCACTTATGGGTTGAGGTAGATAAGACCCCAAGAGTAGAATTATGTGACCCATGACTAGAACTTGGTAGTGGTAGTATTAAATCTGAATATATGGAGGTATTGTATTCTGGTAGAGTTTTTATTTTTTTACTTTGACCATTATAGTCTCTGGTACATCTTCACCTAGAGAGATCTTAGCCTAAGATATAGGTTTTTGTTAGAGTTCCTAGAGGACTACAACTTTAGAATAGTCTATACTCCTGGTAAGGGAAACATAGTTGAAAATGGCCTTAATAATAAATATCATTCTTTCTTGGTGGAGGAGGCATCTAAGAAGATGGATTCGTTATAGATACCCAGGTGGAGGAGAGGGGTATAGGTTATCTATAGTTGATGGTGGTGACTCTATATATTCTTCAGCACATGATGGAAGCTTGATTATTATACATAGACTATAAGAATCTATATGATCAGATATCCTCAAAGCTACACTAGATTGATTTTATGGAGGGGATCATATCATGCATTTTTAGGTATGGAAGTTTGTTTCTATCAAGTTGTATAAATAGGTGTTGAGGAAGTTTTATAACACCCACTTGGCTATACATATGGGTGTGTAAAATATATACAAAGAACTTCTGAGGTAGTTTTGGTGGGCTAGAATGAGGTGGATCATTTCAAATTTTATCTCTCTCGATGTCTCACATGTCAGTATATAAAGGTTGAACATCAAATTTGAGTGGGTTTAACTCAAAATATTGAGATACCAAAATGGAATTGGGATAGATTACTGATTTATTTTTTTATAGTTATTTCATTGACATCAATATTCCATGATTCTATCTGGGTGTTTTTCAACTCACTCGACAAGACATCACAATTTCTTTTTATCAGGGAGTAGAGTTTGATTTCGTGTAGTTGTATATGCCCGAGATCATCCATATTCATGTGGTACCCATGAAAATCATCTCTAACTATGATGGTTGGTTCACATCATGGTTGTGGAGGGTTTTGTAGGAGGCTTTTAGGACCCGGTTATGGATGAGAACAGTGCTTCACCCCTAGATGGATAGACATACCAAGCGGGCCATCCAAGTGTTGGAGGATATCCTAAGGACTTATGTGTTGGAATTCATCTAGATCTAGGAGGATCACTTTACATTGGTAGATTTTTCTTATAATAATATATATAACACCATTATTTGTATAGAACATTTCAATCCATAATACAGGAGACCTTACAGGTCACCCTTATGCTGGACTGATATTGGAGAGATATCTCTTGTTGTCCTAGAGTTTGTGCAAGTAATTAGGGAGAAGTTACACAAGATCCACAAGTGTATGAGGATATCCCCAAGATAACATAAATTTAACATGGATGGATTTTATAGGCCTTTTGTGTTTGATTAAGGCGAACATTTTTTTCTAAGAGTCTCCCCACAATGAGTATTGTGGAGGTTTATTCAGGGAAGCAAGATATCCCTAATGTTCATTAGGCCATTCTAGATCATATGGAGAGTTATTGAGGTTTCATACCACCTATCCTTACCTCTACAATTGTACTGAGTACATGAAATCTTTCGTGTTTCACAACTAAGGAGATACGTGCACGACCCGTTACACGTTATTGACTAGGGTGAGTTAGACATTGAGGATGGAGACACATTCTCTAAGTACCTGGTGATGGTCAAGTATTAATATGATATAATCATTTTTTATGGACTATACCTATGGTTTTAGTGCTTTGGAATCCTAGGAGTATGTAGGAGAACACTTGTATGAGAGATTTTTCCTTAGAGACATCATTCTGTTTGATACTTTGAGTCTTATATATAAATATCTATAAATGTATTAAAAATATTAATATATATTAAATCATGCAAGCACATATTTTTCAGAATAAATTTTTTCCCATTGATTGGGACCCCATATGGTAAATCCAATATCTTTTTTTAATGTGGATTTTATCATAGGCACAACATAAAGTTGTTCGGTGTCAGATGTTTGGTTGAGGGAAACCATTGTCTGGTTCATTAAATAAATGAAATAATTTATTTATTTAAATTATATAATTTATATAATTTATTTAATTTATTTAATTTATTTAATTTATTTAATAACCTAAAACCTAATCCCTATATATAAATATTTGGTTATAATGAATATATAGGGTTATCCAAATAACCCTGGGAGATTAGAGATGATGGGGAGATCTTTATTGGTATTAGAGACTCAGAAACATGGATTGAAGACAATGATCAGTGAGAATCATGAGGTGTATTATGAACATAGAGGTATAATCACCTTTTTCACTAGATTATTTGTTATTTAGAAATTATTTATCCATTCATGAGGTAGGTAATGATATTTTTATGGATTTAAACACTTTGATTTAAATTTTCAAGCATGGATTTTCATATCTACTTACTTTTTAGCATTTTCCATTCTTCGCATAAGCTCATTTTTTAATTAGTGTTCCTAAACCAAATTATTTTAATTATTACACATTTCTTTCACATTTTTTTCTAAATTATGATATATTTTTATGGGTTCACACTAACCAATAGTAATTTCTACTTTTTTCTTGTTCTTGTCCCTCCATTGTTCTTTTCATTCTTCATTGTCGGCCCATGGGGTCAGCAATTCAACATTTTCAAGAGGGATTTCAGCATGATTAAACCCCTAGATTCATGTTGGATATGTGAATGACCTTGGAATATGTTTTTTCTTGATTTATTAAGGAATATTTTGGGTTTAAGGTGATGGTTTCTTGTATTAGAACCCTGATTGGTGACAGATGGTGCAATAAATTACCTATCGGGTAATCTAAGTTTAAATTTCCATCCATTAAAGTTTAGGGATCGATGATAAAAGTTTTTACCATTTTATTTTGTTATATTTTGGATGATAAAATGGTGAGGAAGGTAGAATAAATATAATATTGATATTTTATATAAATAATCACTTTGTGTTCTGTGTAATCTATGACTACACGCTATTTATCCCATAAGAACATGTGACATGTAGTCTGGGTTTCCGTGGAATCTAGAGTTTTGGCCCAAGTTAAATATTACATGTCATGTAGCCAAGACCACACATAATTTGATCCTTCCCAGGCAAGAAAACCATGTAATGAAGGCACATGCCCAGGACTTTGTGTATAAGGACCCAGCCTTAAAACATTACATAATCTTGAATTAAATTAATAATTCACATTGAGGATCTTTTCAAGTTTCGAGTTTTAGATAATTAGGACATAACTATTACATATCAACTTGAAAATTACATGTAGACAAAACTACTCAGTATCCATTTTTTTCATAAAATAAAAACTCTTAAAAAGAAACATGTCTAGTTCTAAGTTTTAGAAAACGTGACTTTTCCTTAATCTCATCCTTGACCCTATTCATCTTTAAGTCTCGTGGAAAACATTTCAAAAACTTGGGATGAGCCTAAAAATCTCAGTAAGGGTTATAAAATAAGGAATGAAAACATTATCCCATCAATAAATATGAAAAAATAAAACCATACTTTTCAATCATAACATACCTTATGAAATCATAAGATTTATGAATAACACATAGAAATCATAAATCATAAAGGTAAATTGTGGCATCCATATCAAAATTAAATTGTAGCTTTCACAGCTACATAGGAAGTTAAGTTGGAATAACCATCATAGTATATTTCATAAATCTCTTAGGAGAAATATTAACGTTTACCTCTATCTCGTTACCTAATGCATTGGAGAGATATCTTGGGCTCACCTATCCTAAGATTATAACGGAACCACCCATATACATAAACAATGCTCAATAACCATAACATATTCATAACACATAAAAAGGCATAAAGGAAAGACAAAATTTCCACATTTCAATCACCATATATCATTTCAAGATATTCACATAATCAATGCTTTATCAAACCATTTTAAAAACCATTTAAAACATTTAATAAAGAGATTTTTGAATAAAAGTGTCCAATACCACTTTGAAGCTTTTAAAGGAATTAACATTTTAAAACACTAATTTCATTATAAATAAATCCTTAAAACCATTTTTAAAACATTTACATTAATGATAAATGTTTAGAAGAATAAATATTTAAAACATTTAAAATGATATTTTAGTTAAATAGTTCCTAACCAAATGAGAGACGCTTGAATACAATTAATTGAGGAATAACAACAATAAAAGCTTATAATATCAAGATAATAGAGAGATTTATGATATAATATGTCAATGGGAAGTATATACACCATATAAAAGTGAATTGGTGTATAGAAATAAATATGTTTCAATGGAATGTAAATTGAGACAAAGTCCCTTGTAAATATCATATCATTAGATTAAGGACAAATCAATGACATAATTATGTGTGAAAATAATAATAAACCTAATATAAGTGGATATTAAGTGTAAACAAATCAGAGTTCATTCACACATATTCATATCATGACATAATCAAGAAGTAGAAGTTTAACCAAAAGAATTGAAATTGGGTAAAGAAGTTCCCTTACAAAAATTTGACAGCCTAACAACATCACTTTAAAATTCAAAAAATGGGTTGATGAAAGAAAAAAAGTGTATCTCATCACTTTAACATAAAATTTTAAGTAATAAGGATATATAATAACATATCCCAACATAATAAGATTTAAATTAAAAGACATAACAAAAATAAGTCTTTTAAAAAGAGGATGGTGAAAGGTTCCCTTATCGATTTGGTAACTTATGAAACATACACCCCATGAAAGAAGGATCATACAATGAAGATGTAAATAACCATAAATTGAAGTATATTAAACAAATAATACAATCATGGCTAGTAAATACACCACATAAAAGTAAATAGTGGCAAATATAGCATGAATCTCATGAGAATAAAAAGTGATATGAAAACCCCTTACCACTTTATAATCAATCGAGTCTTATGAAAAAAATGTTTATAATAACCAAATTAATCACATAATACCATGAATATAAATATAATAATTATAATATATATCAAATGGAATTACACAATACACGACCTGCAATAAATAAGTGGTGAACAGTAGAAATCTCACAGAATTAAAAGTGAGATAAGAAACCCCTTACCACATTGTAATCAATTGAGTCGTATGAAAAAAATTTAATAACCACAAAATTAATCACATAATACCATGAAATATAATAATTATAATATATATCAAATTGAAGTTCACAATACACCACATGAAATAAGTAAGTGGAAAACAATGGAAATCTCACGGAATTAAAAGTGAGATAAGAAAACCCTTACCTCGTGTCCGACTTAACCCATTCATTTTTTAATCTCCTGAATAATAAGCTAAAGTTAATTTCTAATTGATTAAGAAACTTTTTAAAGTTTATTACTCCTTTTATATCCCTTATTACCATGTTATAAATATTATTCAATCATTTAAGTTAATAATGGTTGTTTTATCGATATTTGGTACTTGAGTCAAAAATGAACTTCTTATAATTAAAAGTTGTTATGTGTTCAAAAGTACATTATATCCAGAATGAAATTCATGATTTAGATATCATATATATCATATATATCCAGTATATTTATGTGTTTATAATATTACATAACATTTGGAGATAAGAAATGAAATGCACTGTTCATGGAGACGGTAAGCAGTACATACGCATAAATGCTACTTCTATTCCTATTTCTTATTTAACGGAATGAAAACCTAATGATAAATAGGTATATTATAATTAAAATATAATATAATATGATAAATATGTTACATAATTTCATTAAATCAATTTTTTATATGTTTTATGTATGTTATGAACGAATCATATCACCTTGAGGGGGCGGTAGTCTGCACTTCCTAAAATGAAATTATCTTATTTACACATATTGGAAATCATAAAGGTATGTTTGTAAATAAAAATTTCATAAGTATAGAGAAAAAATAAACATAATATATATCATATATAAATACAGTGACATCATAATGTCCACCATGAGAGGTAGTAGGACAATATTGAACAATCATCATTTCATGAGGCAGTAGTTCGTCGTCCACAGAAACAGTATGTTATTTACCCATTAGATGGAGTTGTGTGTAAGTTTAGTTCAAATAATTCTCATTAAAACAGTCTAGTATATTTAGTATACGGGTTTTTTTATAAAATAAAGGAATAAAAATATTTTAAGTGGTTGGAGAAGTAAAATAAAACAAAAGAACTTAAGAGAAGACGTTGCCTTTAAATTGTGTATCTCTTTTTGGTTTTAACCAAAAGGTTTAATTGAATTTTCTTCTTCCTAAGGGAAGGATTCTAGGAGGAGGATAGGGATATAGGTATCTTAATTGGGTGGAGGTTGGATGAGACAAGGGTCTTGAAAAGTTTGGGGAATGAGTTATAAGTGAGGGCTTTTCTAAGGGGGAGGAGGGGCTCTTTAGAAATATTTAAAAATATTATTTTATTATATAATGATTTTTGGTTTCTAATGGTCCAAAACTCATTAAAGTAGAATATAAGATGACTCATGTTCTAAATAAAATCATCCAATAATAATTATATGGTTTTTGTAT
Organism: Viscum album; assembly: GCA_963277665.1. Classification (NCBI taxonomy): domain Eukaryota; kingdom Viridiplantae; phylum Streptophyta; class Magnoliopsida; order Santalales; family Viscaceae; genus Viscum; species Viscum album. The sequence continues at coordinate 1,316,817,345 of OY728136.1, read as the reverse complement.
ATTTTTTTAATCTTTATAATCTTATTTATTTAAATCATTCATTAATGAGGTAAACACTACATCATTATTATGTCATAAATATTTTTATTTATTTGATGTATAAAAATTATAAGGAAAATATCATGATGTAGGAAATATTTTTAGATTTAAAATTAATATTTATAGTTTAAGATATAACTTATATAACCCTGTGTAAAAATTGATTTACTAAAATATATATGTTTATGTCATTTTTTTCTTTACTTTAAATTAATTAATATAAAGTGTCATTATCACTCCCAAGTGGCTCCATAGGGTCCCAAAATCAACCCAAGGATTACCATGGTCGTAAATGAATCAAAAAATAGGATTATGATACATGTTAGGGTAATTTAATATTATTATAATAATATTTAGTTACCCTTATTTTCCAGTTTTACCTTTTAACCATGGTAAATAAAATTTTTACTGAAGTAAATATTCATAATGTCTAAAAAAAGTTACCTATTTATACAATTTGGACCTCCTGATTCTAAATATGGAATCCATTTTTCCAAATTCAAAACACATGAGTTCCATAAATTAATTTAAAATTAATTCCCACTGTCAAAACAAAAAAGTGTGTTTTTAAGAAATAATAACTATCAAAAGATTGACACTTATTTATGTCCAATTTCAAAGTTAAATTACTTCAAATGACCAAAATTGGATTAAATAGTTAAAACATGATATTATTACACTTTAAAATCAATTAAAAATATAATCTATCCTTATAAATAAATTATATTAAAAGTCAATTTTGAATTAAAATATAGTATTTTTCACTATTCATTAAAAAATGAATTTTATTAGAAAAATACCAAAAATTTACCCAAAGTAAATTTTGATGTCCCGATTATAAAGAAGAATTTTATTTTGTCAAATAGAATATATAAAAGTTACCAAAACTATATTTAAAGAGGGTTCTCCATCAAAAGGCGGTAAATCGACCTTTTAATGAATATTGTAGTATTTATGCTTAAAATCTGATTATTTCTTATTTTAAGCCTCTAAATTTTATTGGATAAATGTAAAAATATTTAAGAAACATATTTAATCATAATATGGTTAGTTTTATTCATTCCCTTTAATATAACAGTTATGTGTTAACTACCGTTTAAAATAATAATATTATATTATTTTTTAGTATAACTCAATGTTGTGTGAAATGTAAGATTTCAAAGAAACCTGATGTTGCGTATCGGGTACGCAATCAGACATGGAATCCCCTTTAAAGTAAATTTAATATTTAATTCACAAATATTAATAAATATAAAATTGTTATATTCTTTATTTACCTAGGATGTTACACCGTGTGGTTAGACAAACCATGTACCCTGAGGGAAAATCCATGTATATGTACATGGCTATTCGAGCCATGTACCATGTGTACATTCTGAGGACCCTGGGTGATTTCACATGTTGGTGAACCCATGTACACACTGTGTAGAGTTACATGGCTAACCAATAAATTTCTAGGTGAGAACATTCCCATGTTTTTGGGTGAATTCACATGTTGTATGACCCTATGTACACACCATGTACTTTTCTAGAAACTTCTACCTTATATATCTCCTTCTTCGAGACTTGGTATTAGGCCCAATAGTATCCTATCTTGAGTATTTTTACACATAAGATGTTATGGTGGAGTTCATTTCAGAATTAGAGTTATGATTTAAGGTGATGTAAGTAGGGATCTTTTTTTAGCGACGCATAGCCGGTGGTAGTGATCGGGTGAGATCATCAGAGTGTTAATGGGGTCAGTACTCCCTCATATTTCCAGGGTGAAGGCCCCACATATCCTTTATAGAGGAAGAGATAGAAATCCCCCACATTACAATGGGTGATGTTCCTCTATCTTTGGATTTTTACTCCTCATCTTGTTCTCAGGTAGTGAGTGGTTCATCCATTGGAGTAGTGATCCCTTATCTACAGCATGTATTGGAAAGGTGTGGGTCCTCCATACTCATTATAGAGAGGTTACAAGTGATGATTGTCTCAAATATTATAACATCAGAGATATGGTAAGACTCATATTTCTTAGATAGATGTGGATATGGAGATCCCATTTAACTATTTTCTTGGGTTTCTTTTGAGCATATCAGATGTTGGGTTTATTCACCCTCTTATTGTATGGGCTGAGCTAAATATTATTGTTTATATTAATTCCCTATTAGTTTTTGAGGTGTCCTACTGGATACGTATAAACTCACCCCTATATATACTTTTCCCATGAGTTTTTGTATTATAAAGAAGATATAAAGATCAGCGATGACATTGGTGGACCTAGTTTCGAAGGAGCGTAGTGGTACTAGAGGTGTTAATCATGTTTGGTGGTCTATCTTGGAGATTGTGAGTTGGGATCTCTTCATAAATTCCATTTTTCTAGTTTTTACTGGGTTGGTACCTAATTTTTAGTTGGGAATATATTTTTTCCTCAAATATATTTTAACTTACACTATTTAACTTTGAAGTTTTTTTTAAAGGTTATTTAATGCATGGTTTACACTCTAGGTGTTGAGTGTTTTTTTCATGTCTTTGTACTGTTTCATGGAGATGGTTATGTGTGTGCATACATGTGCATTATGAGAAGGCATCCTATTTTAGTTATATACCTATTATCACTTGTCCACATCCATTATCCAATTTAAGGTGGGTATGGGGTGTCATTCTTGGCTTACTGTCATACCAATAAAGGTCCTAGTTGGTTTGGTCATGAAATGTTATCCCTAGAAAGCTTGATATTTCTGGTGCTTTGGAAAAGTTCCAGCCATGGTTTCGGCTTCTCTTTATATTGTTCCCATGTCTCCTCTTGAATTTCACCAAGTTTCCATAATAATTGAACTAATGGAATATGTTTTCCATGAAAGACATTATCTTGTCTTTCTAAGATACTAATTAATGAATGGATAAATATAGCATTTGGTTCAATATAAACATGATCCCATTGAATCACATGGCTATGATCGGGCTGGTATTTCCTCAATTAAGATACATAAAAGATAGTATAAACCAAACTGAATTATGGTAGAAAATCCAACCAATAATAATGATCACTAATTTGTTCATGTATCTCAAAAGGTTCAACATACTAAGGATACAACTTTCCTTTCTTACCCAATAAAAAATTTCCTAGTCTTGGAGAGAATTTCAAGAATACATGATCTCCCATGGAAAAGTATTAAAGGATACATCAATGATATTCATAATATTTCTATTGGTTTTGGGATGAAACAATAATTTTCCTAATAATTTTAATCTTGTAAGTTATTTCATAAATGAGGATAGGTCATAACATTGTAGTTTCTCTAGTATCTACCCAACAAAGTTGAGATGAACATGGATGATCATACAATTCCTTGAATAGATCCATTTATATCAACTGTTGATAACTTTTTTATAAGAAAACTCTACAAAGTGAAAACAATCCTTCAATGATCCATCAAAATCCATAACACAATATCAAAAAATGTCTCCAAACATCTGAATCATTTGTTCCAAATTCTCATTTATTTGAGGATGGTACATTGCGCTCATGGTCGGTTGGATACCCAAAAATTTGTGAAAAGATCACAAAAACTAAGTGGTAAATTGAGGATCTCATTCAGAGATGATTTAAATTGGTATTTTATACAGTTTTTCCACATCTTGAATGTATGGATTTTATAATTAATCTAGAATATTGTATTAATTAATCAGAATTATGTGGGGTGACTTTGAGAGTTAGTCTACAATCAAACATATTGAATCGTGTTTTTGAATAGTTCTTGGTACACCAATGAAAAATTCCATAAAAATCAGCTCCCATTTCTATACTGGTATGGGTAAATATTGAAACATTATATGTGTTCATTGATGATTAGTATTGATATACTGTTAGCTTAGGAATTTCATAACATAATCATCCACGTTTCATTTCATACATGACCACCAAAAATGGGTCATTGGTGCCTTGTACATGTTTTGTATTCCTTAATGAATTACCTACTTATAATACAGATAAATAGAAATAATTTTTTCATGAAAATATGGAGGAGAGATTATTCAGTCTTCAAAATACAACACTGCATTAGTATCTTGTTTACAACTATCAATAGTCCCCACACTATTATGTTTTTACATAATGGTAATGAATCAGGATCTAATGTTTGAGCATCCTTAAATTTCCCAACCAAATATAGTATGAGTGTCACTAAAAATAATATTTTGACTTCATTATTCTCAATTTAATCTAAATATTTTTCCACTATGATACACATAAATTTCCAATGATTATGAGCATTACAGTCTAATTGATTATAAAACTTTTAGATTAAAGAATAAACTACAAAATTCCATTTGTCCAATGTATAAACCAAGTCAAAGTTGAACATCTGTAGATATTCCATCCTTTATATCTATCTCAGGTCTAAATACCTTTTCAGAAAGACTTGTTTTAAGATTTTATGGTATGTGATCACAATAAACTTATCTCTAGATACATAATAATGTCATGTTTTAAAATAATAAACCACTGCATCCAAGTCCAAGTCATGGGTTGGATAATTATTTTCATAAATGCACAAATTTAATGATAAATAATATATGACATGATCTTATTTAATTATAACATTTCTGGTTCTAGATCCATATGTATCACAAAAAACTAAATTACCTTTCCTAGGTTCTGGGAAGACAATAATTGGTTTTAAAGTGAGACTGGTCTTAAGATCTAAAAAGTATTACTGACAAACATCACTCCAATGGAATGGAGTTCTCTTTATTATTAGCACTTTCATAAGTGATGTGAGAAATGAGAAGTCTCAAAAAAAGTAATGATGGTATCCTCCTAAGACTAAAATGCTACATATCTAAAATATTTTATTTGGTGGTTTCCAAGGGATGGTAGCTTCTATCTTTTCAGGATCTACTGATACACCTTTCTCATAAATTACATGGCCAAGAAAATGAAATTATTATATCTAGAAATCACTTTTATAGAATTTTTCATATAAACAGTACTCACATAAAGTTCTCAACATGTTCTCTAAATGTTTTTCATATTATTTTTAAGTTTGATAATACACCATAATGTCATCCACAAATACCACAATCAAAGAGTCTTGGTACTATTGAATGACACAATTCATCAATGATAAGAAAATTGATGGTACATATGTTATACCAAAGGGAATGAAAAAATATTTATAATGAGCATAATGCTCCTAGAAGCTGTTTTTAGAATATCCCCTTTATTAATACATTATTGGTGATACCCTAACCAAAGATCAATTTTATATAACCATTGGGATTACTTTAATTGATCAAAAGTATCATCAATTCATAAAATAGGATATTTGTTATTTATTTTATCTATATTTAGTTCACAATAATCAACATAGAGTTGTAATGAACCATATACCTTCTTTATGAAAAGAAATGGAGTAGCCCAAAGTGATGTGTCGGGTCTTATGAAACTTTTACATTTCAATTCCTCTAATTGGACCTTCAATTTCCTAAATTCCATTGGTTCCATTCTATAAAATGGAATTGAAATATTTTTTTTTCTTGTAATAAGATCAATTGAAAATTTCACTTCCTATTTAGGTGGAAACCCAATGAAATTTTCAAGAAAAAATTATAGATACCAATCCATAGTGGTAGGAAAATTTATTATTGAAAATATGTCATTATAATCTAATGTGACCACTTCTAATTGATAAGAAATAGTTCCAAAAATTAGTGATAAACATTCTACTTTTAAATTATTCACATCCCATGCTTCTTTAAAGAGATGCACCATCCCATTAGAAGATTTAAACTTTAATTTCTGCGCATAATAGTCGATATGATCCATTAAAAAAACGAACCAATCCATTACTAGAATTAAGTCAAATATATATATATCCAAAATAGAAAATTCCTAAACATACTAAACTCTATCAATTTTTATATAAAAATCTTAATATTTAAATCCCTTATACTCTCATTGCCTAAGATATATCTAGATACTCATCATGGGTGGCATCATCTCGATATTAAATTATATTTCATTAACAACACATGAAATAATAAAATAGTGAGATGAACTATATCAAAAAAATCATGATAATTGGGATAATAATAATAATGGTGCGTTGTATAGTCAAATGTCTTGATTGATCATCTACGATTATCTGATCATCATCGTACAACTACTTACTTGCTCCCATTATTCCTTTATTCCTTGTTATGTTTTAATTGTTTATAGGGTTAGGATGTTCTTTAAATCACCCTAGTTTGTGTGATTCTAAGGAATAGAGTTGTTATGAAATGATAATCCATTCGATGAATAATACTACTAATACACATTTGATGTATTACTAGCAACATTATTTGTAGTATTAGGGAAATAATTTGGATGATGTCCCATCTAATTATAGTTGTGACATGCTTTGGGTGGTGTCATATAATCTCACATATTATGATTTAATGAACCACATTGGAAATATCTGGGATTTCTACTAGGGAATGGAGAAAAGTTAACCAATTTAGTGGATTGATTCTATGATGCTCTACCACCTTGGAAGTAGGTGTCCCTCTTCCCCTTGTTTCCAGTAATAGAGTTCTCACATGTACCCATGTAGAAAAATGTACTTCCTCTAGTAGGATTCCTATTAATATCCCTTTCCACCAATGTCTCTCTATTAACCATGTTTTTATAATCAGTAATATAGAACACAACTATCAAAGAATTAATTTCTATTCACAATAAAAACTCTAATATACATGCCTTCAAGGATGTGCTAGTAGCCACTTCTAGAGAAAAGTGAACCATGTTCATAAACTTAGGCGCATATTTAGTTACTAGTAGATTTTCTTTCTTAAGGCTAAATAAATCCATTATTCTTTCTATATTAAAGGTGTGTAGGTAGATTTTTGAAATTCTTCAAATCCCGCCCTCATAAGGCATTTGTGTAACTTAGATTAGATAGATAAATCTCACTGTTGTCATGAAAGATACTCGAATATGTAGATTATTACCTATATCTTTATATCAGTTAAGGTTCCAAGTAAATCAAAAACCTGATTCATTCTAAAAATTCATGGTTCTACCTTTTTAGGTTTCAAATCCACTTGAAAGATTACGGGATTATATTTATAAAACAACACAGAATGATCCATATGTTATGGTATGTCATTTTAATTTCCTCTATAAATTTCTTGAAAATATTTAACAATTATATGAACAATTTTTTGGTTCACATGTGGTTCAAGTAAAATTTCATTCTATATAGCCTCTTCTTATGGGTTTCTAGGTCATATAACCGGTTTCATTTCCATATATTCATAAAAAACACTTAGTCATCACTCACTAGTAAACTGAAGGCTTAGAATATTCCAAATCATCAATAGTAACAATCATTATCACTTATTTTCTATAATAATCAAAAATAATATGAGAAATGTAGTCTTAGTGAGAATTATCATTAATAACGCATGATATAATACATTCCTCTACCAAACCCAGGATGGTGATATGAAAACACTTTTATAGGTGTCTAAAAACACCATTTATACTCAGACCACCCCAGTACATTGAAGTTCATCATAAAGAGGTTATCTATGTATTTCATTCTAAAAATTTCAAGTTCTATAAATTTTTATCTACTTTTTAAAATCCAAATATGATGAATCGACTAAAACTGATACCATTTGTAACATCCCTACCTTAACCATTTGATTGGAAAGATTAGAGGTACCCCTAACTTCTTGAGACATCCCCAAGATGAAAAAGTCCATCAATAAATTACAAGGTCTTACTAAAACAATGGGGGATGATTTTCCTATAGAAAATTACAACCAGTATAGAAAAAATAAAAACAAACAAACCAAACTATATAATGCATGAAGTATTAACAATACAACTTGAATGAAAATAAAAAAATAACACAGTGGTAGAAAAAAGTTAGAACAAGGTGACCCAAGAAAACTAAAAGAATTCTCGATGTAGTAACACCAAAGTGGAATCACTATAGCCACTCCATAAGAGAACTCCAAGATCTAACCAACATCCTGAGAATGTAGCATCATGATTCTCTATTGGATAGATAAGAGATATTTCCTTTAATTGTTTCATGAAGAACAACATCTACATAAGAACCAGGGTGAATATGTTGTGGGTGAGTAATTATATATAGTAGGCATTCCCCAAGATATTTACCAAATCACTCCACTAGGAAAAGAACACATTATCTCACTATTCAAAATATAATTGAAACAAAATAGAAAAATGTAAAGTGGTTTAAAATTTTAAATTAGATCAAAATAAGCAGTAAGAAATGTTTTCTCAATTAAATTAAATAGTTGAAAAAATTTATTCAATTCACTTGGAATACCCTAACCACGTCCTCTTACTCATTCACAAATTATTTATAGGTGTAAGTCCATAATCATGAGTAGTTACTCATTTATCCACTAAGTTGTCACTAGGTTATCATTATCTAGGAGCCTCCAATTTAGAAACTCATGTTAATTCATAATAAAAAGGTGATGTAAAATGTAATGATGAACACACACCACCCATTTATTCCATGTTATCAAACTAATTCATTGCTTCAATCAATGATTATTTTTAAATTATTTAATCAAACACCTTGCATGCATAGTCTCAGATTCACAATTTAAAACATGGAATAAAAGAGACTGTCAAAAAACTATTCAAATACCAGATTTAAAAATTATCAAGAAAATGGGGATTCTAATGAGAAATAAAAATGAGTTTCCTTTGAAATTTAAAGAAACTAATTTAGATATCCAAGCCTTCAAGTTCAATAACAAGTGTAGAAAATATAGAAGCCATATACCTTACAATGGAAGATGAAACAGAAGAGCAGAATAATAAAACCTCTAGATCATGGATCATAATTTATTTCTTTTAATAGATATAGTCAAGATATAATAAAATATATATATATATATAATACCATAGATATATATATAATATATCATATATAACATTCATTTTGGGAGGATATTAGAAGATCGAGAGAGTGAGAGAGAGATAACAAGGACTTCTCATTAATTATAGTGTGCTAATGCACTTAGATTTGTTGAAAATAAGTTTTGGAGGGGTAAAAGTTTCCAGAATTGCCTATAGAAATTCTATTGTTTGATATACTAGGTGAATGGAAGAAAAATGATTGTTTTTGGGCATAAAAAGGATTAAAAATAAAATTATGGATGTTATTAATACACGCTGCATGGTTAAACTGCATGTCTAATAAACATTTCACCAACCATGTGAGTGTAATTGGAAAATACCCAGGGGTTCGAATGGTTGTATTGTATGGTTTGAAATTTTTTCACTAATCATGCAAAACATATCTATCCCAAAATTTCTAATTCACACAGTTTTTACTAATCACGCTCCAATTATGTTCTTTACCAGTAACTCCTATATTCCCTTGCATGGTTTCCTAGAGAAGTTGCACGGTTTCTACAGCACCCTTGGTTTTAAGAAATTAACCCTTTATTTAGGTAATTTAAGTATTTAAAGTAATTGGGTTATGTTTTTCAGGTTTTAAATGAGTTTTGGAATGTTTTTTGGGGATTTTTTGGAGGTTAAAAGTTTGATCATGGTTAGTAGAAAGTGTTAAACACATCTATGAAACTGTGCAAAGGAATATAGTGGGATTGTAGTTAGGCACATAGTTTTTCCAAACCATGCATCCAGACAAGAGTAATCGTGAAAAGTAAAACATAAGGATTTGGCATGGTTGGAATACGGTTTTTCTAACTATGTGAGACAACCATGTGAGGTTCTTCTTATGGAAGATACCTCTTCAAGAAGAGTGCACGGTTTTCCAAATTGTTCCTAGTTAGAAGTTAGATCCAAAAAATGTGGAACTAACTCATTTTATCCCCTTAACCCTCTCTTTTCACTTAATATAAACCTAACTTGATTTTTTATCCTAATAAAGGTTTTGGAGACCCTTGCCTTCAATCTGGGAGTGATTCATTGGAAAAACTTGGTGTGTTGGGGGAACAATTATTTGGTAAATCTCCATTCTTTGTTTTTTCCCTTAGTTTCTTCTTCCCTATCTTGTATTCATCTATCTAATTTATTAGGGATAGATCCATGGTTTTTTATTCCAATCATGGTGGGATATAGCTGTTTTGATGTTAGGGAACAAAATCTAAGACAGGTTTTTAGATTTTTAGTGCCATTTTGATGAATAATTTGTTTTGTTCTTTGTTTTTGCCTAAACTTGTGAGGTAGGTGGATATAATTATAACTCCTCTTATTATAACTTGAAGGATTGGTATCAAATTTTTTAAATTTATTAAATTGTTTTGTGAAATTTGTGTATAAATCTTGGTAAAAACCCTCTTTAGTGGTGGTTTTGAAAATTGTAGAAATTGTTTGTTATTCAACATGATTGTTTTATGATTTTAAAATCATATTTTAAAATATGGAATGATTTTTATTCATCGAAATAGTTTGATATAATTTTTTTCAATAAAGGAATTGTTTTACTTAAATGGAATGAAATGATTGTTTTGGAATGGATTTTGGATTACTTGTTTGGCATGTGTTCATTTTCATTGACATGACCCTATGAAAGTGTTATGTTCCATTGGGGAACTTGGTATATGGTTACCTTGTTATGACTTGGTCGATCAATGAGATACCACTCATGAGTATGAAACTGTCACCTGGTCATGCATGTGTGGTTGTGTGGAATTGTAGAATCAATTAATGGGCATTCCAATGGATTGAAAAAAATTTAAAAGGAATTATTTGGTTGCTTTTCTTGGAAATGGATTTGGTTTGGAAACTATTTTGGGTTGAAAAATATATTTCTTAGGAATGGTTTTGGATTTGATATAAATTATTTTAAATTTTTTATACAAATTTCTTTATATAAATGTGCTAGCATGTTATAACTTAGTGGCGTGATTAGGGAATCCATTTGCGGAAAACCTACTGATTTTTATACTCACCCCTACTTGGGAACTTTGGGGAGTTTGAAAATATTGTTTATTGAGACATAGGTAAAGGAAAGGTATCTCATTTATTTAGTGATACCTTAGGAATGGATTGTGTATTTGGATCTTTGATCATGTGGGGATATGTGGAGTTATATCATTGGAGTCTTTTAGATTTATTGGTTCTGTATTTTTCTTTTTACTCTGATATGGTTCTTAGTTTGTGGTTGGTTTTTTTCATTTCGGTATTACTATGAGTTATATTACGTTGGTATCACACACCATGTAGTGGTTTTTTTATGGTTATCTTGGTCATGGTTGTTTTATTTAAAAGAGAAAATTGTCCCCCAAATTTTAATGAAGCCCTTGGCATTTATTTCTAGCCTTTGGTGTCTTGGAGATGTCACCTTAGTCCTAGTAATGTTCCACCGCCTTATAAAACCAATGAAGATGGGTGGGATGTTACAAATGGTATCATTCTTGTTCAGTCAATCATTATTTTTGGGATAAATGTTAATGGTTTTTCAATCATGGAGTTAGAAAATAATTCTAGTTTATTCCTTTAGTTGGGATGGTAATAAGGATTAGGATCTTCTAAACTTGAAATATAGATCATAAAAAAGTGTATCTAACCTATTTATGTTTAAATTCAAGTTACCAAGGAGTTTGGGTACATGAGTGTTTCGAGACACTTATAGGAGTGTTACCTCATTTTCATGGGTTTATCCAATGAGAAGAGAATGACATGTATTGATAGAAATAAATTCTCGCTATGAGTACATATTTCATTTTGAGTAATGATTTATGATTTGGTGAAAAATAATTTATTTTTGAAAAATGTTAAAAAAAATCAAATGTGAGATTTTGAAAAGGCATGGCAGTGATATTTTAAAAATGATTTTATTTTCAAATGCATGGTGAAATTTTAAAAAATAGTTTTAAGTGGAAAGTGTTAAATTTTGGAAAGAAATGTTGGGATATATGTGATGTGGTATAATTTTAAATTGTTAAGAATTTATTTCTTGGAGAGTGAGACTTATGGAATTTTTTTGTTATATAAATGGAACCTATTAGGCTCTATAGAAACTAACTAGAAGAAGATGATAAGAATGTGGTTACACCTAATCCATAGGTGAACTAATAGCTGGTTCAGATTATTGTTTAGGCTTTTCAAATTATGGATAGAGGGAACATAAAGGATGAACCAAGTCAAGTGGATCATTTCATTCAGTTCCAAAAGTAGAATCCACCCGTCTTTCTGGGTAATTTGCGATCAGCTAATGAATAGGTGTGGTTGAATAGGATGAATCGAATATTTGATTTCTTATTCACACCAGGAGATCTAAAATTCAATTTGGAAATGTATATTTTAGAAGATCTTGCACTCTAGTGGTGGGATTTATCAATCTAGGATAAATTATATCAAGGCCTGGCATGGGAGGATTTTGAAGAATTGTTAAAAAATTATATCCTTGCACATTCAGTATTTCTATAATGATAGACTTTTTCAGCTTGAAACAGGGTAATCTATCAGCGATAGAGTATGTGGCAAAATTTATGAATTTATTGCACTTTTATACTGAATTTATTACAAGTGTATTTTTAAAGTAACACATTTTTTAATCAAGTTTGAGCCTAGATATTAGCTCAAATATTATCATGATTTGTATAATGTATTATATTGTGATAGTAAGTATTGATATGGTGGAATAAAGGGACATATTAGGTAACATTGGTTGAGATAGATGGATCGGTAAATCTTCTTCCAAAACCCAAGAGCAAGCCTGGATATTTTCAATGTGGTTATTTAGATTGCATGAAGTGATATTGTATAGCACCACCTATAGCATGCCACAATTGAAACCAAATGGGCCGTATTTAGTGTTATTGTCACATTTCTCCAAATTCAGGTATTCGAAACACATCTCATGTTTCACAAACATCGTATTCTTTAACAAGATGAGTGCAGTAGAACAATTCTCATCAGAAGAACTGAGATATCCATGGTGATTCTAGGAATATCATGACTCCTCAACAAGGGAAATATCAATAGTGTAATAAAGAGAAAAGTGTAATGAGTAAGCAGTTATATGAAGCTAAGAAAGTGATCATGGATGATCAATCTAGACCTTCGATGGTGAGAGGTATGATTATTTTAAATTATACACTTATGCAAGCTTTCTTTGGTATGGGTGAATTCCATTCATTTATTACTTCCCTTGTTGTTGATCTTTTGTTTTTCATGTTGAGATGATGCCTTTAGTTTTAAAACTTCAAAATCCTCTTTGGAAAAGGGAATATCAATCCTTTATATAAAAATCATGTTATATAATGATTGATGGAGTTGATTTGATATTTTATTTCTCTATGATTGAGATTTATTTATATGACGTAATCTTGGCTATATATTGGTTGAAATTTTTCACATCTCACATCAATTGTTATACCCTACGGTTTAGTATTATGATTGAGGATGGCATCGAGCATCTCTTTAGAGGAGACAGGAATGTAAAGTCAGGTGAAACAACTTGTTGGAACCATCCATTGAAACTATCTCATACTAGTTTATATATTTAAAATCTACATCGGTGGATGAGATTGAGAATAGTAGTTTTATAGTTGTTTTTGATTAGTTTCAGGATGTTTTTTCTAATAATTTATTAGGTTTTACACCCACAAGAGAAGTATATTTTATTATTGATATTTTACTAAGGACCAATCCTATATCACTTATATCTTATCAGATAGAACCAATAGAAATAAAAAAATTATAAGTGTAGTTATAAGATTTGGAAAGAAAAGGGTTCATTCGGCTAAGTAAATCTATGTGGGAAACACCAATCTTGTTTATGAAAAATATGTATGTAACTCTTCGCCTTTGTGTGAATTATCATAAGCTTAACCAGGTTACAATAAATAATTGGTATCCACTTCCATGAATTGATGATCTATTTGATCAATTTAGGGGATCCTAGTGGTTCTATAAAATTTAATTATGATTGGGATATCAAAAATTATTGGTTTGGATGGAGGATATTCCAAAAACAACTTTTAGAAGTAGATAAAGCCTTTATAAGTATGTGGTGATGACTTTCAGTCTTATAAATACACCAATAATCTTTATGGAATAGATGAATTAGATATTTCAAAGGTATCTAGATTTTTTTGTGGTGGTGTTTTTGTATGAAATATTAGTGTATTCAAGGATATGGGATAATCATGAGCAACACTTGGTGACAATTTTTGGAATCTTATGGGATCATCGGTTGTATGGAAAATTATAAAAGTGTGATTTTTGGATATAAAAGGTACATTTACTTGGTCATGTTATATATGAAAGAGGTGTTTCTGTGGATCAAGGAAAGATATATGTTTTAATCTCTTGGAAATCTTCAAATAAATCCTTTGAGATACATAGTTTTCTTGGATTTGATGATTATTATCGATGCTTTTTTCATGAATTTTCATGACTAGCTTCACTAATTATATATTTGACAAGGAAAAATGTTCCTTTCCAATGGAATAAATAATGCGATAAGTCTTTTAAAGAGTTTAAATTTCCCTTACATCAGTACTGATCATGATATTTCAGAAATCAATACAAGGGTCTATGGTGTATTTTGATGCTTCCATATCAGGGTTGGGATGTTTTCTTATGTAGGTAGATCATGTTGTTTCTAATGGATCATGAAAGTTATGGTTTCCTGAGAATAACTACCCAAACCATGATTTAGAGTTGGTTTTTTTAGTCCATGCTTTGAAGACTTTGAATTATTACCTATTTTGTGATAAATTTATGGTGTTTACAGATCATAAGAGGTTAAAACACTTTTTCCCAATAAGGGATTTGGGCCTGGGATAAATAATGTGGATGAAGTATCTATAAATGTTTGACTTTAAATTAATGATACAATGAGTAAAGGAAATTTGGTAGCTGATATATTAATTAAAAATTTATATATTCATTTGGAAAAATAATCTTCAGATTAGTGATAGTTTATGTCAGTGATAGCTCATATGTAGTTGGATTGTGAAGACCAAGGTGGTGTTGTCATTTTATTTCTAGTTTCTTTTGTTCCCAATTTGGTTGATACGGTTAATGAAGAAAATAATTTTAATTCTGAATGTTTTTCTATGAGGTCAAAACTCAATAGTGGGGAGACCATTGAGGGATGGAACCTAGATGAAATTCCATTTTTTGTGGTTTCAAGGTCAAATGGTTGTACTTTTGGATTTTTTGGAACAACTTCTTCATGATTACCACCATTTGAGATGGGTTTTCCATCCTGGAATACAATATATGTCTAAGGAATTAAAATAAATATTTTGGTGGGTTGGAATGAAAATAAAAGTGGCTAAGTTTGTTTTTAAATGCCTCACCTATCAACAGGTTAAGGAAGATCACCTATAGCCAGCAGGTATATTGCAGTCTTTACATATTACTATTTAGAAATGGGAGAAAATTTCTATAGATTTTGTGATGGATCTCCCAAGGATGGTTCATAAATATGATGCCATATGGGTGACAGTGGATATTCTCACAAACTAAGCCTATTTCATCTAAATTCATGAATATCATACAGTGGATGACTTGTCTAAAATATATATCCAGGAAGTGGTAAAGAGGCATGGCGTACTAGTTTCGATGGTATCAGGTCAATATCTAAGGATTGTGCCTTATTTCTAGAAGTCATTACAACAATACCTTGGGACTAAGTTGACTATGAGTATGTTATATCATCCTCAGATTTATGGATAATCTAAAAGGATGATATAAAAATTAGAATGCATGTTTTAGGCTTATGTAATGGATTTTAGCGGCTCATGGGAAGATCGTGTACCATTATTGGAGTTATAATATAACAATAGTTATTAGTACTTGATACATATGGATCCTTTTGAAGAATTTTGTAAATTTCCTTATCATTCTCTACTTTGTTTTGTAGAAATAGGTGATACTTCACTAGTTTGGCCAAGATTTTTTCAAGAGACAATGAAGAATATTCATTTGATCATGAAGAGGATGGAGATGGATTAGAGTCGTTAAAAATCATATGTGGATCATCTTCAATGGATATTATCATTTTAGTTGAGTGATCATGTGTTCTTTATAATACCTCTGAAGATTGGGCATCATTATTTTGGAAATAATATAAATTTAACTCTTTAATACATAGGACCTCTTGAGATACTTGAATGGGTTGGTGAGGTAGAATATCATTTGTATTTTCCACCATGGTTCAGTTTAGTGCATAATGTCTTTCATGTATCTTAGTTTAATAAGTATTATCTTGATCCTGACCATGTTATTGAATGGGATCATATTGACCACGATCCATATGCTTCATTGGTTCATGTGCCAGTTTGGATTTTGGATAGACAATAGAAAGTCTTTCATGAGAAAAGCATTGATCTAGTGTGATTTTTATGGTATCATGGTTATATTTAGGAATAAATATGGTAATGGGAAAAGGAAATGGTCAAGAAATGGCCTGAACTCTTTCATAGGATAAAAAGTCCAATGGTGGGGAGAAATTAGGAACCCCAGTTTTAATTAAATAGCCCTTTATTTATGTATTTTAAGTGTATAAAGTAATTGGGATTAGTTTGGGAGAGTTTGAAGTATTTTTGTAATGTTTTGGGGATTTTATAAAGGTGAAAGATATAATAATAGTTGGTAGAAACTATGAAACACCTCCAAGAAACTGTTAAAATAAATAAAATGGGATCTAGGTAGGTGAACGGTTAGACTCATCGTTTGTCCAAACCATATGGCCACCTAAGAGTAACTGTAAAAATTAGAACAGAGGTATTTGGAATGGTTGGTGCATGGTTTCTCTAACGGTGCAATCCAACCATGTAAGGTGATTCTTGAGGTAGATGCATGTGCACTATTAGTGAAAGGATTTCATAATTGTGCACCCTAACCATGAACAATTAAAATTATATCCAAAAATTATGGATCAAACTTGATTTTGACCCTTAATCCCTTGTTTTTCACTTAATCCAACCCTAACTAGATTTCCACTAGTATGGAAGGCTATAATGACCCTTCCCTTCACTCTGGGAGTGATCTGTTGGAAAATTTTGGTTTGTTGGAGGCCGGATTCTTTAGTGAGCCTTTATTATTGGTTTTTTTCCTTAGTTTATTCTTTTTACCTATCTTGGGTTCATGGGTCTAATACATTGAGGATATATCCATGGTTTTTGACGCAAATCATGATGGGATATGGTTGTTTTGATGTTAGGGAACAAGATCTAAGGTAGTTTTGGGGGGTTTCAATCCCATTTTGTTGAATAATTTGTGTTGTTCTTTGTTTTGTATTAAGTTTTTGAGGTAGGAGGATTAACTATAGACTCCTATTATTAGAACATAAAATATTAGTTTCAAATTTTTTTAATTGATTGATTTTTTTTGTGAAATTGAAGTGAAAATCTTGTTAAAAACCCTCTTTAGTGATGGTTTGGAAAATTCTAGAAATTGGTTGTTGTGCGATGTGCTTGTTTCATGATTTTAAAATGATGTTTTAAAATATGGCTCATTTTTGATTCATGGAATTGGTTTGATAGAAAGGATTTCAATAAAAGAAATTATTTATTGAAATGGATTGAAATGATTGGTTTGGCATGTATTTTGGCTTAGTTGGTTGATGTGTGTTCATTTTCATTGGTGTGACCTTGTGGAAGGGGTGTGTTCCATTTGGGAACTTGGTATATGGTTACCCTGTGATGACTTGGTAGATCAACAAGAGACCATTCATGAGTATGGAACTGTCACCTGAGCATGCATGTGTGGTTTTATGGAATGTTGGAATCAAGTAATGGGAATAACAATGGATTGATAAATGTTTTAATGAAATTGTTTGGTTTTTTTTCTTGGAAATGGTTTTGGTTAATATACTATTTTTGGGTTGAATTTTTTTTCTTATGAATGGTTTTGGATTTGATATAAAATATTTTAAATTTTTTATATAAATTGTTTTATATAAATGTGTTAACATGTTCTATACTAGTGTCATGAGTAGGGAAGTAATTTTGGGAAAACATACTGATTTTTATACTCACCCCCTACTTGGGAACTTTGGTGTGTTTGTAGATATTATTTATTAAGGCACAGATAAAGGAAAGGTATATCATTTCTTTAGTGATGCATTATGATACCTTAGGAATGGATTATGGAGTTGTTGCTTGGAGCATGTGGGGAGTTGTGGAGTTATATATTTAGAGTCTTTGAGCTTTGTTGCTTTTGTCTTTCATTTTATACTCTGATATGGTTCTTAGTTTGTGGTCAGTTTTGTTTTTAGTTTGGTATTACTATGAGTTGTATTACATTATTATCATGCATCATGTAGTTTTTTTTTTGTTTTTTTTTTATCTTGGTTATGGTTGTTTTATTTAAAAGTTAAAATCATCCCCCAATGTTAAATGAAACCCTTGTAATTTATTTCTATCCTTTGGTATCTTGGGGATGTCAACTAAGGCCTAGTAATGTTCCACTAACTTCTCAATACAATAATAAGGGGAGGGATGTTATAGTTTCCCCTAAACTAATCAAATCGTGCAGCGTAAAAACACTTTTAAAACATGCCAAAACCAACCATAAGCTCCCATAACTCAACCCAGACATTATATAACATCAAAATACATAATAAAAGGGTGAAGTACCCCAAATCAGGGATGTTACACCTACTCATATCTACATCCAAATGAAGAGTATGGGAGAGGTATAAGTCTTCCACCAGTTTCCTCACAATCTTAGATATTATAGAAAACACCCCCCCCCCCAACATTTGGGTGTTGTTTACCCTAATAGTGTGGGCGGGGTAGCATATGAAATCATAAAATAAAAATATTATCAAGAAAATCCACACTAAGGGAAACTAACTAGCCATAGACTCATCAAAAACTATCATCTCATAGGACACCTAAATTCCAATACTAAGGTCTATATATCAAATATATATATAAACATCATGGTTCATTATTAATTAATTAATTCCCCATTAATTAATTCAAATTAACATTTTCTAAGATTAATTTTTTAAATCTTCTTTTACCAAGTTCCATAAAACTATTAATTCTCTTTTTTATATTCTTAAGTGTGTCATCATTATTAACAAATTAATAAATCTCATATTTAAATACATGATCTATGGAGAATCCCATTCATCCACCCCATTATTTCTATTAATATGATATAAATCATTTAACATTACTACCATAAAAAACACATCCCATGGGTTAAATTATTTATTCTTTTATCATTTGTAAATCATTTGAGTACTCTAAGAATCTTCCTAAGATACCGCATAAAATATTCACTCTCAATTCATGGCTGACTACATCGAGTAGTGGGAACCAATAAACTAGGAATATATAACCAGGCAGACATATAGAAAGTATCAATAAAGAAGTTGGAATCAACAAGCAAGCCCTACTCTAAACCCATCCTGACCACCCCAGTGTCCCACATGAGTATGCATAACATAAAATATCCCACCATCACCAGCATCATCCATAATTATACCCTGGGATCCCAACCCATTTCTCACCCATTAAAATAATCATCAGTTAGAAAACCACAAAAATACAACCCATTTTTCATCAAGAAAACCAACCATACTTGGTTATCAAACAATCACATAAAGGATCTAATATTCCATCATGCGCACATACATTTCAAATTTATTTTCTACTCACAGGTAATGGTACTAAGGCCAAATAATCAAGGCATATAATCTTACCACAATAATAACATGTTTATTCAACCCCAAAGCATTTATATTTAGAAAAAACCCATTTTAATTATCATATTTAATTAATAAATTTATTATTCATAGGTTTTCAGTAATCGATGACTACAAATCAACAAAAACATGTGTTTAGCATTATTTTCATATTTCATAAAATTCAAGGAATAAAAAATGACAAATTAATATGTATCTTTCATTATTGACATCACCATGATTCTAGATTTATGTGGTTTATTATATTTCCAAAAAATTAACCATTATAGGATCAAAAACTATCACAATATTCATATAAAATTTTGTCTTATAAAAACATGATGCATCAACATTAATAAAATCAAAAGTGATCACAATCCCAAACCACAACTTCATTCTTCCATTAAATTCCCAAATTCTTATATTTATTGGGTTAATTACACTATTACCCAAAATATTAAATCATGATAATCTCACACATTAACTTTAAATCAAAAGATAGGTAATAGATCCATTACCTCAATATTAAACTTCAATAATCACTATGAAAAACAATGTAGAAAACATAAACTTTAAAGAAAGTCACAAAAAGGAATCATAGCTATATAGATTGAGAAAACCCATTAGAAACTCATGATAAATAAGAGGAAAATTATGCCATAACACACACACACATATATATATATAGAGATATAGAGAGAGAGAAAGATAATGGAAGAGAAATAAGGGTCAACAGAAAGAGGAAAAATCACCTTGGATCACCATGAATCGATCTCTAAAAGATGAGTTTAACATTGATTGAAGTATCTTAAAAGGCCTTAAAAAAATATCCCTTGGAAACCTAGGGTTAGAGAGAGGATATTTCAAATAAGAGAAATTTGAGGTTCTCCCCAACTTATAACCTGGTTGGAAAAAAACCATATTCACGATGTGGAAGTATAGTTCATGTTGTGAATTCCATGGGTTAAGCATCCTTAAAAAATTAATTCCCCTCATATATAAACCCTAAAAACCATTCACATAATGAATAAATTCTAGTAAGAACCACCAAATTCCACCTAAAAACTTTCCAAGATGTGAACCATAATTTAATCCATGAATCACAATTCATGTTGTGACTGTTGATGTCAGGCCATTAATCCTTCCTGCAGCTAGATTTATAGATCTAACCACCCAATCCTCTATCTCCTACACCCAAACTCACAAATGAAATACCCAATAAAAAAATCCCTTAAACCCCCTTCACACTAATTCTTCCCCTTTCCTCCAATTTCTCTCCCACACCCCTAAACCCCCCTTGGTTCGTTTGATATACCACTGACCCCCCTAGTTCTTATATAGTACTACTAAACCCACTACCCCTAGTTCCTCTATAGTGATGCTAATACTATCCCCTAGGTTTCTTTATCATATCATTAACCCCCTGCCTCGATTTCATTTTTTTTCTACTAACCACCTACCCCTAGTTTCTCTACTACACCACTGACACCCCCCCCCCCCCCGAATTTCCTCTATTGTGACCCCCGAGGCCTCGACACACAACCCCATTCTCCTCACTCAATATCCCTTTAATATTAATCCCACTAAGGCCCCTCCCCCATATAAATGTCCCCCTAACACCCTCTGTCTGTGTAACACCCCTATTGTGCAAGTCCTCTTCAACTAGAAATGTTTTAATTCATTACTCACTAAAACAGTTATGTCTCTCCCTCTTTTATATGTATGATCTTCATTTCATATTAAATAAATTATTATATTGAAACATTTTTATAAAATATAGTCTTTTAGATAAATATGAAATTGTGGATTTATAAGGAAACAGAGTTTTAAATGAAATACAATCATGAATCACTATTATCATTTAAAATTTTTAAAACCCCTTTCCTTTGTATGTATTTAAAAAAAATTGGGTGAAAATAAATTTTTAATGAATATTCTCTTTGTGATAAATTATTTTTTATGAACATGATATATGTTCCATGAATTTATAAGTTCTATACCACCAAAAAAAATATTACATGTCTACACTAATTAAATGTTTTGTATAACTAGTCATTGTATGGATCTGAAGAATTCTGATTTATTAGTAAAATTATTCTATAGATATATAAACCTAAATATATTATCAAAATAAATGAATTTTTATAATAAATTTCATCGTGTCTATTTCTAAATGATATAAAGGCATAAAAGAATGTTTTGTCATTATTATATTAATGAATTTTCTCTTTTGAATATATTATTTGTTATAGGAATATGTATGTTATTTATCAATGGATAAATATCTCATGCTTACATTGAAAAAAATTATACGCATAAGATATTTGTAATATTTTATTCATTGAAAATATGTTTGATAAAATTATTCTTTTGATATAAAAAGGTTTAAATTATACAATTTGTAAATATATGGTAAAATTAACCATATTTCTATAAATATATTTTTATAAAATATTATATTCAATTATAAACTCACATATATAAAAAATTTTGTGTCAGATGACTTATATTAGATATATTTTTAATTTATTTATCTTAATTATGAACTTTCATATAATGATCATAATTATGAAAAATTTTATGAAAAATATAATTCATACTATATAAAATTTAAGTAATAATATTTTGTTATATATAATTATTTGATGATTTTATTGCTAAACTTTTTTATAAAACATGTGTTTTAAATTTTGATTGATTTTAATAGAATTAAATTTATTTATAAGTTATTTCATTTTAAAAAACATTGGTTTACAAAGGTTTGATATTTTATCCTTGTTATTTTTATTTTAATTTCATAATAAATTAATGTGTTTTAAAAGTCATCATATCTAGTTATTAAGATATTTAAAATGTGATGTATGTTGTATTTATATTAATATATTTATTATATATATGTCATTATTTTTTAGTTTTTGTTAAAATATTTTTTATATATTTAAATTATTTTTTTTTATATAGACACATATATTGATAAAAGATATATTGTTCTACAAAATAGATTTTATATTGAATTTTACGAGGGGATAAAGTAATTTATTGATTTCACTAGTGGATTTGAAAGTGATTTGGTTAGTTTTCCATGAAAAAAATGTGCAAATAGATATCTTTTCAAATGAGTACTTAGGGAACATCTGATTCTGAACAAGTTTCTGAAAAACTATAAGAAATAGACATGTCATGGGGAAGATTAGGTTTCTTATCACTAATCCTAAAGTATTCGAATAGATATTGATTCAAGAATAGTGTATCTGATGAATGCAATGCTTAGTGACATGATATAGCAGTTTCAACCTGAAGAGAGTAACATCATGAATGTTTGGTTGGAGGGAGTAATCCCCATTATTATACTAATGAAAAATTCTTAAAATTTAATGAAATTATTGACAATTCATGTACTGAATTATATCCCAGATGCACTAAATTGAGTAAATTTTGATTCATCATTGAATAGTTACACATAAATACCTTGAGTTAGTCGATGGAAACCATAATTTATATGTTGTTGGTATTTCCAAATAAGGTTATTCTTAATATAGATAAGATCTTGGAGTCATACTATAACACTAAAAAGTTGACAGAAAACCTTGGATTCACATATGATACCATTTATGTGTACCACAACAACTCTATGCCATTCATAAAATAGAATGGGTAGCTCAGTGATTATATTGTTTGTTTATCATATTGGTGGAAGGATATTGATATTAATCAAGGTAATTGGATTCTTATTGGTAGGGTGTCAAATCAAGGTAAACAGATCATTGCTAAGTAGATCTGTTACTTCTCATTGAAATCAAAGTTAAAGAGATTATTCATGTTAGATAAAATTACTAAAATGATGATTTATATTTCATAGATAAAATAAAGAGGTTGATAAGCTAACTCACTCATAATATTATTTGTAATGAAATGATTTTGATCAAAGACACTCATAATTTTCCCAATATATTCCTAATTCTCAACTAGGTTTGGCATTAGATAGTTTTAACCCATTCAAGTATATGGTTGGTGTGGAATATAGTATGTGGATAGTGGAGTTATTTATATAAAACCTTCCTTTATGTTTATGTATTTAGCAACCATTTTTGTTGTTTTCCACTTTTATTTATGAACTATGAGGTCCTAATGATAAAATAGATGTTTATATGAAACCCTTAATTAATGAACTATAAGAATATTTGGTAGATGGTGTAATGACTTTTCATTCTATTTATAATGAAATGTTTAAAATATTTATTTCTTTATTATATATAATTAATGAATCCCTAACATATTATAAATTATCATGTTAAAATGGTATGTGTGTAAAAGATATCATCTGGAATCTTTTATCACCAAGGGATTATTTTAGTGGATAAATGCATCAATTTTTATATTGAATATATTAAATAGGTTAGAAAACAATTAGATAAACCCTACAGGATTGATGAAGGTCCAATTAGAGAATGTAAAACGTTTGATATAGTTAATTTTATTAACTTGAAAATTAATTTTAAAATATTACTATGCTTGATAGCTTACTTAACACACAATACTGTGCTTTAAGTGAATTGTGATATACTATAGAATAATTATTATTCAGATGCGACCATTAGAACCTATACATTAAATTGGTGATATGAATATGAATAACGAAATTATTAAAAATATATATAAAGTTTTTATATAATTAAAATTTATTTATTAATTCATAATAAATATATACTCAATTTTTCAGTAATGGTGTTTTATGCTTCAAATGTATGTTTTCTTAAAAAATGGTTTTTATTGCATTTTGTGCATATAAATTATAGTTAATTTATACCATTTTTAGGAATATATTTTTTAGGGAATGAATATAATTTTTTAAATAATCATTTCAATATTATCTTAGGGTGGTTTTTTGGGTTTTTTTCTTAAAAAAATATATTGAATAATGAAGAATCCCAATTTTTGTAAACCTGTCATTTATTTTATTTAAATTATGTAATTTAAAAGCCTTATTCTATTTTGGATTTAGTTTAAAATTAAAATTATATCCATTTTATTTTACATAATCTAAATAATTTCATAGTAATCAATGTTATCTCTTATTTATTATAAGTTCATTTTTATGATTAAAAGAAAAATTTATAAAAACTATTTTTTATTACGTTTTAGGAATTTTTATTGAAAATTATTTATTCCACTTAGAGAATTTGAATCCTAAAATTGATTACATATTTGGGATGAGAAGTTTTAAATTTGGTAAATAGGACCTTTCTATTTTTTCATTATTAATAGTAACTATGGTAAATATTTGTCTCCTCGGTAAGGGTAAAATGGGTAAAATATGGTTAAAAATATGGGATAAGGCCTAAAAATCTCCCTAAATTTAACATCCTACCCCTTATCCATTGGAATAGAAATAGGAAGAGGTTCTATTAACATTAGTTGATATTACCCGGACACTAAAGTATGTCAATAAATGTTAAGGGTTAAACACAAAGTAACATGGAGGGAAAGATTTATCCTATATAGGCACAAACACAAACATGGAAAGAAAAATCGAAATAAATAAACCAAATACATCTCTAAAAATGATTCACGCACCAACCCAACCATAATAAATATGAAAATTACAACAATAAATGATGAAACAAATACCAACAATAGAGTAACATTAAAACATAGTAAAATTGAAAACTAAAACTCTAAAGAAATAAAATGCCATAGTGCCAAGGTGGAACCACTCCATACCATGACATGAACACTCCAAGCTCCACCTTCAGCAACCCAGTAAGTGACATCAAGGATCCCCACTAGTGAAATAATAAATCATTACCTTTCCCATATCATAGAAAACAACATATTCCCACACACCAAAGTTCATATTTAGGGGGTGAGTAATCATACCTAGTATGAATACCCTAAGGGACTTTTCCCACATACCACTAAGACTATAAATAGGTTTGAACACATGATTATAAAAAAGAAAGAAATAATATTAAAAGTAGATAAAATAGTGTTCACAATATAAAATATAATAGATGAATAGGTTTTCTAAAACAGTTTAACCAAACATATGTTCCCCTTACAAAATGGAGAAATAGTACATAAATTCCAATTTGGAATAAACATACATGTTCTCACTCACACACACACATGCATTCTAAATTACATCTCTATGATTACAAGCGATGACACATACTCTACTAATTAATTTTTTGGTGGAAATTCCTCCTTGTGTCGTTTTAGTTGACATCGAGCACTAAGTATATTATAACAAGGCCTCATAGAATGAAAATCATAAACACACACCAACCATGTGTCTTCCCAGTTGGCACACACAACCTAGTTATGCCAAGAACATGTGTCAAAACCATCTTTCATTTAGTAAAACCCTTTTAATAATTTTTTCAAAAACACTATCAGATATACCCACAACCCTGTTTCAAAGTACAACCAGTATCGATAGAGTTTAGTCAGGTTAAATCCATTAAAAAATAGAATATAGATATTTAAAAGAATCCTAAGAGCCTTTATATACTAATAAAAGTGGAAATTGGGAATAACCAACTACCTTATGTTCGTTGGCATGATATATATTAGATGGTTCCATAGACCTAACTACTTCCTTCAATTATTCTATAAAATCTAAAGACAAACTAACCAAAACCTCATTTTATCCCATAGATCCAGGTATAACAACACCAATCTATGGTTAAATTCAAGAAAAACTAAGGATATCCAAGATGATAATGAAGAAAAATGTCCTAACCCTTAATTTCCATGATCAAAATCTTAAATATTTTTTTGAATCATATTTCAGATGTTTAAGATCAAAAAATCAGATAAGGGAACCTAGAAATTGAGAGGAAAAGAATAGGAACCAAATAAGTATTTATAGGTTCATAGAGGATTAAAATAGGTTGGGTCTGATCAGATTCATAGCATGAAAAGGGATTTCACATCATAAATCTTTGATAGGTCCTCATATGCCTAAATTAAAATCACCTCAGCTTAAAATTTTGTAAACCCCTTAATTTCATGAATATATCTCACGTTGTAAACTGATTATTCTTATAAACCCATTCGTTTCATGAAAGTAACTCATAGCACCTGCCTTGAAAACATTCATGTTCTGAATAACCATTCACGATGTGAATTGTTCCTGTATCCATATTCTAAATTGCCTTCTATTTAACCCTCCAAAATCCTATATAAATTTATCAAAATGACTTAAAACATAAAATAAGAATCATAAAAGTATGGCGTACCTCAAATAGGGGGTGCTACATTCTCCCCACCATTGGGATTTTCATCCCTAGGAAGCTAGAGATCGATGGTTCCCCTAAACAGTTCAGGCCATTTCTCTAGAATTAACTTCTCATGTTCACATGTTTCCTCTTGAACATGACCATGATTCCATAAAACTCATACCAAAAAAATAGATCTCCCTCACAAGGTATTTTTCTGAATATCCATAATCTGAATTAGTTCATGGATAAAATTCACATCAGGATCAAGTGTAACATGATCTCAACTGATCACATGACTTGGATCCCACTGATTCTTATTCATTTGAGAAAAATGAAACACATTATGCATAGAATGGAATATCAATGATAAGGATAATGTATATGCAACATTTACAATCTATTCAAAAATCTCTAATAGTCCAACATAAAATGGAGATAACTTCCCTTGCTTTGCCAAGTTTCAATGACCAAGTCTTAGTGATACTTTCACGAAGGCATGGCCACCCACATTTAAAGATAATGGTTAGTGTTTGTGGTCTGCATATGATTTATGTTGTCTCTGATCAATATCCATATAATTCTAGAACATCGATATCTTCTCCACAGTCTCATGGACAAGACTCATTTCAATCAGTGAATTCTCTCTTTTATCTACCCAACATAGTGGAGAATGAAAAGTATGACTATATAATTCCTCAAATATAACCATATGGATCATCACCTAGTACTAGTTAAGAATTACCCCAAAGGAATATGATCTTTCCATGAGCTACCAAAGTTCATGACACAAGATCTGGGCATATCTTCCAATTTTTAAATTTTTTATTCTAATTTTCCATCCATCTAAGGATGATATGTCATGATCATATTCAACCAAGTTCTAAGACTCTATTAAAACGATCATTAGGATCAAGAAGTGAATCAAGGATCTCTGTTAGAAATGATTGATACTGGAACTCCATGAATCTTAACAAATTCTCAAATATATAACTTCGACAAATCTTATATCGTGTTTGGCACTCTGATTGGGAGAAAGTGATCAGAATTGGTGATTCAATCCAAAATCACCCAAAATGGAATAATTTTTTTGAAGTTTTTTCTATAGACTTGTGAAAAAATCTATGATAATAAGCCCCCGCTTCAATACAGGTATATGCATAGATTTTAGTATACCAGCAAGTCATTGATACTCAGCCTTTATCTACTGAAAAATTGGAAATTTCATAAAAAAATATACAATATTATGTTTCATACCAAACCACCATAAATGAACTTCCATCACCTTATAAATATTATCAATAACTGGATGAATGACCCATTTTTGAATAGTGATATAGTTAAATAATCTATTTCTAGTAAGACTAAGGGACCACAATCCATTTCTGAAAGAATTGTAAAGAGTTTGCATCCTCTATATATCCTCCAGAAGTCTTTTTTCCATTTAGGTTTGACTTAAGGGTGATGCGATAAGGATCAAATATTTAAGCCTCTTTTACAAAATTCATCATGTCAGGAACAATATTAACTATAAATAAAATTACATTCTCATTCTTTTCAGTACAATCCATATGCATTTTAATAACCACACTCATCAGCTATCATTGGTCACAATCTTCCCTAACCACTTTACTATATGATTTATAACTCAATGCATCTACCACATAATTCCCTTTATTGAGTGTGTATACCAAGTCAAAATCAAATAGGTGGAGATACTCTATCCATATGTATTTCCTCAAGTTCAAGTATCTTTTATAAAATATTTATTTCAAACTCATATGGTTAGTGAAAACTATTAACTTTTCTCTAAAGAGGTAATGTTACCATGTCTTTAAGGCATGGATAATTACAGCTAATTCTAGGTCATGCATAGGATAATTCTTCTCATTCCTTCACAACTACCTCAAACCATAGGCCACAACATGATCTCCCTGTATGAGAACACAACCAATACCAGATCTGAAAACATCACAATATATCATATAGGGTTGAACTAGTTCTATCAAGATTAGGATTATTGTCGAGGTGATAAGGGATTTAAGTTAAAGAAATAATTTTTGACTGTTATCATTCCATATGAATGCAATACTGTTTCTCTTAAAAGTAGTCATAGGAGAAGAAATCATTGAGAAATCTGAAACAAAGCGATGATAATATCCTACTAATCCTAGAAATATACATTTATCAAAAACATGATTAGGTTGATTCCAATAGATAACTGCTTCAATCTTCATTAGATCAATAGATATGACCTCCTCAAAAATTAAATTCCTAAGAAAATTGACTTCTTGTATCTAAAATCCACAATTGGAAAATTTGGCGCACAATCTGTGATAACAAAATGTTCCCAGTAAAATTCCTAAGTGCTCATTGTGGTCATTCCCTCTTCAAGAATAAACCAAAATATCATCAATTAATACCGCAAAAAAAGATTCAAGGAACATGTGGAATATGTAATTCATCAAGTAAATGATGACTATATGTACATTCATTAGACCAAAGGGAATTATGACATATTTATAATTTCCATATTGACTCTAGAATGTTTTCTTTGCAATACCTCTTTTCTGAATATGAGATGATGATATATTGATTGGATATCAATCTTAAAGAATCACTTAGCTCCCATTAATTGATCAAATAAATCAACTATCCAAGGAGGAGGGTACCAATTTTTAATCTAATCTGATTTAGTTTATCAACTCATAAATAGAGAGAATTTTCTATGATATTTATGAATAAAATTGATGCATCCCAAGTCAATGTACTAGGTCTGATGAATCCTTTACTCTACAACTCTTCAAGTAGTAACTTTAATTCCCAAACCTCTATTTGATCCATTCTATATGATTGGGGTAAAATGGGGATTGTTCTTGGGAGTGGATTGATAGAAAATTTTATTTTCCATTCTGGTGGTAACCCATATAAATCATTCGAAAATACATCTGGGTATTAATCCACTATAGCAGGAAGAGTCCTATTTCCAATTTCCTCTATATCACCTAAGGTCATTGCTTCTAACTTACCAGAGATGGTTTTATATACTGAGATTAAATTCCTTTATCTACTATAATTAATATCCAAATCCCCCTTGAATACATTATTAATTCCATTTAGGGATGTGAATGTCACTTACCAAGCATAAAAGTCAATATGGGCTTTGAATTCCACTATTCAGTCCATTCTAAAGATTAGATCAAAAACATTCGCCTATAGGACTATGAAATCTCATAGAAATGTAATTATTTCCATGACAATGGAACATATTGCGAACTTAAATCCTCTTAATTCCAACTATTCTAGGGGAGTATTCATACTCATGGTGTAGGAATCATTTCTACATATAAAATCAATTAATTAACCACAAAAGAAGAAAGAAAATAATGAAATATGCCAGTATCAAACAATACATTCATAAGATTTGTGTTTAGAATGATGTTACCTCACACTATTGAGGGACCTATTTTCTCAATTGATATATCCATCTCAACTCTATATAATTTCTGATCAACTTCCATATGAAGGTCATGTTTCTCTACTGAGGTGTTGACTAAACAACTGAATTTTTCCAGGAGTTGTCTTCGTTCACCTATATATGTAGATGAGAACTAGTCTAATGGAACTATTCCTTCCTAGAATAAAAATACTAAGGATGATTTGATCCTATTTCACCTACTGATTTTATAAGTCTATAATAATACTTCTTGATATGTAATTTATTACTGTGATGGTGGAAATTCTTTGGTGGTGCGGTACATTACTTCTTTTCATGAATAATCACACCACAATGAAAATAGTATTGTTCATTACTATAATGGGGTGGATAATAGACTAATTTATTATATTGATTCTTTATTCCATTTATACCTTGGGAGTAAACCTCCCTCTTTTTTTTGTTCCTCAATATGATATTTCCACTAGTACTTAGATGGACAAAGGTTTCCCCTACACTCAGATTTTCTGCCATGTCTCTCTCTCCAACAAGAACCACATTCACCATTTCTTTATAGTCAATAATAAAAAACGTTTCCACCTTTTAGAAAATATTAGGTTGGAGACCCATCTCAAGTATCTGTGTGTTTAGTCTTTTGCTAAAGCTACCTCTGATGAAAAGTGAACAAGGTGCATGAAATTAGAAACATATTTAGTCACCAATATGCTCCCTTTTTCAAGTTAAAATATATATTCCATTATATATATTTATAGAGTTTCCAGAAAGACGTTTTTATTCAATAATTTCATAAATACTTTCCAACTGAGGTCTCAATCCAACTTATATTGAATGAATAAATTCCACCATGTTGGCACTAAGTCCTTAAGTGTATAGGTTACTAGCTTGACCTTTATTTCATCTAGAGTTCCCATGAAGTCAAAAAACTTGGTCAGCCTACAAAACCATACCTCTACTTTCTTAGGTCCAAAATCACCATGAAACATCAGCGTATTTTTATTTAAAAAGTTTTTTGATTGATTCACCTGATGAGGTTCCTCAGTCCTAGGTCCCTTGTCAACGGCATGAAAAGTTTTCACAATGCTCCAAACCAAATCCTATTTCACATGTTGTTCAAGTGAAACCATGTTCTCATCTTCTCTATCTCATTGGTTACTTATTCTTCCTATCAGTGTCATTTTCATTCCACAAACCATTTTAGAAATCAATAATTTCTCACTTTTTAGAGTTTTTCTTTTCATGGTTATATTTTATATATCAACAAAAAAACAAAATATCACCAAATAAAAACTAAACAATAATTTGATAAGGAATTACTAGTGGGAAGTCTATTTACTAATGCATGATACCAAGAACTCGTTATCTAAACCCACAATAATGAGGTGAATACCCACATATAATTTATTAACACTTTTTCTTTACTTGAACTGCCCTTGAAACTTTAAGTTCAGTATAAAAAATTTTGATGCGTATTGTTATAATATATATTTTAAGTCCCTACATGTCTTATCTCCTTTATAGAATCCTAACTTGAAGTTATGACCAAACTAATACCATTTGTAACATCCCACCCCTCACCCACTGTCTAGGAAAGAGGTAGAGGTAAAAATGACCGTATGAGACATTACTTAGGCACTAGAGGCTGATAATAAATGCCAAGGGTTTAACATAAATATATAATGGGGAATTGTTATACCAATATAATCATCAAAATAAACATGAAAATATAAAAAATAAACTGAATACATTTCTAAAATGATGCATTAACCAATACAACCATAATAAATATGAAAAATCCGATAATAAATGATTAAACAAATAGAAAAATCAGTGTAATAGAAGAATGGAGTGAAATAGAAAACTAAAACTCCAAATTAGTAAAATACCCTATCATTGAGGTGTAAACACTTTAGACCATGACAAGAACAGTCCAAGGTCTACCTATGGAAACCTAGACAATGACATCAAGGAGCCCCACTAGTGAAGTAAGAAACTAGGCCCTTTACTATATCAATGAAAACAACATCTTCATATGCAACAAAGTGAATATGTAGGGGTGAGTAATCATACCTAGTAGGAAACCCCCAAGCAACTCTTCCCACATACCACTAAGGCCAGAAATATTTTATCCTATAGTAATATAAAATAGGTAGGAAGAATATCAAAAGTAGATAAAATAATTTTTATAATATAAAATATAATAGATGAATAGGTTTTATAAAATAGTTTAATAAAAGATAATTTCCCCTTTTAGGATAAAAAATTTTACATAAATTCCAATTTTTAATAAACATCCATGTTCTCATACACACCCATGTATTCCAAATGGAATCCCTATTCTCGTGAGTTGTGATATGCCCTCCACCATGCCATCGCTTGGTGGAAATTCCTTCTTATCCATTTCTAGTTAGTACCGAGCACCACGTATATTCCAAAAAAGACTCATACAATTAAAATCATGAACACGTACTAATAATGTTCCTTTTTAGTAGGCACCCACAAACCAATTATTCCAACAACAAGTTTCAAAACCATATTCCATTTAAGAAAACCTTTATAATTTATTTTTTTAACACATTAAGGGTGACACCCACAGGCTTGTTTCAAAGGAAAACTAGTAAGATGATCATCGGTAGAGTTTTATTACGGAAAAACATTGAAAAATAAAATAGGAATCTTTAAAAGAAACCTAAGATCCTCCATGTTCTAATAAAATTTTAAAGAGGTAAAAAACACATACCTATGTTTTTTTGGAATGATAGATCTTAGATTATTCCAAATATCTGACCTCTTCCTTCTATTATTCAATCAAATCCAAATACAACCTGATCAAACCTCATCTAATCCCATAGATCTAGGTATAACAACGCCAATCTATAGTTATATTCAAAAAAACATAAGGATATCCAATATGAGAATGAATAAGAAGGTCCTGACCTTTTATTTCCATGATCAAACACTCAAAAATTCATTGCAATTAGAGTCCATATGTTAAAGATCACAAAAAATCTCATAAGGGAACTCTATAAGTTGAGAGGGAGAGAATTAGAACCAAATAAGGATTTAAAAGTGCATAAAGGATTAAAACAGGTTGGGCCTGACCAGATTCATGAAATAAAAATAGATTTCACCTCAAGAATCTTTGAGAGGTCTCATACACTAAAAATCACATCGCCTTAGTTTAAAATTCCAAAAACCCTTTCACATCATGAATATATCTCACACTATGAGCTGGTTTTTCCCAAAAACTAATTCAAACCTTGAAAGTAACTCATGTAAACTTACTGGAAAACATTCACATTATTAATAACCATTTATTAATTGAATTGTTTTGTATCCATATTTTATATTATATTCTCTTTAACCCAAACTCCTCCATCAATTTATCCCAACAACTCCAAATATAAAATAAGAAGCATAAAATCGTGACGTACCTCAAACTAGGGGTGTTACACTAAAAATTTCCTTTATTATATTGGACTATTATAGTTCAAACATACTCATCCAATATTAAAATTTATGGAAACATCATTTCATTTTTCTTTTATATAGAAATATATATTATTTTAATTAAATAATAAATACAAAATTTCACTTTCTTTCATTTAATAAATTAAATATTTTTTTTATAAGGATAAAAATAAGTTAGGTTTAGTTAAAAAAAATATTTTGAATATAAATAAATTATTTTTATGTTTTTAATTTATTTATAATTTTTATTGATGGTATAATTACATAGAATGCTTATGAAACACTGATATAGTGCTTAGGAAAGAAGTATAAAAGTCAATGTAAATGATTTGAAAAACATAAAAAGTAGTATATTTTGGATGAATTACGGTATTACATGAATTTAATAGGTAATTATAAAGTATTGGTATTGTTAAATATGTTTATATTCAAATTTCATTACTGTCGTGATGTCTTTAAAGTCAAATTAAATAAATAATCTCAAAAATGATTTTAATGATATTTTATGATATTTTATTAAATGATATAAAAATAAAAAATATATTAAAATAGGACAAGTGGGATGCGAAACGATCTAAAACTTCATCCATGGACCATTTTTATCCAATTTTCACCATATAAGAAAGTTTATAACCCTTAAATTCTAAAAAAATTGTTACCATGGTTAAGGTTAAAAAGGGTTAATGTGAGGGTTAAACCAAAAGATAATGTTTAAAATATAACATAATTCTATCTAAATTTTATTTCCTGAAGTAATTTAAGACTTATAATGTCATAAATTATAAATTATATCCATTTGGATCCTCTTCCTATGATTATGATATATATTATATTTAAATCTTTTAAGTAATTCTATGTGTGTGTTTCCCTCACTTATAAAAGGGAACCTCCTCTTATACTTAATTCAAAAAAATTGAGCACTCTTGATTATCAAATACCTACCCAAATACCTTATTAGATTCCTTCCCTTAATTTTAGAGCTTCTTTTATTCCCCTAATACCATCCTATGAAGTATTAATTTGTAATCTATATGAGGTCTTTCAAAGTAGAGGTAATCGCCTTACCCAAGTCTTTTAAAGTTCATCCCTTATTATACTTACAATAAATATATTTCAACCATCCTAAAATGATTAATAAAATACCATAAATATAATGATATGTTTTTATTATTAAGTTACAGCCATTTTTCATTTTCTTTCCATCAAATATGAAATGAAAGTATCACCAATGCATAAGTGTGAACTATTGCCTCCACGTAGCGATATGATTCATTTTCCATGACCATATTTCATGGTTGGTTATTATGATGGATTTAATGTTTATATATGTTATTTTTGAAATAATTATTATTCAATAATTATAATATATTATCCACATTCATACCATCCCATCCATTAGAAAATGATAATATCGCTCGCGCATATGTGAGGACTACCACCTCCACGAAGTGGTGTGATTTGTTTTTCATTTCCTCTTTATATAGTTGGTAGTAATGATATATTTAACAAATATATATGATATTTATGATATAATAATGATTATATAAAGGTAAATTATTATTTATCTTTCTTTAATTCTATCCATCAAAAAGTTTAAACATCACTCATGTGTACGTATGGATTGCCCTCTCCACAAAGTAAGTAATTAATTTTTTATCACCACTTTATATGAATAGTCATAAAAGTGTATATAATGATTAAATATTATAATTATTAAATTATTAAAATTATAGATAATATGGAAACATGATCAATTTACAAAAATATAAACTTATAAATTGAAACATGCATTAAAAATAAAACATTTATTCCATGAAATAGTGATTTTAATAAATAATTTTTAATAAACTAGTGATAATATGTTATAAGTAAATAATATATGGTATTATATGTATTAATATGGTTATTTTATGGATGTATAATAAATTTATATTTACTATAAAGGATATTTTAACCCATAAAAAGCAATATGAGACTTGAGGTAAGGGGTTTCTTAACTCAATTTCCTTTCACTAGGTCATAACACTTATTAATTAACTTTGTTATTCCATTATTATGCATGACTTGATATCCATATTTTTTTTATGATGTATTCAAAAAAAATGATTTACATATGTTTACATAATTACTTAATGGATTAATTTTATCTTCACATTTTATGATCTTTGCAAGGTATTATTTTTGTCTCAATCTCATTTTCTTGAGACATGATTCATGTCATGCACCGTGATTTATTTATATGGTATACTTACTATGCTTTGAATTAATTTTGACATATTAATTCATGTAAATCAATTGATTCATAGATCCATATTATATTCCTTATTTCAAATACATTTTATTTAAATGTTACCAAATCTATAAAGGATTTATGTTAAAATTTCATTTCTTTTCAAGATTGTTTATATTCAAGGTTCCTCTCAGTGAAATTGTATGATATTAATTTATTAAACCAAATATTTATTATTAAAATCTATTTATTTATAAGTTTTAGATGATTTAATTTCATTTTATTCTCTTTGGTACTTAAGATGATCAAAAAAATTTGAAGAAAAAATTATCTTATTTCTCTTTTTGGTCAGGGATATTTTCTCTTCCATATCCATGATCTTTAAAATATTTTCAAGAATATTATTTTTTATGAGTAAATTATTATTTAAATTAATTTTTAACTATATTTTACTTAATTTACAATGTTTTGAAAGGAATATGTTTTCTTTTTCAAAACATAGTACTTTTTGGTTTTTAATTTAAGTGTGAAAGGAACCTTTTTTTAACATTTACCAAATGAATGGATTTTTTCAATACCATAACTATTCATTTATTTGAAGTTTAATTTACAAGTTTCCATGGTTATTTTCAAATAAATTTTTTTCCCAGTTTTTTTTATTTTTTATTTAAAACATTATCAAAATAAAAGTATATTTTACTTTTTTAAAATAAATATCTTAATGTTATTTTAAATATATTTTTTAAATGTTGAAATATCCTTTACTATTTTTATATACTCCAATGGGTATGTGTTATAATTATAAGATCCTTATTCATTCTATGTATGACCTATTATTTTGTTAAATAGATTATCATTTAACCCATTTCTTTTTCACTGGTTAGTGAAGCTAAAAAGGAATGATGATTTTTTTCATGAGTGTTGTATTGAAAATTGAAATCTTATAAATGTTTTGTTAATTATATGGTACTTGTAAATATGTATAGATGGTTGGTGGTTGTTTATATTATAATTCAAATATGGGTGGTTACATTATAAACCACATATGGGTTGGTTTTTTAAATCCTTATAATGCATTGGGTAATACAATATAGATATCACATGAGATAATGATGATAAAAATTGACATGATTACGAATAATTATGTTCTCATTTTTTTGAATGGGTATTATTTATTATAGAAATTATCACAAGATTATGTATGTACATTATTTTCAATAGTTATGTTCATATTTTGATATGTGAGTATGATTTTTTTTATCTATGCTCACAATATTTTGTGTGGACATGGTTGTGAATGGTTATGTTCACATTTGGGTGTGTGAGTATGATTTATTATAGATATGCTTACAATATTACACATAGACATGTCTGAAAATAGATATTTTCAAAATATTATGATTTCCAATGTATATAATTCCACATGTCTATGTTATGACCCTTTAATGATAATTACTACTTTGACACCCTTATTAATCATGCTTCCAAGTATGACTTTATTTTGGAGTTTATGATCTAAGATATTCTATGTATGAATCTTTTTCATTGAGAACATGAACTTGAATATTTTATCATACCCTTATGATTATATTATGTTATCTTATGATTTATATCTCCTATGTTTACCCTTACTGAGCATCCAATCTCACTATTTATTATGTTTTCCTTTCCTTGGGACACCAAGAAGGGATCCATGAATGATTTCGTGGATAAACTAGAATAAATAATAAAGTTATCAAAAGAATTTTATGTTGTATTTAATGTTTTAAAATGTAATTTTAGAATCATTTATTTATCTAGTTTCATGTGACTTCTAAACTATTCAATCCTTTAGGATGTGATCTCTTGTATCTTGTATCAATATAGTAAGATAACCACTAGCTCCGGGACACTAGATTCGGGGTGTTACAGTTGGTATGATCATAGAATTATTAATATGACCCTTGGGAACTAAATTTAGGAAAACATAGATTAGATAACATAACCCTATGATATATTATAGGGATAATGCCAAGTATAGAGTTATATAATAATGATTTAGTAAAGTAGATATTGTGTGGTTTTTCTAGATAATAAATCCATGTCTGGATACTGGAAAGTGGATGCAGTTGTGAAATAGATGCACCTTGGGGTAACAACTATAAAAGGGGAATATTGGATATTAACTAGATCATCACTAGTAAACAATGAGTGGTCCAAAGACTGCACACCTGGCTAGACACTCAGGGGTATATGCTTGGGTTAATCCACATTTTCTTTATGAACCATTATAATTAATGATAGGATAAAACCTATAACAAGATATGTTATTCCAAATTGGTATGGGATAAACATAAAGTTTCAAGGGTTTCTAATTCTAAGGTTGATCATAAGTTTAAAAAAATAGATACCCCTTTTTGGTTTTATATGATGGTAGTTTAATATTATTAACATTATTTTGGGATATATTTATAGTAATATATCCCTTTGGTTTAGTATATGTTTTAGTAAAAAGGTTATTTGAGGAAGAATTATTTTATATTTTTTGGATATTAGTTAAAATTTATTGACAACATTTAGGTTTAATATGATCTTTTAGGTTAATATGGTTAATTGGGATAAATTGGTAATCGTATTTTGGGAACATTATATGATTATGGTAAACATGATTTGATGAATGACGATTGAGTTAATTTATGGAAATATGTATGATTTTGCTGTGGTTTTATGATGATTCGTGACATTTTGGGAAATTATTATCATGTTTTAAGAGAATATATAATCATGGTATTCATGTGTTTGGTATATGAAATTATGAGCTACTTTATATTGATAAGGGATAAATATTAAAGTTAGTCTTGGAAACAATATGTGCACAAATATTTCAAATTTTTGGATTCTAAATTTGGTCTGTAATATTTTGTAGGAGTCTTAGGATAACTATTTATGGAATGGTTTAAGTTTGACTTTGGGTTTTATTGCTAAGGTTTTAGATATTAATGTATTATTTCATTAGATGAATATTTATCCATATTGGATAACTCCATTTTGGTTTTGGTAAATATCTAGAGATAGAAGGAATGACTTTTCATTCTTTTATGGATCTTATAATCCATTTAAAGTTAATTTAGTTATTTAGGAAAGAAAATTTTCATCTTGAATATTCATTTATTGAATTAATATATGAGATAGAATTGGAAATCAATCAAAGCACAACTGAATGATGAAATTTTTATTATGAAATGTAAAGAATTCAAGTATGCATATTTTATCGGGTTTTTTATCTTGGTAGTAAAATAATCTCAAAAATTTAAGGAATGTAACTTGAAATAAAAAAATATCATTTAACCTTCATTTATGATGAATTTTTGGTCTTCATTATCCCTTGCTAATTTATGGTTTTTTGGTTATTAGCTTTCTTATGATCATATTCTCTATCACTGTCTATTATTCCTAGAAATTTCTTTTCTTGCTCCAAGTCCATATTTTTACTTCCTAGTAATTTTATCCTTATATAGGAACCTGATTATGTGTTATTTTGGGTAACCTTTATGTTTCCCTATTCCCCTTTGTAAAGGATGTTTTATTATCCCTTTATATGATGTCGGTTTTCAATGAATGTATTTTAAAATATTGAAGCTTTGATTACTAAGATAAAAATTGTGAGGATGAAATTTCCTTAAGGGGGGAGAATGTATCACCCAGAGAATTTAGCTTAAAATAATATTATTCTTGATAGCTTTCTTAATACACAATGTTGAGCTTTAAGAAAACTATGATGTACTATAAAATTATTATTATTTAAATGCGACCATTATAACCTAGCTGTTAAATTGGAAATATGAATATAAATAACCACATTATGAAAAATATGTATACGATTTTTATATAATTAAAATATATTTATTAATGAATAATAAATATGTACTTAATTTTTAGTAAAGTCATTTTATACTTCAAAAATATGTTTTCTTCAAAAATGGTTTTTATTTCTTTCTGTGAATAGAAATTATAATTAATTTCTACCAATTTTAGTAATTTTATTTGAGGTAATTGATATCATTTTTAAAAGAATCATTTCAATATTATCTTAGAGTTATTTTTTGAGATTTTTTAAAGATATTTAATTTCAATGAATATTGAAAAATGAATATTTTTTGTAAAAATTCCATTTTTTATTTAAATAAGTAATTTAAAAGTAATATTGTATTTGTATTTTCTTTTAAAGTGATATAATATACATTTATTAAAAATAATATATATAATTCTATAGTAATCAATATTATATTATATTTTAGTATCAGTTCATTTTTATGCTTAAAAACACAATTTTATAAAAACTATTTTTCATTAAATTTTAGAAATTTATATTAAATTTTATTGGTAAAACTTATAGAAATTGAATCCTAGAAAAAATATATATATTTTTAATCGTGATGTTGAAATTTGGTAAATAGGACCTTTTATTTTTATTTATTATGAATAGTAATCATGGTAAATATTTATCACCCTGATGAGGGTAAAATGATTAAAATTATGAGATAAGACATAAAAATTTCTTTAACACTTTTATTAATGTAATATCCCGTAATTTCTATGTAATTTTTTTTAAATTATATGGAATTATTTTGAGACCAGGCGCTAAGACAGCACGTGATTCTGAGGCTCGAGCTGCCCGGAATGTAATTTTAAACATTTCTTTAGTTCACTTAAGTAAATGTGAAAGTGGGTTTTTATAACTTTTGAACCGGTGCTCGAATAAAAAATATGAGGGCATCATTGAACTTGGAATGTCGGGATTCACCTAGAAAAGAATTAACTTCGACTAGCAAGGGTCAGATGGAAAAGTTAATTTTTGGACTTTTATGAAAATAATAAATAACTTAGAAAAAGTTATTTTATTTTCTTTTGTACTTTTGAGTGGCGGATGGATGTGCTATGGTGCGGCTACGAGGTGATGATAAGGCACATTAAATGAAGATTGTTAATGGCTTGTTGTGCAAGCGTAATGATGCAATGTCGCAGCATAACAGAAATGTTGTGATGTGTTTCTTTTTATTAAACTAACGTGTTTGAGTGTTCAGAATTAAACCCTAGTGATTCTCTGATGAACCTATAGTGGAATTACTCTCCAATGAAAAACAACTAAATCCAGAGAAACCCTCTCCAATGAAAAATGTTGGAGGATCAGGGCACGGTAAAAAATCTTGTATAGAATGATATAGGATCTCGGAATTGACGAACGGTGAAGAATGATAGCAAATCACGGGTCGACGACAACTTG
This sequence comes from Viscum album, assembly GCA_963277665.1. Taxonomy (NCBI): domain Eukaryota; kingdom Viridiplantae; phylum Streptophyta; class Magnoliopsida; order Santalales; family Viscaceae; genus Viscum; species Viscum album. The sequence continues at coordinate 1,316,776,013 of OY728136.1, read as the reverse complement.
GATCATCATTCATCGCCTATGATAGATATGAATCCAGGTAGGGATTATTGTGTGATTTAATTACCCGTTCTTCATTCTAAAACAAAAAACGATATCAACCCATGAACATATTGATCTGTGGATCGGGTATTCTTGTCGGAGGGTGCTTTCCTTGGGGTTTCGCATGGTGATTGTTGATATCTTGATAGAACTATGGTCCTGAACCTCCCATGTTTCAAAATTCTAATGCAGAGGGAACAAACTGACATGAACAAGGCCTATACCCCTCCTCCTTGTGCAGTCTTCATGGACGAATTCTCAAAATGGTGGCAAGACATGTTCGAGGTCGTCGTAGTGTAGGTGGCAGCCCTACGATCTCATAGGCACAAACAATCAAGAAACGGACTGACCGAAGTAACTCCAGTGGCCCGTAGAATAACCACTGCCACACCGGCACTGGCACCAGCTGTAGGTAGAGAGATAAGGTGCACCACGACGGTAGAGGTCCATGGCCATCCCACCGCGGTGGCGTGGAGACGCACCGCCGATAGGTGCCACATGGAGGGGGCAGCCCACATCTGGGCCGCTCAGACGCGCCAGAGGCACACAGTCTATCGACTGCGTGCAGGGGATAATGATTGATCGCCTACCAGCCATGCTGGATGAAATGGACGTAGCAGAGTCACGTCCTTCTAGACCGAGTGAGTCCACTACACGGACCGGTCACAGGGGGAGGCGGTGCCAGCTAGTGTCGCTGGGTGATAAACCGGACGTAGCTAATATGCATCCGGGCTGGAGAAGTCGGACTGCCTTAGCGGGCCAGGTTGATGTGGGTGGGTTGTGTCCCACCATGTGGGCAAAGCCGAACCCAGTTGGGTCGCGCCCAGGTTAGGCCGGTCCCGGATCCAACCGACCTTCATTTCACTGAAATGCTTATGACTAACAGACCGGGCATCTGATTGACACATCGTCTATGGAATGAGGACTCTTGAGACGAGTCAGTACTTTTAAGATACTCTACATGAGTTTTGGAGGAGGCTGGAATATGGCTGGGTTTGATCGGACTCGAATCCAACCGGGCCCTTTTTGAGGTATGACTGATGTCTTGAGGAGAATATCCTCCCAGAATCAGGCATGCTAAGTGCGAGAATCTAGTGGCTAGTTGTGAGATGAAGAATGAGAGAGACCCTCCGTGGATCAGCATGAGAGAGACCCTCTGTGGATCAGCATGAGAGAGACCCTTCGTGTATCAGCAGTGGAGCGACCCTCTGTGGATCAGCATGAGAGTGACCCTTCATGGATCAGCAGTAGAGAGACCCTCTATGGATCAGCATGAGAGTGACCCTTCATGGATCAACAATAGAGCGACCCTTTTTGGATCAATAGTAGAGTAACCCTTCTTGAATCAGTAGTAGAGCCTCTCAACATAATAAGATGATATATCTTTAAGACTACTCATATTTACTTTTGTACTTAAGTTATACCTTGTGTGAGTTGTCTTTTACTTTGTGCTATGTATTTGAGATCTTGTTTTGTGGTGTTTCCTTTGTGGTATTTCCTTTGTGGTATTTTTTCCTTGTGGATTTCTGAGAGACCTTTAGGGGTCTTGGGGTCCCTACTGGGTTGTTATACTCACCCCTAAACAGGCTTCACCCACACCTGTTATGTCTTTTAAAAATGAATGATGCTATGATGTAGAACTCGGTGCTCTGGGACACGGTGGAGCTCAGTGAGGCAGGATAATATGGGTCATACTTCTACAACTTCAGCCTTTACTACCACTACCCTATAGATAGAGACTTCAGGGTAGAATTTGATAGTATTATTTAATTTTTGGGTTCTTGGGCGTGTATTCTATACCCTTTACTTTAATTTTACACCTATTACTCTCAGTGGTGGTACTTTGTGGTGGTTTTACTTTTTTCCTTTGTGGTTTTCTTTGTGTAGTATGCCATGTCTTTGTGTGTACATGTTTAAAGGAAATGCCTTCCATTTTTGGGATATGTCTTTCCGGTGCTAGTCATCAGCCCCTGGACTATGGAAGGAGGGCTTGGGGTAGTCACGGCACGGGGCCCGAGGGATGGGTTGTGACAAAGTGGTATCAGAGGGCGGTCAGTTCTACCAGAAGAACTAAGATTCTGTATTTTCTATGGGGGGAATAGTGTTAAGTCTCTTGAGTTCGGATTTCAGTTTAGGGAGTCCAGTGTTGGTGTGGTGGTTGATGTATCCATACACCAGGACCCTGAATTCTATTTTCTAGCTCAGTACATAAAAAAAAGGGTTTCATGTGTTTTGGAAATGTTTTTATCTTGATCTTTTTTGAGTAATCTCACCAGGTATAACTTATTGACTGTGGCGCATCTGTTTCCCTACAAGATTCCTCCACGAAGACATCTAGCCAGGATTCCAGTGATGGATCATGACAATGGCCCATAGAGTGATGAGGTGTCAGTGTAGGGACCACTTATAGCAATAGCACTTTCGGGTGGTGTACCAGCACCACCACCACCTGTAGAGAAGTAGTTGCTACCAGCACCACTAGAGGATAGTGCACGCTGACTGACCACATTGCAAAAGTTCCAAAGATAGAGGCCTCTAAGGTTTCAAGGTGAGACAGATCCCTAGGAAGCTAAGTATTGGCTAGAGGAAGTTATGTGGGTTTTCTACCTAGTAGAGACACCTATAGACCATATGGTGGTCCTATCCGCTAGCCTTTTTCAGGGCACGGTAGGGAGATGGTGTATCTTGATGCTCCAGACACATGATGAGGTGATACTTTCCTGGTTGTACTTCGATAGCCTCTTTAGGGTGAAGTTCGTACCAGCAATACTACGCTCAGTGCGTATTCAAGAACTACTGCACCTATAGTAGGGAAGCTTGATTGTGGCCCAGTACTCGGTGAGGTTTACTGAGCACTCTCGCTACTCCACCGACATGGTACAAGACCCTTTATTTAGGCTTTAGACCTTTGAGCAGGGACTCTAACAGAAGATCAGGGCATCGATGATTTTTCTCAACATCCCGATGTAGGTTGGATTGCTAGAGTGTGCTCTACTGGTGGAGATATTCCTAGATAAGCAGACACTAATGGTGAGAGCCACCACCAAACAACAAGTGGCTAAGTCATATGCAGAAAGAAGTAGGCAGATGATGCAGAGGCCCAAATGGGCCATACCTTCTGGAGGACGACCCCAGGATATACAGGTTCGGAGGTGCGGGGCTCGTGAGGCAGAGGAGGTCAGCTTAGGTCTAGAGTTTTTTACTCATGCAGTGGGTAGGGACACATTTCTTGTGACTGCCCAAACTGACACACAGACGATCAGAATACAGTTGAGGGACTTATAATGAATAGGTAGAGGTTTTAGCGAGGAGGTCCGTAGGGTGGTGGACATGAAAGGGGAGAAGGATAAGTGGTAGGTGGTGGATGACGGTTTGAGGTACTACCACCACCACCACCAGGTGGTCCACCATAGGCTCAGGGAGTCAGCAGATATGGGTGATCTCAGCTTCAAGTAGTGGAGGCCTATGACCACGATGCTCTAGAGATGATTAGAGGTAGGATCTGTGTCCTCTCCGCCTTAGATTCATTTCTTATAGACACAGGTTTCAGTTAATTTTTCCTTTCCATGGACCTTGTTTGAGGATCGTAGATTCTTTTGGAGTTGTTGTCTCGATCCATATAATTAAATATTCCAATGGGAGGGGATTTGACGATTAAACACTAGTGTTATTAGTGTAAGCTTACTCTAGGAGATGAGATCTTCGTCTGGGATCTCCTAGTAGCAGCGTCGAGGCCTTATGATGTCATCTTTGGTATAGACTAATTATCTACATTCCATGATCAGATCGACTATTTTAGGTACAAAGTAAGGTGTGTCCATGAGGATGGGACTAGGTTTTCCTTCACTGGTGATAAGGGAACATTTGTAGCACATGATGGACATTTTTGGAGAAGGGTGCAGCCGATCACTCACCAGTTGGCTAGCCTCACCCTCAGTGCGGTGGACAAGAAGAGTCTGAGCTTTCCTACAGTGGTGGAAGAGTATGTGGACATATTTCCAGAAGAAGTCCTAGGAATACCTTCTCGCATATAGGTATACTTCTGCATTGACTTGTACCCAGGGACAGCACCGATATCTACACCTACATATCATATGGCTCTCGCAGAGCTTCGGGAGCTGAGAGTTCTATTGGATGACTTACAGAGGAAGGGGTTTGTAAGACCTAGTGTTTTTCATGGGAAGCCATGGTATTGTTTTCAAAGAAGGCATAAGGGATCTTGAGACTATGTGTAGATTTTCAGCACATGAACTAGGTTATTGTGAAGAATAAGTATCCACTACCAAGGATTGATTACCTCTTAGATCAGCTGAAGGGAGTGAGGTGGTTCTTGAAGATCAATTGATAGAGAAAAATATTATAAATTAATTTATTTTTAATATAATTTTTTTAAATCCCACCAAAATGTTACCTTAGGATAAATTGCTGCATTTTATGATATTGGTGATATTTTGATCTTAATAGTAAAAATGGACCATTTCATATCTTTAACTATTTTAAATTATTTCTGTATTTTGGCCATAACATTTTCTACACTAATATAAATTGAAAAATTCTTTCTTTTAGAGATTCTACATATCCATTTCTTCATTTCATACATCCTTACCAAAATATGAATTGACCATATAAAATTTCAAAACAATCTTCCAAGTTAGACCACAAAAACTATTTATAGATCTTCTGAGTTTTGACGTGGGGTCCATAACTCATTCATGGTAGTCCCAATTTCTGTTCAATTTGGTGGATAGATGCCCAAGACGTTTTGGAATATCTTTCATGAAGGCTAGGCCATGTGAATTGGTTGTTTGAATGGTTATTAAATAATTAAAATCTGTAGGTTTGTGATTTGGATAGTCTAATTGGATAGAATAAATTGTTAGAGTAAAATAGGAATAACTATCGGAATAATTGTCAAAATACGATGATATTTTGAGGGGAAACTCCCAAGATAATTATGAACATCATTAATATAACACCCCAGGTAAATAAAGAATATGAAATTTTCATATTTATCCATATTTGTGAATAAAATATTAATATTACTTTAAACGGAATGCTATGATCAATGGCATACCCAATACACAACAATGAGTTTCTTTGAAATCTTATGTTGCACTCTAATAATAAAATAATATTATTTTAAATGGTAGTTAACGCCTAGTCGTTGTAATGGCGTCAATGAACGGAACTAACTAAAAAATGATTATATATGTTTGTCAAATATTTTTACATTTATCCAATAAATTTTAGAGGCTTAAAATCTAAATGAATCCAATTTTAAGAATAAATACTCTAATATTTTTAAAAGATTGTTTTACCGCCTTTTGATGGCGAACCTTTTTTAAATCTAAATTTTGAAATTTTTATAAGAACTATTTGTCAAAATAAACTTATTATTTATGATTGGGATATTAAAATTTACTTTTGTTAAATTTTTGGTATGTTTCTGACAATGTTCATTCTTTTTAATGAATAGTGAAAAATATTGCATTTTACATCAAAACTTCTTTTTCATCTAATTTAAATATATGGTTAGATTATCTTTTTAATTGGTTTTAAAGTTTCATTAGAATATATTTTTATAATTTAATTCAATTGTTTTCATTATAATTAATTTCACTATGAAAATGGACATAAACAAGTGCCAAACTTTTCATAGATATTGCTTCCAAAAAACCCGCTATTTGTTTTGACAGCGGGAATTGACTATATGATTTATTAATGAAAATTATATGTTTTGAATTTGGTAAAATGGAAATAATTTCTGAATTTGTAATATCAAATATATCTTAGGGTTAATTTTTGGTATTTTTCTAATAATGCTTTTTTTAATGAATAGTGAAAAATACAGTTTTTAATTCAAAACTGTCTTTTCATCCAATTTATTTATATATTTAGATTTTCTTTTTAATTGTTTTTAAAGTATAATTGAATTATTTTTTTATATCTTAATACAATTTTATTAATTTTAAGTAATTTCACTTTTCAATTGGATGTAAAAACAAGTCAATCTTTTGATAAATTTTACTTCTTAAAAACTCGTCTTTTGTTTTGACAACAGGATTTACTTTTAAATTAATTACTAAAATTTATGTGTTTTTAATTTGATAAAATGGATTCCATATTTTGAATTATAAGTTCCAAATTATTTAATTAATAATCTTTTGTTTTTGGACATTATGAATAGAAACGACGGTAATTATCTTTAATTATCGTGTTTAATTAGTAATCGGGTAATTAAGGGTGAGAAAATAATATCATAAAAATATAAAATTACCCCAACATGTGTCATAATGCTATTGGTGGTGTCATGGCCGACCATGGGATTCCTTGTCCCAACCTTGGGACCCCATGGATTCACTTTAGTGTGATAGTGACCTTTTATCATTTTTTTTAAAGAAAGGAAAATGTAACCAAAGTATGTAACATCTAAGTAAAATAATTTTAATTTTGTCTACATAAATGATATCTTAGACTATAAATAGCCATTTGAAACCTAAAACGATTTCCTAAATCATGATATTTGTTTTATAATTTTTATACATTAAATAAATTAATTTATTTATGACACCGTGATGATGTAGTGATTACCTCATAAATGAACGATTTAAATAAAATGAGAAGATAGGGTCAAATATAAGTCTTAAACTTGTGAAAAACCTATTGTATGGGTATATTTAGAAACCTTATCACCTTATACACGAAATATATCCTTTTGGGACCTTTAAAATCCGAAAAGAGTTTTATAATATAGTAATAGTTTATAACTTTTCAAGAGTTCCCCTCCTCTTCTCTTATAAAAGGCCCCCACCTATACCACCTTACCCACACCTATAAAGCCTTTGGCTTGGCCAAACCCTGCCCATTTTATCTATAAACATCTCTATATTCATCATTAAAGCCTAACCTTTGGAAGAATGCTCTTCAAGAAACCCTTTTGGTTCAAACCAAGAGGAGTTACCTGATTTAAAGGTAATGTCTTCACTTGTGTTCTTTTTTTTTATTTTGCTTCTCCAAACCCCTAAACTCTTTATATTCCTTTATTTTGTTACAAAACTAGTATCGTAAATATAATAGGATGTTTTTATGTGAAGTATTTGATCTACACTTACACACACCTCCGTCTAATGGTTAAAGAACATACTGTTTCTGTGGATGGCGAATTACTGCCTCACGAAACGATGATTGTTCAATATTCTCTTAAAACCTTTCATGGTGGCCATTATGATGTAACTATATTTTATATATAATATATATGTAATTTATGTTTCCCATATGCTTATGTATTTTATAATTAAAAAATACCTTTATGTTTTGCATGTTGTGCAATTGCGATAATTTCATACGAGGAAGTGTGGACTACCGCCCCCTCAAGTGATGTGACTCGTTCATGCAATACATGGAATGTATAAAGAATGAAATTAATGAAATTATGTGACCTATAAAACATATATATTATACTATAATTATAATATATATATCTCTCAATTATTTTTAATTCCATTAATATGACAAAGAAATGAAAGTAGCGTTCATGCGTACGTACGGCCTACTGTCTCCATGAATGGTGCATTTCATTTATTTTTATATCCAAATGTTATGTAATAGTATAAAATTGATATTTAATGGATATATATGATATTTAAATCATTAATACTATTTTTGAGATGATTTACTTATAACTACATGGACAATCATTTTCAAACAAGTTCATTTTTGACTCATGTACCAAACATCGACAAAAACGTCTGATCTGAACTAAAATTATTAACCAATTATTATAAAATTATAATATGTGATATGAACTGAATAATAATATTTAAAGGAGGAACTTAAGAAATTATAAATTGACCAAAGTTTATTATTCAAGAATATAAACAAACGAACAAGACAAGTCAGACTTGAGCTAAGGGATCCAACCTCTCTCTTTCTTTTTAAGTACTCTCTTTTATGTCACTTCTTCTAAGCACCTCTTTATTATTTTGGGGGATGTTCTTTTATATTCCTCTTACTGTATAGTTTATGTTAGTATGATGAGAGACCCTATTTTATTTCATCAATCCATTTTTTTAAGTTGTATGTGGCACCGTTAGGCTGCCGAGTTTTCGTAAGGGATTTTTCATCTCACTTTTTATTCCTGTGAGATTCATGCCACATTGGACACTATTTACTTTTGTGTGGTGTATGTACTGCCCATTATTTTAATATTTGTATAATATACTCTCATTTATGGGTATTTACATCTTCATTGTATGACCCTTCTTTCATGGGGTGTACGTTTCGAAAATTTCTCAAATCGGTGAGGGAACCTTTCACCCTCCTGTTTTTAAAAGACTTATTTTGTTATGTCTTTTAATTTACATATTTTTATGTTGGGATATGTTCTTATATATCCTTATTGATGTAAATTTTATGTCCAAGTGATGAGATACCATTTTCTCCCTCATCAACTAATTTTATGAATTTGAAAGTGACGCTGTTAGGCTGTCGAATTTTACCAAGGGAACTTCTTAACCCAAATTCGATTTCTTTGGGTTCAACATGTAGTTATTGAATATGTCATCCTTTAAATATGTGTGAATGACCTTTGATTTTTTTTAAACTTAATATCCACTTATATTGGGTGTATTTATATTTGTCACACATAATTATGAGATTGATTTATCCTTAATTTAAAGATACCTTCTTTATAATGGATTTCATCTCATTTTACATTTCTATTGAGACTTCATTGTTGCTATGAACCAGTTCACTCTTATATGGTTTATATACTATCCTTTGGAATATTATATCATGAATACCTTTATTCTCATGATATTATAAAGTTCTGATTAAATATTTTTCCTCAATTATTGTATTCAAGTGTCTCTCATTTTGTTAAAAACCCTTTAACTAAAATATCGTTTTAAATCTTTTATTGATTTATTCTTATAAATATTTATCATTAATATCCATGTTTTCAAAATGGTTTTAAGGATTTATTTATATGGATATTAATGTTTTAAAATGTTAAAATCTTCAAAGTGGTATGGGACACTTTGATTCAAAAATATCTTTATTAAATGGTTTTAAATGGTTTTTAAAATGGTTTTTTAGAATAGATTCATTATTTCAATGTCTTAAAAGGATATATTGTTATTGCAAAGTGGTAATGTTATCTTTCCTTTATTCTTAAGTTATTTGATGTGATTATGTTATGGTTCTTGGGCATTGTTTATGAAGACGGGTGGTTCCGTGATAAACTTAGGGTGGGTGAGCCCGATATATCTCTCCAATGCATTGGGTAATGCGAAGGGGTTAAATGCTAAGGTTTCTCTGAAGAGATTTAGGGAATATACTGTGATGGGTATTCCAAACATAACCATGAGGGTTACTCTCTACGTAAGAATGTTATTAATGCATCAAGTTACCTTTATGCCTTATTATTTCTATTGAGTTATGCATAAATCTTATGATTTCATGAGGTATGTTAAATTGATTATGTTTTATGAGTAAAGTATGATTTCATTGATTCTTATGTATACATGGACTGATGTTTTCCTTCCATGCTGTTATAACCCTTACTGAGCTTTTTATCCTCATCCCAAGTTTTTAAAATGTTTTCACAGGACATAAAGTTGCATGGGGTCAAGGATGGGATCAAGGAAATGTCAGGCTGTCTAAAACATGGAACTAGACATAGCTCTTTTGTTCAAGAGTTTTTATTTTTGTGAAAAAAAATGGAAGCTGATTAGATGCGTCTACTTTGTAATCTTTTAGATGTAATAGTTATGTTCTAATTCTCTAAAACTCTAAACCTGAAAAGATCCTCAATGTGAATTATTCATTTAATTCAATAATAAGTAATGTTTAAGGCCGGGTCCTTATAGTTGGTATCAGAGGATGGTTTAGATAATTTTATAGGTTATAGTGTTAAGTGAAAAGTTGTATATAACCACAATGGTTATTATATTAGATAGATTCATTGTTATTTTTGAAGGTTGGAATGAGTTTGAGATAACTTGGATAAGTATATCTTAGTTTTTATCTTCCTCTTTAGTACATGATGATTTTGTTGATATACTCACACTGACATTTCTGGTTTTAGTAAATGGATGGATCTAGCAGGCACCAAAGTGACAATGGGTTTGAAGGAAACTGTGGTGGTTCTCTGATTAAGAGACTGGATGAAATGGGGGATTCAATGAGAAATCTCGTGGTTATTCTAAACCAACTATCTGGTGTCATGATCAACCACTTGAACCTTGGTGAGTTCTCTAATGCATCATGTTCGAGAGAACCAACTCGACATGAAAGTTTAGGTAATAATTATAAAGGTAACCATTAGGGTTTATATTATCCTTACTTTTGAGGTAATTATGGGTTACTATACGTTATGATGGAATATGAACAACATGAGATAAAATTGAGGTTAAATTTTGTTATGGTTATTTTTGAAGATTTTATCTCATTTTGGGGAATGTTTTAAGAATTGTATAGTTTTGGAAAAAGGACAACACGCAGACCGTGTGACAACCCATCGCGTCGGACAAAGATGCAGGAATCGAACCCACAACCAAAGTGCGACTGGTATTTATTGCCTACCACTGGACTACGTGAAGTCCCTAGTTAGTTTGACTAATTATTTTTTTTAGTTAAATGATTTTATGAATCAAGAGTAAGTTGATTTTTGGTTATTTATGGAAATTATTAACCTATCATGGAGTATATGTGATTAGGTTAATTACTTTTCAGTATGAGACTTTAAAAGCAACTGATGTTATTTGGAGATAAATGTTAATTTTTACCTTGGGAGACTATGTGATTAAATCCTTCAAATATTTGGGTTTCAATCTTAGTTGGGTTTACTTTGAAGAATTTTATGGATAGATCTTTATTGAATGGTCTTTGTTGAACTTTGGGTTTTGTTTGAAAATTTTTGGAGATTAAGAATAGATTTTTTTTAAAGGATTATCCTTTTTGGGTATTATTTGATCTTGTACTAACCTTTTTTGTTTTTGTTTTTGTTAAGGCCTAAAGACATGGGAATTATATAGTTCTCTTTTGTGGATTATGTGATTCTTGATAAGTTGATTATATTACTCTTAATGTGAACAAGTCTTCCTAAATACTCGTCTTTTGGAGAAAATATGAGTTTGTGTAAGAAATCTAGTAAAATTTGAAAGTCAACATGACAAGTAAGTATGTTTCCTTATGATTTAGTTAATCTAAAAAATAAATTCCACAATGAAAAGTAACTTAAAACAAAAATTTTGTCTGTTAAATTTTCATACTAGGGAATCGAATACCTTTTAACCCATCACAAGTTTGTGATTTTCTGGTGGTTAACTTTCTCCTAAACATGTTTTCTATCACTCTCCCTCAAAACATGACCCATTGTTTTTTTCTTCCATATCCATGTTTTACTACATGGAATCCTAGTATGGGTTAACTCGGGTGACCTTTCTACTTCTATTTCTTTATTTTAAAGTGATAGTTTTACTGAATCTTGTTCTGATGTGGGATTTTCAATGAAGTTTCCAAGCCCAATTTTAAAATTGTTAGGACGCAATTCCCAAAAGGGGGGAAGGATGTAACACACCAGGTAAATAAAGAATATGACATTTTCATATTTATCCATATTTTTGAATAAAATATTAATATTACTTTAAAGGGAACTCTATTCTCGATGGCGTACCCAATATGCAACAATGAGTTTCTTTTAAATCTTACATTGCACTCTAAAAATAAAATAATATTATTTTAAATGGTAGTTAACGCCTATACGTTGTAATGGAGGCAATGAACGGAACTAACTACAAAATGATTATATATGTTTTTCAAATATTTTTATATTTATCAAATAAATTTTAGAGGCTTAAAATCCAAATGAATCCAATTTTAAGAATAAATACTCTAATATTTTTAAAAGATTGTTTTACCGCCTTTTGATGGAGAACCTTTTTTAAATCTAACTTTTGACAATTTTATAAGCCCTATTTGTCGAAATAAACTTATTCTTTATGATTGGGATATTTAAATTTACTTTGGTTAAATTTTTGGTATGTTTCTGACAATGTTCATTCTTTTTAATGAATAAAGAAAAATATTGCATTTTACATCAAAACTGCTTTTTCATCTAATTTAAATATTTGTTTAGATTATCTTTTTAATTTATTTTAAAGTTTCATTAGAATATATTTTTACAATTTAATTCAATGGTGTTCATTATATTTAATTTCACTTTGAAAATGGACATAAACAAGTGCCAAACTTTTCATAGATATTGCTTCCAAAAAACTCGCTATTTGTTTTGACAACGGGAATTAACTATATGATTTATTAATGAAACTTATATGTTTTGAATTTGGTAAAATTTAAATCATTTATGAATTTTAAATATCAAATATATCTTAGGGTTAATTTTTGGTATTTTTCTGATAATGCTTTTTTTAATGAATAGTGAAAAATACAGTTTTTAATTCAAAACTGCCTTTTCATCCAATTTATTTATATATTTTGATTGTCATTTTAATTTTTTTTTAAGTATAATTGAATTATGTTTTTATCACTTAATATAATTTTATTCATTGGAAGTAATTTCACTTTTCAATTGGATGTAAAAACAAGTCAATCTTTTGATAAATTTTACTTCTTAAAAACCCATCTTTTGTTTTGACAACGGGATTTACTTTTAAATTAATTACTACAATTTATGTGTTTTGAATTTAATGAAATTGATTCCAAATTTGGAATCAGAAGGTCCAAATTATGTAATTAATACTCTTTTGTTTTTTGACATTATGAATAGTAACGACAGTAATTATCTTTAATTATCGTGTTTAATTAGTAATCGGGTAATTAAGGGTAAGAAAATAATATCATAAAAATATAAAATGACCTCAACATGTGTACTAATACTATTTTTGGTTTAATGGTCGACCATGGGATTCCTTGTGCCAACCTTGGGACCCCATGGAATCACTTTAGTGTGATAGTGAACTTTTATCATATTTTTTTAAAAGAAAGGAAAATGTAACCAAAGTATGTAACACCTCAGTAAAATAATTTTAATTTTGTATAAATAAAAGATATCTTAGTCTTTAAATAGTCATTGGAAAGATAAAAATATTTCATACATCATGATATTTGTTTTATAATTTTTATACATTAAATAAATTAATTTATTTATGACACCGTGATGATGCAGTGATTACCTCATAAACGAACGATTTAAATAAAATGAGAATATAGGGTGAAATATAAGTATTAAACTTGTCAAAAACCTATTGTATGGGTGTATTTAGAAACCTTATCACCTTATCCTAGAAATATATTTTTTTTGGACCTTTAAAATCCGAAAATCATTTTATAATAAAGTAATAGTTTATAACTTTCCAAGAGTGCCCCTCCTCTTCTCTTATAAAAGTCCCCCACCTCTACCACCTTACCCACGCCTCTAAAGCATTTTTCTTGGCCAAAACCTTACCATTTCATCTCTCCAAATCCCTATCTTCATCATTTAAGCCTCACCTTTGGCAGAATTCTCTTTAAGAAACCCTTTTGGTTCAAACCAAGAGGAGTTACCCGATTTAAAGGTAATGTCTTCACTTGTGTTATTTTGTTTTATTTTGCTTCTCCAAAACCATAAACTCTTTATATTCATTTATTTTTTTAGAATACCAGTATCTTAAATATACTAGGATGTTTCTATGTGAAGTATTCGAGCTAAACTTACACAAACCTCTGTCTAATGGTTAAAGAACATACTGTTTCTGTGGATGGCAAATTACTGCCTCAAGAAACGATGATTGTTCAATATTATCTTAACACTTTTCATGGTGGCCATTATGATGTCACTATATTCTATATAGGATATATATGGTATTTATGTTTCCCATATGCTTATGTATTTTATATTTAATAAATACCTTTATGCTTTTCATGTTGTGCAATTGCGATAATTTCATACGAGGAAGTGTGGACTACCGCCCCCTCAAGTGATGTGACTCATTCATGCAATACATGGAATGTATAAAGAATAAAATTAATGAACTTATGTGACATATAAAACATATATATTATACTGGAATTATAATATATATATTTCTCAATTATTTTTAATTCCATTAATATGACAAAGAAATGAAAGTAGCGTTCTTGCGTATGTACGGCCTATCGTCTCCATGAACAGTGCATTTCATTTATTTTTATCTCAAAATGTTATGGAATAGTATAAAATGAATATTTACTGGATATATATGATATTTAAATCATTAATACTATTTTGGAGATGATTTACTTATAACTACATGGACAATCATTTTCAAACAAGTTCATTTTTGACTCATGTACCAAACATTGACAAAAACGTCTGATATGAACTAACATTATTAACCAATTATTATAACATTATAATATGTGATGTGAACTGAATAATAATATTTAAAGGAGGAACTTAATAAATTATAAATTTACCAAAGTTTATTATTCAATAATATAAAGAAATGAAAAAGACAAGTCGGACTTGAGATAAGGGATCCAACCTCTCTCTTTCTTTTTAAGTACTCTCTTTTATGTCACTTCTTCTAAGCTCCTCTTTCTTATGTTGGGTGATGTTCTTTTATATTCCTATTAATTTAAATTTTATGTTCATATGATGAGATACCCTATTTTATTTCATCAATCCATTTTTTTGAAGTTGTAAGTGGCGTCGTTAGGCTGTCGAGTTTTCGTAAGGGATTTTTCATCTCACTTTTTATTCCCGTGATATTCATGCTACATTGGACACTATTTCATTTTGTGTGGTGTATGTACTGTCCATTATTTTAATATTTTTATAATATAATCTCATTTATGGTTATTTACATCTTCATTGTATGTCCCTTCTTTCATGGGGTGTATATTTCGAAAATTTCCCAAATCGGTGAGGGAACCTTTCACCCTCCTATTTTTAAAAGACTTATTTTGTTATGTATTTTAATTTACATATTTTTATGTTGGGATATGTTCTTATATATCCTTATTGATGTAAATTTTATTTCCAAGTGATGATATACCATTTTCTCTCTCATCAACTAATTTTATGAATTTTAAAGTGACGTTGTTAGGCTGTCGAATTTTACCAAGGGAACTTCTTAACCCAATTTCGATTTCTTTGGGTTCAACATGTAGTTATTGAATATGTCATCCTTTGAATATGTGTGAATGAACTTTTATTGTTTTACACTTAATATCCACTTATATTGGGTGTATTTATATTTTTCACACATAATTATGAGATTGATTTATCCTTAATTTAAGGATACCTTCTTTATAATGGATTTCATCTCATTTTACATTTCTATTGAGACTTCATTGTTGTTATGCACCAGTTGACTATTATATACTGTATATACTATAATTTGGAATATTATATCATGAATCCCTTTATTCTCATGATAATATAAAGTTCTTATTAAATGTTGTTCCTCAATTATTGTATTCAAGAGTCTCTCATTTTGTTAAAAACCCTTTAACTAAAATATCGTTTTAAATGTTTTATTGATTTATTCTTATAAATATTTCTCATTAATATCCATGTTTTCAAAATGGTTTTAAGGATTTATTTATATGGATATTAATGGTTTAAAATGTTAAAAGAGTCAAAGTGGTATGGGACACTTTGATTCAAAAATATCTTTATTAAATAGTTTTAAATGTTTTGAAAATGGTTTTTTAGAATGGATTCATTATTTCAATATATTAAAAGGATATATTGTTATTGAAATGTGGGAATGTTATCTTTCCTTTATGCTTAAGTTATGTGATGTGATTATGTTATGGTTCTTGGGCATTGTTTATGAAGACGGGTGGTTCCTTGATAAACTTAGGGCGGGTGAGCCCGATATAGCTCTCCAATGCATTGGGTAACGCGAAGGGGTTAAATGCTAAGGTTTCTCCGAAGAGATTTAGGGAATATACTGTGATGGGTATACCAAACGTAACCATGAAAGTTACTCTCTACATAAGAATGTTATGAATGCCTCAAGTTACCTTTATGCCTTATAATTTCTAGTAAGTTATGCATAAATATTATGATTTCATGAGGTATGTTAAATTGCTTTTGTTTTATAAGTAAAGTATGATTTCATTGATTCTTATGTATACATGGACTGATGTTTTCCTTCCGTGCTATTATAACCCTTACTGAGCTTTTTATGCTCATCCCAAGTTTTTGAAATGTTTTCACAGTACATAAAGTTGGATAGGGTCAAGGGTGGGATCAAGGAAATGTCAGGCTATCTAAAACAAGGAACTAGACATGGCTCTTTTGTTCAAGAGTTTTTATTTTTGTGAAAAAAAAATGGAAGGTGAGTAAATGTGTCTACTTTGTAATCTTTGAGATGTAATAGTTATGTCCTAATTCTCTAAAACTCTAAACCTGAAAAGATCCTCAATGTGAATTATTCATTTAATTCAATAATAAGTAATGTTTAAGGCTGGGTCCTTATAATTAAAGAAGGGTGAAACTCATGAAGATTTCATTTGATAGAGCTACAATGCGTAAACGTTTAGGGGATAGATTCTAGCTATAAAAGGAGAAGAGCTTCTCCCTCTCAAAGAATCTCATTCCATCCCATTCCTTCGAGGACAGCAAGGAAAATAACCTTTCAACTTTCTCACTTTTATTTATTTTTTTCATAGATTTTTAATGCCTTGTTCTTCCCCATTCATCTCGATTACCCTTACCATAGTGGGGTAAACATTTTTAGTGATTGGGGAATGTTTGGTTTTCTATTTTGTAATTCTTGAGTTCTTTGATGTAATTGAATGAAATTTCTTTCTTCTTCAAAGTTGTTTTCAATTTCATATGGTGGATTTTATTATAAAGTGCAACAGTTCTTGAATTTTAATTCCGTTATTGATTTTTTCCTTTGTAAAATAATCATTATCTCCCTCCACTGATTTCTGGTTTATATACGATGGAATGGACCAGGGATTAGTGGTAAAGTACTCGACGATTGTCAATATGTGTAAAAAGGGTAGTGAATGTTCTTGATTGTTTCAGATAAAAAATACTTGATCGGGTATTTCCCATGTCAACTGAGGATATTCAATACAACTATTTTGCACATGGAAGGAGATTTGTCCAAACTGTGATCTTGGTAAGTTTTTCTCTCACCGTCATAATTTCACCAAGGAAGTGAGGGGAAAAGATTATAGAAACTCACTTTAATCAACTAAGAAGAAGAGGTTTGGATTAAATTTAACAAGTATAGCATTACAATTGGTAAAATGACCCCAACCTAATCACCCATTTAATATCATAGTTTTACAATCATTTGAATTTCAAATTTCCTTTCAATTATTTTCTCATTGATTTATTCTAAAAACACACCATTTTTACCCACGTATTAAAGTGACAAACTATTTCATGTGCAATCATCTTCAGGAGAATTACTAGGGTTAATCACTAGATGACACTAGGGAATATATAAAAAAATACACACCCTATGACAGGTGTGCTTCAAACTTGGACCACTATTTTTAAAGACGCTCATGAATTTTAAAAAATATGTGAAAAATGTCAGTTTTCAGAAAATATTTCAAAGAGAAAAGAAATGCCACAAAATCCACTTAATTTTTGTGACATTTTGAAGTTTGGAGGATATATTTTATGGGACCTTTCTCGATGTCATTTAGAAATTCTTATATGTTTCTTACAGTTGATTATGTTTCCAAATGGGTGGAAGAAAATTTAATCAGGACTGATGATGCTAAATTTGTTTGTGATCTTGTTAGGGATAACATATTTTGTAGGTTTGGACTGCCCAGAGCAATCATCAGTGATCAGGGGACTCACTTCTTCAATTGGAGAATGGAGACTTTGCTAAATAAGTATGGGGTACATCATAAAACATCAAATCCCTATCATCCATAGACTAATAGGCAAGCTGAAGTTTCTAACAGGGAAATCAAAGGAATTTTGTAACATACTATTAATACAAATAGGAAGGATTTGAGCCAAAGGTTGGAAAATACCTTATGGGCTTATAGTACGGCCTACAAACCCCCAACTAGAATGAGTCCTTATAGGCTGATTTATGGGAAAATATTCCACCTACCTATGGAATTGGAGCATAAGTCATATTGGGCTATAAGGAAAATTAATTTGGAACTTGAAATTGTTGGGAAATAAAGAATATTGAAGTTGCAAGAGATGGAGGAAATTATAAGGGAAGCGTCTGAAAATTCCAGTATTTACAAAGAAAGAACAAGAGTGGCCCATGACAAGCTGATCCAACCAAAATACTTCTATCCTAGAGACAAAGTGTTTTTATTAAACTCAAGACTCAAGATGATGCCAGGTAAACTTCATTCCAGATGGGAAGTTCCATTTATAGTTACTCATGTAAATAATTTTGGTGTTATTCATATTATGAAGGATGGATAACAGGATCCATTCACTATAAATGGCCATAGGTTGAAGAAATTCCTTGGGTCCCTTCCATCAGAGTAAGTGGAGGAGATCACACACCACCAACCTGTTTATCAATAAAATCCATCAGTTCATACCTCTCCTTTACACATTCTTTTGTTGTGATTAATTTTAAAATCTTTCTACATTTTAAATCAATTTTAATTCACTGAGTTCACTGCATCATTTATGTGTGGGTGAGAGAACCTTTTCATTTTAGTATTTTCATTTCTTGTTTGATTTACTGTTTTTATAAAAAAAATTGGTTTTCCATATATTTGTGTGTTTATTTTTAAAATGCAGTGTGTTTTTAAAAATGTTGTGCTGAAATGATTATCATTTCTATTTTTGAAACACATGTCAATGAGTGAACCAATCTATTCCATGAAACTGAGCTTAAATGAATGTTGAAATGACTTTGTTTCAATTTCAAATCTTTTGGAAATTCATGAAAAGTAATCTGATTTTTAAATCACATGCCACATATCATTATCTTTATTTTTTAAATTACTTTCCTATGATAATTTTTTACTATTGTTTTCATATTCTTTACATTCACCTCATTTCTGGAGAGAACCAGATCATTCTTTATTTAACTAGAATTTTATTTATTCCTGTCAAAACTTGAGGGTTTGAGGTACTTTTGTTTTAAATGATTGAGGAATTTATTTGGTTTTAAGCCCTCTTTTCTTAATAATCCTTTTTATTATGGCCTACCTTATACATTAATCATTTTATCCCTTAGAAACCATGAACATCCTGTTATGTTAGCCACATTACAAGCCAATTTTCCCTATCCAACCTCCTTTTGATGTAAAATTACATGATCTAATTGAACTTTAGTATGGTGGAAGATGTATTGTGGTGTACTAACTCATTTGATGATACTTTGGGTGGAAAATAAAATATTGAAGAACTGATGTTTCTACTAAAGATTTCATTTTGTTAAAAGTTGTGCCTTTTCTGGAGCTTTCATAATAAAAGAAGTTGTGCCTTTCTGGAGTTTCCCAAAAGAAAGTTGTGCCTATCTGGAGCTTTAGAGAAAAACAATGTTTGAGAAGAAATTTTTTCTGGTAAAATTCTAAATGTAAAAAACATTCCCTGAGTTCTCAATATGATGGATTCAATTTTCTAAAAAGGGGAAGATAAGGAGACCATACTTGAGTGAAAATTATAATCTTTCAATTTTTCTTCAAAAAGTGTCAAGCCCTCCTTTTTCGGCCTCTGAATTGGTAACATCTAAATCCTACCAACCGAAAGTCACAGAACAACCCTGAAAAATCCCCATGAGAAACACAAGTCCTTGATTCACATCGGGTGGAGAAGTAGGAATTTATCAAGCCTATGGTGACTCTTGTGTGAGTTTGTATGAGAAATTCCTTATTGAACATTTACATTTGTGAGATGAGAGAAAATTCATGAGAGGTGGGTGATTTATGTGCATGGTATAATAAATGAAATGTAAATATATTAAATAATCTAAAACAGAGAACTTGAAATAATTGTTTTGTATGTGGCAAGA
The DNA here is from genome assembly GCA_963277665.1 of Viscum album. Taxonomy (NCBI): domain Eukaryota; kingdom Viridiplantae; phylum Streptophyta; class Magnoliopsida; order Santalales; family Viscaceae; genus Viscum; species Viscum album. The sequence continues at coordinate 1,316,756,013 of OY728136.1, read as the reverse complement.
TATCTTTTTGTTTCTTGGTATGGATTTTGTAGATCTCATGGGTTTGTTTTTTGGATTTGATTTGATTTGATTTTGATGTTTACTTGTCCAAGAGTCCAAATGCTAAGTGTGGGGGAATTTATAGAGAAAATATTATCAATTAATTTAAATTGAATATAATTGTTTTAAATCCCACCAAATTGTTACCTTGTGATAGATTTCTTCATTTTATGATATTGGTGATATTTTGAGCTTAATAATAAAAATGGTACATTTCATATTTTTAACTACTTTAAATTATTTCTGTATTTTGGACATAATATTTTTTAAATTAATCCAAATTAAAAAATTATTTCTTTTAAAGATTATAAACATATATTGCATCATTTCATCCTTCTTGACCAAAATCTGAATCTACCATATGGAATCTCAAAAGAAGCTCACAATTTGGACCATGAAAACTGTTTATAGGTCTGCCGAGTTTTGGTGTGGGGTTCATAACTCATTCATGGTGAGCCCAATTGCTGTGAAATTTGGTGGATAGACACCTAAGACGTTTTGAAACATATTTAATGAAGGATAGTACGTGTTAATTGGCCGTTTAAATGGTCATTAAATCATTCTAATCCAGTGCTTTTCAATTTGGAGAGTCTAACTAGATAGAATAAATTGTCCGAGTAAAACGGGCATAACTATCGGAATAATTGTCCAAATATGATGATATTTTGAGAGGAAACACCAAATATAATTATAATCAATATTAAATTAGGGTTAAATGTGTGAATATTTAATTTAATGGGGCTAAAATGCATAACTTTTGGGGGATAGATTCTGCCTATAAAAGGAGGGGATCTCCTTCCTCTCAAAGCATCTCTTTCCACCCCATTCCTTCGAGGACAGCAAGAAGGAGAACTTTTCAGCTTTCTATTTTCTATTTCTTTTATTTTCCATATATTTTTAATTCCTTCTTATTCCCCATTCATCTTCAGTACCCTTACCATGGTGGGGTAAACATTTTGAGTGATTGGGGAAGGGTTGGTATTCTATTTTGTAATTCTTGAGTATTTAGATGTAATTGAATGAAATTTCTTTATTCTTAAAATTTGTTATCAATTTCATATAATGGATTTTATTATCAAGTGAGATTTTTCATGAATTTAAATTTCGTTATTAATTTTTTCCTTGGTAAAATAATCATTATCTCTATCCACTGATTTCTGGTTTATATATAATGGAATACACCAGGGATTAGTGGTGAAGTACTCAACGATCATCAGTACGTGTAAAAGGGGTAGTGAATGTTCTTGATTGTTTGGGATAAAGAAGACCTGATCGGGTATTTCCCATGTTAATTGAGGATATTCAATACAACTATTTTACACATGGAAGGAGAGTTGACCAAACTGATATCTTGGTAAGGTTTTCTCTCACTATCATAATTTCACCAAGGAATTGAGGGGAGACGATTGTGGAAAATCACTTTAATCAACTAAGAAGAAGATTTTTGAATTAAATTTGAACAAGGATAGAATTATAATTGGGAAACTAACCTCAACCTAATCACCCATTTACTATCATAATTTTTCAATCATTTTAATTTCAAGTTTCCTTTCAATAATTTTCTCATTGATTTATTCTAAAACCACACCATTTTTACCCTTCTTTTAAAGTGACAAACTATTTTGTGTGCAATCCTCTTCAGGATACTTACTAGGTTTAATCACTATACAACACTAGGTAATATATAAAAAAATTCCATACCCTACGAGAGGCGTCCTTCAAACTTGGCCCACTATTTTTAAATATACTCATGAATTTTGAAAAATATGTGAAAAATATCATTTTTCAAGAAATATTTAAAACATATAAGAAACGAATCAAAATCCAATGAATTTTTTTGAAATTTTGGAAGTTTATAGGATAGATTTTATAGGACCTTTCCTGATGTAATTTGGAAATTCTTATATCTTGCTTGCAGTTGATTATGTTTCCGAATAGGTGGAAGCAAAATCCACTAGGACTGAAGATGCTAAAGTTATTTGTGATTTTGTCTGGGCTAACATATTTTGTAGGTTTGGAGTGCCCAGTGCAATCATCAGTTATTATAGGAATCACTTATGAAATTGTAGAATGGAGACTTTGCTAAATAAGTACGGGGTGCATCATAAAACATCAACTCCCTATCATCCACAGACTAATCAAAAAGATGAAGTTTCCCATAGGTAATTCCAAGGAATTTTGCAAAAGACTATTAATCCAAATAGGAAGGATTTGAGCCAAAGGTTGGAAGATACCTTATGGGCTTATAGGACGGCCTACAAAACCCCAACTAGAATGAGTCCATATAGGCTGATTTATTGGAAAATTTTCCACCAACCTATGGAATTAGAGTATAAGGCATAGTGGGCTATGAGGAAAATAAATTTGGACCTTGAAAGTGTTGGGAAGGAAAGAATATTGAATTTGCAAGAGTAGGAGGAAATTAGAAGGGAAGCATTTGAAAATTCCAGTTTTGCAAATAAAGAACAAGAGTGGCCCATGACAAGATGATCCAACCAAAATACTTCTATCTTGGAGACAAAGTGTTTTTATTCAACTCAAGACTCAAGCTGATGCTAGGTAAACATCATTCAAGATGGGAAGGTCCATTTATAGTTACTCATGTATATCCTTTTGGTGTTGTGCAGATTATGAAGTATGGAGATCGGGATTCATTCACTATGAATGGGCATAGGTTAAATAAATTCCTTGGGTCCCCTCCATCAGAGCCAGTTGAGGAGATCACACTCCTCCAACCTATTTATCAATAAAATCCATCAGGTTGTACCTCTCATTTACACATTCTTTCTTGTTGTGATTCATTTTAAAATCTTCTTACATTTTAAATTCATTTGAATACATTGAGGTTATTGCATCATGTATGTGTAGATAGGAGAACCTTTTGAGTTTAGGATTTTCATTTCTTGTTTAGTTTACTATTTTTATAAAAAAAAATTAGTTTTCTAGATCATTGTGTGTTTATTTTTAAAATTCTGTGTGTTGTAAAAACTTTTGAGATGAAATGATTGTCATTTCTGTTTGTAAAACCCATTTCAATGAGTGAAACAATCTATTTCCTAAAATTAAGCTTAAATGAATATTGAAATGACTCTGTTTCAAGTTTAGATCTTTTGGAATTTCATGAAAAGTACTCTGATTTTTAAATCTCATGCCACGTCTCACTATCTTTATTTTTTAAATCACATTCTTGTGAGAATTTTTTACCATTTTTTTCATATTCTTTACATTCACCTCATTTTTTGAGAAAACCAGACCATGCTTTATTTAACTATAATTTGATTTATTTCTGTTAAAACTTGAGGGTTTGAGGTACTTGTGTTTTAAATTATTGAGGAATTTATTTGGTTTTAAGCCCCTTTTTTAAAATAATCCTTTTTATTATGGACTACCATATACATTAATCATTTTATCCCATAGAAACCATGAACATCCTATTAGGTTATCCATATTACAAGCCAATTTTCCCTATCCAACCTGCTCTTGATGTAAAATTGCATGCTCTAGTTGAACTTAAGTGTGGTGGAATATATATTGTGGTGTACTACTTTATTTGATGATTATTTGGGTAGAAAATAAAATATTTAAGATATGATGTTTCTAATTAAGATTTCATTTTGTTAAAAGTTGTTCCTTTTATGGAGCTTTCATTATAAAAGAATCTTTTCCTTTCTAGGGCTTCCAAAAATAAAGTTGTGCCTATTTGGAGATTTAAAGAAAAACAATGTTTAAGAAGAAATTTTTTCTGGTAAAATGATAAATTGAATGAAAATTCCTTGAGTTATCATGATTATGGATCTGATTTTCTATAAAGGGGAAGAGAAGGAGACCATACTTGAGTGAAAAATAGAATCTTGCAATTTTTCTTCAAAAAGAGTCAATCCCTCCTTTTTCGGCCTTAGAATTTTTAACATATAAATCCTACCAACTGAAAGCCATAGAACAACCCTAAAAATTATTCATGAGAAACACATGTCCTTGACTCACATTGGGTGGAGAAGTAGAAATTTATCAAGCTTATGGTGACTCTTGTGTGAGTTTGGATGAGAAAATCCTTGTTGAACATTTACATTTGTAAGATGAGAGAAAATTCATATGAGGTGGGTGTTTTGTGTACATGGGATAAGAAATGAAGTGGAAATATATTAAATAATCTAAAATGGAGAAATTGAAATAATTTTATCATGAGGCATGATATCTTTTTGTTTCTTGGTATGGATTTTGTAGATCTCATAAGTATGTGTTTTGGATTTTATTTGATTTGATTTTGATGTTTAATTGTCATGGAGTCCAAGTGCTAAGTGTGGGAGAATTGATATAGAAAATATTATCAATTAATTTATGTTGAATATCATTGTTTTAAATCCCACAGAAGTTTTACCTTATGATAAATTGTCGCATTTTATGATATTGGTGATATTTTGAGCTTAATAGTAAAAATGGTACATTTCTTAATTTTAACTATTTTAAATTATTTCGGTATTTTGGCCATAATATTTTCTACACTAATGAAAATTAAAAAATTATTTCTTTTACAAATTCTAAACATTTAGATATTCATTTCATCCTTCTTGGCCAAAAGCTTAATCGACCATATGGAAGCTCAAAAGAAGATCACAAGTTGGACCATGAAAATTGTTTACAGATCTGCTGAGTTTTGGTCTGGGGTTTATAACTCCTTCATGGTGTGCCCAATTTCTATGAAATTCGGTTGATAGACTCCCAAGACGTTTTGGAACATCTTTCATGAAGGCTAGGCCGCGTGAATTGTCCATTGTAATGGTCATTAAAACATTATAATTCATAGGTTTGCGATTTGGAGAGTCTGACTGGACAGCATAAATTGTCAGAGTAAAATGGGCATAAATCTCAGAATAATTGTCCAAATATGATGATATTTTGAGAATAAATGCCCAAGATAATTATGAAAGAAATTCAAGAAGTTTAAAATGCGTGAAGATTTAATTTAATGTGGCTAAAATGAGTAGACTTTTAGGGGACTGGTTATGGCTATAAAATGAGGGGAGCTCTTCCCTCTCAAAGCATCTCATTCCATCTCATTCCTTTGAGAAGAGCAAGGAGGAGAACTTTTCAGATTTCTCTATTTTATTAATTTTCTTTTAAATAAATTGGTAATTCCTTCTTATTCATCATTCATCTATATTACCATTACCATGGTGGGGTAAACATTTTTAGTGATTGGGGAAGGGTTGGTTTTCTATTTTTTAATGCTTGAGTTCTTAGATGTAATTGAAAGAAAGTTCTTTCTTCTTAAAATTTATTTTCAATTTCATATAGTGGATTTTATTATTAAGTGTGATCATTCTTGAATTTTAGTTCCATTATTTATTTTTTCCTTGGTAAAATAATCATTATCTCTATCCATTGATTTCTAGTTTATATACAATGGAATAGACTAGCGATTAGTGGGGAAGTACTCAAACATCGTCAGTACGTATAAAAGGGGTAGTGAATGTTCTTGATTGTCTGGGATAAACAAGACCTTATCTGGTATTTCCCATATCAATTGAGGATATTCAGTAAAATTATTTTTCACATGGAAGGATAGTTGACCAAACAGAGATCTTGGTAAGGTTTTCTCTCACCATTATAATTTCACAAAGGAAGTGAGAGCAAAAGATTGTAAAAACTCACTTTAATAAACTAAGAGGAAGATGTTTGAATTAAATTGAACAAGGATATAATTAACATTGGTATACTAACTCTAACCTAATCACCCATTTAATATCATACTTTTTCAATCATATGAATTTCAAATTTCATTTCAATCAATTTCTCATTGATTTATTCTAAAAACACGCCATTTTTACCCTCTTTTTAAAGTGACAAACTATTTTATGTGCACTCCTCTTCAGAATAATTCCTAGGGTTAATCACTATAATATACTAGGGAATATATAAAAAAATTTCCACGCCCTACGATAGGCGTGCGTCAAACTTGGCCTACTATTTTTAAAGATGCTCATGAATTTTGCAAAATATGTGAAAATGTCAGTTTTCAGGAAATATTTCAAAGAGACAAGAAATGACTCAAAATACACTGAATATTTGTGAAATTTTTTAATTTTAGGGGATAGATTTTTTGGGACCTTTCCTGATTTCATTTGGAAATTCTTGTATATTTCTTTTTATTGATTATGTTTCCAAATGGGTGGAAGCAAAATCCACCAGGACTAACATTGCTAAAGTTGTTTGTGATTTTTTCAGGGCTAAAAAAATTTGAAGGTTTGGAGTGCCCATAAAAATCATTAGTTATTAGAGGACTCACTTCTAAAATTGAAGAATATAGACTTTGCAAATTATAATTATGGGGTGTATCATAAAACATCAACTCCTGATCATCCACAGACTAATGAGTAAGCTGAAGTTTCCAACAGGGAAATCAAATAAAATTTAGAAAAGACAGTTAGTCAAAACATGAAGGATTGGAGCCAAATGTTGGAAGATACCTTATGGGATTACAGGATGACCTAAAAAACCCTGATTGGAATGAGTCCATATATGTTTATTTATGGGAAAAGTCGTCACCTACCAGTGGAATTTGAGCATAAGGTGTATTGGGTTGTGAGGAAAATGAATTTGGAACATGAAATTGCTGGGAAGGAAAGAAGATTGAAGTTTTAAGAACTGGATGAAATTATAAGGGAAGCATTTGAAAATTTCAGTATTTACAAAGAAAGAACAAGAGTGGCCCATGACAAGATGATCCAACCAAAATACTTATATCCTGTAAAAAAACTATTTTTATTCAACTCAAGACTCAAGCTGATGCCAGGTAAACTTCATTGCAGATGGGAAGGTCCATTTACAGTTACTCATGTATATCCTTTTGGTGTTGTACAGATTATAAAGGATGGAGATTATGATCTATTCACTGTGAATGGTAATAGGTTGAAGAAATTCCTTGGGTCCCTTCCATCAGAGCCAGTGGAGGATATCACACTCCTCCAACATTTTTATTAATAAAATTCATCAGGTCGTACCTCTTCTGTACACATTATTTCTTACTGTGATTCATTTTAAAATCTTCTTAAATTTTAAATCCATTTGAATGCACTGAGGTCACTGCATCATTTATGTGTGGGGGAGAGAACCTTTTTAGTTTGGGATTTTCATTTTTTGTTTGGTTTTCTGTTTTTATAAAAAAAATGGCTTACCAAATATTTGTGTGTTTATTTTTAAAATAGAGTGTTCTGTTAAAATTTTGGAGCTGAAATGATTATAATTTATATTTTTGAAACCCGTTTCAATGAGTGAACCAATCTATTCCATGAAATTGAGCTTAAATGAATTTTTAAATGACTTTTTTTCAAGTTCAAATCTTTTGGAATTTCATAAAAAGTACTCTAATTTTTAAATCCCATGCCACATCTCACTATCTTTATTTTTTAAATCACTTTCATGTGAGGATTATTTACCATTGTTTTCATATTCTTTACATTCACCTCATTTCTTGAGATAACCATACCATGCTTACTTTAACTAGAATTTTATTTATTCCTGTCAAAACTTGAGGGTTTGAGGTACTTGTGTTTTAAATGATTGAGGAATTTATTTGGTTTTAATTCCCCTTTTCAAAATAATCTTTTTTATTATGGCCTACCTTATACATTAATCATTTTTTCCCTTAGACCCCATGAAAATCCTATCAGTTTTGCCACATTACAAAAAAAAATTCTATATCCAAGCTACTCTTGATGTAAAATTGCATGATCTAGTTGAATTTAAGTGTGGTTGAAGATTTCATCTGGTGTACTACCTCAATTTATGATACTTTGGGTGGAAAATACAAAATTAAAGATCTGATATTTCTACTGAAGATTTTTTTTGTTAAAATATGTGCCTTTTATGGAGCTTTCATGGTAAAAGAATTTGAGCCCATCTGGAGCTTCCAAAAAGAAAGTTGTGCTTATCTAGAGATTTTAAGAAAAACAATGTTTGAGAAGAAATTTTTGCTGGTAAAATTATAAATGGCATGAACATTCCTTGATTTCTCATGATGATGGATCCAATTTTCTATAAAGGATAAGATAATGAGACCATACTTGAGTGAAAATTATAATCTTTCAATTTTGCTTCAAAAAGATCAAAGCCCCCCTTTTTCGGCCTCAAAATTTTTAACATCTAAATCTAAGAAACTAAAATCCATAGAACAACCCTTTAAAGTCCTCATGAGAAACACATGTTCTTGACTCACATCAGGTGGAGAATTAGGAATTTATCAAGCCTATGGTGACTCTTGTATGATTTTGGATGAGAAAAGCCTTATTGAACATTTACTTTTTTGAGATGAGAGAAAATTCATGTGAGGTGGGTGTTTTGTTTGCATGGGATAATAAATGAAGTGTAAATATTTTAAATAATCTAAAATGGAGAACTTAAAATAATTTTTTTTGATGATGCATTATATATTTTTGTTTCTTGGTATGGATTTTTTAGATCTCATGGGCATGTGTTTTGGATTTGATTTGATTTGATTTTGATGTTTACTTGTCCATGACTCCAAATTCTAAGTGTGGGGGAATTAATAGAGCAAATATTATCAATTAATTTACATTGAATATCATTTTTTTAAATCCCCACAAAGTGTTACCTTATGATAAATTTCCTCATTTTATGATATTGGTGATATTTTGAGCTTAATATTAAAAATGGCTCATTTCATATTTTTAAATGTTTCAAATTATTTCTGTATTTTAGCCATAACATTTTCTACACTAATCCAAATTGAAAAATTATTTCTTTTACAGATTTTAAACATTTATTTATTCATTTCATCTTTCTTGACCAAAATCTTAATTGATAATATGGAATCTCAAAAGAAGCTCACAAGTTGGACCATGAAAATTTTTTACAGATCTGTCGAGTTTGGGTGTGGGTTTCTTAACTCGTTCATGGTGGGCCCAATTACTATGAAATTAGGTGGATATATGCCCAAGACGTTTTTAAACATAATTCATTAAGTCTAAGACACATGAATTTGATATTTTAATGGTCATTAAATCATTCTAATTCAGAGGTTTTCGATTTGGAGATTCTGACTGGATAGAATAAATTGTCAAAGTAAAACAAGCATGACTCTCGAAATAATTGTCCAAATATGATGATATTTTGAGGGAAAACGCCCAAGATAATTATGAACAACATTAAAGAAGGTTGAAACACGTGAATATGTCATTTATTGTGTCTAAAATGCATAAAAGTTTTGGGGACAGATTCTAGCTATAAAAGGAGGGGAGCTCCTCCCTCTCAAAGCATCTCATTCCATCCCATTCCTTCAAGGACAGTAAGGAGGAGAACTTTTCATATTTTTCCTTTTTATTTATTTTCTTTTCCATAGATTGTAATTTCTTATTCTTCCTCATTCATCTCAATTACCCTTACCTTGTTGGGGTAAACATTTTGAGTGATTGGGGAAGGGTTGGTTTTCTATTTTTTAATGCTTGAGTTCTTGGACGTAATTGAATGAAATTTATTTCTTCTTAAAAGTTGTTTTTAATTTCATATAGAACATTTTATTATCAAGTGTGATTGTTATTGAATTTTAATTTCATTATTTATTTTTTCCTTGGTAAAATAATCATTATCTCCCTCCACTGATTTCTAATTTATATACGATGGAATAGAACAGGGATTAGTGGTGAAGTACTCGACAATCGTCAATACGTGTAAAAGAGGTAGTGAATGTTCTTTATTGTTTGGGATAAACAAGACCCAATCGGGTATTTCCCATGTCAATTGAGGATATTCAATATAACTATTTTTCACATGGAAGGAGATTTGACCAAATTGAGATCTTGGTAAGGTTTTATCTCACCATCATAATTTCACCAAGAAAGTGAAAGAAAAAAATTGTGGAAACTCATTTTAATCAACTAAGAAGAAGAGGTTTGAATTAAATTGAACAAGGATAGAATTAAAATTGGGAAACCGACCCTGACCTAATCACCCGTTTAATATCATAGTTTTTCAACCAATTGAATTCCAAATTTCCTTTCAATCATTTTATCATTGATTTATTCTAAAAACACACCATTTTTACCCTCGTTTTAAAGTGACAAATTGTTTTGTGTGCACTCCTCTTCAGGATAATTCCTAGGGTTAATCACTAGATGACACTAAGGAATATATAAAAAATGTTTTTCCACACCCTATGAAAGGCATGCGTCATCGACCTCAGATCAAGCTATCATTAGCTTCGGGCACAGGATGAGGACATACCGAAGACATCAATTAGATGCTAGTATGGACGCTATGAGTTTTTGGTGATGCCTTTCAATGTGAACAATTTCCCAGTAGTGTTCATGGGAATCATGAATAGGATATTCTATCCTTACCTCAATCATTTCATGGTATCCTTCATTGATAACATCTTGGTGTACTCGGTGTCGGAGGAGGAGCATGATACACACCTGCGGATAGTTCTAGATACACTCCAACAGCACCAACATTATGGTAAGCTCTTGAAATTCCAGTTCTGAATTCAGGAGGTCCACTTTCTAGGACACGTCATCTCGGAGGATAGAGTTGTGGTGGATCTAGTGAAGATAGAGGTAGTGCTTTCTTGGGAGCCACCCAAGAGTGTGATTGAGGTGTGGAGTTTCATGGGGTTGGTTGGGTACTACCTGAGGTTCATACCCAACTTTTCCAGAGTAACAGAACCTTTTTCAGTTTTGACAAAGAAGGGATAGCCTTTCGTATGGAAGGAGAGGTGCCAGCAGAGTTTCTAGGAGCTAAGGAAGAGACTGATGAGTGCCCACATCCTGAGACTACCAGAAGAGGACGTTTGGTATGTAGTCTTATGTGACACATCAGTGACCAGACTAGGTTGTTTCCCGATGTAGTAGAAATTATTGATCACCTATGGCTCATGGAAGTTGAGGCAGCATGAGCAGAACTACGCGACACATGACTCGGAGTTAGCAGTATTGGTCTTTTCCTTGAATATGTGGCGGCACAACTTGATGGGTGAATGGTTTAAAATCTACTCCGACCACAATAGTCTTAGGTATATCTTCTCATAGAAGGATCTAAACGTGAGATAGTGGTGATGTCTGAATTTACTCCAGGACTATGACTTTGAGATATTCTATACTCCTAGAAAGGGGAACATGGTGGCTGACGTGCTTAGTAGGAGGTCTGGTTTGCAGCTGCTGAGTGAGGTGACGGAGTATATAGTTGTGATGAAAATATCCTTCATGTATGATGATAGAGTAGCTTACCTACAGTCTATGACTCTCACTCCCCCACTCCTTCAGTGATTTAGGGATACACAACTTGTGGATGTTGACTGTGCGGATTGATGTGCTCAGATAACCTCAAGATAAGCACCTGATAGATTTTTGATAGGTGGGGATCACATCATCCTTTTCATAGGACGCACCATGGTACCTGTGACGTAATAGGAGGAGTTTTTTAGGGAGTTCCATACATCCCCTTTGGCGGTATATCTTGGTCTGGAAAATATGTACTAGGACCTGTAACATCAGTATTTTTGTCTAGGGATAAATAAAGTGGTGACAGAGTTCGTTTCATGATGTCTCACTTGTCAGTAAGTGAAGGTTGAGAATCAGGTCCCAGCAGGATTGACACAGCCACTTGAGGTACCAAATTGGAAGTGGGATGATATCTCCATTGACTTAATGACGAGGTTACCATTCACGTCCAGGGGCCACAAATCTATCTGGATCATCATTCACCGACTCACCAAGTCGGCTCACTTCTTACCCATCTAGGAGTAGGGATCGGTAGAGGGATTGGGGAGCCTCTATGTCCATGAGATAGTATAGGTTCATGGGGTTCCTTCGATGATCATCTTAGAACATGATGCATGCTTTACATCCCAGTTGTGGAAGGGGTTGCAGGAGGCATTTGGAACTTAGCTGCGCTTGAGAAAAAAATTTCACCCTCATATAGATAGTCAGACAAAGTGGACCATACAGACCTTGGAGGACATGCTTCATGCGTTTGTCATGGATTTTGGTCATAGTTGGGAGGAAACCTACCACTGTTGGAGTTTGTATACAAAAATAGATATCACTCCACCATTGGCATGGCACCATTTGAGGCCTTTTATGGGCGGCCATACAGATTACCTCTATGATGGACAGACCCAGGGGAGTCAGTACTCATGGGTCTAGATTTGGTACAGGATACCACTAAGAAGGTGCAGATCATCTAGGAGCGAATGAGGACAGCACAAATCAAACATAAGTCTTATGCTGATAGGATACGGAGACCCTTGTAGTTCGAGGTGGGAGACTATGTTTACCTTTAGGTCTCACCCAGATGGGGATTGTGGATATTTGGCCAGGGTGGAAAGTTATCTCCGAGTTTTATTGGATCTTTTTAGATTCTCAGTAGAGTTGGATAGGTGGTGTACCACCTAGATCTTCTCCCATAGATGCACCAAGTGCATGATGTTTTTCATGTGTCATGGCCAAGGAGGTGCGTGCTTGATCCATCACATGCCATAGACTTGGGCAAGATAGACATTGATGATGGGGTGACGTTTGTGGAGTTCCTAGTGGAGATAGAGGATTGATAGGAGCAGGTCCTTTGTGGATGTTTGATTCCTCTAGTGTGTATTCGGTGGTAGAACAGGAACCTCTAGGATATCACATGGGAGGGGGAGGCTCAGATTCATGCTCAGTGCCCCCATTTTATTGATTAGCCTTTGTTTTGGATTTTAAAGACGTAAAACCCTAAGGTGGGGAGAATATCATATCCCAGAATTTCTATGTAATTTTTTTTAAATTATATGGAATTATTTTGAGACTAGGATCTAATATGGAATGTGATTCTATGGCCTGGGGATCTAAGAATATAATTTTGAACTTTTATTTAGTTCACTTAAGTAAACATGAGAGCGGGTTTTTCTAACTTTTGAATTGGTGCTAGGATTGAAAATATAAGTGCACCATTCAACTCAAAATGCTAGGATTCACCTATAAAATACATAAATTTGACCAGCAAGTGTTGGAAGGAAAAGTTAATTTTTGGACTTTTTGGAAAATAATAAAATAACTTAGAAAATATTTTATTATTTTCTTTCCCACTGTTGAGCGGTGGACGGTGGTGCAGTGGTGCGGCGATGAGGTGACGAAGAGGCACATTAAATGAGTAACATTAATAGGTCATTGTTAAATCATTAGCGATACACTATTTTATAAATTTAATAGGGAAATGACGCAATGTTGTAGTGTAAAAAAAACATTGTGATGTGTTTCTTTTTATTAAACTAATGCATTGGAGAGTTGAGAATTAAAACCTGGGGATTCTATGAAATACCTACAGCATAATTCCTCTCCAAATAAGAATAAAAAACATCGAAGAAACCCTCTCCAACAACGAATTTTGGAGGATCGGAGTGTGGCGACAAATCTTGTAGAGAATGAGATTGGATCTAAGAATTGACGAACAGTGAAGAACAATATCAAATCACGCGTCGACTATGACTTGGATCATCATCCATTGCCTAAGATAGATCCAAATCCATGTAGGGATTTCTTTTTCCTTAAATTCCCCATTCCTCATTCTAAAACAATCCACGTGGATCAACCCATGAATAGGTTGATCTGCGGATCAGGTTTTCTTGTGGGAGGGGGCTTTCCTTGAGGTTTTGTAAGGGGATTGTTGATAGCTAGATAGAACTGTGATCCCAAACCTCCCCTGTTTTAAAATTCTAATGTGGAGGGCATGGGACACCACGAATAAGGCCCGAGCCCCTCCTCCTTGTGCATTCTTCATGGAAGAATTCTCAAAATGGTGGCAAGGTGAGTTTGAGGTCATCATAGTGAAGGTGGTATCCCTACGATTTTGTAGGCGTAGACGATTCAAGAAATGGACCACCGGAGCAAATATGGTGGCCTATAGAAGAATTATTGGTGCACCGGTGCTGGCAGCGGCTGTGGGTCGAGGGAGACGGCATGCTCGTCGGCCCGCCGCGATGGCAGAGAGTCACGTCCAGTAGGTCGTAGTGGCGTGAAAGAGCGGTTCCAACCAGCACCACATAGAGGGGGCAGCCCGTGTCCGGGCTGCTCGAACATGCCGAAGGCACGCGGTCTATTGACCACATGCAGGGGTTAACAGACAGCCATATTGGATGAAATAGATGTGGTAGAGCCATGTCTGGATGGACCGAATCGGTCTGCTATGTAGACCAATCATAGGGGGAGGTGGCGCCAAGTAGTGCTGCTAGGTGACGAACCGGATGCGGCTAAGCCGCGTCTGGGCTGGAGAAGAAAGCCCGCCTCAGTGGGCTGGGTTGTTGTAGGTGGGCCACCTCCCACCAGTAGGGTTAGGCCAGACATGGTTTGGATCCGCAGCCCAGCGGGTTGGGCTGGACCCATTCAGGTCGGGGCCAGGCTTGAACCAAACCAGCCCCCATTTCACTGAAACACTTGTAACTAACAGATCATGTGTCTGATTGACGTGTCGTCTATGGAAAGAGGACCCTTACAGTGAGAGGGTCCTTCTAAGATACTCTGTGTGAGTTTTGACAGAGTTTGGCATATGTTCAAGTTGGATCGGACTCAAATCCAACCGGGGCCTTTTTACAAAAATGCCCATATCTTACAAATTGGGAGTTCGTTTGACATGTTGTCTATTATGTTGGGACCCTTATAATGAGAGAGTCCTTTGGGTAACTCTATGTGAGACTTCCTGATGGTTGAGGTACAATTTTTGGATTGAAGAGCAGATCCTCCCAGAATCAAGCATGCTAAGCGCGGGAATCTAGTGGCTAGTTATGACGTGAAGAATGAGAGCGGCCCTCTGTTGATCATCATGAGAGACACCCTTCATGGATCAGCATGAGAGAGACTCATCATGGATCAACAGTAGAGCGACCCTTCATGGATCAACATGAGAGAGACCTTTCATGGATTAGCAGTGGAGGGATCCTCTATAGATCAGCATAAGAGTGAGCCTTTGTGGGTCAGTAACAGAGCGACCCTTCATGGATCAGCAGTAAAGCAACCCTTTGTTGATCAATAGTAGAGCCTCTCAATAGAATAAGATGATCTATCTTTACGACTAATCATATTTACTTATGTACTTAATTTATACCTGGTGTGAGATATATTTTACTTTATCTTATGTATTTGAGATATTTCTTGGTGGTGTTTTATTTGTGGTATTTACTTTGTGGTATTTTTTCCTTATAGATTTCTGAGAGACCTTAAAGGGTCTCGGGGTCCCTACTTAGTTGTTATACTCACCCCTACACAGGATTTTCCTGCACATGTTGTGTCTTGTGCAGACGACCGATGCTATGATGTAGACCTTAGGGGTCTGGGACTCAGTGGAGCTCAGTGAGGCAGAAGGAGATGAGGAATACTTTTACAGCTTCAGTCTTTACTACCACTACCCTACAGGTAGATACATCAGGGTGGACTTCGATAGTATTGTTTACTTTTTTGGGTTCTTGGGCTTGTATTATAGACCATTTACTTTTAGTTTACACCTTTTACTCTCAGTGGTCATACTTTTTGGTGGTTTTACTTTTTTCCTGTATTGTTTTCTTTGTGCAATATTCTAGGTCTATGTGTGTACAGGTTTAAATTCAATGCCTTCCCTTTTTGGGATATGTCTTCTTGGTGCTAATCACCAGCCTCTGGCCTATGGAAGGCAGGCTTGGGGTAGTCACGACACGGGCCTCGAGGGACGGGTCATGACAATTAATTACATTGTATGAGTTTAGTTCTACCATACTCATCAAATATTAAATTTTATGGCAACTTGGTTCCATTTTTCTTTGATAATGATATATCTATTATTTTAGGTAAATAATAAATTCAAAATGCCTCTTTCTTTATTTTAATAACTAAAATATTTTTTCATATGGATAAAAAGAATTTATGTTCATTTATAAGTGTTTATTTTGATTTTGAATAAATTATTTTTATTTTAGTTATTTAGTTTTATGTTTTAGTGATTTTATAATTACCTATAATGCTTATGCAGCGCCAATACAGTGCATGTGCAAGTAGTAGAAAAATCAAGGTGAATAATTTTAAAAACATTAAATGTATTATGTTTTGGATTTATTATGGAATTAAATGAATTTAATAGATAATTATAGATTATAATTAATATTAAATTTGTTTATATTCTAATTCCATTTCTATATTGATTCCTTTAAAGTCAAATTAAATGAATAGTTCCAAAAATGACTTTAATGATATTTTATGATAAAAAATATTTTATTAAATGATTTAAAAATAAAAAAAATATTTAAAGAAGGCAAGTAGGATGGTAAAAAGATTAATATTTCATCCATGGACCATTTTTTATCCACTTTTCACCTTATATGTAAATTTATGACCCTTAAATACTAAAAAAATGTGTTATTATGGTTAAGGTTAAAAAGGGTTATCAATGGGGTAAACCAACAAATAAAGTTTAAAATGTATCTTAAAATTGTATTAATTTTATTAGTTGAAGAGATTTAGAACTTATAATGTCCTAACTTATAAATTATTTCCATTTGGTTCCACTTGACATGATTATGATATATATTATATTTAAATCTTTTAAGTAATTCCAAGTGTGTCATTTCCCTCACTTATAAAAGCCAACCTCCTCTTCTCCATTATTCATAAAGTTTGAGCACTATATCTCAGATAATACCTTCCTATATTCCTTAAATTATTTTTCAATCTCATTTTATTCCCCTAAGAACATCCTAATAAGGATTAATGTGTAATAAAAATGAGGTCTCTCAAATAAGAGGTAATCATCTTACCTGACTCTTTCAAAGTTTATCTCTTCTTATACATAATATAAATATGGTGTATTCATCATAAAATGATTAATTTAATATTATAAATATAATAATATGTTATTATTATTATCGTACAACAATTTTTAAACTCATTTTTATCAAATGGAAAATGAAAGTATCGCTTGTGTGTACTAGTGGACTGCAGCCTCCACGAAGCGATGTGATTCATTTCCATCACCATATTTCATGGTTGGTTATTATAATGGATTTAATGTTTATATATAATATTTATGAAATAATTATTCTTCAATAATTATAATATCTTATATACCATCATACCTTTCCATCTATTGGAAAATGATAATTTCGCCCGTGCGTACATGTGGATTACCTCCTCCATAAAGCGATGTGATTCATTTTTCATTTCCTCATTACATAGATAAAATAAGGATATATTTAATGAATATAGATAATATTTATGATACAATAATTATTCTATAATTTTTATTTATTATTTACCTTTCTTTCATTCCATCCATCAAAAAGTGGAAGCATCACTCCTATGTACGTACGGATTACCATCTCCACGAAGTGAAGTAATTAATTTTCCTTCAGTACTTTATATGAATAGTTATAAAATTATATATAATTATTACATATGATACTTATGGAATTATTAAAATTATGGATATGAAGGAACCATGATCAATGTACAAGGACCAGAACTTTTGAACTAAAACATACATGTAAAACGAAACAGGTATCACTCAAAATAGTGATTTTATTAAATAAATCATAATAAACGGGTGATATGATGTTATAAATATGATATGATATGTATGAATATAGTTTTTAACAGATTTATAATAAATATATATTTATTATACAGGAGGTTTGAACCTTTATTAAGAAATATAAGACTTGAGGTAAGGGGCCTCTTAACTTAATTTCCTTTCATTAGGTTATAACACTTCTTTATTGACTTTCTTATTCCATGATTATGTGTGAATTTATCTAAAATTTGTTTTATGTTTTATTTAAACTTTTTTATGTGTATTTACATATTTTCACATAATCACTTCATGTATTAATTATCACTTCAAATGGTATGACCTCTGAAAGGGTTTTCTTTGTCTCGGTCTCATTTTCTTGGGACATGTTTCATGTCATGCACCATTATTTATTTGTATGGTGTAATTAATGGCCCATGAATTAATTTTGAAATATTACTTAATTTAATTACGGATATTTAGAGATCCATATCATATTATTTATTTCAAATGGATTTTGTTTTGAAAGTTACCAAAGTGGGGGAGATTTTATATTACAATATCATTTATTTCCGATATTGTTTATGATCAAGGTTACTTTGGGGGAAATTTTATGGTATTAATTTCTTAAACCAAATATATATTCTTATCCTCTAGTAATTTATAATTTTTATGGTATTTTATTTTCCACTTTTTGGTACTTAAGAAGATTAAAATAATGTTTTAAGGAAAAACTGACCTTATTTCTCTTTTTAGTCCGGGATCTTTTATCCTCTATATACATAATATTTAAAGTGTTTTCAAGAATGTTATTTTATATAAAGAAATTATTTTTTAAATTAATTTTAAACTATATTTTACATTCTTTAAAAAAAATTAATAGGAATATTTTTTTCATATTCAAAATATGGTACTTTTAGTTTTTACCTAAAGTGTAAAAGAGATATTTGTTTTAACATTTTCTAAATGAATGGTGTTTCCCACTATCATAAATATTATTTTATTTGAAGTTTACTTTATAATATTCCATTTTTATTTTAAAAGAAATTTTTCTCCCATTTTCTTGGAATTTTTATTTAAAACATTTATCAAAATAAATGACCATTTCCCCTATTTTCAAGGAAATTTATTTAAAATTTTTTAAATTTATTTTTTATCTGTGGAAATGTAATTTATTTTTTCCAATACTTCAATGGGATATGTTCCAAGGATACCATATATATTCTCTCTCTATAGGTATTATTACTGTTTTAAATATATTGTCATGAAAATTATTTCTTTTCCATGAGTTAATCAAGCTAAATGGGAATGGTGGTTGTTTTCAAGGGTGTAATATTGAAAAGTGAAAGATTATAAATATTTTTTCATTATATGGTACTATTAAATATGTATAGATGATTTATAGGTGGTTAAATTATAAACCAAGGATGTGTGGTTATGTTATAAACCAAGTATGGGTGGTTTTGTTAAACCCCTTTAATGTATTGGGTAATGTGATATAGATATCTCATGATACAATGATGATAAGTGTGGAAAATACTGTGAATAGTTATGTTCACATTTTAATTCATGAGTATGATTGATTCTAAAAATGAATTATAGTTTTTTTAATGGTTTTATGTTGAAAATTGAAAGCATATAAATGTTTTTTTCATTATATAGTACTTGGACATATGTATCGGTTATTGATCGGTGATACCATTATAAACCAAGGACGTGTGGTTACGTTATAAACTAAGGATGGGTGGGTTCATTAAATTCCTCCAATATATTGGGTAATGTGATATATATATATATATATATATATATATATATATATATATATCATGAGATGCTAATGATAAGCGTTGACATGATTATGAATACCTATGTTTACATTTTAATGCATGATTATATTGCTTCTATCTATTATCATATGATTCTGTTTTGACATAATTATGAATAGATATGTTTATATTTTTATGTGTGAGTATGATTTCTTCTAGTTAAGATCAAAATATTATGCATGGGTATGATTTTGAATGTTTATGTTCACATTTTTATGTGTGAGTATGTTTTATTCTAGCTATTCTCGCAAGATTATGTGTGTAAATTATTTTGAATAGTTATGTTAATAAGATTATGATTCCATATTCTTATAATTCCACATTCTTGTGTTATAACTCTTGAATTATGATCACTTATTTGATGCCCTTATTTATCATGCTTCTATATATGACTTGATTTTGAAGTTTATGATCTATAATTTTATGTATATGAATCTTTTACATTGATTACATGCACTTGATCATGTTATCATACCCTTATGATCATATTATTCTATATTATGATTGATATATCATATGTTTACCCTTACCAAGAACCTAATCACACCCTTTATTATGTTTTCTTTCCTTGAGATACCAAGAATGGATCTATGAATGATTATGGAGATATACTAGAATAAATAATAAAGTTCTCACTAGAATTTTAAGTTTTATTTAATGTTTTCAAATATAATGTGGTAATAATTTATGTATTTAGTCTCCCAAAACTTATAAACTATTCGATACTTGAGTATTTTATCTCTTATATCCTATTCCAATAGAGTAAGATAACTATCATCTCTATGTTACTAGAGTAGGAGTGTTACCACAATAATAATAGGTTTCAAACTCATTGATATGTGTTGTTCAACACTCCATTGATTATTCTATTCATAGAGTATGTTTTATAATAAATCTATTTGTACTTGTGTTTCTATATATAATTTTTTTCATTTATTTTAATGTGTTGTAATTTATGATTCATATCACAAAGTTGAAATCAGAAATACCCCATATCACTTATCATTATATCTAAAAACTTTAATTCAAAAATTTCATGAGTGGTTCAAGGATCATGTAAGTATGTATAATTGATTTAATATATTTATAATTTATATGAGTTTCATTTTAGAAACCCCTCATCCATTAACTTATGTGAAATTTATATATTCCCAAGATACATGAATCATATGTTTATATAGGGACTAAAGAACTCAACCAACTATTTAATTGTCTTTTTGTTAAGGTTCGTCGTTACAAGTATTTGGATGCTAATAAATTTCAATTTTTTATTAGTGATGCTGATATGAATTGATAAATGTAGAACAATGGTTTTGGTTTCCCATACATTGATACAGTTTATTGTTATGGGTTGTTGAGTTATGTAATTGAGGTTATTTACAGTTATGTCTTAAAATATATATTATTGAGGTGTGATTCATTCGATCCATTCTATGGAACAAAAGTGTACTGTTTCCAATTTATTTTGGTAAAATTTACCAATATGTTGTACAAAGTGTGCCGAGTAAGTAATGATATCTTTATACTGGAATCATAAGGAGATAATGTGTAAATACCTCATCCTTAATAACCCAAATTAGGTGGTTACTTTATTAAATTGTCACTGGATACAATAAATCACATATCAAAGGACCAAATTGTTTATTCATCTTGGTAAACTAGATACATAATTTAAAATCCACATTACATTTTAAAAAATCAAATACACAAATTTTTTTCTTTGAGAATGTCATTATTCTCCTTAGCATATCCCTACAAATTAGTCATAAAACGCTTCATGGTATCCTAGGAAAAATAAATAATAATAAAGGGGTGAGATTAGATGCTCAGTAAGGGTATGAATACAATATAATATATCATAAATAAATAAGTATAATCAACATGGAAAGGTAAATAACTAAAACACATTCCATTTAAATAATAACTTGAAAAAATATGGTAGGAATAAATGATGTTCAAATAAATCCATATAAATAATCACATGAGATTAAATCTTATCCATGGATATTATAACTAATTGAATAATCACACAGACACAAATAACTAATCTCATAATGAGAGAATTCATAATTTCAGACATCATGCACATACTTTCAATACCTTTCACAAGATAGTTTCAAACTATGGTTAAAACCCCTTTTAATTTGGCCAGCTAATTTGTTTCATGATACCTAACAATTCATCAAGGGGCTATCTATAACCAATCCCTAACTATAACCACATGTCCAATTCATTCCTCAAATATTTAATGATTGATTTAATCCATGACCAATATGTCTTATTATTAAATGTGTTGAATAAAGAATACGAAATATCAATATTTCTCTAGACAATCAAATAATGTTCAAAATAAAAAATCATATATAAAAATGATATAAGGCTTAAGAAATAAATATATCTATGATAAATAATATGGATATTTAGGGGGAATTTATTTATAATGATCAAAAGAAAGTGAATATTTTAAGGGGAAGTTAATGATAACAAAAATTAATCAAGAAAGATAATTTCAATACTTTTCTCCGTCAAACTGATCATAAACCATCTATATAAAGAATAAGGATGGTATTATCACAACATATATCTAGTGTAGTATATATAAAATAAATGGATGTTGTCATTTATGAATATAAATGCCATAAAAATATCTTTAAAAACATTCTTTACAAAATTACCCTTTTAACTTTGAAAATAAATTTTAAAAAAACTATAAGTATCCAAAATATTAGGGAAATTTTTTTAAAAAAAAATAACCTTTTACACTTGTAAAGGAAGCTTAAAATAAATGATTGTTTATTATGGTGGTAAAGATCCATTCATATCGAGTATGTTAAAATAAATATTTCTTTCATATTTCTGTAAGAAAATTCAAAAGTGACATGTTTAGAAAACAATAGGAAGATTTTTTTCAAATAATTTTTTAAAAATACAATTATGGATAAAAATGACTTTAAACTATCATATTAAAACATTTTTTAAATCATTTTTAGAAAACATGGATTTTGAAGAAATGGATTTTCGACTGAAGAGAGAAATGAAGTCGTATTTTATTAAAAAAAAGTTCTCAATTATTTTAAGTACCAAAGATTTGGATATAGTACTATTTCTTGAAAACTTCATTAATAAAAATATGAGAATAAAATTAAATGGTTTTATTATACAATGATAAAATAATTTCCTTTAATGTAAAATTAGGCATAAACAACCTCGATTAAAATGATATTGTGAAATAAACCTTTACAAAGATCATAATATGTTGACCTGAAAATTAATAAAAGAAGTGATCATGTGTATAAGATGTAAATCTACATAAAACAAGTGGAAATAGAACATAAAATAATCAAATGTAATTACACACATAAGATTAGAATATTAAATACATTTAAGTAGTAGTATAACCCAATGAAAATAAATTGTATGACAATTGTTGTCTTTATAACACATTAATTCTTGATTTATTACATAAGAGTATACATAATATAACCTAAAAGATCAAGAAGTATAGTGTCTTTAATAATTAGGAACATATCATAAAATCATTAATGTGGTATACAACAACATTATTGAAAAATTCCTAAACATGCTCTTAGAAATCATCGGTCCTCTAAAACTGCATGGGGTAACTTGGGGATGAATATAAGAAAGGGGTGAGCTATAAAGCCCAGTAAGGGAATATAAAATAATCATAACATAAATAAATTATTACATGTTATGAAATAGTCATTTAAATGTAACATAAAAAGGGTGATGACCATAAACAGTAATAATAAGGCATGATATGGTATAGTAACATAAGGCAACATGGGAATGTGGAAACAACTTTAAATATGACTACATAAGCATAAGTCAACGTTAACCACCAAGACAACATAACATAATGTTATTAGGATAAATTCTCATACACTATACATAGAATCTCATGAGACTAAAACATTACCTAATGCTTTGGAGTGTTATCTGGGTGCACCCATCAGGTAATCTATAACAGTCTCACCCAATGTTATCTAGGTGCACCCATCATAATCATATCTTATAAATGCATAATTGTTCTATATAGATCTTGTAACATAAAAACATATTTCATCACATTCAATCCCATGATTAACTATGTTGGGTTACATACATGGAATTACCCAATAAAATAAGTGTACTTATTTCTAGGTGAATATCCCTGAGTGTAAATAGAGATGGTATTCACAATAAAAAGTTTTGGCATGGAAAAATCATAGTAAAATTTAGGCAGCATAACAGAAGTATATAAAGGTTCATAAAATGATTTAATGAGAGAGAAATAGGAATCTAATCATTTTTACATTAAATGGTAAGTAATAGGGATGTGTAGAAACATATACCAACATTATTAATTATAAATAAAAGGCATAAAATGAATAATATTCTTGAATAAATTGGAGAAGGAGATGATTTTGGCATAGTAACAGCTTAGGTAAATGCTATAGTGAGAGGGGATAAATGATATCTTATTGTAAGTAAATCAACTAGAAAGTAGAATAATATTTATAAATCCATGAAAACATAACCAATAAAGATTAAAAAAGATAAATATAATAAAGGTTATTGGATTTAAAATAAAAGGGAGTGGTCCCTCACTTTTTTTTATGGAAAATCATTGGACAATTTCAGTAGCATAATAGGTGTACATAAAGTTTCAAGGGAGGACTTAATAAGAGTGAAAGGGGTATATCATCACATGGGAATGAAAATGGAAGAAATAAGAACATATAAAAACATAACCAAACAAGAAAAAATTGAAATTAATATTCATAACATAAAATATGTGCTTGAATAAAAAAAGAGAGGGAGATCCCTTACTTTTGGTACATAAAATCACAGGACAATTTTGGCAGTATAACGGGTGTACATATAGGATCATGGGAGGTATTAATAAGAATTAAATGGGTATATAATCACATGTACATTAAAATTTCAGTGATATAGATGTAGAAAAACATACCCTAATAAGAAAAAAATGGAAATTAAGAGACACAACATAAAATAGGTGCTTGAATAAAAAAACAAAGGGGGATCCCTCACCTTGAGAGGGTGATTCCAAAAGTTTGGGAGGAGCTTCTTGAGAGATTTGTGTAACCTTAAGAGGACTCTAGATAAGGTATGGCAGAGTAAGTATGTGCTAAAAAAATTTCTAAATAGGAATGGGATCTTGCGTAGGTTTATATAGGAAAAGAGAGGGGAGTTCTTTATTATTTCCCAAACATAGGTTTTGGACTCTATATAATAAAATAAAATAAAACAAAAACCCTGACATTGTTTTTGCCCATGGTTTCCTTCAAATAGGAGTGTTATTATTTATTTTATAAGTCCAAGGGATTATATAATTAAAATATTACCCTTGGTTATGTGGAATTGAGTTATGTTCATAAATTAATTATTTTAAAACCTTAAAATATAATATAGGTTTTGGAGGATTCATAAAGGAATTATAAAATTAATAAAATAACCTATGACACATTATTTTAAATTGGAAACATATATTTGGACTTTTTTAACCTTTATTTCATTAATTATGTCACATTTGAGTCATTATGATGTCATAATACACATCGTGTATTTAAACTATATTTACTTTTTACCCAAAAATTTGACTGTCTCAAAAAATTATGAAAAATTAACCATTGGATAATTTCAATATTATGATACAAAAAAAATATTTATCTTATCAAAATAATTTCATTAATTTTTAATTTTTAATTTTAAAACAATAATTGACATTTATTGAGACATGCTAGTGTTTTCAACAATAAGAATTTTTGAACCCTTATAAAAATTACATTTGAATTCATAAAAATTAAATTATAATTTATATTTAATATATACTATTAAATAATACTATTAAATTAAAATATCACTTATTTAAAAATTACTTTAATTAATAATAATAAAAAATTGTCTTGATTAAAACTATATGTTACCTTAACTACAATTTATGTTTTAATGCATTAAAAATATAATTTTTATCAAAATCATTATGTAATAATTTATAAAGTAACAAAAAAAACATTGAAATAAAAATATAAATATTCATAATATTAGGTTTACTTTTTTCTAGTCCTTCTTAAAATATTTTTACCCTTGAATAATCTATTTTCCTTTTACCGTGGTAATAAATATTTACTACAATAACATCTTTTCTACAAATGATGAGTATTCAAGGTGAATTTTTTTATGTTTTAATCACTAGAATAATCATCAAACAGATCACATAATCCATCAAAGAATAACAAGTTATTCATCCAATCTTTACTAAATCCAAAATGGTTAGAATAAAGTAATATAATACTAAAAATTAATTAACCTTAATACATTTGTCTCAATAATAAAAAATAATAATGATTTATCATAGATCATTCCTTAAATAAATACTCATATATCCAAAATAACACAAATAACCTTAACATTAAAGAATATTTTAACCTCAAGTTTTTTCTCATAACCTTCATCATAAACCACAAAAAAACATAAGAGTGTTCTTCTCAAAAAATCATTTATATTAAACCTAATGGGTATATATACCTCAACAAAAATAAAACATCTCCCAAAATATCATTAATCACCTCAAAATAAAAAAAATGATCATGTAATATGTTTCTCCAAAATATCCTTAATCATGCTAAAAAAACCATTATATAAATCTTCAAAAGTGTTATCAATGATTTTAAATATTATACTTAGACATATTATCCTAAGACTATTTAGTTTTATCCCAACATCAAACACATATTAAAGGTTATCAATCCCTCAATTATGTGTTTTATAAAATATAAATTTATCACTAAATCACTTTTATAGGTTATCATTACTATTCAACAAATGTTTTAAATCCCTAATGAAAAACTAATGTTGAGAAATCCTTATATGTTTCATTATTCTTATATCCATAATTTTATTTATATACTAATTATTCAATATAAATCTCAAATACCAATACATAAACACTTTAATCCTTACACTTCAATGATTTACATAGCATAGGTCCTTATTCTAGGATTTAACCATTAGATTAGAGAATTGACTCTAATAATGCCCATTTTCTCCACACATGAGATACTAAACAACAAAGGGTGTCATATGATGTAATTTATTCCTTTCCATCACACTCGTTATTTTTTTATGGTAACTATCTACTCTATACCCTATTTTTCACACTTAAAACACCTTCGATTTCCTTTGTAGAATTTCCATTAGTGTTGATTTAGGCATTATTTTACACACACCTTTATCAAATAAACTTACTTAATACATTGTCCTCCTCTTCTTTGAGGTATTTGGACATTCAACAGTGTTCTAGTTATTAATTTTGATCTTTGATAGCTAGTTTTTCATAATCACAAGATGTATTACTTGAGTTCCCATCATGTTAGGCATCTCATTTGTGCAGTCATCACATTTCCTATCACATTTTTTATTGACTCAGTTCTTCCTATTTCCATCAATTGACTATAATAAAGGGAAAATTAGAGATGAGAAATTTTAAACTATTAAACACCTAAACAAGAAGAAAATAACATTAAAATGATAACCTATAAATGATATGTACTTCCTTGAAATATGAGTTTCTAGGCTTAAATCTAAGATATCCATGATCTATTTCCTAATATATACTTTTATGGGAATTTTTTTCCCTTAATAAAGGTTCATAATAATCTTGTGAATTTACCAAAGCATATCCCTCATGAGTTTCAAACCAGGTGTTCAACAAGAATTTTTTTTGGGCACCATTTCTCGATCAAGTCATTCTCAATATGGTGTTTTCAAGTGTTACCCCTAGGTTCATTTATGCCAGATCCACATCCACTTGTATTATCTAGATAGGGATTATTTTCTTGAAAACCACTTACTCTATACTTTACCAAAAAATTAGGTATGTTTTCTTATTTTTATTCTTATCCCTTAGTCTTTCACTAGAGTTTTCTAATATTAATCCCAAAAATAACTATACTTTACTTTAATACCAACTATGATAATATGTGTCTTTATTACACATTAATTCATGATTTATTACATAATATTAAATATAATACAACCCATAATATCAATAATTATAGTTTCTTTGTGAATTAGGTTCATATCATAATATCATGAATGTGGAATGCAATAACATTATTCAAAAAAATACTTAACATGATCTTAGATATCATCGGTCCTCTAAAACTACATGGGATAACCTGGGAATGTACATAATAAAGGGGTGATCTATAAAGCCCAGTAATAGAATATAAAAGAATCATAACATGAAGAAAGTATTACATGTTAGAAAATAGGAATTTAAATGGAACATAAAAAGGGTGAGGGTCATAAACAGAAACAATAAGGCATGAAATAGTATGATAACATAAGGTAATATGAGAATGTGGAAACAAATTTAAACATGACATCATAATCATAAGCCAAGGTTAACCAATAAGGTGACATAACATAATTTTCTTAGGATAACCTCTCGTATAATATATATGAAATATTATAAGACTAAAACATTACACAATGAATTAGAGCTCTATTTGGTTGAACCCATAATTTAATCTAAAATGGGCTCACCCAGTTCTATATGGGCACACCCATTATAATCATATCATGTACATGCATAAGTGTGTCACATAGATCATATAACATAAAAACATATTTCATCACATTTAATTCCACGATTAAGGATTGTGGGTTACATAAATGGAATTCCCCAATCAAATAAGTATAGTTATTTCTAGGTTAATACCCTTGAGTGGAAATAGTGATGGTATTCACATAAAAAAATGTTAGGCATGGAAAAATTGTGGTGAAAGTTTGGCAGCATAACGGCAGTACATCAAGGTTCATAAAATGGTTTAATGAGAGAGAAAGGGTTATATCATCATTTTTACATTAAATGGGAAGTAAGAGGGATGTGTAGAAACATATCCAAACATTTTGAATTGGAAATAAAAGTCATAAAATGAACATGATGCTGGAATAAAGAGAATAATGATAGGATTTTAACATAGTAATGGCCTTGCTAAATGTTATAATGAGAGGGTAAAAATGATCTTTTATTGTTAAGAAATCAACTGGACAGTGGATGGATATTTATAAATCCTTGAAAACATAACCAAATGAGATCAAAAGGGATAAATATAAAAAAATTTCTTTAATATAAAATAAAAGGGAGAGGTCTCTTACTTTTGGTATGGAAAATCACTAGACAATTTCAGTAGCATAATGGTGTACATAAAGGTTCATGGGAGGGCTTAATGAGATTGAAAGAGGTATCTTATCACATATACTTAAAAATGGTAGTAATTTGTATGTTTAAAAACATACCCAAAAAATAAAAAATGGAAATTAATAGTTATAACATAAAATAGTTTATTCAATAAAAATAAGAGAGGGAGATCCATTACTTTGGGTATGGAAAATTGCAGGGCAATTTCGGCAGCATAACAGGTGTACATAAAGGTTAATGGGGGGATTAATGATAGTGAAAGGGGTATATAATAAAATTTACATAAAAATTGAAGTAATATGGATGTATAAAATCATAACCAAACAATATCAAATGGGAATTAAGATGTACAATATAAAATATGTTCTTTAATAAAAAATAAAATAGGGAGATCCCATACCTTAAGAGGGTGATTACATAAGCTTTAGAGGAGATTATTGAGATATTGGGGGAACCTTGGGAGGAATACAGAGTGGGGAGGTCATATTAATGATGTACTCTAAGGTTTTTTAGTGAAGAGGAATGGGATTTTTGATGGGTTTATATGGGAAAAGAGAGGGGTGTTCTTTATTATTTTCCAAATATAGGTTTTGGACTCAACACAATAAAATAATAAAAACCACAAACAATCAAATGGTTTTTTCCCACTGGTTTCTGCCAAATAGGAGTAAGTTCTTAAACCATTAAAATATTACACTTGGTGATGTGGAAGTGAGTCATTTTCATGAAGAAATGATTTTAAAACCATAAAATATAATATAGGTTTTGGAGGATTCATAAAGGTGTTATAAAATTAATCAAATAAACTAGAAACATATTTTTTTAAAGTCAAACACTATATTTGGTCTTGGATAACCTTTATATAATTTATTAAATCATTTTTTTTCATTATGATTTCATAATACACACCATATTTTTATACAATATATAATTTTTACCCAAAATTTTGACTGTCTCGGAAAATTATGAAAAATTCATCAATGGATAATTTTCACGTGATGATTCCAAAAATAAGATTTATTTTATCCAAATACTTTAATAAATATATTAATTTTTACTTTTAAAATAAGAATTTATATTTATTGAGAAATTCTGGTTTTTTTAATAATAATAGTTTTTAAACCCTTATAACAATTACATTTGACTTCATAAAAATTATATTATCATTTATCTTTAATATATACTATTTAATAATAATATTTAATTAAAATATCATTTATTTAAAAATTTATTTAATTAATAATAATAAAAGTGACTTGATTAAAACTATATATTACCCCAACTATAATTTATGTTTTAACTCATCAAAAATCTAACTTTTATCAAAATTATTATTTAATTATTTATAAAGTAAGAAAAATAAATATAATTATTAAAATATAAATATAAATATTCATACTTTTAGTTTTAATTTTTTTTAAATCCTTGTTTAATTATTTCTACCCTTAAATAACCTATTTTCCTTTTATCGTGGTAATAAATATTTACTACGGTTACTATTCATATTTACTAAAAATTAAGTTAACCATATTACCAAATATTAATTATTATGATTAAAAATATGAAATAAATTTATCAATTTACAAAGTTGGAATAATTTAATATATATATATAAACCTGCAAGAGCAATGAAAATTAGTTTTCTAAAAAAATGAATTTTTCAAGGAAACGATTATTTTAATTTAACTCTATAACTAGTAATATTCATTATATGAGTTCTCAATTAATAATTATATATATATGATATATAATTTTAATTTAAATAATTTTCCATTAGGTTTTATTTTAATTAATTATAATATATAGACATTATGCATTTTAAAACAGTTTTTTAGAAAAAATGAATTTTTAAGCCTAAAAATAAACCTCTTTTAAAATCTATTATAAAGATGATTTTGGATTAAATATAACTCAATAATACATATGTTACTTTTAAATAAAATTAATATAATAATATGACTTTTAAATTAATTTATTTATTAAAATAAATTACGGTTTTACAAAAAAAAATGGTATTTTTCATTATTCACTGGAAAATAAATATATTTTGAAAAATCCCAAAAATTTACCCTAAGTTAATATTTATATATTGATATAAAAAATACTGATAATTTTATAAAATAAATTCTCTAAATATTCTATAAAATAATTATAAAATTTTTTTACAAAGATAAATAAAAATTATTTTTGAGAGAAACTTATTTTTAAGAACAAAAAGTCATTAACAAAAAATTATTGATTATTTACTAAGAATTTATCAATACATTTAGGAAATATATATATTTAATAAAGTATTTAATACTATTAATAACCAAAAATTTAATGGATAGATTATAATGGTATTATTTAAATATACATCATATTTTTGTTTTTGGTGTTTCATATCGCATACACTACCGAACATAATTTTCTCTTTTATAAACTCGGTGGATTACAAATTGAGTTACGAAATTCCTTACTACTTGGTAATATTAAATCTAAATCCACTTGGAAAAAATAATTCAAAATAAGACTTAAAATACCATTAATTATGAAGGATTCATGCTATTATATGCAAAAGGGGCATTGCATACACTATATAAAATAAATTAGGTACATAACATAACAATATGACTCAATAAAAAGAAATTGAGACGAAATCCGTTACCTCAGGTTTGAATTTATTTTTATGTGTATGAACCTCATATATAATAAATTTAGGTTTTTTATAAATCTATTATAGAACCATAATAATATATCTCATACCATATATGATTTACTTTAAGTCTTTTATCACCCATTTATTAAAAACTCTTTGTTAAAATCACTATTTTAGGTGATAATTACTTCATTTTTCATGTATGTTTTGGTTTGGTAATTTTTTTCCTTTTAATTTTATCATGGTTAATTTATATAAATAATTTTATATATGATATTAATATAATATATATTCATTATATATGTATTTATAGTAATCTATAAAATTCAGAGATGGAAAATTGATTACATCATTCATGAAGACGGTAGGTCGTACGTACGCATGAATGTTGTTTCCATTTTTCTCGAAAGATGGAATGAAAGTAAGGTAAATAATATATAAAATTTTTAAAGTAATTATGTTTTAATACAAATCACATATATTAATTAAATTTTTTCTTATTACCTTCCATGTAAATTGTTAGTGAAAAAAGAGTTGCATCACTTCGTGAGGCGATTGTACATTGTACACACGAGCAACATTATTGTATCCCCAATGGAATGTAAAGTAAGAGGTTATATGTGATATAAAAATTATATAGGTATAATTATGTTAAAAATATCATATTTATTCATTTAATATATCTTTATTACCATTTAAGAAAAATATAAATGGAAAAAATGCATCGCATCAGTTTGTGAGGCAGCAAACTCCCATACACACGAGTGGTGTTATTGTTTTCAAAAATGTTGGAAGGTAATAAGTTAGACATGATATTATAATTATATAAGTATATTTATTTCATAAATATCATATAAATATTTTAAATCCATCATTATACTCAACCATGATAGGGGTGATTGAAAACAAATTACATCAATTCGTGTGGCGGTAGTTCGTCGTGCACATGATCGATGGTTTTGTTTCCCATTTAATGCAAGGGGAAATTTATATAGGTTATTTTATTAACATAATAATATATCAGTATATGAAAGATACTTATTTTTTTTGTATTATAATAATTAATTAATATTTAAAGGAGGTGGAGGAAGAAATAAAATGAAAATGCATGGTTAAGGGTTATACCTCTTCCTCGGAGAGCCCCTTTAGGTTTATAGCTAAAGCCTTATTAGGAGGGTTTAATAAGAATAACAAGTACTATAGGATGTTTTTATGGATTTAATTAATATATTTTGTTAGTTATTGGACAAACCAAAGGGATTTGTAAGTGTGAAGGGGATAGGAGAGTGGGTGACCGTTTATAAGTGGGGAGAGGACACACTTGGAATTTTTTAAAATAAAAAATGATACCCACGTTTTTTACATGAAAAAAGGATAAAAAATGAGTCATTATAGAACATTTGAATCTATAGGGTCAAAATATGTCCATAAAATTGTATTTATAAAATTTTGGGGTCATTTTAAAACCTTATATTTTTAATTTAACCTATGGTAAACCCGTTTTAACCCTAACCTTGGTAAATAATTTTTACTGTTTTTACTATTCATTATGAACAAAAATTAAGTTTAACATTTTATATAATATAAATTATGATTATTATAAATAGTAAATATATTTTTTCAAATTCAATCAAATAATATGCAAAACCAGATTTAAAATTAAACCCATAAATGCGTCGAAAAATGGTTTTTCCAAAGAAAAAATTTCAAAAGATTAAAATTTTTTATATCAGAATTCAAAATGAAATTGATTCCAATGGCTTAAATTAGTTAACTTTTAATAAAATTTAACTAATTTTTATTTAAACCCAATTTCAAATATAATTTATCTTTGTAAATAATTTAAATGAAAAGAAAATTTTCAATAAAAATTAGTATTTTTCATTATTCATCAAAAATTTAATCTTTTTAGAAAATTATCAAAAATTCACCCAGAGATAATTTTTAGATTTAGATTTAAAAAATTAATTTTAAATTTTCAAATAAATTTTATAAAAGTGGGGGAAAATAATTTTAAATTATGTTCACAAAGCGCGACTAAACTGCCTTTTAAAAAGAATACAGTTTTTCTGAAAAAAATTCTTTAAATGATTCTTATTTTATTTATAATAAATAGATAACCATTGAATTTATGTTATAAATTTGTAAACCATATAATTTTTTTATTTATTTATTTATATTTATACCCTCCAATTTAACAGCTATGTTATAATGGTCATGTTTAAATAATGATATTTTAATAGAGTATCCTGTTTTGTTTAAACTCAATGTTACATGCATCGTAAGCTATCGAAGAGATTTAATATAATTAAAATATATATATATATATATATTATAAAGTATCAGGGTGTTAAATTCTCTTATGATCTTGGTTTTTTATGTTATATATGTTATATAACATGATGTTCTACTTTTAAAATCTTGGGGTGTTATATTATACCCCCTTAAATAAATTATGTCCTCATAATTTAATCTTGATCTCAGTAATCAAGGATTTAAAATTTAAAAATACCTTTTTTGGAAACCCACATCATAAAAAGGGTTAATAAAACATCATTTTGATAATAGATAAATTAAATTACAAAGTTCATCTAGAATAACACATAACTAGGTTTCCAAAGCGGAGAACATTGGTGGGAAGTGAATATATGGGCAAGGGTAAATAATTATGAAGAGTGATAGATATCATTTATCAAAATAATTTGAATGATCATGAGAAAGTAAAACGGAATAAAACCATAAATCTATGATGAGTTAAAAGTCAATTGGTTCATCATATTTGAATTTAATTGGATTAACTTTTTGTTTCATGATCATTTTCCTAGATTTGATGGATTCTTTTACTATTATGATAGATAGCACCAGAAAATATACTTAAAATTTTATCCTTTGGTTGTGATTCAATAAATTTTCACT
Source organism: Viscum album (assembly GCA_963277665.1). Lineage (NCBI taxonomy): Eukaryota > Viridiplantae > Streptophyta > Magnoliopsida > Santalales > Viscaceae > Viscum > Viscum album. The sequence goes on along the minus strand of OY728136.1, from coordinate 1,316,721,851 downwards.
TAATTTATTACTTCAATAAATTAAAATTCATGATGAATTATTTTTATTCCCAAAGCACTAAAATTAACTTTTAACAGATCATAAGATCCATAAAAAAGTAGAAAGTTATTCCTCTTTTCTTTACTAAAACCAAAATGGTTAGAACAAGTTATCGAATATAACACAATAATATCTAATACCTAAATAGTAACTCCAAAAATTAAACTTAATCCATTTCATAAATGGTTAACCTTAAGAATCAACCAAAATAGGTCTGACCAAATTCAAAGTCTAAAAATTTAGAAAGAATGTCACTAAATCAATATTATATTCCCTATACAATATAAAGTTTTTATTAATGTCTCATTCCAAATATTTGAATACCTTGATCACTATAAAACCTTAATGAAAACATGAATGCTTCCAAAAATAAAATCTCAGGTTGTCGAATATATTATATAAATCCAAACATGTAGTAAACTCTAGCAAAGATAACATAAACCATCAAATCACAAACCAATTTCAAGGTCACTAATATTATCCCATAAACATATCTTACCATTATTATCTAAATATAGATCACATATTTAGGGTTATATTCCCTCAATCATTTGTTTTATAAAAATATCAACTTTCTAATGAATCACTTTTCTTGGTACTATTCAACATGTGTCTTCAAATCCTTATAGAAAAACCACTACAGTGAAATCCTTATACATTTTGAGAATATCTTGATAAAATACTTCTAAAAAATAATTATTAAATCCAAATACACAATAAATTTAATCATTTTAATTTGGTTATATTAATAACATAATCTTGACCTTTATCCCTTAGATTATTCTGAGGTATATTCCCTTGATGCTTGGGGAATTCATTTATATACTACCTCATATCCTTATAGTTGAATCATTGAATATTGTAAACTTCTTTATTTCCCTTAAAATCATGATCATGGTGTAATTTCTCTCCAAAATTTTATAAAAATATCATTCCCTTAAAGAAATTACCTGGTTTTTTCTTTTCACAATTATCACATGTAAGAAAATCCTTATTTTCCTTATTACCTTTATCCATATTTTTCTCTATCATCCTCTTATTATCTTAATTCCCTTTGAAAAAATATAACTTAGAGAACTTTTATCTATCTTAATATCATAATATATTATATCCACACATGATGGGATGGTTTCAGAGACTAATTCCCTTTGAATAATTGGATTTAACCCGTCAATGAAATGGTCAATATTCCTCTTTGGATTACGTATATAGTCCATAGAATTCTTTTCTAACAAGTTTTATTCATACTTAGAAATATTTTCATTTATTTTTGTCTTAGACTCAATAATTGTCTCTCCATATATTCTCATTTCTCGTGAGGAAAATACTTGTCCAAGAAGAGTTACTTAAAATCCTTTCATTCCATGATAATTATTTCTTCTTCATACTTAGTGTTTTGAATCAATGAACACTATTGATCTGTATCTCTTGAGAGAAGATAAATTTATAGGATAACCTTATCCCTTTCATTTCCACTAAGAGTGAGAAATATCTTCTCTAAGAAACATATCCATTTCTTAGATATAAACGGATTTATAGTCCCATTTAATGATGGAAGTTTCTGATACATGAAGTAGTCTAACCATTTTTTCCATATTGTGGACTAGTAGATTGCTCTATATGGGAAATTTTAATTCTCATAAACTGATACAGCTACTCCAAAATGGTTATAATTTTATCATTTCTAGATATATCTCCATATTCAACTTCATTATCTTACCTAGGAGGTAAAACCCTATATAGAGTATTTGCATTGATACAGCTCTCATTCCTTCCTCTAGGAATCATTTCTAAACAATAGAATACACTATATTAGATCATAACATTATAAAACATAAAATATAATCCCAAAACAAGTGAGAAAGTTAGAATAAATTGAAAAATTAATGCATGGGTAATATCATAATAATAAACATGGTTTCTTTGGGAAATTTTTCAAATCATACAAAAATTTAAAATCCTTCATAATTTTTTGTAATGAAAATGTGAATTAACCAAATCATATCCCCAAAGAGTTTCAAACCAGGTGCATAGTAAGGCCCATTTCCATGTACTAGGTAATTATCAAGTCCATCCTGACATGACTTTTTCATAGTTATTACCCTTAGGTACATTTGTTCTATAATCACATATACTTGTAGTATCCAGACAGTGATGTATTACTAGATAAACCACATAATATCTACTTTATCAAAACATTAGTATGTTGTCCTATACTTATACTTATCCTCAAATCCAGTTGTAGGGATATATTTTCTAATCTATATTTTCCTTAATCTAGTTCCAAAGGTTTTTACTCCAATGTCCTGAAGGCCTTTATTTTTTGTTGATTTTGATAATCCACCTTTCAAGGGGTGAGGTGGAACCCTTACAAGGCCCATAGGAGTAAGTATTACATAAACCGTAGGCCTTAGAGGAATTCATTACCTGTAGACTTCAAACATTACATATGACCCAGAATAACTACTTGGAACTGCTCCTCCCCAGCATCTTCATCATGAAATAAGCTCTCCACCTTCGCATGGCTATTCGGAAAGGCTTTACCATGCATGAACAGGCTTATCCCGATGTCAGGTGTCATACCCTCTCATTCTTACAATCTTTTTAGCTTGTGTTGTGGTGAAAGCTCCTTTCTGTTCCTCCTTCTGAAGCTTTTTCCTTATAGGTTGTATGGTTTTCATCTACACTTAAGGTGGCCTGAAGGCCTTGAGGTGGCCTAAATGCCTTACTGACCCGAAGGCCTGGGTGGTCCGAAGTCCTTAAAGGACTCGGGGACCAAATCGGTTGCCCGGAGGCCTAAAAGAGGGAATATTCCTGGCTACTACAGTTTCAAACAGTGCCTGCTACAGTACTGCTACAGTACTCGGAAATTATCCTCCTTCTGGATTTGATCCCGAGCCTCTTGGATGCCAACTATAAATAAGCTAACCCTAGTAACCTAGAGCTGGTGTTTACTTTATTACATTTTTACTAGATACAAGCAATCACATTCTAAAGGACCGAATAGTTTAGTAGTCTTGGTAACTAGATACAAACTTGAAAATCCCCATTACATTTTAAAACATAAAATACATAAAGTATTTTCTTTGAGAATTCCATTATTCCCCTAATAATATCCCCAAAAACAATCATAAAACACTTCTATTGTCCTAGGGTAAATAAAATATAAGAAATATGTGAGATCATATTCTCAATAAGGGTATGTGTACAGTAGAATATACCATGAATAAATAAGTATAATCAATATGGAAAGTTAAATAACTGAAACAAATTATATTTAAACAATAACGTGAGAATAATATGGTAGGAATAAATGATGGTCAAATAAATTCATATAAATAATCACATGATCTTGAAACTTATCCATGGATATTATAACTAATCAAATAATCACATGGGAATCAATAACTAATCTCATAATAATATAATGAATAATGTTAAACATCATAAAAATACTTTTAAGCCCTTTCACAAGATAGTTTAATACTATGGGTAAAAATCCATTTAATTTGTATAATTGATTTGTCTCATGATACCTATTGATGCATCAAGGGGCTATCTATAACTAGGACCCACTTGTAACTATATGTCCAACGTATTCTTTATATATCAAATGATTGGTTTAATTCGTGAACAATTTTCATTATTAGTAAATGTCTATATTTAATAAATAATGTGGAATGTCAATATTTTCCTAATCAATAAAATAACTTTCAAAGTAGAAATTTGTATGTTTAAATGATATAAAATTTAAGAAATCAGTATATCCATGATAAATAATATTGATATTTAAGGGAAATTTATGTACAATGAACACAATAAAGTGAATATTTCAAGGAGAAGTTAATTATTATAAAAATTAATCAAAAAATATAAAGTCAATAATTTCCCTGGTCAAACTAATCATAAACCATCTAGATAAAGAATAAGGATGATATTATTACAACATATCTCTAGTGGATTATATATAAAATAAATGGTTGTTTTCAATAATGAATCGGAATACCCTAAAAATATCTATAAAACATTCTTGAATAAAATATCCATTTAACTTTGAAAATCACTTTTTAAAAAAAAATAAGTATCCAAAATATTAGGGAAAACGTTTTCTTTAAAAAATATCCTTTTAAAATGTAAATTAATATTAAAATAAATTAGTGTTCGTGATTATGGGAAAGTTTGGTTCATGTCATGTATGTTAAAACAAAGGTTCCTCTCACGTTTTTGTAAAAAAGTCAAAAATACCTTGTTTGGAAAATGATAAGAATATTCCTTTTAAAATATTTTGTAAAAATATAATTATGGGTAAAAACAAAATTAAACAATCACATTAAAACATTTTTGAAAACATTTTCAGAAAATATAGATTTAGAAGAAATGTATTTTTGACTGAAGAGAGAAATGAAGTTATATTTTATTAAAAAGGATTTCTTAATCATTTTAAGTACCAAAGAGAGGAAAATGGTACTATTTATTTAAAACATAATGAATAACCATTGTATAATAAATTTAAAGGTTTTTATTAAACTATGATTAAATAATTTCCTTCAATGTAAATTCAAGCATAAACAATCTCGATTAAAATGATATTGTGAAATAAACCCTTACAAAGATCATAATACGTTGAAATGGTAATTAATTAAAGAAATGATTATGTGTGTAAAATGTGAATACAAATAAAAAAAGCATAAATAAAAATAAAATAATAAAATTTCATTAAACACATAATCCTATAATATTAAATATATTGAAAAATCAATATAACCCAATGAAAAGAAATTGAGTTGTAAAATTCCTTACCACTTGGTAACATTCGATCCAAATCCACTTATATAAAATAATTAAAATTAAAACATAAAATACCATGAATTATGAATTATTCATTATATTACATGTAAATGGGGTAGTAAATACACAATATAAAATAAATTAGGTGCATAACATTGCAATATGCCTCAATGAAAAGAAATTCAGACCAAATCCCTTACCTCAGGTTCAAATTTCATCATATGTGTTCGAACCTCCTATATAATAAATGTAGGTTTATTATACAAAATTATAGAACCATAATCAGATATCTCATAACATATATTATTTACTTATAGTCTTTTATCACCCGTTTATTAACAGTTCTTTATTAAAATCACTATTTCAGGTGATAATTGCTTCGTTATTCATGTATATTTTGGTTTTGTAATTTTGGTCCTTTTACTTTGATCATGGTTAAATCATATATATAATTTTAAACATGATATAAATATCATATATATTCATTATATATTTATTTATAGTAATCTGTAAAAGTTATAGATATAAAATGGATTACAACATTCATAGAGATGGTAGGTCGTAAGTACGCATGAACATTGTTTCCATTTTTCTCGAAGGATGGAATAAAATGAAGTTAAATAATATATAAAGTTTATAGATTAATTATAATTTAATGTATAAAAAATATATAATTTAAATTTATCCTTATTAATTTCCATGTAAATCCTTAGTGAAAAACAATTCACATCGCTTTGTAAGGCGGTAGTCCGCCGTACACATGAATGATGTTATCATATCCCAAACAAATTTTAAATTAATAAGTTATATGTGATATAATAATTATATAGGTATAGTTATGTTAAAAAAATTATTTATTCATTTAATATATCCTTATTACCATCCAATTAAAATGGAAATGGGAAAAAAATTACATCTGTTCTCAAAGCAGTAGTCTGTCATACGCCTGAGCGATGTTATTGTTTTAAAAAGGGTTGGAAGGTAAGAAGTTATATGTTATATTATAATTAAATAATAAAATTAATTTCATAAATATAATATATATATATATATTAAATCCATCATTATATTCAACCGTGAGAGGTGGTGATGGAAAACGAATTACATCAGTTCGCGAGGTGGTAATTTGTTGTACACATGATCAACAAATTCATTTCCCATTTTATGAAAGAGGATATGGATATATGTTATGATATTTGTAACACCCCAAAATTTTATGAAAAATATTCTTTTTAATTTCATTGATGTCTTGTGTTGTAAGCTACACCAAAAGGATCTTTCACTACACGCATCCCTGACTAGGCTTGCATTACACGCAATCGCTACCATCCACGATAGCGTATGTTGTACGCAATACCGAGTTTCACTAAACAAAGATATATTATATAAACTAGCCGTTATGAATATTAATACCCACTTTTTGAAATTTTATAAATTTTATCTTTATAAATGGACTTCATTTTTGGATTCAGAATATCGAAATTATCTTAGGGTGAATTTTTGGTATTTTTCTAAAAACATTCAATTTTTGATGAATAGTGAAAACACTGGGTTACTGTTTAAAAACCGAATTTTTATTTAAATAATTATTTATTTTATTTAAATTTATTTTTGGTCAAAATTGATACATAATACCTATATAAGTTCAATGTAATTTATTGGAGTCATTTTATAATAATTTTAGATATATAAAAATTTTATTGAACTTTTGACCGTCTTTTACCCACCTCCTAGGAGAATTTTCAAATTTACATCAAACTTAATTTTACCACTTATGTGAGTGGAATTTCAAAAATCTGAGAGACATAGTTGATGTTAGTAAGTAAAATTTGATTCAATGAGATGAAAATAATTTTTGGTGAACATTAACTTTTTACTTTTATTTACCATGGTTAAAAGTAAATAGGGTAATTAAGGGTAAAAATGATATTATTATTATCTTAACACATGTCCTAATTATATTTGATAAGTGTAATTAAACCAAAAACAACCTTAGGAATAAAATATTACCCTTTAGGTCCACTTGGATTTGATTAGTACATTTATTATTATTTTATTTAAAGAAGAGTTAAAATAGTTAAAATCAAAGTTTAATAACTAAATAAATTTTAATATAGGTTTATACATAAGATAAATTCTACTATAAATATTCATTATAAATATAAAAAGATTTACTATATAATGTTATTTTATTTATAATTTTTAGACATTATATAATATATTTTATTTATGAAATAATGATGATGCAGTAATTACCTAATTAATGAAATATTAACATAATTGATGTTATAAATACCAAAATAAATGTAATTTTAGACTTTTTATGAATTACACTAATTTTCTAGGTTAATATGACATATTAGTATTGATTTAATTAACTTTTTTGAACTAATAATACTGTTATGATTTTCACAAAAATCAAGTTCCAAATAGTGTCAAAATTGACATAAAATAGTTTTTAAAACAAATATTATATTATTAATTATTATTTTATTCATAAAAATATAATGTTCGGAAAAATGACTTAGATAAGAATATATATATTAATAATTAACCACTTGGGGTTCGTTTCTCTTGTTATAGTAAGTTTATTAACCATATAGTGTAAGAAAACAAAAAGACATGGTAAAAGTTAAATTATTTAACTTAGAGTTAAATCTAAATGATAAGGATAAAATAGTAACCTAAACTTTTATAAAACCTATTGGTTGAGATTATTTCGACCCATACCCACCATATATTAGAAATAAATCAATTTGAAGCTATTAAAAACCGAATATGACTTTATTATAAAATAATATTTTAAGTTTTTCCTAAAGTGCCCCTCTCCTCCCTTATAAAAGGGCACCTCCTCCCTCTCCTCTTTACACAACTTTGAGCCTTCAATCTAGGCCAAACCCTTCCCATTTTCCTTCTCAACTTCCCTAGAAACATTCTATAGGTCATGGTCTTCTTTAAATACCATCTTCAGTTCCCTAAGTGGAGGTTAAGAAGAGGCGCTTCAAAGAAGAGGTAATGTCCTTTACCAATTCTTTCAACTTTATTTCTTCTTCTACTTATTCTTCTTTAGTTGTTTCATTATGAAGTAATAACATCAGTATCACTCATATACTGATATTTTATTATAAATATGAAAAAAAACCTATTTCACCTTCTATCCATCCTACGGAAAACGAAATCACTACGTGTGCGTACGTAGGGAATACCGTCTCCACGCCGTGGTGTAATCAGTTTTTCCACCACCACCTTACTTGGATGGGTATAATGGTGTAAATAATAACAATATATGATTATTATAACATCATACTGATTCTGAGATATTATATCATCCACTCCAATTCTAATAATGATTATGGGAACGATATCATCGCTCGTGCGTACATAAGGATTACCGTCTCCACGACGCGATGAGATTCATTTTCCATGTTAACAATTAAAGAATGATTATAAAGTATATATAATAAATAATCAAGAAATATATGAAATAATAATTCTACTAGATTTATGTATATATATATTTATGTCATCTACTTAATTTCATTCAAGTCAATAAGGAAAGGAAAACAGCGTTCATGCGTACGTACGGCCTACCGTCTCCATGAACAGGGTATTTCATTTCATTCATATATCTATTATATATATGTATATACTGAAAATATAAGATATATAAATCATTATTTACATTCTGGAATTAATTAAATCATGATGTAAGTAATAATAATATCAAGAACAACAAATCTAAACACATACGATAAATGAAACGATTTTACCCAAAACGCTGCTTTAATATGGAATTTACAAAAGAACGGGTGTTATAAAGTCATAATTGAACCATATATGATATCATAACAATGAATATGATTCTGTAATAAGTAAATGACATTATTTAAATCATTATACATGAGGTTCGGATACATAAGAAGCATATCAGACTTAAGGTAAGGGATACCCTTTCCAATCTCGTTCTTATCCGAGATTGTTTATTCGTAAGTATTTACTGGGGTTATTGTCATCATCCATGTCCATGTTTTCTAAAAGTGTTTTTATGTATGTTTAAAGTCCTTTTTACCCATTTTTGACTTTTACCACATGTTATGAAAGGAATATTTATTTTTTTACCATACGAGGAACTTTTTTACCTTTCCGACAAAAGTACGAGGAGAATGTTTTTTTAACTTATACAGAATGAACGGATTTTTACAGTTTCATAACACATTATTTTAATGAAGCTTACTCTACAATATTTCATGACTATTTTCAACAAAATCCTCTTATTTTAAAATTACATGGCATTTTGTGAAAAGAAAATTACTTTGAATAAGAAAGGATATTTTCCTCAAGAATTTATTTCAAGTGTTTTATCAAAACCATTTTCCATCTAAGATGACATTATTTCATATGTGTATGTTTCAAGTATAATGTCTCTATGATTTATATGGTTCCAATTTTCTTATGATGAAATGATATCCATTTGTTTTATATAGATTATGTTAGGATGGGATGATGTTTATGAAACCCATTTTATTTTTTGGGTTATTATGAATGATGTATGTTTATTTTGTGGCACAAGTAAGAATTATTTCATTATGAGATGGGTGGGACCTATACCTCCATCCAATGAATTGGGTAAAGATTTATATCTCATGAGATAGACATGGCTGGAAAAGTAAGTTAATCTAGTTTAGTGTTACAGGACTGGAACGAGGAGTGAACTCGATTCAGAAAGGGACTTTGTCCACTAAGATGGTCTTGGCAGCAATGCCTTGGCTACTATGGAAATCATATCATGTGCTTAATGGCTTTCCACAATTACATGTTTTATTCCCATGTTATTTTATCATGATTGATGTTCCTTTATGACCTATTCCTTACGTACTTCCAAGATTTATATCACAACTCAATATTTTGATGTGTAAACTTTATGTTCATGTTTTGAAGTTCAAATGTATATGGTTTGTTTTATTTTCTCCATGCTTACCCTTGATGATCATTTGAGCTCACCCTTTATATGTTTTCTTTTCCCCAGGATATAAATAAAGGTTTTAGGTAAGAAAACAAAAGGGGAAGATATTTATGGGAGATGTTGAAGATCTTTTACCATGATTAGAAGATTATGTTTCGAGTTTCCAATGAAACTAAACTATTACGGTCCTTGAGTGTTCGTTTTTTGTTATGTATTAAGTATTCTGCAAAAGTAATGTAATGTCCATGTACGTCAAGCTTTGGGTCTCTAAAATATTAACATAATAACATATTAGTATATTGGAGATAATTTTTTTATATTATCATAGTTTAAGAAGATTTTAAGGAGGTGGATGAAAAAATAAAATGAAAACATGTGGTTAAGGACTATACCACTTCCTCGAATAACCTCTTTAGGTTTATACCGAAATCCTTCTTAGGAGGGTTTAATAATAAAAACAATGCCTCTAAGATTTTGGGAGGTTTATAAGTAAGATATTTTGGCAGTTATTTTTTAAAATAAATGGCTTCATAATTGTGAATAGGAGAGTAGAGGGGGTGGCTTTTATAATTGGGGGAGAGGACACACATGGAAGTTTTTAAAAGAAAAATTGATACCCATGTTTTTCACATTCCAAAAGGATAAAAAATAGATAATTATTGAACCATGGAAGAGATAAGGTCTACATATGTCTATGAAATTAGATTTATAAAATAATTATATCTTTATTTACCCTTATGTGTTTAACTCCCCATTAAACCCGTTTTAACCCTAACCGCGGTAAATATTTTTTACTGTTTTTACTATTCATTATGATAAAAAATTAAGTTGAATGTATTATATAATATAAATTATTATAAATCAAAAATTAGAATCTATTTTTCAAATTAAATTCACAAAAGTAGAAAAATCCATTTTAAAATTAAACCCATAGACACATCGAAAAAATGGTTTTTCCAAAGAAATACTTTCAAAAGTTTAAATAGTTTTTATATCAGAAGTAAATATGAAATTGACTCCAATGACCTGAATTATTTAAATTATAATATAATTGAACTTATTTTAATTTAAGAAAAATTAAATTTTTAAATAATTTAAAAGAAAATTCAGTTTTCAATAAAAATCAGTATTTTTTACTATTCATCAAAGATTAATCTTTTCGGAAAATTATCAAAAATCTAGCCAAAGAAAATTTTTACTTTTAGTTATAAAAAATTAAGTCTATTTTTTCAAAAAAAATTAAAAAATTAGTAAAAATTAATTTTAAATTATGTGCATAAAGCGCGACTAAACCACCTTTTAAAAAAGTACAGTTTTTCAGAAAACATGTCTTTTAAAAAATTATTATTTTATTTCTAATTAATATATAATAATTTATTTTATTTTATACATGTGTAAACCATATAATTTTCATAATTTAGTTAGTATTATTCATACCCACTGACTTAATGTTAAGTTTATAATGTTCATGTTTAAATAATAATATTTTAATAAAGTATCATGTTTTGTTTAAACTCGTTATTGCGTGCTTCGCAAGTTATCGAAGAGATTTAATTTATTTAAAAAATATATGTCATAAAGTATCAGGGTTTTACATTATCTTCTAATATTGGTATTTCATGTCATATACACTATCAAACATTATGTTCCACTTTTAAAACCTTGTGGTTTTACTGCATGTTTACTTTGTCATCACCGATTCAAATTTTAAATAAGTGGTGAAAAATTCATGATGGGGGGGTTTTCTAATTGAAATATGGGAACCATATATTACTATATTTCCTAAGAAAACACTTGATCAAACAAATACAGTTTTATTATAAGTGGATATATAATGGGTTAGGGAGACATTTTAAGGGGATACTATAGATTTTCATGATCAGTGAAACATTCCCTATAATTTTTTTCTAGTTACATATAAAAAATCTTACCATTTACAAAAAAATTATGAATTATTTGTATAAAAATTGCTTGATTTGAATTTATTTTTTTAATATATATCATAGGAAGATCGGTGTTCTTCACCTAGTGTCAATGGTATGTATGTTTTAATTTTTTATGTCAAATTATTATAATTTATTATAAGTATTATATTCTATAAGTTTCTATTTAAAAAAATTTATTGTTTACTACATTATTAATTTATGTTTAGTAGGATCTAGTGCATCTTTTAGCAGATATAGAGGTCTTAGTAGAGGGATCTGAACATGGAACTCCGGTACCTGACTAGATGTGTAATTTGATAACACCTTTCCACCAGTTGTAGAGGGTGTGGGTGCACTAATTCATCAATTGAGGTATATGATATGAGACCCTTATTGGACAGACTTATGTTGTTCTAACATATATTAGTTTTTATATGTTTTAATGATTCAAAAAATCCCTATTTTTATTCTAACAATTTTTTCTTAAGTGTTTCAGATTTTATTTATCAAAATAATTTATCTTGCACTCATTCTCTAAGTATTTATTCTACAATTTATGTAAAATTTATCTTCCATCTACTCTAACTCTGAAAAATATGTATTGAAAGATTATATTATTATGTAAGACATTATCTTATGAAAATAAGGATTTAATCTTTGCATACTTGAATCATGTATTTTAAAAAGAATGAATCTAATAAGAAGTTATTTTCTTATGAAAAGTATATTCATAAAATATTATCTTATGAAAGATAGAAGAAGTTAAAGAAGATAGTGTCACATCACAGTAACATATTTTATCTTACATTGAATAATTATCTTATGTAATGTTGAAATCATTTTATCTTACACTCAATTTAATTTAGATACCTGATTTATCTTATGAAGTCTCTTGAGAATTTATCTTACAATGAATAGTACTATCAGTTGAATATCTTATGAAGATCTTTTTATTATGTAGAATTTCATGTTTACTTTTCTAATCACTTGATAATTCATTTCATGATTTTATATCATATCAGAAAAGGTATTATCTATTTAAGGAAAGGTTGATATTATCAATGTTTTCCATGAATGGAAGGATCTTATGAACAAGAAGATTTCTGACAACACTACAAAAAAAATTTGTTGTACAAAAATAGGCAAGGGAATCGCTACCCCTTTATCAGCACTTTTTTTAGTAGCGCTGATAAAGGAGGGATTTATCAGTGCTTTTTCCTACCGATGATAAATTTTATGTTTAAAAAAATCATGAAAAATAAATTATTGTTATATAATTATATATATGTTGATATAAATATAATATATATTTTTAAATATGTTTTAGATATGTATAAATAGACTATTAAATTTAATATATAAGAAATTTAATGAAAATGGATTTAAAATGTTTACAAAAAATATTAATTAATTATTTTCTAATTATTTTCAATTAAAAATAATTTGATAACAATTTGAAGACATAAAAAATCAAAACAATTTATAAAAGATCTAAAATATGTTGAAAATGTAACTCAAACTTCAAACGACCATAACTTTTGATCCGGGTGTTCGTTTGAGATTTACAGTATATCAAATCGAAGCCTGCGATTAGCTATATGTGATAGTGACTAAGGAAAAGCTTTTGTCACAATTTTTGAGGCCAAAAAAGACCCAGAAGGCCTCCAAAACTGAGTTTTTAGTCGGGATACCCGGATTTGTTAACATTCAAATAGGTATAACTTCTGATCTGGATGTCTGTTAGCCCTGTGCCACATATCATATCCAATATTATTTCATTTTCTTTGATTTGATTTGTTGTGGAGTTGAAACGGGATTCTAGATTATAAGTTATCATCGTTTTAACATTCTATGGCTTTTCAAATACACATATATATGTATTTATTCATAAATATATATGTGTTTGTGTATGTGTGTTGTATATATGTATGTATGTATTTATTTATTTATTTATAAACACACATAAAAAACATATTTCATAAATGTATTTAAAACTAATCTTATAAGTATATATTAATATATAAATAAATATACGGATAAAAATTTATAACTAAAAATATATATATAAATAAATAAATATAAATATATATTAATATACGAATGAATATATATACTAATATATAAATAGATAAATTTATATTTATATTAATAAGAATCTATATCAATATGAGAATAAATATAACTATATATATATATAAATAGATATATCATTAAATATGGAAAAAAAATGAAATAGTTTAGTGGTAAAGGTGCAGCCGTGAAAGGGGGAAGTTGTGGGTTCGAGTTTGGGTGGAAGCGCAAAGGGGTGCACGTGTGTGAGGATGCGCGGGAAGGGCAGAACGCGGGAGACCTCCTAGCACGGATAAATGGGGGGTCAAGCGCTGTTAAAATCTCTCCCCGCAATATTTAAATCTTTTTTATTTTTTTTTATTTTTTTTTGACTTTTATCAGAAATTTTTAAAAGCACTGATAAAGGTCCCTTTTATCAACGCTAAAAAAAGTGCTGATAAAGGGGCCTTTTATGAGTGCTTTTTTTAGCGATGATAAAGGGGCCTTTTATCAGTGCTTTTTTTTAGCTCTGATAAAAGGTGCATTTATCAGCGCTTTTCGGAGCGCTGATAAAAGGTACCCCCTATATTAGCGCTGAGCTTTATAGTGGTTTTTTAGCACTATTAAAGCCTGATTTGAGTGTTGATATAGGCCATTTTTTTTAGTGAAAGTAAATTATGTGTTTGCAAATAATGGGCATTTGTCCTTAATATCCAGTATTATTAACCTCTAAATGGATTCCCTACTCAAATATTATGATTATCTCATACCCGATTTTATAATGAGATATAAAAGGAATGGTTAGTCAATGCATGAGAGAAGATGACCACTATGAGACAGGTGATTGTGAAGAATGATTAGAATTCTCATACACGTGAATTTCGTGAACACTTGTACTTAGAAAATATCTTAAATAAATACTTATGTTTTGCTTACCTATTTTATCAGTTTCACTAAATATCATTCTAAGTTATACCTTAAATACTTTCATCTTCTTAGAATTCATCTTCCACTAATATTAGTAGGTTCTTTCAAATATGTGTTGTAACTGTTCTTTCAAAATTTTATTCATTCTATTTTGTTTAAACTCATTATAAGAGTGTGTGTTGAGATTAAGGATAGGTATTGTAAAGATAGAACCTGTTTGAAAGCTCTAAGACCTTTATATTAAGTTAAAGCTTCTTATACTCAGCTGGGATATCCTGATAAAAGGAATGATATAGTGAAAATCACCAAACTTTTAGAGTTGAGTGTTGGTGGAGTGGACTTGAGGAAATATGTTCCCCAAACCATTATAAATATTATGTTTTCAATATCTTTCCTTTATTATATTTCATATTAAGTAAAAATATTTGATCAATCATACATGAAGATGGGGTTTTTCTATAAATAAAATTTTGGGAACTCAATTTAACCCCCTCTTGAGTTTTTAGTTATCCATTATTTGGGAAAATAATTGGTATCAGAGCTTGTTACTCTTGAGTTCACAACTATCAAATGTTGAAGTACAAAGATCAATTTTAAAATGGTTTCCATGTATGATAACCTAGAATTTATGTTAATGGTTAGAGCTTCATACTTTAATGGTGAAAACTATGGTTTTTGGAAGACCTGCATGACCATCTATCTAAAGAATCTTGGATTGAAGTTCTATCTCAAAGCAGTAAATCCCTACAAAATTCGTAATAAAGACCCTCAAACATGGGATTCTTCAAATGAAAAAAAATATAGTCTTAATTACAATGCTATGAACACCATAATTTTTGTATTAGTATCAGATGAATTTAATAGGGCATCTCAATGTCAAACAACACATGAAATATGGACTACTATAGCAGTTTCATATGAAGGTACTGACAATGTAAAGGCTCTTAGATATGATACAGCTATTATTAAGTTCGATACATTCAAAATGGGTAAAGGGAAAAGTTTTACTCAACTAAATGTAAGGATCATTGAGATTTGTAATAACATTTCTACTCTAAGAGAACCTATCACTGAACCCGAACAAGCATTGAAAGTTATCAGAGTATTACCACCTAAGTGGATTTAAATCTCAGTTGCCATCAAACAATATACAGAGGTTAAAATTTTCAAGATAAAGGATCTCATTGGAACCCTTATGATATATGAATTTGAAATAGAATCTGAAGCTAAATAACCTAGAATGATAAGAAAAGGAAAATACTAACTTTAAGTTTTATAATTCTAAGGGTGATATGAAGAAAAAAAGCATACAAATGTCTAAAAGATCATAATAAGAATAATCCTCAAGAAATTTTGGATCAAATGATGAACTCACTTATATTTCTTGAAATTTTGAAAAATTATATAATAAGAGAAGAGTCTTTAAAGCACCTTTCAATAAGTACAAAAGGCATTGTGATAATTCTAAATAATTAAGATGATATGAGTGCAATAATCTCAGACATATCAAGCCTAATTTTCCTCAAATTAAGGAAGATAAAAAGATAGAAAATAAATACTTCAAAAAATATGGTTATAATAAGAAGAAATCTAAGAAGGATATGAAGGCCATCTAGAGTGATTTTGAAGATTCTAGTGAGTTCATGTCATCATAATAATAAACTAAAACTCTTAATAAAAAGGACAATATATTATTTATGAAACCTTCAACTGGGATTTTAGGTACCAAATAATTCTATTGTTTTATTGTTCATTGTAGAGAAAAACCACATAAATAATAATGTAAAATGGTTTATGGATAGTGGTTTTTTGAAACATATGAGAGGAAATTTCTCTAATTTTCATTCATTAACTAAGATTGATAGAGGATATTTCACATTTGGTGTCAACAAAAAATGAAAAATAGTTTTCATGTGATGTATTAGAAATCCTCAATAAATTCTCATCAATAAGGTTCTTTATGCCGAAGGATTTAAGCACAATATGATAAGTATCTCTCAACCTTGTGATGATGGTTATTAAGTTTATTTTTCTAACAATGCATGTTCGGTTTTCAAATATAAATCTCTTAAGTTTAAATCACCTAGAACAGAAAATTTTTATACACTAGATCTCAATTATTTGTGTAAAGAAATGTAAATTGTTTTAATGCTGAAATTGATGAATCGTGGAACTAGAATAGAAGGATTATACATTACAATATTCATTCTATGAAAAGGATATCTAATAGAAATTTTATTTCTTACTTTATTAGTCTCAAATTGGATGTAAATAAGTTGTGTAATACATGCCAAATAGAAAAGAAACACAAGTCTTCTTTCAAACCAATTAAATAGGTTTCTACATATATACCTCATAATCTTATCTATATGGATCTATTTAGACTAAATAAAAATGCAATCCTTGCTGTAAAATAATTTTTTTTATGTGTTAGTTGATGATTTTTTGAGATTTACATGGGTATACTTTTTAAGACTTAAGAGTGAAGCTTGTTCTATTTTTTATTAATTTCTATTAGCTTATAAAAAAATTAAAAGGATTATAATATTATGACTTTGAGAAGTGATCATGGAGGTGAATTTGATAATAATGAATTTAATTCATATTTATCAAAGTAAGGAATTAAACATACATTCTCTTACCCTAGGAAACCTCAAAAAATGGCATTATTGAAAGGAGGAATAGGACTTTGCAAGAAATTGTTAAGATGATGTTATGTGAATATAACATTCCCACTTATTTCTAGGATGAAGATGTTAACACGACATGTTATTTCACCAAAAAAAAATTAATAAGACCTATCTTAAATAAAACTCCCTATGAGTTATGGAATAATAGAAAACCAAATATAGGATACGTCATTTTCTAAAAACTTATGACTTTAATTTAACTTCATATTTAAATACTGATTTTGATGGATGTAGATTATATAGTAAGAACACATCAGGAACCTTTAATTTTATTGTAAAATTCCTAGTATCTTTTTTTAGTAAGAAAAAACACTATGTAGCATTATCAACTGTTGAATATGAATATATTGCAGCAATAAGTTTTTTTGCACAAGTGTTGTGGATGAAACACACCTTATTAGATTTTGGATTTAATTTCAAATGTATTGTAATAAAATGTGATAAAACAAGTGATATAAACATTTTAAATAATCTAATAAACCATTCAAGAACAAATCACATTTATTTAATACATAATTTCTTAAGAGATCATGAAAAAAATATTGATATCTCTTTAAAATTCATTTTCAGAGAAAATCAATTTGAAGACATTTTTACTAAACTATTTCATGCTGAAATATTTAATTTAATTAGATCTAAATTAGTTTTATTTAATATTATTTAATTTTTATTTTACTTTTAGAGTAACATAATTCTATGATTTAGTATATGTTTTTCTTTCTCTATTACTTTGCCTCTTTTGATATTTTTTAGTCATTATTTTTTAAAATTTTGAATCAATTTTTTTGGTGTCTCTATATTGAGAATTAGGAATATCAAAATAGGTCATGTCACCTAGATTTTTTAATTATTACCTTTCATATCACCACATGGCCCTTTGATTACTGTGAAACAAAATAAGGTGTATCAATCCTTCGCGTGAACTGTTTATAAATATTTTGAACCCTTTATTTCTCTTTGCTATCTAAACCCCTCTTTCCCTAATCTACCGAGACCGTCAATCCTCTAAAACTCCTACTAATAATAGAGAAGATTAAAATAACTAATGGGGATATCTAAAGTATATCTAAGTGTCAAATAATATCAAGAAAAGTTCTCAGTAGACAAGCAATCAATTTTTCATGGCATGATGGAACTAATATGATACTCTAAAAATTCATCAATTATCAAGGATGGGAATATGTATTTGACAAAAAATGAACCAAATTCACGTTTGAAATGGAATTTAAAGAGTTTTATGAAATTAGAGTGTTTCATTTCAGTGATAATAAGGATCTCGACACCACAATTGTGAACCAAACGAGTGTTTTGTTAACCTCTTTGGAAATGGTTGAAGCTTTTAAGGGTCCTCATAAAGGATGTGTAAATTTTAGTACTTTCTTGAACACCATAGATGAAGTCAGTCCACCGGATATTATGAAGGCTCTATTCGGCACTAATGATTTAGGGAAAAATCTAGTGAAGTATCTTGAACTAGAAATAAAATTCCTCATCAATTTCATCCAATACGCCATCGCTCAACAAAATGGTGAGTTTGAATATGTTTTATTTCAAGATGTTACTTTTCTATATTTTTTTATGATTGAAAATACTATTAATATAGAAAGGTATGTTATGAGGTGCATGTGAAATGTACAAACCAAGTTTGTGAATTTCTTTACTTTTGGAACAATTCTAACCTTGGAATTTTGAAAAGTTAGTGGTTTTTTAGATAAAAATACATCTACTCATTATCATGGGTTGAAAACAATAAGTGAAAGTGTTGAAAAAAAAATTTGTGTTCGAATTCATATTTGACCAAGTTGGTTCTAGTAACTTCATAGGCTGAAATTAATCCCTCTTCAACTCAGGGGGAGTTATCCCACCTACAAGAAATAACATTTTTGGTAGACAGGCCAATTTAGAGTGCTGATATAAGAGAAAGTCCTGATAATGATGAGACCCATGTCAAAAGGCAAAGAAGAGTCAAAAATGTTTTGGAATCTAGAGAATGAACTGCTCAACAAGAGAGTTCACCTCCTAATCATGTCTCTATTCCAATCAATATAGAAACATTAGCCTCTACTGTCACCCATTTTTTTATGTTGGTCAGGAGAGAACCATCTTTATAAGAATAAGAACTTCACCTATTTTCATTGAATATCATTCCAAGGAATTGGGTAAATTAGCTTCAAGAAGAATCAGGTATGAGTATCAAGTATCTCATCATGTTGAAGAGTTACCTCATGTTGGAGTCAACTAGATCATGCTGAAATTATAAAATTTCAACAAGATAGATTCTCTCCTATCAATGAATACTGTGGATATTTGAAATTCCTTGAAATCGTAAGTGAATATGTTAGTTCAATATGAAATTGAGAAAATGTCAGTAGATCTCTCTATAGAAACCATAAATCAAGTGGATGTTTTCTCAAGATTAGAATGAGTGTCTATATAAATAGACATAATGACTTATTCAATTTCCTATATATAGTTTGACTTTCTACCAAAATAAGTAATTCAAGACCTTTAAAGGGATTTAATTACTAAAATCATAAGGATTCACGTATTTCCTAAAGATTCTTGTATGTTAAATGATCAGTCCAAGAAAGAAATTAGTAACATGTTACAATAGAATATTCCTATAGTTCATAATATAACTTCATAATTAAAAAAAGGTGTAAATTTTATCATCACTGGTTTATAAAAGATGGTTGGATCTCTATCCAATAACTTTGAAGTTTTAGAGAAGAAATTTAAAGATCTAAATCAAATTGTTGTAAATATTATGAATCAAAAATCTTCTAGAGATGATGAAGAATAATAAGTGGTTGATGCCTTTGTTGAGCCTCTAGAATGTCCAATATTAGTAAAAGAAAAATAAGTTGTTTTGATTGATATTTCAATGGGGATGTTAAATAAACAATTTGAAACTTTGAATAATCTGGTGAACATTTGTGAAAATAAAGAAGATTTTCATAATATTTTTGAAAAAATATCTCATAGGATATGGAATAGGTTTAAAAATCTTTTATATTTTTTCATGTATGAAATGGTGAAAAGAATCAATGCATGTTTGGATGCCCTATTTAAGATCAGAGGGAGATGCTTGTCTGGACCTCCCATCATTGATCGCCATGAATCCTCTTAGAAAGACTAAAAGAGATATTTGATCCTGCTGATCATTATCAAAGGTAAAATCAAAGGTTTTTTAAAGAAATGTATTTTATAGAACTTAAACCTTTTTATAAACTATCCTTTTTTCTTGTAGATAAGTTTGAATTAGTGAGAACTTAGAAATTTGTTCCAAACATTGAATCTTGTTTGTAAGGATCACTCGAGATGATCGAGGGGTATTGGATCATCCTTACTAACATTGGGATATTTTTTGGTGATATAGATTTATCCTCTATTTCTTCTGGACAACCCTTATCATTCAAAAATCCACCCCCAAAAATTTGTTTCAAATTGAAGGATTAATAAACTCTCACAGTTCCTAGTTTACGTTATGGTTTCCTGGTGGATTGGTAGTTTACAAACATTTGAATCATTCTTTCTTAAATGATTCCCTATTTAAACATTTGAATAAATTTTTTTAAAAAAATTAATTTTGTTTGATTAATTACCATTTTTAGAAAATTTAATGGATATTTTTATTTGAATAATTAGTTTACATTTTTTTAATGAATTTCTTTTTCATGTTAATGTGTTTGTTTCTGATATGATTCTATTTCTTTTTCAATTATTCATTGTTCTAAGATTATGATCATTATCTATCTTTATTTTATACTATTTTATTGAAACTATTTATTTACATATTCAATATGTTTTACTTATTTCCAAGTCTTTACTATCACACCCCAACCTATCTAATTAATTTATTTTATTATTGTCTTTGGTTTTTAAAATATTTTTTGGGGTTCAGGTCGATTCCTAGATTAAAATTTTTGAGTTTTGTCAAAAAGCACACATTTTTTAGTTGACATCGCTGGGCATAGAGGTGGATTGAATTTTGGAAACCCCGTGTGGATTCACCCAGGAAATGGCACAGTTCGCTTGTCTTAGGAAAATTAAAATGATAAACTTTTGTAATTTATTGTGTTATTTAAAATTTCTATTTTTGTTAATGATCTTATTATTATTTAAGTGAACTGGGTATTCTTATTATTTACATTTTTATTGGTATAATTATTAATTTTCTTATTAGTATTATTATTAATAAGGCTTTATTATTATTGTTGTTGTTGTTATTGTTGTTGTTGTAATTAAGGAATTATTATTATTATTATTATTAAAAAGTTTCATTAATGTTATCATACTTATTAAGAATGTTATTAATATTATTATTATTCAGAATGAATAAAATGTTAATAAATAATTTTAATATTAAATTATAATTATTAAAGAATTTTTGTGGTTAAAATTATTATTTTTATCATTTATTATTATTATTATTAAAGTTTTTTTTATTTTTATAAGGTGTATTAATAATACTATTATCATAATATTATTATTATTATCATTATAGATTAAAGTTATTGTTGTTATTATTATTATTATTATTATTATTATTATTGCTTTTATTTTATTTAATTTTCTTTTTTTCTCTTTTTCTTTTCCTACTAACCCTAGCGTCGATCACTTATTTTTTTCTTTCCTCTCATGCGGTAGCCGCCACCCTCTGTCTACTCTCCCTCTCCCCGAATGTCATTCCTTCTGCACCCCTCCTTCTCCAGCCATGCACCCACCAGCAGCGCGGCGCCCCAGCGTTCCCCTTCCCTTCTCCACGCTTGCACTTCTTTCCTACACCGTTAGCGACCCCAGCTCCCCATCACACTCCCCTCTACCTTCAGCGCACCTCGGCCTCTAACTCCTTGCAGCACCTCCAGTCAGCGTGCCTCCTCATCCGTCTTATCCCAACGCCATAGCTCTCACCCTATGTGAACCACCTCGTCAGTGCGAGCTGACATGTGATGCACCCTCCGTTAGCACGCCCCCTATCCCGGTCATCCACCTCGGGCTACCCTTCACTCGCAACTAACCTCCTACCATGCAGCACCCTCCCAACCAGATCCCCCTATCCTAGCATCAAGCCTCCCTCAGCCCTGCCCTACACCAGCGCGCACCCAGCCTCCCCCTGCTCGAACTCAAAGCGCCCCGCACCCTTCAATTGTCGCACATCAGTTGTTCTCGCGCCCTCCAGCCACCTTGCATGGGTCACACATCCTCCAGCCGCTCTGTCTCTAACACCCATCCATTGTCCCATTTCACTCAGCTAAGACCATGCCTCCATCGACGCCGCCTCCTATTCGCAGGTCGTTAGGCTGCCACACCATCTCCCGGCCGCACCCGAGTTCAGTGACCCCTATGCTAGGTCGCACCTCTCTTCTCACCAGCGACCAGCTCCAATGCGGCATTCTCCGACCAGCCCTTTAGCTGGCCTTTCCCTACCGGTGGCCCTCTTCCCCTATCAGCCTCTTTTATGGCCAACGAATTCCCCTGTAGGCCTTGTTCCAGCCAGAAACTCCTCCTGTCGGTTTCGCAGCCCTTTTTCTAATAACTGCCTTATCAGAGCACACCCACTGGAATAGTAAACCCCCTTCATCCATGGTTTTTTCCTCCGATAAGTGTTTGGTGTGGGTTTTCTTCAAGGAGTTTGAGGTTTCTTAAACCCTAGTCATTGGGGGTCTGTTTTATTGAGTTGGATCCCTTGGTGATGAGTTCATTTTGATTGCTTCAGGTTAGGTTCAACTTTTCGTGGGTGCATTTGAGGCACGCTCGGTGTTTCGCACCTATTTTCGGTTGTCTTTCATCGATTGAGGTATGATGCCTTTGCACCACCTCTTTAAATTTAGATGTACATAAATTCTTTCATGATATACATTCATTTGATATTAATCTATTGTTTTTAATTTTGATAATATTTATTTTAGAAGAAATTATGTGATATTGTAGATAATTTTTTTTGGTTAATTTTTTTGCCTAAATTATTGATTTCATCATGTTTTGTAAAGAGTTTTTTTGGTGATAATTATGTTTTGAAAACATGTTAATTTGGTTCTTTTGTGCTGGTTATTTGTTTGGATTGTTTTAAACCCATGTTTATGTATTTTAGTTGTTTTACATTGTTTGCAGTGCATTAGCGAGGTAATTCCACGATACTGTGGTCGTCAGCTTGTGCACCCACTCGAGGTGTGTCATGTCACCATGTTTGGACTACAAGTCAAGGTAAGTTCCCCACTGCACTCACCTTTAAATTTATAATTTATTAATTTCTTGATATTTCATTGATTTTCAATAAATGAGGAATAGTATTAGATAATTATTTTTGGAATGATTACTTTATGTAAACCAATATATTTATTTTATACACATCACTTGGATTATTTTATTGATAAATTGACACATAATAGTGAAAGAATGCATGTTTTTCCTTTGAACATAATTCACATATTTTTAAGTGTGGTTCTAGATTGATGGTAAATGTTTTCTTCTGACGTGTGATCAAATGTTTTGGTTTCTCTTAAACAATGATGTTTTTCCTTAATGTTGGTTAAGGAATGTTTGGAACTTTAATAAAAATAAATTATTTTGAAAATCCTCTTTGGAGTGACTTGAGGGGTGACCTTGTTGTGCATGTTGATTTTTTGGGTTTTTGTGTGTGATGTTTGTGCATTGGAATTGGTTTCTTGTTTGAAATTATTGAATCGCCTCATTTTTATTACATGTGTTGACATGGGAACCTATAATAGTAAGTGAATATTATGAGAATGATTGTTGCACTAATTTAGAATATGCACTGGCTAGTGGCCCTTAGTACGGACTTTTCTCTACTAGGGGATCGGTCCCCTCAGTTAGGCTGGGTAGGGAAACACTGAGCGTTTGGGTGTTATGACGTCATTTAGTAGGTCATGCCTTCAGGATGAGTCACACGTATAGTACGTTCTAGATTGTTTACGAGCTCCTAGGTTCAACCCATGTTTTATTTAGTGCTTGTTTTTATGTGACGGATGATTGAGGAGCCTAGTTCAGTTGCTAGTCCTCATTTGCTACTTTCCCATTTCCCTTATTATGTGTTGTGTGTTTTGTGTGGTTTTTCCTCTTGACTAACAACTAAAATTTGGATTTTTAAATTATTTTTAATTTTTTTTAAAATGTAATTCGCCTTTTCCATTCAAAAATTAATCTTGTTTTCGAATTAAAAAGGGCAATGAACTGTTACTTGTTTTAGAAATGAAAGTTTGTGTGTAGAAGCCCATATTTTATATAATTTAGTTCAAACCTAGAATTGGTAAATTTTCTATTTAAAGGTAGGGCTTTAGGAATAGTTGTTGGGTGCGCCTACTAAGTTTTAATACTCATGTCTATAGTGTTTTCCTATTTTTATTTGTTGTTGTAGGTTCGATTCGAGCTTTCTTGCCATGGGAGAGAGTTGGTTGTGGATTGGTGAGTGACTCTCGGGGTCTCGAGGAGTTTTGGTCTTGGTCAGGTTAATATGTGTTGTTGTTCGTTCTTTCTCTTTCGTGTCATTTATTTATTTTGCATTGTCTTATTTTATTTTTACTTCTTAGTTTTTTTTATTGGGCGAAGTTTTTCCTATGTTCTTCTCTATTGATGCTCTGGTGCTTGTTGCTAATCCAGGAGGATCGGAAATTCCTCTCGGGTCTTGCCACAGATTGGCTCGGGTGAATGGTTCAGGGACGACCCAGATTGGTTTGTGACAAAATGGTATTAGAGGAGGTCAGCACTTGAGGATACCTTGTTTTTTAGATCACCCATCGTTATTTGGCGTTGTCATGGTAGAAGGAGTAGGATTTTTGAGACTCGAGGCATAGGGACAGGAAGGACATCATGAAACCTTGCTTGTTCTAAACCTTGGGTTACTATGGGATGTTCGAGTTGTTGGTTTCTTTTTGGTTCCTTTGAATTGTTTTATGTTTGAAAATGAAAAGAGAGTTGGGAAAGTATCCATGTAAGCTCGCAAGGCCTGGAAAGCCATGTTGATTTGGGGACATTTTCCTAGAATTCTCTCTATGACGGTGGCATGACTATCATATGGCCGCCAACCATATGTCTAAGTCACCCATCGACACTAGTTTCCCCTAGTTGATTGTTTGGGTTTTACTTAATTTTAAAAATTGTTGTGGAATGTGTTATTTTGGTTTTTTAAATGAAAATGACCATGTTTTGATTAAATTATTTATTTTCTTATTCCTTAGTGTTCACCCCCATGACGGTTTGATGAATTCCCAAGGTGTAGCTTTGGGGGTGTTCCCTTACAAAATCCTCCAGTTGATCAGTCTATAGACTACGTCCTCGAGTTTTGGAAGTTGAACCCTCCTCTATTTTATGGGAAAACTGGTCCTCTTGAGGCGGAGGAGTGGTTATGGAAGATTTAAAGGAACTTCTGTTTTCTCGCACCGCCTGAGTCATTGAAGGTGAAGTTGGATACCTTTATGCTTTAAGGTCCAACCTGGAAATGGTAAAAGTCTATGTCTCGAAGTAAGACTTGAGAAGATCTCACTTGGGAATTCTTCAATTTTTCATTCATCCAAAAATACTTCTCTGAGTTGATGAAGCTGAGGAAGAGGATGGAGTTGTGTTTTGTTTAGTAGGGTGTTAAATCAGTACTAGAATTTTATTGATGTTTCTTGGACCTAGTTCCGTACGACCAATGGTTTGTTGCAAATGATCCCAGGAAGGCTTGACAATTTGAGTCTGGACTCCGACCTGAACTGCAGTCTAAAGTGGTAGAACTCTAATTAACCACCTTATTAGATGTTTTGGGGCAAGCCTTTCTATATAAAGTTGAGTTAGTAGGAGGACATGATGTGGAAAATCTTCCCTCGGCCTTGGGAAGAAGTGCAGAGGATAGAGACAGGAAGAATGAGAAGTGACCTAGTGTTGGTGGCTCTAATAGAGGAATAAAGAGGCCTTCAGACCTTCATTCATCTTCCTCACAACACAACACCTTGATATTTCACTAGTGTGGTAAGGAAGAACACAATAGGTCGATGTGCCTAAGTGCTCCAAGACCCTGCCACACCTGTGGATGTCTGGGTCACTTGTAGTGATTCTACCGAGGTGTTTCTAAGAAGCACATTGTAGCCAGACCTAGCTCGTCAAAGGTCACCCCAGCCTATCAGCGAGAGTAGGGTGATGCTTGGGGATCAGTTTGAGGTTTTATATTGTAGTGTATCTTGGATTTAGTAGTCATATCTTGTGTCGTTTTGTGATGTTTCTTTTTTTAGTTATAGGAATGGCTATTGTCGAACCTCTTCGAAACCTTTTTTTATTGGAAATGTGTTTGGTGAAATTATGGTTTATGTGTTATGTTTGGAAATTTTTGAAGCCAGACTGCGAGTCAGGAGATTCTTCAATCATCGGTACTCCAGTCGTAGTCCCTGGAGTGAAGCTAGTGCATAGTCAGGAGAACCCCAATGGTGAAAAAGGGCCTTGGTTTAATCTTTTTCCTTAGTGTGTCATGGTTAGTGTTCTTATGAGGGTGTGAAGTTGTTGATATAGTGATGGCAGTAGTTTTTATGCTCTATCAGTTGGGTACTTCCCTTCTTCTCCCTCGTGGTGGGGGTTTTTGGTCCGTATAGAAAATCTTCAAGTTCGGTTAACCTCACCAATTCTTATAGTGGGGAGACCCACACTAGGTCTTGCAAAGTTACACCAGAATTAATTTAGTGTTAGTCTGATAGTTATGGTGGGGAGTCCATTCGTACCTCCCCATGTCAGTATAAGAGTTTCTTTTTATGTATAATTTGGTGGTGGGTGGTCTCATGTGAAACCACCTAATCCTGTGTTCTTCCTCTTGAGTAAAAGTTAGGATTGGAGTACACCCAACAGTTTCGTTGGACTAAGATTCTGGGAATAAACATCTGAAGTGGTTTTGGTTAGTTCCTTGGTTGAAATGGGTGGTTTGGGTTCTACTTGGTGACAGTTAAGGTGATCATTGTTTAAGGGTGAGTTGTGTGTCATGGGTTTTCGGTGTCGGTTTGGATCAATCAACTCTAGGTGCTTAAACTTTTGGTGGTGGGTGACATGTAATAAGTCTTATCTTTGGGTCTTGATCATGTTGTGGCTTTCCGGGGGAAGAAAGCGTTATGGTGGGGAGAATTGTCACACCCCGACCTATCTAATTAATTTATTTTATTATTTAATTTGGTTTTTAAAATATTTTTTAGGGTTCGGGTTGAGTCCTAGATGAAAATTTTTGAGTTTTGTCAAAAAGCACGCATTTTTTAGTTGACGCTGTTGGGTGCATGGGCGGAGCACGTTTTGGAAACCCCGCGCGGCTTTGCCCAAGCAACAGCACAGTTCTCTAGTCTTCGGAAAATTAAAATGAGAAACTTTTTTAATTTATTGTGTTGTTTAAAATTTTTATTGTTGTTAATGATTTTATTATTATTAAATTGAATTGGGTATTCTTATTATTTACATTTTTATCATTATAATTATTAATATTCTTATTGTTATTATTATTATTAAGGCTTTATTATTGTTATTTTTATTATTATTATTATTATTATTATTATTATTATTGAAATTAAGGAATTGTTATTATTATTATTATTAAAAAGTTTCATTAATGTTATCATTGCTATTAAGAATGTTATTAATATTATTATTATTTGGAAAGAATAAAATGTTAATAAATAATTTTAATATTATATTATAATTATTAAAGAATTGTTGTGGTTAAAATTATTATTTTATCATTTATTATTATTATTATTAAAGTTGTTTTTATTATTATTAAGTGTATTAATAATACTATTGTCATTAATGTTATTATTATTATTATTATATATTAAAGTTATTGCTATTATTATTATTATTACTTTTATTTAATTTAATTTTTTTTTCTCTTTTTCTTTTCCTCCTAACCCTACCGCCGATCACTTTTTTTTTCTTTCCTCTCACTCGGAAGCCACCACCCTCTGTTTTCTCTCCCTCTCCCCATTTTTCATTCCTCCCACACCCCTCCTACTCCGGTCGTGCACCCACCAACAGAGCGGCACCCCGGCATTCCCCTTCCCTTCTCCACTTCCGCGCTCTTGTCCTGCACCGTCGGTGACCCCAGATCCCCATCACACTCCCCTCTTTATATAGTGCACCCCAGACACGCCTCGGCCTCCACCTCCTTGCAGTGCCTCTAGCTAGTGTGCCTCCCCAGTCGGTTTATCCCGACACTGCCGCTCTCACCCTGTGCGAACCGCCTCGTCAGCGCGAGCTGGCCTACAGAGCACCCTCCAGAAGTCCGCCCCATGTCTCGATCATCCACTTCGGGCCTCCCTACACCCATGACCAACCTCCTCCCTTTCAAGGCCCTCCCAACCAGATCCCCCTATCCTAGCGTCGACCCTCCCTCGGCCCTGGCCTATACCAGCGCGCACCTAGCCTTCCCCCACTTGAACCTGCAGCACCCCGCGCCCTTCAGTTGTCACACACCAGCTATCTTCACACCCTCCAACCACCTTTCACGAGTCATGTTCCCTACAAATGCTCTATCTCCGAAACCCAACCATTGGCCCATTTCCCTCGGCCTCAACTGCGCCTCCCTCAATGTTGCCTCCTATCAGCACACCGTTAGGCCTCCACACCACCTCCCAACCGCACCCGGGTTCAGTGACCCCCTTGATAGGTCGTACCCCTCTTCTCTCCAGCGACCAGCTCTAACGCGGCCTTCTCTGACTATCCCTTCAGCCAGCCTCGCCCTGTGGATGGCCCTCTTCCCATTCTGGCCTCTTTTTTGGCCTCTGAATTCCCTTGTCGGCCTCGTTCCAGCCAAAAACTCCTCTTACTGATGTCACCTCCCTTTTTCTAGGGACTTCCCTTATTGGTGCACACCTGCTGGATCCACAAACCGCCTCCAACAATGGTTTTTCCTTTGTTAAGGGTTTGGGGTGGGTTTCCTTCAAGGAGTTTGAGGTTTCCTAAACCCTAGTCATTGGGGGTATTTTTTTATTGGGTTAGATCCCTTAGTGATGAGTTCTTTTCGATTGCTTCTAGTTATGTTCAACTTTCTGCAAGTGCATTTGAGGCGTGCTCAACGTCTTGCACCTATTTTTGGGTGTCTTTCATCGATTGAGGTATTATGCCTTTACACTGGCTCTTTAAATTTAGTGGTACTTAAATTATTTCATGAATTGCCTTCATTTTATATTAATCTATTATTTTTAATTTTGAGAATATTTATTTTAGAAGAAATTATTTGATATTGTAGATAATTTTTGTTTGGTTAATTGTTTCGCCTAAATTATTTATTTTGGCATGTTTTGTGAAGAGTTAGTTTAGTGAAAATTATGTTTTAAAAACATGTCAAGGTGGTTCTTTTGCACTGGTTTTTTTGTTTAAATTGTTTTAAGTTTGTGTTTATGTATTTTAGTTGTTTTAAATTTGCTGCATCACATTGGCGAGGTAATTCTGCGATACTGTGGTCGTCAGCTTGTGCATGCTTTTGTGCTCGCTCGAGGTGTGTCACATCATCGTGTTTGGACTACAAGTCGAGGTAAGTTCCCCACTACACTCACCTTTAAATTTATAATTTATTAATTGCTTGATATTTCATTGATTTTCAATAAATGAGGAATAGTATAAGATAATTATTTTTAGAATGATTATTTTATGTAAACGAAGTTTTTTATTTTATACACATCACTTGGATTATTTTCTTGATAAATTGGCTCACAATAGTGAAAGAATACTCATTTTTCCTTTGAACATAATTCATAGATTTCTAAGTGTGGTTCTGGTTTGATGGTAAATATTTTATTCTAACTCATGAGAAAATTTTTTGGTTTCTATTGAGAAATAATGATTTTCCTTAAAGTTGGCTAAGGCCCATTTGTCACTTTAATAAAAATAAATTATTTTTAAAATCCTCTTTGGAGTGACTCGAGGGGTGACCTTGCTTTGCACGTCGATTTTGTGGGATTTTGTACGAGATGTTTGTGCATTATAATTGGTTGCATGTTTGACATTATTAAGTCACCCCATTTTTATTACACGTGTTGACATGGGAACCTGTCATAGTAAGTGAATCTTCTGAGAATGATTGTTGCACTAGTTTAGAATATGCACTGGTTATTTTCCCTTAGTACGGACTTTTCTCTGTTGGGGGATTGGGCCCCTCGATTAGGACGGGTAGGGAAACACCGAGCATTTGGGAGTTATGACGACATTGAGTAGGGCATGCCTTCAAGATGAGTCACACATATAGTACGTTCTATATTGTTTATGTGCTCTTAGGTTCGACCCATGTTTTCTTTAGTGCATATTTGTATATGGCGGATGATTGAGGGGCCTAGTTCAGTTATTGGTCCTCATTTTCTACTTTCTCATTTCCCTTATTGTGTGTTGTGTGTTGTGTGTGTTTTTTCCTCTTGACTAACACTAAAATTTGGATTTCTAAATTGTTCTCGAAAATGTTTTTTTTTTAATGTAATGCACCTTTTCCCTTAAAACATTAAACTTGTTTTTAAATTAAAAAGTAAAATGGACTGTTACCTGTTTTAGAAATGAAAGTGTGTGTATAAAAACCCATATTTTATATAATTTAGTTCAAACCTAGAATTGGTAAAGTCTCTATTTAAAGGTAGTGATTTGGGAATAGTTTTTGGGCACGCCTAATGAGTTTTAATACTCACGCCTATAGTGTTTTCCTATTTTTAGTTTCTGTTCCAGGTTCGACTTGAGCTTTATCGCTGAGGGCACGAGTTAGTTGTGGATTAGTGAGCGACTCTCGAGGTCGCAAGGAGTTTTGGTCGTGGTCAGGTTAGTATGTGTTGTTTGTTTTTCTTTCTCTTTTTTGTCATTTATTTATTTTTTGTTGTTCTATTTTATTTCTACTACTTAGTTTTTTTTATTGGGTGAAATCAATCCCCTTTTGTTCTCTGTTGATTCCCTGGCACTTTTCGCCAACCCAGGATGATCGGGAATGCCTCTCTAACCTTACCGCGGATCGGCTCAGGTAACCGGTTCATGGTTGACCCAGGTTGGTTCATGACATTTACTTTAAATTTATGATCTATATAATACCTTACTCATTAATCTATTAATATCTCTATGAAAAATTCAATTCAAAATTAGTATCATTAACTATTTTCTATTGTTCATGTGCAATAATAATTATATTCCTTATTCTGCTTTTTTTTATATCACAAAAAGGGGGGAAGAAAAAGAGAATACAAAAAATTAAAGTATTAAAACTAATATTTTATGAGAAATTCATCCTTTTCTATTTAAGGAATAATAAAAGAAGAATTAAAGAATTTAAAGTGTTAAAATTGTTATTTTATTCAATTTATTTATTTCAATGGTGAATAATGCAAAAAATTAAATTTTTTAAATTATTACTCTATGAAAAGGAGAATGTAAAAGGAAAAGGAAGAATATATTTTAAAATTTTATCCTAAGGGGAGAATATTTTGAAAATTAAATGATTTTCTTACCCAAAAAAATTCTTCTATTTCATTGGTTTTTTTATCATCAAAAAGGGGGAGATTGTTGGACAGACTTGTGTTGTTCTAGAATATCTTGGTTTTTATATGTTTTGGTGATTCAAAAAATCCCTATTTTTATTCTAACAAGTTTGGATTAATTTTTTTAGATTATATTTATCAAAATAATTTATCTTATGCTA
This sequence comes from Viscum album, assembly GCA_963277665.1. NCBI lineage: Eukaryota > Viridiplantae > Streptophyta > Magnoliopsida > Santalales > Viscaceae > Viscum > Viscum album. The sequence continues at coordinate 1,316,689,838 of OY728136.1, read as the reverse complement.
ATTCTCTAAGTATTTATTCTATAATGTATGGAGAATTTATCTTTCATCTAATAAGACTCATAAAAATATGTATTTCAAGATTATCTTATTATGTAAGAAATTATCTTACAAAAATAATGATTGAGTCATCACATACTCAAGTAAGATATTTTAGATAGAATGAAGCTAATAATAAGTTGTTATCTTAAGAAAATGAAATTTGTAAAATATTATCTTATAAAAGCTAGAAGAAGTTTAAGAAGTTAAGTGTCACATCACAATAACATAGTTTATCTTACACTGAAGAATTATATTATATAATTTTGAAGTCATTTTATCTTATGCTCAGTTTAATTAAGATACCTACTCTATCTTATGAAGTCTCTTGAGAAGTTATCTTACAATGAATAGTGTTATCAGTTGAATATCTTATGAAGATCTATCTATTTTTAAGAATTTCATGATTACTTTTATAATATATTGATAATTCATTTCATCATTTTAGAGCATATTAGAAAAGGTATTATCTATTTAAGTAAAGGATGATATGTACAATCTTTTCCATGAATGGAAATATCCAAAGAATGAGAATATTTCTGAAAATGATACAGCAAAAGTAATTTCTATATTTAGAAATAATGGGGGCATATCCTTAATAGACTGACTTATCAACCTCTCAATGGATGTCTCACTCGACTGTTATGATTATCTTATTCCAAAGTTCAAAATGAGATATAAAAGGAACAGTTAGTCACTACATGAGAGAAGATGATGAATATGAGATAGATGAATGTGAAGAATGATTTGAATGCTCATACATGTGAATTCCTTGAACGCCTGTACGTAGGAAATATCAAACATAAACTCTTTTTTTGTGATTACTAGTTTTATCAGTTACTCTAAATATAATTATGAGTTATACCTTGAATATCGTCATCTTCTTTGAACACATATTTCACTACTGTTAGTTATTGCTTGCAACTGTACACTACAACTGTTCTTTCAAAAGCTTATTCATTATATTTTTTTTACACTCATTTTAAGAGTGTGTGTTGAGACTGAGGATAGTTCTTGTAAATTGAGATCCTGGTTTAAAGCTCTTGGACCTTTTTATTAAGTGAGAGTTGCTTGTTCTCATTTGGGATCCCCAGTAAAAGGGACATTATAGTGAAAATCACCAAAACTGGTGGAGTAGAGTGTTGGTGGAGTAAACTAGGGGATTTCTATTCCTCAAACCACTATAAATATCCTATGTTCAATATATTTCCTTTAATTTTTTATAATTATGTTTCCATTTCATATTAAGGAAAAATATTTGATCAATCATACCTAAAGAGGGATGTTTTCTAAAAATAAAATTTTAAGAACTCAATTCACTCCCCTCTTGAGTTTTTAGTTATCCATTATCTAAGAAAACAACCCCCATAGATTCCCTATGATGACTCAAGAGTGGAATTAATTACCTCAAGATAGTATTGGAAAAATTTTAGAGGGAGTTTTAGGTAAATTTATTGATTAATTTTTAATGGTACTCATTTTATTATTATCATAGTTAATAAAAATTATTTTTAATAAGATAATTTAACATCCTATCCTAATGGGTTTTATAAAATGTGAATTTATAAATGTCAAAATTGATAGAAATATTATGAGTGAAGGGTGAATCAAGATCATTGTGAACCATTTTTGGGTGTGTCGTACATTGTACATTGATTCCCCACAGGTGTTCTTCCCACCCAATAGAAGGAGTTCGTTGTGTATTGATTGAGTGAGGTAGAAATAGTAAAATTTATTAGTTTAAATATACGAATGATTATAAATTTTAATATCTATATTAAATGAATATGATGAATATAGAATAATTCTCATCGTTATTCATGTAATTGGGTGATGAAGAGCATTCCTTCTAGACTTGGCACTCAGCATGTGTCACAACATAGATAAAATGTAAGTTTAGAATTCATTTCTCATTCATATAATTAAAATATTACAGTATAGTATGTATATAATTATGTAATTGGTGTTCATTATTATTATAGTTACACCTATGAGGTGATCCCACTAATTGGATGTTGTTATGGATAAAGACTCTTGAATGGATATTCTCGACGTTATCAGCATTATAGTAACCAAATTATTTGATAAACATGTGTTTTTTTATATAAATTATTCATATTCATTCATTGATTTATTATGTACATTCAATAGAATTAGTTTTATTATAAGGTTTCATAGATTCTAGAGGAACGGCTAAATACCACTATGTGCAATGATGAGATATTTTATCATATAGTGGGGCATGATTATCATGGTTACTCATTGTTATATGGAATAAGCGTCACATGACGTGCAGTTGGAAGTGAATAGGTGATGGGTGTGTGTAGAGAGGTAGGGATGGACGGCCATGTTGAGGTAAATGTTTTAGTGTATAATTTAGATAACAGTGTGGATAACCATATTCATCAACTACAAGAATAGTATGAGTTTATATTATCAAAAATGTCATCACGTATAAATGAGGTGGCACTACAACATCCTATTGATGGTTCAAAGATATAGGCGACATAGTTAAAAACGAAAATAAGTTGTACTCATACTGATTTTTATTGATATGATTATAATATGTAATAATTATATATGTTGTAGGCTCTAAATTTAGCTAGTGGTAACCTTCATGATTCCATGGGTGATTTGGATGCAGATTCACCAAATACATTGGATTCATGAGGTATTTTCTGTTATTTTTTTATTATTTAATTTTTCATTTTAAAATTATAATTAAAATTCATTTTATATTAATAATAATAATAATGAAAATAACGTTTCTCACATTGTAGTGTCATAGTCAAAATTTTATAGACAATCCTAAATTTGTATGAATTCATATGACAAAAACCATAGCATTATATTTGAAATATAGGAACTGGTGGCACAACAATTTGATTTGTTGTTTTCTTTGGATGATTGAAAATGCATTTTTAGTGTTTAACAACACTAAAACATGAACATAATGATAAAACCCATATAAAAAATCTATTATTAAGGTAAAATCATATTACAATGGTCTTCAAACTATTTTACACCTTTATGAGTAGACAATGTGCCAATTCGATATGTGGTATGCTCAAACCAACCGAATAAGATTTTTTTAAGATTTAAGCATCTTTAAAAACATGAATTGGGGTTTAAAATCAAGAAAATTACCTATAGTTACTATGAAATCATAGATTAATAATTGTAGCATGATTTTTTAAATGTAGGAACCAACAGTGTGATAACATGAGTTTTTACTTTCTTGGGATGACTAAAAATGCATTTTTAGTATTTTAAAACACTAAAATGTGACTGTAAGAAATCACAACCATAGAAAAAACCTCTAATTGAGGTTAAATAATTGAAAAATGGTCTAAAATTTATTTTTTGACATGTATGAGTAGGAAACGCATCGATCTGATTTGTAATGTTCTCATACTAAATGAATCATCCATTTTATAAGATTTGAGTGTCTTTAAAAACATACAACGGGGGTAAAAATCAAGAAAATAACCTATGATTTCCATGAAATAAAATAAAAACAATCATACTATGATTTTTTAAATTTAGGAACTGATTTTGCATTAATAGGATTTTTTTAGGATGACCAAAAATGCATTTTTAGTGCTTTAAAACTCTAAAACGCATGTGTAATAGTAAAAATAATAAAAATGATCTTATTTTGACTAGAAATAATAGGATAAGTGTATTTGAATTATTTTTTATGCATACGATATTACTATGTGACAATAAAACATGTGATGTGATTGGAAGGACAGAATAATTAGTTTTTAAGGATTTGATTATCTTTAAAAATGTACGGTGATGGGTAAAAATTAAGTAAAACCCTTTTATTTTAATGAAATCTTAAAAAAACAATCACTTGTGAAATGTAAGAATATATTTTGCATCAATCATAGTTTTTATTTTCTTGGGATAATTGTAAATACATTTTTAGTGATTTAAAACACGAAAACATTTGTGTAATGGTAAAATCCATAGAAAAAAACATTTCATTGATGAGAAATCAGAGTATAATTGTCTTCAAATTATTTATGATGTGTATGAGTATACAGAGTATCAATATAACATATGGTGTTCTAAAATCAATTGAATAATCCATTTTTAAAGATTTTATATCCTTTAAAATGTATGGTGAGGGGTCAAAACCAAAAAAAACCTCTAATTACCATAAAATTAGATAAAAATAACCATGGTATGATTTGTGAAATGTTGGAACTAATTAAGCATCAATTGAAGTTTTATTTTTCCCAGGATGACCGGTTACAAACTCTAAAATGTGTGTTTAATGGTAAAAACCATATAAAACCCTCAAATTAATGTGAAATCATAGGATAAGTGTCTTTGAATTACTTGTGATGTGTGTGAGTAGATGGTGTTCCAATACTACATGTGGTATGATCAAATTGACTAAATAATATGTTTTAAAATATTTGAGTGTCTTTAAAAACATGTGGTGGGGGTCAAAAGTAAGAAAATGACTATTGATTATTATGAAATTAGTGGAAAAAATATAACATGATTTAATAAATTTAGGGACCGGTCACACATCAATCGGAGTTGTCTTTTTTCAAGGATGACCAAAAACACATTTTTAGTGTTTTAAAACACTAAAACATGTGTGTAATGATCAAAAACATAGAAAAAGGCCTCATATTGATGTGAAATTGTAGGAAAATTGTCCTTGAATTATTTTTTATGTGTATGAGTAGGCGATGCATCAATTCGTTGTGTGGTGTGCTTAGACCAACTAAATAAACCATCTTTCTAAGATTTTATAGTCTTTAAAAACTATGGTGGTGGTTCAAAATCAAGAAAATGACCATTAATTTCCATAAAATAAGAGGAAAACAACCATAGAATGATTATTGAAATGTATGAACTTATTGTATGTCAATTAGAGTTGGCATTTTCCTTGGATGATCTAAAATTCATTTTTAGTGTTTTAAAACACTAAAACATGCATGTAACTTTAAAAACCAATAAAAATTATCTTAGATTGATTTAAAGTCATAGTAAAATGGAATTTGAATTATTTTTTATGTGTATAAGTAGATATTGTGTCAATATGATGTGGGGTATGTTTGGACCGACCAAATAAAACATTCGTAAAGATTTAAAATTCTTTAAAAATTTGATGGGGGTAAAAACCAAACAAAAGCCTCTAATTTCCATGAAATCAAAGGAAAATAATTTTAGCATGATTTTTGAAATGTAGGAACTAAATGTGTTTTAATCAGATTTTTCTTTTTCTTAGGATTACTGCAAAAAATATTGTTTTAAAACACCAAAATGTGTGTTTGATAGTCAATAGAATAACAAACAACCTATGATTGATGTGAATCTTAGGATAATTATATTGGAGTTATTTATGACATGTATGAACTAAAAACATGTCAGACTGACTTGTGGTGTGATCAAACCAACTGAATAATCCATTTTCAGATATTTTAGGGTCTTTAAAAACATGTGGAATGGGGTTCAAAACAAAGAAAATAAAATTTGATTTTTGTGAAGTCGGGGGAAAAAACAGTGTGATTTATGAAAGGTAGGATCTTATTATGTGAAAATCAGAGTTTTTATTTTTCCAGGATGACTAAAAATCATTTTTAGTGTTTTAAAACCCTAAAACATGAATTTAAGACTCAAAACCATAGAAAATTACCCTATATAGTTGTGGAATTATAGGAAAAGTATCCTTGAATTGTTTTTTATGTGTATGGGTGTACAGTGTATCAATCCAATATGTGGTGTTCACGGACTGACTGAATAGGTAGTTTTATATTAAAAAATTTTTAAAAACAAATAATATGTTTAAAACCAAACAAACATATTCCTTTTATTATACTAACTTTTAATTAAAATAATAGTGGTTCTAATTATTATTATTTTTATAGTACTTGTTAGACTATTTATGTTGTTCCAACATATCTCATGTTCTTTAGGTTTTGATGATCTTAAAAACCCTTTATATGTTTCTAATTATTCTATTTCAAGTGTTATTATTAGGTTTTCATATTATTTGTTCAATTATATTGTAATATTCAATTTCATTTAAGTTTTATGAAATTTGGATAAGTCTGAAAAATTCTTTACATGAGGACTTTGGCTACATAGATTTTGGCTATGTCACACAATGGGATACATCAATTAGCTATGTGATAGAATCACCTATGTGAATTGGCTATGTCACATAATTGGATATGAGATAATTGGATATGTAGATGAATTGGCTATGTGAGAAATGACTAGGTCAATAAAATGGATATATCAAATCAGCTACATGGGGTAATTGGCTATGTGGTTTAGATCCATGGAATATTTGGTTGTGTGGTTCAAATCAGCTACATGATTCATTTATCTACAAAAATTTTAGCTAAGTTATAAATATGGATATATAATTTAACTGTGTTAAAAAATTGTCTTTGTAAAGAACACCTATGTGGATCAATTCATATACATGGATTATGATACATGGATTTTGGTAACGTGGTGATCTAGAATTGGATACATCATTCTGTAATTCAGGTATTTATTATCATTGGAGTATGTATACTAAAAATTAATGATGATTTCGATTCATTAAAAAATATACTAACCATTTTATGTTAAATCGATTTCCAAATGGTTTCAATTACCAATAAAGTAAATATGATAGATTATTTTATTGTTCGGTACTTTTTCCAAGGCAATTTTCAGAAAAAAAAATATGTATGAACTTTTACCCTGAAGCCTGATTTTATTGAATATCATGTTGTGAGATAGTTATATATAAGATATATAATAGTATTCAAACATGAGAAATAATAAAAAATTAATAAGAACAGTAGAAAAACCTCTCTCCCTCTCTCTTGGAGCCTTATGTGTAGTTGTTTCTCTGTGCTAAGAAGGAGAAGAAGAAAAATAAAGTTTTTATATAGTTTTTATTTCACAAATAATCTTGCTATGTTTTAAAGACTCTCATAAATATATACTTCATTATTATTCTTTCTCTTATATAACTCTTCTCTTATGTCAATTGAATATTGAAATTATGTTATCCATTTTGTTCGCCATTGTTGTTGGAAGTGATCACTCATTGTACTAAGTGTTGAAGGTTTTTGTGTTTCTAAAGCCTTATATGATCCTATATTAATCTCCTAGATTTGTACCAAGTGATGGATTATTTCACTAAGTCAATAATTCCTTGATAAAAGGATTGGTTTTGGTGAAATATCTAAACTCTAGGAGTTAAGTGTTGGTGGAGTGAACTTAGGGATCTTTGTACCCGAAAAAACTATAAATATTTTGTGTTCAATCTCTTTCTTACCGTTTTTATTTTCATTTATTTATCTTGATAAGTAAAACTCAGAATCTATTATACCTTAAAAGTGGGTTTTTTAAGTGAATAAATTTTCAAGAACTCAATTAACCCCCCTCTTGAGTCAATCTACATCTCTTTTGCAACCAACAATACTAACTTTAATTTTAATTTATTTTATTTTAAATTATATGATATAATGGGTGTAGATCTTAGAAAACAATCAGACGAGGATAGTTGTGAGGGGATTAAATTATATATGATGTAGACATATAATTAATTTATTAATTATGGTTTTTTTTATTTTTTATTTAAAATTCCTATCTCATAATGTATTTATTTTATTTTAAAAAATAATAATTACTTACCTATAGTGGTGGGGGTTTATAGCAGTCCCCATTTGGTAGGTGTTATAGCCCTTGGGGGTGAGACCTATAGTGGTCTTATATAGTTACTAGCCACCATTTGGAAGTCGTTATAGACCCCCACTGCTTGGCCTATAGCATTCTCCAAGCGGTGGGCTCTATAACCAATAGAGATAGGGAAACATCGACTGCCAAAGAATATTTTTCTATTAGTGTTAATGGTGAAAATAATAAAATATATGTGACAACTTGACTCTCATCACTCCCCCACACATACATTTTATGTTTTGGGTAAAAATATATATTCAAACCAAAATTCATACAAGAAAGAAAAGTGAAAACATATCCAATAACTCCTCAAAAAGTTATTATCATGTCTCTTTTATTAAAATCATTTCTCCCTCATTCTCTCTTCTCACATTTAAATTTTTTTAAATTTAATTATCTATCTATGATCCAATCACAACCTATCTTACATGAACTCTTGACAATATTCATTCAAGGGAAATAAAATATGGATTTATACTCATACTTAGGAGATGTATGCTTTCCATATAACTGTAGAAATTTTAATTTCACTACTATAGATCCCCCTTTTATCGGTACTAAAAAAACTAATAATATAAGTTTCATTAAAATGGGTTCTCTTTTATCATCACTCAAAAAAACACTGGTAAATGATCCTTTTTAGTGCTAAAAATAACCGATAAAATGCCACTTTTTTGAGTGGTAAAAAATGATGATAAAAGACCCCTTTTATCAGGGATTTTTTAGCACTCGTAAATGGGAAAAAATATATAAATTGATGAGAGATTTATAGGGAGGTCACCCCCCCCCCCATTAGTGCTCTGCCACTCTTTTATCAGCACTCATCTTAGTACCCTTTGACCTTTATCTGTGCTAGACCTCCCCCATCCATTTATCAGCACTAGCCAAATTCTCCCACCCACACTTGTGTTCGCTTCCACTTGGATTCAAACATGGGACCTCTTACCACATGCATTTGTGACTTTACCACCATTATATGTTGTTTTATTCTTTATTTTATGATATATCTATTAATTTATATATATTTAGTTCAATTTTTATCCATATATTTACATATATCTGCATAATTTATTTTAAATACATATATATATAATATGTTTTTTGTCTGTGTGTTTATAAACATATACATACATTAGTTCGTATGTATGTAAATATATATATATTTATTTATTTATTTATACATATGTGTGTTTGTAAATATAATTATACAAATTTATATTTATTTACATATATTATATATTAATATTTATATATATATATTAGAATATATTCATAAATATATATATGTGTGTGTGTGTGTGTTTATTAATACAAACACACACACAAATATATATATATAAACATGATATATAAATTTTGTAGGTTTATAAATATTCATTGATATAAATATATACTCAAACAAAAATATATTTAGAAATATATTTTATATGTAAATATGTTTACAAATTTATTTATAAAATTAAATTTTTATGTGTAAATATATACAAATATGTATATATGTGTGTATGTATTTAATTATAAATAAAAATAAAATATAAAAAAAGATAAAATATGAACACCATAATATCCATATTAGTGTAATCCCTAAGAATAAATTAAGCCTCCACCCAAAAAAAGATAAGAAAACCCCCTAAACAAGACTGAAATTATATCAAATGTTCAAAAATTAAGGCATCTGATAAAAAATAATTTTTTGAGGCCTTATGTTCATTTTTTTACCACAAAAAAACATTTATTGGGACTCCCATTAGTCACCAAAATGTAGATATTTTCACAAGATTCAATTCGATATGTGGTAGAGCTCAAACGGACACATGTATCAAATGTTATGTCCATTCGAAGTTTGAGTCATATTTTCAACTTATTTTAAATTGTTTATTAATTTATTAAATTTTTCTATCATCAAACTATTGTTAAATAACTATTAATCAATAATAATTATAAAATTATTAATTTTTATTTATTTTTATTTATTTTATAAACCATTTTTCACTAAATATCTTATATATTGAGTGTGATTATATATTTAGTATTATATAAATCATATTTTATAAAATATATTATATGTATGTCAATATAAATATATTAATTTATTAATATTTCATTTTTAATGATATATAATTTTTTTATGAAGTATACCTTTTATTATTTCTAAAAACAAGTGTTTTAGTGCTGATAAAAGGGATGCTTTTATCAGTGCTGAATAAACCCAAATTTGTGGTAGTGTTTCTCCACAAAATGAGACAATAAAAATGTAATCAATCATGTTGTCTTTTAAAGGTAAGTTTTGGTGTTTCTTTTCACTAATAGGGGTGTTTAATAAGATCAATTGGATTGGAGCGGGCTAACCATGCATTGATAGGGCTCCATTTAAATCCACATTTAATACAAACATAGAAAATTGAGTGTGAACTGATTCATATTAAGTGGAAAATTCCATGTGGTGGACCACATTTCCTATTTATGTTTAAAAAATTAAATTAAAATTAAAAAATACTTTTAAATAATATTAAATATTAAATCACTAATACATATCCCTCTTTTATTAGTGCTCGAATTTGAGTTTATCAGAGATAAAAAATAATTGATGTTCTAATTGCCCTTAAAAGTCGATTGCTTTTATCAGTGATAAAAAGGACTGATAAAGGCACCCTTTATCAGTGCTAAAAAAATCACAGATAAACTAACCCCCATTATCTTCATTTTTTAATTATTTTTCCCACTATAAATACCCCTTTTATCAGTGTTAGCCTTCCCTGCCACCACCCATATCGTGTGCGAGGCCCCCCACCCACCCCTACCTTTGTTAGTGCTTTCCACCTCCCCCACCCCCACACCCACACACACTCACATCCATTTATCTGTGAAAAGAACCCACCATCTCATTCATCCCTATCATAAAACTCCTAATATTTCGAATTGAGGCCTCTGTGTTCAAATTGAACGCTCATTACCACAATGAAAACCTATTTTTTTAGTATTTTTGTGATATTTATATTCATTTTTATATATTTACATGAATCTTTTTCATAAATTTATACACATACTTATATATATTCATATAATTATAAATATTTATATAATTATATGTATTTATATAATTATTTTTAAATACATTTATAAAATATGCTTGTGTGTGTGTACATTTGCGTGTGTTTATATTTATATTCGTGTGTGTGTGTTCATATTTATATTTATATATAATTATATATATTCATATAATTATTTGAAATAAATTTATAAAATATGTTTGTGTCACTACAAAAAAAGAAGGCATTAGTGGAGCTCTTTTTTCTACTAGAAGTGGTTTAAAGCGCCGCTAAATTGTTTAGCAGTGATTACTAAAACCACCATGTATTGAATAGTCACCAATCATTTAGTGATGGTTTATTTCTTTTAATGGTGGTTTTGGTATGTGTTATTTTTGGAGAATTCAGCAGCGGTTTCGATTTTATTTAGTGGTGGTTTTTTAAAAAAAATTAAACCAAAAATAAAATAGATAAAATGAACATTACTGCCAATAATATATATAGTGGAAGTTATGTTTTAGTAGAAGTTAATAGTAACCACCACTGATTAAGATTTTAACTTATTTATTTAGCAGCAATTTATAAAAACCACTACTAAATATTTCTCTTAAAAATTATTTTTAAAAAATATTTAATAAAAAATGTAAATATAAAAATTATTACATGTAATAAACTAAAACATAAATGCATAGTAAACCCATAATACATAAATCATCCATCATATATCCACAATCATATATACATACATCCACAGTCACCATAACCTCAATCACCATAACCTCAGTTAAATGATGACCCCAGTCAACCCATACCTCAATCATCAATATATATATATATAATATGTCCAACAAAAAATCATTACCAATATATGTCAACCCCAAGACCTCTGTTGTATCCATCTACCTCTACATCATCTCATCAATTAGAAACGACCATATCATCTCATCAAATGTAACAAAAAGAAGAAAAAAATTAAAAATAGAAATAATAAATCATAATTACACTAAAATCATTGATAAAATTTAAACATACCATGGAAACTAAGAACCATCATGACTGGATTTTGAAGAATTTCTTAGATCATAACGATCAACCTCCTACCCACTTCTGACATCTGTCACCTACAATAAAAACCATAACATTTAATAAAATAAATTCAAAATTGAAAAGACACAAAATATATTCAAAATATTGCACATAAAATTTGTTATCTTGTCAATAAAACAGAATAAATTTCAACATATAACAAATAATATATCATGTAAAACACTTTGAAAACATAAACTTGCCTATTTAAGATATTATTCAATACTTGAAACTGAAAAGTTATAAGTATATAACATTCTAATTAATTTTTAACACGACATGCATTGTACTTGAAATTGACTTAATAAACAAATTTTCAATACTTTTATATGAAAACATGTCATATATTTCAAAAATAACTCAATGGTGTTTGTCCTATGATTTCATGCCAATATGATGTCATTTTATATGCTTTTGATAGTTACATGCATGTTTTCATGTTTTAAAACACTAAAAAAGTTTTATGTGAATCTTGAGAAAACCATAACTCACAATGATATGTTGTTGATTTCTACATTTAAAAAATCAATATACAGTCTTTTTTCTCTAATTTCATGGAAATTCGGCATCGTTTACCTAGTTTTGACCCCCCGACACATGTTTTTAAAGGATTTGGTGCCTTTAAAATGGTTTATCAAGTCATTCTGACTACACCACACATCGTATTTTCATTTTTTCTATGAATACATGTAAAAAATAACTCAAAAGTGGTTTTCCCATGGTTTCATGTCAATATGAGGTTGTTTTCAATGTTTTTAACTCTTACACACATGTTTTAGTGTTTTAAAACTCAAAAAACACATTTAAAGGCATCCTAGGAAAACTATAACTTGGAATGAAATTTCATTGGTTTATACATTTCAAAAGTAAATCTACAATCATTTTACTCTGATTTCATGGTAATCTGACATCATTTTCTTAGTTTTGACCCCTTAACACATATTTTTAAAGGCTCTAGTACCTTTAAAAACTATTTACTGTGTCATTCTGACCACAATTCATGTTGAATTGACATTTTGTCTATTCTTATAAATAAAAAATAACTCAACGGTGGTTTTCCTATGATTTCACAACAATATGAGGTCATTTTCTATGGTTTTGACAATTATACGTGCGTTTTAGTGTTTTAAAACAATAAAAACATGTTTACAAACATCCTGAGAAAACTATAACTCAGAATGTTAGTTCCTGCATTTCAAAAATAAACCTATGGTCATTATCCAATTATTTCATGGAAATCCATTGTCAGTTTCCTAGTTTTTACCCCCCCCCCCCAGGACACACAATTTTAGAGGCCTTATTACCTTTAAAAATGGTTTACTGAGTTATTCTGATCACACCACACATTTTATTGATGTATTTTCTGCATGTACATTTCAAAAATAACTCAACGGTGGTTTTCCCATGATTTCACATCAATGTGAGGTTTTTTATATGGTTTTGACCATTGTACACATGTCTTAGTGTTTTAAAACCCTAAAAATTCATTTATGAACATCCTAGGAAAACCGTAACTCAGAATGATGTTTCATCAATTCCTACATTTCAAAAATAAATATATGGTAATTTTCTTTTCATTTCATTGAAATCTGATGTTTTTTTATTATTTTGATCCCCTGAAAAACATTTTTAAAGGCTTTCATACCTTTAAAAACTATTTACTGAGTCATTATGACCACATCGTAAGTCAGATTGACATTTTTTCTATACGTACACATCATAAATAATTCAATAATATTTTTCCCATGATTTCACATCAATATTAGGTTGTTTTATATGTTTTTAATTGTTACATGCTCGTTTTAGTGTTTTAAAAAACTAAAAACATGTTTATAAAAATCCTAAAAAAACGTAACTCAGAATGATGTTCCATCAGTTACTACATTTCAAAAATCAATGTAAAGTTTTTGACCTATTATTTTATAAAAATTTGATATTTTTTGTTTAGTTTTGAACCCCCCCCCCCCTCGATACACATTTTTAAAGGCTTTGATTCCTTTACTGACTATTTACTGAGTCATTTTGACCATATTGCATGTAAGATTGATGTGTTGTCTACATTTACATGCCAAAAATATCTCAACAATGGATTTACTATAAATTCATATCCATATGAGGTCATTTTTTATGGTTTTGACTATTACATACATGTTTTAGTGTTTTAAAACAATAAAAATACATTTACGGGCATCCTGGGAAAACCATAACTTAGAATGATGTAACTTTGGTTACTAAATTTCAAAAATAAATCTACAGTTATTTTCCTATTATTTTATGGAAATTCGGCATTGTTTTCTTGGTTTTGACCCCCCAAAGGATTTGGTACCTTTAAAAATTGTTTACTGAGTCATTCTGACCACACCACACATTGGATTGACATGATGTCTGTGCATACTTGTAAAAATAACTCAAATGTGGTTTTCTCATGATTTCACATCAATATGATGTCTTTTTATATGGTTTTGACCCTTACACACACGTTTTAGTGTTTTAAAACACTAAAAATATGTTTACTGGAATCTCAGGAAAACCATAAGTCAGAATGGTGTTTCGTCAATTCCTATATTTCAAAAATCAATCTATAATCATTTTACTATGATTTCATGGAAATCCAACATCATTTTCCTAGTATTAACCCCCCACCCCACCCCAACACACATTTTTAAAGGCTTTGGTACCTTTAAAAACAGTCTACTGAGTCATTAAAACTACAATGCATGTTATATTGACATATTGTATACGCATACGCATCAAAAATAACTCAATGGTGTTTTTTCAATGATTTCACATCAATATGAGGTATTTTTATATGGTTTTGACCGTTACTTACATGTTTTAGTGTTTTAAAACACTAAAATGCGTTTATGGGTATTACAGGAAAAAACACAACTCAGAATGATGTTTCATAGGTTCTTACATTTTAAAAATCAATATATTGTCATTTTTATTTGGTTTTATGGAAATCTGACATCGTTTTCCTAGTTTTGACCCCCCGATACACGTTTTTAAAGGCTTTGGTGCCTTTAAAAATTGTTTACTAAGTCATTCCGACCACATCTCATATTAGATTGATATTTTGTTTATGTTTACATGTAAAAAATAACTAAAAAGTGGTTTTCCAATGATTTCACATCAATCTGAGGTCATTTTCTATGGTTTTGACCATTACACACGCATTTTAGTGTTTAAAAACACTAAAAAAGTATTTACATACATCCTAAGAAAACCATAAATTATAATTAAATTTTGTTAGTTCTTACATTTAAAAAATAAATCTATGGTCATTTTTCTATAATTTCATGGAAATCCACCAACATTTTTATAGTATTGACCCCCTCACACAAGTTTTTAAAGGCTTTAGTACCTTTAAAATCTATTTATTGAGTCGTTCTGACCACACCACATTTCAGATTGACATATATTCTATGTGTACATGTACAAAATAACTCAATGGTGGTGGTCCCATGATTTTATATCAATTTTAGGTCATTTTCTATGGTTTTGACCATTACATGCATGTTTTAGTGTTTTAAAACAGTAAAAACGTGTTTACGGTCATCTTGGGTAAACCGTAACTCGGAATAACATTCCTTTAGTTCCTATATTTAAAAAATCAATTTATAGTCATTTTCCTATGATTTCATGGCAATCCAACATTTTTTCCTGGTTTTGACCCCCCGACACATGTTTTTAAAGGCTTTAGTGCCTTTACAAACTGTTTACTGATTCATTCCGACCATACCACACATCAGATTGATGTGTTGTCTATGAATACACATCAAAAATATCTCAACAGTGTTTTTCACATGATTTAACATCAATATAGATTATTTTCTATGTTTTTTACCATTGCATACACATTTTAGTGTTTTAAAACACTAAAAACATGTTTATGAGTATCTCATAAAAAACATAACTCAGAATGATGTTTCATCAATTCTTATATTTCAAAAATCAATCTATAGTCATTATCCTATTATTTCATGGAAATCTAGTATTTTTTTCTAGTTTTAACCCCCTAACACACGTTTTTAAAAGGTTTTTCTACCTTTAAAATTGTTTACCGAGTCATTCCAACTACACTGCACATCAGGGTAATGTGTAGTCTATGCGTACAAATCAAAAATAACTCAACGGTATTTTTCCCATGATTTCACATCAATCTGAGGTTGTTTTATATGGTTTTGACCATTACACACATGTTTTAGTGTTTTAAAACACTAAAAATGCATTTACAGGAATCTATGGAAAATCGTAATTCAAAATTATATGTCGTTGGTTCCTACATTTCAAAAATAAATCTAAAGTTGTTTTCATCTGATTTTATGGAAATCTGACATCATCCACCCCCCCCCCCACAAAACACATTTTAAAAGGCTTTGGTACCTTTAAAAACTTTTTACCAATTCATTTTGACCACACCGCATGTCTAATCGATGTTTTGTCTACATATTTCTATTAAAAATAACTCAACTATATTTTCCCCATGAGTTCATCCTAATATAAGGACTTTTTCTATGGTGTTGACCATTACATGTATGTTTTAGTGTTTTAAAACATGAAAAATGCATTTCTAGTCATCTTGGGAAAACCGTAATTCAGAATGATGTGTTTTTTGTTCCTACATTTCACAAATAAATCTATGGTCTTTTTTATCTATTTCATGGAAATCCAACATCATTTTTCTATTTTTGACCCCCCGACACACATTTTTAAAGGCTTTGGTGCCTTTAAGAACTATTTACCGAGTCATTCCAACTAAACTGCATGTTATATTGACATTATTTTGTGAATACACATCAAAAATAAATCAATGGTGGTTTTCTCATTATTTCACATTAATATGAGGTCGTTTTCTATGTTTTTTATTGTTATACACACGTTTTAGTATTTTAAAACATGCAAAACGTATTTACGGGAATCCTAGGAAAACCGTTACTCAGAATGACATGTCACTGGTTCCTATATTTCAAAAATAAATCTACAGTCATTTTCCTCTGATTTCATGTAAATACGACATCGTTTTCTAGATTTTGATCCCCATACACATGTTTTTAAAATATTTGGTACATTTAAAACTATTTACTAAGTTAAAACCAAACAAAAGAGGACAGATTGTTTTCAAACTTAAGGATAATGATCTATAATTCATTTTTGATGTGTAATAATCAAACAAACATCAATCTGGGACAAGATTTGGTTGGTATGACTCAAATTTCATGTTTTCAAGATAAAAATGTCATTTTAGTTTTATTTATGAAATTTGTATGTGTCCTTTGAAAATGTGTGAATGATCAACAGAATTTAGAATTTACCTTGGTAGGATGAGCTATAAGGCCGACAATTTCCTTAGGGATTGTGCTGATTATATGCTAAAATATAGAAACAAAATCATTTTCCATTTTCTACTACCACTAATCCTATATTTTCCTATAATAGTATTGTCTTTCACTTTTTATTTCAAACTTGAAATTTCTCTTTGTTATTTCTAATCAACAGCACTACTAGAACCCCCATTGGGTGTAGTAGTAACTGATAACAACAATCTATCAAAGATAACTGATGGATTCAGCCCAAAACCCATCCTCTGTACATGTATGGGATTCTCCTTCCCTAAAAAAATTGTAACTACATTGTTCTAGTAAATTGATGATGATTGTGAAGGTTTCTCATCCCAAACTTCTTGAATTTTAATCTGTTAATACAAAAATATTAACAATGATTTTTTAAAATATATGAACTTCATAATATTATCTAATTAGTAAAATTTTCATTACTATTTATTATTATTTCATTACTATAAAAACATAGTATTGAAAAATAAATTATAACAACAAACAAGTCTTAAACCCAATTAATTGGGGTCAGCTATATGTATCAAACAAAGCCAAATTGGCATTGTTTGATCTATGTAGTTAGCCCCATTTAATTGGGTTTAAGGATTGTTTTTTTTATAATATATTTTTCATTAGTATACTTTTATAGTAATGAAATAACATGAACTAGTAATGAAAATTACTTACTCCAACATCTTTGGAAGGGTCATTTACAAAATATCAATCGGGTTTCCTATGCACTTTAAACCACATATCTATTCATCCAAAAGAGTGACCTAATTCATTAGCCTTTATAAAAAAATATAAACAAGTTAGAAAAATCATTCACTTGTAATAAAATGATATAAATAATAATGGATAAAATATAAACCAATTTTTTTCTTTTTTTCGAAAAACTATGAGACCTAGCGATATAAGGAATGAATTGTTTCTCACAATTCATAGTATTTTTTTAGATAATTCCTACAAAAATAGAAAATTAATAAAAATTATAATTTTATTGTGTTTATGTTATTAATATATTTTAAAATATTTAATTACCTCATGAGATGCATCTCTGTTAATATTGAGAAACATCTTCCATTTCTCATGAGAAATGCCTCAGAGATGTATCATTAAACTCATTCCATAATCTCTATTTAAAATATCTCCATTTCCTGCCCAAATTTTTCAAATTTTATGGGAATTAAATGGAGTCATGGATATAAAAATGAAAAAACGTATAGAAATAAAAAAATAACACTTCATAAGTATATTAAAAAAACTACTCATGTATTTTAAATTATTTATCAATGAATATTCAATTAATATTAACTTTACTTGATTATCAATGAAATCATTCTTCTAAGATTTGGGAATATTCCTCCTATCTTTATAATTAATGGGAAACCTCACCATCTTAGAATCAAGCTCCCTAAGAATCTGCCCATAGATTCCAGCAGCGTCACTGATAGGAACCCCGAACTCATCAAATGGAATGATAATCTTAAATTATTTTGGTCTCATACATATTTTGTGTTCATAATTATATCCCTTATATTGTTATCTATAATAGACCAACCTGGGATAACTAGACCAGTCACCCAAGCCAGCCCATTATGGGGTAGGTTAAAACAAAGATAATAAAACAAGATGTAAAACCAGAGTACTATGTAGAAACAAATGGAGATACAACTGATCCAAAATGGCTAAAACAGAAAGAAGTAAAAGTTTAGACAAAACCATCCTTTATGTGACCAAACATCACCTTCAAACTATCCCGAAACGAAATAGCAATGTAAAGAGAAGTCTTAATGATACATAATGTTCTTCCCTTTACCTGAATCCTAAAAAACAAGGTCTAAAGCCTCCCATAGGAAGAAGTAGGGTTTGTGAAACAAATCCTAGTAGGATTCCACCAAAATATCTATAAAAGTTCTAATAACAAGAATTTATAAGTCCAAGATTTAAAACAGAATAGTTTTACAATAAGTTTTAAAAATAAATAAATTTGAAATCCTTTTTCAAACAATCCTTGAGTTTTCACAAATTTCATGCCATGTTTTCTAAATCTAGAAACAAGAAATTAAATATAGAAAAATATAAATATATATGTGATCCAACATCTATGAAATAAACTATTATGTAATAAACAACTAGAAAAAATAATGCACCTACCATCCAGGATCTAGCCTATAGTACAATACGTACTAGATACTCACAAGCCTAAAAAGGCATAAGGTTGGATCCAAATAACATCAAGTCCTACCATAGACCATCGACATACAAGAGGTTACCTCCTAGTGGTGTTACGCACACTAAAGCTACTTGTGTATCTTTATCATTGTACCCAACATTCCCATTGTGCAATGTTTGTCAATTTATATATTAAAAACCATGATCACATTTTTATAAAACAATTTCAAAACCAATCCAATCCACTTTAGGTTTTGAAAGTCCATTTTTTCATTTCAAATCAAGGCAATTCCATTTTCAAAGAAAAACCACTTTTCAAACGCAAACCCATGCCCTTTTCAATTTCAACACATGAAATTACATTTAAAATACTAATGACTAATATAAACAATAAGAAATTCAAGAAATTAGAATAATTAAATAGATCCACCTACCTCAAGAGCATATAAATTTAACCGCCTTTGACAACTGGGATTTGAAACCACAAGATATTCCTTTAGAAGACAAGACACAACCAAAGACTAAAAAGGATTGATAAAAAACACAATACAATTACCAATCCCTAAAAAAATATTTCAAAATCACCAATGAGAGATAAACCAAGAGAACAGATTACCCATAAAGATTAAGCACTTAAACCTACTGATCAATCGATGAAAAAATCGATCCAGATAGAAGGAAGACACCTATAATCACCTAGGGTAAGAACTCTGGTTGAGTAGAGAAGGATACAAGAAGAAATGTTCCCTCAAACACCCACACAACACCCTTAAAACCAGAACTCAGGGAATTACATAGCATGTAATATTTTACATGTAGTGAATTACATTTATTTTAATTTATGTTGAAAAATGCATCACCTTTTTAATTAAAAACTGGATTTCACATTACACAACGTGTAGCACCTATATGACATGTAAAAAACTCATGCTTTGAATTTAACTCAGAGGATGAGTTCGGCCGGTATTAGACGTCGTGAAACTCCATTACACATTGTGTAACTACCTGGTAAATAGAAGAAAATCCTAGGGAAAAGATGAAAATCTAAAAATTCCATGACTTTTCCATTACAGGTATCTTCCCAATTCAGGGTTGAGAATATTCACCCAAAAAAAGGAAACAAAAAATGAATATCAGAATATACCTGATAGAAAGTTTATGGGGCATTACAATCTCCCCACAATAAAATCTTTATGTTCCCAAATAGATCTCAATATCTTATATCTAAAAAAAGAGTAGTCCAATTCTACCTCATCTATGATTCACTCTTGCACAAGTCGTAGTGATCCTTTCTATAATGTCACACTACCTGGACCAGGTGAATCATTTTACCACACATTACCTTATCCTAGTGATCCATAATCTAAATTGGCTACTCAAAAAAAGTGGTATCGAGCTCAAGAACAGCATCCTCCCATCTAATCACATGGGAAGGATCTGGTACATACCTCCTAAACTAGGAAACATGAAACACGTCATGTATAGTAGTCAAGACAGATGGTAATAGTAACTGATAGGCCAACATCCCTAGTCTCTCAACGATATCAATGGGTCCAAAAACCTCAGTGCCAACTTACCCTACTTACCCAATTGATTATGTCCCAAGATAGGTGAAACTCTGAGAAAGACCTGATCACCAACCTCAAACTCCATCAGCTAACACTGAAGTTCTGCATAATATTTCTGATGACTCTATTCCATGATCAAATTCCTCTAGATCAAATGCACTACATTTTTCGTCTCTTGAAAAACACTCGATCCAACCAAGGACTGTTATCCAAACTCTTCCCAGCACAAGGGAGATCGACACAGCTGCCCATACAATGCCTCAAAAGGCATCATCATGATCGAAGCCTAACAACTATTTTTATAGAAAAACTTAAACAAAGTAAAATTTATATCCCAAGATCCACCAGAATCAAGCACACAAGACCAAAGCATATCCTCAAAAACTGGATATCCCTCTCTGTACATCCATCTATGGATAATAAGTCATGCTTAATTTCAACTGGGAAACCATTTACTCTTACAAACCATTCCAGAATCTGGATGTGAACCTCAATTCCCTGTTCGAAAAAACTATAGATGAAACCCCATGAAGCTTCACAATATCTCAGACATACAAGTCCCAAAGCTGTTCCACTTTCATCATCTCCCTTATTGGTAAGAAATGCATTGATTTAGTGATTTTATCAACAATCACCCAAATTGAATCATTCCCACTAGCATTCCATGTTAAACCAATAATGAAATCCATATAAATATCATCTCACTTCCATACCATAATGATTAAAGGTTTCAAAAAAGATTTAGGTCTCTATTACTTCTCTTTAACTCTTTGACAAGTGATACACCGTGATGAAAAATCTTTAATTGACAACCTCATCCCCATCCACGAATACCAACATCTCAAATTATGTTATATATTTTTATCCCTAGGGTGAATGGACCAACAAGACTGGTTCCCACTATCCAGAATCTTATTCCTCAAGGGAAATAGAACAACAAACCTACTATGGAAGTACAAATCTTCAATGGGAGATCGAGACAACTTGTATGAGTTCTCCCCACCATTTAGGATTTCTCCTAATCATCAGCTCTCAGTGTTTGTCATCTGATCAAGTCAGACTCACCCATAAAAATGATGAGTTTCTATTTATTGAATCCAAGAACATATATCTGGAAAACTCTTCCACTCCCAAGATCATCTCATCAAACAAACTCATTAGAGTCCAGTGCTCAACTAATTCCTTTACAAGTTGTGTTGGTAATTTTATGTTTAACGCATCGGGCACCACATTCCCTTTCCCAAGGGTATATATAATATCAAAATCAAAGGTAGGAAGATACTCAACCCAGTGTCTATGTCGCAAGTTCATATCTCTCTGAGTGAAAATATAATTCAGGACTTTATTATCAGAATATACTGTAAAACACTCTATAAAGAGATAGTGATTCCATTTTTTGAGTGTATTAATAATAGATTCCAACTCAATATCATGGGTATGGTAGTTATTTTCATGAGGGTGTAACTGGCGTGACCCATAATCCACAACTTGTTTCCCCTACATCAAGAAACATCCCAAACCCATATTAGAAGCATTGTAGAAAACATCATAACCTGAACCTAGTTTTAGAAGAATCAAAATTGGTTCTAAATTCAACCTCATCTTCATATCCTCAAAATATCTTTGACATTTTTTATTCCATTCAAACTTTACACCCTTATGGGTTAAATATTTCATCAAAGATACGAGCTTGGAGAAGTCCTGAACAAACCATCTATAGTAAACTTCCAAACCCAAGAAGATTTGGGTCTCAAACATGTTTCTAGGATACTCCCAATACATAACTACCTACACCTTTTTAGGATAAACTAATACGCCCCTCTTAGATATCACATGCCCCATAAACTTCATTTCTAGGATCCAAAACTCTCACTTGGAAAGCTTACCATATAGATGGTGTTCCCTAAAATTTTGAAGAATGATATCCAAATGTTCTTTATGGTCCTCCTATGATTTTAAG
This sequence comes from Viscum album, assembly GCA_963277665.1. Classification (NCBI taxonomy): domain Eukaryota; kingdom Viridiplantae; phylum Streptophyta; class Magnoliopsida; order Santalales; family Viscaceae; genus Viscum; species Viscum album. The sequence continues at coordinate 1,316,666,938 of OY728136.1, read as the reverse complement.
TACACCAAGATAGCATCAATGAACACAATAGAAAAATATTCCAAGAAATGATTAAATATTCAGTTCATCAAATCCATGAATATTGTAGGAGAGTTAGTGAGACCGAATGGTATAACTAGAAACTCAATATGCCTATATCAACTTTGAAACATTGTCTTCGGTATATACTCTTCTCATAATCTCAACTGGTGGTACCCCAACCACAATTCAGTCTTATAAAATCAATGATCCCCTCTTAGTTGATCAGAATGGTCATCAATTATAGGTAAAGGATACTTGTTCTTAATGGTCACATGATCTAACTTCCGATTATCAATACAGAGTCTAAGACTTTTATATTCCTTATTAGAAAAGAGTACAAGAAAATCTCATGGTTACATGCTAGGATGAATAAATCCTTTCACCTCTAGGTCCTCAAACTAAAATTTAAGTTCCACCAACTCAACACATGTCATTTAATAGGATAGAATAGAAATGGGCATTGTTCTAGGTGATATTTCAATAGTAAACTTGACCTATCTCTATGGTGGAAAGCTATAAAAATAATCTAGAAATACCTCAGGGTATGCACACACAACAGCAAGTAGTTGACCACCCAAGCACTGGTCAACTATATCAAGAAACATTTATAACAACTGGCATGAGGTTAAAGCGGCATAAGGAACAACCAGCCTTACCCTTCCAAATCTAGAGTCTCACTCACCCTAAAAACATGATTGACCCCATCAGTAGATAATAACTATTCCTAATGAAGATAACAGTCTATTTGGGACTTTATGCTAATCATCCAATACATGTTTATAATCAAGTCAAAGATATCAATATCAAGAACTAAGAAGTCACAAACCACCTCAAAGTCGCCTATCACCACCCGACATGCAGAACATGTGGATGTTTCTTGATAAATTCTGAATCATGATTCATTTCCCATCATGGGTTCACTTTTCCCACTGACCCTAGAGTTTGAATGGTACAGATCACTACTTAAACCATGGAAGGTTCCATTGAAGGATCCTCCTGTATAACCTACCTTGCGACTTCCCCTCTTATATTTTGAAGATCTCTTCTATGAGGCATTGTATGTTAAACATGATACAAAAACCAATCATCCATGGTCAAATTCCAAAACCATCAAACCAAAAACAAGAATCCAAAAACCATGCTTTAAAACAAAAACAATTTAGAGAATTTATGAATACTATTACAAAAATAAAACACCTTTTTGAAAGAATTGGTCCATCTAAATAAAATCCCCACTTAGTTTATTCAAATAACCTTACACACACCAAGTCCTCAAACATTTTAGATATCTTAATTTAAATAAACTTCCCAAAAAATTATTTAAATGAACCTAAATAATTAATCTTGGACTCAGTAAATATTTTTCTAACCACCTATGGAAACTTGGATTCAATAATAGGAGTGAGCTGGCTAGGTCCCTTTTCTATACCTACTTTTTGAATTCTAATGATCCCACTCCTATATACCCAAGACACTGAAACAACTCAGGCAATGTTGACTCACTTAAAGTTGAATAACCCTCTAATACCAAATTGTAATAGACCAACCCGGGCAAACCAAACCAGTCACCTAAGCCAGTTTATTACGGGGTGGGGTAAAATGGAGATAAAAAATAAGACGTACAACCAGATTGCTATGAAAAAATAAATGAAGATAAAATTGATCCAAACCAGCTAAACCATAAAGAAAGAAAATTCTAGACAAAACCAGCCTCCATGTGACCAAATGTTGCCTCCAAACTATCCTGAAACAAAATAGCAACGTAAATAGAATCTTTGATGTTGCAGAATGCTCTTATATTTACTTGAATCTTGTAAAACAAGGTCTACAACCTCCCATTGGAAGAAGTATGGTGTGAGAAATAAATCCCAGTAGGATACCAACAAAATATCTATAAAATTTTTAATAACAAGAGTGAAAAAGTACAAGATATAAAACAAAATAGTTTTAAAAGAAGTTTTATAAACAAATAAATTTGAAATCCTTTTTCAAATAGTCCTTGAGTTTTCACAAATTTCATTTAATGTTTTCCAAATCCAGAAACAAGAAGGTACAGATACCAAAATATAAATATACATGTGATCCAACATCCATGAAATAAACTATCATGTAATAAACAACCAGAAACAATAATTCACCTACCAATTAGGCTCTAGCCTATGAGACAATACATACTAGACACTCACAAGAATAATAAGGCATAAGGTTGGATATAAATAACATCAAGGCCTACCATAGACTATCAACATACAATAGGTTACCTCCTAGTGGTGTCACACATGCTAAGGCTACTCATGACTCTTTCTCAACATACCCAAGGTTCCTATTGTGTGGTGTTTTTTTATTTCTATTTTAAAAACCATGCTCATGTTTTTATAAAACAATTTAAAATCCAATACAATATTCTTTAGGGTTTTAAAGACCATTTTCCATTTCAAATTAATGTAATTTTATTTTTAAAGCAAAACCCATTTTAAAATGCAAACCCATTATCTTTTTAATTTCAACACATTCAATTCCATTTCAAATCCAAAGGATTAATTATGAATAATAATAAATTCAAGATATCAGAATAATTGAATATATACACCTACCTCAAGAGCATAGAAAACCTTACCACCTTTGAAAATGGGGATTGTAAACCACAAGATATGCCTTTGGATGACAAGGCATGACCAAAGACTGAAAATGATTTATAGAAAACATGATATAATTACCAATCCCAACAAAAAAAGTTGTCACAGCCACTAACGAGTGAGAAACCAAGAGGAAGGATTACCTAGAAATATGAAGCACATAACCCTTCTAAACAATCATTGAACATATCCATTTGGATGAAAGGACGACACCCAAAATCACCTAGGGTAAGAGCTATGGCCAAGTGGAGAAGGTTTTAAGAAGAAATGAGACCTCAAACACCTGTATGTCACCTTAAAAACTAGAACTTAGGAAATTACAAGGTGTTTAATATTTTTCACATCATGAATCCCTTTTTTAAGTTACACAAAAAAATATGTCACATTTTTAATTAAAAACTGGATTTCACATTACGTGACATGTAACCCTTACATGACATGTAAAAAACTCACACTAGTAATTAAATTCATGGGATGAGTCCGGTTAGCATTACACATCATGAAACTCCATTACACATCATGTAACTGCCCAGCGAATAGTAGAAAATCCTAGGTAAAAGATGAAAATTCAACAAATATGTGACTTCACCATTACAGGTATCCTTCCAATTGAGGGTAGATAATATTCTCCAAATGAAAAAATGGAAACCAAAAATGAAGATCAAAACATACCTGATAGAAAGGTAATGGGGTGTTACATTATCTTTATCTATTTGAAAAATGCATTAAACAATTAATAAAATATATAGTTTTTTTATATAATGACATACATATCAGTAATGGTAACATGACAATATCACCTAAATTTAGGGTGACCAAATGCTCCATTGATGGAGGTGAATCTGACAGTGGGCTACCAACAACATATAGGGAAATGGCTAGCTCGCTAGTATTATCGGGTACAATAGAACCACTCAGATCCACTGAAGCTGACAGTATTGGTGGCATGCTCTATGTTGCTGATTAACTTGGATCTTTAAATATTTTTGTTCTTGGAATTCCTATAATTTAAATGGTTCATATATATTAAATGTATAAAAATGAAAAAATATAAGTTTTTTACAAAAAAAATAGAACAATGTATATATGTATGAAACACTCATTAATGATAAATTATAATATATTCTCATTACCAATTTATAAATTTAATTTAATTCATCTTCATTATCTTCATTTTTATCAAAATTCATTGTGATAAGTGATTCATTTTCACCCTCTCTTGCAAGTTCTATTGTTTCGATATTGTTAGGAAAATTTTGTTCAATGTTTTATGGTTGATAAGGTTCACTATCAAAAAGTACTAATTGATCTCCATTTCCTATATCATATAAGTCTATCTGATTTAAGTGTACAATAAAACTCTAATCTTAATGTATTTCATCATCCACATAATAAACTATATTCTCTTATGAAGCTAATATAAATGGATCATGATTTGTACACTCACCAGTATGGATCAAGTAAGAGAAGTTGACATAAGTAAAATGTACAGAATTGTTCATTATACCCCTATCAATGTTAACCCACTTGAATTTGAATAAGACAACTAAAAACTAACCATGATATTTTAATTCAATTATATCACTCATCTTTACATAGTATCGCACCTATCAAATTGTAAATACACCACTATTTTGAGTTTTTGAGTTTCTTCAGGATAAATTGTATGAAACCTGAATCCGTGAATATTATAGGCATCCAATATATTAACCTTTTTTATAGGAACTTGATCCAAAAACTTAAAATCATTTGATATTTCATCTCAATTCTCAGTATGCATTATCTAGACAAAAAGATATAAGGTGTTACTTTTAACATAGACAAAATAACTACATGACAATAATATGAATATGAGTATATAATTACATGATGGGAAAACCATTTTATAATATCTTTATTGACATCTTTTGTTAATTCCAACTCATTTAAAGATTTACCCCTTAGTCACCTCTTTATTTACAATTGAAATTCTTCAACAAATGGGTCTTCAATAAGATTATTGAGTAGCACATATCTATGTGCTTGTAGAAACTTTAATTCAGTAATTGTGAAACTTTACCACTTTCCAATTGGTCATCTGATAGATGGAAATATCATTGACTAGTTTTTAGATTGAGAATTATTGGAGATGTCGTCAACATGCCCAACATAATTGAATCTAGTCTCAATTTCATCAAAATACCTAAAATATAAGGTCAAGCACTCTTCATAGATGTAACCTTCAGAAATAGAGTCTTTTAGTTGATCTTTATTCCTTCTATATGATTTCAAATGGCCTTAGTACCTGATGAAAAAAATGTGAAATATATCAAAAAATTACACAATGATTTGATAAAATTGAATTCACCAATGAAAATAAAAAATATATCAGTGTACCTATCAATTGAATACATCCATTGATAGTATACCAGTCCACCAAGTTTAGCTTCTTCAGTAAAATGAGAAATCAAATTAATCATGAATGTAAAGATTGAAAGGGTTAAAAACATCTTCAAATGATAAATTTTCAAAACAATTCTTTCTTTAAGTTTATCAATCTCAGTTGGATTTAGAGTTTTTCTAAAAATCTCTCTAAAAAAGGTACGAAACTCAACTAGAACCTTGGTTTCTTTTTCAGGTAACGTATTATGAAATTCCAACATAAAAAACTGCTCCATAAAAATATGTGAGTCATGAATTTTTAATCCATGTAAATTTTTATATTTTAAATCAACGCACCTTATATGTTACTTAAATATCCATATGACCATTTTATATTCTTTAAAGTTTGAAGGAATATGTCTTTCTCATGATTTTTCAGTGTAAAAATAACCAAAGGATACTTTCCATTATCATTTTCCAACAAACCATATTGTATATTCATTTAATCTAAATACTTAAGTGAATTAATTTGATCCTTCGATTTACCCTGCTCATTAAGTAATGTAAATAATACATTATCATGGATTTTCTTCTCAGTATACATTATGCCAAGATTATGGCGTATCAAATTAAACCCCCAATATAGAAGTATGAAAAATATACTCTTTTCTTCCATTCAATACCTACATTGAATCGTGTCTTATTAAACTTGAATTTATTATAAGCATCAAGAAATTTATGATGACACATAAAACACCATTTTCTACGATGAGGTAATTATTGAGGTTCAAAATCAAAATTACAAATTGGATAAGCCAAACTAGTATGAGTGTTCCTATCAGATAAATTTCCTAGTCTAGGAAAGTCACTAATTTTACACATTAAATCATTATGCATTTTTAATAGTTTTCTCATTGAAGAAACATATGTTTCAATGCCATCATCCCATAATTCTCTCAATTATTTGATTAGAGGTTGAAGGTATACATCACTGTCATTTACAAGAATTTTCTTTCTAGGAATAATCATTGAAATGGTGAAATAAGTTTTCTTAATACACATATATAGAGGTAGATTATAGAGGATCAAAATAATTGGACAAATGCTATAATTGGTACATAAAGTACCAAAAGGGTTAAAACCATCATAAACCAATCCCCAACGTACATTCCTAGGATTAGAAGAAAAATATGGATATAATGAATCAAATATCTTCCAGGATTATGAATCTTTTGGATGTGACATCAAGATATAGTTAGTATCCTGAGCATGCTACTTCATGTCGTATGGAGTCTTAGACAACATGAATAATATTTTAAAGCATGGTTTTAGAGGAAATTAATGCAATACCTTTGAAAGAGTTTTCTTCTTTTGTTTCTCCTTGGGGTTGAATTTATTTATAATATAATTGTTGTTAATTGAATTTTATCTTCTTGTATTGTGTCTTATGCATTCTTATCTGTCATACTCTTATCCAAAATAAATCATGCAATCATTAGGGAATTCATGTATCATTATATAATCAATTCCAAGTTTGTTGATCACTTTATTCATGTCATAGAATGATTCAGGGATCTTAGCTTTACTAAATGCATAAAAAAGTAACTCTAAAATCATGTTCATTGCTTTGTCATTAATTCCATAGACACACTTAATATGATACAACTTAATTATAAAAGACAAATTTGAGTACATGGAACACCCTTCATACAGTTCTTATTGTTCGTCTTCAATTAATTCATAAATATTATTTTTTTGGTCACTGAAGTTATAAACAAGACTGACCAGCACAGGATCAATTAAAGGTTCTATTGATCTATTAAAATTTTGGACATTTTATCCTAAAAATCCAAGTGCATCATTTATAAAATTTCAAATAGAATTATCCTCTAGTGGGTCACTTTGTGTTTCATTAGTAGGATTGTCACTGTTTTGACCTTCCATAACATTCAATTCACCAGGCCAAATCCAACATACATATTTATTAGGAAAAATTTTCAATATAAAATGATCATATACTTCATTTCTTTTCAACCATCGCTTGAATTTACAATTAGGATACAAAAATTTTATTCTACCATCCAATAATTGGTTTCCAATTGCATAATCTAAAAATTATTTCAAACCCTTGGTATACTGAGGTGTGTTTCGAGGTAAATTAATCCAACTTCTATAAATAGGTATTGGATTGTTATTATTCTCCATATACATTTAGATATAAAGATATAAATGATTAATAAAACAAGTATAGTCAAAATTAAATATCGCCAACTTCATTATTGACCAGGATAGGGTCTTTATTCGACATAACACAAATTTGACATAAAAATGATTCAATCCAACATTAAAAACATAAAAAACATAAATGAATAAATATTAACCCTCACAATAATATGATTATATGTCATGGAATAAATTCATTAATCCAAGGAGAGAGGTTAATGTGATGTTAAGCGTATTGTTATCAGTCCACAATAATACATGAACATAATTCTTCTATTAAAAGGTCTCTAAATTTTATTCTTTTCATATTATCAATTTTTATTTTATATTTCAAAAACATGATTGTCTCTATAGATATCTTTTACATTGATGATTATAAAAATCAAGATTTGTTTTATCTCAAAACAACAACTTGGCACTGTGATATCTGGTGACATAGTCTCTTATAGTCTAGCTTGAAAATTATTTCATTTTTCAAATATAAAATATATTTATGGTAAATATAAATTCATTTAAAACCATGATATAAAATTACTTCAACCTTTAAAATTATGAAAAAAAATGTATTTCTCATAAAAAATCAAACTAAAACTATATTTAATCTTGATATTAAAATTCTAAATGTATATTTTTCTAATTAAAATAAACAAAATAATACAAAGTTTAATTATATACTTATAACACATTAAAAACCCATAATATAAAAATAGTAAATTTTTAATATGAATTATGGGTGTTTAAAAGGTTAATTACAAATAAAATATACAAGAAAATAATGTTTTGTTATTTATCCACATTGGGAATTTAATCTATGGTAAAATCAAAATCAAAGGATTTCTAAAAATGTACAATAGGATAACTGGCCATTATAAAGATTTCAAAACATAATTTTTAAACCATGTCAAAATTTTCACACTTAAAATTTCAAAGTAGTGATATAGGGATAAATTATGTATTTCAAAGAATTCCATAAAGGTTTCATGTAAACAAAAATGAAACTCAGAAAGAAAGACTCAAAATAACTTTCAATACTCAAACAAATTACATTGTTAATCAATAATTTATTGGGAAAACTAGATTAACAATCAAGGTTAATACAAGTCCACATTTCAGTTTATATTTCTTAAAAATTGATTATCACTCTCAAATGATAGTAAAAAATCAAGCTTATTTAGATACAGAAACATATTTACAATTCAAGGCATCCAAAAAACCAACACTCAATTACAAAAATCATTATATAATTTAATTAAAACCCATAGTAAAATACATCATGCATTATATACCTTCAACAAAACTGAGCTAAGAGGATCTAAGAAAAGGGGAAGAGGGTTCATCATTGGGGATCATCGTCAAAGAGAAGTGGGGTGTTTCAGGGTCATCATCAGGGGGCAAGGGGGTCAGGGTCATAGGGATCAGAGGTAAGGGATGGGTGTGGGTTGATCACCATCGGGTAGAAGGTTGTTAGGGAGAGGGGGGATTGGGGTCGGTCACCATTAGGGAGAAGTTTGTTGGCGAGAGGGGGTAGGGTCGGTAGCCATTCATCGGGGAGAGGGGGGATGGGTGATCATCATCTGTCAATGAGAGGGGCGAGGGGTGAGGGATTGGGGAGGGGGAGGGGTCAGAATATTTAGATATTTTAAATATTTAGTGGTGGTTTAAACAAAAATGCCACTAAATTTTAAAAAATATATAGCGGTGGTTTAATATAATTGATGCTATAATATAAATTATATTTAATATCATTTGTTTAGTGGTAATTATTAGAACTGATGCTAACAAACCACTATTAAGACCTCTTTTTTATAGTGTGTGTTTGTGTTTATATTTTCATATACATATGTGTGTGTGTCTATATATAAATATAAATATTAATATCAATATAAATATAAATATTTATTTTTATTTACATTTATTAGAATATATACATGAATATATATCTGTTTTTTAATACAGACAGACATACATGTTCACACACACACATTTATATATAACATTTCATATACATTTCTATAGGTATATACATGTTTATACATTTTTTTAACATAAATAAAATGGATAAATGTTCATTTTAAATAAAATTATTTTTTTCATATGGTTTATATATTTAAGAAGACATTTTATATATAAATATATTTAAATATTTATTTGTGTAATTTAATTTTTATATAAAAATATATGAAAATGTATTTATAAATAACATTACAATATTAAAAACGTTAAAATTTCAACCTCATAATATATATATATATGAGTGTAACCCTTATGGATAAATTAAGTCTCCACTAAAAATTTAAGACTCATGAACACATTTAAAATAAAAATCTATACATTTAAGCTCTAAATTTATAATATGAATTTATACATATATTAATTACATACCAAAAAATTATATATGTATGAAAAAAATTATATATTAACCATTCTTGTAAAGAAACAATCACTTCACCAGTTACCCTTATTTTTTTATTTTATTTATATATATATATAACAAATTTCAACACAATTTAACTATTATTTAATATCTAGCATTACTGTCATTAAAGAAGTCTAGAATTCTGATAGAAACTTTCACCCAGGGATCTCTTTTATAAGGGGGATTTCCCTAAAAATCCTTCTGAATTTTCAATGTGGGATTCAGGCCCTCCTTTCCTACGCAAAATTAATTATATGTTATCATTAATAATTTTTAATCAATTAGTAATAAATATTAATTACTAAATAATAATAATAATACCTAAATAATAACTAACTATTCACATTTACTATTAAATATTAATAATCAACTAAATTATATTAATAATATTTCAAACAATATTAATTAATAATATTAATTACTAATTAATATTAATTAATAATTAATAATATTAATAAATAACTAACTAATTACTAATTAATAATAATAATAATTAATAAGTTTTGAGAAACCATTAATTAAATAATATATAATTAATATTAAAAAATATACAAATAATATTAAATAATATTAATAATAACTAGATAATAAGCAATACATATATAATATAAAAAAATTATTATTATTAATTAGTAACTAAAGGATGATTTTAAATATTTATTAGTAATTAATATTTATTAGAAATTAATGTTGTTAAATGGTAAATAATATTATTTTATTAATATTTATGAGTAATTAATATTAATATGTAATAATTATTTAAATAAATAATAATAATTTAATAATGTAACGTCCCGAACTCGGAAGCCGCTCAATAGTGCCCTGAACCCGATGGGTCATAAGGCCTCAAGCACATCTCTCTGAATGTCGGAGGCTTCTGACTAGCAGTGAGGGCCTTGGTGTTCCATTGGGGAGACAATGCCCTCAATACCAAAGTATATCATGGTGGGATGTCAATAACATACAAATAGAAGAAGCAGATAAAAAATCATACAACTGATAAATAAATAGGATAGAAACATATAATCAATCCAGACAAAATCTCATATATATATGATGATGATACATGTCATATGTCTAAGAAAATAGAAAAAATAGGTACATATTAGTATGTTACAATACATGTATCCAAAAACCATAAAGAACAAAAGTGATATCTTCAAATAGCTTCGTGAGCCTCAGCTCAATATCATGCTTCCCTACTCCTAAGCAGTAATCAAAAACCTCTATTTGGGCACTTTCCCCTATCTTTACCTTCAACCATATAATCTATTTGGGTCCCCAAGGGTGGCCCAAACAAGGTGTGAGATTACATCTCAGTAGGAAACTACCCAAAGGTTTATACAATCCAATTTGTGCCATGAAATAAGCTAAATAAGGTGCAAGTATAACAGGTAAGCAAGAAACAATAGTAAATATATCCATGGAATGTAACTACTAAAGCAAGTGTTGCTAACCAACCACTCAAGTCTTCGTGAAAAATAAGTGTCAAGATCCTAACAAGGCAGCTACAAGTAAAAAGGAGTAAATTCCACAACCTTTCCATATATCCATATTACCATTTCAACCATGGCCTTATTGTACAAACTGAAGTGTCAAAAATATCCATGGGAAATCTGTTCAACCAAACATGTCATATTTCTCATGACCATGCCATATGTCAAAGATTCGGACCACGAAGGTCCAGATATAAGGTGTCAAAAACCAAGGAATCCTTGTCGAGTCCCAAGAACATCTTGATGGAAACTCAGTGAGGCACTGGTTGTAGTCCTAAGAACATGTCATACTAGACACATCCTACATAAGTACAATATTTATAAATACAAGGGTTAGAAAATCCCATGGCATACCATGGAATCAAGACTCAAGTATGATCTCTATCTAAGGAATCCACTACCCTATTATAGATCCAAGTAACATTTCCAAGGCATTTATTCATACATTTACTATTCATACCATTCATCATTTCAAACTATTCAAGTATACCCACTCACATTACCATTTAACATCCAAGTTATACAATGAGTATACCCACTCATAACACCCAATTCAACACAAAGTAACCAAGTAAAATACCCACTCATTGTTTACAATCACATGTTCTATTCAAACCATTTAAGCATTTAAGAAAAAACTAAATGAGTATACCCACTCATTTAACTAAATCCCATTAATCCATTTAACCAATTCAAATAGGAAATGTCAAAAATATAATAAATCAAGGAGGTAATACATCTTCTAAACAAGTTATTCAAGTTTTATTTTAACCATTTAGTCCAAATCATAGACATATTATAGAGGAAACCCATATATTATTCAACTAATCTGTTTCAATTCATTTATTATGGAGCTTCCTCTAGGAAGGAAAACATTAACACGTCCCATGGGTGGATCTACAAGGAATAAATAATGTATTTCCAATACGCACACCCCATGGTTGACCATGGTTCAGGAAACAACTACCAACACAACAAAACAGAACCTAAGGGCATCCCTAATAGGTCCGATTACGTATAAAAAAATTTACCAGTTCAAAATCAGGGTCGTGTCAGAAATTATGGTGGGAGGTTTAATATAAGGTAGCCTAATAAAGAAAAAAACTCAATTAAGTTTTATAAACCACATAACTTAGCTCGGTAATGGAGTGATCATCCAGTATTGGCTCCTGGTTCGACTCGGATTGGGAGAAATCTGAATAATGGATGAAGAACTTGAAATTAGGGCATATGAGCCTAAATAAAAATAGTGTAAATGATAGCCATAATATTGAATAAATGTTAAAAATTAATTAATAACTCATTTATATGGATCCAATGCTTCTAAAAGATCTATATGTTGATCTTAAACAAATAACTTACCTCAAATCCAAGGTTAGATGTTGTTGAGAGCTTTGAAAATATTCCTTAGTTGTCCGTTGAAGAAAACATATTTTAGTTTTTAAAAAGTAAATTAATGTAATTAAAAATATTAAATTTTAAAATTTTAAATGGGTCACTTGTTTTAGGTGAACAATTTGATAAATCGAGCACCAACTATTCATGAGAACCTATAGGGTTGGGGCACCCGCACAGTTTCCTCGCACGGTTTTCTAACCATGTGGAAACCGTGAAAAAAAACCTCTGTTAAGATCTGGTAAAATTGATGACCTGGACACACAACCATGTAACCCATTCCACACAGTTTGGACTAACCATGTGGCATACTTATTCTCTCCGTCCACCCCTCTCGCGATTTGTTAAATTGTATGGTCTTCCCCGTACGGTTTACACTAACTCTGTGCCAGGCTTAAATCACCCCAAACTTGGGTTCCGGGCTATGAACAAGCCTCAGACACCCCTGAAACCTCTTTTACCTCAAAGGGAATTCAATTTAGGCCACATTTAATCATTTAAAATAAAAAAATAAGGGGTTTTAACCTCATACAAAAACCCAGGTTCTTATAATCTTCTCCCCTTAAAGCAATTTGTACCTAAATTACCTTCGCAAGGGTGGTTAAGATTCATCTGAGAACAAATATGCCCACTGAGCATGTATGTCATCCTCCCACTATAAGGACCCAGCCTTAAACATTACATAATCTTGAATTAAGTTAATAATTCACATTGAATATCTTTTCAAGTTTATAGTTTTAGAGAATTAAGCCATAACATATACATTACATCTCAAATATTACAAAGTAGAAACTTCTGCTCAGTATCCATTTTTTTCATAAAATAAAAACTCTTGAAAAAAAGATTCATGTCTAGTTCCATGTTTTAGACATCATTAATTTTCTATAATCCTATCCTATACCCTATTCATATTTAAGTCCTGTGAAAAACATTTCAAAAAAACTTGGGATGGGCATAAAAAGCTCAATAAGTATTATAAAGGAAAGAAAGAAAATATTAGTTCATCAATACATACAAATAATAAGCTCTTTAACATACCTCATGAAATCATAAGATTTATGAATAACACATCGAAATCATAAATCATAAATATAAATTGTTGCATCCATAACATACTTACATTGTAGCTTTCACAGTTACGTAGGGAGTTACATTAGGAATACCCATCATAGTATATTCCCTAAATCTCTTAGGAGAAACATTAATGTTTACCTCTATCACATTAACCAATGCATTGGAGAGCTATCTTGGGCTCATATGCCCTAGGTTTATCACAGAACCACCTGTATACATAAACAATGCCCAAGAACCATAACATATTCATAACACATAAAACAAACATAAAGGAAAGATAACATTTCCACATTTCAATCACAATATAATATTTTAATATATTGACATAATAAATCCATTCTCAAAACCATATTCAATACCAAAATACATAAAAAGAGTATATGGTATTTATTTTCCTTTTAAAAACATTATGGCTTGTTAAGGAAGCCAAATATCAGATACTGCTCGTGGTGGCAGAAAGGTCATTGTCACCACATACGTTAAAAAGAAACATTATTTTTATTGTTTAGTAAAATGATTCATAGAGAAAATATTCCCTTTTAATGAGATTAAAATTCAAAGGGGTTTATACACCATATAAAATAAAGTTGTGTATAAATCAAAGTGTGCCTCAATGAAAGAAGATTGAGACGAAGTCTCTTACCTCGTATCTGACTTGACTCGTTCTTTCTTTAATCTCCTGAATAATAAACTAAAGTTAATTTATACTTTCTTCAGAACCTTTTTTAGGTTTATTATTCCTTTTATATCACTTATAACCATGTTATAAAAATTACATAATCATTTGAGTTAATAACGGTCGTTTTGTTGACATTTGGTACTTGAGTCAAAAATGAACTTCTTATAATTACAAGTTATCCATGTGGCCAAAAGTAAATTATCTAAATAATGATATTCATGATTTAGATATCATATATATCCATTATATATATTTATTTATAATAGTACATAATATTTGGAGATAATAAATGAAATGCACCTTTCATGGAGACGGTAATTCGTACGTACGCATGAATGGTACTTTCATTTCTATTTCATATTTAATAGAATTAAAACTTAATGATACATAGGTATATTATAATTCTAGAATAATATCTTATATAATTTCATTAACTCCATCCTTTATATGTCCCACATATGGCATGAACGAGTCATATCACTTTTAGGGTACGGTAGTCTGAATTTCCTCAAATAAAATTATCGTATTTACCCATTATGGAAGCCATAAAGGTTTGATATAAATTAAAAATACAAAAGCATAGAGAAAACATCAACATAATATATATCATATATAAATACAGTTCTATCATAATGGCCACTATTATAGGAAGTTGGATATATTTGAACAATCATCGTTCTGTGAGGCAGTAGTTCGTCGTCCATAGAAACAGTATGTTCGTATCCATTAGATGGAGGTGTGTGGAAGTTTAGTTAAAATACTTCTCATAACAACAACCTAGTATATTTAGAATACTGTTTTTGTTATAAAATAAAGGAATAAAGAGATTTTAGGGTGTTGGATATGTAAAATAAAAGAAAAAAAACTTAATAGAAGACGTTACCTTTAAATCGGGTAACTCCCTTTGGTTTGAACCAAAAGGATTTCTTAAAGTGCATTATGCCTAAGTTAAGACTTCTATGAGGAAGAGAGGGATGTAGTGAGATTAATTTTTCAGAGTTTGGACAAGACAAGAGGCTTGATATGTGTGAGTAATGGGTTAGATGTGATGGCTTTTATAAGGGGGAGGAGGGGCTCTTTAGGAAAGTTTGAAAGTATTTTTTTATTATAAACTTATTTTCAGTTTAAAAAGGTCTAAAACTCATTAAATTTGAATATAAGGTGAATATTGTTCAAAATAAAATCATCCAATAATAATTGGATTGGTTTTTTATTTTTTCTAATTTTTATAATCTCATTTATTTAAATCATTCATTAATAAGGTAATCACAGCATAATCATTATGTCATAAATAATTTTATTTATTTGATGTCTAAAAATTATAAATAAAATACCATGATGTAGGAAATATTTTTAGATTTCAAATTAATATTTATAGTCTAAGATATAACTTATATAACCCCATATAAAAATTGTTTTACTAAAAGACATATGTTTATGCCATTTTTTTCATTACTTTAAATTAATTAATATAAAGTGTCATTATCACTCCCAAGTGGCTTCATGGGGTCCCAAAATCGACCCAAGGATGTCCATGGTCAGATATGTATCAAAAATAGGATTGGGACACATATTAGGGTAATTTAATATTATTATAATAATATTTATTTACCCTTATTTACCAGATTTACCTTTTAACCATGGTAAATAAAATATTTACTGAAGTAAATATTCATAATGTCTAAAAATAAAAGTTACCTATTTAAAAAATTTGAACCTACTAATTCCAAATATGGAATCCATTTTTCCAAATTCAAAGTTTCAGAAATTAATTTAAAATTAATTCTCATTGTCAAAACAAAAAACGTGTTTTTAAAGAATAATAACTATCAAAAGATTGACGCTTGTTTTTGTCCAATTTCAAAGTGAAAATACTTACAATGACCAATATTAGATTAAATGGTAAAAATATAATCTAATTAAACTTTAAAACCATTTAAAAATATAATATAACCATATAAATAAATTGGATTAAAAGGTAGTTTTGAATTAAAATACAGTATTTTTCACTATTCATTAAAAATGAACATTATCAAAAAAATACCAAAATTTCATCCAAAGTAAATTTTGATGTCTTGATTCTAAAGAATAATATTATTTTTTCAAATATAACATATAAAAGTGACAAAAACTAGATTTAAAAAGGGTTCGTCATCAAAATGCGGTAAATCAAGCTTTTAAAGAATATTAGAGTATTTGTGCTTAAAATTGAATTCATTCTCATTTTAAGCCTCTAACTTTTATTGGATAAATGTAAAAACATTTAACAAACATGAATAATCATATTTTAGTTAGTTCTTTTCATTCCCACCAATACAATGGCTTGGCATTAACTATCATTTAAAATAATAATATATTATTATTTTGTAGTATGACTCAGCCTTATGTGCAACATGAGATTTCGGAGAAACTCATTGTTGCGTGTCGAGTACACCATCGAAAATAGCATCCCCTTTAAATTAAAATTAATATTTAATTCAAAAATATTAATAAATATGAAAATATCATATCTTTTATTTTCCTAGGATGTTACATCCTTCCCCCCTTTTGAAAATTGTGTCCTCGCAGTTTTATTCACTTATCAAATAAATGGTGGTATTTATCCCTCATAGCATTTTTAGATTCCCACATTGTATCTTCAACTATATGGTTTTTCAACAAAACTTTTACTTGATGGATTACCTTATTCTACAACACTTTCTCTCTTCGGTCAAGAATCTGGACTGGTTGTTCCTCATAAGAAAGGTTCTCTTCCAACTGAATTACCTCTGGACTCAAAACATGAGATGGATCTGGCATATACTTTCTCAACATTGAAACATGAAAACATTCTGTACCTAGAATAAACTTGGAGTTAAAGCCACTCTATAGAAAACTGATCCAACTTTCTCCAGGATTTCATAGGTTCCAATGAACCTCGGACTCAGCTTTCCCTTATTACAAAAACGCATCACACTTTTCCATGGAGAAACTTTAGGAAAGACATGATCACCAACCTCAAAAGAAAGATCCTTCCACCGGTTATCTGCATAACTTTTCTACCTGCTCTAAGTTGTTCTCATGTGCTTCTAAATCAACTGAAATTTTTCTACCATCTCTTCTACCAATTCTGGTCCCATCAGTTTCCTTTCACCTACTTCATCCCAAAAAGCTAGAGTTTGACACCAATTTCTATATAATGCATCAAATAGAGCCATCTGTATACTGGAATGAAAACTATTATTATAAGAAAATTAAACCAAAGAAATATGTTGGTCCCAACTTCCCTGGTAATCCATTGAGCAAGCACGTAGCATATCTTCCAAAGTCTAAATTGTTCGTTCTGACTGCCCATCTGATTGATGATGAAAAGTTGTACTAAAATTTAATTTAGTACCCAACGAATTCTGAATTATTTTCAAAAAGTTATAAGTAAACCTAGGATCATAATCATATACAATGGAGAGTGAAAATCCATGCAACCTGACTATCTCTTTAACATACAACCAAGAAAGTTGATCTAGAGACAAAGTATCTGGGATAGGAAGGAAATGAGTAGATTTAGTCAATCGATCAACAATAACCCAGATTACATTGTTACCTTGAGATGTCTTTGATAATCTCACAATGAAATCCATGGATATATTTTCCCATTTCCACTCTGGCACCGGTAAAGAATGAAGTATCCCTTTCGGTAACCGTCGCTCTGCTTTAACCTGTTGACAATTCAAACACTTTACAGTAAAGTCAGCAATATCTCTTTTCATTCCATACCACTAGTAATACTCCCAAAGATCTTTGTGCATATTAGTACTTCCATGATGAACTGACAACGAAGAATTATGAGATTCACATAAAAACTCTTTCTTTAACTGTGAATCACAAGGAATTCATAATCTCTTTCCAAATCTCAAAATACAATAATTATCAATGTTAAATTCAGGAAACTTACCCTTTTGAACCAACTCTACCTTTTTCTATAACTCACTATCTTCCTTCTATGCTTTCTTAATTTTGTCTAATAGAGATGATTTCACTAACACCTGAAACAAAACAGAGGAATTTCCTACACCAACAACTTCTATGCCAAAGTTCATCAAATCTTTAATCAAAGGATCTTGTTCCAAACGTAACAAGGTTAATATAGCATTACTTTTTTGACTCAAAGCATTAGCCACTTTATTTTCCTTTCTTCAATGGTAATGAATCATGAAATCATAATCCTTGATTAATTATAGCCATATCCTTTGTCTCATGTTCAATTATTTCTGAGTAAATATATACTTAAAACTTTTTTGTTCAGTATATATTTCACATTTTACTCCATACAGATGATGCCTCCAAATTTTTAAAGCAAAAACAAAAATAGCTAATTCCAAATAATATGTAGGGTAATTTAACTCATGAGGTTTCAACTGATGTGAAACATAAGAATTTACTTGATCATTCTGCATTAAGACACAACCAAGTCCTTTTAACGAAGCATCATTGTAGATAAAAAAATCACCATCTCTGGAAGGAAGTGCCAAAACTGGACCATTCACCGATATTCTTTTCAATTCCTAAAAACAGTCATCACATTCTTTTGTCCAGATGAACTTAACACCTTTTCAAGTTAAATTAGTCATTGGACTAGATAACCGTGCAAAATTTTCAACAAACCTCCAGTAATAACCTTCTAAACCAAGAAAACTACAGATCTAGAAGGATCAACAGTTTTTCTATTTTTTGAAACAATGTGACCAAGGAATGAAATTTTTTTTAACAGAAACTCACACTTGCTGAATTTCCCATACAGTTTCTTTTATTTTATGGTTTGAAAGATAACCCTTAAATTACTTTCATGTTCCTCTTTACATTTGTAATAAACCAAAATATCATCAATAAACACAACCACAAAATTATCCAAGAACTCGTAGAAAATTATATTCATAAGATCCATGAATACAGTAGGTTCATTGGTTAACCCAAATAGAATAACTAAAAATTCATAATGGACATATCTAGTACTAAATGTGATCTTCAGAATGTTTGCTTCCTTTACTTTCAACTGATAGTACCCTGATCTCAATTCAATCTTTGAAAAATACTAAGCTAATAGAGCTGATCAAACAAATCATCAATATGAGGCAAAGGATACTTGTTCTTAACAGTGATGTTATTCAATGCTCTATAATCAATGCAAATTCTCATTGAACCATCTTTATTTTTAACAAAAAAGACAGGATCACCCCATGGTGATGTGTTAGGTTGAATGAAACCTTTATCTAATAAATCATGAAATTGATTCTTTAACTCTAAAAGTTCAATTTGAGCCATTTGATAAGGGGGTTTTGAAATTGGCTTACCATCAGGAACTAATTCAACAGTAAATTCAACTTCCCAGTCAGGTATTATACTAGGTCACTCATTATAAAAAACGTCAATATACTCATTTACTATTGGAACATTATTAATCTGAACAGTTCCTTTGTTTTTAACAATATATGCAAGGTAACATTCATTTCCATCTTTTAATAGTTTCTCAGCTTCCTGATATATTATCAAAAGTAAGGGTTCATTATTGTACACAAACTGAAAATCCTTCTGAAAAGAAACCTATTTATCTCTGCAGTAAATCTTGGAATGATAAACATAAATCCAATCCATACCCAAAATAACATCAAACTCTACTAGAGGAAAAACAATAAGTTTTGCAAGTAAATTATTTTTGCGCACAAGGACAGGAAGGTTCTTATAATTTCTTTTTGTCTCAACATTTCCTCCCAGTGTTTTTACCATAAGTTCAGGATTCATATCATGATATGGAAACCCCAATTTACTAGAAAACTTCTCAAAAATGAAAAAATGTGTAGACCCTGATCAAACAACACATTGTCATAATCTGAATAAATAAACAATGTACCTGATACTACTTCATTTGATGGCCCAACATCTGCTGAAGTAGTTGGAAAGGATTTAACCACCCCTTTTTTCTTGTAGTCCGAATGCTTTCCCTCAGTTTAGTTCTTTGTTGGACACTCATTTGCATAATGACCCATTTTATTCCACTTAAAACATTTTACTAACTATAAATCAGATTTTTTCTTACCATTACCCTGATCTTTTTCAGTACAATTACGAGCCTTATGCCCCATTTTACCACATCGGTAGCACTTACCAGAATTCAAAAGACATTCCTCGGTGTGCTTTTTACCACAATTTTCACAAACTATAAACTTAAGTTTCTTACCATCATACTTTTTTGAAGAGTTTTTCCCTTTCTTTTACCACCTCGACCTCTTATTATGTTGTTTGTCAAAGAACACCTGATCATCGGAAAACTTCATTTCCACTTTCTCTGCACATCGAATAAGTTTTTCATAACTTTTTAAATCATGAGAAGCTAAATCCCTTCTATACTTTGGCTTTAATCCTGAGTAAAAATGATTGATTTTACTATCAAGATCCCGTATGAAATTTGGATCATACCATTCCAGTAGAGTGAATTTTTCTTTATAAGCAGCCATTAAGGCATCCTCCTACCTCAATTCTAGGAATTATTTTTTCATCCTAAGATGAACCAATTTAGGAAAATATTTCTCAAGAAACATACCTTTGAATTCATTCCAATCAAAAGCATCAATCTCTTCAATATCCCTGATATTTTTAACCATTGACCACCACTGATTGGATTCACCTTTAAAACGGTAAATAGTGAGACTAACCTTTTGATGTTATGAACTCCCCATGACATCAAAAATATTCTCCAGTTCTTTAATCCAACCTTCAGCTATCACAGGGTTAGATGATCCTCTAAATGATGGGGGATGTTTCCTTATGAAATGCTCCACTACTAACATGTTCCTCTATGTTTGATCTGGATGATCTCGTGTATGGATACCACCACCATTTATAGCCTGAGTTAGTTGTTCAATCACTACAACAAACTATTCAGTTCTGATTCCAACCATCTTAGGTTTCTGATTTGGAAGGTTGTCTTCCTCCTGATGTCATCCCGTCATAGCTGCCCTATTTCCTCTGCAGAAAACCATTTTGAACATAGAAATATCTTAGGTGAAGCAACATGGTAATCTGTAAATACTATATTATTTCAACATTAACATAAATTAATTTATGGATATTAATTTAACAATACCCTAACTCCTAAATTTATCTAAACCGACCTTTGATAACAACTATAAGAACTCGGCCTTAAATATTAAAAAATATTGAATTCAGTTAATAATACACATTGATGATCTTTTCAGGTTTATATTTTTAGAGAATTAGGCCATAATATATACATTACATCTCAAATATTACAAAGTAGACACTTCTACTCAGTATACATTTTTTCATAAAATAAAAACTCTTGAAAAAAAGAGTCATGCCCAGTTCTATGTTTTAGACAGCATGACTTTTCCATGATCCCATACTTGACCCTATTTATCTTTAAGTCTTGTGAAAATCATTTCAAAAAACTTGGGATGAGCATAAAAAGATCAATAAGGATTATAAAATAAATAAAGAAAACATTAGTCCATTAATACATACAAAGCATAAGACCTTTAACATACCTCGTGAAATCATAATATTTATGAATAACACATAGAAATCATAAATCATAAATTTAACTTGTGGCATCCATAACATACTTATGTTGTAGCTTTCATAGCTACATAAGGAGTTACGTTTGGAATACCCATCACATTATATTCCCTAAATATCTTAGGAGAAACATTAATGTTTACCTCTGTCACGTTACCCAATGAATTGGAGAGCTATCTCAGGCTCACCCACCCTAGGTTTATCATAGAACCACCCATATATGTAAATAATTCCCAATAACCATAACATATTCATAACACATAAAACAAACATAAAGGAAAGATAAAATTTCCACATTTCAATCACAATATAATATTTCAATATATTGACATAATAAATCTATTATCAAAACCATTTTCAATACCAAAATACATAAAAAGAGTATATGGTATTTATTTTCCTTTTAAAAACATTACGACTTATTAAGGAATCCAAATATCAAATAATGCTCGTGGCGGCGGAAAGGTTTTTGTCATCACGTACGTTAAAAAGAAACATTATTTTTGTTATTTAGTAATATGATTTGTAGATAAAAGATTCCATTTTAATGAAATTAAAATTCAAATGGGTTTATACACCATATAAAATAAAGTCGTGTATAAATCAAAGTATGTCTCAATGAAAGGAGATTGAGATGAAATCCCTTACCTCGTGTCTGACTTGACTAGTTCATTCTTTAATATCTTGAATAATAAACTAAAGTTAATTTATACTTTATTTATAATCTTTTTAAGGTTTATTATTCCTTTTATATCACTTATTACCACATTATAAACATTACATAATCATTTGAGTTAATAACGGTCATTTTTTTGATATTTGGTACTTGAGTCAAAAATGAACTTCTTATAATTATAAGTTGTTCATGTGGTCAAAATTACATTATCTCCATAATGATAGTCATGATTTAGATATCATATATATCATATATATCTAGTATATATATGTATTTATAGTAGTACATAATATTTGGAGATAAGAAATGAAATGCATCATTCATGGAGACAGTAAGTCGTACGTACTCATTAACGCTACTTTTATTTCTATTTCGTATTTAATGGGATGAAAACTTAATGATAAATAATTATATTATAATTACAGTATAATATCATATATAATTTCATTAACTCCATCCTTTATACATCTCACATATGTTATGAACGAGTCATATCACTTTGAGGGGGTGGTAGTCCGCACTTCCTCAAATGAAATTATCATATTTACCCATTATGGAAACCATAAAGGTATACTATAAATGAAAAATACTAAAGCATAGAGAAAAAATAAACATAATATATATCATATATAAATACATTTCCATCATAATGGCCTCCATGAGAGGTGGTTGGAGATATTTGAACAATCATCGTTTCATGAGGTAGTAGTTCACCGTCCCCAGAAACAGTATGTTCATATCCATTAGATGGAGGTGTGCGGAATTTTAGTTAAAATACTTCTCATAAAAACAACCTAGTATATTTATGATACTTTTATTTTTATGAAATAAAGTAATAAATAGATTTTAGGGGGTTGGAGAAGTAAAATGAAAGAAAAGAACTTAAGAGAAGACGTTACCTTTAAATCGAGTAACTCCCTTTGATTTGAACCAAAAGGATTTCTTGAAGTGTATTATGCCTAAGGTAAGGATTATAGGAGGAATATAGGGATGTAGGGAGATTAATTTTTCAGAGGTTTGATGATACAAATGGCTTTAGAGTTGTGAGTACTGGGTTAGAGGTGATGGCATTTTATAAGGGGAAGAGGGGCTCTTTAGAAAGTTTGAAAGTATTTTTTTATTATAAACTTATTTTCTGTTTCAAAAGGTCCAAAACTCATTAAATTTTAAGATAAGATGACTATTTTTTTAAATAAAATAATCTAATAATAATTGGATAGGTTTTGGATATTTTTTTTAATTTTTATAATCTCATTTATTTAAATCATTCATTAATAAGGTAATCATAGCGTCATCATTATGTCATAGATAATTTTATTTATTTGATGTCTAAAAATTATAAATAAAATACCATAATGTATTAAATATTTTTAGATTTAAAATTAATATTTATAGTCGAAGAGATGACTTACATAACCCCATATAAAAAAATTTTTACTAAAAGATATGTGTTTATGTCATTTTTGTATTTACTTTAAATTAATTAATATAAAGTGTCATTATCACTCTCAAGTGGCTATATGGGGTCCCAAAATCGACCCAAGGATGACCATGGTAGGAAATGTATCCACCAATAGGATTAGGACACATGTTAGGGTAATTTAATAATATTATTATAATATTTTTTTACCCTTATTTACCATATTTACCTTTTAACCATGGTTAATAAAATATATATTGAAGTAAATATTCATAATTTCTAAAAATAAAAGTTACCTATTTACACAATTTGGACCTCCTGATTACAAATATGGAATCCATTTTTCCGAATTCAAAACACAAAGGTTACAGAAATTAATTTAAAATTAATTCCCATTGTCAAAACAAAAATCACGTTTTTAAGAAATAATAACTATCAAAAGATTGACACTTTTTTATGTCCAATTTTAAAGTGAAATTATGTCAAATGACCAAAATTGGATTAAATGGTAAAAATATAATATAATTACACTTTAAAACCATTTAAAAATATAATATAACCATATAAATAAATTAGATTAAAATTCATTTTTGAATTAAAATATAGTATTTTTCGCTATTCATTAAAAAATGAACATTATCAGAAAAATACCAAAATTTTATCCAAAGTAAATTTTGATGCCCCGATTCTAAAGAAGAATATTATTTTGTAAAATATAACATATAAAAGGTAAAAAAACTAGATTTAAAAAGGGTTCTCTATCAAAAGGTGGTAAATCGACCTTTTAAAGAATATTAGAGTATTTATGCTTAAAATTGGATTCATTCACATTTTATCCCTCTAAATTTTATTGGATAAATGTAAAAACATTTAACAAAAATTTATAATCATATTGTAGTTAGTTCTATTCATTCTCTCCAATACAATGGGTAGGTGTTAACTACCATTTAAAATAATATTATATTATTATTTTTCAGTATGATTCAGCCTTGTGTGCAACATGAGATTTAGGAGATTCCATTGTTGCATGTCTGGTACGCCATCGAACATAGCATCCCTTTTAAAGTAAAATTAATATTTAATTCACAAATATTAATAAATATGAAAATATCATATCCTTTATTTACATGGGATGTTACACCCACTCTGAAGTCTCATCTTGTAAATGGTTGTGCTGCCATATCACTCATACTAGAGGAACTGACTGACCTCTGAGAACCTTCATGCTCTCATCAACTATATGAATCAGATGCTTCTCAAAGGATGCATCAATTTTAAGATCAACCTCCTCGGGTTGAAAAGCATGAGACTATTTTAAATGATAATGGCATAGCTGAGATACATGGAATATATCATGCATGGCTTGGAACCTTTGAGGTAACTACAACCGATGGGCTACCGACCCTAATCTCTCTAGAATCTCGAATAGCCCAACATATCTTGGTGAAAACTTACCCTATGTCTTGATTATCCTATGTCCTAACCTCGAAGAAACATGCAAGAAAAATTGATCCCCGACCTCAAACTCAAGAGGTCGTCTGCAGCGATTGGCATATGACTTCTGTCAAGACTGTATAGTAGCCATCTTCTTCTAAATCAACTGGACCTAATCAGAAGTCTCCTAAATGAGATGTAGTCCCAATAAAGTTGTATCACCTACCACTAACTAAAACAGGGGAGATCGGTATGGCCTACCATACAAATCCTCGTAAGGTTTCATCTGTATAGTCTCCTGATAGTTTTTATTATAGTCAAATTCATCCAGGGGAATATGTTTCTCCTAAGAGCCCCCAAAATCCAGGAAGCATGCTCACAGTATGTCCTATAGCACCTATATCATATGCTCTGACTGGTCATCAGTCTGAGGGTGGGATGTTGTACTTAGAAGAACCTTTATACCCAACACCCTCTGAAAACTCTTCCAAAAAAGAGACATAAATCTGGAATCTCTATTTGAAATGATAGTGTGCGGTACCCCGTGGAGTCATATTATCTCACAGATATACAACTTCACAATATAATTAACACTGAAGGTATCCATGATCAAAACTAAATGAGAAACATTTGTGAGCCTTCCAAAAACAAACCACATAGCATCGTTGCCTCGAGGTAACCTCAGTAAACTATTCATGAGATCCATCACAACATCATCCCATTTTCCACTCTGGAATAGGTAACTACTGTAAAAGTACAGTAGATCACTAATGTTCTGCCTTTACCTATTGACAGGTGAAACACCTTGTAAGAAAAATATCTACCTCATGATTTATACCTGGACGCCAATACTGACAGTGTAAGTCATGTTACATCTTGGTGACTTCAGGGTGTACTACCCAAGTTGAAGCATGAAACTCTCGAATCAACTCCTCAAGTATGTCCAATGGAACCCAAATGTAGCTATAGATATGTAGGATCTCATCCTCACCTATGGTCCAAATAGGATGTGGGTCCTCACCTTCCACACTCTATCATAGTAGGCCCTCCAAATTTTATAGTTTCCTTATAACTCTCAGAGATTTTGTGAATTTTTTTTTCAAATTAATTTAATATTTTTGATATTTTTCATTACATGAAAAAATATAGTTTATTTTATATTAAATAATTATGTTTAACTTACTTCATACACACAACCAAGTTAATAGTGCACTATACATAACATAAATTTTAGATTTCTCTACACAGAACACCGAGGTTATCTTGTGTTACATGCAATAATGACTTTCCTCGATGGCTTGTGTAACACGCAAGACCAATTTTTACCAAATAATTATATATTATTTAATATAGCATATCCATTAAATTATTAGTTACTAAAAGGTTTATCTAACTTATGAAAATATGTGGTTTACACAAATATAAAATGAATTCCTTGGTTATAAATTAATTAGAAATGAATATGAAAATAGATTGAATATAAAGGAAAATATTATTATGCCCACAAAGTTATTTTACCCAAATAAGTTAAATTAATTACAATTAGTGAGTGATATTAATGTGAAATATATATTATATATTAAAGAAAATATTTTTTATATTCATCTAATAGATTTTATATTCCTAGGATAAAAACAAACCCAATTTTATGCATAAAATGCTATATTTCTTATTAAGGTATTTTTACCTCCTTTTAATGGAGAATCGATTTCAAATAAAATTTTTGGAACTTTTATGGATAATATATGTCAAAATAAACTTCATATTTTAAATCAAAACATAAAAATTAGTTTATGTTAAACTTTTGTTATTTTTTTGTAAAGTTTTATTTTTAATTAATAGTTAAAAAATACCTTATGTTAGTTGAAAACTATTTTTTCATCTAATTTATTTATAATAATAAATTAAATTTTAAATTGGTTTTAAATTTTAATTAGATCAAATTTTTATCAATTAATCCAATTTATTTCATTTTAATCAATTTTAATTTTAAATTGACTATAAAAACATAGCAAACTTTTGGATGTTTTTACTTTAGAAACCTACAGTGTCCTCCTGTCAGTGGGATTAAATTTAAATTAACTTTTTCCACTTCTGTGATTGAATTTGGAAAATGGATTAAATATTTGGAATCAGAATAATTTATAATTTATAATAAGTTTTACTTAGTTTTTTACAAAATAGATTAGTAAAAGTAATTAAAATAAATTATAGTGATTAAGGTAAAATTAAACTTAACTAGGGAATAAACCTTAAACTTAAGGGCCTAAATGACCTAGAAACATTTACAAGATCCATTGGATATAAATATTTCTACCCTATCTTTCCTTGGCTCAAATTTGGTTTATTATGGGATCCAATTTCCATGGTAAAAACATGGGTGGAATTCCCTTTCCCAAAATTTACATGAGTGTCACTCCTCCATTATAAAAAGGCCTTCTCTCCTCCCACTTTCTCACACATCTCAAGAAACTTTGTATCAAACAATATCTACCCAAATAGATCCTAAAAATATCCCCCCACACACACACTTCATCCTATAATCCTACCCTTGGGCATAAATTAATCTAAGAAAACCCTTTGGTGCAAACCAAAAGGAGTTACCCGAATAAGAGCTAATATTCTTCCTCAAGTTATTTTATGTTATTTCCATTATCCGCCCCATAAACTCTTATTATTTAATTATTGTATAAAAAACCAGTATCATAAATATACTATTATTTTTTATTCTAAGATTTCTACCTACACTTACATGCACTTTCATTTAATGGGTAACGAACATGCTATTTACGTGTATGGTGAACTACCACCTCACAAAATAATGATTGTTTATTTTTCATTTACCACCTGTCATGGTGGACATTATGATGGAAACTATATTTTTATATTTTATATATTATATTTATTATTTACTTAAGCTTCTTTAATCCTTTTATAACACATATCTTTATACTTTCCATTTGGTATAAATATAATAATTTTGTTTGAGGAAGTGTGGACTACCGCCCCCTCAAAGTGATGTGATTCGTTCACATGGTACATGGAATGTATTAAGGATGTATTTAAGGAAATTATATGATATGTATATATATATTACATAATAATTATAATTTAATTATATTATATACATATATACATATATTTCATTTTCTTTCTTTCTTTCAATACGATAATAAAGCATAAACAACATTCATGCGTACGTACGGCCTACCGTATCCATGAATGTTGTATTAAATTTCATAATTCTATATTATATAGATTATTATAATACACATATAATTAATATACATTATATTTATATCATGTTTTAAATTCTGTAAATAATGATATAATTATAAGGGCCAAATATATAACAAATTAAGACACATGTGAAGAACAAAGTAGATATTACCTAAAGCGAAACCTTAACATAGAATTGTTAACAAGTGGGTACTATAATATTATAATAAAACCAAATATTTTATTAGATATAATAATATGGTTATGTTATATATTTATAATAAACTTATATTTAATAAACATGAATTTTTTATGAGTACAATTAGAGTCAAGGCACAAGGTAAGGGGATTTCATCTCACCTTTTTAGTTCCATGAGATACATGCCTTAATCACCAATCATTTCATTTGTGTGGTGTGTATACTTACCATGGATGTATTATATGATTATTATTATTAAATTTATGGGTATTTACATATCCATTATATTATCTTTATTTCATGGGGTTTATGTTTCAAAATATTTCAAATCAGTAAGATAGTTTTGTCTCAATTTGTCTTCTTTGAGACACATGTCATGTTAAGCACCTATATTTTTTCATGAGGTATATATAATACCTTTGAAATTTTATATAATGAATCTAATTATTTATATTATATTTTAATATTCATGTAATTTCATTTTATTGCATTGGGAGTATGGTTCAAAGTTACCAAGTGGTAAGAGTTTTTTGAAACAATCTCATCACTTTTCGAGATTGTTTATGTTTATACTTACTTTGATGAAATATTATGATCCATATCTCAAGAAAATTCATGAATTTTATTCTCCTCTAGTTATTAATGATATATTAATGTATTGGTATCATTTTTTTTACTCTTTCGTACATAAGATAGTTAATAATGTGTTTTTAATAAAGCCTGACTTTACCCTCTCTTCGGTCGGAAATTTGTGTTCCTTAAAACCATGTTTTCCAAAAAGAAAATTTTCAAAAAATATTCTAATATTATATTATGGTCATTAAAATACATTTCTACCAATTTTTTAGCTTTTAAAAAAAGTTTTCTTTTAAAAAAATTGAATCTTCTTGTTATTTTCTGGTCGAGGCACTTTTCTAAACTTTTTACGAGGAAAAAGGAGTGATCAGCATGTATGTATTTACCTACCATCGTGACCACCATTACCTTAAAGATTACTTTATAAGATTAAAAAGTTATTTTTTAAAAAATAAAAAAAATTCTTAATAATCTATAGATTCTTTATTTTAAATTGGTTTTCAACAGAAAAGGTTTCCAAAAATGTTTTATTTTTAAAAAGTGTTTTTAATGATTTTAAAATCTTACTTTATAAGTTTTAAAAAGTTTGTTTTCAAAGAAAAGGATTTAAATGATTTCAGGGCTTCTTTATAATTTTTTAAAGTATTTTTAAGGAAAATGGTTTTCAAAATTTTTTCAAGCTTCTTTTATAAGTTTTCAAGGAAATTGTTTTTTAAAACTTTTTCAAGATTTATTTATAAGTTTTCAAATTATTTTAAATGGAATGGTTTTAAAAACATTTTCAAGATTTCATTATATGTTTTCAAAAAGTTTTAAAATTAAAGGGTTTTCAAAAAAATTTAAAAGCTTCCTTTATAATTTTTCATGTTTATTTTCATGAAAATGGTTTTCAAAAGGTTTTATGTTTTAAAAATAATTTTCCTAAGAAGAAAGGATATTTTCCCCAAGAAATATTTTTAAAAGGTATTTCAAAATTTTTCTCATATAAGATGACATCCATTGGTGTTACTCTTGAATTTCTGGGGAAATTATTCAATGTTTTCATTCATACTATTTCTTTGAATGGATTATATTTTGAGGGCATGATGTTTATGAAACTCGTTTATCTGTCCCTGGGTTATATACTTTCGAAAACCACTTTTTTATAGGTTATGCTTTTGATTAAATGATTATGATATGTGTATATTTTTTCATATGTTATGATATGATAACATTTTTATGATACCCATTTAATTTCATGGGTTATGATATGATTTTTAATGATCTTATGGAATATGTATGAATGATTTCATTATGAGATGGTCTGGGCCTATATCTCCCTTGAATACATTGGGTAAAGACTAATATCTCATGAGATAGACTAATAATGTATTGGGAGTGAACCTTTATAACTAATATGGCCATGGGAGTTAATCATGACTGCCAATATGGTATGAGTAGTGAACTTATGCTACTAAGATGGTCTTGGGAGTGAACTTTGACTACTAAGATGGCCATAGGAGTGAACCATGACTACCAAGATGGTATGAGGAGAGAACTCATGCTATTAATATGGATATGGGAGTGAACCATGACTACCAATATGGTATGGGGAGTGAACCCATACTACTAATATGGACTTGGAAGTGATGTCTTGACTAATATGGAAATCATATTATATGCTTATGAGTTTTCCACAATTCCATGTTTTATTACTATGTTATGATTTCATGGATTATGTTATTTATTTCTTTATGATTCATGTCTTATGAACTTCCAAACTTTATTCCATGATTCATGTTTATGATCTTTGATATGAAAGATATGATCTTTTAATGTTTTTATCACATTCTCATACCCCTATTCCCATTTTTATGCTTACATGTTTCCCCTGTTTACCCATACTAAGCATTTGAGATCACCCCTTTTTATGTTTCCTTCACCAGGTTATAAATATATGTATTAAGTATGATGTGTCTAATAAGGTTTCTAGTCATGAAGAAACTAGTGGGAGATAATGTAGCTCACTTATGTACCAATGTTTATATTTCCATGTTTCCAAAGGAACTAAACTAATACAGTCTTTGGGTGTCTGTTTGTGTAATGTTTTAAGTATTTTGAAAAAGTTATTTAGTTTCTATATACGTTGAGATAGGGTAATCATAGTTGGTATCAGAGCAAAGGTTTAGTCAAACTTTGGAAATATAGGATGAGAAAACTTTAGTGATTTCCCTAGGTATGTTTCTAAGGATATGTCTAGGGATGTCTCTAAGGATAAGTATAAGGATGAGTTAATGTTTAGGAAAAACATCCTAGAATTTTGGTAAAGGATAGAGTGAGTGGTTTCCTAGAAATACATCCTTATCTGGATACTATAAGTAGATGTGGATCTTTCACAGATGTACCAAGGAGTAAAAACTCTGATAAGGTGTGTCGGCCCTAACTTGGTGTAACCTGGTACACAACAACGGGCCTTACTGAACACCTAGTTTGACACTCTTGGGGGATATGCTTTAGAAATTAAAAAACTCTTTATGAACCATCATTAAGGATTTAAATATAAGTTGGATATGAATAACCTAGGATAAACCTAAGGTGACATAGATTAAGGAAGGTGTCATAATTTATACATCATATAAGTGGTTTTCATGATTATGTGATTCCTCACTATGATAATTGTTTCTTACTCAATTCTTCCTAGTTTTAGTCAATGGAGGGAACCAGAAGAAAGTAGATTAATGTTGAATATGATGGATAACCTGTTGATGAGTAGTCAAATGGGATGATCATTGGAGTGAAGTATGTTTTGATCATGCCTAATTAGTTTTCAAGGAACATGATTAGAAATGTGTACCTTAACCAACTCTCGGGCTCACTAAGGAAATGAAGGAAAAAGTTTTTTGAGAGTTCAGGTAATGGAGACCATGGAGGAAAGAATATTAGGTTCACTTTGTGTCGATAATGTGGAAATAATCACCTAAGTGAATGTCTTAGAGGAACAAGAAGGTGTTTTGACTGTGGAAAAGGACACAAATTAAGTAACTGCAAAGGAAAAATGAAGGGTTTAGTTAACAAAATGGATGGGGATATTGGCCTCCATAAGACATCACCAAAGGTAAAATGCTTTATGTTTAGAATGAATGGTCATTATGTAAATTGATGTTTTGAGGGGAAATATCCAAAATATAATCAACAAGGTGGTACAATTAATGATTATATTGTTAATGATGATTATACTATTGATGAAATGTGAAAGGAAATATGTATTAAATAAAAGGATGAGGTAGCCTTATTATGGATTATAGATGAAGTGTAATAATCAAATTTTTTATGTATTTGGATTCAAAAATTATGTTATATGAATTATGAAATATACAAGTATTTTTCCATTTGTGTTTTTTACTCAATATTTACAAGTTTATATTGAATGTTCCTGATGGAATGGTAAAGTGATTTAATGACAAGGTGATATTTTGACTAAGTGAAGGTAACCCTTAATATATTATTTATGTTAAGATAATGTTGTTTCTATAAAGATATGTGGGATATGAATAAGTAAATTGGACGGTACTGATTACCTTGGAACTAAGTAAGGACTTGTTGACAGGTGGTGTATGCTATCATTGATAAAGTTTACAGCATTTTTTGATTTAATGAATAGATCCAATATACTTTGGAATAAGGAAACATGCATGTTTTCAATAATTATTTATGGTAATTTAGTACATTATCATGTTTCAAAAGAATATACGATGAGGATATTAACATGTTTGTAATGTAACAACCAAGAGATACTTTGTGATATATGGGGGATCAATATTAAGATGATTTTGTGACCTTATTTCTATTGTTTTGTATTTTAATCTTTCTGAAGGGTTATAAGGTTAACCATTCATTAAAAGTTTAAGTTAAACTTTGGAGGAAGTATTTTTGTAGTGATATTGTATTGAAAACCTTGGTTAAAATTCTATTTAGTGATTAACCTTATTTTAAGGATGTCCATCATATTTTGGAAATTATATTAGTTTGGTTTTAGAAAAGAAAATCATGTATGTCAGGTTACAACCAATCAATTTTTTCAAGCCTGTGGGTCTTGAACCCATGACTGAAGGATGATAAGGGTTTCACACCTACCACTGACCTACATGATGTCCTGGTTAATGTGTAATTAGTTTTTATAAATAAATATTAATAATTAACCAGTAGAGTTACTTTTTATGTTTAGAGATTAATGTATTAACTGTAGGACCTCGGGACACCCTAAGAGGGGAGGGGTGAATCAGGGTGTCAACTTTTTCTTCTTAAAGTTGTGGATCTTATTCCCACATTGGTAGGAACTACTTAAACCTGTATTATGGATATAATCAGCAATGAAACATTCACATGTAAAGAGATGACACAGCAATTTTACTTGGTTCACCACTAAGGGCTACGTCCAAGGAGCATACGCCGACAAGTTATCAGTCATACCAAAATCCACTATGTTTCACTAGCTGTAGATTACAAATGTTTGGGAACAGTCACTCTTTCCCAGGCTCACTGCCTGTATAATTGTTTAGGGATAGCTCACTGTGTCCCTCGGGTCACTCCCGTTGACTCCCCCGGGCTCACTGTTGTTGGTGAAGTTCCGCTCAGTTTATAGATGTGAAGGTCTCTTCAATAGATTTGCATTGAAGTCTTTGTCTCCTGTTCAGCATAAGACTTTGCTTGCATCATGGTTCAGAGTTGATGCTCTTTTCAGTTCATACCTTCTTCTTTAGTGCAATGACTAATGCACTAGATCCTCTTGTCTTCATTTGCCTGAATCACAACCACTGATGTGATTACTCAATAATAGAAGCTCAGTTTACAATGAATCATCAGAATCAGTTCTCCATGTATGCATGAGATCATGCATTTATCATTTAGATTTCCTCTTTAATATCACTTTGCACCTAAAGGTATCAGGCAATCTTCCAGATTTCGTGCAGCTCCAGAAAGACGGGCATGCTTCAACAATATCTGGTTGTCTCCTCAAAGCTCGGCGCACAAGTCCCAACACGGCGCGCAAGTCCTCGGCACGCAAGTCCAAACTGGTGCGCAAGTGTCACCAAATCACCTGTGCGACACTGCCTTTTGGAACTTCAAACCTACGCAACTCACTTCCTTTCTCGCCCAAATCACCTTAGGCGTGCAACCATCAATCGGCGTGTAACTTCTAAGAGTTGGCGTGCAAGTCTCTCCAAACCACTTGCGCGACCACTCACCACTTGCACGGCTCAACCACCTGCACGAAGAGAGCTCAAAAATTCTCTAAGTCTTGAACTCCGGGTAAAATGAGGGGTGGTCCAGTATTTATAGGCATTTGGTCAACCTGCGTGGTGGCGCGCAAGTCACCCCTCAGCGCGCAAGTCTCAGCACGCAGCTCATCTCCCATAGCCTCTGTCGCACAACTCACTTGTGTGACCCAACCAATACTTGTGCGACCTTCTTTCCTTTGCCATATTTTGAAGTTTTGCTCTTGAAAAACAATAGGCGCGCAAGTTTCCAATCCTTCTAGGCACCAGCGTGCAAGTCTCTTCACGGCGCGCAGGTCACTTGTGGGACCAACCCAACACTTGCGTGACCCTCTTTCCTTTGCCATTTTTCTATGTTCTGGTCTTGAAAAACACTAGGTGCACAAGTTACCTTTTCTTCAAGTACACGGCGCACAAGTATCTTTTCCAAAACCAGTTTTCTCCATTTGTCTATTTTCAGGCCCATAAATTTGGCAAACACATGAAAACGGCGTCACCTTGTATCTTCTATTTTTGTACCGCCTCCAGATCATCCATTCCTTTGTCGATGTTCTTGAATCAAACATGGATCGTTTACCACAGCCCTTGAACTCGACATGCCACCATGGAATCTCCTTTTTCAACAAATTTGTATGTCGTTTGTTTGCTTTGTCAATAAGAACAATCACATCAAAAACACTTCTTCTCGGTGATTTGTATCCTTCAGCAACTCTTCTGCTTTCATCACAAACTCCACTATCGTGATATGTATTCTTTGAAGGAACAGCTTTAGCATCATCATCTTCTATGACAATTTGATGTGCATGGCTATCTCAGAGTTCCAATCCTCGCATGGCCATCTTAGAATTCCATTCACTTGAACATTGTCTTCTTCTTCAACCATCATGATCTACTTCATGCCAAGCATATGATTCAATTTTTCAAGAAGTCTCTTGCATGGTTCTCATGAAATCATGAGTAATTGCATGGTCTTCATCAAATCCCATGGTTCTCATGCAATAATGAGGAATTGCATGATCTTCATCAAAACCCATGGTTCTAATGCAATAATGAGGAATTGCATGGTCTTCATAAAAAACCCAATTCTTCTTTAATCATCCTCAGATGGATTACACCTCACATTCTTCATTGTTGTAAACAATGTTTCACCTTTGACACATGTTCTTTGAACTTATGATCAGTACAACAATCGTCTGAATTACCATTCCTCCACTTCATTAGAGTACTTCTTGATCTCCTTCATTTTGATCTTCATTGACAACAATTGACAACAAATACAACCTTATACACAAAGTGGTTCCAACAATCTCCCCCTTTGTATTTTTTTGTCAATACCTTATACATCTTCTGAAATGAATTCATCAATGTCAAAATGAGAATCTTCTCTTCAATCAACTTTTCTTTTAAAACTTTCATTCCACGTTATCTCCCCATTATTGAAAGAAATACAAAGCGCGTGGTAGAGAGGGTATCAATCCATACTCAAGCAATGTTTCATTAATCATTTCACTCTAAGTCTACTTGAGCAATGCTCGATATAGAAAACAAGAGGATTTGATTAAGTCAACAGGGTTGACCATTATTCACAGATCATGATACCCATATGAGATGAGAACTCATGTATTTTGTCTTCAAGGGTTTACCACTTTTATTTCAGGTAGAAGAAAAACAAATGTGATAGGGAATAATCAACCTGAAACTCCTGCACTCACATCGGAAAATAGATCAAAAACATTCAAGTGCTATCGGTAGGATTAGTGACCTTGGGGCACATCCATTCTTCTTATGTCACTGATCAATTTAGTTACTCCCCCTTTGTAGAATGATCTTTGATCTGAGTAACCAAGGGATAGAGATTGAGAAATGGCATACCTTCTCCATTGACATGTTCTTCAAGAAATTCATAGGGTAACTGCACTTGAGTCCAGCTGGAGTTGATATTTATTGAAACCGTGATTTTAGAAGATTCTTCATTTTTCTCCCCCTAAAGGGAAACACTCCTCATCATCTTCATCAAGAGTGATCCTTCATCATCTTAATCTTTGAATATCAATTGAAGAATCTACTAAGGATGGAAACTTCTTTAGCATGGCTATCAAGAGTTGACAGTATTCACTACTTCTCAGGTTCTCCCCCTGAGAGCATGCTTCACCTTCAATTCCCTGCATCATTAGCACAAATACAATACTCAAATGAATAAGGGAATAAGGTGGTTCCTCCTTGTTTCATCAACATGAGTTGCATGGTTGAGGTTCTTTTCTCAACCAAGTTCCTCTGTTCGCTCCAGTCTTCATGCCTGCACATTTGAACATATGTTCTGACATCTGTTGACGAGGCATGGATTTCTTCACATTCTCTTCTACTTTATGTGAGGAATTTTTTTGCTTAACAGCCATCATGAATGATACATTCTTACTCCTCTTAAAGACTTCTTCTTTCTCTGGTATTAAGGTTAGGAAACCCTTTGCAATGTGACCATATTTCTTACATCTCTCACACAGAACTTCTTTGACACGTGTGATTCTCTTGGTTTTCAATCTCTCCTACACTATGTCTTCATCACGTGAAAGTTTTCCTTTTCATTTAGCACTAGCCTTGGCCTTTTCATCTTCAAGTTTCCTCATTATTTTCAAATCTTCTTTCCAGATGACCAATATGTCATTTGGAATTTTTGTGGCTGATTTGGTTCTTCCACATGGGTTCATCTGAGTTTCATCCCACATAGTTTTTCTTTTGGATGAATGGACCTTCAATTTCATGGATCTAAAATCCCGGGTCTCCTCAGCTTCCCTACTTGAGATCTTCTTGGGGAAATGTGTGTTCACAATATTCTTCTGATTTCTTCCCAAGGAATATTATTCTTTCTTAGATGGCTTGTGTGGTCTTCTGTTCTTATCAGCTCTGGATATCTGTTGACATAGGCATGCACCATTCTTGTGACCACTGCTGTTGTATACATCACAGATATTATCAAGAATTCCAAATCTGTTTACTATAAACAGATGCTTCTGGACCTGCAGATGTTGCTTCTTCTTCTCTGGATTTCTTCCCTTTGATACAGGCTTTCTTTGTGCTTTTTCGTTAAAGGGATTGTACCAACAATCTAGTGCACAATGCCCAAATCTGTTGCAGCACCAACATTGACCCACAAATCTTTTCTTCTTTGTATCTTTTGTATGAGGTTTTTGGGCCTTTTTCTTAATCATTTGTGCTCTATTTGAGGAACCAACTTCCTCCTTTTTCTTCTCATCCACCCTATCCATGGTGGTAGGTTTCTTCTTCTCACCTTTCCTCATCCATACTTATTTAGAACTTTTCTTCCAACCTACACTGATTGTGGGAACGTATTTATAAACATGAGTACAAGATGGTTTGGATGGTACCTTCACTTTCTCAGTTTCTTTTGATAGATTAATGAGTGAAGTCATGATCTTCTTATCACATGTTGGAGATCTTTTGACAATAGAATCCTCCAGGGAGCATTGAATACCAGTAGCAACTGATTCTTGATGTGGATAATCAAGAGTTTTCATAATCTTCTTGTCACATGTTGGAGGTATTTCAGCTTTAGATTCATCCAACGAATAATGAGTACACGCATCACTCATTTCACTCTTTTGTGAAGTCTCAATATGTGTATTCTCAATCTTGGTCAACTGGGCTTCCAATTTTTGACCCTCAATATTGAGTATGATCTTCTGATCTTCAATCATGAGCATCTTATCTTCACAAGTCTTCTTCAATCTTTCAACCTCATCTTCATGCATCTTAACTTTGTTTTGTAACAAAGAGTCAAGTTCCATGAATTTCATGGAAGTTTCTTCCAAAGAAAAACTCTTGACTTCATTTATCTTCTTCAGCTCAGCTTCAAGTGCATGGATCTTTTCTTTTAGAGTCTTATTGACTTCCTCTTTTTCTTCAAAGACTTTAACCTATTTGGTGAGCTTCATACATTCCAGAACTTTTCTTTCCAACCCCTTTTCCATATTTTTAGCTTCCCTTTCTAATCAAGTGATCTTAATCTGCATAGATTAGAATAGGCTACAAATAAGGCCAACCCTTTCTTCAGGAATATCATGCAGATATGTTTTGAGTTTTTCTTGAAAGCTTGAATTAGGTGTGTCATCCTTTCCTCTAAAAGAATTCTGAGCCACCTTATCGATGCTTTCCAAGCCTGATGTTTCTTCATTATTTGAATGGCATGGAGAAAAAGACACCGCATCTTCTTTGGATATGAGGGACTTCTTCAGCTACTTCTTCTCTTTCTTTTTTATGTTTTTCATGCTCTTTCTAGATGTAGACTTCTGCTCAGAAATTACTGAATATTCATCAAGACTGCTCTTCAATATTGACATTAGGAAAGAAACTCAAATCCTCTTCTGAATATAATTACTATGGAGTATCCAACATACGTTAACCTTTCGCTCTGATACCACTTGTAGGACCCCTGGACACCCTGAGAGGGGAGGGGTGAATCAGGGTGTCAACT
This sequence comes from Viscum album, assembly GCA_963277665.1. Classification (NCBI taxonomy): domain Eukaryota; kingdom Viridiplantae; phylum Streptophyta; class Magnoliopsida; order Santalales; family Viscaceae; genus Viscum; species Viscum album. Next base: position 1,316,627,800 of record OY728136.1, on the reverse strand, counting down.
TTTTCTTAGTAAAGTTGTGGATCTTATTCCCACGTTGTTAGGAACTACTTAAACCTATATGATGGATATAATTAGCAATGAAACATTCACATGTAAAGAGATGATACAGCAATTTTACTTGATTCACCACTAAGGGCTACGTCCAAGGAGCATACGCCGATAGGTTGTTGGACGTACCAAAATACACTATGCTTCACTAGCTATAGATTACAAATGTTCGGGAACAGTCACTCTATCCCAGGCTCACTGCCTGTACAATTGTTCAGGGATAGCTCACTGCGTCCCTCGGGTCACTCCCGTTGACTCCCCCTAGCTCACTGTCGTTGGTGAAGTTCCGCTCAGTTTATAGATGTGAAGGTCTCTTCAATAGATTTGCATTGAAGTCTTTGTCTCCTGTTCAGCATGATACTTTGCTTGCATCATGTTTCAGAGTTGATTCTCTTTTCAATTAAAACCTTCTTCTTTAGTACAATGACTAATGCACTAGATCCTCTTGTCTTCGTTTGCCTGAATCACAACCACTGATATGATTACTCAATAAGAGAAACTCAGTTTACTAGGAATCATCAGAATCAGTTCTCCATGTATACATGAGATCATTCATGTATCATTTAGATTTCCTCTTTAATCTCACTTTGCACCGAAAGGTATCAGGCAATCTTCCAGCTTTTGTGCAGCTCTAGAAATACGGGCATGCTTAAACAATATTTGGCTGTCTCCTCAAAGCCCGGCGTGCAAGTCCCAACACGGCGTGCAAGTCCTCGGCACTCAAGTCCAAACTGGTGCGCAAGTGTCACCAAATCACATGTGCGACACTGCCTTCTGGAACTTCAAACCTGCGCGACTCACTTCCTTTCTCTCCCAAATCACTTTGGGCGCGCAACCATCAATCGGCGCACAACTTCTAAGAGCTGGCGTGCAAGTCTCTCCAAACCACTTACGCGACCACTCACCACTTGCGTGGCTCAACCACCTGCGCGAAAAGAGCTCGAATAGTCTCTAAGTCTTAAACTCTGTGGAAAATGAGGAGGGGTGGTCTAGTATTTATAGGCATTTGGTCAACCTGCGCGGTGGCGCGCAAGTCACCCCTCGGTGTGCAAGTCTCAGCATGCAGCTCATCTCTCATAGCCTCTGTCACGCAACTCACTTGCGTGACCCAACCAATACTTGCGCGACCTTCTTTCCTTTGCCATATTTTGAAGTTCTGTTCTTGAAAAAAAAATAGGTGCGCAAGTTTCCAATCCTTCTAGGCACCGGCGTGCCAGTCTCTTCACGGCGTGCAGGTCAATTGTGCGACCAACCCAACACTTGTGCGACCCTCTTTCCTTTTCCATTTTTCTATGTTATGGTCTTGAAAAACACTAGGCATGCAAGTTCCCTTTTCTTCAAGTACACGGCGCGCAAGTATCTTTTCCAAAACCAGTTTTCTCCATTTGTCTATTTTTAGGCCCATAAATTTGGCAAACACTGGAAAACGGCACCACCTTGTATCTGCTCTTTTTGTACCGCATCCAGATCATCCATTCCTTTGCCAACATTCTTGAATCAAACATGGATCGTTAACCACAGCCCTTGAACTCGACATGCCACCATGGAATCTCTTTTTTCAACAAATTTGTATGTCGTTTGTTTGCTTTGTCAATAAGAACAATCACCTCAAAAACACTTCTTCTCGGTGATTTGTATCCTTTAGCAACTCTTCTGCTTTCATCACAAACTCCACTATCGTGATATGTATTCTTTGAAGGAACAGCTTTAGCATCATTATCTTCTATGACAATTTGATGTGCATGGCTATCTCAGAGTTCCAATCCTCACATGGCCATCTTAGAATTCCATTCACTTGCACATTATCTTCTTCTTCAACCATCATGATCTACTTCATGCTGAGCATATGATTCAATTTGTCAAGAAGTCTCTTTCATGGTTCTCATGAAATCATGAGTAATTGCATGGTCTTCATCAAATCCCATGGTTCTCATGCAATAATGAGGAATTGCATGGTCTTCATCAAAACCCATGGTCCTAATGCAATAATGAGGAATTGCATGGTCTTCATCAAAAACCCCATTCTTCTTTAATCATCCTCAAATGGATTACACCTCACATTCTTAATTGTTGTAAACAATGTGTCACCTTTGACACATGTTCTTTGAACTTATGATCAGTACAACAATCGTCTGAATTACCATTCCTCCACTTCATTAGAGTACTTCTTGATCTCCTTCATTTTGATCTTCATTGACAACAATTGACAACAAATACAACCTTATACACAAAGTGGTTCCAACATTAACCATGTAGATTTTGAAGAATATTTATAGATAAATAGTTATACTTTTAATTATTTTATGGGCATTAAGATTTGATAAAAGTTTATTTTAGTACTTCGGGCATCAAATTTAATTTTTGGACATCCATTTCTTGAAGTAATGGATGAATTATAAATAGATCAAATCACAACCAAATAATGATTTTTTTATATAAATATATCGAGTAAGTATATATCCTTATATTATTGGTCAATTAATGAATTAATCAATTATAGGTAAATGTTCAAAAAGAAATTTGTCCTAATACATTAATTTGTGTTCAACTGGTGGCCTTTCAAATCATCACAGATTTATGACTTTGAGACCCTTAAATTTTCTTTTATAATTAACTTGTTTATGATTTATGACCTTAATCACTCCATATAAATATTTACACTTTTCCTCAATGTTCAGTATTCGATCCCAACATATGCTCTACTATGAGGAAACCTAGTTATATGTTTCTTTGGGTAACCGTTATGGTTCCAACTTTCCCATTTTAATATAAGTTTTAGTTTTTTTATGATGTGGGTTTCTATGAATGAAACATTAAATTATTAAACCTTTGATGACCTAGAAAAATTTTGAGGGTGAAAATAATTTTAAGGGGGGTAGAATGTAACACCTTGAGATTTTGTGAAATTTTTTTTTTTTTTTGAATTAATTTAATCTTTTTGATATTTTTCATTTCACACAATGCTAAAATAGTTTATTTTATATTTAAGCACTGTGTTTGGTTTACATCATATGAAAAACCAAGTTAATAATGCACTACACGCAACATAAATTTTATCTTTCTCTATATGGAACACCAAGTTTAACTTGTGTTACACGCAACAATGACTTTCCTCAACGGCTTGTGTAACACGCAAAACTGAGTTTTACCAAATAACGATATATTATTTAATATAACATAGCCATTGAATCAGTAATTATGAAAAGGGTTAACTAAATTATAAAAATATACGGTTTACACAAATATAAAATGAATTCAATGGTTACAAATTAATTATAAATGAATATGAAAACTGATTGAATATAAAGGAAAATATTATTATAACCACAAATCTGTTTTGCCCTGATAAATTAAATTAATTACAATTAGTGAGTGATATTAATGTGATATATATATATATATATATATATTATATTCAATAAAATATTTTTTATATTCATCCAATATACTTGATAGGATTAAGATAAAAACAAACCCAATTTTATACATAAAATGCTATATTTCATATTAAGGCATTTTTACCGCCTTTTAATGGTGAACCTATTTTAAATCCGATTTTTGGAAATTTTATGGATTATATATGTAAAAATAAACTTCATATTTGAAACAGAAACATAAAAATTAGGTTAGGGTAAATTTTTTTTATTTCTCTATAAGGTTTCATTTTTAATGAATAATGAGAAAATACTGAATTTTAGTTCAAATCTATTTTTTCATCTAATTTATTTATAAGCTTAAATTGAATTTTAAATTAGTTTTAAAGTTTAATTAGATATAATTTTTATAAATTAATCTAATATAGGTCATTTGAATCAATTTCACTTTGAAATTGACTATAAAAACATAGCAAACTTTTAGATGTTTTTACTTTAAAAACCCGCAGTGTCCTCCCGTCAGCGGGATTAAATTTAAATAAAATTTTTCCACTTCTGTGATTAGAATTTGGAAAAATGGATTCCATATTTTTAATAAGAATAATTTCTAATTTATAATAAGGTAAAATTAGTTTTTTACAAAAAATATTAGTGAAAATAATTAAATTTAATTACAAAGATTAAGGTAAAATTAAGCTTAACAAGGGAATAAACCTTAAACTTAAGGGCCCAAATAACCTAGACACTTTCCTAAGAACCATTTTCTAGCCATATTAGACCCTATAATCCATTTTATATAATTTTTTATATTATGGGATCCACTTTTCATGGGAAAAATTTGGGTGGAATTCCCTTTCCCAAAATTTACTAGAGTGTCACTCCTCCACTATAAAAAGGGTCTTATTGTTGGAACCAGGGTCTTAAAAGCATGATTTGGCGTATGGTTTGTGTTTTTTGTCAATCCTCAGTGGAAGTTCAGGATGTTTACCAACAAAGAGATCATACCGTTCAAGCAGAAAACAGTAGTGAAGGTGGCGCCGTTTCCCAGTGTTTGCCAAATTTTTGGGCCTGAAAATCCGCCAATAAAGTAAAGTGTTTTTGGCAAAGGTACTTGCGCGCCGAGCTCTTGGAGGATAAAAGACTTGCGTGCCATATGTTTTTGAGGATTAGAACATCAAAATTTGGCTAAGGAAAGAAGGTCGCGCAAGTGTTGGTTGGGTCGCGCAAGTGAGTTGCGCGACAGAGTTTATTGAAGACAAGACTTGCGCGCCGTCGAGGGACTTGCGCGCCGACACGCAGGGGGTCCAGTTTGCCTATAAATACTGGACCACCCCTCCTCATTTCTCACGGAGTTCAAGGCTGAGAGATTGTTCGAGCTCTCGTCGCGCAGGTGGTTGAGTCGCGCAGGTGGTAGTTTGGTCGCGCAAGTAGAGCTTGCGCGCCGGTTGTCTGCAGTGCGCCCAAGGCGGTTTGGGAGTGAAAGGAATTGAACCGCGCAAGTTTGTTGTCGAGGAAGTAAGAATCACGCAGGTGAATTGGTGACACTTGCGCGCCAGTTTGGACTTGCGCGCCATATTGGGACTTGCGCGTCCAGCTTGGAGAAGCGCGCCAGGTTTTGCTAAAGCCCACCGGCCTGTTTGGAGCCGCACGAAAGCCAGGAGACTACCTGATACATTCGAGGAAAAGTGATATTCTGCTTCTGGTGAGAATCGGACTTCAATAGAGCATCTACATACAACTAAAGATACATTCTCTTGAAAATGATGAAGAGACCTTCACGTCTACAAACTGAGTAGGACTTCACCAACGGCAGTGAGCCAGGGGGAGTCAACGGGAGTGACCTGAGGGGAGTAGTGGGCTATCCCTGAAACTTTGTAAAGGCAGTGAGCCTGGGACAGAGTAACTGTACCCGAACTTTTGTAATCTACCGCTAGTGAAGCATAGTGGATCTTGGTACGACCGACAACCTGTCGGCGTATGCTCCTTGGACGTAGCCCTTAGTGGTGAACCAAGTAAAAAGGGTTGTGTCTTCTTTGTGCATGTGAATGTTTGCTTTCTGATCATAATCATCATACAGGTTCAACAAGTTCCTGCCAATGTGGGAACAAGATCCATCACATTAAAAGAAAAAGTGGTCACCCTGATTCACCCCTCCCCTCTCAGGGTGTCCCGGGGTCCTTCAAGTGGTATCAGAGGGAGGTTGTTGGTGTTGAATCTGACCTTCTTCATCATGGAAAACGCGGTCAATGTCAGGGGAGTCCCTCACTTCGATGGAAGCAATTTCCAGATCTGGAAGAACAGAATGAGATCTCATCTAAGATCTCTTGGAATGGAAGTTCTTTTTTCTACTGTGCAAGGAATACAAGTCACTGATCCAACAGGTATGGTTATGACTGAAACAGACAGGAAACTTCTTGATGCAGATGCTAAAGCACAGAATGCTCTCACTGCAACCCTTTCTGATCAGATCTACCTGAAGGTGATGAATTTCACCTCAGCAAAATCTATGTGGGATAAACTTGAGAACATTTATTAAGGTGATAGAAAAGTGAAGGAGGCGAAACTACAAGTGCTACACAATCGGTTTGATGATCTGAAGATGCATCCAGACGAGAATGCAGACTCTTTCTTTAATCGAATTACTGAAGTGGTTGGAGCAATTCGGGGTCTAGGCGAAGAAATCAAAGACATTGATATTGTAAAGAAAATATTAAGAAGACTTCCACCTCTGTATAATGCGAAGGTGTCAGCTCTTGAGGAAAGAGATCTTTCCAAACTTTCTCTAGATGACTTACTGAGCAGTTTGGTAGCATATGAAATTAGAGTCAAACCAGAAGATGCTACGACTCGGGTGAGCAAGGAAATGGCATTCAAGGCCATGGATAAATTGTAAATCTCAAAGGATAGTAGCGGTGATGATGACGAAGAGAAAGAAATTCTTTCTCTCATTGCAAAGAAGTTCCAGAAGGGGAAAGGGAAATTTAAAGGGAAGTTACCTCTCGCATGTTTCCGTTGTGGAAAAGTTGGGAATATTGCCTCTCAGTGCTTGAAGAATATCAATGATGATGACAGTGAAGATGAAAACTTCAAGAAGCCTCAGAGAAGGTTCTTCAAAAAGGGAGACTTCAAATCTGGTAGGAAAATGCAAAGGAAGAGTTTTGTCTGTGAAGAGGAAGAAGATGGCAATGAATTCTGTGATGAAGAAGAACCAGAATTCAAAACTGGGAACCATGCTTCTATGATGGCCACTGTTGAAAAGTCAGAAGATACTGATAGAGAAAAACAACTGAGAACTTGTGTAGATCCTGAGGTGCAACTTAAGGATGTAGTTAGTAAGCTTAAGATTAAATGTAAGAGCTGCAATAAGTGGAAATCAATTGTAAAAGAATCAACTGAATATGTTTATCAACTTGAAGCTAAAATTGAACAACTGGAAGAATTTGTGAAGGTGCAGTCTAAAATAATTGAAAGCAATGATGATGAAGTTGATCTAAAGCTGAGAATTGAAGAGCAGGCAAAGGTCATCAATGACCTCACATCCAGACTGGATGAAAAATCCAAGACTGCTGAGGGTCTTGAGGAGGAAGTAGTTACTCTAAGGAGTAAACTGGAGACAGAATCAGTTCCAAAAGAATCGAGGAAGAAAATACAGTTCGGAAGATTCTCAGATGCAGAATTACTTGCAAGATCCAAGTGTGGTTCAGATGGGGTTGGAAAATTCTTGAGTGATCAAAGACCCGCTTGCATGGGAAAGAGTGGAATTGGCTGTGAGGTTGAGTCATCAACTGCTGGAAGTGAAAAGATCCAAAAGAAAGACAAGATGAAAGTTGAACATGATGAAATGTTACCTAGAGTGCTGAAAAAGGAACCCTCAATCCAAACTAAAAGGAGACCTGAAAATTATCCTCAAACATTCAAAAATGACAGACAGTCTTACTATTCTCCCAAGGAAGAAGGTATAAGGAGAAATTCAAGTGAGAAGACATTTCCTCTCATGAAGTGTCAGTTCTATGGCTATTTGGGCCATACCATGTCTTATTGTGAAGAGGCAAGAAGCTATCTGAATGGAGAAGATATAGATTCTCAACAAAGGAGAACAATCTCATATCCTAATTCTCATAGAAGAAATAATTTCTATGGATATTTTTTTCGTTGTTCTAACTTTGGTCATAAGGCCGTTAATTTCCGGCAGAGAAGAGACATAGACACCTCATACCGAAGTTCAAGACAAGTCAAGTCTCGTCAGCAAGACAGTGTTGCTCTTTTAAACAGGTTCTCACCTCTCACAGAAGACTTTGACTATGAAGAACCTGGGTATGCAGAAGAGATAGTTGAAAGGCCATCAGTCCTATATACTCAATCTAATGTCTCATGGAAGGAAAGGAAGAAGATTGAGAAATCGAACCTTGCAGAGGTAGCCCTCAAAGCTACAAAGAACAACAGTACCTAGATTCTGGATAGAGGTTGTTCATCTCATATGATGGGTAATGCCGGCCTACTAACGAATATCATAAAGAATGTTGATGGTACAGTAAGATTTGGTAATGATGGGGCTCTGAAAATCAAAGGGAGTGGAAGTACCCAATTAGCTAATGGAGAACTAAAGAAGACTGAAGTCCTTTACGTAGATGGCCTACGCCATAATCTCCTTAGCGTGAGTCAACTCTGTGACTCAGGACTTATAGTTACTTTTAATCAGAAAGGCTACACCATCAAGGGAAAAACCGGAAATTCACTTATGAAAGGATGCAGAACAGAAGGCAACTTGTATCAGGTTGATAGTGAAGAAAATGTATGTTACATGACTGTTGAAGAAGAAAACAATTTGTGGCATCGGAGATTGGGACACATCAATCAACAAGACATGGAGAAAATATCAAAATTGAGAATTGTCATGGATATCCCCAACCTGAAGCGTGAGCGTGAAAAATCCTGTGATGCTTGTATTCGTGGGAAGCTGGTCTGCAGTTCATATCGGCCAAAGAAGAAAAAGGCATCTCACCTTCTTGATCTGATTCATACAGATGTTTGTGGTCCAATAAATGTTGCCGGAACTCATGGAGAAAGGTACTTTGTCCTTTTCATAGATGATTACAGTCTAATGGCATGCGTGATGGTCATTCACCGGAAACGACAAGTCCTTGACTGCATGAAAACATATCGGCGAATCGCCGAGAATGATACTGGACGAACAATCAAAGTGTTGCGATCTGACAATGGAGGAGAATACACGTCCATTGAATTTGAAAATTATCTGTAGAAGCATGGGATACAACATGAGGTAGCTGCTGTGAGAACTCCACAACAAAATGGAGTTGTTGAACGAAGGAATCGACAGGTGAACAACATGGCACGAACTATGCTGATTGAGAGTCGTATTCCATGACATTACTGGAAAGAGGCTGTTCAAGCTGCAGTGTACATTCAGAATCGAACAGGACTTTATATGGGTGAGACGAAGACATCATATGAATTGTGGCATGGACGGAAGCCTTCTCTAAAATAATTTTGTGTCTTTGGAAGTAAGTGCTTCATCAGGAACAAAGAAGGAAATCAGGGGAAATATGGCGACAACGCAGATGAAGGAATCTTCCTCGGTTACTCAATGAACAGCAAAGCCTACAAATGTTTCAACAAGCGTTTGGGAAGGATTGTGGAAAGCAATGATGTTAAGATAATTGAAGAGAAAACCACAAATACTTCACGGATGTCATATGCTGATGTGATAGAAAGTCATGAAGAATGTGAACGTGAAGAAAATACAAATGCATAAATAGAGGAAGCTGTTCAAAACACTCATCAATCACATAATGATGTTGACTCAGAAGAAGAATCTGAAGAAGAAACTATGGCTGAAGAGAATACTACTGAACCTCACAGGAGAAATCGAAGAGCTGAGATTGATCCATCCAACATAATTGGGGATAGGAGTGCACCCACTCAAACCAGAATGATGAGGAATACCACGAAATCTTCATTTTTATCAGTTGTAGAGTCATCCTCATTCGAAGAAGCTGCAAAAGATAAATCTTGGGTGAAAGCCATGAATGATGAATTAGATCAGATTGACAAGAATCAGACATGGGATCTTGTCCAGAGACCCAAAGGTCACAATGTGGTTGGTACTAAATGGATCTTCAAAAATAAGTTTGATGAGCATGGAAGTGTTATCAGAAACAAGGCATGACTGGTATGTAAAGGATACTCCTAGATTGAAGGTATTGATGTTGAAGAAACCTTTGCTCCAGTTGCTAGACTGGAATCAATCAGGATTTTCCTTGCCATGGCACTCCAAAAAGGATATAAAGTATATCAAATGGATGTTAAGACAGCATTCTTGAATGGTGTACTCGAAGAAGAAGTCTACATTGAACAACCGGTGGGCTTTGTCTTGGGTACCGATGAAACAAAGGTCTGCAAACTAAAGAAAGCTCTATATGGTTTGAAGCAGGCACCACGGGCGTGGTACTCACGGCTAGATTCATATCTCAAGAAGTTGGAATTCAAAAGAGGAGGAGTTGATCACAATCTCTATGTGAAGAATTCTCCAAAAGATCAATTCATGGTTCTTGTCTACGTTGATGATATCATATTTGGTGGAAGCAGGCAGAAATCAGTGGATGAATTTGCCAACCACATGAAATCAGAATTTGAAATGTCTATGATTGGGGAGCTCACATATTTCTTGGGGCTGCAAGTGATTCAAAAGAAGGAATACACATTCATTTCTCAGGAAAAATATGCAAGAGAGCTGATGAAGAAGTTCAATATGCAAGACTCCAAACCAATGTCAACTTCGATTGCAGTTGGAACTAAACTTGGAAAGCATGAGGATGGGAACTCTGTTGATCCCACCATGTATAGGAGGATCATTGGAAGCCTACTGTACCTGACGGCGACAAGGCCAGATATTGTCTTTGCAACATGACTTGTGGCCCGCTTTCAGAGTAATCCAAAAGGGGAACATATGGTGGCAGTAAAAAGAATTATGAGATACATTCACGGTACACATAACTTCGGGTTATTTTTTGCTGTAGGCAGGGATAGTGAATTATCCGCATTTTCAGATGCTGACTGGGTTGGTGATGTGATAGACAGAAAGTCCACTAGTGGTGGAGCTTTCTATATTGGGAATAAATGTGTTGGCTGGTTGAGCAAGAAACAAGAAAGTACTTCTCTTAGTACGGCTGAAGCTGAGTATATCTCTGCGACAAAAGCATGCACTCAACTTCTTTGGATGAATCAGCAACTAACAGATATTGGTGATAAGGTGCAGCAACCAATGGTGATTTATTGTGATAACAAAAGTGCAATTGATCTTACGAAGAATCCGGTTCAGCATTCTCGTACAAAACATATTGAAATACGGTATCATTTTATCAAAGAAAAGGTTGAACAAGGCGTGATTAAAATGGATCATGTTGGAACTATTGAGCAAGTGGCTGATATCCTAACCAAGCCATTGTCCGCGGCTGTGTTTGAGATGCATCGGTTGAACCTCGGTGTTCAACCACCTCCTACTGCATAAGGAGGCTCCGGAAATCCCTTCTCCCCGTTTGTTTTAACTGTTTTTATCTGCTTATGGCTGTGATGCAGGATTATGGGGGAGATACTATTCAGGGGGGGTATGGATTGAGTTGAACGTTGAACAACTTATCAGTCTTTGGTTTTATTGTCAATGGGGGAGAAAGGCATAAATTCAAGGCACGAAATTCTTCTGTGATGAGAAGTATAAGATTGCGATGAGAAGTATAAGAAGGATAACATCGGGCGTCATGGAGAATGTCAAAACACCGTAACCCAATTCAAGCCTCCCCTCTTGTTTTCTACACCGAGCATTGCTCACGTAGACTTAGAGTGTTGGCTGAGTTGATTCTTGCGTTTTGGGTTTGCTCATGGTTGGAGATCTATTGAATTTATTCTGATTGCCAACAAACCCAAAGGGGGAGATTGTTGGAACCAGGGTCTTCAAAGAATGATTTGGCGTATGGTTTGTGTTTGTTGTCAATCCTCAGTGGAAGTTCAGGATGTGTACCAACAAAGAGATCATACCGTTCAAGCAGAAAACAGTAGTGAAGGTGGCGCCGTTTCCCAGTGTTTGCCAAATTTTTGGGCCTGAAAATCCGCCAATAAAGTAAAGTGTTTTTGGCAAAGGTACTTGCGCGCCGAGATCTTGGAGGATAAAAGACTTGCGCGCCATATGTTTTTGAGGATCAGAACATCAAAATTTGGCTAAGGAAAGAAGGTTGTGCAAGTGTTGGTTGGGTCGCGCAAGTGAGTTGCGCGACAGAGTTTATTGAAGACAAGACTTGCGCGTCGTCGAGGGACTTGCGCGCCGACGCGCAGGGGGTCCAGTTTGCCTATAAATACTGGACCACCCCTCCTCATTTCTCACGGAGTTCAAGGCTGAGAGATTGTTCGAGCTCTCGTCGCGCAGGTGGTTGAGTCGCGCAGGTGGTAGTTTGGTCGCGCAAGTAGAGCTTGCGCGCCGGTTGTCTGCAGTGCGCCCAAGGCGGTTTGGGAGTGAAAGGAAGTGAACCGCGCAAGTTTGTTGTCGAGGAAGTAAGCATCGCGCAGGTGCATTGGTGACACTTACGCGCCAGTTTGGACTTGCGTGCCATATTGGGACTTGCGCGTCCGGCTTGGAGAAGCGCGCCAGGTTTTGCTAAAGCCCGTCGGCCTGTTTGGAGCTGCACGAAAGCCAGGAGACTACCTGATACATTCGAGGAAAAGTGATATTCTGCTTCTGGTGAGAATCGGACTTCAATAGAGCATCTACATACAACTGAAGATGCATTCTCTTGAAAATGATGAAGAGACCTTCATGTCTACAAACTGAGTGGGACTTCACCAACGGCAGTGAGCCAGGGGGAGTCAACGGGAGTGACCTGAGGGGAGCAGTGGGCTATCCTTGAAACTTTGTAAAGGCAGTGAGCCTGGGACAGAGTAACTGTACCCGAACTTTTTTAATCTACCACTAGTGAAGCATAGTGGATTTTGGTATGACCGACAACCTGTCGGCGTATGCTCCTTAGACGTAGCCCTTAGTGGTGAACCAAGTAAAAAGGGTTGTGTCTTCTCTGTGCATGTGAATGTTTGCTTTCTGATCATAATCATCATACAGGTTCAACAAGTTCCTGCCAACGTGGGAACAAGATCCATCACATTAAAAGAAAAAGTGGTCACCCTGATTCACCCCTCCCCTCTCAGGGTGTCCCGGGGTCCTTCACTTATATCCTCCCACTTACTCACACCTCTCAATACACTTTGGATCAACAAATATCTGACCTAATAGCTCCTCCACATCCCTACCCTCATCCTATAAGTCTTAACTTTGGTAGAAATAAATCCAAGTAATCCCTTTGGTGCAAACCAAAAGGAGTTACCCGAATAAGAGTTAACATTCTTCCCCAAGATATTTTATGTTATTTCCATTCTCCACCCCCTAAAATATTCTTACTACATGCTTGTATAACAACACCAATATCCTAAATATACTAGTATATTTTATGCTAAGTATTAGACCTACACTTATATGCACTTCCATCTAATGGGTAATGAACATACTATTTATGTGTACGGTGAACTACTGCCTCATGAAACGATGATTTTTCATTTTTCATTTACTGCCTCTCATGGTGGAAATTGTGATGGATACTCTATTTATATATGTTATAAATTATATTTATTGTGTATTTAATCTGTTGTAACCCTTTATCTTAAAAAAGGGAATCCCCATCTGTGGCCTTTTTAACCCTCCACACCAGGAAACCCCCCTCCCTATGAAGGGATTACTCTAGAGAGAGCCCCAACCATGAAGGAGTGATTACCGGCTGAGATGGAAGAGCATCTTGGAGGGTGCCAACCTGATAGGAGATGGTTATACATAGTAATATATCAACATAGGTGACCCGAAAAGATGATTGGATCCCAAAAATCTTTTGTAACCCTTTTACAACACATATCTTTATACTTTCCATTTAGTGTAAATATGATAAGTTTGTTTGAGGAAGTGTGGACTACCGCCCTCTCAAAGTAATGTGAATCATTCACACAATGCATGGAATGTATTAAGGATGTTTTTAGTAAACTTATATAATATATATGACATAATAATTCTACTATAATGATATTATATACATATATACATATATTTTATTTTATTTCTTTCTTTCGATATGATAATAAAATGAAAATAGCATTCATGCGTATGTACGGCCTACCGTCTCCATGAACGGTGTATTCCATTTCATACTTATATATTCTATAGATTATTATAATACACATATACTGAATATAAATGATATTTATATCATGGTTTAAATTCTATAAATCATGATATAAGTATAAGGACCAAATATATAACAAATTAAGACACATGTAAGGAACAAAGAGGATATTACCCGAAGTGAAACCTTAACCTATAATTGTTAACAAGTGGGTAATATAATGTCATAATAAAACAATATATGGTATTGGATATAATAATATGGTTGTGTGATAGATGTATAATAAACTTATATTTATTATACTGGAATTTTGTATGAGTACGATGAGAGTCAAGACAGGTAAGGGGATTTCATCTTACCTTTTTATTTCCATGAGATACATGACTTAATCACCACTCATTTAATTTTTGTGGTGTATATACAACCAATGGATGTATTCTATTATTATTATTCTTAAAATTAATGTTATTTACATATCCATTCTATGATATTTCTTTCATAGGGTTATGTTTCAAAATTTTCCAAATCGGTAAGATAGTTTTATCTCAATTTTCCTTCTTTGAGACACATGCCATGTTATGCACCTATATTTTTTCATGAGGTGTATATAATTCCTTTCAAATGTTATATCATGAATCTAATTATTTCCATGATATATTAATCTTTATTTAATTTCATTTTCTTACATGGAGAGTATGGTTCAAAGTTACCAAGTGGTAAGACTTTATTGAAACAATCTCATCGCTCTTCGAGATTGTTTATGTTTATGTTTATTTTGATGAAATATTATGATACATCTCTCAAGAAAATTCATTAATTTTATTATCCTCTGGTTATTGATGATATATTCTTGTATTGGTACCATTTTTCCACTCTTTGGTACATAAGATAGTTAAGAATGTGTTTTTAAGAAAGTTCGACTTTACCCTCTCTTCGGTCAAATATCTATGTTCCTTCAAACCATGTTTTCCAAAAATAAATGTTTCCAAAAATATTCTAATATTATCCTATGATGTTTAAAATAAATTTCTACCAATTTTTTTCCTTTTAAAAAAAATCTTTAAAAAAATAATCTTCTTTTTGTTTTCTAGTTGAGACACTTTTCTAAACTTTTTACAGAGAAAAAGGAATGTTCAGCATGTATGGATTTAATGACCACCATGACTATCATTACCTTAAAGCTTCCTTTATAATATTAAAAAGTTATTTTTTAAAAAAATTCCTAATATTCTTGAGATTCTTTGTTTTAAATTGGTTTTCAATGAAAAAAGTTTCCAAAAAATTTATGTTTATAAGTGTTTTAAATGATATTAAAAGATTCCTTTATAATTTTTCAAAAGGTTGTTTACAAATAAAATGATTTAAATGATTTCAAATCTTCTTTATAATTTTTCAAATTATTTTCAAGGAAAATGGTTTTCAAAAAAATTTCAAGATTCTTTTATAAGTTTTCAAGGAAAATGGTTTTCAAAACGTTTTCAGGATTTCTTTATAAGTTTTCAAAGTATTTTAAATGGAAAAATTTTCAAGAGGTTGTCAAGATTTCATTATAAGTTTTCAAAGGAAATGGTTTTCAAAATGTTTTTAAAGCTTCCTTTATAAGTTTTCATGTTTATTTTCGTGAAAATAGTTTTCAAAAGGTTTTATGTTTTAAAAATAATTTTCCAAAGAAGAAAGGATATTTTCCTCAAGAAATGTTTTTTAAAAGGTATTTCAAAATTATTCTCATCTAAGATTACATACTTTGGTGTTACTCATGCCTTTCTGGGGAAATTATTCAATGTTTCTATTCATATTCTTTCTCTGAATGGATTATATTTTTATGGAATGATATTTATGAAACCCATTTCTATTTTCATAGGTTATATTCTTTTTAAATCTGCTTATTTTCATGTGTTATTCTTTGATTAAATGATTATGAGACCTGTATATTTTTCTATAAGTTATGATATGATAACATTTTTATGATACCCATTTCATTTCATGGGTTATGATATAATTTTTAATGATCTTGTGGCACATGTATGAATGATTTCATTATGAGATGGGTGAGACATATATATCCCTCCAATACATTGGGTAAAGATTTATATCTCATGATACATACCAAGATGGTCTTAGGAGCAAACCTTGACTACAAAGATGGTCATGGGAGTGAACCATGACTACCAAGATGGTATGAGGATTGAACTCGTTCTCCTAAGATGGTCTTATGAGTGAACCTTGACTACTAATATGTCCATGGGAGTGAACCATGACTACCAATATGGTATGAGTAACTCATGCTACTAAGATTTCTATGGGATTGAACCATGAATACCAAGATAGTATGGGGAGTGAACCCATACTACCAAGATGGCCTTGGAAATGATGCCTTGATTACTATGGAAATCATATTATATGCTTATATGTTTGACACAATTCCATGTTTTATTCCTATGTTATGATTTCATGGCTTATGTTATTTATTTCCTTATGATTCATGTCTTATGAACTGCCAATATTTATGTCATGATTCATGTTATGGTCTTTGATATGCAGGGTATAATATTATAATGTTTTGATCACATTCTCATACTCCTATGCTCATGTTTATTCTTACATGTCTCCCTTTTTTACCATTACTGAGAATCTTAGATCACCCCTTTTTATGTTTCTTCCCCTATTTATAAAGATATGTATTAAGTATGATGTTTTTAAGAAGGGTTTTAGTCATCAAGAACCTAATGGTAGATAATTTAGCTCACTTTTTTACTGGTGTTTATGTTTCCATGTTTCCAAAGGTACTAAACAAATACAGTATTTGGGTGTCTGTTTGTGTAATGTTTTAAGTATTTCGAAAAAGTTATGTACTTCCTATGTATGTTAAGACCATGTCATTATATGCCTCATCCTCACTCTATCTAGTAGGTTAGAGGTTATAACTAAGGATGATAGATATGTATGCCCCTAACAGTCGTGCACCTCCCAAGTACATCTTAGGGAACAACACCATAAGTTGTCACTCACTACTAGTATGTTGTATTGTCTATATCTGATTCCTCTTACTCAGTGCATCATCCACTGCATTTCCTTTACCAAGTGTGTAGGTAAGCTCGAAGTCAAGAGACTGAAGGTACTCCACTCACCTCCATTGTCTCATATTTAGATCACGTTGTGTAAATATATAATTGAGGATTTTGTGGTTTTTGTTCATCACAAAAATGCTCGATTGATAAATAGTGTCTCTAATAGTGTAAAGCATGAATGATTATATCTAACTCCAGATCGCACATCGAGTAATTCCACTTGTGTGGCCTCAACTGTCAAGACCCGTACACTACAACTTTATCCCCCTACATCAGCACTACTCCAAGCTCAATACCTAATGCATCGCAATACATAGTGTAGCTCCTTCTCTACTTTAGCAGTATCAGGATAGGTGTTGAATTCAATCTCCCTTTCATATCCTAAAAGGTTGTCTCATAGGAATCTGACCATACAAACTTCACACCCTTATTAGCTAAGCCCGTAAGCAGTGCTACTAGGCGTGAGAAGTCCTGTATGAAATGCCTATAGTAACCAGCTATCCCCAAGGAACTTCATATGTCAAATACATTCTTGGTAATTTCCTAGGAAACCACAGCTCTCACCATCTCTTGGTACAATGATACTTCTTTATCTGAGATGATGTGACCCAGGAAGTGAATCAGATCCATACAGAAGTGGAACTTAGTGAGCTTAGCATATAACTGATGCTCTCTCTCGATTTATCCAAAATTATTTCGAGGTGTTTTGAATGTTTGTGTCAATTTTGAGAATACACCAATATATCATCCATGAAAATCACCACAAAAGAATCCAAGTAAGGATGGAACACTCGGATCATCAGTGCCATGAAAACCATTGGCGCATTCATGAGACCGAACGGAATAACCAGATAATCGTATTGACCATACCTGTTGTAAAAGGTTGTATGAGGTATGTCTACGAGTTGAACATGTACCTGGTGATATCCTGACCTCAAATCAATTTTCAATAACACTCAATCTCCTTGAATCTGATCAAACAGGTTATCTATCCATGGTAGGGTATATCGGTTATTAATCATCAGTTGGTTTAACTTACAATAATTCATGCATATC
This sequence comes from Viscum album, assembly GCA_963277665.1. Lineage (NCBI taxonomy): Eukaryota > Viridiplantae > Streptophyta > Magnoliopsida > Santalales > Viscaceae > Viscum > Viscum album. The sequence goes on along the minus strand of OY728136.1, from coordinate 1,316,610,025 downwards.
CTAAGAGTTTTGTTCTCCTTTTTCACAAAAAACAGAATGTTGAAACCCACAGAGAAGTATTGGTTCTAATAAACTCTTTTACCTCTAAATCCTCTAACTACCTCTTGAGATCCTGTAACTCTGTTGTAGTCATCTTCTAAGAAGGAATGGGTACTGGTCCAGCTCCTGGAACTAGCTCGATGGAGAATTACACCTATATCTTAGGAGTTAAACTAGAAAATTTATCTAGAAAGACATCCCTAAAGCACTCAACCACTGGAGTAAATTCCATCTGACGTGTTCCTTGGTCATCCAGATACAAAATAGTGATTTGGGTTGTCATCCCACACAGCCCATGATGTTGTGGTCCAGCTCAGCTCACTTGGACATCCCATTCACCCTTGTGAGTATACACTACACCCTTTAGTGATGTGAAATTCACCCTTCGGTGATAGAAGTCAATGTAAGATTAATAAGATACTAGCCAGTCCATCCTGAGTATGACATCAAACCCTTTCATCTCGAGGACATATAGATTCCAAATGAAGTGACACCCACCAACCTCAAGGGGAAATCCCTTCACTGGTGTACATCCTCCATTTTGATTCCCAATGTAGTGTATAATATCATAACACTCTCATAATACAAAACAATGATCCCATGTCTTTTCACCATAGGTGAATACATGAAACTGTGTGATGCACCTATATTAAAAGGAGAAGATGCAATAGTAGAGGCTACTAAGATCTTACCTCTCACCATAGATGGTTTGGAACCATGCTCCTCAGGGGTAGGATATACATAAAAGATCTAGCATGTGACACAACCCTATGATGCAACCTCACTTCCTAGAGTAGGTTCACTCTGATGTCTCAGTATAACTAGTGTCTGGATGCCTTGACCACAACCGCCACTACCTCGGCCTAATCGACCATCACTACTCCAACTTCCTACCCGACATGGAGCTAAGGAACCTTCTCCTGAACTAGGTGTCGGAGATGACCCCTTACCACTCACCGCTAAAGGGAAGGTCCTATAGAAACACTGCACGTGGCCCATTCTACTGCAAAATTGACACTCAAATGGGTCACGGTCGCACTAATTCTTCATGTGGACTCACCTGACACGCTGATGAAAGAACACTAAGATACTAGTACTCACATCATTACTAGCACTCATCTCATGGGAAGCCTCAAAACGGTGCTTCCTTCCTGAAGACACTGAACTGCTGGGTTGAGAAACAGTATTGTCCTGCTCTGCGCTTCCATCATCTATCAAGTTCTGCTCTGTAATTAATGCTTGATTAAAAATTTCAGTGATAGATTTCAATATGAACACATTGACCTGAGATATGATATCATGTCGGAGACCTTCCTCAAATCATATTTCCCTCAATAGATCGATAGTAAGGTACATCGGTGCAAAACACTGAAACTCTGTAAAGCATTATGAGTACTTCATAAGAATCATAGAACCCTACTCTAGACAAATGAATTCACTAGCCCGCTCTTCCCATAGAGTCATGGGGTAAAAAAAGTCATAGAAGTGGGTTTGGAAATTAGTCCAACCCATATCTTGCAGCCTATCAGCCTGGTTTAATACATCCCATCAACGCTTTGCTACCCCACATAGCATATAAGTGGTGAGCTTGACTCTCCTCTTAGGAGGCGTCTCAAGATGCTCAAAGATTGCTAGTGTAATCTCTAGCCACATCTCAGTATCCCGTGGACCTCCATCCCCCCAAAAACATGGGAAGATGTTGCTACTGGAACACATGCACCAGCTCATCCATATACAAGGTAGGTTGTTGTGCTCCCTGATAAGTCTGCATGAAGTGAAAGAACCCCTTATGAAACTATGCCTTAGCACCTATTTCCAGAACAATAACTAGTGTTGCAACTGGAACTAAAGGAGGGTTTTTTAGTAGCCCACGGCCCACCACCTCCAGAGTGTGGTCATCGCCTCCCTCATGACATACGACTGGTGGTCATCATGGTGGCATGCCTCTATAATGCCAAACGCATGTCTCATAAAATAATAAGATTAAATCTCACAACTCAAAAGCATAGGACTAGTCAAAACCCTCCTAAAAAACAAGTTATACCACACTGATTGCTCCTAAATCCAAGACTGTGAAATAATACTCACAAACACCATGAGAAACATTGCCTCTTGCCCACTCAAAAGTGGGGTCTAGGTCAAGTTTCTATTTATCATTTCAAGTTTCCAATTCACTCTCACTTGAATTCACAAACTCATTTTTATTTTACATTCAATTTCCATCATTCATTTATTCCAGAGGTTAAACAAATGGTTCACCCAATCCAATTCCATGAGGGCCCATAACACCTCATGAACCCAAATTTGGTGCCTATTTATTCTATACCAAGTCAATTTAGTTTAACAATTGAAACAAAGGTGCATCACTTCTCAGTCCATAAGGGTCTATACACCTTATAAACTGAAATATAACGTCACTTACTTTATCCACTGCACAAAATCTATCAAACATTAGGCACATCTATCACATAACCTATCACAATAGTATGCATCAATTAATGCATCCTAAATGGCATGGCATAATGCATGGCATGTGATTTCTAGCAAGTGTCTATATGATGCATGAGATGGAATACCCTCATCTCATCATGTTGCAACTTAATATAACTCATAATCACATCAATAATAACATCATAAATCAAGTGTGTCACCCAATAGTGGAATCAAATCAATTATAATTTTCAAAATTCTGAAAACATCAGTTTAATTCGAGGCAGTTTGGTTTTTCCCTTTACGCGGAGTAGCTACTTCTGAGCATAGATCATTACCAAACTCTTAATCCTTCCTATCCATGTCTATCATCACCAAATAGTAAAACAACCAGAAAATAGGCTCTACTACCACTTTGTAATGTCCTGAACCCAGAAGTTACTCAACAGTGCCCCGAGCCCGGTGGGTCACAAGGCCTCAAAGCATCTCCCCGAATGCTAGAGGTTGTTGACTAGCAGCGAGGGTCTGGATGTTTCATTGGGGATACTATGCCCTCATTACCAGAGTATATCACAACGGAATGTCAATAACATACAAATAACAGAAGCAGATACAACAAGAAAACAACTGATAAATAAACAAGACCGGAACATATAATCAATCCAGAAGCAATCTTATATGTAGATGATGATGATGATGCATGTCATATGTTTAAGAAAACAACCAAAAAAGGTACCCAACAGTATGTTACAATCCATGTATCCAAAAACGAAAAAGAACAAAAGTGCATCTCCAAATAGAATCACAAGCCTCAACTCAGTCTCATGCTCCCCTACTCCTAAACACCAATCAACAACCTGTGTTAGGGCGCTTGTCCCTATCCGTACCTACAACCATATAATCTATTTGGGTCCCTACGGGTGGCCCAAATAGGGTGTGATATAACATCCTAGTAGGCAAACACCCAATGGTTTATACAATCCAAGTTGTTCCATGCAATAAACTAAATAAGGTGCAGGTATAATAGGTAAGCAATAAACAACAGTAAAGATTCCCATGGCATGTAACTACTAAAGCAAGTGTTGCTAACCAGCCACTCAAGGCTCCCTACAAAACAAGTGTCAAGCTCCTAACAAGGAATCTATAAGTAAAAAAGGAGGAAACACCATGGCCTTGTCGTATATTAATAGTACCATTTCAACCACGGCCTTGTCGTACAACCAGAAGTGTCAGAAATATCCATGGCCAAGTCGTTCAACCAAACATGTCATATTTATCACGGTCATGTTGTATGTCAAAGATTCATACAATGAAGGGTTGAATCCAAGGTGTCAAAGACCAAGGCATCCTCATCGAGCCCCAAGAGCATCTTGATTGAAACTTGGTCAGGCACTGGTTGGAGTCCTAAGAACTTGTCATACCGGACATGTCCTACGCGAGTCCAAGCATGTTGGATCCAAGGGTTAACAAAGTCCATGGCATCCCATGAAATCAAGACCCAAGAAGCATCTATATTTAAGGCATCCACTACCGCGTTCCAGATCAAAGGAACATGTCCAAGGCATCTATTCATACATTTACCATTCATACCATTCATCATTTCAAACTATGTGAGTATACCCACTCATATTACCATTTAACATCCAAGTCATCTTATGAGTTTACCCACTCATAACACCCAATTCAACTCAAAGTAACCATGGAGTATACCCACTCATTGTTTTCAATCACATATGTTATTCAAACCATTCAAGCATTTAAGTAACAACTAAATGAGTATACCCACTTATTCAACCAAATCACATTAATCCATTTATCCAATTCAAACATGGCATGTCAAAAATAGCATAAAGCAAGGAGGCAATAAACCTCCAAAACAAGCTATTCAAGTTCCATTTTAACCATTTAGTCAAAAGCATAGACATGCTATGGAGGCAATCCATCTTCTATTCAACTAATATGTTTCAGTTCATTTATCAAGGAGCTTTCTCTAGGAAGGCAAGCATTAACTCACCCCGGCATAAACAAGGTGTTTCCAATAGGCACACCCCATGGGTGACCATGGTTCGGGCAACGACTACCAACCCAACAAAACAAAACCTAAGGGCATCCCTAACAGGTCTGATTACGTCTAAAACATTTAACTAGTTCAAAATCAGGGTTGCGCCGGAAAGTCTGGCGGGCGGCGTAATGGAAGGTAGCCTAATAAAGCACCAAAACTCAAGGAAGTTGTATAGGTCACCTACCTTAGCTCGGTAGTGGAGTGTTCGTCTAGTATCGACTCCTGATTCGATTTAGATTGGGAGAAATCTGAAGAATGGATGAAGAACGTGAAATTAGGGCATATGAGCCTAAATCCAAATAGCGAAGCCGATAGCCATAAGATCGGAAAAAGGTTATAAAAAATGGAGAACTCACCGAGACGGATCTAATGCTTCCGACAAATCTCGATTTTGAGCTTGGATTAAGAACTTGCCTCGAATCCAAGGTTAGATGTCATTGAGAGCTTTCAAAAGCTTCCTTTGTTGTTAGTTGAAGAAAACCTATTTTAGGTTTTAAAAGGGAAATTAATTTAATTAAAAATATAAAATTACTCGATTTTAAAGGGGTCACATGGTCACCTGTAGGGTTGGGGCACCCGCATGGTTTGCTAACCGTGCGGAAACCCTCTGTTAAGATCTGTTAAAATTGCAAACTTGGTCGCACGGTCGTGCGGCGCATTCCACACGATTTGGACTAACTGTGCGGCCTACTTCTGCTCAGTATCCACCCCTCGAACTGTTAAACTGTGTGGTATGCCCTGCACGGTTTACACTAACTGTGCACTACGCTTAAATCACCCCAAACTTGGGTTCCTTACTCCAAACAAGTCCTGGACACCCCTGAAATCTCGGTGATCTCAAAGTGCATTCACATTAAGCCATATTTAAGCATTTAAACTGAAATATAAGGGATTTGTACCTCATAAGAAAACTTGAGTTCTTACAAATAATAATTAATTAATCATTAGTATTTTAATAATTTAATCATTATTAGTAACTAAATAATATTTTTAGATATTTATTAGCAATTGTATAATAATAATTATTAATAATTATTAATTAATTAATAAATAATTAGTTACTTTTTACTTATATTATTAATAAGTAATTAAATATTGTATAATTACTAATTAATTAATAACTAATAATTATATCACTATTTTTAGTAAATAGTTACTAAATAATAACTTTAAATATTTATTCGTAATCGGCATTAATTAGTGATTAATATTTCTTAGAAATTAATATTATTAAATAGTAAAGTATTTTATTTTATTAATATTTATTAGTAATTAATATTTATTAGCAACAATTAGTTAATTAATTTATACTAATTTAATACTAATTAATTAACAATTAGTAATTTAATAATTTAATCATTATTATTAATATTTAGTGACTAAATAATAGTTTAAAATATTTATTAGTGATTGTTTAATAATAATTATTATTGTTATTAAGTAATTAAATAATGATTAATTACTAATGAGTTAATAACTATTAACTATTAATAATTTATTAGTAATTAATAATGTTTAAAATATTATTAATATAAATCATTTAATTATTAATATTTAGTAGTAAATGTTAATAGTTAATTATTATTAATTGATTAAAAATTATTATTATTATTATTATATAATTAATTCTATGCAGTAAAGGATGACTTGAATCCCACATTGAAAATCCAGAAGTACTTCTAGTTTAATCCCACTTATAAAAAAGGGTGTTGGGAAGTGTTTATATCTGAATTCCAAATCATTTTAATGACAGTAATGTTTGATATTAAATAACATTTAAATTATGCTGAAATTTTTTGTCATGTATATATGTAAATAAGAAAAGTAATATATTTAAAACAATTGTTTTTTTCATTGGTACAAAGACATTAATTCCCATAACGTTTTTGCCCTAATTTGATTGTAAAGACGTTAAAGACCCAACGAATTTGATCTGTGTCAGAAAAGGTTAGGACCTGCTTTTTTTAAAAAAAAAATACATAGATTTATTTAACTAATTATTTTTTCACAAAAAAACGTATATTAAAAAATAGAAAAAACTCATGTGTATTCCTTTGGGAACAAATCAAAAACACAAAACAAAACAAAACAGGGGCCAATCAGCCAATCATAAGCTAAAACAATCGGATGATGAGCTCCGGCGATCCCTCTTCCACACCGAGCCGCCCCGATCACTCCCACAATTCTCTCCATCGGAGTGCGACCCGCATTTATGCCGCTCATGCTCGCCGGCACCGTCACGGCACTCCCCCCCGCCGTGGCCCTCTGCATCGCTCTGATCATGACCGGAGCCGGAACCGGCTTCCGGCACCCTCGTCTCCGATCTGCACCCGGAGGCGGCACCTCCGTCGCTGTTCTCCGCCCCGTCGCCATGGCTGCCGCTGCCGGTCTCCCAGTCCCCCGCCCCGGCCTCAGACTCATAGGAGAGGAACTCGAGGGTGCCGACGACGTCGGAGATCAGCGGCCGGGTGGCCACCTCTTCCTGCAGGCACATCGCCGCGATCGCTACCGCCTGCTTCAGCCCCCTCTCCGGGAACTCCTTCAGAAGGGGATCCGCCAGTTCCTGTAACCTCCGCGTCTCCCCGAATAAGGGCTGCGCCCAGGCGACGAGATTCTGCTCCTCGGGCGGCCGTGTGGGGTCGACCGCCCGGCGCCCGGTGATGAGCTCCAGCAGGACGACGCCGAAGCTGTAGACGTCGGACTGCACGGAGAGCTGGCCGGAGCTGGTGTACTCCGGCGCGCTGTAGCCGTAGGTCCCCATCACCCGGGAAGAGACGTGGAGCTGGCCGGCCATGGGCCCCAGCTTGGCGAGCCCGAAGTCGGAGAGCTTCGGGGTGAACTCGTCGTCGAGCAGTATGTTGGAGGACTTGAGGTCGCGATATATCACCGGCGGGTTCGCCTTCACGTGGAGGTACTCCAGCCCCCTCGCCATGCCCGCCGCGATCCTCATTCTGGCGAACCAGTCCAGAGGCCGCCGGTCCGGCGCCAAATCTAGAAGATGATCTTCCAGGGAGCCCTTCGGCATGAACTCGTAGACCAGAAGCCGCTGATCGCCGTCGGCGCAGTACCCGATGAGGTTCACCAGATTTTTGTGGCGGAGGAGGCTCACCATCAGAACCTCCACCAGGAACTCCTTGTTCCCCTGCAGCCCCGTCCTGTCCAGCTGCTTCACCGCGGCGACCTGCGTTCCCATGGCGGTCATAACTCCAGATCCGCTGATACGTATAAGAAAAAACACATGATCTATATATATATATATATACCTGGCCTCCCTGGAGTTGCCCTCTGTAGACTCTTCCAGATCCTCCTTCCCCCAACAGACATTCCTGTCTGAAATTCTTCGTGGCGACGGCGAGCTCCCGGAATGTAAATGACTGAGCGGCGATATTTCGGCTCCCTCCATTATCCTTGTTTACATTGGTTGCTGCGATGACAGCAATGGAGGTTCTAAGAACAGATCGAGATCCATATCGGCTTATAACAATATCACGTACCTCTGCTGTTCCCTGGAGCGCAGGACGATGAGTGGGGATTATTTTCACTCCTTGTCGTCGTCTTTGTCTGAGAGGACCATAAACAAGAGAAGCAGCTCATTTCTTCTAGAAATATCCGACTTAATGAAGTTGCAGATCGGACGATTCGAGCTCAGACGAAGAACGGAAACATGGGGAGATCTCGTAAGAATCCGCCCAGGGAACGGCAGGAGATCCTCTGGATTGGGGATCGATCGATCGACGGTCGGAAGATCGATCCCCCCCACCCTGGTTCTGGATACAGGGTGGGTATCTGGAGAAGACGAATCAGGAGGGATCGAGGAAGAAGGCATTTATGTTTTGGGGAAGAAGATAGGAACTAACTGCCGTAGAAAAAAGTGGGAGGCATTGGTGGATGGGGGCGATCTGTGTTGCATCGCCCGCAAATTCGGGCCGTTCAATTTTTGGCAACGCGGGAAAAAACAAAGCACGTTTACAAAGAAATAATCTCCATAATTAGCGGAATAGAAACAATAATCAATACAGTGCAAATTATAAACACATTTAATTAATTAATAACAATTTTGTAAAGTATATCTATTAGTGGTTGTTATAACCGTCACAAATAAAACATTTACAAGAATCACTAATAAAAAAAAATAATGCTAGCCAGGTACTTTTAAGAATCACTAATAATGTAACAATCTGAATTTTCTCCAAATAAACATTTATAAATGGTTTTTGTTATAAAAGTAGGTGCCCAAAACCCAACTCCAATGATAATTTTCGATTATTATATCATGTATACAAAGAGTTGTGCATAATTTGTTTTTACATTAATTGTGTTATTACTTCTACCACTACACCAGATTGGCGAATATAACACTCAGAAAGGCTACACTTTCCCAACGTTTTTTACTTTTAACGGTGAGAAAGGGCTCCCCACATTATAACCACAGTGGGCTTCCTTTCTCCCTTCTGCACGTGCAATGTTGGTTAGTCGTCGTTGACAAATCGTCAACGTCGATCCATTTCCTACATAGAATCGGTTTTGAATCCCATGTATTTGAATCTCATTGATTTTTTTAATCCACTTATATTATTTTTCATTTCATGTTATATTTGTTTTCCCTCAATTTTCATGTGTGTTTTTCGAAATATCGAATCATACATGCGACATGTGTGTGCGTGTGCGCACGTGTTTATTCAGACACATGTGTGTGTATATTCAGATATATATATAGTTCCTTTTGTATACAAATATTCATGTATATATAAACACACACGCACACATATATATACACGTCATTTGTAGATTTGTGTGTGAGTGTGGAAATATTTTGAACATAAAGCCCAATCCCCCATACACACATTAAACTTCCCAATGTAGCCCACCCTCAACAAGCCGAAAAAAGAGACCTGAGTCTCATCCTTTGTCATGTGGTTAAACTTGGTAAAATTGTGCCTCCCCATGCTATCATGCGTTATTGAGGCGGTTAAATCAATAAGGTGTGAAATTGTGATGTCTGAAACCACAACCAGCGGGAATCAAACCCCTGACCCCAAGGTGTGAGGCCCCAACCCTATCCAATGGGCCACCCCATAGGCGCGCGCGTGTGTGTGGCAATATGTTTTGGCTTAGGAGTTAGTCTTTGGGTTCCCCTAAAGGCATCCAAAGGGAGGTCTCGGTTTCAAGTCTCCCCAGCGGCTCCGGTGGTGTAATGGGTGCGGGAGGTCAGACGACACAATGTTTACAGGGCGATCCCAATTAAAGGGTTAAAATCTGTGTATTGGCCCGTGTGTGGACTTGAAGTCAAGTACCGTGAAATTCAAGAAGTTTGACTAGCCTCATACCTTTTGTATGTTGGATGTCACCGTAACTATGTTGGATGTACAACCTCTATCACGGGGACTAGGCTCAACAGCTCGAGGAAGGTTAGACCTGTAATGGCCCCTTCTTCTTAAAAAAAGACACACACACACACACACATATTTGAAATTATAATTATGTGTGTATATATATTATATTTACTTTATTTATGTATGCTACATATTTGGTTTATAATTTATATTTGGTTTATAAATGTTGATATATTTATATTCATGCTCATAAATTTTATTATTAAAATTAACAATTAATGTTTTATTTATGTTATATATATATATATATATATATTTATATATGTTTATTGTGTTTATAGTATAGATATATATATGTATAGTATAATAATGTGTATAGATAATATATATACACATATTCATATATATGTTTTGTAGTGTTTGTATATATATGTTTTATACAATATATATATATATATATATATATGGTATGTGTGTGGTATTTGTGAGTGTGTGTTCATAGTGTTTATGTAAATATATTATTTAGATAATATGTTTTTATATGTTATACATGTATTTATGTTTCTACATTATGTTTATAATATATATTTATTCATTGTATATTTATGTTTATATATGCGTGTGTGTTTTATATTGTGTATATATATGTGTGTGTTATAATTTAAATATGCGTGTGTATGTGTTTATAGTATTTTATATAAATACATGTTAGTTATATCAAATAGTTTTATGCTTTGTTTATCAAAATTGGATGAATATGAATAAAAATTTAATGGACCGTAATCATATGACTATATTGTATGAGAAACGTGTCAAAGAGTTCATTATATTTATAATAAATAATGCAAATGATCCTTCTCAAATGATGCATCCTTGTCTTCATTGTTTCCATTCAATGCAAATAGGTCCAACTGAATTGAAAGAACATTTGATCTTTTATGGAATGGATTGGAGTTATAAATATTGGACTAAACACTTAGAAGAAGTAAATGTATCAAGCAAGTGGAGTGATAATACATTTTATGAATCATCGAATATTGGAACAAGTGTTTACGATGATATAGATTGTATTGAGGAAATGAAAATATTGGATGAAAATGAATTTCTAAATTATCTAAAAATGTTTAAGAAATTGAAGAATTGTGCAGAGATGATATTTTTTGATAGTTGTAAAAAATATAAAACACTCGAAACAATATTTTTTTACTCAAAACAGTATTAGAATTATATAACTTGACTGATTGTTTATTATTATCATAAACCCCTTTTAAGGGCTGAGGGGGAACCAACATGACATCAAGGACGTAAGATATTAAATAGTGCCCCCATGGTCCAAAAGCCATAAAACCTGATCAATTTCAACAAAGGAAAGACACTCCCCATCAACAAAACATTAAGTCCAACTTCCACCTGCCCATCGTTGCTCGGTTAGCTGTCCCGTGCAAAAATGCACGGGCCTGGTACCAATGGAAAAAACCATACATTCTCAAACATCCTATCACGAACCAACCCAGGTCGACCCCGAACCGGTCACCCGAGTCGGTCCGTGGCATGGCCCGAGAGGCGTTCCCGATCCTCCCGGGCTGGCGACAAGCGCCAGGGCATCACAGAGTACACGGGGGAACGATTTCGCCCAATAAAAATTTACTAAGAAACAGAAATAAACAAACGACAATAAAATAAAACAGCCAAAAACATAACTAACCTGACCACGAACCAGAACCCCTCGTGATCCCGAGAGTCGCCCAACAAACCACAACCAACTCTCGCCCACGGCGAGCAAGCTCAAGTCAACCTGCAACAGAAACTAAAAACAAGAAAACACTATAGGCGTGAGTATTAAAACTCAGTAGGCTAGCCCGATAAATCTATTCCCAAAGCACTACCATTAAAAGAAGAATTTACCAACTTCTAGTTTGAACTACATTATAGAAAATATAGGTTTTCATACACACACACACTTTCCATTTTGAAAACAAGTAACAGCCCATTGCCCTTTTTAATTTAGAAGAATTTTCATGTTGGAAGGAACAGGTGAATTGCATTTTAAAACATTTTGCGAACAATTAGAAAACCAAACTTTAGTCGTTAGTCAAAAATAAGATCACACACAACACACACTAAGGGCAACGGGAAAAAGTGGCACACAAGGGTCGGCATCCAAACTCGACCTCTCAATCGTATGCCGTATACAAATAAACACTAAATGAGACATGGGTCGAACCTAGGAGATCGTGAACCAACCAGAACGTACTATACATCTGACTCATCCTGAAGGCATGCCCTAACTCGATGACGTCATAACGCCCTAACGCCCGGCATAGCCCTACATGGCCTAACCGAGGGGCCCAATCCCCATAGCAGCAATAACTCAGTATTCCCCTGCTATGGGGCCACTAGCCAGTGCGTGATCTAAACTAGTGCAGCAATCGTTCTCAGATAATTCACTTAGTATGCCAGGTTCCCATGTCAACACATATAATAAAAGAGGAGTGCATCCCTAATGTAAAACTAGTCAAGATGCACAAGCATCACATACTCCGCTCACCAAATCAACAAACACAAAAGATCACTCCAAAGAGACTTTTCAAAACATTAATTTCATTAAAAGTACCAAACGGGCCTCATGTACTTGATCAATACCAAATCAATTCCAAAAGAAGGATCAGACGTCGTCACATTTAAAACCAGAAAACACATTTAAAATCTCATTTAGGTAGGCCAAATCACCATTTTAATTCTGAAGCGCAAACATAAGGGCCAAAGGGGCATTTTCAATATTGCGCAACAGCTAATCATGAAAAGAAAAGCTTTCGGTACGATGCAGAGAAAGAAGCAGTTCCAATTCCAGCAGTATAACTACTCTAGAAATAATAATATTTAAATACTACTTCCAATTTGATGAAAATTAATTAAATGACAATAAATAAGTAAATTCTAAATTCAAAGGCAAGTGCAGTGGGAACCTACCTCAACTCGCTACCCAGTCACAACGACGCGATACGCCTCGCACTAGCGAACAAGAAACGCATGTCGACAGTTCTGATATCACGGGATTACCTCGCCAGCGCGCTACAACAAAAGTAAAACATTTAAAAACACATAAACACTGAATTAAAATAGCTCTAATGAATAAACAATGAAAAACCATCCCGACGCGTTTTCAAAACATAACTTGCAGCATCTGCATTATTTACTAAACCGCCTCAAAGTTTATAAAACAATTCCAAAGAATAACATATAGGAAGTCACTCTTCACACACACGCAACATTTTGAGACAATTCGCACACCAAGGTACCCCCAAAACACAATCTGCACCTCATTTATAAGTCAACAAATCATTAAAACATTTTATAAAACAATTATAAGTAACAATGGGAGACTCTCCTACCAAGAACACGCCCAGAGACAACTTCAATGGTCAAACGCACACCAAAACACTATTTAAACCCAAACGCACACCCAAACTCTTAATCCAAGATTTGCATTTCAAAATTAATTTAATAAACCATTGACATAGCTATCAAAACATTTCAAAAAAAAACATTCCGCATCACGCCCGCACCCCGCAATTAATCCATAGAACTCATTTAAATAATCAAACAAGAAAAACCAAACTCATACACTAACGTAAAAGTATGGAACTAACTCAATTGACGATAAATCTTCCAAAATTGGGGCGAAGCACCATTCGCACCCCAATCGTTTGCGCGGAAGACTAAAATCAACCGATAAGAACCAGCAATTGGACATTACCCCTAAAAATTGAAACCCTTAACCGAAAAAAAAACAAAGCGAGAGATCAAACCATACAAGGGGGGAGGTCGGGACAGGAGGCCGGAGAAGGGAGGCGCGGCCGGAGGGAGTGCCGCCGGAGGAGGGTGCTGCTGGGGCGGCTCGGCCGAAGGAGCAGGGCGGGTGAAGGGAGGTCGGCGGGTGGAGGCCGGGACACCGGAGGAGGTCGGCGGAGGGAAGGCCGGCGGAGGGAAGGCCGGCGGAGGGAAGAAATGCGGCGGCCAGCGATGGGGAGGGCAGGGGACCGGTTTGCGCACAGCGAGGGAGGGGAGGGGCGGCCTGCGCGCAACGGGGGAAGAGTGTAGGGTTAGAGGAGAGAAGGAAAAAAAAAGAAAAGAAGAAAAAGAATAAGAGAAAAAAAAAGAGGAATAAAAGAGAAAAAAAAAAGGAATAAAATAAAATGGAAAATAAAATTAAAACGAAACAAAATAAAACAATTTAACTTAATAATAATACTAATAATAAATTTGTTAATTAATTATAATCGCAATAGTTATTATAAATATACATACACATATTTACATATAACTAAACATATATAAAACATGCGAACGTATATATAAACCGATATAAATATATATATACATATATAAATACATAAACATATTGATAATAATAATATTAATAATTATTATTATTATAATAATTACAAACATATATACATATATATATAAACCCACATGAACAAATTTATAAACATGCATATATATACTCATATGCATAAACACATTTATGCATAAACATATAATGTTAATAAATATATATGCATCAGCATACGTGTATATATATACACATATACACATACGTATATGCATATTACGTTAAAAATAATGATAATAACGTATGAACATATATACCCATATACATACACATATATAATCATATATATATATGTATATATATATATATTAATCCACTCAACGAGCGAATTTAATTATGTTAAAACTAAAAGACCGCGGGGTACGCGCGCACTGCACGGTACCCAAGAGGACTGCAAACGGGCTGCGCGTCACAACCGTATGGTGTCCGCGCACTATTCCAAACCATAAACTCATCCCAAAAATAAAAACTTAGACCGAAACTCGCCCGCACACAAGCAAAAACACCCGACGTTAAGATAAATAAAATAAATAAAGTAAAATAAAAACAGGTGTGACACATCCAATGTAACATCCCAAGTAAATGAAGAATAAGACATATTTCATATTTATTAATATTTGCGAATTAAATATTAATTTTACTTTAAAGGGGTTGCTATGTTCGATAGCGTACCCGATACACAACAACATGTTTCTTTGAAATCTTACGTTGCACACTAATAATATAATATTATTATTTTAAATGGTAGTTAACTCCTAGCCGTTGTATTGGCGGGAATGAACAAAACTAACTACAATATGATTATACATGTTTGTTAAATGTATTTACATTCATCCAATAAATTTTAGAGGCTTAAAATGTGAATGAATCTAATTTTAAGCATAATTTATATTAAAAGGCCGATTTATCACCTTTTAATGGAGAACCCTACTTAAATATAGTTTTGGCCACTTTAATACATTCTATATGACCAAATAAAATTCTTCTTTAGAATGGGGATATCAAAATTTACTTTGTGCAATTTTTTGGAATTTTTCCAATAAAGTTTATTTTTTAATGAATAGTGAGAAATATTGTATTTTAATTCAAAAGTGACTTTTAATCTAATTTATTTATATGGTTAGATTATCTTTTTAATTGGTTTTATAGTGAAATTAAAATATATTTTTACCATTTAATCCAATGTTGGTCATTGGAATTAATTTCACTTTGAAATTGAATATAAACAAGTATCAATCTTTTGATAGTTATTGATTCTTAAAAACACGCTATTTGTTTTGATAACGAGAAATAATTTTAAAATTAATTAATCACACTTCTATGTTTTGAATTTGGCAAAATAAATATCATTTTTGAATTCGTAATATCAAATATAGCTTAGGCTGAATTTTTGGTATTTTTCTAAAAAACTTCAATTTTTGATGAATAGTGAAACCACTTAGGGGTAGTTAAAAAAACTGACTTTTTCATTTAAATGATATTTTACCACTTCTGTGTATTGAATTTCAAAAATCCGACATACACAGTTGTTATTAAGAAGTAAAATGTGGTTCATTAAGATGAAAATAATTTTTGATGAATAGTAACTTTTGACTTTTATTTACCGCGGTTAAAGGTAAATAGGGTAATTCAAGGTTAAAAGAATATTATAATAATTCAAAATTACTTTAACACTTGTCCTAACCATATTGGATGAGTAGTGGCAAACCATGGGCATCCTTGGGTCGATTTTGGGACCCCATGAAGCCACTTATGAAAGATAATGACACTTTAGATTAATTAAATTAACGTAAAGAAAAAATTGACATTAACAAAAATCTTTTAGTAATTAATTTTTATATGGTGTTATATAAGTTATATTTTCAACTATAAATATTCATTGTAAAGATAAAAATATTTCCTACATTATGGTATTTTTTTTATAATTTTTAGACCACAAATAAATTAAATTATTTATGACATAATTATGATGCAGTATTTACCTCACTAATAAATGATTTAAATAAATAAGATTATAATGATTAAAATATTATCCAAAACATGTCCAATTCTGATTGAATGATTTTATTTCGACCATGAGTCATCTTATCTTCGACTATAATAATTTTTGGACCTTTAGAAACCGAATATCATTATATTATAAAATAATATTTTCATACTTTCCTAAAGAGCCCCTCCTCCCCCTTATAAAAGGAGACCATTTCTATCCAATTCCACACACCTCTAAAGCAATTTGTCTCATCCAAACTCTGCCCAATTAAGCTCTCTACATCCCTCTCCTCCTCCTAGAAGCCTTACCTTAGGCAGAAGGCACTTCAAGAAGTTCTTTTAGTTCAATCCAAAGGGAGTTACCCAAATTAAAGGTAACAATTTCTCTTAATTTGTTTTCTTTTATTTTACTTCTCCAACCCCTAAACTCTTTTTATTACTTTCTTTTGTAACAACACCAGTATCCTAAATATACTAGGATGTTGTTATGAGAAGGATTCGAACTATACTTACACACACCTCCATCTAATGGATGAAGAACATAATGTTTCTGTGGATGGCAAACTAAGGCCTCACGAAACGATGATTGTTCAATTACATCTTACCGCCTCTCATGGTGGCCATTATGATGGAAATGTATTTATATATGATATATATTATGTTTATGATTTTCTTATTCTTCTGTACTTCCCTTTTATATCACGCCTTTATGGTTTCCGTAGTGGGTAAATACGATAATCTCATTTGAGGAAGTGCGGACTACCGCCCCCTCAAAGTGATGTGATTCGTTAATGCCTTATGTGAGATTTATAAAGGATGGAGTTAATGATATTATATATGATATTATACTGGAATTATAATATACCTATTTATCATTATGTTTTAATTCCATTAAAATAAGAAATAGAAATGAAAGTAGCGTTCATGCGTACGTACGACTTACCGTCTCCATGAACAGTGCATTTCATTTCTTACCTCTAAATGTTATGTTCTATTATAAATACATGTATATGCTGGATATATATGATATATATGATACCTAAATCATGAATATCATTCTGGATATAATTAACCTTTGACCACATGAACAACATGTAATTATAAGAATTCCATTTTTGACTCAAGTACCAAATATCGACAAAATGAGCGTTATTAACTTAAATGATTGCATAATGTTTATAACATGGTAATAAGTGATATAAAAGGAATAATAAAATTGAAAAAGGTTCTTAAGCAAGTAGAAATTAACTTTACTTTATTATCCATGATATTAAAGAACGATCGAGTCAAGTCGGACACGAGGTAAGAGACTTCATCTCAATCTCCTTTAATTGAGGCATTTTTAGTTTTATACACGACTTTATTTTATACGGTGTATAAACCCCTTTGACTTTTCATTTTATTCAAAGGGAATATTTTTATACGAAGCGTTTTACTAAACGACAGAAAGGAATGTTTTTTTAACGTAAGCAGTGACAACGACCTTTCCGCCGCCGTGAGTATTATTTGATCTTTGACTTCCTTAACAAGCCGTAATGTTTTTAAAAAGGAAAAATAAATACCATATACAATTTTTACGTATTTTGGTATTGAAAATGATTTTGATAATGGATTTATTATTTCAATATCTTGAAATGATATTTTGTTATTACAATGTGGAAATTTTATCTTTCCTTTATGCTTGTGTTATGTGTTATGATCATGTTATGGTTCTTGGACATTATTTTACATACGGGTGGTTCCGTGATAAACCTAGGGCGGGTGAGCCCGAGATAGCTCTCCAATGCATTGGGTAACGTGACGGAGGTAAACGTGAATGTTTCTCCTAAGGGGTTTTAGGGAATATATTGTGATGGGTATTCCAAAGTAACTCCCTATGTAGATGTGATAGCTACAATGTAAGTATGATATGGATGCCACAAGTTACCTTTATGATTTATGATTTCTATGCATCTTTCATAAATCTTATGATTTCAGGAGGTAAGTAAAAGAGTTCATGTTTTGTATGTATTTATGAAAAAATGTTTTCATTCTTTGTTTTATAACCCTTACTGAGCCTTTTATGCTCATCCCAAGTTTTGAAATGTTTTCACAGGAATTAAAGATGAATAGGGTCAAGGATGGGATCAAGAAAAAGTCATGCTGTCTAAAACATGGAACTAGACATGACTTTTTTTTTCAAGAGTTTTTATTTTATGAAAAAAATGGAAACTGTGTAGAAGTGTCTACCTTGTAATCTTTTGAGATGTAATAGTTATGTCCTAATTCTCTAAAACTCTAAACCTGAAAAGATCCTCAAGGTGAATTATTCGTTTAATTCAATATTATGTAATATTTTAAGGCCGGGTCTTTATAGTTGGTATCATAGGTCTGCTTAGATAAATTTAAGAGTTAGGGTATTGTTAAATTAATATCCATAAAGTAAATTATGTTAATATTGACATCATATAGAATTTCCAGATTACCATGTTGCTTCACCTAAGATATTTTTGTGTTCAGAATGGTTTTCCGCAGAGGAAATAGGGAAGCTGTGTTGGGACGATATCAGGAGGAAGACAACCTTCCAAATCAGCAACCTGGGATGGTCAGAATTGGAACTGAACAGTTTGTTGCAGCGATGACACAGTTGACTCAGACTATAAATGGTGGTGGTATCCATGTACAAGATCATCCAGATCAATCACAGAGGAACATGACAGTAGTGGGGCATTTCATGAGGCAACATCCCCCATCATTCAGAGGATCATCTGACCCTGTGCTAGCTGGAGGGTGGATTAAAGCACTAGAGAATATTTTCGATGTCATGGGTTGTTCAGAACATCAAAAGGTTAGTCTCACTATTTACCGTTTTGAAGGTGAAGCTGATCAGTGGTGATCAATGGTGAAAAATATCAGGGATAGTGTGGAGATTGATGCTCTTGATTGAGATTAATTCAAAGGTATGTTTCTTGAGAAATATTTTCCTAAGGTGGTTCATCTTAGGATGGAAAAACAATTCCTAGAATTGAGGCAGGAGGATGACTCAGTGGCTGCTTATGAAGAAAAATTCACTCGACTCGCAAGGTATGCTCCAAATTTCATACGAGATCTTGATAGTAAAATCAACCGTTTTTACTCAGGATTAAATCCAAAGTATCAAAGGGCTTTAGCTTCTCGTGAGTTCAAAAGTTATGAAAAATTTGTTCGTTGTGCGGAGAAGGTGGAAATGAAGTTTGCCGATGATCAGGTATTCTTTGACAAACAACAGAATAAGAGGTCGAGGTGGCAGGCGAAAGGGAAGAACTCTTTAAAAAAGTCTGATGGTAAGAAACTTAAGTTTACAGTTTGTGAAAATTGTGGTAAAAAGCATGCTGGGGAATGTATTTTGAATTCTGGTAAGTTCTACCAATGTGGTAAAATGGGGCATAAGGCTCGAAATTGCACTGAAAAAGATCAGGGTAATGGTAATACAAAATCTGATTTGCAGTCAGTAAAATGTTTTAAGTGTAATGAAATGGGTCATTATAAAAATGAGTGTCCAACAAAGAACTCAAACGAAGGAAAACTTCCAGACTACAAGCAGAAAGGGGTGGTAAAATCCTTTGCAACTACTTCAGCTGATGTCGGGCCATCAAATGAAGTTGTGTCAGGTACACTGTTTATTTGTTCAGATTATGCCAATGTGTTGTTGGATTTAGGGTCTACACACTCTTTCATTTCTGAGAAGTTTTCTAGTAAATTGGGAATTCCATATCATGATATGAATACTGAACTTATGGTAAAAAAACCTGGAGAAAATGTTGAGACAAAAAGAAAACATAAGAACATTCATGTCCTTGTGTGTGGACAGAATCTACCTGCAAACCTTATTGTTTTGCCTCTAGTAGAGTTTGATGTTATTTTGGGCATGGATTGGCTTTCTATTTATTAGGCTAATATTGACTGCAGAGCTAAAGAGGTTTCTTTTCATAATGATTTTTAGTTTGTATACAAAAATGAACCCTTGTTGTTGATAACATATCAGGAAGTTGAGAAACTAGTAAAAGATGGAAACGAATGTTACATTGCACATATTGTTGAAAATAAAGGAACTATTCAGATTAATGATGTGCCAGTGGTAAATGAGTACCTTGATGTTTTTCCTGATGAGTTGCCTGATATTATACCTGATCAAGAAGTTGAATTTACCGTTGACTTAGTTCCTGATGATAAGCCAATTTCAAAACCCCCTTATCGAATGGCTCAAATTGAAATTTTAGAGTTAAAGAATCAATTACAGGAGTTATTAGATAAATATTTCATTCGACCTAGCACATCACCATGGGGTTCTCCTGTCTTGTTTTTTAAAAAGAAAGATGGTTCAATGAGACTTTTCATTGATTATAGATCATTGAATAACATCACTGTTAATAATAAGTATCCTTTGGCTTATATCGATGATTTGTTTGATCAGCTCCAGGGATCTCAGTATTTTTTAAAGATTGACTTGAGGTCGGGGTACCATCAGTTGAAAGTAAAAGAAGCAGACGTTCCGAAGACCACGTTTCGTACTAGATATGGCCATTATGAATTTGTAGTTATGCCTTTTGGGTTAACCAATGCACCTGCTGTATTCATGGATCTTATGAATAGAATTTTCTGGAGTTCTTGGATAAGTTTTTGGTTGTGTTCATTGATGATATTTTGGTTTATTCCAAAAGTAAAGAGGAACATGAAATTCATTTAAGGGTTGTCTTGCAAACCTTAAAAGAAAATAAAATGTTTGGGAAATTCAGCAAGTGTGAGTTTTGGTTACAACAAATTTCTTTCCTTGGTCACATTGTTTCAAAAAATGGCATAACTGTTGATCCTGCTAAAACAAAAGTTGTTGAAGAATGAACAAGACCCACAAATATAACTGAGATTCATAGTTTTCTTGGTTTGACAGGTTATTACCGAAGGTTTGTTAAAATTTTGCATGGTTATCTAGTCCAATGACCAAGTTAACTCGAAAAGGTGTTAAGTTCATCTGGATAAAAGAGTGTGATGATTATTTTCAGGAATTGGAAAGAAGATTGGTGAATGATCTAGTTTTGGCACTGCCTTCCAGAAATGGTGAGTTTGTTATCTACAGTGATTCTTCGTTGAAAGGACTGGGTTGTGTCCTAATGCAAAATGATCAGGTAATTTCTTATGCTTCATGTCAATTGAAACCACATGAGTTAAATTACCCTACACATGATTTGGAATTAGCTGTTGTTGTTTTTTGCTTTAAAAATTTGGTGGCATCATTTGTATGGAGTGAAGTGTGAAATATATATTGATCACAAAAGTTTGAAGTATATATTCACTCATAAAGAATTGAACATGAGACAGAGGAGATGGTTGGAATTAATCAAGGATTATAATTGCACGATCCTTTATCATCCGGGGAAATAAAATAAAGTGGCTGATGCTTTGAGTCGAAAAATTAATACATCATTAACCATATTACGTTTGGAATGAGATCCTTTGGTTTTTGATTTGATGAAGTTTGGCATATAAGTTGTTGTTGCAGGAAATTCTTCTGTTTTGTTTCAGGTGTCAGTGAAATCATCTCTATCAGACAGAATTAAGCAAGCGCAGAAGGAAGACAGTGAGTTGTAGAAAAAGGTTGTGTTGGTTCAGAAGGGTAAGTTTCCTGATTTCAACGCTGATAATGATTGTGTTTTGAGATTTGGAAGGAGATTATGTGTGCCTTGTGATTCATAGTTGAAGAATGAGTTGTTATGTGAAGCTCATAGTTCTCTGTTTTCAGTTCATCATGGCAGTACTAAGATGTACAGAGATCTTCGGGAGTTTAACTGGTGGGATGGAATGAAAAGAGATATTGCTGATTTTACTGTGAAGTGTTTGACTTGTCAGCAGGTTAAATTAGAGTGGCAGTTATCGAAAGGGATACTTCAGTCTCTATCGGTGCCAGAGTGGAAATGAGAAAATATATCCATGGACTTCGTTGTGGTATTACCAAAGACATCTCGAGGTAATAATTCAATCTGGGTTATAGTTGACTGATTGACTAAATCTGCTCATTTCCTTCCTATTAGAGATACTTTGTCTCTAGATCAACTTGCGCAGTTGTATGTTAAATATATAGTCAGGTTTCATGGAGTTACCCTCTCCATTGTATCTAATCTTGATCCCAAGTTCACTTCTAACTTTTGGAAAGGCCTTCAGAAGTCATTGGGTACTGAATTAAATTTTATTACAGATTTTCACCCTCAATTAGATGGGCATTCAGAATGAACAATTCAGATATTGGAGGATATTCTACGTGCTTACTCGATGGATTACCAAGGATGTTGGGACCAACATCTTTCTTTGGTTGAATTTTCTTATAATAACACTTTTTATTCTAGTATACAGATGGCTCCATTTGAGGCATTATATGGAAAGCATTGTCGAAATCCATCTTTTTGGGATGAAGTAGGTGAAAGGAAGCTGATGGGACAAGAATTGGTAGAAGAGATGGCAGAGAAAGTTTAGTTGATTCAAAAGTACATGAGAACAGCTCAGAGCAGACAGAAAAGTTATGCAGATAACCGGAGGAAGGATCTTTTTTTTGAGGTAGGTGATCATGTCTTTCTTAAATTTTCTCCATGGAAAAGTGTGATGCGTTTTGGGAAGAAGGGAAAGTTGAGTCCGAGGTTCATTGGACCTTATGAAATTCTGGAGAAAGTTGGATCAGTTGCATACAGAGTGGATTTACCTCCAAGTTTATCCCAAGTACACAATGTTTTTCATGTTTCGATGTTGAGAAAGTATATGCCAGATCCATCTCATGTTTTGAGCCCATAGGTAGTTTAGTTGGGAGAGAATCTATCTTATGAAGAACAACTAGTCCAGATTCTTGACCGTAGAGAGCAAGTGTTACGGAATAAGGTAATTCACCAGGTAAAGGTTTTGTGGAAAAACCATATGGTTGAAGATGCAACATGAGAATCTGAGAATGCTATGAGGGATAAATACCCCCACTTATTTTGATAAGTGAATAAAAATTGTGAGGACGCAATTCCAAAAAAGGGGGAAGGATGTAACATCCCAAGCAAATAAAGAATAAGACATATTTCATACTTATTAATATTTGTGAATTAAATATTAATTTTACTTTAAAGGGGTTGCTATGTTCGATAGCGTACCCGATACGCAACAACATGTTTCTTTGAAATCTTACGTTGCACACTAATAATATAATATTATTATTTTAAATGGTAGTTAACTCCTAGCCATTGTATTGGCAGGAATGAAAAAAACTAACTACAATATGATTATACATGTTTGTTAAATGTATTTAAATTCATCCAATAAATTTTAGAGGCTTAAAATGTGAATGAATCTAATTTTAAGCACAATTTATATTAAAAGGCCGATTTATCGCCTTTTAATGGAGAACCCTTCTTAAATATAGTTTTGGTCATTTTAATACATTATATATGACTAAATAAAATCTTTCTTTATAATGGGGACATCAAAATTTACTTTGTGAAATTTTTTGGAATTTTTCCGATAAAGTTTATTTTTAATGAATAGTGAGAGATATTGTATTTTAATTCAAAAGTGACTTTTAATATAATTTATTTATATGGTTAGATTATCTTTTTAATTGGTTTTAAAGTGAAATTAAAATATATTTTTACCATTTAATCCAATGTTGTTCATTGGAATTAATTTCACTTTGAAATTGGACATAAACAAGTATCAATCTTTTGATAGTTATTGATTCTTAAAAACACGCTATTTGTTTTGATAACAGGAATTAATTTTAAAATTACTTAATTACACTTCTATGTTTTGAATTTGAAAAAATAGACATCATTTTTGAATTCGGAATATCAAATATATCTTAGGCTGAATTTTTGGTATTTTTCTAAAAAACGTCAATTTTTGATAAGTAGTGAAACCACTTAGTGGTAGTTAAAAAAACTGACTTTTTCATTTAAATGATATTTTACCACTTCTGTGTATTGAATTTCAAAAATCCAACATACATGGTTGTTATCAAGAAGTAAAATTTGGTTCATTAAGATGAAAATAAATTTTGGTGAATAGTAACTTTTGACTTTTATTTATCGCGGTTAAAGGTAAATAGGGTAATTCATGGTTAAAAGAATATTTTAATAATTCAAAATTACTTTAAAACTTGTTCTAACCTTATTGGATGAGTAGTGGACGACCATGGGAATCCTTGGGTCGATTTTGGGACCCCATGGAGCCACTTATGAAAGATAATGACACTTTAGATTAATTAATTTAACGTAAAGACAAAATTGACATTAACAAAAATCTTTTAGTAATTAATTTTTATACGGTGATATATAAGTCCTATTTTAAAATATAAATATTAATTGGAAATCTAAAAATATTTCCTACATCATGGTATTTTTTTAATAATTTTTATACAACAAATAAATTAAATTATTTATGAAATAATTATGATGCAGTATTTACCTCATTAATAAATGATTTAGAAAAATAAGATTATAATGATTACAATATTATCCAAAACATGTTCAATTATGATTGAATGATTTTATTTCGACCATGAGTCATCTTATATTCGACGATAATGATTTTTGGACCTTTAGAAACTGAATATCATTATATTATAAAATAATATTTTCACACTTTCCTAAAGAGCCCCTCCTCCCCCTTATAAAAGGAGACCATTTATATCCAATTCCACACACCTCTCAAGCCATTTGGCTCACCCAAAATCTGACCAATTAAGCTCTCTACATCCCTATCCTCTTCCTAGAAGCCTTACCTTAGGCAGAAGGCACTTCAAGAAGTCCTTTTAGTTCAATCCAAAGGGAGTTACCCAAATTAAAGGTAACAATTTCTCTTAATTTGTTTTCTTTTATTTTACTTCTCCAACCCCTAAACTCTTTTTATTTCTTTCTTTTTTAACAACACCAATATCCTCAATATACTAAGATATTGTTATGATAATTATTCTAACTACACTTATACACACCTCCATCTAATGGATGAAGAACATAATGTTTCTGTGGATGGAAAACTAAGGCCTCACGAAACGATGATTGTTCAATTACATCTTACCGCCTATCATGGTGTCCATTATGATGGAACTGTATTTATATATGATATATATTATGTTTATGATTTCTTTATTCTTCTGTAATCCCCTTTTATAGCACGCCTTTATGGTTTCCATAATGGGTAAATACGATAATCTCATTTGAGGAAGTGCGGACTACCGCCCCCTCAAAGTGATGTGATTCGTTAAGGCCTTATGTGGGATGTATAAAGAATAGAGTTAATGATATTATATATGATATTATACTAGAATTATAATATAACTATGTATCATTATGTTTTAATTCCATTAAAATAATAAATAGAAATGAAAGTAGCGTTCATGCGTACGTACGGTTTACCGTCTCCGTGAACAGTGCATTTCATTTCTTACCTCTAAATGTTATGTACTATTATAAATACATGTATATGCTGGATATATATGATATATATGATACCCAAATCATGAATATCATTCTAGATATAATGAACCTTTGACCACATGAACAACATGTAATTATAAGAATTCCATTTTTGACTCAAGTACCAAATATCGACAAAACGAGCATTATTAACTTAAATGATTTCATAATGTTTATAACATGGTAATAAGTGATATAGAAGGAATAATAAACTTGAAAAAGGTTCTTAATCAATTATAAATTAAATTTAGTTTATTATTCAGGAGATTAAAGAACGATCGAGTCAAGTCGGACACGAGGTAAAGGACTTCGTCTCAATCTCCTTTCATTGAGGAATTTTTAGTTTTATACATGACTTTATTTTATATAGTGTATAAAACCCTTTTAATTTTAATTTTATTCAAAGGGAATATTTTTATACAAATCATTTTACTAAACAACAAAAAGGAATGTTTCTTTAACGTAAGTGGTGACAATGACCTTTCCGCCGCCATTAGTATTATTTTATCTTTGACTTCCTTAACAAGCCATAATGTTTTTAAAAAGGAAAAATAAATACCATATACAATTTTTACGTATTTTGGTATTGAAAATGATTTTGAGAATGGATTTATTATTTCAATATCTTAAAATGATATTTTGTTATTACAATTTGGAAGTGTTATCTTTTTGTTTATGCTTGTGTTATGTGTTATGATCATGTTATGGTTCTTGGGAATTATTTTACATAAGGGTGGTTCCGTGATAAACCCAGGGTGGGTGAGCCCTAGATAGATCTCCAATGAATTGGGTAACGTGATGGAGGTAAATGTGAATTTTTCTCCTAAGATATTTTAGGGAATATACTGTGATGGGTATTCCAAAGTAACTCCCTATGTAGCTGTGATAGCTACAATGTAAGTATGATATGGATGCCACAAGTTACCTTTATGATTTATGATTTCTATGTGTATTTCATAAATCTTATGATTTCACGAGGTAAGTAAAAGAGTTCATGTTTTGTATGTATTTATGAACAAATGTTTTCATTCTTTGTTTTATAACCCCTATTGAGCCTTTTATGCTCATCCCAAGTTTTGAAATGTTTTCACAGGACTTAAAGATGAATAGGGTCAAGGATGAGATCAAGGAAAAGTCATGCTGTCTAAAATAAGGAACTAGACATGACAATTTTTTTCAAGAGTTTTTATATTATGAAAAAAATGTAAACTTTGTAGAAGTGTCTACCTTGTAAACTTTTGAGATGTAATAGTTATGTCCTAATTCTCTAAAACTCTAAACCTGAAAAGATCCTCAAGGTGAATTATTTGTTTAATTCAATATTATGTAATGTTTTAAGGCCGGGTCTTTATATCCCATTCCAAATAGCAATGTTCAGAAGAAAAATCTCAGCTCTAAACCTCATCTGGAGCTACCTCTGAAGAAGGCCTAGAAGCATAGACCCTCAAACCGCAAATCGCAGGCCACACAGAGAAAACACCACCAAAACAGATTCACACACTCGCAAAGAAGATTCACAGTAGGAAAAAATCCCAGCATGAAGCAGCTTTGCAGTAAGAAGCAGGTTCACAACAGAAGCAGATTTATAGCAGTAGAAGATTCACAAAGTCAAAAAAAAAAACAAATATCAGAAGCCATCACCACCAAGGTGGCCTCTCGAGCACCAGAATCGACGCCGGAGGAAGGACCCTCCGCAAATTGGACAAATCCCTTCACCATCATCAATCCTACTTGTGGAGACCACAACAACCACTCAAAGCACACTATGAGAACGCGATCACAACACACAAACCAAAGAAGGCTAGAAGAGACCATAAGACCTTCACCACGCCGCCATAGAGATGACCAAGCCCACACACCCCATCGGCATTCACCAATGTCTTTGTGACCGAACACCGAACTTCCACACAAAGAGATCTCGAACTGATGACACCGATGAAAAATCACAGACCATCGATGCCGCAGAAGCATGGATCGAACCGTCTTTGATGCTGAAACTTGGATCTCAAACCCTCGTGCTATATCTCGGACCACCATTGCCGCATGAGCTGGATCTCAGCCCAACGATGCCATAGAAGTTGGATCACGGACCGATGACTTCACAAAAGCCATAAAACGTTGACGAAACTTGAAACACAAACCCTCACGCCGCCCCATAATCATGAGCCCTTGAGAAGAAATGTTGAGGAGGGGGACATAGACAACCCGAGAGAAGATGGTAGTGACGGGCGGAACCCTCTCATAGAAATATCCCTTATGGAAGGAAACAAAAGGAGTGACACCAGTTTCATAGAGATTCTTTATTTATTAAATGATATTCTTTCAGATAAAAATAAGCTTCCCTATCGAATGTACAATGCTAAACTAATGTTATGTTTAATGGGTATGAGCTACAAAAAAATACAATCCTATTATAACAACAATATATTATTTCAAAAAGAGCACGAATCTCTTTAGAAATGTCCCAAGTATGATGCATTTGATAAAAGAAAATAATAGTTTGTCAAAAGTTGTACGATATTTTCCAGTCATTACTAGATTTTGATGGCTGTTTGGAAGTTGGGAGATTGAAAATAAGTTGACATGGAACACAAATAGAATAATTTAGGATGGTGAACTTAATAACCTAGTAGATTATCCTTAATGGAAGATAATTAACAATGATTATCCAAAATTTATTAACGGTTCATGAAACTTTCACTTTGTGTTGTATACGAATATCATTAATCATCATGGTATACAAAGAAACAATCATAACACTTGGTTAGTTATGTTGTTAAATTATAATTTACCACTATGGTTATACATGAAGAACAAGTAAATTATGTTTTTGTTTCTTACCTCAAGACTGAAATAGATTATTAATGATATTGATATTTATTTGGCTCTACTTATTTAGGATTTAAAGTTTCTAGGGTATAAAAATGTTATAGTGTATGTTTCTCAAAAAAATGAAGATTTTTTGTTGAGAGCTATGTTATTTGGTACAAGAAATGACTTATATGATTATGATAATTTTTTAGGGTGTAACATCAAAGGGAGATTAGTATGTCTTATATGTGAAGAAGGTGCACACTCACTTAGGTTAAAACATATTCTGAATAATATGTACCTTGGGCATAAAAGGTTTTTACCTCAATGACATTGATATCGATCATGGACAAAAAAATTTGATGGGAACTCAGAAGATGGTTTGTCACCTTGTTTATTAATATAAGAAGAAATATATATAAATATAAAGGATGTATTCAATTTATTTAGTAAAAAATTATCTAAAAAAATCCAATGATTGGTTGGAAAAAGTGATCCATTTTTTTCAAACTACTTTACTAGAAGATTTTTTATTTCAGGAATTTTCTAGATGTGATGAATATAGATAAAAATGTATGTGACAATGTAATCAAAAAATTTATAAATACATGAGGGAAGATAAAATATGGATTTAAGTATAGATTACACATGATTGAAATGGTAATTAGGGAAGAGTTAACACCAATAAATGAGGGGAAATGAACTTTTCATCCTTCAATGGCTCACACACTTTCTAGGAGTGAGATATATATTTTAGTTCTTTAACTTTTTAAATATTGTAATAGTCTTAGAGGGGTATTCACAAAATATTAAGAATGTTGTATCGATGAATGAACTAAAGTTAACAGGTTTAAAAACAAATAACTATCATATTTTGATTCAATATTTTTTACCCATGGAAATAAGATGCATATTGCTAAAAAAATTCCACACACAATAACCGAGATATGTTTTTTTCAAATCAATATTCAAAAAATTTATTGATTTAGTGAAGTCTTTAACAATAGAAAAAACATTGTTGTTACTTTATGTAAATTAGTGATGTTATTACCAACATCAATCTTTGATATGATGTTTTATTTAGTAAGGGAGATCTGATTTTGTGGACTCATACATTTTAGATGGATTTACCCCATTGAAAGTTATATGAAGATATTGAATGGTATGTTAAAAATCAAAGTAGTTCAGATGGTTTTATTGTAGAGTGTTATATTCACTACTGGAAAACAAGGATATACCCACATTTTTAGAAAAAACCATGGGTATCGGTTACCCCATACCCATGGTTTTTGGTTTAGAACCTATTTCCACGGTTTTGGTAAACCATGGATATAGGTGGGAATTTCCAACCTATACCCACAGTTCTCCATAAACCATGGGTATAGGTCACACCTATACCCATGATTTTTCTAAAACTGTGGGTATAGGGTTTTGTTAAAGACCTATACCCAAAGTTCTCCAAAAAATTGTGGGTATAAGTCAAACCTATACCCATGGTTTTCCCAAAACTGTGGGTATAGGGTTTGTTTCAAAACCTATACCCACAGTTCTCCAAAAACCTTGGGTATAACTTTCTCGCATAAGTGCGAGGACAAAAATTTTCCACTGGAAAACCTATTTCCATAGTTTTCCACCTACAACCAAAATTTAGAAAAATATATATAAGTAAATATATATTTATATACTGAAAACCATATGTGGTGTAGTGGTTAGGAGCGTGGATGGAATAGAGGCAATCTAGGGTTCAAATCCGACTGTAGGAATTTTTTTAAATCCTATAGCCATAATTTCAGAATCGTGGGTATATGGTTATTGACATGGTGAACTATTTCCCATACACCTATTCCCACAATTCATAACCATGGGTATAGACTTTTCAAACTGTGTCTATAACTCAAAGCTATAAAGATAGCTTAAGCTCCCATGGTTCTTTGAACTGTGGGTATAACCTATACCCATGGTTTTATGGGCTATACCCACGGTTCCAAACCATGGGTATAGGGTAATTTTCTAGAAGCGATTATAGAAGAATCTGCTGAATTCTGTACTGAATACCTATTTTATGTGGATAACATTAGTCTTCGAAAATACTTCTACACTAGGAACATTGATGTTAAAGTAATTTTAGGAAAATATGTTGTGAAAATATCCCTTATATGTTGAAAACAAGATCAACTGTAAGTTCTGTATAATAGTGTAGAGGTTGTGCCACATGTTCAAACCCATAACATCATTCTTATGAATTTGAATCCAACAAGGGTTGATGGTTATATATCAAATGAAAATAACCAACAATTTTTTTCCTGAATGGCCCGAAGGCCTTCATTTTTATTGATTTTTATAACCCCCCTTTAAAGGGATGAGGGGGAACCCTTACAAGGCCCATAGGCTCATAGATTACAAGGCCCGTAGGCTTAGAAGATTACATGACCTGAAGGTCTTAGGGAATTCAACCAGACTATCTACAAGGAACCGCCCCTCCCCAGTATCTGAGTCATGATAGTAGATCTCCACCTTAGCATGGCTGTCTGGATAGGCTTCCTATGCAAGCACAGGCTGGTACCGATGGCATAGCCATACCCTCTCATTCTGACAATCCATTTAGTTCTGCTCTAGTGAGTGCAACTTTTCATGGGCTGAGCGTCTCAACACAACGGTTCGCCCGTGCGGCACCCCAACCCCCTCCAAGGCGGGAGGGGTTCAGCCGTCCATCTCTTCATATGTGAGGTTCACTGGTTTCGTCCTGCCATGGACTCATCAGGAGAGTAGCCCCAACTCCCAACCAGTGGTGTCAAAGTTGACACACACTATCATCCTCTTTGTCAGGGTGACTCCCATCTCTTTGATAGGGACTAACCAGATGAACCGCAGCGTTGATGTTCTTGCTGGTGTGGGACAGGACCCCCATGACCGGGTCGTGACATTCTCCCACCACCATTCCATGCATGCCCTCGTGCATGCAGGATCGTGGCCTTCTGTGTGTCCGCGACTGCTTCTAACTAACCGGCTACCAAGCATGGTCTCAGGGGATGCTTCTTCCTTGTCGTTGGCATCAATGGCCCACCCACTCTCTGGTTCGCAAACCACCGTGGTCCACCCTCTCTCTCAGGGTCGAAAACCAACTCCATGAGAACCACCCTTCACAGTGGCGTCTCTGCCTTAGACATCTCGCAAGCACGACCTTCTGTGTCGTGTCAACTCCACATGACACCCTGGGACTCCGCTCCCACCACCAAGGTCCGTCCGACAGCATTCCGGAACACTACGAGGCACATTCCCTCTGATACCACTTGTCACGGGCTGAGCGTCTCAGCACAACAGTTCGCCCGTGCGGCACCCCAGCCCCCTCCAAGGCGGGTGGGGTTCAGCCGTCCAACTCTTCATATGTGAGGTTCACTGGTTTCGTCCTGCCATGGACTCATCAGGAGAGTGGCCCAAACTCCCAACCAGTGGTGTCAAGGTTGACATGCACCATCATCCTCTTTGTCGGGGCGACTACCATCTCTTCTATAGGGACTAACCAGATGAACCGCAGCGTTGATGTTCTTGCTGGTGTGGGACAAGACCCCCATGACTAGGTCGTGACAACCTGCTCTAAATCCTCATCTGGGGATGCTCCTTTTTTGTAGTGTGTCTGGGGAAACTGTATGTGGACCAAAGGCCTTGAGGTGGCTCAAGGGCCATAAAGGTGGCCCAAAAGCCCTACTGACCCGAAGGCCTGGGTGGCTCGAAATTCTTAAGGACTCCAAGCCCAAACCGGTGGCCCAAGGTGAATAGTTCTAGCTGCTACAGTACCGAACAATACCTGCTATATAAACTACTATAGTGCCTACTATAATACCCACACAGTGAAAATTTTTTCCACAGTACCTGCATAGTGTACAGTTTTGCTACAGTACCCGCATAGTGTACAGTACTGCTATAGTGCTGCTATAGTACCTGCTATAGCACCTGATACAGTACTGCTACAGTACCCCCGAAAATATGCCTCTACCTGGTTTTGAACTTGGGTCTTGTGGATGCACTTAAGGATACCTCACCAACTGGGCTGAGGCTCATGTGCAAATAACCAACAATTTATTACATGGTTTTGTGAGTATATTTAAAAAGAGTTATCAAAAAATCCAAAATCCAACTATGGTAAATTGTTATGGTTAGCCAAAGGGACAAGTGTTTATCTATTATCTTACAATTTCTACACAATTAACAATCATACATTTTACATAATAGAACATGATAAACTTAGTACAATTTAAAATATTGGAGTCACTATTGTGGTTGAAGTGATGCATGTATCTAGTTTAAAAGATTGAAATCCAATTTATGTGAATATGTCTTACTTGGGAATCTTCAAAAAAATATGGGAGTTTGACTATACAATATTTCATGTACTAATTTTCCAATGAAAATGGGTTAATATTAGGATGGAAATAAAAGTTGATGAATTGGGATTTATAAAATAGAATTTTAGTAAGGTGGTATACAAAGATGATTCCTTCATAATGGCATCATAAGTATTGTATATTTTTTATACTCATATCCTGCAAATAAAAATTATTTCATTGTTCTTTTAGAAATGAAATCAAATATATAATCAAGTGTTAATTTATTGGAGGATAAAACTTTCCTTAGACTACTATGAGCATTTCACGACACACCTAGTGGAGATAATGTCATGTATATTAGAGGTTATCATAAATAGGGAATCTAGATAATTGATAAAGTAATAAAAAAATTAAACCATCAAAGACAAAAATTATAAAATACAAGTGTGATTTTCACTTGATTTTTTATATAATATTTTTTATTCGTATAATATATATAATCATACTGGTATCATATTTTCAATAACTAGATGGTAGTTTTTTTAAACCTAACCACCACAACAAGAAACTTGAGATCATTTTTGTATGAACAAAAATATATTTGTTCATTCAAAAACAAACTCAAGTTTCTTAGTGTGGTAGTTGGATTTAACAAAGACTACAAGAAAGTTATTTTTAATATGATACCAGCACAATTGGTTATGATATTTGGCTATAAATGTATATATGAGGTATGATAACAATTTTTTTTAATTATTAATGTATGAGACATATTGTAATTTTAACAGTTTGATATTTATTATAGATATTTATATAAAAATTATATAGTTATAAGAAAAATTGATAATCCTTTTGAGTTTTGTAAGTCCCCATCTTCATTCTTAAAAAGGAATTTATATATAGTTTTTTTATTTTAGTTTCTTGCATTGAATATGCGTGTTTTAAATATAAAAATAACATTTTAAATTGTCATGAAATTCTAGGAAAATTATATTTTATTCATTTGAAACCTATAGGAATGAAAAACATGTCATTTTGACACATGGTCTAGCCGGAATGACCTAAAGTGTATCTTTCCATTTTAAGTGTTGAATAAATTTAAAAAACACATCAAATACTCAAAATAATCAACCACACTCAGTTTTTCATCAAAATCTATGAAAATGATCATTTATTTATTTGTATCATATAGAAATTAGAATCATTCCATTCTTATGTATAGGGTAGATGGTGTGACTAAAATGCATTTTTTTCATTATAAAAATTATATTTTGATTCAAAATGTGTGTCACATAATCAAAAATGATAAAAATCAATTGTATTATCATCAAAATCCTGTAAAAAGATCATTCATTTATTTTTAACATATAAGAATTAACTAAACATCATTATGATGTATTGTCACTACAACAAAACCACTATTTAGCGGCGGTTCTAGGAACCGCCGCTAAACCTTTTGTAAAAAAGGTTTCGCGGTGGTTTATAATAAACCGCCGTGAAAAATTGTTTTTTTTAACAGCCCGACCCTTCACCTAGCCCGACCCTCCTCACCCAGATTCCCCCAGCCCCCCACTTCCCCCGAGACCCCAGCCCCCCGCGACCCCGGCGACCCCGCGACACCGGTGACCCCACGACCCCGGCGACCCCGTGACCTTGGCGACCCCAACCCCCCACGACCCTGGCGACCCCGTGACCCCTGCGACCCTGCTTCCCTGATGACCTATACGAAACCCTAAGGTTTTAAATTCTTATATAGCACGTTATGACTTAATAGGGTTTCAAATAACCAATTCTATCTTATGGTAAAACATAGGATATGTCAATCCTCTAATGATACCCTAGTCTCCAACACAAGATGCATTTTTGACATATTTTAATCATCATTGTGATGTTCTATTTCATTGGAATTTCTAATTACATAGTGATATAATACGAAGCATTTTTCATCATCAAAATAGTCTCAAGATGTAATGTCAACATATATAAATAACCCAGTTAAACATCACATTTTTTTTGTAAAACTATGTCAACCAACCAATGTAGTCTCAATCCCATTCTTGATATTAAAATTTTACCTTGATGTATCCTCATCAGCCACTATAAGAATAAATTACCAAGGAAATGCTATCACATCATTCAAGAATCTAAAATATTCCATGATTAATATTCAATGTAGGAGGTGTTTTAATTCATCATGGCCATAAATTAAGAAGGAAACCACATGAAATACATTATTGTACTGAGGGGAACACCAAATATTACCCATACCTATTGTCTAACAAAATTGAGTAAATAATAAATAAGGAGGCCACATAGAATTAATTTATAGGGAATGAATATTTGATATCATGGACATTTATTCCTTTGTTCTTTAGACTTATCTAGTAAGAAAGTGGGATAGAGTGTGTAAATATATTGGGATACCCATTGTGTAATAAGTTCCCCAGTAGGGGATTAACATAGAAAATAAGTTAACTATAATTTTTCATTTATGTTTATTATATATATTTTAAAATTTGTTATCATGATCTATTAACTCTATAATTATTGAGAAATAACTTATGGAATTGATCTCAGGGGAGGAAAGGGTCCCTACGGATGATGCTGTGGGGTTACTTGGCCAGATTCTAGGCCAGTTGGTAGCGGATCCCATTTCCCTTCCCATTTCATATGACAATTGGAGACATATGACTCTAAGCTGAAAAAATGAAGTGTTTGATTCTCAAATCAAGGTAAATTTATTACATTATGGTTTAATTGAATGTCATGTTACTAATATGTTTAAAATGAATTTCTGTATACAGATGTTCTTCCACTTTACCGTTGCTGATTTGATAGCACGGAAGTGGACGTTGAAAAATCTAGGTAAGAAGTGGAAAGATTTTAAATGGATATTGTGGTTTGATGTCAACAATGCTTCGTTGACCGCGTTGCAAATGTATGAGAAGCTACCCAGTGGGGTACCGAAAGAGCAGTGGAAAGTGTTTGTTGACATACATCAGGATCAGAAGCGGATGGTATTGAAATATATATATATTATTATATTATCCTAATTTTACATTTATACATGTATATGAAAAGGACATGACATTCAATACATCAGTATTAAATTTCATTTTATTTATTTCAGGATCTCTAAAGACATAATGCGTCAAACCGAGCGAAGCAAGTCATCCCGCACACTGCGGGCTCAAAAAGTTTTTCTAGAAGTCGAACGACATTGGTAATATTTTAATTAGTTTAAATATTTATAAGAAAATATTATCTATTTAATATACTGAATTGTTGATTTATCTTTGATTAATGCAATCACAAAGTTTAGGCCATGAAGCATCTAGAACTGAACTGTGGTTGGATGTTCACAAGAAATCAGATGGATGTTTTGTTAATGATCCTGCTAAAGAAGTTGGGGTATGAAGTCAATTTTTTATCATAATAACTTATTATCATCTTTTACTGTGTTAATATATATTGATATTTGATTTATAGGTCAAAATTAAAGAACTATGGGATGCCAATCCTGCGCATTCTTACTCTTTCTCCCAGGATGACCTGGTTACTAAAGTCCTTGGGAAGGAGCATCCTGGGAGAGTGTGTGGGATGGGTTTGGGACCCATGACATCTGAGGTTTTTAGCAGGCCACCAGGGGTAGCTACTGCATCTACTCCTGACTTTAGTCAGCCTATACCTGGAGATGCTAAGAAAGAGATTGTTTCTTTACGAAACACAGTTCACCAGTAGGGGGATCAGATATCTGCATTGCATAAAGAGTTTACTGAAATACATCAGCAGATGAGCAGATATTCCCCCGGTGGGAGTGCATCGATTGGTGGTATGCAGGTAAATCACAGAAAATAAAAATCATTTAGTTTTCTAACTTTCATTGGTTTTAAGTTTTAATATAAATATTTAACCGTATTTAATTTTAAATATAATGTTCTTACAGGTGACAACACAAAGTGGAAATGAAGGTGGAGAGGGTGACGATGCATCATCGGACCCTGAGTAGTTGTATTGTTGATGTGTTGAACAAAAATAGAAACATTTGGTTTGTATATGTAACATTTGTGGCACATAGTTTCCACCACACATTTTCATTTCCTAAAATTTCCTTGATTTCTCATGTTTCTTTTTATGCATTTTATTTATTTCTGATGTTTCTTTTTATGTCTTAATTTCTCGAGTGTGGTATACATCATTCCATTTTGGTCTGTGTTTGAATTGGTAGTTGAGATTTTGGATGACTAGGAGTTAAACCCATTGTTGATGTGTTGAACAAATTGGGTCATTTTATAGTGATCAAGGGGATAGTGTTGTGGACACTTTGGTGAGTCCCATTGTTGAAAATGTCTGATTTAAGCTTCAAAAGTATCTAAACATGCTCTAGATCTTCTAAAATGTCATGAGAATGTTTCTTAAGTCATTTGTGACATGTAAGGCCAAACACTAAATTAAATTTATTTGGGTAGCTTCCTAGGTTATAAAACTCCTAAATACACTACATATCTAAATAAGAAACTATAAATAATGGGAACCTAATGGGATAATTGTTTAATAGGTCAAGACTCATCCATAGGTATGACATGGTCTATGGAATGAGTGATTAATTAATTAACCATTTTGAGTGAGAACATTTTAATGAGGGTCATAAATTCATCAAACTAATTCCTAGGATTAATGATATGAAATTTATCTTCCATGGAATATTATAAATCAAGGGTGGTTCACTAAGATATAGGTGTGACTGAGGGGTGATAAATTATCATAAGTCCATGAATTTAGGCAAGAAAACTTTATAAATTAAAATATAATCTCGAAGATGGATGTCAACTTGACGCACAATTGGTATGTCTTATAAAAACATGAATTTTAAGAAATTAACTTCTACCAAATACTTAAATATTAGGATGTTTAACTCATATATTTATGTCTCTCGATTCAATAAAAAATATATGAAAATGGATAACCTGAAAAAGAACTAAAAATAGGGCATATAGTATTGCACAATGATAACACTTAGAGAAATGAAGAAAAAAAAGGCGGTAAAAGGAGAATAATCCAAACCCCTATCCTTCAGCTTCTTTAAATGGATGAATAAATGGAGGAGTATTGAGTTTTTTTCCCTAATAATAGAGGAAGAGGATTGGGGAACCTCCCACTACTATAATAGGGTGAAATAAACCCCTAAAATTGAGTGGAGGGGGTAAGAAGGGCTGGGTGGGGGTCCAATGACCAATTTAACCCCCTTAAAAAACCTAACTAGTGGCCATTCACTAGGAACTGGGTTTCCACCTACCTAGTGATCGGTTAACACAACCTTTTTAGATCCCACAACCCTAAACCAAGTAGTTATGTGATAATACCCCTCAAGGTGTTACCTGTGATTTCATCCCTCAAACTCTTAGAGACTAGAATTTTTTTCACAAAACACCACACAACTCTCTCCACCAAACCTTAGTTAAATAGGAAATTTATATGATAATGAATACTAAATTGATGTTATATCAATGAAATGGGAACACCCATTTCATATAATTCATAGGACCAATGACACTGTGCATTCTTGGTATTTTCTAGCCTACTCAAAAAATCAAACCCAAGGGTCACGTTATCCTACATAACCATTTAACATGGATGATGACTTCTTGAGTCATACACCTTTGAAATTAAAATCACACAACTAACTAAGCTAAATAAAATTAGATTGTCATGTCGGTACCACTAATCTTAAGCATTAAAGATGCTCATAACACCTAGAAGTTTTACTTATCTCATGATCGCCTACAACTTGGAGAATCATTCCACAACTAGAGTCCTAATCAATCCCAAAATACATAAAAAAACACATTATATGACCAAAAACTAAAAATATGCATCCAATTATGCTTAATATCTCCAAGGATGCTAGAAAAACTAGGTTAACCCCTCACATAACATGAGGAATCAACTCTGATTCTAGGTTTATTTCTAAAAGGTCACTATAATCTCCCACCTAACCTATATTCCAACATAAAAAGATGTCAACTAAGAATCACTGGAAATATCCACATTCCTATAAAAGCTATATCTCAATGTAACTCTAAAACTATTCCCACAATAGGATTTTTTATAACAATATATTTCTAATGTGTTATTTAATCTATTTCATTAGTTCAAATTTATTATAAGTATTAAGGATGGTTTCTAGGCCACAAAACCAAAAAAAATTCATTATATAAATGGGTTGGTACTAATATAACTACTAATTCATCAATTATCAATTTTTATAAGTAGAGTGGAATTGCTATGGATGATCTATCCTAAGAAAGTGAAGTTATAATATTTAGTGGAATCTAGTTTGGGATGTTACAATGTTGTATCAATGGAGTTTTATCTTCCTAGTATTTACTATTTAGGATATTGTATACATGAGTATGAGGAATGTGTTGGAACCTTTTATGGATATCTAACTGCTGTGTTAATAATACTTTCTCTAATAGGAAGTCTTATTTTCCAGGGTTTCAGATTTTTGTTCTATTTTTAAATATTAAAGTTGTATATTATTTCTCATTGAGAGAAAAACATGTTTTTTGGATGTTGTGATTTATTCTGGATATTTAGCTCTTGGTCATTGGTGGGAGGCCGGGGATGGTTTTTGACTCTTGGGAGGGGAATAAAGAGGACTCTCATGCATCATATTTGGCATGTAGGATTCAAATCATATATATTTTCTAGTGTGTGATTTTACTGAAAAAGGAGTCCTTTGAGCCTTCATAAATAGATAATTAACTTTCATGGAAGGTTATGTGGGTTTATGTTGAAACATTTTTTTTGAGGCTGATGACTTTGTCCTCCTACATAGGAGGTGTAGTGACCTGGTTGGTCGATATGATATGTGATTCCTTCTTATTGATCCCCATGTTGGGTGTTGTTTCTCATGTTGTTCTCAGTTGGTTTATATTTCTGGTTTTATTTGTTTTTCAGGGTAGTGGTGTAGCAGAAGAAAAGATTTTTTTTTATTCTGGGAAGCTTTTCGCAGCGGTTTTAACCGCCGCGAGATGTATATTGGCGGCGGTTTAAACCTCTGCTAAACGGTGAAAACCGCCGCTAAATAGGAGCATCGTGGCCGCCTCATTCCGTGGCGGTTCCCATGACTTTAGTGGTGGTTTTATGGCCGCTAGAATTTGAGTTTATTGGCGGCGGTTATAACCGCCACGAATAAAGTGATATCCAGGGCTCATAAAACCGCCGCTAAATTCAGAAAAACCGCCGCGAAATGAGGCAGCTACGACGCTTTCCTGAAACCGCCGCTAAACACAAATAACCGCCGCCAATAGATTGGCGATGCCCTATTAGGCTGTGGTTTCTGTAAACCGCCGCCAAACAATGTAGCAGCGGTTTAAACTGCCGCTAAACGCAAAAAAAACCACCGCTAAATGGCGATTCTGTTGTAGTGACTATCTCAAGTTTAGGTCCTTCTAAGAGAATATATACCTGAGATTCTTATGATCAGAGTAGACTGTAAAATGTTCACCCATCAAGTAATGTCGCCACATCTTCAAGGCGAAGACCACTACTGCTAACTCCTGGTCATGGGTAGCGTAGTTCTTCTCATGCTGTCTTAGCTGTCGAGAACCATATGTGATAACTTCTTGCTCCTGCATCATGAAACTTCTGAGCTCGGTCCCTGATATGTCACATTAGACTAAATACCCAACACCCTCCTCCGAAAACCACAAGATGGGGGCAATAGTCAGATTCTGCCTCAGCTTCTGAAAACTCCACTGGCATATCTCCGACCACATGAAGGTTTTCCCCTTCTTCGTCAACGCTGATAAAGGTGCTGCAACTCTGGAGAAATCTAGAAAAAACCTCTGGTAGTATTCGACCAAACCCAGGAAACTCCGTACCTCCATCACACTCCTGGGTGGCTCCCAAGAAAATACCCCCTCGATCTTTGTTGGATCCACCGCAACTCTAACCTCTGAGATGACATGTCCTAGAAAGTGAACCTCTCGGATCCAGAACTGGCACTTAGAGAGCTTACGATAAAGCCGATGCTCTTGGAGTGTGTCTAGAACTACCTGAAAATGATAGGCATGCTCCTCCTCAGTAGCCGAGTAGATCAGAATATCATCAATGAAGACCACCACAAAGCAATCAAGATATGGCTCAAAGATCCTTTTCATGAGTCCCATGAACACTGCTGGAGTGTTGGTCACACCAAATGGAATGACCAAAAACTCATAATGGCCATACTGACATCTGAAATCCATCTTCTGCACATCCTCATCTCGTACTCTGAGCTGGTGATAGCCTAACCTGAGATCTATCTTCGAGAACCACCGTGCTCCCTTTAGCTGATCAAAGAGGTCGTCAATCCTCAGAAGTGGGTACTTGTTCTTCACAGTCACCTAGTTCAGGCACCAATAGTCAACAAAAAGTCTCAAGCTCCCATCCGCCTTCTTGGCGAATAAAATCATGGCAGCGCAAGGAGAAACACTGGTCTGAATGAACCCCTTCCCTTATAAGTCCTCCAGCTGTACTCGCAGCTCACGAAGCTCCGCTGGAGCCATCCGATACTCTAGTGTAGATATCGGTTCCGTCCTAGGGTACAATTCAATATAAAAGTCCACCTCTCTATGAGGAGGTAGACTCGTAACATCATTAGGGAAGAAATCCGCGTACTGGTCCACCACTACAGGATAGCTCGAACTCTCCACATCAACCACTCCGAGGGTAATTCTAGCCAACTGATGAGTGATCGGCTGCACTCTCCCTTGGGTAAGTCCATCCTATACTACAAAGGCTCCATTCTCGCCGGTGAAGGTAAAACTAGTCCCATCCATGAGAACACACCGCACTTTGTGCCTAATACAGTCAATCTGAGCATGAATTGTAGATAACCAACCCATACCCAAGATGACATCGTAAGGCCTCGACGCTGCTACTAGTAAATCCCAGCCAAAGCTCTCACCTCCTAGAGTAAGCTCACACTACTGACAACAGTGTGTAATTGTCGAATCCTCTCTTGTAGGAGTCTCTAAATGTAAGGATCGAGCCAAAGGCTCCACCGGAATCTCCGATCTCTGAAGGAGGGTAGTGGCAATAAAATAATGACTGGAACCTATGTCTATAAGAACTGAAACTAATGTAGAGTAGACACATATCA
This sequence comes from Viscum album, assembly GCA_963277665.1. Taxonomy (NCBI): domain Eukaryota; kingdom Viridiplantae; phylum Streptophyta; class Magnoliopsida; order Santalales; family Viscaceae; genus Viscum; species Viscum album. The sequence goes on along the minus strand of OY728136.1, from coordinate 1,316,568,034 downwards.
TACCTCATATCATCTCTAGAGTGCAATGGTTATAGGCCTCAGCTGCCTAGAGCTAAGATTGCCCCTATCCACCTTCTCCTTATGGTCGGGGTGGACCACCTGGTGGTGGTGGCAGTAACATCACGATTCGTCACCCACCGCCAGCTGCACGACCATCTCCTTTTCCACATCCGCCTTCTCCCTATAGACCTCCTAAATCAAACCACTATCTCTTATTGGGTGGTCCTTAGACCATCTTCTAATCATCCGTATGGTAGGTCGAACAATCACAAGTCATGTGACCCTGCCCCCCGCATGTGTAACAATGCCTGCTTCTAGCATGACTGGATCTGTCTCCGGTGCCCCGCACAACCGACCCTAAATCTTGCAGTCATCCACCTATAGGTTTGGTCCTCTTGGACCTATGTGACATCTGTCTACTTCCATCTACAGAAGACTCTACTACGTGACACTCAGTGGTGGGTCGCACTGCTGGCGACTACTCAACAAGAAAAATCTCCACTAGGAGAGCTCTCTATAACACCCCCACCTGCGTCGGGATGTTGAGATAAATTATTGAAGCCTTGATCTCCCACCAGAGTCCCTGATTAAAGGTTCGAGCCCTGAAGAATGGGCCCCACACCATATCAGTGGAGTAGCGTGAGAGGTCGGTGAACCTCGCTGAGTACTGAGCCACAGTCATGCTGCCCTACAGTAGATGAAGAATCTCCTGAATGCGCACTACACGAAGGGTCGCTGGGACAAAATATACCTGAAATAGACTCTCAAAGTCTACCTAGAGAAGTGTCACCTCATCGTGAACCTTGAGCATCAAGCTCCACCATCTGCCTACTGCTGCCTGTAGAGAACTGGAAGCACAGATCACCATGAGATCAGCTGGTGTTCCTACTAGTCATAAGACTCTCATCACAACCTCCAACCATTCCTCAGCTGCTTGTGGGTCCATCTCTCTCCTAAAACTGGGTGGCCTCTGGTGTTGGAACTCATGCAACGCGCTCAAGCGGCGTGCACTCTCTACTGCTGGGGTTGGTGGCATCGGTGGCCCAATGGGTAATGGTACCACTGGGGCCTCTACTGGTTCCCCTACTGAAAGAGGGCCTTGCACTGAGGCCTTGTCGCTCGGTGGGCTATCATCGCGTACTATACCCGGAACCCTAGATGGCTGTCTGTGTGGAGGCATCCTAAAAAGAAACAGGTGCGCCACAGTCAATTAGTTATACCTGGTGAGCTGACTCAAAGAGTTCACAAATAAAAACTCTTCAAAAGACACAAGTAATCAGTGTTTTCTTGCACGGAATCAGAAATCAGAATTCATGGTCCAGGTGTATGGATACGTCGACCACCGCACTAACACTAGATTCCTTAAACTGAAAACCACACTCACTACACTTAACACTATTGCCATTAAAAAGATCAGAGCCTAATGTTATATGGTAGAACCCACTCCTCTGATACCAATTTGTCATGACCTATCCCCCGGGGCCCGTTCCGTGACTACCCCAAGCCCGCCTTCCATAGGCCAGAGGCTAGAGACTAGAACCGAGAGACGTATTCCCTAAAACAGGAAGGAATTTCCTTTATAACCTGTAAACTCACACAAACCAAGCACACAACAAGATACGAACACAATCAAATTGTATAGTAAAAAGAGTGTGTATAGTAAGAAAAGGGACCAGAATAAAATCCCAACTGGAAAGTACAAGGTAAAATGAAAAGTACAAGTAAAATAGAAAATAACTCTAGTGAACACCCGCCAAGGTTCCTACCTGAAGGGTAGGTATAACTCTCAAACAGTCATCTCTGCGGTACGCCTCGTCTAATTTCCACCTCTGTGATACCTCCAGTCCTAGTACCCTCATCCTCAGTCAGCACCGTCTATCGTCTGCACCAAACACAACAAGGTGTAGGCATAGCCCGTGTAGGGGTGAGTATAACGATACTCAGTAGGGACCCCAAGACCCTCAAGGTCTCAAAAAATCCACAAAGAATAAACCACAAAGCATGAAAACAACTGACAACCTTACTTAGGTATATACCCATACATATACCTAAGTTGTCGAGTAAACCCATATCAATCATGAGGAAAAACAAGGCCCGACTCAAAGCCCAAAGATCAACTGTCCCATGAAGGGAAGAATACCATGAAGGTAACACCACGAAGGTAGTACCACAAAGGTAACACCACACAGAATAATACCACAAAGGTATCACCATGAAGGTATGCACCACAAAGGTACACCACACAGATGGTTACCACAAAGGTAAAGGCTCAGCTCACACTAGATATAACTTAGGTATGGTAATAAAGATGATTAGATGTAACTACTGAATCATCTTACTCTGTTAAGAGGTAGACCCACGTAGGATCCTAAATCATCAGACCCACGTAGGATCATAGTAAATAAGACCCACGTAGGATCCTAGAGTAGTCCCACGTGGATTCCTAGAGTGGATCCATGTGGAACTCTCGAACACCGACCCACGTAGGATCCCAAATAACATACCCACATAGTATCACAAAGAATAGACCCACATAGGATCCCAAAGTACAGACACACATAGGATCCCTTTCTCATGTTACAGCCAGCTACAGGGTTCCCGCACTAAGCTCGCTTGATTCCGAGAGGGTCCGCTCCTCAAGACATAGGTCGAATACTCCAACTGCAATGAAGTCCCATGAAAGAGTATCCCAAAGGACCTCCATGTAAAAGGGGTCTCAACTCAATAGACGGTGCGTCAATTGGACACCCGGTCTGTAAGTTATTGACCATTTATTCCTGAGGGCCTGGTTGAATTCGTGCTCGATCCAACCTGGCCATACCCCAACTTTATCCAAAACTCAAGTGGAGTATACCAAAAGGACCATCTCTATACAAGGTTTCTGAAACTACAGATGGTTCATCAAACGGATGCCCGTAGCACAAGATATGGTTGAAAGAGTGAAAAGGGTCGAAGTTGGTCCAGTTCCGGTCCGACCCAGTTAGACCGACCTGGCCCGACCCAGCCTGGGACGACCCGAGTCCAGCCCTGGGTCTGACCCGGCCTGCTGGGTCTGGCCCGACCCACTGAGTCTAGACCACCGGCGTGGCCCGACCCGTGGAACGGCCCGCTGGGCGGCCCGCGGTACGGTGGCTCGCTCGACTCCTCGAATGGTCGAATGGACAGCCTCCTCCGCGCAGCGCGGTCGTGGGCCGCGCCACCACTGGTGTACGATAGCGAGTCGACCACCCCTCTATCTTCGCCATGGAATTGCGCCGCGACCCTTCTCTACCGGGCGGTGCGGACGCACGCCGCTGCCCCTTCGCGCGACCGTCCTCCGTCAGCCGCCGCCCTTGCTCCGCTGCGGCCGACGGGCCGTGGCCCTTCTTCAGTAGCCTAGCCGTGCCGCTGCCGTCATCACGACCAGCCAGTGTACCGGACACTGCTTCTGAGTCTCACCGGTGCCCATAGCCAGCACCGGTCGCCGTCCTCCTCTATCATGAAGAACGCATCAAAAACCACAAAGGTTGTGGAGTGGTCCTTGTTTGTTTGGCCCGCACCCTTCACATTAGAGTGATAGAAAGCAGATCATGGGGAGAGATTCAATCGTAAAAGAAATTAACAAAGATTAATCAAAACACACCCCTACCTCAAAGGTTTCGTTAGAGATCATCTGCGGTTGAAGACGGATTGTCATTTGTTGATCCCGAAGCAAGCCTCCTCCAACGACGCCGTTTATTTGAGGATCCTCCGTTCTTCGGTTCCTCCTTGCTGAGAACTGATCTTCCTCAAGAGGCACCTCCAAGAACACCCTTTTCCAATGATTCCCCCAAAACCCAAGAGGTGAAATTCCAACTTATTAAGTTAAGTCTATCAATTAAATAAAGTTGGCTCAATTAATTAATTGAACTTGAGACAATTAATTAATTGAGGTTGGCACAATTAATTAGGGGAATTCTAAGGGTCTTCCCCCGCATTAATGAAGGGTATGGGTGGTCCCCAACATTGAATTCAAATTGGGAGGATTAAAGCTCTTGTGGTCCCCACCTCCATAAATCAAAAGGAGGTTACAAGAAAAATAAAAATATTAAATATTTTTATTTTTCTATTCTTCCACGAAAAAGTGAAAAACTAACTTCCACCCTTGACCTACTGTGGTCGAGGTGAAGGTCTCCTTAAGCGAATACTAGAACTGTGAGTTCAATGGTGTCCTCAGATTTCAATTACGAGAACTGGTACAAAATTTACAAAAACCCACTCACATGTTTACTGAACGTACCCAAAAAAAAGTTCAGAAATTCATTACGAGCACACCGGGTCTCAGAATCACGCGCCGTCAATTTTCACGACTCGTAAAAATGAGAAAACTTACTTGTATTGTTATAATATTCTATAAAAATGACCATCAATTTATTTTTAACATTTATAAATTAATCACACATCATTTTGATGCATTGTGTATTCAGAATAACCTATAGTGTATTTTTCATTTTAAGTGGTAAATAAGTTCAAAACGCGTGTTACATACCCAAAAATGAGAAAACATGCTTAGATTATCCTAAAACTCTATGAAAATGATCAATTATTCATTTTTAATATGTAGTAATAAATATCGAATAATTCAGATATGTGTTGTGGATTGTATGACTGAAAGAACATGTTTTCAATATATAAATGATCTCAAATTGTCATGAAACTCTTTGAAAATATTTTTTTTATTAATTTTTAACCTATAAGAATGAATCAAATTTAATTATAATGTGCAATGTAGTTGGAATAATCCAAAGTGAGTTTTTCCATTTTAAGTGTTAAATATGTTCAAAAAAAATGCATCATATACTCAAAACAGATTTAGCATTCTTGGATTGTCATCAAACTCTGATCATCGATTCATTTATTACTTATAGGAATTATCCTCACATCATTCTAACTTGTGGGGTGGATGATATAACTGAAAGTGCATGTTTTCTATATAAAAATTACATTTTAGTTTAAAATACATATCACATACTCAAAAATTCACAAACCCACATATATTTTCATCAAACTCTATAATAATGTCCACTAATTTATTTGTGACATGCATGGAATAATTACACATCATTTTGACATGTGGAGTAGATATAATGGCTGAAAGTGATTATTATAAACATAAAAAATGATATTTTAGTTGAAAATGTTCATCACATACTCAAAACTAAGAAAAAAATTCTGGATTTTCATGAAACTCTAGGAAAATTATTTTCTATTCATTTGTGACATGTAGAAATAAATTGCACATCATTTTAACACATGGTATAGTTTTAATAAACTAAAGTGTATGATTTTCATTATAAGTGTTAAATAAGTTAAAAAAACACCATATACTCAAAAGTAAGAAAACATGCTTAAATGTTTTCCAAGATCTATGAAAATGATCATTGATTCATTTGTGACATGTAGGAATTAAACACACATCATTCTAATGTGTGGGGTGGACAATATTATCAAATATGTTTTTTTTTTCAAATTCACAATAGATTTAAATATATTAAGTGTTGTTAATAAAAAAAATTAGTTTATTATTACTTATATATATGTTTCTTATTTCAATTATAGGTACATTTTAAGGTTATATAAAAGTCATTATCTATTCATCGACACCCTCTACAGAATGTTTTTTTTGTATTTATAAATGTTATAACAATAAATTCATGTATGATTATGTGATGAAATAATTATATTTATATATTTTATGTATTCTATCAATTATGGTATTTTTATATTTTTTATAATTGTGATTTTTTTAATTAGGGTATGTTTTATATGTATTCAAGTATGTTTTGTTTTTGGGGCAGTTGTAGCACTAAAAGTTGTTATAGTGGGTCATTGGGGCTTTTCTCAGTGTTAGAAAAACCACTAAGAAAGGAACCCCTCTTGTTAGTACTATATTTCTTAGTGATTTTTAGTACTGAGCTAGGAATTTTTTATCACTAAAAAGGGGTTAATATATTATAGTTTTCATACACCATTCACATGGTAATGTCCTTGGATTATTTTTCATATTAAATGATTAAAATAGTATCTAGTTATAATGAGATCCTAAAGTTACCATGATAAAAATACTGAACATATGACCTATGTTTTAGATACATCATGCCGATGGGACACAAATTATGTCTCCCTATCAAGTGTTGGGGGCTCATAAGAATTGAGATATCTTATCATGAAGTTCTTACTTTGTGATCTCAAGTAGAGGAGATCACTATCATTGTCTTTCTAATTGAAACATCACATGTTTTATGTATCATTGGATGTTCCTATCTATAATCATGTGTATATATCTCTTAACTTGAGATCAATATTTGTGTTTATCATTTGATTATATACTTTGATACAAGATAAAAACCTTGACTGTTTATGTTTGTTGCAAGGTAGCTTGTGTTGAGTGAACTATTGGTGGTATGGAATTGATTGAATCATCAAGATAGAATGTATTTCTTGAGAAAGGAATAAGATATCATTGAACACTTGAATGGTATGGTAATGCTTTGACTAAATCCATGTCCATGATAGATGATGTAATTTATATCCAATACATTCAATAAAAGATAAATAAATCATTAAAGGATTATGATACAAAATATACATCATGATTTATATAATATCAAGCGATAAAAATATTATATTACAATCTGTGTTCATAGGAGGTTATTGTAATCCTTATGCCCGAATGACCCGAAGGCCTTCATTTTTAATGATTTTTGATAACCCCCCTTTCAAGGGATGAGGGGGAACCCTTACAAGGCCCGTATGCTCATAGATTACATGGACAATAGGCTTAAGAGATTAAATGACCCGGATGTCTTAGGGAATTCAACCAGACTATAACTACAAGGAACTGCCCCTCCCCAGCATCTACATTGTGATGGTAGCTCTCCACCTTTGCAAGACCATTTGGCTAGGCTTCCCGTGAAAGCACAGGCTAATCCCAATGGCATAGCCATACCCCCTCATTATTCCAATTCCATTTGATTCTACTCTGGTGAGTGCACTTGCTCTGAATCCTCCTCTTGGGGCTACTCCTTTTTTGTAGAGTCTGTCTAGGGAAACTGCACTGATCATGTGACCTGAAGGCCTTGAGGTGGCCCGAAGGCCTTAAAGCTGGCCCGAAAGCCTTACTGACCTGAAGGCCTGGGTGGACCGAAGGCCTTATCACTTTAGGGTCCATGATGCATTACTAGATACGACTCTTTTTCTATGCATATGATTCCTTGAAAATGATATATGGTCATATAGGGTTGCACAAAAAGTGTATCCAAAAGTCCCCCCAACTAAGATGAATTGAATTTTAGGATGAAGTGGGCCCCACATGCAGGGGCCTGGTGAATTTATGAGTGTGAATGATCAAATTTAAATTAATTAAATTGTGTTGTTTGAGTTTATAATAATAATAATTTAATTTATTTCTCAAGGTATTCACAAGTTAATTAAGTATAAAAGTGAATACAAGAAAAATATTATTTTTTCCAAATGAACATTGCATGTTTAATGTTATTTAAATAATTACAAGAGGAATGAGTTGAGTTAATGGATCTTGATTCATCACATGACATTTAATTGTGTCAAAAGTCATTGGTGAAATATTTGAGACATTTACAACATGTTTACTATGTCATTCGTCTCATTTTGTTATGATTTAAGAGGTATAACTTACCTAAGGGATTAAATGCAATTTTAAAGAGTTAAAACTAGATATTTAAGATTATTTTGTGCTATTAATAGGAACCAACACTATTTTCACAAATTAAATATATCTCCCAAGTTATAAATAGTTAAATTTAAGGAAGAACATGTTTGGATTGATTCCATTTCAAGAATCAATCACTTGTTCTTCACATGACAGAAGGGATGTGATTCACTTCTTCATTTTATTATAGCACATGGGAATTAAAAAATATTATCTATGAGATTTAGGTTCATGTATGTATGATCTAAAGGGTACTTTTTTATCCTTCAAGCTACAATAATTCAGATACAGGTGGAGTACATTGGGATCACGTCGTTTCACCAAGGTATCATCTGCCCTTTTTGTTTTTTGTTTTTCATACTTAAATTTAATTGTACATGATCCATGGATAAACCTAATCATAGTATGTTTTATTTTGTGTTATTATTCTAATCCATTCCAAAAATTTGAAAATATAGATAAATAACGCTTCCATCATGCTCAGGTTCTTTCACATTAGTGGCTCAATTGATTTCCACATGATTTTTTTAGTAGAAATAATAAATTTTTGATTAAAAAGGAAAAACAAATAAATTATTATTAAAAAACTTTCATATTGAGAAAAAATACTCTTTTTATCCTAGAATGGCGTGTTTACCCTAGGAAAATAATTTCATAATTTTTAGATTACGTTAGGTTGGTGTGCAGTGGTAGCAATGATTTTTTAGTGAATTATTAAAAATAAAAAATATTCAATAAATTAAATTTTGACCTAGATAATCCCAATTATAAGATCATTTTAGATAAAATTAAGGGGATTTAGGGATTATTTTTGATGGATACACCATGGAGGAAACCCACCTAAGGAAGTATTTTGGTCAAAAACATATGATCAACACGAAGAGTTATGAATCTTAAATTTCCATCACATCCCTTATATGATTTGAATTATATACTAAAATTTTATTATTAAATCATTTATTTATACCTTAAATATCAAGTATGTTATTACCCATATTGAAAAAAAAAATCCAATGGCTTAGGATTCATCAAAATTTGATGCATGGATTTCGAGGAAACCTAGAGAGATTTCTAGGGTCCTTTTGGAAAATCTATAATTTTTTTGGTTTGTTTAATAATGATACCTACCATATAGAATTGAAATGATCCTAATGATATATATCTAATTACTTTTGAATCACATTTATTGGAGCTATATATTAGGTGTAATCTTAGAGAGAATTTTCTTCCCTTCTTAAATTCTCTATAAATTTTAACGGACTTAGATTTTGAATTTCATGAAAAAAGGACTAGATATGGGAACAAGAGGCTAGAAATTAACAGTGTTTGAATTTTAGAAGAAATACAATTTAATAAACCTACATCATTAAGGGACTATATTTTTAGGTGAAATTTGAATTTTGAGACCCAGATGAAGGGGTGATTAAAACATTAAGATTCATATTGAAATCCTGAGAGTTGAGGCATCTCTAGGGGTTGTTTTATGGGTGTGTTTGAAGTTTTAGGAGGTGTCATGTGTGGTTAGGTGAGAATCATAGTAGAGTTAGGATGATCTTACTACTAAAATTATGCAGTAGGGGGTACTGAGTACTTGGTTGGGGTGGGTATACGATGATCCTTCCAAGGGGGACAATACCCCATTAGAACACCACTATCCAATCGATAGAGGTACACCATATACCTCGTACAAAATGACTGGGTACTAGATAGGCGAAACCCATATTTTTAAAAATAGGGGGCACAATTGTTATTTTATGTTCGGTCACCTCTAATTGTTAGAGGAGAAGGGGGATTGGGGGGGGGGGGCTAGTCATTCCTCCACCTATCTTCTTATACTCTTGATCCCCCATAAGGTAGTGGGGGTATTTTAGGGGTTTTACTCATTAATTTGAGGTATAATCCCCCTTACACTCCTTCATTATTCTTATTTTCATTATTGGTTGATGGTGTTTTCTCCCATAGTAGTGTCAGGTGTGCATCATGTATCCTTTACATATTAATGATCATGGTTTTAGTGTGGTGAGGTGGCATAATGAGTTTTCATGTATTATATCTCTTAGGTTTAAATTGTTTATGTTGGATTGAGATAGATGAAAATAATAGACTATAGGGGGGGGGGTGAATAATATCTAAAAATTTTTAAAACAAATAATCAATCAAAGTTTTATTATTGAATAATCAACAATGTAATGCATTGTTCAAGATTTAGTGAAACAGAAATTAAAATATGAACACAATATTTTTATAGTGGTTTAGATCAACAAGATCATAATCAACTCTTTAATATTCTCTAATCAGTGACTATATCACTACACACTAAGAAAAATCACTTTTCAAGGTGTAATAACCCATTTACAGACACTACCATTTACAATACCAGAGGTATAACCCTGACTTTTTATAGGGGTCACAACCTAGGATGACCTAAATTTTCTTCAAGAGTCACAACCCAAGAACCTTCCTTTTGGGTGATAGAATTACCAATACTGATTTAATTTTGATTGGAAAAAACATAAATCAATGCTAACAATTACAAATAGATTAAAGAAAAATAACATGAATAAAACCGGAAAACAATGTAAACAAGTAGAGATTAGAAGATGTTGAAGATTATGTAAACCGATGATTGTTGATCACTTCAGTAGTAATTAATGGAACAATTGAATTTGCTTCATGATCATAGTAATAAAATAATAGTCACATAATAACTTAGTTGTATTTCAAGAAAATTGTAAATTGTTAAGTATTCAAAAAATCATCAAGTTATTTTCACTACATGCCTTGGTCTCTATTTATCAACTAATAACCAATGATCATCTTTATTTCTATTTGTGAAAGTGTTTCCTAAACTCGTCATCACCATTCAATGGTTAAAAATATTAAAAATTTGTAAATACATCATTACCTGTTAATATTTTTCATGTATTCTATAATAATATTGACTCACTTTAATTTCTATTTTAAAATCATTAAAACAGCTTCTAATACAATCATTAGAATGGATGAGAATTATTCAAATAAATAAAATGATAAAAATCACTCTCATAAACTTGTAGTAAATTAATAATTCAAAAATTATAAAAACAAAGTATAAAAGAAATAATATAAAAATTACGATTTCTATGATATTTTTCTATTAAATACTTTACAACATAATTTCTATAATATATAATTATTTTAAAAAGTAATAGAATAATTAAAACATATTAAATAAACTTGCAGTTAATTAAAATATCAAAAAATCAGTAAAACAGATCATGCTAGAAAATATATTTTTTCACAAAATATGGAAAAGTAATGAACTAATTGTGTGAGGCATATGCCTTAAGGTCAATTAAAATACCATGTCATCAAAACATATGGTTGATATACCGAATGTGTGAAAAAATTCATTGTGTGGTCACTTGGAATTTACCTCATACAACCACTTGTAAAATAACTCATATGATCACTTTGAAATGTACTCAGGATCACTTTAAAAATAATACTCACAGTTGTAAAAATAATACTCACTATCACTTGTAAAAATAATACTCAAGATAACAAAAAAATCCTTTGTGGTATTTTAAAATATCAATATAGTATCTTGAATTTTAAACTTCGTGATCACTTAACTCATGGTAGTTTGTAGGAAAATTTATGATAACTTCAAATATCAAAATCATGGTAAATCCAAGTGTATTTTTGGTAACTTAAGGCACTCATGGCCACTTTAAAATTGAAACTCATGGAAACTTCAAATTATGGTTCATGGTAACTTGAATACCCACAATCACTCAGAAAATGAAGTCACTGTAACTTCAGTAAAACCATCAAGGTAACTCCTTTTCATGGTAGGTTGGTATAATGAGAGATTCCTCTACCATACTTATGTCAAAGATGAGTCAGTGAATTAGAGGAAGTGTTCAGTGTGTGCATGGAAGTGTTGCGCTGGGTGATGTGAGTTACAGGTGTGTGTCAAGTCAAGGTGGAGTCGCACTACCTTGGATGAGGTACTGTGCAGAGGTGCTTCCATGGTGAATAAAGAGGTAGATCCACTAAAGCTGGTAGTGGGTTCACTACCATAAATCCAGGTAAGGGATGCATCAACTTTTATCAACGCAAAGCAAAAAGCACTGATAAAGGTGTACCCTTCATCAACGCTTCTTTTAGCATCAATAAATGATAGATTTATGAGCGCTATTATTAGCACTGATAAAATATGTTAATAAAAAATATTATTAATATATATAAAATTATTATATTTATCTTCCAAAATATTGTTTATTAATATACATTAATTAAAAAATGCATGTTTATAATTAATATAAATATGATATATTATAATATTTTTTTTAATAATTCATATATATATATATATTAGGTGCTTGGGGGTACAATTACAATTAAACACACACACACACACACACACCACAAACACAGGTCAGAAAGGTAGGCCATAGCATCCCCAAGAGGATAACTCACCCATTAAGACTTATATATTCAATACATGACCTATAGTCCCAATTGGCATGAATCCCATTACATGGCCCATAGGCTGAGTGGGAATTAAATCCCATTAAATAGCCCATAGGCCCATAATTTTGACCCAAAGACCCACTAGTAAATAGCACTGCTACAGTACCCAGGCTGCTATAGTACTCACAACAGCGCTGCTGCTGCTACAATTCCTGTTATAGTGCTCACCACCGCTATAGTACCACTGTTTCTATAGTCCGTCATTTCTATAGTACTACTACAGTGCTACTACATTACCTGCACTCCATGGGTTTTGAACCCCCAACCTTGATGTAGTATTATGAGGTGCTTACCACCAAGCCAAACCTTAACTACTCAAATACATATATAATGTTTTATAAAAACTATTTATAAGTTTATAAATAAATAGATATATATTTAAATAATTATAAAATTATATATTTTTTAAAATGATAAATATATTTATTATATTTATAATTATATATTTATAAATATATATTAATACCTTTTAAATATATTTATTTATATTTATAAATATAAATAAATAAATATATATTTTCTAGATGTGATGAATATAGAGAAAAATGTATGTGACAGTGTAATCAACACATTTATAAATACATGAGGGAAGATAAAATAGGGATTTAAGTATAGATTACACATGATTGAAATGGTAATTAGGGAAGAGTTAACACCAATAAATGAGGGGAAATGAACTTTTCAACCTTCAATGGCTCACACACTTTCTAGGAGCGAGATATATATTTTAGTTCTTTAAATTTTTAAATATTGTAATAGTCTCAGAGGGGTATTCATCAAATATTAAGAATCTTGTATCGATGAATGAACTAAAGTTAACAGGTTTAAAAACAAATAACTATCATATTTTGATTCAATATTTTTTACCCATGGAAATAAGATGCATATTGCTAAAAAACATTCCACACACAATGACAGAGATATATTTTTTTTTCAAATTAATATTCAAAAAAATTATTGATTTAGTGAAGTCTTTAACAATAGAAAAAACATTACTGTTACTTTATGTAAATTAGTGATGTTATTCCCACCATCAATCTTTAATATGATGGTTTATTTAATAAGGGAGATCTGATTTTGTGGACCCATACATTTTAGATGGATGTACCCCATTGAAAGTTATATGAAGATATTGAATGGTATGTTAAAAATCAAAGTAGTTCAGATGGTTGAATTGTAGAGTGTTATATTCACTACTGGAAAACAAGGATATACCCACAATTTTAGAAAAAACCATGGGTATCGGTTACCCCATACCCATGGTTTTTGGTTTAGAACCTATTTCCATAGTTTTGGTAAACCATGGATATAGGTGGGAATTTCCAACATATACCCACAATTTTCTATAAACCATGGGTATAGGTCACACCTATACCCACGATTTTTCTAAAACCGTGGGTATAGGGTTTGGTTAAAGACCTATACCCAAAGTTCTCTAAAACATTGTGGGTATAAGTCAAACCTATACCCATGGTTTTCCCAAAACTGTGGGTATGGGGTTTGTTTCAAAACCTATACTGACAGTTCTCCAAAAACTGTGGGTATAGCTTTCCTGTATAAGTGAGGGGACAAAAATTTTCCACGGGAAAACCTATTTCCATAGTTTTCCACCTACAACCACAATTTATGTAATGACCCGAATCCAGAGCCACTCAACTGGAACCCCATACCCGGTTCACCACATGACCTCAAGTGTGTTTCCCCAAATGCCAGAGGCTGCCGACTAGTAGTGAGAGCCTTGATGAGTCAGTGGGGAAACTATGCCCTCATTTGGTAAAGTATGCAGCAGAAGGAAATAATAAACAATAGCGGAAGCAGTTAACAGTACACGACAACTGAAACTAAACAGCAGAAGTAATGTATAATATAGTAATGATGCGACATGGCACATGTTTCTATGGAAAGAAGTAAACAAAACAACGTGCTGAAATATAACTGAAACCCAAGTATCAAAAGTAAACAGTAAACTCCAGTAGTATCGCATGCCTAAGTTCGGTCCCATGCTCTCCAGCTCTAACCAGAAATCAAGCACCTGAGGTAGAAGGGACACAATCCCTATCCACACCTGCAACCATATAACCTATTTGGGCCAAAAGCAGGACCCAAACAGGGTGTGAGACTAATCCCAGCAGGCAATCACCAAAATATTTGTTCCCTACTGTCAGTGAGAAATATAGCAAGATTAATGGAAATAAATGCAGTAGAGAAACAGGGGTACACTAAAGTAAACAATCCTACAATTCTCCATTAATATTTATTTATTAATTTAATTCTTTCATTTAATCATCAACCAATGAATCTAGCAAAAAGCTCTATAGTCTAAATGCATAATAAGTAACACAACAGGTATCTCAGAAGACTACCTAAACCAAAAGCAATACAAACCCAATCTTGTTATTTGGCTCAGTGGACTCGTCACAACCAACCAAAAAAATTTATTACACTGACCCTCTGGGTGGCTCATGTGGGCGGGCCCTTATGGTCAAGCATTCGAACAAGGAAAAGACACTCTGAGGAAGCACTCAACGTCAATTCCCCCTATGGTCTTGCAGCGATACTACAGACTCTCTAAGGAAGAAATTACGTCTAATTCCCCCTTTAGTATCGATTTTATAATTATCAAAACTTCTGAGAGAGCACAAAGTCAATCCCCCTTATGGTCTCGTAATAGTAATAATTAAACAGGCCCTCTGAGGAAGTACTCAACGTCAAATCCCCCTATGGTCTAACTACACCAGGTTCCCGCAACCCTGAGTAAAATAAATTGTACGTAAATGATTCGTAGCATCCCTAAGTATATTCAGAAACTACTTGGCTAATAGCTAAAATGGAACAAAAGAATTTAAACAGCAGACAACACATGCAATCATTCATACCAAGGCAAGAAATCAATGTAACAAGGTTTGCCTCATAGGAAACCTAATCCAAATAGTGATAAATAGCCAAAATGAAGGAAAAACCCATGGGGTGATCCTTGAACATGCTAAAAATCAAACATTATTCATCTAATAGCCTCAAGAACACAAGAAATCTAAGGAAAATAAATAAAACAGGTTCAAAACCATAACCCGAGATACTCGATACATGGATATCCAACACTTTTGCACAAAAACTCAAGGACATTCAACGTAGGGAATCAAAAAACCCACCTCGATCCTCTTAGATTATTATACTTGAACCTAATCCTGTGAATTGTCCTAGAATGGAGTAGATCTACAAAAACATCTAAAACGTTCAACCTCAGATAACTCACATGAGAGGAATAAATAGGAAACGAGTCCAAGGAAGAACCAATAAGTCATCGCTGCAATTCTATTGCAACCAACGGTGTTCGATTCGGAGAATCGGTGATGGATCAGTGGCTCGGAGAAGATTCGGCCTCCTCGGACGCCCTGTACAGAATTAGGCAGAGAAGAAGACCAAAACAGAGTTAAGACGCGACCCTAGTCCGATTAATGAAATAAAAAGAAAAGTACACGGCGTGTACTTTTAGAGTACATGGGTGTAATTTGGTTTTCCGTACTCTGATTTAAGAGGCCTCCACATCACCCCACATGGCCGTGTGTGTGGCCCGGACATGGCCAGCACACGGCCTCATGCAGCATCGAAGTACAGGGCGTGTACTTATAAAGTACATGGCGTGTACTCTGAAAATTTCCAGATTTTTCCCTTTTTCTCAAAAATGACCAGAAAAGGAAAAACATACATGAAAAGAAGGTCCAGGTTCTTAAAAACTTCCCCCATTAAAGAAATTCATCCCTGAATTTCCTAACGAGGCGTAGAAGAAGAACCCTCGAAAAACTACAGCCACTATGATTGCATGTCGGCCTCCCTTTCCCAAGTCTCGTACTATACACAGCCGTGCTACCATAGCACCCATACCAGAGGGACAGACCGACCACGAAGTACCTTTTCACTACGATCAAGAATCCTGATAGGATGCTCCTCGAATGATGCACCCTGCTTTAGCTCAACCTCATCGGGTTGAAAAACCTGAGATGAGTCTAAGAAATACCACCAAAGCTGAGAAACATGGAAGAAGTCGTGCATAGGCTGATACCTCTGACGTAACTGCAACATGTAAGCAACCAGCCCTACTCTCTCTAGAACATCAAATGGCCCGACGTATCTCAGTGAAATCTTTCCCTGTCTCCTAATCCTCTTATGTCCCAACCTCGGGGTAACACGCAAGAAAACTTGATCTCTGACCTTGAACTCTAAAGGTCGTCTCTGCTAATCAACATAAGATTTCTGCCGAGACTGTGTAGTATCCATCCTCTTCCAAATCAACTCCACCTACTCTGTGGTCTCCTAAACAAGATGAGGTCCCAGCACAGCTGCCACTCCCGCCTCCAGCCAACACAAGGGTGGCTGGCACAGCCTACCGTACAAAGCCTTGTAAGGTGCTATCTGAATAGTTTCTTGAAAACTATTATTATAGGAAAACTCCACTAGAGGTATATATTTCTCCCATGAACCTCCAAAATCAAGGACTCATGATCGTATCATGTCCTCTAGCACCTGAATCATGCACTCCGACTGGCCATCTGTTTGGGGATGGTAAGCTATACTTAGAAGTACCTGTGTACCCAAATCCCTCTATAGCCCCTTACAGATGCAAAGTAAAGCGGGCGTCCCTATCAGAAACGATAGAACTCAGAACCCCATGCAAGCATACAATCTACCGGATGTACAACCTCCCAAGATCATCCACACTGAAGGTCTCCTTGATTGGTAAGAAATGTGTAACCTCCGTGAGCCTGTCCACTACAACCCAAACTGCATAATTCCCTTGAGGCGATCTCAGTAACCTTGTGACGAAGTCCATCGCGACATCATTCCATTTCCACTCAGAAATGAGCAACTGCTGTAGAAGCCCTGCTGGTCGCTGATGCTCTACCTTCACCTGATGATAGGTGGAACACCGCATAACAAAACCAGCCACATCCTTCTTCATACCTGGCCACCAATACTGACGATGTAAGTCTCAATACATCTTTGTGACGCCAGGATGAACTGCCCAAGATGAAGCATGAAGCTCCCGCATCAGATCCTCAGGTATGTCTACTGAAACCCATACGTGACCATGAAAACGTAACACCTCATCATCGCCCACTGTCCACCCCGGAGTAGGGTCTCCATCTGACACACCCTCCCGTAGGACTAGGCCTTCTGGGTCTGATAGCTGCCTCATTCAAACTCGATCCAGAAGAGTGGAGGTAACGACTATAGAAGAAAGAACCGTCTGTCCCTGTCTGTCTTGCACCTCTAAATGCATCTCAGAGAATAGATTCATAATCTTCCACTCACTAATAGCCTCCTGAACTGCTTGTAACTGAGTTCTCCTGCTTAGTGTGTTTGCCACAACATTGCCTTTCCCAGGCATATAAGCAATATCAAAGTCGAAAGACTGTAGGTACTCGACCCACCTCCGCTGTCTCAGATTTAAGTCACGTTGCGTGAAGATATACTTGAGGCTCTTGTGGTCAGTATATACCACGAAATGATCTCCCAGAAGATAGTGTCTCCAAAAACACAAAGCATGAACAACAGCAGCCAACTCCAGGTCATGCATAGGATAATTCTTCTCATGTGGCATCAACTTCTGAGATCCATATGCAACAACACGATCCTCCTGCATAAGCACTGCTCCAAGCCCTATGCCAGATGCATCACAGAAAACTATATAACTCTTTCCCAGCTCTAGCAGAACTAGAATCAGTGCTGAAGTCAATCTCCCCTTCAGATCCTGAAAGGCTGAATCGTAGGCTTCTGACCAAACATACTTCACACCTTTCCTAGTCAAGCCCTTCAACGGCATTGCCAAGCGTGAGAAGTCCTGTATAAACCACCTGTAGTAACCATCCAGTCCTAAAAAACTCCTTACCTCAAAGAAATTCTTCAGTTGCTCCCAGGTAACTACCGCTCTCACCTTCTTTGGGTCTACTGATACTCCTATCTCTGAGATGACATGACCCAGGAAGTGAATCTCATCCATCCAGAATTGGCACTTAGAGAGCTTAGAATATAAATGATGCTCTCTCAGTGTACTCAATACGATCTCAAGATGGGTAGCATGGTCATGTCGAGTTTGAGAGTACACCAAGATATCGTCTATAAAAACCGCCATGAAGGAATCCAAGTAAGGATGGAAAAATCTGTTCATCAGTGCCATGAAGACTGCTGGCGCGTTCGTGAGACCGAACGACATAACCAAATACTTGTACAGACCATACATGCTCCGGAAGGCTGTAAGAGGTATATCATATGGTATGACCCGAAATCGATAGTAGCCAGATCTCAAGTCGATCTTCGAGAACACTCTTTCTCCTTAAATCAGATCAAAAATATCATCAATCCTCGGTAAGAGATATCAGTTCTTAACTGTTAACTAGTTCAGATTCCGATAATCCACACAAAGACGTAAAGTACCATCCACCTTCTTCACAAATAAAATAGGCAAACCCAAATGGGAAGTACTGGGTTAGATAAAACCCTTTTCCTGCAACTCCTCTAACTGTTTCTTGAGCTCTTGCAACTCAAGAATAGCCATCCTATAAGGAGGTATGGATACCGGTGCTGCTCCTAGCACAAGCTCAATAGATAAGTCTACCACACGCTTCAGAGACAACCTTGAAAAGTCTTCTAGAAAGAAATCTGGAAAAAGATCAACCACTGGAGGATAATCCATCTGAGAAGTCCCCTGATCGTCTAGATATAAACTAGCAATCTGGGCTGTAACACCGCCCAACCCATGATGCTCTGATCCAGATCTTCTTTCCTGGACATCCCATTAACCCTTGTGAAGAAAGGATCTGCCCTCTGTTGACGTGAAACTCACCCTGCGGCGATAGAAATCGACAAGGGCCTGAAAAGGAACTAGCTAGTCCATTCCGAGAATGAAATCATAACCTGTCATATCTAGGACATAAAGATCCCAAAAGAAGTGACACCCACCAACCTCAAGGGGGCACTCCTTGCATTGACGCACACTAGCAGTTCTAAGTCCCAAGGGAGTGTCTAGTGTCATCATATCCTCAGAAGTAAATATAGTAAGTCTAAGGCTCTCCACAGTGTGCACAAAAATAAATCTATGAGAAGATACTATATAGAAAAGTGCAGAAGATAAAACTGAGGCTACTAAGATCGTACCTCGCACTGTGGAAGGTCCAGGATCCTGCTCCTGATGAATCTTCTCTACTGCAAACGTCTGGCCAGTACCACGGCCCTGTGTAGTAGCCTGAGATCCCTGAGCTGATACTCCTTGAGCCTGAACACCGCGTCCACGACCTCTACCCTAGCCTGAACATCCTGTAGAACTCCAACCCCCAGTCTGCTGCGGAACTGGTAAACCTACTCCTCTACGCAGAGTTGAAACTGATCCTCCTTCGCTAGCCGCTGGAAGAATAACCTTGCAAAACCACTGAAGATGACCCATCTTGCCGCAAGATCGGCACCCTACTGGGTACCTCGAGCACTATGGCTTCTTATTCCCATCCTTCCCACACTGGTAGCACACAACCTTGCTACCTAAAGGAACATATCACTTCCTTGAGTCACCTCGTGTAGACTCTCGGTGGAGCTTCCTGCTGTCAGTAGAAAGAGTATTGACTCTGGATGCTGAACCGCCCTAGCTCACTACTCTAGTATCTCTTAGATTCCTCTCCATGATCAACGCCTGTTTGACTATCAAAGAAATATAGGTCAACTGGAAGACATTCACCTGTGATCTGATCTCTGGTCTGAGGACCTCCTCAAACTTCCTCGCTAAATACAACTCATCATTCCCTAGAACAGGAGCGAAACGCTGTAACTCAGTAAAACGGGAGGAATACTCCATAAATGATAGAGTAACCTTCTGCATGTTCATGAACTCTCTGGATCTATCGGCCCTCAGCGTCGCCGGGTAGAAGTAGTCGTAGAACGTACGCTGAAACTCATCCCAAGAAACTATCTACTGACGACCTACCTGAGAAACTATGTCTCACCATCTCTTGGAGGAATCTCACAGCATGTAAGTCATGAGCTTCACCCTTCTGTCTGGGGGTGTATCGAGATGATCAAAGATAGAAACCATAGCTTTGAACCAGGATTCAACAGCCTGAGGTCCTCCATCCCCAGAGAACGTGGGAGGATGCTGCTCCTGGAAGACTCACTTAAGCTCTTCTATAGACTGGGTAGGTTGCTGAGCTCCCTAAAAGGTCTGTATGAACCTCATGAATCCCTCAGAAAATTGTGTGTCTGCACCCGTATTCGGAATAACTGTCTGTGCCATATCCGACGTACGATCATCGTCAAATCCCTAACATGAAATGGGAGGACGTCTTGGTGGCATGACTCTTCAAGGTCAAAAGTACACCTTTATTAATAACGAGCACAATTGCAAACTCAAAAGAGCGAAAATGGAACAGAAGAGGAAAACTTTTAAAACTGGAAAAAACATAGTTACACGGTGTGTAGTTCCCACACATGGCGTGTTCCATAAAGATTTTACTTGGGCATATACACTGGATAACCTGGCTGTGTAAAACCCAACTACACGATGTGTTCTTTTAATATACATGGCATGTATCGTTATTTTTCCTCCTACCCGATTAATCCTACACGACTAAGTCACACGGACTGTCCCAGCCAAAGACTACATGGCGTGTCTATCCACTACATGGCGTGTCCTTAAGGTTTTTCCCCTGTCTGTGTCGTTAGTCAGACAGACTAGTACATGGGCCACAACTACATGGCGTGTCAACAACGTACACGACGTGTTTTCCCTAAGATTTTCAAGACCATGTATTCAACTACACGGCTGGATCGCACATAAGAAGAGTACACAACGTGTACTTCAAAGTACATGGTGTGTAACCGTGAAAAGTAGTTCTTCCCAAATAGAAGAACACATGGCGTGTGTTCATAAGGCCACACACTGTGTTATCTAGGTTTCTAGGTAGTAGGCATACAAAAATCCCCAAAACCACTGAAAAACACTGAAAACCAGCACCTATGTGTCAAATTCCGATCTGTGGGGGCCCATACTCCTTGCGAATCAAATATTGACATCATAACAATGCATATAACAAGTAAACAATATGATAATCCCATAATCCACCAAATTCCGATCCTCGAGGGCCCATAACACCTCTAAGACCAAAGCTTGGCGTCCATGCTAAATAAGCTGTAAAATAAACAATAACCTATAAGCATAGCAGGTATCTCTATCACAACAACTATCACAACATCATGCATAATCTATCACGACATATATCACAACAACATGAAATTTCTAATGCACCCTAGATGGCATGGTAAAATGAATGACATGTGATTTTCTAACCAGTTCCTATATGATGCATGAGATGGCATACCCTCATCTCATTGGGTTGCAACAAAATAGAACCACAATTATATAAACTGTAACAACACAAAACAAGTGCATCACCCAAAGGTGAAATATAATCAACTGTAACACTTGCAAAAACTAAAAATTGCAATTACGAGGTAATACAGCTTTTCCCTTTACACGGGTTAATTACTCCCGGGCACAGTTAAGTACCAACTACCCATCTCTTCCTATCCCTATCTATTGTCTCCAAATAGTAAGGAAATAGAAAATAAATAAAACTCCTTTGATACCACTTTGTAATGACCCAAATCCGGATCCACTCAACTGGCACCCCATACCCGGTTCGCCACATGACCTCAAGCACGTTTCCACAAACGCCAGAGGATGCCGACTAGCAACGAGGGACTTGATGACTCAGTAGGGAAACTATGCCCTCATTTGGTAAACTATGCAGTGGAAGGAAATAATAAACAATAGCGTAAGCAGTAAACAACACACGACACATGAAACTAAACAGCAGAAGAAATTTATAATATAATAATGATGCAGTATGGCACATGTTTCTATGGAAAGCAGTAAAAAAAAACGTGCTAAAATAAAATTGAAACCCCAGTAGCAAAAGTAAACAGTAAACTCCAGCAGCATCACAAGCCTAAGCTCGGTCCCATGCTCTCCATCTCTAACTGGCAATCAAGCAACTGAGGTAGAAGGGCCATAATACCTATCCACACCTGCAACTATATAAACTGTTTGGGCCGAAAAGAAGGACCCAAACAGGGTGTGATACTAATCCTAGTAGGCAACCACTAAAAGATCTGTTCCCTACTATCAGTGAGCAATATAGCAAGAGTAATGGAAATAAATGCAGTAGAGAAAAAGGGGTACACTAAAGTAAACAATCCTACAATTCTCCATTCACATTTATTTATTAATTTAATCCAATCATTTAATCATCAACCAATGAATCTAGAAAAAATCACTATAGTCCAAAGGCATAGAAAGTAACACAACAGGTATCTCAGCAGACTACCTAAACCACAAGCAGTACAAACCCAAGCTTGTTCTTTGGCTCGGTGGACTCGTCACAACCAACCAACAAAATTTATTACACTGACCCTCTGGGTGGCTCACGTGGGCAGGCCCTTATGGTCAAGCATTCGAACAAGTCAAAGACACTCTGAGGAAGTACTCAACGTCAATTCCCCCTATGGTCTTGCAGTGATACTATAGACTCTCTGAGGAAGCACTTACATCTAATTCCCCCTTTAGTCTCGATTCGATAATTATCAGACCCTTTGAGAGAGCACAAATTCAATACCCCTTATGGTATCATAATGGTAATAATTAAACAGGCCCTCTGAGGAAGTACTCAACGTCAATTCCCCCCATGGTCTAACTACACCAGGTTCCTGCAGCCCTGAGTAAAAGCAATCGTACGTAAACGATTCGTAGCATCCCTAAGTATATTCGGCAACTACTTGACTAATAACTACAATGAAACAAAAGAATTTAAACAGAAAACAACACATGTAATCATTCATAACAAGGCAAGAAATCAATGTAATAAGGTTTGCCTCATAGGCAACCTAATACAAATGGCGATAAACAGCCAAAACGAAGGAAAACACCCATGAGGTGATCCTTGAACATGATAACAAGCGAAAATTATTCATCTAATAGCCTCAAGAACACAAGAAATATAAGGCAGATAAATAAAACAGGTTCAAAACCATAACCCGAGATACCTGATACATGGATATCCGACACTTTTACACAAAAACTCAAGGACATTCAACGTAGGGAATCAAACCACCTACCTCAATCCTCGTAGATTGTAATACTTGAACCTCGGACTGTGAATCGACCTAGAATGGATTAGATCTGCAAAAACTTCTAAAACATTCAACCTCAGATAACTCACACGAGAGGAATAAATAGGAAACGAGGCCAAGGAAGAAATAAGAACTCACCGCTGCGATTCTATTGCAATTGACGGTGTTTGATTTGAAGAATCAATGATGGATTGGTGGTTCAGAGAAGATTCAGCCTCCTCAGATTCCCTGTACAGAATTAAGCGGAGAAGAAGACAAAAATAGGGTTAAGACGCAACCCCGGTCCGATTAATGAAATACGAAGAAAAGTACATGACGTGTACTTTTAGAGTATACGGCGTGTACTTTGGTTTTCCGTACTTCGCTTTAAGCAGTCTCCACATCACCCCACACAGCCGTGTGTGTGGTCCGGACATGGCCAGAACACGGCCTCATGGGACATCGAAGTACACGGCATGTACTTATAAAGTACACGACGTGTACTCTGAAAATTTCCAGATTTTCCCCTATTTCTAAAAAATGAACAGAAAAGGAAAAACATACCTGAAAAGAAGGTCTGGGTTCTTACAATTTAGAAATATATATATAATTAAATATATATTTATATACCAAAAACCATATGTGGTGCAATGGTTAGGAGCATGGATGGAATAGAGGTGATCTAGGGTTCAAATATGACTACATTCATTTTTTTAAATCCTATAGCCACAATTTCAGAACTGTGGCTATATAGTTATTGACATGGTGGACTATTTCCCATACACCTATTCCCACAATTCATAACCATGGGTATAGACTTTTCAAACTGTGTCTATAACTTAAAGCTATAAAGATAGCTTAAGCTCCCATGGTTCTTTGAACTGTGGGTATAACCTATACCCACGGTTTTATGGGCTATATCCATGGTTCCAAACCATGGGTATAGGGTAATTTTCTAGTAGTGATTATAGAAGAATCTACTAAATTCTATACCGAATACCTATTTTATGTGGATAACATTAGTCTTTGGAAATCTTTCAACACTAGGAACATTGATGTTAAAGTAATTTTAGGAAAAGATGTTGTGACAATATCCCTTATATGTTGAAAACAAGATCAACTGTATGTTCTGTATAATAGTGCAGAGGTTGTTCCACATGTTCAAACCCATAACATCATTCTTATGAATTTGAATCCAACAAGGGTTGATGGTTAGATATCAAATGAAAATAACCAACAATTTATTACATGATTTTTTAACTATATTTAAAAAGTGTTATAAAAAAATCCAAAATCCAACTATGGTAAATTGTTATGGTTAGCCAAAGGGCCAAGTGTTTATCTATTATCTTACAATATCTACACAATTAACAATCATACATTCTACATAATAGAACACAATAAACTTAGTACAATTTAAAGTATTGGAGTCACTATTGTGGTTGAAGTGATGCATGTATCTAGTGTAAAATATTGAAATCCAATTTATGTGAATATGTATTACTTGGGAATCATCAAAAAAATATGAGAGTTTGACTATACAATATTTCATGTACCAATTTTCCAATAAAAATGGGTTAATATCAGGATGAAAATAAAAGTTGATGAATTGGGATTTATAAAATAGAATTTTAGTAAGGTGGGATACAATGATGATTCCTTCATAATGGCATCATAAGTATTGTATATTTTTTATACTCATGATCCTGCAAACAAAAATTATTCCATTTTTCTTTTAGAAATGAAAGAAAATACATAATCAAGTGTTAATTTATTGGAGGATAAACCTTTCCTTAGACTATTACAAGCATTTCACAATCCACCTAGTGGAGATAATGTCCTGTATATTAGAGGTGATCATAAATAGGGAATCTATATAATTGATAAAGTAATAAAAAAATTAAACCATTAAAGAAAGAAATTATAAAATACAAGTGTGATTTTCAATTGATTTTTTATATAATATTTTTTATTCGTATAATATATATAATCATACTGGTATCATATTTTCAATAACTAGATGGTAGTTTTTTTAAATCCAACCACCACACCAAGAAACTTGAGATCATTTTTGTATGAACAAGAATATATTTTTTCATTCAAAAACAAACTCAAGTTTCTTGGTGTGGTAGTTTGATTTAACAAAGACTACAAGAAAGTTATTTTCAATATGATACCAACACAATTGGTTATGATAGTTGGCTATAAATGTATATATGAGGTATGATAACATTTTTTTTAATTATTAATGTATGAGATATATTGTAATTTTAATAGTTTGATATTTATTATAGATATTTATATAAAAATTATATAGTAATAATAAAAATTGATAATCCTTTTGAGTTTTGTAAGTCTCCATCTTCATTCTTAAAAAGGAATTTATCTATATATTTTTTTATTTTACTTTCTTGCATTGAATATGCATGTTTTAAATATAAAAATGACATTTTAAATTGTCATGAAATTCTAGGAAAATTATATTTTATTCATTTGAAACCTATAGGAATGAACAACATGTCATTTTTACACATGGTCTAGTCAAAATGACCTAAAGTGTATTTTTCTATTTTAAGTGTTGAATAAAATTAAAACACACATCAAATAATCAAAATAATCAACCACACTCAATTTTTCATGAAAATCTATGAAAATGATCATTTATTTATTTGTATCATATATAAATTAGACTCATGTGATTCTTATGTATAGGGTGGATGGTGTGACTAAAAGTGCATGTTTTCATTATAAAAATTCTATTTTGATAAATGCGTGTCACATAATCAAAAATGATAAAAATCAATTGTATTATCATCAAAATCTGGGAAAAAGATCATTCATTTATTTTTAACATATAAGAATTAACTAAACATCATTTTGATGTATTGTGTAGTCGAAATAACCTAAAGTTTTTTTTTTAATTTTTTTTTATTTTTAAAAAGGGAATCCCTAGGTGTGGCCTTTTCAAACCCTCTACACAAGGGAACCCCCATCCCCATGAAGAGATCACTCCAGATAGAGCCCTATCTAGGATGGATCTGCTTCCAACCAAGATGGAAGAGCATCTTGAAGGGTGACATCCCACATGGTGATGGTTTGACACAACAATCCATTATAATAGTTGGGTCACACCTCATTTTCACCCACCTGGCCAAGATCAGGTGACCCGACCAGCTGAGTGGATCTATTGAATAAGTTTAAAACATGAATTGGATACTCAAAACTAAGAAAACATGCTTAGATTATTATGAAAATATATTAAAATGATCATCGATTCATTTATGAGATGTAGTAATTAATTATATTTTATTTTAATGTGACATGTTTGGTTTGACTAAAAGTGATCATTTTCAATATAAAAATGATATTTTTGTTCAAAACACGTTTCAACTACTCAAAAACCAATAAAATGATATCATATCATCATAAAACTATAAGAAAATGATACTCTATTAATTTGTGATCTTTCGAAATAAATCACTTGTCATTTTGACACATGGTGTAGTCGGAATAACCTAAAGTGTATTTGTCCTTTTTAAGTGTTAAATAAGTTCAAAATGAATGAAACATACTCAAAACTAATAAAATACACTCAAATTATTGTTAAACTCTACGAAAACTACCATTGATTCCTTTGTGATATGTTGGAATCAAACACACATAATTTTTACATGTCGGGTGGTTGGTGTGATTAAAATGCAAGTTTTTTAATATAAAAATGATATTTTGGTTCAAAATGCACACCAAATACTCAAAACTGATCAAATGATTCTAAATTTCCATAAAACTCTAGGATTATGACCATCAACTCATTTTTTACCTATAGTAATTAATCACACATCATTATGATGTGTGGAGTAATCTAAATAAACTAAAGTTTATTTTTCATTTTAGTTGTTAAAAAAATTCAAAATTCACATTGCATACTTAACAATTGATGAAACATGCTTGGATTATCATTAAATTATATGACAATATTCATCGATTAATTTGTGTCATGTGGGGATTAACCACATGTAATTTTGATTCATGGGGTGGATAATGTGACTGAAAGAATGCTTTTTCAAGATAAAAAATGATATTTTGGTTCAAAATGCATGTTGTTACTCAAAAATGAGAAAACTTTCTTGGATTGTTATCAAATTATAGAAAAATGATCATTGATTTATTTTTAACATTTATAAATTAATCACACATTGTTTTGATGCATTGTGTATTCAGAATAACCTATAGTGTATTTTTAATTTTAAGTGGTAAATAAGTTCAAAACGCGTGTTACATACCCAAAAATGGGAAAACATTCTTATATTATCCTAAAACTCTATGAAAATGATTAATTATTCATTTTTAATATGTAGTAATAAATATCACATCATTCAGACGTGTGTTGTGTATTGTATGACTTAAATCACATGTTTTCAATATATAAATGATCTCAAATTTTCATGAAACTCTTTGAAAATAATTTTTTTATTAATTTGTAACCTATAAGAATGAATAAAATTTAATTATAATGTGCAATCTAGTTGGAATAATACAAAGTGATTTTTTCCATTTTAAGTGTTAAATATGTTCAAAAACACACGTCACATACTCAAAACAGATTAAGTATTCTTGGATTGTCATCAAACTCTGATCATCGATTCATTTATTACTTATAGGAATTTTCCTCACATCATTCTAACATGTGGGGTGGATGATATAACTGAAAGTGCATGTTTTCTATATAAAAATTAAATTTTAGTTTAAACTACATATCACATACTCAAAACTTCACAAACCCACATAGATTTTTGTCAAACTCTATAATAATGACGACTGATTTATTTGTGAAATGCATGAAATAATTACACATCATTTTGACATGTGGTGTAAATATAATGACTGAAAGTGAATATTATAAACATAAAAAATGATATTTTAGCTGAAAATGTTCATCACATACTCAAAACTAAGAAAAAAATTCTAGATTTTCATGAAACTCTAGGAAAATTATTTTCTATTCATTTGTGACATGTAGGAATAAACTGCACATCATTCTAACACACAATATATTTGTAATAAATTAAAGTGTATGTTTTTCATTATAAGTGTTAAATAAGTTAAAAAACATCATATACTAAAAAATAAGAAAACATGCTTAAATTTTCAGCAAGATCTATGAAAATTATCATTGATTCATTTGTGACATGTAGGAATTAAACACACATCATTCTAATGTGTGGGGTTGACAATATGATCAAATATGTTTTTTTCCAAATTCACAATAGACTTAAATATATTAAGTGTTATTAATAAAAAATTTATTTTATTATTACTTATATATATGTTTCTTATTTCAATTACAAGTACATTTTAAGGTTATATAAAAGTCATTATCTATTCATAGACACCCTCAACAGAATGTTCTTTTTGTATTTATAAATGTTATAGCAATAAATTCATGTATAATTATGCGGTTAAATAATTATATTTATATATTTTATGTATTATACCAATTATGGTATTTTTATATTTTTTATAATGGTGATTTTTTTTAATTAGGGTATGTTTTATATGCATTCAAGTATGTTTTGTTTTTGGGGCAGTTGCAGCATTAAAAGT
This sequence comes from Viscum album, assembly GCA_963277665.1. Classification (NCBI taxonomy): domain Eukaryota; kingdom Viridiplantae; phylum Streptophyta; class Magnoliopsida; order Santalales; family Viscaceae; genus Viscum; species Viscum album. The sequence continues at coordinate 1,316,539,056 of OY728136.1, read as the reverse complement.
TGTTATAGTGGGTCATTGGGACTTTTCTCAATTTAAAAAAACCACTGAGAAAGGAATCCCCCTTGTTAGAACTAGATTTCTTAGTTCTTTTTAGTACTGAGCAAGGAATTTTTTATCACTAAAAAGGGGTTAATATATTATAGTTTTCATACACCATTCACATGGTAATGTCCTTGGATTATTTTTCATATTAAACGATTAAAATAGTATCTAGTTATAATGACAACCTAAAGTTACTATGATAAAAATATTGAACATATATCCTATGTTTTAGATACATCATACCGATGGGACACAATTTATGTCTGCCTATCAGGTGTTGGGGGATCATAATAATTGAGATATCTTATCATGAAGTTCATACTTTGTGATCTCAAGCAGAGGAGATCACTAGGATTTTATTTCTAATTGAAACATAACATTTTTTAGGTATCATTGGATGTTCCTATCTATAATCATGTGTATATATCTCTCAACTTGAGATCAATATTTGTGTTTATTATTTGATTATGTACTTTGATACAAGATAAAAACCTTGACTGTTTATGTTTCTTGCAAGGTAGCTTGTGTTGAGTGAACTATTGGTGGTATGGAATTGATTGAATCACCAAGATAGAATGTATTTCTTGATAAAGGAATAAGATATCATTGACCACTTGACTGGTATGGTAATGCTTTGACTAAATCCATGTCCATGATAGATGATTTAATTTATATACAATACAGTCAATAAAAGATAAATAAATCATTAAAGGATTATGATACAAAATATACTTCATGATTTATATAATATCAAGAGATAAAAATATTATATTACAATCTGTGTTCATAGGATTTTATTTAATCCTTATGCCTGAATGGATCGAAGGACTTCATTTTTATTGATTTTTGATAACCCCCTTTCAAGGGATAAGGGGGAACCCTTCCAAGGCCTGTATGATCATAGATCACATGGACCATAGGCTTAAGAGATTACATGACCCGGATGTCTTAGAGAATTCAACCTGACTATAACTACAAGGAACTGCCCCTCCCCAACATCTACATTGTGATGGTAGCTCTCCACCTTTGCATGACCATTTGGCTAGGATTCCCATGCAAGCACAGGCTAGTCCTGATGGCGTAGCCATACCCTCTCATTATTCCAATTCCATTTAGTTCTGCTCTGGTGAGTGCACTTGATTTGAATCCTCCTCTTGGGGATACTCCTTTTTTGTAGAGTCTATCTGGGGAAACTGCACTTATCATGTGACCCGAAGGCCTTGAGGTGGCCCAAAGGCCTTAAAGGTGGCCTGAAAGCCTTACTGACCTGAAGTCCTGGGTGGCCCGAAGGCCTTATCACTTTAGGGTCCATGATGCATTACTAGATACGACTCTTTTTCTATGCATATGATTCATTGAAAATGATATAAGGTCTTACAGGGTTGCACAAAAAGTGTATCCAAAAGTCCCCCCAACTAAGATAAATTGGATTTTAGGATAAAGTGGGCCCCACATATAGGGTCCTGCTGAATTTATGAGTGTGAATTATCAAAATAAAATTAATTAAATTGTGTTGTTTGAGTTTATAATAATAATAATTTAATTTATTTCTCAAGGTATTCACAAGTTAATTAAGTATAAAAGTGAATACAAGAAAAATATTATTTTTTCTAAATGAACATTGCATGTTTAATGTTCTTTAAATAATAACAAGAGAAATGAGTTGAGTTAATGGATCTTGATTCATCACATGACATTTAATTGTGTCAAAAGTCATTGGTGAAATATTTGAGACATTTACTACATGTTTACCAAGTCATTCGTCTCATTTTGTTATGATTTAAGAGGTATAACTTACTTAAGGGATTAAGTGCAATTTTATAGAGTTAAAGATAGATATTTAATCTTATTTTGTTCTATGAATAGGAAACAACACTATTTTCACAAATTAAATATATCTCCCAAGTTATAAATAGTGAAATTTAAGGAAGAACATGTTTGTATTGATTCCATTTCAAGAATAAATCACTTGTTCTTCACATGATAGAAGGGACGTGATTCACTTATTCCTTTTATGTTAGCACATGATAATTAAAAAAGATGATATATGAGCTTTAGGTGCATGTGTGTATGATCTAGAGGGTACTTTTTTATATCCTTCAAGCTACAATAATTCAGATACAGGTGGAGTACATTGGGATCACGTCGTTTCACTAAGGTATCATATGTCATTTTTGTTTTTTGTTTTTGATACTTAAATTTAAGTATACACGATCCACGGATAAACCTAGTCCTAGTATGTTTTATTTTGTGTTATTATTCTAATTCATGCCAAAAATTTGAAAATACTGATAAATAACACTTCCATCATGCTCAGGTTCTTTCACTTTAGTGGCTCAATTGATTTCCACATGAGTTTTTTAGTAGAAATAATAGATTTTTGATAAAAAAGGAAAAAATAAATTCTTATTAAAAAAATTTCATATTGAGAAAAAAATACTCTTTTGATCCTAAAATGGTGTGTTTACCCTAGGAAAATAATTTCATAATTTTTAGATTACATTAGGTTGGTGTGCAGTGGTAGCAATGATTTTTTAGTGAATTATTAAAAATAAAAAATATTCAATAAATTAAATTTTGACCTAGATACTCCCAATTATAAGCTCATTTTAGATAAAATGAGGTGGATTTATGGATTATTTTGGATGGATACATTATGGAGGCAACCCACCTAAGGAAGGATTTTGGTCGAAAACATATGATCAACAAGAAGAGGTATGGTTCTTAAATTTCTATCACATCCCTTATATGATTTTAATTATATAATAAAATTTTATTATTAAATCATTGATTTATACCTTAATTGTAAAGTATGTTATTACCCATATTGAAAAAAAATCCAATGGATTAAGATTCATCAAAATTTGATTCATGGATTTCTAGGAAACCTAGATAGATTTCTAGGGTCCTTTTGGAAAATATATAATTTTTTTTGTTTTGTTTAATCATGATACCTACCATATAGAATTGGAATGATCCCAATGATATAGATCTAATTAATTTTTAATCACCTTGATTGGAGCTATAGATTAGGTGTAATCTTAGAGAGAATTTTCTTCCTTTCTGAAATTCTCTATAAATTTTAACGGACTTAGATTTTGAATTTCAATAAAAAAGGACTATATATGGGAACAAGAGGCTAGAAATTAACTGTGTTTGAATTTTAGAAGAAATCCAATTTAATAAGCCTACATCATTAAGGGCCTATTTTTTAGGTGAAATTTGAATTTTGAGACCCATATCAAGGGGATATTAAAACATTAATATTCATATTGAAATCCTGGGAGATGAGGCATCTCTAGGGGTTGTTTTATGGGTGTGTTTGGAGTTTTAGGAGGTGTCATGTGTGGTTAGGTGAGCATCATAGTAGAGCTAGGATGATCTTACTATTAAAATTATGCAGTAGGGGGAATTGATTACTTGGTTGGGGTGGGTATCCGATGATCCTTCCAAGGGGGACAATACCCCATTAGAACACCACTATCCACTCGATATAGGTACACCATATACCTGGTAAAAAATGACTGGGTACTAGATAGGCGAAACCCATATTTTTAAAAATAGGGGGCACGATTGTAATTTTATGTTCATTCACCTCTAATTGTTAGAGGACAAGGGGATTGGGGGGGGGGGGTTAGTCATCCCTCTACCTATATTCTTATACTCTTGATCAACCATAAGGTAGTGGGGGTATTTTAGGGGTTTTACTCATTAATTTGAGGTATAATCCCCCTTACACTCCTTCATTATTCTTATTTTCATTAATTTTTGATGGTGTTTTCTCCCATATTAGTGTCAGGTGTGCATCATGGATCCTTTACATATTAATGATCATGGTTTTAGTGCGGTGAGGTGGTACAATGAGTTTTCAAGTATTATATCTCTTAGGTTTAAATTTTTTATGTTGGATTGAGATAGATGAAAATAATAGACTAGAGGGGGGGGGGTGAATAATCTCTTAAAAATATTAAAACAAATAATCAATCAATGTTTTATTATTGAATAATCAACAATGTAGTGCATTGTTCAAGATTTAGTGAAACAAAAATTAAAACATGAACACATTATTTTTATAGTGGTTTAGATCACCAAGATCATAATCCACACATCAATATTCTCTAATCAGTGATTATATCACTACACACTAATAAAAATCAATTTTCAAGGTGTAATAACCTATTTACAGACACTACCATTTACAATACCAGAGGTACAACCCTGATTTTTTATAGGGGTCACAACCTAGGTTGACCTAAATTTTCTTCAGGAGTCACAACCCAAGAACCTTCCTTTTGGGTGATAGAATTACCAATACTGATTTAATTTTGATTGAAAAAAAAATAAATCAATGCTAACAATTACAAATAGATTAAAGAAAAATAACATGAATAAAACCAGAAAACAATATAAACTAGTAGAGATCAGAAGATGTTAAAGATGATGTAACTCGATGATTTTTGATCACTTCATTAGTAATGAATGGAACAGTTGAAGTTGCTTCATGACCATAGTAATAAAATAATAGTCACATAATAACTTAGTTGTATTTCAAGAAAATTGTTAAGTATTAAAAAAATCATCAAGTTATTTTCACTGCATGCCTTGGTCTCTATTTATCAACTAATCACCAATGATCATCTTCATTTGTATTTGTGAAGGAGTTTCCTAAACTCATCACCACCATTCAATGGTTAAAAATATTAAAAATTGTTAAATACATCATTACCTGTTAATACTTTTCATGTATTCTATAATAATATTGACTCACTTTAATTTATATATTAAAATCATTAAAACAGCTTCTAATATAATCATTAGAATGGATGAGAATTATTAAAATAAATAAAATGATAAAAATCACTCTCATAAACTTGTAGTAAATTAATAATTCAAAAATTATAAAAACAAAGTATAAAATAACTAATATAAAAATTATGATTTCTATGATATTTTTCTATTCACTACTTTACAACATAATTTCTATATATATAATTATTTTACAAAGTAATAGAATAATTAAAACATATTAAATAAACTTTCAGTTAATTAAAATATCAAAAAATCACTAAAAAAGAGCATGCTAGAAAATATAAATTTTCACAAAATAAAGAAAAGTAATTAATTGATTGTGTGAGGCATAATCCGTGAGGTCAATTAACATACCATGTCATCAAAACACATGGTCAGTATACCGAACGTGTGAAAAAATTCATTGTGTAGTCACTTGGAATTTACCTCATACAACCAATTGTAAAATAACTCACGCGATCACTTTGAAACGTACTCAGGATCACTTTAAAAATAATACTCACAGTTGTAAAAATAATACTCACTATCACTTGTAAAAATAATACTCAGGATAACAAAAAAAACCTTTGTGGTATTTTAAAATATCTATATGGTAACTTGAATTTTAAACTTCACAATCACTTAACTCATGGTATGTTGTAGGAAAATTTATGATAACTACAAATATCAAAATCATGGTAAATCCAAGTGGATTTTTGGTAACTTAAAGCACTCACAACCACTTTAAAATTGAAACTCATGGTAACTTCAAATTATGGTTCATGGTTACTTGAATATCCAAAATCACTCAGAAAATGAACTCACTATAACTTCAGAAAAACCATCAAGGTAACTTCTTTTCATGGTAGGTTGGTATAATGAGAGATTCCACTACCATACTTATGTCAAAGATGAGTCAGTGAATTGGAGGCAGTGTTCAGTGTGTGCATGGAAGTGTTGCACTAGGTGATGTGAGTTACAGGTGTGTGTCGAGTCAAGGTGGAGCCACGCTACCTTGGATGATGTAATGTGCAGAGGTGCTACTATGGTGAATAAAGAGGTAGATCCCCTGAAGCTGGTAGTGCGTTCACTACTATAGATTCAGGTAAGGGATGCATCAACTTTTATCAACGCCAAGCAAAAAGCAATGATAAAGGTGTACCCTTTATCAGTGTTTTTTTTAGCATCGATAAAGGAGAGATTTATGAGTGCTATTATTAGCGCTGATAAAATATGTTAATAAAAAATATTATTAATATATATAAAATTATTATATTTATCTTCCAAAATAATGTTTATTAATATACATTAATTAAAAAATGCATGTTTATAATTAATATAAATATGATATATTATAATATATATTTTTTAATAATTCACACACACATATATATACTAGGTGCTTGGGGGTACAATTACAATTAAATACACACACACACACACCGCACACACAGGTCGGAAAGGTAGGCCATAACATCCCCAAGAGGATAACCCACCCATTAAGACTTATTAATTCAATACATGACCTATAGTCCCATTGGGAATGAATCCCATTACATGGTCCATTGGCTGAGTGGGCATGAAAGACCATTACATAGCCCGTAGGCCCATAATTTTGACCCAAATACCCACAAGCAAATAATGTTTCTACAGTACCCAGGCTGCTATAATACTCACTACAGCGCTGTTGCCATTACAGTTCCTGTTATAGTGCTCACCACCGCTATAGTACAACTATTTCTATAGTCCGTCGTTTCTATAGTATTACTACAATGCTGCTACATTACCTGCACTCCATGGGTTTTGAACCCCCAACCTCAATGTACTATTACGAGGTGCTTACCACCAAGCCAAACTCCAACTACTCAAATACATATATAATGTTTTATAAAAACTATTTATAAGTTTATAAATAAATAGATATATATTTAAATAATTATAAAATTATATTTTTTTTTAAAATGATAAATATATTTATTATATTTATAATTATATATTTATAAATATATATTAATACTTTTTAAATATATTTATTTATATTTATAAATATAAATCAATAAATATACATTTAAATAAATATATATCTCTAATGAATTTGGTATATATATATATATCATGAGATAATGATGATGTTCACGGACATGATTGTCGTTATTTATGTTTATATATTGATGCGTGAGTATAATTGACGATATACGATCATAAAGTTTATTTGGGGACGTAATTGTGAGTTATGTTCCAAATGTTACGATTACCTATATTATGATGACGTGCATGCATATATTATGTATTCATCATTATAAATATTCATTTATAAATTGACACCTATATGATTCATTCATGTTATACCCGTGAACTTATTATGTTCTCATAAATACTTATAAAATTACAATAAATATATTTAAATTAATAATATATTTATTATATTTATAATTATATTATATTAGGTGTTTGGGGGTACAATTATATTTAAACACACATACACCGCACACATACAACCTTGAAAGGTAGGTCATAGCCCCCCAAGGGATAACCCACCCAACCAGCTGCTTAATTACATTATATATTTTTGGCATGAAGGCCCTGTGGGCATGAATCCCATTACATGGCCAATAGGTCCACCATTGCATGGCCCGAAGGCCCTTCTTGCATCATGCCTGCATCATCACCTACACATCATGCCTGCATCACCACCCCCTTGATGGCCTGAAGGCCCAGTGGCACGAAAGCCCAAACAGGATGAATAATACTACTGCTACAGTACCCCCTGCTATAGTACCCCACACTGCTACAATGCTACAGTCACTACAGTGCCTGCAGAAATTTGCTCCCGCCTGGATTTGAACTTGGGTCTAATGCTGGATTACAGGGATCCTTTACCACTCGGGTAAGCCCCCAACTGCGTATTTATAATTATTATTATAACTTAATATATATATATATGTCAATAATTATAAATTATAATAAATACATTTATTATAATTTTATAAATAAAAAAATATATATATTAATATATATATATAATTATATATAAGTATTTATGAATATATGTATTTATAATTATAATTATAAATAAATAAATAAATATAAATAATTATAAATTTATAATAAATATATTTATAATATATATAATTTTACAAATATATATAATTATATAAATATAATTGTATAAATATATTTATAAATATATACAAATATTTATAAATATATACAAATATTTATAGTTATAATTTTTAATAATATATATATATGTAAATAATTATAAAATTATAATAAATATATTTATTATATATAATTATAAAATTATAATATAATAAATATATTTATTATGATTTTTTAATTATAAATAAATAAATATTTATTTAAATAATTATAAGATTATAATAAATATAAATTTATTTATAATTGTAACTACAAATAAATAAATAGTTATTTATAATTATTAAATCATAATAAATATATTTATTATATTTATAATTTTATAATTATATATAATTATATAATTATATATAATTATATAATTATATAAAAATATTTATAAATATATACAAATATTTATAAATATATTTATTAGATATATACTCAAAAGGTTCAGGAGTCAGGCGAGCCTGCTCTTAAAACATTTATTAGAAAAAGTAAAGATGACAAAAAACAAGGATGGATGTAGTCAAACAAAGCAAGCCCTCATCCATAAATAAAAATTACAAGTCAACAATATGATCAATCAGGACCAGAACCATCACCATCATCAACAAATTCTCACTCCGACTGTGAGTTACTTTGATTGAAAAGCACATAATACTTCTCCCTAAGTTTTTGTTGCTCCAAAGTAAGCCGACTCTTGGCTCGTGCAGTAGCCCAATCATTACAGCCACAACCTCGGCCACAACCTTTTGTACGTCGACCTCATCTCCATGTTTTTTGATGCTAAGTTCCTTCAAAAACTTCCTTCTCAACATCCAGATTATTCTCCATTGTAGTGACAACTGTTTAACCATCAATCTCTAGCTCCTCAACATGTATTTCTACTAATAGATGCCCCTAAACTTCATATTGAAGGACAACTACTGCTTCATAGGCATGCCCTCAGATTGGAGGTCCACCTGAATGGGTTCCTGAGTAGAAAATGCCTGCAATAACTCAACTGAAGGAGTAATAACCTTAGAATTCTAAGATGGAACTAATTGGAAACCCTCATTATCCACCATTAGCATCTTACCTTTGGGTGTTATCACCTATTTTTCACCAGGATATTTTTCTAAACTTCGAGCACTTACCTCTATAGATTTTGAAGGATCAGAGTCACCTCCAATCATATTTATAGATTCATCAGGAAGCTACATAGTAGAAGAATCTCCTACCACTGCCCCATCCACATTAGTAAGAAACACATCCCTAAAAGAGAGGGATTGGCATGTACCCACTAGATTCAAATCATCCTTCTCCTTTTCTTTCTCATCATCCAGATCAGCCTAATTGGAGGGGTCCATGTTTTCCCCAACCGAGGGTAACACATTCAAAATCACTACATTTTCCTTTAGAGGAATATGAGAGTTTCCTTTTTTATCAGTCTACATCACAATCGCAGTATCCTCAGCTTCCTTATTTCATAAATGATTAGTAAGATGACCTTTCATCCCACACTTCTTATAAGAAATATTCCTTCACCATGACTCCAGTAAATGACCAACAACCATGAAATAATCATAGAAAAGGGATTTCTTCTCATATTCCGTATCAATACAGATTCCATCAGTGGGAGTAGAAATATTAACCTTGTCAACTATGGTGAAGCTAAGGTTGACCTCCACTAACATCCTAGAAAAGTGTCCAAATCGCACCTACTCAGTTTCCTTATCAAGGCGAATGAGCATTCCAATGGCAGTAGAAATGTCATGCAAAATCCTCAGGTTTCAAAAGACCCAATTGAGTATGTGTAGACAAACCCATACTTGAGATAACACATTCCTTACTTATGAGACATTGAATTCCAAAGACCATTCATGTAGCTAAATCCATCATAACTTCAAAAATAGAGATCTAAATCTCCACACACAAAGCTTATATTCATAAGAGGATAAAAGACAATGAAAAAAGACTTTACCAAGAGAGACACACCTCCAATCCGAAAATACCCATACACATGAATCCCTACAAACCAAGTCATCTAACTTTTAGGTATTCTTGCATTTTGGTAAAATGAGCCATGCAATGAGGGAAGATTTCCCCATTGCAATGCTCTTAGCGAAGGCTTACAGGTTCAACTCGACATGAGCCATGGAACCCTTGCGCAAAATTCTCCAAAAATGAGAAACATTGTCTGAGAGCGCTACATTCATACCATCCAAATTTTAAGCACAATATCTCCCTACTTCATCCACTATCCAAGAACCCCAGGTTGACTGATTCAGGGTAGCGCTCACACCATCACCGCCTGAGACTATCATCCACCCTGCAACTGCATTCGCACGTGCCTGCTTCCCCAACATCGGAGGTTGTATTTCATCCACAAATAAATATTGGTTACTCACAAACCACATATCTTCCCTTCGCTGCCACAAATTGTAATGAACCATCCACAACAGGCACATACCGACACAAATTAGCCGCTACAAACAGAGATAGGTGAGTGTCTTTCCTGGAAATATTGGAGTAATGCGATCCATGATTCATAACCCTACCAATGCTATATTTTCAGTGCTGATAAAGATATGTTTTATTAGGTATAAAAAAGAACTAATAAAGGTCACTTTTATCATCACTTTATACTTTAGCGCTAATAAAAGCCTCCTTTAATAGTGCTTTCGAAAAAATGATGATAAAAGTCTTTCATGTTTTTATAAATGAAAACATGTCAGAACCCTTCCACCGCTCAAGACTCAATATTTCATGGAACCAAATATCTAACGCTGCCTCCACTGCCCCCTCTGCTGCCTCCTCTCCCCCTGCCACCGCCTCTATCTCTACCGCCCCTACCGCCGGATCCTACTACCGCCAGACCTCCAAATCTAAGGTATTATCTTATTTGTGTTTATTTTTTATTCATATCCCCAGATCAAATTTCACTTTATCTTGAAGAACTGAACTCTTATCCTTTGTACGAATATTATCCCTCCTTCTACTGTCTTCGTTTTCTCAGTGCCTTAGCTTTGGATCTAGTGGAATCAGTCGATATTAATTCATTCGGATTCCCTATTATCTATTGTTTTCCATGTCATGTGGAGTGAACCAAACTATTTGATGAAGTATAATTAGTGTAAGTTCAAGTGAGTTCCAAATATATTACATGTCTTCAAAAAAAATCAATCAAGGCTAACAGTTGAACGATTAATACCCTGGAACCACAAACTAGTTCAATGGAGTTAGGTTAAAAGTAGAGAATTAAAGAGTAATCTCTCAAATAGAATATGAAACACTAAATTTTGTATCAAATTACAATAATTAAATTCAATTTTATTCTATAAATTATTTTTATTCTAATTCTTATTAATTAGATTTGTTCTATTATAATAATTCAATTATTCTTGAATGATTATGCTCGATGTACTTATATTATTAAGAAATTTTTTATTCTTATGATGTTAGTAAATTATTTTTAATTCTTATATTAGTTAATATATGGTATAATGTTTTTTTATTTAAATTAAGTTATTTATAATAACTTTCATGTGAGAGATATTGAATTTCATGGTTTTATATGCATTGTATTTAGCTTTAGAACTTAAAATATTGTTTTATGTTTGGAAAAGAATATTTTTGAATGGAAAAGGAGATTTTATTGAGTGAGTTGATTTTAAAACCAAATTTGCGAGGGAATGAAAATTATTTTAATGGTTGTGAACTATTTTAAATATGGTTTCTCTTCTCTTTTCATTTTCACATAGAATTTTTGGTATTGAAATTAAAATGGGATTTTGAGAAATGAATTAATTTTTGAAACCATGTGTTAAGATTTACTTATAAAAAGGAGTTTATTTAATTTTAAATTATCGAGATGTGGTTTATTTAATTATGAAAAAATAGAGAACATTTTTTGAATTTTTGGAAAAAAATTAATATGAAAAACTGGATTTCATTTTTAATAAATTGGATTGCTTTCAAAGTGTGCATGTATTTGAAAAATGATTTGAACCCTCATAGGATATGGGTGTTATTTTAATGGAAATGAAATTTTTGAAAATGTTTTGCAATGTTTTTTTCTCATGTGGATTGTTCTTTGGGATCTAAACCCTTGGAGTACATTGAGACTTTATTTGAGTTTCTTTTAAAACATGAAGGATATAGATTCATTTTTCATGTTGATTTATTTTACCTCCATGAAATGTCTTAATATGGGTTAGAAAGTACATTATGAGGATATGACTTAGGGAAAATTCCCTTATTATTTTAATGTATTTTTCTAGTGATTGGATTTTCCCAAACTCTGAAAGGAGTGTTAGGGGAATGATTTTTTCACCTTAGGAATTATTGATTCACCATAATTCCCTTTTCATGGTGACCATGATCCTTACAAGGTTATGGAATGGTTTGGTCATCTTTAGAAATTCATGAAGTTGGAAAATCCTGAGTGGTTTGAGGTGATTATTATTTTTGGGTGGTGTTATTGGTGAGCTTATAGTGGTTTAATGATTTTTAAGTGATTTCCATTATAGTGAGTTCTTAGTAAAAATAATTTTGATTTTCCTAAAATATCATCCATTATCCTACATGAAAATGAAATCTAATAACAATCCATATAATAATCTCAAAACAAGTCTATTTTATTAAAGTATTTTGATATATATATATATATATATCATGAATTATGTGTATCTATATAAAAGTCTCTACTCATGAACTTACAAATGATTAACATTTTTTAGATAAAAAAATTAGCCTTTATAAATGTTTTAACACCATTAAATCATGTCCATAATCGAAATAAATTTATTAATTAAATAATAATAAATAATTTTTAATTTATTAACAAACCATAAAAAACGTTAAACTCATTGTAATTGAATAAAAAAACCCCTCAAGTCTCTTTTTAGTACACTCACTAGGAATTTTTGGGAGATATTTTAGTTGATAATATTTTGTGTATTTATTTTTTTAAATATTAATATTACCAAATCAAATAAGATGGATATGAATAAATAATGGATGAATAACAATCATATGATATAATAGTATGAAGATAGAGTGAAAGAGTTCATCAAATTTGCAAAAGATCATGCATATGACTCTTCTCAAATCCTTCTGTGTTTACACTATTGTTATTCAAGACTAATTAGTCTAGAGGGGATGGAAGAACAGTTGATCTGTCATAGAATAAATCTAAGTTATAAATGTTTGAATAAACATGGAGAAAAAGTGAATATAGATGGTGGATGGGATAGTGCTGCATTTTATGGATCATATGATATGATTACAAGTGTGGACAATGAAGAAGACCGTATCGAGGATGTTATTGTAGATGTGAATGATGATGAAGATCATATTGAGTAAATGATAAGGGCAGTTAAAGATAAAATTCATGATTTCCCAAAATTGTTTGAGAAGTTAAAGAGTTATGCAAAGACACTATTGTATAATGGTTGCACTGAATATATAACATTATCATTCATACTGAAACTGTGTAATTTGGAAGTAGGAAACAGATGGAGTGATGTTAGTTTTACTAAAATACTTACTCTATTGAATAATATTCTTCTAGAAGTTAATGATCCCCCTATCCAAACATATGATTCCAAATGAATGCTACACTCAATGCATATGATATCTAAAATAATACACTTCTACCTAAATGATAGTATACTATTTCATAAGGACCAAAAATTAATTAAAGAATGACCAAAGTGTGGTGATTCTTGATATAAGAAAGATTAATCGGGTCCTACAAAAGTTGTATGGTACTTTCCAATCATTCCTAGGTTTATTCACCTATATATAAGTAAGGAGACTGCATGTCAATTGACGCATCATGTAGATAAAATAAATAAAGATGGGAAACTACGTCACCTAATAGACTCTCCTTAGTAGAAGAAAATTTATCATGAGTATCTTGAATTTGGAAATGATCCAAGAAAAGTTCATCTTGTGTTATCTATAGATGGGGTGAATCCTTTTAATTTTCAAAGAAGCACTCACAGTATATAGCTAGTTATGTTGGTAAATTATAACATGCCACTATGGTTATGAATGAAATGAAAATACATCATGTTATCAATGCTTATATCATGACTAAGACAATCGGGTAATGATATTGATGTTTATTTGGATCCATTGATCAAGGATTTGAAATTATTATGGGATTCAGGTGTTACATTGTATGATACTTACATAAATGAAGATTTCATGTTGAGAGCCATGTTGTATGGGATGATAAATGACTTTACTAATTATGGAAAATTTTCAGGATATAGCATTAAAGGAAATCAAGGGTGTCCCATTTTCAAACAAGGTACATAGTAAATTAGGTTGAAACATTCATCAAAGACCGTGTTTCCAAGACATCATATATTTCTACCCCGACGACATAACTGCCGATCTTGTATGACATCATTCGATGGAATTTTAGAAGAATATACAACATGGACACTACTTTTGGTAAACCATTTTCAAAAAACCTTATGAAAATTAGTTAGATACTCGATAGAGGGGTCAAATCCCTTCAACCTTAAAAAAGAGAGAGTAAAATAATCAGATTTTGTTTGTAATATACATTATGTTACCTCATATTATTATCTATTCACTGCTACATTTATGTAATCTAAATTAAATATGAAACTACTTCTATAGATAATGACTTCTACACATGTTGATGATCCTAGTGCAAAGGAACAATGACCTTCTATATGTGTCGCAGCTATCGCTCTGGAGGAACAACAAGTTTCTCAACCTGTTGCTGCTCCCATTATAGAGGTACAATGAACTTATTCAAATTCCAATGCTACCTCTCTAGAGGAACAACATATTGACGATGTTGAATCCAAGGAAATGGTAGGTGATGAAGGACCAGTACTGTAGAAAAAATAAAAGCACCGTAGTTTGACGGTGTTAGAAAAAAATCATTAAGGCGAAAAACAAAGGCATCAAATTCGAGGTCAGATAGAATGTGTGGGGACAACATGTTAACCCTAACAAGGCCATGTTCATTAGTTACATTAGACTCATTACTCAGAAACACGTTCCGATTGATGTAGATTCGTGGAACCATGTTATGCCCATGCTTAAGATACTGATGTGGGAAGAGATTATAGTAACATTATGATATCATTTATTTATTTTACTAAAAAATAAAATAATGAAACATTAAATTACTATTTATCATCCATTTCAGAGTGAATTTATAGTATATGACTCCCATAATAAATATGTATCAATGCTTGTTGGAAGGATTTATAGAGGATTTCTCACAATTATAATGAGATTTCATCTTAAAGATGATGAAGGGAAAATAAACCCACACCCACCACTTATGTGTGCACACCTGATAACCTAAGAAACATGGGATGTGTTTACTGGATGTTGTGTAGATGTGTATTTTTAGGTAAATTGTGGCTGGTAATACATTTTTTGACAATATGTGTATTCATCACTTTGAGATTTTTTTATTTATGAAACAACAACTGAGTGCTGAAAATAAGGAATAGGTAGCAAAACCAACGTACCCTTACCGTAAAACAAGGATGGGGTATGCTTCACTTGAAAAAAAAATTGGTACTTATTTTAAATCTACCATAATACAATTATGTGACATAAAACAATAACACAATTGTATTCCTCTATTTATATGTTTATTGATGAATCCAAATCCAAAACCACTTCCATCCCACACCATATGCTATAGAAAGAGGCACATGTAAATAAATATGGGATACTAATATATGAAAACTAATAAAGAGTGTGGGAAAAATGTGTAAGTATGACATAATAAAAATTTGTTTTTATTTAAATCGCTATTACATAACAATGATTACTTATTTTCCTATATTTTATATCTAACATAGTCACAAGAATCATCAAAACCTATGCCAGATGAACACCTACTATTAGTGGCCTTGAAGTGGTCAGAACAGTATGGATGTGTGAGAGGTGTAGGTTTTGGGGTGACACCCCAAACATATTTTGAGAAAAAAAAACAATATGAGGATAAAGATATAGAAGCATAAGTGATGAAAGTAAGATTAACTTCTCTTGAATAACAATTTCATTGACAGTCTGAGTTGCTAGAAACTATTATGGGGGGGGGGGGGAGCAAAGAGAAGAAAAAAATCAAGAACAACCATTGTGTAAAGATCCCTCCCCACCCCACCAGCTTTGAGGTGAGACATTCCCCTCAAAGACTTGTATTAGTCAAGGTAATCAATATTATAATAATTATTTCTGTGAAATACGAATTAGACAGACACTGATACCTTTCCTATACTGATATTCTATAGGATTAAAATTAATGTGATTTATATATATCAACTCCCACCCATCACCTTGTAGAGAGGTCTATGGTGTTCAATATCCAAGATGACATGCTACACAAAAAACCACTTCCAACAGGTCATGTGAGAGTGGCGATCAGTGTAGCTCATGAGCTGAGTGGCAAGCTACTTGTTCCACCTGATTACAAAGATATTCATAAGGTCTACCAATCTATACGAACATTCATTACATGACTTCCATATCTTGTAAAAACACATGTCGATAAGGAGGTATTCATTTCTAATTAATTTTTCATGATAAACCTTTAACAATTAATGAAAAAGGTCTGAACCAATGAATGTTATTAAAGATGGACAAAGGGAAGGGGTTAATTGAAAGGTCAAATCAAAACTATCTAAAGGATTAACCAACCAATCAAAAAGATCTTTCTAAAACACCTTTACCCCACCCGTTAAATATCCATATTTAATAACATTGAAGGTCCATGTGAATACAAAGTTATAAAATGGTAGTAGACATGTAGTTGATTTTGAAGAAAATATGTACGGAGAGAAAGGTATAAACTACATTTATTTTGAGAATGTAAATGAAATCCTCAACTATGAATGGCTAGGAGCCTCAGTTGTAAATGTATACATGAGGTATGTTTTTATGATTTGATTTTCCAAAAGCTGATATACTATGTTCATTATGACTAAATACATTTCATATTTTTTGTAGGCATATATATCAATACCAATTGAAGGGATTTACCTATGATTTTTTTGGACTTTTCAGTCCTCATGCCACCTTTACAAAACAAAAAGAAATATAATCCAAAAAAATGGATGAAATATAATTTGTAAAAAAACATATGGATGAAAAACTCTTCTTAATACCAACGATGTAGGGATAAAACTCTACAATTTTATCATATCAAATATATTTTTATTTCTTTAATTAATTATTATTTTTGTGTTTTTAGGAAACCTTAGATGCTCATTTCAGTCAATTTGGATACTCCAAATATTTATTTTATGGATTAATTTCATGGATACCCAACCAACCGACCACACAAGATATCAATTTTCAATTGGTAATACACTACATCCAGCATTTTAGAACTAAAATTCATGTTATATAATTTATATTATGTTTTAATTAGAATTATATTATGATAGGATAATGTATAAATATCATGAAATACAATGAATGAGGATAGGGGTTAAGCATAAGGATCCTAACAAGTTCTACAACCGAACAAGTATCAGGGTATATATAATAATATTTCACTATCCAAATACATATCAAAACAAATTACTTTTTTTTTACTCAATGTCTTTTCAGTGTCTAAAACAAACAAATGGAAAAGATTGTGGTTATTATGTTTGTAAATTTATGATAGTGATCATATTCCATGAACAAAATATAATCTTAAAAGAGGTATTTTTGAAGATAATTACTATTTTATTTAAAATATTTATTAATCCTTTTTGTATTTATATTTTTACAGTCTTACTATGAATATAGAAAATAATCATATTCAAAAGATGATATATATTTGATTAGAAACAAATAAGCATAATACCTGATGGAAGAATGTACACAAATAGTATGAATATGTGACTTCTATAGAAGTAATGTATTGTTTAATATTTATGTTTAATTTATTTATTTATAGTATTACTTAGATAATAATTTTTCTCTTACACAAGTGGATTACTTTATTTGAATTGGGGTGGTTTGTTCGAATATATTCATGCTCATGAGAGATTGGACTTTGATGCAACAATTTAGATAATGACAACAAGTAAATGAGTTAAGAATGTATACAACCATCATGAAAATGTGAATTACAACTAATTTAATTATTTTTTTCATCAATTTATCTACTATTTATAAGTTATTTTACCTATCATTTTTATCTAATAATTATTTAGTTGTTTTCATATATCTTTTGAGAATTCATATTTTGCTTTCAATTATCTACAACAAGCCACAAAATAGGTAACATGTTCCTGTCTTCCAATGTTATAATGCTTTCTATTTATTTTCTTTGTCAACTTGCCGACACTGCATATTGAGTTGATGTTATTATCCAAAAAACCTTTCTTGTTGTTGAAAAACAAAAGAGTAGAGGAATCTATTGTTCCCATTGTGGTGACTTCTCATGATATAATGGGCATAAGAGCTTCCTTTACTCTTCTGGTTTTCAACAATGAGAAAGATTTTTCAGCTAAGAAAATTGACTCAATATGTAGTGTTGGTAATTCAAAAAATAAAGACAATGGTAATCATGGTAACATTGAAAATTAGGATTTTTTTAGACTTTGGGAAGTGTAGGATTCAATGAAACGTCAATCCAACACATGGTGCGACCAGTATGACTCCAGGTGCTTCTTTTTATTTAAAATTGACAATAATTTTAGTAAAATAGACAAATGAAATACTCAAAACTAAAAAAAGCATTTATATTATTTTTATACTTTAGTAAAATGATCTTTAAGTCATTTAGGATGTATAGGAATCAACTGTACCTCAATCTAACACATGATGTGATTGGTATGACTCAAAGTGTTTGTTATCAGTTTAAAATTGACATTTTAGTTCAAAATGTGTCACTCACTAAAAACTGAGAAAATGTGTTCAGATTTTCTTGATAATTTAGGAAATCGATTCATAAATCATTTTTTATGTGTAGGAATTGGTCTCATTTCAAACCGATACATAATGTGACTGGTATGAGTAAAATTGCATGTTTCTAGTTTAAAATTACATTTTAGTAAATAAGAAAAGTGACATACTGAAAATTGAGAAAACATACTTGGATTGATTTGATACTTTAGGAAAATGATCCATGAGTCATTTGGGATGTTTAGGAATCACCCAAACCTTAATCGGATGCACTATGTGACTGGTATAACTCTAAGTTTCCATTATCAGTTTAAAATTGACATTTTAGTTCAAAATATACCACTCACTGAAAAATGAGAAAATGCACTCAAATTTTCTTGATAATTCAGTAAATTGATTCATAAATCATTTTTGATGTGTAGGAATTAGTATCATGTAAAACCAATACATAATGTGAACAGTATGAGTCAAAGTGTGTGTTTCCAGTTTAAAAATAAATTTTAGTAAAAATGATAAGTGACATACTAAAAACTAAGAAAAGTATTTGTATTATTTTTATACTTTATTAAAAGTATTCATGAGTCACTTGGTACATGTAGG
The DNA here is from genome assembly GCA_963277665.1 of Viscum album. Taxonomy (NCBI): domain Eukaryota; kingdom Viridiplantae; phylum Streptophyta; class Magnoliopsida; order Santalales; family Viscaceae; genus Viscum; species Viscum album. Next base: position 1,316,519,595 of record OY728136.1, on the reverse strand, counting down.
AATCACCCGTACCTCAATCTGATGAACAATGTGACCAGTATGAATCCAAGTGTCCTTTATTAGTTTAAAATTTAAATTTGAGTTCAAAATGTGCCACTCACTGAAAAATAATCAAACATGATCATATTTTATTTATAATTTAGGACATTGATTCATAAATTATTTTTTATGTGTAGGAATCAATATCATGTAAAACTGATAAACAATGTGATCGATATGAGTCAAAGTGTGTGTTTTCAGTTTAAAATGACATTTTAGTAAAAAAGATAAGTGACGTACTGAAAACCAAGAAAATACATTTTAATTATTTTTATACTTTAATAAACTGATCCATGAGTTATTTGGGATGTGTATAAATCACCTTCACCTTAATCTGACACATGGTGTGACCGGTATGTCTCCAAGTGCATCTTTTTATTGTAAATTGACATCAATTTCAGTAAAAATGACAACTGACCTACTCAAAACTAATAAAATTCATTTATATTGTTTTTATACTTTAGTAAAATGATACATAAGTCATTTTATATGTTTAGTAATTATATGCACCTCAATTCGATGCACGGTGTGATCGATACGATTCTAAGTGCATCTTTTTATTTAAAATTGACATCAATTTTAGTAAAAAGGACAATTGACTTACACAAAAACAAGAAAACACATTCATATTATTTTGATACTTTAGTAAAAAAGATACATAAGTCATTTTTATGTATATTGATCAACTGAACCTCAATCTTATGCATAGTGTGACCGATATGACTCCAAGTGTTTCTTTTTATTTTAAATTGACATTAATTTTAGCAAAAAGACAAGTGATGTATTGAAAACTAAGAAAACAAATTAGTATTGTTTTTATAATTTAGGAAAATGACCCATGAGTCATTTGGGACATTTAGTAATCACCCTCACCTCAATTTGATGCATGATGTGACCGGTATGACTCCAAGTGTTTGTTATTAGTTTAAAGTTGACATTTTAGTTCAAAATGTTCCACTCACTAAAAACTAATAAAACACACTCAGATTATCTTAATAATTTATGAAATTAATTTATAAATTAATTTTGACATATAGGAATTGGTCTCTTGTAAAACTGATACACAATGTGACCGATATGAGTCAAAGTATGTGTTTTTGTTTAAAATGACATTTTAGTCAAAAAGACAAGTGACATACTGAAAAATAAGAAAATGAATTTGTATTGTTTTGATAATTTAGTAAAATGTTCCATGAGTCATTTGGGACATTTAAAAATAACTCTCACCTCAATCTAATGCATGGTGTGACTGACATGACTCCAAGTGTGTCTTTTTTATTTAAAATTGACATTAATTTTTGTAAAAATGATAGCCTACCTACTCAAAATTGAGAAAATGCATTCAGATTGTTTTGATACTTTAGAGAAATGATCCATAAGTCATTTGAAACTTGTAGTGATTATATTAACCTCAATCATATTCATGGTGTGACTGGTATGACTCAAAGTGCATCTTTTTATTTAAAATTGACATTAATTTTAGTAAAAAGGATAACTGACCTACTAAAAACCAATAAAATTAATTTAGATTGTTTTTATACCTTAGGAAAAGATACATAATTCATTTTTTATTTATAGACCGATATGACTCAAAGTGTGTCTTTTTATTTTGAATTATCATTAATTTTAGAAATAGGAACAAGTGACATACTGAAAACCAAGAAAATGCATTTAGATTGGATTTATACTTTAGTAAAATGATCTATGATTCATTTTAAATGCATAGAAATCATTCGAACCTCAATCCGATGTATGGTGTGATCGATATGACTCAAAGTGCATCTTTTTATTTAAAATTGACATCAATTTTAGTAAAAAGTACAACTGATCTACTCAAAACTGAGAAAATGGATTCTTATTATTTTGTTACTTTATGGAAAAAATCCATAATCCATTTGGGATGTGTATAAATTAGTTTCACTTCAATCCAATGCACGATGTGATAAGTATGACTCCAAGTGTGTCTTTTTATTTCAAATCACATTAATTTTAGTAAAAGGAACAAGTGACATACAAAAAACCGAGAAAATGTAGTTTGTTTTTTTGATACTTTATGGAAATAATACATAAGTCATTTGATATGTGTAGTAATCATCCCCACCTAAATATGATGCATGATGCGGATGATATGACTCCAAGTGCGTCTTTTTATTTAAAATTGACATCAATTTTAGTAAAAAAGAAAATTGACCTACTCAAAACTGATCAAAGGAATTAATATTATTTTGATACATTAGGAAAATGATCCATAAGTCATTTTTGATGTGTATGATTCAACCGAACCTCAACCTGACACACAGTGTGACCGATATAACTCCAAGTGTGTCTTTTTGTTTTAAATTGGCATGAATTTTAGAAAAAGTAACAAGTGACATACTGAAAACTGAGAAAAACACATTCAGATTATTTGATACTTTAGGAAAATGATCCATGAGTCATTTGGGACATGTAGAATTAATCTCACCTCAATTTGATGCATGTTTTGACTGGTACAACTCAAAGTGTGTCTTTTTATTCAAAATTAACATCAATTTTAGTAAAAAGGAAAACTAACCTACTCAAAACTGAGAATTTTTTTTGGAATGTTTTGATACTTTTAAGAAATGATACATAAGTTATTTTAGACACGTATGAATCAGACGAACCTCAATATGATGCACAATGTGACCAGTATGACTCCAAGTGCATCTTTTTATTTAAAATTGACAACATTTTTAGTAAAAAGGACAAATGACCTAGTAAAAACTGAGAAAATGTATTCAGATTATTTTAATACTTTATGAAAACGATTCATAAGTCATTTTTTATGTGTCAGAATCAACTACACATCAATACGATACAAAGTGTGACCGATATGACTTCAAGTGTGTATTTTTATTTTAAATTGACATTAATTTTAGAAAAAGGAATAAGTGACATACTGAAAATTGAGAAAAGAAATTTGGATTGTTTTTATACTTTAGGAAAATGATCCATGAATCATTTGTGATATGAAGGAATCACCTTCACCTCAATCTGATGCATGGTGTGATCAATATGACTCAAAGTTCCCATTATCAGTTTAAAATTGACATTTTAGTTCAAAACATGTATCACTCATTGAAAACCAAGAAGATTCACTACAATTGTCTTAATAATTTAGGAAAGTAATTAATAAGTAATTTGTGACATGTAGTAAGAAGTATCAAATCAAACTAATACACGATGTAACCAGTATGAATCAAAGTGTGTGTTTTCAGTTTGAAATGACATTTTAGTAAAAAACACGAGTGACATACTGAAAACTAAGAAAACACATTTGGATTATTTTGATACTTTAGGAAAATGATCCATAAGTAATTTGGAAAATCTAGGAATCATCCACACCTCAATCCCACACACAGTGTATCCGGTACAACTCCAAGTGTGTCTTTATTTAAAATTAACATTAATTTCATTAAAAAGAACAATTGACTTACTCAAAACCAAAAAAAACATTCAAATTGTTTTGATACTTTAGGATAATGATCTATACCTCATTTGTAATGTGTTGTAATCAACCACACATTAATAAAAAGCATGGTGTGATCAGTATAACTCAAAGTGTGTTTTTTATTTAAATTTTACATTTTTATAATGCATTCTTTCATATTAATGTTTAATTTATTTATTTATAATATTACTAACATAAGATTTGTTTTCTTATATAGGTGTATTTTTTTTCTTGGGTTGAGGTGGTTTTTTCGGTAATGGATACCATGGGCAGACCTTTTTGAGATGGGATCACGGGTGTCAAAGGCGATGAAACATTAACATTTTTAAATTTTTGTGGATAGTAATTATAAATGTAATTATACAAAACATTGTTTGAATTGTATATGGTAGTGTTTTTTTATTTGTGATGTAAAATTTATTTCAATTAAATTATATTTCCTGTGTATAGGTTATAGGTTGGGGTTACTGCAGTGTGTTTTTATACAAACAACACAACGTAGCAGGTGGGGCCTTTATCAGTGCTATTTCTAGCATTGATAAAGGCCCCCCTTTATCAGTGCTAAACTAGCACAAATAAAGGGGGTATTTATCAGCATTTTTTAGCATAGTAAAAGGGGACCCACCTTTAATATCTCTGAGGTTAACAATGATTTTTTAGTGCTGTTATAAGCTTTTTTGCACATAGTTAAAGGGCATATCTGTAGTAGTGGTTGCTGTTCATATGGATATGCACTACACTTATCACATGGATATTTGGATGGTGCATTGCTACCATAAACCAAAATAGGGAGAGCTAATTCAACCTTGAACTAGTGTGCAGTTGTGCGATGCTGAAGAATTTGATCACAGTACTGTTGAGGATACGAATATATGGAGTTTTTTATATGCATTTAAAAAAAACTTATTTAAATGAGTTTAGATTAGAAATATTTTGAAAACTAAGGTGAAAAGGCGGTAGAGGCCCAACCACCTTTGGCCTGTTTTACTTTGAGCCAAAGGTGCCAAGACCCTTGCCGCCTTTTCCCAAATGAAAAAAATTATTTTAAATATACATTTTAGTATATTTAAAATTTTTATCTTTATTATTTTGTTTTGTTTACACACACACACACAATAAATTTTTTTAGCAAAATTTAACTAATATTTAATATCCAGCATTACTACTATTAAAGCAGTCTAGAATTCTAATAGAAACCATCTCTTAGGGCTCCTTTTTATAAGGGGGCTTACCTTGGAAATCCTTTTGGATTTCCGATGTGGGATCCAAAGCCTCCCTTTCCTACATAGAATTAATAACATATTATTATTAACAATTAGTAATTAATTAATAATAAATATTGATAATGAATAAATAATAATAAGAATACCAAAATAATAATTAACTATTAACATTTACTATTGAATATTAATAATTATGTAATTAATATTAATAATATTTTAAACCATATTAATTAATAACTAATTAATTACTAATTAATTATTAATAAATTATTAATAGTTAATAGTTATTAATTAATTAGCAATTAAGCAATATATAATTACTTTTTAATAATAGTAATTACTAATTAACTAAATAATTATTAATCAATTTATTAATATGAATAATTAATTATTACACAGTTACAAATAAATATCAAAAATTATTATTTAGTTACTAAATATCAATAATAATGATTAAATTAATAAATTAATAATTTTTAATTAATTATTAATATATTAGTTTTAATTAATTAACCCATTGTTTCTAATTAATATTATTTACTAATAAATAATAATTAAATAATATGGTTTACAAATTAATAATATTAATTTTTAATAAATATTTAAAATTATTATTTAGTAATTAATTATTAAAAATAATAATATAATTATTTAGTAATTATGCAATATTTAATTACTTATTAATAATATTAAGTAAACATTAAATAATTCATTATTTAATAATTAACAATTATGAATAATTATTTTTATACAATTAGAAATAAATATTAAAAAATAATATTTAGTTACTAAATATTAGTAATAATGATTAAATTATTAAAATACAAATTATTAATTAATTACCATTAAACTATCATTATTTTATTAAATAATTTTTTCCAATTAATATTAATTACTAATAAATGTTTAAAATTATTATTTAGTTACTAATTAATAATAATAATAATAATAATAATTATATATTTATTTTTTTATTTTTTATTTAGTTATTATTAATACTATTTATTATTAATTATATATTTTTTTATTTACTAATTAATCAAACCCTATTAATTAATAATAATTAATCAGTAACTAGTTAGTTGTTTATTAATATTATTAATAATTTATTAATAATTAATTCGTAATTAATTAGTTATTAATTAATATGGTCTAAAACATTATTAATATTACTTACTTAATTATTAATATTTAACAGTTAATTATTATTTATTCATTATTAATACTTGTTATTAATTAATTAATAATTGTTAATAATAATATATTATTAATTCTATGTATGAAAGGGTGGACCTGGATCCCACATCAGAAATCCAAAAGGATTTCCAAGGCAAACCCCCTTATAAAAGGGAGTCCTAGGAGGGAGTTTCTATCATAATTATAGACTAATTTAATGATAGCAATCTTGGATATTAAATATTAGTTAAATTCTGCTGAAATTTTTTGTTATATATATATATAAACAAACAAAACAAAAAATAAAATATTTTTTTTAAATATACTAATATGTATATTTAAAATATATTTTTTTCATTTAGGAAAAGGCGGCAATGGCCGTTTCACCTTTCTCCCGGGTAAAAATAGGCCAAAGTTGGAAGGGACCTTCCCGCCTTTGTGTCCTAGTTTTAAAAATATTTTAACCCTAGACTTATTTTAATAATATTTCTTTTCAAAAAACTTATATAAAAAAAACTCTTAAGGTGCGCGCACATGGAAGCCTAAGGAAGAAGATAAATAGTGTAGCACACACACACATATATATACTGTATATATGAGTTGATATATATATATATATGTATGTATGTATATATGTATGTATGTATATAACCATTTATAAAAAGTGCTCAAATATAAAAAAATATCTAAACACTAAAATTAAAATTAATTAACACATGATATAAAATGTTAATAAATAATATAACTGAAAAAAATGAATATAAAAATAATGTTCTTTCATAAGATACAAATATTTAAGGAATTAAAATATAATGTGATACAATACTAAACAAACTAATAAACACCATAAAGCATATGAAATATTATAACTTTTCAAACATTAACACATGAAAAAATGATTGATTATATAGGATAATAACACATAATTTTTTTTTGCGGCAACACATATTTTAATCAATTAACATATATAAAATAAAATTATGAAAATATAGATGTTTAGAAAATTTGAATTTTAATAAATGTGAGGTAATTATAATTTAACAAAACATGAATAATAAAGAATTAACACATAAGTTCAAACACTAACAATCTTCTCCTTTTTATAAATTACAAAACCCAACATTTAATTAAACATTCAAAAACATTATCCCCCTTTTGAAATTTATTAAAATGCTAAAAAAATTAAATCTCCAACAACATTATCCCTCTTAAATAATAACAATATCAAATATCTAATATCATCAAAGTAGAAAATTTTCATAAAAAAATTAACACTTAATAATAGTACTCATGTAAGAAGATATCTGAAACTGCATCTAGTTTTAACCACCAGTTATTACAATAATTAAAATATCATGTTTCTAACATACAAAGTTAAAATTTCATTTTATCAAATATTATAGAATCTAATTATTTAATTAATATGTCATTAAGTTGTTCGTTAGTGGGAAAAAACTCTAAAATTATATCTCCTTTATTTACATGATATCTCAGAAAATGGAATTTAACATATATATGTTTTTTTCGAGAGTGTTGAAAAGGATTTTTAGAGATTGGAATAACATTATAATTATCATAAAAAATGAAATTTTATAAAAAATAATATTAAAATTAGAAAAATTTTATTTAATCCAAATGCTTTGAGAACAAAAACTAGTAGCAACAATATACTCAACCTCTTCTATAGGTAATTCAACTAATATTTGTTTTTTAGAACTCTATAAAATTAAATTCTTACAAAGAAATTGACACATACCTATTTTGATTTTATGATCAAGCCTACAACCTCCAAAATCAGAGTCAAAATAAGATAATTAATCAAAAAAATTATGATTTGAATAAAATAAACTAGTACCCACTGTTCCTTTAATATGTCTAATAACTCTCTTAACAACTTTAAGATGAATTTCCATAGGATTCAACTGAAATATATCACATAAATAGACTGAAAACATTATATCTAGTCTAGATGTAGTCAAATATAGTAAGCTACCTATCATGCCTCTATACAGTTTAATATCAATACACTTTCCATATTCATCCAAGTCTAATTTGGAATTTGTAATAATAGGTGTTTTTATAGACATACATGAATGAAGGACAAAACTTTTAACAAGTTCTTTATCATAATTAGATTTATTTAAGAAAATACCTTCTTTTCATTGATTATTTTTTAAACTAATAAAAAATTTCAATTCTCCCATTAAAATCATATTATATTCAATTTTCATTAATTTAAAAAAATCATTACAAAGTATATCATTTATATAACAAAATATTATATCATAAACATATATATATATAATCAAAATATCATTTGAAATTTTTTTTATAATAATGTTGGATCAACCATTATATTAAAAAAATCATTTTGCAATAAAAAATGAGTTAGTCTCTCATACCAAGATCAAGGAGATTTCTTAAGACCATATAAATATTTATTATGTTTAAAAATATGATTTGGAAATTTTTTATTCTTAAATCTTGGGGTTGTTTAAAAAATACTTATTCAAAAATTATTCCATTTAAAAATGAACTCTTTGCATCCATTTGAAATAATTTGATATTTTAAAAACAAGTAAATGCTAATAAAATTATAATACATTCTATCCTAGAAACAGGAGAAAAATAATCTTTAAATTAAATTCCCACTTCCAGAGAATAAACTTGATCGAGTAGTGTTTCTTTATTTTTAACTATGTTTCCAGCTTCATCAATATTATTATAAAAAATCCACTTAGTTCCTATTATTTGTTTATCTTTTGGTATCTAAAATAAATCCCACATTTTATTTCTTTCAAATTGACTTAATTCATCATGCATACCATTAATCTAATTTGAATCAATTAAAGAATTATTAATATTAATAGGTACAAAATTAGCAACAAATGCTGATCTAACACAGTAATGTAAAATATATTTCCTATCTTATATATACTAGATTCAAAATTTCGAATTAATTTTTCAATAGGATGATCTTTAAGAGTTTTCCACTCTTTAGGACCAGTTTGAGAAGAGATTTTCACTCCCTCAACTAATGCATTATCATTATCTTGGTCATTATCTTAAAAAAATTTGAATTCTAGGAATTTATCCTTAAATTTATTTTAATCATAATTATTCATGTTATTATTATTTTCATTACATTTAACATTTATAGACTCTTCAAACACTAAAGTTATTTTATTAAAAACACTATATTCTTTACCAATATTATAATAACCAAAAAATATTCCTTTATCACTTTTATAATCAAACTTATTTAAATTATATTTTGTATTTAAAATAAAACCTTTACAACCAAACACCCAAAAATATCCAATTTTGGGTTTAAACCCTTTAAAAAATTTATAAGGGGTTTTATTTAAAACTATTTTAATAGAAACTCTATCTGAAACATGAAAATATATATTAAAATCTTTGGACTAAATATATTTAGTCACATTTAACTCAATAAGAATTGATCTAGCCATTTCTTTAATTGATGTATTCTTTATTTCAACCACACCATTTTGTTGTGGTGTTCTAGGGGTTAAAAAATAATACGTATATCTATTGTCTTCACAAAATTTATCAAATTATAAATTGAAAAATTCACCACCCCTATCACTTCTGATAGTGATGGTTTTTTTTGAAATTTTGAAAATGATTATAAAAATCACAAAATTTAGTCAATGTTACATTTTTATGTGATAAAAAATAAATCCACATGAATCTACTATAACCATCTACTATTAAAAAGATATATTTTATTACAAATAAACTAGTCGGTAGTATAGGGATAAATAAGTCAAGATGTAACAATTCTGTACATCTAGTAGTGTTGACATAATTCACATATTTAAATCATTCTTTACTCTGCTTACCATTTAAACAAAAATCACACATAAAGTACTTACTTGTATGTCACTTTGGAAATTTTAGAACCTATTCATGATTTGAAATCTTGTGAAATATTATGAAGTTTTCATGTTTAAGTCTCCTATGCCACAAAATATCATCATATTCTATAACATTCAAACACTTAAGTTTTTTTGGTTAGATTAGAAAAATCAATAGTATAAACATTATCTTTTCTGTTTATAGAGAATAAAAAATATTTATTTTTTAGGAATGTATAATTATCATTTTTTAAAATTATAATTAATTCATCATCCCAGATCTATGAGAAAGTTATTAAATTGTGTTTTAGACCATCTAAAAATAATACTTTTGAAATAATAATAATTTTAGAAAAACCAACTTCTCCAATACCTTTATTTTAACCATTAGAGTTATCTCCAAATGTGACTAGGCCTCCATCACATGAATTAAAAGGTATAAAATTAGAAATATCACCTTTCATGTGCCTAGAACACCCACTATCTAAATGCCATGTATCTTTGAGACTCATAAGGCATCTTTCATGAAATATATTAATCAAGTAAAATGAGTTGGTACCCATGATAACTTGCGTACAAATCATATTAGTAGCAAATTTTTTTGGAATCCAAATAGATTTAAAACAACTATTTATGGGTCGTTTATAATTTTATTTTGGAATAAATATCTTAGTATTCCCAAATTATTGTATAAATATCAGATAACATTTTGGAATAATTCCCTTGAATTCTAAATTTAAAATATCCTACACTAGAAATACCCCCTTTTGAGTTTTTAACAAAGGTAATATTATTTATCCTTAGTGATAAACTATTATACCCAAAACCATCCTTATTATAGTTTGGTTTCATCATAGAAATTATTTTATTAAATTTATATTTTCCTTAAACAAAAGTAGATATAGTTTATATAAGATTAGAAACTTCCTTTTTGAAATCCATATTATCCCTTTAAAAATATCTTCTAAATTAGTATAAAATTTCACATTAGTACCAGAAGCTATATTTCTCATTTTTTTATTTTATTTCTTAAGCTTCTTACACTAATTCTCAAATTTAGTCATATCATCCAAGATAGAATTAATTTTTTTTCTTGGTCTTTATTATTTATTGTTAGAATATTATTCAATATTTCATTATCTTCTTTTAGTTTTAATATCTCAAAATCACATTTCCTTTTATATTCCTCATTCCAAAAAACACATATATTCAAATTAACACATTACATTTTTAGTTTCTCATTTTATTTAACTATATTTTTATTTTTTTATGTCAGTATATTTTTCTGTAATCCCAATACTATAATTTTTTAATTACACATTTTCTTTAAGTAGTTGTTTGAATTTAATATTAATAGAATCATAATAAAAATAAGAATAAGAATCAGTTTCCTTTTCAACTTTAGATATTTCATTATGATCAAAATTATTAGAAGTAATTAATGAAGTAAAAAATGAATCAAGTAAATCGCAAAGTCTAGCCATAAAAGAATGGTTTCCTATCTTATATTCACTTCCTAATTCACTACTTGAGTCTGATCTATCTAAATAGTCCCATTCTTCAAATAAAGATCAATTTTATTTTCTCCTTTCGTCTTTGTCATTCGATGGATGGTTGAGTTTAAGATAGTAAATCCTTATTTTAACTTTATTCCTGCACCCATAATAGGTTAGTTCTAAAACATAATTATTATTACTAGAATTACCTTTCTTTTACTCTTTTCTATACATTATTTGAAATTCCTCTTGTAACCTTTTTTTTCATAAATTTGAAAAATCTCATGCTAAAATGAGCCATATCTTTATTTATTTCCTAGAATTCATTTTTAGAATAGTTATATGATTCATTAAAATTAGACTTAAAAATGACTCCTTTACTTTTTGTAGACTCCCCATTAGTAATGTTTTTTAATTAAAGTTCATAATGTATTAAATAACCCGTTAGTTCTTCTAAAGTATACTCTTTAAAATTCTTACTTTCATCGATCACCATTTTCTCTGCATGCCATATTTTTGGTAATGCTCTTAGCACTCTTCCAACTAGAGTTGTGTTGTCTAGTATAACACTAAGTGAACCCATACCATTTATAAAAATTTTAAACCATTAGAATATTCAGTTTATTGACTAATCATATCCCATCTTGAAATCTTGGTATTCTTCTTGTAGCATTCCCAAATTGGTTCTTTTAATATTTTCTATTCCATAGTTAGTGACTTGTAGAATTCTCTAAATATTGTGGGTTGTCTTATAGGCTGAAACATGGATATATACACTTATACTTATATCAGAGTATAAAATATTCTTTACTTTATAATTCAAAACACAATTTACCATATCATTACTTACAAGTGTTTCCGAATCAGCTTTGGGTTGCTTATATGATTTCTCCATGATTTTCTAATGATCCAAAATTAACTACTTTAGGTATTATTCTATTAAATCTTTCAAAATTCCATAATCAGTTATATTGAAAAATGGGGTATTTTGAGGTATCTATCCATTATTTTCATTCATACCTTCTATCTCTAAAAACTTATCTTTATTCCTTAGACAGTTAAGTTTAGGATATTCAGGTTAACATAATCGTTAAAAATAAAAAAATATAACCTATAGAAAAAAGATTTAATCCCTATGATACCGATTGTTGGATCGAGATAGATAGAAATAATAGGCTAGAGGGGGGGATGAATGGTCTTTTAAAAATTTTAAAACATATAATCAATTAGATGTTTATTATTAAATAATCAACATTTTAGTGCAGTGTTCATGATTTAGTTCTTTAGAAATTAAAATACGAATACAATATTTTTATAGTGATTCAAATCACCAAGATCCTAGTGTACTCTTCAATCTTTACTACTTGGTGAGAAGATCTGTACCCACTAAGAAAAATCACTTTTAAAGGTGCAATAACCTGTTTATAGACATTATATTTTACAATACCTAAAGGTAAAACCCTAACTTTTTATAGGATTCACAACCTAGAATAACATAACTATTCTTCAGAATTCACAACCTAAGAAATTTCCTTTTTAGTGGTAAAATATCAAATATTGACTTGATTTTTATTGAGAAAATCATAAACTGATGCTAATAATTACTAATAGATTAAAGAAAAATAACATGAAGAAAACATAAAAACAATATAAGCTAGTAGAGATCATAAGATGTTCAAGATGACATAACTCGATGATATTTGATCACTTCAATTTTAATGAATTAAATAGTTGAATTTGATTCTTGATCGCAACAATGGAACAATAGTCACAAAAGAACATAGTCATGTTTCAAGAAAATTGTTCGTTTCATCATGTATTCAAAAAATCAGCATGTTATTCAAACTACATTACTTAGTATCTATTTATCAACTAATCACCAATGGTTATCTTCATTTCTCTTTATGAATGAGTTTCCTAAACTCATCACCACTATTCAATAGTTATAAATATTTAAAATATATAAATACATATATACCTATTAATACTTCATACGTATTCAATAATAATATTGACTCACTTTAATTCCTACATCAAACAGATTAAAACAACTTTTAAAATGATCATTAGAATGAATGATATTTATTAAAATAAATAAAATGATAAGAATCAATCTCATAAACCTGCAATAAATCAAAAATTCAAAAACTATAAAAACATAGTATAAAATTAATAATATGAAAATTATTATTTTCATGATATTTTTATATTCACTAGTTTACAAAATATTTTAAAAATAATCAAACCAATTAAAACATATTAAATAAACTTTTAGTTAATTAAAATATAAAAAAAATTCTAAAATAGAGCATGCTGATTTTTTTTTAAAATATGGAAAAGTGATGAACTAACCATGTGAGGAATAATTATTATTGTCAGTTAACTTACTGTGTCAAAAAAGCGCATGGTTGATAAACTGACCATGTGAAAAAATTCATCATGAGGTCACTAGGATTTTACCTAATGTAGTCACTTGTGAAATACCACATATGGTCACTTTGAAATATACTCATGGTCACTTTAAAAATACTACTCATGGTTACTTGTAAAAAAAATACTCAAAGTCTATAATGACTCTATTTTTTCCTTATATAACTTTATAATATTTTGATGAATATTTTCAGTTCTAGGTGCTTAGTGAGCATGATATTCTAGGACCCGGAGAGGCTCAATATTTATATATTTAAAAATATTAAAAATATTATATTATGTGCATGAATATATATTGAATAAATGGTTTTCCCATTGATCATGACCTTATATGGGAAATACTAGACCTCAATTCTTTCTGGAACATGGGGTTTACCCCAAGTGTGACATAAAGTTGGTCAGCATCAGATGTTCGGTTGAAGGTGGCTGCTAGTGGTGTGTTAAGTAAATTAAATAATTTATTTATTTAATTTTACTTAAACACATAGAAAAATAATTCCCTCTCTATTTATACATTGTTATGATGAATCTCTAGGGTTATCCGCATAACACTTGGAGATTAGAGAGGATTAATTGAGATCTCTATTGGATTTGAAAACTCAGGAATGTGGATTGATGAAAAACAATCGAGGATAATCATGAGACAAATGAAAAACATAGTGGGATCTACACCATAATTTCTAGAGAATGTATTGTTCACTGAAGAACGATCTAATATCAAGGTAGGACTCATTATTTTAATTTTTTTTTCATTTTTCTTGGATTTTCAATTCAAAAACAATATTTTAAAACCTTTAATCATCCTATTTTTTCATGTATGGATTTTTTAATTAATTAATTTCAAATATATGATACCAAAGTTTATTGGATGATCAACATTTACACAAACCATTATTTCTTATTTTTCTTTCTCCATACAATGTTCAATCATTTTCAATCATTTATTGGGATGGTTCAACTTAGGGATGATCATTTTGACATGGTGGTAATTATAGGTGAGAATGTTAGTAACTAGGCATGGAAACAACGAAGAGTATAAGAAAAAAATTCCCCCTCCTTTATGTTTATCTCCCTTTAATTTCTTTAACACAGTCAACTAGAGTCCATATTTCCTAGGGGATTTCTGATGGAGGTTATGGATGTAGGGGTAGCTGATTGGGGGTGCATGACTATGTGGTGCACGAAGGTGGAAAGTGAGTGGTGGTTGGATGATGATGGTCAGCATGATGAGGTTATATGGTTGAGGATGGTGTAATTTAGGGAGGCTGACACTAAGGTGGTACGTGCGAGGGGAGGTGCTGCATGCGGGGGTGATTCATTAGTGTGGATTAAGATTTTCACCTTATAAAATTAGGGAATGATATTATAATATGGAAAAAGGAGATAATAAAATAATTAGGAATTAATTTTATAAAATAAAATTGATCCAAGGCGGGAAGGGGGTGGTGTGTGAAGGGGAAGGAGGGTACAATGTGAAACCATTCACTTTTTATATTATATATTATATAATAATAATAATAATAATTATAATGATAATAATAAAAAAAACAACAATAATAATAATAATAATAATATTTTTATGAAATATAGTTTCTAACATAAGTTTTTTATACAATGTTAGATTAATAATCTGTCTACGATATCATGATTGCTGTATTGATATGGATGATTCAAGAAAAATATTGGGTATTTAAGTCTAACTCACGACTTAGTCCCAGAGTCTCTCCATGAATAAAAATTTATCTAAGATATGATAAAATGCATTTTTTTTCATCGAGTGTCCATTTTGGGAAAGCAAATAGCTTATCCTGAGTTTTTTCCCACATAGATCGAAAATAAATGATTCATTTATCCATTCATGGACATATATAGTGGTATTTTGGTATATTTATGTTTTATACTGTAGGATTGAAAATTATCCTCTTTTTTGTTCATTTAGATTTTATGAGGTTCAAATTTGGACACATGGGTTATCCATTCTAAGCATTTTTCTATACGAGATGTGATGGTGGACTTCATTTTGGTAGTAGAGACACAATGGGAGGTGATTCTAGTGGGACACTTCTTAACAAAGTTTATCTAGTAACAATGACCAGGTTTGATCATTAGAGTGATATCGGGGTTAGAAACCCCCTCTCTCACCAGGGCATGGGTCCCCATACTCTTTACATAAGTAGAATTGGAAACCCCCCATAGTACATAGAGAACATGTCCTTTATCTACAAATTGGAACCCCATCTTCGAGATCCCATGGGTAACAGGTCCTCTACTAAAGATATCACCCCCTAAACTATGAATCATAGTGGAAATTTTCAGTATCTCTACACAATTTCTTGAGAGGTTACGTGAGATGCATGGGTAGGAGATAGTGTCCCCTTAGTCATGACACACATTGGTGAGTGAAAAACCCTATACTATGTATCTTATATGGTTATGAAAGTTGTTTAATCATCAATAAAGGTATATTTGGAGATTTGGGTAGACTCTTTATTATTAGGTAGGATGTGGAGATAGAGATACCCTTTCTCTCACACTTGGGTTTCGTTTGAGTATATACGATGATCAAGTTTTGTTACCCTCTTGCTTTATGGGCCAAGCTGACTATTGTTTATTGCTTCCCCTTGGTATTTTTTGGGGTTTCCTTCTGGGTATGTATATACTTACCCTTATATGGGATTTTTCCCATATGTTTTGTGTCTTATGCAGTGGAAAAAAAGAT
This sequence comes from Viscum album, assembly GCA_963277665.1. Classification (NCBI taxonomy): domain Eukaryota; kingdom Viridiplantae; phylum Streptophyta; class Magnoliopsida; order Santalales; family Viscaceae; genus Viscum; species Viscum album. The sequence goes on along the minus strand of OY728136.1, from coordinate 1,316,503,159 downwards.
TAGAAGTGACTATGCTGGACCTAGTATCAATGGAGCTTAACAGTATGTGGTGGCGCTTACCATGTTCAGTGGATGTACTCTCATATCTGGATCTAGGATCTCCCCCACTCTACTCTTTATAGTTGTTGTTAGTTTGGGTTTCCACTATATTTATTTTTGGTCATGTATTTTCCCCATTTATATCATTTTTTACATTTATTTACTCTAATATATATTTCCTAGAGGTTATTGCATGAATTTTTACACTCTAGATGTTTATTATTTTATTATAACTCTATACCATTTTAGGAGTTTTTTTGTCTATGTGCACATATTTACTTTAGGCTAAGGCCTCCCATTTCAATATTATGCTTACCCAACACTTTTCTCTAGCCCCTGGAATATTGGAGGTGGGCTTGGGGTGTATCACTCAGTTTACCACCAGCCAGGTGGTCCTTGGTGGGTTGGATTATGAAAAAGTGGTATCAAAGGTTTTTATCCTCTAGTAGGAGTTTGGAGTTGGAATTGTTGTGGATATTGGTTGGGAACTTAATTAAATGGTGTCAGAGTGTCTCTAGTTTGGATCTCAAGCTAGGGAACCCAATATTCGTGCAATAATAGATGTATCCATACAATAATACTATGATTACCTTCTTTTCGACTTGGTATGATGATGCATTAGTTGTAGGGAAAAAATGGTACATGCATCATATAGGATTGGGTCATTTGATTTCCATGTCTTTATTGAGCCATATCCCTAGATATTATCTTTGAACGTGGTGCATCTTGATTATTCCCAAGATTATTCCATAATGATAAACATTTCAGATTCTAGGATAGTGTCATAATGACAACCAGTTGAGAGATGAGGCCTCAGTTCATGGATCTATTCATGAGGTGTTTCCTCCAAGTGAGCATAGAGCAGTGTTTCATCCTGTTGAGTAGTCAATATATCCTATAGGTTAGGATGAATATATGCATATGGATATCACATTTTGTGATTTTTAGTGATAAATTCTGCTCATTTTTCATGGTGATCCAAACTCTCATGCACTAGAGAATTTAATCAAGGCAGTGGTTTGGGTTTTTCGACTTATGCGAACCTCGAGTGATTATATGGTTGTGCTCACATACAATGTTTCTTCTTGGAGAAGCAGAGCACTTGTGGGGTATGGTCATTGAGATCCACATTGAGGTGACTATATATTAGATAGAGACAAGAATCTATTTAGAGAGAATTACTTTCTAGTAATCCCACAGGTAATCGAGGTTTATCTAGAGGTGATGGATTGGGTTTTCTACCTCAAGTAGGACCCCTCCTAGTTAGATAGTGGTCCTAAAAACTAGAATAATTTAGGGTAATGTAGGAAATTAATGTATCCCTATATTAGTGACGTGAATGTCACTTCATGAATATAAGGAAGTGGGATGCTTCCCCAACCAAGATGTGCTATCTTATAATGCGATTTATATATGTGCAGGTGAGTCAGTGATTCCCAAAGTGAATAGTATAGAGGGTTGGTGGATGATTTCATTTGAACTATCTATTTGAGGTCTATTTGGTGGTGAGTGTTTCTCTTCAGACCTCTTGGCCACCATGATGAAACCTTCTAGAATCATCTTAGGTATGTATTGGTTGTCCATGGTTCATTCCTAGATATAATTTAATCATAATAGAGTTAGTTTCCTTTATACATATGGGATGATATTATTCTTTATGAGTGAGAGAGATCTCATGTCTAAGAGAGTGGGGCTCACTAGTAAAAAAATGTAACCCATAAACTTTTAGTTAGTGAGTTTATCCCTTGGTTCATTAGTCTCTTCAGGCATCTAGATTCCAGTGGTAGTGGAGGATTATATGAACATAGTCCTAAAATATGTTCTAAGACTACCTCCATATTGGGAGATATACTTATATATCAAATTACAACCTGAGACTACATTGATATCTTCTTTAGCATATCAGATAACCCTATCAATATTCCGGAGATTAGGGAATATTTGGATAACCTTCAAGATAATGGTTTTATTAGACCTAGTGTCCCCTAGGTGGCTCCAATTTTGTTCATGAAAAAGTTGGATGATATTTTGAGGCATTGTGTTGACTATCATCACCTGAATTAGGTAAAAATCAAGAATAAGTACCAATTTAAAATTATTGATGACATTTTTGAACAATTGGAAGGTGTGAGTTAGTTCTTAAAGATTGATCTTAGGCCCATATACTACTGTTTTAGAGTTTGTGAGGATGATATTATGAATATGGAATTCTTCTATCACTATGTACACTTTGAGTTCCTAATGATGGCTTTCAATTTTATGACTTCCCCCACTATGTTCATGGATCTTATGAATTAGATCTTCCATCCATACTTGAACTATTTTGTAGTTTCCTTAATCAATGAAATACTCATATACTCTGCATTGGAGGATGAGAATGTAGAGCATTTAAGGATGGTCCTAGACATACTTTAGGATCATCGATTTTATGGTAAGATCTCAAAGTGCAAGTTTTGGGTCCACGGGGTTCACTTAATAGGGAATGAAATCTCTAATAAGGGTTTAGTTGTGGATCCAATGAATATTGAGGTAGTTCTTTCTTGGTAACCACTCAAGATTATCTCATATATAAAAATTTTTCTTGGTTTTGTGGGGGTACTATAGAAGTTTTTTGGTTTAATTTTTCTAAATATCAAACCCTTTTATTGCCTTGACTTAAAAGGGAATCCATTTACTTGAACTAAGCAGTGTTAATGAGCCTTTGAGGAGCTAAGGAAGTTGTTGACCAATGATCCTATTTTGAGGGTGCTAGAGGAGAGTATTGAATACATATTGTTTTTCAATGCCTATGGAGCTAGGCTTAGATATTTTTTGATGTAGAGGTAGGACATGATCATTTATGGGTCAAAGAATTTTAGGCCCCATGAGTATAATTATGCAACTCATGAAAAAGATTTGGAAGTGTTATTCTTCACCTTGGAGTTATGGGGATATTATCTATTAGTTAAGAATTTTAGTATTTACTCATACCACCAGAGTCTCAGGTACATATTTACTCAGAGGGATCTCAACCTGAGATAGAGGTGTTGGTTGGAGTTCCCACAATACTATGAATTTAACATAGTCTATACTCCATGGAAGATAAATGTGGTGGTAGTCTCCCTTAGCAAGAAACACTATCCTCTCTTGGTGGAGGAGGCATTTGGGTAGTTGGATTTGTTGTAGCTAAACCTGGAGGAGGAGAGGGGTGAAACATTTCTTCAGTCAATGGTGTTGACTCTACAGCTTCTTCGACACATGAGAGATTATCATTTAGGAGACATTAAATTTGAGGTTCCATATGACCAAATATCCCTAGGATATACACCATATAGAATTTTCAAATGAGGGTAGCATGTCATCCTTTTTTAGGTATGGATGGTGGTTTTAGTCATGTTATGTGAGGAAGTGTTTACCTTATCTATACATCCCAGTATGGAAAATATGTATAATCACCTTTAGTGGTAGTTTTTTGGGCTGTTATGAGGTGGATCATTACTAATTTCATCCCTTAGTGTCTCACATTTTAGTAGGTGAAGGTTTAACATCAGGTTCCATTAGGCTTGACTCAACCTAGTGAGATCTTGGAATAGAAGTGAGATTGAATATGATGGATTTTTTGATGAGGATTACACAAATAGTGAGAGTAAATGAAACCATCTCGGTGATTTTTGACTAAATTATCAATCCATAACACTTTCTTTCCATCATAGAGTAGAGTTAGATTAAGAGTTTGGGGTAGTTGTACATGTTTCAGATCACCATACTTCATGGGGAACCCACAACGATTTCCTCTGACCATAATAATTAATTAATTTCATGGTTTTAGAGAGGTTTCGAGGATGAATTTGGGATCTAGTTATAGGTGAAAATGGTATTTCACCCCTAGAACAATGGCTAGACCTAGAGAACTATCCAGGTTTGAGGGAATATGATGAGAGCCTAGGTGTTGGAATTTAGCTAGAGCTAGGAGGATCACTTGATATTAGTCAAGTATCTTATAATATAAGCTATAAATATACTATCCCTATGGTTCATGGAGCCATTATAGATCCTAAAAAGTGTTGGAAAGGTTTCTCACTGCTTCCCCTTACCCCCACAGTTGGGCCAAGTGCATGATGTCTTCCATGTGTCGTCATTGAGAAGGTATGTGCATGAACCATCACACAATATCAATTGGGGTGAGCTATACATTGAGTATAGATCCAAATTTATGGATTAACTAGTGGAAATCAAGGACTAATAGGAGATGATCCTACATGGATGAGCCATCCTTTTTGGTTCATGTGCTTTGGTAGCATGGGAGTGTGTGTGAGAGCACCTGGAAGCATGAGATCTAGATGCGGGCTTAGTAATCCCACCTTTTTATGTGGCTTGTTCTTTTTAGGATGAAAATAATTGAAGGATTTTATAATTTAATGAATATATTTTTGACTTATAAAACTTTGAAATATTTTAATTTATATTTTTTGAGCTAGGTACTGAGTCAGCGCAATATTCTGAGCCTCATGTATTGATACATTTAAAAATATTAAATATATTATATCACCAATGTAAATATATTTATGAAATAAATGTTTTCCCATTGATCAGGACCTCAGATACAAAATCCAAGTCCATAGTTGTTTTCTTAATGTAAGGTTTACCCTAGGAATGACATAAATTTGTTCAGCATCATCGTTTTGTTGAAGGTGGCCATTAGTAGTGCGTTAAGTAAATTAAATAGTTTATTTATTGAATTTTACTTAAATGAAAAAAAATTAATTCTATATCTATTTATAGGTCACTATGATAAATCTAAAAGTTAATCCTCATAACCCAGTGAGATTATAGAGGAGGAAGTGAGATCTGCATTAGCTTTGACAACTTGAGAACATGGATTAACTATAAAAGATCTCGGATAATCATGAGACAAATAATAAACACAGTTGGATCTTCACCATCATTTCTAGGTAATGTGTTCTTAACCAATGGATTATATAATATTGAGGTAGGTATCATTATTTCAATTTGTTTCTATATTCTTGTATTTTTAATTTTAATATAATCTTCTATGATCTTCAATCATCCTATTTTCTTATGTGGTGATTTGTTTATTTAATTCATTTCAAATTTATGTTTCTAATGATTATAAGATAATTGGTGTTTTCACTAACCATAATTTCTCATTTTTATTTCTCTATCTAATGTCCAATCATCATCAATCATCGCTTGGGATGGTTTAAATTTGGGATGATCATTTTGAAATAGTAACAGTTCTAGGTGAGAATGTTGGTAACTGGGGAATGAAGTGATGAAGAACACAAGTCAAAAATTCCCCCTCAACCTTATCTCTATATCCCTTTACATTCATTCATGTGGTCAATGGGATTCCATCATCCTCAAGGGATATGTGATTGTGGGTATACATGTAGGGGTAGCCAATTGGCAGTGTGTGAATACATGGTATGTGATGGTGGTGAGCGAGCGGTGTATATACGATGATGGTCAGCACGATGAGGTCACGTGATTAAGGGTGGCTCAAGCTGGGGAGGCCAAAACTGAGGCTCTATGTGTGAGGGGAGGTGTTGTATGTGAGGGAGAGGCACTAGTGTGGATTAAGGTTTTTTATGGGGAAGTTTGGGAAAAAGATGACAATATAGGAAAAAGGAGATAATAAAATAATTGTGAATGAATTGTATAAAATAAAAGGGATCCAAGGTGGGGGGGGTGGTGTGTGAACCCGTATATGTGAAGATGGGAGGGAGGGTTTAGCCTGAAATATTTACCTTTTTATATAGTAATAACAATAATAATAAGAATAATAGTAAAAACAACAACAACAACAACAACAACAACAAAAATAATACTATTGTTGTTATGGAATCTAGTTTCTGATGTAACTTCTACATACGATGTTAGATTAACGATCCATTTATGAAATTATGATTTCAGTATTTAGATAGATAATTCAAGACCAATATTGGGTATTTAATTTCGACTCATGACTCAGGCCCAGAGTCTCTCCATGAAGTGACTTTCATCTAAGACATGACAAAATGCATTTTTTTCACCAACTGTATATTTCGGGCAAGTAAATAGCCCATCCTAAGTTTTTTCCATATAGATTGCAATGAAATAATCCTTTTAGATATTCATGTCTATATATTGTGGAAGTTTTGTAGATTTATGTTTTATCTCATAGGACAGATGATGAACCTCTTGTGTGTTCATAGTGCTTTTAGGAGGTTCAAATTTGGACAAGTGAGTAGTCCATTTTGAGCAGTTTTCCACATGAGGCGTGATGGTGGACTTCATTTTGGAAGTAGAGAAATGATATGAGGTGATGATATAAGGATGATTCTCAGTGATGTTTAGTTGGTGACAGAGATCAGGTGTGATCATCAGAGTGTTACCAAGGTTAGAAACCCCATGTCACACTAGAGCGTGGGTCCCCCATACTCTTTAGGCATGCATAGTTGGAAACCCCCTAGACTAAATTAGATGCGGGTCCTCTATCTATGTATTGTAACCCATGATCTTCAAGATTTGGTGGGAAGTGGGTCTTCCACTAGAGATAAAACCCCCTCAGTTGTGGAACACAGTGGCAAGGTGTGATCCCTCCACATGGATTCTTGAGAGGTTATGTGAGATTCATGGATAAGAGATAATTCCTCCTCAGCTGTGAAACATAGTAGTGATTTGTGATAACTCTACTCTATATCTTATATGGTTACACAATTTGTTTTTTCATCAGTTATGATACTTTTGTAGCTTCAGGTAGACTCTTCATTCTTAAATAGGCTGTGGAGATAGTGACCCCCTTTCTATCTTGCTTGGGTTTATTTTGAGAATATTTGATGATTAGGTTCCATTAACCAATTTGTTTATGGACTGTGCTGACTATTGTTTATTTATTACCCTTCATAGTTTTTAGGGTTTCCTACCAAGTATGTATACACATACCTCTATATAGGATTTTCCCATACGTATTGTGTCTTATTTAGTCAATAGATAAATTAACAGTGACTATGATGATCCTGGTATAAGTATAGTTTAACACTACATGGTGGTGATGCCCATGTTTAGTGGTAATAATATGGGATATGGAGCTGGGATTTCCCCTGATCTAATCTTTACAGTTGTTGTTAGTTTAGGTTTCCTCCATGTATTTCTAGTTGAGCATGTATTTCCCCCTTTATATCATTTTTTTTATACTATTGCACTCTAATATGTATTTCTTAGAGGTTATTGTCTGCATTGTTTACTCTTTAGATGTTCAGTATTTTATTATACCTCCGTATTGTTTCTAGGAGTTGGTTGTGTGTGTGCATACATGTAATTTAGAACAATTCCTCCCATTTAAGTATTATGCCTACTTGGTGCTTGTATGCATCCCCTGGCCTATAGAAGGTAGTCTTGGGGTGACTCATTTGTCTTAGCACCAATTAGGTGGTCCTAGGTGGGTTGGTTCATTACACGATCGCATGTAAAAATAACACTCACAATAAAAAAAATACCTTTGCGGTAAGTTAAAATACGTGCATGATCACTTTGAGTAGCTTCACAGTAACTTTCAATTTAAAATTCATGGTCACTTAGATCATTTTAGTTTATAGTAACACTTTCAGTAACTTAAAATATAAAAATCATGGTAAATACAAGTGTATTTGTGGTAACTTAAAGCGCTCATGGTCACTTTGAAATTGTAACTCAAGGTAACTTCAAATTATGTTTCATGGTAACTTGAAGAACCATGATCACTTAGAAAATTAACTCACAATAACTTTAGAAAAACCTTCACAGTAACTTCATTTTATGATAAGTTGGTATAGAGAGAGACACCGTTACTGTGCTAGTGTCAAATATGAGTTGATGAAATAGAGTCACTATGTTGAGTGATGCAAGCTATAGGAATGTGTCAAGTTAAGGTGGATCCATGATGCCTTGGATGAGGTAATTTACATAGAGTCATATCAAATGAAGCTGGTAGTGTGTTGATGTTTTCATAGATAACTACTACACTGCTCGCTTGGATGTTTGGATGACATGTTGCTGCCATGGAACCAAAATAGGGAGATGGATCCAATACTGCCTTGAACTAGTGTGCTGTTTTGTGATGCTAAATAGGCTTATTATGGTACTATTTTTGAGATTAAGGTGTACATACATGGAATGGAACATCCTAAGATTTTGTGATTTTTTTAAATTAATTTAATCTTTTTAATATTTTTCATTTCACACAATACAAAATATAGATTTTTAAATATTAAAGCACTATTTTTGGCTTATGTGCACTAAAAACAAGACTTATATTATCTTTATGTACACTTAACACTATGTTTGGATTATGTTACACATAATTCCGAGTTCCTTTGATAGCTTTCATAACACATAATGTTGAGTTTTTACCGAACTACAATATACTATTAATATAATTATTAAAATATTATTATAGATACCACCTAGCCATTGGAATGGAAGTTATGAATATGATTAACTAAATTGTAAAAATATGATTTATGAATATATATAAAATTAATCCTTTGGTTATCAATTAATATAATTAAATGTAAGAACTATTTTAAAATAAAGAAATTACTTTTCTAAGAAAAATATTTTTCTATGTACAAACAAAATTTTATTTCAGTAAATTAAAAAAACCAATTTTAATTAATGATTTCAATAAAATTTATATATAATATATTCAATCAATATTTTTTATACTTATCTAATATATTTTATATGTATAAGATAAGAATAAATCCAATTTTATGAATAAAAAGACATATTCTTCTAAAAAGTAATTTTAACGCATTTTAATGGAGAACCTATTTAAATCAACATTTTGACACTTTTATTGATTTTTTATGTTCAAATAAACTTCATATTTAAAATAGGAACATAAAAATCACCTTAGGGTTAATTTTTGGTATTTTTCTGTGAAGTTTCATTTTTTGATGAATAGTGTAAAATACTGGATTTCAATTCAAAACTACTTTTTCATCTAATTTATTTATAAGGATAAATTATATTTTTAATTGGTTTTAAGTTTTAATTAGATAAATTTTAAATAAATTAATGCAATTTATTTCATTTAAATCAATTTTACTTTGAAATTAGATATAAAAACTTACCAAACTTTTGAACATTTTTACTTTAAAAACCCGCTTTGTCATCCCGTATGCGGGATTAAATTTGAATTAATTTCTTCGAATTTGGTGATTAAAATTTGAAAAAATGGATTCCATATTTTTAATCATAATAATATATAATTTCAAAAAATTTCAACTTAGTTTTTGAGAAAAATATTAGGGAAAGTAATTTAAATTAATTATAATGATTAAGAGGAAAATTAGATTAATAAGGGACTAACCCTTACAATTAAGGGCCAAAATGACCTAGGAACTTTTTCAAAAACCAATTTATATACATATTTAGACTCTATCCTCCCTTTTATAAAATTTGGTCTATTATTGGAGCCACTTGTCATAGGAAAAATGTGGGTGGAATTCCCATTTAAAAATTTTACAAGAATGGCACTCATCCTCCACTATAAAAAGGCACTCACCCCTACCAATTATTCAAACCTATAAAGACCTTTGGCTCAACAAAAATATAATCAAATAATCTCCCAAAATTCTTCCATTCCTACTTTAATCCTCCCTTTGGGAATAAAGTGTAACGTCCTAGGTTTTTGGAGCGAGTTGAAAACCTATCCCTTTTTAATTTTTTTAAATTGGTGGGTATACCAATTTATTTTTTGATCATAAGAACCTAATTTAGAGTTTTAAATCAACCCAATATCATTTTTTAATGGGTTTAGAGGTTTATATAGTGAATCAGGTGTTCAGAATGGGTTTTGGGTGTGTCGGAGCCCCGAAGGCCAGTTTTGGGAGTTGCAGGCTGAGGCACACAGTTTGGGTAAAACTGTGAAGCCTATTCCAGCTAACTGTGCCTCCTATTTTAAACTAAATAATGGTTTGGTAAAATATTAAGTGTGAGTAACATTAACATTTATCCATGTCTGTAGTTTTTTATAGAGGGATCATGCACAATTTGTCCAAGGTTTGACAAACCGTATAGGGAGACCATGTGGACCTGGAGCTTTGGGCATTGGGTATTGAACGGTTTTAAAAAAGTGAAATCCAACCATGAAACTCATTAAGGATACAAAATTAAAAAACCTACCCTATCTTATATTCCTTATTTTCTCCCATTTTCTCCTCTCTTGGTCATGTGTACAGTAGTGGGGGGAGCCATTTTCTTCCTCCCCTAGGGTGTGATCCATCTCCTTTATTCGAGATCCATTTTGATCATCATCAGGTGTATTGGAACTACATTAGTGAGTCTATCATCTCCCTTGAATCTATTTATCTTTTCCCTATCTTGATGGAACATTAATTCTGTGTGAGTGATTTTACCATATTTTTAGGGCGTTCAATGGAAACACTGATTTCTTCCAAACCACTTCGAGTTAGAGGCTTATACTAGACGTGACTATGTATAAAAATACAAGGTAGGTGGTGCATACCATAATTTGTCTTTTCATGGTATTTTTTGGGTGATTATTTTAGCGTTCCATTGGTTCGTTTAGAGAGACCCTAATAAAACAGAATACTTGATGTTAAATTGATTGTGTGACCTTATGGGATGCCATTGGGCATGCCAGAATCATGTATGCTCATGAGAGGCCATGTTAGGGGTCATAGAAAATCTGGGTAGTTAGGCTGGGGTGTGTTTATTTTATTTATTTGAATTTTTTGATTTAAATTGATGTGATTTTAATACATAAATTTCTTGTGCTATACTACCGAGATCCATGGGATCATGACAAGATCGGCCCGAGGTTTGAAATGGTGATGACCATTGGGAATTGAGGCATTGTGATCATCTAGATGGGATTAGACCATGTTACTTGGGTGATGTGATCACCGGTTGGGCGTCAATGATGTTAGTTAAGGAGGAAAGGCCATTGGGTTGAGGTTATATCATGTAATTAACTAGGATGTCACCACCATCGGATTTGAGAGACATGGTCCTAGGGGAATGGGGTTCCATAGTTGATGTGGCTTAGGTACTAAATTGGTGATTGTCGCTCACCCGTGATTTTCCAAAGAACCATTGGATTCATGTGAACATAGGTTGACTTAGTGATGAGGTGGTTTTGACCACTCGTGTGGGTATAGGCCCCTGAAATGCATCTTAGGTATTTGGTTTGGGGGTTCTTGTCATAGAAATCCATGAGAAAGGTGAGGATCCTTCATATGATAGTGTTGAGGCTATCAGTTGGGGGATGATTCCTTCTATGATTGATCTCATTGGGCCTGAAATATTTTGGGAGGATGAAGATCATTGTTCCTTGGGACATCATTCTATGAACTGACAATGATTTTTATTTGAGGATAGATATCGTCGTGCCTCCGAACATCAGTCTTTGAGCCGATGAGTTCTTTAAGAAGGGGTGTGAGGGACTAGATTTATTTTACTTGAGAGTGTCTTTAGGACATTGGTGAAATGATTTGGGACACGAGGTGTTGGTTGGAATGAGGTTCCAAGTTACTTATTTGGAGGTGGAACCTGAGGGTTCACATGATTTATTTGACATCAGGGGATACCTTGGGCCATGGTCCAAGGATCCTATCTTCTTTAATGATTTCAACATTAGCCAAAGAAGGTGATAGCTTCATAGTAGCTATTGAGCAGAAGGGAATCTTGTTTGTTTTATTTAAATTGCATGAGTTATTTCCTTTATTTAATTTTGTACACACATTCTTAAACACTTATGTTGGGTATGGAATTTTGGGTGGTACCCTACTGAGACTCATTCTCACACCCTATACAGGACCATCAGGATGCATGTAGACATTATCATTTTACATTTAGGTAAGGGTTCGAGCTCTGGAGCTAGATCCTAGTTGAGTTGTAATGGATGGATGACAAGGGACCTTGAGGTTCCTACCTCAGTTGGAGCTTTCCTTTTTGGTTCTTTTCTATTTCAACAAGCTTATATGTATGTAGTTGTTATGGTTATCCATGGGTGAACCCATTTTTCTACATATTATACTATACAACCTGCATTGGATGCATTTTTTTTTTAGTAGATACAAGTGGTATGTTTTTTTATTTATTTCCATTGATGTTTAGTTATTCTTCCGCCATTGGTGGGTCTGGTTTGAGTCTATTGAGTCTTTACTTCCACTGCATGTTATATATATATACTCGGACCATTATTTCATCAAACTTTGTGGGTATAGAATCTAAAATATCACCCTTATTACACCCTCATTACTAGTTTCCAGCCTTTGGTGTTTGGGGAGGTGCACCTAAGTCCAATGAAACCCATCCTAAAAGCACTATTAGAGTGGCTACTTAGGTCAGGGATGCTACAAATGGTATCATAGGATTTTATTTTACCTATTTTCATGGTATTAACATTTTTGTTATGGTAGATTAGAGATTAATATGTGGCCAAAACTGGATTCATAGAACGTGATTGGGTGCCTGCAACCCCATGCATGAGGGATAAACCAAGTTACCATCAATGGGAATTAATTTTTTTATTTTTCTCATTTTACAATTTATATGATTTTCACCTTGAATGGTATTCTTGGAATGCGAGTTGTTATTTTTTATGACTTGTGACCCTTGGCCTAGTATGACAAGGAAAGAGATATTGGGCCCTTTTCCTGTTATGGAAAGGGGGGTTACTATGCATGTTTATGATTTATTTAGGCACATGATAGGATGTTTAAATTGTATATATGAATGTGCCTATGGTAAATTTATTGGTTAAATGTGATATTCCATGTGATATCTTCATTTATGTGTTCCTATGATATGAAAATTTTCATGATGTGTGATATGATCATGGATCTTATAAGAGAAGGCAGGTACGATTATATGAGGTGAATGTTGATCACTAGGTTGGGTGATGTGGTCATCAGGTTAAGGTGATGTGGTTCATTAGGACGGGTGTGGCCTAGGGAATTTTTTTGATACTTGGTTCTGCTAAGGGTGGGTAAGGAGTCTGTGAGGTTGGGATGCTGAGTGGCATGATTGCGATGGGGGAGATTAAGGGTAGTGAGTTGATTCTTCTTGTTACTAATTTCCCTATTTTCAGTATTTATATATGTTATATAGCCTGTATGAACATGTGATGGTATTCAGTGGGTTTCCACCTAGAAGTCTTAGATGGAGTGTCAGGTAGGAGGTGACGATGTGCCGTAGGATCACAAGCAAGTTAAGACCCCTAAGGGTTAGGCAGAGAAGGTGCAGACACAGGCTTAGGTATAGCTCCAAGTGTAGGTGGGGAAACCACCAGACTTGATAGTTTTTGGGCCATGTCTTGGAGATCATCTCAGAGTGATCCTGGTATGTGTTATCCATGGTATCGACATGGGTTATTAGGGAGCAGATCCTTCTATGGTATATCTTACTTGAGAGTTCCCATCATAGTACCCACTATTTTCTCAGGGTGAAGGTGGTCCACAGGCAGCTGATAACTAGATTGAGGCTATGGAGATTATCTTAAAGTAGTTAGATACACCTATAGGGCAGAGGGTGAAACTGGAAACCTACATTCTTAGAGGACCGTCCAAGCGCTGGTGGGACATGCAGGTTCAGGCAGGTGTACACAAGGGACCATCCTAGAAGGATTTTGAGGCTAGGTTCTTCAAGCTTTTCTTCCTAGAGATGCTTAGGGAAGATAGAGCTTGGGAGTTATTAAGCCTTCAACAGGGTGACATATCTTTCATGGACTATGCAGCGACATTCACCAAATTACCTTGATTTTCACCCGACATGGTGAGCAACGACGCCTCAAGGGTGAGGTGCTTTGAGGATGGTTTATGGAATGCAATTCAAGTGAAAGTAAACATATTTAGGTTATCCTCATTCTTAGAGGTGGTGATCCAGACACTCATAGATGAGGGAAACCTGAACGATAGATCTTACTTGAGTTGAGTGATGGATTCTGGTGATTTCAGTAGTGACGCTTTAGATAGAAGGAAGCAAGGATGAGGTGAGTTCCAGTAGAAAAATTAGGTGAAAGACTTAAGTAGAACACCTTGGAGTGGGTCTTCGATGGTTTTATTTTAGTGTGGGAAGCCATGAAATATCCCGAATCAGTGTGAGTGGCCTCCAAAGGAGTTCTAGGAATGTAGATAAGCCATACATATTGATAGGTTCTTTAGGAATCCTTATCAGACAACAGACAATTAGGGACCAGGATTGACGAAGAATTATGATATTAGTACAGGGTTATTACTAGGTGAGGGTAGCTGAGATTCAGTTGCATACAGAAGTCATGGTAGAGATAGTAAGACCCAACAGTAGGGTCAGTGGATGGTGGATAGTGCATCACTATAGGGAGGTTAGACTTTAGGCCAGGTGTATGTTGCAGAGCTACCAGGACCAGAACGGGCTGGTGGGCTGACGATAATCAGAGATACTCCATGGGCATATCCAGGTTTTTTGTTTTTTTGGAATAAATTTTTTAGGAAAGTCTGTTTTGAGTGAACGAGCTGCACAAGAGATTTATGGGATTACCAGATGTGGGTTGGTAGGTTGGCACCATCTCTGGTGCATTATATATTCACACACACACACACATACACAAGGTGTGTGGCACTAGGTTTTGTATGTGAGCATCATAGTATGCATGACTATTGAGGTGCATTGGTATTAGAGAATTAAGGAGATGTATGTTACTTGATATGAATTATCATTTAGGAATCATTATGATGTGGTACTTGATTAAGGTGTAATACACCGAGTTTGATTTTGAGTATCTATTGAGATGTAGGGCTTCATGGGTGCCATGTGATCCATGGGAATGAGGAAAGCATCGATGCAACACAAGATCCTGATGGGTGTCTAATATGACATGAGAGAACCTGATGAGGTGGAGGAGTGACAATGCATCACTATAGGAATTTTGAGTCTGGGAATAATCTATGGACCATTATTTGATTTGAGTTTTGGTCGAGATGCAACCGGGGTAGGTCACTCTTAAGGTAGGGAGCCCCCTTGAGGTAGTTAACCCATTCTTATGAGATCGGGGTAGTCAGGGTTATTTTAAAAGGTATGGGTCTATTCGGTACCATCTCTAGCTTTTGTTTTATAGATAGGTATGAACTATTTTAAGATGGGGAGATTGTAACATAACGGGTTTTCAGAGCGGGTTGAAAACCTCCCCTTTTTGATTTTTTAGAATTGGTGGGTATTCCAATTTCTTTTTCAATTATAAAAACCTAATTATAAGTTTTCTATCAACCCAATATCATGTTTCTGGATGGTTTTAGAGGATTTGAGAGTGCCTTGGGTGTTCATAATGGGTTTTGGGTGTGTTGGAGGCTCGAAGGCTAGTTTTGGGAGTAGCAGGTTGAGGTGCACAGTTTAGGTAAAACAACACGACCTATTCTAGATAACAATGTGACCTCTTTTTCAATTGAATAATGGTTTGGTAAAATATATGGGGTGAGGTTCATGGATGTGAGGCCTCGTATATAGATTTTACAGAGGGATCACACACAATTTGCACACGGTTTGGAAAACCGTGCAGGGAGACCATGTAGACCTAGAACTTTGGGCAGTGGGTATCGCATGATTAGTGAATGATTTTCTAAACTATGTGCCTCATTAAAGATAAAAAATTATAAAAATTACCCTATAATATATTTCTTCTTTTCTCCATGTTTCTCTTCTCTTGGTCAAGTGTACAATAATGGGGGGGGGGGGCACCATTTTATTCCTTCCCTAGGGTGTGATCCATATCCTTTTTCCAAAATCCGTTTTGATCACCATCAGGTGAATTGGAACCGTGTCATTGAGTCTCTCTTCTCCCTTTAATCTCTTTATATTTTACCTCACCTCATGGACCATTACTTCAATGTGTTTTATTTTCCCATATTTTCAGGGCGTTCGACAGTAATGATAATTTCTTCCAAACCTCTTCAAGTTAGAGGATTATACTGGACATGCCTATGTATAAAACTCTAAGGTAGGTGGTGAATACATTTCTTAGTGTTTTTTTGGTTGTTTTAGGGGTGTTACTTTTATCATGCTGTTGGTTAGTTGAGAGAGACCCTAATAAAATTGAATGATTGATGTTAAATTAATTGTGTGACCTTATGGGATGCTGTTGGACATGCCCAAACCATGTTCTCTCATGTGAGGCTGGGCTAGGGGCCTTCAAACACCTAATTAGTTAGTCTTAGGTGTGTTTATTTTATTAATTTTAATTGTTTTATTTAAATTGAAGTGATTTACATACATAAATTTCTTGTTCTATACTGTTAAGTTCCATGGGATCATGAAGGGCTTGGCCTGAGGTTTGAAATGGTGATGAACATTGGTAATTGAGGTGATGTGATCATTTGGATAGGCTTGGCCTATGTTACTTGGGTGATTTTATCACTGGTTGAGTGCCATGGATGTTGGTTGAGGCAACATGGACATCAGGTTGAGGGTATGGTTCGGAATGAATTATAATGGTGTGGCTATAGGATTTGAGTGACATGGTTATAGGGGAATGAGGTACTAGAGATGGTGTGGCTTAGGTACTAAATTGGTGATTTCCTCTTACTCTTGATTGTAAAAAGCACTGTTGGAGTCGTGTGCACATAGGTTGACTCTGTGATGAGGTGGTTTTGACTAATCATATGGGTAGAGTCCCCCAGTAGTGTGGCCTAGGTATTTGGTTTGTGGTTCTTTCCATGTAAAGTCATAGGGAAGGTGATAAGCCTTCATATAATAATGTTAAGGCTGTCGGTTTGGGGATGATTCCTATTGTGCTTGAGCCATTGGGACTAAACCATTTTGGGAGGATGGAGATCTCCATTCCTCTAGAGGTCGTTCTATGAGCCGATAATAATTTTTATTTGAGTAAAGATATTAATATTCCTCTAAAAGTTAGGCTTTGAGCTTACAACTACTTCGACCAGGGGTCCGAGGGACCAGGGTTCTATTGCTTTGGCATGCCTTTTGGATTTTGGTGACATGATTTGGGACATGAGGTGTCAGTTGGCATGAGGTGTCAGGTTACTTACTTAGAGGTGGAACCCTAGGGTTCACCCAGGCTATTTGACATCAGGGGATACCTTGGGACATGGGCCAAGGATCCTTTATTCTTAAGTGATTCAGGAATTGGTCGAAGCAAGTGAAAACTTCCTAGTATCTATTGAGCACTAGGGAATCTTTTTTGTTTTATTTAAATACCATGAGATATTTTCCTTTATTAAATTTTATACACACATGATTAAACACTTATATTGGGTATAAAATTTTGGGTGGTACCCTACCAAGACTCAATCTAACACCCTACACAGGCCCTTAGAGATGCGTGTAGAATTTATGCTTTTATGTTCAGATAAGGATTCAAGCTCTGGAGTTGGATTTTAATTGAGTTGGCATGAATGGATGGAAAGGGACCTTGAGGTTCCTTACTTAGTTGTAGCTTTCCTTTTTGGTTCTTTTATATTTAAGAATGATTATATGTATGTATCTACTATGGTTAGCCATGGGATACCCCCTTTTTATACTTATTGAATCATACAACCTACATTGGATGCATAATTGTTTTATTAGCTACAAGTGGTATGTTTTATTTATTTATTTTCATTGCTATTTAGTTATGATTCTACCATTGGAGGGTTTGGTTCGAGTCTTCCAAGTCTTTACTTACACTGCATATTATATATATATACTTGGACCACTATTATATCAACCCTTGAGGGTATATCCTCCCCACTATCACCCTCATTAAACCCTCACTACTAGTCTACAAACTTCAGCATTTGGTGTGGTGCGCCTAAGGCCAGTGGAACCTAACCTGAAAGCACTGTTTATATGGATAATCGGGTCTAGGAAGCTATATAAATCCAACCAAATAATCCATTTTTTGTGAAGAAAAAGTAGTTACCTAAATAATAGGAGGTTCAAATGTGTATGAAGAAATTCAAGACTAAAGGTAAGGGAATTTCATCTCACTTTTTATTTCTGTGAGATACATGCCATATTCACCACTCACTTATTTTTTTTGTGGTGTATATACTACCCTATGACACGTTATATCATTAATTTACTTTATTTAATGATATTAAAATATTTTATTGATGTTATTCTTTCATGGGGATCATGAATATAAAGTTACTCAAGTATTAAGTGTTTTCTCGTCTCACTTTCAATTTCCATGAGGTACAATCCATGTTCACCTCCTATTTCTTATATGTGGTGTGTATAATACCCATGTATGTATTCTATTATTTTTATAATTAAATTTATGGGTATTTAAATATCAATTTGATAAACTTTATTTCACGGGATTTATGTTTCAAAAGTTACCAAATCGGTAAAGAATTTTTGTCTCAATTTTCTATCTTTGAGACACATGTTTTGTTATGAATCTATATTATTTTATGAGGTGTATATACTTCCATTTGACATGTTATATCATGAAACTCCTTATTTTAATGATATTTTAAGATTAATTTAATTTCATTTTCTAACATAGGGGGTATAATTCAAAATTACCATGTGGTAAGATCTTATTGAAACAATCTCATCATTTATCAAGATTGTTTATGATTATGATTCCATTGATGAAATATTATGATCCATTTATCAAGAAATCTCATGAATTTTATTCATGATATATTAATATATTGGTACCATTTTACCACTCTTTGGTAAATAAGATGATGAATAATTTTTTAAGAAAGTCCGACTTTACCTCTCTCTTCAGTTAGAAATCCGTGTTCTTTCAAAACCACATTTTCTAAAAATGTTTTCAAAATTTCTTTATAGGTTTTTAATGTATTTTCAAAGAAAAAGGTTATAATTTTTTTAATAATTATTCATAAGTTTTCAATTTATTTTCAAAGAAAATATTTTCAAAATGTTTTCAAGAATTCTTTATAAATTTTCAAAGTATTTTCGAAGAAATGGTTTTCAAAATGTTCAATCCTTATTCATAAGTTTTAAAAGATTTTTTTAAGGAAAATGGTTTTCAAAAATGTTTTGAATCTTATTTTATAAGTTTTTAAGTAATTTTTTTTCAAATTTTTTTAAGCTTCTTTTATAAATTTTCAAGGAAAAAGGTTTTCAAATTTTTTTCAATATTCTTTTGTAAGTTTTCAAGGAAAATGGTTTTAATTTTTTTTTCAAGATTATTTTATAAGTTTTTAATGAAAAGGTTTTAAAAATATTTTCAAGATTATTTTGTAATTTTTCAAGAAAAATGTTTTCAAATTTTTTTATGTTTTAAAAAATGCATTTCAAAGAAGAAAGGATATTTTACTCAAGAAATTTTTTTAAAGGATCTTTCTAAATTATTTTCCATATAAGGTGACATCCATTGGTGTTAATCATGCCTTTATAGAGAAATTATCCAATGGATCCTTTCATATTCTTTCTCATAATGGTTTATGTTTTGATGAAATGATGTTTATGAAACCCGTTTCTCTTTCATGGGTTATATTTTTATAAAACCTGTTTCCCTTTCACGGGTTATATGCTTATGAAAACTGCTTATTTTCTTTGGTTATGATTTGATGAAATTATTACGAGACCTATGTCTTTCCCATAGGTAATGATATGATTAAATTTTTGTGATACTAATTTCATTTCATGGGTTATAATATGATATTTATGAAACCCATCTCTTTTTATGAGTCATGATATGATAAATCTTATGTTATCTTATGGCACATGATTGCATGATTTCATTATGTGATGGGTGGGACCTATATATCTCTCCAATGCATTAGGTAAATATTTATATCTCTTGATATAATGATGGGATTCAAGTCTATGGGCCTGATCTACTGTGGAATATGGGGAAACCCAATCCACTATGGGAATATGGAAAAAATGATCCACTATGAGAGGATAGGGAAACCCAATCCACTATAAAAATATGGGAAAACCTGATCCACTATGGGAAGATGGGGAAAACCGATCCACTATGGGAGGATGGGGAGACTCGATCCACTATGGGAAGATGGGGAAACCCGATCCCCTATAAGAAAAGGACTATGATTGAGGATGGTGGTGTGTCCCGCCTAGTAGGTGTAGTCCCCATGAACTGCCTTAATAAGTTCTAGAAATGTGTATTGACTAGGGAATGATATTACATGTTTATGTGTATGCCACAATTCCATGTTTTACACCTATGTTATGAATTCATGGATTATGCTCTTGATTTCCTTATGATTCATGCCTTATAAACTACCAACCTTTATGACATGATTCATGTTTATGATCTTTTATATATAGGGTATGATCTTATAATATTATGATCACATTCTCATAACCTTATTCTCATGTTTATGATTATATATCTCCCTCTTTTACATTTACTAAGCGTCTGAGCTCACCCGTTTTATGTTTCCTTTCCAAGGTTTTAAAGATATAATTTATGTATGATATATCTAAGAGGGTTAATAGTCTTAGAGAACCTAGTGGGAGATAATGTTTCTCACTCATCTACCAGTGTTTACATTTCCATTATTCTAAAGGCACTAAACAAATACGGTCATTGGGTGTCTATTTGTGTAATGCTTCAAGTATTCTGCAAAAAATATGTAATGTATATATATGTTAATATTGGGTTGTTATAGTTAGTATCAAAGTGAAGGTTTATTCAACCTTTGGATACTATGATGAGAAAAATTTAGTGAGATCCCTAGGGATATTTCTATGGATATGTCTAGGTATGTCTCTAAGGTCAAGTATAAGGATGAGTTAAAGTATAGAAAAATGTCCTAGAATTTTTGTAATGGATAGAGTGAGTGGTTTACTAGAATTAAATCCATATTTTGATACCGAAAGTGGATGTGGATATAGAAAAAATGTACCTAGGGGTAATAACTCCAAAATGATGTGTTAGTCCTAACTTGATTGTAACCTGGTATATGACAAATGGTCCTTGCTACACACCTGGTTTGACACTCCCATAGAATATTCTTTGGGAATTCACAAACTCTTTATGAACCATCATAAAATATTTAAATATAATATTATTATGAATAACCTAGGATAAACCTAATGTGTCATAGATTAAATAAGTAAGTTCCATTATTTAGACAATCTATAAGTAATTTTTCATGATTATGTGGTTTTCTACTATGATAAGTATTTATAACCCTATGATTTATGGTTTTATTCAATAGTTGGAACTAGAAGGAACTGGGTTATCATTTAATGTTTTAGATATAGAAAGTATGTGAATTATAAAATTGATGTCCTAAGTGGATATCCCTTGAAGATATTTAGGAAGGTGGTATGAGTATTAGTTATACTTATAGAGATAAAGAGACCAAAAATGATATGTAAAGGTATGAGATGTTCTTACAGTATTATTTACATCAAACATAAGAAGAATGATTGGATTGAGGTTAATTAACCTTAAGACATGATTCATATTTTATATTATAGTAAAGTGGTATTAAGGGATAAGATGATGAATCCTGAGTAATGTTTTAAGAATAAAGTTGGATAATTGAAGTGTATATGTTTTGGAACTCAAATATTACATTATATGAATCATGAAATATATAAGTATTTTCACTATAAGTTTTTCATTAAGGATTTAAAAGGATATATTGAATGGTGATAAATACTTGGAAAAGTGATTTAATATAAAGGTTATATTTTTAAATAAGTGAAGGTAACCCTTAATGTGTTCAAGATGTTGAGACAATTGTTTTTAGCATGGATAAAGAGATGATTGATTTGGATAAAGTAAATTGGATAGTATTTATGACCTTAGAACTGATAATGGATTTGTTGAAAAATTGATCTATTATATCATGTATGAAGTTTAAAACTTCTTGAATTTATAGAATATATCTATTAATATTCATAATAATGAAGCATGCATGTTTTCCAAAAGAATTTGTTGGACCCTCTATGATATGGTAGTTTTCATAATCACAAATAATGTCTAAATATAGATTATACTCTTTCATTCCATTTAATATCTCTAAGTAAATAAATTATATCATACTGAAAAATATACTTTAATAAGGAAATAACTTATATTTGTAAATCCATATGTTTACAAGTGTTTGTTTTTACATGTATTTTTGGATGTCACTGAGTCGTGTAATGTTTTCTGTAAGATAGAATCTTCATAGGCCATTTAGATTTCATGTTCGAAACACCGATATTCAACACACCGATATTCGACACACCGATGTTCAACACACCTATGTTCGACACACCGATGTTCGACACACCGATGTTTCGACACACTGATGTTCGACACACCGATGTTCGACACACTGAAGATGACACAACGAAGATGACACACCGAAGATGACACACCGAATATGACACACCGACGATGACACACCGAAGATGACAGACCGATGCTAACAGACCAAAAATGGTAGACCAATGCAAATGACTCACCGATAGTCATAAATAACTACTTCATTTTTATTAAGTCAAATTTATTTCTAACGATCATATTTAGATAAATTAACATTTTTGACATTATTTAATGATGTTTATAGGACTATCCATAGACAGTATGAGGTACATGCATGCATAGAGATCTTTATGCCTACTGGACCTTGATGTATAAAAGGATTAAAAGATCAACCTAAAATATATCTCTCTCAACCCGCTAGAAAAAAGGATGGCTGTGAGAATATGTAAGATATTGAAAATAGAAGAACTTGAAGATTAAGTATGAAAGAAGTTTAATATTACAAACTGCATCCTGCTGAAGCTCACTGAACATCCTGACATCGAAGTGATGAACCTCTACACACCTGGAAGCTAGATTATAGTGACTATGATACTCTGTTTTGGAGCCAACTTCCAGAAGAGGACTCATATATCATTTTCTCTACATCAAATGAGTCCTGAGCTTTACTGCATGACACACAGAGATTTCTAAACTCTAGTTTTTACTTTTATAACTCTGTTGTGTTCTTGTGTTTACTTTTCAAGTTGTGTGTGCATATGTTTGTTTCACACATACTATCTCCTGAGCTTAACTAAAGGATACTAAAATATCCTCACACTCAATCCATTTCTACTCTTATATCCCATGTAGAACTATGGAAGAGATCCTGTGTGATATGTTTATTTGATTTTCCCACGAATAATTGTGGTAGAGGTCAAGTGTGACCTGGAAAACCCTGTGTGCTGTTGTGAACCCCAATCCAGTGTGTGGATCAAAAGTTTATTAATATAAATAGCTTGGTGGTAGGTGATCACTAAGTGAATAGGACTAAGTCTTAGCTTGAGACTAAAACTCTTGTTTTAACCACTGTGCTGTTTGTCTTATATTTTTATCTATTATATATTTCTTTCATTAAGATAAACCAAAATTTGATAGTTAGTTTAGAAAGTGTTTATATCTGTTTTGAATTAGTAGATTAGTTTCAAAAGTTTGAATAATCTTTAGATTGGTAAAACTGAGAACTAATCAATCTTCAGAGAAACTAATTGAACTTTTAGGACTTATATAAATTCACTATAAACTAACTTTGATTTTATTTTAATATGGGGATATTATTTTAAAGAACCAATTTTAACAGAAATTTTTATAGATACTCAATTCACCCCCCTCTTGAGTCATATACTCCAACCAAAAGGATTTATGGTAATTTAGGTTATCACTATGTTTCAAGAGAATATACAATGAGTTTATTCACATGTTTGAAATGTGACAACCAAGACATAATTTGTGATATATGGGGGATAAATGTTCAAGTGATTTCATGACCTTCATTATAATGTTTTTTATTTTCATCTTTAATAGGGGTTATAAGTTAATCATTTATGAACATTTTAAGCTAAAATTTGGATGAAGTTTGTAGGATTAAAGTATTATCTCACCACATGAGGATTTATTCATATTGGATAACCTATTATAACCACTTTGTGTTGATGGTAACTGAATACATATGGGATGACTTTTTATGGATCTCATGATTAGTTAGTACTCCAGGAATGAAAAATTCACCTTCATTTCTTAGAGTAAGGGATGAAGTGGAAATCGATAAAGGCACAACCAAAGGGTAATATTGTGAATACAAAAAGGAATAAAATCAAGTAAGTAAATATTTTTGTGAAATTTCTTTAACATTTGGAAAAAGGAACTTGAAACAAATTTTTTTTTCATAGTACCTTCATTTCCTATGAATCAAATGGACCCTTAGATCATTGTAGATTTATGGCTTCGTGATTGTTAAATTTCTCCTAACTATGTTCTCTATCACTATACATCATAACTTTATAGTTATATTTCTCTTTCATGTCTATGTTTTTACATCCCAAATATGTTATTCTATGTGGAAACCTAGTTACGTATTACTTTGGGTAATCGTTATGTTTCCAACTTTCTGTTTTTAGAGGAAGTTTTAGTATTATTTTTTTTCTATATGGGTTTCTATGAATGGAAATAAGTATAAAACCTTTGATAACCCATAAGAATTTATGGGTAAAAATTCATTTTAATGAAGGAATAATATAACACCCTGATATTTTTTGATTTTTTTTTTCAAATTAATTTAGTCTTTTTGATATTTTTCATTTCATGAAACGTTGAATATAGTTTTTTTATATATTAAATCACTAAATTTGGATTGATTGAACTACAAATAAGACTTATATTAACTTGTGGTACATACAACACTATGTTTGGATTGTGTTACACATAATTCTAAGTTCCTTCAATAGATTTCATAACACGCAAGACTGAAATTACAATATACTATTGATATTATAATTAAACTATTATTCTAGTTACCACCTAGCCTTTGGAATGTAAGTTACAAATATGATTAAATGAATTGTGAAAATTTGATAAAAACATGAATATAAAATGAATTATTTATTATCAATTAGTAGAAGTAGATGTAAGAACTATTTTAAAATAAATAAGTTGTTTTTTTAAGAAAATTATTTTTCTATGTACAAACATAATTTTATCTTAATAAATTAAAAAAACTTCTAATTCTTGTTTTAATAAAATTTATTTATAATATATTCAATCAATATTTTTATAATTATTTAATATATTTTATAGTTAAAATATAATAATAAATAAAATTTTATGAATAAAAAGATATATTCTTATACAAAGTAATTTTACCATCTTTTAACAGCGAACCCATTTTAAATCCAATTTTGGAACTTTTATTGATTTTATATATAAAAATAAACTTCATATTTTAAATAAGAACATAAAAATTATCTTTGGGTGAATTTTTGGTATTTCTCAGTGAAGTTTTATTTTTTTATGAATAATGAAAAATACTGGATTTTAATTCAAAACTGCTTTTCATATAATTTATTTATAAGGTTAAAGTATATTTTTAATTGGTTTTAAAGTTTAATTATATCAATTTTAATCAATTAATTCAATTTATTTTATTAGAATAATTTTCACATTGAAATTAGATATAAAAACTTACCAAACTTTTGAACATTTTTACTTTAAAACCCCACTTTGACATCCCGTATGTGGGATTAAATTTGAATTAATTTCTGATATGTTTGTGATCGAAATTTCAAAAAATTAATTTCATATTTATAATAATCATAATATATAATATAAAATAAGGTCAACTTATATTTTTACAAAAATATTTGTGAAATAAATAAAAAAATTTCAACAATTAAGAGGAAAATTAGCTTAATAAGGGACTAACCCTTATACTTAAGGAACAAAATGACCTAGAAAATTGTCCAAAATCAATTGGATGGCTATATTTAAACCCTGTTATAACTTTTATCTAACTTGGTTCATTATTGGATCCACTTTTCATAAGAAAAATGTGGGTGGAATTCCCTTTTAAAAAATTTACAGGAATGCCACTCCTCCACCACTATAAAAAGGAAATCACCTCTCCCACTTATTCACACCTATCAATCTATTTGGATCACTAAACCTATACTCAAATAATCTCTAAGAATCCCTAAATTACTATTTTAATCCTCCATTTGGGAACAAATCCAACAAAGGAGGCCCTTTTACGCAAATAAAATGAGTTACCTAAAGAAGAGGAGGTTTAAATGTGTACAAAGAAAGTCAAGACATAAGGTAAGAGAATTTCATCTCATTTTTTAATTTCTATGAGATACATGACATATTCACCACTAGATTATTTTTTGTGGTGTATATACATCCTTATGACATGTTATATCATTAATTTAATTTATTTAATGATATTAAAATATTTAATTGATGGTATTATTTCACAGGGATCACGATTCTAAAGTTACTCAAGTATTATTTTTTTTCTTGTATCACTTTTAATTTCACTGAGGCACAAGATATTTTCACCACCTATTTCTTATATGTGGTGTATATAATTCCCATTGATGTATTATATGATTTTTATACTTAAATATATGGGTATTTACATATCCCTTTGATGAACTTTCCTTCATGGGGTTTATGTTTCAAAAGTTACCTAATCCGAAAAGTAGTTTTGTCTTAATTTTCCTTCTTTGAAATGCATGTTTTTTATGCACC
Source organism: Viscum album (assembly GCA_963277665.1). Lineage (NCBI taxonomy): Eukaryota > Viridiplantae > Streptophyta > Magnoliopsida > Santalales > Viscaceae > Viscum > Viscum album. The sequence continues at coordinate 1,316,476,662 of OY728136.1, read as the reverse complement.
TATATTATTTTACAATGTTTATATACTACCATTTTACATTTTATATCATTAAAATCATTATTTCTATGATATTTTAATCTTCATGTAATTTCATTTTCTTACATGGGGAGTATAATTCAATGTTACGAAGTGGTAAGAGTTTATTGAAACAATCTCATCCTTTATCGATATTATTTATGATTATGCTTCCATTGATGAAATATTATGATCCATATCTCAATAAATCACTAATTTTATTCTCCAATTCTTATTCATGAAATCATTATGTATTGGTACCATTTTACTACTCTTTAGTACATAAGATGATTAAGAAAGTTTTTTTAAGAAAGTCCGAATTTACCTCTCTTTGGTTGGAAATCTATGTTCTTTAAAAACCATGTTTTTTAAAAAGGTTTCCAAGATTTATTTATAATTTTTCAATTTATTTTCAAAGAAAAAGGTTTTAAAAATGTTTTCATGAATTCTTTATAAGTTTTCAAAGTATTTTCAAAGAAATGGTTTTCAAAATGTTTTCAATTATTATTTATAAGTTTTAAAATTATTTTCAAAGAAATGGTTTTTAAAATGTTTTCAAGATTTATTTATATGTTTTCAAATTGTTTTCAAATATTTTTTTTGAAATGTTTTGAATCTTATTTTATAAGTTTTCAAGTAAAAAGGATTTCAAAATTTTTTCAAGCTTATTTTATATGTTTTCAAGTAAAAAGGTTTTCAAAATGTTTTCAAGATTCTTTTATAAGTTTTCAAGGAAAAAGGTATTCAAAGTTTTTTCAAGATTATTTTATAAGTTTTCAAGGAAAAAAATTTTCAAAAATTTTTCAAGATTATTTTGTAAGTTTTAATGAAAAAGGTTTTTAAAAAATGTTTTATGTTTTAAAAAGAGATTTTTAAAGAAGAAAGTATATTTTTCATAAGAAATGTTTTAAAAGATCTTTCCAAATTATTTTCTATATAAGGTGACATCCATTGGATTTACTCATTCCATTTTGGGGAAATTATCTAAAGGTTCCATTAATATTCTTTCTCTTAATAGTTTATGTTTTGATGGAATGATGTTTATGAAACCTATTTCTCTTTCATGGGTTTTATTTTTATAAACCCACATCTCTTTAACGTGTTATATTCTTATGAAACCCATTTATTTTAACGAGTTATTCTTTAATGAAATGATTATGAGACCTATATCTTTCCCATAGGCAATGATATGATGAAATGTTCATGATACCAATTTTATTTCATGGGTTTTAATATAATGTTTATGAAACCCATCTCTTTTTATGGGTCATGATATGATAAATGTTCTATTATCTTATGGAACATGAATGTATTATTTCATTATGTGATGGGTGAGACCTATATCTCCCTTAAATTCATTGGGTAAAGTTTTATATATCATGAGATAATGATGGAATTCAAGTCAATGGGTATGATCCACTGTGGAAGATGGGGAAACCTGATCCACTATAGGAAGATGGGGAAAACTGATCCACTATGGGAAGATGGGGAAACCTGATCCACTATGGGAGGATGGGGAACCTGATCTACTAAGGAAAGATAGGGAAACTTGATCCACTATGGGAATATGGGAAAACTTGACACCTTATAAGGAAAGGACTGTGATTGGGGATAGTGGTGTGTCTCACCCAAAAGGTTTAGTCCCCATGAAGTTCCATTATAAGTTCTATAAATTTATCTTGACTTATAGGGAATGATATTACATGTTTACGTGTATTCCAAAATTCTATGTTTTACACCTATATTATTCTTTCATGGATTATGATCTTGATTCCTTATGTTTCATGACTTATGAGCTGCTAAAATTTATGTCATGATTCATGTTTGTGATCTTTGATATGCAGGGTATGATCTTATAATGTTATGATCATGTTATTGTACCCTTATTCTCATGTTTATGCTTACATATTCCCCTTTTTTACCCTTACTGAGCGTCTAAGCTCACCCATTTTTATGTTTCTTTCCCCAAGTTATGAAGATATATTTTATGTATGATATGTCTAAGAGGGGTTATAGTCTTGGATAACCAAGTGGGAGATAATGTAGCTCACTCATAAACCAGTATTTACATTTCTATGTTTCTAAAGGCACTAAACTGATATGGTATTTAGGCATCTGTTTGTGTAATGTTTTAAGTATTCCGTAAAAATGATGTAATGCCTATGTATGTTAAGCTTGTGTTGTTATATAGAATCCTGAGAAAGAAGATAAACCATGTAACACATATGTATATATATAATATACATATGAGGTGATATATATATATATATATACAAATATTTATATATATAACCATTTATAAAAAATTATCAAATAAAAAAAATATTTAAACACAAGAATTAAAATTATCACATGATATAAAATTTTAACAGATAATATAAATGACACAAAAATGAATATAAAAATAATTTTCTTATACAATATAAAAATAATTAATACATTAAAATATAATGTGATACTATACCAAAAAGAAATAATAAACACCTTAAATCATTTGAAATAATAAAACATTCAAGAAAAAATGATTACATTTTATTAGAAAATAACACTTAAATAAAAAAATGCGTTGAAATGCATTTTTTAATTAATTAACATATATAAATTAAAATTATGAAAATATAGATGTTTATAAAATTTTAATTTGAATAAATGTGAGGTAATTATTATTTTAAAAAATAGAAATAATAAATAACTAACACACAAGTTCAAACACTAACAGTTTAAATAATTATAAAATGTTATAAATAGTTGTTTAGGCATTATGGATGTGATAAGGGATCATCTAATGGAAGGATCTTCATGTTATTTGGTATATGTTTGATAGAGTATGAGTGGATCATGATTTAATGAGGATAACTCCTTATCAAGGTAGGTGGTCCCAATAAAACTTAACAATATGAATGATTGTGCATGCCTGTATAGGGTTTCAGGTCCACATAAATTAGATAAAAACCTAGAGTACCCTAAGTGGGGAATCAGGTGGAATGGATCCTCTTAGAATCAGAGTGAGTGCTCTACCACATAATTTGGGATTTAGAAATTCTCAATGACTATATATACAAAGGGGAAAGGATGTTAGTTGGGTATATAAGGAGGAAAATATTGATATCTGGAATTAGGATAGGTTATTTAAATTTTGAGCTGGACTTATTGAGGATAGTATAGTAGGCATGGAGGGATTAAGAACCAAGTTAAGGGATAAGAAAACTAGATGATTTGTGATTATTTGGGATCACTCTTAATTTGGTGAGTGAGATTATTGGTATTGTAGTGAGTGTGAAAATTTCTCTAAGTATTATTATAGTGTGTCATGAAGGGTTTTATCTAAATGCCTAGTTTTATATACCACTTTTTAGAATCATGTGATGGAATACCTAGTGTGGTTGGTGGAAATTTATTCTAGATGGCTTGGAAATAAGTTTCCACATGGCCTTGAGTGTTCTTTTCTTTCATTGGCCCATGAGTATTATGACCGAGATATTGATACAGGATTGAAAATGGAACAATAATGACCCATAGGGGATTAGGTTAAGTAAGGAAAATAAACTATGGAAAAACTGGTGGTTTGTTATATGCACTATGGCATTAGTGGTTAGGGTTGGTGTATGATCCTTCCTTGAGTGAGAGGGTGGTGGATGCGCTTGGGTTGTGTCACCTCACCCTATGTGATATGATGTTGGTACAAAAATTTTATGAGACCCCAAATTGAGTGATAGGGTATTGGTATGGGCTTGGTCTATGTGACCTTACCTTGAGTGAGAGGGTTTCAACACCAAAAATGACTACGATACCTCACTTTTAGTGATAGGGTGTTGATATGAGATCCAATTATAATCTTTCCATGAGTGATAGAGTATTTATCTAGGGAGTGGAAGGTAATTAAGTGATTATACCATATTCTTGGGTTTGGATATGTTTCAGCTTTCCCCTGATAAAATTCCTATAATATGAGATTATAACAGACATGGTTCCCATGAGGGAACCAGACTAATTAGGGTCGAGTTTCATGGTGGACTAGTTAGCACACGATGAAATGGAATGAGTGATTGTATACACTTATATTTCCATTTGTTTACTTTCATCACATATAAAAATATATATGATTCTATATATTAGGAATATATTTGTGGTTCCCTAATAACTTTATTCTCATACCCTACATGGGTATCCCTATGCACATATAGACCTTATATCTGGTATGAAGGTCTGATCATAGGTTTTAGAAGTGATCAGGTAGGAGAAACTTAATAGATATTATAAAGGGATTAAGGTGATGCTTGGGGTTAGTCTTAGAGCCTAATTTATATTTTATTACTTTATTATTTGTATATGTGATTAATTTGATGGGTGATTTGTTGGAACATATGATTTTATGAACGCATTGTTTAGTTATTAGAGTATATGAATATATCTATTTTATTATGGTTTTCCTTGGATATAATTCCATACATGTATACTCTGATGATTTATTATGGATTATGTTTGGTTATTTATTATTATTTATTCCTATTATATAGAGAGTATAGTCTCCAAAATTATTTTCATAAATACTCACTACTGGTCTAAATCCTGTAATATATGATGGGGTACACCTAAGTTCATGAGGTTATTTTTCATCATTGTTGTTCAAGATATTTTATTCAAGGAATTAAAAAATGACATCATAGCCCTATTTTGGTTGTTGTACCATTTAAAGACTTGGTTTTAAGAGATAGGAATGTATTGGATCTTAAGATAGACCTTGGGCAGGTGAGTCATGAACACAAGTCTTGTGGGATGTCCAAGTTACTAGGGTTATGGGTTTGTGGTTCTTAATTTTCACTACTATAGTTAAGATGTATCTTCAAGAATGATGTGATTATTTGATATTATTATGTTGTTTCATTTTATCTTGGATAAAATCTATAAGAGGCTTGCATATATATATATATTATACTTTTTACCTAGGATTCACATAAATTTTTTGTGAATGTGTGATTATTGATCTAGAATTGAAAGAGGGGTCAATTTTTTAACATGTTAACAAAAACTTGTGTTTTCATATATAACTTATTGGAAGAATTCTACTTAGATAGGACATTGTTTTTCTAATGTAAGTTTATGTGAATATTATCTTGGTGGTTATCAAATAATGAATATATATTCCTTTAGTGAATGTGATATATTGTAATCCTTGATGGGCTGGTTTAGGATTAGATGTCATGTTTGTGGATTGGTAGAGGTGAGGTATACCCAAGAGATGGTTTGAAATAGTAATGGTTTATCGTGTTAAAAATTATTGAGGGGGTATAGAAATGAATATGGGATTACCTAGGATATTGATACGTAAGTTCTTAGAGTGATTGGGTTATGGTGGTTAAGTGAAGAAGGTAGAATCAGTTGGATGCCTTGCCTTGTTATCTTTAGGTGCAGTTTTTAATATAATAGTGAGAAGTGATCCTATATGATTGTTTCAAGGATAGAAAAATCATGGATAAATTATTTTTGGATTTAGAATAACTCTTAATATGAAATTGATCATGTGGTTTCCCTTGTTAGAGTAGTGATTCCTTGGGTTCATGAGAAAGGAAGCACTGAGAGTGATTTTGTGTAAGTGTGTTGATGTTAAAGGATGCATGGATAGTCAATTAGACATGAAAACCTTGTTTTTTGAGATGTGAATAATTTAAGTATGGTTTAGGTTTTATTATTGGGTGATATAATGGTTTATACCTACTTTTAGTTCAAATGTGATTGATATGGGTAATGAAATAAAAACCAATGAAAGGGTTCTTTAAAGAGTTCATTCCAATATTGAAATAGGAGAATTAGTGTTGTGTGACACCCCTAGTAAAAGATACCTTGATGTTTAAGGGAAGGTGAATATTGGTTACATGCAATTCCTTTTTGAAGTGTGGATCAATGAAATCAATTGTATATAGGGCTCAAAATAATTACATAGGTTTCATGAGGACCCAAGAGATGTAGTGATGGTTAAAAGGTGATAGTAATCCCTTAGCCTCTAATGGATTATAGGGGAGTCATGTGACTCTAGTGGGTCTTGGTAAATGATCACCATTGGGGTGTGATCAATAATGTAGTGTGAACTCTTAAGTTCTGGGTATCAGTATATTATTGATGAGTTCAGTGTGGTTCTAAGGATTTGAACAGCTTAGTGCTATGTATGATAGCGAGGGATATTTTTCTTTTTTGATTGAGAGGTCATGTGGGAATCCATTATGTGCAATGACTCTTGGATGATGACAGTTTCTAGAGAGAGGCACAATTAACCTAGCTAGAGTATGGGTGGAAGATCAATGAAAATTTTGAGATACCTTAAGGATTCATGGAATGAAGATTTGATGATAGACTAAAAGTCTCCCATCTATGATAATATGGAACATCAATTCTAGGTTGGAGCACCTTGATAGCTTGATAGAAGTTATATTGAACGAGAGAAGCATTTATCAGGTGAAGAGAAGTTTGAGGAATGATGATATTTAACTATATTGGTACTCAAAAATACATATTATGTAATTCATATAGTGGGGATCATATTATTGGTCATTGTCATATGTCCCTCATACATGAAGGTCTATAGGCCTAGTGAAATCGATAGGCATGTGGTTATGAAATCACTTAAGGTACTAGTGTGAAATAATGAGAATTACATTTGTTTATAAAATAAATAGTAAAATTGGAATTTATTTTTGTTTTTTGGGCTGAGTCAATGCCTTAGGAGATTGACTCTGGTAGATTTTAGTGTTTATTTTGAGAGTGATTTTGATTGAGGGTACACCAGCACTAACAAGGAGAGTATGACAAAGGGTTATTTGGGATGAGGTTTCAAACAAGGAATTACACAAAGTATTTATAAGGATTCAATGTGAATGTTTAGATGTTTTAATTACCCCTATGAAAGTTAAGGCATTATAATATTGTTGACGTGATAATGCACTAGCACGAGAGTTTGGGTTGTTTCAGGGAGGGTTAGGAGACAGCGCTACAATAAGTTGTTTCATACATAATATCTATTGTTTAAGACAAGACAATTGTTTTTTAAGGATCAAATAAGGGATTTATAGGTAAGAGTTGGTGTAACTTGGTTTAGTGTGTAGGCTGTTGAACCATGTACAATTTATTTCAAAATTGAGATTGAGGAGTGATCTCATATTTTGATCAATAAATGGGAAGTTGAGGGTCATTTTTAGGTAAATCATAGGGATAATAATCATTATAGTGGGGAGTGTATAATGAACCACATAATTACACATCATTATTTTTAAGGGAAATTTAAATATTTAGATCCAGAGTAGGGGGTGATAGGATAATTAGGACTCAAATTGGAATCCTAAGAGTTACAGTATCTTTAGGGGCTGTTTTTGGATATGTTTAAAGGTATCGTCGGTGTCCTGGGTGGTCATGTTAGCATCAAAGTTGGGTTGGGGTGGACCTGATATTGAAATTATATAATAGGGGAAATCAAGTACTTGGACAAGGGGGATATAGTACTCATTGATTATTTTAGGGGGGACAATACCTGTTAGACCACCACTGACCACCCAGTTGAGGTGTAATAGGTGGTTGGTAAAGGGACGAGTTCCTTTTATAGACTGATTGAGTACCTAGTATGTGAGACCACTAATATTAAAAAATAGGTCAAAAACATAATTTTATGGATAAACCATTCCTATATTTAAAGGATAACGGGTCTTGGGTGGGGGATAATTATATGATGCGTAAAAACCAATTTTCTAAAAATCGTATTTTTAATCTTAAAATTTATGTGCTGGGTAAAATTTTCAATGCCTTTGATTTTCATGATATACATTATTTCATTATAAAAAATTAATATTATGTGGCTTTTAGATCAAGACAAAACGAAATTTTACTAAAAAATATTTAATTAAAAGAAAAGACTAAATATAGTTTTTTTATCAAAAAATATTAATTAGGTCCTTAAAATGTTAATAATAGGAATTATAAATTCAACATAATATTTTAAAATTCATAATTTTTTACTTCTTAAATAATTATTTAAATTTTATAAATTTCTAATTAAATATTATCTTATGACAATGTCATAAAAATTATAGTTTTGGTAAAAACAGTGGTATTTTCCATTCACTTTAAAAATAAACTATTTTAGAAAAAATCCCAATGTAGAAACCCAGGTAAATATAGAATAAATCACTCTTATGTTTATTAATATATTTATATTCATTATAAAGATATTAAGTAATTTTTTAAATAACAAAGGAAATAATTTTAATTAAACATATTTCTTATAAGGTTTTATTTAAAAGTTTTATTTGTAAATTTTCGAAAATTTATTTGATAAAATAAAAATAATTTTTGAAATTATCATGTAAAAATTATCTTAGGGTGAATTTTTTGTATTTTTCTGAATATTTTCATTCTTTGATGAATAGTGAAAAAATAGAATTTTAATTGAAAACTGCCTTTTCATTTAATTTATTTCTAAACTTAAATTATATTTTAAATTGATTTTAAAGTAAAATTAGTTAAATTATAGATACATTAATCCAATTTAGGTCATTATAATCATTTTTATATTTAATTTTGATATAAAAACTTTTTAAACTTTTGAACATTTCTCTTTAAAAAATCACTTTCTCATCACATTTGCAGGATTAATTTTAAATTAAAATTTTACACTTGTGTGAATGGAATTTAGAAAAATAGATTCCATATTTGAAATTATAATAATTTATATTATCTAATAATTTTAACTTAATTTTTGACCAAAATGAATAGTGAATGAAGTAAAAATTAATTACGTCAGTTAAGGCAAGAATTAGTTTACTAGGGGTTAAACTAAAATGAGAAGGGTAAAAATGACCTATAAACTTGTCTAAAAACTATTTTATGGACATATTTAGGCCATTAAAGCAATAAGTTTCTTTAATGGTACATTTTGGACCCTTTTGATATATAAAAAACATGGAAGCACTCAATTCATTTAAAAAATACAAAACGTGTCCTCTCCCCCACTTATAAAATGCCACCCTCTACTCATATCTTCATACTTTAAAAACCCATTGTTTCTACCAATATCTACATAAATAACTTCTATATTTACATACTCTCATCCCAGAGTCATTAGTTTAGACATAAATCTAACCAATGAAGGATTTTAGTGAAAACCTAAGGAGGATACCTGAAGAATAGGTAATGTTCATCAACAAGAATTTTTATTTTATTTATTCCTAAAACCACTTAAATTATTATAAAACCATGATTATATAATAAAATAAGTATCTTAATTATATTTTTATGTTTTTATAATAAGTAAAATCTATAACCATCTCCACTTCCATCAAATGGGTTACAAAAACATCATTCATGTGTACAGTGGACTACCGCCTCATGAACCGATGTCATTCATTTTTCCATTACCACCTCTCAAGGTTGGGAACAATGATTAATATAATATATATATATATGATATTTATAAAATAATTATACATTTGGAGTTATTATATCATATATACATTTTTACCTTCCATTATAAACGAGATACAATAATGTCACATATGTGTACGACGAACTACCGCCTCACGAAGCGATGTGTTTCTCCATTCATTAATACTTCACATGGAAGGTGATAAGGATAAATTTTATGATTATATGTGATATAAATGAAATAATTATGATATTTATGACATATTTATTATTATATAAAGATATTATATCATTTTATTTTTTACCCAGTCACTCACTTAAAGATTATAACATCCTTCGTATATATGTGGATTATCACCTTTACGAAGTGATGTGACTCTATTTTCATCACCACACCACATGGATGATAAATATAAGTATATAATATGGTGAATATGATATTATGATCATTATGGTAAGATAATATATTTCTTACCTTCTTTCCATAATGATAATTGGAAAATGGAAACGTTTCTCATGCGTATGTACGACCTACCATCTCCATGATTGTAACATAGTTCATATTTCATAACCATATTTAATGATTGGTTTTAAAATTATAATTTATGTATAAATATAATAATTATTTCATCATTATTATTCTGGATATGTTTAAATAATTACCTCTTTGACCATAGTCAACCCACCAAAGTCATTTTTGATACATAAGTAGAATATAGTCAAAACATCTGACTTAAAAATAATTGATTAGGTAATTGTATATACATGGTAATTAGTGAAATAAAAGTATTAATAAACTTGAAAAAGGTTCTCAAGAAATTAAATAATTAACATAAGTTTATTATTTAAGAATATAAAGACACATGTGACAAGTCAGATCAAGGTAAGTGATTTCATCTTAATTTTCTTTCATTGTGGAATATTTTGATATTATGCACCTATATGATTTTAAAAGGTGTATATACAACCCATTTGACAAGTTATATCATGAATTTACCTACTCACAGGGTATTTATTGTTTTTTAATGTTATTATTTTATGGGGATTATGATTCAAATATTTCTAAAGTGATAATGGATTTATCTTTTAAAAAAAACCTCTTTTAAAGTTTTCCATAAAACTCTATTCATCTTACATTTCCATGTTTTTGAAATGATTTTATGAAAATTTTTATATGGATATAAAATATTTAAAAAGTAAATTTTATGTATTTTTTTACTTTATTTTCAAAGGTTTTCAAAAGGAATCCTTTTACATGTTTTATACGGGATATTTTGAAAAATAATAAAAGAAATGTTTGATTCTTAACATACATAGTGATAATTAATTTTCCACCATTGTGACCATTATTTTATTTATATATTCCTTTGAAATCATTCATGTATTGTTAAAAGAAAACCCCCTTTTTTTTGGGTATTTTGGTATTGAAAATGGTTTCTCAAAAGAAAAGGGTATTTTGGTAATGAAAATGGGTAAAAAAATGATATTTTGATATCCAAAAGTGATTTGTTTATGATTTTAAAATAGTTTTTCAAAAATTTGATGTCAAAAAAGTGGAAGAATAAAAATGTTTTATTCACGATATGGTACTTTATAATTATACATGAGAAACGGTTTCACCCAAATAACATCGGGTGATCTTGTTACAACTTATACGATGAGGCAGCCCAGATAGTTTCGGGTGAGCCTATTACAACATATATAATGGGGAGGCCTAGATAGAACTAGGTGATCCCATTATATATTAAATGGTGGGTGTTATTATATATCACTCCAATGTACTGGGTAATGTTCCTTGTCTTAACATGCAAGAATTAGGGAGTTACCAAAAGGGTTTCTTCTATGGATTTAACTAGGATCCAGTTACTTATAACATGGGTTTTAAAGGATTTATTAAAGAAAAAACTGTGTTTTATTTTCATGTGAAAATGTTTTATTTATTTCTATAAAAGATTATTAATATAAAGGTAAATATTTCATGGGTTTTCATGTTTTTAATGAACTAGAAATTTCCTTTAATTTTATATCCCTTACTAATAATTTGTTCTCATCCCACATTTTTAAAATTTTTACATAGGATGGGTAAAGTAAAGGATTAAGAAAAGTTGAAATTAATAGAGAGTTTTTATGTAAAGAAATAATATTTTTTAAAAAGTTTTATATGGTGGAAAAATGGATACTAATTAGAAGTGTCTGCTTTGTATTGTATAGTTTTTTAATGTATGAGTCATGAACTAATTATATAAAACTCTAAACCTAAAAATTTTCTTAAAGTGAAAGAATTTAAATTATTTACTAAAACTCAAGATTTTTTAATGTTTAAGGCTGAGTCCTTATAGTTGGCATCAGAGGTCATTTTATATAATTTTAGAGGTTAGTATAATGATAATAACATACCATTTAAAGATTTTACTTTATATTTAAGTTGAAATGATATAGAATTTAAATATTACCATGTTTCTTTATCTAAAATACTTTTGTTTAGAATGATTTTCCATAAATAAAATAGGGAAGCTATAGTGGGAAGTAACCGAGAGAAAAATATCCTTCCAAATCAGTATCTTGAGATGGTTGGAATTTTAATAGAATAATTTATTACTATTATGGTTCAAATGAAACAATCTATTAATGGCAGTGGTATCTATGATAATGAGGAACCCAATATACCATAAAGGAACTTGTCTATTATGAAGCATTTAATTAGGTAACATATCCCATCATTTTTTAGATCATATAACCCCATGATAGCCTAAGTATGAATTAATGCCCTAGAGAAGAAATTTAATGTCATGGGATGTTCATAATGTAAAAAAGGAAACTCTTGTTGTTTATCATTGTGAAGGTAAAGATGATCGATGGTGGTATTTGGTTAAGAATACCAGATAGAAAGATGAAATTGATGTCATATAATGGGAAAAATTTAAGGATATTTTCCTTGAGAAATATTTCTCAAAGTTTGTTTGACTCCAGATGGAAAGACAATTCCTCAAATTGAGTAAAAACGATGAAGATTATGTAGATGCATATGAAAAAAACTTCACAATATGGGTCAGTTTTGTGCCAAATTTTATTCAGTACACTGATAGTAAAATGAATAGATTTTACGAAGGGTTAAATCTAAGTTTATGATGATAAATGACTGCATGAGAATTTAAAATTTATAAGAAATTTAATAGTTGTGCTGAGAAAGTTGAGATGGAGTTTGCTGAAAAGTATGTTCCCAAAGATGAAAACAATAAGAAAAGGTAAATGTGCCAGTAATTGGTGAAAAAAAAAACAGATAATAATTCCATAGTAAGGCCCCTAAAATGTTCCAAGTGTGAAAAAAAACATTTCAAGGAATGTTTGTTAGGATTTGAGAAGTGTTTTTGGTGTGTCCAGTTTGGTCACATGGCTCATGATTGTAAGGAAAAGAGTGTTGAACAACCAAAGGATGAGGTAACCAATAGCCATTCAAAGGTGAGGTGTTTTAGTTTCAATGAGTTGGGTTATTATTCTAATGTATATCCTAAGTTAGTTTCACAAGATGGAAATCATCATGATTGGAAACTGAAAGGTGTATCAAGGTCATTCTCTACTACTACAGTTGATGTTGGTCCATCAAATGAAGTGGTGAAAGGCATGTTACTTATGTATTTTAATTATGTCAATACCCTGTTTGACTATAGATATTCACATTATTTAATTTATGATTAATTTGAAAGTAAGTTCATAATATCACCTCATAAAATTAAGATAGAACTTTTGGTGAAAACTCTGGGAGGATATATTAAAACAACTAAGATTTATAAGGATATTTATATTTTTATTAGTGGGATGATATTTCTTGAAAATCTTGTTGAACTATCCATATTAGAGTTTGATATAATTCTTAGTATGGATTTAATTTCAGTTTATCATGATAATATAGATCACATAGCTAAGAAATTTGCGTTCAATGACTTCATGCATTTGATAAATTAACAAGAAGCTGAGAAATTGATTAGAGATAGAAGTGAATGTTTCCTAGCTCATTTTTTGAAAATAAATAAACTATTCAAATTATCGATGTGATAGTAGTAAATAAGTACATGGATTTATTTACTAATTATTTTCCTAGTGTTAAAATTGATCGGGAGGTTGAATTTACTATTAACTTAGTACCTGGTGCTAAGCCTATTTATAATCCCATTATCGAATAGATTAAGTGGAATTTTTAGATTTGAAAAATAAATTACATGAGTTATTATATAAAGGTTTTATTCAACCTAGAATTTCACCATGGGGTGATCCTATTTTTTTTGTTAAAAATAAAGATAATTTATTGAGACTTTTCATTGATTATATATCCTTGGGTAACATCACTATTAATAATGAGTATCCTTTGCCTTGTATAAATTTTTTTTGAGTAGCTCTAGGGAGATCAATATCTTTCAAAGGTTGACCTAAGTTTGGGGTACCATCTGTTGAAAATGAAGGAATAATACCTTACAAAGACTTTATTTCAGATTAGATATGGGTAATGTGAGTTTTTAGTTATGTCATTTGGGTTGTCTAATGCACATTTCATATTTATGAACCATATGAAAAGACTTTTTCATGAGTTCTTGGACAAGTTTTTAGTTGTGTTTATTAATGAAATTTTGGTATATTCTAAAAGTTAATAGGAACATGAAAAAAACCTAAGGATTGTTTTTCAAACCTTAAAAGAAAATAAATTGTATGGGAAATTTATTAAATCTGAATTTTGGTTGCAAAAAATTTCTTTCCTTGGATATATTGTTTATAAATATGGAATAACTATTGAAACTACTAAAATTAAAGTGATTAAATAATGGACAATACCTAAAAATATTATAGAGATTCATAGTTTTCTTAGATTGGTGGTTTATTACTGGTTGTTTGTTGAAAACTTTTCTTGGTTTTCTAGCCCACTAATAAAGTTAACTCGGAAAGGAGTTTTATTAATATGGAAAAAAATGTGATGATTGTTTTTATGAATGAAAAATAAGATTAGAGAATGCTACAGTTTTGGCCCTACCTTCTATAAATGGTGATTTTTTCATCTATAGTGATGATTAATTAAAAAGAATTGGGTATGTTCTAATAAATAATGATCAGGTAATTTATTATGATTTATGTAAGTTGAAACATCATGATTTAATTACCCCATACATGAATTGGAATGAGATCATGTGGTTTTTTATTTAGAAATTTGGAGGCATAATTTGTATAGAGTAATTTGTGAAATATATACCGATCACAAAATTTTGAAGTATATATTCACTCAAAAATAATTGAACATGAGACAAAGAAGATGGATGGAACCAATCAACGATTGTGATTTATTGATTCATTATAATCCTAAAAAATTATACAAAGTGGCCAATGATTTCAGTAAAAATAATAATGATACATTAACCATGTTATATTTGTAATTTGACTCTTTGGTTAATGATTTGATAATTTTTTTCCTAGATGTTATGGATATAGGTGCATCCTCTATTTTGTTTTAGGTTTTAGTGCACTCGACTTTGTCAAAAAGTATTAAGTAAGCTTAGGAGGAGAATCATTCTTTGTAGGAAAAGGAAGAATCCATTAAGAAAGGAAAGTTTACTGATTTTAATATTAATGGAGAAGGTATTTTACGATTTAGGAAAATATTATGCCTACCATGTGATTCCCAGTTGAGGAAAGAGTTGTTGAGTGAAGCTCATAGTTCTATATTTTCCATTCATTCGAGCATCACTAATATGTACATAGAACTTTGGGAGTGTTATTGGTGGGATGAAATGAAAAGATATATTTCTAAATTTACCTTGAATCATTTGACCTGTTATTAGGTTAAATCAAAATAACAATTACTGAAGGGGATGCTTTAACCTTTTCTAGTGATGAAGTGGAAATGGGAAAATATGTCAATGGATCTCATGGTAGGATTTCCAAAGAATTATCAAGGTAATAATGCGATTTGGGTTATTGTTGATCAATTAAATATTTTTTTACATTTACTTCTCATTCGAGATACAATGTATTTATATTAACTTTCTTGACTATATGTAAAATAGATAGTTAGGTTACATAGAGTGACACTTTCCATTGTATCAAACTATAATCCTAGGTTCACATATAATTTTTTTTTAAATTAATTCAAAAGTCATTGGGAACTAAATTAAATTTCAGTACAACTTTTCATCATCAATCCAATGGAGAGTTTTAGTGGATGATTCAAACCATAGAATATATGATTTGTTCATGTTCAATGAATTACAGGGCAAGTTGGTATCAATATATTTCTTTGGTTAAGTTTTCTTATAACAACAGTTTTCATTCCAGTATACAAATGGAACCATTTGAAGAATTATATGGAAAGTAGTGTTGGACACCAACATTTTGGGATGATGTAGGAGAAAGAAAGCTGATGGGACTAGAGTTGGTAGAGGAAATGGAAGAGAATGTGCAGTTGATTCATAAACTTATGAGGACATATTAGAGAAGGTAAAAAAGTTATATAGATAATTAAAGGAAAGATCTTTCTTTAGAGGTAGGTGATTAGGTCTATATCAAACTTTTTTGTATGGAAAAGTGTTATGAGTTTTGGTAAGAAGGTAAAAATAAGTCCATGGTTTATTGGACAGTATGAAATACTAGAGAATGTTGGATCGGTTTCCTACTGATTGGCCTTACCTCCAAGTTTATCCTAGGTACACAATGTATTTCATGTCTAAATGTTGGGGAAATATGTGCCTAATTCATTGCAGATTTTGAGCCTGAAATCTATTCAGTTAGAAGAGAAAATTTATTATGAGGAATAACCTATTCAAATTCTTTACTAAAGAGAGTACATTCTATGGAATAAGGTGATTCACTAGGTTAAAGTTTTATGAAAAAACCATATGATTGAAGAGGCAAAATTGAAATCTGAAAATGCTATGAGAGAAAGATATCCCCATTTGTTTAATAAGTGAATAAAATTTTGAGGATGAAATTTATAAAAGGGGGAAATAATTTAACAACCCAATTAAAGATATAATAAATCACTTTAATTTTTATTAATATAGTTATATTCATTATAAAAATATCATGTAATTTATTTAAATAAAAAAGTAAATAGTTTTAATCAAACACTTTTATTATAAGGTTTAATTTTAATGTTTAATTTCTCATTTTTAGAAAATTAATTTTATAAAATTAACATAATTTTTGAATTAATCAGATCAAAATTATCTTAGGGTAAATTTTTGTGTTTTTTTCTAAAAAGTTTCATTTTTTGATGAATATTGGAAATACTAAATTTTAATTGAAAACCAAATTTTCATTTAATTTATTTATAAAGTTAAATTATATTTTAAATTGGGTTTAAAGTAAAATTAGTACAATTAAACATCCATTAATTCAATTTATCCCATTATAATCAATTTAATTTTGAATTTTGATATCAAAACTTTGTAAACTTTTGAACATTTTCTCTTTAAAAACCCACTTTATCATCGCATTTATGGGATTAATTTTAAATTAATTTTTTCCAATTATGTGAATGGAATTTGGAAAAATGGAATCTATATTTGGAATAATCATAATTTATATAATCTAATAAGTTCAATTTTTTTTCCAAAATAAATTGTGAACACAGTAAAAATTAATTACCGCGGTTAAGGTAAAAATGGATTTACTAGGGGGTTAAACTAAAAAGATAAGGGTAATAATGAACAATAAACTTGAATAAAAACTATTTTATGGACATATACATTCCATTAAACCTATAAGTGTCGATAATGAACCATTTTTTACCCTTTTTAAATATTAATAATGTGGGAGAACTCAATTCTTTTCAAAAATACAAAGTGTGTACTCTCCCCCACTTGTAAAAGGCCCCCCTATCCTCCTCTCTTCACACCTTAAAAACCCATAGGTTCAGCCAATAACTACCCAAATAAATTTTATACTTCCATAATATCATATTATAAGTCTTAGTTTTGATATAAATCTAACCAAGGAATGATTTTTGTGAAAACCTAAGGAGGATAACTGAAGAAGCGGTAACATTCATCAACAAGAATTTTTATTTTATTTCTTACTTCACCCAATTAAATTATTATTAAACAATAATTATATAATAAAATTAGTGTATTACATATAATTTTATGTTTTTATAATAAGTTAATGACCTATAACCATCTTCACTTTCATAAAATGGGTTACGAAATCATTATTCGCGTGTGAAGTGGATTACCACCTCACTAACTGATGTCATTGGTTTTTCCATTACCACCTCTCACGATTAGGAATGATGATGTGTATAAAGTATATATATTATATTTATAACACAATTATATCTATATATTAATTATATAATACATACCTTTTTACATTCCATTTATTTTAAGATATTACAACATCGCTCGTGTGTATGGTAGACTACCACCTCACGAAGTGATGTGACCTATCTTTCACTAACGCTTCACATGGAAGGTGATAAGGATAAAGTTAATGATTATATGTGATAGAAATTACATAATTATGATATTAATTACATATTTATAATTATTTAAATATAATATATCATTTTATTTCTTACCTTTTTACTCACATAAAGATGATAACATCATTTGTGTACGTGTGGACCACCGCCTTCACGAAGCGATGTGACTCTATTTTCATTACCAAACCACATGGATGATAAATATAAGTATATAATATAATTTATATGATATTATTATAATTTTTTAAAGATAATACATTACTCTCCTTATTTTTATAATGATCATTGTAAAATGGAAATGTTACTCTTGCGTACGTACGACCTACCGTCGCCATGATTGTAATATAGTTCATTTCTCATAAAAATATTTCATGATTGGGTTTAAAAGTATAATTGATGTATAAATATGATAATTATTTCATGATTATTATTATGTATATATTTAAATAATTACCACTTTGACCATAATCAACCTACAAAATTCATTTTTAACAGATAAGCCGAATATGCTCAAAACATTCGACGTAAAATTAATTAAAAAAAGTAATTTTATATAACATGGTAATAAGTGAAATAAAAGTAAAAATAAACTTGAATTTTTTCCTCAATAAGGTAAATAATTAACATAAGTTTATTATTTAGGAAGAGAAAGACACACATGTCCAGTCAGACTCAAGGTAAGGGACTTCGTCTCAATTTCCTTTCATTAAGGCATGTTTTGATGTTATGAACCTATATACTTTTAAAAGTTTTATATAATTCCCATTTGACATGTTATATCATTATTTTAACTTCCCTCATGATATTTATATTTTTTTAATTTAATTCTTTCATGGGGATTATGATTCAAATATTTTTAAAGTGATAAGAGACTTTTCTTAAAAAAATCATCTTTTAAAGTTTTTCTTCAAACTCTCTTTCTCTTCCATGTCCATGTTTTTAAAATAATTTTATAAAAATATATATGTGAATAAAAGTTTTATAAATTACATTTTATGTCTCTTTTTTACTTTATTTTTAAAGGTTTTAAAAAGGAATATTTTTAAATGTTTTATATGATTTTTTTTGAAAAATGGCATAAGGAATGTTCTATTCTTAACATACATAGTGATAATGCCTTTTCTAACATCATGACCATTATTTTATTTATATATTCACTTTAAATATTTCATGTATTATTCAAATAAAAACCATTTAATTTTTTTTGGTAATTTGGTATTGAAAATGGGTTTTAAAAAGAAAAGGGTATTTTAGTATTAAAAATGTATTTTAAAAATGGTATTTTTATATCCAAAAGTGATTTGTTTATGAGTTTAAAAGAGTTTTTAAAATGTTTGATGATAAAAAGTGAGAAAATATATTTTTTATTTATGATATGGTAGTTGATGACTATATATGAGAAATGGGTGTGCCTAAATAGTGTTGGGTGTACCTGTTACAGCTTATAAAATGGGGCAACCCAGACAACGCCAAGTGATCCCATTACAAATTATATGATGAGGTGGCCTAAATAGTTCCAGGTGATCCCATTATAGATTAAATTATGGGTTCTCCTAGATATTGCTTCAATGTATTGGATAATGTTTTTGTCTTAATATGAAAGAAGGAGGGAGTTACCAAAGGTTTTCTTCAATGGATTTCACTAACCGACTTAATAACCCAAAGGCCTTCTTTTTTATTGATTTTGTAATAACCCCCATTTAAAGGGATGATGGGGAACCCTTAAAAGGATCGTAGGATTAGGAATTACATTGTCCATATTCTTGGAGACATAACATGACCCGTAGGTCTTAAGGAAATCATACAGACTGTGACTACTTAAAATTGCTCCTCCCTAGCATCTGCATCGTGATCAGCTCTCCACCTTTGCATGAATGTTTGGCTAGAATTTCCATGTGAAGGGGTGCATAGGCACGGTGTTGATGGAAAATTACATACCCTCTCATTCTTCCAAAGTCCGTTTAGCCCTGCTCTGGTGGATGTGCCCTGCTCTATCCTCCTCTGGAGCGGTTCCTTGTAGAATCTGTCTATGCAACTGCAAATCAAGTGTCCCTAAGGGACTTGAGGTGGCACAAAGTCCATGAGGTGTCCTGAAAGCCTTACTGAACCAAAGTCCTTGGGTGGCCCTAAGGACTTAAGGACTCCAAGCACAAACCGGTGGCCCAAGGTGAATAGTTCTGGCTGCTACAGTACCGAACAATACCTACTACAGTACCTACTACAATGCCTGCTACAGCAACTGCTACAGTGCCTGGTATAGTGCCTGCTACAGTGCTTGCTACAGTACTACTATAATATTTCTATAGTATCCCAAAATTATACCTCCTACTGGTTTTGAACCTGGGTCTCGTGGATGCACTTAGAGATACCTCACCAACTGGAATCTAGTTACTTCTCACACGAGTTTAAAACGGGTTATTAATGTGATTCTCTAAGTTATCTAGAAGGGTTTTTATTTTCAATCTATGGGTTTTAAAGGATTTATTTGAGAAAAAATGTGTGTTTTTTTTCATGTGAAAGTGTTTTATTTCTTTAACTCAAAGAATATTGATATAAAGGTAAATGTTTCATGGGTTTTCATGTTTTCACTAAACTAACATTATATCCATTAATTAACTTTTGTGCCCATACCATGTTTTTATATGTTTTTCACTGGATGGGTAAGGGAAAGGATAAAGTAAAGTTGAAATTCATGAAGAGTTTCCATGGAAAGAAATATTATTTTTGTTTTAAAAAGCTTTAAATGGCAGAAAAAATGGATACTGATTAGAAGAATCCACATTGTATTATATGGTTTTGTAATATATGAGTTATGACCTAATTTTCTAAAACTCTAAAGCTAAAAATATCCTCAATGTGAAAGAAAGTAAATTATTTACCAAAATTTAAGATTATGTAATGTTTATGGCTAGGCCCTTATAACCGAAATATTATCATAAGATAATATTGTTTTTATAATTCCAAAAATGATGTTAATTTTTTTTAAAATTATAATTCTAAAATTTATTAATTTATCTTTTAAATGAAATTTAGAAATATAAAGAAAAAATTATTTTATTATAAAATGACGTTTTTAAACATTATTTGTTCTTAATATCATTTCATATCAATTTATAATTTAAATAATGTTAATATATAATAGTTCATTTATATAATAATATATTAAAAGTGGTTAATTTAATTTATTAAGTTAAAATATATAACACTTTAAAAAATAGTTTTTAAAAAATACTACTTTTATATTAAATAATATTTTTTGAATACCATTAAAATTAATTTTTTATAATCTAAAAAAATTAATTCTAATATTAATATATTTCTTTGAATTTTATAAATAAATAATATCATACTTTAATAGTATTATTAATAATAATAATATATAATAAATAAATATATATTTTTAATATTGTATTTTTATCTAATTATTTTTTATTCATTAATTATATTATTTTAAATTTTATAATAATAATGAATGACTTCAGTATACTTATTAGATACATATATATCCAATGAACATATTTGTAATAACTATATTTCCTATGATCATATTTCCAATGACTAGTTTCATTCCTTTATACAGCCATACTAAACTCTTTCATTCCATTCAAACTTCTCATTTCCATAGTTTTCATTTTATATATCACAATATTCCTTCTACTTTTATGATGTTTTTCCTCATTATAGGTTTTAATTGGATATTGGTGATCCTCAAGGGTGAAGATGACCCAAGAGATCTCCTAGTGTCGAAGATATTATTTTATACTTTATTTATTATACCCTTTTAATTTATGAAATTTTAAAGGATGTAATAATCCATGGTGTTTAATACTTAGTTTCATGTAATTTTGTTGAAATATTTTACTATGAATGAATAAAGTGTTATTAGTTTAATTCCTATTTTGTATTAATTATTACTCAATCAATTTCAATTCCATTAAAATAAAAATAAAAAATAGTTTAGAATTATAAAAATATATTTTATGGAAGGAATATGATTCCTAAAAACTAGGGGTGTTTTATTCTCCCCAATTAAATAAATTACATCCTTGAAATTTTAATTATCACTTACTAATAACAGTACGTAAGGGTATCAAAATATAATCATGAATCAAGATATATATTCAATGTGATACAAAAATTTCTATCTCAGGGAAGACTAGGTAACATATATTTTCTCTCATAATAGGCATATATTAATGTTCTCAACCATTTATTACAAATATGACTCTATAGATAAGTCTTAGTAGTTTTTAGAGACATACCTTCCAAAACATCATTTTCAAGATCCTACTTCCAACCAAATATTAAAACCAAAATGATTATGATAACCTATAACCGAATCAATATAATTGATTATATAAATATTAAAGATCAGTTCTAATATGTCTTATCTAATGGAAATTTCATTTCAAACTATGATACTTTCATTTCAACTATGTCACACTTTTAACATCCTACTGATGGGTTTTGTATGATCATCTACAAATCACATGTAGTGAAAGAATACCCAAAAAAACAGAAGATCTATCTTTAAGAAATTAACATGTAAATAATACTATAAAATAGAGTACTTATAATTCACAAACAATTGCACTTTCCATCTTCCTTCCATAGAGAATGTTTGAGGAAGATTATGATGAGCATTGAAAAAAAGAACCCTACCTCACAAGTGATACACTAATCAATGGATCCAAAATCATATTTTGAAGAAAACCACAATATGAAGGGGTTATAGTTTTTTTTTTCAAATGAGATAAATGGACATTAAAAAGGAAGATAGTTTATTAAAGGCTCATACAAATCGAATACCACACACACCCATCAGGATAGGATCTCAACCTCTTATATAGGCGATGCTCGAGGCTCCTCATATTCATAATACTTTGTATGTTTTTCTATATATTGGGATTTAATTCTTTGAAAAGTTTCACTGAATTAATGTAAATCCTTTAATCCATTCATAATGTATTATAACTAATGAATAAACCATGCATGATAAATAAAATATATATATATATATATTATTCATGCATCGCTTTCATGAAAAATACATGCATCACATTCATTATATTAAATTTACACTAATATATATATATATATCATGCATAATATACATGTATATTTTTAGTGCACATCCAATAATCTCACACTTACACTAAAATCCCATAAGGAATTTATGAAAAACTTCACAACTCCTTGTGAATCTATCCAAAATCTTTTGGATATAGTTTTCATTAAACTCTCTTTATTTTTAACAAACACTTTGTACAAAATTTTATACTTATCCAAGGGCCTAATTTTGTGACCTTGTTATCCTAGTATCATTGAGAACAATAATGAAATATCTCTTTTATAGATATAATCAAAGAGCAGCCTCTTGAAAAGCGTCAGTGCTACTCAAGCTAATAAGGGGTATGGTGTAATCTTCATAAAAAATACTAATATGTCAAAAAAAATATGTCCGCCATAAGATGTATCATATACATACCTATATAATCCCTTTATCCATGACATCATGCAACCACTAGACATGGGACATGCTAATCTAGTATTGGCCTCTCATTATTTATTGATTCTTTGAAATAGACTATACGAGTCAATGAATACATCACATTTCATTCATTTATTTGATACATATATCACATTTAACTTATCCAATTAGTTGAACACATCATATGTGAAAAAAAATAATAATGTACATGCATTTCATCAGTCTAATTCAATCAAAATCCATGTCTTTTCTTATCATACAAGTGGAAAAATATCATCTTGGTTGCAATCCAACAAATGACATGATTTTAAACATACCAAAACAACCCCATATTATATAAGTTCATATGTTTAATGGTGTACGTAGTGTATTAAAGTATTATGGTTATCATGTTAGGTATCTCCCAAAACTCTGGTAAGAATGATTTACAATAAGAATCCACCCCTAAGTATATCTATGACTGTATGATATTCCATGAGGTATACTTTATTGGGCCAGTCCAAGTAATAATTATCTACCTATTACCTCATTAATCTATTCTTCATATCTCATATACACCCCTTTGTAATGAGTATAATAATCTATTCAAGCTAATATTAACATTTCATTATAATTCATAATGCTCCGTGATGATCATATATTAGGGAAAACTCAAAGTTTATACTTTGAGGGGATAATTATGATTCAATCAATCATATAAAGTAAATTTTCAACACACATGAATGAGTGATAAATTTATATTTACTTTATTATAATTACATAACATGTTTACAATCATTACAATCAATATATTAAGTTTTTAATATCTATAGATTCTAAATAAACCTCATTTTATTGTTGCAGTAATAGTTTTTGAAAATTACATCCAAATATAATTTACATCACATCCCTATATGACCATCTAATAAAATATTCCCACTAACCTCTTAGTGAGTAACATTTAAAAATCAATATAGTTTGAATAATGGAGAGACTTAGGAATCATATTCCTTAGTTTCATCTATTTAATATTATATTAAAACTACTTAACTTTATAACATCAAATTTTTTAATATCATATTCTATTATATACTTAGATGTATTTCTAATTACATCATCATCATTATTGTAACCCTTTATATCAAAATTTATCCTTGAAATATTTTCTAAATAATGTAACTATTTACATTTTCACTTTACCAGCAAATCCTAAACTCTTTTAGGAAAAAGTGATATCCACTTCATTATCATAACTAATTTAACCTTAAAATGTTTTAGGATTCCAAGTGATACACTTTGTTTATTGAATGGTATGAAACTTTAGGGATAATTATGTTCACTTGTTATGGTAACTAAATGAAACTATTTACATTTTTATTTACCATAACATATCCTAAACTTCTTTAAGATACTAAGTGAAGAATAATTACGATCTTATACTGATATAATCCTTTAGTTAACAATGATATTAGATTCCTCATGGTAACTAAATACAACTATTTACATTTTTATTTACTATCACATATCCTACTCTTTAGGATATAAAGTAAATAATTATTTAAACTAAATATGGTATAATCTTTTATTTGTTAAATTTGAACTGATCTAAGTTCAAGAATACTACCACTATACTATTAGTCACTATATTATTTTTGTAATATCTTTCTAATACATAATAAAAACTACTCTATATTTTATAAAATAACATTCATTTCCTTTTAGTAGGAATATATTGAAAATAAAATATTCTTTCCATATCTCATATGGAACTCTATGTGTTTAGAGTATTTTCTTAAAAAGAAGATTTTATTCATTAAAATACACCACTTTGGGTGGGAATCAAATTCCATAATATTTTAACAAATAGTTTTGATAAACAATTTATCTGTGATAAAACACTTTTATCCATATCTTCATATCAAAACATATTATAGAATCTAGTGACTCATAAACTCAGTGCATACATTTAATCATCTCATTTTGTTCATAACAACTCTTTTTTAACACCTATTATCATGTAAAAGAAGTGAGATAAAGATAAAATTCCTTTAATTATATTCATTAAATCTTGATAAATATCTTTACATTCAAATTTTTGATGTAGAAACTATTTACTTCATCAATTGAATTCAAACTATAACTATTTTCAGTTTTTCCTATGATTTTTCACTTCTATATATTTACAACACCTGTAAAGTATACATTTTGTTTTATATACCCTTCAGAATTAAATAATTTATTTCGATAACACTTATACATAACATAAAAATTACATAGAGTTCTTAAACCCCATCAAGTATTCAATATAGTCCCATTATATGGAATCATTACTCATTCTTTACAGTACCCAAAATTTTCAAATAACCTTAACTAGCTTCTTGAAGAAATATTATTGTACTTTGCAACTTTATATCTTATGGTTTTGAAATTTTACCTCTTTGTACTATCTATAAATCATCATAGCTTAGACATTATATGTTTAATTCATCTATTCTCAACACTTTGATAATATCAAGTACAATTTTATTGAATTCATCCATTATTCTGGAACATTTTCATCGATAAAAATAGAATGAAATACTTAACTATAATAATCCTTATCAAAATTCTTCAGTATCTCCAAAAAAAATCAATTATATTGAATATCATTGACACACCCAATCATATTGAGTATATGAGACAATAATTCCTTTGGTTAATTAGAATCTAGTTCCTTTGAAACCTCAAATGAATCATTCCATGCTTCCCTAAGTATTTAGATTCACTTCTTGAACAATTTCAAGAATTGGTTATCCAATAAGTTACTATTCTAACAAATAAAATATTTTTGTTGCTCAATAACATTTCTTAATCCACTAGTCATTAGAGTCTCTAGCCTTAAGCTTATGATTTCAAGTATTAATATAAAATTTATTTTGATGATGATGATGAATTTACCTATAATAAAATGTTTTATCTGATAAATATCGTGTCTTATATCTATTCATTAAATACTTTTAATGATAGTTATCCCACTAAAAATTATAACCCCTACATCATATCCATTTAGTTATCCAAGATCCATATTTCACTAAGAAATGAGTTTTCTTTAGAGTTCACTACTTAGTTATTTAGGTAGGAAATCATACCAATCATAATAGTTGTGACTCTTGGATAGTTGAGTGGATAACCCTTTATCCAAATCTATAATATGGATTCACTCAAGTATATTACTGTGGTATCCAAATAGTTAGGTATTTCTAGCCAGTGTAACCCAAATAAAATGCCAAAAACAAGCTAACTAAGGACAATATAGGGGCACACAACTTTTTCATGAAACTACCTAACAAGATAATCCAGAGTCACTTATTATTTTCCTACCTTATAAAAGATAATATAAGGGAACCCAACTTTGGTATGAAAATAACCATTTAGATTATAGAGGTTATGACAAGTGTTTCTTTGAAAGGAATATCACACTTAGTATTTTTGGTATTTTATTTTAGAATTTCACCCATTTAATATAAATAATATTCATACTAAATTCATAACTATTACATGAAATGTGATAATTATCTTCTCATGTTTTTTTATCTTTTTCTGAATGCATGATTCTCATGATTTAGTTTTGGAATCCCTATCCCAACCACCAAACTAATGTGTTCAAACCACATTAATGTGTAAATATTTACATAACCCACAAGTCTGTGTTAATAAACCAAAATCAAAAGTCAAGTACATTTATACAAATCCAAATGAATTATATGAATAAGGTATAAGAATGATTCATATAAATTCATAGAGTTATATGTTATTGAAAAACTACATATGAGTAATCTTGGAGAGATATATAGCCAACTCCATTCACTTTCCTAGCTAAGGAACGCCTCCAGGAAAGTAGGTGGTCTGACCTAAAGTCACTATACCTTGGGAGACTTTACTCAAGAGAGAATTTAATTAATAAAAACCATGACAATAATATGCACAAACTATGCCCAACAACTATTCTCAAGCTCATAATAAAAAATAAAACCCGTGTTCAATGTAGATGTAAACTAAATTTTATGATATCAAAATAAGTATGATATTCAAGGATCTATCCTAGAATAAATTTATCATATAAATAGAAAGAAACAATAATCATATTTCCAAAAAAATTCAATAAACACGAATATAAGAAAATTTAAAAAATAAATAAATAATATATTTATTTTCCAAAAAATGAGACATTTATGAACTCGTCATAACTAAATGCTAATTGTAAAAATTTTATAATTTATCAAGAATATAAACATTTTATATTTATTTCAACATGATCCCCTTAAAATTTTATATTAAATGAAATTTATATGATATTTCATGAATTATAAACATTTTATAATTCAATATATATTATATAAAATTTTTATATAATATAAATATCACGTATTTTGTAATTTATAAACACTTTATAAATCAATATTATGATTTCTAAATAAAACTTTTATTTTTAGATCATAAGGAATGCCATTTTAATTATCAAAAAATATTTTGAAATATTAACCTTTAATATTTGGGAAAAAAGTTTTATAAACATTTATTTAAATAATTAGAAACAATTTATAATTAATTAGTTAATTTATAAATCCTTATAAATTAAAATATCACAAGATACTTTTTATTATGATTTATAAACATTTTATAAACCATAGAAATATTTTAATTTTTGAAAATAAATTTTAAATATAGTTTCTTCATACCATCATGCAAAATCCCTATTATACGTAAGCATATCCTCCCTATTACCCTTACGAAGACACTTTGTGTAAGGGTAAATTATGTTTTTTGAAGCCCATATAAAGGTTATAAAAAGGTTACCTTTATGAAGCTTGATTTTAAAACTACTGTGTAAAGGTAGTATGTATATTATCTTTACACAGCTCCCTCACATCATGTTATTACCTTTACACAACTTCTTTTCATAAGGGTATTATAAATATTCCATACACCATGTAAAGTTGAAAATCAGGGACCTCTATATAGTATATTTAATACCTTTATACATAAGGGTAAAGTTCCAATGATCCTTATGTAAACCCCATTCATAAGGGTAATACCTTTATGGAATGCATTTGCATAAAGGTAACAATGAGATTACCCTTACGTAAACCTTTTGTGTAAGGGTATCATGTAAGGGTATCGTGTAAGGTTAACATGTAAGGGTAAAGGAAGATATACATTTATGTAGCGGCTCACATAAAGGTATAACCTTTACGTATCCTACTTGCTTGAGGGTAAACCACATTTACCCTTATACATCTCACACAAGGGTCTATAATCATCCTATAGTTTTAGGAAAACACTATTTGTAATTTTTTATTTGAAAACCAATGATAAAAACACATTTAATTCTTGAAGAACCTCACTTAGATTCCATTGATGTTTTTCATATAATAATCTAATGATCATATGTGATAGAAGGAAACCCAAAAACACAGGAGAACTGTCCTTAATAAATTTAAATTTAAATAATACTGTAAAATAGAGTACCAATAATTAACAAACAATATCAGTTTCTATCTTCCTTCCATAGAGAATTTCTAATTAAGATCACGAGGATTAGTGAACAAAAGAACCCTGCCTCTGAGGTTATACAATAGCCAATGGATCCACAACAGTATCATGAGGACACCCAAAATCCAAAGGGGAGAGACCACCTTCTCAAATGAGATAAACAGAGCTTCAAGAGGAATATAGTTTTTTTTAGAATTTCAAACACATAGTACACCACACACAAAAAATTATAGAGGATATCAACCTATTATATAGGTGAACCCTAAGGCTCCTCCTATTCATAGCACATCGTATGTGGGGTATAATTCTTTGATAATTTTCAATAAATTAATATAAAGTGCTTAATCCAATCACAGTGGATTGTAACTAATGAATAAAAAATCTAGTATAAATAAATAATATATATATACATATATCATATATATATATATTATATTTTTGAATCATATTCATGAAAAAAACATGCATCACATTCATTATATTAAATGTAAACTATATATATATATATGTGTGTCTCATGAATCATATGTATGTGTTCATGAATCTCATGCATGTACATTTTTAGTGCACATCCAACAAATATAACTCTCTCTTGGTTTAACCTAGGTTACTTTAAGCTACGCTCTTTTATAATTTTTAACATAATCCCCTAATTCAATTAGGAAATATGTCCTTTATAATGGCTTGTAAAGAGAACGTTATTAACTAAATCATATCCACAAGAGTTTCTAGTTAGGTATGAAATCATAGGTACACTCATCATAAACCAGAGTGAATAATGAGTTGATACTCAAATAACCTTTTTCAAGGTGATTACCAATAAGTGAATATGTGCTACAACTACAACCACTTGCTATTATCCTGACATGGATGAAATTTCTAGGAGAAACTCACAATATATACTTTAACAAAACTTTGGGATATTATTATATACATATACTTATCCTTATATTTATACCTATAGTTTTAATAATATTTCTTTTATCCTAATTCCTAAAATAATCAATATAACCTCAACTAAACTAAAGGCTTATCTATACCTTTGAAATTTTGATAAAATATAACTTATCTAACATTAATGACATTTCTAACCCCCAAATTATCCTTATCCAATAAAATCATAATATATAAATTTATCTAAACCCTTATTTAATAACAAATATAGTATCCTACACCCACACTCCTTGGTCTGGTGAAAAAAACACATTCTTTAAACACCATCTTTGTTACCAACTATAACACCCCATAGGCATAGTCATCTTAATTACATGAATTTAAAGAAAAAATTTAATTAGAATACACCCCCATGATATTTTAGGTTTAGAGTATTAGAGAATTAGGATGAATATTTAACTAAAAAATCCTATTTATTTTTCAACTAGCAAATATTTTTCCCACTATATAAGTAACCACATAGTCAACAACCTAATTTCAATATCTCCCATAAAAACTATACACAAGATACTATTATAGAAACATCATATATATTAATTTTCTTCATAACCCAGGGAAATGGAAACATAATAAAGGGGTGATATGAGATTCTAAATAAGTGTAAACATAATCGATAACAATCAAAGATCATAAGTGAGCATAAAATGATCATATGGGTATAATTAGGATACATAAGAAAATCATACCCAACAAATAATGGATATATTTTCATGAGTCATGGAATAAGGTTTGACATAACATAACACATGAATCAAAAGAGTGAGCAATAAACATGATCCATGAGAGCAGAAAATAATAATTAGAATAAGTATAAAACTATGAAATACTTCAACCATGATAAAAATATTAATATAAGGAAACATTACTTTCTTAAGCCACATTATCCGTTCCCACACTTATGAGAAACTAAAATGTAGTCATGGATACTTTTCTCACGAGATTTAAATCCTTAACCAATACATTTGTGGTAAATATAGTACCCCACATGAAATTCATACATAATTATAATTTCCACTTGAAAAATAATTTACTTACCACATCATAAATAACCCATGAAAATAAAATGGATTTTATAAAACATTTAAATGAAAATCAATAATTTTTTATAGCATAAATATATAATGGAAATTGACTAGGTTTAATTCAAAATATCATAAATAACCCATATAAATAAAATGAGTTTCATATACATTTAAAATGGATTCACATAATTAAATCAATAAAAATAACATGATAAACCCATGTAAAATAAATGTGCATTCAAATATATTCAGTAGATTTCTAGGTAAATACTCTCTAATCAAGATAATAAAGAATATAGTATTTAGAACGTATAGATAAAAAATATATTATTAAGTCCAAAATTTACCCAATTAATCAATATATATAATCTAGGTCAACATCATTTGATCAAATGAATAAAAAATAGGGTATTATCTAAGTAAATGAATTAAAATAAAAATTATGATTATACATTAAAGATAAGTAGGCAAGACAAAGGTAGTGATGGATTATTCATCAAGAATAAAAGGAAATTAAGTGATCTATCCATATAAATAAGGTTAATTATATAATTTAATAAAATTACTTGATCAATTATATTATATGTCAAAGAATAATGGCATATATGAACAAAACTTTTTAAGAGTTTTAGAAAAAAATCACTTTGGAAATAAGAAATATCTATGATATTTTGAAATAATTTTTTTAAAATATTTTATAAAACTAGGAGAAAAATAATTTTCTTAAAAACCATGAAAAAATAGAGAGAAAGTTTCACATAAAATTAAAAATATGTTAGAAATATGTGTTCCCATGGAAAATATTAAAAAGATATTCTTTTTTACACTCTGATGAAAACAACCCATACAGAACATGTTAGTTTTTTAAAAAGTTTTTAAATAAGGTAAATTAGTAGAATATGAAATTTATCATTTATTAAGGTAAATATAAGGGCATTTGAAAAATAATACAATGAATATGGACATGGTAAAATAGAGGTTCCTAATATAGAAGAAGATACATGGTCAATTTCACTTATAATAAATAATTTGGGTAAAACATGAGTTAAGGGGAAATAAAAATTTGAGGGGACATGTAAAATCCAATAAATATAAAAATAAAATAATTAGAGGTCTTATAAAGTATAAAAATTCAATAAATGAATTATATTTAAAATAAATATTTATTTTAAAATAAGATTGGAAATGAAACCCTTATGGTTTGAGTAACATTTTTATCCAAACCCTTTTCAATTTTGGTATCTTCTGAATTGAAATCCATTCAAAAGAGAAAATTATATGGGTATTAAAAACCCCATGAATATAGTAAAATACATTTGTTAGGAAATAATCAGACCATATTAAATATTTCATCATGAACAATGAGAATTATGTCTCAAGAAATTAAATTTGAGATAAATAACCCCTTACAACCTTAGAAACTTCGAAATCAAAACCCCTTGGAGGATATGATTTAAAATTAATAATTAAATACCATTAATAATGAGAGTATCATGTTATAATATATTAAAGGGGTAGTAGATACACCATTCCAAAGAAAAAAAATGCTTTATAATAATAAATATGTCTTAAGGGGTGAAAATTTTGAGATAAGAAACTCTTACCTTAATCCTGAATTCTACTAGATCACTTTAATTTCTTTTATAATAAAAATAACTATCTTAATCAGATATTTCAGAACCTTATTGATAACTATAACTAATAGTGGTATATTAATTAATGATTTTAATATTAATTTTTAACAATATATAACCAAAATAAAATCCTTATTTAATTATTTATATCATAAATTATTAGTAATTAAGTTTTCATAGTCATCTATGATATTATTTTATAACTTTGTTCAAGTAGGTACTTTAACCAAACCAAACATGAACATACCAAAATTAATGAATGATTATGATTATAAAAGTGATTTATTTTGGAAAAATATAATTATTAAATAATAATAATTATAATATTTAGATAAATATATGTTTTGAATCATATTTTAGAAGATTATAATAAATAATAAATAAACTCGATGAAAAATAAGATATGTTACTTCATAGAGGTGGTAGTCCGCACAACACATGATTTTTTTGTTTTTCTTAATAGAAAAGGATAAATGTGGTTAATAGTTATTCTATTATCATAATAAAATTCACTATAAAAATAATAATTATTTCATTATATAGGAATTCAAAAATTAGATTAGGTAAAGTAAGAAATTAAAGAAAAGATGTTAGGAAAAAAAGTACTCACATTGAGGACTTGGAATTTCCCTTAGATTACTCCTTAGAAATGGGGGGATTAATTTATTATCATGTGACCAGTGGCTCAAGGAAAATAGAGATTATTATAGGGGAAGTAAAAAAGGAAAGATTTTATAGAGGAAAGTAAATTATGTTAGTTGCCTTTAAGGGGTGGTGAGAGGTCCCTTTTATAAGTGGTGAGAATGAATTTTTTGTAAATATTTCAACTTAATATAAAGAGAGAACACATTTAACATGACAATAAGAATCCAAAATGGATAATAATGGATAGGGTGATGATATAAGATCAATTATACCTTAATAATTCTTTTTAAAACTTGTTTTAAACATTTTTTATGTCTTTTACATGTATAATTTTTAATTTTACCATTTTTGGTATTACCGCGATAACCAGTTTTTACCTAAGTAAATAATTTTTTATTCCTAAACATAAAATGGAACTTATTAAATACTTTGTAACTAATTATTCCAAATATGAATTAAATTTTATTATATAAAATTTATAGGTGTAAGAAAAATCAACTTTAATATTCGTTCATGTGATGTGTGAAAACCCCCTTTTAGAAAAAGTGTATTTTTAAGATTAAAATTTATGTGTAGGGTAAAATTATAAATATTTTTAATTTTCATGATATAAATTGGTTTATTATAAAAAATAAAATTTATGTTTCTTTAAAATAAATAGAACAACTAATTTTACAAAAATAATTTTTAATTAAAAGAATAGACCAAAAATGGGTTTTATTAGAAAATATTAATTATGAACTTAAAATTTTAATCATAGGATTTATAAATTCAACCAAATATTTTAAAATTAATATTTTTTGTCCCTTAAATTCATATTTAATTATTTATTAATTTATAAATCAATATTATCTTATGAAAATTCCATTAAATTACAGTTTTGGTAAAAGTAATATTTTTTACTATTCACCTTAAAAGTTAATTATTTTAGAAAAACACCAAAATTTATCATAAGATAATATTTTTATTATAATTACAAAAATTATTTTCCTTTATTTAAATTAAAAATTTAAAAATTTTAAATTTATCTTTTAAATGAAATAAAAAATATAAATAAAAATGCTTTTATTGAAAAAAGATGTTTTTAAACATTAAGCATTCTTAATTTCATTTCATATAAATTTAAAAATTTAAATAATGATAATATAAATTAGTTCATGTGTATAATAATATTTTAAAAGTGGTAAATTGAATTTATTTGGATAAAGTATATAACACTTAAAAACATATTTCTTTGAAAAGTATTTCTTTTATATTAAATAATATTTACCAAATACCATTGAAATTAATTATTTTCATTTAAAAAAATTTATTTTTTATTATTAATATTTTTATTCTAATTTTATAAATTCTCAATGTCATTATTTAATAATATTTATAATAATATTTATAATAATACACAATAAATAAATAAATAAATAACTAAATTTATGTATTTAATATTATATTTCTATTTCATTGTTTATTATTCATAAATTATATTATTTTAAATTTACTAATAATAAAAATAAATTTAGTATACCTACTAGATACATATATATCCAATGACCATGTTTTTAGAAACCATTTTTCCAATGACCATATTTCATTCCAATATATTTCCTTACTAAAATCATTTATTCCTTTCAAACTTCTCAAGTAACACATTTCATTTCCATAGTTTTTATTTTATATCTCATAATATGATTTATCATTTTAGGATGTTCTTCCTCACTATAAGTTTTCATTGGCTATTGGTGATCCTCAAGGGTGAAGATGATCTAAGTGATATCATAGTGTTAGAGATCTTATTATTTTCAATTTATTATATTTTTTTAATTTATACACTTTTAATGGATGTAATTATATATTGTGTGTAATAAGTACTTTCATGTTTTTTTTGTTGAAATATTTTACTATTAATGAATTTAGTGTTGTTAGTTTAATTACTATTTTAATGACTTATTACCCAATATAATTCAATTTATTTTACCAAATAGAAAAAATAGTTTATAATTATAAATATATAGTTTAATGAAAGAATATTCTTACAAAAAACATGGGGCGTTAAATTTCCATTTTGGGTGGTGATTTTAATCCCACCTTTTCTTGTAGATCTCTCCTTATGATCCAATCAAAACACTCCCATATCCGCCTCTCTCTAATGAGTGCTGGTGTGAATAAGCCTTATTCATTCAAATTTAACAATCCATGGTTATTATATGAAGAATGTAAGGTTGTTTTTTGTTAATACATGGTCATATAATGAAACTAGATATGTGTTCTAATGGTTCTCTAGGAAACCAAAGTGAACCAAAATGGATTTGAGAGCTTAGATCAAGGATAAGTTTAGTCACATGGATTTAGACATTGCTAAGTCTGGGAGTGATCTGTTTGAGTGCCAATACAGTAACTCTAAACTCAAAATACCTTTAGTTGAGGAAATTCAAAAGGAAAATATATTTTATAGGTTTATTAATAAGAAGAAATTCATTTTGAAGGAATAATTGTGAATTAAATAGATTAAAATGGGTAGAGAAACTCAAAATTATTTCACCACTTTTATAGGGAAATTAATGTGAAAAGAATTATCTAATATATATAATTTAATATAGAGAGTATATATTTATCATTGGATATTAGAGAAGTAATGATTAATTATTTTAACCATCTTTTCAATAAAGAGAGAAGTTCCTATTCAGATATACCAATTATTAATGTTATCAGCTGATCTATAACTGATATACATGGAACCTTCTTGATAGTAGTCCCACTTAATGAAGAGATTAAGAATGACCTATTCTCCCTAAATACATATAGATTTTATATGTTTCATACAATTTTGGGATATCATGAAACTTGAAATCACTTAGGATATCAGGGAGGTATTCATAAGAGACTTTAAGCCGCATGGTCTTATTGTTCAATTTATTAGTCTCATATACAAAGTATATCATTCCATGGATTTTAATGATTATAGGCCATTGTTATTGGGATTACCTTACCCAAGACTATATAGAAAATACTATCTCTAAGACTGAGTAACATTACTAATATGGTTATTTATTTAAACAAATTTAGCTTCATCATGGGAAGGGAAATCCAAGATTTCTTGTTCACTTCTTTGGAGGGGATAAATATCCTTTAGAAAAATTCAAAAAATGTGAACATTTGTCGCACCCCGACAAGGGTGTTTATTTTATTTTATTTTATTATTCGCTTCGCCTTAAATTCTTTTTGGTTCGGTTTGAGTCGTGAACGATTTTGTTCTTTTTTTGAGCTTAGGATAACAAGTGCGCGTCTTGGGTCCGACGTCGTCGGACGCGCGGGCGGAGCGCGACACCGCGCGGCTTCGCCCATGCAACTGTGTGGCCTTTTCGGCTTAGAGGAATTAATGTAAATTAGAAAATGTCAAATTAGATTGTCTTTTAATATTTTTATGGCTATTATAAATTTTACTATTTTTATCCTAGATGAAAACTAAAGTTGTTAATTTTATAAATAAATGAGTGATTTTATTAGTTTTATTTCTATCATTTTACTTTAGTAGTATTATGTATTATTATTATTATTTAATTCATTTATTATTCTTATTTGGTTTTATTTTATATTATTTATTTATTTTTTCCCCTATTTTATTGCTAACCCTAGCGGCCCCCTTTGTATATATATTTTTTTTCTCTCTTCTCCCCGCGGGAGCCGCCACCCTCTTCACCGTTTTCCCCTGCTACCCCCCTTCTCTAGCAGCGCCTTCCTCCCACTTGGCCGCCTCCTTCCCTGCATGCGTTGCACCCTCCAGCTCCCGGCTTCCCCCCCAGCGCGCCTCCTCCTTCAACACACCGCCGGACTCTCCGCACCCTCCTTCCCAGCGCCGTAGCCCTCGCCCTCCTGTTTTCCATCTCAGCGCACCCCTGCGCCTCGGCCCCCTCCTACCCGGCTTCTCCCCCGTCACAGCTCCCGTTCGGCTACCCATTGCGGACCCCCTCCTCGGCGGACTCCTCCTGTTCACTGTGTGTTTTTTTTCTTCTTCCCTTCTTCATGCAGCGCACGCCTCCTATTCCTTCTCCCTTGCCGCGCTCGGCCGCAGCAGCGCCAACCACCCATCCCGGCCTCCTTGCCCTGCACCGGCGATCCAGCCTGCTCCCTCCTCATCTCCCCTACGCGACAACTCCCGCGCCCCTGACTCCTTCCGCAGCAGCAGCCGCAGCACCCGCGCCCCCTCCTTCTTCCTCTTCTTCTTCCTCCTCCTCTTCTTCTCTTCTTCTCCTTCCCTTCTTCTTCTTCTTCTCTCATTCTTCCTCTTCTTCTTCTTCTTCTTTTTCTTCCTCCTCTCCTCCCCTGTCCAGCGTGCACAGCCGGCACCCCTGCTCTCTCCTTCTTCTTCTTCTTTTCTTCTTCCTCCTCTTCTTCTTCTCTTCTTCTCCTTTCCTTCTTCTTCTTCTTCTCTCCTTCTTCTTCTTCTTCCCTCCTTCTTCCTCTTCTTCTTCTCTTCTTCTTCTTCTTTTCTTTCTCCTTCTTCTGCTCCGCCGCACAGGTCCGTTTTTTTTATTTATTTATTTAAATTTAATTTGCTATTTTATTTTATTTAATATGTTAATAACCTTTTTTTATCATTATTATTATTAATGTTAGTATTGCTAATATTATTATTATTATTATTATTATTATTAATTTTATTATTATTATTATTATTATTAATTTTATTATTATTATTATTATTATTATTATTATTATTATTATTATTAATGTTCATATTATTGTCTTGTTATTATTATTATTGTTTTTCATATTATTAATACCATTATTATTATTATTATTATTATTATTAGTAGTGTTAATAGTATTAACATTATTTCGTAATTATTATTATTATTAATAATATTATTATTATTATTAATGTTAATATCATTAATATTATTATAACTATTATTATTGTTATTAATGATGATATTATTAATATGATTATTGTTATTATTATTATTATTATTATTACTACTATTATTATTATTATTATTATTATTATGTTGCTATTACTATTATTATTATTACTATTGTTATTATTACTATTTCTATTATTATTATTATTACTAATCCTATTATTATTATTAGTGTTATTATTACTATTATTATCTTTATTTTCATTATTATCATCGTACTCTTGTTGATGGTGGATTTCTATTTGTTGGCTTAGGATTTTTAGGACCCGCGCAGGGCGTTTCCGAGTGAGCGCCATCACCGCGCCTTGTTTTTGAGGTTCCGTCGTCGTCGCGCTTCAGTTTCGAGGTGAGCGTTTATTCCCGCCGCTTGGTTTCGAATGATCTAGTGAGTTCTTGTATGTGTCTGAGTCCTTGGTACTGACTATGCAGAGTGTCGGACTTTGTCACGTGGTTTCGGACACACGTCGTGTCATCGCGCCTTGCTTCCAAAGTCGTTTTTCCGTCGCGCTTGGTTTTGAGGTAGGTCCCCTTTGCACTGCTTTTAAAATTTAAGTTATATTATTTCATGCTGTTTGTGCACCCTAATTGTTCAAAATCAACATTTTATTAATTGTAATAAATACGAGATAATATACGATAATTAATTTTTAATATAAGATGGTAAATTTTTAAATGGTTATTTAATGTCAAAAGGAGCCGTTTATTTTATACACGACACATGAAACATCCTTTTGACGAGCGGACACCCAATAATGAAAGAATGCCCGTTTGGCTTTTAAACATAATTCACGGAATGAAAAACAGAGTTCTGGTTTAATGAGAAATGATTTCTTTTGAAGCATGAACAAATACTTTGGTTTGTTTGAGAAGTTGCCCGGTTGGCTCTTAAAGATTTCTTGGAAAAAGAAAATGGTTTGGTTTGGTTTATAAAAATATTGTTAGCCTGTGGCGTAGTGTTTTGGGGTTCTTTAACAGTTTTAAACTGGGTTTTGTCTCATAAAGAAGTTGTACCTGTCTTTGAGTAGTGTTTGTGAAATGTATTAAATGCCCGTTTGGCACTTTATGGAAAGCGATAAAAATGTTTTGATAAAAACCCTCTTAGGGCGACTCTCATGCCTTGGTTGCAATGGATTGTTTGGGAGGCCGCGCTTAGAGGCTCCCGGGTACTTGAGTAGTTAAAGGCAAGAGGTTGTCCCATGGAGTGGCTCGGGGAATGCCTGTTGTTCTTTATATATAGATATATCTGATTGGATGCTCGGTTGGCATCGGTTGGCTCACCCCTTTTTCTTAAACACTTGAGACATGGGAATCTGGCATATTGAGAGAATATTCTAAGAACGATTGCTGCACTGGTAGGTTATGGTACTGACCAGTGGCCCATAGTAGGTGGATATATTGGGTTTATTGCTATGGGATTTGCCCTCGACCTGCCTGTGAGTGGATGGTCGAGCGTGTTGTGCGTTTTGATTTCATCGTGACATGTCGATAAGGATGATTTCTCATGTATTGGTGTCTTCTGGTTTATTCTCGATCTCCTAGGTTCACCCATGTCTATTCAGCTTTTGTAGCTTGCAGTAATGATTATGATGATCACATGTATACCTACATTGCCCTTGCTGCGTGTTTTACTTTGTGCATTCTGGTGTATTGTTTTCTTTGGAAAATGGTTAATTGCTCTTGATTCGGTTTCTAAAAATTGTTTTCAAATAAAAGTATTTAACCCCCTTTGTACAAATTTGAAAACTTAAACATCACTTTCCCTTTTTCTGAAATGTCATTGGCACTAATGAAATGAACCCGAATTTTGAAATGGCTAAGGGCAATGGTTCGTACTTTGTTTTTAAGTAAAATGCTTAGAAAATCATACTTTTATAAATTGTAGTTCAAACTTGAAATGATGTTTCTTTTATTTTAAAGGTAGTGCATTGGGAATAGATATCGGGCTAGCCTACTGAGTTTTAATACTCACGCCTATAGTTCTTTTCTGTTTTTAGTGTTTGTGCAGGCTATAGCTTGAGTGCGCTCGCCTAGGGCGACGCTTGATCGTTGAGTCGGAGAGCGACCCGCGAGGTCGCACGGAGTTGTTCGAACGTCGTGTTTGGTTAGTTTGATTCCTGTTTGTTCATGTTTAGTCACTTTGTTTAGTTTATCTTTTTTTTCTGCGCTGCTCTGTTTTATCTTTGCATTCTTATTTATTTATATTGGGCGAAATCGTTCCCACAGTCTCTAATGATGCCCTGGCGCTTGTCGCCAGCCCGGGAGGATCGGGAACGCCTCTCGGGCCATGTCGCGGACCGGCTTGGGTGACCGGTTCAGGGTCGACCCGGGTTGGTTCGTGACAACATTACTCTAAAATAGGATATTTAAAAACGTTTTTACAACTTTAGTTAGTACTTCATTCTAAAATTCCTTCAAAATCGTGGTTTCTATGGAAGATTCATTAGATTGATCCATTCAATGCTTTTAAGATCAAGTTTTTTTTATTTTCCTTAGTGGTTCACCTATGAGTTATTTTAGATACTCAAGAGGAGTTATGAAATGGGATCCCATTTCTATATATCTATTTGGTCTGATTGAGGATTACATTATTAGAAACCTACTAAAGGATATTGAATAAGGGGAACTAAAACCTATTAAGGATACTAGGAACCTGAGTGTTCATACAAAACTCTTATATGATAATGATATTATTATTATTTTTAAAGATGATAATGGATCTCTTAATGATATTGGAGATATATTTTCTCATTATGAATAGGTCTCCAAGAAAGCTATCTCATGGCATAAATTAGTGTTTCTCTTTGAGTAAGAAATTCTAGAATGATGGAAAATATTCATCATAAACTTCTTAAAGTTTTAAAAGGGGGAAATACCCTTTAACTAACTTTAGGTTCCCATTTTCTATGTAAGATTCATAGAAAGTTATCTTTAATGAATTTCCAATAAAATATCATCATAACTTACATGTTGGAAAGGTAAGAACTTATATCAAGTAGGGATAATTTTCTTAATTAATGTTGTTATCACATCCATGTTTGTCTAATAATTATGTCTCTACAAATAGCCAATTGACATGATCAAATA
Organism: Viscum album; assembly: GCA_963277665.1. NCBI lineage: Eukaryota > Viridiplantae > Streptophyta > Magnoliopsida > Santalales > Viscaceae > Viscum > Viscum album. The sequence goes on along the minus strand of OY728136.1, from coordinate 1,316,435,524 downwards.
ATTTGAAACACAAATAAATTTTTTTATAGTCAAGATATACCCATGAAATAAAGTTTGTTACTATGGTTTAGAGTAATTTTTTTAAGCCCATTAACATGTGAGGGATTGGTATCAAAACTCTTAGGCATTTTAATACGTCTCCTGTGGCTATATATGTTTGGAATATTCTTAAATTTAAGAATTTTTAAAATAAATTTATCAAGAAAAGTCTTATAGATATATTGAAAAGGTGAAATCAGTTCTACTTGGTTTAATCAATTTGGCCAACTGTTAATAATGAGTATGTTGAAATCATGATACACACCCATTAGATTCGCTCAAGAACATATAATATTAATTTTTGAAACTCCAATTATATTGGATACTTTATTTTAAAAGTCATTAAACAACTATCTATACTGAATTATGTTATTATCAGTAGTGCTCTCTGGCGCACCAAATAGTTGGATCACCTTCTCCCAAATGGGATCAAGAAGGAAATTTCATGATTTTATTTCTAGTCATAGGACAAGTCCTTATATCAAACCTATCTATTTGGTATCCTTAATATAATGAAAAACTATCACTTTCAATGTGGAATAAATAAGGATCAACCTATGTGGATGAATCTATTTAGGAAACCTTTCATTCCCCCATCAAGACAGATGCTCATATATTAGATTTGTATCAATGTGGGTACTTAGAGATGATAGACTACAACCAACTAGAATGTATATGGAATCTTGTTGTTCACACTATCTTAGTGATTCAAAGAATTAACAATATCTATTTCTCAACTGTGAAACTACTAATAATCTAAACACATATTTATTCCCTATTCCATTACAAAATTAAAACTAGTGGTAATATTAATTCATTCATGGGAAGTGTTTTTAACCCATATAGAAGGGTGTAGCTGAAAAAACTTCCTTGATCCTCAATTTCTAATGGTTTCCATTTTATTTAGAAATATAGAAATTTACATAGATTTGAGGGGATCAATATACCTCTTAAATACTTAATTTTAAGTATTTAAAGGGATATATAGGTGAAATATATGGTATAAGTGGTAATAATTAATAAAAAATTTAGAAGTCCTCATCATCACCAAAGTTCTCAGGATCAAGAGTATGCCTAAAAATCCCTCTCAGCCAAAATTTCTTAGATGGATGCCACCAATACCATCATGGATAGAAGTTAATGTTGATGGTGATACCTTTGGTGAACATATCCCTTCAGGTTTCTATATAATATTTATAATCATTAGAGACTTCATTAAGGGTGTTTATAAGAATCACCTGATATATATTTTTCTCTTGAATTAGAGATTTGGGTAGTCATTCATACTATTAAATATGATAAGAAATTTGAATGGAACAAACCATGAATTGAAACTGAATCCTTATTAGTAGTAAACATTCTAAAGTGTAAATCAAACTTAGTCCCCTAACATCTTTATATAGAATGAATATACTATCTTGTACACTTGGATAATATATAGTATAAATTATCTCATATTTACAGGGAGGCTAACATGGCGGCTGATACACTATTTAAAAAATTAGGTGAGGAGGAAAATTCCATATAGACCTTTCACCTTAATGAATATTTTATCCATATTCACCTCTCTAATGTAATAGGTGATGTTTATACCCATATTTAACCACCCCTTATCATATATTCTTCCTTTTTCATTTGTAAATTTATTAGGAATGGGTCTTTAAACCCATCTCTCAAAGATTCTTGGATTATTATTATTGAATAATACAAATATTTGAGAAAATATGATTAAGGATTAAGTTAAGATCTTGAATCACACAGTGGAATGAATTTCTTGACCATGAGAGGTGCTGAATAGTCTATGATTAAAATTAAATGCTGTGATAGGTTATGGATTCATGTTGATGAAAAAGTGAATATAATCATTTAAAATTCATAATAATTTCTCTTTGATCATCCTATAACACTTTTAGATATTTTTAATTAATCATGAAAAAATGAATTCAAGGCGTTGAGAATATAATATTAGAATATATCAAAATAAGAAACAAAATAAAAATGACATTGTGTATTTTTAGAGATAAAATAGAGTTACTATAAAGTAGAATAAATACTTAATTATGTAATATAACAACTTAAATGAAATAATTTCTTATGAGAATTGGTGTTTATTTAAATTTATTATCAGGAATGGAGAATATCTTCAAAGTTAATTAGATGATATAAATGTGATCATTTATATCAAGGAAAGTGATGAAATTAATTATAATAATAAATTTTGATAAATATATTTTACTATAATGGGTGATAATGAAGGTTAATTCCATAAGTCAATAATAGAAATAAAACAATGTTACAACATCGAGGACTTTTATTCCCTAAAATGGTATGGAATGTTTAGAAAGGAATTGAAGTTTCTTAATGAATATATTATAATAGATGAAAATATAATAATGAATGGTTACTTTAAACTTAGGTCCTAAGGTAGAGTAATCTTTATAATAAAGGTTTGGTGTTCTATGAGAATGTTTGGATAACACAGTAGAGTAACCGTGGTTACTTGAGATGATTAAATTTAATCTCTAAATAAAAAAAGTGGAATCAAAAAAGTTTTTATGTTTATAGTTAAATAATTAAATTTCAAAAATTATCATTATTGAATTATTATTTATAAAATATGCTTAATTTAGATTGTAGAAACCCATTGAGTATGTTTTGACACCCAATGATGACTAGGTGGTGAGTATTTTATTCTATGTTGTTATGTGGAAAGTAATATTATTAAATTACTAATATTCATCTATTTTTAATTTTTCATTAATCTATGAGTTTAGAGAGTGAGAGTTTGAGTAGGATGATATAGTAGCTTTATATTTCTACTTGGTAAGTTTTATGAGATTGATAGGGGGATCCTTGATTATGAATGAGGTGATTGATTATGTATTATCATCTTTTATGAGATGTGGTGCAACATATGATGGTTGGATATCATTAGAGATGGGATACAACAGTGGATCTCTATTAAAATCACACTCCATCTAGGATGGGAGTGAAATGATAGTGACCATATTTATTCTCACCCACTGATTTGGGTTTATACTGATGATGACTTATTGATATATCTATATCTAGTCACCCATATATCTAGGTTGAGATAGATATGAAATTTTTAATAGATGGTAAGAGGTGATAAATTATCCTAAAATCTATGTTGTTTGATATATGGATATGGATATTTCATCTAGTTTCTATAATGTGTGAACATGACAGACAAGATAGGTGGACATTTTTTATTCCCACAGTATCCTAGATGTGATAATAGGATGAAAAATAATTCACCTGAGTGGAGGCATCCCTTATCTCCAAAATAACATGGATCAAGGTGGATGATGATGCAACATACACTATATCTAATCCTACCCACTTATATGAGACTTAGTAGGTTCAGATATATAGCTCTATCCCTAGTGAAGTATATTTCCTCTAGTATTCTAGTACAAAAATTTCACCATATATATTTTTATTTCATATAGTTTCTAGAAATATATATGATACTATCTTTAGAGAAATTTATTTCATCAAGAATGTTTGTGATGTGTATATCCTTCGACACTTCTGATATATGTGGAGATTTATATTTCTTCTAATACTCTAGAGATAGGTGCAGATGTGTATTTCCTTCAGTATATCATGATCAATGCTTCTTGGGATGTCAGGTGAACAATATATGATGGGAAGTGGTATCAAATTTCTATTATCTTCTAATGAAATATTATTATTTATGGAGATTGCTGAATATGAGCCATGGGTATCTTGAAAAATATTTATCATGTCTATTGTTATATCTGATGATGATTTTAGATGGTGTCAGTTTGTCTTCACTTTAAATTTATCGATGCATGTAGATAATATATGTTTATAGAGTTGTATCACTACTTGGTATAACCATACTGGGTAATATTACATACAACCATGTATTTGAACATGAACACAATTCACCTTGTATCCATACTTATAAAATTATATGGAGGATGGGTGTTCGTCTATCCTAGAGATGGATCAGGAATTTGGATAGCTGGTGGAGCAGAGATATTATGATGAAGGCCACACTTGTGTTATCAGTTTTTTGGATTTCATTTATTCGGGATGTGATAGTTTTACCTAGTTACTAAATTTATATCATATTACATTTTATCATGGATATTTTTTGAAGTTATAAAGGATATAATAAAAATTGAGAAGGGAGGAGGTGGTTGAATCAATTTTTCACTTTTATAAGTTTCAAAAACTTTTAATAACTTAACCCTTACAACCTATTAAGATTTATTTATTTATCATATTTTAGTAAACACTCATACATTAAAAATTAGAAAAGTAAGTAAAGCACACAATATTTACAAGGTTTGACCTTAGTGTGAGAACCTAAATCCTTTACATAGACACTCACATGGGTCTATGGAGATCCACTATTATGGAGAATTGAATACAACTTGTGTTAAATCCCGTTAGACACCTTATATCTCATGATAAGAAATATTATAGTGACTCACATCAGTTTACAATTTTTTATTATAAAACAATTAATCCAAAAAAAGAATAAAGACATTTTTGAAACTACTCAACAATTGCTCAGTCTGAATCCACAGTCCGATTTGGCTGGATCCAATTTTCTCAATCTAATGATGCTTGATCTAATTTTCTTAGTACAATGATGCTAGATCCTAGATCTAATATTCAGAGTATAATAATGCTGGATCCTTGATTCGATTTTCTAAGTATGATGATTCTTGTTCTGATTCTCTAAATACGATAATGTTGGATGATGGATCTGATTTTCTGAGTATGATACAACTGGATCCTGGATCCGATTTTCTCAATACGATGATTCAATATAATGAATTCATTCTTAATCTACAAAACTCAAACTTCTACTAGAGTGATCAATATAATTATTCTTCAATGAGATGGTAAATTTTACTTTAAATTCTCCAGTGCTCCACCTTTCACGTATATGAAATTTTGACAATGAACAAAAGTTTGAGGAAGTATTTATAGGTGTCTCAGAAATCAAAGATGGGAAACTTGGAAACATTCCCCATTTTCTCAAATCTCAAAATCTCCAAAAAATATTTTGCATTTAAAACTTAAACTTTGACTTCTTCAAACATCCTTATATTTCTTTGAGATTTATGAAGAATTGAAATTCAAGTTTGACCACTTTAATTCATCATACTTTTCTCATCTCACTATGATTTGTTTCTTTCTTAGCTCATTACGATCATTTTCTTTCTCAGCTCATTAGAATATGTTTCTTTCTCAATACAAATTATTCATTATAAATAATTCAGTAAAATTTCATCATTATGAAAATATTTGTATGAAAATTTGAGTATGAAAATTTGAGTATAAAAAACACAGTATGATTTTCCCAGTACAAAAAATCCCAGTATGAAAATATGAGTACAAAAAATTAGTGCGATTTTACCAGTATGAAAAATCCTAGTACAAAAATCACAGTATAAAAATTTGAGTATGAAAATTTTAGTACAATTTTCCTAGTATGAAAAATCCCATTATAAAAATATCAGTATGAAAATATGAGTATGAAAATCTTATTATGATTTTCCCAATATTAAAATCTTAGTATTAAAATCTGATTACAATAATCTCAATATGATTTTTTCTTCCCCAGGATCGACAAAATCTTTTTCTTTATCAGATCATTATGATTTAATTCCCATTATAATGGAAATCTCATTTTGAAACTCTGAAATTGTTCAAACATATTCATAATTTCTTAAAAATATTTGATCATGATAATTTTCTTGATTTGTGATAACTTTTTGATTAGCAAAGAATCATCTATTTTTTTAGAAAGTATGAAAAAAATTCTAACTCCTAACTTCACATTACTCTTTAAAAACTCTCCAGAAACTTTATTATTTCTATGATTACAGAAAATAAAGACATCCAACAAAAAAAAATTCTACCCCTGATTCTTTTTGAAACTGATGATTTTTAATTTTCATGTCGATGGACCTAAATAAGATAAAGTGTATGATCAAAAACTTCATCTTCTTAACTTATTCTGTGTCCGATGCAGCTCAATATGAAAACATGGGTCTAGAAACTTGTGTTCAAAAAAACTACCACATTACGATGGACTGAGTCTAATTCCTGAATAAAAGAAACATTCTTCAACAAAAAGGTTTTTTGTAAACAAATAATTTTTTTTATTAAAAACAATTCAAAAAGGTTATTCAATCCCCACCTATGGATTTATTGACTACCCTTGTTAATAATTTTTCAAACTCTCATAAATTTTCACAACTCAGATTTTTGAATTTTATCAAAACATATACTTTCTCAAAAAAGAGTTTCTTAACACCACAATACTTAATAAAGTAATGTTTTTGAAGGAATTACACCCCTCAGTAGCAATCAAATTTTGTGGCCATGTAAAGATAAACTATCTTCACTTTTATTTTCACACTTTCTTTATCTCTCCCCCATTTTATCTTCTCTCACTTTATCTTTCTTTATCTCCCCCATTATTTCTTCTCTCACTTTATTTTTCTCTCAATTTCCCCCCCATTATGTGATAACCATAAATTTAGATTTTTAAAGGAAAAATAAGTAAAAACTTCTTATAATGTAAAAAGTTGTTACTTTCTCTCCCCCTTTATCAACATAATCCAAATAATGTTCAATGTTTTAGAAACATTCACTTTCAAGTCTTCCAACTGAACTTTCATCTACAACATTTGAGTATAATCTTGAGTAGCTACTAGATTGAATCTAAACTCTTTTAAAACTTTTATTAGCCATCTTTCCTTTCTAGAAAGTAATACAACCATATTAATATATTCTTTTCAATTATGGGAAATTCTAAATAGAATCAAATTTAGAAAGTTTATTAATGTTTTTCTCCCCTAAGTGGACAAGTCTTATGTGCCACAATTTGTTTTTTTTCAACACTCAAGTAACAAGAGTTATTGAATTACCCTATTTGAATGAGATTCCCACCAGTTCTTTATCCTTTTGAATCTAAATTTCTATATTTCACACTTTTAATGATTCAAAAATATTTTATAAAAATGAATTCTTTTCCATTATCATAAATTTGACTCACTCCAAGTAAGTTATGTTTTATCCAATCAAAAAATTAAACTTCTTTAGATTTCAACTTTTCTGCTTTAATGTGAGCCATTCCAATTCCTTTGATTTTTAAGGAACCATCATTCCCAAGGGTAACTTCTCCTCCATCATGAATTTCAACATGTTTCAATATTTTTATATCACCTATCACATGTTAGTAACAACCACTATATATCAAGTATCTATGGTTTTTTCCTTTTACTTACTTTCAAGTTTGTCTCAAAAACAAAATCTCTTTCCTCAACTTTCTTCTTTTCAGCTTCCTTTTCTTTTCTATCATAAGGAATTTTTTCTGAAATGAGTGTCATACATCTTTTGTAATGATTACCATCCTGATCACATTTTCCAAAAAAATCTTCCAAACATTAAAATTTATTTTTTTGGAAGGTTTCCAATATCTTGAGAATTCACTTTTTCAACTTTCTGTGAGTTAGGAAAGTTAATCATTCTACTTTCATTATTTCTTACACTTTTCCCAAACCTTTTTTCAGGTAGAGATAAGTTTTGAAAAAAATTATAAGATATGTTCCCATAGATTCCACAACACTTGTAATATAAATCAGATATTGATTTTATATTCAAGAAAGACCTTTCTCTATAGAAACCTTATCGAGGTTGGTAACTTCTTTCAGTTTTGACATACTCAGGATGTGGACCATCTTTTATTTTTGAGTGGGTTTTCTAATTTTGTGAATTTTATATGTTTATCACATCCTTTATCCACACAATATTTCCTAATAATTTTTTCAAAACTTGAAATGTTAAAATAATCAGATGAAATATTATTTTTGGTAAGTGAATATTTCACCTGATTCTTGTATTGAGCCTTCTCAATAAATTTATAAGTCTCAACTTTTACTTCCAAATATTTTTTGAAGTTTTCATTCATCTTCCTCTAGGTACTTTAGGACATATGAAGTTTCGATTGAAACTTGTTAACTTCTTCTTTATTATCTTCAAACTTCTTACTAAGATATTCAATCATCTTTCCATATTCATAAATTCTAATTTTGAAACATAAAATCTCTTCATTGTATTAATCATCCTTCTTGATGACATCTCTTATTATTTCAGTGAATTATTTACAATATTAATTTATCATTCTGATTTATTTCTTGAGATATTTTTTTTCTCAAGACACAAAATAAGTTCCATTCCGAGCTGATACTCTCGATACGATTCTTTACTACCTTCTTCACTCTCTGAGGAGTCTTTTATTTTATTATATTTTTCAATAAAAGTTCAAATTGTTATGAACATTCATCTTTAGAAGATTTTTTTTAGTTGAGTCTCATTAAAATTTATTACACAACATACTTCTTTTGTTTCCAGTAAAATTCTTCTTGTATTTCATGGATGAATTTTATTCTTTATTATTTGTACACTTATTATATTGAGGCTTTTCCTCAGAATCATATTGATATTATCTAACTTTCTTCTTAGGTAAATTCATAGAAAAGTGACCTATTCCACCACACTCAAAACATTTGAGATGAAGTTTAACTCTATAATTTCCTCTCACCCTTAGATAGTTCTTGGAAATAAGAGACATGATTTTTTCATTCAACTAATCATCTTCTTTATATTTGGAGTCACAAGGATCAACATATTCAAAATATTGAATTTTAAACTTAACATAGCTTCAAAATCCATTCCATCTTTCATATTATTTTTAAACACCATAGATTTACTCATTTTATAAGAAAAAAAATTTATGTAATTAATCAAGATATAAATCATAATTATATTCTAAAGAAGAAATTTTATAATTAAACCTATCTGGAAAGTTTCTTGTATGTTTCTTCACAATTGTAGAATCTTCCAAAACATCTCCAAATACGCCAATGTTTCAAACAATTTCATTTGTTCTGGTGAAGTATTCATCAATTGTTTCTTCATCTCTCATTCTAATGTCTTCATACTTACTCTTCCATATTTGTAGCTTTTCTTGCTTAAAATTTTTATTCCCTTTAAAAACACTTTTTAGCTTGTCCCACATACTTTTTGAAGTTTTGAGACCCATCACCTTCTGATAAAAATTTTATAATAAGGACATGAGAATAGCATTTCTATCTTTTACATCAACTTCTATATTTCTATTATCAGCAAACATCATATAAGTATCTTTCTCAATAGGTGGAAAACCAATAGTAGTAGCATCAAAAACTTCCAGGTCAAGAGATAAGAGATAAGGAATCATCCTATTTTTCCTTCCATAATAAATTTTCCATCAAATGTAGTAATTCCTCTAATTTTGATAGAAATTATATTATCTACGATAATAATTAAACAAGGTATCCTCCCTATGATACCAATTTATGTTACAAAGGATTGAATAACAAATGAGAAGGGGGGGGGGGGGGGTGAATCAGTTGTTCACTTTTATAAATTTCAAAACAAATTATAAACTTAACCCATGAAACCTATTAATATTTATTTCTTTATCAACTTTTATTAAATGAACATACATTAAAAATTATGAATGTAAGTAAAGAACACAAGATTTTTAAGGTTTTAACTCAGTGTGAGAACCTACATCCTTTCCAAATCCACTTCTATGGGTCTATAGAAATCCACTACTTTGAATAAGTGAATAAAACTTGTGTCAACTTCCGTTAGACACCTTCTATCTCCCAATATGAATGATTATACCGACTCACATAAATTTATAATGTTTCCTTATAAAAAACTGATCTAAACAAAATAATAAAGACATTTTTGAAACTGATCCTTAATTGCTCTGTCTAAATCCTCTGTCCGATTTGGCTGGATCCAATTTTCTCAATCTGATGATGCTGAATCTGATTTTCTTAATACAATGATGCTATATCATGGATCTAATTTTTTAAGTATAATAATGCTTGTTCCGAGGTCTTATTTTTTTTAGTATGATTATTGTGGATCCAAATCTCTGAATACAATAATGATGGATCCTGAATCTGATTTTATGTGTACTATACTACTGGATCCCTTGATCCTCGATTCGATTTTCCCAATATGAAGATTTAAATCAATAAATTCATTTTCAATTTGAAAAACTCAAACTTCTACTATAGTGATCAATATAATTCTTCTTCAATCAGATATGAACTTTTACTTCATATTCTCTAGTTATCCTAATTTTACGCGTATCTGAAAAGTTCAACAATGAATGAAAGTTATGAGGAAGTATATATAGGAATCTCATAAATGAAAGGTGAGAAACTTGGAAACATTCTCCACTTCCACCAATCTCAAAATATCCAAAAATATATCTCATTTAAAACTTCAAATTTGACTTATCCAAACCTCCTAATATTTCTCTATGATTTACACAAAAAATTGAAATTCATGTTTGACCACTTGAATTCATCGTAACTTTCTCATCTTATTATGATCTATTTCTTTCTCAGATTGTTATGATATTTTTATTTCTTAGCTCATTATGATATGTTTCTTAGTATGAATTCTTCATTATGAATACTTCAGTATTATTTCCTCATTACAAAAATCCATGTACAAAAATCCGAGTATGAAAATATGAGTAAAAAAAACTCAGTATTATTTTCCCAATAAGAAAAATCCCAATATGAAAATATTAGTATGAAAATATTAGTATTATTTTCCTAGTATAAAAAATCCCAGTATGAAAATCTTAGTACAAAAATCTGAGTAAAAAAAATCTCATTATGATTTTCCCAATACAAAAAATCCCAATATGAAAATATTAGTATGAAAATATGAGTATGAAAATATCAGTACGATTTTTTTCTTCCTCAGACTCAGAAACATCCTTTTCTTGCTCAGCTCATTTCAATTTAATTCCCATTAAAATGGAAATCCAATTACGATTGGAATATCATATTGAAACTATTAAATTCTTCAAACCTCTTCATTATTTCTTCAAATGATTTTATCAAGAGAGTTTTCATGATTTTTGAGAACTTCTTGATCATAAAAGTATCATCTGATTTTGTTTTAGAAAGTATAAAAACTTTCTAACTCCTAAATTCACATTATTATTTAAAATATATTCATCAAATTTATTCTTTCTCTGATTATAGAAATTATATACTTATATAAAAAAAATTCTTCCCATAATTCATTTTGAATCCTATGATTTTTAATTGTCATACTGATGGACCTAAATATGATAAAGTGTATGATCAAAAAATTTATCTTCCAAACTTATTCTATGTATGGTGCAGTTCAATATGGAAAGATGGGTCTGGAAACTTTTTTCTGAAAAAACAACCTCATTAAAATGGATTGGGTCCAATTTCTAAATAACAAAAACATTCTTCATAAAAAAGGTTACTTGTCAACAAATACAAAAACTTTGTTAAAAACAATTCAGATCAGTTTTTCACTTTTTTATATATATTAATTTGTTACAATTTTTAGTTTATATTTTATACATTTCATGGTGGATATAGGTGCATGATAGACATTTATAGGTTGATTAGAGGTAATGCCTCCCATGTTGTGTGGATACCTTTTCACTGGTCACTATCCCATAACATTGTAGAGATGGGTTTGGGGAGTTCACTTACCAGTGTGTCAAGGCGTGAAATATTAGTATCAAAGTGATAAGATGGTTTTTAGAGTTAGGAATATGTGAGGATTAATTAGTATGGTTCATATAGAGTCTTAATAAGTATCTTTTATACATGTAGTTATAATAGAGGGATTTGTAAAGGACATGGTGGCTCACATATTTTTGAGAATCATTTTTATTGATGATAAATGACTGAGACCTTAGTATATGAACTATGAATATAATGGGTGGGGATAAATTATCATTTAGATCTGAGTCATGATTTTTTGATTTTATGGTTAGTTATATTAAATTTTTGGATAGTCTATATGGGATAGACTGGTAAAAGAGTTATCAACATCCTGATCAATTTTTATGTGTTCAAGGTCAAGGTACCGTTTAATAGAGAGTAGACAATGACTGTTAAGATTTGGATGTCATGTTGTGCATCAATGGTTGTGATAATGAGTTGATATAAAGACAATATATGGTATATTTTGTTGTAGATATGAATAAATAATTTCAGAGGACTTGAGTATACTCATATAATAATCTTTCTATGTGGTGATTCCAGTTTCTTATAATCCAACAAGAAAATTCATTGATGTTTTCAAGATTATGTCATTTACTATATGATTTTATTGAAATTTGAATTATTTATTTCATAATATATATGTTTCTATTGACTTATACATGAATTCAAGAGATATGTCACTAAGTGTACACTAATTTGATTTCCACAATGGGTGTTCAGACATGTGGAATACTTGTTATCAGATTAGTGAAATGAAATATTATTGAGAGGTAGTATCTTTATGTTCATGGTAGATCCACTTGTGAGAGTTCCTTAAATGAGGGAGTTTTTTGTGGTTAATATACATATTAAAACCTATTAAGGGAGGTAAGAAGTGTATTTATTACAAATTTCTAGACGAGGGACTCCACATATGAATATATTATAAAAATTATAATTTTGGTTGAGTTTTTTTGGTTTAGTTTCTATGTATATGATAGGAATTCATGATAAGGATTCATATGAGGTTACTAAATGGATTGATGATGGGACTTTTGATAACATCATCATAGTTTCTCTACTCGGGTTAGGGGTGATTCTAAAGTTTCAATTTTATCTTTTCTTTGGGAAATTATAAAATCTTGATTAGTCAAGTTAAGTAGTGAAAAAATTATATAAAGAGATAGAATAATTTATATGATATCAATATTTAATTCTTCAAGAGTTATCATGACAACAATGAAGAGAAACAATAGTTATTATTTTCTATTTGATAGAATCTGGTGGCATATTCAATCATCTTGACTAATGGGATTATGGGTATAAATAATTAAAGGGTAATATTCTTCACTGAATGGTGAATGTTCATTATAAAATTTAGTGGGTATTAACACTTATTATTTATTGATAAAGAGATAAAATATCTTAGTGTGATAGGATTTCTTACGGAATTTGGATGATTTCACATGGATTTGAGCTAAAATTTGGTAGATATTGTCATTTTCTTGAGTGATGTGCCACATGGGATACATTCCTTGATTGATATAAATAATTAGTTATTAAATAGATAAGTGAATGTCTATGATTATATTATTAATCATAAAAATATAAAATTGAATAATTTTGTGGCTTTGATTTACCTTTGATAATTGGTTTCATTATAAAGGTATGATATATCAGTGTTTTCTCCTTGGTTTCACTTTGGATCCCTTAAAAGTCACTTTGATTGTAACGACCCAAAATTTTGAATAAATCTTGTTTCATAATTCTGTGTGTTATTTTATTTTTTTATACTCAACAAAACTGTTTCATTTGATAACATGAGTATAATTAAAATGAGACCATTGGGTTTTGACTGTTATATGACCATTGGTCAACATGACCGTTGGAAACTAAACATTTCGATTATTGTCTCTAAATACAAGTAATCTTGGTTAATTAATATAGAAAGAAGATTCGATGGCCTCACCCTGTAGTCTTGGACTGATCGAAGCCCATCTAACAGAACTTGGGAAGAAGGTAGCACCACTGGGCTTTGATTTGGAACAAACCCAAGCCGAACTTCATCATGTAAAGATAGAATAGAATCGCCTTCGTGAGAAGTTCAAACTGATAGAAATTACTACTCATGCGATGTTGGCCGAGCCTCCCTCAGATTCTCTCAACTTAGCACACCTTACACTTAGGTCCTATGCTGGTGTGATAAGGGGCTATGTAAGGAGACTATAACTGCCTTGTGTAATCCTTTTTTTTAAATAAAAATTGGGATTTCTTCTTATGATGAAGTTTATGAATTTTCAAATGACCGGATAAATATAGTATGCATATTTTTGATTAATTTTAGAAAAAGGATATTTTAAAAAATGTTAATGTAAACCTTAAATAATTAAAAATGTGTTATGATTTTCAAAAAATGGTCTTCTACAATTATGTTCAGTACAAAATTTAGAGTCTAATAAGATCAACTTAATTTTTGATGAATATTAAATTATGAATAGTGATTTTATGCTTAGGATTAGTAATGTGACCAAATGGATTAGTAATATCACTTAAATAAAGTGTTAATATAATCTAGGCACCTTGATTAAGTAATGTGATTCAATAAAATGGTTAAATAACGGTTTCATAAATTATTATTCAAGTATTAGTTTTTTCGGGTGAATAGTGATTTTTAATTAAAAATTAAATTAAAAATATTCAGAAAATTATTTTTATAAAATGGATTTTATTTTTGAACTCAGAGCATCGATATTATGTTAAGGTAATTTTTGGGGATTTTTCTGAGAAAAATGAATTTTTTGGTGAATAGTGTATTTATTTAAAAATTAAATTAAAAATATTTAGAAAAATTATTTTTATAAAATAGGGTTCATTTTTGAAATCAGATCATCGATATTTGGTTAAGTTAAAATTTTGGGATTTTTCTGAGAAAGTTGAATTTTTCGATGAATAGTGAAAATACAGTTTTAGGGTTTCAGTATGTTTAATGACATCATAACTGTGTCATGATGATTTCATGAGATATTTTAAAGGTTGTATGACCAAAGGTGATGAATTATTGTATGGGGGGACCCATGTGGATAATACCATGGGCAAATACCATGGGCAAGCCCATGGTTTTGCCAAAACCACCAATGAGGTGTCCCTTGGACATTAATGCCTTGTCCCCTCACTTTCCCTATAAATACCAAGCCATCCTCTCATCCATTCGACTCCCAACTCTCCCCCAACGAAGATCTGGTATCATTACCTCCCAAGGAGTCCTCCCAAGGTTCCCCCAAGCCCTCAAGGTCCCAACCTTTGAGTTTTAAGAGTTACGTTTTAAGGTAAGGGATCCGACCTCTCTCTTTCTTTTCAAGTAATCTCTTTTATGTCATTTCTTTTATGCTCCATGTTCTTATGTTAAAGGATGTTATTTCATATTCCTCTTACTTCCCTTTTCATGTTCATATAATGATAGATCCCCTCTTACTCTCATTATTTCGTTTTATGAAGTTTTAAGTGGCGCCGTTAGGCTGCCGAAATTTTTGTAACAGATTCTTTCTCCCTTCTCATTTTTCAAGATCTTTTTCATGTAAAGTCTTTCAAGTTACTTTTTGTTATGTTGGGATATGATATCTATATCTATCATACTGATGTTTTATGATAATATGATGAGAGACCCCATTTGATCTCTTCAATTCAGTATTTTGAAGTTTTAAGTGGTGTCGTTAGGCTGCCAAATTTTTAAGTTGTTCTTTCACCTTTCTCCTTTTTCAAAGTTCTAATTCCATGTCAAGTATTGAAAGTTATTTTTTATTATGTTGGGGTATGATATCTATATCTATCATACTGATCTTTTATGTTCATATGATGAGAGACCCTATTTGATATAATGAATTCATTTTTGGTTGAAGTTTATGTGACGCCGTTAGGCTGCTGAATTTTAATAAGAGAAATATTATTTTTGTCTTACTTCCATGTTTTTCATTTTAAATGTTATGTCCTTAAAATTTCATTACCATGTTCTTAAATACCGTATATACTGTCCCTCTACTATTTTATGGGTCATTTATGAATGTTTGACCCATGTCCCCTCTCTTTTCAACCTTTTCTAAAACCCTGTAACGTAGCCGTTGTGCTGCAGAATTTTCGTCTCAAAATGCCTCTCTCTTTTTCTCAAAATTAATTCATGTTATTAAGTGAATACTCAAATCTCTTATTTCTACAGGGATATTCACATATATATCAAAATGTTCTATTTTTAAATTCTGGTATTTACATACAAGAAACCTGATTTCCCTTTTCCGTGGGTTTAAAGTGACATAAAGATCATGTCTTTAAAGCAGTTTTTAAAACGTTATGATTATGAAATGAAACCAATTTATTTTATGCTATATGGGTTGTTTATGAAATGATTGTTGATGATATATGTGGCTCACATGATAATAAAGACATGTCAAGGGTGCGCCCAGATAGCGCTCCAATGCATTGGGTAAAGACTTAATCTCTAGAGATGACCTTTTAGATTGATACCTTGGTGAATAACCTTGGTAATTTTTAATGACACCTTGGGGATGGACCTTGGTGAAATGAAATGATTGTCAATATTAAATGTTGTAGCCACATCTTCAAGTTATGAAAAATGTTATTTTTATTATGATATGCCTCATGATTTCATTCTCATGCCTTAAAGTTCTTTTCATGACTTTATTGATGTATCTCAAGTTCACATGTTAAATGTTTCCCTTGTTTCCCTTACTGGGCCTTCTGCTCACCCTTTATTTTGATGTATATCCCTAGGTTATGATATGCAGTAATGAACCTAGGATGAACATGAGGATAATCCTTTCAAGTGTTTTAAGAAGAATGTTTTATGTTTTCATGTTTTAAGTTCCTGGTTTCCAAGACACTAAACCTTAAAGATCCTCGGTTTTGTAAAACGTAATGAAAGTTTATGTGATAAAAGGCAGGATACTATAGTTGGTATCAAAGGATGGTTTAGTTATTTGTGGAAATTAGGATATGAAAACTCTAGGAAGAACCCTATAGAAAAGTTTAAATATAGGAAATGTTCTTGGTATTTTGTTGAGTATTAAGTAAGGGGTTGCCAAGTAAATACATCCTTGTCTGGATACGAGCAGATAGAGGTGGATCTGGCACCGATGTACATAGGGGTAAAACCCGAAAACACCACTTTGAGCTAGACTCGAATGGGAACTGGTACATGACAATGGGCCTTACTGCACTCTTGGTTACGACACTCCCGGGGGATATACTTTGGTAAATTCATAAGCTTAGTATGAATCATTATTAAAAGAATAAAGATAAAATAAAATAAAGATTCACATAAGAATATATGATCATGGATAACCTAGTTTGAAACCTAGGGGATCACAAGTTAGGGTATACTTTTCTTCTACAAGTTATCCTTATATTCTTTAAGTTCCTTTTCATGATTATTGGCTAAGTATTTTAGCCCCTAATTATACTTTCTCTTCTTAGTTAATGGTGGGAAATGGGAGAACTTGTCCCAACAACCAATGTGATAGGAAATGCGATGATTGTCGTATTAATATGACAGAGATGATTAGGGGATTGAAAGATGATTATTATTTTGGAATACATTCACTATTTTGGGGACCCTATATGATCGAGGTAAATAGATTACTACGGTATTTTCATTGAGGAGTAAGGTTGACTTATATTTTGAAAAATAGATGAATTTAAGGTGGACTTATATTAATTTAGGTTAGTTATGGAAATGATTAACCTATATTGGGTAAAATATGTTTAGGTTAGCTACTTTTGTTGTAAGATGTTAGGAGTGGTTGATGTTGTTTGGAGATGAACAACGAAGTTTATTTTGGAAGACTATGTTATCAAATCCTTCTTGTATTTGTGTTTCAATCTTAGTTTGGTTTATTTTGAGGAATTTTAAGGACTGTTATTTATGGAATGGTCTATGATGAACTTTGGGTAGTACCATGGAACTTTGAAGATTTAAAATTAGTTTCCATTCCTATGGGATTCTTTCTTTTTGAAGAGTTGTTTTACCTTACCCTTTCTGTTTTTGGGATAATGTTTAAAGATAGAAGAAATAGATAGTTAATCTTTTGTGGATTATGTGATTCTCTAAAAGATGATTCTTGTGCTTTTAATGAGACCAAGTGTTTTTTAATTCTCATCGTTTGGAGAAAAGATTAGTTTTGGTAGAGACTTATTAAAGGATGAAACTCTACTTGAAGGTAGGTATATTTCCTTATGTTTTTATTCTATGTAGTAAATGAATTCCTCAAAATTATTAAAAGGAATGTAAAACAAAAACATTGTTGGTTTAAGCTTCCTACTGGGTAATCAAAGACCGTTTACACACATCATAAGTTTGGGATTTTCTCGTGGTTAAATTTCTCCTAATCATGTTTTCTATCACTCTCCCTCAGAACTTGACCCTTTGTTTTCTCCTCTATGTCCATGTTTTCCTACATAGAATCCTTGTGTGGGTTAACTCGGGTGACCTTTGTACTTCCCTTTCTTTCTTTTAAAGTAATAGTTTTTCTGAATCCTTTTCCGATGTGGGAATTTCAACGAAATTTTAAAACCCAATTTTAAAAATTGCGAGGATGCAATTTCTTAAGGGGGGAAGATTGTAACGAACCGAAATTTTGAATAAATCTTTTTTCCTAATTTTGTGTGTTATTTTATTTTTTTATACTCAACAAAACTGTTTCATTTGATAACATGAATATAATTAAAATGAGACCGTTGGGTTTTGACTATTATATGACCATTGGTCAATATGACCACTGGAAACTAAAAATTTCGATTATTGTCTCTAAATACAAGCAATCTTGGTTAATTAATATAGAAAGAAGATTCGATGGCCTCACCCTGTAGTCTTGGACCGATCGAAGACCATCTAACAGAACTTGGGAAGGAGGTAGCTCCACTGGGCTTTACTTTGGACCAAACCCAAGACGAACTTCATCGTGTGAAGATAGAACAGAATCTCCTTCATGAGAAGTTCAAACTGATAGAAATTACTACTCGTGCGATGTTGGCCGAGCCTCCCTTAGATTCTCTCACCTTAGCACACCTTACACTTAGGTCCTATGCTGGTGTGATAAGGGGATATGTAAGGAGACCGTAACTGCCTTGTGTAATCCTTTGTTTTAAATAAAAATTGGGATTTCTTCTTATGATGAAGTTTATGAATTTTCAAATGACCGGATAAATATAGTATGCATATTTTTGATGAATTTTAGAAAAAGGATATTTTAAAAAATGTTTATGTAAAACTTAAATAATTAAAAATGTGTTGTGATTTTCAAAAATTGGTCTTCTACAATTATGTTCAGTATGAAAGTTAGAGTCTAATAAGATCAACTTAATTTTTGATGAATAGTAAATTATGAATAGTGATTTTATTCTTAGGATTAGTAATATGACCAAATGGATTAGTAATATCATTTAAAGAAAGTATTAATATAATCTAGGAAACTTGATTAAGTAATGTGATTCAATAAAATGGTTAAATAACGATTTCATAAATTATTATTCAAGTATTAATTTTTTCGAGTGAATAGTGTTTTTTAATTAAAAATTAAATTAAAAATATTCAGAAAATTATTTTTATAAAATGGATTTCATTTTTGAACTCGGAGCATCGATATTATGTTAAGGTAATTTTTGGGGATTTTTCTGAGAAAAATGAATTTTCGGTGAATAGTGTATTTATTTAAAAATTAAATTAAAAAGATTTAGAAAAATTATTTTTATAAAATAGAGTTCATTTTTGAAATCAGATCATCGATATTTGGTTAAGGTAAAATTTTGGGATTTTTTTGAGAAAGTTGAATTTTTCGATGAATAGTGAAAATACAATTTTAGGGTTTTGGTATGTTTAATGACATCATAACTGTGTCATTATGATTTCATGAGATATTTTAAAGGTTTTCTGGACAAAGTTGATGAATTATTGTATGGGGGGACCCATGTGGCCAATACCATGTGCAAATACCATGGGCAAGCCCATGGTTTTGCCAAAACCACCAATGAGGTGTCCCTTGGCCATTAATGCATTGTCCCCTCACTTTCCCTATAAATACCAAGCCATAATCTCATAAATTAGACTCCCAACTCTCCCCCAAAGAAGCTCTGGTATCATTACCTCCCAAGGAGTCCTCTCAAGGTGCCCCAATCCCTCAAGGTCCCAACCTTTTAGTTTTAAGAGTTACGTTTTAAGGTAAGGGATCCGACCTCTCTCTTTCTTTTCAAGTAATCTCTTTTATGTCATTTATTATATGATCCATGTTCTTATGTTAAAGGATGTTATTTTATATTCCTCTTACTTCCCTTTTCATGTTCATATAATGAGAGATCCCCTCTTACTCTCATTATTTCGTTTTATGAAGTTTTAAGTGGCGCCGTTAGGCTGCCAGAATTTTTGTAACGAATTCTTTCTCCTTTCTCATTTTTCAAGATCTATTTCATGTAAAGTCTTTCAAGTTCCTTTTTATTATGTTGGGATAAGATCTCTATATCTATAATAGTGATCTTTTATGATCATATGATGAGAGACCCCATTTTATCTCTTCAATTTAGTATTTTGAAGTTTTAAGTGGCGCCATTAGGCTGCCGAATTTTTAAGTGGTTCTTTCACCTTTCTCCTTTTTCAAAGTTCTAATTCCATGTCAAGTATTGAAAGTTATTTTTTATTATGTTGGGGTATGATAACTATATCTACCATACTTATATTTTATGTTCATATGATGAGAGACCCTATTTGATCTCATCAATTCATTTTTGGTTGAAGTTTATGTGACGCCGTTAGACTGCCGAATTTTCATAAGAGAAATCTTATTTTTGTCTTACTTCCATGTTTTTCATTTCAAATGGTATGCCCTTAAAATTTTATTACCATGTTATTAAATCCCTTATATGCTATCCCTCTACTGTTTTATGGGTCATTTATGAATGTTTGACCCATGTCCCCTCTCTTTTCAACGTTTTCTAAAACCCTGTAACGTAGCCGTTGTGCTGCAGAATTTTCGTCTCAAAATGCTTCTCTATTTTTCTCAAAATTACTTCATGTTATTAAGTGAATACTCAAAGATATTATTTCTACAGGGGTATTCAAATATATATCAAAATGTTCTATTTTTAAATTCTGGGATTTACATACATGAAACCCGCTTTCCCTTTTCCGTGGGTTTAAAGTGACATAAAGATCATGTCTTTAAAGCAGTTTTGAAAAAGTTATGATTATGAAATGAAACCCATTTATTTTATGCTATATGGGTTTTTTATGAAATGATTTATGATGATATATGTGTATCACATGATAATAAAAACATGTCAAGGGTGCTCCCAGATAGCGCTCCAATGCATTGGGTAAAGACTTAATCTCTAGAGATGACCTCTTAGACTGATACTTTGGTGAATAAGCTTGGTAATTTTTAATGACACCTTGGGGATGGAACTTGGTGAAACGAAATGATTTTCAATATTAAATGTTTTATCCACATATTCATGTTATGAAAAATGTTATTTTTATTATGATATGCCTCACGATTTCATTCTCATTCCTTAATGTTCTTTTCATGACTTTATTGATGTATCTCAAGTTCACATGTTAAATGTTTCCCTTATTTCCCTTACTGGGCCTTCTTCTCACCCTTTCTTTTGATGTATGTACCCAGGTTATGAGATGCAGTAATGAACCTAGGATGAACATGAGTATAATCCTTTCAAGTGTTTTAAGAATAATGTTTTATGTTTTCATGTTTTAAGTTCCTAGTTTCCAAGACACTAAACCTTAAAGATCCTTGGTTTTGTAAAATGTAATGAAAGTTTATGTGATAAAAAGGCGGGATGCTGTATTGATACCCTTGTAGTAGGGTTTTAGACAAGAATACATGTTTAAGGTGATGGTTTAGTTGGTACATGGGATAGAGTGGATATATAGTTGAGAAACTTGTGAAATATCAACTAGTGGTACGAACATGTTAGTCCTTGTGATAGATTTGTTTTATCATGAAATTGTTTTCTAGAATAAAATTCTTATCACATGTTTAGTTAGACAACTAAATTTTTCTTAAAGGAAATCCTTAAGTTGGTTAACTTAGTGATGAGAGTTGTATTATTAGATTCCCCTGGGTCTATGTGGAGTTTGTACGGTAGTTATACTCTACTAAATTATTAATCCTTATTTTCCATGTATTGGTTGATAATTATTATAGGGTTCCTGATTAAGAGATATAATTTGGGAGAATAAATGAATTTGGTTTGTTTTCTTTTGAAGGATGTATGATTTTAAGGTTGGGAGGGTATAATAAAATAGGATCCAATCAGGAATGTATTTTACTATGTTCTAAATCCAACACTTGATTCATAGTTGATAGATTTATTAGAAAATATTTTAATTTAAATAGAGTGATTTGGTGGATTGATTGATTTCCATAAGAAATTTTCAATAAAAATATTAATTTTGGATATAAAAGGGAGAAATGTTAATTCACCTTTATAGGGAACCATATTGGAAATCAGAATACATCATTGTGTTTAGAATGGTCTGTTTATCCTAGGATATATGGTTGTTTAATTTTTAGGTAAAAGCGTGTCATCGTGCAATGATGGATAATCATTCTTAATGAATTATAAAAAAAATAATTCATTTATTATGTTTTGACCTAAACTCTCCCCTAATTAAGAATATTTTTTAGGGAATGGATGGGAGAGATAGGGTTTATGGAGGAGGCAACCACCAGGGAGGGAGGAACCACCAGAGATTAGAGGATCATCACTGGAGGATCTCTATATCATCATAAATAGGCATGGTTAATTAAATAGACTCTTTTATTTCATGAAAATATTATCTATTCTCATTTATATATTTATACTTTGAATATTTCTATAAAACTTAAGTATTTTAATCTTAGTTTTATAATGAATCTACTACCCTTGTATTCATTGAAATTTGACGAAAGGATTTTGAGATAACCTAGATATAATTTTTAAGGGAATTTTTACTAAACTATTGATAGAATTTTAATTTGATTGAATCACCAAACCCATCATATATAGTTAGAAATACCTATATGAGATGAATCTAACCCTATAGATCACTCCAATCAGAGTTATAGATTAGATGAAATATTAAGGAGATTTATTTTTCACTTTTCACCTTCTCTCAATAATTTTAGGAACTTAAAGGATTAATCATGGAAAAAATGCTGGGATTTGTAATTAATAGGTCTCAATTTACCCTTTCATGAATTTTAGATGTGATTGTAGGTGTTCAACCCTCAGTCAAACTCCATGGGTGGTAGAGTAGTGGTGGCGCTAGTGAGATCGGTGGTAAGGTGATAACAGGGTGTTGTATACCTTATAATCATCGATATGATGGTTTGATACATGACACATAACCTTATTTTGGGAAGATTTGGTAGAATTTTTTGTGGGTGTAAAGATCTATCCGATCCAAATGATCAGATGAAATGACTTGGGCCATGTGATTCCTACCCCATGGGTGATGCATTTTTCTCCCAATTCAACATGGACCATTCTATCGATGGGATAAAACAACAAACCATATATCCATATTATCTATATAGGGGAAAATATGTGTCCAAAACCCATGTTTTCCTTATTATTCAAATCAAATTATCAAAAATAGGTTATCAAATAGGGGCATGACCTGGTAGGGGATAAAATAGTGTGACAAGATCTGTCTAATCAAATAATCATAAGGTTGAAATTTAATCAGAAGGAGGCACAAAAAAACACACATGAGGGTTCATGGGGGTGCCATGTGGTATCCCATTATTTTCAAAGGCATCAAGACACATGTGGGGGTGGGTTCTAGGGTGTTTTTGGTTAAAAAAATTGTGTTGAACTCCTTATGATATCTCAGACACAATTAAAACTAGTTTGGGTGAATTTGATACTATTTAAGGGATGAAATAAGTGTTTGCTGATGGAATTAGTTTTAAAATTATTATTAAAAATATAAATAATTTTTATTTTTCTATATAAAGAGTTATAATTATTTTTCTCTTTGGGCCACTAGATATAAGTTTATCATGTAAAAATAACTTGTCACGTAGATTTCATTATATAGAGGGATGGATTTATTTACCACGAGATATGGTGATTGGTCTATGATTAAAATTAAAAGCTATTAAAAGTTATGGATTCATGTAAATGATAAATTAAATATAATCAATTAAACTTTTAAATTATTTTCCTTTCATCATAATGACATAATTTATAGAGATTATGAATTCATCTTGAAATAATGAGTTCAGGGATTTAATCACTTAAGATAATAATGGATATAAATAAGTAGTTAAATAAAAAGTAAAATGAATATTGGAGAATATAAAATAGAGTTACCTGAATTTAGAATAATGTGTGAATTATCTGAGTTAACTACTTAAATGAAAGAAGGGTTTATGAGAATTAGTGTTTTTTTAAATGTATTGTTAAGAATAAAGCTATCCAGAGTTAACTGGAAAATATAAATGCGATCATTTATAAAATTACATGGGATGATATTTATTCTAAGAATAAGTTTAGATAAATATATTGAACTTTAAAGGGAGATAATGATGGATAATTTCATAAGATAATTTTGGAAATTAAATAATGTTACAACATCGAGGATGGGAATTCCCTCAACTTTTATGGTATAGTCAGAAAGAGATAAGAGGTTCTTAATGAATTTCTTATAATCTATAGAAATATAATAATGACTGGTGACTTAAAACTAAGGGGACAAGGTAGGGGAATATTTTGGATAAAGGTTCAAGTTTTCTATGATAATGGTTAGATAAAACATTGGATAAACTATGGTTACTTAAGCTGATGTAAATGAATCTCTAAGTGAAGAACATGGTTTCAACCATGTATTGATGAAAATAGTAAAATAATTATATAATAATACTAGTAATTATTAAATTATTATCAATATAATGAAATATGTTAAGAATATGAAATCCCATTGAGGATTTCATGAAATCCAGTGATGACCAGGTGGTGTGTATTGTATTCAGTGTTGTGATGTGAATAGTAAGATAGTTTAATAACTAGAAGTCATCCCTTATTGGATTTTAATTATATTTCCATGAGTTTTTAATGGGTTAAGTGTTTATATGAAGTGTTTTGAGTTTAACACCATCCTAACAATGTGTATTTAATTCCATTTAATGCATTTGAGGTGCTAATAGAGGATGAGAAGTAGTGATTGAGACTTTGTTTGGGTCTTAGGATGAAATTTACACTATTGGTTGTGGGTCACACTATAGCATATGTAATTTCTACATTAAGAGGACTGTATAAGATTAAAATTTTGGGATTGGTGTTCATTCATTCCATAGTCCATGTTGTTTAACTATGATATTCCTATATAATATTAACCTTTTGATTATCAAGGAAGATCATTCCATAATAGAGAATGTATCTCTTTAAATCCTCGATCGATGGGAGAGTTTCACTATGATGGGAATGAAAACACCCAATAATCGATTGATTAGTGGAATTTATATTTATGGGTTAGATCTAGTGAGACATGTTTCATTGTGAGGGGTAGTTGTTTTACTATGATGTCTTCGGGGTTGGGATAATGCATCTTCTGAGAGATGGGGGTTACATAGTGACCCATATGACCACACCACAATAGTCCTTATATTTAGTTTTTTTTAATTTTATTTAATTGGTATAATTAATCTTTAAAATTGTAATGCATTCTCACCTAAGGCCTGTAGTAAGGGGGAGGTCACTCCTTTCTCCCTCCCTTTGTTCTCTCTTCCTCTAAGTGGGATATTTCTTAATCAGCATCTGTTTATTAATAATTTTTTCATAGGGAGTTTCTTTAGATGAGTTTAATTTTATTTTTTTGATTGTTTCTCGTTTCATCATCATTTAAGTGAGTTTTGACTAAAATATCCATTTTAGGTATTTTTATACAGAATCTTAATTTCCTCCTCCTCAGGTCAAATTGGCCAATGATATTCAATATGAATTCTTATGTTAGTTACATGAAATTTGTTCCTAGATATTTCAATTTTTATACCTATGTTTCTATACCATGTTATTTAAAATCACGGGTTGGGTACTGTGTGTGATTTGGAATAGAACCATTTACAGTTCCCATTGTTTATGTGGGATGTCTGGTAGTAGTCTCATGCGGGTAATGATGGGATAGGTCATGTATGAGTTTTCTCTGTATTGTGGCTTTGAGTCTTGATTGTTAAGTTTTCACATAATGTATATGGATGGAATATTTAATGGTTGACATGATGTAGTTTCATGTGAACATGATTGGTGTGGCTTGTGTGGTCATGGGGTAACATGGTTCATTGGAATGATGGTACAATAATTGGGTGTGGTTAGGGAAGTGTATGGGCTAGTGAGATGCACTAACTATTACTGATTTCCCAAATTGTAATATCTAAATTTATATATATATTGATCATGAAATTTGGTTCTTAGTTATATTCCACCTCGATGTCCTCCATTAGATAAATAGTTGGGAAGAGATATGGTTCCATAAAGGAATTATTTGATTGTCCCCCTAGTGGGGGGATATGAGAATAAGACTTATATAGAGGTTACAAATAAACTAAAGAAGCTAGAGTAACCAGTTGAGATAAGGTAGCTATTTTGTGTTCACTTTAGTGTGAGTTTGATATTGGTCATTCAAAGTATCAACCATGGGACTTAGGGATTTGATCAGTCTATGGAATATTTGACAAGGTAGTTTCATTCTCAGCATCATCTTTTGTTTTAGGGAGAGTAATTAACCTAATAATCCATGTTTTAGATTTATTTGTCTTAGTTAATTTTTGATTAGATTCAGATACCTCTAGAGTAGATGGTGAGGTTGGAAACATTTATGCTAAAGTACCATAAAAATGAAGATGAGACATCCAATTAAAAATGAAATACATATGGAGATGACATGTAATGATTTTGAGGTGAAGTTATTTGATCCTTTTTTTCCTGAGATATTGAGGGTGGACCAATACCATGAGTTCATGCACTTTTTACCTTGGGATACATAAATTATGGATCATGTTTCTAGGTTCACATACTTGTTATGTTTTATAATGAAACTAGAAAGTGATGATATTTACAAGGTTTGGTGATTTGAGGACGATATTAAATTTTAAATTAGAGTATATGTGAATATATTCAGGATGACCTCATTTTCTATGGCGGTGAGCATGTAATTAATCATGGAGAGAAACTTGACTGATAGTACTTATATAAACAATGGTTCCCGATGAGGCTGGTAATAGGTTTTCAAGTAGTCAGAATAAGGTGTATGAGGAGATCTAATTGGGTGGTTAGAGTAGGGGATCATTTTTTTCATATTATATTACTTTATCTTTGAGATGTTACTAGTTTGACCAGAAAAGGTAACATTAAAACGTGATGTAATAAACCACACAAGGAGTTTTGAGATGTGGATTTTTGGAACATATAGGGTGGTTTTGTAAGAGGATCTCATAGTTAGTTAGAGGTTGGGGATCTGGTTAGACCTAGGTATCTGATGTAAGATTAGAAAAAATGATTGGAGGTAGTAGTCAGAGTTCATTTCCTCATATTGATAATGGAAAGGGACAAGGTGATCGACAATAAGGGTAGTGGATAATGTAGTGTTTGATAATAGTATGGTTGATGATGGGTGACTTTATATCAAGTAAAATTATGTGTGGAATTATGATATTGGTCAGGCACAAAACCATTAGTGTGTTAGGAATCATGGGTTTGATATGACTAAGAATCTGACTCTAATGGTGGGGAGACCCCACAATTAGAATCAATATCCTTGCATCTATTAGTCAAGATGATTCAGAGTAGATAGATGTATTCATAATTATATTAGTATTATGGGAATATACCAAGTGATACACTTAGGTTTTGGTTAGGTTTGGTCAGTGTCATGTATAAAGATAGCTCATGGAAAAAAATATTCTATAGTGGGGAGTTTATAAAGTTTTAGATGTTTAGATGAGGTGTTTCAGGTCTAAATTTGGTATAACCATATGTATTTGGGGATATTTGAAGTGTTTGAGGTGCTAACAGAGGACAAAAAGAAGTTTATATTGTTTTGGATAGGTATCAAGCTGAAATTTCAGGACCCACCTTGCATCGGTACCTCTCCAAGGCTGACAATGAAGAGACAAAGATAACCCCTCAAAGTTCAGCTCAAATAGGCCATGGGTTAGCAAATAACACTGAGGGTATATAATAACAAATGGGGGGGGGGTACTACCATATTTATATAAATTTAAGGAATAAAATATTATATTATACACACTGATCAACTATATATATCATAAATAAAGGCATCCAAATACATGAATTAAATGTTATACAAAATCTAAAACAAATAAAAATACCAAAATAATCCTAGGTAGTAACCAAAAATTCCACTAACTTAGAAACAACTCCAAAAGTTAGTAATTCCCAACTCAATCCCCAACCAACTCCTAAAGACTGAATATATATATATATATATATATATAGGGTTAGAATACGTGTATACTCAATAGGATTCTCCCTAGAACTTGTCATGAAATATGTGAAAGAATCATTCTAAATTTCAATGAATAAACAAATGAAATAAAATTATATCCTAAATAGGTTAAGCTATTACTCATCCTCACAATGGGTTTCTTTCCAAGTAATGAATACAAGTAATAATATCAACATAAAATCATATATATATATATGAAGGTTACCCACTCACACTTCCTCACTAGTGTATCACTCTCACACCCAACTTCTCATGCCTTGTGCTCATCCCTCCCATGAACCATCTCACCCAAACCTAGGAAACTGTATCATATCCATATAATCATATCATCTAAAACCATGTAGAAGTATGAAATTAACTGCAACCTATGTATCATGTATTATAACTCAATCCACTAAAACCCCCACATATACACCTATGGGAAACCATTATCACAACAAACATATAAAAATATATACTATAACCTTAATCCATTATAGCTCACACATAAATGTATAGTAAACTATGATCCTTTATAGCCTATGTGGGTCTATACCCTATACTTTAAGTCACCACATCCTAGGTATTTCCATGTAATATACTAAAACTGAAGGGAGAGTAGGGGAGAGTGGGTAGGAAACCATCCATTCCCTTGCTAACCTAAATGTTGGGGAAAGCACTCCTAAAAACATTTGGATGTCAGTTTCCCAACTAACTTGAGAGGTGAAATGTATAAAATAAAAAAATATAAGGAATATCACACACAACTGCACTAAGGGAAACTACCTAACCTTTGACTCAAACTATAGCTATCATCTCACAAGAAACTCAACTGTCACCAATAAGGCATAAAAACCATATTCAACACAAGAATAAACATTAACATATTTAACCATCTTTACTTAATAACTTATAAAATTTCTATCCATTTATTAATAATATTATAGTCACCAATCATCCATTAATATCCATCACACTTTCAAATTTAATCAATTCATTTCAACCTAAGAAAATATGCATTTAAAAATAATATTACAATTCTATATCCAAACCCATGTTATTTAATCATTTATTTCAAAAATAATAGGGTTTACATTAATATATATACAATTTATCATTATTGGAATTAATAACACCCAATCCCATATGATAATTTAATTGTATAATTATAATTACATAATTTCTTGGAACTCTAGGGATCATTCTAAGATACTAAAATCAAATATAATATTGTTTTGAATAGATCCAAATCGCTTTAAGTAGTGGGAAACCATAATAAAAAATATCAAAATTCCATCCATTTAAAAAATCATCAATAAATAACTAATGAGAAACCAAAATTTAAAATCATCCTAACTGCTCCAATGTCATCATTGAAACTATTACACACATCACATTCTATCATACCATCACTAGAATAATTCTACCAGTAGAACCCCATGAAAACTAACACATTTTTCATCTAATTTACCAACCATAATTGGTTTTAAATAAAACACATCAAGGCTCAACCATCCTAAATTAAGAATACAGGAAACAAAAGTATTTTTAGTATGAAACAGTAATGAGGAAACTATGGACATATCACCAAGGCATACAATCCCTTAACAAACAAGGATGATCTCGATCATCCCCCAAAAATTATATTTAGAAAATAACTATTTCATTACCATATTAAATTAACCATTTCCTTATGAATAAGTTTAACAATAATAAGATACCTATAAACATCAATTATCGATAGTTAGGAATCAATTATAAACATTATTTAAGAATATATTCATTAATTTTAAGAAAGAACAATATTCAATTTACCTACCACTTTTATTAATAATTAAATTATTCTATAATTACATTTTTTATCAAATTTTGATCATATTATTCATTCTAAAAAACAATAACAATGCAACAAATAATATACACATACTAAAAAATAAAGTGGTAACATCAACATGAAAAAATCATATGTGATCATAATGACCAAAATCCAATTTTACTTTCAATTCCATTTAGTATTTTTATTAGGTTGATTCCACCATTACTGAATGAATTAAACCATGTTATTATCACACTTTCATGTAAATAAACATGTGAGTAATAAATCCCCAACCTCGATTTGAAGTTCATATTTATCTAAACAATAACAAATGATCAAGGATCAACCACCACCGAAGGAAACACCATAGAAACATAACTACATAAAATCACTATCAAGTATTAATAAATAATCACCCCAAAATATAGGTATCTCACCAAAAAAATCCTCTAGAATAGGGAAGAACAATAATAACAAAGGGAAGAGGATAAGATATATCGCCTTGATTCATGATACTTTGACCTGGATGAACAAAAAAGGTTTATATTCTCAAGAGAGGTGGTTTGAGAGTGGTGAGAGGTCTATGATCCATCTCGTAATCAATAGAGAAAGCATAAATATGAATAAAGGATTAGATGAACCTCTATTAACAAAGGAAGTTTGAATAACCCCCACCATGGAATTGTGAATCACACAAAAATTATGGATCCTTCGGTCGAAGGGAGATCCTATTTTAAGGAATTTGAATCTTTAGAGATTGTATGTTTTAAAAATAGTGTTAAACTTTTCTAACTAGAAACACACCCTACTATATAGCATGGTTTATATAGTTTCACCCCCAGACAACCGCCATGACTAGCTACCATGGCATTGGGTGAAGTCCCTCACCGTTTCATGTCCCCCACACTCTCAGCCTCACCATGCCCCAACATGACAACATGACCAACATCTTGGGGGTTTCCGTCACCTCCATTTTATATAGGGTGACTCACTGTGAGCACCACTCCTTGACAACATAGTTTTTTCAACTACTCATTTTACAAAGGGGGTCACCCTATTCAGAAAAATGATCACCACATACATTTCACTACACATAGTGCACTCTAGATCTAAAATGGATACTCAAAATGCCCTAGTTGATTATTAATCCTAAAAATAGAAAACCAAAACACTCATCATTATGTGATATCAAATAACCCTAATGAAAATACCCTCACGTGAAGACGCTCATGTAGATTAGTTTACCCTAACGCGAGACAGGTGTACCCATATGCGAATAGAATATACCTTTATCTGAAGCTTGGTAACCCTAATATAGTGAAGTAAAAATTTATATTACCCTTACACAAATAAATAAAAATGGGTTCACATAAGCTTAAAGGATTTTAATGTTGTTCAAGGAGTGACCCTATGCAAGGGTAAAGAAAAGTTAATAAGTATTAAAATTTGAATTAAAGAAAGTTATAAATAATAAATAATATGACCCAAATACCTTCAATCCATTGGAAGAAGATAAAATAAGGGTTTATTAAAATCTAGAATCTTATATTAGATACCTTCAAATATTCTCATATTCAAGAAATAAATCCAAAATCAAGAAGGAAATAGAAAGGTTTTCAAACAACCACCCCATGAGATACCTATCATGAACTTAACACATCAGGAACACAAAAAAACTAGAGGAACAAGGAACATATTCAAACTCCTAATGAATATGACTCTCAAATATGAATAAGGCTATCCAAAATAACCAAATCAAAGAATATAAACCAACTCATATGTTAAAATCAGTTCACAAATAAAATCATAACAATTATGAAAAAATAATCTCAATAAGGAAAACCAAATAATCTCAACAAATAAAGATCAACCACACATCTTAACAAGGATTAAATGTTGAACAACTCAGAATATTTAGTGTGCATCTATAACTTATGCTCTAAAGTGATATCCTCAAAGAAAAAAATAAAGTACAAGACACGAACCAAAGGTATAACATGCCCACATAATGCCTCCTCATGATGGGTTTGATTCACAATATGACACTTCTTGAAGGCCACATCATCTTTATCTTCTATATCACTCAAATCAATGATGTGTGGATTATAAAAAAGGTACCAGTGAATACAAGATGCATGAAAGATGGCATGAACTAAGATCATCTATGGGGGATGTTCTAACTGATATGATACAACTAAAACACATGACAATACCTTGAAAGGGCCAATAAATCATTGATAAATCTTACTCCCATTATCAAACATTTATTTCCCATGATGAGATAATACATTCAAGAAAAAAGTATCTGTAATGTAAAACTCTAAAGGCATCATACTTTGTTTATAATAGTACTTTCAATGATCTTGTGATGAATTCATTTGTTCATGGATCACCTTGACCTTTTCTGTTAAGATTTGCACAAATTTCGATCTTGGAACAATTGACTCTATGACCTTAGTACAAAAAAATGGAGATCATAAAGGCCATACATACAATTATTTGAATGGAGACATACTAATAGTGGTGTGATATATATCTTTTTAAGAAACATCACCAAGGGTAGGTGCCTCCCCCCCAAAATCCCTAAAATAAAAAATGCAAGTGCACAATATACATTATAGAGTATTTATAGTTTGATATGTCTAACCATACATTTGCAAAATAAATGTAGTGATAAGAAATAATTGAGAGCCAAAAGCATTCTATATAACCCCCAAACCCTAGATGTGAATTAAGGATCATAATCAAAGATTATCATATTTGGAAACCCATGATTCCTCACCATAACCTCCAAATACTTACATGAAAAAACCTCCACTGGTATTGAATCCTTAATCAATTAGAAGTGAGATGATTTCATCAAGCAGTCCATGGTCACCCATATAACATGTGATTCTCCCTAATCTTAAGGAAAACCAATGATAAATTCTATGAAAATGTCCTCATTATTCCACTAGGGAATAATAAGTGGCTTAAGCAATCTACTAGGGAAATGGCGCTCAACATTCACCCTCTAAAAAACAAAAAATTAATAGAAAAACTCTAAAATAGATCTCTTCATGCCAGAAAACCAAAACTAAACTTACTATGAATGATACATATTTTCTACACTAGATAATACTTCTAAAATAGAACTATAAAAATCATGGAGAACCACATAATTCATTACCAAAAAAATAAATAGCCTCCATTGAAATAACACCAAATATAGATTATCCTCATATTATCCCTTAGGGGAATTTCCATAAAATTTTTGATCATGCTAGACCTCTACCTAAGAATCCCCTAGTATGGACTCCTCCACCCACTACACCAAATGTGACTACACTCTCATTTAATAAACGAACCCTTTACCATTATCTTCCCTCATATATCAATGTTCATTACAACTAACTCCTCCACCACTCTCCAGACTCACGCATGAAATCACTGTGTGACTTCCTGCTCAAAGAATCAGCCACAATGTTCCTTTTTCTTAGCATATAAGATATCTTAATGTTATAATATTATAATAATTAAATCCATCATTGATGTTGAAAATTCAAGTTTTATGATGAAAAGACATACCTCAATCTATTTTGATCTTTGAAAACCAGCAATCATTCGCTAATTAGGTAGTTCTTCCATAACTTTAGATAGAACAAAACTGCCACAAACTCAAGATCATGAGTGAAATATTTACATTCATGAGCCCTTAAATGTTGAGACCCATAATAGAAAACCACCTTATAATACATCAACATTCAAACCAAACCAAGATGTGAAGTGTCATAATAAATCATGAACATGATTCCCTCCTCCAACAAATAAAGAAACAGATAACTGAAAAAATTCTCTTTTAAACAATCAAAATTATCCTAGAATTAGACAGTCTACATGAATGCTTGATCCTTTCTAGTCAAGACAGTCATAAGAGTTATAGTCTAAGAGATGTTGATAAAAAACATCCTATAATAACTAGCAGGATCAAGGAAACTCCACATCTCTTGAACATTCTTTAGGGATACCCAAGAAAAAACTTCCTCAATATTTGAAGGATACACAACTAATATATGATATGGGAAGGCATATACCAAGAACCAGGCCTCACAAACCCAAAAATATCACTTTAATATCTTTGAGAATATCTTTTAATGATGAATAACTCTTGAATAGCTCACAAATGCTCTACATTATCCTCCTCTAAATTATAGAACATAAGGATTACATCACTAAATATCACTATAAAATAATCTAGAAACTCATATAAATCACATTTATTAGTCCTATGAACATAAATGGAGTGTTTTTCAACTAAACGACATCACAAAAAACTTATAATTCCTATAATGACACCAGGAAGTAGAATTTAGGATATTCTCACAATCCATCCGCATATAATGATATCATGATCGCAAATAGATCATTGGGAACCATATTTATCCCATTAACTAATAAAATAAATCATAAATATATGGGAGAGGGTAGAAGTAATTCACTTTCACCTAATTCAAGTGATGGTATTCGATACATAGAGACAAACCCCCCATCCACCATCTTCACAAATAGAACTTGATCACCCTAAGGAGACACACTAGGCCAAATGAATCCACTCTAAAAAAGATTATCAATTTGAATATGCATATCTATAAACTCATAAGGGCCCCTACTATATAAAGGAATTGATATAAGAGTGATTCCATGCTATATATTTATCCCAAAATAAATATCACATCAAGGAGGTAGTGTCATAACCTCTTTAGAGAAGAAATTTGGGTTCTCTTTGATGACCCATGGAAATGCCCTCAGATAATCCTTTACTAAAATTGAAATCATATTAACTATTAAAGAAGGGAGATAAAGAGACTCAACATTCCTTTGACCTATCTAAGGGTCTTTCTCACTAAAAAACTCTGCCCGATCTCCATCAACATCATAGAATATGACATGCCTCTTGAATAAATCTGTAATATCCTTCACTGAATACAACTAATACATTTCAAAGATAATGTCAAATAAATGTATATGTAAACATGGGAGGTCTACACAAGAGAAATTCTTCCCTAGAATCATCTAAAAATATCTTCACACATCATAAAACCTATATTGACCTCCAACTACCATAGTCAATGCTAAGGGAACCAAAATCATCTTCACCTCATGTCCCAAGTCAAGGACTAGGGTGGGTGAAACAAAGGTGTATGTGGCTATTGAATCAAATAAAGAATATACCCAAGTAGAAAACATACATATAATACCTCGCATGATGTATGGATTTTCTGGTGATGGAAACTCTAAGGAATGAATCTGACCACAACCTACTCCAAAACCTCTCAAAACCAAACATTGATCACCTATATGAATATTATCTACTCACTTTCCCTACATATGAGAATAATTACAAGGCTATAATCTTCCCACACCATCCATATAAGGCCTCGGCCTTAAACCTTACTTAATCTTGAGTTATCACAAGATTACACGTTGAGGATCTTTTCAGGTTTAGAGTTTTAGAGAATTAGAACATAACTATTACATCTCAAAAGATTACAAAGTATTCACTTATACTAAGTTTCCATAAATAAATAAAAAACTCTTAAAATAAACATGTCTAGTTCCAGGTTTTATATAGCATGACATTCCCTTGATCCCATCCTTGACCTTATTCCACATTAAGTCCTGTGAAAACATTTAAAAAAAAAACTTGGGGTGAGCATAAAAAGCTCAGTAAGGGATACAGAAAGAATGAAAACTGTTAGTTTTTCAAACATCAAGTAAAACATGTATACTATATCAAAGTAATACCTTCACCTTCATGAAGTAGTAAAAACAAATCTTCACTGAATAAAGTATCATTACTTACCCTTTTTGTAACCAAATGATTACCATAAAACCTATATAAAGAACACATAGAATATATAAAGGTAACTTGGGACATAAACATACTTAAGTGGAATAACCATACAGTTGACTACCACACATATCACTTAATGGAATAGCCATACGGCCAATTTCCATACATACTTAATGGAATAGCCATACGGCCGACTTCCATACCCAATGCATTGGAGGTTATAACGTAACCACCCGTCCTGGTATTCACGGCACCACCCGTCATATGGTTTATAACGTAACCACCCGTTAAAATGTCCAAGTACCAATATAAAATCATAAAACATAAAACCAATATAAAAGAATGATAACATTTCCACATTTCAATCACAATATATCATAAATATATTGACATAATAGAATCCTTTATCAAAACCATTTTCAATACCAAAATAAATTAAAGATTATATGGTATTTATTTTATTTTAAAAACATTACGGCTTGTTGAGGAAGCCAAAGACCAAATAATACTCGCGGTGGCGGAAAGGTTTTTGTCGCCGCGTACGTTAAAAGAAACATTCCTTTTTGTCGTTTTGTAAAACGCTTCGTATAAAAAGATTCCTTTTGTATAAAAGTAAAATTCAAAGGAGTTTATACACCGTATAAAAGAAAGTTGTGTATAAAACGAAATATGCCTCAATGAAAGGAGATTGAGACGAAGTCCCTTACCTCGGGTCCGACTTGACTCGATCGTTCTTTAACGTCCTGAATAATAAACTTGAGTTAATTTATACTTGTTTAAGAACCTTTTTAATGTTCATTATTACTTTTATATCACTTATTGCCATGTTATAAACATTATTTAACCATTTAAGTTAATAATGTTTGTTTTGTCAATATTTGGTTCTTAAGTCGAAAGTTGACTTCTTACAATTACATGTTGTTCGTGTGGTCAAAAGTTATTTATATCCAGAATGACATTAATAATTTGGATATCATATATATCATATATATCCAGCATATACATTTATTTATAATATTACATAATCATTTATAGGTAAGAAATGAAATGCACCGTTCATGGAGACGGTAAGCCGTACGTACGCATGAACGCTACTTTCATTTCTTTGTCATATTAATGGAATTAAAACTAAATGAGAGGTATGTATATTTTAATTCAAGAATTATATTCATCATTTAGATATATCATTAATTATATATATCCATTATATACATGTACTTTTAATAGTACATTACATTTGGGGATAAGAAATGAAATGCACCGTTCATGGAGACGGTAAGCCGTACGTACGCATGAACGCTACTTTCATTTCTATCTCATACTTTAATGAAAAGAAATAATAATGATATAGAGGTATATTATAATTCCAGTATAACATCATATATAATAACTTTAAATCCATACTTTACACGTCCCACATATGGAATTAACGAATCACATCACTTTTAGGGGGCGGTAGTCCGCACTTCCTTAAATGAAGATATCGTGTTTACCCATAATGGAAACCATAAAGGTATGCCAAAAATGAAAAATACAGAAGCTTAAAGAAAACATAAACATATTATATATCATATATAAAAATAGTGACATCATAATGGCCACCCTTGAAGGTGTTAAATGAGTATTGAACAATCATCGTTTCGGGAGGCAGAATTTCGCCATCCACGAAAACTGTATGTTCTTTAACCATTTGATGTAGTTGTGTGAGAGTGTAGATAAAATAAATATTATAACAACATCCTAGTATATTGAAGATACTGGTGTTGTTACAAAAGAAGTAAATAAAAAGAGTTTAGGGGGTTGGAGAAGCAAAATAAAACAAATGAACAAGAGAGAATGAATTACCTTTAAAAGTGTAACTCCCTTTTGATTTGAGCCTAAAGGCTTCCTTTGAAAGGATTATTCCCAAAGGGAATCCTCTAAGATGAGGAGAGGGATGTGGAGAGAGTAATTGGGCAGGGGTTGGCCGAGCCAAAGGCTTTAGGATTGTGTGAAATGAGGTAGAGGTGGGGGCCTTTTATAAGAGGAGAGGAGGAGCACTTTTGGAAAGTAAAGAGATATTACTTTATTTGAAAATGTGTTTCGGTTTTAAAAGGTCCCACATTGATATAATTCGTGGATAAGGTGATAAGGGTTCGAAATCCACTCATGCAATTGGTTTTGGCCATGTGTAGTTCATAGATTTTACATTATCTTTCCATTTTATTTAAATCGTCAAATAATGATGTCATCGCTGCATCATTATTATGTCATAAATAATTTAATTTATTTAATGTCTAAAAATTATAAAAAAATTACTATTATGTAGGATATCTTTTTATCTTTCCAATGACAATTTATAATCAAAATTTGGACTTGTATAACCCCACTAAAAAATTATTGTAGTAAAACAATTTATGTTAGTGTAATTTTCACTTTAACATTAAATAAAAATATATTAATGTCATTTTACAACTAAAGTGGCTCCATGGGGTCCCAAAGTTGGCCCATGGCTTGTCTTGGTCGGCCATGACTCACCCAATATGTGTAGGACAAGTGTCATGGTGTTTTCACATTCTTATAATATCATTTTTACCTTAAACTACACTAATTACCTCTAATCGCGATTAAGAACTTAATAAGTTACTATTCACCAAAAAATTATTATTATCCCATTGAACCACATTTTACTTCTTAATGAGAACCATGTATGTCGGATTTTTGAAATTCAAAACACATAAGTGGTAAAATTTCATTTAAACGGAAAAATCAGTTTTTATAAGTACCACTTAGTGGTTTCACTATTCATCAAAAATTGAAGTTTTTCAGAAAATTACCAAAAATTCACCCTAAGCTATATTTGATATTACGAATTCAAAAATGAAGTCTATTTTACAAAATTCAATACATATAAGTCAGATTAATTAATTTAATAATTAATTCCCGCTGTCAAAGCAAATAGCGTGTTTTTATGAAACAATAAGTATCAAAAGTTTGACACTAGTTTAAGTCCGATTTCAAAGTGAAATTAATTCCAACGACCACTATTGGATTTAATGGTAAAAATATTTTCTAATTTCACTTTAAAACCAATTCAAAAGATAATCTAATCATATAAATAAATTATATTAAAAAGAGGTTTTGAATTAAAACACAACATTTTACACTATTCATTAAAAAATGAACTTTATCGGAAAAATACCAAAAAATTACACAAAGTAAAATTTGATGTCCCGATCCTTAATAAGAGTTTTATTTGGTCCAAAAGAATGTATAAGAGTGATCAAAAACTATATTTAATGACGGTTCACCATTAAAAGGTGATAAGTGAACCTTTAGTGAAAATTAGAGTATATATGCCTAAAATTGAACTCTTTCCGTATTTTAAGCCTTTATCTTTTATTGGGTAAATGTATAAACATTTAAAAACATATCTAATCATATTTTAGTTATTTCTATTCATTCCCGCCAGTACAACGGCTACTTGTTAACTAACATTTAAAATAATATTATTATATTACTAGTGTGCTACGTAAGTTTCAAAGAAACTCATCGTTGCGTATTGGGTACGCTATCGAACATAGCAACCCCTTTAAAATAAAATTAATATTTAATTCATAAATATTAATAAATATGAAAATTCTTTATTCTTTATTTACCTGGGATGTTACATCCTTCCCCCTTTTGGGAATTGCGTCCTCGCAATTTTATTCACTTATCAAAATAAGTGGGGGTATTTATCCCTCATAGCATTTTCAGATTCCCACGTTGCCTCTTCAATCACATGGTTTTTCCACAAAACCTTTACATGATGAATCACCTTATTCCGTAACACCTACTCCCTGTGGTCAAGAATCTGGACCGGTTGTTCCTCATAAGATAGGTTCTCTTCCAGCTGAACTACCTCTGGACTCAAAACATGAGATGGATCTGGCATATACTTCCTCAACATTGAAACATGAAAAACATTGTGTACCTGAGATAAACTCAGAGGTAAAGCCACTCGGTATGCAACTGATCCAACTCTTTCCAGAATTTCGTATGGTCCAATAAACCTTGGACTCAACTTTCCTTTCTTACCAAATCTCATCACGCTTTTCCAAGGAGAAACCTTGAGAAAAACATGATCACCTACCTCGAAAGATAGATCCTTCCTCCGGTTATCTGCATAACTCTTCTGCCTGCTCTGAGCTGTTCTCATGTGCTTCTGAATCAGCTGAACTTTTTCTGCCAACTCTTCTACCAATTCTCGTCCCATAAACTTCCTTTCACCAACTTCATCCCAGAAAGCTGGAGTTCGACACCGCTTCCCATATAATGCCTAAAATGGTGCCATCTGTATACTGGAATGAAAACTGTTATTATAAGAAAACTCAACCAAAGAAAGATGTTGGTCCCAACTTCCCTGATAATCCATAGAACAAGCTCGTAGCATATCCTCCAATGTCTGGATTGTTCGTTCTGACTGCCCATCTGATTGAGGATGAAAAGCTGTACTAAAATTTAATTCAGTACCCAACGACTTCTGAAGGCCTTTCCAAAAGTTAGAAGTAAACCTGGGATCACGATCTGATACAATGGAGGGAGGAATTCCATGTAACCTGACTATCTCTTTAGGATACAAACGGGAAAGTTGATCTAGAGAGAAAGTATCTCGTA
This sequence comes from Viscum album, assembly GCA_963277665.1. Lineage (NCBI taxonomy): Eukaryota > Viridiplantae > Streptophyta > Magnoliopsida > Santalales > Viscaceae > Viscum > Viscum album. Next base: position 1,316,395,067 of record OY728136.1, on the reverse strand, counting down.
TAGAAAGGAAATGAGCAGATTTGGTCAAGCGATCAACAATAACCCAGATTGCATTATTACCTCGAGATGTCTTTGGTAATCCAACAACAAAGTCCATGGATATATTCTCCCATTTCCACTCTGGCATTGGTAAAGGCTGAAGCATCCCTTTCGGTAACTGTCGCTCTGCTTTAACCTGTTGACATGTCAAACACTTCACAATAAAATCAGCAATATCTCTTTTCATTCCATCCCACCAGTAATACTCCCGCAGATCTCTATACATCTTAGTACTGCCAGGATGAACTGAAAACGGGGAACTATGAGCCTCACATAACAACTCATTCTTCAACTGTGAATCACAAGGCACACATAACCTCTTCCCAAACCTCAAAACACAAACACAAACTTATCCAAGAACTCATGGAAAATTTTATTCATAAGGTCCATGAATACAGCAGGTGCATTGGTTAACCCAAAAGGCATAACTAAAAATTCATAATGGCCATATCTAGTACGGAACACAGTCTTCGGAACGTCTGCTTCTTTTACTTTCAACTGATGGTACCCCGACCTCAAGTCAATCTTTGAAAAATACTGAACTCCCTGGAGCTGATACCACTTCATTCGATGGCCCAACATCTGCTGAAGTTGTTGCAAAGGATTTTACTACCCCTTTCTGCTTGTAGTCTAACTGCTTCCCATCACTCAAGCTCTTTGTCGGACACTCATTTGCATAGTGACCCGTCTCATTGCACTTATAACATCTTACCGTTGGCTTTTCATTTCCTGCTTGATCATCTTCCTTACAGTTACGAGCAATATGACCAGACTTACCACACCTAAAGCACTTACCAGACTTGGATAAAAATTCTCCAGGATGCATTTTACCACACTCCTCACAGGATGGATATTTGGTTTTCTTACCTCCTTGCTTCTTTGATGAATTCTTCCCCTTTGCCTGCCAACTAGACCTCTTATTCTGTTGTTTGTCATAGAACACCTGATCATCGGAAAACTCCATTTCTACCTTCTCCACACATCGAACAAGTTTTTCATAACTTTTGAATTCACGAGAAGCTAAAGCCCTTCGATACTTTGGCTTTAACCCTGAGTAAAAACGGTTTATTTTACTATCAAGATCTCGTATGAAGTTTGGAGCATACCTTGCCAATCGAGTGAACTTTTCTTAATAAGCAGCCACTGAATCATCCTCCTGCCTCAATTCTAGGAACTATTTTTCCATCCTAAGACGAACCACCTTAGGAAAATATTTCTCAAGAAACATACCTTTGAATTCGTCCCAGTGAAGATCCTCAATATCATCACTATCCCTTATATTTTTCACCATCGACCACCACTGATCAGTTTCACCTTCAAAACGGTAAACAGAAAGACTAACCTTTTGATGTTCTGAACACCCCATGACATCAAAAATTTTCTCCAGTGCTTTAATCCACCCTTCAGCTTGCACAGGGTCAGATGATCCTCTGAATGATGGGGGATGTTGCCTCATGAAATGTTCCACCACTGACATGTTCCTCTGCGGTTGATCTGGCTGATCTCGTGCATGGATACCACCACCATTTATAGCCTGAGTCAACTGTGCCATCACTGCAACAAACTGTTCAGTTCCAATTCCGACCATCTCAGGTTGCTGATTTGGAAGGTTACCTTTCTCCTGATGTCGTCCCAACATAGCTGCTTTGTTTCCTCTACGGAAAACCATTCTGAACACAAAAATATCTTATGCGAAGCAACATGGTAATCCATAAATGCTATATCATTTCAATCATATTATAATTTAACACTTTTCTAACTCCTAAAGTTGTCTAAACCGACCTCTGATACCAACTATAAGGCCCCGGCCTTAAACCTTACTTAATCTTGAGTTATCACAAGATTACACGTTGAGGATCTTTTCAGGTTTAGAGTTTTAGAGAATTAGAACATAACTATTACATCTCAAAAGATTACAAAGTTTCACTTATACTAAGTTTCCATAAATAAATAAAAAACTCTTAAAATAAACATGTCTAGTTCCATGTTTTATATAGCATGACATTCCCTTGATCCCATCCTTGACCTTATTCCACATTAAGTCCTGTGAAAACATTTCAAAAAAAAACTTGGGGTGAGCATAAAAAGCTCAGTAAGGGATACAGAAAGAATGAAAACTGTTAGTTTTTAAAACATCAAGTAAAACATGTATACTATATCAAAGTAATACCTTCACCTTCATGAAGTAGTAAAAACAAATCTTCACTGAATAAAGTATCATTACTTACCTTTTTTGTAACCAAAGGATTACCATAAAACCCATATAAAGAACACATAGAATATATAAAGGTAACTTGGGACATAAACATACTTAAGTGGAATAACCATACAGTTGACTTCCACACATATCACTTAATGGAATAGCCATACGGCCAATTTCCATACATACTTAATGGAATAGCCATACGACCGACTTCCATACCCAATGCATTGGAGGTTATAACGTAACCACCCGTCCTGGTATTCACGGCACCACCCGTCATATGGTTTATAACGTAACCACCCGTTAAAATGTCCAAGTACCAATATAAAATCATAAAACATAAAACCAATATAAAAGAATGATAACATTTCCACATTTCAATCACAATATATCATAAATATATTGACATAATAGAATCTTTTATCAAAACCATTTTCAATACCAAAATAAATTAAAGATTATATGGTATTTATTTTATTTTAAAAACATTACGGCTTGTTGAGGAAGCCAAAGACCAAATAATACTCGCGGTGGCGGAAAGGTTTTTGTCGCCGCGTACGTTAAAAGAAACATTCCTTTTTGTCGTTTTGTAAAATGCTTCGTATAAAAAGATTCCTTTTGTATAAAAGTAAAATTTAAAGGAGTTTATACACCGTATAAAAGAAAGTTGTGTATAAAACGAAATATGCCTCAATGAAAGGAGATTGAGACGAAGTCCCTTACCTCGGGTCCGACTTGACTCGATCGTTCTTTAACGTCCAGAATAATAAACTTGAGTTAATTTATACTTGTTTAAGAACCTTTTTAATGTTCATTATTCCTTTTATATCACTTATTTCCATGTTATAAACATTATGTAACCATTTAAGTTAATAATGTTTGTTTTGTCAATATTTGGTTCTTAAGTCGAAAGTTGACTTCTTACAATTACATGTTGTTCGTGTGGTCAAAAGTTATTTATATCCAGAATGACATTACTAATTTGGATATCATATATATCATATATATCCAGCATATACATGTATTTATAATATTACATAATCATTTAGAGGTAAGAAATGAAATGCACCGTTCATGGAGACGGTAAGCCGTACGTACGCATGAACGCTACCTTCATTTCTTTGTCATATTAATGGAATTAAAACTAAATGAGAGGTATGTATATTTTAATTCCAGAATTATATTCATCATTTAGATATATCATTAATTATATATATCCATTATATACATGTACTTTTAATAGTACATTACATTTGGGGATAAGAAATGAAATGCACCGTTCATGGAGACGGTAAGCCGTACGTACGCATGAATGCTACTTTCATTTCTATCTCATACTTTAATGGAAATAAATTATAATGATATAGAGGTATATTATAATTCCAGTATAAAATCATATAAAATAACTTTAAATCCATCCTTTACACGTCCCACATATGGCATTAACGAATCACATCACTTTTAGGGGGCGGTAGTCCGCATTTCCTTAAATGAAGATATCGTGTTTACCCATAATGGAAACCATAAAGGTATGCCAAAAATGAAAAATACAGAAGCTTAAAGAAAACATAAACATATTATATATCATATATAAAAATAGTGACATCATAATGGCCACCCTTGAAGGTGTTAAATGAGTATTGAACAATCATCGTTTCGGGAGGCAGAATTTCGCCATCCACGGAAACCGTATGTTCTTTAACCATTTGATGTAGTTGTGTGAGAGTGTAGCTAAAATAAATATTATAACAAAATCCTAGTATATTGAAGATACTGTTGTTGTTACAAAAGAATTAAATAAAAAGAGTTTAGGGGGTTGGAGAAGCAAAATAAAACAAATGAACAAGAGAGAATGAATTACCTTTAAAAGTGTAACTCCCTTTTGATTTGAGCCTAAAGGCTTCCTTTGAAAGGATTATTCCCAAAGGGAATCCTCTAAGATGAGGAGAGGGATGTGGAGAGAGTAATTGGGCAGGGGTTGGCCGAGCCAAAGGCTTTAGGATTGTGTGAAATGAGGTAGAGGTGGGGGCCTTTTATAAGAGGAGAGGAGGGGCACTTTTGGAAAGTAAAGAGATATTACTTTATTTGAAAATGTGTTTCGGTTTTAAAAGGTCCCACATTGATATAATTCGTGGATAAGGTGATAAGGGTTCTAAATCCACTCATCCAATTGGTTTTGGCCATGTGTAGTTCATAGATTTTACATTATCTTTCCATTTTATTTAAATCGTCAAATAATGATGTCATCGCTGCATCATTATTATGTCATAAATAATTTAATTTATTTAATGTCTAAAAATTATAAAAAAATTACTATGATGTAGGATATCGTTTTAGCTTTCCAATGACAATTTATAATCAAAATTTGGACTTGTATAACCCCACTAAAAAATTATTGTAGTAAAACAATTTATGTTAGTGTAATTTTCACTTTAACATTAAATAAAAATATATTAATGTCATTTTCCAACTAAAGTGGCTCCATGGGGTCCCAAAGTTGGCCCATGGCTTGTCTTGGTCGGCCATGACTCACCCAATAGGTGTAGGACAAGTGTCATGGTGTTTTCACATTCTTATAATATCATTTTTACCTTAAACTACACTAATTACCTCTAATCGCGATTAAGAACTTAATAAGTTACTATTCACCAAAAAATTATTATTATCCCATTGAACCACATTTTACTTCTTAATGAGAACCATGTATGTCGTATTTTTTAAATTCAAAACACATAAGTGGTAAAATTTCATTTAAACGGAAAAATCAGTTTTTATAAGTACCACTTAGTGGTTTCACTATTCATCAAAAATTGAAGTTTTTCAGAAAATTACCAAAAATTCACCCTAAGATATATTTGATATTACGAATTCAAAAATGAAGACTATTTTACAAAATTCAATACATATAAGTCAGATTAATTAATTTAATAATTAATTCCCTCTGTCAAAGCAAATAGCGTATTTTTATGAAACAATAAGTATCAAAAGTTTGACACTAGTTTAAGTCCGATTTCAAAGTGAAATTAATTCCAACGATCACTATTGGATTTAATGGTAAAAATATTTTCTAATTTCACTTTAAAACCAATTCAAAAGATAATCTAATCATATAAATAAATTATATTAAAAAGAGGTTTTGAATTAAAACACAACATTTTACACTATTCATTAAAAAATGAACTTTATCGGAAAAATACCAAAAAATTACACAAAGTAAAATTTGATGTCCCGATCATTAATAAGAGTTTTATTTGGTCCAAAAGAATGTATAAGAGTGATCAAAAACTATATTTAATGACGGTTCACCATTAAAAGGTGATAAGTGAACCTTTAGTGAAAATTAGAGTATATATGCCTAAAATTGAACTCTTTCCGTATTTTAAGCCTTTATCTTTTATTGGGTAAATGTATAAACATTTAAAAACATATCTAATCATATTTTAGTTATTTCTATTCATTCCCTCCAGTACAACGGCTACTTGTTAACTAACATTTAAAATAATATTATTATATTACTAGTGTGCTACGTAAGTTTCAAAGAAACTCATCGTTGCGTATCGGGTACGCTATCGAACATAGCAACCCCTTTAAAATAAAATTAATATTTAATTCTTAAATATTAATAAATATGAAAATTCTTTATTCTTTATTTACCTGGGATGTTACAATCCACTCTATACCGATCAAAGTCTGGGGAACCTTGATGATATTGTTACCTTGAATGACACTATTCTAACAAATGATCCTGAAGAGGGACTCTATATCCACAGTAACTATCAATTAATATCATAAACTATAAATTAAGATGGACACAACCTCTATATGCAAAAATATTTGTTCCCAATTCATTATAAGTAACCTTAGAACTACCAGCTTTAATGAAACATGATGAAAAAGGATAGAAATGACTCTATACTATCTGAAACTTATTCTTACTAGGAAAATAATAACTTTTATCCACATCTCTGCACCATATAGAATCTTGGTGACTTCCCTCCTAAGATGATATAGTTTTGGATAACATTCTCTCAATGAACTCTTCCCTCACTGATACCTAGAGGTATGTCTTAAATACAAATAGGGTGACCTGACACTAGATCTATATATGTAAATCCTCCTCAAAATTTCATTCCCCACCATCCAAATATAGTAGATGGTTAGAGAAATAATACAATAGGTTCTTAAAATAGATACTGAACTACATATAACTATAACTACCCTAAAAAAGGGTAAGAATCTCCTGTTGATAAGTCATCTTCATGCTCATAGAATGAAATATGGAATGAAAATGATCATGGAACTTCTCCAATAAAGTGGTAAACTCCTCACAATCCTTGAGGAATAAGAACCACCACCACCATTCTTCCCCATGCATCATCATCAGAGACAATGAAACCTAGTGCTCCCTCTAAGCAAGAATTGAATAGAATGAAATCTCTACCTCCTCCAACCAAGCCTTAGCCTCCCGATCTAAAACAGGGGTACATAATCACAAATGTGATGAATTACCATGTTTATGTAAAATTATGGAATAAGAGATAAGATGAGACACACCAATAAAATTTATATCATAAATAAATAAATCCTAATACATGAATTAAATTTTATACCAAAACTGAAAAAATTAAAAATACAAAGACAATCCTAGGAAGTGACCACAAACTCTAGAAACTCTGAAACAACTTCACAAGATATTAGTTCCCAAATCAATCACCAACAAACTCACTAATACATAAAAAATTGTTATCTATAGATAGGGTGAGTATAAAAGTATACTAAGTATAATCCTCCCTGAAACCTCTTGTGAAAAAATGTAAAAGAAGCATACTAAATTAAAATGAATAAAAAAATGAAACCAACACATCATATAAACAAGTGAAGATATTTCCCATCCCGACCAAGGCTCACTCACCAAGAAATATAGACAAGTAAGCTTATCTACATCAAATAACACACACACACATTTATAAAGGTACCATGCTTCCATTTCCCCATTGGTGTGTCTATATCACACCTCATGGGCTCACATCCCATGCTCATCCCTCTCATAAACCATCCCACCCAAAACTAGGAAACTATATTATAGACATATCATCATATCAACTACAACCAAGTTTAATTCAAGAATCCAATACATATTGTGTATCATGAAGTATACCTCATGCCACTACAAACTACACATTCACACCTGTGGGATGTAGTTTCCATGACTGGATATAACCATGTGCTATAAACTTAAGTATTTACAACTCATAGATAAATTTATAATAAACCCCGATTCATTACAACCCTTTTGATTCCATACCCTATACCTTAATTCATCACAACCTAGGTATGAACATGTAATATAATAGCACATAAGGGAGAGCAGGAGAGGGAGTAGACAACCATATATTTCTTTTCCAATAAGGATGTTGAGAAAATTAGCCCCCAAAACATTGGGGTGTTAGTTTCCCTATTGATTTTTGTGGTGAATCATATAAAATCATAAAATATAATGAATATTTCACACAACAACACTAAGGGAAACTACATATCCTTCAACTCAAACTACAACTATTGTATCACATGACTCCTGAGTTCTACTACTAAGGTTTAGAAACTAGATTCAACTCAAGCATCAAGATCAACATATTTAACCATAATATCTTAGTAATTTAGAAAATTACTACACATTAATTTATAATCTATTAGTTAATAATCATTCATTATACCCCATTAGAATTTCCAGTTAAATAAATTCATTTCAACCCAATCTATTATGATTTTATAAATCACATTACAATTTTAGATTCAATACCCATGCTCTTTGATAATTTAATTTAACCATACCATTGTTTAAAGTAATATATAAACCATTTATCATTAATTACATAAATAAAACCCCATATTGTGGGTTCATTTTATTAATCTAATTATCATTACATAATTTTTGGTTACTCTAAGTCTCATCTTAATCTACCACAAGAAAATATTCACTTGTTGTGCATAGATCTAAACCATATAAAGTAGTTGGAAACCATAAAAAAGAAAAATACAATATTTAAACCATTTAATATAAATATTAAGCAACAACTTGTGGGAAAAAAATATAAAATCATCCTATCCAACCCAGGTTTATCTTTGACACCATTGTGCACATCACATTAGATCACACCATCATTGATATTAAGACACCACTAAAACTCTGGGAAAACCAGCACACCGTTATTTGAATTTACCAACCATATAAAGTTATAAATAAAAAACATCAATGATATAAATACTAGATTAATCATACAAGTATCAAAATTATTTTCCAAAAATAAAACTCCTAGGGAAAATAAGGCCATATTATCAAGGAATCCACACCCTTAACAAAAAATGATGGGTTTTCTCAACCCTAAAAAATTATATTTAGCAAACAAAAATTCTATTATGATATTGAATTAACTGGTTACTTATGAATAGGTTCAAAAATAATAAGCTACTTATAAACATTAGTTTTCAAAAGTGAGGAATAAATCATAAACATGATTCCAACATAACTTCCTGATTCCATCAACTTCAAGGAAGAATGGTAATAAATTTACATGAATATTTCCTTAATTATTAAATAATTCCAGATATACATTGTTTATAAAATTTCAATAATATTATTCATCTTAAACAATAATAACAACATAATAAATATAACATACTAACTATCGAATCAAGAGGAAACATCAACCTGAAAAAATCACATGCAATCATAATGACCCAAATCCAATTTCAATTCCTATTATTATCTTTCTTAGGATATTTTCACCATTTATAAAGGAGTTAAAGAATGATATTATCACACTTTCGTATAAATAATAGGTTAATTAATTAATTGTTTACCTTGATTCAAAGTTCAATGTTCTTTGAGAAAGAATAAATGATCAATGATTAACCACCATTGAAGGAAATAGTATTGGAACCTGACCAAAAAAATCAACCATCAAGAATTTATTGATTCTTGTCCCAAAATAGAGGGATATCACAAAAAATACCCCTAGAAGAAGAAAAAATAATGATAATAGGAAGAAGAGAAAAATAAAGGGTACGTTGATTCATGAGACTTTGATCTGTATGATCCAAAAAGGTTTATAAAATCAAGAGAGGTGAATGGAGGGTGGTGACATGTTTCATAGTTAGATAGGGTTCAAGAGAGAAAGTAGAAATCTAAACCAAGGGGGAGTTGAACCTCTATCTATAAGGATGTTTAAATATCTCCCACTATGGAATAGTGAATCACACTATACTCGTGGTTCCTCTATTTAATGATAGATCATATTTTTAAGGTATTTGAATCTATATAGCTTTTTATGTTTTAAAAACCATGTAGAATTTTTTTAATTCTAGCTACACCTTGATACATGATGTTACTCATAGCATTTCACCCCCAAAAAATTACCATGAATAGGAACTAAAACATAGGGTAAAACTGATTATTATTTTTCATCCCTCGCTTGCTTGATATCACCACACCCCCATGTGCCAACATGAATAAGACCTTGGGTATTTCCATAATACACATTTCATATAGGATGACTCATCAAGCACCACAACCAACCAACCTGAGCATTTGGACCACCCGTTTTACATAGGAGGATCACCTTATTCCAAATAGTGATCACCATAGGCATTTCACTACCCATGGTGTACCCTAACTCTAAAAAGGCTACTCAAAATACCCGAACCAATTCTAAAATCTCTAAATGGACAATTAAAAAAACGACCCTTACATGTTCTCAAATAAACCTACTGAAAGGAACCCCATTAGAAGATTCTCATATAGATTTGGTAACACTAATGTGAGATAGATGTACACTTACATGAATGAAATATACCTTCATGAAACATTGGGTTACTCTGAAATAGTAAAGGAACAATTTGTCTTATCACTATACAAGGAAAGAAAAATGGGCTCACATAAGGGTAAAGGGTTATAAATTTTCACAGGGTGGGTAACCTATATAAGGGTAATGAAAATTTAAGAACAATTACATTTTCAATTAACAGAACTTATAAATAATAAATAATAGGATCTGAACTCCATCAGGAATAGGAATAATATAATAGAAGAGTTTGGGAAAATCATGAACTTGACATGAAATTTATATTGTAGGTTGAGTCCCATGTCACAAAATATGATATTATTGTGTGATAAGGGTTGTGTAAGATTAATTTTTATGGGCTAGTGGTTTTTATGCCTTATCTCATGGAATTGCGCCATGAGATTTCTCATATAAGATTAAACTTTTGATTATCAAGGGGGATCACCTCACAACAGAGGAGGTTTCACCGTGAATCCATAGTTGATGGGAGCATGTAACTATGATGAGAAGGATAAAACTAAAGCATGGCCTAGGATAGGGAAACTTGTTTTTTAGGTTTATTATAGTGAGATTCGTTTCCCTGTTAGGGTGGTGGTTGTGTCATGAGGTATTCAGGGTTAGGATCCTGTATCTTCCCTAAAGGTGGGTATTGCACCATGATCCATAGAAAAATGTCCTAATGGTACTTAATTTTAGTTTTTTTAGTTTTAATTAATTGTTATATTTATTATTTAAAATGAGAACCATGCCACATTTGAGGCTAGCAGAAAGGGGGAGATCAGTCATTTATCTATACCTTCATTATCTCTTTCTATTGGTGGGATATCATGTACTTGTCAAATGTTCTTCAAATGGTCTGTTATAGGGAGTCTCCATATGTATGTATCAATATTTTTTGTTGATTGGGTTTGTTTTTTTTTGTTTTAGTGAGTTTTGACTAAAATATACATTTTATGTATTTTTATCTAGATTCTTGATTTACCCCCCTCCATGTTAAATTAGTGGCCATTATTCATCATGAAATATTATATAAGTACCAAGTAGATGGTTCTTAAATATTTCCATTTTTTATACATACGTTTATACATTGTGTGATTTTTTGGAATGGTTAGGGTCATGTGTGAAACTGATAATTAATAAACTTTTGATTTTTGTTTTTGATGTGATATTCTTTTTGGAATTTTTGTATGGGTAATGAAGGGAAACGTTATGTATGTTTTATCATTGGTTGTAATCTTATAAGCTTACTCAATAAGTTTTCAATTGATGTAAATATATGGATTAGGTAATGGTTTACTTGATTTAGTTCCTTGAGAATCTGATGAGTGTGGCTTGTGTGGATTGGGGTGAAATGATTTTCTGGTATGAAACATGTAGTGATAATCTCTACTGTTAGCGGTGATTGAGGTTTTTAATATGATTTATGACCAAAGAAAGTTATTGATTCCACTCACCATGGGGATGAGGCCATTGGAGTTGTTTTTATATAAATAAGGGCCCATGAAGTGGTGTTTACTATTAGATGTTTGGATATAAACTCATTAGTTGAGCGACCTATGGTGATGGTGTTGACCATCAAATAAAATAAGGGATATGTCATAGGTGTGCATGAAAACTGAGGGTTGATTTTGATCACTAGTTGGGTGGGGGGGAATCACTATATGTATAGAATATTCCTGTGTTAATGAGGTGATAGCGAGAAAGGGAGTATGGTATTTGGGTTGTTTTTTATCAGCCTTGTGTGTGTAATTTTTTGGGTTCTTTGTGTTAACAACTGTGGTTGATGGTTTTGGTATATGGTTTGATGGTTCCTTATTAAAAATGTTTTCATGAGTATTATAGTGAACAAATCTTCTTACACATATAATTAAATGATTTTCAATATAAAAATCCACAAAACACATCCCAAAGATCTAGAGGTCTAGTGTCTTTGGAATATTTGAATCATGATACAAAAAATTAAATATAAACTATATCATCATTATTTAAAACTCTATAAAGTTATAATAAATTCTATTTATATTCTAAAAAACATAATATAACTTGGAGAATACATAAAAAATGGGTGATCTATAAATATCAGTAAGGTAATAAGCATGATAAAGGAGCATAGAATATGAGTCAAATGGAATATCATGATATCATAAAGACAAGGATCATGAATAATCATATAGAAGAATGAAATAAAGAAGATGGAATCATAATATCATGTAATCTTAGGAATTTGGAAACAACATAAAACATAACATAAGAATAAGTCAAGACTCACTTCAATGACAACATAACATGATTGATAGAGTCCCATCGTGGATTTGGTTTACACCATAATCCCATATATATAATCTCATGTGATATTAAAATTACCCAATGTAATAGATATATATCTAGAAAAAACCACCATATAATTTATCTATATATGTGTTCCAAAAATGGAATCAAACATAGGGCATAAACATAATACTTACACATGGAATGAAATGGATTGCATAATCATGTATTATAACATAAAAAAATAAAATATCATAATTGTTTCCATGTAATAAGGGATTAAAACATTATTGTACATTAATAGGTTAAAAATAATAATATTACATGAAAAATAATGTTCATGTGAAGTGAATATGTGAATAGGGGTAGATAGGTAACTTTGTAAATGTACCTCTTAAGTGGGGTTTTGGGGGAAAAGGGTAAAGAGTATTTATAGAGGGAAAGAGAGTATTAATTTACATAAAAAAATAAATGAACTAAAAAGGGTTTTATATAATATAATGATAATTTTTAGTAACCATCCATGCTTTAAAATATTTTATGGAGAGGTACTTGAAATGGGGTAAGAAACAGAGAAGTTACCTTTAATCAGTTTTTCCTACCAAATGAAATTGAGTGGGAAACATTAAAAAAACGCATATCACAAAAAAATAAAGGTAATGAAAACTAGATATATAAGTGATAGGAACACATATATATAATATTAAATCAATACATTAGAATAATAGTTTGATGATGTTTTTTTAGAGGGAAAAGACATGACCTAAAATAAAGGAGGGTGGTTCAGAAGTTCCCTTACTTTGTGTTTGAATTTGTTCTCCACTTTTACTTAACCTAACGAATAATTAAATTAGATTTTTTAAATAAATTATTTAGAACATTATTCAAAAATATTTTATTTATTATCAAGTTTTTATGTTATTTTATAGTCATTTAAATGAGATATTATTTCTATATCTATAGTCCTAAGGTTGTTCATTTCATGGTTCCAAGGTCTCTTTAGTTTGTGGATAATTATTGAAGCCATTTTAAAATGGTACTAAAGATCTATAAGTGAAATAAAATTATTTTAATTTACTTCTATAAAATTAAATCATCCTAAATATCCATATGTGTTATGGCATATGGATGATTCATTCAGTATTTATGTTATGGTTATATAGTTAATTCATTTATGCGGTTTTATCCACCACAATGAATTTGATTTTTTTTATTTAATTAAATGGTTATAAATACATTTTAAAACATTAAATAATTTATAATATTCTTATTATCATTATATTTAACCATAATTCCATTTCCATAACCATCCTTGAAGGTATCTGAGAAAAACTAAGTATGTTGTTTATGGTGGTGATGAACCAACCATATTGTGAACACCATTTTTATTTTAGAATAAAAAAAAGAGATTATATGATTGATATTATATTAAAAAATAACATTATAGTATATTTATGATCTGTGATTAAATATTTAATTTTTCATGGATTTTTTTGGAGATGAGGAGGGAAAAAATTAAATGTCAGTTCAGGGTATTACCTTCTCCTTTGGATGTATCCTCTTGGGCCACCCTTTAAGGCTCCTTGAAATTATATTTTTGTAAAAAAACACATTGAATGCGGGGAGTATGTTTTGGGATATAAATGGGTAGAGTTTGGTCTATTATCAAGGCTTATAAGGTGTGAGGAGAAGGTGTAGCGAGAGGTGGTATTTATAATATTGATTAGTTTATTATTTTTCCACAAAACTACCAATGGTGATGAATATTGTGAATACATAAAATAATTTTTTCATATTAATATGAATTAATTGTTTCTTATACCATCCATGAATCCTTAATTCATGTAATTATCTTATAATGTTAAATATTGTATTTTACCATATTTCACTATTCACAAAAAATTCAACTATTTTGGAAAAAATACCAAAAATTATCCTAACTCATTTTTGGATATGTAGATTAAAAAACAAAATGAATTTTATGAAAATAATTTTCTAAATATGTGAAATTTAACTTTTAAATAAAATCCTTATTTATTTGAAAAATAAATTTTTTAATATTATGATCATTTTTCCAATTATTTGAAAAATTACTCATGGTCACATAAAATTATATTATAATTATAATGAAAAATAATTTTTTTTTTAATTTTTTTCAGACATAAATTTTATTTAAAATATTTATATTTTTTATAAAAATTAAAAGAAAACATATATGTTTTATAAAAATACAAATATTTATTTTATCATTTTTAAAACAATTATTTACATATATAATGATATAAATATATCATATTTTTATTTTATAAGACACCTAAATATTTATTTATAGTTCCATAGGTGATGATACTATTCTAACGACCAGGTTTCTACTCCCAACGACCATATTACTTTTCTAAGTGTCAAAGTAACATTCTAATGGTCATATTTATAATAGCCATATGGATCAATAATTTATATAAATACATCACATTTCATTCATTATTCATTCAATTATATTTTCTTTTATGGTTATATATATTTTCATTTTCAAAATCAATATTGCATCACTTATATTTTTTTTCTGAAGTGTTTTTTGTGAGTGTGATTATTCTAGGGGATCAAGAAGATATAAATTTTAAAATTATAGTTATCTTATTTTATATTTTTTGTTCCATTCTAACACTATCAATTCTTATGGCCATATTTATTCATTAAATGTAATGATAAAATTAATATAATAATTTTTTTGGTTCTACCATGTGGTAAATGGGATTTATATAATAACACATTACTAAATATGACCCAATTATATAATCAAAATGGAAATTCCATTGATAAAAAAATTATGGGTTGTTAAATTATTCTCCTGTTAAAAAATTTCTCCCTTAAAATTTTATTTGACCCAATAGAATAAAAAATATGAGGGGGCTTCAATTTTATTACCTCCTCTAATTGACATGCCACCTCTTTATACTTATGGTTACACCATAGTACTTTTACTAGGCTAGCTGTATTGTTGTGTGGAACTTTATCTCTATGGTCTACGATATTCAATCTCTACTCCTCATAAGAGATATCATTTTCCTATTTTACCCCCTCTAAATTCAGTACATGTGAGGGGTTTGGTATGTACTTCCTAAAGAGGTATAAATTGAACACAACATGTACTTAAGATAGGGTTGGTGGTTGTTCTAGTTAATAGGCTACAACTATGATGTGATCAAGAATATCAAATGAGTTGATATACATAGGACTTAGATTCCCCTTATTCCCAAATCTCATGACACTCTTCAATGGAGATATGCAGAAGAACAATTTATCTCTAATCTAAAACTCTAGGTATCTCTAATGATTATCATCATAGTTATTATTTTTAACTATAAGATTCCCTGATGTGTTGCTAAATGGTCTTGAACTTTTTAGCATTTCTTCGGTCATTTTAAGGCCCAGTTCCCGATGTTCACCAACTTAAATACCAACATGAATGTGTTTTATATCTCTTCCCATGAAGGGATTCATATAGATCCATCTGGATTCTTGACTGAAAGATATTATTATATGATAAATTTACCAGAGTAATATGTTAATCACATCATTCTTTTAATTTTATAGAGCATGCTCTCAACACATCCCCAAATATATGGATAGTCAGATGAAATTGTCCATCAGTTTGGGGGTGATAAGGCATACTAAAGTTCAACTCAATGTTTAGATCATGTTGGAGATGTTTAAAAAACTTAGAGGTAAATATCAGATCTTAACCAGATATAATTGATAGTGGTGTTCCATACAACGTCACCACTTCCCTTATGTATATCCTTACAAGTTAATCGAGTGAGAAGTCATATAAAATTATAACGATGTGAGTAGTATTTTTAATACAATCTATTATAACCCATATGAAATTATTTCCTCTATATTTATTAATAATACCTCTGAAAAAGTTTATGGTGATGTTTTCCCATTTCCATGTAGGTATCGGTAATGGTTGCATCATTCCCTTGGAATTTTTCTTTTCTACCTTCATTTGTTGACATACCAGGAACTTTAATACATATTCTATGATCTTATTATTCATATCATCACACCAATTTTTCTATCATAGATCTTGATACATCTTTGTGCTCCTTGGGTGGATAGAGAATTTTGAGTAATGTGCTTCATTCAATTACTCCTTTATCCTAGGCTCTGATGGTACACATAATCATGACCCAAATCTTACAACTAATTCTTTATTAATTTTGAACTCTTAGGATTTTTATTTTCTTATAGGTTTCACTTTATTTTATATTTTTACTCCATCCCTTTGAGTATCCTTTATCTTCTCCATAATGGATGGTTGATCAATTATTTGAGATAGAAATAATGTTGTTCCATTTTTTTGATTTCCATGTACTTCCTTGGAAATTATAAGGAGATTGGATCCTTCATAATTATTATAATTTATAATGTTCTAGGATCCTTTATACTTATAGAATATGAAATTTTTTTACCTTCTTAGGATAATAATGGATTGATTAGTTATAGTTTTTGGTCATATCTAACAATATTTACTAGTTCATTTTAATCTCCTTTTACGTTAATATATACTTTCATCTATTATAATCCATATACATTTCACACTTCTCCCCATTGAGGTAATGTTGAAAAATATTAAAAGGAATGATCATTGAATCCATATCTAGATAATTCTTTGGATAGTTCTACTCATGAAAATTCAACTAACTTGAGGCGTATTCTATCAATTTATCATTGTGTATTAGTACACATCCCAAGACCTTCTTTGATGCATAAATGTATACCATTGAAAGTTACCCACTTGAGGTGCTAGTGATGTAATAATAATCATTTTTAATTCCTTTAATATCTCTTTTAATTCATTGGTCTAGAAAAACATCACCCCCATATGAGTTATCTTGGTTACTGAGTTTGGAAATCACGATAAGTTCTTAAAAAAATATCGATAGTACTCAACTAGTCTAAGTAAACAATGAATTGTTTTTACAAATATTAGTCCGAGACACCCCTCAATCACCTATATCTTATAAGGATCCATATATATCTTTTTATTAGTGATATTGTTCCACAAGGATGATACTTTCTCCATTTAGAACTCACATTTACTCTACTTTTCATATAACTGCTCATTTCTTAGAGTCTTTATCATAAAAATAAAATTCCCCTCATGTTCCTCATTAATTTTGTAGTATATGATATTATCATAAATAAATACTACCCTAATTTTTTCAAGGTAATATCTAAAGCCTCTATTTAATAAGTCTATGAAGATTTATAGAGAATTAGTGAGTATGAAGGGAATATCTATGAACTGATAGCATCTACACCTTATTCAAAAGGAAGTCTTGAGAATATCTTACCTCACCACCTTTATTTGATGATACCCAAACCAAAGGTTAAACTTAGAGAACTACTGGGATCCATTTTTCTGATCAGAAAGGTCATTAATTCATGAAAGGGTATTCTTGTTCTATATCATCATCTTGTTGAGTTCATAATAATTAAGGCTGAGACACATTAACCTATCATTATTATTGATGAAGAAGACTAGAACACCTAATGGTGAAGTACTCATGTGTATATAACCCTTGTCTAGATTATGTTGTAACTACTTCTTCAGTTCTTCTAACTCAATGGTTTCTATTCTACAAGGAATCTTAGATATGGGTAGTGATCCAAGAACAAGTTCAACTGATAACTCAACCTCTCAGTCAGAAGGATGACCAAACAACTCTTCAGGGAATATATCTGTATATTACCTCAAAATAAAATTGTCTTCAATCATGATTATCTCCTTTATCTCAATCAATTAAGGTAGATATTATTTCTCATAAGTTAATAATATCGATACATAAGAATAATATTCCAGAGTAGATTTATCCTTTTCCTTAAAATTTTATATAATTAAATGATGCATTTGGATATGGAGAGTGATTTCCCTCTACTAGTATTTAATTTTGGATTTATATAAGGGAAAACAATCCATGCCCAGTATACAATCAAAATACACTAGAGGAAGTATGAAAAAATTTACTAGTAGGTTTAGTCTAGGGAGGAGTTATATACTTATGATGAAATAAATTCTCAATTTATTGTTCCCATAGATATCTCAACCCCTATGTTTTGAGGGGGTGTTTGAATAGTTTTATGAAACTTTCATGATATGAAAGAATGTGTAGAACTAGAATCAAATAGTATGTTTTCTATTCTTATATGAATATCCAATTTACCAATCACCAAATCATTATCAGGATCCACATTATTAGTTTTGATAGAATAAGGCCTTCCATACTCTCTAGGATTTGGAGGTTGTTTTCATGGATTATATTTAACAACCATTGGATTTTGGCATTGGATTATGTAATTTTCATATTCCTTATAATTAAAATACTGAAATAAATGATGTGTTTTGATCACAACATTCTTTTTTTTTCTATAAAATTTATGGGATTATTCAACTCTCTTTGGTATTTAATATCCTTATGTACCTATTTTCCACACTGGAAGCATCTCCCCATTCCCTTGAGATAGGTTTTGGGATGGTTCTTCCTACATTTTTGACATGTTGGATGTTCGGTTTTAATTATTTAATGATATTTATACATTTATCATTCTGAATTAAACTCCAATTTATTATTTTTATCTCCATCCCCATGAGACCACTGAGAGTCGCCAATATACATCTTGACCTAAAGAGAATAAAAAACAATCTCTTCATAGTTATGAAATTCTATTACTGCTAAATATTTTCAATAGATCATCTTTAATCCACTAATGAATAAGACCAAATTACTTTCGATGTCATTGATAAAGATGGAGTAATAACATAAAATCCATGTAAATTTTTCCTCATAAGCCCTAATAGAATCATCCTCATTCTTCTTCAGTCTAAGGAATTCCATATCCATTTTAATAGGGAAAGTTTGGGTAAAATATTTATTGAAAAATATTTTCTTGAATCCTTCCCATTCTATAGAATCGATTTCATCCTTAGGCTTTGAATTCTTGATTTGTGTCCACCACTAAAAAAATTATCACTCTATGTGATAAATGACCATTATGAAATTATCTTGTTCAAAGCATTGGAGGACATAGTATGTATTTTCGATGGATTTAATCCATTTTTCTGTAATGAGTTGGTTAGATGATCCACTAAAAGTAGGAGGCCTTTTTCATATAAAGGAATCGAAAATAAACTTCTCTTTATTAGGATAAAGAGAGAGTTAAGTAAGATTCAAGTTATTATTAATAACTTTATTTAGTCGATCCATTATTTCCTTAAAGTTCTTAGCTACCACTCCCATCAGTTTAGGCATATCATTAGGGAAATCATCACATTGCCTATTATGTTGGTTGTTGGAAATTTTCCTCCTATTTCCCATCATTAACTAAAATAAAGGGAAAAAATTATTTATGATAATACTTAAACTAATAATACTATAAATAGGTAACCTATAAACATATATGTAATAAATTATTAATGACATCTAAATACCAATTTATGATCCTCTAGGTTTCAATATTTTTTATCTATGGTAATTTTCCTATTAGGTTTTCTAAACTAATAAACCATTCATGTCCTTTATAATGGTTTATAAATATTTTGTTAATTTTCTAAATCATATCGCTCAGGAGTTTCAAACTAGGTGTGCAAAAAGTCCTCTTTGTTATTCCCTAGGTACATGTCAAATTGATACCCAATTAACACATTCAGGGATATTACCCCTTAATGCATCTATTACAGATCCATATCTACTTATAGTATCTAGGAACGGAATTTTATTTTCTATACTTTAACAAAATTTTAGAATGATTTTATATACTTAGACTTAAATATGGGGGGTTTTAATAATGCATTCTTTCCTTGATAAAAAAATAACTAGGTTTTGATCTGATACTAACTTTAGAAACCCAAGCCTCTTACACATATAATTACAATATTTTCAATATAAAAATCTATAAAACAAAACCCAAATATCTAGAGTTCTAGGGTATTTGTAGGATTAGAAACATGAAACAATATCTTAAACATAAAATACATAATGAATATTTAAAAACCTATAACATGATTATAAATTCCCTTTATATTATAAAATTACATTGTATAACCTAGGGAATACATAAAAAGGTGGTAATATATAAATCCTAGTAGAGGAATAAGCATGAAAAAGTAGAATAATGAAGTTCCAAGGGATCAAATAACAACTGGGAAGGGGGGTGGGGTGGGTTGAATCAGTTGTTCACTTTTTATAAGTTTCAATCATTTTTAAAACTTAACCCCTAAAACCTATTAAGATTTATTTACTTATGATTTTATTTTAAATAATCATGCATGAAAAAGTAATAAAGCAAGTAAAGTACACCATATTTATAATGTTCAGTATTAGTGTGAGAACCTACTTCCTTGCCATATCCACTCTTATGGGTCTATGGAAATTCACTATTTTGAAGAAGTGAATACAACTTGTGCCAAATCCTATTAGAAAACTTTTATCTCCCAATAATAAATATTAAAATGACGCACATAAGTTTATAATTTTTTCTTATAAAACAATTAATACAAAAAAGAATAAATACTTTATTGAAACTGTCCCAAAATTCCTCAATTAGAATCCTAGGTCCAATTTTACTAGATCTGATTTTCTCAATTTGATGAAGTTAATATGATTCTACCTTACTCAATCTGCACTTCTCAAAATCTACTCAGAAACGGAATACGATGAACCCATTCTCAATCTGAAAAACTCAAACTATAATAAAATTCTCAATACGATCTTCTTTAGTCTAATTGAATCAATACAATATTATCAACACGATCTTTCTCAATCTAATAAAAAACATTTAGGTGTCTAATCCTCCTCATGAGATCTCTAGCCAAAAATGGATTTCACTTGATTTCTTAAATGCTTCACCTTTCTTTCTTGTGTGAAATTTAACAATGGACAATTGATCTGAGCAAGTATTTAAAGGCTTTTGAGAAAAAAAACTGGGAAACATGAAAACTTTCCTCGATTTCTCAAATTTCAAAAACTATTAAAATATCTCGCATTTAAAATTCAACTTTGAATTCTTCAATCCTCCTTGGATTTCTCAAAGATTTACACAAAATTGAATTTCAAGTTTGAACTCTTCAACTCTTTATAAAACATCAAAAATTTTCTTTTTTGAGTCTTCTTCGAAATCAGCTCATTACGAATATGTTTCCTTCTCAGATCATTACTAATCTGTTTCCTTCTTATCTCATTACAAATTATATTTACTTCTCAGATAATTACAAATTCTATTTTCTTCTCATCTCATTACGAATCTATTTACTTCCCATCTCATTAAGAATCATGTTTCCTTCTTAGCTCATTATGAATTCTGTTTCCTCTTTAGATCATTATGATGAAATTATCCTTATGATGGATTTTACCATTATTATGGAAATCCCATTATGATGATTTTCCCATAATGATTGAATTATGCACTATTCAACTTTGAAATTCTTCAAACACCACCATTTTTCTTCTTTCTTAAATATTCTACCTCTGATAGATATTTCATAATGATGGAATCACTATTAAGATGGATTCCTCATTATGATATATTGTAAATGATGATAATTCCACTCATCAACATTGACAAGATTTAAAACTCCTCATATACTACTCATTGGTGATTTTTTTATTTATGGAACCGATACAACCATTACAATTCCTCTATTTCTTTAAAATATTTTATCATGATAGTTTTCATGTTTTTTGAGAAATCAATGATGAGAAAAGAATCGTATGATTTTGTTTAGAAAGTATGAAAAATTTCTAACTCCTAAATTCACAACCTTATTTCAGAACTCTTAAAAAACAATACAACTTCTGAAAACAAAAACTTATGACCTTTTAACTCAGCAACTTATTTCAATATTTGATTATGGAAAAAGAAAATTTCCATTAATCAACAATTTCTACCTATGATTCTTTTTGATCTGATGATCTTCAACGTCATGATGATGGTCTTGAGTCCAATTTACTGAGTTTGGAAAAACAAATTTCTTTAAAACAAAATTTTTCTCCCCCTTTTTTATTTGGGTTTAAAATTTTAGAAAATTTCAAAAACCCTCACTACGATGGACTGGGTCTGATTTTTGTGTAACAAAAATAATATTAAAAAAAGGTTAGTTTTCAACAAATATATTTTTTAAAAAAACTTATCATAAAATTTCTTCAATCTCTCCTTGGAATTGTTGATAACCCTTGTTAACAACCTTTCCATCTCTTAGAATTTTTCTATTGCTCACATTTTGTAAACAACTCAAGTTTTTTTTGACATTTATCATAACATAGCCTTTCTAAAAAGTGTGTTTCATAACACTATACTACTGGATAAAGTAATGTTTTTTAAGGGATTAAATCCCTAAATGGAAAGAAATTTTTTTTCCATGTAAGGATAAACTCTCCCTCACTTTTATCTATTCCTCTCTCACATTTCTTTTTTTACCCCCCATTATATGATAACCACAACTTCATATTCAATTAAAAAAGATAGGTAATTTTTTTTATAAAGTAAAAATTTTGTACATTATCTCAACCTTTTTCAAAATAATATAGAGCATGGTGGGTGTGACCTTTTTTATGAGGTTTAGGAAGTCATGGGAGGAGGCTGAATATGAATTTACAACCACAATTCCATAAACCTTTCTTTTGGAATTGTTTTTTTAAAGATATCAAGAATTTGATACTTTGATGAAATTTATTACAACAAAACATCTCATGTAGAAACATTATCTTTTATAAAGTGGAACTTTTTATCATTGTGTTTTGATCTTGAATGTTGGACAAGATTCTTAGAAAGATTAATTTTACTATAATTATCACAAATATTGTCAATGATTTTGAAAATTTCACTTTCAAATCTTCCAGCTGAACTATCATCCACAACATTTGAGTACAAGCCTGAGTAGATAAAACATATTTGGATTCAGCTGCTCTCACAGTTAATAATCTTTATTTCTTACTATTCAACTCAAACAACATTCACCCAAGAAAAATGTCCCTCCTTGAGGTTGATTTTGTATCATTACAATCTCCAACCCAATCGACATCAGTATAACCATGAAACTTCATCTCAAAATTTCATTTGTATAACAACCCATGTGAAGTTGTTCCTTTGACATATCTCTGAATTATTTTTTCTTCCAAAACATGTGATTCTTTCAGATTAGTTTGATACCTATCACATAAAGTCACAACATAAAAAATATCATGTCTTGAGGCTATAAGGTAAAGTATACTTCCTATCAGCTTCCAAAAATCTTTCTGATTCACACTTTTTCTAGATTTATATTTACAAAACTTTGTGATCACTAAAATAAGAGTATAATTTTCTTTGGATTATTCCATGCCAAACTTATTTAACAATTCCCTTGTATACTTATCTTGAGATAAGAAAATGTATTTTTCTATTTTATAAACTTGTAAGCCAAGGAAGAAAGTTAATTATTTTAATATTTACATTTCAAAATTCTTCTTAATTTTCTTAGAAAATGTTTTAAAAACATCTTCTCCATCCCAATAAAAAATTATATCATCCACATAAACAATAAAATTAGAGATCCAAAGTCAAAATATTTCATATATAAGTTTCCATCAAATTTTCCTTTAGAAAAATTTAACATTCTCAAAAAAAATATCAAGTTTTGAATACCAAGAAAATGGATCTTGTTTTATCCCATAAAAAATTTTCTTTAGTTTAAAAACGCTTTTTTCATCCTCATTAAGTAGAAACACACCGGGGTTTTCAATGTAAACTTCTTCCTCAATCTCACCATTTAAGAAAGATAAATTTACATCCATATGATAGTTTTTTTAATTCCAGTGTGTGGTTGCTGAAAGAAACATTATAATAGTTTATAATATTGAAATTGGGGAAAAAGTTTCTTGAAAATAAACAACTTAAACCTGTGAATATCCTTTAAAAACTAGTCTGTCTTTATTTCTTGAAACTTTTTCATGTTCATTCAACACATTTCTGTAAACTCACTTTGTTTTGATAACATTTTTAATTTTTTTCAGGGATCAAGTTCCCATGTTTTATTCTTATCAATCTAATATAACTCTTAATTCATGTAATAGACCCATTATTTGTGTTGAATAAATTTTGAAATAGATTCTGGTTAAACTTTTTAGATAAGTGAAGTCTGATTATCAATTCTCAACTTTCTTCTTGTATAATATAGAGCCTTATGATTTTCAATAATGTTTTCAGACTCAACATGTTTTTGTAAATTTGGAAATTTCAAAGTTTATTTTCCAACTGAACGTTCCTCATCACATGAATTTTCTATATCTTGATAAGGATGTTTTGGCTTACTTTCACTATTTTTGGAAATCTCTAGTTTATCCTCCTCAACATTCTCAAAAACATTTTTTTAAGGTATTTTTATTTTAAATTACATTCACATCATATGAGAGTCCACTGACTTTTGTAAATGTTTGTTCCAAAATTTTTAACTTCTTCCATTTGGTGAATAACCCATAAAAGTTCCTTCCTCATCTTTTACATAAAACATTCCCAGATTTTGATTTTTTTTTATTTTGAAAAAACATAGAATTCCCAAAACTTTGAAGTATTTTAATGAATGTTTTTTGTTATACCATATTTAATAAGGAGTTATGTTGGTTTCCAGTATAAAAAATAATCTATTTTGAACATGTAAAATAGTACTAATATCTTCTCTCCAATAGAGATGTGAAGGTTTGTATTTAACTAACATACTTATTCCCATTTCCACCAAACTTCTATTATTACTTTCTACTACTTAATTTTTTTGTGGAGTATAGGGAGAACTATAACAATGTTTGATACCATGATTTCTTAGAAATGTTTCAAAAGTATTTATTGTGAATTTAGTACCACTATCTATTATCAACCTTTTATGGAAACCCATATTTGTTTCTCAATAATTTTTCTAAATAATTTGAACATTTCAATAGACTCTAACTTGTGATTCATAAACATAATGTTTTCATCCGAGTGAAATCCTAAATAAAAGTGATAAATTATAAATATTATTATTTTTATTTATGTATCATAGGCCCATATAAATTAGAATGAATAAGATCAAGTGGTCTTGTAGATTGAATCTCAACTCTTTTATGATTTTTGTTAGTCATATTACCTTTTTGACAAGTTACACAAACAAATTCTTCTCTTATTTTCAATTTTGGAAAGTTTCAAATGGAATCAACTTAAGAAATTTTGTTCATAATTTTTTTCCATGGTTCCCAAGTTTTTAATACCATAATTGGTTTTCATCTTTTGCACTCAAGTAACAAGATTTATTGAATTCCTCTATTTGGAAGAGATTCCCATGGGTTCTTTCTCCTTTTGTAATAAATTTTCCATCTTTCAAATTTTTGATGATAAAAAGATCTTTTCTAAAAAAAACTTATTTTCCTCCATCACAAAGTTTACTTACACTAAGTAAGTTATTTTTTATCCCATCAACAAATAAAACATCCTTATATTTCAAATTTTCTTCTTCAATCTCAGCTGTTCTGATTCCTCTGATTTTTAAGGAACTATCATTACCAAAGGTAACTTATCCTCCATTATAAAATTAAACAGGTTTAAAGATTTTTATATTACCTTTAATATGTGAATAAAAATCACTATAAAGTATCCATATTTTGTTCCTTATACTTGATTTCAAAGCTGTCTCAATAAAAAAATATATGTCCTCAACTTTATCCTTTTTAACTTCATTTTCTTTTATATCATGAGAAAATTGTTCCAGAAATAGTTTCATACATATTTATACATGATGAAAATCCTGATCAAATATTCTAAAATCTTATTCCAAACATTAAAATTGAATTTTTGTTGTAAAGTTTATAATATCTTGAGAATTCACCTTTTCAACTTTTTATAAGTTTGGGAAGTTACTCATTCTACTTTCACTATTTATTCCACTTTTCTCAAACCTTCTTCTGGGTAGAGATAAGTGGTTTCAAAAATTATAATCTCTATGCCCATACATTCCATAAAACCAATAATATCCATCAAATATTTATTTTTTATTCAATAAATATCTCTCTATAGAAACTTTGTTGAGGTTGAAAACTTCTTTCAGCTATAACATACTCAAGACGTGGACATCTTTTTTTGAGTGATTTTTCTAATTTTGTAGATTTTATAGGTTTATCACATATTTTCTCTACTTAATATTTATAAATACCTTTTATAGATCTTTAAATGTTAAAATAATCAGATGAAACATTACTTTTTGTGAGTGAAGATTTCACCTGATTCTTGTATTGATCCTTCTTAACAACTTTAGGAGTCTCATCTTTTACTTATGAGGCTTTATTGAAGTTTTCATTCATATTACTCAGGGTATTTTAGGATTCAATAAGTTTTTATTGAAACTTTTTAACTTATTCTTCCTTAGATTCCAAATTTTTACTAATATCTTCAATCATCTTTCCTTGTTTAACAATTCTTAGTTTGTAACTTACGATCTCTTGAATGTATTCATCCCCCTAATTTATAACATATTTTCTTCCATAAAAAACTTCTTTAGAATTTTTATTCATTAATATAATTTATTTATTTATATATATTTTTTTTCAAGACATGAAATGAGTTTTCTTTCATACTGATACTCTCTGTAATATTCTTCACCACCTTCTTTACAATCTGATGAATCTTTTGTTTTCTCAACTTTTTTAATGAAGGTTTTGAATTTTTCTGAACTTTCATCTCCTGAAGAATTGTTATAATTTGAGTCCAATTTAAATTTCTTACTCAACATACTTATTTTATTTCCATTAAATTTCTTCTTATATTTATCGGATGACTTTTCTTCTTTATCATCTTTATTCCACTTCTTCCATCAAGGTTTTTCATAAGAATTATCTCGATATTCAACAAATTTATTCTTGGGGTGATTCATAACAAAGTGTTTGATTCCAACACACTCAAAACATTTGAGAGGAATTTTACCTCCATACTTTCCACTTCCTCTTCAATAGTTATTGGATATAAGATACATGATTTTATAATTCAACTCATCATCCTATTTACCTTCAGAGTCATAAGGATCAATATCTTCAACATATTAAAATTTCAACATTCTTATAGCTTGAAAATCCATTTCATATTTCATATCCTATTTAAACATTGAAAATTTTATCATTTAATAAGAAACCATAATGTTATGAAATTAATCAAGATATAAATAATCCTTATCTTCTAAAGAGGAAATTTGAGAATCAAACCTATTTGAAAAGTTTCTCATAAGTTTCCTCAAAATTATAGAATATCCCAAGACATATCTAAATCCTTTGATGTTGTAAAAAATTTCATTTACTCTGGTGAAGTATTCATCAGTAGTTTCTTCATCTCTTATTCTAATGTCTTTATACTTACTATTCCAGATTTATAGATTTTCTTCCATCACTTTAGTATTCTCTTTGAAAATACTTTCCAGCTTTTCCCACATACTTTTTGAAGTATTGATACTCATCACATTCTAATAAAAATTGTCTAATAAGTTCATAAGGATTGTATTTATAGACTTCCCATCAACTTATATATTTATCTTATCAGCAAACATCATAAGATAATCTTTCTCAATAGGTGTAAAAATATTAGTAGAATCATCAATAACTTCTAGGACAAGAGATAGGAGAGAAGGAATCATCCTATTTTTCCATCCATAATAATTGTTTCCCATAAAATGTAGGAATTCATCTACTACTGATAGAATTGATATTATCCATGATAAGGATTCAACAGGGGAAACTTTCTCTGATACAAATTTAAGTTCCAAAGGATCGAATAACAACTGAGAAGGGGGGTGGGGTTGAATAGATTGTTCAATTTTTATAAGTTTCAATTATTTTTAAAAATCAACCCATGTAACCTGTTAAGATTTATTTCCTCATCATTTTTTATAAATACTCATGCATGAAAAAGTAGGAAAGTAAGAAAAGTACACAAGATCTATAAGGTTTTTTATCAATGTGAGAACCTACATCCTTGATATAACCACTCTTGTGGGTTTATAGAAATTAACTATTATGAATAAGTGAATACAACTTGTGCCAAATCCTATTAGACACATTCCATATCCCAATAAGAAATATTATATTGATCCTTATTAGTTTAAAATTTTTTCTTATAAAACAATTGATCCAAATAAAATAATATAGAATTTTTTGAAACTAGACCACAATTGATCAGTATGAATCCTCAGTCTGATTTATATGGATCTAATCTTATCAATCCTATGATGTAAATATGATTCTCCTTTAGTTGATCATAACTTCTCAAACTCTGCTCAGAAACTCAGTATGATGGAATCAATATGATGCACCCATTCATAATCTACAAAACTCAAAATCTACTCAAATTATCAACATGATATTCTTCAGTTTGAATTACTCAATCCGATTCACTCAATATTATATTCTCAATACGATCTTTCTTTATCCAATAAACAACCATTTAGATGTCTAATCATCCTCATGAGATATCTAGTTGGAAATGAATTTCACTTGATTTATTCAATGATATTCCTTTTCCTCTTGTGTGAAAGTTAATAATGAATGAATGATCTGAGCAAGTATTTATAGGTGCCTTAGAAAACAAAAGTGTGAAGCTTGATAACTTTCCTCGCTTCCTAAAATTTCAAAAAAATCCAAAAATCTATCACATTTAAACTTAAAATTTGACTTCTTTAATCCTCCTTAGATTTCTATGAGATTTTTGAAAAATTGAATTTCAAGTTTGACCGCTTCAACTCTTTATAAAAATTCTGGAATTTCCTTTCTGATACTTCTTTGTAATCATATGATTAATAATATGATTCCTTCCAAGATCATTAAGAATCTGTTTCCTTCTCATCTCATTATGAATTCCTTTTCCTTCTCATCTCATTACAAATTTTGTTTCCTTCTCAGCTCATTATGAATCTCTTTACTTCTCAACTGATTACGAATCCAATTTTCCTTTCATCTCATTATGAATTCTATTTCCTCTTCATATAATTAACATGGAATTATCATTATGATGGGATTTCCAATTACAATGAAAATAACATTATGATGATTTTCCCATAACGATGGAATTCTTCACTTTGAAACTTCGAAATTATTCGAAATTCACCATTCTTCTTCCTTCCTAAAGATTTTACCTCTGATGGATATTTCATAATTATGGAATCCCCATTACGATGAATTCCTCATTATAATCAATTGTATATGGGTATAAATCCACTTAGAAACATTTAAAATCTTCAAAACTCCTCAACCATTACTCATTATAAAACTTTATCTTGATTTCTGGAACCGATACAACCATTAATATTCCTATACTTTTTCAAAATATTTTATCATGATAGTTTTCATAATTTTTTATAACTCCATGATCATAAAAGAATCATCTAATTTTTTTAGAAAGTATGAAAACTTTCCAAATCCTAACTTCACAACCTTCTTTCAGAACTCTTCAGCAAAAATATGACTTATTTAATCAAAAAATTCTGACTTTATAACTCAACAACGTCTTTCTTTCTCTAATTATGGAAAAAGAAAACTTCCATCAATCAATAATTTCTTCCTCTGATTATTTTGGATATGACGATCTTCAACATAATGCCAATAGACCTGAGTTAGATTGACTAAGTCTGAATAAAAATTTATTAAAAAAAAATTTCTCCCCCTTTATCTTTGGGTTCAAACTTTTAGGAGATCTCAACAGACCTCATTGTGATGGACTGAGTCTAATTTCCGAGTAAAAAAAGCGATCTTAAACAAAAAGTTTTGTTGTCAACAAATGAAAAAACTTTGTTAAAAAAATATATCACAAAGGTTCTTCAAATAACAAACAAGTCATGTGAAATATCTTGATATAATAAAGAAAAGGCTCATGAATAATCATATAAAATCATGGAATAGAGAATAAAAAATCATAAGATCATGGAATCATAAAAATTTGGTGACAAAATAAAACACGACATAATCCCAAGTCATGGATCACTATTAAGATAATATAACATGGTGGATAGAGTCCCATCATGGATTGAGTTTACTCCCTAATACCATAAATATAATCTCATGAGATATAAAATTATCCAATTAATTAGATTGATATTTAGGTGCACACATCATAACATTTACATGCATGTGTTCACTACAAGTGGAAATCAAATGTTAATTATAAACATAGGAATTACCCATACAAAGAAATGGGTTGCATAATCATGTTTTATAGCATAACAGGGTGGAATATCATAATGGTTTCCATGAAAGAAGTTATTAAAACATTATTGGATTCTAATAGGTGAATAATAAGTATAGTCCATGAAAAATTAATTCCAAGTGAAGGGAATATGTGAAAAATATAGGATATGTAACTTTTTAATGTACCTTATATACGGGGTTTTAGGGAAAAGAGTAAAGAGACTTTAAATACCAGAAAGAGAATATTAATTTCCATAAAACAAAGAATAAACTAAAAGTGTTTTCATAATATGATGATATATTTTAGGAACCATGGATGACTTAGAATATTTTATGGAGTGATACTTGAAATGGGGTAAGAAATAGAGAAGTTCCCTTTAATCGATATTTTTTTAATGAATGAAATTGAAAGGGAAACATTAAAAACATGTATAACCCCCCATAAAGAAAAGGTCATGATAACTAGATATATATGTTAGAGGCACATATATATAGAATATTAAATCAATAAATGAGAATAATAGTGCAATGAACTTAGTTTTATAGATAAAAGGCATGAACCAAAATAAAGGAGGGTCGTTTGGAATTACCCCTATGACATGTCTAGATTCATTATGCTCTTTCACTCAACCTAAAGAATAATAAAATTATATTTATTAAATACATTATTGTAATGACCCGTCCCCCAGGGCCCTTTCTGTGACTACCCCAAGCCCTCCTTCCATAGGCCAGGGGTTGGAGACTAGCACCAAAAAGGAATATCCCTATAATGGGAAGACATTGCCTTTAAACCTGCAAACACATAGACTAGGTACACAATAGCATCAAACCACATAGTATAAATGCTAAAAGTAAAAGTGTGAACTGAATCATAATGGGCCAGAATATAGAAATAACTAAAAGAAAATACTTAAAAAAGGGAAAAAAGCTCCAGAGGTCATCCGCCAAGGATCCTACCTAAAGGGTAGGTACAACTCATCACTGTGGCTCTCCAAGTCAACAGGTCACCTCTGTACACCATTTAGTCCTGGCTCCCAAATCTCAATCTAGGATACGCATCGACTGCACAAGACACAACAAGGTATGGGTGATGCCCGTGCAGGGGTGAGTATAACAATACTCAGTTGGAACTACGAGACCCCCGAAGGTCTCCTATAATTACACTAAGGATAAACCACAATGAATGAACTTAATCACAAAGCATAAGTAAAAGATAGCTCACACCAGGTATACAAGTTGAAGAACATAAATAAAGATGATTAGTCTTAAAGCTATATTATATTTTTCTGTTGAGAGTCTTTTGATTATAGACCCCACAAGGTCTCTAGGTGCTGACCCACAGAGGATCACTAGGTGATGAACCAAAAAGGATCTCCAGGTGCTGACCCATATAGGATCGCTAGATGATGACCCATAGAGGATCGCTAGGTGTTGACGCACTTAGAGGATTGATGAGTGATGACCCACTCAGAGGATGGCTAGGTGCTGACCCACAGAGGATCGCTCGGTGCTAACCCACTTAGAGGATTGCTAGGTGCTGACCCACAGAGGATTGCTATTCTTTCTTCACATCATAGTCAGCCACTGGAATCCCACACTAAGAATGATTGATGAAAGAACCCAGTTCTACTTTTGAGGTACAAGTTTCTTATTTTCTATTTTCCTTAAGTGTTTTGGAGAAAATATGGGAAATGGGGAAAATCCAAAATTTTGGAAAGTACACACCGTGTACTTTTCCACACGCCATGTACTTTTGGCCGTGTGGAATGAGTACACGGGGCGTGTAGCCATGTCGGTGATGAAGGGTGTAGGAACCGACTACACGCCATGTAGTGGTCCTTTACACATCGTGTAGTCAGTCTGCAGGCCAAAAAAGTAAGGCGGTGGAGCAGCCGCCAGCTGGGCAATGGTACACGCCGTGTACTCATGAGTACATGCCGTGTACTCATGTCGAAGATAAACAGTTTGGCGGTGCCGCCAGAGGAACAGTTAAATGAAGGAAGTACACACCGTGTACTTGGAAGTACACGCCGTGTACTTTGTTTTTTTCGTTTAAATGGGCAGTAGCCTCCCCTGTTCACAGGGAAGGCTTAGAACCGAACGAGAGGAGCAGAAGAGGGAGGCCGAACCTTGGGAGATCCGCCGATCGAGCACCAAAAATATGATCCCGCTTCTATCAATCACATTGGAACCGCACGGGTAAGCCCTCTCTTCTCCTAGCATGTTGCTTACCAATTATTCTCCTAACGGGAGTTATTTAAGGTTAATAATCTTTTCTTCTTTTTCATATCTACGTCGTAATTGGGCGTTTCTAGAATTGACGTTCGTTTATAGCGCTCGTTGGAATTTTTAGTAGGTGTCTTTGTGTTTATTTTCCAACTGTCATGCATTTTTGCGTGTTTTTGAGCTATGAACCCATATTTGGGGTGTCGTGTGGCTGAGTCCGTGACTATTTTAATACCTAGAATTGTATAGGTAATTAAATGTGATATTAAAATGCTGTTTGGGATCAGTGCTTGGATCCAGGACCACCCCGAGGGTGCGTTCCTCTGTTTAGCCATTTGGCCATGATACCCAAGGGTATGCCATGTTTAAATTATGCATTACTTTTTCCTTGAGAGGAATTGTTTGTAAAGTGCATGTTTATATGTTTCCATGGCCCGATTACTTATTCTTGAGGGTGGTGTTTTACTATAGCCTGAGGGCGTGACTGTATTAGCCTGAGGGCAACATACTATTTAGCCTGAGGGCAACCTTTCGTGCCTGAGGGCTTGACTTCTGTGCCTGAGGGCGACACTTAGTATTCCTGAGGGCGAGATTCTGATATGCCTAATGGCAATGCCTAAGGGCGAGATTCTGTATAGCCTGAGGGAAATCCTGAGGGCATGGTTTACTATATTAGCCTGAGGGCAAGGTTCTGGTTGTCCTGAGTGCTTGGTGTTGTTGAGCACAGAATGTTACTAAATTAAATGATTAAATGAATAATTAAATGGCAATATAACTGTTAAGTTAGTTACTTTTGAGTACTGCTTATTTTATTGCATTTTTTCTATTGTACACTATTGTCGAATGTTTACACACAGTTGGGCACGAGGCTTTGGTGGGTGGCTACTGAGATATATTTCTCACACCCTGTTTGGGCCATGATTTTTGGCCCAAACAGATTACGTTTCTGCAGGTGTAGATAAGGGAAATGGTCCTTATACAGGTGGTTGATTACTGCTGGGATGTAGGAGAGCATAAGACTGAGCATTGGCTCGTTATGCTGCAGGCTGTTCTGTTTTGGTTTCTGTACTTGTACTTCAGTTGTGATTTATTGTATTGCAGTGTAACATGTTCTGGCTATTTTATAGAATAATGACATACTGCATCTTCATATTTGTATGACTTCTGGTTTCTTTTTATCTGTCATCCCTTTCAGTTATATATGAATGGTTATTGCTTCCGCTATTATTGTTTGTTTAATTTCGTATTCCGTTGCGCTACACTTTGACAAATGAGGGCATAGTTTCCCCACTATCAGACCTGGGCCCTCGCTGCTAGTCGGCAGCCTCTAGTGTTTGGGGAAATGTGCTTGAGGTCTTGTGGTGAAGCGAGTTCAGGGAACTTGTTGCGTGGAACTCGGAACCGGGATGTTACAAAGTGGTATCAGAGGGGTTCTTTTCTTTGACTTACTATTTGAAGCCATAGTTAGGGATAGGATGAATGGTAGTTGGTAATAAGCTGTGCCCGGGCGTAGCTAACCCGTGTACATAGAAAATAAAATTTACCTCGTGTTGCAATTTTATTGATTTTGTAATTTACTGTTTATTTGTTTTCACCATTGGGTGATGCACTTGAGATTGTGCTGTTATATTTATCTATGGGTTATATTTAGTTGCAACCCGATTAGATGAGGGTATGCTGTCTGTGCGGTTATATTTATCTGTGGGTTCTATTTAGTTGCAACCCGATGAGATGAAGGTATGCCGTCTCATGAATCATATAGGAACATGCTATATATCACATGCCATGCATAGTTTCCATTCCATGTATGTGCATTAGAAATTGCATGTTGTTGTGATAGTTGTTGTGCTAGTAAAGCATGCTGTTGTGATAGCTGTTCTGATAAAATACCTGTGGTGTGATATGGTAATTTTATTTGATCCGGTATATAGAATGAACACAAAACTTTGGTCTTTGGGGAGTATGGGCCCTAATTGACTGGAATTTAGTGTCACATTGACTCTTTATTTTGTTATAACACAGATAAGATGTCAAAATTTGATTTGTGGGGAGTATGGGCCCTCAAAGGTTGGAATTTGACACTTAGGTGCTGTTTTTCTGTATTTTCTGGGTTCCAGGGAAGTTTTTGAGGCATACTATCTGGAAACCTAGTATAAACGCGGTGTAGTAATTTAAACACGCCATGTATGGCCTTCTGTTCAGGAAGAAAAAAAAACTTTTTGAGTACACGCCGTGTACTCAGAGTACACGCCGTGTAGTCTCTTCCCATGTCACAAACCGTGCAGGTGGCGGCATGGGGAAGGGGAGATCTTGGGTAAAACACGTCGTGTACATGATATACAAGCCATGTTATGTTGACCCGGAGTCCGCCTGTGTAACCAAAAACATGGATGGAGTAGACCATAAGACATACACACCGTTTCAATTATGTACACTCCGTGTAGTGTTGCCTGGGGACTCGACCGTGTAACTAATAACACGGTCGGTGTCACCTCTCCTTAAACATGCCGTGTACCCGTGGGACATGCCGTGTAGTCTTGTCCTAGGACAGACCATGTGGACTTAGTCATGTGACTGGAAAATGGGGTGGTGTACACGCCGTGTACGGGTGTAACACGCCGTGTAGTGTCAAGCCGAGTAGTCGGCCGTGTCAGAAGCGACATGGGCAGTTGGAAAAATAACACCATACACACCGTGGAGATTATATACACACCATGTAGTTTTTGTTCAACAGGAGCCGTGTGGCTCAGCCGTGTGGCTCAGCCGTGTGGCTCAGCCGTGTAGAAGGGCCCGGGCAGGGGAAGGGGAGTCAAGTACATGCCGTGTAGTCATTGTACACGCCGTGTAGTCTTGTTTTTCAAATCTTGAAATGCCATCTTCCTC
The DNA here is from genome assembly GCA_963277665.1 of Viscum album. Lineage (NCBI taxonomy): Eukaryota > Viridiplantae > Streptophyta > Magnoliopsida > Santalales > Viscaceae > Viscum > Viscum album. Next base: position 1,316,359,380 of record OY728136.1, on the reverse strand, counting down.
TTGTTCCTTTGTGGTTCCTTCACTTTTAGTCTTGATAATATTGAATCTAAGGCGTGTTTTTGACCATGTAGTGTCATGCCGCCTAGACGACCGCGCGTTGTTCACCAGGAGAGTGACAAAGAGAATACTCTAGAGATAGTGGGCCATGGGATACCAGTAGATACTCCAGTAGAGCCAGATGTGGCGCCAACTGTTATACCGGACACGGGAACAGAGGTGCAGTTCCATGAAGGCTTAATGCGGTTCATGCAGACCTTTCAGGGAGCACTACAGGCCGCTACATCTATGGATGAGCTGACGTATATCTTCCAGCAGCAGCATCCGCTTACGTTTTTAGGGGATTAAGGACCACAGGCTGCAGAGTCTTGGCTGGGGTCGATGCAAACTATTTTCGAGCATCTTGATATGCCTCCAGGGTGGAGGGTCAAGATCGCGACATATATGCTGCGTGATTCCGCCAAGAGGTGGTGGGATGTTACCACCCAGTTAGAGCATCACAGAGACATGACGTGGGAAGATTTTTAGGTAGTATTCTATGACTTCTTCTTTCCAGAGATGCTGAGGACAGATAGAGCTTGAGAGTTCATGAATCTGAAGTAGGGTGCTATGTCGATGATGGACTATTCTGCTCATTTTACTGAGATTCAGCATTTTGTACCCGTTCTGGTGGGTGATGAGACGTTAAGAGCCAGACGTTTTGAGGATGGTCTTCATTATGACATCCGAGCACTGGTGAATGTTTTCAGGTTGCCTTCAGTACACGCTATTGTGAACTAGGTGCTGATTACAGAGTGTAACCTACAGGAAGCTAGTGGTGTGGGACAGGGTGGATCAACACTAATTACTGGTACTACTTCTACTGGCAAGAGGAAGAGACAGATGGATTTCTCTCAGGGAGGCAGTACCAGCCAGGCAGTTTCTTCAGGTGGCCCAATCAGGCGCTACCAGTTTGGTAGAGAGGGGCACAAGAGGCCACGGTTTCCACGTGATCCAGTGGAGTGTCGAGCTTACAGCAAGATGGGTAATATACAGTGCTTTTGTAGGGTGTTTCTACCAGTGGATAGTGAGAGGGGTTCTGTACAGACTCCGCGTGCGGGGGCAGGACCAGTGACTTCTTACCAGTAGGGAAACTAGAATACATCAGGATGTTCAGGCAGAGATGGTGGTCGTGGTCGTGGTTTCCAGACACCAGGATCTCAGAGGTAGCAGGGCGGGATAGCTCAGGGTAGCTAGGCTGTATCATAGGGCCGCGTCAGTGGGCATGCATACGCAGTGCAACAGACCCAGCAGGAGCAGGATCCCGGACCTTCTGCAGTTAGAGGTACTATTCTAGTAGCTTCTGTCTTATCTTCAGTACTTTTCGATACAGGTGCTACACATAGTTTCATATCTGTACCCATTGTGGAGAGCCTCAGGGTCTATGTTTCTACTTCTTATGATATCGTGACTCTAGACACTCCGTTAGGGACTAGAACGGCTGGTGTGCGTCAGTGAAAGGAGTTCCCCCTTGAGGTTGGTGGGTGTCACTTCCTTTGGGACCTCTATGTCTTAGAAATTATGAGTTATGACATCATTCTCAGGATGGAATGGTTGATTACCTTTCGAGCCTTTGTAGACTGCTATCGTCGTAGGGTGCGTTTCACGTCACCAGAGGGAAGAGAGTTTCTATACAAGGGAGAATGGGATGTTCAGGCAAGTTGAGCTGGACCAGAGCATCATGGGAAAGGTGGAGTCACAGCCCAGATTGCGAGTTTGTATCTGGATGATCTAGGGACTTGTCAGACAAATTTTCCTCCAGTGGTTGATCGTTTCAGGGATGTCTTCCCAGATGACTTTTCAGGTCTAACTCCAGAGCGAGAGGTGGATTTCTCTATTGAGCTTATGCCAGGGGCAGCACCAGTGTCCATTCCTCCTTATATGATTGCTACACCTGAGTTGCAGAAGCTCAAGAGGCAGTTAGAGGAGTTACAGGCAAAGGGTTTCATCCGACCTAGTACTTCTTCGTGGGGTTCTCCGGTCCTTTTTGCAAAGAAGGATGATGGTACCCTCAGACTCTATGTATATTATCGGAAGCTGAACCAGTTGATGGTTAAGAACCGATATCCTTTGTCGAGGATAGATGATCTTTTTGATCAACTTCTAGAAGCACGAGTGTTCTCGAAGATTGACTTGAGATCCGGATATCATCAGCTGCGCGTGAGACCATCGGATATACCGCTTACAGCTTTTTGGAGAAGATATGGTCTGTATGAGTACTTTTTTATGCCATTCGGACACAAAAACGCGCCAGCAGTTTTCATGGCTCTGATGAATCATGAGTTCCATCCTTATCTGGATTATTTTGTGGTAGTATTCGTGGATGACATCTTTGTGTACTCTCACACTCGACACGACCATGCCACCCATCTTGAGATCGTATTGAGTACACTGAGAGAGCATCGAATATATGCTAAGCTCTCAAAGTGCCACTTTTTTATGGACCAGATTCACTTCCTGGGTCAAATCATCTCAGAGGAAGGAGTTTCAGTAGACCCAGAGAAGGTGAGAGCAGTAGTTTCCTGGGAGCAGCCTAAGAACGTGTTTGAGATACGAAGTTTCTTAGGGATGAATGGTTACTACAGACATTTCATCCAAGACTTCTCCCGCTTAGAAGCACCATTGAAGGGTCTGACTAAGAAGGGTGTGAAGTTCGTTTTGTCAGAAGCTTGCGAGGCAGCCTTTCAGTAACTGAAAGGAAGGTTGACATCAGCACCGATCCTGATACTCCCAGAGCAGGGGAAGAGCTATACAGTTTAATGTGATGCATCAGGTATTGGGCTGGGAGCAGTGTTGATTTAGGGCTATCGAGTCATTGCATACGGGTCTCAGCAGTTGAGGCCACATGAGAGGAATTACCCGACACATGACCTCGAGTTGGCTACAGTTGTGCATGCGTTGCGCTGTTGGAGACATTATCTATTGGGAGAGAATTTTGTGGTTTTCACCGACCACAAAAGCCTCAAGTATATATTTACTCAGTGTGACTTAAATCTGATGCAGAGGAGGTGGGTCGAATACCTACAGTCCTTTGATTTTGAGCTTTCCTATACACCTGGTAAAGGTAATGCAGTAGCTGATGCACTGAGTAGGAAGACTCAGATACAGGCAGTGCAGAAGGCCAGTGGTGAGTGGAATCTTTTGGAATTGTTCTCAAAGATGCATCTATAGTTGCACGACAGTCAGGGGCAGGCTTATCTTTCATCTCTAGATGTGACTTCTACCCTCCTGGATAGAGTGAGGATGAGACAAATATCTGATTCAGAAGGCCTAGTTCTACAGGATTCGGTGGAAAGTGAGGACCCTCCTCCCGGTTGGACGATAGGTGATGATGAGGTTCTGCGTTTTCATAGATGAGTATGGGTTACAAGGGATATATGCGAGGAGATGATGCAGGAGTTTTATTCTTCAGCTTGGGCAGTTCATCCCGAGGTTACAAAGATGTACCATGCCTTGAGAGGTCTGTAATGGTGGCCGGGTATGAAGAGAGATGTAGCTGGTTTTGTTACGAGATGTTCCACCTGTCAGCAGGTGAAGGCGGAGCACCAGAGACCAGCTGGACTATTACAGCAGTTAGCCATTCCGAAGTGGAAATGAGATGATGTCACGATGGATTTCATGATTGGTTTGCTGAGGTCACCTAGAGGCAATGATGCCGTGTGGGTCATTGTTGACAGACTCACGAAGGTAGCTCACTTTTTGCCGATCAAGGAGACCTTCGGGGTTGACGAGCTCAGAAAGTTGTATATCCGAGAGATCTTACGTCTTTATGGGGTCCCTCGTTCTATCATTTCAGATAGGGAATCCCACTTTACATCTCGTTTCTTGCAGAGTTTTTTGTGGGCACTGGGTACACAGGTGCTTTTGAGCACAACTTACCACCCTCAGACTGATGGCCAGTCAGAGCGTACGATACAGGTGCTAGAGGACATGCTGCGTGCATGCGTCCTAGACTTTGGGGGCTCTTGGGAAAATCATATACCCCTAGTCGATTTTGCCTATAACAATAGTTTTCAGGTGACTATTGATATGGCACCATACGAGGATTTATATGGTAGGCCATGCCGATCACCTTTGTGCTGGTCAGAGGCAAGTGAGGTAGCTTTATTGGGACCACCTCTCATGTAGGAGACTTCTGAGCATGTCCAGTTGATTCAGAAGCAGATGGCTACCACGCAGTCTCATCAAAAATCTTATGCTGATCGCCGCAGACGACCTTTGGAGTTCGTGGTTGGGGATCAGGTTTTCTTGCGTGTTTCACCAAGTTTGGGACACAGACGGATCAGGAGACATGGTAAACTTTCACCGAGGTATGTGGGGCCATTTGAAATTCTGGAGAGAGTCAGGAAGGTTGACTATCGGTTTCAGTTACCGTAGCGGTACCGAGCCATGCACAACGTCTTCTATGTGTCTCAGTTGCATCGATATCATTCAGACCCGTCTCACGTCTTTCATCCAGAGGAGGTTGAGCTGGAAACAGATGCGTCCTTTGTGAAGAATCCAATTCGTATTGTTGATAGGAGCACGAAGGTTCTCCGAGGCTGGTCAGTTCCTCTCGTACGGGTGCTATGGTAGCATGGCCGAGTGCAGGACAAAACTTGAGAGCTTGAGACCGACGTATGTGCTCAGTGTCCAGAGCTGTTCACGGATTTATCTTTTCCACCCTTGGAAGGGAAATTTGAGGAGTAATTTATTTATGGGGGGAAGTTTGTAAGAACCCAGTTCTACTTTTGAGGTATGAGTTTCTTCTTTTCTCTTTTCCTTAAGTGTTTGGGAGAAAATATGGGAAATGGGGAAAAACCCAAATTTTGGAAAGTACACGCCGTGTACTTTTCCAAACGCCATGTACTTTTGGCTGTGTGGAATGAGTACACGGGGCGTATAGCCATGTCGGCGATGAAGGGTGTAGGAACCGACTACAGGCCGTGTAGTGGTCCTTTACACGCCGTGTAGTCAGTCGACAGGCCAAAATAGTAAGGCGGTGGAGCAGCCGCCAGCTGGGCGATGGTACATGCCGTGTACTCATGAGTACATGCTGTGTACTCATGTCGACAGATAAACAGCTTAGTGGTGCAGCCAGAGGAACAATTAAATGAAGGAATTACACGCCGTGTACTTTGTTTTTTTCTCTTAAATGGGCAGTAGCCTCCCCTGTTCATAGGGAAGGATTAGAACCGGATGAGAGGAGTGTAAGAGGGAGGCCAAACCTTGGGAGATCCGCCGATCGAGCACCGGAAATCCAATCTCGATTCTTTCGATGACGTTGGAACCGCGCGGGTAAGCCCTCTCTTCTCCTAGCATGTTTCTTACCAATTCTTCTCCTAACGGGAGTTATTTGAGGTTAAGTGGATTTTATTCTTCATCAGATCTATGTCGTAATTGGTCGTTTATGGAATTTTCGTTCGTCTATAGTGCTCATTGGCATTTTTAGTCAGTGGCTTGGTGTTTATTTTCCAACTATCGTGCATTTTTGCATGTTTTTGAGCTATGAACCCATATTTGGGGTGTCTTGTGGCTGAGACCGTGACTATTTTAATACCTATAATTGTATAGGTAATTAAATGTGATATTAAAATTCTGTTTGGGATCAGTGCTTGGATCCAGGACCACCCCGGGGGTGCGTTCCTCTATTTAGCCGTTTGTCCAGGATACCCGAGGGTATGCCATGTTTAAATTATGCATTACTTTTACCTTGAGAGGAATTGTTTGTAAAGTGCATGTTTATATGTTGGGCATGGCCCGGTTACTTATTCCTGAGGGCGGTGTTTTACTATAGCCTGAGGGCGTGACTGTATTAGCCTGAGGGCAACATACTATTTCGCCTGAGGGCAACCTTTCGTGCCTGAGGGCTTGAATTCTGTGCCTGAGGGAGACACTCCATATGCCAGAGGGCGAGATTATGATACGCCTGAGGGCAATGCCTGAGGGAGAGATTCTGTATAGCCTGAGGGTAAGCCTGAGGGCGTGGTTTACTATATTAGCCTGAGGGTAAGGTTCTGGTTGGCCTGAGGGCTTGGTGCTGTTGAGCATAGAATGTTACTAAATTAAATGATTATATGAATAATTAAATGGCAATATAACTTTTAAGTTAGTTACTTTTGAGTACCGCTTAGTTTATTGCATTTTTTTCTACTGCACACTGTTGTTGCATGTTTACACACAGTTGGGCATGAGCCTTTGGTGGGTGGCTACTGAGATATATTTCTCACACCCTGTTTGGGCCATGCTTTTTGGCCCAAACAGATTATGTTTCTGCAGGTGTAGATAAGGGAAAGGGTCCTTGTATAGGTGCTTGATTGCTGCTGGGGTATAGGAGAGCATGGGACCGAGCATTGGCTTGTGATGCTGTGAGCTGTTCTGTTTTGCTTTCTGTACTTGTACTTCAGTTGTGATGTATTGTATTGTAGTGTAACATGTTCTGTCTATTTTATAGAATAGTGACATACTGCATCTTCATATATGTATGACTGCTGGTTTCTTTTTATCCGTCACCCCTTTCAGTTATATATGAATGGTTATTGCTTTCACTATTTTTGTTTGGTTAATTTCGTATTCCGATGCGCTACACTTTAAAAAATGAGGGAATAGTTTTCCCACTATCAGACCTAGGCCCTCGCTGCTAGTCGGCAGCCTATGGTGTTTGGGGACATGCCCTTGAGGTCTTGTGGCCAACCGGGTTCGGGGCACTTGTTGCGTAGCACTCGGAACCGGGACTTTACAATTGATTTTCAGAGTATCCACTCCAAGATAAATTTTCCATATTTCAACCACCAATATGTCCCATTAATAAGTAACTTGAAGAACCTCCCTGTCATAAGGGTTCCAACACAACAAACAATGTGTTAATCAGACGCCCGGTCTATAAGTTATAGGCATTTTAGTGTCAAGGGACTGGTTGGATTTGGGTTAGATCCAATCTGTCCATACTTTAACTTTCTCCAAATCTCAAGTGGAGTATCTCAAAAGAACCACCTTGTCCTAAGGGTTCTAGCGCCACAGACGTTTCATCAAACAGACACCCGATTTAGGAGATATGTCCCTTTAAGTGAAACTGGGCCTAAATGGGTCCAGGTCCATTCTGACCCGACCCACCCCGCGGGGACCTGACTTGTTTAGCGGGGATCGATACAGTCCACTGGGCCCCAGGATCCACCCGCTAGCCATGGGCTTGGCCCGTTGTGCCGCGGGCTCGGCCAGCTCGCCACGGGCTTGGCCCGTTGGGCCAAGGGCTCAGCCCGCTAGCCCCAGGCTCGACCCGCTATCCATGGGATCGACCTGCGGGACTGGCCTAACCCCCCAGATGGGTGAGGCTTACTGGGCCGCTGGACCACCCCAGCCCGCTGGCTGGGTGCGGGGGTCCGCTCCCCTCCTGAACGGACTATGGTCCATTCAGTTCTTCAAATAGAAGGTGCTGCCCCCTCCAGCTGACCGGTCTGGTGGACTGGTGTTGTGCGGGACTCGTGGATGTGGTCCGCCTTCTCCATGACACCTCTATCATGGAATGCCACAACTGTCAATGCGGTCGGTGTCATTCGGCCTCCCCCTGTCTTCCACGACATCTTCGGGTGCCGCTGCCTCCTCCGATCGTCGGCGCCACCACACCGACGAAGCTTCCGCGGGCCTCCGATGAATCTTTAGAGGTCCATTTTCTTTTCCAAAGGTGCCTACAGTCCTCCTGTGACACATCCATCATTGCGTGGCCCCAGGTTTCTTCTTGCCTCCATATTGGCCGATCATACACGAAGAACGCAAACAATACAGAGATTGGCGGAGGGTCCTGGCCTTGTTCGGTTCTGCCCGCGCCCTCCACCTTAGCGTTATAGTATGGGAAGAGTTCAACATCATCAAGTGTAGATGAATTATAAAAACTCTTAAACAAAACCCCTACAGGTAACTCGTTCTAAGGTGCTGCATATGAGGGAAGGAGACCCGCGTTCGAAGGGTGTTCGTTGGCATTCGTCGATCTCCGGATCGAATCCTCAATGGAATCGCCAAATTATCCATTCATTGTAGGAAGAAGATGTCACCATCACTTCATCAAGAGTTCTCCCATGGGTTCCCAAAACCCACACCAATGAATATATTAAATAAAAGAAAAGGAGTTCAACTCTCCTCACAATTATGTAGTTCATTAATGAATAATTAATGAACCAATTAATCTCCCGATGGTGTAGTTAAACAACCAAGTGTAACCGGTCATTAAATTACCTTCATTAAAATGACCGGCCAACTCTGTGGTCCCTCCACCATCACTCAAAGGTTACAAAAAGAAATAAAATAACTCATGGAGTTATTTTATTAATTTTTTTGTAAAGTCCAAAAAAATTAACTTTTTCGTCCGACCCTTGTCGGTAGTAGTTAACCTCCGCCTAAACAAATCCCAGCGCTGCGAATTCAACGATTCCCTCATATTTTTAATCTGAGCACTAGTTCAAAATATTGAAATTCACACCCGCACATTTACTGAATGTACTTTAAAAAAGTTCAAAGTTTCATTCTGGGCTCTCTGGGCCTCGTAATCACGTGCCGTCAATTTTTGCAGAATCGTAGTAATTCCATATAATTGAAAAAAAAATTCATGGAAATTATAGGTCTTTACATTCTCCCCAACTTTGGGTTTTTCGTCCTTGAAATCCACAATAGAGGATAAGAAAACAAATGGGGGGTACTGAGCACGAATCTGAGCCTCCCTCTCCCTTGTGCTCTCCCAGAGGTTCCCGTGCTGCCACCGAACACGCACCAGAGGGATCGACCGTCTATGATGGACCCTCTCCTGTCGATGCTCTATCTCCACCGGAAACTTCGCGAATGTCACCCTATCATAAATATCCAGCTCGCCTCATTCAATAATGTGAGATGGATCATGAACATACCTCCTCAACTGAGACACATGGAAAACATTATGCACCCAGTGTATCTGTGGCGGAAGAGCTAGGCGGTGCACCACCTCACCAACTCTGATGAGAATCTGAAAGGGTCCGATGAAACTTGGAGATAACTTGCCTCCTGAGCCAAATATCTACAAACCTCATCGAGGTGAGGCCCGTAGGAAGACATGGTCTCCCTCCCCGAACTCCAAGGTTCTCCATATTCTGTCAGCATAGGACTTCTGCCTACTCTGTGCAGTCTTCATCCACTTCTAGATGATCTGCACCTTCTCAGTGGTATCTTGTACCAACTCTGGACGCATAAGTGCTGACTCCCATAGGTCTTTCCATCATAGAGGTGATCTACATGGTCACCCATACAAGGCATCAAATGGTTCCTTGTAGATTGTGGAGTGATAGATGTTGTTTTATGTGAATTCAAACAAGGGAAAGTGATCCTCCCAACTACGGCTAAAATCAAGGACACAAGCACAAAGAATGTCCTCAACCGTCTATATAGTATGCTCCATCTGACCATCTGTATGAGGGTGAAAGGCGATGCTCAAGCATAGCTGAGTCCTGAACGCCTCCTATAATCCCTTCCACAACCAGGATGTAAAATGAGCATCATGATCTGAGATGATCTTCAATGGAACCCCATGAACCCATACTATCTTCCGTATGTAGAGGCATCCCAAGTCCTCTACTGATCCCAGCTCTCGGATGGTTAGGAAGTGGACCGACTTGGTGAGTTGGTCAACGATCAAACAAATAGAATCATGGCCCCTGGACATACGTGGTAGCCCTATCACGAAGTCTATAGAGATTCCATCCCACTTCCATTCCAACACGTCAAGTGGATGAGTCAAACCTTCTAGAACCTAGTTCTTAGCCTTCACTTTTTGACAAGTGAGGCATCGTGAAATAGACTCCACCAATGTTTTCTTCATCCCTAGCCACCAGTACTAATGCTAGAGGTCCTAGTACATCTTCTCCACACCAGGATGTACCGCCAAAGGGCATGTGCAGAACTCCCTCAACACCTCCTCTCGTAGAATCACTGGTACCATGGTGCATCCTTTGAAAAGGATGACATGATCCCTACATTTAGAAAATACTTTAGGAGCTTGTCCTAAGGATATCTTAGCACATCGGGCCTCACAGTCAACATCCCCAAGCTGTGCCTCCCCGACCCATAGAAGGAGTGGGGGAGTGACTATCATAGACTAGAGGTAAAATGATCCATCACTATCCATGGAGGATATCTACAACGCGATGAGATGATCTATCACCTCACTCAGAAACTGTAAACCATACCTTCTGCTGAGTGATTCTACTACTACGCTCCCCTTCCCAGGAGTTCAGACTATCTCAAAGTCATAGTCCTAGAGGAACTCTAGCCATCACCATTGTCTTAGGTTCAGGTCTTTCTATGAGAATATATACTTGAGACTCTTGTGATCGGAGTAGACAGTATACTATTCACCCATCAAGTAGTGCCACCACATATTCAAGGAAAAAACCATTGCTGCTAACTCCAGGTCATAGGTAGTGTAGTTATTCCCATGTTTCCTCAACTTCCATGAGCGGTAGACGATCATTGATTGCTCCTAAATCAGGACGCATCCCAGTCCGGTCCCTGATGCGTCGCATTAGACTACATACCTAACTCCCTCTTTTGGTAGCCTCAAGATGGGGGCACTCATCAGTATCAACCTTAGCTACTGGAAACTCTACTAGAATCTCTCCATCCATACAAAGGGTTTCCCATTCTTTGTCAAAGCTTAAAAGGGTGCTAAAACTCTAAAAAGGTCGGGTACAAATATCTAGTAGTACCCGGAAAACCCCAGGAAACTTTGTACCTTGGTCACACACTTGGGTGGATCCCAAGAAAGCACTGCATCTATCTTTTCTGGATCCACTACAACTCCAGATTCCGAGATAACGTGTACCAAAAAGTGGACCTCTCGTATACAGAACTAAAACTTCAAGATCTTTCCATAAAGTTAGTGCTCTCAGAGTGTATCCAGAACTATCTGCAAATGTATAGGGTGGTCCTCATCTGATGCCAAGTATATCAAGATGTCATCAATGAAAACCACCACGAAGCAATCGAGGTAATGCTGGAAGATCCTGTTCATGAGCCCCATGAACACTATCGAAGCGTTGGTCACACTGAAAGGCATCACCAAGAACTTGTAGTAGACATACCGTCATCTGAAGGATGTCTTCAGTACGTCCTCATCCTGTACCCTAAGCTAATGATATCCTGATATGAGGTATATCTTCAAAAACCACTGAGCTCCCTTTAACTAGTCAAAGAGATCATCAATCCTTGGTATATGATATTTTTTATTCACGGTCTCCTGATTCAAGTGCCGATAGTCCACACAAAGCCTCAAAATTCCATCTACCTTCTTGGAGAAAAACATTGATGCTACCGATGGAGAAACAATGGTCCTTATAAACCCCTTCCCCTATAAGTCCTCCAGCTATACCCTCAACTCAAAAAACTCCACGAGATCCATCCAATATGTTGGTGTAGATATCAGCACCATCCTAGGGTACAAGTTGATGTAAAATTCTACCTCTCTATGAAGAGGTAGTCCCAGAAAATTATCAGGAAAGACATCAACATACTGGTCCACCACAAAAGGATAGCTCAGACTCCTCTTGTCCACTATACTGAGGGTGAGGCTAGCCAACTGATGAGTGATCAGCTACACCCTCCTCCAATAAAGTCCATCCTGTGCTTCAAAGGTTTCATTCTCATCAGTGAAGGAAAACATGGTCCCATCCTTGTGTAAAAACTGCAATTTTCACCTAAAGCAGTTGATCTGAGCATGGACTGTGGATAACCATTCCATACCCAAGATGACATCATAAGGTCTCGATGCCGCTACTAGGAGATCCCATCCAAAGATCTTGCCTCCTAGAGTGATCTAAAAATGCCTGAACCAGTGCGTAATCATTGAATCCTCTCCCGTAGGAGTCTCTAATTGTAAGGATCAATCCAATAACTCCATTAGAATATTCGATCTCCAAACGAGAGTTGTGACAATGAAATAGTGATGGACACCTGTGTCTATAAGAAATGAATCTAGGGTGGAGTAGACATAGATCGTACCTCGAATAATCTCTGGAGTTCCATGTTCATAGACCTCAGCTACCTGTAGCTGAGCTCATACCTGTCCACCTACTCCCTATGGTCGGGGTGGACCACCTAGGGTCTGGTGGTAGTAAAACCTCCAATCATCACTCACCACCAACGTGGCCTACTCCTATGCTGCATCTTCTACCCAACATAAATCCTCACTCAAAACTCTGTCATTGACTCAACGATCCCTTGACTATTGGTTGATCATCCACGTAGGGAGTCAGATAGTCGCGAGCCATGTTCCCTAGTCCGCCGCAAGAGTAACACACTCTAGTCCTCAGATGACCTTCTCTACCTCACGAGCTCCAAACCTCCAACCCTGCATCCTAGGGTCATCCTCTAGAAGGTATGGCCCATTTGGGCCTCTACATCATCTACCTACTGCCTACTAAAAATGACTCGGCTACATGTCATCTGATGGCAACTCTTTCTTTCGGTGCCTGCTCAGCAAGGAAACTCTCCACCAATAGTTCTCTCTCTAGAAATCCAGCCTACATTGGGATGTTGAGTGATATCATTGATGATATGATCTCTCATTGTAGACCCTGATCAAAGGTCTGGGCCCTAAAGAATGGGTCCCATACCATGTTGGTGGAGTAGCGAGATAGGTCAGTGAATCTCGCCGAGTACTGGGCCACTGTCAGGCTTCCCTACTGTAAGTGAAGTAGCTCCTGCATACACACTAATTGTAAAGTCACTGGTATTAAATCTTACTTGAAGAGGATATAGAAGTACAACTAGGAGAGTGTCACCTCTTTGTGTTTCTGGAGTTTCAGACTCCACCATCCCCCTGCTGTGTCCTGGACGAGGCTAGTAGTTAGGATCACCATCTGGTTTGCTGGTGTCTCAACCAAGCGGAAAACCCAAGCCACAACCTCCAGCCAGTCCTCAACCACTTGGGGATCTGTATCACCTCGAAACCTCAGAGGCTTCTATCTATAGGACTCGTGAAACATTATTAGTCAGCGTGCATGGTCTGTTAGTGGGGTTGGTCGCATATGATACCCTACGGGTAGTGGTGCTACTGGTATACCACCCGAAGGCACCATCACTGAAAGAGGGCCCTACACCAAACCCTCATCGCTCATTGGTTCTTCATCATGATATCTCACTGGAATCCTAGCTGGCTATCTACACAGTGACATCCTATAAAGAAATAGGTGCACTACGATCAATAAGTTATATCTGGTGAGATGACCCAAAAGAGATCAAAAGAAAAACAACATTTTCAAAACACACACAAACAATGTTTTCGTGCACCAAGTTAGAAATCAGAATTCAGGGTCTTGGTGTATGTATGCGTCATCCACTGCACCAACACTAGACTACCTAAACTAAAACCTGAACTCAAGAAACTTAACACTCTTGATCTATTGAAAACATAGACTCTTAGTTCTTCTGCTAGAAATAACCTCCCTCTAATACAACTTTGTCATGACCCGTCCCCCAGGGCCCGTGCTATGACTACCCCAAGACTAACTTCCATAGGATAGGGTTTGGTGACTAGCACTGGAAAGACATATCCCAAAAATGGGAAGGCATTTCCTTTAAACCTGCAAACACAGAGACCAGTTACACAATAAGAACAAACCACCTAGTATAAATACTAAAAGTAAATGTTTGAACTGAAGCAGAATGGACCCGAATATAGACCCAACTAAAAGAAAATACAAAAAAATAAAAACAAATCCAGAGGTAATCCTTCAAGGATCCTACCTGAAGGGTAGGTAAAGATCATCATTGCATCTCTCCATGTCAACCGGTCACCTCCGTACACCGTCTAGTCTTGGCTCCCAAATCTCGGTCAAGGCTGCCCGTCGTCTGCACAAGACACAAAAAGGTGAGGGTGATGATCATGTAGGGGTGAGTATAAAAATACCCTGTAGGGACCCCAAGACCCCTGAAGGTCTCCCCTAATTCCACTAAGGAGAAACTATAAAGAAAGAACTCAATCACAAATCATAAGTAAAAGACAACTCACACCAAGTATAAAACTTAAAGATAATGAATAAATATGATTAGTCTTAAAGCTAGATCATCTTATTCTGTCAAGAGGATTTTTTTGCTAGACCAAACAAGGTCTCTAGGTGCTGACCCATAGAGGATCGCTAGGTGCTGAACCATAGAGGATTTCTAGGTGCTAACCCATAGAGGATCGCTAGGTGCTGACCCACTCAGAGGATCACTGGGTGCTGAACCACTTAGAGGATCATTGGGTGCTGACCCACTCAGAGGATCGTTCGGTGCTGACCCACAGAGGATCATTCGGTGCTGACCCCCTCAGAGGATCACAAGGTGATGACCCATAGAGGATCACTATTCTTTTTTCACGTCACAACTAGCCACTTGATTCCCAAACTAAGCACGCTTGATTACTAGATGATCCACTCCACAATCTATCATCTGTATTTCAACTACCATGAAGAAGTAAACCGAAGATCTTACATGTCATAAGGGTTCCAACACAAGAGACGATGCATCAATTGAATACCCAGTCTGTAAGTTATAGACATTTCAGTGTCGAGGACCTGGTTGGATTCAGGTTCGATCCAACCTGTCCGTACTCCAACTTTCTCCAAATCTCAAGTGGAGTATCTCAAAATAATCGCCTCATACTAAGGGTTCTAGCTCCATAGACGGCTCGTCAAACGAACATTAGGTTTAGGATATATGCCCCTTTAAGTAAAACTGGGCCAAAATGGGTTCGTGTCCAGTCCAACCCAGTCCTGGTCGACCAGACCCAACCCAGCCCGGTCTGGCCCGCTGGGATGCGGGATCAACCCGCTAGCCACGGGCTCAACCTTCTAGGCTATGGGACCGGCCCGACCCACCTGGCTAGGTGAGGCCCGCCGAGCCTCTGAACCAACCCGACCCACTAACTGGGCGTGACCCGCCAGCTGGGCACAGGGGTCCACTCCCCTCCTAAATGGACTACGGTCAATTCAGTTTTCAAACAGGCATCCCCAAGTTGGTGCCGCCCCCTCCAGCTGACCAGTTGGTTGGATCAATCTTTTGCGGGACCCCCGGATGCGGTCCGCCTCCGCCATGACTGGAGCCACGACACCTCCTCCGTGGTTGGAGCCGCAATACCTCCTCCACGGCGCGCTGCCTCTATCAACATGACCAAAATTTTCCGGCCACCCCCTGTCCTCCATAGTGCCTTAAGGCGCCACCACCTCCTCGCACATGGTGAGAGCCGACTGCCACCTCCTCTGGTTGCCAGCGCCACTGTAGGCGGAGCTTCCGCGGGCCTTCGGTGAAGCTTCAGGGGTTCGTTTTCTTTTTTTACTACGCCTACAATCCTCCCAGGACACTACCATAATTGCATGGACCCCAATTTCATCTTGCCACAGTATTAGTCAGTCATCCATAAAGAATGAAAATGATACCAAGATCGGCGGAGGGTCCGAGACTTGTTTGGTTCGGCCCGTGCCCTCTGCGTTAGTGTTATAGCATGGGAAGAGTTCAATATCATCAAGGGTAGATGAATCATAAAAACTCTTAAACAAAACCCCTACCTAGAACTTGTTGGAAGGTGATACAGATGAGGGAAGGAGCGTTCGAAGGGTGTTCGTTGGCGTTCATCGATCTCCGGATCGAATCCTAAATGGCGTCACCAAATTCTCCATTCTTCATTGGAGGAAGACATCTCCAGCACTTCATCAGGAGTTCTCTTGTGGGTTCCAAAAACCCACGTCAATGAATAGATTAAATAAAAGAAAAGGAGTTCAAATCTCCGCACAATTTTGTGGTTCATTAATGAATAATTAATGAGCCCATTAATCTCCTAATGGTGCGGTTACACAACCAAGTGTAATCGGTCATTAAATGACCTTCATTAAAATGAATGACAAACTCTGCAGTCCCGCAACCATCACTCAAAGGTTAAAAAAAGGAATAAAATAACTCATGGAGTTATTTTATTAATTTTTTTAGTAAAGTCCAAAAAAATTAACCTTTTCGTCCGACCCTTGTTGGTCAAAGTTAAGATTCTCCTAAGCAAATCCCAGCACTACAAATTCAACAGTTCCCTCAGATTTTTGATTTGGCCACCAGTTCAAAAGATAGAAATTCGCGCCTGCACAATTACTAAACATACCTTAAAAAAATTTCAAAATTTCATTCTAGGATCTCCAGGACTCGGAATAACATGCTGTCAATTTTTGCAGACTCATAGTAATTCCATTTAAATAAAAAAAATTAACATGAAAATTACAAGTCTTTACAATTATTTAGAAAGTTATTCAAATGTATTTTATTTTTTTCCTAGTTTTATGTTTTTTAGAGTCATTTAATTGAGATATAGTTTTTATTTATACTATCCCATGGTCGTTTGTTTCATGGTTACAAGGTTACTTTAGTTTGTCGATAATTATTGAAGTTCTAATAAAATGGGACTATTTTTCTAAATGTTAAATTAAATGATATTAATGTCCTTAAATAAATTTAAATGGTCCTAAATATTCATATCTATTCTGATATAGGGATGATTTATTTAATGTAAATGACATCCTTATATAGTTAATTTATTTAGGTGATTTTACCAACCATCATGAACTAGATTCATTTTATTTAATTCACAGACTATTGATAAATTTAAGAACATGAAATAAGTTATAATTATTTATTATCATTTTATTTAACCCTATTATTACATCTATAACCATCCTTGTAGGCAGTAAAGAAAAACAAAGTACATTGTTTATGGAGGTGGTGATCCAACCATATTGTAAAAAGTGTTTTCATTTTAGAATTAAACAAGAAGAGGTTGCATAAAAGGTCTTAAATTAAAAAAATATAAAAAAATATATTTATTATGCTAGATTCATTATATATTATTGGATATAATTTTATTGAAGCATGAGGAGGAAGAAAAATTTAAAATCTAGATTGAGGGTATTACCTTCTCCTTTGTATGTTTCCACTAAGGACACCCCTTACAACTCCTTGTAATGGTATTTTGGTAAGAAAAAAACTCCTTGGATTTGTGGAGTAGGGTTGTGTAGATAAAATATTAAAGTTTGGGCTATCTCTAAGGATTAAATGACATGAATAGATGGGGTGGGGAGAGGTGGTGTTTATAAGGAGAGGATAAGGGTTTTTTTGAATATAATATTGATTATTTTATTATATTTGTTTCAACACTACCAATAGTGATGAATTTTGTGACTATATATTGTAATTAGTTCATGTGAATTTTAACTAATGGTTACTTAAATCACCCATAACTTATTTTTTTATGGTTCCTTGGACAAAATTACCAAAGCATAAATATTATAAAAGAAAGTGGTTACGAGAGTCTAAAAGACAGAATCATGTTAGAATCCTTATCATGAAGAGGGAGACGATCAACGGGAAGATCATCGAGCCAGGTAATGTCTTCATTTACTCCCTTATTAGTAAGGCCATATGCAACCATATTTGCTTTACGATAAACATGAGTGATAATGTAATTGATTTTGGGAATCGAGCGGATGAAATCCATCCTATTGGTAATAATCGGCCATGCAAGATGTATGACACCATTCCAAATCACTTGCATAATGTTAGTTTAATCACTTTAAATATAGATATTGTTCCAACCATAGATCTTGGTGAAAGTAATATCATGTATCATACTCATGATTTCAGCCTCCAGAGAAGAGGCAATGCCACGACTACCAAGAAAGCATCCAAGGATTTGACCAAGGTGATTCCTGAAGATGGTGACACAACCCACAGGACCCAAATTGCCTTTGGAGGCACCATAGACATTTAATTTAATACAAATAATAAAAGGAGCTCGGTAGAATACTTCAAATGTGCGATGAGGTCGGAAAAAGTTTCCATCAATCCAGAGACATCACAAAATTCCAAAGTCATAAATAGTGTTGTTGCAATGTTCCTTTTGCGTCGATGCAACTTTATGTATGTAAATAAGGATCCTCATCCAACCTATATTATGGATGAATGAGTAATTGTTATGAATAATAGAATTTCTATCATACCAGATCACATGATGGAGCTCAGAAGCCTCAATAAGGAAAATGTTCTTAATTTGCTGAGATCCATTTATTCACATCTCTTTAGTTGAGAGTTGACAGAGTCAAGAATCAACCATCTATAGTCAAATATATCAAAAAATATAGTTCCAAAGAGTAGAAGAAGTGGAATAAGAAAGAAAGAGATGATTAACATCTTCTCTCTGTTGGTTTTAGAGACTACATTTATAGTAAAGTTGAATTCCAAATGATTGATGGAACATATTTGTGATAACTCTGTTGTGATCAAGGCGCCAAATAAGAGTGAATATTGAATTATTTATCCAAGGTTTGTTAAAATATTTTAACCAACCAAAATAACTTTTAGAATTACAAAAATAATGATTATAATTTTTTTTGAGTTAAGAATACCATTTTGAACTGGATACCAAATTAAAAAGTCGTCAGTGTTTGAGAAAGGTTATTTGTCAATGACATGCATAATGGTTTCAGGGAGATAATCATTTTGAGAATTTAGAATATCTCTAATTGAATAGTTTGTATTCTTAGGGGTTTGATCTGGAGGAATTATAGATATTAAGGGTGTGCCAGTCCAATTTTCCAACCAGAAATTAATGGAGGAAACCCTAGAAACCATCCATCTAGAATTTTTTATAATACTAGAAAAATATTTCTTAATGGATGGACAGATATAAGAGTTTAAGAAATCCAAATTTCCTTCCTTAAGTTTGCTAAGAAATCTATTTTTGAGAAAATCAATAGAATTATAATTGTTATAAAGAACGTTCCAAGTGAGTCTGGATTGAAGGGTCTCATTAAAGTATTTAATATTTTTTATTCCAAAACAAACCTTTTCAATAGGTTTGCAATAAGTTGACCATGGGATAGTCAAATATCATTACAGTGTTAAATACTATATTTTACAACACTTTACTATTAAAAAAAATTCAACTATTTAAAAAAATACAAAAAATTAACCCTAACCATTTTTTGAAGTGTATAATAGAAAAATGAAATGAATTTTCTGAATATAATTTTATAAATATGATAAATTTAATTTTTAAATAAAATCCTTATTTATTTGAAAAATTCCAATTTAAATATTATGATCAATTTTCCAGCCCTTTGAAAAAAATACTTATGGCCTCATAAAATTATAATATTATTATAGTGAAATTGAATATTATTTTAAAAAATCATTTTTTAAAATAAATATTATTTCAAGTATTTATATTTTTTTATAAAATTACAAATAAAACTTATATGTTTTACAAAAATACAAACACTTATTTTACCATTTTTCAAAAATTTATTTATTTGTATCATGATATGAATATATCATATTTTCATTTTATAAGATGCTTAAATATTATTTTTCACTTCTATAGGTGAGGATAATATTCTAATGGATAGGTTACTTTCTTAATGGCTAGATTAATATTCCAATGGTCAGATTTTTAATAGTCATATGGTTTCCACACTTTCTATAAATACCTAATATTTCATTCATTCTTCATTAACTTCTATTTTGTCTCAAGGTTATATATATTTTCTTTTTAAAAATGAATATTGGATTACTAATATTCTATTTAATTTCTAAAATATTGTTTATGAGTGAGATTATTCTAAGGTATTGAGAAGAACCAAATTTTCATTTTATAATTATCCTATTTTTTATTTTTTATCCCATTGCAACACTTTAAATTCATATAGCCATATTTATTCTCTAAATGTGATGAAAGAATTAATGAAATAAAATTTTATTGGTTCTATAATGTGGTGTATGTGGCTTATATAACACTCCACTACTAAATATGACACAATTATATAATTCTAAGGGAAATTCCATTGATAAAATTATGGGATATTATATGTATAATGATGGTGTGTTTCATAGTTTTGAGTTATGGAGTGATCAATATTCTCCCTTAGTTTGTGTTCAAATTATGGGTAAATATTACCACTCCTGTATTGGTTTAAGTAGGTAAGGTTCTCACTGATGGTTATCCAATCACGTAGTGGAGTAGGGTATATTGATTTTATTGGTTATCATAAAATTCACTTTGAATATAGTAGTATACATATAGATATTATCTATAGACACTATTGGTGATTTATTACTAAGTTCATACTCACCCCATTCACGAGGAATCTAGGAAATGTATCAAATTCATGGTTTATGAAGTAGATTAGGTCGAGGGATTATTAACCAGTGTGTAGTTGGCTATGGGTGTAGTAGATGCATGTGTGAAATTTTGTTGGATTTTAGGGAAGTACTAGGTAAATATTTTGTTCCATGGTAGACTTATCTTCTGATTTTTTTATATATTTTTATGTTATTGTGTTATAATTGGTATACATTTATTTTATATGGATTTTTTTGACATTATAAACATTCATATTTTTATCTATATGTTATATTTTTTGTTGTACTCCTACAAATTAATGCGTTGACTATTTTTTTTAACTTTTTTCCTATTTTATTTTTCTATTATTTGTATCAGAGGCTATAGTCTCCCAAATATAATAATCTAGACTATTGTAGTTAGTTAGACACCTCTGGTATATAGGGAAGAACCCCTGATGTTAGGTGTAACACTGGCATGGGTTCCATTTGGGAATTCTGGATATGGGATACTATAAGTTTGGGATAGTGAGACTCTAGTGAGGATGATGTAGTAGCTCAAGATTGCTACATGAGAAGTTCTATGAGACTGATAAGGAGATCCTTTATTTTGATTGAGGTAATTAATTTTGTGTACTCATATACTCTGAGATGTGATTTAGTATACAATGGATGTATATTAATAGCTATAAGATGAGATGGTGGATATCCCTTAAACTCATCCACTTTAAAAGGTTAGAGTGAGATGATTATGACTATACTTATTCTTGACCACTAATCTAGATAGATATTTATGAAAAATTATTCATGTATCTATATCTACATGCTCATAACTCTAGGTTGAGGTAGATAATAAATTTCATGGAGATAATTGGAGATGTGTAATTCCTCTAACACCTCTGGTGCATGATAGATGGAGATGGGAAATTCCTACTATATCCACAATATGAGAACATAATGGATGGGATAAGTGGAGATGTTTAGTTCTTCCAGAATCCCCAATGTGATAATATGATGAATGATAATTCACATAAGTGTAGACACCCATTCTCTCACATAGCATAAGGATCAAGGTGGATGATGATGCATGAGATATTATCTTTCCTATTATCCATATCCGTGGTACTTTATATAGATATATATACATATATATTTGAATCCATAAGATGTGTATATAATCTAATATTCCATTATATATATTTTTCAATAAATACATATATTTCCTCTGGTGTTCAAACATGTATATGTTAATAGATCTAGAGACATGTATTTCCTCTAGTATGTTAGATACGTATATTTTCTTTAACACTTCCAAGATAGTTATAAATGTGTATTTACTCTTCTACTTCATAGATAGGTGGAGACATATATTTCATCCTATATATCTTGATTGATGCATATAAGGTGAATTATTGTGAGGTATATCTATGAAGGTAAGTGAGATCATATTGGAATTTTATCCTAATGAAGAATTATTATTTAAGAAACATGGAGAATGTGATTCATGGGCAGCTTCATCAAGATTAATCATGTATATTATTAAATATAATGATAAAATTGGGTTACATTATCATATCCTTACTTTAATTTGTATTGATTCATATATAAACAAGATGTTTATATGGTTAGCTCAATTCTTAGGATAACCATACTCGATATTGTTATACGAACCCCTGTATGCACACTTGATTTTCATTCACCTTGTGTCCATGAAAATTATTAAATATAGAGGATAGATGACCATGGATCTCAGATATGGATGGTAAATTGGAAGTTGGTGTATTAAAGATATTATTATGACGATTGATCCCATATCATCATTATTTGGGATGAAATCTGTTTAGGATTTTCCAATTGTACTTGGTGATTATATTTGTGTCATCTTAAAGTATATCATGGATAATTATATATATATATATATACATATATATTATACTGTTTAGATTATGTTTCATGCGTGTCATGGTTGATGTTGGTGTATGATAGAAGTTGATAGGTTGAGTAAAGGTAATGCCTCCCATGTTGTGAAAATACCATGGCAAAGTAACTAGCCCCTTTCCTAGTAGAGGGGGGCCTGGGGAGTTCACTTACTATTGATCTAGGATGTGATAGACCAGGTCCATTTTATCAATTGGATCAAATATCATAGGAAGAACTAGTTTATCATTAGCTGAGGGTGATGTGGTGGGAGAAAGAGACAGTCCATAGACCATATGATCCTCCTAACCGAATTGTTAAGATAGAAGAGGAATGGTTGAGAAAATCCAAGAAGTTACAGGGTCTATCTATCCATGAGGAAACATGGATTATATGAATACTAGGAATTCATGGTGTATGGAAGCTAGGTAGAATGCCTGGAAGAATGTGGGGGTACAATGTAACATCACCCCAAAAGGTAGGGAGAATGGGTCATGTATGTGGGTGCCTAGAAAGCCCAATTTTGATGATGTAAGTTGCATTGAACTCCTTATGAAATATTGGACCTATTTGAACCAAATTTAGGTCATTTAAAATATGTTTTGTGGATGAATTTAGTGATTATGTTAAAATTAATTTAAAAATATTATAATAAATATAACAATAATTTAACATTTCGAAAACAAAGTGATAATGAAATTTATTTCTACTGGTCATCAGATATAATATTAATGTCTGAAATGAGATAGTGTAATATGAATTTCTAGATCAAGATGTTATCATAACTTGGGTATTCAAGTTATTATAATTATTGAACTATATAATGAATCATAGTTTAGCTTAATTGGGAAGATAAATTTAAAAAAATTGGGAAGTTCTTATCCAAGGGAGATTGAGATTGGGTATGATTTTAACTAAAGGGTTATGATAAGATAAATACACTATGAAATAGAATTATCACAAGGTTGTATAAGTTAAAAACAATGTTCCAAGAAAACTAATTTATTGATAAAGTAGTACCTAAGTGAATCAGTGAATTACTTTAAAGTGTGGTTATGAATGATCTCATAAGATTTTCCTAGATGATATAAACGTTCTCATTTATGTGAAGACATGAAATTTTTTTGTGATCAATAAACATGGATTATGAATATTAATTATAAAGGTTGCTAAGGATGTCTAGTGTTGAAATATATTAATGGAAATGAAGTGATTGCACATCACTAATGAAAAAATTATTCCCATAAAGATAAAATACCATCATGATGTGGTGGTAGTACTTAGTGTATATCATTTAACTAATGAATGAAAAAAGTGGATGCTAAACTGAGCCTCAGGGAAAAAGGATGTGGAATATTTTAATAAATTATTTGGTGATTTTGGATAATTGGATGGGAAACATAGTGGTGCAACCTTGGTTACTTGAGGTGACATTGATATAACTAAAATGGTAGAAAGTGGTATCAACATATATCTATTGTATCTAGATGAATAATTCAACTACAAAACTTTCACTATTTAATTATTATTTCTATATTGTGATGATACTAGAATTTGAAAAATTGTGATGGTCTTATGAAATCTGGTGATTATCAAGTGGAAAATAATATCTATCGTGTTTTATATGACTAACATGATAGTTCAATAACTAAAATTTAATATTTATTGAATTATCATTGGATTTATATGTGCATGGGAAGTGGGAATATGATGAGAATGGTATAGTATTTATAGAGATACTTGATGAGTCTTGATTGGTTGATAATATAATCCCAAATTATGTATAAGGTGATGTTTTGGGTATTTATTTACTAATGATATGTGATATAGTTTACAATAGATGGGTTTCAACGGTGACGAGTTTCTATGATGATCTTCCATCACTCAACTCCTGAATTGGGATAGAGTGAAATAATAGTTTCCTTACCTTTCTCACCTACTTCTCTAGGTAGATAATGAAAATGAATTATACATATATCTACCTCTTACCACCCATAGCTATGGGTTAAGTTAGATTATATGTTCTTAAGATATATGTGAAGAGGGATAATTACTCCACTATATCTGTTATAAGATAGGTGGATATGGATAATTCCTCAAGTACACCAGATATGTGAATACAATGTATAGAAATTTACATTAGCGGTAACACCTTTTCTCTCCCATAGCTCTAATATTGGGGTGGTTGATGATGTAGTAGATACTATCTCTTCTCATATCCAAAACTCTAGAACTTAGGAAGACTAGATATATAGAAACATCCATAGATATATATAATTCCTCCAGTACCATGGTATACATATTTATCCCTACATATGTTTATTTCTTCTATCATTTAGACTTGTGTATTGTTTATAGATTTGGAGATATGTATTTAATTTAGTACTTTAGATATAGTTGGATATGTGTATTTATCCACCATCTCATGGATATGTCTACATCTATGAGGAATTATCATACTAGGAATCAATGAAGGAATGTGATATCATATTGTCATTATCCTAAAAAGAACTATTTTTATTTGGTGAGCATAATGAAAGTGACCCTTGGAAAGTTTATCTGGATTAATCATATATGTTTTTATATGTAACGAGGACATTGGGTGATGATGGGTTGTCTATGATTATATTTTTATTAATGAACATTGACATTATATATTTATGGGGTTGAATCACTACTTGGGAAGAACATACTTAGTTCTGTTATTTTCACCCTTGCATTTGCACATGCATATTGTTCACCTTGTGTACATGAATATCAACTGATGTGGAGGATGGATGAACATGGATACTAGAGATGGATGGTTGTTGTGGATAATTTATGGATTGAATATCTTATTATGATGAATAAACTCATGTCTTCGGTGTTTGAGCTTACATATGTTTAGGATGTATTTGGTGTTTACTTTTGAATTATTTCACAATGTACCATGGAAATCCATTATAGGTATTCATATCAAATATTGTTTAGATTATGTTTTATACATTTCATGGTGTATATTAATTTATTTTAGTAGGTGAAAGGTGGTTTTATAGGTAATTCATCCAATGATTGTCTGGATACCTCACTATTGGTTGCTAGCCCCGAGCCTAGTGGATATAGTCTTGGGTAGTTAGACTTTTAATATGATAATACATGATAGATTGGTATTAAAGTGTTAGAATAAAGTTTAGAGTTAATTATATTTAAGTATTTTTTGGGATAGATTAGAATGATATTGTTAATGGATATTTAGTTATTGTTGTTATAATAGAGGACTTTGTGATGGTTGTGAGTAGATGATGTAATATTGACTAGGAATCTTATTGGTGACACATGAATGAGACATTAATATTCTAACTAGGATATTAAGGTAAGTCATATTTCATCATATAAACCCATGTCATGATTTTTTTATGGATTTTATTGTATCCATGGATAGTTTTTGTGAGGCATATTGATAAGAGATCTATCGATATATAAATCATTAGTTATGAGTTTTAGATCGATATATTATATATTTTCATGATCCCTTACCACAAATGTTTTTTAATGAAGGGAAAGAGATAATGACCCCTGATCCCCACTTCTAGTAGGTCCTAGGTTGGAAAATAGCACCGATAGTATAAAAATCTCACAAATGGGAGGAATCACCCTTTATAATATAAAATAGGATCGAGAGATAGGATAAAAACCACCAATCCACTCTAGAAGTTAAAATAATGGTAAACCAAAAACTATCCCATAATTCATGAATAAATTAAATTGATATATATAACTATATAAATATACCAAAAGACAAGTCTATGATAGAGACTCAATAGAAACACCTAACCTCATCTAAAAATTTCCAATTTTTTCCCCAATATCTTCTTAGAATCCAGAAAAATAGTTTATATATGTAGAGTGAGCATACATGTAAACTCAGTAGGGACATAACCAAGGTCTCAATTTCACATGTAAAAGATAATTCTAATGTTCCAGTTGTCATGAACTAGATCTGGTCACCATCAAAACGACACCTAACCCAGCCCGTGGCTAGGCTCAAAGGGCATTCTTAATCCCCACGGGCTGGCACAAGTGCCCGAGTATCATAAAATGAAATTTTGGAATTATTTACCCAAGTTTATAAATATAAAACAACAGGTGAATCCCATAAAACAAATCTAGATTTTTCAAACAAAAACATCTTTTACTAAATTTCAGAATTGAATTACACAAATTAATACAATGCTTAAAGACTATTACAAAGGAAAAAAAATAAAATTCTATAAAAAAGAAAAAATTCAAAAAGGACATCCCAAGAACTTCCTCATGGTAAGGGGCACTGCCCTCAAGCCATCTCTATGACACTTCACCAAGATGGACCGCTAGAAACCCGAACCACTCAAACTAAAAGCATTACCCAAACATGAGAGAAAATAACCAAGTCTAATTACACACAAAGGTGTAAGTAGTGTGTGAGAAAAATACTAGTAGGATTACACCACAAAAATATTCCATGTGATAATCATTATAAGACAAAAATATTTCAAGTTTTGTAAACAAGAAATGCTAGTTACAATTTCTAAAAGATCCAACTTTAAATAAAAGTAGCTTTCAAGTGGGCTACTTTAAAAGAAATAAACACTTTTAAATAGAATGAAAAATCTACTAAATTTATCCATCCAAAAATACCATATGCCAATGGTAAGTATATAATATCTAATGAGAACTAGCAATGGGAAACAACTATAAGCACTAGCTCACTATGGGTCCTAGGTACCTCATACCCGATGAAAATAACCATACAAATATCCGTTCTCATGCACACGAGCCACTAGTATGGATAATACCCATAACCTAGTGGTTACCCAACATCATCATCATCATCATAATCATATTTTATTTAGTGTTTTCATCATCAAACTCACTACGTGAAACAAGGGCCAAACCCCACGAGATCACTAGCATACTAGTACACGTCCACCCACTTAGATACCCTGGTGTTACCTATTGTGATTAAACAAGTTCCACAATCAATGAAATACAATTTTCACATGAAAATAAAAATTCCAAGTCACACAGACCAAACATTGCACACACATGTCACATGATCACCTTTTTCATTAAAATTCATTTTGGAAATCATACTCACACCAAAACAGTCCACAACATATTTCACCTCTCTTTCACACTTCAACAAATCCTTTAAATTTTTTTACAAAAACCTTTCCAAGATAGTACACATCACATAACATTCATTTCAATTTAAAATATACCATTTCAAAAATAAACTCCAACCAAAACATTTTTGGAAACATAGTTTCACCTCTTACATAAATCAAGAAACCATTTAAAACCTTCACAAAAAAAATTCCAAGGAGTGTAACCTTGTTTTTTTACAGAAAATCATTCTAAAACCCTCTTCATAAAAATATCATATAAAAACATAATTTTTAGCTATAACATCATTTAATAAAACTATTCCATGAATCATAAAACAACCACAATGAACACAACATGGAATACACACAAAAAATATTCATTTTTGCACAAAAAATCCAGTTAAAAACCAACCTCTTAAAAAATGATACCAAATATAATTTTTGAACCAAACACAATGGAAGAGAATCATGCTAAAAATATAAATCAATCAAAACTAACTCATCCAATAATGTTTACACATGGAATCACAAACCATTTGTGCCAAAAACTCCAAACCATTGTGCGAAACTTCAATCATACCACCGACGCACCACAAGGAAGTGAAATAAAGGCCTAATACACAATATTTCACAACAATTATGCAAAATAAAACCCGAGGTATGAGCCCTATCTTCTGAAAATTTTAGAACCTCAAGAAAAGTGGAAGAAACCCTAAGAAAATGGGAAGAACATGAGAGGAAACCCACTTAATTGAGATATCTTGAAGAAAACTCCCAAAATACACTAGTAGATGAATTTAAAAACATCCAAAAATTAAATTCAGGTTCTAATAAGGCTGATTTGTTTATGTAGGAACTAGAATGGAAGAAAAAGAGTGAAAAATTAAATATTTATGAAGGAAAAAAATTACCTCTTCAAATCTAGATGATTTGAGAAATATTGAGAAGTGTTTACCTAACCTGCAGTGTAAATGAGCTCCAAAGAAAGAGAAACTAATATGGGGGCGGTCTTAGGGATGTTGGATTCAAGTGGGAGGTGGAATAACCAAAAAAGAGTAAAAAATGAATAAGATATTAAATATTTTTTTAAAACTGGAAATGGGATTACGGACTGCACCAATTCCTTAAATAAAAACACAAATCCACCACGATTATGGATTTATAGAGGGTCCAAATTGATATGGTGGTGTTTATAGGTTAGGGGAGACCATGTTTGAAGTGTAATGGGTGAAAAATGTTGAAAAATTAAAGAGTTTTAAAAGAAACGAAATTGGTTTTTAAATCTGGAAATGGGCTCACGGTTTGGACCAAATCATGAAAACTTTCCCTTTCCTCCTAAAATGTATGGGAAACCCCCACAATGAAGCAAAAATGGAAATTAAATGAAAAAATAATTTAAAATAAGTCATGGTTGTGACAATTCTACCCACCAAAAAACTTTCCACCCTCATAAAGCTATAACAAGGCCAAAAGTAAAAACCAAACCCAACTGAAAGGCCAAAATGGACTCCTTTTCCAAGTTTTGCCCACCCCCAAAAGGCCCAAAACACCTCCAATTGATAAATCAAGGAAGGAATACTCTCTCCAATCAACACATACACCACTTCCTGAAATGATCAAGAAAATTCAAACTACATCCAAAAATAGTACACCTTAAACACTATGCGAACAAGACTCAAGCAACTTACCTAGAATGAACAAAGAAAACGAACGAGGTCACTACAGTTTTACTTAAAACAAATTGTTGGGCGCACTCCAATCCAAACTTTTACTCAAGGAGGAAGTTTTCAGTTAAATAACTCTGAATGAGACTATGTATTTTCAGACCAACACTAGGGACAAAACCAAGTTTCTGATACAGGGAGACACAAATAGACTCCCCTCCAAAAGGGGAAACTTAATTTTTCCTGAGACAGAATCGGGACACTAAAAGGGGGAAGCTCGAACGGACTCCCCGACATAAGGTGTATAATTTCATTAGAATTTTCAAAAATAACTTACATGAGACCCATATTAGGTCTCCCCAACATAAGAACCAACCATCTTAATCGACAAACATGTGCCATCACAAAAAGACCCCAAAATTTAAAGAGTTGGCACAACCGCACAGTTAGTCTACATAGTTTGGGAAACCCTGGTATAACCATGAAAAGAATTCTTTCCATAGGGGGAAATTTTCATGGTTACATGAGCCAAGGCGCATGGCCATGCAGAGACTGTGCAGTAGAAACTGTCTCTTATTGCACTGTTTCATAGGTTGGCACACAATTACTACTAACTGTGTGAAAACTATGCGCTACCATCTTCTTAGCCCAATTTTCATAATATTATCTAAAAAAATAAAAGGAAATCAAATGGGGAAAAGCATGAAATTAGAAGATAACGTGGGAACAAGATTAGCCCAACTCCTTCCACCAAACAATAAAAACTGGAGAAAGATGTCAATACCACAGGTTTAAACTGTTCCCATATTTCATACTGAGGACGAGAATTAAAACAAAAATTTTTATTGACCCTGGGATTTCCCTGACTACGTTCCAGCTTCACTAGGGGACCTATGGATAGAGCTCAGATGATTGAAGCATCTTTGGCCTCGCATTCAGGCCTTGGGAAAATGCGAATGGAACTTCTTCTTTTGGTGAAACAAACAACTACACTGTGATCCCAAATGGGTTCAACGAGACACAAAACCCTCCAAAATCACTTTACCAAAACCTGAAATTTTGTTGAAATGAGAGCTTAGAAGATTCCCACACATCACCCCTTGTTTCTTCAGATGAAAAATGGAAAGAGGAAAGGACATATACAAACAAATTCCTCTAAACAGAGGATGTTAAGATTTTCCGAAGGGAGGAAAACTTCCGACAAAACAGAGACTCTCAGAAGATTGTACAATCTTTACTTTTGTAGTAAAACGAGAACATGACATCACAAGGTGTCACCAAACATGATCCTTGGGACTGATAGAAATAATACATGGAAAGGGAACTTATTCCAAGTCCCCAAACAACACCCAATTCCAGCAAGTGTCCATAACAACCTCTCATGACCAGATTTCCTACGCTGGTGGTTTAGCATGACCCCCTATTTTGAAGAGACTATGAAGGACCTAGAGTCCCTCTTAGACACCATCTACACTAACAAACCCAGACTACTTTAACCTTAGACAAATTTGGTAACTTAAGAAACTAAGGTCTCTTTCAACCTTCCACGAGCACTCTCCCACTACAAGAGGATCCACAAAACCAAGAAAGGAAATGATGTAGACTCAACCTCCAAAGCTCAAGAAAAAGACTCCTTGCATTGATCAATTGTGGGAATTTCCAATGGAGAAGCAATCTGGGCTGCACTTCTGTTGTGCATTAAATCTTTATGGGGGTATACCCTATCCAACGAGAGAACCCAAGGACCCAACAAAGCTGGTCCATTGGTCAAAAAATATCACTAGTCGAAAAAACCACATGAGGGGATCCACCAAACGAGCCTCTAGAACTTTTCTTAGAAGATACCACTAACTAGACCTTTAACCCAACATACCGACCAAACACAAACCCAAAACATCCTTCAAACAAGAGGGGTTCTTGAACTCAAAACATCCCACAACAACAACATTTCCAAAAAAAATAAGACACACCACCCAAAACGGTCATCAATACATCAAGTTTTCCTTTAATATAAGTTACTTCATTGAAAATAAACAGGCCAGTGGTTAGGGTACCCACCAATGGTATCCTATGGGCCTCCCACATGCATGTTTTCATTCCACAATTGGCACCCTCCTCATATCCATCCTAGAACTCATCCATTTGTGCCATTAACCATCCATCATCCCATATAACCCCATGCATGTGGTCACTCACATAAATACCAAAGGTTAAAAAAAATTCCTTCCACTTTTCAAAACCAAAACATTCAACCAACACTTCCCTTTTTCTCTAAACTAATAACCACAGAATAAAAACCTAATTTACATCTTATGAAATATTTCAGAAATCCCCAATCATTAAAATAAAAACTCACTTTCAATCCATACATTAATTTCAAAACATTTCAGCCCATTTCAAAACACTCCCTGTTTTATGAAAAAAAATCCCTTTCATCAACACCCATCCATTTAAAAACCCATCTCTTATTATTTAAACAAGATTCTAATGATTCATAAAACTTTTCAAATTCTTACTATTTACCAAATAAAAATTTATCTTAAAACCCCACAAATAAATTCCCAAAACACTTCATTCAACTCAAAAGACTTGTCAATAATTCAGAAAAGTCTATTTGGAATAGATTTTCAAAACCCACTCTAACCTAATTAATACTTTTAAAATAGGTGTAAACACACCATTTACCATTTAAAAATAGTTACAAAAATTCATTTCCAACATTTTAGAAATCAATCCACTTCCACTTTACTGAAAAATCATTTCATAAAAGTTCACATTTCTTAAATCAAGTATTATTTATAATTTTAAAACCATGCTTCCAAGATTCCAAAACAAAATGACACAAGACAATGAAATAGGAAACTAGTTTTGGTGGGTGACTTGGACATGTGGTTGGCGGCCATACCCCAATCAGTTCACCATCACAGAGAGTGTTATAGGAAAATATCGCTGACTCCACATGGCTTTCCAGGCCCTTCAAGCTCACTGAGACCATTGACCCAACTCTCTTTTCATTTCCCCAATCCTTGATGACCCATGAAAACAAAAGGGCTCAGATAAAACCCGACTTCCCCTGGTTACTTGAATCAAATCATAAGGTGTGCAGGCCAAAACCCCTACTCGTAATAGGAATTTCAATCCCTGAAAAACCTAGCTATGGAATATCCCAACTCTTCCCCAAATAACATGACCCAAAGAGTGAACCGAACCCCTTTTATACCATTTTGTCACGAACCAGATATGGTCTCCATCAAAACAGCACCTGACCCAGCCGGTGGCAAGGCCTGAAGGAAATTCTTGATCCCCACAGGCTAGAAAAAGTTCCTGGGTATCATAAAATGAAATTTGTAATTGATTTAACCGAGTTTATAAACATAAAAGAACAAGTGAATCCCATAAAAAAATATAGATTTTTCAAAAGAAAACATATTTTACTAAATTTTAGAATTGAATTACACAATTTAAGACAATGCTTAAAGACTATTACAAAGGAAAAAAACTCAAAGACTATAAAAAAGGAAAAAAGTAAAAAAAAGGACAGCCTAAGAACCTCCTCATGGCAAGGGGAACTGCCCCCAATCCATCTCCATGACACTATGCCAAGAAGAACAGCTAGAAACCCGAACCACTGGCACTAAAAGCTTTACCCAAACCTGGGAAAAAATAACCAAGTATACTTACACCCAATAGTGTAATTAGGGTGTGATAAAAATCCTAGTAGGATTCTACCAAAAAATATTTCATGTGATAATCATTATAAGACAAAAAATTTTCAATTTTTGTAAACAAGAAATGCTAGTTACAATTTATAAAAGATTAAACTTTAAATAAAAAATAGATTTCAAATGGGATAATTTAAAATAAATCAATACTTTTAAATAGAATGAAAAAGACACTAAATTTCTCCATCCAAACATACTATATGATGATGGTAAGTATAAAATATCTATTAAGCACTAGCAATGAGAAACAACCATAGGCACTAGCTCGATGTGGGTTCTAGATACCTTGTACTCGGTGAAAGTAACCATACAAATATCCCTTCTCATGCACACGAGCCACTAGTAGGGATCATAACCATAACCAAGTGGTTCCCCAAAATCACCACCATCATCATAATCATAGCTTAGTTAGTGTTTTCATTGTAAAACTTTTTATGTGAAACAAGGGCCAAACCCCACTGGATCACTAGCATACTAGTACATGTCCACCCACCTAGATACCCTGGTGTTCCCTCTTGTGATAAAAAAAGTTCCCCAAGTCATTAAATTCAATTTTCACATGAAAATACCACTTATAAGTCACACACACCGAACATCCCACACATATGTCACATTATCCCCCTTTTCATTCCAATTCATTTTGGAAATCATACTCACACCAAAACAACCCACAACACGTTTGACCTCTCTTTCAAACTTCAAAAAATCCAGTACTTTTAAAAAAAAACCTTTCCAAGATAATAAAAATCACATAACATCACTTTTACATTAAAATATGACATTTCAAAAATACACTCATACCAAAATAGTTTGGAAACATAGTTTCACCTCTTACATAAATTAAGAAACCATTTAAAACCTTCACAAAAACAATTCCAAGGAGTGTAACCATGTTTTTCACATAAAATACTTATAAAAACCCTATTTGGAGACCAAATGAATACCAATATCACATAAAACTATAATTTTCATCCATAACATCATTTAATAAAACTATTCCATGAATCATAAAGCAACCCCATTAAACACAACATGGAATACATACAAAAAATATTCATTTTTTCACAAAAAAACCACTTAAATACCAACATATTTACAAATGATACCAAATATAATTTTCTCACCAAACTCAATGGAATATAATAATGATAAAAATATAAATCAATTAAAACTAACTCATCCAATAATGCTTACACATGGAATCACCTACCATTTGTGCAAAAAATTCCAAGCCGTTGTGGGAAACATCTATCACACCACCGCCGCACCACAAGGAAATTAAATCGAGCCATAATGCAAAAAATTTCACCAAAATGACAAAAAATAAAACCATAGGTATGAACCCTAGATTCTTGACCTTTTAGAACCTCAAGAAAAGTGGAAGAAACCCTAAGAAAATGGGAAGAACATGAGAGGCAACCCACTTACTTGAGATATTTTGAATAAAACTCCCCAAATACACCAATATATATATTTAAAAATAGAAAAAAATGAAAGTGATGTTTTAATAAGGCTGAAAAGGTCATATAGGAACTATAATGGGGGAAAAAGAGTGAAAAATGAAAGAGTTTTCAAGGAAACAGATTACCTCTTCAAATATGGACGATTTGAGAAAGCGTGAGAAGTTTTGACCTAATACACAATGGAAATGAGCTACAAAGAGGTAGAAACGAATAGGGGTGAGATCCTAGGAATTTTGGATTCTATTGTAAAGTGGAATTACAGAAAAATCGTAAAAAATGAATAAGATATTAAATAAACAATTTTTTAAAAAAACTGAAAATGGGCATACAGGATGACCCAATTCCTTAAATAAAAACCCAAATCCACCATGATTATGGATTCCTAGAGGGTCCAAATTGATAATGTGGTGTTGATAGGATAAGGGAGTCCATGTTGGAAGTGTAATGGGTTCAAAAGTTTGAAAAATAAAGAGTTATAAAAGAAACAAAATTGGTTTTTAAATCTGGAAATAGACTCATAGTTTGGCCCAAATCATGAAAACTCACCCTTTCCTCCAAAAATGAATGGGAAACCCCAAAACAAAGAAATAATAGAAATTAAATGAAAAATACATTTAAAATAAGCATTGTATGTGACATAAGTAAAAAAACAGAACCAACAAGCACTTAAAAAGGTAAACTAAACAATCCAAGCCTAACATGGATCACTCACGAAATCACTCATCCAGTATAATATTATAGCATTGAGATCACAATAAACAAAGGTGCCCCCTACTGACTCTTCCCCATAGATTTTCCACTCTCACACCCCAATTTTGAACATCCTATTATCCTATCCCTTTCATGCATATCACATCACATTACATCACACCACACCACATCACATCACACCTTGCTTAAAGATACTCGGTACATCTATGATGCGGGTTGGGATGCATCTCTACCTACCCCAACCTTGAAAGGTCTAGAATCTAGTGCTAGAATTAGGTACCTTCACATCATGTATCACACACATACACCTAGTAAAATATATCACACCATGACTGAAGACACATGGGACAATACATCATGTCTCATTACAACCACAACATCCACATCTCACCCACAGACACCTAGGCAATCACTGCAAATCTCACCCACAGAAACCTAGGACATCACTTCACATCTCACCAATATAAACCTTGGATATCACTACACTAGGAAGAGTGAGGAAGAGTAGATTACTAACTATACTTATCACCAATAACTTGGATATTGGTAAAAACACCCTGAACCCAGGACCACTAAGAATTGGTAAGGTTATCCAACTTGAGAAGGGCACATATAGAAATAGTGTAACCATACATGATATATTGATATCACACATTACCCAACCTATGGGTTCACAACAAATTAACTAAAACACATAACTTCACCACCACTGTACTACACATCAATTGTCACTACCTCTTCCACAACTATATGTAACACACCACACCACCACGACAAAAATTCACACATACTCCACCTTTCAATTATATTTTCACAACTTTCCAAATATAAAAAACTCCACTATCTTTAATTTACTAACCCACTTCATTCACATTTACATAGCTCATTTATTTATTTAATTACTTTTTCTAATTTACACATAAAAATTCCAACCCATTTATATTAAATTACCACATTATAATTATTTCATGGATAACTGGGAAACTACACAACCATGCCACACAAAAACGACCCCAACACACATATACCATTTAAACAACATATCACATAGACCATCGTCAACCACATCAAACAAGACATATCACCATGAAAACCACACATTGCACATCCAAACCAAATATCACAACACAACTGATTCACACAACTACATATCGCCCCCACCATAGACCATAACCATCATGCACCACAACATCGCATCACAAACACTGCACACCACATCACACAACTACCCATATCTCATCCATGACAACCAACCACCACATCAAATCCCTATAAATCACAAAACCTAGATGATCACCTATATCAACACACAGTATCCTAAACCACTTAAGGAAACATAACAACCATAAACTCACACCACATCAACATATCCCATCTTCCATAATATATTAAAGGGATTTCATCATATTAATTCCTTATTTAGAATGGATATTATCACACAAACTAGTTTTACATGAGAATCCAATTTATTATACATATATACATTGATTATCCTTTTATTTAATGTAAGATCACACAATAACATAGCAAGGGTCTCAAGGAATATCATCTACAGTGCAAACAGGACTTCCAACGATCGTTATTTTCAGTATTGATAATAGGAATGAAAAATATTATCATCGATATATATCAATGTAGTAAAGAATACAATATCTCCACCATACCCATCAATTTCAGTTATTCCAATTAATTATCTTTATTATGAAAACCATTAATATCTACCCAATAGAAATAAAAATCATGTGATCCCTTGAAATAACAATTCAATAGGTGAGAAAAAGGATCCCTTACCTCGAAGAAGATGTCTGTTCTCACTACACACCATATGGTAAAGAAGAAATAGACCAAAACACATAAATGAACTAGGAAACTATGGATCAACCTACACTGCGTCAAGGGTTTTCATAAAATCACCCAAAAAAACCCCCAAATAAAACAACACCATTGTAACATATCCTCAGAAGAAGAATTAAAGAAAAAATAGATATAAAGAG
This sequence comes from Viscum album, assembly GCA_963277665.1. Lineage (NCBI taxonomy): Eukaryota > Viridiplantae > Streptophyta > Magnoliopsida > Santalales > Viscaceae > Viscum > Viscum album. The sequence goes on along the minus strand of OY728136.1, from coordinate 1,316,322,617 downwards.
GAAGGAACTCACCACCAATCACTGAAGAACAACCATAATAACCCAAGGATCAAATATAGGTAATATGAGTTAAAAGGTCTCCCAATATTTCCTATAGTTTTTCCACAATGAGAGAGAGAGAGATGAGTGAAAAAAATGAGGGAATAATCAGCCAAAATGGGTTTATAAACAACCTATAACTTTCCCAATTTACAACATAAATTAAAAGTTTATGCTATAAATTCCATGATCACATATAACTTATGTCATTAAACTACTTTTTAGGCCGCAAACCCCCTTTTCTTAAAAAAATATGTCTCTTCAGGTTAGAATTAACTTACAACTTAATTTCACTTTTTTCAGTATAAACCCATTTTACACTGTGCTCTACCACCACATACAAGTTGTAAGTTGTCAGACACACAATCCATAAAACACTAGTATACACTGTAAAACACAATTTTATGGTGTAAAACGCATGTTGTAATTCTTATACAACTCCAACCTCCATCGAACCTCCTCTATCCTCCTCTAATAACTCTCCAACCACAAAAACATAAAAGTAATATATTGGGATGGAACAAACTATTACATTAGATACCTATCTAATAATTATAACCCTCAAGAATCAAAATCAAACCCAATAAAAAAGAAAGGGGTGAAAAAAACCACCCCTTTAGATTCCTCTTAAGGATCTCATTACATTTCTACACTACCACCAACTAAACTATCCAAACCAAAATGTGCACAATAAATTACACACAACCACATCACCAAGAAACCACATCACAACCTATTAACAAGCACAAAACCACTAATCTGGTTCTAGTCACATGCCACCACTTTTGACACAGTCATCTAAATCAACATATCAACCTCTGTATAGCCCAAACTAACCACTTCCACAACCATCACATATCACTTCCATAATAAAAAAATCATGGAATTACACCTTCCATACCAAGATATTATCTTATTTGGGTGTAAATTTATTTCCCGCATGGTTTTAATAAATTTAGAGTTTAATAATTCTTGATTAGGATTCAGGTATTCCCATTTTCATATGCTAGAATATTTATCACACATCACATAATAAGAAAATTCCACATCACATAAAATTGAAAAATCCAAACATCACATCATCTAGGGAAAACTACAAAAATAAAGGTAAAACTCAAAATATCTCTAGGTATTAGAAACACATATACGTCTCTCAATCCCAAGTGCTTTCCTCCAAGCCACTGTGCCTCCAAAACATATGAAACAAGGGAATGGTTCATCCATGCATCACCTTCTCTCGACGATCCGGGATCTCTACTAGACACTACATGATTGTCGCATTGTACTCAATATCCAAATCCCCCTAGTCATTGATATGGGAGTCATTAAGAATATATGGACAAAACTGAGACAAGTGGAAGACATAATGGATACTCTCCTACCATGGTGGAAATTCCAACTAATACACCACCTCACCAACACCCCCAACACCTCAAAGGGACCAACAAACTGGGGAGAAAGTTTACTCCCCCTTTCATACCTCTACTTCCAACAACTAGGGGAGAATCTCAAGAACACATGGTCTCTAAACTCTAACTCTAGAGGCCTATGACTATGATCAACATAGGCCTTATGATGGTCCTTCACCACCCTCTATTGGTTCCGAGTGTAACAGAAGCATGGAGTGGTGGGTGATATATTAAAATTTATTTTAATAATCATTTACGAAAACCAAGAAAGAGGATATTTCACATAGAATTTATAATTAATTAATTTAATATTTGAAGAAATAAATACCAGGGATTAGGAACTTTATTCATGATGAATGTTAAGCATCATAAAAGAACCTTTTGGATTACCTTCATTGTGCTATGAGGATCCAAGTATATAATCCCTCTATAAGTGCTCTACATGTGCTCCTATGATCTCTAAGCCATACCACTTGATCTTTGGGTTCTAGTGTAGTGAGTTGAATGTATTATGTTGTTCATTATTGAACGCTCATCATTTGGTCTTGAAGACATTTCTATTTCATTTATCATTCGTAAGATGGAGAGAAAAGGAGGAGTTGAGAGAGAACTCGTTGTGTGCAACAATTTTCTATTCTCAATTTTTGGATACTCTATACAATAGACACAACCATCTATTTATAGAGTTTGGATTTATGTTAAAATATTATTTAATTGAATTTCATATATTAAATAAAATTTATTACCTTTAATAAACCCCATACCACATAATAATAATAATAATAATAATAATATTTTATGGTGCGCTACAACTTGGGAAATAATAAATATTATTTAATAGGATTGTTAGTTAATATTTATCACCGAACATGGTCTTGGTGAATTCAAACTCTTATTTCATTTATTAAACATCTAAATAAAAATATTATTCATAAATAAATATTTCATTAACATACTAGAAAATAAACATTTATTAAATATTCAATAAAATAAATAAATAAATATATTTTTCATGTTCCAGTGAATAATTATTTATTTAATTTATATAATCAATAGAAATTGAATAAAATTATTCCTATTAATTGAGAGTAATATTTATTTCATTAATTAAGATTATTAATCGAGATCAATAGAAACACTTATTGTGTAATCCTCTAGAATTATTTCTCATTGGAATTTAATAATCTTTCCTAAAGTTCACGATTTCTATCTATTAATGGGTCAAGGAACTCAAGAGAAAGAAATTAATGTCACAATGTCAAAAACCACATAAGAAATCTCAATACGTAATATAATTATTTTTTCATAATATATCATCATACAGTTTTTATGATGATGTCATAAACCCATTTACTCGATACATATTTCTTTTATTATTTGAAATCAACACATCATTACACCATAGCCAAGGAACTTAATGTGATGGTTCTATTCCAATCAAAGGGCCAAGATATTATCTTCTATAAAGATGGAAGGGACAAATCCTTATTCAAATTATCCATTAATGACATGTCAATCATGACACACCCAATGTACCCTACTTCCCACTAACATATGGCATGATAGTTTTGGTCAGTAAATTTATGTGAATGAGTCATGAAATACATTAATGATAATATCAAAGTATAACGACAATTAAAAATTCTCTTATAAGGAATATCCCATGACAAAAAATCATGAATAATTCCTACTAAAAGGTCTCTTCTCATAATCATCCATCTTGGAGATTACCAAGTGCAATATTCATGAGAAGAAGCCTCATCTACTTATGAGCACTCAAACATGATGGTTTAATTACTATATGTCCCATAATAGTATGTTATCCAATCAAAGAACTATATTTATAATAATTTCATAGCACTTGAAGGTTCTCATCATAGAGGGGAACTGATATGACCTTATCAATGTAATAAATACTCTAGGAAATTATTAAATTAAATCCTTGCAGAAATATTGAACAATATTTAATAATATGTAAAAGTATTATCCAATACATATAATATACATATAATAAAAGTAAAATCCATTGGTCCTAGGACACAAACTCTAATGAATTCCCACTTAGACTAGAGCCAACTTCCTATGACTTTCTGTTTGCTAGACCTCACATGGTAATCACGTTTCTACTAAGGTAAAGATTTATTCAAGGGGTCTTCCACATTGTCTTATGTGGAAATAATACACAATGAAACCTCACCTATATGAGAGAAATCTAAAAATATATAATACTTATGATGTATGTTCTTTTTTCATTGATGAAACCTTAGATCTTTTGTGAGAGCCACCGTTACAGTATTCTCTCAATCGGGTGTAATAAGATCTTTACTACTAGGTACCACATCAAGATCTTGGATGAATTTATGCATCTATACTTATTCCATAGCTACCTCATAAGACACAATATAGTTAGAGTCTATTGTTTAATCTATGACCACAACCTTCTTTGAGATCTTCCTACTCACAATAACTCCATTAAAAGTGAAGATATATCCAATTTGTGACTTCCTGTAATCTTTATTAGTTTGGAAACTAGCATCTGAATATCCTCTGATGACTAGTTCCTCATCTCCTATATATACTAGTAACATATCCTTTGTTCTCATCAGATACTTAAGTATAGTCTTGACTTCCATCCAATAGCAGTTACCTAGATTAGCTTGATATCTACCTACCACACTCAATGAATAGGAAACATCTAACCAAATATATAACAAATCATACATGACTAAACCGCCCACTGATGCATATGGAATCCTTTACATTATGTTTATTTACTCACATGTTTACAAACACATTTTCTTGGAATGATGAATGCAATTCGACATTGGAAACAATTCCATATTGTATTGTTCCATAATGAATCTCATTAGTATCTTATCAATGTATGAACTTTGACTTAGGCCAAATAGTCTCTTGGATATATCAAAATGGATCTTGATACTAAGAATATATGATTATTTCCCCAATTACTTCATGGAGAATCATTTATTAAACCACTTCTTAATATATTGTAAGACTGGTATTTCTTTTTCTATGAGTAATATGTCATCAAAATATACTATTAAAAAAATGACTACACTCCCACTAAACTGTTTATAGAGATAAGGATCACAATCATTATTTATGAAACCAAATTACATTATAGATTCATAAAAAAAAATTTCCATGACATAGATTCTTTCTTTAATCCATAAATGTATTTTTTCAATTTTCATATCTTATTAGTATCCTTTGGAGTCACAAAGACTTCAGGTTTTTTCATATAGACATACCCCTAATGGTTTTCATTAAGGAAGGATGTTTTTAAATCCATTTTCCAAATCTCATAGTCATGGGAACCTGTAATGGAATATAGAATTCTGATTAATTTCATCATTTCAACTAGTAAAAATTTTTCTTCATTTTCAGTGCCTTGATGCTGTTTAAACCCTTTTTCTACCAGTCATGCTTTATAGGTACTGACTTGTACTTCTATGACATGTTTATCTTGAATAACCATTTGAAACTAATAGGATTTACATCTACTAGAGGATCTACTAAAATATATACTTAGTTTTGGTACATAGAATACATTTCATAATTCATGACTTATTTCTACTTCACAACATCTGTTCCAATTACTACTTCCTTGTAGGTTAGAGGTTCATTATTATCAACTAATAATGAGTTACTATCCTTGGTGACTAGAAAACCACAACATTCTGGTTCTATAATCTTTGTTGGACTCTTATATAGTACTTGAGCCTCCAAAATAATTTCATCTTCCATGGGGCTTTGTGGAATCTATTCACGTACCAACTCTTGTGTACCTTGATCCTCAACTTAATCAAATCCTATCTCTCTCCCACTATCTCTTTTAGATATGTCCTACTACTCAAGGAATATGACGTTTCTTTCCACTATAAACATTTTTTCTAAGGGGTTGTATCGGTAATATTCCCTTGTTTTCTTATCCAATAAAGTTACATATTGTGACTTGAGGTTCAATTTTGTTACCTGAAGAGGACTTAACAAATGATTCACTTCACCTCACATGTAAATTCGATAACATGGTTTTTATTCCACTCCAAAATTCATATATAACACTATTTATTGATTTAGTTGGTACCTGGTTTAGTATATGTGTTGTGGTTTGTAACACGAATCCTGAAAAGGATAATGGAGGAATCATATGACTCATCATTGATCTCACCATGTCCAACAAGGTGTAGTTCCTACTTTCACTTAAACTATTCCATTGAGTCATATAAGGAGGGGTGTGTTGGGATAATATCCAAAACTACCATAAGTAATAAATGAATTCTGTATTACTATATTTTCCACCATGGTCTGAGTGGATTTTCTTAATCTTCTTACCAATCTGGTTTTCAACTTCATTATTGTATTTCTTGAATTTATCAAAAGAATTTGAATTATACCTCATCAAGTAGACATATCCATATCTACTGAAATTATTAGTAAAAGTTATTAAGTATGAGTACCCACCCCTTTCTTCAATAGTAAATGGTCTACACACATCGGTATGAACTAATTCAAGAAGCTATTTACCCCTTTCACCTTTCCCACTAAATGGGGATTTTTTCATTTTTTCTTGTAAACATTAATGACATAAACCAAGTTGTTTTAGTTTAAAAGAATCTAAATATCCATCTTGATATAGTTTAGTCAAGCACATTTTGTTCACAAGACATAGATGGCGAGGAAAGAGTTGGGTGTGGTATGAGTCATATGAATTAACTTTTTTATTGATTTACATTACTTGGTTTTTGTAATACAACACATAAAGACCATTATTTAAATGTTCCTTATTATAAAAATGATATCTTTATAAAAGAGGAAACATTTATTTCCAAATCTGAAAACCAATACATCTGTATCAAGTTTTGATATAGATAGAACGTTTTTGGTAATATATGGAACATAATAACAACCTTTAAAAATAAAGAACATCTTAGTCGACAATGTGAAGTGGTAGTCCCTGATAGCTACAACAGTGAGTTTATCTCCATTGGATGCTTGTAGATCTACCACACCTCAATCAATCTTTTTGAATCTACTTGATTCTTGTATATGAGTTCATATGTGAGAACCACAAGCTCTATATAATAACTAATTTATAGAAACAGATAAATTGCACTTGATTACAAATGAAACTGAAGCTTCCCCTTGCTTCTTTGGATGGGTTTAGATTTTCTTCCAGTGGGCCATCTTGCAATATGTAAAACAGAATACATCCCATTACCTTTCATTCCACTTGATCTTCCTCTTCTTGGAATGGCGTGAAGAATATTTGGGCTTAAAGATATTTTATTTCCCTTTATGTTTGTTATTTATAAGGACAGAAGGGTTTTCATGCTTCATATCCTTATATGCTTGGTGAAAAATATCAAGAGGATCTGACATAGAATAATCAATATTTTTATATTAAAATTCACACAAAAGATGGAGAATCTATGAGGTATTGATGCCAGAATGAGATTGGTGCCTAGTTCTTTGGAGAGTTTAAACCATAGAACTTATAGGTACTCAATGTATCCAATGAGTTTGACTACATGAGGCCCAGCTGGGGCACCGTCTCTAAGATTACTTAGAAATATATCCTTGTAAATATCAAACCATTTCTATCTATCCCCCTCCTAATAATGACCACAAAGGTTCTCAATCATTCTATATGCATCCATGTATTTGTGAGATTTCATGAGTTCGATAGAAATTGAGGAAAGAATCAAACAATTAACATCAATAGCATCACTCAAATGTTTTTCATAAAAAGGTAACTCTTCACCACTCTACTTATTTTTAGGAGAACTAGGAATTGAGGATTCTAGCACATAATGTTTACATTCATAGAATAGAAGAACTGAAAGGTGTCTTGACTATTCCTGGAAGTTACTTCCAATTAGGAGGTTTTATTTATCCAATATTGGTTATAGGGATAATGTGGATTGAAAAATTTAAATTTATTCTACAATTAAAAATACTATATCATTAGTAATTTTTTTGATTACAAATTATGTGAGAAATAATAAATTAATTGATTTTATTAAATTTCCCACTACTTTATCAATTCACAATAACCCTCAAAATTGGACCTAGAATTTCTAGTTTCTTCAACATTCTAGTGGAAATGATCTATATTCCCCTTCACATAACCCTAACAAGGTTTGGTCAAGCTAATTGAAGGTTTTTAGGTATGCAAGTATTTTCCAGCTTCGAGCTTGTAGCTCCTTGATCTATTGAGTGTACTCCCCAATCCTGAAATCCTGAATTGGATTTTCTCAACACTTTCCTCCAAATTACAACATGTTTATAAAGGGATACACATATTCATGTAAAATGGTTAAGTCAACCCAAAAACTTCATAATAACTCCACTTATAAAAGTATGTGTCCCAATAAGGGTTGGTCAAACAATTAGTTTTATTGAGTTTTGTTCCTAATCAAGTAATAGAAGGATCAATCTAAATTAACATTAGGTTAAGGAATTTTAATTAATTAGGCATAAATATTATATTGTTTGATCCTTTACATGTGTTGTTAATATTATGTGGATGTTACATAATTAATTAACCATGTTGGATAAAATATTTATTCATAATTCATTTATTTAATTTATTATGAATACATTTTATCTTGTTTTATCCTTTACATGTCATGTTAATATTAATTAGATGTTACTTAATTAATTAAATTTGTCAGATAAAACATTTATACCAAATACATTTATTAAAATTTCATCTTTTCATATTAATTCATTTATTTATATAACCATGACCTTGCATCCATAAAATAAATAAGTGCATATACAAAAATAAATAAATAATTAAATACCCCATTCATGAGCTTTATCTAGAAGTTTATTTAATGAGCGGACATAAAATAAACCCATAAACTAGTGTTAATAATTTTATTTGATGGTCTTGGAATGAGTTACATTATTCCACCTTTACACCTATATATCACCCGAGTTGGCATCATTATAGTGCCATCTTGAACAACCTCCATGCACCTTGGGATACTCCATTAATTACATGTATTTATGACTCACATGCAGGTGAGGGGAACCAAAGGATCGACTAAAATGGTATGTCATAAATATCGTTGGACACACTGGTCCTACATAATAATTGAGGGAGGGATGACTCATAGGTCATAATATTTAATTTAATTATAAATAATTGAATACCCATGAAATATTTAAATTAAAACATCCAATGCATACACAAGTATTGGTTAATATCATGAATGACCATACATAAAAAATATATGAAAAAGTAATGAGCTAGCATTAATTTCTTTATTTGATCATTATTATTTATGATGAATGTTCTTGAATTAATTAATTAATTAATTAATTAATTCCCTTTCATATTTATGATCATACAAACTTAATTGAAGATACCCATCATTTATTTTATTTATGGAAAACAAACTGCAGAACCAATAATGACATATCAATTATAATAAATTAATTGATCATTTAATATTATTTAAAACCATTATTATATTATCAAATACAAATTAGTGTAGAAATCAATAAAATAAGGTTTTAATGTTGAAATTTTATATTTAATGTAATTTTTAATTATTTTATTTAATGGGAGACTACATGGTGTGCACAGTCCAACTAAATTCCATGTACCTAAGTTGTCGTGTATCCGATTCACTTTCCTAGGGATTCAGTGTGTTAACTCGGTCAGACTACATGACATGTATAGGCTAGGTACATTCCATGTATTCACTTACTATGAGCCAGGTTGGCCCAGTCAATACATGAAATGTAATAAATGAAAAGCGTATAATTAACTGATCAATATATCCCGGTACAATGCACAAGGGTACACAATGTGTGCTCCAGGAACACACCATGCAACCCAGTTTTACTGACCAAAGATTTGTAATTTCCCAATGGAATCTTCGGTTCTTCGTCATCTATTCTTAATACTTTAAGAAAATGAAACAATGAAAAAACATGATTAATATGTTGATAACATGTTAATTCAAATCAGATTAATGAATGAATTACACAAAATGAAAATATAACCACAATTAAATATAGATAAACAATAAAATAAATAATTATAAATTTAAACATGACATCTTTAATACCACTTGTTAGTTCTAGGTGAAATGGAAGCATGTGGTGGTGGACGATATATTAAAATTTATTTTAAAAATCATTTCCTGAAACCAATAGTGAGGATATTTCATATAAAATTATAATTAATTTATTTAATATTTTAATAAATAAATACCTGGGTGTAATGACCAAAACTTTTTGAATGATATTTGTTTCCTGAAAATGTGTATTATATTATTTTATACACAAAAAAACTATATATCATTAATAATGAAGTAGGGTCAATTTGAAATGTGAGAATTGGGTTTTTACCATTATATAACCATTCATCAATTATAACCCTTGGTTAATATTACCATTTAAAACTATAATCTTGACAAAAATTTTAACATTATAATTTATATATAGAAATGAAAATTACAATTTATACAGAAAACTTAAACGATTCACTCAAATAGTAGATTCATGTCATATAAAGCCCATTTATTTGAACTTAGGAGGGAGTTAGAGTCATTGGACTTTTCTCTTGACCAATCCCAAGCTGAGGTTCAATAAGTCAGGCTTGAACAAAATCACCTATGGGAGAAGTTCAAGTTAGTAGAAATTACCACTCACACGATGTTATCCAAGCCACCCCATGAATCTACAACCATCACTCACCTTATCCATAGGGTGTATGTGGGTTTTATAAGGGATTATGTTCCCTATCCCTATTTACTTAAAAGTTTAATTACATTGTATAACTAAAATTGTTTATCCATTAATTCTGTTTGAAGAACAGTTTTTCTTAATAAAGTTTAATGAAATTTGATAAATTGATTTTTTCAAACAGAGATTGTACTTTCCAGAAAAGATATAAATATTTATAATAAACTAATACATTAATAATAATAATTATTTTACTGAAATATTATGATTAAAAAAATCTTATTTAATTATAAATGATAAAATAATTTTATTTTTTCAAGCATCAAAAAATTTCACTATGCATTTTCAATTTGCTATTATTTTTAATAAATAAGGATTTTTATATTTATAATTTAAAATTATCATAATTAGATAATTATTATGATAAAAAACATCATATTTTAAATCATCACATTTAATTTAGGTTATGGTGAATTTATGAGAATTTTCTAAAATACTTTATTTTTTCTTGAATAGTAAAAATATAGTTTGGGTTTTTTGGTAAGTTTAATAACTTTATAATTTTTTAATAGTGATGTAATTAATATTTAATCAAAATATATGACTAAAAATATGTTATTTTATTAATATAAAGTATTTTAATATATTTTAATCAATTTTAAAATATATAATTTACTTCCCAAATTCTAAAATAGAAACCTTAAATTTAAAAATGTTATTTTATGAAAAAAAATAAATTTACTTTCCAAAATAAGTAATATAAAATTATGGTTGACTCTTTTTGATTAAAATAAAATAATAGGGGTCCCATTTGTCCAATACTATGTGAAAATATCATGTTCATTCCCATGGTTTTTCATTTACCACTAACTAGGTGTTCGAGCCCGTTATTTAGAAATTAATAAACAAATACCCATCCTTTTCAAAAAATACCCTCTAATTTATCCATTTACATTCACTAATATTTCATCCTCCATGAATATATGATAGGTTTACCTCCCAATGAGTCCTCTAAAGGTCCCAATTTTTGAGTTTTATGGTTTAGTCTTCAAGGTAAGGGAAATATCAGCTTCTCTTTTCCATTCGAGTTTCCACATTGTGTATATGTCTTTAAAATTTCCAAACTAATTTATTCTATCCAAATTATTTTTTCCCTTTACTATATTAATATTATTTTATTAATTAGATACCCTTTTACCCTCTCTTTTTACGCTTTTCTAAAACCATTTTTTAAACACTTAATGTTGTCTATTTTAGTTCTCAAAACTTCTCTCTTCTCTTCAAGAAACTCTATTTTATTTTCTTTATATGAATACCCAAAACACTTTATTTCCAAGGGGTATTAACTAATATGTAAAAATTATTTATTTTATTCTATAATTGAAATACATAAAACCCTCATTCCCTTTCCTTGGGTTATAAATGACATAAATATATTGTCTTTAAGCACTTTTCAAAACACCATGATTTAGATATAAAACCCATTTCTTCTATTATCCATGGGTTATTTATGAAATGTTTTATTATAATATATGTGTATATAATTAATTAATATATATTAAGGGTTCTCTCTGATAAGGATCTAATGCACTGGTAAAATAATTTAATCTCTATAGATGACATTTTTTACGATACCTTAGTGAATAATGTTTGTAATTTTTATCACACCTTGGTGGAAAACCTTGATGATATGCTTATGAATGTATCATTTTAATGTTATATCCACATTTAAATGTTATTATTCATGTTATTTTTACTATGATATTCAACTTTTCTTTTTCTCATGCCTTTATGATATTCCTCATGTTCTTATTGATTTTTCCTCAAGATCACATGTAAACTATTTCTCTTGATTTCCCTTATTGAGAATTATGCTCTCCCTTTCCTTTTATGTATGTACCCATATTATGATATGCAGAAAAAGTACTTATAATGAACCAATTAATAAGACTTTTACAATGTTTAGAATAATGTTTAAATTTTTTATGTAATATATAACTTGTTTTCAATAATCTAAACTTTAAAATATCCTATGTTTTGTACAATGTAATGAAAAGGTTATGTATTAAAAAGGTGAGATTACATAATTGGCATCAAATGATAGTTTAGTTATTTATGGAAATTGGGATTTAAAAAGTTTAGGAATAACCTTATAGAAAAGTTAAAATATAGGAAAACATCATAGTATTTTGGTAAAGTATTAATTAAGTGGTTTATAAGAAAAGAAATCAATATCTGGATATGAATAAGTGATTTTGGTTTTGAAACAGATGTAACTAGGGGTAAAAAAACTAACAAGGTGCATCGGGCATGACTCGGCATAACCTGGTACCCGAAAATGGGTCTTACTGCACACCTGGTTCGATACTCTCGGGGGATATGTTTGGTTAATCATAAGATTTTTATGAACCATTATGAAGGATTTATAGAAAATGAAACTGTTTTTAATGAATAAAATATTTAAGCATGATGTTTTAAGACATAAAATTACTTTATATTTATAATATTATTAAAATAAACACATTTATCACTAAGGTTTTCTTCTTTTATAAAATGGTGGGAAATAGGAGGAACTATGTAAATTGTGAGCACAATGGACCATGAACTAACAACCCTTTGTTGGAAACAAGAATAGAAAAATTCATGATAATGGTGAATCAAATTACTTGAGTTGTGACCAATAACGTAAACCAAGATGAGAGGCTAGATTCACCTTGAAGGAAAAAACTTTCAGTTGAGTCCATTATGCATCAGCGACCACCTTCTTTCAGTTGATCTACTGGCCCATTAATTACTAAAAAATGTATAAGCTCTATAAAAAAGATCTTTTATGTAATATATTGTTTGGAACAGGAGAAAGTCACCTTGGCTTTGTACTACTTAGGGTAAGAAGCTGATCAGTGGTGGACACTGGTTAAAAACATGATGCCAATAAGGGAAATTAAAGCTATGGAGTGGGAAGAGTTTATGGGAACATTTTTCAAAATATTTTCCCCCATATGATGAAAACAAAAATGAATAAGGAATTACTAAAACTAAAACAAAAGGAGAATGAATATGTGTTAAGATATGATATGAAATTTACAAGGATTTCTAGTTACACATCTATTTTTTTCATGGAACCTAATGGAAAGGTTGGCAAATTGTTCGATGGACTAAGGCCGCATTTACAAAAGAATCTAGCCAATCGAGACTATAATAGTTTTTAGGAGATTGTATGGAGATCTATGAAGGTTGAAGTAGAGTTAAGAGAGATGAAGTGTTACCATAGATCAAATGAAAAGAAGAGATATTTAGAGCCAAACATGGTGATAAAATTTGATCATGGAATTGGAGGAAAAGAAATGAAACTTCCCACATGCAATAAATGTGGAAAAAAGTATTCAAGGAACTTATTGATCGGGAGTGGGAAATATTATAAGTGTGGAAAGGATGTCCATATTTATTAGAACTGTTGGAGTGAGGTGAAGCCTCAACTTCTCAAAACTAACAATAAAGGTAAGATGGTTTAGGCCCCACCTGATGTCCAATTATTCAAGTGTGGACAACTTGGGAACTTTTCCAATCACTACCAAAATCCAAAGATAGTGGAAGGGAATCACCATCAACCTTAATATATTACAAGAGAGAAAGGTCATTATTTTTTTATCATGATAACTAAAGTTGAACCTACAAATGATGTGGTGTTAGGTAATCTTATTATTCTCTCAAATCTATAAAGTACATTTTTTGATTATAGTTCGCTGCATTCCTTTATTCCTTTAAGTTTTCAAAGAATATAGAATCAATCCCTAAACTACTATAAGTAGAGTTATCAGTCAATACTCCTGGTAGGATTATCCAAGCATCAATAGTGTATAGAAACTCTAGTATTTAATTTTGAGAGAATAATCTCATCATAAATTTAGTAGTCATTCCCATGATGGAATTAGACACTTTACTAGGGATGAACTGGCTCTCAAAGTATAATAAAGAGATCAACTGAAGAAGAAAGGTAATCTCAATAGCTTTTGGAAAAAAATCCTACAAGGCGTACTCTCAGTGTTTTTTGGGTGTGATTGTGTTTTTTTGAAAAATACAGATGACTATGAATGATTTTGGTTGAATTTTGCAAATTAGGTTTTTAAGGTGGCACAATTTTCCAGTGTTTGCCAAATTTTTGGGCCTCAAAATTAGGATTTTTTTTGGAAACAGAAGATTTTCACATAGGAGTACACAATATGTAGACCGCAAAACATATTTCATGGAACACAAAAGGTGGTACATGGAATGATGAAGGAATTTTAGAAAAGGATGTATTTCACATAGCAGTGCTATGCTGACCACGAAGCGTGTTATGCATAACAAAAAAATAAATGGTTCATGGGAAGAAATGTGGTTTGTGGGAGGTATATGGTTTGTGGAAGGCTTGTGGTATGTGGGGTGGCTTGTCATTGGTAGAAATGAGGCAATGATTTTAGGATCTGTGAAGGACTTCATTCTTGGAAGAGATTGGCCACCATAGAGGAAGAATGGAAGTACACGAACCATGTATGAGAAAATGGTTTGTGGGAGAAGAGGTACATGGTGAAGGCTATACCACATTTAAGATTTGGTAAATCTAGGATTAATTGATTTTTCAAATCCAGTTGGACATATAAAGGACTTCTAATACTGGTATTAAATAGAGTGATTTTAATAAGAAAAAATATTTGCTCTAAGAATTCGGTGAAGTCTGAAAGTGGTTTGTGAGGGAGAATTCTGTGAAGGGTGAAGTAGTTCACAAGGAGGATTCCAAGAAAGGAGAATAAATATTCCATGGAAGGTGAAATCCATTAAAGAAAAAATTTTGCAAAATCCTAGGTGGTACGTAGAGGCAGTTCCAAAAAGTATTATATAAAAGAAATACACAGAAGTGGTGTCTGGAAGCGGTATGCAGAATCAGTTCACAGAGGTGGTATGTGAAGGCGATATATGAAGGTGGAAACAGAGACTATCTATGGACCAGGGGTGGTTTTTGGAAGAGGTGGTATGAGAATCTTACTCACTATGTGGTGTAGTGCAGTTCACAGAGGAAGTAGGTTGTTAACGAAGGGACTTAAATAATTCGCGAGAGAAATTTTTTCTAACTAAAAGTACATGGAAAAGTGGATTTAATCTACAGTTGAAAAAGGAACTTCAACAGAGCATATACCTATAGTTTAAGATGTGTGTGTGTTCATGAAAATGAAGGGACCAACAAGTCTATAAACTGTGATTGGATCTCTTCCTAGAGTAGTGAGAAAAGGATGCTAAAGACAGTGATCCTTTCCACCGACAGTGAGCCAGAGGAAGAGACATAGTGAGTGACCCTTGAGAATGCGGTGAGAAGACCCTAAATCTTGTAAAGGAAGTGAGCCTAGTCATAGAAGTGATCTAACCCAAACCTTGTAATTGGAAGTGAGATTTAGTGGATTTGGTATATCGTCACATCACCGCTGTATTCTACTTGGACGTAGCCTAGTGAGGGTGAACCAATTAAAATCGATGTGTCATGTGCATGATTTCATTTCTATTCATATATTGATATTAGAGAAAGAGAGAAGTTTGTTTTGTTCAATGAAGAAACAAGCTCCTAAGTGGTAGTAGTTTTAATCTATCATACCCTGATTCACCCCTCTATCAGGGTATTTGACCTAGTAGAACTAACAATTGGTATCAGAGAGAAAGGTTGAAAGTTAGTGGTTCTCTCTCAATAGAAGAAATAGAGGTTTTTAATAAAACAGGTATTATGATCTTTTATGGAAACAATATTTAGATATGGAATAATCGGATGCAGTACTACTTCCGATCATTAGGAATGGATGTATTTACATTAACTATGCATGGAATATCATCCAATATCGATATTGGTGCTTTATCAGAAGATGACCAATGGGAATTGGATGATGATTATCAAGGGATCAATGCTTTAGGGTGATCCCTATCAAATTAAATTTATATGGAGGTGATGTTGTGTATGTCATCACATGGTATGTGGAAAATGTTGCTAAATATTTATGAGGGAGACTCAAAAGTTAGAGAAGAAAACCTACAGGTTCTGTGGAACAAATATGAGGATCTTATAATGCACTCTAATGCGTATTTTGATACATTCTTTGATTGGGTGAATGTTGTTGTGGAATACATGTGTTCTCTTGGAGAAATAATTGAATATATAAATATTTTTATGTGAATTTTGAGAAAAATTTGACCTCGATTTAATTCGAAGGTTTATGTATTGGAAGATAAGGATCCAAAGGAGCTGACATTGGATAAATTGAACAATACTATTGTTGCATATGAAATTAAAAATGATGATAACGATGATCTGGACATGGGGAAGTCCAAATAAGTGGTATTCAAGGCCATGAAGAAGATATCTATTTAAGATAGTTAGGAGGAATACAATTTGGATGATGTCATGTAATTTATCTCCTCAAATATATAAAGAGGAAGAGGAAAGTTCAATGGTAAAATTATAATTTCATGATTTCTATGTGGAATGATTGGACATTTTGCAGCAAAGTATCCCAATAAGATTGAATATGAAAACAAAGAAAGTGATGAAATTCCATAAAATAAGTATTATACCAATGTGAAATGTAGTAGAAGTTCTAAGAGAAAGTTATTCAAAAAGAAGAATCTGACTTCAAAAAAAGATGAAAGTTAAGAAGAATATGAGGTAGAAGAGTTGGAGGACTGCAAGGATCATGAAGTGGATGCTTTGTTGGCAGTTTTTAGGAATTCCGTAATAAAATAAGAAAGTGATAATGAATAAGGAGAAGTTAAAGAAAGATTTGACCTTTAGGTTTAATTAGAAGCTACCCTTGATGAAATAGATGTTTAGAGAGCTAAAATGAAGAAATCCAACAAATTGGTTCCAAATTCCAAACTTTATATACAAAATAAAGAAGAAAATAAATATAAGGTAAATAAAGAAATTGAAAAACTAAAGTCCACAATGATAGAGAGTTTAGTCGATATTTTTTATTACAAACTTAAAATTAAATAATAGAAAAGTAAAATCAATAGTTTGAAAAAAATAGAAAAAATCAAATCAAACATATTAAAGAACTTGAAGATGAAGTCGTCAGTCTCCGATTAAGTGTTATGGATCAAGTAAAACTATTGAATTTGAAAACAAAAATGGGAAAATAGATAACACAGACCACAAAAAAGATGAAAGTGGAGCATAGTTGTCTAGAAGAACAGAAGCAACATTCAAATCCAAATAAGTATCGTATAGGGATTGATCGTAAATAGAAAGTAGTAATGATTAAAGTTAGACCACAATCACCCAATTCTAGATTGAAGATTGATTTGGGTATGAAGCAGAATCAGAATATCTAAATAACCCAAGAGACAACCAGCGGTGTAGTATTTCCACACATGAATTTACCCTACATAATATGATATTGTTGTGGAAAGATGTGACACTCAAAAAATGTTTTTTTCTATAGAAAAAAGGTACCAAAGGAAACATGACCAACAAAGGTAGTCAGACGAAGCTTAATTTTCTAAGTCATTATTTGATGGTCATTGTTTTAGTTGTGGATGATTCTGACACATGGAAAGATATTTCTCATCATCAATAAAGAGGAATGTTCCAAAGCAGGCTGAGGTTAGTTGTAAGTAGCTGAAAAATGTATCATCAAATGATCTATAAATGAAAAATTGATTTTTAGCTCTACAAGATGAATCTAGTCCATAAAATTCTGATGAATGTTAAGAGTATCAATCCATACCAATTATGAAGTTAGAAACATGGATCAAAATGAAAATATCTGATTAGGTAGTGGTTTTAGAAATTGTGTTCAAGGAATTAGATCACATCGGGATATGGATCATTGATAGTGGATTCACCTACCATATGATATGAAATAATGATCTTGTGATGGGAATTAGGTATGATAAAGAAGGTATCTTAAGATTCGGAAATTATGAAGGGTTGAAAATTTTTAGATCTAGGGAAAAAACTTTTGGGGGAAAAGACATGAGACATGCAGATGTCTTGGTCACAACATATTAAGCGTAAGTAAATTGTGTGACTTAAGACATTCCATAAGTTTTTCCAAAAAAATTTGTGACATCAAGTAAAAATTTGGAGTTGTTGTATTTCACGGAAAGCGTACAAAAAAGAATCTATAACTCGTGAGTAGAGAAGAAGATATATGCTTTTTGTTCATGTAAGAAGAAAATAAGTTGTGGCATAAAGGTCTTGGCCATGTGATCCAAACGTCCTTTGAAGATCTAGTGAAATATGATGCTGCTTGAGATATCCCTGGATTATCACATGATCATTCAGCCCTTCTCTTCTATATTTTTATAGATACTGAATTATTCTTGTCTGCACTGGTGCTATGTGATCACTAATTAATGAGAATAATTTATTATCTATAAAAAGATATAAGAGAAGAGATGGAATTGATAGACATAATATAATTAGTGATTAGACAGCACCAGTACAGACAAGGAGAAAGAAGACTCTACAACAAGCATTGTACTTATCACAGGTAGAGCCTAATTGTTTTGATGAAGTAGTTAGTGATGATAATTGTGTTCAAGATATAAATTAAGAGCTTGAACAAATTTAGAAAAACTATACATGGGAGATTGTTTTGAGACGAATAGAAAATAATTTCATCAGGGAAAAATGGGTCTTTCATAACAAGTTTAATGAAGATGGTGTTATGATTTGAAACATATCAAAAATAGTGTTCAAAGGGTACTCCCAGATAGGGGGTATCAATGCTGATAAAACATTTACACTTGATTTAAGGATGGATACAATTATACTATTATTGGCCTTAATAGTGTAAATAAAGTTCAAAGTTTTCTAGATGGATGTCAAGTTAGCATTTCTGAATGGGGTTTTGGAAAAAGAAGTTTATATTGAGAATCCATATGGTTTTCTCATTCATGAATATGAGAACAAAGTTTTTCAGCTGAAGAAGGATTTATATGGTTTGAAGCAAGTACCAAGAGCATGGTATTCAAGGATAGATTAGTTTTTGAAGAGGATCAGATTTTGGTGTGGTAGATTTGATTACAATTTGTATGTCAAAAATGACAATAATCAAAGTATTATGGTGTTGGTGTTAGTTAATGACATAATCTTCGATGGATCATATGAAGTGTAGTGTAAATGGTTTTATGAATTCATGAAAAGTGAGTTTGAAATGACAATGATTTGTGAACTGACATTTTTTCATGGTTTACAAGTGACACAAGGAAATAATGACACATTCATTTCTCAATAAAAATATTCCAAGGATGTTTTGAAAATATTTGGAATGAAAAATTCCTAGGAGATGATTACTTCAGTAGCTACCCATATAAAAATGTCTCAGGATGATGAAGGAAAATAGATTAATGTCATAGAATATAGGAATATCATTGGAATCCTATTGTAATTAATAGTGACACAACTATATATTGTTTTTTTCATGTTTCAAGTATCATAGTATTAAAGAAATCCCAAATAAATCCACTTTATTTTAGAAAAAAGAATAATTTGGTATATCAAGGGCATAATGGATTTTGGTTTGATGTACAATGGAAAATCATTATAGGAGTTATTGGGACATACAGATGAAGATTGGGATGGATCAACGGATGATAGAAAGTCAACATCGAGTGGTTCTTTCTATCTTAGTGGATTTTTTATTTATTAGGTAACAAAGAAACTCAATTTCATTTCATTAGGAACCATATTAGTTGAGTATATTGTGGAAACTCAAGTGTGAATGAAAATATTATGGATAAAGAAATGACTTGATGATATTGGAGTTGAAGTCAAGTCTTCGATTGGAATCCATTGTGATACCTCAAGTGATATAAATAAAATAAAAAGTCTAGTACATCACTCAAGGACATATCATTTTAAAATAAAGTATCATTTCATTAAGGAGAAGGAAGATAAAGGGACTGCGAATTTGTATTATGAGCCTATAGAACAATAAGTTGTGGAAATTATGACAAAGGCCTTACCCGAAGAAGAATTTAAAAGGCATTGACTGGATCTAAAAGTTCAGTCGACTCCCCCCACTTGAAAAAGTGTGGATTTGGGACCCCCTCTCCCTGAGTTATGTTTTGTTTTTCCCCAATGTGATAATTTTTGCTCTTTACCCTATTGTAGACCTAAAAGGAATGGCCTTCAGGTTTCTTGAAAAAGGGGGAGAAATTGTGGATTTTAAAATGGATAAAATGTCTTAATCAAGATTTGGGGAGAATCTTATTGGAGGAGCAGTGAGATAGGGGGAGTCGAAGATGTTAGCAGGAGTAGTGATATAGGGGGAGTATTAAATCCGATAATGCTAGATGTGATCGATAAAAGGATATATATCATGACAGCCAAGGATCGTGATGAAAGTAGAATAATGGTTTAGGAATTGAATGAAGTTATTCATTGATGAAATCTAAAATTATACTCTTTTTTCTCACACAGATCATTGTTCATGTGGGATTAGATTGTGTATTGAGTAAATTTTTGATTACTATATTAATCACAAGAAGAAAATAACAGAATACGAAGGAAGGAGATTTAATGAGGTATCAAAATTTTAAGGGTTTTTAACAAACCCAAAGGGGGAGATTGTTGGGAAAAATATCTCAAGATGTATTATCAATGTTTTCTGGGTGATTATGTTTCCGAAAAATATAGATGACTGTTAATTAGTTTGGTTGATATTTCAAAAGCATATTTTTATGGTGGTGTAGTTTCCCAGTGTGCCAAATTTTTGGGCCTCAAAATCCGGAGTTTGTTTTTGGAAAAGGATTATTTTCTTATAGGAGTACATAGTATGCATAACGAAAAACATATTTCACGGAGCACAAAAGGTGGTGCATTGAATAGTGAAGAAATTTTGGAAAAGGAATCATTTTGTATAGAATTTCTATGTGGACAATGAAGCATGGTAGACAAACTGTGTACGGAAATGATTCGCAAGGAAAACATGAAGTTCGTGGGAGGTAGATGGTCCATGGGAGTATTACAGTATGTGGGGTGTCTTTTAATTGGCAGAAATGAGGTGGTGATTTTAGGATCCATGAAGGAATTCTTTCATGGAAGAGATCGGCCACCGTAGAGGAGGAATGGTGGTACACAGACCGTGTAGGAGAAAACAGCTTGCAAAATAAGTTGTATATGGTGAAGGATAGACTACATCAAAGATTTGGTAAATATTGGATTAGAAGATTTTGGAGATCTATTTTCCTATAAAATAACTACTAATCCCATTATTAAATATAGTTACTTTCATAGGAAAACATATTTTCTTCAGGAATTCGGTGAAGTATAAAAGTGGTTCGTGAGGGATAATTACATGACAGGTGAAGTAGTTCACAAGGAGGATTCCGTGAAAGTGAAAGAAGTAGTCCATGGAAGGATTATTCCACAGAAGAAGTAATTATGAAAATGTAGAGGTGGTATGTAGAGATGGTTCATAGAATTAGTACACAGTGGTAGTAATTAGAGGTAGTATGCAGAGGCGATACACATAGGCAGCATGCAGAGGCAGTATACAGAGGCCGTACGTGGAGGCGGTATGCGGAGATAGTCCATGGAGCAGGGGTGGTTCATAGAAGAGGTGGTCTATGAAGATTATGTTCTATGTGGTGAAGTGTAGTTTATAGAGGAATAAGGTTGTTTTCAAAGGGACTTAAATAGTTTGTGAGATCAATTTATGATAACTAATAGTACAAAAAAAAGTAGATTTTATCTACGGGTGAAAAAGGAACTTCAATTGAGCATCTACCTGTAGTTGAGTATCCGCGATTTCATGAAAATGAAGGGACATGCAAGTATATAAACTATGAGTAGATCCCTTCCAAGATTAGTGAGAAAAGGAAGAGTAAGACAATGATCTTTTCCACTAACAGTGAGCTAGAGAAAGAGACATAGGATGTGACCCTTGGTAATGCAGTTAGCAGACCCTAAATCTTGTAAAGTCAGTGAGCCTGGAAATAGAAGTGATATGGCCCTAACCTTGAAATTGGAAGTGAGATTTAGTGTAATTGTTACATCGGAACATCACTGTTATATGCTCCTTGGATGTAGCCCAGTGAGGGTTAACTAAGTAAAATCGCTGTGTCATGTGCATAATTTCATTTCTGTTCATATATTTCTATAGGTGAAAGAGAGAAGTGTGTTTTGTTCCATGATGAAACAAGATCCGAAGGGGAATTAGTTTTAATATTTCATACCCTAATTCAACCCTCTCAGGCTATTTTACCTATTGGACCTATCAATAGTCTTAAATGGAAAACCTACAATTATTTTAAAAGTAGAGATATCTCAACCTGGGATTTTTCTAGAATCACCTCTTATAGACTTGTTTATGGAAATGACAGGTGAATCTTAAAAAGGAAATGAAATTACATGAATAGACAATTTAACTATCATTTAGTAATACATTTATGTATTTCTTGAGGATTTACCTAGACATATCCCAAAAAGAGAGGTAGATTTATCCATTGAACTCATGCCTAGAACCAATACTTTATCAAAGATCCTGTATGAAATGGAAAATGTGGAGATAGAGGAATTAAAGAAATGGCTTCAAGATCTTTTGGAGAAGGGTTTTATTTGACCAATTATATATCCTTGGGAATAACCTATTCTCTTTTTGAAGAATAATTATTGATCAATGCAGATATGCATTGATTACAGAGAACTTAATGAGATTAAAGTGAATAACAAGTACCCTCTTACAAGGATTGATGATTTATTTGACCAGCTTCGTGGGGATAAATTCTTCTCCAAGATTTATCTTTGATTTGGTTATCATCAATTTAGGGTAAAGAAAGAAAATAGTCCAAATACTACCTTCTGATCAAGTATGGGAATTATGAGTTTTTTATGCCCATCGGTTTGACTAATGCTCCTTCTATATTTATGGATTTGATGAATAGATTATTTAAGGACTACCTAGATAACTTTTTGGTAGTTTTTACTGATGATATTATGATATATTCTAAAAGTAACAAGGGTCATGAGGATCATCTAAGTGTTATATTGAAAATTATGAGGAAGGAGAGGTTATTTGGAAAGTTCATAAAATGATAATTTTAGTTACAAAAAGTTGCTTTATTGGGGAACATTATAACCAATACAGGAATCTCAGTTGAACCTAGGAAGAAAAAGGTTGTGGAGGAGTAGCCTCATCCTATAATAGTAATTGATATTTGTAGTTTCCTTGTTTTACTAAGATATTATAGGATGGTTTTGAAAAAAATTTCATAACTTTCTAATCCTCTAATCGAGTTAACTTGAAAAGGGGATAAGTTTATATGGACAAAGGAGTGTGAAGAATGTTTCCAAGAGATAAAGAAGAGATTGGTTATCACACCTCTATTAACTATACCCTATATCAGAGAAAGATTCATTATTTTCAGTGATGCATATCTGAAAGGGATTGGGTGATTCCTCATGAAAAATGGAAAAGGTGATTTCTTATGCATCTTGATAGTTTAAGTCTCATGAGAAGAATTATTCTATGCATGACCTAGAGCTTGCTTTAGTTTTTTTCTATGAAGATATAGAGGTACTATATTTATGGGGAGAAATGTGATATATATATAGACCACCAAAGTTTGAAGTATATTTTCATAAAAAAGGAATAGAAAATGATAGAGAGGAGATAATTGTAACTTCTTAAAGACTATGGTTATTCAATTCCTTATCATCCCAAAAGAGAAAACAAATTCGTTGATGCATTAAGTAGGAAAGACCCTATTGTTCTAGAAATGATGAGTATTCAAGGAGATCCTTTGATCAAAGAACAATTAAAACTTGAAATGGGAATCTTAAGGGAAGGAACATTATTAATCCCATCCCAAATGATTTCTCAACCAACATTACTAGATAAGGTCAATAAATATCAAAGAGAAGATCATTTTTTACATAATAAGATAGAGGATGTGATAACAGGAATTTTCTCAAGTTCAATATTGATCAAGAAGGTGTATTGAAAATTTTACAAGGTTTTGTGTTCCATCTATTACATAAGTAAAGGTGATTATGGATTAAGATCATATATATACATTATCTATACATATTGGAATCACTAAAATGTATAAGGACCTTCATGATCATTATTTGTGGGATAATATGAAAAAGGAGAATATTGACTACACAAAAAGGTGCCTGGTGTGACAATAAGTGAAGGTAGAGAGATAACTTTATAAATGGGTATTAGAACCACTACCCATACCAACATGGATGTGGGAAAATATTACTATGAGGTTTTTTAGTAGTCTCTCGAGAATATTCAAAGGAAACAATAAGATATGGGTTATATTGGATCATCTCACCAAGACTTCCCATTTCATTTCTATTCAGGAAGATTCCTCTCTTAACCAACTTGGAAAGATATATGTAAAGAAAGTGGTAAGTCTACATGGGGTACCACTCTATATCATATCGAATCGTGATCCAAGGTTCATGTTAACATTTTGGAGAAGTCTTCAGCTTTTTCTGGGTACCGAATTGAATCTCAGTATGACTTATCACCCCCAAAATGATGGACAATTTGAAAGGATTTTTTAGACACTCGAGGAAACACTAAGAACATGATCAATGTAATTTAAAGGTGGATGAGATAAATATCTCCCATTAGTTGAGTTCTTATATAATAAGAGATTCCATTTGAGTATTAAAATGGAACCCTAAGAAGCTCTATATGAGAAGTGATGTAAAAATCCTACTTGTTTGTATAAAGTTGGTGTGAGAAAGCTTCTTGGATCATATCTTGTGAAAGAGATGACAAAAAAGGTCATTCCATCCAACAACACATTAAAGCTACTCAGAGTCAGCAGAAGAGCTATGCTGTCAATTGTTAAAGGGACAAAGAGCTTGGTGTTAGCGACAAAGAGTTCCTTTGAATACGACCCTAGAAGAGAGTCATGTGGGAAGAAAGGTAAACTTATCCTCAGGTACATTGGCCCCTATGAAATCCTTGATCACATAGGAGTAGTGTCCTACAAACTTTCACTTATTCCAAATCTAGCTCAAGTTCATGATTTATTCCACATATCACTCTAGAGGAAGTACATACCTAACCCTTCATATGTACTAAGTCTTGAGGTGGTACAAATAGAACCTGAAATCTCTTAAGAGGATAAACCCATGGAGATCTTGGACCGTAGAGACAAGGTTCTACGCAACAAGACTACCCACATCATAAAATTGATATGGAGGAACTATATATATTAAGAATTGATGTGGGAACCAAAGGAAAAAATGAGGTAGAATTTCCCACATTGCTTCTCGACTGAGAGAATGAGTTGAAATTTCAGGGAAGAAATTTATTAACAGAGGAATAATTTAATGACCCCAACTTTTTGAATGATAATTGTTTCTTAAAAATGTGTGTTATAATATTTTATACACAACAAAAATATATCTCTTTAATAATGAAATAATTATAATTTGAAATGTGACCATTAGGTTTCAACTGTTATATGACTATTGGTCCATTGTGACCATTGATCAATATGACTGTTGGAAACTATACTCTTGATAAAAAAATTTAATGTTATAATTTATATGTAGAAATGAAAAATGATAATTAATGCAGAAAGGATAAATGATGACCTCAACCAGCAGAGTCATGCTGTACGAAGCCCATTTGTCAGAACATGGTAGGTAGGTAGCATCGTTGGGATTCAATCTTGACCAAGCCCAAGATGAGTTTAACAAGTGAGGATTTAGTGGAATCACATAGGGGAAAAGTTCAAGTAATGGAAGTTACCACTTGGGATATGTTAGACGAGCGACCCCATTTATCTTCACATTAAAAAAAATCTATCTCCCCTATTAGAAACACGACCCTCCTCTGCCCATTTATCTTCACATTCAAAACACCTCACCTTTTCCATAATCTAGTAAGATAACTCTCCAACAAACCTTTCTATGTTTTTAAATACTTCTTAAGACAAAAAACCAATCTAAGAAGGCTTAAGGTGAAGTCTAAAAGAGCCATGTCAAATAGGGTAAGTAATTCTTCCATTTCTTACACCTTTCAATTAATTTTACTTATTTTCCTTCCAACTGTTATTTGTAGTTTTCAAAAAACAAAAGACTTTTATCATATAATTATGAATATAATTCTAATTTAATATGATTTATATCATTTTATGATTCATAAAATCCATTTTTATAGTTATTTATAACATTCACCCCATCATGGCCAGTTTTAACCACGTATATAAATGTTATTATAAATACTCAATTATATTTTGGAACATCTATTGAACTATAGAAATTTTGTACTAATGGAATGATAAATACTCTATTCCTATACACTTTTGGAAATCTTGGAACTATTTTACAACACCATTGAAACTTATCAATATACTGAATAATTTTTGGAGTAGTTGAATGAATTACCCCAAGACATTAACATATGAAACCACAAAGTAATAAATAGATATAAATTATTATAAATAAAATTTAATATATTAAATTAACATTAATAATGTTCCGGATCATTGAAATAACCTATGTAACTCATATTTTTAGGAATTTAATGGAGTGTCCAAGCAAGTCTAGACTCAAGGTAACGGAACTCCCTAACTAATTTTCTTTCTTTGGGATATGCTCTATCATTATCTCTATATATCTCACTTTCTTTCTCTCTTGTCCACCTGTTATTATAAAATGTTATATATATATGGTTTCTTCATATTTTACTTGTTTATTTTCCCTTTCTTTTCAATATATATATATATATATATTTATTTATGTTTCCTTCACAATATCTTCTTTAAAGAAAACGCAATTAAATTTCTTTTATATGTGTCAATATTTTAAAGGAAATGATCTTATATGATTTATTATATCACTAATTAAATTAAGGAAAAATATTCTATTTCATTTCTAATTTTGATGAAAACCCTATAAAATTTTCTCCTTTAAAGATTATTTACCTATTTAATAAAACATTGTTTTAGAAAATCATTTTATTTCCACCTTTTTACCATTTATTATGACTTTTCATCTACTTGAAATATATAATCACAAATTACGTTTCTTTATAAATGTATAAAATTTTACAATCCATTATTTTCATGGGAAACTTTATGATACATAATCTAGTTATGTTTTGATATACGATTATGCAACCCATTTATTACTCATGTTTTTTTATATTCTCATGCATTATGCATGATTTTATTCTATATGGAACACATTTTCATAACATATTATGATTTAATGGATTGTCATGGAATTATATATCATCCAAATTAATTGGTTTATTATTTATATCTCATAATATCCTCATTCATGTGAATGATGTGGTTATCTTTGTCTATAATTTTGTGCATGGGCATGTTTTAGTTAGCTTTGTCCATAATGACATGATGTATTGAAAGTGAGACTTAAATTATGTTTAGGATTAAAATTATTATGTTTGTGTTATATTATTTTGATTCTCATTATTACCATGTTCATAAGCTATCATCTATCTTATTCCATGTTTTTGTGCTATGTTTCATGATCTTCTACTTTTATAATTTTATATTATGAATTTTGATTATTGTCTTATCTCACTCTTATGTTTACCTTAATTATTATATTACTAGGATTTATTTCTCACAAATTGTTTTTGTTTATATACCTAGGATATCCAATGATTTTATAAAAATATAATGAAATATATGAGCCTAAAATAAAGTCCAGAATAAAATAGGATACAATTTATTTTCTTCTTATGTATTATGATCCTAATCACTCAAAGTCATTGGATATCAAGATTTTATGGTATTGTTTCTAGAAATTTATGTTAAAATTTATATAATGTTATATGTATGATATGTGGTCCATTATAGATAATAAATTCTATAAATACTTCCAGGCATGAAGTAAAATGGTGGTGATGAGACATAAAAAGCGATTCTCTGTGATTAAACTATTAATTTAAACTATCTAGAATTGAAGTGTTATATAGTCTTGTTTATATTTGATCATTTATATCATTATGAAGTAACAAAATATCTATGTTTTCTTTCTTTGTTAACCCATTGAGTAACTTTTTTATATCCATGGAGTAGGGTTTTAATGAGGATAAAGGTTTAATGTAATGTTTTTAAAGTAAACTGAGATAGTGTGGCACAATTTTTAAGATATTATGCTTTGAATATTGGTGGTTAGGCTAACCAACTAAGGACTAATTGGTGAGTAATTTTTATTTCTTCCCATAATTTTTAATATTTTTTTATTATAAGGATTCATCAAGTCATACTTTGTTAAGTATAGATTATTTTTTAGTTTTGTTGTCAAACTGAGGTAAATAGTTGATAAGAATATTGATAGTGATAATATGTATATCCACGGAAACCATAAGACTTTTATAAAAGTAGGGATCTTGATTCACTTTACAAGTACGGATTGTAAATGTTGTTGAGATATAAAAATAATGTGTTAATAATGACTCACAATTTTATATGATGATAACCTAAGTATTGTGATTTATATGGTGGAGCAGTTGCGTGAATAGCTTCATTAGTCACTTGTTGAGGATACCAACATGACCGAGCATTATGATGGGAACATCCTATTGAGGGAATAGTATTTTGACAATATTGTTCCTCTCATTTTTAGTTGGACATATAAATTTTATTGAGAGAAATCCTATAGTATGATAGCTCAGTTAGGATAAATATAGATTATAGAGAGTTGTATCATAAATCTACTTAATTACCCAACTTATTGTTTTTTCTCTTTATTGGTTTGGGATTAATTAAAGGATTACTTCTTCTTAGATAAAAGGTTAGTTGGTTAATGTTTTGATTAAAATATCTACAAATTCTAAAAAAATGTTTAATTACATGGTTAAAAATAATTATAATAGCCTCCAAAACTATGAAAATAGTCTATCATCATAGCTTTTGTAACACCCAAATATTTTATGATATATTTGTCTTCAAATAAATTTCCTCGATAGTTTGTGATACACTCAACCCCAAGCCTAAATGAACCATTATAACATAGAAGTTAATTTAGAATAGTGAATAGAAATAACCCCAATTTGAAAATTATGTATA
Source organism: Viscum album (assembly GCA_963277665.1). Taxonomy (NCBI): domain Eukaryota; kingdom Viridiplantae; phylum Streptophyta; class Magnoliopsida; order Santalales; family Viscaceae; genus Viscum; species Viscum album. The sequence goes on along the minus strand of OY728136.1, from coordinate 1,316,293,395 downwards.
AAGGTTTTAGATAAAGAAAATATATTGATAAAAAAGTAGTCAATTTTTAGTAAAGTCAATATGTTTTAAAAAAATATTTTCTATCCAAAATAGTTTTTTTTCAGAAAATATTTTAATTAATTTTTGAAACTTTTAGAAAATTTATTTGAAAAAATGAACTTCATTTCTAAAATTTTAATTGAAAAATTATCTTAGAGTGAAATTTGAATAATATTTTTAAATGTTTGATTTTTAAATGAATAGTGAAAAATACTGATTTTTATTTAAAACTATATTTTATTTCAAGAATTTACAATAGTGATTTTTTTAAAATGATTTAAAAAGTAAAATTAGTGCATTTATTTTATTAATGATTATATTAAGTTCAATAGAATTAATTTTATGTCAGATTTTAGTATAAAAACATTCCATACTTAATAAAACGTTTTTTCATGAAAACCATTTTTAGTCACATTTTTTGAGTTTATTTTAAAATTAATTTTAGTCCACTTTTAGATATTTAATTTGATAAAATATATTCAATATTTGGAATCATAATTTCCAAATTTGGTAATGATTCCACTATCAATTTTTTATATTAAATCATAAGAACCGTAAAACATTTTCATTGTAGTTATTGTTAAAACAAGTTTACCGGGGGAGGGGGTTAATCCAAGAGAAAAGGATAATTTTCCAAATTTAACCCATATAAATGATATTTTTATCCATATTTCGATATCATCATATCCTAACTTATATCCTCTATCCATTTGGAAGAATTTTTATTGAGTATGACTTTATTATATTTTAAACTCTTATGAAATTCAAAGTGTGTCCGCTCCCCCACATATAAATGAACACCCATCATTTATCTTATTTACACAAAATTGAGCCATAGATGTCAACAAAATCCTATAAAATTATCTTATAAAATTCTCTATCCATGAATTATAGATTCTTTCATTCTTAAAATACCATTACAAGGGTCCTTAAGAAAGGTTTTAAAGGAGGTCTACCGATGAAGATGTAATCATCCTACCTGAACTCTTTCAATTTATTTATTCTTATACCTCCTATAATTCTATATTATTCATCATAAAATATTTAATTAATTATACTAAACATACTGAAATGTTATTTTTATTATGGAACCACCAATATCTTCCCTTTATCCCATAAATGAGAAGTGAAAATATCACTCATGAGTATGAGTGGACTACCACCCCCACATTGCGATACAAATTATTTTCCATTAAAATATTTCATGGACTTTTATTATGATGAGATTAATGTTTATATATAATATTTATGATGTATTTATTATTCTATAATTATAATATAATATCTTTCTTATTAACTTCCAATCTATTGAAAGCGATAACGTTGCTCGTGCATATATGTGGACTACCACCTCCACGAAGCGACATGATTCCTTTTTTGTTTTTTTATTTAAATAGGTGGAAATAAGGATATATTTAATGAATATATATGATACATATATAATAATTATTCTATAAATGTGAATTATTAATTACCATTCTTTCGTTATATTCTTTAAAAAGTTAAAATAACATTCATGCGTACGTATAACCTATCATCTCCATGATCTGTGTAATTCATTTCTCAATATATATCTTTTGTGGATGACTGTAAATATGTATTTAATGAATATATATGATATTTATTTCATTATTAAAACTATTTAGTTGATTTAACCATAATAAACTTACAAGTTGCAGATCTACCAAAATGAAATACACATGAAAAAACAGTTAACACCAAAAAATTATGATTCTAATAAAGAATTATTAATAAATGGGTGTTAAAATGTTATAAATGGATTAGATATGATATTAAAATTATGTAAATTAATATTTTATAGAATTATAATAAATTTAAATTTATTAAACAAAAGGATATATTCCCTTCAAGGCAATTTTAACTTGAGGTAGGATATTTATGTTACAATCTCATTTTTATCAGGAATGTTTCTAAATATATTTTTGATGATAAAATTTTATGAAATAGCTATAAAGAAAATATTTATTTTTATTATCCTATTTTTTTCATATCTATTACATTATTTCCTTTATTTTTATTCTCTTCCTGTACTCAAGAGTCCAAAATAACATTTTTAAGGAAAATAAGATTTATTTTCCTCTTCAATTGAAAATCCTTTTTCTTCCAAATACATGTTTTCTAAAAATATTTCAAGAATATTTTGATTATTATCTTGTGATTGATTAAAGTAATTTTCAACCATTTTTGACTTTTTTAAAATGGATAAAATGGAATCTTCTTGTTGTTTTACTAAACAAGTTACTTTTTAATTTTTATCAAAAATGTGGAAGGAATATTTGTTTTTACATACATGATATGACAGAAAATTCCCACAATCATGACCAATCAATGATTCAAATATTAATTTAAAAGTTTTTAAGGTTATTTTAAAATATATATTTTTTATTAATTTTTAGGGAATTTTTAGATTCAAAATATGTGATTTCAAAATGAAAAGGATAATTTTCTTAAGAAATATCACAAGTGATATTTCAATGAAATTTTAATTTATGATAACATCCCTTGATGTTAACTTTTATTTATAGGGGATATGATCCTAGGATACCGTCCTTATTATTTCTCTATATTATTTATAGTTATTATGATGAGATGTTTATGAAACAATTTAATTTTTCATGGGTTATGATATATGATGAATGATTTATGATCTTGTGGCACACATTTTAATGAAGGAATAATGGAGTTATTAAACCATTAGGTGTTTGTCACATATTTCTCTATCACCCTAGATGATGATAAAGATTTCAAGGGTTGAAAATAATTTTTAGACCAAGGATAATATAATTTTGATGATTATCTAGATTAAAAATTAACCACTTAGTATTGTATGATTATTTGTGTAATGACCCATGATATTTTGGGTTTAAATTTTTGAAAGGGACTTGACATTTTCATTTTGTGGAAAACTTGTTCATAGAATTGGGTGTCGAAAGGATATTATCCATGTATGAACATCATTTAGGACTATTTTTAGATTTTAAAGGATGTATTTTGGGAGAAATTGGTCTTGTAATATCGTTGTGGTCTTGGAAAGGCCACTCGAGAAACAACGGTATCATCAGTTTACTGGTTGGGTCGATATAAGACCTTGCTTCCCAACAGGACTCATTGGAAGTCAATAATCTTACACTGACTAGCCGGTGACAGAGAAAATTGGACATCTACCTAGAAAGTCTCACCATCCAATATAGGATCATATATAAAGTGTCCAATGGACCCCCATCAAAAAGCCAATGGGGTGTACCAGGTGGCTTTAAATGCGAATATTTTGGTCTTTCCAACAACCGAGTTTCCCTCAGTTTTAACCTCAATTGGTCAAATTTTTGTGGATTATTTGGCCATATAATCTTATATTATTCCTCGTAAGATTCTCCTTTGATCCAAGTTGGTTCTATATTTAATGATTTGTAGAATACATGTAAGATTCAACATTTTTCTTTGATATTGGCCTATTTATTCCTCATGTGGTGGAAGATCACTGTGTCATTCAATGTGGATGATCCTCTTAGTAATCTATTTCCATTGAGACCCAATTAATGTTTTAGTTCTCTTTATATCCTCTAATATCTTATTATATTGATTTATAATTGATTTTTGGCTAGATCTTGAGTAAATAATTGAATGAAAATTTCAATTAATCTTGATGGAATTATCCAAGTACAAAGGATCTTGGGATCAACATGGATAGAGGGTGTAATTTATTTTTTAGTGTAATTGAGTTAAATTGGAAAAATTACAATGGAATTGAATTGGGGATTTTTCTCTTACTAAAATCAGGAGTGCACCAGGAGTGGCCAAACTTTGTTGGATGACATTGCAACTAATGTAAATCACTTGGTTGGTTTTATTAAAATGGTTCTAATTTAATTATGTTAAATTATTCTTTGGTTCATTGCATCATGGTAGATTCTTTTTCCTATAATTAAGTAAAAATAATGTTACAGAACATCTGTGGATGGTTGGTAATATTTTCTACTAGGTAGTGATATCTGAACCTCAGGGAGATCAATATAGTCTGAATAGATTTGGATAAATCCAAAAAATCCACTAAGCTTACTTGGATGGGAGTGGACTCTGTCTGATGTAGTTGGTTATGTATACTCTACCCTTTGGTATTATGCACATTTATTGTCATGGGGTATGAGGTTATACACCTTGGGAGAATAAAACTTAATTAAATAATGTGTTATGAATGAAAATTAATTCTTAATTAATTAATGATCTTTAAGAATTAATTAATTAAACGAAACAAGCCTAATATAATTAGAGAAAGTGATAAGGGCCATGAAAAACCCTTGTGCATTGGCTTGATACTTTCTAGTGAAGTTTGAGGCTTGAAAAATAATCAATGACTTAAATTTCATGGAAACCTAGGGGTATGAGGATGTGATACATGAGATATAGAGTGTAAAAGATTCATATTTTAAAAGAATATTGTGAAATACCCGACCCAAATACCCTCTCAAACCGGTACCCGACCTGAACCTTCACATACTCAAAGGATGTTACCATTACCCATGGGATGGAGACTAACACCTGATAATTAACAATAACCAGAGGGAATAATTTCTCCCAAAATGATTTAGAGAACATGGAATACACATGAAAATTAGAGAGAAACATTAGAAAAGATAACATGATGTATATTCCATAAAAAAAGGAAACAATAAAAGCAATAATACTCAAAAGTAGCTACACAATATCCAAAATAAAAGTCTAATAGAAAATGAAAAGCAAAACCGAAATAGCTACTCCATGTGATTTTTGTGGGAAAATACAACTATCTCACTACTAGTTACCTAGAAATAGAGGAAACAATCTCACTACCTCACTGTGGAATCTTTCCTTTCCCTACATTGAAATATATAACATGGTCAACACACCACTGAAGAGGCGTGCCAGGTGTGATCTAAACAAGCTCAATAGTATCCTACCTAAGTGTTCCATATAATGTATTTTTACAACAATCCAGTCATGATCGACTTTAAATAAAACAAGGAATGATAATTAGTAAATAGTTTTTTCATATCAAAATCATGGTAAAAAAATCCCCCTTTTCCATATTCCAAAATAATCTTGGTAAAAAAATTTCAAATCATATCACTTATATCAAAGCAGTCAAGGAAAACCATGTGTCACATATCATATCAAATAAAAAGAAGTCCAAAACAAAATCATAGATAAAATCTTGCCAAGGATCTCACTAGGTTAGTCTATCAAGAACAATCGTACCCAAACAAAGACAATCACACACATCAAATATCTAGATATATGAATTAAATCTAGATAGTAGAGGAAGACCCCCATCAAGTTTATATTTACCAGTTAAGATCAATATATCACTGAGAGGGGGAGGGGGTGAATCAAGGATATATTTTTCTTTTAAGTTTAATTTATTTAGAAACAAAATTATCCTCCTATTAAAGAGTAATTACTTTATTGAAAACAAAGTAATCACACATCCACAGGAACCCAAGAATTTACAAGGTTCACTACTCAACAATAGTAGCTACATCCTTGGAATAGTTTGTAAGTAATCAAATACCACACTAACTAAAAATACACTATTTATTTATTCTAGAAAAGGGAAAAATAGAGACAAACAAGGATTTAAGGAGTTCTGTAATGGTGAAGCCCTAAAGCATCACCATTGACAATATAATTTCATTCATGGGGGAGAGTACCTATATTACGATAAATAGTAAGACTATTCTGAGGATTTTATAAGATAGCAAGGCTATTCTCTACGAATTTACCTTCCCTAAAAGTGTTGAAAATATCTATCTCATTACTCATAATAGACTTTCACTTCCTGATTAAATAAATAAGATACCACAAGAATTTTACACTGGCTTGGAGAAAACCCACCAAAAGTTTTTAATCACTTCACACAACTGAAATGTTGATATTGTAGAGATTTCATAAGGATAGGACACTAATAAGAGATCTAGTCTCCACCCCAATAGAGTTTCCTGGACCATATAAAGGACTAAACCTAATGAACACTGACCCCCTTGCATCGCATACCAGTCCTCCACCTCTCATTATGCCTTGGTTGCAAGAGCTATCCACATTCATATTGAAACCGTAACATGGTGGTCTCCATTTAATCCACCTACCAAGATATATTGTTTTGTTTGATGTAGCACATTTTCTTCTGAAGAGATCATGACTACTACCTACTTTATCGTCATGAATCAAACATCTGAGTTCAGATACAAGGGAGAAGGCCTGAACCTTAAGATGTTGAAGAGGGGAATAAATACCTTACCTACTTCTATTTCTAGAATCCAAGATCATCCAATTTATTGTAGAAAACCTCATACATCTCCATTTGATAGCATCTACCCACCCCTCGGACCCCTGGAACTAGTTAAAGAGAAAATCAGGCATGTTCTCCCCCTGTATCCAAATACCCATCCTTTGGCCAACTTACTTCCATAAGAAATGATCCCACTCCCCCTCAAATAAAATGTGATAGGTGGATTCATAATTGGGATGAACATAAAAATGGAACTTTAAAACTAGCATGATTATCTTCTTTTGAACATTTTCGTCTGTGGGAATAGCATCATTTCATAAATGCCAGACCAAGAAGTTCATCTTAGTAGGAATGGATTTTCACCATAGATTAGTGTTCCACATGTTTATATGAAGGTAGGACCACATGGATATTAGGATTTCCATTGAATTGTAGACACATGTTGAAGAATCTGTGAAGATGCATCTATCTAGATCATCCACAAAGATAATCCCCTCATGTAGTACTTTCTTGTTCTCATCTTGTGTGGCCGAGATAAATATCAAAAACATTCTCTCCTACCTCAGAGAAATATTTGGAACTGGACAAAATGGGAAGTAGAGTAGCTTCCCAGCCCAGTTGTCTTTCTATAAATGAATATCACCAAGATAAACAACCAATTTAGGTTTGATATACTGCCAACCAAAATGTTTCCTCATGATTCTGGCTAGACTCAACATCCTATTCAGAAAATCATACCAAACTCTCCAATCGTCCCCATAGATACTCCTCATAAACTTTGTGCCCAAGTATTTTCCTTCAATAATATCCCAAGAAAATCTTTCTTGAATATCCTCCAGGGAGTCATTGACATTCCTCGCATTAATCCCTCCCTCACCAAGGGGATTAGCTAGTTGCTTCCAAGCATCCCAATGACACTTCCCCTAATTTTTATAGTCCCAGATGAAAGAATTAATAATATTTTCCACCCTATAAATAGTTCCCTTTGTAGGACTAATAATAGTGAAGACGTACATGGACATAAAGGTTAAAACACAGTTTACCAATATGATCCTAATATAGAATGATAAAAATTTGTTTTTCCAATAAAAAATTAGAGAGGTCATCATATTTACCTATTTTTATAAAAGGCTTTTCCTGATCCTCCCATCTATAATGGGTGCCCCTAAGTAATCCATAAAGAGACTAATTATATAGATGACCAAATTTTCTTGAATAGTGTTGTATCTTTTAGTTGAGAAAGCCTTGGAAATGTAAACCTTACTTTTATAGAAATTGATTCTTTTCCCACTCCATCTTCTATAAGTCTCCATCACATTTTCAAACCTCTATAAGGACCTTGTTCCACCATTAATAAAGAACACCATATCATCTGTATACATAAAATTTGAATTCTTCTCTAATCCATTTCTATTATTATAGGGCTGTATGCCTCGACTAGACAATTCATTATAAAGAGTTCTTGAAAGGGACTATTGATCTATAATAAAAAAGATGGGTGAGATAGGATACCCTTACCTCAAACCATAGACAGACTTAAAAACCCAAATATTCTCCCCATAAGAGAAACTAAGATCCAAGGAGAGGAAAAGCACAAGAAGATGATATCATGAGAGCATGAATTGAACCCAAATTTCTCCAAATCCTATAAAATAAAACTCAATTCCATGCGATCATTTGCTTTTTACATTTCCACCTTGATCACAATATTTGAGCCATGACTCTTTCTGTTGATATCTATAACCATCTCCATAGAAATCCCAATTTCCCCCTGAATACTCTTTCCCTTCAGAAAGCCATACTTCTCAACAGAAATGATCCAAGGGATCACCTTGAAAATCCTTCTATTGAGAATGGTGGTAGGAATTTTATAAGAAAAATTACACTAGCAGATCGGTCTGAATTGATTCCCTAATGTAGGATGCTTAAATTTAGGAATTAGAACCAACTTGGAAGAACTTTTGGATTTGGTAATGGCTCCTCCATGAAAAAATTCTAGGATAGATTCAATAACCTGCACTTTAATAATATCCCATGAAAAACCATAAAACATACCTGGGAAACCATTTGGTCTTGGAGCTCTTTTAGGGTTAAAATCATGAACAACCTCTTTGATATCTTTTTCATCTGGGATAGCCACCATATCAGGCCGGTCACTAGAATTCTCCTGCCTAGGAATGTTGATCCATAAGTTTTCATTACTCCTATCCCTCCAACCCCTAACATCACTTAGGAGAGGGCCTCAAATAATACCTTCAAAATTCTTTTCTACTATATTTACTACCACCTACAGATATACCATAAAATAACCATCTTCTATATTGATATTAATGTTCTTGAAATCCATCTTCTATTTCAAAACATCATGGAAAAAGCCATTATTCCTATCTCCATCCCTAATCTAGAGCACCCTTGATTTTTCTCCAGCTATTTTTTATGTCTTCGATAGTTTCTTTGTCAATATATTCTACTTGTATTCCATGAATTAAAAAACATCATCATCCCATCTTTCCTGTAGTCTCGCTTAAAGAATATTGATATCTATATTTAGTTGATCAAGAAGATCATCACTGTTAGGTATATTATTTCTCCACTCCCAAAGAGTATCTATTAACCTCTTGAGACTGTCATAGAGGCCATTCCATACTCTACCCCTAGATGGTTGAACCCATGATTTTTACACCATAAGAGAAAAGACCTCTTCCTGAAGCCAACTCCCTGAGAAACAGAAGTGCATCTACCTCCTATCGTCCTTTTTGAGAGTGAAAAGAAGAGGGGAATGATTAGAAATAACATGAGGTAGATGAACCACCTCTTATTGAGGGAAGGATTCAACCACTTGCACTTTTCTTAAACATTAATCCATCTTGCTCCAAATCCGATCTATTCATTTCTTGTTGTTACACCAAGTGAAGGGGAATCCTAAGAAACCCATATCCATTAAAATATTATTAGATATAAACTATTTGAAATCAATAATCAAATTAGAGGAGAAGTCTTCTCCCCCTTCTTCTCTAAAGGGTCTGTTATTGCGTTGAAGTCACCACCAACGAAGCACAAAAGACTCCCCATTTGAGTATTAGACAATAGATGCCACATGGTCAACCTATCCTGCACGTCACATTTTTCATATAAAAACACGAAGATAAAAGAATCTTCTCTAGATTAAACTTTCACAGAGATATGTTGAACCAAGACCTCTATCATTTCAACTAAGACACCTGATTTCCAAAAAACACACATGGCTATTATTAGGATACCCATGCATCAAGTGGGAAAAGCCCAGTTTTCTCATGAAACACATAATCTGGTCCTCTCTCTCCTTGTGTTCAAAGACTTCTAGAATAGACACCCAATGTTTTATCACTTCAGAAGAGATAAAGGCATTCTTTCCTTGAGCCCCTAAACCACTATAATTCCATAAAATGATGCTGATCCTTAAAAGAGATGGGATTTGGCTCTCTGGAACCATGTATTAGAAGATGAGGTTACTATAAAGGACAAGTTAACTACATATCTCGACCTCAAATGGTTCACCCATCCTATTTGAGGGGACTAGAATGGTGCTGCTCCAGTGAACCTAAAGTAGTAAGGGACATATGCTCCACTTCTCTTCCAATGGATGACAACACCGCAAAGCATTTTGGTGAGCTCATAATAAGAAGTGGGGATGTAGAGTTGCCTATGTTATATCTTCCTTTCAAAATTTTTCTATCATATTCTTTCCCACCCCATTCAAAGAGAAATATCTCTCTCTATTAAGGGTGTTCATGAATAGATTCAACTACAAGCGATAACTCCCTTAGAACTATTTCAATAGGATAGCTATAGATCTAGTCCGTGGATCCATCCTCCCATAGTTGAGAAGTAAGATCCCTATTCAAAGGAGAAATCGTAAGAGAGGTGATTAGTCACTAAAAGTGGATAATATTCATTGTTAATATTTTTATATTCATTGTTCTAAAGTCCATAAAAATTGTTTTTAGTGCATTACATAAATAGAACTTCATTTCTCATCTTAAATGCAATTCATGTTTAAAATGCAAATTTGGGCCCAATCATTCATCTGTTTTTGGACAACATTATATTCATTTTATAAATTTGATATTTTGGTATATGATTTATCACTTTGTTTGGAACATTTTATCTAGGTCCGATGGATGAATCCCAAGGGAAGATGGAGATTTATTTCTCCTGAATGTAGAAAGTTGCTGGAGAAAGCTTAATGGGCCTAAGGCCCATCAAACAAATGTGGGTCCCACAAACCAAGCCCAATGAAGATCAAATTTTTACAGTAGAAAGAGAAAAATATAATTATCATTTTATTCAACTGTGGTCATAGCTAATTCATAATATTTCAATGAGATACAATGGGATGAATTTTAGAATTAAAATGGTGGGCCATAGCAGAATTCTCATAAAAACAGCCCACCATTTTGAACATAACTCCAAAACGGATAAACCAAATAACCTGAAATTTTGAGAGCCTATATAATACACATGGAGGAAGATATTTCCTATTTATGGAACCTTCATGTTCTGCCATATGAAGTGTCAAACGCACATGTCAAAATGTAGGATGAATCTAGATGGTTTTGTGGTCAACTTTGTAACGTTAATTTCCTTTTGATTCTTCACCCTGATTTTGAATCTCTTAATTGTTGGGGGGTGAATTTATTGTTGGGGGTGGACCTAAGGCTCCTAATATGCCTATATAAGGAGATGGAGGTGAATGGAATAATCATCTAACATTTTTCTTTGAATCCATGTTTTTCTTTCATCCATTTTATTTCTTTCAATTGTAATTTCCTACTTTCAATTTGTAATCGCATCGTCATGTTTTCCCATGTATGTTTTTATTTCACGTTTATTATTTTAATAAAATATCTTCTTTTTATTCACTTTTTATTTTCCTTTTCTTCACACGTTGATACTGTTGAATCAAGGTGTGAAATTATTCACACCAGCACTTGTGGTTTCAATCACACAACGGTGGAGTGTTTGTTCTTTTAATAATTTTATTCTTCTTCAATTCCACCCCCATAAGTCTACATCCCGATTCCATTGGTAGAATAGAATCAATGGAGGTATAAACTCTTAAGGGTTGATCCAAGGGAGTATCAAGGCCAGGGATTGAATGTTATTTCATGTACTTAATATTTAAATCTATTCGTTATTTTCGGATTTCAATTTGATGAGTTATATTCTTTCTCATATCTTCCAACTTTAATGATGACACATTTTGAGTGCTAGTACAATCTATTTACTTTGAGTGCTCATTAAAGTGATCCTCAAAGTGAATTGGTGATTGGCCTTGGAATTGTGTAGGGATTAAATTTGTGAATGATTTGGAAGAATTATCTCATTGTTTGGATATGACTTGAATTAATGACATGAAATTTTCTAAGAAAATAAATTCATCCAATCCACCCCAATAAAAACCCTAAGATCAACCCATTTTATTTGAATTGAATTCACTTAGGTTTCTTAGTGTTCTTTAAACCATCCAAAATCAAAACCAAATTTGGATACTTCATAGCTCATCCTTCACCAAATCATAGCGTCTCAAGGTTACTTCGTTGGTCTCTGTGGATTCGACCCCTACATGTACTACATCGACCGCTTTTACCAGTTGGGTAAATTTGGGCGCAACCAAATTTTGGCACCGTTGCCGGGGACCCAAGTAAGTACCTTAGACACTCATCTTCTTTTCTCACCCCAAATTCTCTATTCTCACCCTAATTTCTCTTCTCTATTTCCCTTTCTGTTTCTGCGTGTCCAATGAATCCCAAAAACAACTTCCAATCAACTCCAATGGATTATCTTCAACAATACCCATTAATATACCAAGGCTATAATCAACTGAAAAATCAATATTTTGAATCACCTCACATAGAAAATTTCATTGACCAAACCATGATTGAATACACCACACCAGATGATATGTACAATCAATGGGATGCTGATTTTTTGAAAGATCAATTTCCTTACCTCTCGAGGATGATTGAAGAGATGAAACATAATGAACTTCATGATGTCCAAACATCTATAAATCCTAATTCTGAAAAAATTCTTGAACATTTGGGTGAAAAAATGGATAAAATGAATTAAGAGGTTTCATCATTAAGAGTAGAACTACAAAGCATTGAAATGGTTGTGGAACCCATTCCCACTCAGGTTGTCTCTTCCTCATCACTAATACAAGAATCTTGTCTCTCACAAACCTCAAATGAATTTATTGAAGAACCAACCATTGGATTTGGGATAGTTGAAGATAATAAAGGAATTGTTGATGGGTTCTTAAATCAAGAGGAAACTGATTTTTTGTATTCACAAGAGGGAAACTTGACATCGTGGATGGAGAGTCCTGAATATTTCTCCATTGATGATTTTTCAAAAATACAAATCACTGAACAATTGGGAGAAATACCAAACATTGAGCCCATACCCATACTTCAAATTCAACTCGACACTTTTGGGGATGAATCATATTTTAAAACGGAACCAATTATTTCTAAATTTTTTGGAGAAGAAACTGACTTTCATTAAAATTGACAATCTTTATTAGGAAATTTCAATTGACCAGAACTCAAAATCATTATCCTTCCTTCCCCAGACAAGAATTTCATCATAGGTGATAAAAAAGACCTTTCATTTTTAGTTCATTCATCTAAAGAAGCCAATAATTTTGGAATGGTCATTGATGTCTTGGGAAAGAATATAAGTTCAACTCGATCAACCATTTCAGATATTCCTTGGATTTTACCAATCAATGTAGAAAATAGGATTTTACATGAAACAAATTTAAAAAATATAATCAATCTCAATCTTATTGAAGTGGAAAAAGATGGTTTAATTAAAATGTCAAAAGTTGGAATTGGATAAGTTGGGGGGTACAAGTCGAGCTAACGACGTTAAACAAAAGCGCTGCACGGGAGGCAACCTGTGGTTTTCATGTTTCCAATATTTGTGGAAGCATATTTATTTTTCAAATAGGATTAATAAATCATTTTGATATTTTAAAAATATAAAAATAGAAAATAGACTGTTTATCTGTTCTTCTTTTATGATTATGGATGGGTATGAAAGGGGAGCACCGTATTCATCTGTGTCACGCGGTGTGATTCCTGAGTAATACCTTACACAGAAAATATAAAGAAGACAATGTATCATCAGTTTGATTTTTTTTAAAAAATAGGGAAAACCATAAAAATGTTGTACTTGGTTTTAAATAAATTGTTGTGTTGTTTGTTTTGTCTGCTTTGTTCTTCTTTTTATGGTTCAAGAGCTATTTTGGGTGATACATGTTCAATCAAGGAGGTGCCTACATCCCCCAAGAGATCAAAGGAGTAATCTGGAGCATCATGAACTTCAACTTCAAAAACTAGGTGAATTTTTTCCATGTTTATCATTTTGAATTTCCTCTTTGAACTCCTCTCCTACCCCCTTCTAACTTTTCATTTCTTTAAACACTGAGGACAATGTTATTCTAAGTTGGAGGGAGATAAAAAATGATTTTTTTATTTTTTGAATAAAAAAATGCATGGAAAAAAAATTCCATTAACTTTGAACATGATAACACAAATTGCAAACTCTGAAATTGGATATCAGATAATTATTCATGCCTTGATTTTGATTTTAATGCATGTTTAAGTTCATGGGAATAGTTTTTGGAAAGTGCGGTTGTCCGATGTGATTTTTCAAAGTTTACATTTTCATCCTCCTAATAAAAATTCCACAATGCACATTTATTGGATCGTGGGTGTAAATTTGAGTTCTTGGGTCCCTTTCATTATAACATAGGGTTATTAGGTCACTTTTAGTTTAATTTGAGTATCAAAAAAAAAAAAACAAAAAAAAATTGACCACATAGAGCAGTGTTTTGTCCAAATGTGTGGCGTTCGACACTTGGGGATCGCGACTCCATAGTTGTCTTGCCTAGATTTTGAATTTATATCTCTATTGTAGAGCATGGAATTGACAATATGTGTGGCGTTCGACACTTGGGGATCCTGACTCCATAGTTGTCTTGCCCAGAGTTAGTCTTTTCATATCTATTGTGGTTAAAAAAAATAAAAAAAAAAATAAAAAAAATTAAAAAAAAATGGATACACATCTTAAGTTTTAATGTGACTCCCACCCAGTACTTCAATTTTTTCCACTTGAACAATAAAATGGGACCCATATCTTTTATGATGCACAACACTTTATCACGCTTAATTGGAATTGGATGAAATGTGGCGATGAATTTGAACAAAATAATGGGCTTGGGATTGGGATATGCTTATGGAACTAGCTTGTTTTAAATTATTTTGATGGGTTTCATAATTTTTTTTGGTGTGAGGTCTTTGGGTGAGCAATGTGTATTAAAATTTTTTTGGAAAGGGGATTTGAATTTCATATTTGTAATTTATTTTTCTCGAGACTAGCAAAACTCAAGTTGGGGGGTGTGATTAGTCACTAAAAGTGGCTAATATTCATTGTTAATATCTTTATATTCATTGTTCCAAAGTCCATAAACATTTTTTTAGTGCATTACATAAATAGAACTTCATTTCTCATCTTAAATGCAATTCATGTTTAAAATGAAAATTTGGGCCCAATAATTCATATGTTTTTGGACAACATTATATTCATTTTCTGAATTTGATATTTTGGGATATGATTTATCACTTTGTTTGGAACATTTTATATTTTAGGTCCGATGGATGAATCCCAAGGGAAGATGGATATTTTTTCTCCTGAATGCAGAAAGTTCCTGGAGAAAGCTTAATGGGCCTAAGGCCCATCAAACAAATGTGGGGCCCACAAACCAAGCCCAATGAAGCTAAATTTTTTACAGTATAAAGATAAAAATATAAGTATCATTTTATTCAATTGTGGTCAGAGCTAATTCGGAATATTTCAATGAGATACAAGGGGCTGATGTTTAGAATTAAAATGGTGGGCCATAGAAAAATGCTCATAAAAACAGCCCACCATTTTGAACATAACTCCAAAACGGATAAACCAAATCACCTGAAATTTTGAGAGCTTCTAGAAGACACATGGACGAAGATATGTCCTATTTTGACACCTTCAGGTTCTACCGTATGAAGTGTCAAACGAACACGTCAAAATAGAGGATAAATCTGGCTAGTTTTGTGGTCAACTTTGTTACGTTAATTTCCTTTTGATTCTCTTAATTGTTGGGGGGTGAATTTATTGTTGGGGGTGGACATAAGGCTCCTAATATGACTATATAAGGAGCTGGTGGTGAATGGAATAATCATCTAACATTTTTTTGGAATCCATGTTTTTCTTTCATCCATTGTATTTCTTTCAATTGTAAATTCCTGCTTTCAATTTGTAATCGCATCGTCAAGTTTTCCCAGGTATGTTTTTCTTTCACGTTTATTATTTTAATAAAATTTCTTCTTCTTATTCACTTTTTATTTTCATTTTCTTCACACATTGATACTATTGAATCAAGGTGTGAAATTATTCACACCAGCACTTGTGGTTTCAATCACACAACGATGGAGTGTTCGTTCTTTTAATAATTTTATTCTTCTTCAATTCTGCCCCCATAAGTCTACATCCCACTTACATTGGTAGAATAACATCAATGGAGGGCTAGACTCTTAAGGGTTGATCCAAGGGAGTATCAAGGTCAGGGATTGAATGTTATTTCATGTACTTAATATTTAAATTTATTCGTTATTTTAGGATTTCCATTTGATGAGTTACATTCTTTCTCATCTCTGCCAAATTTAATGATGACACATTTTGAGTGCTAGTACGATCTATTTCCTTTGAGTTCTCATTAAATTTATCCTCAAAGTGAATTGGTTATTGGCCTTGGAATTGTGTAGGGATTAAATTAGTGAATGATTTGGAAGAATTATCTCATTGTTTGGATATGTCTTGAATTAATGACATGAAATTCTCTAAGAAAAGAAATTCATCCAATCCACCCCAAGAAAAACCCTAAGATCAACCCATTTTTTTTGAATTGAATTCACTTAGGTTTCTTAGTGTTCTTTAAACCATCCAAAATCAAAACCAAATTTGGATACTTTATAGCCCTCCTTCACCAAATCATAGCATCTTAAGGTTACTTCTTCGGTCTCTGTGGATTCGACCCCTACATGTACTACATCGACCGCTTTTACCAGTAGGGTAAATTTGGGTGCAACCAAGAGGACTCCTCTAAGGTAGGATCCCCAGACTTGAGGCATGAAGAATTATCAAGAGAAAATGGAGAAGCATCACCCGAAGTGACCTAGAAAGAATAAGAGACATCACACTTTTATTCCATGCCCAAAGTGACTACATTACCAACATCAACATCTAGCCGCTTAGCCTTTGTAGTAGTATGAAATCTTCAAACCTGAATTGAGTTCCCCTACAGCCGAAAAACCTCATAAAAATAGAAAGGGGACTGAAATTGATTACGTTTCCACCAAGAAAATATTTCACCAACTCAGATGAGGATGTGAGATAGAAAAGGAGATGATAAATCCACTTCAACATAAATTTGTACCGACACTGAGGCCTAAAAACATCGCATATCTTCATCCTCATAGGGAAATACACCCATAGATTCCCCTACCATCTGAAGAATATAAGGATTAAAAAAGAAAGCATGAATCTCCAGGATCCATGCCCAAATCGCCGCCATACATGGATTCTGGCCCATCGAAACATCCCAAGTCCATCTGGAGAGAGAAAACCTCTATTTTATGCATATTCGAGACTCCAGAGACCAAGAAAGAAGAAAGTACTCCCTTGAATCACAATTAATTTCAAAATCATACCTAGAAATATAGGACACCACCATTGGGAGAGAGAGGCCCCAAGATTCGACAAAAGCTCAGAAGAAAGAAATCAGAGGTCTCTCTTGCTCGAACTTTTCCACAAGGGTCCAATGATGAAATTATTCCGCCTCACTGAGCTCTGCTGGAGATAGATCTAATAAAGGGACATTTTAAACCCTTTCCGAATAGTGCAGAACAATTGTGATACCTTGGTTGTAAGAAGGATGCTTCGATGAAAGAGGCAGCCTGGAAAGGACATCCTTGAAAGACTTAGAACCAGAAGCGCCAACCCCCAGATCCTCAGCCTGTGACGGAGCCAAATTGAATGATGAGGAAATTACACTAGGTAAGGACTCTGAAGGGAGAATATCCACATCTTCCCACTTTCCCATAAGATCACCGATGTCAACAGTTATGAAGTTTGGAGACCCTGGAGGCGTGTACAACAAGTTCTTGTGGATTGAAAGAACCATTCATTCTCCAATACCACACAATCCACTAGAAAAAAAACTTTTTGGTGGATACAAAAAGTAATATATGCCCTTACACTTATGTATCACTATGTTAAGTACAATCGTGTTTGTGATTCAATTAGAATGTAATGATGTAATAAAATTTTGTGTAACAAGTTAATAAAGTTTCACTCGTTTATTCAAAACATGTTACTATATTTCCTTGTCAACTTTCAAAAATATGATATTCTAAAAAATTATCCACTTTAATACCCATCACCAGGTAAGAACTTATTTGTAATTCATAATGATACTCAGTCCAATACCCAGTCCAATTCTCTAGTCTGATTGATCAGTCTAATAATATAACTCTTCCAAAATTTCATAGAAACAATTCTAAACTACTTCTATATTAGTCCAAAATCCTCGATCTGATTCTCCAGTTTGATGACCCAGTACATTATGAGAAACTATAAATATAATCTTTATTTATTCTTCTTATATGTAGAATAATTTATTATGAATTCTCAATCTGAAAACTCCTTCTTTGTAAAAAATTTCTGTGATCCACCTTCTCTCTACACCCGTGAGAAGTGCAAGTGTCAGTAAAAGGAAAATGTAATTTCATCTATTTATAGGTGTTCTAAATGTGGTTTAGACATGATTCTAAAAAACCATTATGCATAACCAAATTTCCCAAATATTTAAATCCCCTTGAATTTTGGATACATATTTGACTTCTTCAATTCTTCTCAACTCTTCTTGAAACTTCTCAAATCTTCTCACAACATCAGCTTGATTAAAAATTTATGAACAATCCTTATTATGATTTATATTATCAATCCTATTTCCTCATTATGATAAATTCAGAAAATTATTCATTATGTTTATCCACACTAATTGAAACATATGAAAATTTAGTGACATCTTATTATGATTTTTTAAACCATTTGAAAACAAGAATCCCATTATGATGATCCATATCAACTATTAAATGTAAACATTAAAACTATTATTACATAAAAATTATTTATAATTCATTATAATTCAATTTATTTTCTTTTATAATAATCATAATACAAACTTATAAGTATTTCGACACTTCCTCGACAACACTTCTGCACTATCTTCAAACTTGTTTGACTAATTTTTTTCTCTAATATCTTCAAACATAAATCTACCATTGATAACACTTTTGTAATTTCTTTGAGAAATTATCCCTTTTCTTATTTTCCAAGATCGATGATCCTGTGTCCAATGATGTTATCGGTGTCAGCCTACATATGATAAACCAGTCTCTGCTTCACTTTGATAATCAGTGTCATCACTAGTCTGATGACTCTGAACCCAATTTAAAATATATCAAAATTATTTTTTTTATTGAACTAATTGAAACCAAAATAATTCAACCTGACAAAAATGGTTGACTATATTGTCAATCTTCATCTGGTTGATTGGTCTTTGAATTCATTCCACACATCAGTATCAACAAAATATTCTTTTTTTTTCTTTCCATTGGTCCCAACAAATTTTCAACAGAAAAACATCTTCCTCAGATTAACTTTTGCAACCATCACGACATCTAATGATTGATGTAAGAATTAATCTGTTGGTCGATGGAACTCCACATATGATTGACCGTTATCAATAACTTATTTCATTTTTTGATTATGATTCAAATAATTTTTTTATCCAAATATTTGTATCTTGTGGCTTATTGGTTTGAATAAAAGCTAGAATATTCACCTTCTTACGTTCTTAAAAACCATCCCAACCTTTAAAAAAATCTATGTCCAGTGATCTCTCAATGATGAATTGATACCAGAAATCTTTGTCTTCAAAAAATTTATTCTTCCAAAAAACTCCTTAATGTATCATGAATTCTTCATGACTTTGAGTAAGTTTAATATTGAAATAGCGTCATCCGATTTATATTGAGAAGTATTGTAATTTCTTATACTTCAAGTGACTTCTTTCTTTCTAAACACTCCTCAATACGAATGGCATCAATTGTCCTCCCTTTCCTTCATAAGGCTAGAACCACAAGTTTCTCAGGTTACTTATGATATTTGAGTATTTCAAAATAGTAAAGCATAATGATATTTTCATTATATTCATGTAGACTCTGATTAACTTCTTCATTTCAATCAAAACATCCTTTATAGGTGAGTCCTATGAGACTTTTCTTACAGAAAAATTCTTCTCAAACCACTGGACTTTCTTAAGATTTTTATGTCAGATCAACTGATTCTGATTGAGAGTCTGATCACCAATTTTTACAATGTTCAGTTATTTATTTATTATTTTAAAATAAAAGACAATTATTATAACAAAATATTATCCCATATTCTAAAAACAACTTCTTTCCAACTTGGTCCCAAAGCTCCCCCTTTTGTATTTTTTTTTCAAATAAGGTTCCTAAAACACCAAACTTTTTAATTTCAATCAATGGATTACTTATCAACATTTCTAAGCCTACATGAGCTAACTCATTTCAAGAAATATGAATTATTGATGGAAAAACCTTGTTGTCTAATGTAGTGACTCATGAAATATCTTCTAATTTTATTCACATCTTTATTCACTCTCCAACATTTCTATCAACAAAAGTTTCCTACAACCACTCCAACAAATAGTTAGAATAGTTCACACACTTATATATTGGATTCATAGTTTACCCAAACCCCCTATTTACATAATTCCTTGAAGTATTTGGCACATAACATTGGATATATTTATGAACCAATTCTCCACCTTGACAACACTATCAAAGGGAATAATGAAAGAGGGGACAAAAACACATACCTCAACCTTGGCGAGAAAGAGGTTGAACAATTATGTTCAATCTCAGTTTATAAAAATCTTCCTTTAGTAAAGGTTTTTTGAAAATTTAAACAACTTGTTCAATTGTAGGAACACAGTCCATATTCAATTCATTCTTCTCCACATGCTCTTTATGAAGTGGTACTTGATGTCAATATCTTTTAAACAAGAATGTTGTACTAGATTTCTTGGAAGATTATTTTCACTTTTATTATCGAGTTACAAGATAAACGGTAACTTTACTTCAAAAAGTAAGTCTTCCAAATGAGTCTTCATCCACATAAGTTGAGTTGCGGCTTGAGTGTAAACAAAATACTAATCTCCAGTTGTAATAAGAGCTACAAAATTTTGTTTCTTTGTATACAAACTAACATAAACTTTTTTACTATAAAGAATTCTTCACTAGATGTAGATCTTCTATCAACAACATTTACTTCCCAATCAGTAATTGAATACCAAAAATGTCAATACTTTATGACTTATCATACCTGTTTCTGAAAATTTTTGTTCCTTTGATATATCTGAGAATTATTTTTCTGGCCAATAAATGTGATTATTTTTGATCACTCTAAAATATTACACATAAGGTAACAACATAAAAAATTCTGGGTCTTGAGGTAGTAAAATATAAAAAACTTCTAATTACTTTCCTAAAATCTTTAGAGTCAACTTCCTTACCTTCTCAATATTTATACAACTTTATTCCCAATGAAATCAGAGTAAAGAATTGTCACGACCCGTCCTCGGGGCCCATGCCATGACTACCCCAAGCCCGCCATCCATAGGCCAGGGGCTGGCGACTAGCACCAAGGCGCAAATCCCGGTAAAGGGAAGGAATTGTTTCACGACCCGCCCTCGGGGTCCGTGCCGTGACTACCCCAAGCCCGCCTTCCATAGGCGAGGGGCTGGCGACTAGCACCAAGGCGTAAATCCCCGTAAAAAGGGAAGGCATTGCCTTTGTAAAGTAAACAAACACCACAAAGTAAGCAATTGGAAAGTAAACACTAAGTAAAAACAGAGTACAACTGAAAGTGCGGAAAAGTAAATGGGCCAGTATACAAACCCAAACTGAAAGTAAAGTACAACTCGAAAGGGAAAACAACAACTGTAAGTAAAAGCCGCTACACTGAGCTGTCCACTGGAGATCCCACATGAAGGGTGGGTAAAGATAGCTCCACTGCTCCACGGGTCCCATCGTCCGCTCCGAACATGTCCCGCCCAGTGGTCCACCTCCAGGTACCGTCCTGCTCTGCAAGCCTCAGCCAAGATCAACGCTGTCCGTCATCTGCAACCAACACAACGTAGTGCAGGCATAGCCTGTGCAGGGGTGAGTATAAGCTACTCAGTAGGGACACCGAGACCCCCGAAGGTCTCCCTAAAATCGACAAAGGATAAACCACAAATAAAGGTACAATCACAAAATAACAACTGACACTACTTAGGTATATGCCCATACATATACCTAAGTCATCAATTTCAAATATGCTCTAGCCTCCGAGCCCAAGTACAACTCAGTCCACACAGGAAAGTAAACGTATTCCACATAGGAAAGAAAAACGTAATCCATACAGGATAGCACAACACAATCCACACAGGAAAGCAACAGGATTCATCTCACAAAGGTATACTTCTTCAAAGGATGATAAAGATGATCTCTGATCCATCTAAGTCGTCGGACCCACGAAGGATCGATAGGTAACTAACCCCCGTAAAAGACCCACACAGGATCGGGCCCACATAGGACCTGTAGGCGCTGGTTCACACAGGACCGCTGAGCGCAAAGACCCACACAGGATCGGACCCACACAGGATCAGACCCACACAGGATCGGGCCCACACAGGACCTGTAGCACTGATCCACGTAGGATCGCTGAGTGCTGTAGTCGTCGTCGTCGAATCCACACAGGATCTCTGTACTGTCGTTGTCGCAGTCACAGTAGCAGTAGCAGTAGTAGTAGTCACAGAAACAGTCGCAGCCAGCACTAGGGTTCCCACACACAGCAAGATCGTACAGGAGGGTCCGCTCCACGAGCCAAGAGGCTGATACATCAACTGTCACAAAGTCCAGAGTTTATGTATCCAAAAGTTCCGTATCGTCTACAGGAACTCAACGCAATAGACGGCGCGTCGATCGGACGCCCGGTCTGAGTGTTATTGGCTTTTTCGTCCCAGTGGCCCGGTTGGTTTTTAAGGCAAAACCAACCCGACCGTACTCCACCTGCATCCAACCCTTGGGCAGAGTATGCCAACAGAACCGTCTCACTAAGAGGAACACAAAAAAGTTGACGGCACGTCAATCGGACGTCCGTAGCTCAAGATATGAGTGTTTCCGTTCCGAAGGCCCGGTTGGTTTCGTGAACGAACCAACCCAGCCGAACTCAAAATGTTCCGAAACTTTGAGTGCGATATACCAAATCGACCGTCTCGATCCAAGGATCGCGTAGCCGCTGACGGTTCGTCAAACGGAGGTCCGGGGCTCAAGTTATGGCCAAAAGACCGAAGACGATTCGAAAACGGGGGGTCCGGGCCCGGGGCGACCCGGCCGGCGGCGGTCCGGCACGGCGGCGCGGTCCGGCGCGGCGGCACGGCCCGGCCGGCGGCGGCGCGGCCTGGCGCCACTTTTCGCCACGCACGGGGGGCAAAGCCCCCGCTTCATCAAACTGGCGGCGCGGCTTTTAGCCGCGCCTTTGGGAACCGGCCCCCCCTTCGTGGGGGCCTGCTTTGAAGAGAACCGGGGGGCCGCCTGCCCCCCCTCAATGAAACCGCCCCCCCCAAATAAATGGGGGGGCTTTTGAGTTGACCGGGGGAATTAATTTCCCCCGGTCTTTGACCTTCCAGCCGGCCCACCTGGCTGGCCGGTTTTCTTCAACGGGACCGGCAAAGCCGGTCCCCTTCCGGCTTCCGACACCGGCGGCCCGGCGAGCCGCCGGTCTTCCCGTCTCGCCGCGGCCCGGAACCGGCCGCGATGTTCGTTGTCCGATGCGGTGCGACGACACCGCGCCCCTCCGCCGCTGCCCCGCTCCGGCCGCGGCGCCTTCGATTCCCTTCGACGCGGCGCGACGGCGTCGCGTTCGTGATGTTTCTTCCACGGTGCGAAATTCCGCGTGGTGCGACGGCACCACGCCATCTTGTTTCATCCGCAAGATAAATCAACAAGAACAAAGGAGGGGGTTCGGCCGTGTTCATGCGGTCCGGCCCCCTCACGTTAAACGATAACACTTATTTAAATATCCTCACGTTTGTCATGCCAGAACCACGAACGAGAATAAATAAATAAATAAATAATCAAAAACAACCCCTACCTTGGGTTCAAGTTTGAAGATCGTCAACGACCCGCGGAAGACAACGTCGCGGAGGTCGGGCGTCGCGGTAGTCGTTCGTCGAATCCGATGACGAAGAGGTACGTCCGAAGAGGTACGTCGTTGGCGAATCTTCGTATGCCGACGAAGGAAGTCCGAGGAGGAAGTGGCGTTCCCTTTCATTGACACGGAAGACATCGTCGATCTTCGGAAACAACGGGCTACGAAGATGAGAGGAGCGGCGTTCTTCGTCGGAGCTCGAAGGTTCTTCGCGTTCTTCGTCAAGGTTGAAGAAGAAGAAGGAGCTCCCAAAATCCTCTCAAGAAGGCTAGAGAGTTCTAACCCAACAAAATAAGATAGAGTCTTATTTTATTCACAAACTTAAAAAATTGAATTTCAAAGGTTTGAAATTCAAATAAAAATAACTCCAAATTAATTAACAAGTTGACATGTCAATTAAAGAGGGGTTAAAGGAGTTTTGAGAGGAGATGGAAGGTTGGGTTTCGTGTGGGCCCCACCACACTTAATCCTCCCAAGGGAGGTTAAGTGGATGTGGGTCCCACCTTTAACTTCCTTTGAGAGGAGTTAAACAACAAGTAAGAAAAATAAAAAGTGTTCCACATTTTTATTCAAGTTTTTATAATTCTCCCAAAAACTAACTTTTGTCCCGCAATAAACGCAACTTTGGAAAAGGTCTCCTTAAGCGAATATCAGCGCTGCGAGTTCATCGGTGTCCTCGGATTTCAATTCCGAGCACCGGATCAAAAGTTATAAATTCCCGCTCGTTCGTTCACTGAACGTACCCGAGCCAAACTTCGGAAAATGATTCCGGGCACTCCGGGCCTCAGAATCAGGTGCCGTCAGAAACCGCGCTCTTGTAAAATTCCAAAGAAAATTAAGAAAAAATTTCCCTTGAATTTTACGGGTCTTTACATTACTCCCACCTCAGGGCTTTACGTCCCCGTCAAGATACATAAAAAACTAGGGAACAAATGAGGGTACTGAGCACGCATCTGAGCCTCCCGTTGCCATGTGCTCTCCTGAAGATTACCATGCTGCTATCTGATTCGCACAAGAGGAATCGATCGCCCACGTAGGACCCGCTCCTGTCGATCCTCTATCTCCACCGGAACCTCTGTAAAAGTCGCCCCATCGTCAACGTCAAGCTCCCCATGGTCAATGATGTGCGTCGGGTCGTGCACGTATCTCATCAGCTGGGATACGTGGAAGACGTCGTGCACCCGGTGCAACTGAGGTGGCAGAGCTAGGCAATAAGCCACCTCGCCAACCCTTCTGAGGACCTGGAAGGGTCCGATGAAGCATAGAGACAACTTGCCGCCTCGACCAAATCTCCTCAAACCACGTCGAGGTGAGACCCGCAAGAAGACGTGGTCGCCATCCTCGAACTCTAGTGGCCTCCGCCTCCTGTCAGCATATGACTTCTGCCGGCTCTGAGCTGTCCTCATCCGCTCCTGGATGACCTGGACCTTCTCAGTCGTGGCCTGGACTATCTCCGGTCCCACAAGTGCTGACTCCCCAGGGTCTGTCCAGCATAAAGGAGATCTACAAGGTCGGCCGTACAACGCCTTGTACGGTGCCATCCCAATGGTGGAGTGGTATCTGTTGTTGTATGCAAACTCCACCAAGGGTAGGTGGTCCTCCTAGCTACGACCAAAGTCGAGGACACATGCGCGGAGCATGTCCTCGAGAGTCTGAATGGTCCTCTCCGTCTAACCATCCGTCTGAGGGTGAAAAGCTGTGCTCAGACGTAGCTGCGTCCCGAACGCCTCCTGTAACCCCTTCCAAAGCCGGGAAGTAAAGCGATCATCTCGATCGGAGACGATAGATGATGGCACGCTGTGGAGGCGCACAATCTCCTGAACGTAGAGACGTCCCAAGTTCTCCACTGAGCCCTGCTCTCTGATGGGTAAGAAGTGTGCCGACTTGGTGAGTCGGTCAACAATCACCCAGATGGAGTCGTGACCTCTGGAAGTGCGTGGAAGTCCAGTCACGAAGTCCATAGATATGCCATCCCACTTCCACTCCGGAACCTCCAAGGGCTGTACCAAGCATGCTGGTATCTGATGCTCTGCCTTCACCTGCTGGCAGGTGAGGCATCGAGTAACGAACTCTGCTACTGCCTTCTTCATGCCCGGCCACCAGTGCTGTCGTCTGAGGTCCTGGTACATCTTCGCCACTCCAGGATGTACCGCCAAAGGAGAAGTGTGAAACTTTCTCAGCACTTCCTCTCACAAAGCGACTGGTACCATGGTACGTCCTCTGAAAAGGATGTCTTGCTCTGCTCCAAGGGAGAAACCATCAGGTGCCTGTCCTGAGGATATCTGTGCACACCGTGTCTCACAGTCAGCGTCCTCACGTTGTGCCTCTCTGACCTGCTGCAGTAGTGGAGGGGTGACTGTGAGAGACTAGAGGAATGCTGCTCCATCTCTATCCACAAAGGATATCTGTAAAGAGGCTAGCTGCTCCGTCGCCTCCTCAAGTAGCTGAATTCCCGTCCTCCTGCTGAGGGCATCGGCTACTACGTTCCCCTTCCCAGGAGTATAGACTATCTCAAAGTCATAGTCCTGGAGGAACTCGAGCCATCGCCGCTGTCTCAAGTTCAGGTCCTTCTGCGAGAAGATATACCTGAGACTCTGATGATCGGAAAAGACTGTAAAGTGCTCTCCCATCAGATAGTGTCGCCATGTCTTCAGAGCGAAGACCACTACTACTAACTCCAGGTCATGGGTAGCGTAGTTCTGCTCATGCGGCCTCAACTGACGTGATCCATAGGCGATCACTGCCCGCTCCTGCATCAGAACACATCCGAGTCCGGTCTCTGATGCATCGCAGTAGACTACGTACCCTACTCCCTCCTCAGGCAACCTCAAGATAGGTGCGCTAGTCAATCTCTGTCTCAGCTTTTGGAAGCTCTGATGACATCTGTCTGACCACACGAAGGGTTTCCCCTTCTTCGTCAAAGATGTGAGTGGTGCCGTAACTCTAGAGAAGTCTGGCACGAATCTCCGATAGTATCCAGCTAGTCCCAAGAAACTCCGAACCTCAGTCACGCTCCTGGGTGGCTCCCATGCTAACACAGCCTCGATCTTCACAGGATCCACTGCAACTCCCGCCTCAGAGATAACGTGTCCCAAGAAGTGGACCTCACGTATCCAGAACTGGCACTTCGAGAGCTTACCATAAAGCTGGTGCTCTCGGAGTGTGTCTAGTATAACTCGCAAGTGATAGGCGTGCTCCTCCTCGGTCGTCGAGTAAATCAGAATGTCGTCGATAAATACCACGACAAACTGATCGAGGTATGGCTGAAAGATCCTGTTCATGAGAGCCATGAACACTGCTGGAGCATTGGTTACACCGAAAGGCATAACCAAGAACTCATAATGGCCATACCGACATCTGAAGGCCGTCTTCTGCACATCCTCGTCTCTGACTCTGAGTTGATGATAGCCTGACCTGAGGTCTATCGTCGAGAACCACCGTGCTCCCTTGAGCTGATCAAAGTGGTCATCAATCCTCGGTAGCGGATACTTGTTCCTCACTGTCACCTGGTTCAGGCGATGATAGTCAACACAAAGTCGCAATCTCCCGTCCGCCTTCTTGGCGAACAATATCGGGGAAGCCCATGGTGAAACACTGGGTCAGATGAACCCCTTGCCCTGAAAGTCCTCCAATTGTACCCGTAGCTCTCGAAGCTCGGTGGGGGCCATCCGATATGCTGGAGTGGATATCGGGGCTGTCCCGGGGTACAAGTCAATATAAAAGTCTACCTCTCTACGAGGAGGTATCCCTGGAACGTCGTCGGGAAAAAAGTCCGCAAACTGATCCACCACTGCAGGGAAACCAGGACTCCGCACGTCAACTGCTCCCAGGATGAGGCTAGCCAACTGATGAGTAATGGGTTGTCCTCTCCTTCGCGGAAGTCCATCCTGTGCTGCTAAGGCTCCCTTCTCGCCGGTGAAGGTGAACCTGCTCCCGTCGGTGCGTACACATCGCACCTTGCGCCTAAAACAGTCAATATACGCATGGACCGTAGATAGCCAATCCATGCCCAAGATGACGTCGTAAGGCCTCGATGCTGCTACAAGAAGATCCCAGCCGAAGCTCTCGCCTACTAGAGTGAGCTCACACTGCCGGCACCAGTGCGTAATCGTCGAGTCTGCTCCCGTAGGAGTCTCTAGCCGTAAGGATCGAGCCAACGGCTCTGTCGGAATCTCCGAGCTCCGAACAAGGGAAGCGGCTATGTAAGAGTGACTCGCTCCTGTGTCTATAAGAACTGCAGCAAGGGTGGAATAGACACAGATAGTACCTCGAATCATCTCGGGTGCACCATGGTCGTAGGCCTCTGCTGCCTGGAGCTGTGCCTGTCTCTGCCCGCCAGCTCCCTGTGGTCGGGGTGGACCTCCTGGTGGTGGTGGTGGCAGAGCCTCAATGCGTCGCCCACCACCTGCTGCTCGGCCAGCTCCTCTACCTCGTCCGCCGCCTCCCTACGGACCGCCACGGTCGACCCTCTGCCTCTTCCTCGGTGGTCCCTCAACCGTCTGCTGCTCCTCGGCACGGCGGGTCGGGCAGTCACGAGCCATGTGGCCCTGTCCGCCGCACGAGTAGCACTGTCTGCCTCTCGAAAGACTGGATCCTCGCTGTGTGCCCCGCACCGCTGAGCCAGTGTCCTGAGGTCGTCTGCCTGAGGGTCGGGTCTGTCTGGACCCCTGAGTCATCCGTCGACTGCCTGCTGTAGATGACACTGCCACGTGCCGCCCTGCGGTGGGTCGCTGCGCTGGTGTAGATTCAGCAAGGAAGCTCTCAATCAGAAGGGCTCGCTCCAGTACTCCTGTCTGAGTCGGTATGCTGAGGGAGATCAGAGATGCCCGAATCTCGTGTCTCAAACCATGCTTGAAGGTCCGGGCCTGGAAGAATGGGTCCCGTACCATGTCATTCGAGTAGCGCGAGAGATCAGTAAATCTCGCCGAGTACTGAGCGACCGTCATGCTGCCCTGCCGCAGCTATAGAAGCTCCTGGATACGCACCGCACGAAGGGTGGCTGGGACGAACTCCGAGCGAAAGAGGCTCTCAAAGTCCGTCCATAGTAGAGATGCCTCATCGTGCACCTGGAGCATCAAGCTCCACCATCGTCCTGCTGCTGCGTGTAGTAGGCTCGCAGCGAGGATCACCATGAGGTCTGCTGGTGTCCTCACTAGCCTAAACACAAGTACCACTGCCTCCAGCCAGTCCTCGGCTGCCTCGGGATCCGTCTCCCCACGAAACCTGGGTGGTCGCTAGCGCTGAAACTCATGCAGTGCGCTGAGGCGACGTGCATCGTCAGCGGCTGGTGCTGGAAGCATCGGGGGCTCAGCGGGTAGAGCTACCGCCGGTGCCACTGCTGACAAAGGGCCCTGCACCGAGGCCTCGTCACTCGGTGGGCTGTCGTCACACTCGACTCTCGGAACCCTAGCTGGCTGCCGTCGTGGGGCCATCCTGAAAAGGAACAGGTGCGCCATGGTCAAACAGTATACCTGGTGAGCTGACACAAAGTAATCACAAAGAAAACTTTGAAACACACACGCAATCAATGTTTTCGTGCATTAAGTCGGAAATCAGAAGTCAGGGTCCTGGTGTACGGATACGTCGGCCGCCGCACCAACACTGGAATCCCTGGACTGATAACCACACTCAATACGCTAAACATTATTGCTTCACAGAGAAAATATCAGAGTTCGCGGTAGAACCGAACTCCTTTGATACCAATTTGTCACGACCAGCCCTCAGGGTCCGTGCTGTGACTACGCCAAGCCCGCCTTCCATAGGCCAGGGGCTGGCGACTAGCACCAAGGCGTAAATCCCGGTAAAAAGGGAAGGCATTGCCTTTGTAATGTAAACAAACACCACAGAGTAAGCAAGCGGAAAGTAAACACTAAGTAAAAATAGAGTACAACTGAAAGTGAGGAAAAGTAAATGGGCCAGTATACAAACCCAAACTGAAAGTAAAGTACAACTCGAAAGGGAAAAAACAACTGTAAGTAAAAGCCGCTACACCGAGCTGTCCACTGGATATCCCACCTGAAGGGTGGGTAAAAATAGCTCCACTGCTCCACGGGTCCCGTCGTCCGCTCCGAACACGTCCTGCCCAGTGGTCCACCTCCAGGTACCGTCCTGCTCTGCAAGCCTCAGCCAAGATCAACGCTGTCCGTCGTCTGCCACCAACACAACGTAGTGCGGGCATAGCCCGTGTAGGGGTGAGTATAAGCTACTCAGTAGGGACCCCTGAGACCCCCGAAGGTCTCCCTAAAATCCACAAAGGATAAACCACAAAGAAAGGTACAATCACGAAGTAACAACCGACACTGCTTAGGTATATGCCCATACATATACCTAAGTCATCAATTTCAAATACGCTCCAGCCTCCGAGCCCAAGTACAACTCAGTCCACACAGGAAAGTAAACGTATTCCACATAGGAAAGCAAAACGTAATCCATACAGGATAGCACAACACAATCCACACAGGAAAGCAACAGGATTCAGCTCACAAAGGTATACTTCTTCAAAGGACGATAAAGATGATCTCTGATCCATCTAAGTCGTCGGACCCACGAAGGATCGATAGGTAACTAACCCCCGCAAAAGACCCACACAGGATCGGGCCCACATAAGACCTGTAGGCGCTGGTTCACACAGGACCGCTGAGCGCAAAGACCCACACAGGATCGGACCCACACAGGATCGGGCCCACACAGGACCTGTAGCACTGATCCACGTAGGATCGCTGAGTGCTGTAGTCGTCGTCGTTGAATCCACACAGGATCTCTGTACTGTCGTCGTCACAGTCACAGTAGCAGTAGCAGTAGTAGTAGTCACAGAAACAGTCGCAGCCAGCACTAGGGTTCCCGCACACAGCAAGCTCGTACAGGAGGGTCCGCTCCACGAGCCGAGAGGCTGATACATCCACTGTCACAAAGTCCAGAGTTGATGTATCCAAAAGTTCCGTATCGTCTACAGGAACTCAACGAAATAGACGGCGCGTCGATCGGACGACCGGTCTGAGTGTTATTGGCTTTTTCGTCCCAGGGGCCCGGTTGGTTTTTAAGGCAAAACCAACCCAACCGTACTCCACATGCGTCCAAACCTCGGGCGAAGTATGCCAAAAGAACCGTCTCACTAAGAGGAACACAACAAAGCTGACAGAACGTCAATCGGACGTCCGTAGCTCAAGATATGAGCGTTTCCGCTCCGAATGCCCGGTTGGTTTCGTGAACGAACCAACCCGGCCGAACTCAAAATGTTCCGAAACTTTGAGTGTGATATACCGAATCGACCGTCTCGATCCAAGTATCGCGTAGCCGCTGACGGTTCGTCAAACGGAGGTCCGTGGCTCAAGTTATGGCCAAAAGACCGAAGATGATTCGAAAACGGGGGGTCCGGGCCCGGGGCGACCCGGCCCGACCCCCCTGGGTCGGCCCGAACCGGGTCGACCCGACCCGGGTCCGACCCGGCCCGGCCGGCGGCGACGCGGCCGGTGGCGACGCGGCCTGGCGCCGCTTGTCGCCACGCGCGGGGGGCAAAGCCCCCGCTTTATCAAACTGGCGGCGCAGCTTTTAGCCGTGCCTTTGGGAACCAGCCCCCCCTTCGTGGGGGCCTGCTTTGAAGAGAACCGGGGGGCCGCCTGCCCCCCCTCAATGAAACCGCCCCCCCCCCCCCCAAATAAATGGGGGGGCTTTTGAGTTGACCGGGGGAATTAATTTCCCCCGGTCTTTGACCTTCCGGCCGGCCCACCTGGCTGGCCGGTTTTCTTCAACGGGACCGGCAAAGCCGGTCCCCTTCCGGCTTCCGACACCGGCGGCCCAGCGAGCCGCCGATCTTCCCGTCTCGCCGCGGCCTGGAACCGTCCGCGGTGTTCGTTGTCCGGTGCGGTGCGACGGCACCGTGCCCCTCCGCCGCGGCCCCGCTCCGGTCGCGGCGCCTTCGATTCCCTTCTATGCGGCGTGACGGCGTCGCGTTCGTGATGTTTCTTCCACGGTGCGAAATTCCGCATGGTGCGATGGCACCACGCCATCTTGTTTCATCTGCAAGATAAATCAACGAGAACAAAGGAGGGGGTTCGGCCGTGTTCATGCGGTCCGGCCCCCTCACGTTAAACGATAACACATATTTAAATATCCTCACGTTTGTCATTCCAGAACCACGAACGAGAATAAATAAATAAATAAATAATCAACAACAACCCCTACCTTGGGTTCAAGTTTGAAGATCGTCAACGACCCGCGGAAGACAACGTCGCGGAGGTCGGGCGTCGCGGTAGTCATTCGTCGAATCCGATGATGAAGAGGTACGTCTGAAGAGGTACGTCGTTGGAGAATCTTCGTATGCCGACGAAGGAAGTCCGAGGAGGAAGCAGCGTTCCCTTTCGTTGACACGGAAGACGTCGTCGATCTTCGGAAACAACAGGCTACGAAGATGAGAGGAGCGGCATTCTTCGTCGGAGCTCGAAGGTTCTTCGCGTTCTTCATCAAGGTTGAAGAAGAAGAAGGAGCTCCCAAAATCCTCTCAAGAAGGCTAGAGAGTTATAACCCAACAAAATAAGATAGAGTCTTATTTTATTCACAAACTTAACAAATTGAATTTCAAAGGTTTGAAATTCAAATAAAAATAACTCCAAATTAATTAACAAGTTGACATGTCAATTAAAGAGGGGTTAAAGGAGTTTTGAGAGGAGATGGAAGGTTGGGTTTCGTGTGGGCCCCACCACACTTAATCCTCCCAAGGGAGGTTAAGTGGATGTGGGTCCCACCTTTAACTTCCTTTGAGAGGAGTTAACCAACAAGTAAGAAAAATAAAAAGTGTTCCACATTTTTATTCAACTTTTTATAATTCTCCCAAAAACTAACTTTCGTCCCGCAATAAACGCAACTTCGGAAAAGGTCTCCTTAAGCGAATATCGGTGCTGCGAGTTCATCGGTGTCCTCAGATTTCAATTCCGAGCACCGGATCAAAAGTTAGAAATTCCTGCTCGTTCGTTCACTGAACGTACCCGAGCCAAACTTCGGAAAATGATTCCGGGCACTCCGGGCCTCGGAATCAGGTGCCGTCAGAAACCGCGCTCTTGTAAAATTCCAAAGAAAATTAAGAAAAAATTTCCCTTGAATGTTACGGGTCTTTACACATTTCCTTTGTAAAGTAAACCACAAACACCACAGAGTAAACAGGCAGAAGTAAACACTAAGTAAAAACTGGTACAACAGTAATTGTGGAAAAGTAAAGGGGGCCGGAAATACAAGCCCAATTGTAAAGTACAACTAAAAAGGGAAAAAAACAGCAACTGAAAGAAAAAGCCGCAGCATCGAGCCGTCCTCTGGAAGCCCCACCTGAAGGGTGGGTACAGATATCCTCCACAGCTCCTCGGTCCAGCCGTCCGCTCCGAGTACACCCCGCCCAGTGGTCCACCTCCAGGTACCGTCCTGCTCCGCCAACCTCGGCCACGATCAGCGCTGTCCGTCATCTGCAACCAACACAACGTAGTGCGGGCATAGCCCGTGTAGGGGTGAGTATAAGCTACTCAGTAGGGACCCCGAGACCCCCGAAGGTCTCCCAGAATCCACAAAGGATAAACCACAAAGGAAAGATACAACCACGAAGTAATATCCGACACGGCTTAGGTATATGCCCATATATATACCTAAGTCATCAATTCTCGCTCGGCTCCAACATCCGAGCTCAAGTACAACCCATTCCACACAGGAAAGAAAAACGTAAATCCACACAGGATAGCACAACACAATCCACAAAGGAAAGAAAAACGTAAATCCACACAGGATAGCACAACACAATCCACAAAGGAAAGTAAAACAGGATTCAGCTCACACAGGATATACTTCTTCATAAGACGATAGAGATGATCAGATGTAGCCACTGATTCATCTAATCCATCGGACCCACAAAGGATCGGTAGGTATTAACCCCCGTAATGACCCACATAGGATCGATCATGAAGTTGAAACCATAGCTATTTGGAAACTCCTTCTCCATCAAGTAAAGTGGTTATGTCGCTACAACCAAGCGATTCCTTCTAACCTTGGACTGCTGTAGTACTCCACCTATGGAGTACTGTGGGACTGCTGCTACAACCAAGCACTTCCCACCATGGGTCTGCTGCTACAACCAAGCGCTCCCCCTCATAGCCTCTAGAGGCACTCCTTTTGTTGAGTACCATGGGTCAGCCACTACAACCAAGCGCTCCTCCGTCATGGGTCTACCGCTACAACCAAGCGCTCCTCTATCATGGGTCTGCCGCTACAACCAAGAACTCCCCCTCATAGCCTCTATAGGTACTCCTTCTGTTGAGTACCGCGGTTCTGCCACTACAACCAAGCGCTCCTCCGCCGTGGGTCTGCTGCTAAAACCAAGCGCTCCCCCATGCTGCTACAACCAAGCGCTACTCCGTCGTGGGTCTACCGCTACAACCAAGCGCTCCCCCTCATAGCCTACAGAGGTACTCCTTCTGTTGAGTACTGCGGGTCTGCCACTACAACCAAGCTCTCCTCCTCCGTGGGTCTGCTGCTACAAACAAGCGCTTCCCACTGGGCTATCCGTAACACACCGAGTCGTTCGATCAGCAGTCGTCAAGTCTCATCCGGCTCTAGGGTTTCCGCACACAGCATGCTCATTCCGGGAGGGTCCACTCCACGAGCCAAGAGGTCGATGCATCAACAGACATGTAGTCCGGAGTTGATGTATCACAAGATGTACCTTATTGGTCACTGCCGAAAACACGGAGGATTCCCATACTGTTTTCATCATCGTCGCTGTCGCAGCCAGCTCTAGGGTTTCCACACATAGCAAGCTCATTCGGGAGGGTCCGCTCCATGAACCGAGGGGATGATACATCAACTGACACGAAGTCCGAAGTTTTTGTATCCAAAAGTTCCATATCGTTAACAGGAACTCAACACAACAGACGGCGCGTCGATCGGACGCCCGGTCTGAGAGTTATTGGCCTTTTCGTCCCAGGGGCCCGGTTGGTTTTTAAGGAAAAAACAACCCGATCGTACTCCACCTGCATCCAAACCTTGGGCGGGGTAAGCCAAAAGATCCATCTCACTTAGAGGAATTCAACAAAGTCGACGACACGTCAATTGGACGTCCGAAGCTCAAGATATGAGCGTTTCCACTCCGAGGGCCCGGTTGGTTTCGTGTACGAACCAACTCGGCCAAACCCAAAGTATTCCGAAACCTTGATTGTGATATACCGAAATGACTGTCTCGATCCAAGGATCGTATCGCCGCTGACGGCGCGTCGTTCAGAGACCCTTAGCTCAAGTTATGAGCGAAAGACCGAAAAGAGTCCAGAAACGGGGGGTCTGGGCCCGGACCGACCCGACCCAACCCCCCCTGGGTCGGCCCGAACCAGGTGAACCCGACCCGGGTCCAGGTCCGACCTGGTTTGGCGCGACCCGGCCTGGCCAGGGCGGCCCGGCCCGGCCTGGGCACGACCCGACCGGCGGGTCAGCTCGGCCCGGCTCGGCTCGGCCGAGCGGCCGAGAAAGGGGAGCCATGGGGTGTGCAGCCCCTGTGGTAAGAGGAGCCACGACCCCACGTGGGGCCTCTCTTGGTCAGCGGACACGACAAAGCCACGTCCTGTGTCTCACTGGACCCGCGCGGTCGCGGGTCTGGTCGGCCGCCGCGCCGGCGACCCGTGCTGCCAGTGGATTCCGCGGGCCACCGGAGTTGGTCTGGTGGTCCGATTCCACTTCCGTCTGCGCCGTAGCTCCTCTCGGGTCCCGTTCTTCACTTCAGTTTCAACAAATCATCTCTGTGGCCCGTTTTGTTGTCGTCCGCCGTTTCGAATATCAAATAAGAACTGCGGAGGGTTGTTGGGCAGTGTTTGTTTGGCCCGCACCCTCCGCGTTAGGTGATAACAATCGAGAAATAAGGATCAAAACATAAAACCACAACAAGATACAATTTTAATAAATTAAAATTTCACTTTGATCCTGGCTCTTTGTTTTTGAATGAAACAACCACAGTAATAGAATATTATTTTCAAATAAAATCCCTACCTCGCCGTCGCCGTCGAACGAGCGTTCTTCGCGGAATTTACCATCATGGTAGGAGGTGATCGTCGCGTCGCAGAAGGGTGTCGCGTCGATGATCTCTGAGGGTTAAAGAAACACACGGATTTAATTACAACAATTAAATCCATGTTGAGGATAAAAACCACAAAGGAATTTAAAAGATTTTAAATCTCCTACCTCAAGCAGTTGATCGAAGATTTGTCGCGGGGAAAGAACGTCGTGGAAGAAGCGTCGGCGTAGCGTCGATCTCCGGGGGTTGGGCGTTCTTCGCATTCTTCACGTTCTTTGTATTCTTCGGGTTCTTCGCGTTCTTCGCATTCTTCACGAAGGAGGATGGAGGACTTAAAGTTTCTGTCAAATTCTCTCAACGAACAATCCTCAAGAAAGGTGCATTGGTCTTATTTTATTAACATGCCAACGGTTTGAAAACAGGTTACGAAACGAAAAAAATTAATTCATAGAATTAATTTCAACAATTTAACCACCCAATTAAAAGGAGCGTTTAAAAGTTTAAGAAATGCCCCAGTTGACTTTCATTAAAAAGGGTTTTCACGGGTGCGTTACTTAGCGGAAAAGAAACGGTGGGGCTCGTGTGGGCCCCACCTCACAAATTTCCTACCAAGAGGGTAGGATATTTTGAATTTTACCCTATCCGATTTAACTCATCTTAAGCAGCTTTAAGTGGCTTTAAGCGGCTTTAAGTGAAATAAAATAAAGTTTTTCGTACCACATTATTTTATTTCTTAACTTAAACCCAAAAATTAAAAACCACAACCGAGAAAACGCAACTCCGGAAGAGGCGTTTCTAAGCAAATACTGGTGCTGCGATTCCATCGGTGCCCTCAAAATTCGATTCCGAGCACCGGTTCAAAAGTTAGAAAAACCCGCTCGTTCGTTCACTGAATGTACCCAAGCCAAACTTCGGAAAATGATTCCGAGCACACCAGGCCTCGGAATCACGTGCCGTCAGAAACTGCATTCTTGTAAAATTCCAAAGAAAATTAAGAAAAAAAATTTCCTTGAAATTTACAGGTCTTTACATTACTCCCACCACATGGCTTTACATCCCCATAAAGATTCACCACAAACTTAGGGATACAATGGCGGTACTGAGCACGCATCTGAGCCTCCCGCTCCCAAGTGCTCTCCTAGAGGTTCCCGTGCTGCCATCTGATGCGCACAAGAGGAATCGATCGTCCACGTAGGACCCGCTCCTGTCGATCATCGATCTCCACCGGGACCTCCGCAAAGGTCGCCCCATCATCAACGTCCAGCTCCCCATGTTCAATGATGTGTGTCGGGTCATGCACGTATCTCCTCAGCTGAGATACGTGGGAGACGTCATGCACCTAGTGCAACTGAGGTGGTAGATCCAGGCGATAAGCCACCTCGCCAATCCTGCTGAGGACCTGGAATGGTCCAATGAAGCGTGGAGACGACTTGCCTCCTCGGCCAAATCTTCGTAATCCACGTTGAGGTGAGACACGCCAGAAGACATGGTCGCCATCCTCGAACTCTAGTGGCCTCCGCCTTCTGTAAGCACAAGACTTTTTCCGGCTCTGAGCTGTCCTCATCCGCTCATGGATGACTTGGACCCTTCTGGTCCTACAAGAGTTGCTGAGATTTTTTCTTTTCCGATAAGATAAATCCGGTCTCATCCCCTGAATGAGCCATGCTCTTTGCCTAATACAGTCAATCCCGACATGGATGATACTAATCCATACCAAGGATGACGTCGTAAGGCCTCTACGCTACTACCAAGAGATCCAACCGTTACTCTCGCCTCCAAGGGTTGAGTCACACTGTCGGCATTAGTGTGTGGTAACTGGGTCTCCTCCAGTAGATGTCTCACAAGTGAGGGTCCAGTCAACAGTCTAAACTGGATCCTCTTAGTAACAACACAAAAGAGGACAGGAATGGAAACATCACAAAGGTATGCATCTTTTATTATTACAGCTCATAATACAAAGACACTACACAACAACAACAAGGAACTAGAAGTACAAAAGACGTATCCACTAGTTCCGCTCCTGTCCATCTGCTCCCAGAGCTCCACGATCGAAGGCCTCAGCTGCTTGAAGCTGAGCTCTCCCATGTCCACCAACTCCCTACGGTTGGGGTGGACCTCCTGGTGGTGGTGGTGGTAACACCTCAAAGCGTCGTCCACTACCTGCTGCTCGGCCAGCTCCTCTGTCACGGTCTCCAGCTCCATGCGATCTGCCTCGATTGAACCTCTGCCTCTGCCTGGGAGGTCCTTCATTCATCTGTTGGTCATACGTATGGTGGGACGGACAGTCACGAGCCATGTGACCAACCCCGCTGCAGGAGTAACACTGTCCGCTCATGGTAAGTCGTTGTCCACCCCGGGTGCCTCGCACAATCGATCCTGTTTCACGCGGTCGACCACCGGTAGGTCTAGTCCTGTTGAACCCCTGCGTCATCTATCTACTGCCCACTGCAGAAGACTATGCCGCATGCCGGCTAGATGTGGGTCCTGCTGCTGGAGACTGCTCAGCAAGGAAACTCTCCACTAAGAGGGCTAGCTCCAACACTCTTGTCTGTGTTGGAATGCTGTGAGAAACAACCGAAGCTCTGATCTCTCGCCTGAGCCCCTGCTCGAAGGTTCGAGCCCTGAAGAATGGGTCCCATACCATGTCCGTGGAATAGCGTGAGAGATCGATAAACCTTGCTGCGTACTGGGCTACTGTCATGCTGCCCTACCGCAGCTGTAGTAGCTCCTGGATGCGCACCGCTCAGAGGGTGGTTGTGACGAACTCTGAGCGAAAAAGGCTCTCAAAGTCCGTCCAAAGGAGTGATTCCTCGCCGTGCACCTGGATCATCAAGCTCCACCATCTGCCTGCTGCCGCATGCAGGAGGCTTGCTGCAAGGACCACCATAAGGTCTACTGGTGTCCTCACTAACCGTAAAACTCGTACAACCGCCTCCAGCCAGTCCTCGGCTGCCTGGGGGTCCGTCTTCCCGTGGAACCTGGGCGGTCGCTGGCGCTGGAACTCATGCAGTGCACTAAGGAAATTTGCATCGTCAGCGGCTGTTGCTGGAAGCATTGGTGGCTCGGTGGGTAGAGGTACCGTCAGTGCCTCTGCTGTCAAAGGTCCCTGTACCGAGGCCTCGTCGCTCGGCGAGCTGTCGTCACGTACAACTCTCGGAACCCTAGCTGGCTGTGGTCGTGGGGCCATCATGAAAAGGAAACAGGTGCGCCATGGTCAGAACAGTATACCTAGTGTGCTGATACAAAGTAATCACAAAGAAAACTTGAAACACACATGCAATCAATGTTTTCGTTCATTAAGTCGGAAATCAGAAGTCACGGTCCTGGTGTACGGATATTTCGGCCGCCGCACCAACACTAGGCTCCCTGGACTGATAACCACACTCAATACGCTAAACACTATTTCTTCACATATAAAAGATCAGAGTTTGCGGTAGAACCGAACTCCTCTGATAAAAATTTGTCACGACCCGTCCTCAGGGCCCGCGCCCTGACTACCCCAAGCCCACCTTCCATAGGCCAGGGGCTGGTGACTATCACCAAGGCACAAATCCTGGTAAAGGGAAGGCATTGCCTTTGTAAAGTAAACCACAAACACCACATAGTAAGCAGGCAGAAGTAAACACTAAGTAAAAACTGGTACAACAGTAAGTGCGGAAAAGTAAAGGGGGCCGGAAATACAAGCCCAACTGTAAAGTACAACTGAAAAGG
This sequence comes from Viscum album, assembly GCA_963277665.1. NCBI lineage: Eukaryota > Viridiplantae > Streptophyta > Magnoliopsida > Santalales > Viscaceae > Viscum > Viscum album. The sequence continues at coordinate 1,316,253,898 of OY728136.1, read as the reverse complement.
GAAAAAACAGAAACTGAAAGAAAAAGCCGCAGCGTAGAGCCGTCCTCTGGAAGCCCCACCTGAAGGGTGGGTACAGATAGCCACCACAGCTCCTCAGTCCAGCCGTCCGCTCCGAGTAAACCCCGCCCAGTGTTCCACCTCTAGGTACCATCCTGCTCCGCCAACCTCGACCACGATCAGCGTTGTCCGTCGTCTGCATCCAACACAACGTAGTGCGGGCATAGCCCGTGCAGGGGTGAGTATAAGCTACTCAGTAAGGACCCCGAGACCCCCAAAGGTCTCCCAGAATCCACAAAGTATAAACCACAAAAGAAAGATACAATCACAAAGTAACATCTGACACGGCTTAGGTATATGCCCATACCTATACCTAAGTCATCAATTCTCGCTCGGCTCCAACATCCGAGATCAAGTACAACCCAGTCCACACAGGAAAGCAAAAAGTAAATCCACACAGGATAGCACAACACACTCCACAAAGGAAAGAAAAACGTAAATCCACACAGGATAACACAACACAATCCACAAAGGAAAGTAAAACAAGATTCAGCTCACACAGGATATACTTCTTTGTAAGACGATAGACATGATCAGATGTAGCCACTGATTCATCTAAGCCGTCGGACCCACAAAGGATCGGTAGTTATTAACCCCCGCAATAACCCACATAGGATCTATCATGAAGTTGAAACCATAGCTATTTGGAAACTCCTTCTCCATCAAGTACAATGGTTATGCCGCTACAACCAAGCGCTTCCTTCTAACCTTGGACTGCTGTAGTACTCCACCTATCTAGTACTGTGGGCCTGCTGCTACAACCAAGCGTTTCCCACCATGGGTCTGCTGCTACAACCAAGCGCTCCCCCTCATAGCCTCTAGAGGTACTCCTTCTGTTGAGTACCACGGGTCAACCACTACAACCAAGCGCTCCTCCGTCGTGGGTCTGCCGCTACAACCAAACGCTCCTCCGTCGTGGGTCTGCCGCTATAACCAAGTGCTCCCCCTCATAGCCTCAAGAGGTACTCCTTCTGTTGAGTACCGCGGGTCTGCCGCTACAACCAAACGCTCCTCCGCTGTGGGTCTGCCGCTACAACCAAGCGCTCCCCCATGCTGCTACAACCAAGCGCTCCTCCGTCGTGGGTCTGCCGCTACAACCAAGCGCTCCCCCTCATATCCTCTAAAGGTACTCCTTCTGTTGAGTACCGCGGGTCTGCTGCTACAACCAAGCGCTCCTCCGCCGTGGGTCTACTGCTACAACCAAGCACTTCCCACTGGGCTATTCGTAACACACCGAGTCGTTCGATCAGCAGTCGTCAAGTCTCAACCGGCTCTAGGGTTTCCGCACACAGCATGTTCGTTCTGGGAGGGTTCACTCCATGATCCAAGAGGTCGATGCATCAACTGACATGTAGTCCAGAGTTGATGTATCCCAAGATGTACCGTAGTGGTCACTTCCGAAAACACGGAGGATTCCCGTACTGTTTTCATCATCGTCGCAGTCGCAGCCAACTCTACGGTTTCCGCACACAGCAAGCTCATTCGGGAGGGTCCGCTCCACGAGCCGAGGGGCTGATACATCAAATGACACGATGTCTGAAGTTTTTGTATCCAAAATTTCAGTATCATTAACAGGAACTCAACGCAATAGACGGCGCGTCGATCGGACGCCCGGTCTGATAGTTATTGGCTTTTTCATCCCAGGGGCCCATTTGGGTTTTAAGGAAAAACCATCCCGACCGTACTCCACCTGCGTCCAAACCTCGGGCGGTGTAAGCCAAAAGATCCGTCTCACTTAGAGGAATTCAACAAAGTCGATGGCACGTCAATCGGACGTCCAAAGATCAAGATATGAGCTTTTTCGCTCCGAGGGCCCGATTGGTTTCGTGTACGAACCAACCGGGCCGAACCCAAATATTCCGAAACTTTGAGTGTGATATACCGAAGCGACCGTCTCAATCCAAGGATCGTATCGCCGCTAACGGCGCGTCGTTCGGAGGCCCGTAGCACAAGTTATGAGCGAAAGACCGAAAAGAGTCCGGAAACGGGGGGTCTGGGCCCGGACCGACCCGGCCCAACCCCCCTAGGTCGGCCCGAACCGGGTCGACCCGACCCGGGACCAGGTCCGACCCGGTTTGGCGCGACCCGGCCTGGCCTGGGCGTAACCCGGCCGGCGGGTCGGCTCGGCCCGGCTCGGCTCGGCCGAGCGGCCGAGCAAGGGGAGCCGCGGGGTGTGCAGCCCCCGCGGGAAGAGGAGCCGCGGCCCCGTGCTTGGTCAGCGGACGCGGCAAAGCTGCGTCCCGTGTCTCAACGGACCTGTGCGGTCGCGGGTCTGGTCGGCCGCCGACACCGCCGCGCCGGCGACCCACGCCGCTGGTGGATTCCGCGGGCCACCGGTGTAACAGCCCGAGATTTTATGAAAAATATTCTTTTTTATTTCACTAATGTCTTGTGTTGTACGCTACACCAAAAGGAGCTTGCACAACACGCATCCTTGACTTGCCTTGCATTACACGCAATCGCAACCTTCCTCGATAGCGTGTGTGGTACGTAATACTGAGTTTCACGAAACAATGATATGCTATTAAAATATTATTAAAACTAGCCGTTATGAATAGTAATAACCACTTTTTAAAATTCTGTAAATCTTAATTCTCAAAATGAACTTCATTCTTGGATTCGGAGTATCGAATTTAGCCTAAGGTGAAATTTTGGTACTTTTCGGATAACTTTCACATTCTGATGAATAGTGAAAATTACTAAATTATAATTAAAAACAAATTTTTTAATCGAAATAATTAATAGTGATAAATTATTAATTTGAGTGGTTTTAAAATATATTTAGAATATATTTTTACAATTTAATACAATGTTGGTCAATGGTTGTAATTTCACATTTAAACCAGACATAATCAAGTGTCAATCTTTTGATATATATTGTTTCCTAAAAACACGCTATTTATTTTAACAGCGGGATTTAATTATAAAATTAATTAATACAACTTCTATGTTATGAATTTGGTAAAATAGATTTCATTTTTGAATTCGGAATATGAAATATAGCTTAGGATGAAATTTTGGCATTGTTCTGAAAAACATCAATTTTTGATGAATAGTGAAACTACTAAGTGGTAGGTTAAAAAACTGAATTTTGCATAAAACTTAATTTTACCGCTTCTGTGAATAGAATTTTGAAAATCCGACAGACACAGTTAATATCAAGGACTAAAATGTGGTTCAATGAGATGAAAATAATTTTTGGTGAATAGTAACTTTTTACTTTTTTTTACCGCGGTTAATAGTAAATAGGGTAACTAAGGGTAAATATGATATTAATATTACCCTAACACATGTCCTAATTCTATTGGACAAGTGTAATTCGACCAAAAACAAACTTAGGAATAAAATATGACCATTTAGGCCCACTTGGATTAGATTAGGACATTTATTATTAATTTATTTAAAGAAAGGTTAAAATAGTTAAAATCAAAGTTTAATAAGTAAATCATTTTTAATATGTGGTTATACATAAGATAAATTCGATTGTAAATATTCATTAGAAAGCTAAAACGATTTCCTACATGATGGTATTTTATTTGTAATTTTTAGACATCAAATAATTTAATTTATTTATGACACAACGATGATGCAGTAATTATCTTATTAATAAAATATTGACATAATTGATGTTATAAACACCAAAATAAATGTAATTTGAAAATTTTTATGAATTCCACTAATTTTCTAGGTTACTATGATATATTAATGTTGATTTAATCAACTTGGTTCGAACATTTAATTCTGTTATGACTTTCACAAAAATCATATATCAAATAGTGTCAAAATTGACACAAAATAGTTTTTAAATCAAATATTATATTATTAATTGTTATTTTATTCCTAAAAATCTAAGGTTCGGCCAAATGACTTAGATAAGGATATATATATTAATAATAAATAATTTGGGGTTCGTTTGGCATGTTATAGTAAGTGTATTAACCATATAGTGAAAGAAAACAAAAAGACACGGTAAAAGTTAAATTGTTTAACTTGGAGTTAAATCTAATTGATAAGGTTAAAATAATATCCTAAACTTGTCTAAATTCTATTGGTTGATAGGATTTCGACCCATCCCCACTTTATCTTCGAAATAAGACCCTTTGGAACCATTATAAACCGATTTTGACTTTAATATAAAATAATATTTTGAGATATTCCTAAGGTGCCCCTCTCCTTCCCTATAAAAGGACACCTCCTCCCCCTCCTCCTCACACCAATTTCAGCACTCAAGCTCGGCCAACCCCTGCAAAAATCTCTTCTCCAGAAACATCCTAGAGGTTCTGGTCTTCCTCAAAGACCAATTTTAGTGCCCTAAGAGGAGGTCTCAAAGAGGCGCTTCAAAGAAGAGGTAATTACCGTTACCAATTCTTTCATCTTTATTTCTTCTTCCACTTCTTCTTTTTAGGTTGTTTAATTATGAAGTAATAACATCAGTATCACTCATATACTGATATGTTATTATAAGTATGAAACAACCCTATTTCATCATCTATCCATCCTACGGGAAAAGAAATCACCGCGCGTGCGTACGTACGGAATACCGTCTCCACGCCGTGGTGTAATCTATTTTCCACCACCACCTTACATGGATGGGTATAATGGTGTAAAGAATAACTATACATAGTTATTACAACATCATATTGATTCTTATATATTGTATAATCCACTCCAATTCAATTCAGTATTTATGGAAATGATATCATCGCTCGTGCGTACGTACGGACTACCGTCTCCACGACGCGATGAGATTCATTCTCCATGTTAACCATTTAAGAATGATTATAAAGTATATATAAGAAATAATAATGAAATATATGACATTATAAAGTTACTGGATTTATGTATATATATATATGTATGTCATCAACTTACTTCCATTCAAGACAATAAGGAAAGGAAAACAGCGTTCATGCGTACGTACGGACTACCGTCTCCATGAACGGTGTTTTTCATTTTATTTATCTACCTATTATATATATATATATACTGAATATATATGATATATAAATCATATTTTATATTCTGGAAGTGAGTAAATCATGATATAAGTAATAATTATGTCAAGAACAACAAGTCAAAACACCTATGATAAATGAAACGATTTTACCCAAAACGCTTCTTTAACATGGAATTTACAAAAGAACGGGTAATATAATGTCATAAGTGAACCATATATGATATCATAACAATGAATATGATTCTGTAATAAGTCAATAACATGATTTAAATCATTATACAGGAGGTTCAGACACTTACAAAGCAAGTCGGACCTAAGGTAAGGGAAATATGACAATCTCATTTTTATCCGAGATTGTTTATTCGTAAGTATTTACTGGGGTGTATTTTATCATCCACATCCATGTTCCCTCAATATTTAATATTGTTTCCATCCACTTACAATTGTTTAGATCCATTTTTACCCTTCGGTGAGTTTTTAGTAATATGTATGAAAGGAATCTTTTGTCGTTTTTCGTACGAGGTACTTTTTGACTTTTCCGACAAAAGTACGAAGAATGTTTTTTTTAACTTATACGGCGTGAATGGATTTTTAAAACATTATTCCCAAGAAGCTTCCTTTACAAGTTTTTCAAGTTTATTTTTAATCAACTTCTTTTAGTTTATAATTGTATGACATGTTAAGAAAAGAAAAGTGTTTTTGAAGAAGAAAGGATATTTTCCTCAAGAATGAAGTTCAAGTATTTTATCAAAATTATTTTCCATCTAAGATAATAAAAGGGTTCTGTTTTTATCCCTATTATTACATGGATTTGATTATGTTTTGATGGAAACATTTTTATGAATTCCTTTATCTTATATGAATTGTTTTATGATGTCATGTTGTTTAAGAATCCCATTTTTATTACATGGGTTATGCGATGATGTATGATTTATGATTATGTGGCACACATAAGAAAGGATTCATTATAAGATGGGTGGGACCTATATCTCCCTCCAATGCATTGGGTAAAGATTTTATATCTCATGAGATAGACATGGCTGAAATGGTAGGTTATACCGGTTCAGTGAAACAGGACTGAAACGAGGGTTACTCGATTCAGAAAGGGACTTTGTCCACTAAGATAGTCTTGGAATTGAGTCTTGACTAACAAGAAATGATTCTCTATGATTATGTGTGTATGCCAAAAAGTTTCATGTCTTATGTTATGATTATTGGGATTACATTTCACTTCTATGATTTATCCCATGTTATGATATTATGAGCTTTTTGCAGGTTAAGATTTCTAAAAGCTATGTTCTTATATATATGATGTGATTGATATTTCTTTTGTTTACCCTTACTGAGAATTTGAGCTCACCCTTTTATGTTTTCTTTTCCCCAGGATATAAAGAAAGGTTTTAGGTAAAAAAAAAGGGATGACCTTTATGGGAGATATTGAAGAACTTTCACCACGATTAGAAGATTACGTTCCGAGTTTCCAAAGACACTAAACTATTACGATCCTTTAGTGTGTGTTTTTGTTATGTACTAAGTATTCCGCAAATGTAATGTAATGTCCATGTACGTCAAGATACGGGTCTCTACAGTTGGTATCAGAGGAAAGGTTTAGTCAACCTTTGGAAACTAGGATGCGAGAACTTTAGTGAGATCCCTAGAGATATTTCTAAGGTATGTCTAGGGATGTCCCTAAGGTTAAGTATACGTATAGGTTATAGTACTAGAACTACGCTAACAATCATAGAATTAAACCTAAGATGTTAGATATTGAAGGTACTCCCCCTTTATAATGTTGTTTTCCCTAGCATGATTTTTGCCTCTCACACTATTCTTTTTGGGTTTTAGAAAATGGATGGAAACAAGGTGATTCATGATAATGGAGGATATGCTGGACAATGGAATGATATTTTTTATGAGCAACCAAATGAAATGGGATTTGGAAGTCCAAACATCATTATTATGCCGAATCAGCAATCTCATAATATGATTAATAAAGTAAAATTTGGTAAGTTTCCTGACTCGGCTAATAAGAGAAAGATGGAGTTTCATGATGATCATAGAGGAAAGAAAGTTCAATTTCCCCTATGTAAATCATGTGGGAAGAGGAATCAAGGAGAATGTTTCAAAGGAACTGGAAGATGCTTTGGGTGTGGAAAAGAAGGACACAAAGCAAATAAATGCAAAGGAAAAGGTTCAGTTAACAACATGGATGATGATAATGGTATTGCTACGACATCAACAATGGTTAAATGTTTTAAATGTGGAATGTGCGGGCATTATGCAAACCAATGCCCTAAGGGAAAGTCTCATAAAGATAATCAGTATGGTCATATGGGAAGTATTTATGTGGATGATGATGAAGAGACTACAAATGATATGTGAGATGAAAGAATTGTTGAAGCACAGTCAATGGTTTAAGAATGTAGTGGAATGATTACATGTTTATCATGTGTAATGTTGTATAAGTAATCTCATGGTACTTTAGAATAAAGAGACATGTAAGGATTGTTACACTGTTGTCTGATTAATGTTACCAGTATCCATGAAAGGTTATTCAGATATTTTTGGAAATAAGATGATATGCGCATAATGAAGGGAAAACGAGAAAACGAGATGCTTAACAGTATTCATGAGCTCATGATTGATATAAGGACTAAGTGATATCATGGTTTGAGTATATAGAATTTTGAGGATTTTGGTATGTGGAAAGTGTTAACTTTTAACTGCACTCATGTTTTCACTAAGGTATTCAAGAGAATACACGATTAAGGACTTTGAATGTTTGGAATGTGACCAACAAGACATATCTTATGATATGTGGGGATCAACGACAGTATTAAATCTCTGGTAATCGTTGTCACTATATTATGAGTGTGGACTGCAGTATTATGTATAAGCCTAAAGATTAGACTGGATTATGTTGGACATAAGTTAGTATTGTTTAAGGATAGAAGATTTTCGATATTATTGATGGGATGTTATAGTAACGTAGTTTTAGAAAAAGGACAACCTGCAGGACGGGCGACAACCCATCGCTTCGGACAAGGCTATAGGAATCGAACCCACAACCGAAGTGCGACTGGCCTTTATCGCCTACCACTGACCTACAGGAAGTCCCTGTTTAGTAGAAACTAGTGTTATTATATTAAGCAGTATGATATATGAAGTATAAGCCCATTTTAGGAACCATATATGATTAATCCCACTATAGATCGACTTATGTATATAAATTTTGCTAACCTTTTGAGACAGATGTAATGACCCGTCATTCTATCACATGATCTGCTAACACTTCACGAATAACAAATTCAACTTCATTTATTTAAGAGATGAAGTGGAAATTGTTAAAGGCACGAACAACAGTGAGATTGTACCAAAATAAAGTAAGTATTTATTCTAATTCAAATTCTTTAACTTTAGGGAAATGATCTTGAAAACCAAAAATGTTGTCCTAGTTCTCTTATACCTGATGAATCAGATGGTACCTTAGATCGTCACAAATTTATGGATTTGTGATTACTGGCTTTTCCATAGCCATGTTCTCTACCACTCTCCATCAGAACATGATGGTTAGATTTCTCTTCCATATCCATATTTTCACCTATGTGGAAACCCAGTGATTAGTTTATTTGGGTAATCGTTACATTTCATACTTTAGTTATTAAAGCCAAGTTTTGGTATTCCTTTTTACGATGTGGGTTTCTATTAAAGAAACTTTCGAATAGTAAACCATTTATAACCCTGACGAATTTCGAGGGCAAAATTCATTTTAAGGGGGGTAGAATGTAACAGCCCGAGATTTTATGAAAAATATTCTTTTTTATTTCACTAATGTCTTGTGTTGTACGCTACACCAAAAGGAGCTTGCACAACACGCATCCTTGACTTGCCTTGCATTACACACAATCGCAACCTTCCTCGATAGCGTGTGTGGTACGTAATACTGAGTTTCACGAAACAATGATATGCTATTAAAATATTATTAAAACTAGCCGTTATGAATAGTAATAACCACTTTTTAAAATTCTGTAAATCTTATTTTTCAAAATGAACTTCATTCTTGGATTCGGAGTATCGAATTTAGCCTAAGGTGAAATTTTGGTACTTTTCGGATAACTTTCACATTCTGATGAATAGTGAAAATTACTAAATTATAATTAAAAACAACTTTTTTAATCGAAATAATTAATAGTGATAAATTATTAATTTGAGTGGTTTTAAAATATATTTAGAGTATATTTTTACAATTTAATACAATGTTGGTCATTGGTTGTAATTTCACATTTAAACCAGACATAATCAAGTGTCAATCTTTTGATATATATTGTTTCCTAAAAACACGCTATTTATTTTAACAGCGGGATTTAATTATAAAATTAATTAATACAACTTCTATGTTATGAATTTGGTAAAATAGATTTCATTTTTGAATTCGGAATATGAAATATAGCTTAGGATGAAATTTTGGCATTGTTCTGAAAAACATCAATTTTTGATGAATAGTGAAACTACTAAGTGGTAGGTTAAAAAACTGAATTTTGCATAAAACTTAATTTTACCGCTTCTGTGAATAGAATTTTGAAAATCCGACAGACACGGTTAATATCAAGGACTAAAATGTGGTTCAATGAGATGAAAATAATTTTTGGTGAATAGTAACTTTTTACTTTTTTTTACCGCGGTTAATAGTAAATAGGGTAACTAAGGGTAAATATGATATTAATATTACCCTAACACATGTCCTAATTCTATTGGACAAGTGTAATTCGACCAAAAACAAACTTAGGAATAAAATATGACCATTTAGGCCCACTTGGATTAGATTAGGACATTTATTATTAATTTATTTAAAGAAAGGTTAAAATAGTTAAAATCAAAGTTTAATAAGTAAATCATTTTTAATATGGGGTTATACATAAGATAAATTCGATTTTAAATATTCATTAGAAAGCTAAAAAGATTTCCTACATGATGGTATTTTATTTGTAATTTTTAGACATCAAATAATTTAATTTATTTATGACACAACGATGATGCAGTAATTATCTTATTAATAAAATATTGACATAATTGATGTTATAAACACCAAAATAAATGTAATTTGAAAATTTTTATGAATTCCACTACTTTTCTAGGTTACTATGATATATTAATGTTGATTTAATCAACTTGGTTCGAACATTTAATTCTGTTATGACTTTCACAAAAATCATATATCAAATAGTGTCAAAATTGACACAAAATAGTTTTTAAATCAAATATTATATTATTAATTGTTATTTTATTCCTAAAAATCTAAGGTTCGGCCAAATGACTTAGATAAGGATATATATATTAATAATAAATAATTTGGGGTTCGTTTGGCATGTTATAGTAAGTGTATTAACCATATAGTGAAAGAAAACAAAAAGACACGGTAAAAGTTAAATTGTTTAACTTGGAGTTAAATCTAATTGATAAGGTTAAAATAATATCCTAAACTTGTCTAAATTCTATTGGTTGATAGGATTTCGACCCATCCCCACTTTATCTTCGAAATAAGACCCTTTGGAACCATTATAAACCGATTTTGACTTTAATATAAAATAATATTTTGAGATATTCCTAAGGTGCCCCTCTCCTTCCCTATAAAAGGACACCTCCTCCCCCTCCTCCTCACACCAATTTGAGCACTCAATCTCGGCCAACCCCTGCCAAAATCTCTTCTCCAGAAACATCCTAGAGGTTCTGGTCTTCCTCAAAGACCAATTTTAGTGCCCTAAGAGGAGGTCTCAAAGAGGCGCTTCAAAGAAGAGGTAATTACCGTTACCAATTCTTTCATCTTTATTTCTTCTTCCACTTCTTCTTATTAGGTTGTTTCATTATGAAGTAATAACATCAGTATCACTCATATACTGATATGTTATTATAAGTATGAAACAACCCTATTTCATCATCTATCCATCCTACGGGAAAAGAAATCACCGCGCGTGCGTACGTACGGAATACCGTCTCCACGCCGTGGTGTAATCTATTTTCCACCACCACCTTACATGGATGGGTATAATGGTGTAAAGAATAACTATACATAGTTATTACAACATCATATTGATTCTGATATATTGTATAATCCACTCCAATTCAATTCAGTATTTATGGAAATGATATCATCGCTCGTGCGTACGTACGGACTACCGTCTCCACGACGCGATGAGATTCATTCTCCATGTTAACCATTTAAGAATGATTATAAAGTATATATAAGAAATAATAATGAAATATATGACATTATAAAGTTACTGGATTTATGTATATATATATATGTATGTCATCAACTTACTTCCATTCAAGACAATAAGGAAAGGAAAACAGCGTTCATGCGTACGTACGGACTACCGTCTCCATGAACGGTGTTTTTCATTTTATTTATCTACCTATTATATATATATATACTGAATATATATGATATATAAATCATATTTTATATTCTGGAAGTGAGTAAATCATGATATAAGTAATAATTATGTCAAGAACTACAAGTCAAAACACCTATGATAAATGAAACGATTTTACCCAAAACGCTTCTTTAACATGGAATTTACAAAAGAACGGGTAATATAATGTCATAAGTGAACCATATATGATATCATAACAATGAATATGATTCTGTAATAAGTCAATAACATGATTTAAATCATTATACAGGAGGTTCAGACACTTACAAAGCAAGTCGGACCTAAGGTAAGGGAAATATGACAATCTCATTTTTATCCGAGATTGTTTATTCGTAAGTATTTACTGGGGTGTATTTTATCATCCACATCCATGTTCCCTCAATATTTAATATTGTTTCCATCCACTTACAATTGTTTAGATCCATTTTTACCCTTCGGTGAGTTTTTAGTAATATGTATGAAAGGAATCTTTTGTCGTTTTTCGTACGAGGTACTTTTTGACTTTTCCGACAAAAGTACGAAGAATGTTTTTTTTAACTTATACGGCGTGAATGGATTTTTAAAACATTATTCCCAAGAAGCTTCCTTTACAAGTTTTTCAAGTTTATTTTTAATCAACTTCTTTTAGTTTATAATTGTATGACATGTTAAGAAAAGAAAAGTGTTTTTGAAGAAGAAAGGATATTTTCCTCAAGAATGAAGTTCAAGTATTTTATCAAAATTATTTTCCATCTAAGATAATAAAAGGGTTCTGTTTTTATCCCTATTATTACATGGATTTGATTATGTTTTGATGGAAACATTTTTATGAATTCCTTTATCTTATATGAATTGTTTTATGATGTCATGTTGTTTAAGAATCCCATTTTTATTACATGGGTTATGCGATGATGTATGATTTATGATTATGTGGCACACATAAGAAAGGATTCATTATAAGATGGGTGGGACCTATATCTCCCTCCAATGCATTGGGTAAAGATTTTATATCTCATGAGATAGACATGGCTGAAATGGTAGGTTATACCGGTTCAGTGAAACATGACTGAAACGAGGGTTACTCGATTCAGAAAGGGACTTTGTCCACTAAGATAGTCTTGGCATTGAGTCTTGACTAACAAGAAATGATTCTATATGATTATGTGTGTATGCCACAATGTTTCATGTCTTAAGTTATGATTATTGGGATTACATTTCACTTCTATGATTTATCCCATGTTATGATATTATGAGCTTTTTGCAGGTTAAGATTTCCAAAAGCTATGTTCTTATATATATGATGTGATTGATATTTCTTTTGTTTACCCTTACTGAGCATTTGAGCTCACCCTTTTATGTTTTCTTTTCCCCAGGATATAAAGAAAGGTTTTAGGTAAAAAAAAAGGGATGACCTTTATGGGAGATATTGAAGAACTTTCACCACGATTAGAAGATTACGTTCCGAGTTTCCAAAGACACTAAACTATTACGATCCTTTAGTGTGTGTTTTTGTTATGTACTAAGTATTCTGCAAATGTAATGTAATGTCCATGTACGTCAAGATACGGGTCTCTACAACCAGAGTTGCTCCGGTGGTCCGATTCCACTTCCGTCTGCGCCGTAGCTCCTCCCGGGTCCCATTCTTCACTACGGAATCAACAAATCGTCTTTCCGGCCCATTTTTTTGTCATCCGCCATTTCGCACATCAATGAAGAACTGCAGAGGGTTGTCAGGCCGTGTTTGTTTGGCCCGCACCCTCCGCGTTAGGTGATAACAATCGGGAAATAATGATCAACACATGAAAACACAACAAGATACAATTTTAATAAATTAAAATTGCACTTTGATCCTGGCTCTTTGTTTTTGAAGGAAACAACCATGGGAATAGAATATTATTTTCAAATAAAATCCCTACCTCACCGTCTCCGTCGAACGAGCATTCTTCACGGAATTTACCGTCACGATAGGAGGTGATCGTCGCGTCGCGGAAGGGCGTCGCGTCGTTGCGGAAGGGCGTCGCGTTGATGATCTCTGAGGGTTAAAGAAACACACCGATTTAATTACAACAATTAAATCCATGTTGAGGATAAAAACCACAAAGGAATTTAAAAGATTTTAAATCTCCTACCTCAAGCAGTTGATCGAAGATTTTTCGCGGGGAAAGAACGTCGCAGAAGAAGCGTCGACGTTGCGTCGATCTCCGGGGGTCGGGCGTTCTTCGCGTTCTTCGCGTTCTTCGTGTTCTTCACGAAGGAGGATGGAGGAATTAAAGTTTCTGTCAAATTCTCTCAACGAAAAATCCTCAAGAAAGGTGCATTGGTCTTATTTTATTAACATGCCAACAGTTTGAAAATAGGTTACGAAATGAACAAAATTAATTCATAAAATTAATTTCAACGAATTAACCGCCCAATTAAAAGGAGCATTTAAAAGTTTAAGAAATGCCCCAGTTGACTTTCATTAAAAAGGGTTTTCGCGGGTGCGTTACTTAGCGTAAAAGAAACGGTGGGGCTCGTGCGGGCCCCACCTCACAAATATCCTACCAAGAGGGTAGGATATTTTGAATTGTACCCTATCCGCTTTAACTCAGCTTAAGCAGCTTTAAGTGGCTTTAAGCGGCTTGAAGTAAAATAAAATAAAGTTTGTCGTACCACATTATTTTTTTTCTTAACTTAAAGCCCAAAAATTAAAAACCACACTCGAGCAAACGTAACTCCGGAATAGGCGTTTCTAAGAAAATACCGGTGCTGCGATTCCATCGGTGACCTCAGAATTCGATTCCGAGCACCGGTTCAAAAGTTATAAAAACTCTCTCATTCGTTCACTGAACGTACCCGAGCCAAACTTCGGAAAATGATTCCGGGGACACCAGGCCTCAGAATCACGTGCCGTCAGAAACTGCATTCTTGTAAAATTCCAAAGAAAATTAAGAAAAAAAATTTCATTGAAATTTATGGGTCTTTAAAAAAATGGTTTCTAATTTTCCATTTAGATCTTATTAAGATTTTACTTAGAATACTTTTCCTGGGAAAGAAATATGTGATTCTTCTTTTGTGAGATTTGTAACCCAATAAAGTATTTCATTTCACCCATAATAGACATATCAAACAAAATTTTCATCTTTTTATCAAATCATTCACAAGTTTTTTCATCTTTCCCAGTAAAGATAATGTCATCAACCTAAACAATTACAATGAGTGAAAACTATTGAATTTATTTGATGTAAAAATTACTATCAGCCCTTAATTTATTAAAAATAATATTTTTAAGCTGGTATCTATTTCGGAATACCATTTCTTTGGTACTTATTTCATCCTATACAAATCTTTATTCAAATTTCACACATAACTTTCATCCTTCCCAACAAAAAGGCCACATGGTTGTTTAATGTAAACTTCCTCATCAAGATCATCATTTAAAAATTATGATTTCACATCCATATAAAATTTTTGTAACTTAATTAAGTTAAAATAGTAATAAATATTCTAATTGTTTCTAATATTTCCACTGGAGAAAAAGTCTCATCAAAAACAATTCCATCAATTTTTGAGTAAACTTTACCCACTAATATTTCTTTTTTGCTTATAACTTCACCATCCTCATTCATCTTGTTTTGGAAAACCCATTTTGTACCAATAATTGTTTTTTCATTTGTTTTAGGTATGAGTTACCAAATATCATTATTTTCTATCTATTTCATCTCTTCATTTATAACCAGAACCCATTTCAAATGCTCAACATCTTAATTCACATATTTTGGCTCCACTTTTGAATATATGGAAGTATTTTTAATATCTTTTGATGTTATTCTTTTTTGAATACTTTTATATTGATCCCTAATAAGTTTTTGAGATTTCAATTTCTTCCTCAATCTTGTATGAAAATTTTGATATTCTTTCTCATCACTAGAAAGTGTTGAGTCTGATTCATGAGTAGGATTACCATTGTCGGCATCCTTATTAGAATTGTTAACACACATTCATTAACCCTATTTATCTTCCTTGTTATCATGTGTTTGTTTAGTGTCTTTCTCATCCTTTTCAATAACATTATCATCAATAGAGTCAAAAAATATTACTTAATATTTGTTATAACATTTATATCCTCTTCTTTAAACAGAATAGCCAAGAAAAGTTCCATCTTCACCTCTCTGTTCGAACTTTCCAAGGTTTCTGCCTTTATTATTTTTGATTCATCGACTCCCAAGAACTCTTAAGTGTTCAAACATGTATTTTTTTCATCAAACAATTAATATGGAGTCATATATGAACTTTTCATATAGAAAAATTGGGTTTGAATATAAATAGAAGTTCTTATGGATTTCCTCTAAAAGTAATGATAGAGAACATGTTCAAGTTATATATTTTTCACCATTTAAACCAAACTTCTATTATTCCTTTTAGAAACACCATTTTATTGAGGAGAATATAGTGTATTGAAATAATTCCTAATTCCATTATTATCAAGATAATATTTAATCTCTTTATTTTTGTATTCCCCACTATTTTATGTTCTCAAATTCTTTAGTGAATACTTAATTTCCCTCTCATATTTCCTCCTGAATCTTTTTATCATTTTAGAGCATCTGATTTAAATTTCATACACAGAACACAAGTAATGAGAGTAAAATCAGAAATTAAATTAATGAATTACCTATATCCATTAGTTTATTGTTTTCTCATTGGCCCACAAATATCATAATGAATAATTTACATGCGTTGTTTTGAAAAAATGTCAACTTTCTTATGCATAAAGTTTGTAATATTCCCTTTTTGAGAAATTGTGCAATACCAATATCTACTTCTTAATATATCAAGAATTCTGTGGACACTATCCCACTTTGTCAACTTTCTCATGTTTATCTAACACAAGAATTACAACCTTTTTTATTTATTTATTCTCTTCCACCATGATAATGTAATAAGATTTTTGGAGTTCACCAACTTGGAAAAAGTTTCCTTTTGTACATTGGCCTTTTGTAAATATCTTTCCATATTCCTCTGTTTTCCTAGAAAACGTATTTTTCTGAATATAACTCTATTTAATTTTTTAAAAGGTTGTGAAATAATTAAATTTTTTTGTTTTATCTCATCAACAAGAAAAGCATTTTTGGATTTCAACTTTTCTTCCCCAATGATGGAATCAAACACCTTTGATTCTGATAGATTCATAATTTCCAAATGTTAATGATCCTTCTTTGAAGTATTTAACATCGTTCAATAATTTTATGTATCATTACATATTAGAAGAACACACACTATCTAAGATCCATGGTTTTTCTCCTTTTGTAACTTTGATATCGGTTTCAATAACAAGATCATTTTATTTCCCTTTATATTTGTTCACATTTAGATTCTAAGAATTGCTAACAAACTTTTGTTGTTTCACTAACAAAACAAGATAAAATTTTTCAAGATGTATAGGTTATTAAAATATTTTAAACAGAGTCTCCAAAGGTTTGAATCTATTTTCAACTCTCACACCAATATTCTATAATATCTTAAAAACATCCTTCTAAAACTTCTTATTTTGAAAGGATTAAACCCCCTTGAAATTTCCTTCTATAGTTTGTAGAATAGTAATAATGTTGTTGATTAAAACAACACATGTTTTTTATTTTCTTAATCCACAACAATACCAGTAGTATCTATATAAATAATATTTTCCTCTATAACTTTCATACCGTCTGGAGTTTCGATCATGTTTCTTAATAATCACTATGTATTTCTTATCAGAACTTTGTTGACCCCAAACCTTTCTGTTATTAATCAGAATCTTCTTTTTCAGCTTGGTTTTCTTTTTAGCCTTATTTGAACTAAAATTAATAGAATATTTTTTATACTCAAAATTTTTATAAACTTCTTAATTATTTAATTTTTTGGTTTTGGATACATACATAAATTTCTCATCTTCCTTCTTCTCAGAAACAATTTCAAATTTTTTCTCAACATTTGAAGGTGATTTTTGATCCTTTTTAGGTTTACCCATTACAAAGCTTTAGAAAACTTCAAAAATAGTGTTATTTAATATTTTAACCCTTTTCTAAGTTTGGAATGTTTTTTTGGACAAGTTCAAACTCTTATTCTTTTTATTTTAACTTTACTTCCAGGTGTTCATTCTGATTCATTTCTCTCTCAATGGATTTTTTCAAATCCTAAACCTCTTCCTGTAGCTTAACTATCTCATCCGGAAAATATTCTTGATTGTTTTTTGAAGATTTTTTTAAAATTTCCTAATTTGTTTCTTTAAAACTAATACTTCCAAAATATTCATTGTTAACTATTTCAATAAAATAATTCTCTCCATATTTATCAAAAGAATTTTTAGATTTGAATTAACTATCTAATTTTTAATCATCTTTAGAAAAAAAAAATTCTATTTGGATTTGAATAATTTTGTATCTTTCCATTTTGAAAATAATTTATCTTTATCACCCTATTTCACCCACAATATTCTATGGCTTCTTCAATCTTCATCACAATCATCTTCTTTCTTTATTCAAGGAAAATTAGCTTCAAAGTTCCCAATGGATCCACATTCAAAAACATTAAAGGGAAGTTTCACCTTATATTTCTCTTTACCTCTTTTCATATTTTTAGAATACACGAATAAAATTCATCAATATTTTTACATGCAACATTTTTGGAATTAGATTTAGCAACATATTCTTTTTCAAGAACCTACTTTGACTTTACTTTATTGGAATCCTTAAAGGATATTTCTCTGTCAGCTTTTGTTTTCCCCTTTCATGTATTTCTCCCTTATCATTTCATAAGTGATGGGAGTGAAATAAAAATCATCAAGAGATAAAATTTTAGGATATCTATATTCTAAAGAGGAATTTTTTGCATCACAATTCTTAGGAATAATTCTCAAGATATTTTCAAAAATAGTTGAATCTTATAACTTTTTACCAAGACATTTAATAGTGCTTATGGTGTCATTCAACCTGGTAACACATTGACCAACAAATTCATGCTCACCCATCATGAGATATTCATAATTCAGCCTCTAGATTTGTAACTTATCCTTATTCGCATTTGTATTGCCTTCAAAAATGTTCTTTATCTTATCCTAGATACCTTTAGTAGTAAAAAAACTTTCACTCTTAAAAACTTACTTTTAGAAAGTGATTAGAGTAAACAATTATTAACTCTTCTATTATTGTAAATATTCTTTTTATCAAAAAATGTGATAGGAACATTTTCATCATTGGGAGGAAATCTATATATTGTATCTTCAAGAACCTCATACCAAAGATATATAAGATAATTCAATATTCTATATTTCTAGATATGATAGTTCTTACCATTGAAGGAAAAAATCCCCTTAATGTTCACAAAAGTCAAATTCTCCATCCCAACTTCTCTTTATAATGCTTTAGTAAGGAGTAAATGAAGGGAAACTTTACTCTGATACCAATTGATATTTCCCAGTCAAGATCAATGTATCACTAAGAGAGGGAGGGGGTGAATTATTGATATATTTTTCTTTTACATTTCTTTTCTTTATAAATAACCTTCTCCACCGATTAAATATTCATCTCCTAGCTAAAAAAACAATCACACTTCCATAGAAACATAAGAATTTATAAGGCTCACTACTCAATAAGATTAGCTACATATTTGGTATGGTTTGAAAATAATATAATACCACACAATCTACTAGAAAACAATCCTTTTGGGTGGATACAATAAGTAGGATATTCCATTACAATTGTGTATAACTATGTTTAATACAACGGTGCTTGTGCTTCAAGTAGCACAAAATGATGTAATACAATTTTGTGTAATAATTTAAGAAACTTTCAGCAGTTGCTTCAAAACATGTTACCATGATACCTTGTCAACTTTCAAAAATATGATATTATAAACAATTATTCACTTTCCTATCCAACAACTTGTAATAACTTATATGTAATTCATAATGAAACTCAGTCCAATACCCAATCCGATTCTCTAGTCTGATTGATCTGTCCGATTATACAACTTTTCCTAAATACCATTGAAACAATTATGAACTGCTTATATCTTAGTCCGAAATCCTTGATCTAATTTCCTAGTTTGATGACCCATTCCATTATGAGAAACTCTTATTATGATCTTCCTTCCTTCCATATTCTTCTATTTAGAAAAATTCCTCACGAATTCTCAATCCAGAAACTCATTATCTCTAAACACTTTCATCACTCCACCTTGTCTCTACACTAATGAACAATAAAAGTGTCAGTAAATGTACAATGTACTTCCCTATATTTAAAAGTGTTCAAAATATGGTTTAGGCAGGATTATGATAAACTTTCTTGCTTAAAAAAATTTCCCAAATCTTCAAATTCCCTTAAATTTTAGATACATATTTGACTTCTTCAGTTCTTCTAAACTCTTCTCAAACCTTCTTTAATCTTATCACAACATTAGATTGCTTCATAATTTCTAAACAATCTTTAGTCTAATTCTTGTCACTCTAATTTACTCATTATGATGAAATTACCGGATTCTTAATTTTTTTTCTCCACACTAATTAAAACATATGAAAAGGTAATGAAATATGATTATGATTATTTGAACCAATTGAAAAAAACTACCCATTCCGATGCTCCATACCAGCAGTTAAATATAATCATTCAAACCATTCTTCTATAAACATTGTTTCCACTTCATTAGAATTTAGTTTATTTTATTTTATCATAAATATAGTAGAAATTTATAAGGACTTAAGCACTTCCTTGGAAGTACTTCAGAACCGGCTTCAAACTTTTTTGAAATTTTTTATCTAAACCCTTAAAACTTCATTCTCCCTTTAACAGCACTTTTGTAATTTCTTTAAGAAATTATCCCTTTTCTTATTTTCCTAGACCAATGATCTTGTGTCTGATGATGTTGTTTTCATGAGCCTATATCTTATGGATAAATATCTAGTTCACACCTATAATCAGTGTTATTTCCTTTCAGATGACTCTTAGACCAATAAAAAACATATTAGAGTTATTATTTTGTTCCTGACCCAATTAAAATCAAAATAATTCAACCCGATGAAAATGGATGACTATATTATTGATCTTAATCCATTTGATCTGTATTTGAATTTTTTCCATGCATTTATCTCGAATAACTCTTATTTATTTTATTTTTAATTAGTTCTAAGAATTTATAAATGAAAAAAACCTACCTCTGATTAAAATTTTGATCCCCCGCAATGTCTGATAATCGGTGTTAAAATTACATTGATGATCAGTGGCACTCTGCATCTGATGGACCGATATCAAAAACTTATTTTCTTTTCTGATTAAGATTGACATCAAATTTTTATATGAATATTTATATCTTCAGGATTATTAGTATGGATGAAAACTAGTATCTTCATATTTCTACATTCTGAACCACCTTCCCAGCCTTCAAAAAAATCTACGTCCGGTGATCCCACATTGATGAACTGAGACTGAGAAGCTTTGTCTTCAAAAAATTTCATCTTCTAAAAACTCCTACTTGTGTCATTACTTCTTCATGAATTTGATTACGTTTAATATTAAAATAGCATAATGTGACATATATTTATAACTATTGTAATTTCTCATCCATTCAGTGACTTATTTCTTTCCAACCACACCTCAATACGGTTGGCATAAATTATTCTCCCCTGTATTTTATAAGGATAACATCAAAAGTTTCTCAATTAACTTATTATATTTGATAATTTCAAAATAGTAAAGCATCATTATATTTTCATCAGATTCATGAAAACTCTAATTAGATTCTTCATTACGATTAAGACTTCCTTTATTAGACTCAAGGTGAGCCTGATGAGCCTTTTCTTCTAGAAAACTTCTTCTCAAACCACTATACTTTATTCATGTTTTTTCATTGGATCACCTGATTTTGATTGTGAGTACGATCACCAAATTTTACAAAGTTCAATGATTTATTTAATCTTTGATAAAAAAAGAAAATTCTTACAACACAAACTTATTCCATATTAAAAAAAACATCTTTCCAACATGGTCCCAACACAAGTGAACCTCCCAACAACTCTAACAAGTCCCTTGAACAAAGGGCCTAGGGATTAGAGAAACACCCCATGAGTGAACCCCTCAACAATATCAATAGACAATGCCTATTACGACACCATCCACCTAAGTACCCAAGGCTTACAATACACTACATTTTACAAACCATTTCATTAAAACCACGATTTGAAAACCACCTTTTAAATCTATTTCACAATAGTCTTAAAATACCTTTTCTTTTACCAAAATAATGAGGAAACCATATTTTCTCAAAAAATTGTTTCTACATACATAATTTAATCATGAAAATTCCTTATAAAATAGTTTTTCAAAACCATAGAAATACAGTTCATCCAATATAGTCTAGAGACAGAACTACCTACCTAAAACACAGGTCACACATGCCCAAAATGGGATCCACCATCATGGGAGAATGAAAAGACAACAACGGAGGACCTAGAATAAATACTTACATCTCAAAATCAATTGAATAAGAAAATTTTCGGTGGAGAAGATAACAAAACATCTACCTTAATAAAATCGCATGCCACACCACAACCACTATAAAGGATAACCTCTAGAATAAAATCACATAATAGATCTATAATGTTTTAAGAAAAATCAACATCACAAGACCAAAAGATATGAAAACATAGTCAAATTATACTACTAAGATAAATGAAAATGAAGAGAAGAAAGACCTCTTACCCTGAGAGACACAATTATACCATGATGAATATCAATCATACTAAAAAATTATCTATATGGTGAAGAGATCACCAAAATCACCCAGGAGAGGTCTTAGGTCTTGAGAGATCATGTTTCAACTGGAAGAATCTAAAATCAGACATACAACATGGTTAAAAACACAAATCCCAAAGAATTCATGATATGAAAACATTTCATGATTTTAATTCCTTAATATTTATGATTTTCTAAAAAAAACATTTCCTAATATTAAAAATAACATTGATCATACTTTTCATAACAAGAACTATTCTCACAAGGTGAAAATATTTCACACTTTGAATCAATTCAGACCATAAGCTCGATAATAGATTCACATTGTGTAACAATTTCATTATATGAAATTGTCCAGCCAAAATATTTAGAGAAACACTTTGAAGAATACCTTAGGTCAACCCAGACCCCAAAAGACATCCTATTAAGCCTTTTTAATATTTATACATGGTCTCTATTAATTCCAACAGACATACATCCCCGAACCATAGGTAATTTTTCCTAGTAAAGAATCTTTATCCTTAAAAGTCCCCAAACACAACCAAAAAAATAGGGAAACGAAAATTGAGATAAGAAAAACCTAAAAGATGGTAGTGAGATGCTAAAAATGACCTACCACAAGACTTTCCTTCCCCAAGAATTCATGTAGAAAAATGGTTTCTAGAAAGAGGTGAAGAAACTGCTCCCTCATCAATGAATCAGGCACTCAAGTATCATGAGAATATGATCTATGTCTTTATAATTCTCTGGCCAATGGAATCAACTTCCCACACAATACATTTATCTAAGAGTCAATGACCTCTACTGGTTGATCTGCAAAAGAAATGTTTATCTCCATCTTAATCTCTTCCCAACATAGAACATGAGAGGGATCATGATGTTACTTCATAATCCGAGATATATGGAAAATATCATGAATACCCATCAAATGAATTTTCAATGAAATCTAATAATAAACCTTCCCAAGATTCTTAGTCACCTCAAATGGTTTAACTTATCTCTAAGGAAACTTTCCCTATTTTCCAAGCTGATAGTGAACCAACTAAGGAGAAAATTTCATGAAAACTTGGTTACCAATGGAAAAATTCCATAGCATGGTGTCGATGATCTGCATACAATTTCAAACTGACTTTGAGTTGTAACCAAATGTCAACTTATATCCCAAATCCCCACCGATGTCTCCTGAATGAGACATAGTCCTATAAGAGAGGTCATTCCAACCTTCCCCAATAAATGGGTGACCTATGTGGGTGACCATGAAAAGCATCAAAAGGAGCCATTATGATAAAGGAATGATAATTATTGTTATAAGAAAACTCAACTAGTACTAGATGGATATCCCACAATCCACCAAAATCTAATACACAAGCATAGATCATATCCTACAGGATCTGAATAGCATGCTTCATCTGACTATCCATCTATGGATGGTAACATGTACTCAACCAGACCCAAGTCCCTATCACCTTTTTGATAGTCTTCTAAAACGATGAGGTAAACATAAGATCCCTATCTGAAACAATGGCAGAGGGAACCCCATGTAACCTCACAAACTCATGTATATATATCCCACCCAGGTATTCAACTATATTGGTTTCTCTAATCAGAATGAACTGATATGACTTTTTCAACAAACAAATCACTTCCCAAATAGAAATCATCCCTTGGAGAGTTTATGGTAATCCAAACTAGCACCAGAAGAGGCTGAATCAACCTATAAGGTTTTAAATGCTCTACCTTTATATATTAGAATGTGTAATAGAGAGATATATAATCTTCCATGTCACCCTTCATACCCAATCCCCAGAATCATCGTATCATGACATAATAAGTATTCATAGTTCCTGAATAAATTTACCATGAAGAAATATTATATTTAAAAAAACTGATATCTTTATAGTTATAGTAATGAAAAAAAAATCCCCAAAATATTTAATACCATCTAAAGGTAGAGACTAACAAGAAATAGTATTCCCACCATATAAATTCTCTAAACATCCCTTAAATTAATCATCCTACTACTAATATTTTATAATAGACTCATGTTGAGATTATAATAACTGAACACTAGTCAGAATCATACATGAAATATCCTCATGACCATCCAGGTGAAACTAAGCCAAAATCCCAATAAGGTTCCAATCCTCCTTCTATTGTAGAACAACATATGATTGTACTTTCCTTTTGAGAGTGTTTGAAATGAAATTCCCCTTCCCTTGGGTGTAGTCAATGTCAAAGTCAAATGTATGGAGGTATTTAACCCTCCAGCTATGTATGAGATTCAAGTATTTCATTGAAAAGATATAACTCCGACTCTTATGATCATAAAAGATCACAAACCTCTCCCCAAAATATAGTTCCTCCAACATTTAAGTATATGTTTAAATGTGTTAAGATCTAAATCATAAGTGGGGTAATTATACTCATGTGTTTGAATCTAGAAAGATATAAAATCCACCACATGATTATTCTACATAAGTAGGAAACCCAAAATAGCACTTGAAGAATCAAAGAAAATCACATACCCCCTACTGAGCTTAGGTAAGATCAGGATATAAGTTTTGGTTAGAAGTCATTTCATCTTGTCAAAAGAAGACTAAAAATTGGAAACCTTATTAATTCTACCCCTTTTCTGGTAAGTTCAGTCAAAGGTGATTCCAACTTTGAGGATTCCTTGATGAAACATTGGTAGTTTATAGAAAAACCAAGGAAGCTATGAATCTTAAAGACATTACGCGGTTCATCCCATGACAAGATAACCTTTAGCATCTTAGGATCAACTGATAATCCATGATTAGAAATAAATTTCCCAAATAAATTTACTTATTAGATCTAAAAACTTCATTTAAAAAACTTTCTATACAAATAGTGACTACTTAGGATTTATAGAACCAAACTCAAATAATGATCATGCTAACCCTTCGATCTTAAAAAAAACAAAAAATCATCCATGAACACTAACAAACAAGAATTGATATACTAATGGAATATCCAATTCATCAAATCCATGAAAAATGTAAGAGCATTAGTCTGACCAAATATTAACACAAGATATTCTTAATGAAAACCTGACTGAAGATCAATATTAAAAAACCACTTCTCCCCCTTTAAATTAAAAAAAACTACCCAAATGGGGAAAATGATATTTATTATTAACTTTTACCCAGTTCAACTTCCGATAGTCCACTCCCAATCGAATTGAACCATTAACCATCTTAGAAAAGAGCACAGGGCCTACCCAAGGTTAAACATAAGGGAGAAAAAACATTTTTCTATAAGATCATCCAACTTAATATTGAACTCTTTCAACTATTCTATTGATATTTGATAAGATGTTATCAATATCAGATGCATATATGGAAATAAATCAATCATAAATCTACCTCTCTGTCTGGGTGAAGACCAGATAAATCATCTAAAAAAATATCGATAAAATCCCTAACAAACAAGGGAATATTACCCAGAATATAAATTTCATTAGGATCAAATTAAAAAGTAGAAAAAAATCTTGATCTCTATGTGGAAGCAACCATACCACAAATACCACTCTCCCTAGAATAGCTGAGATCTCCCATTGACCATAAGAAACGATACATGTTGACGATTACAATCAACCCCAACATGATGAGTGATAAACCAATACATCTCGATGATGATGTCAAAAATGTACAGATCAAGAATAAGGAAATTATAAAATAAATATGAATTGGATATCGATATAAAACAAGGACATCAAAACCCCTATTCTTTCCTCTTTCAAAGAGGTCTCTCTAACTCCACAACAAGATACTTGAGTTCCATTGGCTATTTAAAAATATCGAAAAAAATTTAGATATAAATGAGTGAGAATAACCTATAAACATGAATTTTTTCATTATAGAAGATTAAATAATGAAGATCCATATCACTGTTATTGGATCTGCATTTACCTCCATCATAATCTCATAAACTGTGTAAAGGTTCTTTAATCAAGAGGCTTATGGATGGAGCCCTGTAGTCTTTTCAAAATTTGACTGCACTGTAGTTTCTTTTGGAGATCAAAATCATTGAAAACAATGCTGTGTAGAAATATCTTGATATAAATGATATAGATGACAATATCATCTACACTATTACACATGTTCGTAGGTTCAGAATAAGAATGACAGGTGTGCCCGTCCTTTCCACACTGATACAAAGTTATGGGAAAACAACTGAATGTAACTGAAGGTGCAGAGGAGGCCCACAGCTGAGAACCACCCCCACCATTCCTCTGATGATCATTCCACTTTTTATTCCTCCCACACATTCCACTAAAGTTTCCACTGGGTGGAAGAGAACGGAAATAATAACTAACATTTATTGCTATATCCATCTGCAACATAATTTACCTATATACTCTCTCAACATCAGTCAAAATCTCCAACATAAATACTTGTGATATGATATCGAGTCAAAAACCCTATAAGTACTTCTAAGCCTTCATTTGGTCATTATTTACTACCTCTATAGGAAAATGAACCGACTCTGAAAATCGATTAGTGTACACCGACACAGAATGCTATCCCTATTGTAAGGAGAGGAACTTCAGAGTCTTCACCATCGTAAAAAAATTTGGACAAAACTGCTAAAAGAAGTGGGTATTGAAACCATTAGAGTCTAATATCACATGTCTATCCACATGTACCATGGAATCCCACTATCACTTATTAGGACCCTCGATTCTAAACTTCAAAGACTTCACCTTGATATTCCTGGGTGTATCCAGGAAGTCAAATATCAGATCGATCTTGTCTATCTAGTACTCCACCTCTTGAGGTTTATTCATACCCTTAAAGGATTCTATATTCTTTCATAACAACTCTTGTGATAAATACATTTCTCATAAAACTCCTAACATTACATTAACAACTGTTTTCTGGACTTGTGGTACATTTTGTTTTACAATATGAAATATCCACATGACAACCTTAATAATATTCAGATTTATAGGCGTGTTCACTTGATTAGCATCCACTACAACCTCCTTAGGAACACGTGGAAGATTACTCAGAGGCATATCGCTGCACACTGAAATAGAATAAATCACTACACAAAAAGATAAAATCAATACAAACAAGAAAAACCTAAAGTAAAAACTGATATTAAAATCCAAAACTCAAAATATAAGACACACATCCCAACATCTGATGGTAACTTGAGTCTCTTCAGGACAAGATGTGGCCAAACACTCACCAAAACCTACCTCTCAAGTCCCAAAAATCCTATCAAAAGTTTACTAACTTCTCAAAAATGAGCATAACCTGGCCATGATGCCAAAATGTGATGAACCCAACCTGAATACCATCTCAAATAGGTACCCAAATTGAACAGCCACATTACTTGAATAGTGTTCTCAATCCCCATGGGCTAGAAACTAGCACCCAGGAATTGAAAATGTCCATATGGAATGATTCCTCCCAACCTAAAGCAAGAAACATAGAATACACATACGAATAAGAGATAAGTAGTTGAAAAGATAATAGGAAGTATATTACATTACAAAAAGGAAATAGTATAAGATATACAACTCAAAATTATCTTAACTTTAACCAAGGTATAAGTCTAATAAGAAAGGAAAACCAAAACCAAAACAACTACTCTATGTGATAGCGGGGAAAAAATACTACAATCTCACCACCATTTACCAAAACATAGTTGATAGAAACCTCACCGCCTCTCTCTGGAACCTTGCATTTCCTTGCATTGAAAGACATAACTGGGTCTATACACCTTAGAAGGGGTGTGTAGGGTGTGATATAAACATGATTAGTAGGATTACACCCAGGTGTTCCATATCAAGTCTTTGTACAACAATTTGAATATTCTTATCTTTGAAGAAATAAGGCATGATAATGAGTAAATTGTATTTTATATCAAAAGCATGGTAAGAAAATACCATTTTCCCACATTTCCAAATAATCTAGGAATATTTTTTCAAAGAATATCATGTCATGACCCGCCCTCGGGGTCCGTGCCGTGACTACCCCAAGCCCGCCTTCCATAGGCCAGGGGCTGGCGACTAGCACCAAGGCGTAAATCCCGGTAAAAAGGGAAGACATTGCCTTTGTAAAGTAAACAAACACCACAGAGTAAGCAAGCAGAAAGTAAACACTAAGTAAAAACAGAGTACAACTGAAAGTGAGGAAAAGTAAATGGGCCAGTATACAAACCCAAACTGAAAGTAAAGTACAAATCGAAAGGGAAAACAACAACAGAAAGTAAAAGCCGCAACACCGAGCTATCCACTGGAGATCCCACCTGAAGGGTGGGTACAGATAGCTCCACTGCTCCTTGGGTCCCGTCGTCCGCTCCGAACTCGTCCCGCCCAGTGGTCCACCTCCAGGTACCGTTCTGCTCTGCAAGCCTCAGCCACGATCAACGCTGTCCGTCGTCTGCAACCAACACAACGTAGTGCGGGCATAGCCCGTGCAGGGGTGAGTATAAGCTACTCAGTAGGGACCCCGAGACCCCTGAAGGTCTCCCAAAATCCACAAAGGATAAACTACAAAGGAAGATACAATCACGAAGTAACAACCGACACTGCTTAGGTATATGCCCATACATATACCTAAGTCATCAATTCCAATACGCTCCAACCTCCGAGCCCAAGTACAACTCAGTCCACACAGGAATGTATACGTATTCCACACAAGAAAGCAAAACGAAATCCACACAGGATAACACAACTCAATCCACACAGGAAAGCAACAGGATTCAGCTCACACAGGTATACATCTTCAAAAGACGATAAAGATGATCTCTGATCCATCTAAGTCGTCGGACCCATGAAGGATCGATAGGTAACTAACCCCCGCAAAGACCCACACAGGATCGGGCCCACACCGGACCTGTAGGCGCTGGTTCACATAGGACCGCTGAGCGCAAAGACCCACACAGGATCGGACCCACACAGGATCGGGCCCACACAGGACCTGTAGCACTGATCCACGTAGGATCGCTGAGTGCTGTAGTCGTAGTCGTCGAATCCACTAAGGATCGCTGTACCGTCGTCGTCGCAGTCACAGTAGTAGTAGCAGTAGTAGTCACAGTCACAGCCAGCACTAGGGTTCCCGCACACAGCAAGCTCGTTCGGGAGGGTCCGCTCCACGAGCCGAGAGGCTGATACATCAACTGTCACAAAGTCTAGAGTTGATGTATCCAAAAGTTCCGTATCGTCAACAGGAACTCAACCAAACAGACGGCGCGTCGATCGGACGCCCGGTCTGAGAGTTATTGGCTTTTTCATCCTAGGGGCCTGGTTGGTTTTTAAGGAAAAACCAACCCGACCGTACTCCACCTGCGTCCAAACCTCAGGCGGAGTATTCCAAAAGATCCGTTTCACTAAGAGGAACACAACAAAGCTGACGACATGTCAATCGGACGTCCGTAGCTCGAGATATTAGCGTTTCCGCTCCGAGGGCCCGGTTGGTTTCTTGTACGAACCAACCCGGCCGAACTCAAATTAATCTGAAACCTTGAGTGCGATATACCGAATCGACCGTCTCGATCCAAGGATCGCATCACCTCTGACGGTTCGTCAATCGGAGGTCCATAGCTCAAGTTATGGCCAAACGACCGAAGTTGATTCGAAAACGGGGGTCCGGGTCCGGGCCGACCCAGCCCGACCCCCAATGGGTCGGCCCGAACTGGGTCGACCCGACCTGGGTCCGACCCGGCCCGGCCGGCGGTGAGGTCCGGAGCGGCGGCGCGGCTCGACACAGCGGTGCGGTCCGGCGCAGCGGCGCGGCCCGGCCGGCGGCAGTGCGGCCTGGCGCCGCTCGGTGCCACGCGCGGGGGGGCAGAGCCCCCGCCTCTCCATGCTGGCGGCGCGGCTGAAGCCGCGCCTTTGGAGAAAAACCGGCCCCCCTCGTGGGGGCCTGCCTTGAGGGAAACGGGGGGGGGGGGGGGGGGCGCCTGCCCCCCCTTTATGAAACTGGCCCCCCCTCTTAATTGGGGGGGGGGCATTCATGTTGGTCGGGGGAATTTAATTCCCCCGGTTTGTCCCCTTCCGACCGGCCCACCTGGCCGGCCGGTTCTTCTTTAACGGGACCGGCAAAGCCGGTCCCCTTTTGGCTTCCAACACCGGCGGCCCGGTTAGCCGCCGGTCCTCTCGTTCCGCCGCGGCCCGGAACCGGCCACGGCCTTCATCGTTCGGCGCGGTGCAACGACACCGCGCCCCTCCGCCGCGACCCCTCTCCGGCCGCGGCGCCTTCGGTTCCCTTCGACGCGGTGCGACGACGTCGCGTTCATGATAATCCTTCCACGGCGTGGCGCGACGGCGCCGCACAATATAGCCGTGCGATTCCTGTGTGGTGCGACGGCACCACGCCTTCTCGTTCATCCACAAGAATATAAAAGAATAATCAAAAACAAAGGAGGGGGAATTCGGCCGTTTTTGTGCGGTCCGACCCCCCCCCCTCTCGTTAGACGATAACACTTAAATAATTATCCACCAGATTATCATGCTAGAACCAAGAACGAGATTAAATAATTAATCAACAACAAACCCCTACCTCAGTTCAAGAACGATGATCGTCAACGACCCGCGGAAGACAAGCGTCGCGGTAATCGTTCGTGAATTCCGTTGACGAAGAGGTACGTCCGAAAAGGTACGTCATTGGTGAATCTTCGTAAGCCGACGAAGGAAGTCCGAGGAGGAAGCGGCGTTCCCTTTCGTTGACACGGAAGGCGTCGTCGATCTTTGGAAACAAACCGGCTATGAAGAAGAGAGGAGCGGTGTTCTTCGTCGAAGCTTGAGCGTTCTTCGTCAAAGTTTGAAGAAAGAAGGAGGAACTCCCAAATCCTCTCAACATGGCTAACCAAAATAAAATAAGCTAAGGCTTATTTTATTTACACAAACATCAACTTGAATTTCAAAGGTTTGAAATTCAAAACAACCCACCTTAATTAATTAAACCAAGATGTCAACATTAATTAAAGGGAGTTATAGGGGAGTTTTGAGAGAAGATGAGGAGTTGGGGTTCGTGCGGGCCCCACCACACTTAATCCTCCCAAGGGAGGTTAAGTGGTTGTGGGTCCCACCTTTAACTCCCTTTGGGAGAAGTTAACCAACAAAATAAAAATAAAAAGTGTTTCCACATTTTTATTTAACTTCTTATAATTTCTCCCAAAAACTAACTTTCGTCCCGCATAAAACGCAACCTCGGAAAAGGTCTCCTTAAGTGAAAAACGGCACTGCGAGTTCATCGGTGCCCTCAGATTTTGATTCCGGGCACCAGTTCAAAAGTTAGAAATTCCCGCTCGTTCATTCACTGAACGTACCCAAGCCAAACTTCGGAAAATGATTCCAGGCACTCCGGGCCTCGGAATCAGGTGCCGTCAGAAACCGCGCTCTTGTAAAATTCAAAGAAAATTAAGAAAAAATTTCCCTTGAATTTTACGGGTCTTTACATTAATCCCACCTCAGGGATTTACGTCCCCGTAAAGATACATCAAAAACTAGGGGAACAAATGTGGGTATTGAGAACGCATCTGAGCCTCCCGCTCCCATGTGCTCTCCTGGAGGTTCCCATGCTGCCATCTAATGCGCATAAGAGGAATTGATCACCCACGTAGGACCTGCTCCTGTCGATCCTCGATCTCCACTGGGACCTCCGTAAAAGTCTCCCCATCGTCAACGTCAAGCTCCCCATGGTCAATGATGTGGGTCGGGTCGTGCACGTATCTCCTCAGCTGAGACACGTGGAAGACGTCATGCACTCGGTGCAACTGAGGTGGTAGAGCCAGGCGATAAGCCACCTCGCCAATCCTACTGAGGACCTAGAAGGGTCCGATTAAGCGCGTAGATAACTTGCTGCCTCGGCCAAATCTCCGTATACCACGTCGAGGTGAGACCCGCAAGAAGACGTGGTCACCATCCTCGAAATCTAGTGGCCTCTGCCTCCTGTCAGCGTATGACTTCTGCCGGCTCTGAGCTATCCTCATCCGCTCCTGGATGATTTGGACCTTCTCTGTCGTGGCCTGGACCATCTCCGGTCCCACAAGTGCTGACTCCCTAGGGTCTGTCCAGCACAAAGGAGATCTACAGGGTCGACCCTACAACTCCTCGTACGGTGCCATCCCGATGGTGGAGTGGTAGCTGTTGTTGTACGCAAACTCCACCAAGGGTAGGTGGTCCTCCCAGCTACGACCAAAGTCGAGGAAACATGCGCGGAGAATGTCCTCGAGAGTCTGGATGGTCCTCTCCGTCTGACCATCCGTCTGAGGGTGAAAGGCTGTGCTTAGACGTAGTTGCGTCCCGAACGCCTCCTGTAACCCCTTCCAAAGCCGGGAAGTAAAGCAAGCATCTTGATCGGAGACGATAGATGATGACACGCCGTGGAGCCGCACAATCTCCTGAACGTAGAGACGTCCCAAGCTCTCCACTGAGCCCTTCTCTCTGATGGGTAAGAAGTGTTCCAACTTGGTGAGTCGGTCAACAATCACCCAGATAGAGTCGTGACCTCTGGAAGTGCGTGGATGTCCAGTCACGAAGTCCATAGATATCCCGTCCCACTTCCACTCTGGGACCTTCAAGTGCTGTACCAAGCCTGCTGGTACCTGATGCTCTGCCTTCACCTGCTGGCAGGTGAGGCATCGAGAAACAAACTCTACTACAACCTTCTTCATGCCCGGCCACCAGTGCTATCGTCTGAGATCCTGGTACATCTTCGCCACTCCTGGATGTACCGCCAAAGGAGAAGTGTGAAACTCTCTCAGCACCTCCTCTCGCAAAGCGACTGGTACCATGGTACGTCCTCTGAAAAGGATGTCGTGCTCTGCTCCAAGGGAAAAACCATCAGGTGCTTGTCCCGAGGATATCTGTGCACGCCGTGTCTCACAGTCAGCGTCCTCACGCTGTGCCTCTCTGACCCGCTGCAGTAGTGGAGGGGTGACTGTGAGAGACTAAAGGAAGGCTGCTCCATCTCTATCCACGAAGGATATCTGCAAAGAGGCTAGCTACTCCGTCGCCTCCTCAAGTAGCTGAATGCCCATCCTCCTGCTGAGGGCATCAGCTACTACGTTCCCCTTCCCAGGAGTATAGACTATCTCAAAGTCATAGTCCTGGAGGAACTCGAGCCATCGCCGCTGTCTCAGGTTCAGGTCCTTCTGCGAGAAAATATACCTGAGACTCTGATGACCAGAAAAGACTGTAAAACGCTCACCCATCAGGTAATGTCGCCATGTCTTCAGAGCGAAGACCACTGCTGCTAACTCCAGGTCATGGGTAGCGTAGTTCTGCTCATGCGGCCTCAACTGACATGATCCATAGGCGATCACTGCCCGCTCCTGCATCAGGACACATCCGAGTCTGGTCCCTGATGCATCGCAGTAGACTACATACCCAACTCCCTCCTCAGGCAACCCCAAGATAGGTGCTCCAGTCAACCTCTGTCTCAGCTCCTGGAAGCTCTGCTGACATCTGTCTGACCACATGAAGGGTTTCCCCTTCCTCCTTAATGTACGGCAAAGCTGCAACGATTTCTCCTTTCACTACTAGAAAAACAGGTATTTGCGACGGGCTATTTGCGACGGGATCCCGTCGCAACTGGCTTTTTGCGACGGGGGCCCGTCGCAAATAACCCGTTGCTGAAAACGCCGTCGCAACTACACTTATTTGCGACGGGCCCGTCGCTAAAGCCTTTTTTTGTGACGGGCATTCTCCCCGTCGCAAATAGTATTCCGTATTTTTGTAAAAAACTTTTAAAATAGTTTTTGCGACGGGACCCGTCGCAAAAATGTTTTTCAAAAAAATAAAAAAATATTAATAATACTAGTATTTGCAATGGGCATCGCATCCCGTCGCAAATAATGTTGATAGTATTTGCGACGGGACCCGTCGCAAATGATATTTAAAAAAAAAAATAAAAAACTATAATAATACTAGTATTTGCGATGGGTATAGTATCCCGTCGCAAATACTATAAAAAAAATAAAAAAAATAAATTTTTAATAAATTATTTTAATGAATATAATAATAGAATTATAATTTACAAATGAAAATAATAAATTATTTTAATTACTATAATAATAGTAGAATTATAATTAAAAAATAAAAAATAATAGAATATTAATAAATGATTTAATTAATATAATAATATTACAATTATAATTCATAAATAAAAAAATATTAATAAGTTATTTTAATTAATATAAAAATAATAGAATTATTTTACATTCAAATATTAAAATAATTCAAGTATTACAAAAAATATAATTAAATTATAATATTATAAAATTTTAATATATATATAAAATTTTAATATATATATAAAATTTAATATTATAAAATATAAATAATATTATTATTCATATTAATATTGTTTTTTTAAAATATAATATTATTAATATTTTATAATGAGACAGAAACTACGAATAGAAAAAAAAATATTTTGATTTCACAAATTTTATAACAGAAATACAAACTCTAATCTGAAGGAGGGGGGGGGGGGAGGTGGGGGATCTGCAGATGGTGGTGGAGGAAACTCCATCCCTAAAGCATGAGTGAGTCGGTGCATGTACTCCATCTGCTCCTGATGCTGCTGCTGCCACCGACTCGCCTGCTCCTCGTACAGCTGCTGCTGGCGTCGACGCTCCTCCTCATGCTACTGACGCATCTGCTCCTGCTCCTGTCGGAGACTCTCTATCTGTGCAGTCTGAGATCGCAACTGATCCTCATACTGTGTAGAAGAAGATGCACGAGCTCCTCTCGAGCTGGACGCCGACATCGCAGCACTGCCATAATAATCTCCGGGAGTCAGTCGAGAGCCGATACCAACTACCCGGCCCTTCTCGAAGGCATACTGGGTGGCCTGCATCCATGCCGCCTCATCAAACTGACGGGCAGTGGTCTGATCTGATGACTCGGCCTGACTCTCAGGCCGGGCCTGTGACGCTGCGGCCTCATATGACTCCTATAGTTGCAATTTAAAATTAAAATTGTGAATATATTATATGTAGTTAATTTTTAAACTTGAAAACAAATAATACTGACCATGATGTGATGCTGACGATCACCTCTGAGCTCCCCAATAGCAGGATCACTATACATCCTCCGATATACGTCGTACTCTGTAATATCGGGGTGCTCGACAGCCTATAAGAATAAAAAATAAACTGTTAATATTTATAGTTATATAAAATATTTATAAATAATGTACGTACCAGATGCTGTCTATGAGTACTGAAAGAACGACTCCCAGCTCGATGAGTCACCTCCTGTCTCCCCCGATTCTGCCTCCCCACCGATGATCTCCTCTGAAAGGCACCACTCAACCAGTGCGCACATAATCCATCCCATACATGGGATGAAATATACTCTGGTCGGTGTGCTCTACATGACTCCTCAAAATCTGACACTCCTGCTTTCTTCATCGCAGCTTTTCTTAAATTGTGCAAAAACTGACGAAGGCGATCACGCATGGCCACCTCCCATGCCTCGTGGATGGCGTCACACATGGTATCCTCGATCGGATACCATAAACCCTACAAATAAATCAAAATATTAAGTTAGAAATGAAATAATTTTCAAAATAAAAATTATTTATTTACGTACGTACCAACCAATGGCCGAACATGGCCTGCTGCACATCAATGAGAATCTGCTCCCATGTGGTCCACGGCTGAGAGAAATAGTTGCGCAAAATAGCGCTGCCCTGTCCGACTGCTATATGCGGAAAACTGAAAAAAATAATAAACATTTATTATGTGAATAGATTAATGAAATCTTAGTCAAATCCACAGGTTATCACACAGGTTATCACACCTCCGGGTGCGCGGATCAAACCCAAGACGTGGACGTCGCTCGGGGACGGGGTCAGGAATCATCAATCGTGCAAGACCGCGCCCCCTCCGCGTACTCCCTGGAGCGCCTGCAGGCTGAGGGTCATCTGCCAGCAACTCATCCGCATCGAAAGGCAGGTCAACATCCGCCAACTCACGAAATGTGGCCTCGTCCATCTGAAACAGAAAATGTTAATGTTAGCAAATAATTGATAATTACTATTATATATACATATATACATATTATGATTGTATATAAATACCATGGAATTCTATAAGTGTTCATCTTCATCACCATCTTCATATATGTCAATGTCATCTTCATATTCCTCCTCAACATCATCGATATCCATTAGAGTTGCAGTTGCTTCATCTCTTACCATTTCAAATTCATGTGTGACATCATTAACATCATCGTCATCACCGACTCTTAAATGTGGGGTTTCATCATCGATACTCACGTCTCTTTGTAAAAAAGATTGATTTTGAGTACTCTCTTGAAAAACTTCAATTCTTTGCACATCAGTGAAAGCACATTCACTTTGACTAAACTGATTGTCTCGAATTTTGATTTTTATTACACTCCACCAATCAGTCAAGTCTCTTGATGTTGCACAGTACTTTGCATAATAAACTTGATATGCCTGTTGAGCCAATAAGAATGGTTCATTTACTGCGAGAACACTTTTACATTTAATATCAATGATTCCATGAGTCGGATGAACACGCACGCCTCTCTCTATATCCAACCAACGACATTTGAACATGGTTATGTAATGTTGTCCAAGATAACAGAGTTCAATGATTTCATCAATTATGCCATAAAAGTCAACTTCATTTTCTCGATGATGAGATCCTCTCAAGCTAACTCCACTGTTCATTGTTTTTTTCGATTCCCCATATGCATGTGTGTGGAATCGAAATCCATTCACCACATATGCATTATAAGTTTTAACAAGTTTGGAAGGTGGGTTACTCAATACACACAGCCGTTTGTCAATTTTATCAGCATGTCGAGACACCTGAAAATTTGTGAAATAATTATCAATATAGTAAACTATACATTGAATGAGTTGCTAAAAGATAAAGAATTTATGTTACCAGTTTTTGAAACCACTGAGAGAAATTTTTCAGTCGACATTCTTCGAGAGCTGCTGCTGTAATTTGTGGAATTTGTTTCTTGATATGATTATCATACAACCTATAAAAACCAAAGTTATTTACTGTAACATAAATGATAGAATAAGTGATATTGTGGGACCAACAAATCAGACCAATATGGAAAATCCCAAAATATGCTACGTTTAATCCAATTGTGTTCTTTCCCAAAACCAGAAATTTTCTGTTGGTTTATTGTGGGACCAAAAGTGATGGGAGGTAATGAAAATACAACCGATTTTAACTCCGAACCTGATAGCATTTTTGGAGGTCCATCCCTTTTAGCTGTTCCTTTTCTGAAATGAGATCTGTTTCTGCGAAAAGGATGATCAGCTGGAAGAAATCTGCGATGACAGTCAAAATAACAAGGTTTCTTTCCATGAATGAGCATAAATGCTTTGTTCCCTCCCATACAGTAAGGACATGATTTCTGACCATGTGTACTCCAGCCAGATAACATCCCATAAGCCGGGAAGTCACTTATTGTCCACATCAATGCTGCTCTCAGTATGAAATTCTGTTTCGTTGCAACATCATATGTACTGACACCAGTACTCCACAATAAATTTAATTCATCAATCAATGGCTTCAAATAAACATCAATATTTTTCTTCGGATGTCCTGGAATTAGTAAAGTCAAAAAGATATATGGCTCCTTCATCAACATCCATGGAGGTAAATTGTACGGAGTTAAAAAAACAGGCCAACATGAATATTGACTACCATAAGATCCAAACGGACAGAAACCATCAGTGGAAAGGCCCAGTCGAACATTTATAGCTTCTAAAGCAAAGGATGTATGCACTCTATCAAAATGTTTCCATGAATCACCATCGGCTGGATGATTCAAGCTTTTATTGGTTGAAATATTCTCTTTATGCCATGACATCATTGTCGCTGTATTCTTAGACATGAATAAATGCTGAAGTCTGGATGTAAGCGGAAAATATCTCAACTGTTTTACAGGAATCAAACCAGACTTCCCGTGTTGTCCTTCTTTATATCTCAGTTGCCCACATGTGGGACAACTATCCAACGACTCATTTTCCCCAGAATATAAAATGCAGTCATTTGAACATGCATGAATCTTCTGACAAGTAAGTCCCAAATTTCGAACCAACCTCTTACTTTCATAGTAATTTGCAGGTAAAACATTTCCTTCGGGTAACAGTGTTTTCAGCAAAGAAAATATCTGGTCAAAACAGGTGTTTGACATTCCGTTATCTGATTTGATAGCCATAAATTTTGCAACTGCTTCTAATTTTCTCATCTTGCAGCCAGGATATAATGCATCCTCAGCAGACTTCAACAACTCATAAAATTCAGACGGTCCCAACTCAGGATTTGAAGCTATATCAGCCGGAGTTTCTGTATGTTGAACAGATGAACCTGCAACATCATGTACTAAATCTTGAAACTGGGATGGATCCGGAATCAAGTTGGTATCACCTGCTCTGGAACTGCGTTCACCGTGTTGATACCAAAAAACATAATCTGCTTGAAAACCAAAACGCAAGAGATGTTCCCCCACTTTGCAAACGTGTCAAACGTTCTCAATGCACATTTTCTACAAGGGCATTTTATCTTTCCTTCTGAAACAAATTCTGGATTTGATGCCGCAAATGATAAAAAAATCTCCACACCCTCTATATATACTGGATTTAAACCAGAACCATTTGGATTTCTACGTTGATTTATCCATATGCGTTCATTTAATAATGACTGTTGACGACCTCGTTGTTCCATATTTTTCTATAAAATATAAAAGCATTACTGGTTTTGAATAATTTGTTAGAAAAAACACTCAAGCAAGGATTGAATATATTGAGAATAAAGCAAAACCTGTTACAAATATTGATAATTTTAATATTATATTGATTTTTTATTTTTTTTAATAATACTAATATAATTTTTTTCATAAATATTAATTATATAATAATAACATCATTACATTATTAGTATATTTTATTATTAATATTAAAATAATATAATTTTCTATATTATATACAATTCTCCTTTCATCTGTGTGTTTCACATTCTGTCTCCACATGTAATATTGGCATTCACTTTCACCTCTCCATTGGCGAGTAGGTTGATAATTTTGAAAAAGAATGCCAATATTACATGTGGAGACAGAAAAAACACAGAAGAAAAAAGAATTGTATATAATATAGAAAATTATATTATTTTAATATTAATAATAAAATATACAAATAATGTAATAAGGAAATTATTCCTAATTGTTGGTAATTATTTCAAATTATTGGTAATTATTCCAAATTATTGGTAATTATTCCAAATTATTGGTAGTTATTCCAAATTATTGGTAGTTATTCCAAATTATTGGTAGTTATTCCTAATTATTGGTAGTTATTCCTAATTATTGGTAAATATTGGTAATTATTGGTAAATATTGGTAATTATTGGTAAATATTGGTAATTATTGGTAAATATTGGTAATTATTGGAAAATATTGGTAATTATTGGAAAATATTGGTGATTATTGGTAATTATTGGTGATTATTGGTAATTATGGGTGATTATTGGTAATTATTACTCATTATTGGTAATTAATACTAATTATTGGTAATTAATACTAATTATTGGTAATTAATAATAATTATTGGTAATTAATAATAATTATTACTAATTATTCCTAATTATTCCTAATTATTCCTAATTATTACTAATTATTACAAATTATTGGTAATTAATACTAATTATTGCTAATTATTCCTAATTATTCCTAATTATTGCTAATTATTCCTAATTATTGCTAATTATTGCTAATTATTACTAATTATTACTAATTATTGCTAATTATTACTAATTATTGCTAATTATTGGTAATTATTACTAATTATTACTAATTATTGGTAATTATTACTAATTATTGGTAATTATTACTAATTATTGAGAATTTTTCCTAATTTTTCCTAATTTTTCTTAATTTTTTCTAATTTTTCTTCCTAATTATTCCTAATTATTGATAATTATTCTTAATTATTGATAATTATTCTTAATTATTGATAATTATTCCTAATTATTACTAATTATTACTAATTATTCCTAATTATTACTAATTAATCCTAATTATTACTAATTATTCCTAATTATTACTAATTATTCCTAATTATTACTAATTATTCCTAATTATTCCTAATTATTACTAATTATTACTAATTATTACTAATTATTCCTAATTATTACTAATTATTCCTAATTATTCCTAATTATTCCTAATTATTTGTAATTATTGGTAATTATTCCTAATTATTCCTAATTATTCATAATTATTCCTAATTATTTGTAATTATTGGTAATTATTGGTAATTATTCCTAATTATTCCTAATTATTCCTAATTATTTGTAATTATTGGTAATTATGGGTAATTATTGGCAATTATTGGTAATTATTACTAATTATTACTAATTATTGTTAATTATTGGTAATTATTCCAAATTATACATAATTATTACTACTTATTGGTAATTATTACTACTTATTAATACTTATTGGTAATTATTACTAATTATTACTAATTATTGTTAATTATTACTAATTATTACTAATTATTGGTAATTATTACTAATTATTACTAAATATTCTTAATTATTGATAATTATTACTAAATATTCTTAATTATTGATAATTATTGATAATTGTTCCTAATTATTAGTAATTAAATGAATAATTACCAATAATTAGGA
The DNA here is from genome assembly GCA_963277665.1 of Viscum album. Lineage (NCBI taxonomy): Eukaryota > Viridiplantae > Streptophyta > Magnoliopsida > Santalales > Viscaceae > Viscum > Viscum album. The sequence goes on along the minus strand of OY728136.1, from coordinate 1,316,213,054 downwards.
ATAATTACCAATAATTACAAATAATAACATTATTAGTATATTTTATTATTAATATTAAAATAATATAATTTTCTGATTTATATACAATTCTCCTTTCATCTGTGCGTTTTCTATCTCCACATACAAATAATACATGTGAAGACAGTAAACCCACAGATGAAAAGAGAATTGTATATATATAAAAAATTATATTATTTTAATATTAATAATAAAATATACTAATAATGTAATAATGTTGTTATTCCTAATTATTAGTATTTATTACTAATTATTAATATTTATTCTTAATTATTAAAAATTATTACTAATTATTCCTAATTACCATTAACTATGAACAATACTAATAATTTAAATTTATTAAGTAAGAAAACAATATAAAAATAATTAAATTACAACTAATTAAGAATAATTGAAACTAATAAAAAATTAAAAATAAATATTAAATTAAAATGAACATAAATACCTTGAAAATTGATCTGCTCTGATCGTTCTTCAAAACTTTAATATCAGCTCCGAAGAAAAAAATTAAACTGAAGAAAAACTCAAGTTTAGAAACTCAAGTTTGAGAGCAGGAGAAGATAGAGAATGAGAATGATTTGAAAAAAACGGATGGGGGTATTTATAGGTTAGATTAGTTGCGACGGGGCCCGTCGCAAATAACTTAGCCCGCATTTATTACGGTCAACGGGTAAATAGTTATTTGCGACGGGTCCCGTCGCAAATAATATACTATTAGCGACGGGAAAATATTCCCGTCGCAAATACCTTTTACCGCCGCCTTCTGTAAGCACAAGACTTTTTCCGGCTCTGAGCTGTCCTCATCCGCTCATGGATGACTTGGACCCTTCTGGTCCTACAAGAGCTGCTGAGATTTCTTCTTTGCCGATAAGATAAATCCAGTCTCATCCCCTGAATGAGCCATGCTCTTCGCCTAATACAGTCAATCCCGACATGGATGATACTAATCCATACCAAGGATGACGTCGTAAGGCCTCTACGCTACTACCAAGAGATCCAACCGTTACTCTCGCCTCCAAGGGTTGAGTCACACTGTCGGCATTAGTGTGTGGTAACTGGGTCTCCTCCAGTAGATGTCTCACAAGTGAGGGTCCAGTCAACAGTCTAAACTGGAACCTCTTAGTAACAACACAAAAGAGGACAAGAATGAAAACATCACAAAGGTATGCATCTTTTATTATTACAGCTCATAATACAAAGACACTACACAACAACAACAAGGAACTAGAAGTACAAAAGACGTATCCACTAGTTCCGCTCCTGTCCATCTGCTCCCATAGCTCCATGATCGAAGGCCTCAGCTGCTTGAAGCTGAGCTCTCCCATGTCCACCAACTCCCTGCGGTTGGGGTGGACCTCCTGGTGGTGGTGGTGGTAACACCTCAAAGCGTCGTCCACTACCTGCTGCTCGGCCAGCTCCTCTGTCACGGTCTCCAGCTCCATGCGATCTGCCTCGATTGAACCTCTGCCTCTGCCTGGGAGGTCCTTCGTTCATCTGTTGGTCATCCGTATGGTGGGACGGACAATCACGAGCCATGTGACCAACCCCGCTGCAGGAGTAACACTGTCCGCTCATGGTAAGTCGTTGTCCACCCCGGGTGCCTCGCACAATCGATCCTGTTTCACGCGGTCGACCACCGGTAGGTCTAGTCCTGTTGGACCCCTGCGTCATCTATCTACTACCCACTGCAGAAGACTATGCCGCATGCCGGCTAGATGTGGGTCCTGCTGCTGGAGACTGCTCAGCAAGGAAACTCTCCACTAAGAGGGCTAGCTCCAACACTCTTGTCTGTGTCGGAATGCTGTGAGAAACAACCGAAGCTCTGATCTCTCGCCTGAGCCCCTGCTCGAAGGTTTGAGCCCTGAAGAATGGGTCCCATACCATGTCCGTGGAATAGCGCGAGAGATCGATAAACCTTGCCGCGTACTGGGCTACTGTCATGCTGTCCTACCGCAGCTGTAGTAGCTCCTGGATGCGCACCGCTCGGAGGGTGGTTGTGACGAACTCTGAGCGAAAAAGGCTCTCAAAGTCCATCCAAAGGAGTGATGCCTCGTCGTGCACCTGGATCATCAAGCTCCACCATCTGCCTGCTGCCGCATGCAGGAGGCTTGCTGCAAGGACCACCATAAGGTCTACTGGTGTCCTCACTAACCGTAAAACTCGTACAACCGCCTCCAACCAGTCCTCGGCTGCCTGGGGGTCCGTCTTCCCGCGGAACCTGGGTGGTCGCTGGCGCTGGAACTCATGCAGTGCACTAAGGAAATGTGCATCGTCAGCGGTTGTTGCTGGAAGCATTGGTGGCTCGGTGGGTAGAGGTACCGTCAGTGCCTCTACTGTCAAAGGTCCCTGTACCGAGGCCTCGTCACTCGGCGAGCTGTCGTCACGTACAACTCTCAGAACCCTAGCTGGCTGTGGTCGTGGGGCCATCATGAAAAGGAAACAGGTGCGCCATGGTCAGAACAGTATACCTAGTGTGCTGATACAAAGTAATCACAAAGAAAACTTGAAACACACATGCAATCAATGTTTTCGTTCATTAAGTCGGAAATCAGAAGTCACGGTCCTGGTGTACGGATATTTCGGCCGCCGCACCAACACTAGGCTCCCTGGACTGATAACCACACTCAATACGCTAAACACTATTGCTTCACATATAAAAGATCAGAGTTTGCGGTAGAACCGAACTCCTCTGATAAAAATTTGTCACGACCCGTCCTCAGGGCCCGCGCCGTGACTACCCCAAGCCCACCTTCCATAGGCCAGGGGCTAGCGACTATCACCAAGGCACAAATCCTGGTAAAGGGAAGGCATTGCCTTTGTAAAGTAAACCACAAACACCACAGAGTAAGCAGGCAGAAGTAAACACTAAGTAAAAACTGGTACAGCAGTAAGTGCGGAAAAGTAAAGGGGGCCGGAAATACAGGCCCAACTGTAAAGTACAACTGAAAAGGGAAAAAACAGAAACTGAAAGAAAAAGCCGCAGCATAGAGCCATCCTCTGGAAGCCCCACCTGAAGGGTGGGTACAGATAGCCACCACAGCTCCTCAGTCCAGCCGTCCGCTCCGAGTACACCCCGCCCAGTGTTCCACCTCTAGGTACCATCCTGCTCCGCCAACCTCGACCACGATCAGCGTTGTCCGTCGTCTGCATCCAACACAACGTAGTGCGGGCATAGCCCATGCAGGGGTGAGTATAAGCTACTCAGTAGGGACCCCGAGACCCCCAAAGGTCTCCCAGAATCCAAAAAGTATAAACCACAAAAGAAAGATACAATCACAAAGTAACATCTGACACGGCTTAGGTATATGCCCATACCTATACCTAAGTCATCAATTCTCGCTCGGCTCCAACATCCGAGATCAAGTACAACCCAGTCCACACAGAAAAGCAAAAAGTAAATCCACACAGGATAGCACAACACACTCTACAAAGGAAAGAAAAACGTAAATCCACATAGGATAGCACAACACAATCCACAAAGGAAAGTAAAACAAGATTCAGCTCACACAGGATATACTTCTTTGTAAGACGATAGACATGATCAGATGTAGCCACTGATTCATCTAAGCCGTCAGACCCACAAAGGATCGGTAGGTATTAACCCCCGCAATAACCCACATAGGATCTATCATGAAGTTGAAACCATAGCTATTTGGAAACTCCTTCTCCATCAAGTACAATGGTTATGCCGCTACAACCAAGCGCTTCCTTCTAACCTTGGACAGCTGTAGTACTCCACCTATCTAGTACTGTGGGCCTGCTGCTACAACCAAGCGCTTCCCACCATGGGTCTGCTGCTACAACCAAGCGCTCCCCCTCATAGCCTCTAGAGGTACTCCTTCTGTTGAGTACCACGGGTCAACCACTATAACCAAGCGCTCCTCCGTCGTGGGTCTGCCGCTATAACCAAGTGCTCCCCCTCATAGCCTCAAGAGGTACTCCTTCTGTTGAGTACCGCGGGTCTGCCGCTACAACCAAACGCTCCTCCGCTGTGGGTCTGCCGCTACAACCAAGCGCTCCCCCATGCTGCTACAACCAAGCGCTCCTCCGTCGTGGGTCTGCCGCTACAACCAAGCGCTCCCCCTCATATCCTCTAAAGGTACTCCTTCTGTTGAGTACCGCGGGTCTGCTGCTACAACCAAGCGCTCCTCCGCCGTGGGTCTGCTGCTACAACCAAGCACTTCCCACTGGGCTATTCGTAACACACCGAGTCGTTCGATCAGCAGTCGTCAAGTCTCAACCGGCTCTAGGGTTTCCGCACACAGCATGTTCGTTCTGGGAGGGTTCACTCCATGATCCAAGAGGTCGATGCATCAACTGACATGTAGTCCAGAGTTGATGTATCCCAAGATGTACCGTAGTGGTCACTGCCGAAAACACGGAGGATTCCCGTACTGTTTTCATCATCGTCGCAGGCGCAGCCAACTCTACGGTTTCCGCACACAGCAAGCTCATTCGGGAGGGTCCGATCCACGAGCCGAGGGGCTGATACATCAAATGACACGATGTCTGAATTTTTTGTATCCAAAATTTCAGTATCGTTAACAGGAACTCAACGCAATAGACGACGCGTCGATCGGACGCCCGGTCTGATAGTTATTGGCTTTTTCATCCCAGAGGCCCAGTTGGTTTTTAAGGAAAAACCATCCCGACCGTACTCCACCTGCATCCAAACCTCGGGCGGTGTAAGCCAAAAGATCCATCTCACTTAGAAGAATTCAACAAAGTATATGGCACGTCAATTGGACGTCCAAAGATCAAGATATGAGCTTTTCCGCTCCGAGGGCCCGATTGGTTTCGTGTACGAACCAACCGGGCCGAACCCAAATATTCCGAAACTTTGAGTGTGATATACCGAAGCGACCGTCTCAATCCAAGGATCGTATCGCCGCTGACGGCGCGTCGTTCGGAGGCCCGTAGCACAAGTTATGAGCGAAAGACCGAAAAGAGTCCGGAAACGGGGGGTCTGGGCCCGGACCGACCCGGCCCAACCCCCCTAGGTCGGCCCGAACCGGGTCGACCCGACCCGGGTCCGGGTCTGACCCGGTTTGGCGCGACCAGGCCCGGCCTGGGCGTAACCCGGCCGGCGGGTCGGCTCGGCCCGGCTCGGCTCGGCCGAGCGGCCGAGCAAGGGGAGCCGCGGGGTGTGCAGCCCCCGCAGGAAGAGGAGCCGCGGCCCCGTGCTTGGTCAGCGGACGCGGCAAAGCTGCGTCCCGTGTCTCAACGGACCTGTGCGGTCACGGGTCTGGTCGGCCGCCGACACCACCGCGCCGGCGACCCGCGCCGCTGGTGGATTCCGCGGGCCACCGGAGTTGCTCCGGTGGTCCGATTCCACTTCCGTCTGCGCCGTAGCTCCTCCCGGGTCCCGTTCTTCACTACGGAATAAACAAATCGTTTTTCCGGCCCGTTTTTTTGTCGTCCGCCATTTCGCACATCAATGAAGAACTGCAGAGGGTTGTCGGGCCGTGTTTGTTTGGCCCGCACCCTCCGCGTTAGGTGATAACAATCGGGAAATAAGGATCAACACATGAAAACACAACAAGATACAATTTTAATAAATTAAAATTGCACTTTGATCCTGGCTCTTTGTTTTTGAAGGAAACAACCATGGGAATAGAATATTATTTTCAAATAAAATCCCTACCTCACCGTCTCCGTCGAACGAGCGTTCTTCACGGAATTTACCGTCACGATAGGAGGTGATCGTCGCGTCGCGGAAGGGCGTCGCATCGTTGCGGAAGGGCGTCGCGTTGATGATCTCTGAGGGTTAAAGAAACACACCAATTTAATTACAACAATTAAATCCATGTTGAGGATAAAAACCACAAAGGAATTTAAAAGATTTTAAATCTCCTACCTCAAGCAGTTGATCGATGATTTTTCGCGGGGAAAGAACGTCGCAGAAGAAGCGTCGACGTTGTGTCGATCTCCGGGGGTCGGGCGTTCTTTGCGTTTTTCGCGTTCTTCGTGTTCTTCACGAAGGAGGATGGAGGAATTAAAGTTTCTGTCAAATTCTCTCAACGAAAAATCCTCAAGAAAGGTGAATTGGTCTTATTTTATTAACATGCCAACAGTTTGAAAACAGGTTACGAAATGAACAAAATTAATTCATAAAATTAATTTCAACGAATTAACTGCCCAATTAAAAGGAGCATTTAAAAGTTTAAGAAATGCCCCAGTTGACTTTCATTAAAAAGGGTTTTCACGGATGCGTTACTTAGCGTAAAAGAAACGGTGGGGCTCGTGCGGGCCCCACCTCACAAATATCCTACCAAGAGGGTAGGATATTTTGAATTGTACCCTATCCACTTTAACTCAGCTTAAGCAGCTTTAAGTGGCTTTAAGCGGCTTTAAGTAAAATAAAATAAAGTTTTTCGTACCACATTATTTTTTTTCTTAACTTAAAGCCCAAAAATTAAAAACCACACCCGGGCAAACGTAACTCCGGAAGAGGCGTTTCTAAGAAAATACCGGTGCTGCGATTCCATCGGTGACCTCAGAATTCGATTCCGAGCACCGGTTCAAAAGTTATAAAAACTCTCTCATTCGTTCACTGAACGTACCCGAGCCAAACTTCGGAAAATGATTCCGGGGACACCAGGCCTCAGAATCACGTGCCGTCAGAAACTGCATTCTTGTAAAATTCCAAAGAAAATTAAGAAAAAAAATTTCATTGAAATTTATGGGTCTTTAAAAAAATGGTTTCTAATTTTCCATTTAGATATTATTAAGATTTTACTTAGAATACTTTTCCTGGGAAAGAAATATGTGATTCTTCTTTTGTGAGATTTGTAACCCAATAAAGTATTTCATTTCACCCATAATAGACATATCAAACAAAATTTTCATCTTTTTATCAAATCATTCACAAGTTTTTTCATCTTTCCTAGTAAAGATAATGTCATCAACCTAAACAATTACAATGAGTGAAAACTATTGAATTTATTTGATGTAAAAATTACTTTCAGCCCTTAATTTATTAAAAATAATATTTTTAAGCTGGTATCTATTTCGGAATACCATTTCTTTGGTACTTATTTCATCCTATACAAATTTTTATTCAAATTTCACACATAACTTTCATCCTTCCCAACAAAAAGGCCACATGGTTGTTTAATGTAAACTTCCTCATCAAGATCATCATTTAAAAATTATGATTTCACATCCATATAAAATTTTTGTAACTTAATTAAGTTAAAATAGTAATAAATATTCTAATTGTTTCTAATATTTCTAGTGGAGAAAAAGTCTCATAAAAAACAATTCCATCAATTTTTGAGTAAACTTTACCCACTAATATTTCTTTTTTGCTTATAACTTCACCATCCTCATTCATCTTGTTTTGGAAAACCCATTTTGTACCAATAATTGTTTTTTCATTTGTTTTAGGTATGAGTTACCAAATATCATTATTTTCTATCTATTTCATCTCTTCATTTATAACCAGAACCCATTTCAGATGCTCAACATCTTAATTCACATATTTTGGCTCCACTTTTGAATATATGGAAGTATCTTTAATATCTTTTGATGTTATTCTTTTTTGAATACTTTTATATTGATCCCTAATAAGTTTTTGAGATTTCACTTTCTTCTTCAATCTTGTATGAAAATTTTGATATTCTTTCTCATCACTAGAAAGTGTTGAGTCTGATTCATGAGTAGGATTACCATTGTCGGCATCCTTATTAGAATTGTTAACACACATTCATTAACCCTGTTTATCTTCCTTGTTATCATGTGTTTGTTTAGTGTCTTTCTCATCCTTTTCAATAACATTCACATCAATAGAGTCAAAAAATATTACTTAATCTTTGTTATAACATTTATATCCTCTTCTTTAAAGAGAATAGCTAAGAAAAGTTCCATCTTCACCTCTCTGTTCGAACTTTCCAAGGTTTCTGCCTTTATTATTTTTGATTCATCGACTCCCAAGAACTCTTAAGTGTTCAAACATGTATTTTTTTCATAAAACAATTCATATGGAGTCATATATGAACTTTTCATATAGAAAAATTGGGTTTGAATATAAATAGAAGTTCTTATGGATTTCCTCTAAAAGTAATGATAGAGAACATGTTCAAGTTATATATTTTTCACCATTTAAACCAAACTTCTATTATTCCTTTTAGAAACACCATTTTATTGAGGAGAATATAGTGTATTGAAATAATTCCTAATTCCATTATTATCAAGATAATATTTAATCTCTTTATTTTTGTATTCCCCACTATTTTATGTTCTCAAATTCTTTAGTGAATACTTAATTTCCCTCTCATATTTCCTCCTGAATCTTTTTATCATTTTAGAGCATCTGATTTAAATTTCATACACAGAACACAAGTAATGAGAGTAAAATCATAAATTAAATTAATGAATTACCTATATCCATTAGTTTATTGTTTTCTCATTGGCCCACAAATATCATAATGAATAATTTACATGCGTTGTTTTGAAAAAATGTCAACTTTCTTATGCATAAAGTTTGTAATATTCCCTTTTTGAGAAATTGTGCAATACCAATATCTACTTCTTAATATATCAAGAATTCTGTGGACACTATCCCACTTTGTCAACTTTCTCATGTTTATCTAACACAAGAATTACAACCTTTTTTTTCTACAATTGATTCTCTTCCACCATGATAATGTAATAAGATTTTTGGAGTTCACCAACTTGGAAAAAGTTTCCTTTTGTACATTGGCCTCTTGTAAATATCTTTCCATATTCCTCTGTTTTCCTAGAAAACGTATTTTTCTGAATATAACTCTATTTAATTTTTTAAAAGGTTGTGAAATAATTAAAATTTTTTGTTTTATCTCATCAACAAGAAAATCATTTTTGGATTTCAACTTTTCTTCCCCAATGATGGAATCAAACACCTTTGATCATGATAGATTCATAATTTCCAAATGTTAATGATCCTTCTTTGAAGTATTTAACATCGTTCAATAATTTTATGTATCATTACATATTAGAAGAACACACACTATCTAAGATCCATGGGTTTTCTCCTTTTGTAACTTTGATATCGGTTTCAATAACAAGATCATTTTATTTCCCTTTATCTTTGTTCACATTTAGATTCTAAGAATTGCTAACAAACTTTTGTTGTTTCACTAACAAAACAAGATAAAAATTTTCAAGATGTATAGGTTATTAAAATATTTTAAACAGAGTCTCCAAAGGTTTGAATCTATTTTCAACCCTCACACCAATATTCTATAATATCTTAAAAACATCCTTCTAAAACTTCTTATTTTGAAAGGATTAAACCCCCTTGAAATTTCCTTCTATAGTTTGTAGAATAGTAATAATGTTGTTGATTAAAACAACACATGTTTTTTATTTTCTTAATCCATAACAATACCAGTAGTATCTATATAAATAATATTTTCCTCTATAACTTTCATACCGTCTGGAGTTTCGATCATGTTTCTTAATAATCACTATGTATTTCTTATCAGAACTTTGTTGACCCCAAACCTTTCTGTTATTAATCAGAATCTTCTTTTTCAGCTTGGTTTTCTTTTTAGCCTTATTTGAACTAAAATTAATAGAATATTTTTTATACTCAAAATTTTTATAAACTTCTTAATTATTTAATTTTTTGGTTTTGGATACATACATAAATTTCTCATCTTCCTTCTTCTCAGAAACAATTTCAAATTTTTTCTCAACATTTGAAGGTGATTTTTGATCCTTTTTAGGTTTACCCATTACAAAGCTTTAAAAAACTTCAAAAATAGTGTTATTTAATATTTTAACCCTTTTCTAAGTTTGGAATGTTTTTTTGGACAAGTTCAAACTCTTATTCTTTTTATTTTAACTTTACTTCCAGGTGTTCATTCTGATTCATTTCTCTCTCAATGGATTTTTTCAAATCCTAAACCTCTTCCTGTAGCTTAACTATCTCATCCGGAAAATATTCTTGATTGTTTTTTGAAGATTTTTTAAAATTTCCTAATTTGTTTCTTTAAAACTAATACTTCCAAAATATTCATTGTTAACTATTTCAATAAAATAATTCTCTCCATATTTATCAAAAGAATTTTTAGATTTGAATTAACTATCTAATTTTTAATCATATTTAGAAAAAAAAATTTCTATTTGGATTTGAATAATTTTGTATCTTTCCCTTTTGAAAATAATTTATCTTTATCACCCTATTTCACCCACAATATTCTATGGCTTCTTCAATCTTCATCACAATCATCTTCTTTCTTTATTCAAGGAAAATTAGCTTCAAAGTTCCCAATGGATCCACATTCAAAAACATTAAAGGGAAGTTTCACCTTATATTTCTCTTTACCTCTTTTCATATTTTTAGAATACATGGATAAAATTCATCAATATTTTTACATGCAACATTTTTGGAATTAGATTTAGCAACATATTCTTTTTCAAGAACCTACTTTGACTTTACTTTATTGGAATCCTTAAAGGATATTTCTCTGTCAGCTTTTGTTTTCCCCTTTCATGTATTTCTCCCTTATGATTTCATAAGTGATGGGAGTGAAATAAAAATCATCAAGAGATAAAATTTTAGGATATCTATATTCTAAAGAGGAATTTTTTGCATCACAATTCTTAGGAATAATTCTCAAGATATTTTCAAAAATAGTTGAATCTTATAACTTTTTACCAAGACATTTAATAGTGCTTATGGTGTCATTCAACCTGGTAACACATTGACCAACAAATTCATGCTCACCCATCATGAGATATTCATAATTCAGCCTCTAGATTTGTAACTTATCCTTATTCGCATTTGTATTGCCTTCAAAAATGTTCTTTATCTTATCCTAGATACCTTTAGTAGTAAAAAAACTTTCACTCTTAAAAACTTACTTTTAGAAAGTGATTAGAGTAAACAATTATTAACTCTTCTATTATTGTAAATATTCTTTTTATCAAAAAATGTGATAGGAACATTTTCATCATTGGGAGGAAATCTATATATTGTATCGTCAAGAACCTCATACCAAAGATATATAAGATAATTCAATATTCTATATTTCTAGATATGATAGTTCTTACCATTGAAGGCAAAAATCCCCTTAATGTTCACAAAAGTCAAATTCTCCATCCCAACTTCTCTTTATAATGCTTTAGTAAGGAGTAAATGAAGGGAAACTTTACTCTGATACCAATTGATATTTCCCAGTCAAGATCAATGTATCACTAAGAGAGGGAGGGGGTGAATTATTGATATATTTTTCTTTTACATTTCTTTTCTTTATAAATAAACTTCTCCACCGATTAAATATTCATCTCCTAGCTAAAAAAACAATCACACTTCCATAGAAACATAAGAATTTATAAGTCTCACTACTCAATAAGATTAGCTACATATTTGGTATGGTTTGAAAATAATATAATACCACACAATCTACTAGAAAACAATCCTTTTGGGTGGATACAATAAGTAGGATATTCCATTACAATTGTGTAGAACTATGTTTAATACAACGGTGCTTGTGCTTCAAGTAGCACAAAATGATGTAATACAATTTTGTGTAATAATTTAAGAAACTTTCAGTAGTTGCTTCAAAACATGTTACCATGATACCTTGTCAACTTTCAAAAATATGATATTATAAAAAATTATTCACTTTCCTATCCAACAACTTGTAATAACTTATATGTAATTCATAATGAAACTCAGTCCAATACCCAATCCGATTCTCTAGTCTGATTGATCTGTCCGATTATACAACTTTTCCTAAATACCATTGAAACAATTATGAACTGCTTATATCTTAGTCCAAAATCCTTGATCTAATTTCCTAGTTTGATGACCCATTCCATTATGAGAAACTCTTATTATGATCTTCCTTCCTTCCATATTCTTCTATTTAGAAAAATTCCTCACGAATTCTCAATCCAGAAACTCATTATCTCTAAACACTTTCATCACTCCACCTTGTCTCTACACTAATGAACAATAAAAGTGTCAGTAAATGTACAATGTACTTCCCTATATTTAAAAGTGTTCAGAATATGGTTTAGGCAGGATTATGAAAAACTTTCTTGCTTAAAAAAATTTCCCAAATCTTCAAATTCCCTTAAATTTTAGATACATATTTGACTTCTTCAGTTCTTCTAAACTCTTCTCAAACCTTCTTTAATCTTATCACAACATTAGATTGCTTCATAATTTCTAAACAATCTTTAGTCTAATTCTTGTCACTCTAATTTACTCATTATGATGAACTTACCGGATTCTTAATTTTTTTTCTCCACACTAATTAAAACATATGAAAAGGTAATGAAATATGATTATGATTATTTGAACCAATTGAAAAAAACTACCCATTCCGATGCTCCATACCAGCAGTTAAATATAATCATTCAAACCATTCTTCTATAAACATTGTTTCCAATTCATTAGAATTTAGTTTATTTTATTTTATCATAAACATAGTAGAAATTTATAAGGACTTAAGCACTTCCTTGGAAGTACTTCAGAACCGGCTTCAAACTTTTTTGAAATTTTTTATCTAAACCCTTAAAACTTCATTCTCCCCTTAACAGCACTTTTGTAATTTCTTTAAGAAATTATCCCTTTTCTTATTTTCCTAGACCAATGATCTTGTGTCTGATGATGTTGTTTTCATGAGCCTATATCTTATGGATAAATATCTAGTTCACACCTATAATCAGTGTTATTTCCTTTCAGATGACTCTTAGACCAATAAAAAACATATTAGAGTTATTATTTTGTTCCTGACCCAATTAAAACCAAAATAATTCAACCCGATGAAAATGGATGACTATATTATTGATCTTAATCCATTTGATCTGTATTTGAATTTTTTCCATGCATTTATCTCGAATAACTCTTATTTATTTTATTTTTAATTAGTTCCAAGAATTTATAAATGAAAAAAACCTACCTCCGATTAAAATTTTGATCCCCCGCAATGTCTGATAATCGGTGTTAAAATTACATTGATGATCAGTGGCACTCTGCATCTGATGGACCGATATCAAAAACTTATTTTCTTTTCTGATTAATATTGACATCAAATTTTTATATGAATATTTATATCTTCAGGATTATTAGTATGGATGAAAACTAGTATCTTCATATTTCTACATTCTGAACCACCTTCCCAGCCTTCAAAAAAATCTACGTCCGGTGATCCCACATTGATGAACTGAGACTGAGAAGCTTTGTCTTCAAAAAATTTCATCTTCTAAAAACTCCTACTTGTGTCATTACTTCTTCATGAATTTGATTACGTTTAATATTAGAATAGCATAATGTGACATATATTTAGAACTATTGTAATTTCTCATCCATTCAGTGACTTATTTCTTTCCAACCACACCTCAATACGGTTGGCATAAATTATTCTCCCCTGTATTTTATAAGGATAACATCAAAAGTTTATCAATTAACTTATTATATTTGATAATTTCAAAATAGTAAAGCATCATTATATTTTCATCAGATTCATGAAAACTCTAATTAGATTCTTCATTACGATTAAGACTTCCTTTATTAGTCTCAAGGTGAGCCTGATGAGCCTTTTCTTCTAGAAAACTTCTTCTCAAACCACTATACTTTATTCATGTTTTTTCATTGGATCACCTGATTTTGATTGTGAGTACGATCACCAAATTTTACAAAGTTCAATGATTTATTTAATCTTTGATAAAAAAAGAAAATTCTTACAACAAAAACTTATTCCATATTAAAAAAAACATCTTACCAACATGGTCCCAACACAAGTGAACCTCCCAACAACTCTAACAAGTCCCTTGAACAAAGGGCCTAGGGATTAGAGAAACACCCCATGAGTGAACCCCTCAACAATATCAATAGACAATGCCTATTACGACACCATCCACCTAAGTACCCAAGGCTTACAATACACTACATTTTACAAACCATTTCATTAAAACCACGATTTGAAAACCACCTTTTAAATCTATTTCACAATAGTCTTAAAATACCATTTCTTTTACCAAAATAATGAGGAAACCATATTTTCTCAAAAAATTGTTTCTACACACATAATTTAATCATGAAAATTCCTTATAAAATAGTTTTTCAAAACCATAGAAATACAGTTCATCCAATATAGTCTAGAGACAGAACTACATACCTAAAACACAGGTCACACATGCCCAAAATGGGATCCACCATCATGGGAGAATGAAAAGACAACAACGGAGGACCTAGAATAAATACTTACATCTCAAAATCAATTGAATAAGAAAATTTTCGGTGGAGAAGATAACAAAACATCTAGCTTAATAAAATCGCATGCCACACCACAACCACTATAAAGGATAGCCTCTAGAATAAAATCACATAGTAGATCTATAATGTTTTAAGAAAAATCAACATCACAAGACCAAAAGATATGAAAACATAGTCAAATTATACTACTAAGATAAATGAAAATGAAGAGAAGAAAGACCGCTTACCCTGAGAGACACAATTATACCATGATGAATATCAATCATACTAAAAAATTATCTATATGGTGAAGAGATCACCAAAATCACCCAGGAGAGGTCTTAGGTCTTGAGAGATCATGTTTCAACTGGAAGAATCTAAAATCAGACATACAACATGGTTAAAAACACAAATCCCAAAGCATTCATGATATGAAAACATTTCATGATTTTAATTCCTTAATATTTATGATTTTCTAAAAAAAACATTTCCTAATATTAAAAATAACATTGATCATACTTTTCATAACAAGAACTATTCTCACAAGGTGAAAATATTTCACACTTTGAATCAATTCAGACCATCAGCTCGATAATAGATTCACATTGTGTAACACTTTCATTATATGAAATTGTCCAGCCAAAATATTTAGAGAAACACTTTGAAAAATACCTTAGGTCAACCTAGACCCCAAAAGACATCCTATTAAGCCTTTTTAATATTTATACATGGTCTCTATTAATTCCAACAGACATACATCCCCGAACCATAGGTAATTTTTCCTAGTAAAGAATCTTTATCCTTAAAAGTCCCAAAACACAAAAAAAAAAAAAATAGGGAAACGAAAATTGAGATAAGAAAAACCTAAAAGATGGTAATGAGATGCTAAAAATGACCTACCACAAGACTTTCCTTCCCCAAGAATTCATGTAGAAAAATGGTTTCTAGAAAGAGGTGAAGAAACTGCTCCCTCATCAATGAATCAGGCACTCAAGTATCATGAGAATATTATCTATGTCTTTATAATTCTCTGGCCAATGGAATCGACTTCCCACACAATACATTTATCTAAGAGTCAATGACCTCTACTGGTTGATCTGCAAAAGAAATGTTTATCTCCATCTTAATCTCTTCCCAACATAGAACATGAGAGGGATCATGATGTTACTTCATAATCCGAGATATATGGAAAATATCATGAATACCCATCAAATGAATTTTCAATGAAATCTAATAATAAACCTTCCCAAGATTCTTAGTCACCTCAAATGGTTTAACTTATCTCTAAGGAAACTTTCCCTATTTTCCAAGCTGATAGTGAACCAACTAAGGAGAAAATTTCATGAAAACTTGGTTACCAATGGAAAAATTCCATAGCATGGTGTCGATGATCTGCATACAATTTCAAACTGACTTTGAGTTGTAACCAAATGTCAACTTATATCCCAAATCCCCACCGATGTCTCCCTAATGAGACATAGTCCTATAAGAGAGGTCTTTCCAACCTTCCCCAATAAATGGGTGACCTATGTGGGTGACCATGAAAAGCATCAAAAGGAGCCATTATGATAAAGGAATGATAATTATTGTTATAAGAAAACTCAACTAGTACTAGATGGATATCCCATAATCCACCAAAATCTAATACACAAGCATAGATCATATCCTACAGGATCTGAATAGCATGCTTCATCTGACTATCCATCTATGGATGGTAACATGTACTCAACCAGACCCAAGTCCCTATCACCTCCTTGATAGTCTTCTAAAACCATGAGGTAAACATAAGATCCCTATCTGAAACAATGGCAGAGGGAACCCCATGTAACCTCACAAACTCATGTATATATATCCCACCCAGGTATTCAACTATATTGGTTTCTCTAATCAGAATGAAGTGATATGACTTTTTCAACAAACAAATCACTTCCCAAATAGAAATCATCCCTTGGAGAGTTTATGGTAATCCAAACTAGCACCAGAAGAGGCTGAATCAACCTATAAGGTTTTAAATGATCTACCTTTATATATTAGAATGTGTAATAGAGAGATATATAATCTTCCATGTCACCCTTCATACCCAATCCCCAGAATCATCGTATCATGACATAATAAGTATTCATAGTTCCTGAATAAATTTACCATGAAGAAATATTATATTTAAAAAAACTGATATCTTTATAGTTATAGTAATGAAAAAAAAATCCCCAAAATATTTAATACCATCTAAAGGTAGAGACTAACAAGAAATAGTATTCCCACCATATAAATTCTCTAAACATCCCTTAAATTAATCATCCTACTACTAATATTTTATAATAGACTCATGTTGAGACTATAATAACTGAACACTAGTCAGAATCATACATGAAATATCCTCATGACCATCCAGGTGAAACTAAGCCAAAATCCCAATAAGGTTCCAATCCTACTTCTATTGTAGAACAACATATGATTGTACTTTCCTTTTGAGAGTGTTTGAAATGAAATTCCCCTTCCCTTGGGTGTAGTCAATGTCAAAGTCAAATTTATGGAGGTATTTAACCCTCCAGCTATGTATGAGATTCAAGTATTTCATTGAAAAGATATAACTCCGACTCTTATGATCATAAAAGATCACAAACCTCTCCCCAAAATATAGTTCCTCCAACATTTAAGTATATGTTTAAATGTGTTAAGATCTAAATCATAAGTGGGGTAATTATACTCATGTGTTTGAATCTAGAAAGATATAAAATCCACCACATGATTATTCTACATAAGTAGGAAACCCAAAATAGCACTTGAAGCATCAAAGAAAATCACATACCCCCTACTGAGCTTAGGTAAGATCAGGATATAAGTTTTGGTTAGAAGTCATTTCATCTTGTCAAAAGAAGACTAAAAATTGAAAACCTTATTAATTTTACCCCTTTTCTGGTAAGTTCAGTCAAAGGTGATTCCAACTTTGAGGATTCCTTGATGAAACATTGGTAGTTTATAGAAAAACCAAGGAAGCTATGAATCTTAAAGACATTACGCGGTTCATCCCATGACAAGATAACCTTTAGCATCTTAGGATCAACTGATAATCCATGATTAGAAATAAATTTCCCAAATAAATTTACTTATTAGATCCAAAAACTTCATTTAAAAAACTTTCTATACAAATAGTGACTACTTAGGATTTATAGAACCAAACTCAAATAATGATCATGCTAACCCTTCGATCTTAAAAAAAAACAAAAAATCATCCATGAACACTAACAAACAAGAATTGATATACTAATGGAATATCCAATTCATCAAATCCATGAAAAATGTAAGAGCATTAGTCTGACCAAATATTAACACAAGATATTCTTAATGAAAACCTGACTGAAGATCAATATTAAAAAACCACTTCTCCCCCTTTAAATTAAAAAAAACTACCCAAATGGGGAAAATGATATTTATTATTAACTTTTACCCAGTTCAACTTCCGATAGTCCACTCCCAATCGAATTGAACCATCAACCATCTTAGAAAAGAGCACAGGGCCTACCCAAGGTTAAACATAAGGGAGAAAAAACATTTTTCTATAAGATCATCCAACTTAATATTGAACTCTTTAAACTATTCTATTGATATTTGATAAGATGTTATCAATATCAGATGCATATATGGAAATAAATCAATCATAAATCTACCTCTCTGTCTGGGTGAAGACCAGATAAATCATCTAAAAAAATATCGATAAAATCCCTAACAAACAAGGGAATATTACCCAGAATATAAATTTCATTAGGATCAAATTAAAAAGTAGAAAAAAATCTTGATCTCTATGTGGAAGCAACCATACCACAAATACCACTCTCCCTAGAATAGCTGAGATCTCCCATTGACCATAAGAAATGATACATGTTGACGATTACAATCAACCCCAACATGATGAGTGATAAACCAATACATCTCGATGATGATGTCAAAAATGTACAGATCAAGAATAAGGAAATTATAAAATAAATATGAATTGGATATCGATATAAAACAAGGACATCAAAACCCCTATTCTTTCCTCTTTCAAAGAGGTCTCTCTAACTCCACAACAAGGTACTTGAGTTCCATTGGCTATTTAAAAATATCGAAAAAAATTTAGATATAAATGAGTGAGAATAACCTATAAACATGAATTTTTTCATTATAGAAGATTAAATAATGAAGATCCATATCACTGTTATTGGATCTGCATTTACCTCCATCATAATCTCATAAACTGTGTAAAGGTTCTTTAATCAAGAGGCTTATGGATGGAGCCCTGTAGTCTTTTCAAAATTTGACTGCACTGTAGTTTCTTTTGGAGATCAAAATCATTGAAAACAATGGTGTGTAGAAATATCTTGATATAAATGATATAGATGACAATATCATCTACACTATTACACATGTTCGTAGGTTCAGAATAAGAATGACAGGTGTGCCCGTCCTTTCCACACTGATACAAAGTTATGGGAAAACAACTGACTGTAACTGAAGGTGCAGAGGAGGCCCACAGCTGAGAACCACCCCCACCATTCCTCTGATGATCATTCCACTTTTTCTTCCTCCCACACATTCCACTAAAGTTTCCACTGGGTGGAAGAGAACGGAAATAATAACTAACATTTATTGCTATATCCATCTGCAGCATAATTTACCTATATACTCTCTCAACATCAGTCAAAATCTCCAACATAAATACTTGTGATATGATATCGAGTCAAAAACCCTATAAGTACTTCTAAGCCTTCATTTGGTCATTATTTACTACCTCTATAGGAAAATGAACCGACTCTGAAAATCGATTAGTGTACACCGACACAGAATGCTATCCCTATTGTAAGGAGAGGAACTTCAGAGTCTTCACCATCGTAAAAAAATTTGGACAAAACTGCTAAAAGAAGTGGGTATTGAAACCATTAGAGTCTAATATCACATGTCTATCCACATGTACCATGGAATCCCACTATCACTTATTAGGACCCTCGATTCTAAACATCAAAGACTTCACCTTGATATTCCTGGGTGTATCCAGGAAGTCAAATATCAGATCGATCTTGTCTATCTAGTACTCCACCTCTTGAGGTTTATTCATACCCTTAAAGGATTCTATATTCTTTCATAACAACTCTTGTGATAAATACATTTCTCATAAAACTCCTAACATTACATTAACAACTGTTTTCTGGACTTGTGGTACATTTTGTTTTACAATATGAAATATCCACATGACAACCTTAATAATATTCAGATTTATTGGCGTGTTCACTTGATTAGCATCCACTACAACCTCCTTAGGAACACATGGAAGATTACTCAGAGGCATATCGCTGCACACTGAAATAGAATAAATCACTACACAAAAAGATAAAATCAATACAAACAAGAAAAACCTAAAGTAAAAACTGATATTAAAATCCAAAACTCAAAATATAAGACACACATCCCAAAATCTGATGGTAACTTGAGTCTCTTTAGGACAAGATGTGGCCAAACACTCACCAAAACCTACCTCTCAAGTCCCAAAAATCCTATCAAAAGTTTACTAACTTCTCAAAAATGAGCATAACCTGGCCATGATGCCAAAATGTGATGAACCCAACCTGAATACCATCTCAAATAGGTACCCAAATTGAACAGCCACATTACTTGAATAGTGTTCTCAATCCCCATGGGCTAGAAACTAGCACCCAGGAATTGAAAATGTCCATATGGAATGATTCCTCCCAACCTAAAGCAAGAAACATAGAATACACATACGAACAAGAGATAAGTAGTTGAAAAGATAATAGGAAGTATATTACATTACAAAAAGGAAATAGTATAAGATATACAACTCAAAATTATCTTAACTTTAACCAAGGTATAAGTCTAATAAGAAAGGAAAGCCAAAACCAAAACAACTACTCTATGTGATAGCGGGGAAAAAAATACTAAAATCTCACCACCATTTACCAAAACATAGTTGATAGAAACCTCACTGCCTCTCTCTGGAACCTTGCATTTCCTTGCATTGAAAGACATAACTGGGTCTATACACCTTAGAAGGGGTGTGTAGGGTGTGATATAAACATGATTAGTAGGATTACACCCAGGTGTTCCATATCAAGTCTTTGTACAACAATTTGAATATTCTTATCTTTGAAGAAATAAGGCATGATAATGAGTAAATTGTATTTTATATCAAAAGCATGGTAAGAAAATACCATTTTCCCACATTTCCAAATAATCTAGGAATATTTTTTCAAAGAATATCATGTCACGAACCGCCCTCGGGGTCCGTGCCGTGACTACCCCAAGCCCGCCTTCCATAGGCCAGGGGCTGGCGACTAGCACCAAGGCGTAAATCCCGGTAAAAAGGGAAGACATTGCCTTTGTAAAGTAAACAAACACCACAGAGTAAGCAAGCAGAAAGTAAACACTAAGTAAAAACAGAGTACAACTGAAAGTGAGGAAAAGTAAATGGGCCAGTATACAAACCCAAACTGAAAGTAAAGTACAAATCGAAAGGGAAAACAACAACTGAAAGTAAAAGCCGTAACACCGAGCCATCCACTGGAGATCCCACCTGAAGGGTGGGTACAGATAGCTCCACTGCTCCTCGGGTCCCGTCGTCCGCTCCGAACACGTCCCGCCCAGTGGTCCACCTCCAGGTACCGTTCTGCTCTGCAAGCCTCAGCCACGATCAACGCTGTCCGTCGTCTGCAACCAACACAACGTAGTGCGGGCATAGCCCGTGTAGGGGTGAGTATAAGCTACTCAGTAGGGACCCCGAGACCCCTGAAGGTCTCCCAAAATCCACAAAGGATAAACTACAAAGGAAGATACAATCACGAAGTAACAACCGACACTGCTTAGGTATATGCCCATACATATACCTAAGTCATCAATTCCAATACGCTCCAAGCTCCGAGCCTAAGTACAACTCAGTCCACACAGGAATGTATACGTATTCCACACAAGAAAGCAAAACGAAATCCACACAGGATAGCACAACTCAATCCACACAGGAAAGCAACAGGATTCAGCTCACACAGGTATACTTCTTTGAAAGACGATAAAGATGATCTCTGATCCATCTAAGTCGTCGGACCCATGAAGGATCGATAGGTAACTAACCCCCGCAAAGACCCACACAGGATCGGGCCCACACAGGACCTGTAGGCGCTGGTTCACATAGGACCGCTGAGCGCAAAGACCCACACAGGATCGGACCCACACAGGATCGGGCCCACACAGGACCTGTAGCACTGATCCACGTAGGATCGCTGAGTGCTGTAGTCGTAGTCGTCGAATCCACTAAGGATCGCTGTACCGTCGTCGTCGCAGTCACAGTAGTAGTAGCAGTAGTAGTCACAGTCACAGCCAGCACTAGGGTTCCCGCACACAGCAAGCTCGTTCGGGAGGGTCCGCTCCACGAGCCGAGAGGCTGATACATCAACTGTCACAAAGTCTAGAGTTGATGTATCCAAAAGTTCCGTATCGTCAACAGGAACTCAACCCAACAGACGGCGCGTCGATCGGACGCCCGGTCTGAGAGTTATTGGCCTTTTCATCCTAGGGGCCCGGTTGGTTTTTAAGGAAAAACCAACCCGACCGTACTCCACCTGCGTCCAAACCTCAGGAGGAGTATTCCAAAAGATCCGTCTCACTAAGAGGAACACAACAAAGCTGACGGCATGTCAATCAGACGTCCGTAGCTCGAGATATTAGCGTTTCCGCTCCGAGGGCCCGGTTGGTTTCTTGTACGAACCAACCCGGCCGAACTCAAAGTAATCTGAAACCTTGAGTGCGATATACCGAATCGACCGTCTCGATCCAAGGATCGCATCACCGCTGACGGTTCGTCAATCGGAGGTCCATAGCTCAAGTTATGGCCAAACGACCGAAGTTGATTCGAAAACGGGGGTCCGGGTCCGGGCCGACCCGGCCCGACCCCCAATGGGTCAGCCCGAACTGGGTCGACCCGACCTGGGTCCGACCCGGCCCGGCCGGCGGCGAGGTCTGGAGCGGCGGCGCGGCCCGGCGCAGCGGTGCGGTCCGGCGCGGCGGCGCGGCCCGGCCGGCGGCGGTGCGGCCTGGCGCCGCTCGGTGCCACGCGCGGGGGGGGGGGGGGGGGGGGGGGGCAGAGCCCCTGCCTCTCCATGCTGGCGGTGCGGCTGAAGCCGCGCCTTTGGAGAAAAACCGGCCCCCCTCGTGGGGGCCTACCTTGAGGGAAACAGGGGGGCCGCCTGCCCCCCCTTTATGAAACTGGCCCCCCCCTCTTAATTGGGGGGGCATTCATGTTGGCCGGGGGAATTTAATTCCCCCGGTTTGTCCCCTTCCGGCCGGCCCACCTGGCCGGCCTGTTCTTCTTTAACGGGACCGGCAAAGCCGGTCCCCTTTTGGCTTCCAACACCGGCGGCCCGGTTAGCCGCCGGTCCTCTCGTTCCGCCGCGGCCCGGAACCGGCCACAACCTTCGTCGTTCGGCGCGGTGCAACGACACCACGCTCCTCCGCCGCGACCCCTCTCCGGCCCCGGCGCCTTCGGTTCCCTTCGACACGGTGCGACGGCGTCGCGTTCATGATAATCCTTCCACGGCGGGGCGCGACGGCGCCGCGCAATATAGCCGTGCGATTCCTGTGTGGTGCGACGGCACCACGCCTTCTCGTTCATCCACAAGAATATAAAAGAATAATCAAAAACAAAGGAGGGGGAATTCGGCCGTTTTTGTGCGGTCCGACCCCCCCCTCTCGTTAGACGATAACACTTAAATAATTATCCACCAGATTATCATGCTAGAACCAAGAACGAGATTAAATAAATAATCAACAACAAACCCCTACCTCGGTTCAAGAACGATGATCGTCAACGACCCGCGGAAGACAAGCGTCGCGGTAATCGTTTGTCAATTCCGTTGACGAAGAGGTACGTCCGAAAAGGTACGTCATTGGTGAATCTTCGTAAGCCGACGAAGGAAGTCCGAGGAGGAAGCGGCATTCCCTTTCGTTGACACGGAAGGCGTTGTCGATCTTTGGAAACAAACTGGCTACGAAGAAGAGAGGAGCGGTGTTCTTCGGCGAAGCTTGAGCGTTCTTCGTCAAAGTTTGAAGAAAGAAGGAGGAACTCCCAAATCCTCTCAACATGGCTAACCAAAATAAAATAAGCTAAGGCTTATTTTATTTACACAAACATCAACTTGAATTTCAAAGGTTTGAAATTCAAAACAACCCACCTTAATTAATTAAACCAAGATGTCAACATTAATTAAAGGGAGTTATAGGGGAGTTTTGAGAGAAGATGAGGAGTTGGGGTTCGTGCGGGCCCCACCACACTTAATCCTCCCAAGGGAGGTTAAGTGGTTGTGGGTCCCACCTTTAACTCCCTTTGGGAGAAGTTAACCAACAAAATAAAAATAAAAAGTGTTTCCACATTTTTATTTAACTTCTTATAATTTCTCCCAAAAACTAACTTTCGTCCCGCATAAAACGCAACCTCGGAAAAGGTCTCCTTAAGTGAAAAACGGCACTGCGAGTTCATCGGTGCCCTCAGATTTTGATTCCGGGCACCAGTTCAAAAGTTAGAAATTCCCGCTCGTTCATTCACTGAACGTACCCAAGACAAACTTCGGAAAATGATTCCAGGCACTCCGGGCCTCGGAATCAGGTGCCGTCAGAAACCGCGCTCTTGTAAAATTCAAAGAAAATTAAGAAAAAATTTCCCTTGAATTTTACGGGTCTTTACATTAATCCCACCTCAGGGATTTACGTCCCCGTAAAGATACATCAAAAACTAGGGGAACAAATGTGGGTATTGAGAACGCATCTGAGCCTCCCGCTCCCATGTGCTCTCCTGGAGGTTCCCATGCTGCCATCTAATGCGCATAAGAGGAATTGATCACCCACGTAGGACCTGCTCCTGTCGATCCTCGATCTCCACTGGGACCTCCGTAAAAGTCTCCCCATCGTCAACGTCAAGCTCCCCATGGTCAATGATGTGGGTCGGGTCGTGCACGTATCTCCTCAGCTGAGACACGTGGAAGACGTCATGCACTCGGTGCAACTGAGGTGGTAGAGCCAGGCGATAAGCCACCTCGCCAATCCTACTGAGGACCTAGAAGGGTCCGATTAAGCGCGTAGATAACTTGCTGCCTCGGCCAAATCTCCGTATACCACGTCGAGGTGAGACCCGCAAGAAGACGTGGTCACCATCCTCGAAATCTAGTGGCCTCTGCCTCCTGTCAGCGTATGACTTCTGCCGGCTCTGAGCTATCCTCATCCGCTCCTGGATGATTTGGACCTTCTCTGTCGTGGCCTGGACCATCTCCGGTCCCACAAGTGCTGACTCCCTAGGGTCTGTCCAGCACAAAGGAGATCTACAGGGTCGACCCTACAACTCCTCGTACGGTGCCATCCCGATGGTGGAGTGGTAGCTGTTGTTGTACGCAAACTCCACCAAGGGTAGGTGGTCCTCCCAGCTACGACCAAAGTCGAGGAAACATGCGCGGAGAATGTCCTCGAGAGTCTGGATGGTCCTCTCCGTCTGACCATCCGTCTGAGGGTGAAAGGCTGTGCTCAGACGTAGTTACGTCCCGAACGCCTCCTGTAATCCCTTCCAAAGCCGGGAAGTAAAGCAAGCATCTTGATCTGAGACGATAGATGATGACACGCCGTGGAGCCGCACAATCTCCTGAACGTAGAGACGTCCCAAGCTCTCCACTGAGCCCTTCTCTCTGATGGGTAAGAA
Source organism: Viscum album (assembly GCA_963277665.1). Lineage (NCBI taxonomy): Eukaryota > Viridiplantae > Streptophyta > Magnoliopsida > Santalales > Viscaceae > Viscum > Viscum album. The sequence goes on along the minus strand of OY728136.1, from coordinate 1,316,188,119 downwards.
GTGTGCCAACTTTGTGAGTCGGTCAACAATCACCCAGATGGAGTCGTGACCTCTGGAAGTGCGTGGAAGTCCAGTCACGAAGTCCATAGATATCCTGTCCCACTTCCACTCTGGGACCTTCAAGTGCTGTACCAAGCCTGCTGGTACCTGATGCTCTGCCTTCACCTGCTGGCAGGTGAGGCATCGAGAAACGAACTCTGCTACAACCTTCTTCATGCCCGGCCACCAGTGCTATCGTCTGAGATCCTGGTACATCTTCGCCACTCCTGGATGTACCGCCAAAGGAGAAGTGTGAAACTCTCTCAGCACCTCCTCTCGCAAAGCGACTGGTACCATGGTACGTCCTCTGAAAAGGATGTCGTGCTCTGCTCCAAGGGAAAAACCATCAGGTGCTTGTCCCGAGGATATCTGTGCACGCCGTGTCTCACAGTCAGCGTCCTCACGCTGTGCCTCTCTGACCCGCTGCAGTAGTGGAGGGGTGACTGTGAGAGACTGAAGGAAGGCTGCTCCATCTCTATCCATGAAGGATATCTGCAAAGAGGCTAGCTACTCCGTCGCCTCCTCAAGTAGCTGAATGCCCATCCTCCTGCTGAGGGCATCGGCTACTACGTTCCCCTTCCCAGGAGTATAGACTATCTCAAAGTCATAGTCCTGGAGGAACTCGAGCCATCGCCGCTGTCTCAGGTTCAGGTCCTTCTGCGAGAAAATATACCTGAGACTCTGATGATCAGAAAAGACTGTAAAACGCTCACCCATCAGGTAATGTCGCCATGTCTTCAGAGCGAAGACCACTGCTGCTAACTCCAGGTCATGGGTAGCGTAGTTCTGCTCATGCGGCCTCAACTGACGTGATCCATAGGCGATCACTGCCCGCTCCTGCATCAGGACACATCCGAGTCCGGTCCCTGATGCATCGTAGTAGACTACGTATCCAACTCCCTCCTCAGGCAACCCCAAGATAGGTGCTCTAGTCAACCTCTGTCTCAGCTCCTGGAAGCTCTGCTGACATCTGTCTGACCACACGAAGGGTTTCCCCTTCCTCCTTAACGTACGGCAAAGCTGCAACGATTTCTCCTTTGCTGAAAAGTGAAATCCGGTCTCATCCCCTGGATGAACCACATTCCTTGCCTAAAACAGTCAATCCCGTCATGATTAGTTAATTCATGGCGTGGATGACATCGTAAGGCCTCGATGCTGCTACTAAGAGATCCAACCGTTACTCTCGCCTCCAAGGGTTGAGTCACACTGTCGGCATCAGTGTGTGGTCACTGGGTTTCCTCCAGTAAGAATCTCGCAAGTGAGGGTCAAGTCAACAGTTTTTTTTAACCGGAACCTCTTAGTAAAAACAAACAAAAGACAAGAAAATAAAAGTCACCAAGGCAAGTAACTTTTATTACTTCAACTTAAAGTAAAAGGACACAAGGCAACACACTCTACGAAGCTAGAGGCATTATGGGCAAAGGCCTCTATGCCTGGAGCTAGTCCCGCACTAGTCCACCCGCTTCCGGAGCTCCATGATCGTAAGCTTCAGCTTCCTGAAGCTGTGCTCTCCCCTGAGGTCGGGGTGGACCTCCTGGTGGTGGTGGTGGTAGAGCCTCAAAGCGTCGCCCACCACCTGCTGCTCGGCCATCTCCTCTGCCTCGTTCTCTTGCTCCCTGCGGACTGCCACGGTCGAACCTCTGCCTCTGCCTAGGTGGTTCCTCAACCGTCTGATGCTCATCTGCATGGCGGGTCGGGCAGTCACGAGCCATGTGGCCTTTCCCAACGCATGCATAGCACTGTCTTCCACTCGAAAGACTGGCTCCACGCTGTGTGCCCCGTACTGCTGAGCCAGTGTCCTGAGGTCGTCTGCCTGAAGGTCTGGTCTTCCTGGACCCCTGAGTCATCCGTCGACTGCCTGCTGCAGATGACTCTGCCATGTGCCGCCCTGCGGTGGGTCTCAGCGCTGGTGTAAACTCAGCAAGGAAGATCTCGATCAAAAGGGCCCGCTCCAGTACTCCTGTCTGAGTCGGTATGCTGAGGGAGATCAGCGATGCCCTGATCTCCTGTCTCAAACCCTGCTCGAAGGTCCGGGCCTGGAAGAATGGGTCCCGTACCATGTCGGTCGAGTAGTACGAGAGATCAGTAAATCTCGCCGAGTACTGAGAGACCGTCATGCTGCCCTGCCGCAGCTGAAGAAGCTCCTGGATACACACCGCACGAAGGGTGGCTGGGACGAACTCCGAGCGGAAGAGGCTCTCAAAGTCCGTCCAAAGTAGAGATGCCTCATCGTTCACTTGGAGCATCAAGCTCCACCATCGTCCTGCTGCTGCGTGTAGTAGGCTCGCAGCGAGGATCACCATGAGGTCTGCTGGTGTCCTCACCAGCCTAAACACACGTACCACTGCCTCCAGCCAGTCCTCGGCTCCCTGGGGATCCGTCTCCCCGTGAAACCTGGGTGGTCGCTGGTGCTGAAACTCATGCAGTGCGCTGAGGTGACGTGCATCGTTAGCGGCTGGCGCTGGAAGCATCGGTGGCTCGACGGGTAGAGCTACCGCCGGTGCCACTGCTGAAAAAGGGCCCTGCACCGAGGCCTCGTCACTCGGTGGGCTGTCGTCACACTCGACTCTCGGAACCCTAGCTGGCTGCCGTCGTCGGGCCATCCTGAAAAGGAAACAGGTGCGCCACAGTCAGAACAGTATACCTGGTGAGCTGATATATGGTAATCACAAGAAAACTTTTAAACACACACGCAATCAATGTTTTCGTGCATTAAGTCGGAAATCAGAAGTCAGGGTCCTGGTGTATGGATACGTCGGCCGCCGCACCAACACTGGACTCCCTGGACTGATAACCACACTCAATACGCTAAACATTATTTCTTCACATAGAAAAGATCAGAGTTCGCGGTAGAACCGAACTCCTCTGATACCAATTTGTCACGACCCGCCCTCGGGGTCCGTGCCGTGACTACACCAAGCCTGCCTTCCATAGGCCAGAGGCTGGCGACTAGCACCAAGGCGTAAATCCCAGTAAAAAGGGAAGGCATTTCCTTTGTAAAGTAAACAAACACCACAGAGTAAGCAAGCGAAAAGTAAACACTAACTAAAAACAGAGTACAACTGAAAGTCCGGAAAAGTAAATGGGCCAGTATACAAACCCAAACTGAAAGTAAAGTACAACTCGAAAGGGAAAACAACAACTGAAAGTAAAAGCCGCAACACCGAGCTGTCCACTGGAGATCCCACCTGAAGGGTGGGTAAAGATAGCTCCACTGCTCCTCGGGTCCCGTCGTCTGCTCCGAACACGTCCCGCCCAGTGGTCCACCTCCAGGTACCGTTCTGCTCTGCAAGCCTCAGCCACGATCAACGCTGTCCGTCGTCTGCAACCAACACAACGTAGTGCGGGCATAGCCCGTGCAGGGGTGAGTATAAGCTACTCAGTAGGGACCCCGAGACCCCTGAAGGTCTCCCAAAATCTACAAAGGATAAACTACAAAGGAAGATACAATCACGAAGTAACAACCGACCCTGCTTAGGTATATGCCCATACATATACCTAAGTCATCAATTCCAATATGCTCCAACCTCCGAGCCCAAGTACAACTCAGTACACACAGGAAAGTATACGTATTCCACACAGGAAAGCAAAACAAAATCCACACAGGATAGCACAACTCAATCCACACAGGAAAGCAACAGGATTCAACTCACACAGGTATACTTCTTCTAAAGACGATAAAGATGATCTCTGATCCATCTAAGTCATCGGACCCACTAAGGATTGATAGGTAACTAACCCCCACAAAGACCCACACAGGATCGGGCCCACACAGGACCTGTAGGCGCTGGTTCACACAGGACCGCTGAGCGCAAAGACCCACACAGGATCGGACCCACACAGGATTGGGCCCACACAGGACATGTAGCACTGATCCACGTAGGATCGCTGAGTGCTGTAGTCGTCGTCGTCGAATCCACTAAGGATCGCTGTACCGTCGTCGTCGCAGTCACAGTAGTAGTAGCAGTAGTAGTCACAGTCGCAGCCAGCACTAGGGTTCCCGCACACAGCAAGCTCGTTCGGGAGGGTCCGCTCCACGAGCCGAGAGGCTGATACATCAACTGTCACAAATTCCAGAGTTGATGTATCCAAAAGTTCTGTATCGTCAACAGGAACTCAACGCAACAGACGGCGCGTCGACCGGACGCCCGGTCTGAGAGTTATTGGTTTTTTCGTCCAAGGGGCCCGGTTGGTTTTTAAGGAAAAACCAACCTGACCGTACACCACCTGCGTCCAAACCTCGGGCGGAGTATGCTAAAAGATCCATCTCACTAAGAGGAACACAACAAAGCTGACGGCACGTCAATCGGACGTCCGTAGCTCGAGATATTTGTGTTTCCGCTTAGAGTGCCCGGTTGGTTTCGTGTATGAGCCAACCCGGACGAACTCAAAGTAATCCGAAACCTTGATTTCAATATACCGAATCGACCATCTCCATCCAAGGATCGCATCACCGTTGACGGTTCGTCAATCAGAGGTCCGTAGCTCAAGTTATGGCCAAAAGACCGAAGTTGATTCGAAAACGGGGGGTCCGGGTCCGGGCCGACCCGGCCCGACCCCCCTAGGTCGGCCCGAACCGGGTCGACCCGACCCAGGTCCGACCCGACCCGGCGCGGCGGCGCAGTCCGGCGCGGCGGCGCGGCCTGGCCGGCGGCGGCGCGGCCTGGCGCCGCTCGGTGCCCCGCGCGGGGGGGCAGAGCCCCCGCCTCTCCATGCTGGCGGCGCGGCTGAAGCCGTGCCTTTGGAGAAAAACCGCCCCCCCTCGTGGGGGCCTGCCTTGAGGGAAACGGGGGGGGGGGGGGGCGCCTGGCCCCCCTTTATGAAACCGTCCCCCCTCTTAATTGGGGGGGAGGCATTCATGTTGGTCGGGGGAATTTAATTCCCCCGGTTTGTCCCCTTCCGGCCGGCCCACCTGGCCGGCCGGTTCTTCTTTAACGGGACCGGCAAAGCCGGTCCCCTTCCGGATTCCGACACCGGCGGCCCGGTTAGTCGCCGGTCCTCTTGTTCCGCCGTGGCCCGGAACCGACCGCGGCCTTCGTCGTTCGGCGTGGTGCGACGACACCGCGCCCCTCCGCCGCGACCCCGCTCCGGCCGCAGCGCCTTCGGTTCCCTTCGACACGGCGCGACGGCGTCGCGTTCATGATAATCCTTCCACGGCGCAGCGCGACGGTGCCACGCAATATAGCCGTGCGATTCCCGCTTGGTGCGACGGCACCACACCTTCTCGTTCATCCACAAGAATATAAAAGAATAATCAAAAACAAAGGAGGGGGAATTCGGCCGTGTTTGTGCGGTCCGACCCCCGCCCCCTCTCATTAGACGATAACACTTAAATAATTATCCACCAGATTATCATGCTAGAACCAAGAACGAGATTAAAGAATTAATCAACAACAAACCCCTACCTCGGTTCAAGAACAATGATCGTCAACGACCCGCGGAAGACAAGCGTCGCAGAGGTCGGGCGTCGCGGTAATCGTTTGTCAATTCCGTTGACGAAGAGGTACATCCGAAGAGGTACGTCGTTGGTGAATCTTTGTAAGCTGACGAAGGAAGTCCGAGGAGGAAGCGGCGTTCCCTTTCGTTGACACAGAAGGCGTACGAAGAAGATAGGAGCGGTGTTCTTCATCGAAGCTTGAGCGTTCTTCGTCAATGTTTGAAGAAGAAGGAGGAACTCCCAAATCCTCTCAAGATGGCTAACCAAAATAAAATAAGCTAAGGCTTATTTTATTTACACAAACATCAACTTGAATTTCAAAGGTTTGAAATTCAAAACAACCCACCTTAATTAATTAAACCAAGATGTCAACATTAATTAAAGGGAGTTATAGGGGAGTTTTGAGAGAAGATGAGGAGTTGGGGTTCGTGTGGGCCCCACCACACTTAATCCTCCCAAGGGAGGTTAAGTGGTTGTGGGTCCCACCTTTAACTCCCTTTGGGAGAAGTTAACCAACAAAATAAAAATAAAAAGTGTTTCCACATTTTTATTTAACTTCATATAATTTCTCCCAAAAACTAACTTCCGTCCCGCATAAAACGTAACCTCGGAAAAGGTCTCCTTAAGTGAAAAACGGCGCTGTGAGTTCATCGGTGCCGTCGGATTTTGATTCCGGGCACCGGTTCAAAAGTTAGAAATTCCCGCTCGTTCGTTCACTGAACGTACCCCAGCCAAACTTCGGAAAATGATTCCGGGCACTCCGGGCCTCGGAATCAGGTGCCGTCAGAAACCGCGCTCTTGTAAAATTCCAAAGAAAATTAAGAAAAAATTTCCCTTGAATTTTACGGGTCTTTACATATCACATATGTAAAAGAATTCAAATAAAATAATGTATCACATATCACATCAAATCCTAATCAGTTCAAACCAAAATCATGGGTAACATCACACCATGGATCACGTTAGGTCAGGCTTGTTAGAACACTCATACCCAAACATAGAAAATAACACAGATCAATCATCTAGATATATGCATTAAATCTATAGAGTATAAGAATACCCCAACAAGTGAATCTTTCAATTATTCTAACAAGCACCTAGAACTACGTTCCTAGGGGGCAGAAGAACACCCCATGAGTGAACCCTTGACAATATTAATAAATGAGGCCTATTACTAAACCTTACACATAGGTATAAAATTATTACCATGTGATACTTTTTCCAAACCAATTCACCAAAACCATGATTTAAAAACCATTTTATAAATCCACTTCACAGTGCATTGAAAATACCCTTTCTTTTACCAAAAAAGTGGAAAACCATATTTTCTCAGAAACCGATTTCCACACACACAATTTAATCATGAAAATTCATTTATATAACAAATTATGAAAATAAGATCTATAAAATTCATCCAACATAGGCTAGAGATTAAACTGCCTACTTCAAACATGGGCCACACATGGCCACAATAGGATCCATCAACATAGAAGAATGAAAAGATAACAATGAAGTCCCTAGTATTAATTCTTACATTTTAGAATCAATTAAAAAAGAAAAAAGGGCAGCGAAGATGATAACAAAACAGGTACCAAAAGAGACATGCATTCTTCACCACAACTAATACAGAGGTTAGCCTCCATTGGAATATTTCACAACATATCAAGAATGGATCAAGAATAATCAACACCATAATACCAAAAAAATTAGAAAATGGAGTGCAATGGCACTGATGTGACCAACTGAAATAAATAAGATAGAAGATAACTTACCAAGAGAGATTAATCACAACCACGCTAAAGATTAATTGCTGAATTAAATGATATGGAAGGATCAGAGAACCCAAAATCATTTGGGAGAGCTCCTGGGTCTTGATAGAGAAGTCTATGTCCAATTGAAACTAAAATTATATGTTCAATGTGGTTGAAACCACAAATCCTGAACCATTCATGATGAGAAACACTTTCATGATGTGATTTCATTAATTTTAAAGATATGTAAAAAAAATGCCACCTATAACTAAAAATAACATTGATTGACCTTTTCATGATGTGAAATAGTCACACAACGTGTAAACATTTTACACTCTGAATTAATTCATAGCATCAGACTCATGATACATTCATGTCATGTAACACATTCATGACATGAAATATACCAGCATATAGATTTATAAAACCAATTAAGAAATCCCCTTGGTCAACCAGAACCCCAAAGTACATCCTTTTAATCCTTTTTCACAATTAAACCTAGTCTCTATTAATTCCAACAAACATACATCCAGAAATTTAGGCCATTTACCCTAAGAAAGGCTCTCCATCTCTGATGTTACCTAAATGAACTCAAACAAATAGGGAAACTAAAAGAGATATGAGAAATACAAGAAAGAGGAAAATATGATGTTATAAAATCAATGTTCAATAACATACAAGATACACAACATCGAGCCTAAAGAGACCATGAAATATTTTTATTTAAATATGTCTGTTATTACATAGTTGTTAAATTGGGGGTATGAATAAAATTAACTTATTATAAAAAATATATAATGTTACTAATCAATATAAATTTTTTGATAAATGTTTAGTAAATAATCACCCACTTTTTATTAAATACATTTTATTCTTAAAAAAATATTTTCTCCAAAAAATTTGGTTTTTTTGGAAAATATTATAATTAATTTCTAAAATTTTAAATATTATATTTGATAAAAATAATATAATTTTTGAATCTATCATTTAAAAATTATCATATGATGAATTTTTTATAATTTTATGAAATGTACGATTTTTCAATGAATAGTAAACAATAATGACTTTTTATAAAAACTGTATTTTCATTTCAAGCATCTAAAAAGTTACTTTTTTAGAAAATTATTTAATAGTAAAATTAGTTATATTATTTTTTTAATAATTAAATTAAGTTCATTGGAATAAGTTTTATGTTTGAATTTATTATAAAAACATTTTTACACATGAAAAGAATTTTTTCTGAAAAATTGTTTTTGTGCATGCAAAGTATTTTTATCTTAATAAATTAAAATAATAAATATTAGTGAATGATTTTAATTAAATTTATATAATATATATTCAATAAAATATTGTAACATTCATTTAATTATTTTAATCATGAGATAAGAATAAACAAAGTTTTATGCTTGAAAATTATACTTTTCAAAAAAGTAGGTTTCATAACATTCTGCGTGCTTATTTTTTAAATTAATTTAAGATACTAATAGGTATTGAATTTGAAAAAATGGATTCCATATTTGGAATCTTGAGGTTAAAATTTATTAAATAAGTCTCTATTTTTGTTAATGTGAATAGTAAGAATGATAAAATTTATCACTTCAGTAAAGGGTAAATCAGGATAATCTTGGTTAAAACTAAGTGATAAGTTCATAATTTTTCAAAATAATTATTGTTTGAAGAAGATAATTATACCCTTATCACCTTTTTATTGAACTTTATTTTCTTTATTGACACTTTTCCATGAAAATGGCCTATATAATTTTTAAATCAAATAATGTTTCAAATTGTCACTTTCTAAGTTTTAAATATCTCTTATGTATTTACATAGGGTGAAAATCAAGTGGTGAAAAAATATTAATGGTAATTTTTTGAATAATGGAATTATATTCCTGATTGTAATTTATTTCTAGTTTTTAATGTTTATATAATTATTTTAAATTCTTCTACCAGACTAATACATTATTTATTAAATTAATAAAAAAATAAAATAAATGGTTTTAAAAATATTAAAAGTGATATAATTTGAATGAGTTAATGTTTTCCAAGAATTTTCATGATATATATGACATATTAATGAGGTATTAAATCAATATATTCTAATTCCCCATTTCTATTGATGTATTTAAAGTCAAATTAAATGAATACTGTTAAAAAATATATTAAATATATTTTATAATAAATTATATTTTATTAAATGATTTAAAATTCATAAAAAAATTAGATTAGGAGAAATGAATGCTGTATTTTTTTAAACATAAAACATGGTACATTTATAGGTATTGTTTTATTTTATAGTAAAAGTATTAACCCATAAATTTTTTAAAACTTTAGTATTACAGTAATTGTCAAAATGGTTAACCGGGGGGGGGGGGTGGTTAAAACTAAGAGCTAAGGATGGAAACATACCCAAAATTGTCCACATTTTATTGGGTTAGATTATTTTGACTCATATTTATCTTATATTAAAATATTATAATTTTTTCCATTTGGACATCAAAATTAATTTATATTAATTTAATATTTTATGAAATTTCAAAAGTGCCCCTCCCCTTAATGATAAAAGGAAGCTCTCTTTTCTCTTATTTACAACAATTTAAGTATTATAGATCAAAAAAACCTATAAAAATATATTCTAAAATTCCTTATACACATTCTAGAGGTTATTTGGTTCCCAAAATACCAACAATAAGATCCTTAAGAAGAGATCTAAAAGAGTTCTTTCAGAGGAGTGGTAATCACCTTAACCGATCACTTTATTTTTAATTCTTATTTTACCTCATATAAATATATTATATTCTAAATAAAGTAATAAATTTAGTATCATAAATTTAATAAAATATTATTATTATTATGAAACAACCTTTATTCATCCTCTTTCCATCAAATGAGAAGTTAAAGTATGGCTCGTGTATATGCACAACCTACTGTGTCCACATAGTGATACAATTAATTTCTCATAACCATATTTTATGGACTGGTATTTTTATGGTTTTATTTTTTATATATTATAATTATGTAATAATTATATTTCTGTAATTATAATCTCATATCCACCCTATTACCTTCTCAATCTTTGGAAACAAATAACGTCGCTTGTGCGTACGTGTGGACTGCCACCTCCACGAAGCGATGTGATTCATTTTTCATTTCTATTTTACTTGAATGGAAACAAGGATGAATATAAAGAATCTATATGATATATATGACATAATAATTATTCTTTAGTTTCAAGTTATTATTTATCTTTATTTCTTTCTATTCATTAAAAAAAATGTTCATGCGTACGTAAGGCTTATTGTCTCCATGAACGATGTAATTAATTTTTATATCACTATCTTTTATGAATTAATATAAACATGAATATAATGAATATTTATGATATTTATTTAATTATTAAAAGTCTTATTATGATTAAACCTTGATAAAAATATAAGGAATAAAACTACCGTACCAAAACACACATGGAAAACAAAGCAGATATCACACAGAATAGTGATTTTAATAAAAGATTTGTTAAAAAAAATGATAAAAAGTTATTAGTAAATAATATATGATATTATATAAAATATTATTGATATTTAATTGATTTATAATAAATATATATTAATTATATAAGAGATTTTAATGCATACAAAGGAATCAAGACCTAAGGTAAGGGATTTTTATCTCACTTTTATTTCAGTGGGACACATTCCTTATTCACCACTTATTTATTTTGTGTGGTGTATATAATATCCAAATATGAATTTTATGATTTTTTTATAAAATTATAGGATATTTTTATGAATATTAAGTTTTTTCTTCCATGGGTCTTATCATTCAAAAGTTACAAAAGTGGTAAGGGTTTTATGATTTAGTCTTATTTTTTATCTAGGTTGTTTTTTATTATGATTCTAATGGTTAAATATTATAATATACCTCTCAAGAAACTAATTATTTTTCTTATACTATATTTATTTATTTCTAATACACATATTCCTTTAATTTTACTCACCTTAATTACTCAAGAAACCAAAAATGTGTTTTCATGGAAAATCAACTTTATTTCTCTTCTTGGTCAAAAAAACTTTTTCTCCCATGTACATTTTTTAAAAATATATTTTAAAAATGGTTTTAAATATTATCTTATGATTATTTTAATTAATTTTTAATAATTTTTTAATTTAAAAAAATGGTTTAAAATTAATCTTCTTTCTATTTTCTAAATGAGGTACTTTTTGACTTTATACCAAAAAATGTGAAAGGAATGTCTTATTTTAACTTATAAGAAATTAATAAAATTTAGTTACATCCTGGATACTCAAAGTTTTTAAGTTTAAAATTTAAAATGATTATTCTCAATGAAAATGTTTTCCATAATATTTTTTAAATATATTAATTTAAAAGTTATTTTCAATACAAAAATGTTATTTTCCTCAATAAATTTTCATATATGATAACATAATTTGATTTTTAAATATGTTTTTTGGGATATTATCAAATGATACCATTATTAGTATTTCTTTGTATGGTTAATTCTTATGTTGACAAGATATTTTGAAACCCATTTATTTTCCAATGGATATTCTATGATGAACTGAGGAAATGTTTATGGAACCATTTTATTTTCATATGATATAATGTGATGATATGATGAATGTTTTATGATATTATGGAACACACATGTGTGATTTTCATAGTGTGATGTGTGGTTATGTTATAAACTGAGGACGGTGGTTATTTTATAACCAAGGATGGTGGGCACATTATAACCCAGGATGGTGGTTATGTTATAACCAAGGATGATGGTTATGTTATAACTAACGATGGTGGTTACATTATAAAAAAGGAAGGTGGTATTATTATAACTAGGGATGTGTGGGATAAGAATTATATATTCCACCAATTCATTGGGTAATGGTCGATATCTCATGAGATAAATAAGACTATAATGGGGAGTGATACTAGTTCGGTAAGGGAATTTGTCCACTATGATAGTATTTAGAATGAACCTTGACTAATAAAATGGTTTGGGGAGTAAAACCATTATAATATGATAGTATTGTCAATGGTTCTTGAATACCAAGGAAATAATTTTATATTATTATGTGTATTCTATAATTCTATGTTTTATGTGAATGTTATGCTCTCATGGTTCATATTATTTGATTCCTTTATGATTCATGTCTTATGAACTAGAAATATTTATGCCATGGATCAATATTATAATCTTTAATATATATGATATGGGTTTAAAATGTTAAGTTAATTTTATAATACCCACATGTTCATGTTATGATTATTTGATCATTGATATCTCTATTTTTACCATTACTGAGCATTTGAGTTCACCCTTTTCTTATTTTTCCCTTTCCCCAGGTTATGAAGGAAGGTTTTAGAAATGATATGTCTAAGAATTATGATAGTTATGAAGAACCTAATGCGAGACTCTTATGAACCAATTGTTTATGTATATATGTTTCCCAAGATAATATACCTATATAATTTTTTCATGGATCACTGTGATATGTAATGAACATTCTTTTAAAAAGATGAAATATATATGTATGAAAAACCTAGGTCTCTATAGTTTTTATCAGAGCATGGTTTAGTTAATCATTGGAAACCTGGATGAGAAAATAATAGTTAGAACCCTAAGGATAATTATAATCATATGATAAAATCCTAATGTTTTGGTGATGATCCTGGATAACCTAGGTTAAACTTAAAGTATCATAGATTAAAATGGTGATGTCATGATTTAGTAATACTATAAATAATTCTTCATGATTCCTTACTATGATTATCATTTCTAAAATTATGATTTTTGGTTTTAGTCAATGGATAGAACTCATATTATTCTTGTTAACAATTATGGACAATAAAATTATTGTCCTTGTGGGAAACCGAATGAAATGAGAGATGAAATGTGAAACCTTATAATTATTCCTAATTAGTTATCATGATATATGATTGAAAAAAAATTCACCTTCACCAACTCTCATAATCACCAAAGAAGATAAGGATAGAGTTCACTGAGAGCTCAGGTGGTGGAGACTATAAAGGAAAAAGATTCAGTTTCCTATATGTCGAGAATGCGGGAAGAAGAGTTCAATGGAAGGAAATGAAGTTTATACTAAGGTTGCGTTTATAATTCAATGTCTTATGTTTGGGGAATATGGGAATTATCTGAGCCTGTTCCCAAACACAAGGATTAACACCTAGAAAAAGGAAGGTCCTATGTTATTCCATTATTTGAAGTGAAAGGTTTTAAGTATTAATGTCTTGAAATTAAATAATTATGTTGTATAATTATTTTTACCAATGTTATTTTGGTTATGAGAATCATGAAACATCTAAGGATTGTGGAAGCATATATGTATTCATGTAAGATTATCTTAAGAGTTATGGATACTAACATGTATTTATGATTTTAAGGTGATCATAATTTAAAAGTATTTTAAAATACTTTTAAGGTTTTAAGTGATGAGATTTTATGGAAATTAATGATATTTTGGGAGGTGTTTTATTGGTATAAGTTATATATGACCCTTAGGTTCAACATGAAGTATTATTTAAGAAATAATTTTATTTTCATAAGTTTAAAGGTAGTGATAACCATCAAGGTATATATGATATTTGATGATTAAGGCTATTTTTAAGGATATTAATCATATTTATGTGGATTTTATAAGAATTATATTAATATAGTTTTAGTAAACAAGGACAACCTCTCACACTTGGCAAGGTCACAGGGGTTGGACCCACAACCTAAGGAAGATAAGGGTGAAATTACTACAACTGGACTACATGATATATTGTTTAGTATAAAATTTATTTTTTAAATTATATTATGAATAAATATTAAGTTGTTTTTTAGAACATATGGGATAACTATGGGATAGACAAGTTATTTGGTGATTAATGTTATTTCATAAGTTCACTATTTTGGGAACCTTATATGATTATGGTAAATAGAAAATTATAGTATTTTATTTTATGAATAAAGGTAAACTTATATTTTGGAATCATATATGATTTTATAGAGATTTAGGTTATCTATGGAAAATATTGTAATATAATGTAGATTATATTATTTGTGTATATCCATTTTTTGAATGAGACATTAAGAGTGATTGATATTATTTGAAGATAAATGTCAAATTCATCTTTCAATAATATGTGATCAAATCATTCTAATAATATTTTCAATATAATTCTATAATATTTTAAAGAATTTTATGTTTATTTACTGATCGAATGATCTATGTTGAACTTCTGGTCTTACTATTGAAGATTTGAGGGACAACATTGTATTTCTTTATATGATGGTTAATTTATTCTGGGAGTTATCTTATACTAACAATTTTGGGTTTGGTTAATATTAAAATATAAGAGAAGTATCTTAATATCCTTTTTCAGATTATGAAGTTTATTTTTGTGCCTTAGGCATAAATATTTCATCTTGAATACTCATTTTTTGTTGGAAATGATGAGTTTGTGGTGGAAATTTATTAATAGATAAATTAATACTTTTCAAGTAATTATATTTCCTTATGTTTTTATTATACATGTTAAAATAATTATTCAACTATAAGAAAATTATATTAAGATAAAAAATAGTCATATATTCTTCAATTTTGATGAATTGATGGTCTTTTAACCTCTAACCAATTCATGTTTTTGTGGTTGTTAAATTTTATTCCGAACATGCTCTCTATCACTCTCTATTAGTAATTGGGCATTATTTTTCTCTTCCATGTCCAAATTTTTAATTTTTTCTTATGTTCTCCAATTTGAAAAACTAGTTTTTTGGATACCTTTGTACTTCCATTTCCCTCATTTTAAGAGGATGTTTATTTAACCCTTTTTACAATGTGAGTTTTCAATAAAAAAATTTCAAAATATAAAACCCTTTTTTACTAATAAAAAGTTAAATTTTATGGAATTTTTTTTACTAAATGTGATGGGGGTTATAATGTAACACCTAAATATTTTAAAATAACACTATCTTCGATAACATACAAGGTACCCAACACTAAGCCTAAATGAACCATGAAATATTATTATTTAAAAATGGAAATTATAAAATATTCATTAAATTGGAAGTTATATATATTATTAACTAATTTTAAAAATATTTATAATATTCCAAATCAATATAAATTTATTTATAATTTTTTATTAAATAATCACACAATTTTCAGTAGTTATTTTATTCAATTTTGTTTTACAAAAAATGAGTTTTATTGATTTTTGTGAGAAAATATTATAATTAATTTCTCATAATTTTAGAAATTATACTTGATAAAAATAAAATAATATTTTAATTATGCATTCCAAAATTATTTTAGGCTAAATTTTAGATAATTTTTTGAAAATTATTGTTTTTCAATGAATAGTAAAAAATACGAATTTTTATTGAAAATTTTATTTCCATTTCAAGAATGTTAAAAGTTAAATTATTTTATAAAATTATTTCATTTAGAAAGTATTTATATTATGTTTTAAATTATACAATTATGTTCAAGGGAATAAATTTTATGTTTAAATTTGGTATAATTTTTTTTATGTAAAAGGCATTTTTCTGAAAAACTATTTTTATGCACGCAATATATTTTTATCTTAATAAGTAAAATTGATCAATTTTGGGGAATTATTTTAATTAAATTATTTATTATATATAAAATTAAAATTTTTAACATTCATTTAATATTTTTCTAAGCCTAAGATAATAATTAACAAAGTTTTCTGCTTAAAAACCACATTTTTCTAAAAAGTAGCTTTCGTTGTGTTCTACATGCTCAGTTTTAAAATTAATTAATTAAAATAATATGATTTTAATTTGAAAAAATATATTCCATATTTGGTATTAGTATGTTCTATTTTTTTAAATATTTCCCTTTTATTTTTGGTAAATATGAATAGTAATAGTGGAAATATTTATCACCACTGTAAAGGATAAGTTAGGTTAATCTAGGTTAAAACTAAGTGATAAGGTAATATTTTTTCTTTCCTAATTCTTATTGGATGAATTAAATTATAAACTTATCACCTTATTATTTAATTTTATTTATTTAATGGAATCTTGGCCATGGAAACAACCTATATAATATTTAAATCAAAGAAAATTACAAAATGTCACTCTCTTAGTTTTTAATATCTCTTATGTGTTCACATAGGGGAAAAAAATAAGTGGTTAACTAATATTAATGGTAATTTTGTGAATAATTAAATTATATTAATTATGGTAATTTTTTGTGATTAAATATCTACCTTAAGTTATTTTTCAACACTAATAAAATATTTATTCAATTAGCTAAAAAAATACGATAAATGATTTAAAAATATTAAAAGTGATATAATTTGAATGATTTAATTTGTCCCATGAACTTTCTATATCTATATGTCACATTAGGGAGGTTTTAAAGAATTATATTCCAATTACCCCTTTATATTTATAAATTTAAATTCAAATTAAATGAATAATGTTGAAAATGACATTAATGATATTTTATAATAAATAATATATTATTAAATGATTTAAAATTCATAGAAATTTTGATTCATAAAAATGAATTTGATGGGTATTTAAACATAAAAAATTATATTTATTGTTTTTTTTAATTTTATAGTAACATTATTAACCCTTAAATGGTGGAAAACCTTAATATTACAGTAATTGTCAAAAGGGTTAACGAGGGGAGGGGGGGGGGGGTTAAAACTAAAAGATAAAGGTGAAAACATACCCAAAACTTATCCAAATTTTATTATATGATATTATTATAACTTATAATCCCATTATATTAGAATATTATAAATTTGGATCCATTTTGGATTCAAAATTAATTTATATTAATTTAACATTTTAATAAATTCCAAAAGTTCCCCTCCCTAAATTATAAATGTGAACCATCCTTTATATTATTTACATAACTTTGAGTCTTCTATATAAACCATAAACTATGAAAATATATTCTAAACTTCCTTATCTAGATTATATATGTTATGATCTTCAAATACCAACCCTAGGATCCTAAAGGGGAGATCTAAAAGAGTTTTCTCAAAAGTTAAGTAATCGCCTTAACTGATCACTTTCTTTTTAATTATTCTTTTACATAATATAAATATATTATTTTATTCATAAAATAATAAATTAATTATCATAAATATAATTAAATGTTATTATAATTATTAAACCACCTTTATTCACCATCTTTCCATCAAATGGGAAGTGAAATTACGGCTTGTGCGTATGTACGGATTACCGTCTCTATATAGTGATACAATTCATTTATCATCACCAAATTTTATGGATGGGTGTTTTCATTGGTTTAATGTTTATATATGATATAAATAAAATAATTATACTTATTTATTTATAAAAATATATCCAACTTATTACCTTCCAATCCGTTGGAAGATGATAATGTCGCTCATGCGTACGTGTGGACTACCACCTCTACAATACGATGTGATTCATTTCTCATTTATGTTTTACATGAATGGTAATATGGATGAATTTATTGAATATATAATATATTAATGATATAATAATGATTATTTTAAGTTGATTTATCATTTAAATTTCTTTTGTTTTATTTATTAAAAAATAAAAACAACATTCATGCGTACGTACACCTTACCATCTCCCATAATGATGTAATTCATTTTTTCTATCTATATATTTTATACATGACTTTAAAGATGAATATAATGAATATATATGATATTTATATAATTATTAAAATTATTTAGATGACGTAACGATGATCAAAATACAATTACCAAAACTATTGAACCAAAACACACTTAAAAAACAAAGCAGATATCACCTAGAATAGTGATTTTAAGTAAACAATTTTTAATAAATAAATGATATAAATTTATTATTAAATCATAAACGGTATTATATATATGATTATTTTTATTTAATATATGTATAATAAATCTATATTTATTATAAAATATTTTACAAGGTGTATAAAGGAAGTCAGACCTAAGTTAATAGTTTTTCATCTTACTTTTATTTCTCTGCGACACATGACATATTCAACACTTATTTATTTTGTGTGGTTCATATAATAAAAATTAATATATTTTAATAATATTATTAAAATTATGCAATATTTCTATCCCTCCAAAATTATTTCTTTCATGGATCTTATGATTCAAAACTTACCAAAATGGTAAGGGTGTTATGAAATAATCTTATTATTTAATAGGATTGTTTATGATATTTCTTTCGATGAAGAAATATTATGATATATATATATATATATATATATCAATAAACTATTTTTCTTATAATATTGTTATTTATTTATAATACACATTTTAATTTTTGTTTCCTCATAATAAGTACTCAAGAGACCAAAAATGTCTTTTTATGGAAAATCAACTTTATTTATCTTTTCGGTCGAACAACCATTTTATTCCTTATCCATGTTTTCTAAAGATGTTTTAAAGATGTTTTTTAGTATTATAATATTATTTTTAAACTCATTTTACCCATTTTTTACTTTTTACATTTTTTTAAAAGGAACCTTCTTTTCATTTTTGAAAAAGGCATTTTTGGTATTTTTACCAAAAATGTGAAAGGAATGTTTTCTTTTAATTTATACGACATGAATGGAATTTTATGCTGATCACTCAATGTTTTTATTATTACTTTACGAGTGTCCAAGGTTTATTTTAAAGAATGTATTTTCCATAAAATTTTGTAAATATTTTTAATTTAAAAGTGATTTTTAAAGTGGAAAGGTTATTTTCCTCAAGAAACATTTCAATGATCTTTTAAAAGAATTTTCATATATGATAACTTCCATTTTTGTTAATTATGTTTTTCTAGGGATATAATCCAATGATACCATTATTAATATTTCTCTAGATGGTTAATATTTACGTTAATTATATTTTTATGAAACCCATTTATTTTCCTTGGGTTATGCTATGATGAACTAAGGAAATGTTTATGTAAACTATTTTCTTTGCATGGGATATGATGTGATGATATGATGAATGATTTATGTTCTTTTGGAATATACATATATATTTTTCATTATTTTATGGGTGTTTACAATATAAAACAAGTACAGTGGTTACATTATAACCAAGGATGACGGTTATGTTATAACGAAGGATGGTGGTTACATTATAACCAAGGATAATGGTTAATTTATAACCAAGGATGGTGGTTAATTTATTACCAAGGATAGTGGTTATGTTATAACAAAGGAAAGTGGTTATGTTATAACCAATAAAGGCTTCCATGTAATAACTGAGTATGGGTGGGTTCAAAATTATATATCCATCCAATTCATTAGGTAATGATTGATATCTTTTGAGATAAACATGACTGGAATGGGAAGTGAACCAAGCTCAGCAAGGGTATTTTTCCACTATGATAGTATTGGGTGTGAACCTTGACTATAATGATGGTCTAGGTAGTGAACCCATTCCACTATAATAGTATTGTAAATGATTCTTGACTATTAAGGAAATGATTTTTTATGTTTATGTATATCCAAAATTTCATGTTTTATTCCAATATTATTATCTCATGGCTCCTGTTCTTTGATTCCTTTATTATTCATGTATAATGAACTACTAAAATTTATTCTACAACTCAAAATTATGATCTATGATAAGCATGGTTTTATATTAAAATTTTAATCTCATATTCTCTTACCCATTTTCTCATGTTATTCTTATGTGATCGTTGATATCTCCCTTGTTTACCCTTAATGAGTATTTGATCTCACCATTTTATTATGTTTCCTTTCCCCAAGTTATAAATAAAGCTTTGAGAAATAATATGTCTAAGAAGGATTCTAGTTATGAAGAAATTAGCAGGACACTCAGATAAAGAAGTTGTTAATGTGTGAAAGTTTCCAAAGATACTAGACCAATATGATTCTGGTGTGGATCGTTATGATATGTAATTAATATTTTTTAAAAAAGATGAAATATCTCTATTTGAAAAACCCAGGTAACTATATAGAGACCATGAGACCATGGTTGATGAATTTATCTCATGTGTGTGAGTGTATAACCCTTTGAGACCATGTTTGATGATGATTTCATGTGTGTATTTATATATAGTTGTTGATACTAATTATTGATTTCATAAGTTGTGCTTATTCCATGCTATGTATAAACATGTTCCCATTTACAAATATAAATATAAGATAGATATAAACACTGATTCTATGAGAGTTCTCAAATAGCTAAATAGAACATGTTTGACTTATTGATCCCATGTGAGTACTTATATTTTATGTGACTCATGATGATGTTCTATGTTATATCTATATGTACTATCTACTATATATTGTGATATATCAATTTCATTTGGAGACATTATTCTAGTATTTATGATTGGTGGACCAACATGTTATGAATAACCCTTAGAGGGTGAGTGAAAACTACTAGTGATGGAAACAATGGACTCTTACACTGAGTAGGAGCATGGAATTTTTGTTGCATAGTATGAAAATTTATGCCTTTAGGATACTAAGTAACTTTACAAGAATTTATTCCTTAAATATATTGAGTACATGATCAATAGTCGGCCTTATGGCTTGACCTCATATTTGAGGCCTTACGGTTAGTTGACGACATGTTTAGTTTATGACTTATGGATGTTGACTGACATGTTTATCAGTCATAAGGATATCCCTTGATCACCTATAACATCCATTATGAGTAAAATCCATCATGGATCCAAAGAAGGTATATTCAATGGTTCATGGTGGATTTTTAAGCATATAGACACTTAGTATTTGGTTGTTTTTCACTTATTTTTGAATTGGTTATTATATGCTATTTTTTTCAGTTATGTATTTGCTATTTAATTTTTTTGTAAGCTTAGCACATGAATGTGAATTTCATTTTATTGGATGGGTATTAGACCTCATTGGTGGTGTCCTACTGGGTTTTACTCACATAATAATCTTGTGTATATTCCACTTGGGTACCTGAGCATACCTCACTTATGGGAGATACTAGCAGGGATGAGGCCTAGGTTGATCCTTGAGAGGGATATATCACTATGATTTTGAATACATGAATGAGGTGAGTCATGGTGTTACAAAGTCTCTTGTACTTTTATCCTTTTCTATCTTGTATGTGATCTACCTGGTGGGTAGTCAATGTCTTGTTTCTAGTAATAAATGCTGAGTCGATTGTTTTTACATTCATTTATGAAGTTAATACATTTTTTTTGGTTTTCAATTAATCTAATCGTATATTGTTTACATGTTTAATTATTTATTATTATTATTGTTTACTATGATTGAGTGTTTAATATCCCTATAATTCCACTTAATACCCTCACTATTAATCAGCTTCCTTTGGTTTGTATGGAGGTACATTGGAGGTCATGTGGAATTTTGGACTAGACTCGACAATTTAAGTTAGGATTTTATAAAATAATATCAAAGAAAAAGAGTCTTATTTTCCTATTTTTGGAAGTTTTTAGACAAGAAACATTGGAATTTTTCATATCATGTGATAAAACTGGGTCTAGTGCATCATGAACACCTTTCTCAATTGAAATCTAGGTTATTAGGGCATGATATTAACATTCTTGGTTTGAAATATTATG
This sequence comes from Viscum album, assembly GCA_963277665.1. NCBI lineage: Eukaryota > Viridiplantae > Streptophyta > Magnoliopsida > Santalales > Viscaceae > Viscum > Viscum album. Next base: position 1,316,166,305 of record OY728136.1, on the reverse strand, counting down.
ACCATATATTTTAACCTCATGTGATGTGAATGGATTTTGAGGTTTATGATTTCTTTTGGATTTGACACTTGGATCTATTGGAGAGATTCATTAAATGCATAATATTTTCATGTAGTATTCACATATCATATATGCTACTTATGTTTGATTATATTGATGATGGCGAATTCACATGATTAGTGCTAATAACTTGTACCGTGTTTTCAAATATGAGTGATTGCTAAATTTATTTTGGATGAAACACTATGTGTGTCTAATTTTGATATTAGGTCATGTTATTCTATGGTATATTTCACCTAGGAGAAGAAGATCATGATAGATATGATGACCGTGGTGATGAAGATGTATTCCCTTTATGCATTCTTGGTATAGTATGACTCATTTGTTAATTTTATAGTTTTAAATTATTTAGTAAGGAATATCGTTAGATCCTTATTTAGATAGTTTCTATTAATTAAGGCTCTAAATATGGCCTATATTTAGTTATCTAACTATTATATAGTGGTATCTTTTTTAACCAGACCTGGTGTATTTGGCCTCAATGTTTTTTTTCTAGGAGAAAATTTATCATGGCATGTCTATGAATATATTTCTAGATGATGTTCTTTGAGTTGTGACATTAGTGAAACCTTATTGTGGGTTACCTATAGGAAATTTTGGTCTTAAAATTGTGACTTTGGCTACTAGTGATCCATTTACTCATGCTACTTTATGGTAATTGAATGAGGATATTACTTATAAATGGATAGTCACATCTCATTTCATTGGGGTAGTTTTTGTTTACAACAATGCCCTGTTCAAGTGAGTAACCTTTTAAAGGATTAAAGAAAATTATTGAAAGTTTATTTGCAACCTGGGAGTATAGAGGACCTTGAGTTCTAGTACTTGGGACACAAGGCTGGGTCTCTTAGTTCTTATACATTTGTGGAATCTAGGGTAGGACCGGGGGTTTCCTTTCCTGTAAGTATAGAATGTGAATCTTGTTAGATGCCATGTGGAGATCCTATGTGGTCATACCTAGGAGAGTAAGATCATGGGTGGATTCTCAATGTATCAAACTAATTTTTTCTGATGTGTGGTGCATAGTGAATCTCATTTGTAAGGACATACCAGTTCTAAAGAGGAGTTCCAGGAGTGATCAGGTTTGGTGGTGCTGGAACCTTGTTGTGTGTACAACTAACAAAATGAGTGAGTTCAGGCTTATAGTTCCATTAACTAAGGGTAAAATAACTCTATTTGAGTAAGAGTGGTATTTAAATTCATTTATATTAAAGCCTTTATGGGTGATAATTCATATAGTGGTTACACATGGAGTTAGTTGAATTAGTGGAGTCAGGTGGTGAGAGGACCATTGAAAATGTTTAGGTTCTATTTATGAATTCTAAAGTACTAGTGGTAGTAGTTCACCGACGTTTTCAATTCAAGATCACCCTTGGGGGTTATAAACTGGTTTATTTGGTGTTAAGTTGGTAGGTATTTTCATCATTTAGGTTTCAATGAGTAGATATGTCTATGTGGTAAGATATGGAATTGACAATGGATTAGGGCACCATTGTGCGGTCAACCTGAGGTTGTCGTATGTGAAAATTTCAGGGTTTAGGGTAACATATTTCTTGAGGGGATGATACCCAAATGGGTCAAAATCAATAACCCACACCTATGATATGAAATTACTTTGCGCTTCAAGAATATATTGTTGAATGAAATGTACTTCATTATGGGAATCTAGGCATGTGAAATGCTTGGTGCTTTATTGATAATCAGGTATGAACATATGACCGCAGTTTGTCATTTCATTCATTTTTAAACTAGTATAGGGATGGGTAGACAAATTTATATACCAAAAATAAACAATAATGATACTATTTTGGTGAGAAGCATTGACCTAGTCACATGTGAAATGAAATACCTTGTGGGAAGGGTTGTGGTCTTGTGTAAGACTAGCTGTTGGATGATCATGGTGACTCCAGGAACTTATATGTGATGAAACCAAGAGTACATGGTTTAATGTTTAATTCCTAATGTTTGATTTAGAAGTGGAACTAGATAGAGACTAGATGTGGTATTTGGAATCAGTAAAATTTGGTGTTATCAGAGTAGGATTTGCATCATTGGTGCGTTGATGTATGATTGAGAGCCTTATGGTTGGTTTAAGCAGTTGGTGAACCAACCAGGGAAATTACTTTGAGATTTTTTTTCAGAATTTGTTAAGGATGTTGGATTGATTTAATGATACATTAGAGGCTTTAGGTATCATGATAGATGCTTTGTGAAGTGTCAGTTTCTTAGGCTGTGTACTTTTATAGCTAGTTGACTGGAAGTGTATCAGGTAGTGTTTTAGAGTGAACCTAAATATGGTGGGTTGGAACCACATCAAGCTCTTTTTTCTGGTATTATGGAGGTTTTTAGATTATTTGGGATCTTTTTTTAACGGTTGACATGATTGGGTTATGTTGGTGAGTAGAGACTCATTTTTTCAACTTAGAACCTTGAATAATGTTTGGTATCAACTTTAACCCATGTCATACTTTTAATTGAGTGCAATACAATTGAACCACACTGAGTGTGTTATTGGAATACTAAAATATTAACATGTATAGAAATTAACATAGTGGGGAGTAACTTGATGCATTAGAAGGAATTATTTGAGGATACAATGGAATTTCAATTTGAATGGTCATAGTGATTGTGACATCAATGTGGATGATAATGAACTTGGGTTTTACTTCTTATATCATGTTTCGAGTCACACAGTGGGATCATGATGAACTTTTTGGAATGAGAATGACCTTGTGGTGCTGAGTATGAATTTGAGGCTGAAACATAGATAAATCCTTGTATATGATGATTAAGGTAGATCAAGAGGTTTTATTTATGTTCTTCCACAAATTATTAAGGATGAGAATCACTATAGTGGGTAGATTAAAATGATCAACATTGTTATGGGTCTTAAACATTAGATAGAACATAAAATTTTTATCTAGTTAATGGATTGTTTGGATAAAAAAATTTCAAATCAAGATTATTCATGTTTGAACGTAATTGATGAGTATTTTTAGACTTGAAAGGAAGCATGGTGAGTAAAATATATCTTAGAAGAGATCTGGGTTCTTTGTTAGGCCAACCGGGATGCAGTACCAATACCAGCTAGTTGGTAGCCCCCACTAGTTAGCTGGTGTGGTGGGTAGAAGCCCCTACTACCCATAGGGACTAAATGTCTAGTCGATGAGCCTACACCGGCTTGATGGTGAGTTAGTGGACCTGTTACTAGGTAGGGGTCACTAGCTAGTCATTGGAAACTAACCTACTAGCCAGTGGGGTTATCTGAGTGGATTTTGATAGGGGTTCTTTGGTATTTTTGGCCCCAGAGTCCCTATCTATGTTAACATTCCTTTCTTGTTCTTTGAGGAGTATTTAGATGCATCATCCTCTCTTCCTCCCTCCAAGAGACTCCTTTGATCCAATAAGGATCTATATGTATAGAGTTGGTGAATATAGGTAACATCCTTTGTTTTTCTTCTATATTGGCCTATTTATTCCTCATGTGGTAGAATATCACTATATTGTTCATGGTGTATGATCCTCTTGGTATGTTTGTTACCTTATAATCCAATTAATGGTTCTATTCTCTTCAGATCCTATTCTATCTTGTTTTATTTATTTTGAATTGATCATTGGCTATATCTCAATTAAATAATTTGCTAAAAATTCCAAAGAAACTTAATGGAATTGTACGAGAAAAGTGGATCATTAGATCAGAATAGTGAGATGATGTCCCATGGTTATTAAGGTGTGCTATTGATTTTTGTTTTGTTGAAGGTAATCCCATTGATGATATCTTATTTGTTTATTTTTCTAGTTGAGTTAAATTGGATAATGTACTGTGGAATTAAATTTTGGATTTTACTTACCTTAGAAGTATGAGGGCATCGAGAGTGGCTAAATTCTATTGGATGACATTGTGGCTAAGGTACATCTCTTGGATAGTTTTCATAAAAAGGTTCCAATTTAATTATATTAAAATTTCCTTTGTTTCATTTCCACATAGAAGGAATTTTTCCCTGAATGTATTCAAAAGTTTGTTACAGACCTTCCATGGATGGTTGATCTTAGTTCTAAATATTTGTTGATATTCAGACCTCATGATGATAAATTGAGTCTAAATTCACTTGGATAACTCAAAAAAAGATACTAATCTTGCATGGATAGGAGTATACTCCATTTGAGTAGGTGGTCCCATGTACTCTACCATTTTGGTATTATGTTTGTTTATTAAAATGGGGTATGAGTTTCTCCACCTTGGGTGAATGTACCTTAATTTCATAATGTGTTGTGATTAATAAGTAATTATTAATTAATTAATGATTCATATATATTAATTAATTAAATGAAACAGGACTAATGTAATTGGACAAAGTTATAAGGGCCATGTAATACCCTTTTCACTAGCTGTATGTAGTCTGTCAATGGATGAGGCATGACCATTAATGAATACCTTGAATTTTATTGATAGCATGTGGTGTGAGGACATGCTACATGATACCTAGAGCCTATGATACCATGTTTTATTCTTTGATCACATGTGTGTGCATGTGTTTCCCTACCATACAATGTTTGATGATGATTTGATGTGTGTGTTTATATATGGATATTGATACTCATGATTTTTGTGATAGGATATGTCTTACGTGGTATACCATTCTATGTATGAAAATGTTCTGTTGCATAAATAAATATAAAATACATATAAGTAGACTGATTCCATGAGCGTACTTAGATTTCCTAATATACAATGTTTGACTTTTTTATCACATGTGTATACTTGTAGTTGATGTGAGTCATGATGATGTGCTATGTTATATCTATATGTATGATCTACCCTATTGTGTGATATGTCATATTTCATTTGGAGGTTTTGTTTTGGTATTGATGATATGTGTACCATCATGTTACAACTACCCATTACAGGGGGAGTACACACACCTTGTGATGATGATGATTGAGACATACATAGGGAATGAGCATGAAAAACTTGTGGCATGACCCAAAACTTGATTCCTGGGAGATACTGACTAATGTGATGAGACTCGATGCTTTGAGGATAGAAAGTATATTCTCACTAGCCAGTATTGTGGCTCTACTTGAGATTCAAGGCCTTGTGGATGCTTGGTGGCATGTTCAATCAATGAATTGTGAATGCTGATTGAAATATTCATCATAATTGTGGTTTTACCTTGATTAAATATGACATATATTATGAATACGTTCCATCATGGAGCCAAAGTATGTATAGTAGGGGTTCATGGATGAATGGTAAGCGCAAAACCACTCAATATTTGGTTGTTTTATAATTTTTTGTGTATTAGTGATTATATAACATATTTTCACAATTATATATTGTAAATTCAATTTATGGGGATCTTATTAAATTAACGTACACAACATTTTACCGATTAAGAAATGGACCTCATTGGTGGTGTCTTAATAATTTTTACTCACACCTTGCTCAGGTATCCATAACACTTGGCTAACTGAGCAACCCTCAATTATTACAAGTATAGGTTGGGATGAGTCTTAGGTTGATCATTTAGTAGGATAGTTCACTATGAGTCTAGACATTGGGATAAGGCGAGTCTTGGTGTTTTGATCCTCTTTTACTTTTATCCTTTTCTATAATCTAATTGATTGGATCAGTTTTCAATTAGTGTCTTATTTCCAGTTATGACTATTGGGTCTGTTTTTTCTGTATTCATTCATATAGTTGGTGTTTTTTTTTGTATATTACAATTGTATACTATTTAAATTTTATTTTATTTTATTTATTTTTTACTCTTACTGAGGGTATATTATCCCCATAGTTACACTTTATAATCTCACTTCTAGATGACAACCTTTGGTGTTCAGAGAGGTGCACCTGAGGCCATATAGAATTCTAGATTGAAATCGGTGATTTGGGTTAAGATGTTACAATTCATTCATTGTTGAATCATCCGAAACCATCCCTAGAAAGGTTCTCTGCTATACCAATTCCATATATCTCCAAATATTGAAGGATTTGACATTGTAATCTCAGGAATAATGAGAAGTCTTAATTGGTGGTAAAGGAAGACTTACCACACATGAAATTCATACCCCTTGTGTTTGGAGTAACTCTCATAGTACATACACTATAAAAAGATCCATTTGATAAGGAATAGAAATATGCCTCCATCAAATCCATCAAATTAGTGGAAAACTGTACTGAGTCCTAGAGTAAACCACATCAATTGAATCCTCCTAGAACTCATCACTGATGTTCCCGAGGAAAGGGAGAATTCCCCTGACAAGAATAATTCTAAGTGAACTATTCAAAAAGATGTTATTTTTAATTCTAAGTCTGGATGAAAAGTATTTTTCTAAGATAAATTGGAACAAAACACTATGTTTACGTCCCCCAGTGTATCTCCATGTTCCATATGGTTGGTGAAAAACCTAGATAAACCACCACTATACCAACCCTACTCTTTATTACATATTTAAACATGATTTATTACATAAAATTTCACTTCAGAAAACTCCATGTATTAAGAGAGTGTCTTGGGAAATTAGGAACATTACATGAAAACATAAGACATAAAATACAACATCTTTATTGAAAAATTATTTTACATGTCCACAAAATTCCTTCATACTTATAATTTCATGGGATAACCTGAGGACATACATAAGAAAATGGTGAGAAATAATGTCCAGTAAGTGAGTAAACAAGGAATAACATGAAGAATATAGTACATGTTTGGCAATAGGAATATCAATGGAGTACAAGAGAAATATGAACATAAAGGTATTATATAGCATGATTATCATAACATGGAAATGTGGAAACAATATAAAACATGATTTTATCATGATCCAAGTCTCATTTCACATGGATTATCATGATTAAACCCTCATTGTACATGAATTATCATGAGTAAACCCTCATTGCACATGAATTATCATGAGTAAACCCTCATTGAACATGGATTAACATGAGTAAACCCTCATTGTACATGAATTATCATGAGTAAAACCTCATTTCATATGGAGTATCATGATACTAAATATTAACCAATTCATTAGAGCACTATCAGGGTACACCCTTCATAAACATTTCATTTCATGAATAAGTGTGCCACATGTATCATATAACATGGAACCATTCGACATCATTATTTATTACATGATAAAATAATGTGGAATATAGAAATTTTACTAACCTTCAATATGTATATATGGATAAAGTTGAACACCCTTGATAGAGAAATGGGTATGGTATTCACTACACAATGAATTTTGGCTTGGAAAATCGTGGTGCAATTTCAACACCATAATGGTATGACATAAAAATTAATAAAATGGATTTATGAGAGATAAAGGGGTATATCATCTCATGTGCATGAAATGGAAAGTAAGGGGGTTATAAAAATACATGTCCCAACACATGGAATTTGAAAATAGAGGATGTAACATAATAAAGAAAATTAAATGAATATGAGAAATGGAATAACTCTTACGAAATTTTAGCATGGTAACTGTAAAGACCCAAATTTATCTATGTAATTTTTTTAATTATATGGGAACATTACGAGTCTGTGAAAATTGAAGGCGCATGATATTAAGGCCCGGTGTTCCCAAAATGAATTTCTAAACTTTTTTTTTCAGATACGTTCAGTAAACGTGCATGTGACATTTTGTAACTTTTGAACTGGTGCTCGAAATTGAAATATGAGGGTACCGTTGAAATCACAGTACTGATATTCGCTTAAAGATACCTTCACCACAAACACAATAGGTCGATGGTGGAAATAATTTTTTGGAATTTTCGTGGGAGAAAATAAAATAAACTTGGTTTATCTTATTTTTGAGATTGAAACCTCCCATTTTGAATTTGGTGGTGGGGACCACCCAAACCCCTTTTAATATGATGTTAACCCATGGAATTCCCCCCAGTTAATGTGCCAACTTCAATTAAATTAATGTTCGAACTATTTTTTTTAATTAATAAACTTAATCTTATTAATTTGGTACCACCCCTTTCTTGGGAGAAATCATTGGCAAAGTAAAGGAGAGTTTGGGAGAACCTTTGGAGAAATATACTCCAATGAAGAATGAATTCCAAATTAAGAACAAGTAACTGACTTCAGAAGCGTCTTGTGGGAGCGACGTACGCCGACGTCCCTTTCGTCGACTTCATATTATTCCTCGTGACATCTCCAACGAACATCAAGGTAGAGAATTTATTTTGAATTATGATTGAATTTATTTGATGATTCTTCACATTCTGTATTCACAATGATGAAGGACAAACTAACATGGCCATCGTCCCACACATATACCTTTACCCTTTATCTTTTGTTCGTCGCACATTCTTCGTTTATTCATCAATTACATATAATTAATGTTGCTGGAAACCCAAAGTTTTGTTGAGCGTGACATATGAATGCGTAGCCCTTGACCCGAGGATCGCAAATATGCAGTCGTCATATTTTTTGGGCACCAAATGAAGCCATGAAGGATCATGGAAGAAGGGGGTGGCCGACACCCAGTTGGAAGCAAGGATGGGGACAACACACGCCCATGTTGCCGGCTGAGCAAGAGGCTGCCGCCCGTTGGCCACGACGGAGTAGGGTGGTGGCCGACATCTGGCCGACTGCATGGCGGAGCGGCGGCGCATGTCCGCGCTACCAGTGGAGTAGGAGGCTGTGACCGCTTGGCCGCGACGGAGGCCGAAGGGTGGCCGACACCCGACCGACCGTGGAGGACAGCGGTGCCGTCGTGCCACTGGGAGGAGGAGGACCGACCGGGGAACCGGCCGACCATGGCGCATTGAGAAGGACCCACTCCAGTAGGTCCTGATTCCAAAAACTGAATGACCCTTTGGTCGTTTGGGTGACCTAAGAGGTTCCTCCCTCCCGGGCGTCGGTTAGGGCAAACGCTGCCACGGCGGTCCACCCGATTATGGGCTGTACCACCAGGTCGTGCCCAATGGGCTGGGCCCAGCTGGCCAGGCTGGGCTTCCCCCTTCGTGGGCCGAGCCAGACTATAGCTGAGAAGGATGGGCCCGCCATGGACTAGGCCCAACCGGGTTAACCCAAATCGGGTCGGGTCGGGTCGGTCCGACTAGGTCGGACCGGACCCGGGCCCCTCTAGGCCCAGATATAACTTTGTGGATATATCTTGAGAACTAGGAATCTGTTTAATGAACTATATGTGGAACAAGAATCCATGGATCTATATGGTACTTTTGGTATAATACACTAGATTTTTGGAAAAAGTTGGAGTATGGCCGGGTTGGATCGAACCCCGAATCCAACCGAGCCCTCAGAGAGGAAACACTAAAAACTTACAGACCGAGCGTCTGATTAACACGTCGTCGTTTGCATTGGGTCCTTTATGACGGGACAGACCTTTGGGATACTTCTCTATAGGACTTTGTGGTAGTTGAGGTATGACCGATATCTCAAGGGATATATTCTACGGAACTGGAGTGCACCGGGTGCGAGGAATCCAGTGGCTGGCAGTGAGGTGGAGGATGGAGACAGATAATATAGAGGTTAGTTATCTATCGACTATGGGCGGGTCAGATCCTATGTGGGTCATTTCTGTGGTTAGTAACTATCGATATTGTGTGGGTCGAAACTCATCTGTACTTCTATACTTCACTTATACCTGTGTGAGTTGAGTCTTATATCTTCATGGTGTAGCTGTGTGGAACTATATCTTCGTGGTGTTACATGTATGGTACTTCTACCTTCGTGGTGTTACCTTTGTGGTATTATTCCCTTCTGTGTGAGATGAGTATATCTTGATAACTTAGGTATATGTATGGGCGTATACTTAAGTTGGGAATGATCATTGTTTCTATGCTATGTGGTTTATCATTTTTGGATTTGAGAGACCTTTGGGGGTCTTGGGGTCCCTACCGAGTATGGTTATACTCATCCCCGCATGGGCTACGCCCGCACCGTGTTGTGTCTTGTATATATGACATACATCACTGGATGAGGAAAAGGGTACCAGGACTAGAGACTGCTCATAGGTGGACCTTAGATGAGGATTACCACAAAGACGACCGTTTGAGAGCTGTACCTACCCTTTTACTTTATAGATTACCTTGTTCTTGTGTCTTACTGTGTTCTTGGTTTGTGTGAGTTTACAGTTTATAAAGGCAATGCCTTCCCATTTTAGGGAATATGCCTTTCGGTTGCTTGTCGCTATCCCCTGGCCTATAGAAGGCGGGCTTGGGGTTGTCACGGTACAGGCCCCGAGGGACGGGTCGTGATAGTAACAAGCGCACATGGGAGGAATTAATGAGAGAGAAAGAAGTATCTCATCATTAATACATATGAAGAGTAGTATGGGGGAGGTTTCAAATCATACTGCAACATTTTTAATTAAAATTAAAAGAGTATTACAACATAAAGAAACTTGGAAAAAATGAGAAATGAAGAAATCCCTTACGAAAATTCTGCATGGCAACGAGAGTACATAGGAGTTCATAAGAGGGATAAATAAGAGATAAAGGCGATCTCATGATTTATACATCAAATGGTGAGTATGGATGATATTTAATAAAATATCCCAACATAGTAATAAAATAAATTAAAAGACATAACATGGAAGGAATTCTTGGAAAAGAGGAGGGTGGAAGATCCCTTACAAAAGTTTGGCATAGTAACAACTTAGGTAAGGGTCAAAATGAGGGAGGATAAATAATACGTCATTAAAATAACATAAAATGGAAAGTAATAGAATGATTATAAAATAATGAAATTATAACCATTAGAAATTACAATAACTACTTTCAAATAAGATGCTATAATTTAAAAGGAGGATAGGAAAGTGAAGATCCCTTACTTCGAAGTGTGATCCCAAAGGCTTGGGAGAGGATTATTGGGGGCTTGGGGGAGACTTTGTAGGACTCTAGGGATTATAAGGAAGAGGTTGGTCGAGCTCCAAATGGTTTTAGTGAATAGGAATGGGAGGTTGGGTGGATTTATATAGGAAATTTGAGGGAATTCTTTATTTTTAAGGTTTTGGACACTACACATTAAACTAATAAATACCACAAACCATCCCATGATTTCTTCCATAGTTTTTGAAAAATGGGAGTGGTATACAATATTTTATAAGGCCAAGGGCCGAAAGTATTAAAATATTAGGCTTTCTTATGTGGAGGTGAGTCACACTCTCAAGGAAATCATTTTAAAATGTTAAAATATTTTATAAGTCTTGGAGGGTCCACTAAGGCATTATAAAATTAATCCAACAAATATAAAATCACACTATTTTAAAGGTAAAACATATATTGGATGAATATACATTTTATAGTATTTTATTACATTTGACTTCATAAAAATTATATCCTCATTTATTATTCATAAAATTAACTTAATAATAATATTTAATTAAAATAATAATTATTTAAAAAATTCATTAATTCATCAAAATAAATTTTTGATTAAAAATAAAATTTCTGTTTTAACGTATAAAAATATAATTCTTATCAAACTGAATACTTAATAATTTATAGAGTAAAAAAAAAAAATATAATCATTATTTATAATTTCAAAGAGTGTGCTTATAACACTATTATAATAAAATTATTAATAAAAACTTAGTTTAATATAATCATTTATATATTTTTTAAAAAGTACCATTTTACCCGAAAAGTCAATTTATCTAATTCATTATATTTTTAAGAAAAACTATTCTCATAAAGGAATTGATGGAATAAAAATTTTATTTATAAAATAAATAATGAAAAATGTAACTAATACCTTGTTACATAACCTCTTATAACACCTACATATAAACTTAGGGTAAGGTGTGCGATGGTGATAGACTTTTGGGACAGCTCAGATAACATCACTCAGATGGTAATCTCTATTAAATTTCACTACTACCATAGGTGATTCCATTAAAGATTAATGTGCTGAATCTTGGATTGGTCTTGGTCAATAGCAGAGCCCAGTGATGCTACCTCCTTCCCAAGATCCAAAAAATGAGTTTCGTATGGCCTGAGTCTACTGGATGAGGCCATCATGTCCATTGTTTATGTCGAAAGGATTTTTTTATAACCTTATATTTGTAATAGTAATGTGATCACTATTAAATGACTATATTATCAAAATTAATGATAGTTAATGGTCATTTACATCCAATTGAATAAAATAAAAAAAGTTCATGTGTTTTCTATATTCATAAGATATTTAATTAAATAAAAGAAAGGGAATTTTTTTCATGAACTTATGTGTCATTACAACATTCCCCCCTTCAGAAATTTCACCCTCAAAATTTCCTTTTCCAACACTAAAATATATGCGGGTAACTCTGCCTTATCACCTCCTCTGGTTCCCACATTTCCTCTTCAAAATTTTGGTTTCTCCATAACACTTTGACGAGGGGCATTGTCTTATTTCATGGAAATTTTTCCCTACGATCTAAGATCTTCACTGACTTATCTTCATAGGAGAAGTTAGTCTCCAATGGTACCAACTCTAGATTAAGTACATGAAATGGGTCAGGTATGTACTTCCTCAAGAGTGATACATGGAATACATCATGTACTTGAGACAGGTTCAGTGGGAGTGATAGTCGATAGGCCACTACTCCAATGTGATCAAGGATCTCAAAAGGATCGATGTACCTTAGACTAAGCTTTACCTTGTTCCCAAATCTCATAACTCCCTTCCATGGTGATATGATGAGGAATACCATGTATATAACATCAAAATCTAGGTCTTGTCGATGATTGTCAACATAGCTCTTTTTTTAACTCTAAGCATCTTTAATGTGCTGCTGGATGGTATTAACCTTCTCCACCATTTATTATACCATTTATGAACCTAGGAGTTTTTTCTACCCAACTTTATCACAACATGCCAGTGTTATACACCTCTTTCCATAAATCTCTTCATAGGGAGCCATTTGGATGCTTGAGTGGAAACTGTCATTGTAATAGGACTCAACCAGAGGAAGATGTTGATCCCATCCTCCTTTGAAGTCCATTGAGAATTCTCTCAACATGTCCTCAATGGTTTGGATTGTCCACTAATATTGGAAATCAGTTTGAGGATGATAATCCGTACTGAAGTTCAACTTAGTGTTCAGAGCATATTGGAGACTCTTCTATAACTTAGAGGTGAATCTTGGATCTCGATTAGATACAATTGATAGTGGTACTACATGCAGCCTTACCAGTTATCTAATGTATATATGTGGCATTGGATCTAATGAGAAATCCTATTGAATTAAAATTAAGTGTGTAGTCTTTCTAAGATGATCCACAACAACCCAGATAGAATTGATTCCTTTTGATGTCTTCAGAAGTCTGGTGACAAAGTCGGCAGAGATGTTCTCCCATTTCCATTTTTGGTATGGGTAATGTATGCATAATCTACTTAGACTTTTACCTCTCAGCCTTAAATTTTTGACATACCAAGCACTTTGATGTATATACAGTGATCTCCTTATTCATGTTATACAACCAATAATTCTCTCAGAGATCTCGATACATCTTTGTGTTTTCTGGGTGAATGGAGGAATTTTAACAATGTGCATCATCCACAAGTTATTTCTTTAACTCAAGATTTTATGTAACACATAGTCTTGACCCAAATATCACAATTCATTCGTCATTATCATTGAAATATAAGGATTTCTATTTTCTGATAGTTTCCACTTTTTTCTGAATTCCTACATCATCCTTTTGTGCATCCTTTAACCTTTACAAAAGAGACGGTTGAGAAATCATTTGTGAAAGATTTTATGATGCTCCCTTATTTATGATTCCCATTTACATCTTCATTAAATATAAGAAGATTGGATCCTTTTAAATTATCATTAATGATAGAATCTTTCGGTCCTTTCTACTTAGAGCATCATCCACCTTGTTCATTTTCCTTGGGTGGTAATAGATTGAGAAGTCATAGTCTTTGATCAGATTTAACCATCTTCGTTGTTGTATGTTCATCTCTTTCTGTGTGAATATGTACTTGAGGCTTTTGTGATCCATATATATTTCACACTTATACTCAAAGAGATAATGCCACCTGATTTTTAATGCAAAGATCATTGTTTCCAACTCCAAATCATGAGTGGCATAGTTTTGCTCAGGAATTTTCAACTTCCTTGGGCATAGACAATGACTTTGTCTTTTTTCCTCAAATTCCATTAAAGAGAGACTTATAAAATTTTCAAGAAGAACATTCCCACAAACTTCAACATGTGACGCAACACTTATAGAAGTTTTTCCCAAATTATTTAATATCATTTATGTTATGGAATCAATGTTCTTAGAAAACATAAAAGATATTCTAATAGAACATGAATTGAAATAAATTATGACATATAATACTTTGAAGTAGTGGTTACATGTAATTCATTCATCATTATCCACCTTAGCATAGGACTTCCTGTGCTCCCTTGATCACGAAGATTGTTGATTCTCATCATGATTCTCAGCCCTTGCAGTAGAGAATTGTCTTAGGTAATGCACAAATTCTCCACATTCAGAGCATAGAACTATGTAAGATTCCTTAGATGGAACTTTGTTTCCATCCATCTCATTATCCATTCTTTAATGAAAATTGGATACTTTGTACCCTTCCTTTCCACACTTAAAACATCTCCTAGTCCCTTTGTGACATTTACTTTGGTTCCTCTTTCCACACTTGTTGCTTGAAGAAAATTGGGTCTTCTTCCCCTTATGAAGTTTATCATATGGACTTTTATGACATGCCATCTTACTCTTCTTTGATTTCCTTGGTCATTAAACAAAGTTCCAATTTTTAATAGTGATTTTTCATAGTTGGTTTGTCATAATCACGATATGTCCTACTTGAGATCCTATTTGATTGAGAATCTCACTAAGACATTCATCACGATGCCCTTTACATCGATTGTTAGCCATATTCTTCATATTACGAGGCATTTTCTAGAATAAAAGGAAAATTAGGGATGAGTATCTTAAACATTTTAACACATAAAGGGAAATCTAATGAAATTAAAGGGATAACTTTTAAATTACATTTATTTCCTTAACTTATGAATTTAAAGGCTTCAATATAAGTTATCCATGATATAATTCCCAAAATATATTATTAGGGGAATGTATTTTATTCCCTTAATAGTGGTTCATACAAATCTTATGAATTTACCAAAGAATACCCCCAGGAGTGTCAAACCATGAGTGAAGCAAGGACCGTTTTGCTGCACCAGTTCCCATTCAAGTCTAACTCAAAGAGTTGTTTTTGGGTTCTACCCCTAGATATATATGTTCCTGATCCACCTTTAATTGTTCGTATCCAGAAATGGATGTATTTTCTTGATAAACCACTTACTACTCACCAAAATTTTTGGTATTTTTTCCTTATACATAGTATTATCCCTAAGGCATTCACTTAGGGTTTTATAATCCTACTCCAAAAAACAACTAAACCTATCCTTTGATACCAACTATAACAACCCTACTCTTTATTAAATATTTAAACATGATTTATTACATAAACTTTCACTTAAGACAACTCCAAGTATCGATAGGTTGAGTGTCTAGGGAAATTAAGAACATTACATGACAACTTAAGACATAAAATACAACATCTTTATTGAAAACTTATTTTACATGAACACAAAATTCTTTAGTACTTAGAATTACATGGGATATCCCGAGGACATACATTATAAAAGGGTAAGCTATAAAGCCCAATAAGGGAGTAAATAAGGAACAACATGAAGAATATAGTACATGTTAGGAAATAGGCATATAAATAGATTACAAGAGAAACATGAACATAAAGGAATGATATACCATGATTATCATAACATGGAAATGTGGAAAAAACATAAAAAATGATTTTAACATGATCCAAGGCTCATTGCATATGGATTATCATGAGTAAACCCTCATTACACAGGATTTAGCATGAGTAAACCCTCATTGCACATGAATTAGCATGAGTAAACCCTTATTGCACATGGATTGGCATGAGTAAACCCTAATTTCACATGAATTATCATGAGTAAACCCTCATTTAACATGGATTATCATGATACTAAACATTACCCAATGTATTGGAGAGCTATCAGGGAACACCCTTCATAAACATTTCATTTCATGCATATATGTGCCACTTGGATCATATTACATGTAATAGTTCAACATCATCATTTATTCCAAGATAAAGGAATGTGGAATAAATACATGTAATTACCCATAAATATGTTCATGATCTTAAAGGTGAATACCCTTGATAGAGAAAAGGTTATGGTATTCACTACACAATGATTTTGGTTTGTAAAATCTTGGTACAATTTCCGCAGCATAATGGCGCGACAAAAAAAATCATAAAAAGGGTTGATGAGAGAGAAATGGGTATATCATCATATTTACATGAAATTTAAAGTAATGGGGTCATATATATATACATGTCCCAATATATGGAATTTGGAAATAGAAGACATAACATAATAAAGAAACTTGAATAAAGAGGAGAAATGGAATAACTCTTACGAAATTTTGGCATGGTAACAGGCGTACATGAGAGAAATTAATGAGAGAGAAAGAGGTATCTTTACATTCAAAAATAAGGATGGAATTATGGGGGAGGTGTGAAGTCATACCCAAACTTTTTTAATTGAATGAAAAATGGTATTACAACAAAAAGAAACTTGGATAAAAATGAGAAAGGAAGAAATCCCTTACAAAAATTCTGCATAGTAACAAGAGTACATAAGGGTTCATAAGAGGGATAAATAAGAGTGAAATGGGATATCATGATTTATACATAAAATTTTATGTAGGGATGTTATTTAATAACATATCCCAACATAGGAATAAAATAAATTAAAATACATAACATGAAAAGAATGCTTGGTAAAAGTGGAGGGTGGAAGATCCCTTATGAAATTTTGGCATAGTAACGGCTTAGGTAAGGGTAAAAATGAGGGAGGATAAATAATACATCCTTAAAATAACATAAAATGGACAGTAATAGAATTATTTTAAAATAATTAAATTATAAACATTCGAAATTACAAGAACTACTTTCGAATAAGATGCTTAAATTTCAAAGGAGGAGAGGAAACAGAGGATCCCTTACTTCGAAGTGTGATCCCAAAGGCTTGGGAGAGGATTCTTGGGAGATTGGGGGAGCCTTTTTAGGACTATAGGGAGTATGGGGAATAGGTTGGTAGATATATAAATGGTTTTAGTGAAGAGTAATGAGAGGTTGTGTGGGTTTATATTGGAAATGAGAGGGAATGATTTATTATTTAGGTTTTGGACACTACACATTAAACTTATCGAAAACACAAACCATACCATGGTTTTTGACCTTGGTTTATAAAAAGGAGAATTTTTATACAATATTTTACAAGTCAAAGGGCCGAAAATATTAAAATATTAGGCTATCTTATGTGGTGGTGAGTCACAATCCTAAGGAAATTATTTTAAAATGTTAAAATATTTTATAAGTCATAGAGGGTCCACTAAGGCATTATAAAATTAATAAAAAAATATAAAATAACATTATTTTAATGGTAAAACATATATTTTCCGAATATAACTTTTATAGTATTTTATTACATCACTATTTAGTCATTATGATGTCACAAAACACATTATATATTTATACGGTATTTAATTTTTACCCAAAAATTCGATTGTCTCAAAAAATTATAAAAAATTAACTGTTGGATAATTTTAATGTACTTATTCAAAAAATAATATTAATTTTATCTAAATAATGATCTATATATGTGAATTTTAGATTTTAAAATAAAAACTGACATTTATTAAAAATTGACAGGTTTTGAAAAAAACAGTTTTAACCCTAATAAAAATTACATTTCACTACATAAAAATTACTTACTAATTTATTATTCATAAAATTAATTTTATAATAATATTTTTTTAAATATTAATCATTTCAAAAAATTATTAAATCATTAAAATAAATTCTATAATTAAAATTACTATATATGTTTTATCGTATACAAATATAATTCTTTCCAAACTAAATACATAATATTTTATTGAGTAAAAACAATATATATATAATAATCATTTATAATTAAAAGGTGTTTTATTATCACAATATTATAATAAAAATATTAATAAAAACTTAGTTTTATATAATTATTTATATTTTTAAAAAATGTACCATTTTACCTGAAAATTGAATTTATCTAATTCATTATATTTTTAAGAAAAAGTATTCTCATTAAGGAATTTATGGAATAAGAATTTTATTTATAAATGTGATTATACAAAAAGTAACTAATAACTTATTACATAACCCCTTATAACTCCCGCATATGACCTTAGGGTAAGGTGTGCGACGATGACAAACTCTTGGGGCGGCTCAGATAACATTGCTCGGGTGGTAATCTCTATTAATTTTCACTTCTCCCATAGGTGATTCCATTCAATATTAACATGTTGAAGCTTGTCTTGGGATTGGTAAAGAGAAAATCCCTGTGACACTACCTTTTTTCCAAGCTCTGACAAATGTTCTTCACACGACCTAAGTTTACTGGATGAAGCCATCACCTGCTTTATCTGTATTGAATGGAATTTTTTAAAACCTTATATTTTTAGTAGTCATGTGATCACTATTCAAGGACTATATTATCAATGGTAATGATACTTAATAGTCATTTAAATCTAATTGGATAAAATAAAAAAGTGCATGTGTTTTCTATATCCATAGGACATTTAATTAAATTAAAAAAAGGAGTTTTATTCATGAATGTTCGGGTCATTACAACCACCATCCAAACTTTAAAAACATTCAGTGAACATTGATTGAACATATATAACCTAGAAAATGAGGCCTTCCATGATTCCTATCAAGGAGTTTCTACTCCGAAGTAGGAATATTACCCTATCCTAGAGGTATGACATGCTCAATCACCACACCGGTATCTTGGAACGCCTCTCAATCCATGATGAGTTCTGACTATCAAAGACTCTTTATAAGTCCCTCATTGAGTCCTTGAATATCTCTCTAGAGGTCTATATCTAGGTTGTTAATATTTTAGTGTACTGTGAAGAGGAATCTAAGAAAATAGAATGCCAATCCATCGCCTCATTTTCTTGGGATTGTAAAGGTGTGATCACACAATGTTCCATACACCCCCTCTATACCTTTATAAAGCTAAATGGCATCAACATCCACTAATTATTTGTGCATATAGGATTTGAGATTAATATAATCCTAACCTAGATGCTCTATAATATGGGGTATTTTGACTGTGATCCAATATTTTCTAACCAAATGATTTGTGTATATGAAAAGAGCGGACATAACCTTAGAAAGACCAAACAAAGGTATAGTTCAGTGATTTGGTATGAAATAATGAATTCATGGCTATGTTATAAGACACAACTTTCAATTACTTATTGGGAAGACCTCAGATCCACCTAGAAGGATTTGTTCCTTTATTGTATCCCTAGTTCCTCAAGTACTCCCTCAATGGTCAAGTAGTGGTGCTCCATGGAAATACTACCCCATTAATCTCATGTGAAACTTGATACCTTTATTTCATATATTATGAATAAGATAGAAATAAACCATATATTGAAGGATCCAAGTATGTTAATGGTCCCAATGACATGAATCTCGCCTTAGTCGATCCCTAAGATGAGATGAAGGGAATTATTCAACTATTCATCCACCATATAGAGGTGAACACCCTAGAAAAGGGACACCATGTCATCATACCTAAAAGAAAATAGTGGTCTCAGATTACCTACTACTCATATGAGGGATATGTATGCAAAAGTTTGTAGAAACCACCTCCCATCATATGATGCAGATTCTGTTATATTTCATTCATCTAGCACATCTACCATGTATAATGGAGAGTGTGTTTGACCTATTGGTGTTCAAATAATCCATAAAATTTTGCTATCCAATGAAATACATTATAGTGACAAACAATATAGACAATATCAATGACATTCATTAAAATGGTATTTGTAGAAACAAAAGAAAAAATAACCACTTTTGATTATTCACCCCCTTAACAAGATGATAATTTCATATTGTGATCACCTATTTCTAAATAGACATATCTTCCCTTCTATCTTTATGATTATGATTAATAAGACTTGGATAAAGCCCACATTACCTTTTTAGAAGGATTTTTCATTATCATCGATGAGTTGATATAGGCAAAACTTAGTAAAGAGAAATATATGAATCCAAAAATGATTAGTTTCAGGACACATCTCAAAAATAAATAGTACTACATTGTATTTTGAGGGTGAAATAACAATTTATTTTTCTAGAACTATAAAGAGATTCCAAGTATTAGTACCCAAGTCTTTTCCCATTATCTCAGCCTTACCATTATCCAATGTAGATATAAATAGAAACCTAAGAAGTTATATCCCTCCCATGCTTCCATGGATGAGGCTAGAGTAGATAAGACAATCAAGGAGAACTTCTTTATGGATGTCCAATATGCTAAATATTTGGATAAAATTATCCCAATTGGTAATAAGAATATATAAATTAGAGTATGTATCTACTTTCGAGAGCTCACTAATCCTTCCTTGAAGTAAGATTTCATCATCCTAGTTATATTATTTCTTATTGATGCATCCTACATATTTCAAGACCTCACCTTTATTGATGGATTATCTAGATATAATTAAAATCATATGGAACCTAAAGGTAAAGAGTCAAATGTATTTAGGAAACCTTAGGGAACCTAATACTTCTGAGTTATTCAATTTATCATAAAGAATACAAGAGTGACTTACCATTGGGCTATGCATCATATCATCAAACCCCTTTTGGGAATAGAGGTGTAGTGTTATGAGGATGATTTGGTGTTTAAATTCCACAAATACTAGAACCATATTAGCTATATTGATATTTTTTCAGCATGATCAACACCCACAACTTGAATATGAACCCCTTAATATTTTCATTTGAGGTTACCTAAAGGTAATTACTTGTATTTGATGTCTGGAATAAGGGAATCAAGATTGAACCAGATTAGATCAAGGCCATTATAAAGATAAACCCTCCATGCATTTTGTGTGGGTTGAGAGGATTTTAAGTATATGTGGCTTATATCTGTCATTTTTCACTAACTTGGAAGGAAAGTGTAATTCCATCTCAAAGATGAAATAGAAAGGCATTGTAAACCAGTTAGATGAGGAGTGCCAAGGTGAATTCAATGAAATCAAGAAGTACTTATTACACACCCCAGTATTGATGTTTCTTATCCATGTGAAACCACTTGTTGGACTCACCTGTTTTGATAAACTCAATTATGTTTAGATATGCTTTGATAATCCCAAATAATGTCTATCTATATAGTAATTATACTTTCAAATTATAACATCATGCTACTGAGTTGATATCAATATCAAAATGATCATATCATATCATTGGAATATGTTAGTCAATGTTTATTTATGATTATAAATGTTTAACAATGATTAATCATGATACTAACTCAATCTGGAAATGATATACATAGAACAAATACTTTATAAGCATTTGAGTTTTTGAGTCACTGATACAGACAGAGCTACTGATGAACAAAGGTCACTAAAAGACTTGGCCTTTTGTTATACAAAGCTACCGCTACACAAGGAGCTACCGCTACACAAGCAGCTACTGATAGAAGGAGCTACCACTACACAAGAAGCTACTGATAGAAGGATCTACTGATATAAAGAGCTACCGATAGAAGGATCTACTGATACAAACGAGCTAGCGCTACATAGAGTCACTAATACATAAAGATACTGTTATAGAGATTAACAACTACCGATGCAAGAACTACCATTAGAATTCCACCACTACAAGTTCACTGATACGAAGAGGTACCGATGGAAACTACTAACTATTTCTCTAAACTCTATTTCTATTTGTTTATTTAGAACCATTCATATTTGGTGCTTTTAATGCAACTGATATTAATTAATGATGTTTGTTGGATGTTTGGGAACCATACATCGTACCTGCAGAAGTAATCACGCCTTATGTCGGATATTAATTAATGATGTTTGTTGGATGTCAGGGAACCATACCTCATACTTGCAGAAGTAATCATGCCTTATGTCTAAATTCCGCATGAGCTATAAATGTAGGATCAAAGCCGTGCACAAAAATGAGAGATGAAAAAAGAGACATTGGTGTAGAAAAATGATTTTATACGCGAGAGCTTCAAAGAAGAATTTTACTAGGAGTTGAAGGACATTGCTGTGCTACAAAGACCACTACAATCTCAAGAAATACACCCATACCTAGAAGTCAAGAAACAGAACCACGATACTCTATGTTCTAGAAAAATTCCATAGAAGGACTCAAAACAACATCTGCTCAATAAAAAAAGGAGTCTATAGCTACATTACCATCACATAGAACTTTATAAACTCATCTCAATCTTATTAGCTCTATTGTGATTTGTTTATTTACATTTTGAGCAGTGTGTGTGCTTCTGTTTATCTTAAACACACACTGTCTCCTAAGCATAACTGGAGGATATCTAAAATCCTCACTCAATCTTTCTAAATCTTCTTCTATCCCACTGTGAATTGTGGTAGAGTTCAAGTGTGACCTGGATAGACTGTGTGATATTGTTATAGTTTTTCCCATGAATAACTGTGGTAGAGGTATTAGTACCTGTATAGTCTCAGTACTATTGTTTACCCCGATCCAGGGTGTGGATCAAAGTTTTATATAAACTGTTTGAGAGGACTAAGTCTCAGCTTGAGACTAAACCTCTTAGTTAAAACTGCTATGCATCTTATTTCAGTTTAAAACCTTTTTTACTTTTCCGCTGCTAATTACTTTGAAATAAAAATCTATTTTAAAGTAACTCTGATAGTTGAACTAGAAGGTGTTTGTAATTATTTCTATCCAGTAAGTTAGTTTCAAAAGCTAACTTAATCTTTAGATTAAGTTAACTGAGAAATAATAAATCTTTGAGAAACTAATTGAACACTTAAAATCTTTATAAATTCACTATAGTTTAACTTGTTTGTTAAATTGGGGGTTTTAATAGAAATATTTTAATCAGAAATTTTTAATAGGAACTTAATTCAACCCCCTCTTGAGTATCCTCTGGGACAACATTTGTTATCAGAGCTTCGTTGATAAAAGTTTTCAAAACAATCTGTTTTTTAACTGTGATTCTAGTTGTATCTTAAAGATCTTAAATTTCTGTTATTTCAAAATTTTTATCTATTTAAATATATTTTCTAAAATCTAATTATGGATAATAGATTAGAAGGTGAAACTACCAACAATACACATTTCTTTAATGGTGTTAATTATTCCCAATGGAAAATCAAAATGAAAATTCATTTAGAAATTATGGGAATTGACATTTGGACTACTATAGAGTCTGAGTATGAGATTCCAAATGCTTATATAACTACTTGGGATGATCCTAAAAAATATGATTACAACAATAATTGCAAATCAATGAATGCTCTTTACTGCTCTCTAGGAGATGAAGAGTTTAACAGAATTTCTAGTTGTAAAACAACACACAAATTTTGGGATACTTTGGCAGTTTCTCATGAAGGAACAAACAATGTGAAAGAGATGAGATTAAACAGTTAAACTATTAAATATGATAATTTTAAAATGAGGCCTGATGAACCAATTTCTGACTTTTAGCTCATGTTCAATGAAATTGTTAACACTATGAGATCACTGGGAAAAGCTGTTCCAGTAAAGGATCAAATCATGAGAATACTCATATGTCTGCCAGAAATATGGAGAGGCACATCAGTTTCAATAAGAGAATTGTGTGATATAAGTTAAATAACTATTGAAGATATGATTAATAAGTTGATGATGTATGAAGAATAACTGAAGGTAAAAAAAGAGGAAGATGATGAACCTAAGAAGAAGTTGATGGAATTTAAGTCTACTGCCTCAAAGAGCAAGGACAAGGATAAAGTTTACATACCTGTCGAAAGCTCAACAAGTGAAGGTTCAGATTCTGATAGTGATGAAGAGATGGCTCATATAGCAAGGAGATTCAATAAATTATATATGAAGAATAAATTTTTCAGAAAATCAAATTATAAGGGTAAGTATGACCAATAAGGTAATTGGATGAAATATTGGAAGAAAACTGATGAAGATGATGAGATAGTCTGTTATGAATGTAAAAGGAAAGGACATGTTAAGGCTGACTGTCCAAAATTTATGTTTAATAAGAAATATGATTATAAGGACAAAAAATATAAGAAATTTGTGAAGGCAACATAGAGTGCTTCGGAAGACAACACAAGTGTGTCTGAGGCTTATGATTCTGAAAAGAATCATACCAACATGTGTTTCCTGACTAAAAAATCTGAGGAGACCTACTTGAAGAGTTCCTGTAAGAAGATATGGTACTTGGATAGTGGATGTTCATGACATATGACTGGAGACTACTCATGTTTTAAGAGTTTAATCAAGGTTGATGGAGGGCATGTCACATTTGGGGATAATTAAAAGGAAATATCATCGGCTTAGGCCAGATTGGTAACAATGATTCAATTTTAATTTCTAAAGTATTATTTGTTGATAGACTAAAATACAACCTATTAATTATTTCTCAGTTGTGTGATGATGGTTTCAATGTTAAATTTGAAAATGATGCTTGCAATGTATTTTATTCTAAAAATATTTTGGTATTTACTACTTTAAGAAATGAAAATGTATATGTTGTGGATTTAAATTCTTTATCCAAACAAAATTTTACTTGTTTAAATGATTTTCATAAAGAATCTTGGATATGGAATAGAAGATTAAGACACTGCAATGTTCATTAACTTAGGAAACTGACTATGAATAATTTAGTTAGATACCTACCCAAACTAAAATTCCCAACAGACAAAGTTTGGAATCCATGTCAAAAGGGAAAAAAACATAAAGTTTCATTCAAATCAAAGAAAGAAGTTTCAACTTCTCAACCTCTCGAGTTGGTTCACATGGATTAGTTTGAACAAACTAGAATTTCTAGTTTGAATGGGAAGCACTATGTCTATGTTCTAGTAGATGACTTTTCTAGATACACTTGGGTATACTTTCTTGCTCAAAAAAGTGAAGATTGTTCCTATTTCATTAAATACTCCAAGTATGTAGAGAACATTATTGGACTTAAGATTAAGATTATGAGAAGTGATCATTTCCGTGAGTTTGAAAATCATGATTTTGAAACCTATTGCTCACAAAATGGCTACAGTAACAACATCTCTGCCCCTAGGACACCTCAACAGAATGGTGTAGTAGAAAGAAGGAATAGAACCCTTAAAGAAATTGCAAGAACTATGCTTAATGAGCATGAATTACCTATTTACTTCAGGGAAGAAGCTGTAAATATAGCTTATTATATTATAAATAGAGTCTTGATTAGACCTGTTCTTAAAAAGACCCCTTATGAACTATGGAATAATAGGATGCTTAAAGTTAGCTACTTTAGAGTTTTTGGTTTCAAAGTCTTTATTCTCAATACTAAAGACAATCTTGACAAATTTGCTTCTAAAAGTGATGATGTAATCTTTATAGTTTACTCTATAACCAGTAAATCTTATAGAGTCTTTAACAAAAGAACCAAATGTGTGGAAGAATCGGTACATGTCACATTTGATGAAACTGATCCACATGAACCTAAGTCTTCTACTGAAAATCTTTAAGAAGACCTATCTATTCTGGACCTTTATGATAAAAGCAGTGAACCTACTATAAAAACAAGTAATTTTGGAAATTTTACGGAACCTGATTCTATTGTAACCGAACCTACAAAAGAACCTGAATTCTCTAGTCCTACCTTGACTAGACCAACTAGGATTATAAGGAACCATCCTTTATATGCTGTTGTAGGATATTTAGATAGGAGAACACAAACTAGAGCTTCTCTAAGAAATTAGGTTTAACATCAAGACTTTTTTTCATAGTTAGAACCTAAAAATATCAATGATTCTATCAATGATGAATTTTGGGTAATGGATATTCAAGAAGAATTAAATAAATTTGAAAGAAACAAAGTCTGGGAATTAGTAGACATACCTAAGGACACATTGACCATAGACATTAAATGTGTTTTTAGAAATAAAGTTGATGAATCTGAAAATATCATTAGAAACAAAGCTCATTTAGTTGCATAAGGATATAGTCAAGAAGAAGGAATATACTATGAGGAACCATTTTCACCTATAGCTAGGTTAGAATCTATTAGGATTCTATTTGCTTATACTGCTCATCTAAATTTCAAGTTATATCAAATGGATGTTAAAAGTTCTTTTCTAAATGGTTTCATAATTGAAGATGTTTTTGTTGAACAACCAATTGGATTTACTAATCCTCATTTTCCAAATCGAGTTTTTAAACTTTCTAAAGCTTTGTATGGTTTAAAACAAGCTCCACGAGATTGGTATGATAGACTTAGTAACTTTGTTATTTTAAAATGTTTTATTAAATGGATTGTTGATCCAAGTCTTTTTATCAAGAGGATTTCCAAAGATGTTTTGATAGTACAAATCTATGTTGATGATATTATTTTAGAATCTTTTAAAAATTCATTGTGTATTTATTTTTCAAAGAGTATGCAAAGTTAATTTGAAATGATTTTAATGGGAGAACTCAAACATTTTCTTGGATTTCACGTTTTTCAAAATGAAAATGGTATTATTTTAAATCAAAGTAAATATATAAAGGATTTTTAAAATGTTTTGGTTTGGATAGTAATAAGGAAAGTGATACAACTATGAGTAACAACTGTAAATTGGATGTAGATGAAACTGGGAAACCAGTAGATCAAACCAATTATAGAGGTATGATTGTGATTTTGCTTTATCTTAATGCTAGTCAACCTCATATTATATTTTGTATGTGTAAGTGTGCAAGATTTGAAGCTAATCCAAAAGAGTCACACTTGCTTACAGTTAAGAGGCTTTTTAAATATCTTAAAAAAAATACTAATTTAGGATTATTTTATCCAAAAGGATAATCATTTGATTTTATAAGTTATTCAAATGATAACTTTGCTGATTAAAAGTTAGATAGGAAGACCACTTCAGGAACTTTTTATATTCTTGGTAAGTCCTTAGTATCTTGGTGTAGTAAAAAGAAAAATTCTGTGGTATTGTCTACTAAAGAAGCAGAATATATTGCTGCTGGTAGTTGTTGTGCACAAATTCTATGGATGAAACATACTTTATTGGACTATGGATATCAATTTAGGCATGTATCTATAAACTGTGATAACTCTAGTGCGATCAATATCTATAAGAATCCTATATCTCACTCTAGGACTAAACACATTGATGTAAGGCATCACTTTTTAAGGGATCATTATCAAAAGGGTGATATTAATCTTGAATTTATAGGCATTGGACATCAATTAGCTGACATATTTACCAAGCCTTTAAGCCCGGAAATGTTAAGTTACATTAGAAATGAGTTAGGAATGATAAAATTTCCAGAGACCACACCGTTAGAGAGACCTCACCGTTAGAGAGTCCTCACCGTAAGTGAGAACTCACCGTTAGAGAGACCTCACCGTTAGAGAGACCTCACTGTTAGAGAGACCTCACCATTAGAGAGACCTCACCGTTAGGATTCTCACCGGTAGTTGTCACCGATATGTTTTGCGCTGTTTGGATTTTGTGTTTTTAGCTGAAACCTTTATTGTTTTTAATGTATTTATTTTTATTAAATCTTGATTCCTAAAAGATAAAAATTAAGTCTAAGTCATGTTTCAATCCACTGTAAACTGTCTTCACTTAAAACCTTACTTCTCGAACCCCCACATTTCTTACGAACCCTAAGTTCTTCGATTCGGAAATGGAAAGAGTAAAAAGGCCAGTAGTTAGAGATAAAGGTGATGTGCTGAGTGAAAAGAGGCATAAAGAAGGATACGGGGGCTGTGGGAATAGAACAAGTAATGGGAAGAGTGCAGTGAACCCGCACTTACTAAATAGAAATATCGCAATTGAGAAAGAACTCTGTGCAGAGTGGATCCTGCCTAGAAAATCATTGATTCTAAGAATATTAGAGGAACAAGGGTAGCTTGAATGTTTTGCGAATAATAATGATCTTTATTATCCAAAACTAGTGAAGGAATTCTATGAGTTTGTTCGTTTTGAGAAAACTGAAGGTGAGAACAGAATGGTATCAGAAGTGAATGGAAAGATAATATATTTTTTCTTCTATTGAATGGGATGAGTGCTTGAAAGTTCCACATGAGGGTGAGTTTGGATATTCCTCAAAGTCAGTACCTCCTACTAGTGACATTTTGAGTATGAAACTACTTTGGAAGATCCCACTGGAGATGTCACACCAAGAAAAGTAGTTACTATAGAAATGGATGGAGAAAACCAGTTGTTGTTCAAACTTATCCAGTGTTTGTTAAGTCTAAAAAGAGGGGATTTTTCGAACCTTAGATTCCAAGAAATATTCTTGTTGTATCTTCTAAGAAATAATGTCAAAGTAAATCTATGTAGGATTATAATTATTGAAATTGAAGATATGACTAGGGAAAATTAAAAAAAAAATGATCTATTCTTTGCAAATATGATTTCTTTGATGATCAAGGTAAAAGGTGTGGCTGAGTCTCAGGATGAGACAATGGCTGTGAGATACAACTTTTGTATTACAAAAATAGTTTGTAAGTACATGAAGATTGGCTGGAACCCATGGAAAAGGGAATTGGTAAATGATGATGAGAAAGTTTATGATAAATTTAACCCTGTTGTGCATCCAAATCGGACAAGAGATAGGAGAGATCCAGGTCTAGGACTTGATGAGGAGGAACCTCAATACAGTGATGATGATGCTGAGGAGGATACCTCTATAGAAGATGGAGGGGATCCTAATTTTACTACAAGCCTATTTGCTGAAAAGGTATCATTTGGGAAAGCAAGTCCACCTGCGACCCTACCTATAAGGGAAGTATTTCTTGGAGAAAGTGTTGAATAAATCTCTGTAAATCAGGAAGACCTTCCTAGACTAGATCATAAGGAGAGAAATCTAGATTCCAGAAATAGTGATGATAAAGAAGAAAAAGTATCTGATAATGGAAGTACCTGTTTGAGTCTTAGTCCTCTGATTAAGATCTCTATTATACTTGTTGAGGAGGTTTTTGAAGTGGACAGACCAATACCTATTACTAATATACCCCAGCCTGTGCCACCAGGTTTAGATATAAATATGGTTGTAGATGACTCCTCTGAAGAAGAGATGGTTGCAATTGGTGCTGAAGATGAAGAAGCTCCACTTAAGGGGGAGTAATCTCCCAAATATGGTTCTGTCTCAGTTTTACATGAGGTAGAAGATTGGTCAGAGGATCTAGGATTTGTGGTGCTTGGAATTTATTATTCATGATCTGATAAAGACCAACCCAATGGAAATTTTGTAGCTTCAGTTGATGTTTTGCCTAAAAATATCATAACCAAGGCTGATCTTGATTCTTTAAAGGCTGGGTTAAAAGAGACTTTGACTGAATATGTTTCAGAATAGAAAAGTTTTTTTGTTGATGAGATAAGAAAAATAGAAAAATCTTTGGAATTCTCTCTTGAAAGAGCTGTGTCAAGTGCTGTTACAGAGATGATCAATGAAGTGAAAGTGTGTCAAAATCATATTAGGAGTTTGACAGAGGCTGTTGATTCTTTGAAGCAATCTGTTTCTTCATTTGATATATTTCTTAGTGCGAAAAATCAAGTTGATGATGACATCAATTACATCAAAAGTGTAGTGAAACAGTTTATGGATGTTTTTGAGAGTTTTAAAAAGACCGTAAAAGAGAATGTCAGTACTCAAGATTTAGTTGTGAATAAACTGATAAGTAATTTGACTTAATCCTTAAAAGAAACAGTATATTTTACTGTAAAACCTCTTGGTACCTCCAGAGTTTCATTTGATATTGAACAATATAGATCTATGCTGAAAGAAGAACTTGGTCAAGTTAGTGCCAGT
Organism: Viscum album; assembly: GCA_963277665.1. Lineage (NCBI taxonomy): Eukaryota > Viridiplantae > Streptophyta > Magnoliopsida > Santalales > Viscaceae > Viscum > Viscum album. The sequence goes on along the minus strand of OY728136.1, from coordinate 1,316,136,339 downwards.
AGCTCATCTAATTCTCAGGTGATATCTACCACAAGGGATATCAGACAGATCATTCAGGACTATATGAGAGATCCTACTACTGCACAAAAGGAAATCAAAGACAAGATTGACTTGTATTTTCTGAAGGTGTATACCAAGCATCAACTAAACAATCATTTTAGTGTTTTGTTAGAAAACTTCAAACTACCCCCAGTCACTCAAGCTTTCAGAGATCAAGTCAGTAAGATCAGGGAGTTGACTCCTGCTTTGGACAAGTTTATGGGGAACAAGGATTATTTTATCTCTGTTATGGAGAGAGGAGGAGGAATCATCATGGATTTTAGGAACCTATTACTGCCCTTTCTGCATGTGGACAGTACCCCTATTATTGTACCTCCAGCCCTTCCTGCCTCTGGTATGTCTGCATCTGCACCTCAGTTGACTCCATCTCAAGCTATCAGAAGTATTACTCCTACGATCACAAAAAGGAGTACCCATTACAGGCCTGGAAATGTTTCAATATCTCAATAATTGTTGATCATCACTAGTGTTCCCAATCCTTCACCTATTCCTACCAAGCCTGAATCCACTTCTGATCCCAAAGGAAAATCCAAATTACATATTGGGGAGGTGGATTGATTAGTGGAAAAGATATTTGATAGGGATCACTTGCATTCTTTTTGTATCATTTCTGTATTTCTATGTATTTTTGCATGAAGTAATATCTACACAGTCTCATTCTCTTTTACTTTGTGTTGTTTCTCTATTCAATTTTTGTTTACTCCTTCTTTTTGCTAATCACAAAGGGGGATAAATAAGTCTATTATATATATATATATATAATTCTACATCTGATAAATTTACCTTTAATACTATATTATCTGTTTCATTTGAAATATTTCATTTATGTTTATAAGGTATGATATTTTGACATCATTTGAAAATGTCATTAAACACACTGAGAAGTGTGAAAAAAATGTATTTTATACTAATAAATTAATGATTATTCTCAATTATAATGCCATAATTTGTGATTATCAAAAAGAGGGAGATTATTGGACTCACCTATTTTGATAATCTCAATTATGTTTAGATATGGTTTGATAATCCCAAATAATGCCTATCTATATATTAATTATACTTTAAAATTATAACATCATGCTACTAAGTTGATATGAATATCAAAATGATCATATCATATCATTGGAATATATTACTCAACGTTTATTTATGATTATAAATGTTTAAAAATGATTAATCTTGATACTAACTCAATCTGTAAATGATATACATAGAACATATAATTTATAATCATTCTAGTTTTTGAGTAACTGATACAGACAGAGCTACCGATGAACAAAGTTCACTGATAGACCAAGCCTTCTGTTATACAAATCCACTGCTACACAAGGAGCTACCACTACACAAGCAGCTACCGATATAAGAAGCTACCGCTACACTAGCAGCTACCGATATGAGGATCTACTGATATAAAGATCTACCGATAGAAGGATCTACCAATACAAATTATCTACCGTTACACAAAGTCACTGATACATAAAGCTACTGTTACAGAGAGTAACAACTACCGATGCAAGACCTACCGTTACAAGTCCACTGCTACAAGTTCACTGATACTAAGAGCTACTGATGGAAACAAGTCACTATTTCTCTAAACTCTATTTCTATTTGTTTGTTTAGAAACGGTCATATTTTGTTCTTTTAATGCAACTGATATTAATTAATGATGTTTATTGGATGTCAGAGAACCGTACCTCGTACCTGTAGAATTAATCATGCCTTATGTCATATATTAATTAATGATGTTTTTTGGATGTCAGGGAACCATACCTCGAACCTACATAAGTAGTCATTCCTTATGTTGAACCTTCGGATGAGCTATAAAAGGAAGATCAAATCCGCACATAAAAATGAGAGATGAAAAAAGATACGTTATTGGTAGAAAAAGGATTTGATACACGAGAGCTTCAAAGAATAATTTTACTTGAAGGACATTGCTGTGCTACAAAGACTATTGTAATCTCAAGCAATACCCCCATACCTGGAAGTCAAGAAGTAGAACCATGATACTCTGTGTTCTAGAAAAATTTCAGAGAAGGACTCAAAAAAACATCTGCTCAATCCAAAAGGAGTCTAGAGTTGGATTTCCATCACATAGATCTTTCCAAACTCATCTCAATCTTATTATCTTTATTGTGATTTTTTATTTACATTTAGAGCAGTGTGTGTGCTTATGTTTATCTTAAACACACACTGTCTCCTAAGCATAACTGGAGGATATATAAAATCCTCACTCAAACTTTCTAAATCTTATTGTATCCCACTATGAATTGTGGTAGAGGTGAAGTGTAACCTGGATAGCCTGTGTGCTATTGTTATAGTTTTTACCACAAATAACTGTGGTAGAGGACTTAGTACCTGAGCTGTCTTAGTACTGTTGTTTACCCTGATCTAGGGTGTAGATCAAAGATTTATATTAAATGTTTGAGAGGAATTAGTCTCATCTTGAGACTAAACCTCTTGGTTAAAACTGCTGTGCATATTATTTCAGTTTAAAACCTTTTTTACTTTTCCACTGATAATTACTTTTAAATACAAATATTTTTTTAAAGTAACTCTGATAGTTGAACTAGCAAGTGTTTGTAATTATTTCTATCCTGTAAGTTAGTTTCAAAAGTGAACTTAATATTAAGATTATATTAACTGAGAAATAATCAATCTTTGAGAAACTAATTGAACACTTACAACATTTATAAAATCACTATAGTTTAACTTGTTTGTTAAATTGGGGGTTTTTAAATAGAAATCTATTAATCAGAAATTTTTAATAGGAACTCAATTCACCCCCCTCTTGAGTATCCTCTAGGAAAACACCACTAATTCTCTATATGAGAATTTTTGAGTGCACCCAAAACAACCTCTTAGCCCAAAAAATAGTGAAGGTAAATAGAATAGGCTATACTAACTCAGTTTTATGATGCTATAAATTAAGGCTAGATATTCTCCTCTCTAAAAGAACCATCTTTATTTAGTATTCACACTCTATAAGACAAGTTATTATTTACATCGTCATGTGGTATATCTAATATCTTGAATTTATTCTCTAAATTATATCCCCAAATATCCCATATTAACCAGATGGTTGGTATAATGTCCATTGATATTCTAGTAGTTTGACATCAGGTTCATTCCATAGAATGATATCAAAAGATAAAGTATGAGAATATTTCTTTATCTCACACATAACCCCTAAATATTTTCCCCAAAATTTTTAGTTTCCAGATGATTCCATTTTCTCTGTCGATGAAGGACAATAAAGCTAGAAAATTCACTTTGATAGTGCCTCTCAAAACTTGAATGGGGAGAAAAATAAAAGGCCTCATCTCAATAGAGTCATCCTTAGAGTTATCTTTTTCACTCCTTTAAAGGACCCCATTTCATACTCATTATACCTTTATGAGGTTTTCACAAAAAAATGTGAAACATCAATACCTAATCATAGGTCTCATACCACCCCTAGAGATAATAGTTCAAGGTTACACATGAAGGGTGACTTAGATCTAGTCATCAAGAAAATTACCAGTGACTACACTATCAAGAAGCATGAGTTGGACCCCTTATTCAAGTGAAACATAAAGTTAATGGCTATATATCCCTTTGATATGAAGGTGAATCATGTTTTTGATCTTATAACTATCGAGTGGAATCCATGGATAACTTGTTCGAATACCTTGCTAGTATATATTAGGAAAATAGTTTCGTATAAGTGGCACATCAAAGGGTGATAAACCCTATACGCAGAAGATAACATCAATATGTGAATTAGCTTAGTACTGATCCATTCTAAGTTGGGACCTCATATTCTCTAAATATTGAATAAGTATTAAATTAGATAGATCCCTTGGTAGAATATCTCCAACATAGAATGTTATACACAAAATAGTCTGAGTATGAACTAATCTATAAAAGTGAAGTGAATTTATTACTTTTTAATAGACCAAAATCATAGCAAGGCCTCTAAAAAAACAACTTTGATGGGTTCCTTCTTTGATTCATTAAAGGTAAGAAAATTACCCAAGACTTTCTAGGGGTTCATACTAGACCATGTGAATCTCATGAAAGAGGATTGAAGATATCCCATCAGATTTGAATACTGGGATACTTTTATCTCAACATGGTTCATGGATACATGGAATTAACCAAGAAGTTTTATGCATTCTTGGTTCAAACCAACTTTTTTGTATCATTCTATAGTGTTACTCTACACCACTAAGTTTTCTTGGACATTTTTCACATGGGGAATTGATTTCATAGGTTCCTTCCTAGTGGAAACAACATTTAATTTGATGTTTATTCATACTGAAATGATTTTTTATTTAAATGGAATAAATACATCCCAATGAGAGAGGTCAAGATCAGGTACTTGATTGAGTCTATGAAACATGAAATCATTCAATATTTTTTGGATCCCTCACACCATTCTGATGAACAATGGAATCAATTTACAGTACATTGAACTGAAGAAAGTATAAACTAAGTACAAACTCTAGTCCAACTATACTTATACCTATAATTTTCCAAGTAATAAAAAGATGAAGGCATTAAAAAATTTACTCACTAATATTATAAAAAATACGGTAAATTAAAATAATAATATTTGGATTAAATTAAACTCCAAAACCTTTTGGTAATATCAATTCATGAATCATATTTCCAACCTAGAAACTCGTTAATCCCTAGTGTATGGAACATAAGAAGTAATAACCATCAATTTTTATCTACCATTGATTGATATTTCCATATAAGACCAGTTGACCCAAGATAGAATATCCCAAGTTTAGATATTTGAGTTTTAATCCCTTAATAAAAATAGTCTCCAAGAACAGTACAATGTTGAGGTCCACCATATTTTAGTGGCTCAGGAATTTAACAAGAAGGTTGAACTTCAATCCTTACTCTAGTGTGAATAATATTGGTATTGATGATTCCAACAATAACTAGAAGAAAATTGATTAATTGAGATTCAAAATGGGGCGATCCATTTACCATTCAAAAATTTTACTATAATGGTGTGTACTAATTGATAACCCTATAAGGGTAGCACATTACACCTCCCACTAACATAAGGTTCCTTAAGAGGTGCCATGCGTAGGATATTCTATCCCACACTAGTAGATTTTCACATTAGAGTTTTACCATTAGTTATTTAATAATAGAAGCTAAAATTGTTTTTATATTGGTTATTTTTAAAACTAAAATGAAAACTTTTATGAGTGGGATTTTAAAACTATTTTTTAATAAACAACATTAAAATTCATTTTTTTAAATTGGATATATAATTAATGACGTTAAAACTAATATAATAAGGAGTTTTAATGTAAATTATCAAAATAGCTAACATTAAAATTAAAAATTGAGAACACACACAAATGATGTATCCTTTTTTTACAACATCCCATTCAATTTTTAAATCCCTCCTAACATTTATAATGACACCAAATAAATTCCCAAAGGTCATATATATGTTTTCACAGTCCTTCTTAACTCATTTATGGTATAATAATCTTTCAATTAATATCTTCTTTCCATGATTTCTTTGACAACGATTTCTCAATGGTATTTATAAGTATTATCCCATTATTTAATTTATTTATGATTAATTATATTAATCGATATAATTTTTAATGATTTATTATTTTGTGATGAAGGATACTTCTGTAGATTGTGTTAAAAATGAAACCCATCCACATAAGATTAACAAGGTTGATTTTAAAATGTCTTATAAGCCACAATTTCATTTGCCTCATGAAATCTTTCCTCCAAGGAAAATTAAGTCTAATGACACAATAACAAGAATAGAAATTAAGTTGAAGATTTATGTTTTGTTTTTTTATTGATATTGGTTTTTGAAATTTTATATGTTTCATGATTTTAATTTCATCAATGATAGAAATAAAAATATTTATATTTTAAAAAAATTCAACAATTGTAATGTCAGTTTTATTATAACCGGCATTGAAATAAACTTTCAATGTTGTTTTTTTATAACTGATATTGAAAATGTATTTTGAAAATTTTAATAAGAAAAAATGGAGATAAAAAGTGTCTTTGTATATCAGTTATAATAAAAAAACTTTTAAAGTATAAAATCCTTTTATAAAAAAATATATTATTTCGGTTTTAATTACCGATGATAATAATATATTTACTACATAAATTATAAAAATGTCACCTAAAAACAAATGTTACGAAAAAAAAACAGCATAAAAAAACTATCTTTATAACACCCCAAGAATTTAAAAATAGATTAAATATAGAATGCATAAAACATTGAGTCTCTATAAAGCACCACTATGTTATAACCAATCTAGTAAACATAAATTTTTCACCTCTATGATTTGAATTTTGAAAAAATAATAAACATGGTTGCGTTAAGTAATACATTTTGAGTCTAATAAGACAAACATAATTTTTTGTGAATAGTAACATACCCTTATGAATAGTAACATACCATTATGAATAGTACTATTACACTTATGAATATAATTGAATATTAAATCATTCAAAAAAATAGAAACTTCACCCATGAATGTATAAATACAATTTAGAAATCTTATAAGTGACAAAATGATCATAGTATAAGTATTGGTATTTTTGTAATTCATAAATATTTTAATTACAATTTTATGATTTATTTAATAAATTAAAATGAAAATTTATTTTCATAAAATGTAATAAAAAATTCTTAATTTTTTTATTATGGTTATAAGATAATTTTATGAGACCTTGATCATTTTTTCAAGGTGTTATAAAATGAGTTATAGGTTTAAAGTTGTTTTTTTGAAATGAATTATGATTTTATTTAAAAATTAAATTAAAAATATTTATAAAATTATTTTCAAAAAAATGGATTTCATTTTTGAATTCTATTCATCAAAAAATGGTTGGCGTGATTTTTTGGTATTTTTTCTAAAATACTTGAATTTTTCATGAATAGTAAAAGTATAGTTTTGAGTTTTCGGTATATTTAATGACATCATAATGATGTAATAATTAATATAACATTCTGGTAAACTTGTGTACATTAAAATATTATATGAGGTTTTCCAGGTGGCTAATACCATGGGCAAGCCTAGGGTTTTGAAGAAACCACTAATGAGGTGTCTATTTAAATTAATAAAAAAATCTCTCTCATTTACTATAAATAACCATTAATTACTTTGTTTTCTTTCATTACAAACTCATAATACTAGAATATATGGAAGTTTTACCTCCATAGGATCCATACCAAGGTTTCATCAGTCCCCCAAGGTCCCAACCTTCATGTTTTAGGAGTTACTCTACAAGGTAAGAGAATCTACCACCCTTCTCTTTTTCAAGAACTATTTTTATGTTATTCTATTTTAATTTATTTTGGATTATGATAGGATGTGTCATTAAATATCCCCATTAATGTAATTATTATTTATGAATTATAATATACCCCTTTTTCTCTCATCAAAATTTTTTATGACTTTATAAACGAGGTTGTTAGGCTGTCGAATTTTCGTAAGGGATTTCTCAACTTTTATTTTATTTCGAGTTCCTTTCTTTTCTTTTTTATTTCCTCACATACATTCATTAAAATGTTTTGATAAATAAAATAACTTAAATGTACAATAATTTTTTTGTGATAATGGAATAATTCAACATCATATCTCCTTTCCCATTCTTTTATACTAAAAATGAAAACACCATTCGAGATGTGTTAATTTATCACATTCACTAACGATGAGTTTTCAATTTGTATTACCATATTCAATTATTATCATGAACCATTTTTATGGTCAAAACAGACTATAATATATATATATATTATAATTTATTTTAGTTTTTTGAATCTTTTGTACATGTGATATTAATTTATAAATTAAAATGAGTTCATTGTCATCAAAAACCACTAATTAACCCAGACAATTATCATTAAAATTTTATATAATGATTCATCTTCACTGACAATATCCGAATGAATTTTATAACTATGTAATCTTATAGATTTTCAATAATAAAATATAACTTCAATTCTGTTAAACCATTCTCATTCTACATGTTTTTTTCATACATGAATATAAGTGATCCAATCAAGAAAACCAAGGAAGAAAACACTCTCGAACAATGAAATTAAACATCTTAAACCCATTAAGAAGGCCATTAATGAACTTAATAAGGATATAATAAATCAATTAAATAAATAATAAGTTTTGAAAATATTAATTAATTAATTTAATTTGGTTATCCAGGACACTTAGGTCAAGTGAAGAACACCATTTGACTTAAGGTAAGGGGTTTCCTCATCTCACTTCAATTTTTGTGAGATATTTCTTATTCACTACTATTACTAGTGTATAGTTTATTTATACGTCCCATTGATGTATAATATAATGAATATATTTATTTTCATGGTATTTAATGTATAATTTAAATATTATTAATTTTTGGGCATATTAACTGATTGATTACAAATTGGTAAGGGATTTCTACCAGAACCTCCATTTTCATTCGGGTTACTCTTATTCTCTACTTGCCTCAATGAAATTAATATTTATTATTATTTAATCCTCATAAATTTTGTATTAATGTTCTATATATGTTTACCAACCATAATCCTTCTTTATTTTATGGTTATTTACATGTTTTAAAAGGATCATTCAAAATTTTATCCCAATAAACAAACCCGATTCAAGGGAAATTATCTAATTCTTACCCATTTTCAAGTGCACACCCTAATCTGTTTTAAGCCATAATTATTTCTATAAAACCAATAATCTTAACATATGAAATGATATTGTATCATTTATGTATTTTAGAGAACAAATGTTCCTTTCAACTTTAAAATTATCTTCAAAACTTTCCTTAAAATGCGCTAAATTGTTTTATTTCTAAAGATTCTTAAGAACTATTTTTACATGATTTCACTTTAGTGGGACATCATTTATGCATAAAATTTAATTTCAATGTTCTAGTATTTTATTTTATAGGATATACATTCTTAATATATTATTTCATGTAAAATATAAATGATTTTTTAAAAGAACTCTTCTTTTGAAAGTAAAAAAGTATTTTTCTCATCTCACATTAACTTTTATGAGATTTATGCCTTGTTAACCAGTTATTTCTTTCTTTTGGTGCATGTACTGCCCTTAGGTATAACATATCAATAGTTTCATTATTCTCATGATACTCTAAGGTATTATGATTCGAATTTTTCACAGTGGTATGTGAAACTTTGGAATGTTTAAGGATTATTTCCTCAAGAATTTTTCAATAGTCACATATAAAAGTATCTTTATCTATGTCAACATACCTTGCTGAATATTGTACTTCATCGTGGTTTATCTCTTATGTTATCATCTAAAATATGTTTTTGAAGGGTTTTTGATTAGTTTTACTATGGATGTTTTATCTTGATACCCTTCACCATATTACTCAGAATGGTTAGTGATTATGTTAAATGAATATAGAAAGTTATTTACATTTCATATGTTAGTTTTAATATGAATGTTTATATTGATTATGTTCACCCCTTTCATATATGGAATGAATTGGAATTATTATGTAATGGGCAGGGACCGCTATAGATCATTGATACATTGACATGTATAATGAAACAAATAGATATGGACTTGGCCGAGGCCTTGCCCATTTTGAGATATGGTTTTGGACGATGCCTTAATCGTTTTTAGACATCTTGGACGGGGCCTTCACAGTATGTTTTTGAATGTAAGACATATGAATTTCCCTCATTATAAAGCTAGTAATTGAAAGTTCATGTGTTTATTCGACTATTAGAATACCCATGGTTATGTTTTATTATGTCCTTATTTACTCATACCATATTACTTCCATAATGTGTTCAAGTTTATTATTTGTAGATGCATGTGTTTTCAATTATTCACCATGCTTATTGTTTATGTTTATGATATCTTCTATTGTATTTATAACCATTACTAATCATCTGATCTCACCCCTTCTTATGTTTCATTTTTTACAAGACATAAAGAGGTATATTATGATTCACTTGAGGGGATAATCTTAGAGTGGTGGATGTTCCCAATGGAACTTATTTATTGTTTATTTCATTTCAAGTTGTAATTTCGAACCTATGTTTGTATTTGGTTTTTCAAAACTACTAAAAAACTCAGTCCTTTGGGATTTTATTACTTGTAATCAATCCAATGTATTAAAATAATGCACTGAATCTAGGCTTCTGGGGTCGGGAAGTTACAATAAGTATCAAAGGAAGTTTTGTAGAAAACTTGAAAACTAGGTTTAGAAAATGTAGATTAGGGAACAAACCCCAAGGTAGTCTTTGAAGATAAACATTTAATAACATCCTGGAATTTTTGGTAAGTAATAGATTATGTGGATCTTTCTTGAAAATACATCCCTATCTGGATACTACAAATAGACATGGTTCTGGCACAAATGTACCTAGGAGTGAAAAAATCAATAGTGAGTTTCAGGCTTGACCTTAGGTATCCTGGTAGATGACAATGGTGCTTACTACGCATCTTGTTTGACACTCCTGGGGGATATGCTTTGGATAATTCACATTTTCTTTACAAACCATTATAAAGGAATTAAATGTAATTTTTTCCCCAAAGAAACAATGTATATGATTATGAGATTAGTTATGGATATGATTTCAATTTATGCTAAGTAATTTTACTGAGTTGAGATTATACATTATGATTCATAATATAATATAGTGTATTTTATTATTTATAAATTTCACATAGTAGAAGGAGTGAGATCATCACCAATGTATGTGATGCATATAGTAAGAAGGATCATATCTCTCTAGGTATGAAGCCATTGTTTCAAAGGAAGATAGTCTATCATGTGTCCTCATCATATGAGGAAATAGTATCATGTGTTAACAAGGTATGTAAAAAATTCTCTGAGTCCCATGGCTTTGAAGGGAAGTAAAATAAGAAGAGGATGGTAAAGAAAAATATGGATAAAGGGAAGAAGAGAAAGAATGGTTTTCCACATGTGATAAATGTGGAAAGAATCATCCTGGTAAATTTTTGAAGGGAATGGGTGTTTGTTATAACTGTTGAGAAAAGGACACAAAGTTCATGATTGAAAGGGTAAGAAAAAAGTTTCCAATGTACAATGCTTCGACTGCAAGGAGATGGGACACTATGTGAATAAATGTCCCAAGCATCAAAAGAATATATCCCAAATAACAACTCTGTATAATGATCAAGTTATGATGTTGTTGTACATGAAGTATAATGATTGATATGCCTAGTCAAGAATCATGTAATTTTAATATTATTTCAGTAATGTACTGGTTATAATAATTATGGAATATATGAGGATTGTACTATAATAATTTTTTATTAAGGATTTGGAACCCTATGTTTAGTGGTACCAAGAAAAGATATTCATTGGAAGTTAATTTTTTTGGAAAACACATGATTGAGGGAAACAAAACCCTTAATATATATATATATATATATGATGTTGAGATAATTATGAATAAATGATTGTTTTAGAAAATTACTGACTACCTTGGAACAGATTAATGGCTTGTCGAGAAGTTGTCTATGCTATCATCGATGGAGTGTATAACAATTTTGGATTTAAAGAATATATCCAATAACATTTACCTTACTTAAGGAATACAGAAGATTGCATGTTTCCAATATGTTTTTTTATAGTAAATCAATTTATTACCATATTTAAAATGGATACATGATGAAGTTATTCACATGTTTGGAATGTAAAAATTTAGAGCTCCTTCATGTTGATTAAGGGTTAATAATAAGTTAATCTTCGAAACTTATAAACCTTCATTATAAAGTGTTGAATCATTATATTCAGTAATGTTTAACTATTTATTAAATGTTTTAAGTTGATCATTGTACAAGCTTTTATAGGTTAATGTATTACTTCACCATATAGTGTAACCTGTGCTAAGTGATAAAGTATATATTGTTCAAGGTTCATTAAAAGGATGAGAATAAAAAAGTATATTTATACTCTTATAGAGTGGAATAATTCCTCAACTCAAAGAAAAGAGACATAAATTAAAAGTTTCCTATTACCATAAACTTTGATAATATCGATTAATCTTTTTAAATTAGTTTATAGTTTTGTAGTAATGAACTTTTATCTAAATATGTTCTCTATCATGTTCCATAAGAACTTCATAGTAACATTTTTCTTCCATGTCCAGGTTTTTACTTCTAAAAAAGTCATCCCATTCGAAAACATAATTTTTTTGGGTGACCAAATCATTTCCCTTAACCCTTTTTAGGAGGATATTTTATTTTCCCTATTTCCGATGCGGGTTTCCTAAAAGTGAATTTTCAAGAATCAACCTTTAACTTTCAAAGGGTAGTTTTGAATTGTGAGGATGCAATTCAGTTGGGGGGGGGGATAATGTAACACCCCAATAATTTAAAAATAGATTTATTACAGAATGTATGAAACATTGAGTCTCTACAAATCACCTCTTTTTTATAAACTATCCAGTAAACATGATTTTTCCACCTCTATGATTTGAATTTCTAAAAACTAACATACATAGTTGCGTTTAGTAAGACATTTAGAGTCTAATAAGATAAACATAATTTTTGATGAATAGTAGCCTACCCTTATGGATAGAAACATATCCTTATGAATAGTATTATTTCTCTCATAAATAGTAATGAATAGTAAATTGGCCAAAAAATAGAAAATTTAACCAGGAATGTATAAATACAATTTAGACATCCTATAAGTGACAAAATGATTATAGTATAAGTATTGGTATTTTTGTAAGTCATAAATATTTTAAATACAATTTTATGATTTATTTAATAATTTTAAATGGAAATGTATTTTCATAAAATTTAATCATAAATTTTTACTTTATTTTCTTATAGTTATAAGAGGATTTTATGTGACCTTGATTAATTTTTCAAGGTGTTATAAAATGATTTATAGTTTTAAAGTTATTTTTTTGAAATAAATTATGATTTTATTTAAATATTAAATTAAAAATATTTAGAAAAATATTTTTAGAAAATGGATTTTGTTTTTGAATTCTACACATCAAATAATAGTTGGGATGATTTTTTGGGATTTTTCTAAAATACATGAATTTTCCATGAATAGTAAAAATATTATTTTGAGTTTTCGGTATGTTTAATGAAATAATAATGGAGTAATAATTAATATAAAATTATGGTATACTTTTTTTGCATTAAAATATTATTTGAGGTGTCCCAAGTGGCTAATACTATTGGAAAATACCATGGGAAATCCCATGGTTTTGGAAAACCCACTAATGAGGTGTCCTTTTAAATTAATAAAAAATATCTCTCATTCACTATAGATACCCACTCATTACTTTGTTTTATTTCATTAAAAACTAATAATCCTATAATATCTTTTAGTTTTACCTCCCTAGGAGCCATACCAAGGTGTCTTAAAGCCCCCAAGGTCCCAACCTTCATGTTTTAGGAGCAACTCTATAAGGCAAGAGAATCTACCACCCTTCCATTTTTCAAGAACTCTTTTTATGTTATTATCTTTTAGTTTCTTTTGGATTATTATGTGATATGTAATTACATATTATGTTATAGTTCATATTATATAAAAATTAAAAGAGACCCCTTTTTCTCTCATCAAAATATTTTATGACTTTTTAAGCAACACTGTTAAGCAGCCAAATTTTCATAAGGGTTTTCTCAACTTTTCTTTTATTTCGAGTTCCTTTCTCTTATTTTTTCTTTACTCACCTCATTTAATACAAATGTTATCATAAATATAGTACCTTACATGTATGGGAATGTTTTTGTGATAATGGAATAATTCAACATCATCTCTCCTTTCCCATTCTTTTATACTAAAAATGAAAACACAATCCGAGATGTGTTAATTTACCACATTCAAGGACGACAAGTTTTCAATTTCTATTATTATCTTCAATTCTAGTCATGAAACAATTTTTATGGTTGAAACAGACTATAATATATATTATAAATTATTTAAGGTTTTGGAATATTTTTTACATGTGATATTAATGTATAAAAAAAAATGAGTTCGTTGTGATCAAAAACCACAAATTATCCCAAACAATTATCACTAAAGTTTTATATAATGACTCCTATTCAATCCAAATAACCAAATGAATTTCATAAATATGTAATCTTATGGATGTTCACTAATAACATATAACTTAAATTCTGGAAAACCATTCTAATTCTACATGTTTGTCCATACATGAATATATGTAATCCAAAAATGAAAACCAAGGAAGAAAATGCTCCCAAACAAGGAAATTGAACCTCTTAAACCCATCAAGAAGGCCATTAATGAACTTAATTAGGATATAATAAATCAAGTACATAAATAATAAGTTCTAAAAATATTAATTAATTTATTAAATTAGGTTATCCAGGATACTAAGATCAAGTGAATAACACTATCAGACTTAAGGTAAGGGGTTTTCTCATCTCACTTCCATTTTTGTGAGATATTCCTTGTTCACTACAATTACTTGTGTAATTTTTATATATACTGAAAATTGATTTATAATATAATGAATTTATTTATTTTCATGATATTCAATGTATCATTTGAATATTATTAATTTTTGGGCATATGAACTGATTTATTACAAAGTGGTAAGGGATTTCTACTCGAACCTCCATTTTCAATCGTGTCACTATTTTTCTCTACTTACCTCAATAAAATTCATATTTTTTATAATTTAATCCACATAAATTTTATGTCAGTGTTATATATATTTTTACCAACCATAATCCTTCTTTATTTTATTGTTATTTACATGTTTTAAAAGTATCATTCAAAATTTTATCCAGATAAACAAACCCGATTCAAGGGAACTTCTCTAATTATTACCCATTTTCAAGTGCACACCAGAATTTGTTTTAATCCACCATTATTTTTAGACAACCAATAATTTTATCCTGAAAAACAATCTTGGATCATTTATGTTTTTAAGAGAACAAACATACCTTTCAACTTCAAAATTATCTTTAATACTTTTCTTAAAATGCTCTAAAATGTTTTATTTCTATAGATTATTAAGAAAACATTTTACATGATATCAATTAGGTGGCAAATAATTTATTCCTAATATATAATTTCAATGTCCTAGTCTTTTATTTTCTAGGATATACATTTTTGCTGTATTATTTCATGGAAAATACAAATGATTTTCCAAAATAACTCTTCTTTCAAAAGTAAAAAAGTATTTTTTTCTCATCTTACATTAACTTTTATGAGGTATATGACTTGTTCAACATTAATTTATTACTTTTGGTATATGTAACCTCATTTGGTATAACATATAAATAGTCTCCTTATTCTCATGATATTTTAAGGGATTATGATTTGAATGTTTCAAGGTGGTATGAGACAATTTGGAATGTTTAGGGATTACTTCCTCAAGAATTTTTCAATGGTCACATTTAAAAGACTCTTCATCTATGTCAACATCCATTTTTTAATCTTGTACTTCATTGAGGTTCATCTCTTATGTTATCATATACAATATGTTGTTGAAGGGTTTCTAATTAGTTTGACTGTGGATATGTTATCGGGATACCATTCACCATATTACTCTGAATGGTTAATGTTTATGTTAAATGACTAGGGAATGTTATTCACATTCATATGTTAGTTTTAATATGAATGTATATATTTATTATGTTCACCTATTTAATATGATGAATTTATTGAACTTATTATGTGATGGGTGGGTACCGCTATATCTCCTCGATTCATCGGCAGGTCGCATGAGACAAATAGATATGGACTTGGTCGAGTCCTTGCCCATTTTGAGATATGGTTTTAGCTAAGGCCTTAACCATTTTTTAACTTCTTGGCCTATTCCTTGATGGTATGTTTTAGAATGTTTGGAATATTCATTTCACTCATTATGAAGCTAGTAATTTAAAGTTAATGTGGTTATTCTACTTAAAGAATACCCATGGTTATGTTTTATTATGACATTATTTACTCAGCTCATATTCCTTCCATAATGTGTTCAAGTTTATTATTTTTAGAGGCATGCGTTTTTAATTATTCACCATGACTATTTTTTATGTTTAGGATATATTCTGTTGTATTGATTACCCTTACTGAGCATATGAGCTCACCCCTTCTTATGTTTCATTTTTTTCCTAGGACATAAATAGGTGTATTATGATTGACTTGGAGGGATAATCTTAGATTGGTGGATGTTCCTAATGGAACTTATTTGTTGTTTTTTTATTTCAAGTTGAAATGTTGAATCTATGTCAGTATCTAGTTTTCCAAAACTACTAGACAACTTGGTCCTTCGAGATTAGATTCCTTCTAATCATGCCAATGTATTAAAATAATGCACCAACTCTGGGCTTCTGGGGTTAGGATGTTACAATATTTGTACTTGTTCTATCATAGTCCTTATCACATGACCTAAAACTATATGTCATTTTGGTCCCCTTAATAATAATTTAAACTATATTGATTAAGTCCATTATTTTTTTTGTGAACTTCTTGGAAGTGGTCCCCATATTATGACCCTGAATTGTATAACATATTGGCCATGGATGAAAGACCATAAATGGTGTAGTATATCACCCTCACCATACAATGTTAAACTGTGTGATTAGTGCCTTTACCAATTATGTTAAATTTGACTATCCTTTATCTTATATTAATGAATTTAATCTATATAGATTAAATATTTATATATGATGATTAAATTATAAAACTGATCCAGAGTCCTCACCTAAGAGGATACTTTTTTTATGTAGGTCACCTATTTCACCAACATCATAGAAATTAATAAAACTTGATTCCCACTCCATAGGGTATGCAGTGATGATAAGATCTCTTATTTAGGCCAAAACATAGACTCTAGGTCTATTCCCCCTTTGGACCTTGGTGATGAGACTTTGACCTACCCCTATCAAGTTTTAGTCTTCCTCTCCCACCAGAATACTCTTTTCATTTCCCATATTCTATGAATGATTCATATATGTTCATAAGTCTCTTTCCCATTAGACCTATGTGTATATTTTGTCATGCCCTTTCCCAGTGGGGCATGTTTTGTGACTCCCCAAGCCCACCTCCAATAGGCCAGGGGCTTGAAACTAGCACTGAGTATGCATATCACTATAAGATGCCTTAGCCTAAAGTTCCCACACACACACACATCTCCAAGCTCGTAAAATACTAAAATGTGAATCAACTAAAAGAAACCATACATGAATACATCTATGTCCCAAAATCAAAGTACAACAAGAAGTAATTAATAGTAAACTGGACCAAATACATGCCCACAAAAAATAGTCTGAAAACAAGTCTATACTAAAAGTAAATATGGGGAATGCAGTCAAGATAACCACAGGAACATACATCGGTCTATCAGGATCACTAAGAACCACCTAGTCCTGGTCCCTCTTAGACTCTTTCAAAATATCGATCATATATACAAGACATGAAACATGTGGGAAAAGCCAATGCATGGGTGAGTATAACAAAACCCAGTAGGACATGATAAAACCATAAATCATATAACAAAAAATTATAACAATAACATATGTACAAGTATATTTCTACAATACATATGAAAATAATATCCAGATATACACAATAAAGAAACGCAGTCTCAAATAAAATTCAAAAGTGTAATTCCTGCCTAGGATTCTGGCACAAAAGTTCCACATATGACTCATTTAGTAGAACACACACAATGAGTCATATATAACTGATGACATTCGTTTGAAAGGTACTACTCATTAGGTATTTCCATTATAAGTATACACTAGAAGTCCGAAGAGATGTGATACACAATTAAGGATCACTCCCAAGGCATGGGGTATAACAACAAAACAATATGGATTAATAATTTAAGTAGAGGATCAGTGCCTGTGTAGTGTTAGTCGTAATGATATGGAAAAATCCACCTAGAGAAAGAAGAGGATAGAGGATCTCACTCTAGGCCTCATGGAAGAATTCCAACAACTCTAACCAAGAAGTCATATTAAAGGGATAACTATCCAATGTGCAAGATGAGAATTCATACTTACCATTAGGGAAAGGATATAGGGACCAAACCCTAACAAAACTTGTCCTTGATACACAAGATAAGGAATCTAAGACAACTCTAAATGAGTACACGATGTGTACTAGTAGTACATGATGTTTCCCATCAACATCGGGTCCTACCAATTTAAAAAAACTGTTCCCATGTCTGTGTAAAAGTACATGATGTTCCCATGCTTGTGTACTGCTAACCATATCCATGTACATGACACTTACCATGTACATATGGCCGGACTGTGTTTGTGTGGGAGTAAATGGAATGTCTGAGCTCATGAACTTCTGGTAGTGTCCTTGTATCATTCTAGGAACACGAATATCCATCAAAGATGGGTCACACACCATGTTTCATAGTCACACACCATGTAACACTTAACACCATACTCAAACCCTATCCACTATTGTAAGGGTCACACATAATGTGTATCTTTGCTATACATTCCATGTTGATCTGGATTTTTTAGAAACCAAGTTCTTCCTCTAGTGTATACTACTGCCTCCATATATTTAGATTCCAGCCTCAATCTTTTTGAGAATCATGGATATACTCTAGCTAAATCCTATCACTATCAACCACTAAATTCCGGTGACCAAAGATTCTCAAAAATCATATTCATGTGTATTCCACCATTGCATGCTGAATAACATGAATTCGTGTATCCAAAACCAAATAATATTCTACCACCTCTATCATTAGGCAATCATCATGTCTATCTGAGCCAATATCTATGATATTGAATCGTTTCAGCATGAAATGGGTGATAAATGTTTGATTTCTTAGTGTTTGTTAAACCACATTCCAAAGGAAATCACCCTCGATGAATGAGGAAGTGGGGGAGAAAAGAAAAATCATAACCCCTAGGAATGATCCTTAGAAAATGTTTATATTTTCCTTGATTAATTTATATTAGAATGAAGAATGAAGAATAATGGTATAAAAAATTAATCATAATCAATTTCTCCAATTCCCAAATGAAACTATCTCGTACCAGCAATATGAAAGATATGATTATCAATTAATTAGTTGATTGATTTTTATTTTTCATAGGAATCATAAAATAGGAATAAATACAAATAAAAAAATTTACCTACCTCGATTTGGATCATTCAATAATGAAGAACGATGCTTCTTCGTCGTCTTTGGAGAGTTCCTCTGATTCTGTTGCACATCGTTTGTTGATCAATAATACGACTATCGTTCATCTGAGGGAGATTATCCAATTCTCTCTCCAAATATTCTCTAATGGATCTAGGGTTTTGTGTCTAACCCTATAATTCCATCATAATAGTATACTTATAGATGAAACTAGGCCACTATGTCAATGAATAAATAAATAAGTAAATTTATTTTATTTTATTCATTTTTATACCTGTGATGAATTTTAAACAAAAATTCCACACTAAAAAAATTTATATTGAACCAAAGGTAAAAACCATGTTATAAAATCAATGGTAACCTCATATTTTTCATCCAGGTCTCTGTTTAGATGTTATTACACCTTTTTAAGAAAACTTTACATGCATGATATTTAATAAATTAAATATATTTCAAACATTTATTCCAAAAACATCGGGCCTCTGAATCAAATGCCATATCATCACCTGGTCTAAAAAATAATCCATACTATATATGAAAATAATACATGAAAAGTCTGACTCATTACATTCTCCCCACCTTGGGGATTTACTTCCCAAAAATACAAAACAAGTGGCTATACAAAATGATATGGGTATTAGCATGCATTTGAGTCTCCCACTCCCAGGTGCTCTGCTAAATATTCTTGTGTTTACACCAAAAATGAACTAAAGGAATTGTTCAACCACAAATTGTCCTCTCATACCATTCTTCAATCTCTACTGGGTACTCTGAACTGTAGCTCCATCCTTGATGTCCAACTCACACCAGTCGATAATGTGTGATGGGTCCTCCACATACCTCCAACATTGATAAACATTGAAGAAGTCATGTACCCAGTCTAACTATAGTGGTAGAGTTAAGATGTACTCCACCTCATCAAATCTACATAGTATCTTGAAGGGTCTAATGAATCTTCAAGATAGATTTATGCCATGGAAAAATCTTCACAATCCACATCGATGCGAAGCCTGTATGAACACATGGTCTCCCTCCTTGAACTCTATAGAGCTCTTTAATCTATCTGCATAACACTTATAATGACTATGTGAAATCCTTATCCCCTCTTGGATGATATGAACCTTCTCGGTAGTAGCTCGAACCAACTCTAGGTCCATGAGTTCTGACTCTCCTAGGTCAGTCTACAAAGTGGTGACTTTCATAGTCACCTATACGAGTCCTCAAATCGTTACATAAAAATGGTGGAATGGTAACTATTTATGTAAAAAAACTACACCAGTGATAAGTGATCCTACCAACTATGACCAAAGTTCAACAAGAAAGCTCACAACACAACCTCTAGAACCTGAATTGTTATCTTAATTTGGCCATCAATATTGTGGTGAAAAGCTATGATCAAACCCAAATGAGTCCCAAACACCTCTTGTAATCCCTTCCATAAACAAGATATGAATAGAGCATCATGGTCATAAATGATTTTCATGGGAAATACATGGAGTCAGACTGTCTCCTATATATAGAGGCATCCTAATCTATCTACTAAACTCTTATCTTAGATATCTAGGAAGTGGAACAATTTGGTGAGTAAGTCAATGATCACCCAGATGAAATCATGTACCCAAGAAATACATGATAATCCCATAATGAAGCTCATGGATATCCCATCCCACTTCTACTCTGTAACCTTAAGGGTTCGATCTAAAACTGTTGGAGCTTGGTGTTCAGTCTTCACTTACTTATAAGTAAGACATTGGGAGAGAAAATCTATTACTCCCTTCTTCATCCCCAACCACCAATAATAACTTCAGAGGTCCTGGTACGTCATTGAAACACTAGGATGTACCTCTAAATAAGATGTATGAAACTCTCTCAGAACCTTCCTCCACAACATCACTTTTACATTTATGCATCCTCTATAAAGAACGACATAATCTACACCTTTAGAAAATCCATTAGAATCATGTCTAGTGGATATCTGAGTACATAGGGTCTTATAGTCGGCATTCCCAAGCTAGGACTCCCTGACTCACTGCAAAAGTAGAGGGGTAACAAACATCAACAGAGGTAAGCTACTACATATCCATCCATGATAATTGAATCGAGGAAAAATACCGTGATTCCTCACTGAACTACTATAAACAAGACCTCCTACTGAGATCATATTCTACCATATCCCATTTTTTTATGAATATATAAAATATTGAATTCATAATCCTAAAAGAACTCTAGACTTCGCCTCTATCTCAATTTAAGATTCTTATAAGACAAGGTATATAGGAGACTATTGTGGTCAGAATAGACACTAAACTACTCATCCATTTGGTAGTGTCACCACATATTTAGTGAGAAGACTACCTCTACTAACTCAGTATCATGTGTGACATTGTTTTGATCATGTTCTCTCAACTATCATGAACCATAGGAAATCACCATTATCCTTTAAATATGAACATAACCAAGACCAATTCCTAATTTATTGTAGAACACTTTGTACTCAACACCCTCCTCTAGTAATCTAAATATGGGAGAACTCACCAATCTATACTTCAACTCCCGAAAAGCCTGTTATAACCTCTATGTCCACAGGAAAGGCTTCCCCATTCGTGTCAATTTTTTCATGGGAGATGATACTTTGGAGAAGTTAGGTATGAATATCAAGAAACATTCTTCCAACCCAAGGAATATCTACACCTCCATCAAACTATTGGGTGGGTCCAATGTTAACCCTAACTTGAACTTTTTCGGGTCTACTACCACATAATATAATGATAAAACATTTCCCATAAAGTGGACCAAATGAATCTAGAATTGGAACTTTGA
Source organism: Viscum album (assembly GCA_963277665.1). Classification (NCBI taxonomy): domain Eukaryota; kingdom Viridiplantae; phylum Streptophyta; class Magnoliopsida; order Santalales; family Viscaceae; genus Viscum; species Viscum album. The sequence continues at coordinate 1,316,114,327 of OY728136.1, read as the reverse complement.
GAGATTCTCGTACAACTAGTGATCTCATATTACATCTAAAACCATCCTCAAGTGTCTTATGCTATCCTCCTCAGACACCTAGTACACAAGGATATTTCTGATAAAGACTACAAAAAAAGATATAAGATATACTAGAAGATGCATTTTATGAGTCCCATGAAAAATTCTAGGGAGTTTTTCACATAAAAGGGAATTGCTAAGTATTCATAGTGACCATAGGAACATCTGAATTTTGTTTTTGGAATATCCTCATCTCATACTTGTAACTAGTGATAGCCTGATCTGAGGTCAACCTTTGAGAACCATATGGAACCATTAAACTAATCAAAGAGGTCATCGATCCTTGGTAGTGAATACTTTTTATTTATGGTCACTTGGTTCATTATATGATAGTCCCCACATTACCTCAAGATCCCATCTAAATTTTTGGTGAACAAAACTTGGGTTGACCGGTGTAAAACACTAGGTCTAACAAATCTCTTCCTCTAGAAGACCTCTAAATGTAACCAAAACACAAAAATCTTTGCAGGAGCCATCTGATATGCTAGAACATATATCAATGATTTCCTTGAGTGTAGATCAATTCAGAAGTCTATGTATCATTGGGGAGGTAAGATTTCAATGTCCTCAAGAAATACTTCATCATACTCTTCCTCCACTACAGGAAACTGAAAACTTATAGAATCCATTATAATAAGTGTTATTCTAACCAATTGATGAGTAATCAGATGCACCCTCCTATGTATGAGTGCATCCTATGCTTCCTGGGTTTCTTTTTCACCCAAAAAGGAAATATTTCTCCCATTACTATAGATTGATCGCATCCTATTCCTAAAATAGTCGATCTGGACATGGACTATAGATAAATAGTCCATGCATAAGATGAAATCATAAGGCCTACACATTGCTACAAAGAGATCATAATAGAAACTCAAACCTCCAAGAGTCAGGTCGCACTATCATCATAAGTGTGTGATTAATGGGTCATCTTTAGTAGGAGTATTAAATCACAAGGGTTGAGCTAAGGGCTCAATCGAAATCTCTATGTATCAAAATGGATACGTGGTAAAAAAGGAATCAATATAACATATGTCTATTTTTACTAAAAATGAGATATAAGATACAAATATTGTATCTCTTATCATCCCTAGTGCCTCTGAACCGTAATCATCAACCACCTGTAGCTGTCCCCGCCCCTATCCTCTATCTCCCTGAGCCTGGTGTAGAGTTGTTGGGGGAGGTGGTGGTAAAAAGTCAAATAATCTACCACCTTAAGTTTCTCACTCATCTCCGCCACTACATATTCATCCATACGAACCTATACTCTCCTACTGCTGCCTCTACCTCAATGGCCCATCCATTTTCTCCCTATCATCCATATAATGGTACGTATGATATTATGCAAGATGTCACCTTATTGAAAATGAGTTTCACCACCTCTCTTTGGGAAAACTATACCCATCCTATTAGCCTTGAACTATAACAACCCTATATTTACATTTATAGAAATTATATCACTTTTTTCGGAATAATTAAAAAATTACACAAATAGGCACCCAAATACTATATTAATTTAGTGCCTTTGGAAACATGATAACATAAACACTGGTACATAAGCGAGCTTCACTATATCCTACGAGGTTTTTTATGACTAGAAACCTTCTTAGACACTTCATAAATAATAGATATCTTCATAACCAAGGAAAGGAAACATAAAAATGGGTGAGATCAGATTCTTAGTAAGGGTAAACAAGGGATAAATGTAAGCAAAAACATGAGTATAAGGGTATGATAATGTGATCATAACATTGGAAGATCATAACTTGCATATGAACGACCGTAAACATGAATCATGAAATAAATCTTGGTAGTTTATAAGGCATGGATCATAAGTAAATAAAGAACATAAGCTCTGAAATCATAACATAGGAATAAGAAATAGAATTGAGGCATACATAAACATGTGATATCATTCCCTATTAGTCAAGAACCATTTATAGAACTTATCAAGGAACTTCATGGGAACTGTATATGCAGGGTGGGACATTCCACCATCACCAGTCATAGTCCTTTACTTATAAGAGACCAGGTTTCCCTATCATCCCAAACTGGATAGGGTTTTACCATATTCCATCTTTACGGTGACTATACCTACTGGGAGGGCACACCATTATCCCTAATCACAGTCCTTTCTTTATAAGGGACCAGGTTTCCCCATCTTCCCATATTGTATCAAGCCCATCGAATTGATTCCCATCATTATATCATGAGATATAAATCCTTACCCAATGCATTAGAGGGAGATTTAGGTCCCATCCATCTCATAATAAATCATTCATACATTTTCACAAGATAAAAAATCTTTCATCATACCCTGACACATAAAAATATATGGGTTTTATAAGAATCAAATCATAAGATATGAAATTATATGGGTATCAATAACATTTCCTCACATCATAACCTATGGAAAAGAGATAGGTTTCTTAATCATTTCATCAAATCATAACCCATGAAAAGAAGCATATTTAAAAATCATATAACCCATGGAATACAAATGGGTGTTATAAGAATCATTCCATGAAAACAAACCATTCCTGAAAGGATATTAATGGAACCTTTGGATCATTTCCTATAAGAAAATTAGTAACATCAAAATATTTCATCTTAGATAAAAAATAACTTGGAATGATATTTTGAAATCATTTCATTAGAAAATATCCATTATTCTTTGAAAAGTATTTTTAAAACTTAAATACTTTATAAAACTATTTTCTTTGAAAATTAATTGAATACATAGAATTAAGTCATAAAATCATTTTGAAAACCTTTTCTATTTAAAACTTATAAAAAAATCATGAAAAAAATTGTAAACCTTTTTACTTGAAAACTTATAAAAGAATCATGAAAAAATTCTAAAAAAATTTTTCCTTAAAAGATTATAAAATAAGATAGTAAATGTTTTTAAAACCATTTCTTTAAAAATACTTTGAAAAATGATAAATAAGGATGGAAAACATTTTGAAAACCATTTTCCTTGAAAACGTATAAAATAAGCTTGAAATTGTTTTGAAAACTATTTCTTTAAAAATTAATTTTAAAAAAAAAATATTAAAAGTTAACATTTTAAACATGAAAAGAAATCTTTGCATAAATGATGTTTGGTAAATCCTTATATTTCGTATGAGGTAAAAGGAGCATTTCTTATGTATGGTAAAAATATTAGAAAAATTCAGATTTCAGAAAGTGAAAAGGAGATTCATTTGAAAACATTGGTATAATAAAAAATGGTAAAAATTTATTTCAAATACTATAGGATGATATTAAAATATTCTTGGAAACATTTTTTGTAAAACCTGGTTTTGAAGGAACACATATTTCTGACCAAAGGGAGAGGTAGAGTCATAATTTCTTAAAAACACTTTCTTGATTATCTTATGTACCAAAGAGTATAAAATGATACCATTACTTGGATATAACATGAATAACTAGAGTTTAAAAAAAAATCATAATATTTCTTGAGATATTGATCATAATATTTCATCAAAGGGAGCATAATCAAAAATAATCTCGATAAATGGTGAGATTGTAGCCATAAACCGTTACCAATTTGGGAACTTTGGATCATAACTAGATGGAAATCATAAGATTAAAATAATCCTAAAATATCATGAATATAAGTATATTCATGATATAACATATCAGAGGTAGTATATACACCTCATGGAATAATATAGGTGCATAACATGCTATGTGTCTTAAAGAAGGAAAATTAAGACAAAATCTCTTTATCGATTTGGTAACTTTTGAAACATAAAGTAAATGAAAGAAATATCATCAAATGATTATGTGAAACCCCACAAATTAAATTATATGAACCATATAATACATACATGGTATGTATACACACCACAAAAATGTAATGGACAATGAATAAATCATGTTTCTCATGGAAATAAAAGGTGAGATGAAATTACCTTACGTTATGTCTTGACTCTCATCGTACTCGTTCAAAACTCATGTATAATAATTGTAAATTTATTATAAATATTTTTAAAAACCATATTATTATATATAATAACATATATGTTTTTATTATGACTTTATATTACTTTCTTTTTAACAATTTCTTGTTAGAGTTACACTTTGGGGAATATTCACTTTTGTTTTTCGCTAGTGTTGTAATTTGTTATATCTTGGTCCTTATACTTAGATCATGATTTATAGAATGTAAATCATGATATAAATATAATTAATTTTATGTATATTTGAATTATAATAATCTATAGAATATACATGTATGATATGGAATACACTTTTTATGGAGAAGGTAGGTCGTACGTACACATGAACACTGCTTCCATTTTATTAACATATTGAAAGAAAGAAAGAAAATGACATATGTATATGTATATATGTATATATGTATATAGTATCATTAAATTAGTTTTATTATGACATATATATATATATATATATATATATCATATAGGTCCATTAAACATATCCTTAATACATTTTATATGAGTATGAACGAATCATATCGCTTTGAGGGGGCGGTAGTCCACACTTACTCAAATAAAAATATCCTGTTTACACAAGATGGAAAGCATGAGGATATATTATTAATAAAAATTAAATTAGAATAAATATATTATTAATATCATATATTTCATATATAAATAGTTTTTCCATCATAATCTCTACCATGATAGGTGGTAAAGAAAAAACAAACAGTCATCATTTCTTGAGGTGGTAGTTCACCGTACACATAAACTGTATGTTTGTTACCCATTAGATGGAAGTGTGTGTAAGTGTAGGTCTAAACCATAGAATAAAAAATACTTGTATATTTATTATACTGGGGGTTTTATACAATCATGTAATAAAAATATTTTATGGAGTGGATAATGGAAATAAAATAAAGGAGCTTGAGGGAGGGTGTTACCTCTTAACCGGGTAACTCCTTTTGGTTTGCACCAAATGGATTAATTGGAAGCCTTTCTGATCAAATAGAGGATTAAATGAGATAGTTAGGGTTTTTGGGAAGTTTCTTGGGTGTATATTTTCTAAACCTATATGGTTTTAGAGGTTTTAGGAAATGGGAGAGTCTGTGGCCTTTTATAGGGAAGGGAAAGGACACACTTGACATTTTTAAAAACAAGATAGGTGTACCCACGTTTTTACCTAAAAAAGTAATAAAATACCAACCAAAATAAATAATTTAAGGTTTATGTCCAAAATATGGCCATAAAAATGGTTTTGGATTGGTGGTTAGTTGATTTGGGCTCTTAAATTTAGGGTTTAGTCGATTGTTAAGCTTAATTTTACCTTAATAACTATAATTAATATTAACTACATTCCCTAATATATTTGGTCAAAAATTAAGTTTAAATTATTATATCATATAAATTATGATAATTCCAAATATTAAATCCCTTTTTTTAATTAGAAACACTAAAGTTTCATAAATTAATTTAAAATTAATCCCGGAGGTGGGACAATAATGCAGGTTTTAAAAGTAAAAACCTCCAAAAGTTTACTAAGTTTTTATACCCAATTTAAAAGTGAAATTGATTATAATGACCTGAATTGGATTGATTGATAAAATTATTATCTAATTAAACTTTTAAACAAATATACAATATAATTTTACCTTATAAATAAATTATATGAAAAAACAAATTCTAATTAAAATTCATTATTTTTCCCTTATTCATTAAAAAATGAAACTTCACAAAAAAATAAAAAAATTCATCATAACTTAATTTTTATATTTCTATTTAAGATATAAATTTTATTTTGAAATATTATATTTATAAAATTTCCAAAAATTGTATTTAAAATAGGTTCTCCTTTAAAAGGCCGTAAAAGTGATTTTTATAAAAATATAGTATTTTATTCGTAAAATTGGGTTTGTTATTATCATATGCCTATCAAATATATTCTATGAAGATAAAAAATATTTGGTTGAATGTTATATATATATATATATTAAATTAATATCACTTTCTAATTTTAATTAATTTAATTTATTAAGATAAAACAACTTTTTGAGAATAGAAATACTAATATTTTCCTTTATATTCAATCAATTTTCATATTAATTTTTAATTAATTTGTAAAAAATGAATTCATTTTATATTCGTATAAACCATATATTTCAAAAATATAGTAAACCCTTGTCATAAATACTAATTTAATAACTAGGTTATATATTTTTATATTTTATTATAATATTTTTGATAATATATTATTGTTTGGTAAAACTCAGTCTTTCTTGTTATGCATGCCATCGAGGAAAGTCAGTCTTGCATGAAATGTAAGATAAACTCAGTGTTCTATATAGGTAAGGATAACCCATATCTTGTGTGTAGTGTACGATTAACTTGGTATTTCTTATAAGCCAAGCCAGACAAAGTTATTTAATATATATATATATATATATATATATATATATATATATATAAAACTATTTTCAATGTTGCATGAAATGAAAAATATTAAAAATATTAAATTAATTTGAAAAAAAAACATTTCTCAAAATATTTTGGTGTTACATTCTACCCCCATAAAATTAATTTTTTCCCTCAAAATATATCTTGGTTATCTGTAGTTTAATACTTAAAAGTACCTTTCATAGAAACCCTTACAGTAAAAATGAATACTAAAAATTCATTTAATAAATGAAATTTGGAAACATAGAAGTTACCCAAAGTAACATATAACTAGGTTTCTACATTTGAGTACATATCTGGTAAGTTAAAACATAGACATAGAATAAAAATAGAATTATCATGTTTTGATGCATAGTGATATAAAACATGGTTAGAAGAAAGTTAACAATCAAAAATTCACAAATCAATGATGATCTAAGGGGTCATTTTATTCACAAAAAAATAAAGGTATTAGGTTAACATTTTTGGTTTTAAGATCCTTTTTTCAAATTTTGAATAATTTTCATGAAAAGACATACTTACATGATTTTAGGACAACCTCACCCTTTGTTGTTCTTTGATCCACTTTATATGTTTCTCTAAAAAGGAAGGTAACAGTTTAATTCCTAAATTACTAAAAGATCATGAGATCCATGATATTCCATACCATTTGTCATCACTTATCATCAACAAAAAGTTGTTAGAATAGGTTATCCAATATTTATAAATCCTCATGCAGTGAGATAATGATTTAATCTCACAAACTTCATCCAAAGTGTAAATTAATATTTTCATAAATGGTTATCCTTATAACCTTTCTGAAATGTAAATATAACAAAATTTAGGAAGAAAGTCACAAAACAAGAATAATATTGATTCCTAGTATATCACAAAATATCTCTTGGTTTTTACATAACAAACAGGTGAATAACTTCATAAAGTATTCTATTGAAACCAGCTAATGACTTGAATTACTATAAATCCTTATTGAAAACATGAATTTTTACTCATTCCAAAGTACATTGAAACTATTCCTTAAATCCAAAAATGTTGTATACTTCATCAATGATAGCATAAAACACCTTTCATATGTCATTTTTGGTCTCTTCATCATCAGTAGGAAAACCATTACTCGTTCTTCCTTTCGGATTATTTTCATGATCCTTCCATATAAAACATTGATTTTCATAATGCTCATACTTTTCACATTTAAAATAATCATCAATTGATAATACCTTAGGGAGTACAACATTATCATCCATTATGTTAAATGAACTATTAATTTTCCCCTCGTAGTTACTTTATTTGTGAATTTTTATAGAGTTAAAACACCTTACTTTTTCTATAATATGTTCACTTAGGTGATTATTTCCACATTCTTAACATAAAGGAAAACAAATATTATTTCCTCTATGGTATCCATTACCTGAACTCTTGGTGAACTCCTTCCTTCTCTTCTTTTGTGAGTTTTAGAGTTGGTTAAGGTACACGTTGTTGATCATGTTCCTTGAAAACTAATTAGGCATGATCACAACATCCTTTAGTCCATTGATCATCCCATTCAATTGCTCATCAACATATTTTCCATCATATTAAAAATTAATCTAGTTCCTTCGGGTTCCCTCTATTGACTAAAACTAGTAAGAATTGAGAAAAAAATTATTATCAAAGTGAGGAATCACATAATCATGAAAAAAACTTACATTATGTCTAAATTATGAAACCTTTATTAAACTACGACTCCTCAGGTTTATCTTAGGTTATTCATAGTCTTCTTCTATTCAAGTACTTAATAATGATTTGTGAAGAGTTTGTGAATTTTCAAAGAATATACCCTGGGAGTGTCAAACCAGGTGTGTAGAAAGACCCATTGTCATGTATAAGATTACCCTGAGTAAGGACTAGGACATATTGTCAGAGTTATCACCTTGAGGTACATCTATGCTAGATCCACATCCACTTATATTATCTAGAAATATATGTATTACTAGAAAACCACTAACTCTATTCTCTATAAAAATTCCAAGATATTTTCCTAAACATTAACTCATCCATATACTTATCCTTAGATACATCCCTAGACACATCCTTAGAAATATAATTAGGGATCTCCCTATAGTTTTCTAATCCTAGTTCCCAAAGGTTGACTAAACCTTCAATCTAATACCAACTATAACACACCTATCTCGACATACATATATATTACATCACTTTTGTGTAATACATAAAACATTATACTAATAGATTCCCAAATACCATATTAGTTTAGTTCCATTAGAAAAAAAGAAACATAAAAACTGCTACATAAGCATGCTACATTATCTACCACAAGGTTTTTCATGAATATCAACCTTATTAGATACACCATACTAAATACATATCTTCATAAAATAGAAAATAGAACATAAAAGGGATGGGTTCAGATGCTCAATAAGGGTAAACAAGGGAGAAATGTAAGCATAAACATGAGTATAGGGGTATGATAAGGTGATCATAACATTTGAAGATAATACCATTCATATCAAATATCATAAACATGAATCATGACATAAATCTTAGAATTTCATAAGGAATTAATCATAAGTAAATAAATTACATAATCCATGAAATCATAACATAGGAATAATACATATAATTTATGCATACATAAACATGTGATATCACTCCCTATAAGTCAAGATGCATTTATAGAACTTATCAAGGAAATTTATTGGAAATTCACATACTAGGAAGGACACACCACCATCACTAGTCATAGTCCTTTCTTGGAATGATATTGGGTATCCCAATCTTCTCATACTATATAAATTTTCCCTATATTCCATATTCATGGTGACTATACCTACTGGGCGGGACACACCACCATCCCCAGTTGCATTCCTTTCCTTATAAGGGATCAGTTTTCTCCATCCCTCCATAGTGGATAAATACTGTAGACTTGATTCCCATAATTATCTCATGAGATATAAATATTTACCCAATGAAGTGGAGGAAGATATTGGTCCCACCCATCTTATAATAAAACCATTCATACATGTTCCAAATGATAATAAAAATTTCATCATACCATGACCCATAAAAAGAGATTGGTTTTATAGACTTCAAATCATAACCCATGAAATATAATGGGAATCATTAACATTTCATCACATAATAACCTATAGATAAAATATATGTTTCATAATCATTCATCAAACTATAACACATGAAATTAAGCGGGTTTCAAAAGTATATAAACCGTTGAATAGAAATGGGTGTCATAAGCATCATTACATTAAAACATAATCCATTCAAAGATGGATATGAATGGAACCTTTGGATCATTTCCTAGAAAGGTATGAGTTACATAAAAAACTTCCATATTAGATAGAAAATAACTTGGTAATATATTTTCCAAACATTTATAGAGGAAAATATACTTTATTCTTTGAAAATTATTTTTAAAACATAAAACCTTTAGAAAACCATTTTCTATGAAAATTCATTGAAAACATAGAATAAAGGAGTTAAATTATTTTGAAAACATTTTCCCCTTAAAAATTTTAAACGAATCATGAAAACCTTTTGAAAATATTTTCCCTTGAAAACTTATAAAAGAATCATGAAATTTTATTGAAAACCCTTTTCCTTAAAAAATTATAAAATAATCTTGAACATGTTTTGAAAAATATTTCTTTGAAAATACTTTGAAAACTTTAAATAAGGATTGAAAATGTTTTGAAAATCATTTTCCTTGAAAAAATATAAAATAAGTTTGAAAACATTTTGAAAACCATTAATTTGAAAATTACTTTTAAATTTTTTTTATGAAAAATTATCCTTTTAAACATTAAAAGGAAGCTTAAAAAAATGATGATGAGTAAATCCATACATTCCGTACAAAGTATAAAGAACATTCTTACTGATTATTAAAAAGGGTAGAAAAAAATACTTATTTAGAAAGAGACAAGAATATTTATTTGAAAAAATTTGTATAATACCCAAAGCTTAAAAAATTATTTTAATATTATAGGAGGATATTAGAATATTCTTGGAATCCTTTTTTTTGAAAACATTATTTTGAAGAAACATAGATTTCCGACCTAAGGGAGAGGTAGAGTTTTACTTTATTAAAAATAATTTATTGATCATATTATGTACCAAAGAGTGAAAAAATGGTATAATTACTTGGATATAACATGAATAACCATATTTTAAGGAAACTCAAAAGTTTTCTTGAGATATGGATCATAAGATTTCATCAAAGGGATCATAATCATAAATAATCTCGATAAATGGTGAGATTATAGAAATAAACTATTACCAATTTAGTAACTTTGGATAAAAATAAAATGGAAAGAATAAAAATACATGAAGATTAAAATATCATGAAAATAAGTATATTCATGATGTAACATGCCAAATGATGTACATACACTTCATGAAAAAATATAGGTGCATAACATGGCATGTTTCTCAAAGAAGCCAAATTGAGAAAAATCACTTTGTTGACATGGTAACTTTTGAAACCTATAATCCACAAAATAAATATCATAAAATGGGTGCCTAAATACCCATAAATTTATTTATATGAATCATATAATACATCTATGGTCATTATATACACAACAAAAAAATAATGGGTGGTGAATAAAGCATGTTTCTCACAAAAATAAAAAGTGAGATGAAATTCCATGACCTTGTGTCTTGACTCTCATTATACTAGCTCAAACCTTCTGTATACTAAATGTAAATTTATTATAAATATTTTATATAACCATATTCTTATATCTAATACCATATATTTTTTTATTATGACTTTATATTACATTCTTGTTAACAATTTCATGTTAAGGTTACACTTTGGGTAATATTCGCTTTTTTTACTTGTGTCCTTATTTGTTATATGATTGGTCCTTAAAATTATATCATGATTTAAATAATGTAAAAAATTATATAAATATAATTAATATTTATTATATTTTTATTATAATAATCTATATAATATAGATTTATGAAATGAAATACACCGTTCATGGAGGCGGTAGGTCGTAAGTACGCATGAATGCTACTTCCATTTTATTGACATATTTAACGAAAGTAAATTTCATATATGTATATGTATATTTGTATATAATATAATTAAATTATCATTATCATTTCATATATATCGTATAGTTTTACTAAATATATCCTTAATATATTCCATGCACTGTGTGAATGAACCACATCGTTTTGTGGGGCGGTATTCCACACTTCCTCAAATGAAATTATCATATTTAAAAAAGATTGAAATCATAAGGTTATGTCCTAGATAAAAATTACCGAAGAATAAATAAATTATAAGTATCATATATATCATATATAAATTTATCATCTAACATAATGTCAACCATGAGATGCAGTAAAGGAAAAATGAACAATCATCATTTTATGAAGAAATAGTTCGCCATACACATAAATAATATCTTCTTTACCATTAGATGGAAGTGTGTTTAAGTGTACGTATAAACCTTAGCCTAAAAACTTGCTAGTATATTTAGGATACTGGTGTTTTTATAAAATCATGGAATAAGAAGAGTTTAGGGAGTGAAGAATGGAAATGAAAGAAAGGAGATTGAGGGAGGGTGTTACCTCTTAATCAGGTTACTCCTTTTGTTTTTCACCAAAGGTATTCCTTAGAAGTCTTTACAACCAAAGGAAGGATTAAAGGAGGAAGGGAAGGTTTTTGGAAAGTTTATTTTGTATATATTGGATGAAACTAAGTGGTTTAAGAGGTGTGAGGAATTTGGGAGGTGGTGGCCTTTTATAGTGAAGGGAAATGACACACTTTGAATTTTGGAAAACATGTTAGGTGTACCCACATTTTTACAAAATAAAAGTCATAAAAAACCAAAATTAATAATGGAAGGTTTATGACCAAAATATGGATAGGAAATGGGTCTTGGACATGTGGTTCAGTTATTTGAGGCCTTAAATTTAAGGATTATTCCATTGTTAAGCTTAATTCTACCTTCATAACTATAATTAATTTTAACATCATTCACTAATATTTTTGGTCAAAAACTAAGATGAAAATATTATAAATTATAAATTATGATTATTAAAAATATGGAATAATTTTTTCCAAATTCCAAACTGTCACGAACCAGTTCGAGATGCCATTTGACCCAAAACTCGACCTGGTCCACAGCATGGACGAAATGGCATTATTGATCCCCACAGGCTAGAAATTAGTGCTAGGAATCAAATAAAATGCAAGTGGGAAAGGTTAAAGCCCAATAAACCAGGATAAAATAAACAAAATAAACAAATTGATCATACAAGAATGACCAACAACTGAATCTCAAATGAATATATAAAACTCGTTTAGTTACAATAGCTAAACAAGATAGAAACTAAATAAAAACTGATAGAAACAACGAAGACTAATCCAGGATACCATGATCTCCATGTGATCCCAAGGTCCCCACCATCCACCAAAAAACATTCTCCAATAATGAGAACATAATCCAAGAACATGAACAAGAAATAGGACATGAAAAAAAGATTGGGTCTACTGACATCGAGTGGTATAAGTATGGTGTGTGGTAAACAACTAAGTTGGAAACCACCAAAGAACCCATGTGTTTCCTTTCACAAAAATAATCCACTAAAACTTGTTTGAAATACACAAATAAAAATAGGGTTTTCACATTGTAATAAATAATCAAATTTACCCATTATAAAATATAACAAAACACCCTTCTTATTTTCAAGGATTCCATCATTTTAGAAACCAAATCCCAAGCCAGATGCCTAAGAAAAATAATACAAGGTGGTGATGAAAATTAATAAGCAGTGAAACTAAAAAACAATTTCAATATAAATTAAATAAGCACATACAAGTAGAAACAATGTTCATTTTCTAAAAATCCCAAGAGCAATCCCTGGATGTACTCTGTTTAGAACCACTTGCTGGTGTATGGTGAAGCTCTCTAGTTTATAACCAACTGGTAGACCTTAACTAACCAATATAGTGGAAAAAACCACCCAGCCTCTTAGAAAATAGAAGAGGTACCAACCTGTCTAATTAGGGATGGTAAGAAACTATCACTCGATCTAATAAAAGATTCCCAGGAATCCATAGTAAAATTATACTATGTAAGTAGGAATCCATCAAATGCGTGACCCACCATACATGCCATCACAGCAATTTCATACCCCAAACTCGGACACTACCTATATGATAACCCATATAGGGAAATACCTAATAAGAGTACCCACTATATATATGTCACATCATCAAAGGTTCTAACCGGGCTGTCACATCATATAAACATTTAATCATTCCTTAAAATACATGCTAAATTTACAACTAGGACCTTGAATTTAGACATCCAAATGAATTGACCAAAAATATTTCCAAACCATTTTCAGGATAGTGAAAAATAATACATCGATGAACACTTTCAAAATGGGCCTTTAAATTACCAAAACCAATTCCACTTTCAACACTATTTCAAAACCAAGATGAAAATCCACAAAGTAACCAAATATGCGAACTAGGGCATCATATTATTTAGAAACCAATCATCTTTTATGAAACACTAAATGGGCTATAACTTCAAATACAATATTGAAAGCACTTTATGTCATTTAGGAATCATCGAAACATTTTATAAAAATAGGGTGGAAGAGAAGATGAGGAAATTTTTTAGAAAACCAAAGTTTAAGGCAAGAATCACTTCAATTCCATCATTATTTAAAATCCCATCCCTGTGTGGACTCATTTCATCCATATATGTGCCAACATCCAATGGAACACTCTATGGGTCTATGAAACCCTTTAGAAATAATTTTTAAAAACACCACTTTCTCTTTCACCAAACCCATAGATTTCACATAATTTAAATAATTTAAATAAACCCTTTCAAAGCATTACACCATAACCATAAAACTATAGGAATTACTGATTCATACATAACAAGGCCAAATCCACAATACACCTAATTTAATAAAACATTCCTAAGGGAAAACACAATCCTAAATCACCTACTTTTTCTATCAAAACTCAATTGGAATTTTATCAAACATATTTAGTATATATACCCATATGAAAAAACAAAGAATCACTTTGAACCCATTTTTAACAATTTATTCTAATAATAAATCACCATAATAAACTAACCGTGTAAATTATAAAGATGTGGATAATTTTTTTAAAAATTAATTGAAACACACAAGCATCAAATAGATTGAATCAGAATGAAAAAACACGGAGAAACCTACCTCAACAATGTACAAAAGAGATGAAACTCTCAAAGATGGGAGATCTAATCCCCACAAACCATTTCAACACCATAGAACCCAAGTAAACACAACCTATACATAAACCCTATCCATTAGGGTTTGTCCAAATGATACACCACCAAATGGAAACCAGGAAATCCAGAGTGGAAAGAGATAAGAGGAGGAGAAATGAAAAAAACCCTAAAACACACCTTGGAATTGATGAAGAGGAAACAATGGAGGGGTATTATCAAAGGATAAGAGGATTGGGGGCTCCCTTCGTGCGCCAAAAACAACCCAAGAGAAGAGAGTCTGATTTTGGGTAAAAGGGGGAGAGTATAGAATAGGGTATTTAATATTTTCAAGTTCTTGGTCGATTTAAATGTTTTTATATATAGTTTTTTAAACCATCCATCAACTATACAGTATACACTACTAAATAAGGAACTGATGAAATGACCAACCTACATGGTTTGCACTACCATGCGCAAATTAGGTGGTAGTTTCTACCTAAGAGAGGACCGACCACAAGACCATACCACACGGTTTGACTTATCATGATAAAACCGTGTGGTAGATTCTATCCAACATCAAGACCTACCACATGGGTACCTGGGATGAGCCATATAGGTTCCACTAACCGTGCACTTCTAGTGCATATGTCCAAAATTCACCAAGACTTCCAAAAATTATAAAATTCTAACCGGGGATTAACCCAAACCTCGACAAAAAGATCCAACTTCAAGAAAAGAATAAAATAAATGAGTATCCAAGTTATGGGTGTGAAAAAAACACATAAGTGGCATAAATTAATTTTAAATTATTCCTCTATATGGGACAATAATGTGATTTTTAAAAGTAAAAACAACCAAAAGTTAGCCAAGTTTTTATACCCAATTTTAAAGGAAAATTGATTCTAATTCGCTAAATTGGATTAGTTCATAAATTTATTATCTAATTAAACTTGAAAACATTATAAAATATAATTTTACCATATAAATAAATTATATGAAAAGCAGTTTTGAATTAAAGTTCAGTATTTTTCAATTATTCATTAAAAAATAATACTTCACAGAAAAAACAAAACATTCACCATAACATAATTTTTATATTTATCTTTAAAATATGAAGTTTATTTTGAAAGATAATATTAAAAAATTTTCTAAAAATTATATTTAATATAGGTTCTCTATTAAAAGGCGGTAAATGTGATTTTTATGAAAATTTAGTATTTTATGCAAAAACTTGGGTTTGTTATTATCCTATAAATTTAAAATTTATTTTGTGAACATAAAAAATATTTGGTAGAATATTAAATATGTATATTATATTAATATAACTTACTAATTGTAATGAATTTAATTTATTAGGATAAAAAAACATTATGAGCATAATAATAATAATATTTTCCATTATATTCAATCAGTTTTTATATTTATATTTAATTAATTTTTAATCAATGAATTGATTATATATTTTTGTAAACCATATATTTTCATAAGTTAGTTAACCCTTTTCAAAAACAATAATTTAACAGGTAGTTTATATATTATTATATTAAATAATAATATTTTTAATAATATATTATTGTTTGGTAAAACCCTGTCTTCCGTGTTATGCAATCCATTGGGGAAAGTCAATCTTGCGTGTAATGTATTCTATCCTAAATGTTTCATATAGGTAAAACAAACCCTTATGTTGAGTTTAGTGTATTATTAACTTAGTATTTCTTAAAATGAAATCCAAACATAGTTCTTTAATATATATATAAAACCATTTTCAGAGTTACGTGAAATGAAAAATATAAAAAAATTAAATTAATTAAAAAAAATATTTCAAAAAATGTTGATGTGGTACATAAACCACATACCCTCAATCCCAGGACCCCCTCTTGAAACCTATCACATGTATAGGTCCCTAAGACTGATTTCAACTCCCTACTACCAAATTATCTATTCCTCGATTCCTGCAATTGGTAACCACTTCTCACGT
Organism: Viscum album; assembly: GCA_963277665.1. NCBI lineage: Eukaryota > Viridiplantae > Streptophyta > Magnoliopsida > Santalales > Viscaceae > Viscum > Viscum album. The sequence goes on along the minus strand of OY728136.1, from coordinate 1,316,097,648 downwards.
CTGCTCAGCCATTAAACTCTCAACCAACAATGCTCACTCTTGAACCCCCATATAGGTAGGAATTCATAGAGGCATAACATTGGATCATATGTCTATACATAGTCCTCACTCGAAGGTCTGAGGTCAGAATAACTGATCACAGACCATATCCATCAAGTACTTGAGGATATTGGTGAACCTCGATGAATACTCAACTACCGTCATACTTCCCTAATGAAGATATAGAAACTCATGGATACAAAGATCCATTAGAATAGATTGATAGAGATCCTCTATGAAAGGAACTCGAATCTAACCATGCTAGAGTCACCTCATCGAATGAATAGGTCACTAAACCCTACCATCATCCTGTCGAGCCAGGGAGAAGGCTCACTGCCAGGACTAACATATAATATGATGGTGTCTTGACCAGATGGAAAACTCATTTCACCACCTCAAGCTATTCCTTAGTTTCCAGTGGATTAAGCTCGCCTTAGAACCGAAGGGGTATTTATTACTGGAACTCATGAAGGGAACTCATCCTACACACCTCATCTGCTGGTACTGTGGGTACCATCTACTACTAAATAGGTGGTGGTATATCAGGGGAACCACCTAAGGGTAACATATATAGAAATGGTCCCTATATCGATGCATCATCACTAGGGGGATCATTCTTGTGATCCTCATGCTGAATCCCGTCTAGCATACTTCGTGGAGACATCCTAAAATAAACAAGATGTCCCACATTTAATGATTATATCAGAAGATATGACTCAATAAGGACATGAAAACCAAAACCCATTACTATATGAGTTCTCTACCATTTTTTACATACAACCAGTGTCCTCATATACATAGTTGAAAGGAAGGTGGTCGGAGTCTTGGTGTATTGATATGTCATCCGCCACACAAAAACTGAAGTCCCCGACCAAAAAGTCAAAATTCAAACACTTAACACCATTTCCCCAAATGAATCTAACATACTTCGGTCCTAAGTTAGAACTAATTGAGTCTAATACCACTCTATCATGAACCGTTATAATGGGGATCGTGTCACGACTCCCCAAGACCTCATCCAATAATCCAGGGGATGGAAACTAGCACTGATTAGGAATATCGCTAGCATGGGAGACCTTATCCTAAATTACATGTACAAACAAACACATCTCTAAGCCCATACAATGATGAAATACCAAACAATTGATAGAAACCACACATGCATAAATCTAAATCCCACAACCAGAGAACAACAAAAAGTAATGGAATATAAATAGGTCCAAATTGAATCCCACCATGAAGAGTCTAAAAACAACTCCAAACTAAAAGTAAATATGTGGAAAATTATCAAGATAAAGACAAGAACACAATTCAGTCTATCCGAATCACTAAAAACCACATGGTCTAAGTCCCTCTAGAAATCTGTCAAACAGTCGATCTTCTGCACAAGAGAAGACACATGAAGGAAAAGACCATGTAGGGGTGAGTATTACAATACCTAGTAGGACAACTAAAAACCACAAAGAATATAGGAACAAGTATAACAGTTGTACATACATAAGTATATATCTTTAACACATATAACAAGAATATCCATATATAATCAACAAATACACACAGTCTCAAGGTAAAGTCCCATGTGTAATACTAGTCTAGGATTCTATCCCAAAAGTTCCATATAAAAATCATCTCGGAGAAAACCCTCCATGAGTTAGATTTCACTGATAAAGTTCTTCTGAGATGTGTTACTCATTGAGTCTCACCATTAGAAGTATATAATGAAAGTATGAAGAGATAAAATACACAACTGATGATCACTCCTATGACCATGGGGTATACCAAAAAATCAATCTAGATTAACTCACTAAGTAGAGGATAAAAGCCCACATAGTGTTATTCAAGATGATACTAAGAAGTCCACCTAAGGAAAGAATATGATATAGGATCCTACTCCAGACCTCACAAAAGTATTCCAACAACTCTATCCAAGAAGTCATGCTGAAGAGATCAATATCCTATGTATAGGACATTATTATATAATAACACTTAGGAAAAGGATATAGGGAACACACTCTAATGAAAATTTTCAATGTTACATAGGAAAAGGTATCTAAGAAAACTCTAAAAAAGTACATTACATGTACTAGTAATACATGACGTGTTCCTCTGGTATCGGGTCCTGCCCGTGTAAACATAGCATGCACCTGTCCGTATAAAATTACATGACATGCCTATGCCTATGTACTATATCCCATGTCCAAATACATGGCTCTGCCTATGTACATATAGCTAAGATGTTTCTATGTTGGAGTACACAACATGTCCAATATTTCATACTTATGTCCATGTTTATGTACCATCACAGGTACACCCCATAAATCGGAGATGGGTCACATGTTGTGTTACATAGTTACATGTCGTATGATATATAACTCCATCATAAAACTCTAGAAAACACTGTGAGGGTCCCATATGGAATGTAGCTCCAAATCATACAACGTGTTGATCATGATTTTCTAAAAACCAAGTTCTTCCTCATATATATTCTTGTAATACTATCACCATGTATTCTAGCATCGATATAACTTAGAATCATGGATCTACTCTGGATGAACCTTACTGCTATAAACCACTAGATTCCGGTCCCCAAAGATGATTAGAAATCATCCAGACGTGCCATCTTGCATCACACAATTAAGAACACTAAATTGGGTATCCAAAACCATCTAATCCACTTCTTATTCCTTTATCTCACAATAATCATGTCACACTGAGCCTTGATCTATGATATCGAATCATTTCACCAAGAAACGGGAGCACAATGTTCGATATCTCAGTGTTTTTTAAACCATAGGGATAATGGAATTTCCCATGATGAATGGAGAAATGGGAAACAAAGTCACAATCACAACCATGGGGAGTTAACCTTGACCGATGTTCATGTTAAACTCGATTCATTTCTATTAGAATGATGAAAAAATATTTAAATAATCAATCACAAGAAATTTCCCCAATTCCTAGATGAAAATTTCCCATACCCTCAATATATATGATTCCCAAATCAATTCATTTGGTGATTGATTCATATGCATCATAGGAATAAAAATACGTGAAAAAAATACAAATAAATAGTATCCCTACATCGATTTGAATCAATCACTAATAAATAGAAAAGTTGTGTCATTATCATTGGCGAGATCCTCTAATTCAGTTGCTCACCGGCTGTCGATCTAATATTTGACTACCATTCTTCTGAGTGAGATCCTCCAACACTCCCTCCCAATATTCTCTAATGGCTCTAGGGTTATATATCTAACCATATAATTACTTTATAATAGTATACTTAAAGATGAAATTATGTCACCTTATCGACGAATAAATAAATAAATAAATTCATTTTATTTTATTCATTTTTATGCCCATGATGATTTTTCCACAAACATCTCATGCTAAAAAGGTTATGTCGCACCTATGGTAAAACATGTGTTTTGAACTCAATGGTTCCCTCATATTTCTAATTCGATAATCTAATTAGAATTTGTTCCACTTTTTTAGGTAAAATATGCATGTGTGCAATTTAATATATTTAATATATTTTAAGCATTTATTCAAGGCACATAGAGCCTCAGAATCATACACCATCTTAGTACCTGGTCTCAAAAATAATCCATACAATATCCAAAAATAATACATGAATAATATGAGTCATTACAACTTGATTATTATTTTGTGGGATATATAGTGATTCATGAATGTCTCATCACAGGTGCAGCCTCAATTCTATCATCACCTCTACCCTGGTCTTAATTTCTAATACCCCTTTATAGGGTCCCTATTTTTACCACAAAAATCTAATTTGGAACCTCTAGAGAGAGAGAGATGGTCAAAGGCCATGTGACCATAAATTCTAGCTCCATGGCCCAATAATCATACGTTAAATTGTGTGCACATATTTCAAAGGCTGTAAAGATTGGCATTGGGTCCCCCATTTATGCCAGGTTTTCACCTAACCCATTTCAATAAAAATTTCCCTGATCCACATAGGTATGAGATACATGAACTTAAATGGGTGCCCAACCTTGGTCTAGAAATAATGACATTATATTGTGTGCATGTTTTTATAGGTGTTTTATATTATCATTGGGTCTATAACTCATGTTGGGTTTTCCATTCCCCAGTTCAATATAGAAATACTCTTTCACTAATAGGGTCTAAGCTATATGACTATAGACATAAGTCCCATTTAGTCTCGGAACATTGACCTGAAACATTTTTTATCCCTCTCAGAGTTATTCTAAACTTGTTTTGGGCTCCCCATCCACTTCAGTTCATCACCATGTCCTTTCTATATAGAAAAAATCACATCTGATTCAAGCTCCACGACTATAAAATAGAGGTAACCCACAATATAATCTATGTGACCTAACACTTTATATCTACATTATGATCTATATAACCTTTAACTATACAATACCAATGAAAATTTCAGTTTCCCCTGAGACATGATTCCCTTTTTTTCTTGTTTTTTGGTATCTGATGGGTTTTGTACACTGGGAATCCATATTCACTCTATCAATATGAAAAATTCATGGTAGTGTGACACTAGGGTTCCCAAAACCCTCGTGATTATATTACTTTCCTTCACCTCCAAACTTTTTATCTATGGTATTGAATTGGATATTAAATATTTTCACTTCTGAATGTCCCTCAGCCCATGCTAATGGAATAGTGACCAATTCCTAGCTTGCCTCCCATCCATGGTACATATCCCAGAGGAAAAATTCTAAATATCATTGTATAAAAACTCAAGTTTTTATTTATTTTAGTGGTCCTCCTCTATATTTTTTACCAACCTCTGATAATATGGTAATAGAACCAATGTTTCAAATGTGGTTAGTGGGGCTCCTTATCATATCTATTATGTCATTGCTTAATTAATCCACCTCTATAAAACATTTACCCTCCCTCTACTCCCCTTTTCTTAAGTGGACATACAACACGCTAAGTGTTATCCTCTTATGCATCTCTATCTGTGTCCACAGAGAATTGGTCCTAAAGGCCCATACCCAACTGGTTCCCCATATCCATGGGTTTAATTGCATTATTGATGCAATTATTTAACCTCAAACAATCATCCCTATTGCGTGATCTCATGTAACATGGGTTATCTTCCAATTTCCCTTTCATTACTCACTGATCATGACTAAAGAGGGTTTAGAGGATTTGGTTGATTTATTCACTAACATAATCGAGATAAACCAAATTAAAAGTTAGGAACCCCTTTATTTCGATCATCATAACATTAAATTTCATAACCCCTATAGTCGTGGACACATGAAATTAAACTGAATGACCTTTATAATCAAGATTAATGACTATAAACTATGTGTACCACTTTCTTCTATCATATGTATTATAATTAGATTTCAAATTCTTGAATTTCACTTGTCCCAATTACTAAATAAACTATCTTGAGAGCCCTATTAGTTCAAGATTCATGATATAAAATTATATATAAAATTTAACCTTATCATATGATATTAAACTATGAGAACAATATCCTCCCTATATGAAATTTAACTGTATGAAAATATACCTATCAAATGAATTTCAACTACATGATGCCCTGGTCTTTTCTTGAGAGGACCAATCAATTTTAATGGTGTTAGAATTCTACCATGCCATGACTTTGGTGTTGTTCACCTACTATGTCATCCAAAAACCTATGTGTGGATTGATTACCATTTATTGGATATGTAGTGATTCCCACACACTGTATCCTAGCCCCAACAGCAAACATCAACCCCATTCTATCATGGTGTTAGAGTTTTTATTTTGAATCATGTCAAGCACAACCTCACACTTGGATGATTCCTTGTATATAATCTATCTGTGTATGAGATAAAAAAATATTAAGAATCATACTAAGAACTTTGAGTTTCTTGATTTATATCTCATGTGATACTTAGTGATATTTGGATCTCCTACACCAATCCCAACCACAAACCTCCTATCACCTAACTAAATCAAAATTACTTGGTGTTATACTCATTAGGTTGAATTTTCTCACTGGGCACTGAGTTAGTGATGCCCTCTAAAGGATAGGATCCAATCAATATAACTATAAACTATTATCCCCCATTCTATAAAATATTCTTGAACTTAGACTTAAATAACTATAGAAAAATCATCAGAACATTAAATTATTTGTATCCACCCTGGAGTCGGTCTGCGATTACCTTTAGGCTTCTAGAGAACATAATGTTTACCTTTCCCTCATATTTTGAAGTCCATCCCACCCCCATGGTCAAAACTATAAGAACCTAAAATAATAGAGAATCATTGTCTGAGTTCCAGTACTATAATCTAAGAATAACCACTTAGTCATTACTTTATGGCCTTAAATGGAACAACTCATAGTATTATTTATATGACCGTACAAGGTATACCCCTATCCTAGTTTCTCAAACCTAAAAGGTAAACCACTTTGTTTTATTTTCACAACCTTATAAAGAACACACCTATTTCTAGTTTCATGACCTTAAAAGGAATACACCTAGTCACAGTTTCACTAACCTAAAAGGCACTCCCCTTGTTAATAGTTCCATGAACTTAAAATTCACACCCCTTGGTCCAAGCCACATGACTATAAAAGTCACACTATTAGTTTGGGTTAAAGGACCCAAAATTACCATCCACTTCTCTTCTGATTTCCATGAACTTAAACTGAGAACTGAGGTCCTTGTATTTGGACCTCAAATAGTGTGAATTATGTTATATTTGGAAATATCTAGTGTAGAAAATTATGAGAAGGGACTCAACAGTAGGAAATCCACATTTATATGTGTCATTGGATGTTCTTATCTTAATACATTTGTATTGGGACATAGAATTTAATATTATTATTAATGGATGATATGAGTCACTTAATTTGATGTATTGATGAAAATAGTGATGACATATGTTCACAATGAAGTAGGATATATTTTTTTCATCATGAGTAATATTTCATTAATGATTAATGAGAGAAAATATTTATCCCCTATGTTATTTAATAAAAATTGATATCATATACCATTTTATGGAAATGATATAGCCTAAATAAATCCATGACCATGGTGTTTTGTAGGAAAGTTAAATTCAAAGAAAGTCAAAGAGAGATACATCGATCATATAAGTTAATGAAACTGACATGAACCCATCTTTATTAGAGATATAAATATAAAGGGACCATATTACATAGCTAGAATCCATAACTAGTTTTATGTAATTTTGAAATTAACTTATTTCATTATGGATTCCTTGGTTTGATATTAGATACTAACCTTGGGCTTTGGGAAGCTTCGCCTAATGCCACTGAGATAGAGGCTTATAAGGTCACACACTAAGTGTATCCAGAACTTTAGTTAAATAATAATATTATTTATTATTTAATAGGTTGACTAAATATTATACACACATGAGGTTCAACAATTATTCATGATTTCTTGATCACATATAGTCTATCACCAATCATTCGAGAGAATATTTTGTGAGTAGAATATTTAATTATTATATAGTGAATATAATATTTATTTATTTATTTGAGAATAACGCAATGATATTTATTAATTAAATAAAAATTTATTATTAAAGGTATGATAAATATTATGGAGGAATAGAGAACCAATTTTATTAGTCTGGTGAGAAATAATATATATTGAAAATTATTTGAATAAATAGTAATTAATTTAATTTTATGGATTTTCACATGTAAGTATATAATAATAATAATAATATTATTATATAAATGAGTTTTAAAAGGAATTAAGAAAACCAATAATGGTGAAATTGAAATTATTATTTTCTAACCCTAGTGGTATATAAAACAATTATATTATTTTCTTAGTGTTTCCAATTCATTCTATTTTGCACAAAAACATCCAAATATAATTATATATAAACCCTAGAGTGATCCCTCTCCAAGTGTGATATTAATATTGAAGAGAGATCCTATACCACCACCACCCTCAAGTCTAGAAAGATCAAATACAATCTTTCTTTAATTAACTATTGGAGTGATCAAATGCAAATGACACAAGTATCAAGATCTACCATGCCAGAACCCATAGATTAATAAAATGATGTTCAGATATTCATTTAACATGTGTGGATGAACTTTGGAGGGAATATACTCTTGATTAATATAACATAATGATGATATGATGTAGAAATAATTTCAGATCAATCGATAAAGAAAGAATTTATCGAAGGATGATTCTTTAATTATTTATGTTAATTATAAATAACATGAGATGATCCTCCGTATTTTTTTGACATTCAATTATCAATTAATATTCAATTCATTTATGTTGATCATGATTTTTGTCGTCATTTAAATATCATATTAATCATAGTTTACGACAACAATATGAGTTTTCCATGCCCCATCCAACACTTTTTCTGCACTCGAAACCTTCATGAGGTATCAAAGGGTGGTTTCATAATTATTCACAATTATTAAAATATCTTTGATTGATTTACGCATTTAGATTTAGTTTTTAATTATGATTTAATCGTTCTTTAATCAAAATCACGAGATCTTGTCTTATTATTCTCCATTATCTAAAATATAATCAAATTGATTAATTTTATGAATGAAATACAATCAAAGAACTCATTCAGAGGTTTCAAGTCTTTTATCTAATTAACACAATAGTAGATGTCGTGTATCCTGTTGGTACACACCAAGTACCTATGTTAAATGCACAAAGAATTAATTCATAATTAAATCAACTGATATGAATTTATTATATGTGATGAGTATTTAAATACACCTCATATTGAATAGTTCAGGTTGGCTCATGGCTATCCAAACTATAAAACAAGTAATATTTGTACAAGATGTGTAGTCTATTAGTAAAATACAGGAAATTTATTCTCTTACAATACTTACATGATTGGTGACCATGTAACTTGGAGACTACACACCATATATCCCATGTAAATTCCTTTAACTCCATTATTTTTATGAAACTATTAGATTCTAAGTCCCTAGGTGTGTGCCATAGATAGACAATGAGAAATATGTATACCATGTTGAAGGATCATAAAATCCATGTATATTACCAAATTATGAAAAATTAAAATTAATTAATTATACTACTTAAACCTTATAAAAATGTGTTCTATGTGGTCATTAAATTGATAGTAGACACCATGTAATGGGTTTTATTGATATATTAATTGTCTAATGATTTATGCATGATGTTCAAAACTATATATTCTATATAAGTTGTAATAAAATAATTAGTCTATGAGCATTGAAACATAAAAAGATAGTTAATTTCCATGTGTTTTGTGTTTTCATTAAATTAATATTATATGCAATGAAATTAAGTTTTAATACATGTATTCCATATGTCTCATAAGTAAATAGTATTCAAATATAATGAACATTGGGTAGTTTGGATAGGTACTCACTGTGTTACCCCCAAAGTACATTTTTGAAAATAGTTAATTTTGAATAAATTTATTTAATTTGTTTAAAATAATTATGGATGAGAATATAAAGAAAATTAGGATTATAAATAAGATATAATAATTGATTAATTAAAGAAAACAATTAATTGATTTAATATTAATTCATCTTAAATAAGAATGATTCAAATTGTATTATATTTTATTAAATAGATATTTTATTTTATGTATGAAGATGATCATGAGCATAGAAAAAACCATTACCGGTGATTTTTCACTTTTAATTTAACATTAAATTATTATTTTTCCTACACATCATCCCTTATCTCATTATGTAAGGTATAATGAGCCCATGGTTTCTTTAATGTAAACCCCTTAATCAATACTTTGGTTCAAATCACCTAAGAGTGAGTTAAAGAATTTGTAATGGGTGGAAATTCCAAGATAGTGGTGGTAGTTCAAGTTTGAAGTTGAGGAGAAACCAATCCAAGAGGTACATGGGTGGATAGGAATAAATCCATAACATGAACCATAAAATGGATCAAGGTGTTTCCCCCTAGATTGATAGTTTGTTTATGATCCACTAGATAAACTAAACATTAGTAAAAGATCATGATCATACCATTTTATTATTTAAATTCTATCAAGTTACACTGTTATTTCATTATAGATTTTTTTCCTTATAACCTGAATTAATTAATTAACAAGGATTCAAGATATAATTAAAATAAATTTTGTTATGCATAAATTTTATCTAAGACATGGTTAATCACTTATGTAAATTAACTTAATATTAACAAGAATTTAATAAAGATAAATTGAGAAATAAATGAATAATGATAAAATACATCAATTATATATATTAAGTTGGTATAGCCTTCCAATACTTATGTTAAAATGGAACCATAGTTCAAAGTTCTTAATAGGCTAAATTTAGTGTGATTTCAATTATGGAGGAATTATAACTTGATGTTTTGGGTTGACTTAATTTTTTTTACATCAAGGGTTGATTTCTAAAGTAATAATTGGCATAATTTAGGGAAAAAGGTAGAGGAAATATGATTTTATGATTTTTAGGAATTATTTATCCCGCTCTAAAATTAAGTAATTTTGAGATAATATAGTTTTCATTTGGAATAATAATCTAAAGCCCTTCAAATTTCTTGAACAAATAATGTTTGGGTGATGAGAAGGGGAACACAAATATTTCTAATATAATTTCAAAGAAACAAGATATTCTAAATCCAATGGTGATAAATAGTGGGTTTTGATAAAATAATGTGATATTAATAAATATAATATTTATTTATCTATCTAATTTTATCGAATAAAGTACCAAAATTATGTTTTTCTTATTTTTATAAATGGTAAAAACATTAATTCAAACTTATTACTATAATCTATAATTTATACGGATAACCTTATCTCTGAAACAAATTTCCAAGAGTGTAAAATGATCTTATACGTTATCCTAATCCATGAAAGAAAATTATATGTGCTCAAAGAACCTATTCCTGAATCGTCTATCCAAGAGGCTAGTGTGGAAGAGTTATCTCACTATGAGAATCATTTTAATGATTCCACAAATGTTCAATGTTTTATGCTACAATCCATGATGATTGATCTTATAAAGCAACATGAGGACGTTGATGTGTATAACATGATGTCTCACCATTAGGATATCTGTCAAGATAAAGTAAGACAAGAGTGATATGAGATATCCAATGCTCAGTTTACAACCATTATTGGACATTCCACAATATCTAGGCCCCATGTAGTCAAGCTTATTGGTTATTTTGAATGCTTAGACATCTTAGGGATTGAATTCATAGATGAGTTCCAAACATATCTCATACTTTCCTCAATAACTAAGAACTTATCCAGTTTTATTGTCAATTATAATATAAAAAATAACAATAAGAGTCTTTTAGAAAATCTTACTCTAATTCACCAAGTGGGGAAGGAAATGGGGAGTGAAAAAACCTTAGTACATATGGTTAATAAGAAAAGGGAGAACAAGGAAAAGGGGACCAAGACTCATAAAAACTCTAAATATCTTGAGCACTATCATTACAAGAAGAGGAAGACCTAGAGGATGGAAAAGGAAAAGAAAGTAATATGTATTATATGTGGAAAGAAATTCTAATGGAATAATAATTGAACCCATAATGAAGGGGGAGATAAATTTTAATTCATTATTGAGTGTAATATTTCAATATCTACACATTAATTATTATATTTTGCTTTGGGTGCTCAAATGTATATCTAAATATAGTAAACAAGTAGATTTTGAAATGTTTCCATAGGAGAGGTGTATTTGTGAGATGAAAATGGTGTGAGGATAAATACAGTAGCCATTAGTGTAATGGACCAACCCCAATTACCCAGAGCCGATGCATTATTTTAATATAGTGGCATGATTACAATGAATCAATTCTCAAAGGATCGATCAATTTAACAATATTGTAAAATAGATTACATATATGAATGATACATTACACTTTATAGAATAAAAAATGACATAAATAATCCTTTTATAATTCCATTATTCCCCTAGGTTAACCATTCATATAAATCATAATACACTTCTTGGCATCTTTGAAAAATAGAACATAAGAAAGGGGTGAGGTCAGATGCTCAGTAAGGGTAAATAATTTAGCAAAAGCTCTAAAATTTTGAGAAAATATGTATAATAAAAACAACAGACTTTTAAAACATAAATTTGAACATAATATGGAAAAAATAAATAGAACATTACCATATAAACATGCACATGGATAATCTAATAGTAGAATAATCACATGTAATAACTAATTTCCTAATGAGGGAATGCATAATGTCGGACATAATTAATACTATGTAAAGACCTTCTGCCAAGATCATTCCCAAATATTCTATCAAGGGCTTCTTCCAAGACACAAGTTTGTATCGTGAGACCTATCGATGCATCGAGGGGCTACAATGGGTCCCACCCTTCACTTACTAAGTCCAACGAATTCCTTATATGAAAATGGTGAAACATAACATTAACATTCATATTAAAACTAGGATACGAAATTCCAACAGTTTAACCATAAAAAATGAATGGTATAAAATATAACATCCATAGTAAAACATATCACAAAACCTTTAATACAATATTATGCTTTTTATTTATAATAAATCTACCTCAATCAAGAGTAATATCCAAAAATGGATGTTGACATATTTGAAAATAATCGGTAAAAATCTTTGAGAAAAATATACCTTTTTCAAGAAATCATTTAAAAGTCTCAAAATTTATTAAAGAATTAATTTAAAATAGATTTTTGAATGAAAGTGTCCCATACCACTTTGAAAATTTTGAAAGGAATTAACATTTTAAAGCAATGATGTCTATATAAATAAATCCTTAAAACCATTTTGAAAACATGAACATTAATTAAAAATATTTAGAAAAATAAATCTTTAAAAAATTTAAAATGATGATCTTGTTAAAGAGTACCTTACATGAAACCTTAAAATATTACTTTTGAAAACATTTTTCTAGAACATGGACATGAATGATAAATATGTCCCAATAAAAACTTACACATAACCAATATCGGATAATAGTGAGATTGAGAAATTAACCCTTAACTTGTACTTTCCTTTAGTTGAGGGTACGTTTAACCTACAGTATAAAGAACATAGTATATTATTAAATTACAAAATAACCATATTCATATTTATGATATCATACATGATTTATTTATGACTTTATACTACCCATTTAATAATAATTTTCAAGTTAAAGTAACATTTCGTGTAATAATCGCTTTCTTTATCATACGTGTTTTAGCTTTTTATTCTTGATAGTATAATTACATACTTCCGGAATATAAAACAAGATTTATATATCATATATATTCTGAATATAAATATTTATAATAGATAGATATATGAAATGGAAGCACCATTCAGGGAGATGGTAGTCCGTACGTACGCATGAGTATTGTTTACGTTTTCTTATTGTATAGTATGGATATAAGAAAACGAAATATATTTATCTAAATAAATAATTATTATTACAGTATAAATATTATTTCATATATCTCATACTTAATCAATATATATTTTTATTAAAATTCTTGAATGGTGATCGTTGAAGATGAATCTCATCACGTCGTGGAGACGGTAATTCGTACGTACACACGAGCAAAAATATCATTCTATTGACAGTGAAACGATGTTTAATTGGATGTTATATTATATATAAATAGTAATTACCATGTTATATTAATTATTTAAATTAATTATTCTCATTATTATACCCATCCAAATAATAAGTGTTGAATAACAAACCACACCATGACGTGGAGATAGTAAGTCGTATGTACTCACGCATAGTGACTTTGTCATTCGTAGAATGGATAGAATAATGAATATGGTAGAACCATATTTATAATAACATATAATAATGTAGAAGGTACTGAATTTATTATTTTATTATGGAAAAAATAAAGAAAGAGGAAGAAGAAGACGAAAAGAACTTTGAAAGAGGTGATAAAATAATTACCTCTTCTTCAGGTGTTTCCTCTTGATTTGAACTAAAGGGCTCCTTATGTTGGATTTCTAATCACGGTAATGTCTATATGTTGATGTGAGGGAAGTTGGTAGGATATTTGGGTAGTTTTTGGCCGATCCAAATGGAATTGGAGGTGTGAATTTAAGAGAAGGAGAATTACCCTTTTATAAGAGAGGTGAGAGGCACTTTAGGAAAAGCTTGAAATACTAATTTATTATAAAAATATTTTTCGGTTTCTAATAGATACAAATTGACTTATTTAGAGGATAATGTGGGGATGGGTCTAAATCCTCTCAAAAAATAGGTTTTAGACATGTTTATGTCACTATATTAACCTTATATTTGAGTTTTAACTCTTAGTTAAATAGTTTAACTTTTACCATGTCTTCTTGTATTTTTACACTACATGGTTAATTTATTAACTATAAAATGAAAAGAGAACAAAAAGTGAATCATTAATGACATTTTTAACATTATATAATTCATTAGTCTGAATCATAGATTTTAGGACTGTTATATAATTTAATAAATTTGTATTTGTTTTAAAAACTCATTTATGTCAATTTTGACACTATTTAGTATTTAGATTTTGTTAAAGTCATAAAAACTTGATTCCTTCAAAAACAATAAATAGAATCAACCCTAAAATGTCATATTCACCTATAAAATTCTTGTATGTCATAAAAAGTTTCAATTTAGATTTATTTTAATATTTATAATATCATTTATTTTAATCTTTCATTAATAAGGTAATTACTGCATCATCGTTGTGTCATAAATAAATTTAATTATTTAATGTCTAGAAATTATAAATAAAATACCATGATGTATGGAATCATTTTATATTTCTAATTAATATTCATACTCTAATTTATCTTATGCATAGACCTATATTAAAAATGGTTTAGTTATTAAAATTTGAATTTTAAACTTTTAGCTCTTCTTTAAATAAAATATAATAAATGTCTTAATATTATCCAAGTGGATAAAAAAGGATCATATTTTTGTCCTAAGATTTTTTTTTCTAAATAAACGTATCCAATATAATTAGTACATGTGTTTGGGTACTTTTATATTATTATAATATTATTTTTACATTCAATTACCCTATTTACTTTTAACCATGGTAAATAAAATTCAAAAGTTACTATTCAAAAAAAATTATTTTCATCCTATTAAACCATATTTTAGTTACTGATGAAAACTGTTTTTGTCAAAATTTTGAAATTCCATTCATAGAAGCGGTAAAAATATGTTTTATGCAAATTTTCAAATGTTCATAGAAGGTGGGTAAAAGATGTTAAAAAGTTCAATAAAATTTTATATATCTAATATTATTAAAAAATGATTATAATGAATTACATTGTATTAATATATGTATTATGTATTTATTTTTAATTTAATATAAATTTTAATTAAAAAGTCAGTTTTTAGGTACTATGTAGTATTTTTCAATATTTATCAAAAATTGAATGTTTTCAGAAAAATACCAAAAATTCACCCCAATATAATTTTGATATTCCAAATTAAAAAATGAATTCTATTTTACCAAATTAAATTTTTAGGTGTGTATAAAATTAATTTTATTATTATTCAAAAAAGGACATTAAAAAATAGTTCTTTTAGGAAAATATTTTTTCAAAATATATAAATATTTTAACAAAACTAATAAATTTCATTATAAATATGTTTTATTTATGTGAAAAAATTATAAATAACATTTAAAATTTATTTTTTACTATTCATATTACAATATTTAATTGGTAAATAAATATATCATTTAAATAATTATGATACTAATGTGTTGTTTTACAGAAACTCAATCTTGTGTATAACACAAGCCAAGTCGGTGTTTCATGCAATATAAGATATTAAATTACTTAAAAGAGATAAATTAATGTGAAATATTGGGATGTTACAATTGGATATTACCACATTTCATTGACAATATTAATGATACTAATTTTAAGAGACATTTATTATGTACTAATTTTTACGAAGAAAACAATTTCTGCATCCTTCCTAGATACATAAGGTTTTATTTTAAAAATTTGAAATAAAAGTTTGTTATTTTATAAATAAAACATACATATAGTATAATACATTTAAATAATTGTTTTTTTTTATTAAATTATGAAAAAAGTTTATTATAAATAGTTAATGAATCACATTGACATGACTCATATAACACACAGCTATAAAATCACCATATTATTCATATAAACAAGGAGTGTTTGGAAAATATTTTCCAAATGGTTATTTAGAATCTTTTGAGCTAAAACCACTTGAAAGATGTCATTATTTTTTATATGGGAATATTAATAAACCATAATTCAATGGATTGAGTTAAAGGGCCACAAATCTTCTAAGATTTTTATACACTAATGTTTTGTGGGCTGTTTTTAATAAAATATAAAGGTGGGTATTCTTACTTCATAATTTTTACTATTGAATTAAGTCAATATGTCTACTTGATGAGGAATAAGTCTGAGTCATTTAATAAATTTAAATAATTCAATAATTAAGTATAGAATAAACTTGGAATAAAGATAAATAATCTTCAATTAGATCAAATTGGTGAATATCATAACCAAGATTTTATCAAATTTCTACAAGAGTTTGGGATTCATTCTCAACTCACCCCACCTTACACACCACAATGTAATGGTGTTAGTGAAATGAGGAACTTTAGCTTTCTATACATGGTATGTTAGATGATAAGTCATGTAGATATTCCATTATCCTTTTGGGGATATGAATTAAAAAATATTAAGTACACACTAAACCGAGTACAAAAAAAGGGGAAAATAAAATTCCCCTCAAGATGTAGAGTTGAATGAAACCCATTTTATCATAAACATGTGTATGGGGTTTCAAGTCATTTGTTATGTCCTTCCTAAGTAACAAACTAGGACCCTGTGGAAAGGTATATTTTTATAGGGAATCCTAAATAAACAAAGGGATACTACCTATACAACCCCTAAAATAATAAAGTGATTTCCACTAGAGAAGACATATTCTTTGAGAGGGAGAACATCCTCAATACAGATAGTGGGAGAAAGATTGATTTTGATGAATTTTACACTCAATATACACCAAATTTGGTATAGGAACATTTTTCATTGGTCCCCATGGAAGAATTTATTCCTAAAACATAAAAACTATGTTAAATAACTAGAGAGGTAATAGAACTAAAGAGATATGCTTTTCTAGTCACTGAAGATAGTGACTCATTATTGGTTGACAATAATAAAACTCTCTCTTACTAAGAGGTAGTAGAGAGATATCAGAATCTGCAAGATGGAAATATTCAATGAATTTTGAAATAGATTCCATGTATCAGAATAAATTTTGGGTCTTGGTCGACCTACAATTTGATGAAAATATTTCTTGATTAAAATGGGTATTCAATATAAAACTTGACTTGGAAGGTAAATTTAGTGTTCATATTGAAAGGCCTATGGGTAAATGGGTTAAACAACGTCAAGGAATTGCCTATGACAAAACCCTTTCTCCCATTACTATGTTTAAATCCATCAGAATTATAATTTCTATAAAAACTTACAATGAATATGAAATTTTTAATATTAATGTCAAAATAGATTTTCATAATGGGAACCATCAGGGAGATGTCTACATGATACAGCCAAAAGGTTTTGTGACTCCAGGTGATGCAAAAAATACACAAAATGTATAGAGATCAATTTATGGATTGAAGAAAAGGTCCATAGCATGTAAAATTAGATTCAATAAAGATATGAAATATTTTGGTTTCATTAATAATGAATGTTATTCATGAGCATACAAGTGATTTAGAGGGAATACCATCATTATCCTAGTAGTATATTTAATGAATTATTACTTATTGAAAATGTTATACCAGTCTTATTGCCCATTACAGACTAGTTAGATAGGTGTTTCTCCATGTAGAATATTAATGAATCAAATTAAATTATAGGGTTAATGATTATTAATGATTTATACAAGATGTTTCTTGGAATATGTTAAGGTATATATGTTGACTAGATAAAAAAATGATTTAGTATAGAAGAATACCAATGGGGATTGGTTCTATTACCACTTTGTGTACATATTTCCAAGAAAATATTTCCTTAGAAAGAATAAGAGAAATATATAATGAGTAAGAAACCATAGGAGTTAGTGATATGATCAATCATGTATTCCATTTTATTTACAAGAATTTATATTGTCAATGCATTGAGAATGGTATGAAGATACAAGCTGGTCGAGGAGAACAACATTGTTATATAGTTCAGGCTATCCCTAAGTATCTAAGAAGAGAAAAAGATATGTTATTGGTGCATGGAGGAGATTAAGAGTGATTCATCTAGGGTTATACTAATGCTATATTTCAAATAGATCATAATGAGCTAAATTCATAGTATTGATATGTTTTCTATCTCAATATAGGGGTTGTGAGATGAAAGAGTTTAAAGCAGCTAGTTGTGGTCAATTCCATAGTGCATTCTAAATATATAGAAGATTATGGTGAAGCTAAAGAAACTATTTGGTAATGAAACTTTTTCTAAGAACTTTATTTGGTACCTAGAAGTAAATACCCTATCACATTATATTGTTATTACACTACAACATTGGCTCTTATAAAATATCCAAGCCCACACCAACAAACAAAGCATATACTCAGTAAGTATCACTTAGTGTTGGATATTTCAAAGAGTGGTGAAGTTGAAGTAAAATTATTTTCCAAGAAATAAAATTTTGAAAACCCCTTGACTAAAGGAATATCTCAGTAGAAGCATTATTATCATGTGATATCTAGTGGACAAAATGTTTTTGGCAGTTGGCTCTTGTGTAAGTGGGAGTTTGTTTGAGTTGGTGACCAAGAACTAACATTTGTATACTTTATGATAACATGTAATCTTTTTTCAATATTAATAAACTTATTATCACATCATTATTTTTCATTTTCATGAAATAGTATATGATAATATCCAAAGTGTAGTTATCATAATGAAAGGTCATAGAAGTTCCATTCTATTATGAGAACCCATAAGTTCACCAATATTACTCTTTAATATATATGTTATATATATAGATGAAATCATTTTAAGGATATAGAATAAGTTGGTTATTAGGGGTGGAGACTCAAAGGACATCGGGGCACCTTCTCATGGTGTACACCCTTGGAAATATCGAGTGTAGTAAATTTTGAAAATGGGACTCGACAGTAGAAAAATCACATTTATATGTGTCATTGGATATTACTATCTTTGAACATGTGTATTTGTCCTTATACTTTCAGATTATTATTAATGGATGTTATGATTCATTTACATTTATGTATTGATGAAAATCGTGATAACATATGTTCATGGGGAAGTAGCATACATTGGGCATGTCATGAGTAAAATTTCATTAATGAATGACCCGAGAAAGGATTTTTTCCTTATGTTATTTAATTGAAGTTGATATCTCAGGACCTTTTATAGTAATTATATAATATAAATAAATCCTTTACCATGAATTTTTGTAAGAAATTTAATTTTTTTGAAAGGTAAATAATGATATATCGAGCATATAGGTTGATGGAAACATCATTCAACTTTATTTATTGGATATATTTAGATAAAGATATTATATTATATATTTAGTGTCTATATGTGGTTTAATATAATTGAGACATTAAATTCTTTATCTATGGTTAACTTGTTTTGTCACTAAAAGGTAACCTTGGACTCTGGTACTCATACCTAATTACACTTAGAAAGAGGTATAGGGGGCCATTTTATAGTGACAATTAAGACTAGTATATATTAATGGTTATAATATAGATTAATTGACATAGAAAGAATTAGTGATGGCTTTGACCAGTACGATCATACCCTATGAAGACAAATTATAAAATCTTCCAAGGGTGAGAAAATTAGTTGGATTTTCTCTTGACCAATTCCAAGATGAAGTTCAACAATGAAGACATGTGTGAAATAATTTTTGGGTGAAGTGAATCTTTATCAAGATCATGACCCAAACCATGTTTGCTTAACCACCCCAAGAAGGTGTCATTATCAGAGACCTCGTCCTTAGGGTGTACACTGATATTATAAGGGGTTATGTATCTAGATCCTGGTAGTATGATATTTTATATTTTTTTTATAAAATAATGATTATATTTATCCATTTTATTATTAGTTTATAAATTATTATATAATGCGTTTGATAAAAATAATATTTTGATATGAAGGAATTCAAATCATATTTTTGGAAAATATATTTTTACAATTAGGATAATATTTTTGACATATTTAATAATTAATTAAATAAATTCTATTTTAAGAAAATATTCTCATCAAATATTTTTTTAAAATATAAATGATAATAAAATTTAATAAAGTTCAAAGTAATTTTTTAAGGGTTCGAAAGAAGTTGGTGTCATAGAAACAATATTTTATAAAAAATAAGGATTTATATTATAAAGTGAAAATTATAATAATTATATAATTATTTAGAAAAAATAAATATTAATTTTTAAATAATCTCATTGGAATTATAAAATGGTAAATTTTTCATAATTTTCTGATGCAGTCAATTTTTTTTGGTAAAAATTAATTATGATTTAAATATATAGGTGTAGTATGATATCACAATAGACAAAAATTTATGTAATAAATTACAAAAAAGTAATAAAAACCAAATATATATTTACCCTTTAAAATAATTTGTTTTAAACTATTTGATTAATTTTATAAACCCTTAATGAATCCTCTAAAACATATACTAAATTTGAATGTTTTGAAATCAATTTTTTAGGAATATGACTCACTTCCACTTCACCAATGGTATTATTTTAATATTATTAGTTCATTAAATTTTAAAATATTTAAATCCAATCCTCTTTATTAGTAAAAATTGAAAAAATATATGGTATGGTTTGTGGTTTTTATTATTTTATTATATAAAGTTCAAAACAAAAGTTTCGAAATTAACAAAGAATTTCTATATCTTTTTATATAAACCCATGTCCAACCTATCACTACTATTCACTAAAAACCAATTTATCATGAAGTTACCATATATATCCCTATATAAATAACTCTGAAGGTGTTCCCAGTCTCTTAATAATCTACTCTAAAGCTTTTAGTATCTTCCTTCCAAGGTGAGGGTTCTTCTCATCCTCTTATTCAAAAACATTATTAATATTTGACCATTTTATTTCCAATTTTTCTTGTTTAAATGTGTTTTACATGAACATTTTACCATTATTATTATTTCCAAATAATTAGATACCACCTATCACTCTTATTAAACCCTTAAATGAATCATTAAGTATACATGTTATGCTGTAGAAACTATCCTTCGATTTTTTATTACGAAACATTTGTGTAGTGAATGCCTATCCCAATTTTAACTCAACAGTATTCATCTAGATTTATGTATCCTTCATTTATCGGGGAATTATATTTATGTTACCCACACTCATTTATCATAGTATCAAAACTGATGAAATATTTCTTTATGTTGTATTATCTATGTAGTACAATAATTCATGTACATGATATGAATGTGATTGTTGTGATCGAAATTATATAGCACTATAATCCATTGGGTAATGTTTTTATCTCATTATATATCATGTATGGTACAAAATATGTTATCCTAATCACACTATGTGATTATTTCTCAGTGATTTTCCTTGACTTATGATTATTATGTCATGTTTTATATTATTTCCACATTCCTATATTGCCTTGATATCGTCAACTTATATTATGTTTCGAAGTTCATGTTAATGAATCTGACCCCTTTTATGTCATCTTGATATTAATATTTAAAAAATGTATTAATTTTATCATTTTATTATTTTATTATTTCCTTTTCAGGATTTATAGCTCACGCCTTTCTTACGCAGCTCCCTAGGTTATCCCATAAAGTTTCAGAAGAGTGGTATAATTTTGAGAGCATGTTAAGGAGTATTAAATAATGTTGTTCTATACCTATTTCAGGTTATTTTTTATATATCTAATTAACAAAAATACACCTTTGAATATTTTGTGATTTTATTGTGTGTGTGTATTTATGTAATAAATAATGAATTATGGTTTATAAAAGATATGGGTTGTCGTACTTCCCATAATGGGATTCATATGGATCCATTTAGATGATCATGGAAAATATATTATTATATGAGGAATCAAACAGTGGGATATGTTTATTCTATCCTCATTTTATGTCCATGGAACAAGTTTTCAATATTTCCATAATTTTTTGGATAGTCAACTCAAAATTTTCATTAATATGGGGTTATAAGACTTAGTAAAGTTCAACTCCATTATTATCAAAATTTGGTATTTTTTCTAGAATTTAGAGGCAAACCATCTATCTCAATGATATATAATTTATTTATTTGTTTTATTTATCTTCAAAACTTCCCTGATGTATATCATTCTAATTTTGTTGAGTGCGAAATCCTCTCAAAATTCAGTGAGGTGAGCTGTCCTTGTAAGATGATCCACTGCAACCCATATGGAATTATTTCATCTAGATGTATTCCAAAGTCCCGTTGGATAGTCTATATGATTTTCCCATTTTCATCTAGGTATAGTTAATTGTTACATCATATCCTTGAACGTTTTCCTCTCTTCCTTCATTTATTTAACTATCATTCACTTTGATGTATATTATGTGGTCTATATAACGGTCTGGAATAACTTTCGGTGGACTATAATTGATACCTATCAGGGCACTCCATGGGCGGCTACACCCCCTGGGCGGGACACAACACCATCCCTAGTGGCAGCCATTTCCTTATGAAGCCCTTGGGCGGAGAGCCATGCTTCGTCCAACGCTCACATGTGAGAGTTCCCAAGGATTGGATACATTCCTACCTCCTTTGCCTATGATACTAACTATAATGACCCATACTTTACATACATTGTTATTGCTTCAAAATTTAAGCATACTTATTACAACATATAACAAAACCATGAAAGGACAGTATAGGTATAATGTCTTTAGAAACTAGGAAACATAAACAACTGATTCATAAAGCATCTACATTATCTCCCATTTATTTCATCATATCTAGAATCCCTTTTGGGAATATCCTACTTAATACCCTTCTTCCTGACCTAGGGAAAAGAAAACATACAAAAGGGTGAGCTCAAATGCTCAGTAAGGGTAAACAAAAGAAATATCAATAACATCATAAGAATATATCATTTTGGAAATCTTAACCTGTAAAAGAGATCATAATTTCATAACATGGGATATATCATAGTATTGAAATGTAGTCCCAATAATCATAACATAAAACATGAAACTTTTTGGCATACACACATAATGATAGAGAATCATTTCTTAGTAGTCAAGACTCATTTCCAAGACTATCTTAGCGGACAAAGTCTATTTCTGAACTGAGTTCACTCCTCGTTTCAGTCTTGTATCACTAAACTGGAATAACTTGCCGTTCCAGCCATGTCTATCTCATGAGATATAAATCTTTACCCAATGCATTGGAGGGATATATAGGTCCCACCCATCTCATAATGGAACCATTATTATGTGTTCCACAAAATCATAAATCATACATCATAGCATAACCAATGTAATAAAAATGGGATTCTTAAACATCATACTATCATAACATAATCCATATAAGATAAAAGGACATCATAAAAATAATTCCATCATAAAAAATCAAATAATTGTAAAAATAGGGATATATACAGAACCCTATATTATCTTAGATGGAAAATAATTATGATAAAACACTTGAACTCCATTCTTCTCATACTTTGGTCGGAAAAGTAAAAAAGTACCTCGTACTAAAAATGACAAAATATTCCTTTCATATCTTTTACTAAAAACTCACCAATGAGTAATATTGGATTTAATCAATTGTAGGAGGATAGAAATAATATTACATATTGAGGAAACATGGATGTGGATGATAAATTCACCCTAGTAAATTCCAAAGTATAAACAATCTCAGATAAAAAATGAGATTGTGGGATTTTCCCTTACCATAGGTCCGATTTGCTTCGTATGTGTCTGAAAATCCTGTATAATAATTTAAATAATGTTATTGACTTATTCCATAATCTTACTCATTTTTATGATATCATATATGGTCATATTCTTAGCTTCTTATTAGAAATATTTCATTGCTACTTGTTATTCGGGTGTTTATTTCTTTTTTGTTCTTATGCGTGTTTTGTCGAATAAATTCTTATTCTTCATTTCAGGTTATAGATACATCATTTACAGAATGTTATTAGTGTAATATATATAATATTTATTCATTAAAGTCATTTACATAATCATTATGCATTGAAGATCATGTAGAACGAGTCACATCACATTGTGGAGATGGTAGGTCGTACGTACGCACGAGCAATGATATCATTTCCATGATCATTGAATTGTATTTAAGTGTATATATAATATTTCAGAATCAATATCACTTTAAAATAATCATATATATTAATTCTTTACACCATTATACCCATCCAAGTAAAGTGGTGGTGGAAAACAGATTACACCACGGCGTGGAGACAGTATTCCGTATGTACACACGCGCAGAGATTTTGTTTTCCGTAGGATGGATAGAAGGTGAAATTGGGTTGTTTCATATTTATAATAACATATCAGTATATTAGTGATACTGATGTTATTACTTCATAATGAAACAACTAAATAATAGTAAGTAGAAGGAGAAATAAAGTTGAAAGAATCGGTAACGGACATTACCACTTCTTTGAAACACCTCTTCTTAACCTCCTCTTAGGGCACTAAAGATGATATTTGAAGAAGAACAAGACCTCTAGGATGTTTATAGGTAAGTTTATAAGAGAAATGGGAAGTTTTAGGCTGATCATTAAGGATCAAAGTTGTGTAAAGAGGAGAGGGAGGAGGTGCCCTTTTATAAGGGAGGAGAGGGGCACTTTAGGGAAAACTTAAAATATTATTTTATAATAAAGTCATATTCGGTTTTTAATAGCTCCAAATTGATTATTTTCTAAGCTAAGGTGGGTATGGGTCTAAAGCCTCTCAGACAATAGATTTTAGACAAGTTTAGGTTACTATTTTAACCTTATCATTTAGATTTTACTCTAAGTTAAATAATTTAACTATTACCGTGTCTTCTTGTTTTCTTACACTATATGGTTAATAAACTTACTATAAAAATACAATCGAACCCCAAGTGGTTCATTATTAATATATAGAACCTTATATTAGTTATTTGGATGAACATTATATTTTTAGGAATAAAATAACAATTAATAATATAATATTTTTTATAAAAACTATTTTATGTAAATTTTGACACTATTTGTTAATTGATTTTTGTGAAAATCATAACAGAATTATTAGCTCAAAAAAAGTTAATTAAATCAATAATAACATGTCATATTAACCTATAAAATTAGTGTAAATCATAAAACGTATCATATTACATTTATTTGGGTATTTATAATATCAATTATGTTAATAATTCATTAATAAGGTAATTACTGTGTCATCATTGTGTCATAAATAAATTAATTTATTTAATGTCTAAATATTATAAATAAAATACAATTATTTAGGAAATAATTTTATCTTTCTAATGAATATTTATAGTCGAATTTATCTTATTTATAACCCTATATTAAAAATGTTTTAGTTATTAAACTTGGATTTTAACTATTTTAACTCCTCTTTAAATAAAATAATATTAAATGTCCTAATCTAATAAAAGTGGACCTAAAGGGTCATATTTTATTTCTAAGGTTATTTTTTGTCGAATTACACTTGTCAAATAGAATTATTACATGTGTTAGATTAATAATAATATCATTTTAACCTTAATTACCTTATTTACTTTTA
Source organism: Viscum album (assembly GCA_963277665.1). Lineage (NCBI taxonomy): Eukaryota > Viridiplantae > Streptophyta > Magnoliopsida > Santalales > Viscaceae > Viscum > Viscum album. The sequence goes on along the minus strand of OY728136.1, from coordinate 1,316,071,817 downwards.
ACCGTGGTAAAAAAAGTAAAAAGTTATTATTCCCCAAAAAAATATTTTTATCTTATTGAACCACATTTTACTCCTTGATATTAACTGTGTCTCTTGGATTTTGGAAATTCCATTCACAGAAGCGGTAAAATTACGTTTTATGTACATTTTCAAATTCTCCTAGCAGATGGGTAAAAGACGGTGAAAAGTTCAATAAAATTTTTATATATCTAAAATTATTATAAAATGACTCCAATGAATTACATTAAAATTTTATAGGTATTATGTATCAATTTTTACCTAAAATAAATTTAAATAAAATAAATAATTATTTAAATAAAAAGTCGGTTTTTAAATAGTAACCTAGTGTTTTCACTATTCATCAAAAATTGAATGTTTTCAGAAAAATACCAAAATTTCACCCTAGGATAATTTTGATATTCTGAATCCAAAAATGAAGTCCATTTTGAAAGATAAAATTTATAAAATTTCAAAAAATGGGTATTACTATTTATAACGGCTAGTTTATATAATATTTTAATAGCATATCGTTGTTTAGTGAAACTCGGTATTGCGTACAACACACGCTATCGTGGAAGGTCCCGATTGTGTGTAAATCAAGCCAAGATAGTGTTGTGTGTAGTGAATGATTCATTTATATAAAGTTATACATAAAAACAAAATATTTCTCATAAAATCTCGGGTGTTACATTCTATCCCCCTTAAAATGAATTTCACCCTTGAAATTCGTCACTTTGTAACAAACAGATGAGGATACCTCTCCCTCATCATATCCTCAAGTTCCCATGTAGCTTCTTATAATTGGTGGTTCCTTTATAAAACTTTCACCAAGTGAGTGGTCTTGTTCTGTAGGACTTTTTCGCTACGATCCAGAATCTCTATCAGCTGTTCTTCATAAGAAAGATCTTGCTCCAGCGGTACAACTTCTGAGCTGAGTACATGTGAAGGATCGGGTATGTAATTTCTTAGGAGAGATACATGGAACACATCGTGAACTTGAGAGAGATTCGGTGGAATCGCCAATCAGTATGTTACCTTCCCAACACAATCCAGTATTTCGAAAGGACCGATATACCTAGGGTTCAGCTTTCCCTTATTTCCAAATCTCATTACTCTCTTCCAAGGAGATATTCGTAAGAACACTTTATCACCCACTTCAAACTCTAGGTCTTTTCTTCAATTATCAGCATAAATTTTTTGTCAACTCTGAGATGCTCTTATGTGTTGTTGAATAGATCGGACCTTTTCTGCCATCTCATCAACAAGATCAGGTCCTAATAGATTTCTTTCCCCAACTTCATCCCAGAAAATTGGAGTTCGACATTTCTTTCCATAGAGAGATTCATAAGGATCCATCTGAATACTGGAGTGAAAGCTATTATTATAAGAAACTTCCACCAAAGGTAGGTGTTGATCCTAACCACCTTTGAAATCCATAGAGCTAGATCTTAACATATCTTCTAGAGTTTGAATTGTTCTCTCAGACTAACCATCTATCTGAGGATGATAAGCACTGCTGAAACTGAACTCTGTATCCAGAGTATGCTAAAGACTTCACCAAAACTTTGAGGTAAACCTCAGACCCCGTTCAGATATAATGGAAAGTGGTACTCCATGAAGTCTTACCACTTCCTTTACATATATCCTGGCAAGATGATCAAGAAATAAATCCTCTCTAATAGCAATGAAGTGTTCCGATTTTGTAAGACGATCAACTATGACCCAGATAGCATTATTGCCTTTGGATGATTTAGGAAATCCGGTGACAAAGTCCATAGTGATGTTTTCCCGTTTCCATTCGGGTATGGGTAATGGTTGTAATATCCCCGTAGACTTCTGTCTCTCAGCTTTAACTTGCTGACAAACCAAGAATCGAGAGACATATTCAGCAACATCTCTTTTCATGCCATCCCACCAGAAGTACTCTTTCAGATCCCTATACATCTTCGTGCTTCCAAGGTGAATATAGAATGAAGAACTATGAGATTTATCCAGTATTTCCTTCTTTAATTCTAGGATGGGAGGACCACAAAACCAATTCTTGAACCTTATTATCCCATCACAATCAAGGTTGAATTTAGGAACATTTCTCACCTTCTTTTGTAACTCTACATCTTCTTTTTGTGCCCCTTTAATCTTCACATGTATAGATGGTTAAACATTCATTTGAGAAAGATAAGATTTTCCCCCTTCCATTATAATCCCAAGATCCATCCTTTTTAAATCCATAAATATTGGATCTTTTGTGATCCTCATCATGGATAAGCTAGCATGGTCTTGTCAACTTAATGCGTCTGCCGCCTCGTTTGCTTTCCTAGGGTGATAATGAATTGAGCAGTCGTAATCCTTAATCAGCTCCAACTATCTTCTTTGGCGCATATTCAGCTCCTTTTGTGTGAAAATATACTTTAGACTTTTATGATCAGTATAAATATAACACTTTTCACCATAAAGATAATGCCTCCAAATATTTTATGCAATGATTACCGCAGCTAACTCCAAATCATGAGTTGGGTAATTTTTCTCATGTATTTTCAACTGTCATGAGGCATAATCTATCACCATATCATTTTTCATGAGAACACACCCCAATAACTTCTTGGATGCATCACTGTAGATCAGAAACATTTCTCCACTACAAGTCAGTGTGAGTACAAGTGCACTGGATAACCTTCGTTTTAACTCTTTGAAATTCTATTCACACTCCTCCGTCCAAACGAACATAACTTCTTTTCGAGTCAACCTGGTGAGTGGATTAGATAACCTTAAAAAATATTTCACAAAACATCGATAATATCCAGCCAAACCAAGAAAACTTCAGATCTCAGTTACTGTTGTTGGTCTCGGCCATCTTTCGATAACCTCTGTTTTTGCAGGATTCACAGATATCCCCTCTTTTGAGATTATGTGACCCAAAAATGAAACTTTTTGAATCCAAAATTCACACTTGGTAAATTTTGCATAAAGTTTATCCTTTATTAGGGTCTTTAATAAAATTCTCAAGTGATATTCATGTTCTTCCTTTCTTATTGAATAGACAAGAATATCTTCTATAAAGACTACCACAAACTGATCAAGATAGTCTCTAAAGACTCTATTCATTAGATCCATGAAGATAGCAGGGGCATTAGTAAGACCAAATGTCATCACTATAATTTCATAGTGTCCATACCTTATACAGAAAGCTGTATTTGGTATATCCTCCCTTTTGACCCTTAATTGATGATACCCTGAATGAAGATCAATCTTGGAAATGTATTGAGCTCCGTGTAGTTGGTCAAATAATCCATCAATGCGCGGGAGAGGATTTTTGTTCTTGATAGTGATCTTGTTAAGTTCTCGATAATCAAAGCAGAGTATCATTGATCCATATTTCTTCTTAACAAACAGAATTGGTGCTCCCCAAGGTGATGCACTAGGGCATATGAATTCCTTATCAAGATTCTCTTGGAGTTTCTTCTTCAATTCCTGCAACTCAATTGGGGACATTCTATAAGGTGTCTTTGAAATAGGCAGAGCACCCGGTATGAGTTCTATTGAAAACTCAACTTCATGATTTGGTGGAAGACCCGACAATTCCATCGGAAAGACATCATAAAAATCCTGTACAATGGGCATATTTTTAATCATGAGTTTCTCACCAATCATTTGAGATAAATAACCTTCATTTAGTGGAATCAAGACCCATAAGATGGAAGAAATTTCCACAGGAAGGTTATGTTCATCCTTGCATCAATAGACGACCATAGATTGATCTGGAATATGAAATGTGACTTCCCTTATTTGAAAATTGATATGAGCTCCATATAAAGAAAGACAATCCATGCCAAGAATCACATCAAATTCCACTATAAGAAGGATCACAAGATTTTCAGGAAGCACTTTCCCACAAACATCAATTGGAGAAGAATTGTAAACTTTTGATGCGACTGTTGTGCCATTAGGGGTTATCAAAACTAACTCAATATCTAGCTACTAAGGTAATACGACGATACCCTCATAAAATTATTCAGAAATAAAAGAGTGAGTGGATCCAGAATAAAATTAAACATTTTCTACTTTAGAGTGGATGGTATGTGTACCTTTCACCACTTTGTTATCCTACTCCACATCGCTGATAGAAATTGCATGTGACTTTCCTTTGTCTTTATCCTTAAGAGTTTGTTGATGTCGAACATCATCAACAACCCTTGGATTAGGGCATTTATTGGAATAATGCCCCATTTCCTTGCACTTGAAACATTGAAGTGTAGGAGGTGCACTCTGTGTAGTCTTTTCTTTGTTCGTATCACTAGACACCTTCTTCCCATCATTACAACATTCAAATGCCGATGAACTTCTTTTCCACATTTGAAACATTTACTTGTCCTTTTAAGACAACTCCCTCCATATTTGTTTCCACATTTTGAGCATAAGGGGAAACTAATCTTCTTTTCAGTGTGCTCTTTAGATTTTCCTTTGAATTCCATTTTCCTCTTCTTATCAAACACATATGACTGATGGGTTAATCTAATCTCCATCTCAACCTTGAGAGCACATAGAAAGATTTCCTCTTAGCTATTGAAGTACCTTATGGATAATTCCCTTCGAAGACTTGGTTTTAAGCCACTAAAGAATCGATCGATCTTACTCTCAGGTTGGATAACAATCCCAGAAGCGTACCTTGAAAGTCTTGTAAAATTTGATTCGTAGGTACTAAAAAATTCATCATCCGTTTGATTTAGTTCAAGAAACTGCTTCTCCATCTTTGTTCAAAGAATACGAGGGAAGTAATTATTGAAAAATAAGTTCTCGAACTCATCCCATTCTATGGACTCAATTTCATCTCTTGGCCTCGTATTCTTGATAAGATTCCACCATTGATCAGCTTTACCTTCCAAACGATATACTGATAAGATGAATTTATCATGTTCAGAAGATTGAAGAACTGAAAATATCTTTTCAGTAGTACTGATCCATTTTTCAGCAACTAATGGATCAGTAGACCCACTGAATGAGGGTGGACACTGCCTCATGAAAGATTCAACAGAATGTTGCTCCTTACTTTTCTCATTTGGAAGTCCTGCATGATTCATATCTTGAGAAAGTTGTGTGAGCATGGCTATAAGATTTTTTATTCTAGCTCCCATAACACTTGGTTTCTTAGGGGGACAATCATTGCATCACCCGTCGCATTCAGCATTAACACGGTTCTTTCGGGTTCCATCCATTGACTAAAACCAAGAAGAATAGTGTGAGAAACACTAATTATAATAGGAAAACCACATAATAAGGAATAAAATTTCACACTTAAGGTCTTATCAAAGGTTGTTCATGGAAATTTATAAAACACTAAGATTGTGTTCTATGCTTAGATACATCGTTAGGGTTCTTACTAAGGATTTCACATCCTAGTTTCCAAAGGTTGACTATAACTTTCCTCTGATACCAACTATAATGGTCTGGAATTAATTGTAGTGGACTATAATTGATACCTATTAGGGAACTCCATGGGCGGCTACACCCCCTGGGTGGGACACACCACCATCCCTAGTGGAATCCATTTCCACATGAATCCCTTGGGTGGAGAGCCATGCTTAGTTCAATGCTCACATGTGAGAGTTCCCAAGGATCAGATACATTCCTACCTCCTTTTCCTCTAATACCAACTATAACGACCCATACTTCACATACATTGTTATTGATTAAAAATTTAAGCACACTTATTACAACATATAACAAAACCATTAAAGAACCGTATATGTATAGTGTCTTCAGAAACTGGGAAACATAAACAATTGATTCATAAAGCATCTACATTTTCTCCAATTTATTTCATCATATCTAGAATCCCTTTTTGGCATATCCTACTGAATACCATTCTTCCTGACCTGAGGAAAATAAAACATAAAAAAGGGTGAGCTCAAATGCTCAGTAAGGGTAAACAAAAGAAATATCAATCACATCATAATAACAATTCATTTTGGAAATCTTAACCTACAAAAGAGATCATAATTTCATAACATGGGATAAATCATAGTAGTGAAATATAGTCCAAATAATCATAACTTAAAACATGAAACTTTGTTTAATACACAAATAATCATATAGAATCATTTCTTAGTAGTCAAGACTCATTTTCATGATTATCTTAGCAGAAAAATTCCATTTTTAAATCGAGTTCAGACCTCGTTTCAGTCCTGTATCACTGAACCAGATTAACCTACCATTCCATCCTTGTCTACCTCATAAGATATAAATATTTACCCAATGCATTGGAGGGAGATATAGGTCCCACCCATCTCACAATGAAACCATTCTTATGTGTTCCACAAAATCATAAATCATACATCATAGCATAACCCATGTAATAAAAATGGGATTCTTAAACATCATGCCATCATAACATAATCCATATAAGATAAAAGGACAAAATAAAAATAATTCCATCATAAAATAATAAAATCATTGTAAAAATAGGGATAGAAATAGAACCCAATATTATCTTAGATGGAAAATAATTTTTATAAAACACTTGAACTCCATTCTTCTCGTACTTTGGCCAGAAAAGTCAAAAAGTACCTCGTACTAAAAATGAAAAAATATTCCTTTCATATCGTTTACTAAAAACTCACCAAAGAGTAATATTGTATTTCAACAATTGTAGGAGGATAGAAATAATATTACATATTGAGGAAACATGGATGTGGATGATAAATGCACCCCAGTAAATACCAAAGTATAAACAATCTCAGATAAAAAAATGAGATTGTGGGATTTCCCCTTACCTTAAGTCCGATTTGCTTCGTATGTGTCCGAAAATACTGTATAATGATTTAAATAATGTTATTGAATTATTCAAGAATCGTACTCATTATTATGATATCATATATGGTCATATTCTTAGTTTCTTATTATTATTATTTCATTGCTACTTGTTATTCGGGTGTTTATTGCTTTTTTATTCTTATGCGTGTTTTGTCGAATAAATTATTATTCTTATTTTTAGGTTATATATACCTCATTTACAGAATGGTATTATGGTAATATATATCATATTTATTCATTCAATTCATTTATATGATCATTATGCATTTAAGATCATGTAGAATGAGTCACATCACATCGTGGAGACGGTAGACCGTACGTATGCACGAGCGATGATATCATTCCCATGATCGTTGAATTGTAGTGAAGTGTATGTATACTATTAAAAATAAATATCACTTTAAAATAATCATATATAGTTATTATTTACACCATTATACCCATCCATGTAAGGTGGTGGTGGAAAACAAATTACACCATGGCGTGGAGACGGTATTCCGTACGTACGCACGCGCGGTGATTTCGTTTTCTGTTGGATGGATAGAAGGTGAAATAGGGTTGTTTCATATTTATAATAACATATCAGTATATTAATGATAGTTATTTTATTAATTCATAATTAAATAACTAAAGAAGAGGAAGTAGAAGAAGAAATAAAGTTGAAATAATCAGTAACTGACATTACCTCTTCTTTGAAGCGCCTCTTCTTAACCTCATCTTAGGGCACTAAATATGATCTTTGAAGAAGACCAAGACCTCTAGTATTTTTCTAGGAAAGTTTATAAGGGAAATGGGCAGGGTTTGACCGAGCATGAAGGCTCAAAGTTGTGTGAAGAGGAGAGGTAGGAGGTTCCCTTTTATAAGGGAGGAGAGGGGCAATTTAGGAAAAACTTAAAATATTATTTTATAAAAAAGTCATATTCAGTTTTTAATAGCTCCAAATTGATTTATTTAAAAGATAAGGTGGGGATGGGTCTAAATACTCTAAACCAATATATTTTAGGCAAGTTTAGATTACTATTTTAAACTAATCATTTAGATTTAACTCTAAGTTAAATAATTTAACTTTTACAGTGTCTTTTTGTTTTCTTACACTATATGGTTAATAAACATAATATAACAAGCCAAAAAAACACCAAGTGGTTCATTATTAATATATATAACCTTATATAAGTTATTTGGCCGATCCTTAGATTTTTAATAATAAAATAAAAATTACTAATATAATAATTGTTTTAAAAACTATTTTATGTCAATTTTGACACTATTTGGTAATTGATTTTTGTAAAAATCATAACAGCATTATTAGTTCTTAGAAAGTTAATAAAATCAATAATAACATGTCATATTAACCTATAAAATTATTGTAAATTAGAAAAAATCTCAAATTACATTTATTTGGGTATTTACAATATCAATTATGTTAATATTTCACTAATAAGGTAATTACTACATCATTATTGTGTCACAAATAAATTAAATTATTTAATGTATAAAAATTATAAATAAAAAACTATTATGTATGAAATCTTTTTATATTTCTAATGAATATTTATAGTCGAATTTATATTATTTATAACCCTATATGAAAAATATTTTAGTTATTAAACTTTGATTTTAACTATTTTAACCCCTCTTTAAATAAAATAATATTGAATGTCCTAATATAATCCAAGTGGACCTAAAGGGCCATATTTTATTCATAAGGTTATTATTGGTCTAATTAAACATGTACTATAGAATTAGGACATGGTTTAGGGTAATAATAATATCATTTTTACCCTTAATTACCCTATTTACTTTTAACCGTGGTAAAAAAAAGTAAAAAGTTTCTATTCCCCAAAAAATATTTTTATCTTATTGAACCAAATTTTACTCCTTGATATTTATTGTGTCTCTCGTATTTTCGAAATTCCATTCACATAAGCGGTAAAATTATGTTTTATGTACATTTGAAAATTCTCCTAGGAGATGGGTAAAAGACGGTGAAAAGTTCAATAAAATTTTTATATATCTAAAATTATTATTAAACGACTCCAATAAATTAAATTGAACTTATATAGGTATTATGTATCAATTTTGACCTAAAATAAATTTGAATAAAATAAATAATTATTTAAATAAAAAGTCAGTTTTTAAATAGTGACAGAGTGTTTTCACTATTCATAAAAAATCAAAAGTTTTTAGAAAAATACCAAAATTTCACTCTAGGATAATTTCAATATTCCAAATCCAAAAATGAGGTCCATTTTGAAAGATAAAATTTATAAAATTTCAAAAAATTGGTATTACTATTCATAACGGCTAGTTTATATAATATTTTAATAACATATCATTGTTTAGTGAAACTCGGTATTGCGTACAACACATGCTATCATGGAAGGTCACGATTGCGTGTAAAGAAATCCAAGACAGTGTTGTGTGTAGTGAAAGATTCATTTATATAACATTATACATAAAAACAAAATATTTCTCATAAAATCTCGGGTGTTACAGTCTCTTTCTTCATATTGTCCAAAAAATATTTATATAATAGATATCAATACATCTCCATTATCCTTAGGTGATTAGAGAATGTCAAGATATATTTATAATTCAATAATTAATTCTTTATCTTATGATTTTATTGAACACATAGTCATTGTAACACACTAATGATTTTATGAAATATTTTCTCTAAATAATTTTAATTCTTCAATAGCTTGCATTGCACACAATCAGGAGATTAAATTAACTAAGAGATACCCTTAGTATAAAATGACCATTTTATCTTATATGTTAGGTTAGTGAGAATAAATATAACTAAATTATGAGAATTTATGGTGAAGTCATTTCCTACCAATTATTTATGAAAAATATAAATCAATTATATATTTTTATTCTTTTTTAATAAATTGAGCGAATTACTATTAGTAAATGAAATTAATAAAATATATATTTTTTATAGTTAATAATTTTTTTTATATTCATATAATATATATTTTTTATAGGTTATGAATAAACCATATTTGATCTATAAAAACCTATATTTGTCAAAAGGGTAATTTTCTGCCTTTTAATGGAGAAACAATTTTATTAAATTATTTAAAAATCATAAAAACATTTTAAAAAATATTTAATAATTATTATATCGTATAATATATTATAATTTATTAATTTATGGTCTCATTAACATCAAATAATTAAATATTTCACCTTTTTAATGTTGAAATACTTGTTACCCTAGTTAAAAATTAAATCGAATAACTAAGTGTCAATTAAAATGATAAGATTTAAATTGATATTAAAACTTGTCTAAAATCTATTGGTTGATAATATTACAACAATATATCATATAGTATTCTAAACTGGGACAGTTGTGATGTTTTTTTATGGAGTTTTATTTTATTATAAATTAATATTTTTGTAGATCCCAAAAGTGCATCTCACATCAATTTTAAAAGGGAAAATCTTCCCTCAACTCATCACTATACTTTTAGCCTTAAATATCGACCATACCCTTCCCTTTCCCTTATAAACTTCCCTAGTCACATTATAGAGGTTTTTTAATTCTTTAGAGACCAAATCTAGTGCTCTATAAAGAGATTTAGATGACGCGCGTCAAAGAAGAGGTAATCGCCTCTACCGATTTTTTTCAAACTTCTTTCTTCTTCTACTTCATCTTCATGAGTTATTTCATTATAAAGTAATAAATAAAATATCACTTATATACTGAGATGTTATTATTATTATGTAACAAAAATATTTCACTTTCTACCCATCCTATGAAAAATGAAATCATCACGCGTGCGTACGTACAAGTTACTGTCTCCAAGCTGTGGTGTAATATGTTTTTCACCACCACCTTACTTGGATGGGTAAAATGATGGAAATAATAAATATATATGGTTATTATAACCTGATATTGATTCTGAAATATTATACACCATTCATTTCAATACCATTCAACAACTATGGGAATGATATTTTCGCTCGTGCGTACGTACGGTTTACCGTCTCCACGATGCAATATGATTCCTTATACATGATATTCATTAAAGAATTATTATTTAAATGTATATAATGAATAAATATGATATATAAAATGTAAATATTTTTTTTAATGATATAAATCTGAGCTATGAAGAAGAACCAGAACTTATTCGACAAAACTTGCATAAGAAAACGAATCAGTTAATACCCGAATAACAAGAAAGAATGAAATGTTATTAACAAATTGATGATAATATGATCATATATGATATCAAAAAAATAATAATATGATTTTTATATAATTCAATGAAATCATTTAAATCAATATATATGAGGTTCTTATACATACAAAGGAAATCATACATAAAAGTTAATGGATAATTTTAAAATCTCTTTATTATCCGAGATTGTTTATACATAAGTATTTATTAGGGTATATTTATCATCCATGTCCATATTTACAAAATATGTAATATTATTTCTATTATTATATAATTTTTTTAAAGTCAATTTTACACATTGGTGGATTTTTATTAAATGGTATGAAATAAATATTTTTTCGTTATTCGATATGAGGTACTTTTTAAATTTTTTGGAAAAAGTACGAGGAGAATGTTTTTTAAGTTATACGACATGGAAAAATTTTTCTGTCTTCATAACACCTTATTTTAATGAATCTTCCACTACATGATTTAAATTTTATTTTCAAATAAATTCTTTTATTTTAAAATTGTGTGTTATTTTGAGAAAGAAAATGTTTTTAAAGAAGAAAGGATATTTTCCTCATGAATTAATTCCAAGTCTTATATCAAAATGAGTTTCCATCTAAGATGGAATTATTTAATAGGGTTATGTTTCAAGTATAAATTACTTATTTTTCCTATTATTTTACTATAATTTTTATGGAATTGTATTTATGAAATTCATTTGTTTTAAATGGATTATGTTATGGTGGAATGATGCTTAAAGAAACCCGTTTTATTCATTGGGTAATGATGAATGATTTATGTTATTATGTCACATGTAAGAATGATTTCATTATGAGATTTGTTGGAACTATATCTCCTTCCAATTCATTGGATAATAATTTATATCTCATGAGATAAACGTGGTTGTAATGGGAAATGATCTCGGTTCAGTAATATAGGGATGGAATGAGGAGTGAACTCGATTCAGAAATGGATTTTTTCGCTATGATGGACTTGGAAATGAGCCTCGACTAATATGAAATTATTTTCTATGACTATGTGTATTCCACAAAATATCATATCTTATGTCATAACTTTTGGGATTATGTTCATTGATTCTTATGAACTTTCATGATTTATCCCTTGGCATGATATCACGATATTTCGTATATAGGATAATATTTTCAAAATGTTATGTTATTATTTCTTCTAATTATGATATGATTGATATCTACCCTATTTTAACTTAATGAGAATATTAGATCACCCTTTAATAATATTAATTTCCCCAGGTCACGAATAATGGTATTAAGTAAGATATGTCAAAAAGGGGTCTAGTTATGACAAAATATGTGATAGATAATGAAGATGTCACTACTGGAAAACTAACCTTTACCAACAGTTTGGAACTGTTGGTATAGGCCTCCAAACCGTTGGTATAGCCTATACCAACGGTTTGGAGAACCGTAACCAAGTAAGCCATTGGGATAGGTCTATACCAACAGTTTTCCAAAAACCGTTGGTATAGACCTATACCAACGGTTTTGGAAACCGTTGGTATAGGTAATATGAAATATATACCAATGGTAATGGAACCGTTGGTATATAAATTCCAAAAATAAAACATCCGCTGGGATTTGATCCCAGGACACCTCGTTTATATTTGAACGACTCAACCACTAACCTAACATGACTTTTGTGATCATAATTACATAAATATATATATTTATTCTCATAAATATTTTAAATTTTGATTTATATAATGTTCTCGGTACGAAGGTCTGATAAAAAATGAAAGTACCTATACCAACGGTTTTAACAATCGTTGGTATAGGTCTTTGGTTGTGATTTTCATTCTGTGAAGGATGTTGAATTTTGGCCCACTTTTCCCAACGGTTTGGCCAAACCATTGGGAAATTTAGACCTATCCTAACGGTTTGGCCAAACCATTGGGAAAAGTGGCATATTTGGGGACCTTTCCCAATGGTTTGGCCAAACCGTTGGGATAGGTCTACCATTCCCAATGGTTTGGCCAAACCATTGGGAAAAGTGGTATATTTGGGGACCTTTCCAAACGGTTTGGCCAAACCGTTGGGATAGGTCCACCTTTCCCAACAGTTTGTCCAAACCATTGGGAAAAGTGTCCAATTTGAGGGCCTTTCCCAACAGTTTGGCCAAACCGTTGGGAAAGGGGACCTATACCAATGGTTTTTGCAAACCGTTGGTATAGAAGTGTTGGGAAAGATCTAATTTCTAGAAGTGTGTTGTATGAACCAATTGTTTATATTTCCATGTTTCTAAAGACACTATACCTATATGGTCCTGTCATGTATTTGTTATATTTTGTAATGTATATTATTGGACTTTGAATTAACTTCAATGTATGTAAATTAAGGGCCATTATAATTGGTAGCAAAGGAATGATATAGTTAACCTATGGAAACTAGAATAAGAAAGCCTTAGTAAGAACCCAAAGGACATGTCAAAGTATAGGTTACAATTCGAGTGTTTTAAAAATGATCAAAAATAACCTAGGATAAAACATAAAAGTTTCCTAAATTGAAATTTTATTCTTGATAATGTGGTTTTCCCATTATGATTAGTGTTTCCCACACTATGCTTATTGATTTTAGTCAATGGATGGAACTCGAAGGAACCACATTAATGTTGAAAGGAATGGGAAATGCAATGATTTTCTTCCCGAGAAATCAATTTTTATGGGAGATATAATAAAAAATATTATAGTTATGTTCACACAACTTTCTTAAGCTTTGAATCATGCAAGAATTAGAAAAAAGAAAAAGAGGGAACAAAATTCTATTGATTCCTTCATGAGGTAGAGTCTACCTTCTTTTAGCATATCTTTTGATCCATTAGTGGATGAAAGATTTATCAGTTCCACTAAAAATATATTTTCAGTTCTCCAATGTTCAAAACATGATAATGTATTCTTATCAATCTATCATTTGGAAGATGAATCTGATCAATGGGGAAACCTTATCAAGAATACGAGGCAACACTACTACAAAAAACGGGAAAGGGAAGCACCACCTTTTATCAGCGCTAAGAAAAAAGTGATGATAAATGAACCCTTTATAAGCACTAAAATTTTAGAATTGATAAAGGAATTCTTTATCAGGGATTTTCTAGCACTGATAAAGGGATTATTTATCAGTGATAGAAAAGCGCTGATAAAGAAGCCCTTTATTAGCCCTTTTTTCTTAGTACTTATAAAGAGTACACTTTATAAGCACTAAAAAGCACTGATAAAACCATAGTTCCATATTTTATAAAATTTGGGGCATAGTATCCTCTTTTTGTCACACCCTCAAGCCCACGCGGTGCTGTACCTCTGCGACAACTCCCCTTCCCCCGCGATATTCTGTTTTTTAGAGCTCTGCCGCTAGCCCTACTCCTTCTCCTCCCCCTCAAACCCCTTCCGTAAATCCTCCTCCCTACAAAACCAACTTCCCCCTCTCTGCTGGAATCCCTGAAAACCCTACTCCTCCATTTCTAAATGATGGTGGCTCCTCCCATGCACCTACCCCTCATGGTCGCGTCTTCCCCTCCCGACGTAGCACATAAGTATCCCTGACCGCTCGATGCTTCTTCTCTCCCTCCATCGCGGGTGCGATCTACTCGAGGTAAGTCTCCCACTTATCCTTTTAGGTTTATTTTTGGTGGATATGTTTTTTGAGAGTATTTTTCATTAGGGTGCTATTTGGATTCTTCCCCATGATCACCACCCTTGGATTAGATACTAACTAACATAGATTTCTAACAATCTATGTCATGAGATAACACACGTAGTGTATTCTTATACTTGTTTAGCAGATGGTTTAAAATATAATATGACTTTTTTATGATTCCCCATGGGTCCTTATGATGTTTGGAACTAGAATTTATTTTTCACCAAGTTTCATATGTATGAGGGTTTGATATTCTTGTGAAACCTTAAGCTAGACCTTGTTATATATGAATATTCTATTAATGTTGATTGTTTTATCCTCATCCTTCTGGTGGGTTTATCTATACTGGGGAAAGTGGTATTTTTGTAAAGCCCTTCATGAAAAAGAAGAGTTTTAATAGTACCCTCATCATTATTAATTGGTTACACTTTGTGGGTGTCATGATGTGCTGGTGATTGTATTTATGGGGAAGGTTCTATTTATGGTTGTGATTAGGACCCCTCAAATATAGAAAGTGCATCCAACCCTATGGATGTTAAGTTTTATTTCCCTTAGTTGGTGGGAATGGTTTTATGTGATGTGTGCAAGAAGAATACTTTTATTCCCTATGAATGTCTAGGAATTATGGAATGCTTTATAAGGGAGACTTATGGTTAACTCTTGGTAATGATATGGTGTATGCATCAACCCATATACAAGAGATGATGAGTGTCTTTGTGAAGTTATAGTGTTCTAAATTGAATCTCTCCTTGAGACGGTTCATAGTAGAGCCTATAAGACATTTAGGTTCATTTACTATTAAACCAAGATTCATGGAGTGTCCTTTAGTCTTCATGCACTTGGTCCACAAAAGATGAGGAGATCAAAGTAGAGCATCCATAGAAAGGTGAATGGTATTCTTTGGAAAATTAAGTTGATTTTAGATAGTGGTATAAAAATGTGAGAAGTTGTATTTGGGTGGTTAATTCTTTTTAGGATGATGGGATATTTCTTGACATAGATCAATGGTAAATTCAACACATCTTTCTATTATGTCAAGGATAATTTAAGGGAGAAGTCAACTTAGTGAACCTCTTTAACCAGTTGTTCCTAGGTGCTTGTCTAGAAGGTTTTTTCTTGAAAATGGGGAGACACCATGCACTTCATTGGTTAGATAGTGATTCTTCCCTGATACCTATTATGGGTATCAAGATTGTTATTTTGAATGGGGAATGCTCTAGTAAAGAACTACCCTTGGTGTGTAAGGCCAAGTGATTTTGGTTAAGTATACCTACACTATGGAGAACCCAATTACGTGATGGGGGATGAATTTATTGTCAGGAGGTTGTAAATTTCTTTCCCTTGGTTGGATCGTATTTCAGCTCTTTTTATTAAATCCATTAATTTATTTTGATCAATTCATAGACTGACCTCTAGTGCTTTGGGGGAATTCTACATGTAATACTAAGCTTTGTATGGCTATATTTGTGTTCCATGCGTATGCCTATAGTTTGAGTTGATATCATAATCTTTTAAGGTAGTGATCTTCAGGGATGTAGGGTTAGCAGCACCCACCCACAATAGGTGTGTGATGCAAGTCTCATCTCAGGAGGCCTATCATTCATAGGTACCTCAAGGATAACCCATTACTCCAAGGAATTTAATATGATTGTGATGGGTATAGACATATCACATTGAATTTTATTAACATTCATGTGACGAATTGCCTAGGTAGAGGAAGGAACGGTAGAGGAGGTCTGTACAACACTAAAGTGATGGAGGAGATTAGGGAGTAGCATGAGGTGGAAGGAACTTTCATTTGATTCTACTAATACTACCCCTAATTATACCACTATTATATTGGGAAGTTAGTGGTTAGAATCTCGGATAGTTGTAATCACTAGAGTCTTTTTACCAGGAGGCTCCAGGAGTGTTTGGAGGTATGATATATGCTCGTTATACTTTTCTAGTAGTACTAGTAGAAATAGGTACAAGAAAATATTTTTCTTAATTTTTTAAATTATTTTTTAGGTATATGGTATGCGTTGGTAGAGCCCCATGTCACTAAGGGAGAGTTATTGCATATTCTTTAGATGTTCATGATAGAATTTATGTTCACTAACCGTAATTATCAATTTCTTATGTTAATTTGGGTAACAAAACCTATGATATTCCATAGTAATTTTGGATAAACCTAGGTTATTTGTTTCCCCCATGAACCCATTTGTGTTTGGAAATGTATCCACTATATTAGTTTTCTCATAAAAATTGTATCCTTATTTAAATTTTATTTGAGTTTGGTAACTAGTTTTGGGCCACTTAATGTGATAATTTTATTATGAATGAGGTGGCTGGTAGGGGTGGTTAAAAGGATGTTTAATGTTTTGCTGTAATGGTGGTGGGTTCTAGAACTATTAGTAAGGGGTTGGAAAGTGTGTTGATTTTTATGGGGTTCTATCCTGGTTCTGTTGATTTCCAAATCTTTATTGGAAATGGTTAGGATGTATTAATTTCTATTTTTATAAGGAAGTGGTTTTTTCTACTCTATTTGGAAGTCTTGTTTTATTTATTTGAATCATAAATACTAATATTTGAGATTCAAATAGGATGGAGATGAATAAATATTGGATGGATGCTAATCATTTGACAATAGAGTATGAGAAGTGAGTGAAAGAGTTCATCAAGTTTGCAAAGGATCACACAAAGGATTCTTCTCAAATCCTTTGTTCATGTTTACATTGTTGTTACTATAGACTAATTACACCAGAGGAGTTGGAAGAACATTTGATATGTCACAGAATAGATTGGAGTTATAAATGTTGGAATAAATACGGAGAAAAAGCGAATTTAGCTACTGGCTAGGATAAAACTGTGTTTTATAGATCATCAGATATGAATAAAAATATGGATAATGAAGAAGACCATATGGAGGATGTGATTATAGATGTCAATGATGATGAATATCATATTGATGAAACGACAAGGACAGTTGAATAAGAACTCCGTGATTTCCCAAATTTATTTGAGAAGTTAAAGAGTTGTACAAAGACACCATTGTATGCTGGTTTCACTAAATATACAGAATTGTCAGTTGTACTGAAGTTTTATAAATTGAAAGAAGGAAATGTATAGAGTGATTTCAGTTTTACGGAACTAATTGCTCTCTTGAATGACATGCTCTTGGAAGATAATGAGCTCCCAAACCGGACATATGAAGCTAAACGAACGCTACGCTCGATGGGTATGATTTTTGAAAGAATACATGCCTACCCGAAGGACCTTATACTTTTTTTCAAGGAGAAAAAACCACTTATAGAATGACCAAAGTGTGGTACTTCTAGATAAAATAATGATGAATCCATTCCTATGAAATTTGTATGGTACTTTCCAATCATTCCAAGGTTTAGGCGTTTATATGGAAGTGGAGAAACTACATGACAATTATCATGGCATGAAGATAAAAGAAATAAATATAGGGAATTACGTCACCCGGATGACTCTCCTCAGTGGAAGATAATTGAACATGAGTATCCTGAATTTGGAAAAGAGCCAAGAAACCTTCGTCTTGTGTTATCTACAGATGGAGTGAATCCTTTTGGTTTTCAAACCATCACTCACAGTACATGGCCTGTTATGTTGGTAAATTTAACGTGCCTCCCCAGTTATTCATAAAGTAGAAATTTTTCATGATATCTATGCTTATATAAGGACCAAAACAACTAGGTAATGATATTGATGTTTATTTGTCTCATTTTATGGAGGATTTGAAGTTATTCTGGCATTCAGGTGTTATGTTGTATAATGCTTATAATAGTGAATACTTCACGTTGAGAGAAATGTTGTATGGGATGATAATTGATTTACCTTATTATGGAAATTTTTCAGGATATATCATTAAAGAAACTCAAGGGTTTCCCATGTGAGAAGAAGGTACAAAATCAATTAGGTTGAAACATTGATCGAAAATTGTGTTTCTAGGACATCATAGATTTCTACCTCGTCGGAAAAAGTATCGATCTTGGACGACATCATTAAATGGAAGTTCAGAACGAAGCACAACACTGTCTCCACTAACAGGTGATCAGCTGTTTGAGTTTGTAAAATATGTGAACACTGTTTTTGGTAAACCATTTTCAAAAACCTTACAAAAATCGATTGGAAAAAGAGATCATTTTTTTTGAATTACCATACTGGAATTGTTTGTACATCAGAAATTTTCTTAATGTGATGCATGTGGAAAAAATGTATGTGACAGTGTTATCGGAACATTTCTAAATTCCCCTGGCAAAACAAAAGATGGAATTTAGGCAAGGTTGGACATGGTTGACATAGGAATACAAGAAGAGTTGGCTCTCATGAAGGGTGAAAATCAAATGTTTCTTCCTCTAGCTGCTTACACTCTTTCCAGGGAGGAGAGATATCAGTTTTTAAACTTCTTCAATGATGTAGAGGTTCTAGAGGGGTATTCATCAAATATCACGAACATTGTGTCAATTAATGATTTGAAGTTAAAAGGTTTGAAATCATATGACTGCCAAGTTTTGATATACGATTTAATTCCTATATATTTATGTTGCATTTTTCCCAAGAATGTTCGTCATACGTTAACCAAACTTTGTTTCTTTTTCAAAGCTATATGTAGCAATGTTTTAGACTCGGAGAAATTTCCAGCTATGGAAAGAGAAATTTTCATCATATTATGTGAATTAGAAATGTTTTCCCATCTAACATTATTTTATATGATGGTTCATTTGATGCTTCACTTGATTAGAGAGATTCGACTTTGTGGTCCTTTGCACTATAGTTGTATGTACCCCATTAAATGTTTTATGAATATTTTGAAAGGGTATGTCAAAAATCGAAGTCGGCCAGAGGGTTGTATAGTGGAGTGATATATTTTTGAGGAAGCCATTGAATTCTATACTGAATACCTATCCGACGTTGAAAGCATTGGTCTCCCTAAATCTCGTCCCACTGGATGCATTGAGGGAGAAGTAATTTCTCGAAGAAATATTGTGACAATCAATATTACAGACCAGGAGAAAGCCCACCTTTATGTTTTTCCTAACAGTAGGGAGGTGACTCTATATATTGAAACCCACAAAGAAATTCTTTGGCAGTTGAATCCATCAAGGGATAAAAAATGGATATCAAATAAACATAATCACCAGTCTATAGGATGGTTTCAGGACCATATTTTTAAGGTGTTATATGAAAATCCGAATTCAATTTCAGAATGACTTCGATGGCTAGACGCCGGACCAAGTGTGAATGTATTATCTTACAATGGTTATACATTCTATACAAATGAACCTGATAAAGATAATACCATGAAAAATAATGGTGTTAAAATTATTGCTGAAGTGATGCATGTTTCTAGTAGTAAGAACAAAAATCCAATTTATGCAAATATGTCATACTTTGGCATTATCAAACAAATATGGGAGTTGGATTATATGACATCCCAATTGATGATTTTTCAATGCAAATGAGTTGATAACAATAGTGGAGTTAAAATAGATGAATTGGGATTTGTTAAAGTTGATTTTAGTAAATAAGGGTACAAAGACAAACAATTTATAATGGCCTAAAAAGCGATACAAGTATTTTATGTTCTAGATCCCGCAAAATGAAAGTGGTCGATTGTTCTGTTATCGTCCAAAACTACTGAAGGGTCTAATGAAAATTCAGTTGAGGACGATCCTTTCAGTTGTACGTCGCAATTATTTCTCAGTGGTCCCAATGTAGATTATGTTTTATATGTTATAGGAGACCACAATGAAGTGATTTGGATAATCTATAGAGGTGTCAAATCCCTTCAACCTTTGAAAAAAATAAAGAGTTTAATAAATATGTTATATTTTGTTTTTAATATATATCTTTTTGTCTCATGTTATTATCTTATCATTACTAAATATATTTAATATAAATTAACTATTTAAACACTTTTGTTGATGATGACTTCTGCACGTTCTAGTGCTCCTAACCTCGAGGCTGAACAAGTCTCTCAAGATGTTGTTGTTGCTTCTGCTGTGGCTACACACAGTGTAGAGAAATACAACGTTTCTGAACCAGCTGCTGCTCCTAGTGTTGAGGTACAGCAACCATCAGCACATAACATTGCTATCATTTCAGATGAACATATAGATGATCTTGATATCGATGAAATGGTCAGGGATGAAGGACCAACGTCATATAAAACATAAGTGTATCGTAGTTTGATGGTGTTGGCCAAAGTTCTTAAGGCGAAAAGTGAAGGCATCAAATTTGATATCGGATGGAATGCACGAGGCCAAAATGTGAATCCCAACAGGGTTATGTTTAGTAGTTACATTGGAATTGTCACTCGGAAATGCGTGCCAATTGACATAGACTCATGGAACCATGTTATGTCCGAGATGAAGGCTGTGATCTGGGAAGAAATTATTGTAACATTATGATATTATTTCTTTAATTTACTAGAAAATAAAATAATTAAATAGTGTCTTACTCTTCTCAATCTCTTACAGAGTACATTTATAGTACATGATTCAGAAAAGAATTATGCACTAAGGATTGCAAGAAGTTGTCATCGATGTTTTCACACTACTTTAAAGAACTATCACCTAAAATATTCCAAAGGTAAAATAAACCCGCACCCACCCCTTGTCTATGCTCACATGATATCCCAGGAAGCCTGGGATGCATTTATTGGCCGCCGTGGGGATGAGAAGTTTCTGGTACATTGTGGCTGATAATACATTGTTTGAGGATACATGTATTCATCACCTTGATTTTCAATATTTCATTTATGAAACAAAAACTCAGTAATGAAAATAAGGAACGTGCATCAAAACCAACATACCCCTATCATAAAGAAAGGATGGGGTATGCTTTAATAGAAAAGAAAATGGTACATATTTTATATTTACAGAAATATTGTTAGGTTCAAAGAAACAATATCATAATTATCTTTCTATATTTATATGTAGATTGATGAGTCTAAAACCAGAGACACTTCCATACCAAGTCATGTGCTATAGAAGGAGGCAAGTGTTAATAAGGAAGGGATTCTAGTAGATGAAAACACACAAAAAGTGTGGGAAATATGTGTAAGTATGACATGATAAAAAGATTTGTTTTAAATTGATATTACATTAAACTAATTAGTTATCTTCCTATATCCGACAATTAGAGGAATCATCTACTCCTTTAGTGGATATAGACCAATTATCGACAACATTGAAGCATCAAGAACAATATGATCGTGTCATAGGTGTGGGGTTTGGGGTGACACCCTGAGTATATTATGAGAAAAAAACAAACGGATGATAGAGATGAAAAAATGAAACAAATGAGAGAAAGAGTAGAAACTCGTGAAGAATGATTTCAATGGAAGGGGGAGTTACTAGCAACTTTTATGGTTGGGAAGCAAGGTGAATACACAATTCAGGAACATCCAGCGCATGAAGATCCTGCCCCACCCCCATTAGCTTTGAGGTGAGCCATTCCCCCCAAAGAACTATCTTAGCCGTGGTAATCAATATTCCAATAATTTATCCCATGAAATGTGAATCAGAAAAACAGTAATAATTTTCCTGTACTGATCTTCTACAGGGTGATAATGACTATGATTTATAACTGTCAACACCCACCTATCACCTTGTAGCTAGGGCTACGGTGTTTAACATCATAGAGGACAAGCTGCAGAATTGACCACTTCCAAAAGATAATCTGAAAGTGACGATTACTCGATCTCATTAGCCAAATGCATATCTACCTATTCCACTTTATGAAGATGATATTCATATGATCGAAAATGCTATTGGGACATTCATTGCATGGTCGTCATAACTTGTAAGAGTACATGTGGACAAAGAGGTATTTATTTCCATTTTTTTCAAGCTAAAATTTTAATAATTAATGAAAAAGGGGTCTGAACCAATGAATGTTATTATAGATGGAGAAAGGGAAGGGGTGATAAGAAACCTCAGCTCAAAAGCATATGAAGGATCGACCAACCAATCCCAAAGTTCTACTGAAAGCACAATAACACTACTTATTCTCTATCCGCATTTACTAGCATTGAAGAATCATGTGGATTCAAAGATAAGAGGCGTTAATAGTCATATTGTGGTTTTTGAAAAGAATATATACGGAGAGAAAATTCAAGATTTCATTTCTACTAAAAATGTAAATGAGATCCTTGAATAAAGTTGTCTAGGCATCATAGTTGTAAATTTATATATGAGGTATGTTTTCATGAATTGATTTTTTAAAATCTGATTTAATGTGAAAATTATGAATAAATGCATTTTATATTATTGACAGATGTATATATGAAAAATAGTTGAAGTAATTTTACCATGAGCCAAAATTCGGACTCGTTAGTCCTCATACCACATCAACACAACTAACGAAATTAGAGCCATCAAAAAAAGATGAAATAGTGAACAACATGCTGAAAACATTTGAAAGCAAGATTACAGACGACCGACTCTTCCTATTACCAACCATGCAGGGGTAAAACTCGACGATTAAAGCATATAAATTATATTTTCACTTATTTTATTGACTATCCCCTTTTGTGTTTTTAGGCAACATTGGCTGCTAATTGCGGTGAACTTGGATACTCTAAAGATTCTTTTTCTGGATTCAATGAAAGGATATCCAAGAAACTGACCACACATGATGGATTTTTTGAATCTGTAAGACACTAAATCCTACATTTTAGGTCTAAACATCAAGTAATATAATTTATATTATCTTTTACTGAGAATTATATTATGATAGGGTGGTGTATCACTGTCGTCTAAAAAAGCAATGAGGGTAGGGGCTAAGTATAAGGAGGTGAGAAAGTACTATGTCTGGACAAATATCAGGGTATATATAATAAAATTTCACTATCCAAACACATATCAACAAAAGTTAATTATTCTCCCAATGATCAATGTTTTTGCAGTGTAAAAAACAAACAAATGATAATATTTGCCGTTATTATGTTTGTAAATTTATGAAAGAGATCCTTTTTCATCAACAAACTAGCATCCCTAAAGAGGTATTTTAAAAAACAAAAACTATTTCATTTAAATTATTTATTATTTATTTATTTATATATTTTTTAGTACTACTATGACTGTCAAAAAGCCTTATACTCACAAGACGATATAGATTTGTTCAGAAATGAGTGGCCCGCATACCTGATGGAATATTGTACACAAATAGCATGAAGACTTGACTTGAGGATGTGTACAATTGGCAGTCATTTTTAGAGGGGTTAAGGGGATCAAAAGATGAAACATTTTTGTATGTAAATGTCTGTAGGAAAAATGTAATTGTTATTAAATAAAGCATCCTTTCTCCAATGAGTCATTTACCCATTTTAACAGATGAAATGCACTAGCAACATGTAAGAATGATGAACCACTTTTCTTTGGTCTTTGGATAAGAAAAACTAGTAAAATATCAAAAATACCTTCATATCTGAGCAAAATCATTAATATTGTATTGATACTTTAGGAGAACAATCCATTGGTTATTTGTGAGGTGTACGAATCTACCTCGCCTCAATCTGAGTCACGGTGTGGTCGGTATCAATCAAAGTCTCTCTTTTATTTAAATTGGACAGAATTTTATGTGAAAACATCAATTGAGGTACGGAAATCAAACCAAATGCATAAAATTGTGTTGATACTTTAGGGGAACTATCCATGGGTTATTTTTGACGTGTAAGAGACAACTTTGCCTCAATCTGAGGCACAGTGTGGCTGATATCACTCAAAGTGTCTTTCTTTTTTTAAAATGGATATAATTTTAAGTGAAAACAACAAATGACCTAGGGAAATCCGACCAAACACATTAGGATTGTGTTGATACTTTAGTTTAATGATCCATGGGTTATTTTTGACATGTACAAGTCAACCCCGTCTGAATCTGAGGCACGGTGTGGCCGGTATCACTCAAAGTCTCTCTTTTGTTTAAAATGGACAAAATTTCAAGTAAAAACAACAACTAACATATGGAAATCCGACCAAACACATTACGATTGTGTTGATAATTTAGGGTAACAATCCATGGGTCATTTGGGATGTGTATGAGTCAACCCCACCTCAATCCGAGGCACATTGTGGCCGGTATCACTCAAAGTGTCTCTCTTTTTGTTTAAAATGGACAGAATTTTGAGTGAACACAACAACTGAGCTACAAAATTCTGAACAAACACATTCATATTGTTTTGATACTTTAGGGGAATAAAACATGGATAATTTTTGACGTGTATGAGTCAATGCCACCTCAATATGAGGCACAGTGTGGCTGGTATCACTCAAAGTCTTTCTTTTGTTTAAAATGAACATAATTTTATGTGAAAACAACAACTGACATACGGAAATCCAACCAAATGCATTCAGATTGTGTTGATACTTTAGGGGAACAATACATGGGTCATTTGTAAAGTTTAAACGTTAACCCCACCTCAATCCAAGGCACGGTGTGGCCAGTATCACTCCAAATGTATCTATTTTGTTTAAAATGGACAGAATTTAGAGTGAAAACCACAACTAACATACGAAAATCTGACCAAAAAAATCCAGATTGTGTTGATATTTTATGGTAACGATCCATGGGTCATTTGTGATGTGTAAGAGTAACACCCACCTTAATATGAGGCACATTGTGGCCGGTATCACTCAATGTGTCTCTCTTTTGTTTAACATGGACAAAATTTTAAGTGAAAACAACAATTTCTGTATGTAAATCCAACCAAACACATTATTATTGTGTTGATACTTTAGGGGAACGATCCATGGGTCATTTGTGATGTGTACGAGTCAACCCTGACTCATTTCGTGGCACGGGGTGGCCGATTTCACTCAAAGTCCTTCTTTTGTTTAAAATGGACAAAATTTTAAGTGAAAACAACTACTGACATACCGAAATATGACCAAAAACATTCATATTGTGTTGATAAATTTTGGGAAGGAGTCATAGGTCATTTTGGATGTGTAAAAGTTAATCCCTCATCAATTTGAGGCATGGTGTGGCCGATATCACTCAAAGTGTCTCTCTTTTGTTTAAAATGGACATAATTTTAAGTGAAAACAACAACTGATGTACGGAAATATGACCAAATGCATTTGGATTGTGTTGATACTTTAGGGGAACAATACATGGGTCACTTCTGAAATTTATGAGTCAACCCCACTTCAATAAGAGGCATAGTGTGGCTGATATCACTCAAAGTGTCTCCCTTTTGATTAAAATGGACAGAATTTTATGTGAAAACAGCAACTGACATACAGAAATCCAACCAAATGCATTTAGATTTAATTGATACTTTAGGGGAACAATCCATGGGTAATTTGTGACATGTATGAGTCAACCTCTCCTCATTATAAGGCATGGTGTGTCCGGTATCACTCAAAGTATCTTATTTGTTTAAGATGAACAAAATTTTAAGTGAAAACAACAACTGACATACGGAAATATGACCAAACGCATTAGGACTATGTTGATACTTTAGGTTAACAATCCATGGTCCTTTGTGATGTGTACGAGTCAACCTAATCTCCATAAAATCCATGGTGTGGCCGGAATCACTCAAAGTGTTTCTCTTTTGATTAAAATGGACAGAATTTTAAGTGAAAACAACAACTGACATACGGAAATCCTACAAAACGCATTCGGATTGTGTTGATACTATGGGGAATGATCCATGGTTCATTTTTCATGTGTAAGAGTCAACCTTTCCTCAATCTGAGGCATTTTGTGGCCTGTATCACTCAAAGTCTCTCTTTTGTTTAAAATGGACAGAATTTTAATTGAAAAAAACAACTGACTTACATAAATCTGACCAAATGCATTTGGATTGTGTTGATACTTTAGGGGAATAATCCATGAGTCATTTTTGACATGTACGAGTCAACCCTTTCGCAATACAAGAAACAATGTGGCTGGTATCACTCAAAGGGTCTCTCTTTTGTTTAAAATGTACAGAATTTTAAGTGAAAACAACTATTAACGTACGTAAATCTGAGCCAACGCATTTGGATTGTGTTGATACTTTAAGGGAACTATGAATGGGTCATTTGTGACGTGTAATAGTCAAACCCACCTCAATTAGAGGCACAGTGTGGCTGGTATCACTCAAAGTATCTCTTTTTTTTAAAATGGATAGAATTTTATGTGAAAACAATAACTAACATATGGAAATCCGACCAAACACATTCTGATTGTGTTGATAATTTAAGGGAAAAATTCATGGCTCATTTGTAAGATGTATGAGTCAACCCTGCCTCAATCCGAGGAATGGTGTGGCCGGTATCACTCAAAGTTTCTCTCTTTTGTTTAAATGGACACCCCAACCCCCTGGACACCCCCAACCCCTAGACACCCCCACCCCCTGGACGCCCCGCCCCTCCTAGACACCACCCCACCAACTGGACACCCCCACCCCCCTAGACACCCCCACCCCCATGGACAACCACCCCAAACCCCATGGACACCATCCCACCCTCCTTGGACAGCCCCACCAACCCCCCTGGACCGCCCCCACCCCCTGGACCCCACCCCACCCTATAGACACCCCCACCCCTCTGGACACCCCCACACCCTAGAAAACCCCCCCAACGCCCTAGACACCACCCCACCCCCAGGACACCCCCACCCCCTGGACACCCACCAACCCCCTAGATAGAACCCCCACCCCTCTTAGACACCACCCCACCCCTGGACTCCCCCACCCCCTTGGACAGCCACCCCCACCCCCTGGACACCACCCCACCCCCTTGGACTGCCCCACTGACCCCCTAGACCACCCCCACCCCCTGGACACCACCCCACCCCCTAGACACCCCCACCCCTCTGGACACCCCCACCCCCTGGAAAGCCCCCCAACCCCCTGGACACCACCACACCCCCTAGACACCCCCATGGAAAGCCCCCCCACCCCCTGGACACCCCAACCCTATGGACACCCACCAACCCCCTGGACGGCACCCCCACCCCTCCTAGACACCACCTCACAACCGAGGCACCCCCACCCCCAAGACACCCCACCCCCATGGACAGCCACCCCCATCCCCTGGACACCACCCCACACCACCCCCCTCGACACCACCCCACCCCCTGGACACCCCCACCCCTCTGGACACCCCCACCCCTGGAAAGCCCCACAACCCCTAAACACCACCCCATCCCCCCTGAACACCCCCAAGGATAACCCCCCACCCCCTGGACACCCCACCCTCTGGACACCCACCAACCCCCTGGATGGCACCCCACCCCTCCTAGACACCACCCCACCACATGGACACCCCCACCCCCTAGACACCCCACCCCTTGCACAACCAACCCCACCCCCTGGACACCACCCCACCCCCTTGGACAACCCCACCAACCCCCTGGACCACCCCCACCCCCTGGACCCCACTCACCCCCTTGGACAGCCCAACCCCACCCCCTGGACACCACCCCACCCCCTAGACACCCCCACCCCCTAGAAAGCCCCCCCCAACTCCCTGGACAACACCCCACCCCCTGGACACCCCCATGGACAAACCCCACCCTGGACAACCCCCACCCTCTTGAACACACACCAACCCCCTAGACCACACCCCCACCCCTTCTAGACACCACCCTACCACCTGGACACCCTCACCCCCAGGACACACCACCCCCTTGGAAAAATATACCCACACCCTGGACACCACCCCACCAACCCCCTAGATCTCCCCACCCCGTTGGACACCACCCACCCCCTGGGCGCCCCACCCCCTAGAAACCCCCCAACACCCTGGACACCACCCCACCCCCCTAGACACCCCCATGGATAGCCCCCCCACCCCCTGGACTCACCACAATCCACTTGGACGACCACTCGCCCTCTGGACGGCCCCCACCCCTCCTCGACACCACCCCCATCACCTGGACACCCCCACCCACTAGACAACCCCACCCCAATGGACAGCCCCCCACCCCATGGACACCACCCCACCTACTTAGATAGCCCTATCCCCCCAGACACCCCCACCCCCCTGGACACCCCCACCCCCTGGACACCCCTACCCCCATTGGACAGCCACCCCAAACCCCTGAACAGCCCCCAACCCCTTGAATTCTGAATTGAATTCTTTATGTATTTAATTAACTTAAGAATTATGTGTTAATGGCATATGGGTGTACTTTTTGTATGGGTATAATTACTGAAATTACCTTACTAATTATGTGTTAATTTTTTATGGGTATACTTGTTGATATACTGATTTGTTTGCAGGTGTTGTTTGGGTGTTCTGCTGCAGAATTTTATATTACAGCAGGCAGTTTATTTATCAGGGCTTTTTTTAGTGTTGATAAAGGGACCCTTTATCAGTGCTAAAAAGGAAATGATAAATAAACCATTTATTAGTGCTAAAAAGGCCCTGATAAAGAAACCATTTATCAGCACTAAAAAGGCGCTGATAAAGAAACCATTTATCAGTGCTTTTTTAGCGCTAACAAAGGTATCCTTTATCATCTCTCTTTTATCACTGATAAAGGATACCATAATAAGCTCTTTTTTAGCACTAATTAAAGTTTACCATTATCAGCACTAAAAAAAGTGTTGATAAAGGGGACCCACCATTTATCAACTCTGAGATTTACAGTGATTTTTAGCGATGTTAAAGCCTGTTTTGAGCACTAATAAAGCCCATTTTTGTAGTAGTGCAAAGTGATGAAATTGAATCCATGGAATGGGATGAGTTGAGGAATTTATTTTTCAAAAATTACATTCCTCATATTATTCAAATAGATATAGATAAGGAGTTCCTTGAACTTAATAAAAAGGATGATGAATATGTTGGTACCTATAAAGAAAATTTTACAAGTCATTCAAGGTATAGTTATGGAATTATTATCCAAACTGAGGGTAAAATTGATTAATTTTTTAGTGGCTTAAAACCAAGTCTCCATAGGGCATTTGACATAAGGGAATTCAATATCTATTAAGAAATCGTTCAATTTTCTCTCAAGGTTGAGATGGATATTTGAGTAACCCATCCATCCTATGGGTTTGATAATAAGAGAAAAATGGAATTCAAGGGAAAATATAAAGACCACACTAAAAAAATGATTATTCCCTTATGATCAAAGTTTGGAAAGAAAAATCAAGGAAATTTTCTTAAAGTGGATAATAAATGTTTTAAGAGTGGAAAAGAAGTTCATCAGGTAGTTTAATGCCGAAGTGATGGGAAAAATACTTCTAATGATGTGAATAGAGAAAAAACTACACAGAATGCACTTCCTACACTTAAATGTTGCAAGTGAAAGGAAATAGGGAATTATGCCACTTAATTCCTTAATACAAGGGTTATTGATGATGATTGACATCAGAAAACTCTTAAGGTCAAATACAAAGTCAAGACACTATAAATCACTATCGGTGATGCAGATTATGATAATGAAGTGGTGAAAAGTAAACTTTCCATCTACTCTAAAGTAGAAATTTTGTTATTTGATTCTATATCCACCAAATTTTTTATTTTTAAAGATTATTCTAAGGGTATTTACATATTACCACAACAATTAGATGTTGAGTTAGCTGTGGAAACACCTAATGGAACAACGGTCTCATCACAAGTTTATAATTCTTCTCTGGTTGAAGTCTATGGGAAAGTAATTCCTGAAAATCATATGATCCTTCCTATTGTGGAATTTAATGTGATTATTGGCATGGATTAGACTTATCTGTATGGATATCATATCAATTTCCATGGAATGGAAGTCACATATCATATTCCAGATCAATATATGATCATCAATCGATGCAAGGAAGAATATAAACTTTTAGTGAAAATTTCTTACATATTATGGGTCTTGACCCCCTATAAATGAAGACTATATATATCAAATAGTTCTAGAGAAACTCAAAATTAGGAATAAACCCGTTTTATGGGAGTTTGATGATATCTTTTTAGAAGAATTACCAGGCCTTCCACCAAATTTTTAAGTTAGGTTTTCAATTGATCTCATACTAGTCACTATTCATATTTCAGAGACACCTTATAGAATGTCCCCAATTGAGTTGCAGGAATTAAAGATAAAAATACAAGAAAATCTTGAAAAATGATTCATACACCCTAGTGCATCACCTTGGGGTGAACCTATTCTATTTGTTAAGAAGAAAGATGCATCAATGGGACTCTGTATTGGTAATCCGAAACTTAACAACATCCTTATCGGGAATAGATATCCTCTTTCACGCATTGATGACTTATTTAACCAAATAAATGGAGATATATAATTTTCCAAGATTTATATTCATTAATTATATCATCAATTAAGTTTCCAAATGGATGATATAGCAAAACAGAAATCTGTACAGGGTATGGACACTAAGAATTTATAGTGATGCATTTTGGTATTACTATTGTCCTCGCTATCTTCATGGATCTAATGAATAAAGTCTTTAGAGACTATCTTGATGAGTTTGTGGTAGTATTTATAGAAAAAATTCTCATCTATTCAAAGATAAAGGAAGAACATGAAGATCACTTGAGAGTTTTACTAAAGACCCAAAGAAAGGATAATATTTATGAAAAATTCACCAAGTGTTAATTTTAGCTTCAATAAGTTTCATTTTTCAATCACATATTCTCAAAATAGGGGATATATGTGGATAAAAAAAAAGTAATTTAAAGTTGGACAATGACAACAATGGTAACTGAGATCCAAAGTTTTCTTGGTTTTTATGGATATTATCGATGCTCTATGAAATATTTTTCAAGATTATCCAATCTACTCTCCAAGCTAAGTCGATAAGGAGTTAAGTTTGTGTGGATGAATGAATGTGATGAGAATTTTAGTGATCTCAAAATAAGGTTAGCTAGTGCACACATTCTCACATTGCCTTATTGTGGATATTTTTTTAATCTAAAGAGATGCATCCAAAAAGAGGATTGGATATATTCTCATGAAAAATGATATGGTGATAGCTTATGTCTTGTGATAATTAAAAATACATGAGAAAAATTAACCAAATCGTGATTTTGAGTTATCTACGATAATCTTTTCATTAAATATATGGATGAATTATATTTATCGTGAAAGGTGTGATATTTATACTGATCAATAAAGTTTAAAGTATATTTTCACACAAAATGATTTGAATATGTAGCATAGAAAATGGTTAGAGTTGATTAAAGATTAAAACTTCTCAATACAATAACACCCTAGGAAATAGAACAAGGTGGAAGATGCTTTGAGTCAAAAGAACCATGCTAGCCTATCCATGATGAGGATCACAAAATATGCAATATTTATAGATTTTCAAAGGATAGACCATGAAATTTTAAAGGAAGGGGAGAAATTATATCTTTCTCAGTTTAATGTTCAACCATTTATACAAGTGAAGAGTAAGGATGCATAGAAGGAAGATGTAGAGCTACAAAATATGGTGAGAAATGTTCCTAAATTCAACCTCAATTATGAAGGAATAATAAGGCTCAAGAATTGGGTTTTCATTCCTCCCATAACAAAATTGAAGAATGATATATTGGATGAGGATCCCAGTTCTTCATTCTTTATTCACTCTAGAAGCACAAAGACATACAAAGACCTAAAAGAGTATTTCTAATGGGATGGAATGAAAGGAGATGTTTCAGAATATGTCCCTCAGTTCTTGGTTTATCAGAAAGTTAAGTTTGAGAGATATAATTCTAAGGGGATTTTACAACCATTACCCATACTAGAATGGAAATGGGAAAACATCACTATAGGCTTTATCATATAACTTCCTAAAAAATATAAACTTTATAATGATATATGGGTTATATTTGACCTCATTATGAATTCAGAACACTTCATTTCTATTATAGAGGATTTATCTCTTGATCATCTTGCTAGGATATATATAAAATAAGTGGTAAGATTGCATGGAGTACCTCTTTCCATTATATCTGATCAGGATTTGGGGTTTACATAAAAGTTCTTGTGAAGTCTTCAGGGGTCTCTAGATACAGAGTTATGTTTTAGAACTACTTATCATCATCATAAAAATGGCCAGTCTAAGAGGATGATTAAAAATCTAGAAGACATTTTAAGATCTTTCTCTATATATTTAAAAGGTTGTTGGGATCAACACTTAACTTTGGTGTAATTTTCTTACAAAAATATATTTCACTCTAGTATTAAGACGTCTACTTATGAATCCCTCTATAGACAGAAGTGTAGGACTCCAAATTTATGTGATGCAGTTGGGGAAAGAAGGATATTTGGACATTATCTTGTTGATAAAATGGCAGAAAAGGTCAGATCTATTCAACAACACATAAGATAAGATCAGAGTCGACCAAAAAGTTTTGCTGACAATCGAAGAAAAGGACCAGAGTTTGAAGTGGGTGATAATGTGTTTCGATGACTATCTCTCTATAAGAGATTAATGATATTTGGAAATAATGGAATTCTGAGCCCTAGGTATATCAGTTGTTTTAAAATTCTTGATCGTGATGGGAAGGTAGCATACTGATTGGTTCTTTTGCCGAATCTATCTAAATTTCATGATGTGTTCCACGTATCTCTCATAAGAAACTGAATACCCAATCATTCACATGTTCTAAACATATAATTAATACCACTAGAGCAAGATATTTCTTTTTAAGAACAACTGATAGAGATTCTGGATCATAGAAAAAAACTTTTTTAAAAAAAGACCACTCACTTGGTTAAAGTTTTATAGAGAAACCACCAATTTGAGGAAGCTAAGTGGAAAAAAATGAGGAGGGAGAGATATCCTCATATATTTTTATCCAAATAAAAAATTGAAAGGGTGAAATTCAGTTTAAGGGGTGTATAATGTAACACCCTGAATGTTTTTAAGAACTTTTTTATCTAAATAATTTTAATTTCTCAATAGCTTGAATTGCACAAAATCTTGAGTCTAAACAAACCGCGATATTAACATGGTATAAAATGATCATTTTAACCTATCTATTATGTTACCATGAATAAATATAACTAACTTAGGAAAATTTATGGTGTAGTCATTTGCTACCAGTTAATTATGAAAAATATAAATCAATTATAAATTTGTATTTTTTTATTAATAAATTGAGTGAATTACTATTAGTAATTGAAAATAATGAAATATATATGTTATATACATAATAAAATATTTTTATATTCATCCAATAGATATTTTTTTGGCATAGGGTATGAATAAACCCTACTTGATGTATAAAAACCTACATTTTTCAAAAGGGTAATTTTATGCCTTTTAATTAAGAATCTATTTTAAATTAATATTTTAAAAAATTAATATTTTTTAGATGATAATATAAAATTTTTATTTGGAATTAGGATATAAAAATTTATATTGGATGAATTTTTAATATTTTTCTAATAACTTTCAAATTTTGATGAATAATAAAAAACACTAAATATTAATTGAAAAAAAATTCATCAAAATAATTTATATGGTTAAATTATTATTTTAAATTGTTTTAAAGTATAAATAGAATATATTTTTATCATTCAATATAATGTATGTAATTGGAATTAATTTTACATTTAATTCAGATGTAATAACATTTAAATATTTTGCAATGCTATAACTTTTAAAACCCTTTCTCACTTTCCGATAATGGGAATAATTTTAAATTCATTTACTGAAACTTTTGTGTTTTGAATTTTTTAAAATGAATTTAATATTTGAAATAATTTTTTAAAATTATTTAGATAGATTTATCTTATTTTTGGGAATTATGAATAGTAACTTCAGTAATTTTGATTAATACTGTAAAAGGGTAAATCAGGTAATTAAGGTTAAGAATACTGTTATAAAATTACCCTAATAGTTTTCTTTATATCGTTGGATGAGTTTTTTTTTCAACCTAAATCATCATTTGGTCAAAATGGTGTCCTTTGGAAACCACTTGGATGACATTAATACATTTAATTTATTTTATTTAAAGAAAAGTTAAATACGTCTCACTAAAAGTTTAATAAAAAAATCATTTTTTATATAAGGTTATACAAAAGATACATTTGATTATAAATAATCAATTAAAATATAATTTTTTTTACTTATCATGGTAATTTATTTGTAAATTTTAGGAAATAAATAATTACTTTAATGACTTATACTCTGATGATGTAAAAATTAATTAAATGATGAGAAATCAATAAAAAAATATTTATTAAAAATACTAATAAACATAAAATAAACAAACACTTGAAAAAAATATTATTTCTTGAGTATATATCGACCATAACCATCCAAGGGTTGAGTTAGTGACCATTTACAGCCTTATAGAAGAGATTATGATACTTATATTATTTTATTTAAAGTGATGTTAAAGTTCTCACATTCTTAATTTAATAAGTAAAAAATTTTAAATTATGTATTTTCTAGAAGATAAATTTGACTAAAAATATTATTCTGAAATATAGTTGATTTATCTTCAACATTATATTTATTTTAATTTTTACTCAACAAATAAATTTATTAAATAATTACACAAGATTGATGTAGTAATTATTTTATTAATTGAGATAACAAATAAATGTTATTGAAAATATTAAAATAAATATAATTTTGGCTAATTAATATGTATAATAAATTTTCTAGATTACCTTGATCTCTTAATAATATAATAAAATAGTTTTTTCGATGTTAAATTGTTATCTTAATATTTTTAAAAATCAATGATTTGGATAGTGTCAAAATTGACACTATTGATTATTTATAAAAATATTTTTTTATTAAATTATTTAAAAATCAAAAAACCATTTTAAATAATATATATTAATTATGATAAGGTCTGAAATATTCTAAGATATTTATTTATGGTCTCATTGAAATCAAATAAGTAAATTTTTCACTCTTTTAATGTTGAAATATTTCTTACCATAGTTAAAAATTAAATATAATAACTGAGTGTTAATTAAAATGATGTGGTGTAAATTGATATAAAAACTTCTATAAAATTTATTTTTTATGATATTAAAACCCTATCCCATATAATCTTCTAAATTGGGACATTTTTGAGGTTATTGGATGGAGTTTCATTTTATTATAAATTAATATTTTTAGAGATCCCAAAAGTGTCTCTCACCTCAATTATAAAAGGGCCCCTCCTCCCTCAACTCTTCACTTCACTTTGATCCTTCAAGCTCGTAAATCTAATTCCATATTACCTTATAAACTTCTCTAGTTATATTATATAGGTTTGGGTCTTCTTTAAAGACCAACTCTAGTGCTCTAAGATGAGATTTAGAGAAAACACATCGAAGAAGAGGTTTTCTTCTCTACCGAGTTTTTCAAAATTCATTCTTCTTATACTTAATATTCATGAGTTTTTTCATTATAATGTAATAAATATAGTATAAATTAAAAACTAAGATGTTATTATTATTATGAAACAACAATATTCCACTTTCTATCCATCCTACGAAAAATGAAATCACCATGTGTGCGTACGTACGACTTACCATCTCCACGTCGTGGTGTAATCTTTTTTTCACTAACACCTTACAAGGATGGGTATAATGATGTCACGACCCGACCCTACCTGATCTCAAGCCGCAACTACGCCAAGCCCGCCTCTATAGGCCAGGGGATGGCGACAAGCGCCGAAGGTAAAACAACTCGGGGAGGCCTTTGCCTACGTACCTGTACACACACACGCAGCCCACTCAATGCAAAAGTGCAGAGTAAAAAGAAAAGTAAAATAAAGTGCCAACTTCTATAAACAGACCACAAGAAGTGCATCGACCTTAGGAGTTGAAGGAAAACAGAAAAGAAAAGGGGAAAACCACATGCCCAACTAGAAAAGTGCCACAACCCAGCAATAGGTAAAAAAAGTAAACAGCAGGGAGAGTCCCACTCCTGGAAGCCGACTATGACCACCATATGCGGTCCAAGCTCCCAAACTTCTAAGTTCCGCTAATGTCACAAACAACCTGTCCGTCGTCTGCAAGGGAACACCAAGTGCGGTCAAAGCCCATGCAGGGGTGAGTATAAAAATACTCAGTAGGATGCCCCAAGGGCTCGAGGGAGCAACAAAGGAGGTACTGAAGAGGTGAGAAGTAGATCGAATAGGGAAAAGTAAAGGAGTACAACCGAGAGTGCAATAAAGAGTACAGATCAACCCACCAAGAGGAAAAAATTAGACTCGTCCAAACACAAGGAGATGGAAATGGTGAGAGGATGAACTTCTCGATGAGTCTTCACTACCTATAGCAGGAGAGTAGACTCGTCCAACCACGAGAAGATAGACATGGAAAGCACATGGCATACCCCATGTGTCTTCACCTCTCCTATAAGGAGAGTAACCAAAACCCAAGAAGTGGGTACTGGAACAAGGTATATATACATATCCATATTCTCATACTAGAAACCTGAACAAGATCATAAGGAAATCTCCATCTCATAGCTCAGCCCAAGAAAGTGAGTAGCCAACAGTCCCAGAAGTAAACACCATCGATGCCCAGCATCCCACTTGCCTGCCCCGAACCGCAAGCCAAGGGGACCAAATCATCAAACCTTAACACTATCTTCTTTGGGCGACACTGACTCACCTGCACGGTTTTAGGTCGCGTCTCAAGGACGCATCTCAGTGGGGATAGAACCCCTCGTACTTGAGAGTTCTAGGGAAAGTAAAACCACACCTCCTCACCGTCACACAGCCGAGAGGTTTGCTCAAAGTCAAAGCTGTCACATCACTCACCTGCACAATCCAGGGGTCCTGATCCAGTAGTCACAGAGAAAAGCCAAAGACTAGCCTAGAAGAAAGGACTGAGTTTAAAGAATTTTTCGGATGACCCACTTCCCAGTCTCTGCGGAATGGTAGACCCTAAGGGGTCGACATGCGACCCACTACCCTGTCTCTACTAGAGGTTAGACATGGAAGAAGTCAAAAGGCGACCCACTGCCCAGTCTCTACTGGAGGGTAGACCTGGAAGACGTCGACAGGTGACCCACTGCATAGTCTCTGCTGGAGGGTAGACCTTGAAGACGTTGACATGCGACCCACTACCCAATCTCTGCTCGAGGGTAGACCAGGAAGATGTCGATAGGCGAACCAATGCCCAGTATCTGCTGGAGGGTAGACCTAGAAGAAGTCGACCAATGACCCATTGATGAGTCTCTGCTGGAGGGTAGACCTGGAAGAAGTCGACAGGCGACCCACTGCCTAGTCTCTGCTGGTGGTTAGACCTAGAAGAAGTCAACAGGCGACCCACTGCCCAGTCTCTGCTGGAGGGTAGACCTAGAAGAAGTCCATTAGCAACCCACTGCCCAGTCTCTATTGAGGGTAAACTCAGAACTACTCTAGCCATCCCTAATAGAAACAACTTCCTAAGTAGAGGATCGATGCCCATGTAATGTATTGGTCACACCAGAATCCACAATAACCCTTCTGGTCTAAACCATGTTTAACAGAGGGACCATTTGCGTCACGATAGGTCAAAGGTACGTAAAGAAGAAAATGACATGTACATGTGGCCCACACGACATGTGGCCCTTTTTCATCTCCTAACTAAGCACACAAACGTCCTTGGGTACAACAAACAACATTTACCTACATGAATCCCCGTATACTCCCAGAGTATACCACATTTCCAGCCCAAAGGCTATCGTGCTCATGGAACCCAATATCAATGTGAAGGGCGAAAATCAGTTTTGCCCACCTGATTACTCTATGGACCTAGAATGGACAACCACATATCTTTAAACATCTACTTCACTCACACGGGAGTGAACACGATTACACGCCAAGGGTTCCCTACAAACTCTGTAGGAAGAACCACCACCAGAGCACCTTTCATGCTTCCACATTTAATGAGATCACATAAGAGGCTTCGCTCACCTGAAATGATTACCCCATTTTAATCCTCACAGAAAAGCATGCGAGATAGACTACTTACACGACTCAAACAGATATCCGACGGAAAAGCCACCAATACCGATTTACGCCCAAATAGCATCCCGTGATTCTGAGTCTCAGCCCCGAAAATAGTTGGGTACATCGTACATTTTTTATCCCCTCAGGAAGACACGTCAAATTGACTGCTCACTTGAGTGAAACAGATATCCAGAGAAGAAGATGCATTTCGCCATACCGCACATGAGCGGTGCTTTGTGGGACCCACATTTCGGTCCCGAAACACAATGAACAGATCTCATCATTGCGATCCTCTCAAAAAAGTACACAAGATTCACTATCCATTTGTCTGAAATGGACACCCGGTGATAAAGATAGAAATCACCACCAACTCCCAAAATGACCCTCATGGGGCCTGCACAATCATGCAGAATTAAAGAGGGATGATTGCGCCATTGCAATGCCCTCGAAAAAACAACCAAAAATGACTGCGCGCACGCTTCGAACGGACATCCAATGAGAAAGTTTCTAAACGCTGCTCGCAGCTTAAAAGACGGCCCGTGGGGCCCATGTCTCAACTCTGGTTTTATTGCCCGAAAACCCATTGGAAAACTCTGCCTCGATGCCAGGGTCGCAATGCTCCTGACGGTGCTCAAAACAGACATCGTATGTGTCCGCGCCATCCAAAACAAGATTCCTGGCGTAGTACTTAACGAGCATGTCGCGTCACTGAGCTCCCATCCCAGGAATTAAAAATCACCAAAACCATCTCAAAACCTTCTTATCAAGCCGAGGATTACACAGTCGCACACGACACACAAAACGGACACCCATAGAGAAATTTACGGGTGTCCGAAGTCGGAGGGGATGAAGCCCCTTGGGCTGGACCGGCCTGGCCGACCGGTCCACCCGGTTTGGGTCGGCCTGCTTCGGACGCCCCGGATTGCAATGCTGGCCCATGGCCCAACAGCATGGGCTATCCGTGGACCTGAGTTCCACGCTCAGACTAGCCAAGGCCGGTCGTCCCGCGTGAAGACCCGCCGGACGCGGGTCTTGGTTCCCCCGCGGGGTCGCGCGCCGTGACCACGGTCCACGCTCTGTAGCACCCTCGCGCCGACGCCGCTTCGCGCCGACGCCGCCTTGTGCCGACGCCGCCTCGCACCGACGTCGCCTCGCACGCTGACACTCGCAGCCGGAGCCCCCCTCTCGTGCTGACGCTGCCTCACCGAACCACCTGAAGGAGCCGCCACTGCCGGGTCTGCCTGCCGCTTTCTGGACCGCCGCCGGAACCCCCAAATCTAGCCGGAAAAACTCCAAAACCACTGGGAACATCAACGGACCACCCCGAACTCT
Source organism: Viscum album (assembly GCA_963277665.1). Classification (NCBI taxonomy): domain Eukaryota; kingdom Viridiplantae; phylum Streptophyta; class Magnoliopsida; order Santalales; family Viscaceae; genus Viscum; species Viscum album. The sequence goes on along the minus strand of OY728136.1, from coordinate 1,316,031,992 downwards.
TCGGGACTCGAATTTTCAATCCGTAGCATGTGTTGGAAAAATGATAATGAGTTATACTCGATTATGGGATTAGATCAATGATCATACAACAATTCGACTCAATTAAACCAATTTTAAGAAGACTGAGGGAATTAAAAAGATAAAACACAAGCCTACCTCGATGGGCGTTGCCCGACGCTTCATCGACTATCCGCCGGAGCCACGCACCACCATGAGGAGGAGAGGATGGAGGAGGGATTGTTGGAGGATCTCCTTGGTTGATACTTCTTCCGCCAGGAGGTGCAAAACAAAGAGAGGTGGGGGGGGGGGTTATGTTTAAATAAAGAAAAACCAATTAAAATTTTAATTAGTTTAAACCCCCAAAATAACCCGCATCAGAAACTCTCAACGGGGTCGAGGTTAAGCATCCCCTGGGGTAAACACCACCTCTCGAGCACAACGGTGGTCTCAGAAATTTAATCTGAGGCTCTGTTCGAATGTTATAAAACTCAACCCCTGTGGTCGCTAAATTACGAAAATGCACCTGGCGGCGTTTTCCACAGAAGCTCTGCGGTCGTGAAAGTTACACACCTCCTAGGGTAAATAGCACGCTCCAGACTCAAAAGTACCCTCATTTTTCCCATACGAGCAACCGTTTAATAGATACATGAGTTTAACCATTTAACGAATAAATTAATTATTTTATTTATCTATTTAACGTTCCGGTAATGGGCGAGGGGTCCGAACATCCCGCGCCAACATGTTATATGTCGTTCCGAGGGTAAAAATACCATTTTATACCCATCCATACTCTCAGATATAGGATATGAATTACCATTAAGGAGTTATCCCGTTTATTTGGCGTTCCCAGTGTGAACGCATTGAAAATTTAATTCCAGCCACACTAGGGCTTGGAATTACACGCAGTCTGAAGGCGCTGCTCTGAAATAACATCAAGAAAATTCCAAAGTATTTTAGTAAAAACTGGGTTCTTATAACATTCCCTCATTCAATCTTTTCATCCTCTAAAAGCAAAACTAGGGGAACAACTCAAGGTAATGATCCCACACCTGGCTCTCCCGTACCCAGAAGAACTCTTGTACAGTTCTACACCACCGCACACATGCTAAAGGATTTGATCTGTTCACGTGAGGCCTGACCTCACCGATGTCGTGCATAGAGGAACGAACACTTCTTCCCAGGAAAGTCATGCGGGAGATGCCGTGCACCAAATCCCGACTTTGGGATTAGGGAAAGGTGGTAGGGAACCTTGCCATCCCTTCTCTCTGTATCGAACGACGCAAAGGCCCTTGTGGGTATCTCACCTCCTTGGCTGAACTCATACATCGCACGCCGCGACTGGAATCACCGTTTGGACCTGGGACAAAGCCCGGTGATTCCCTACTTCAGAATATCCATATGGTGAAACACCCAAGGATATCTGATCATGCAAGGTTTCACAGTCGATGTCCAACGACCAAGACTCTCTTACACACTCGAAAGGCGAAGGAGTCGCCACCATCGACTAAAGAGAAAGGTTCCACGCCTTCTATTCCACTAACACATGGTTACACCGATGCCTCACGTCACCCTGGTAACAAATCTAGCAAGGATCAGGGAGAAAAGAATTTCACACACAGATTCTAAAAATTCTACTTGAAAAAAGTATAAGAGCTGTAGAGCGTACCTCTTATCACCTCATGCTCTGCAGGATCATAGACATCCAAAGCTCGTGACTGTCCATGGTCCCAACTGTCAGCTCCCGGAGCCTGATGTGGACCACTTGGTGGTGATGGGAAGACCTTGTAAGGTTGTCTTCCACTTCTAGATCCTCCCGCTCCTCTGCAAGCACCGCCTCTTTGGGAGCTACTCTGATCACGACGCTACCTCTACTGCGGTGGTGCACTTGCTTCCTGCCTGATGTTCATAGCATGCCTGGTTGGGTAGTCTCGCACCAGGTGACCTCCCCATTGCAATCCTAAGACCGAATCTCTTCGGGCTGCACTGGTGCCCTCCGGAACCACTATAGTGTACGACCACACCCCTAAGTCCGATTATCGGAAAGCCACCTGCGTCGAGGTTCTGTCACCCGATGCCCACTAGCTGTGGCAGACGTCTCGGCTCTGTCGAGCCTACTGCCACCACCAACTGTAGAGCGTGACAGAAAGCTCTATGTCACCAGCGCCTACTCTAACACCCAAACATTTGTGGAAATTACCAATGGTACAATGACAACATGAATCTCTCTATAGAGACCCTGCTTGAACATCCATGCTCGGAAGTTTCCATCATGGACCAAGTCGGGGTAAAAAATGTGCACTGTCTGCGAACCTAGTCGTGTACTTAGTCACTGTCATCCCTCCATTCTGAATCTGCAGGAGCTCCTGGATCTGAACAGAGTGTAAGAAGGAGGGGTAAAACTCCTCATGAAACAACAGTTTAAAATCGCCCCATGAAAGCGATGACTCATCGAGTAACTGAGTCACCAGACTCCACCAACACCCAACTGCTCCGTGAAAAAGGCTAGCAGCCAAAGCCACCTTAAGATCTTACAGTTTCTGCACAAGCCTGAAGAGGAGAACCAATATCTAGAGCCAAAACACTACTTCCTAAGGATCCGGCTCACCACTGAACCTCAGCGGTCTTTGTCGCTGGAACTCACTGAGCGCGCTCAGCCTGCGCTCAAGCTCAGTCTGTTCTGCTGAAGCTGTCTTATGCTCACCAGGTGGGGGTGCTGCTACTGGCCCACCCAGAGAAAGGGACTCGCATGATGGGTCCTAGACTGATGCCTCGTAGCTCACATGGTCATCTTCACGAACCAAAGCTGGTATCCTGGCTGACTGTGTTTGCGGAGGCATCCTGAATTTTATCAAGGAGTGCCGCAGTCAGATGATATTATATGTATATATAACAGTCACAAAAATGGGGATATGACTCAAGAAGGACGGTCAAATACTCAATCCTATGCGATACATAAACCGATTTTCCCTGAAACGGGTGTCTCAGCATGCCGAGTCGACAAGTGGGTTATCAGGGTCCTGGTGAATGGATACGTCGGCCACCGCACCATCACTGGACTCCCTGGCTTGAGAGCCGCTCTCGAGACACGTTGACATTGTTCCCCTAAATCACAACCAATTCATTTTAAGGGAAATCCGAACAATGTCCCAAGGAACAAACCACCTCTGATACCCCATTTTAACGACCCAACCCTACCTGGGCTCGAGCCACAACTACCCTAAGACCGCCTCCATAGGCCAGGGGCTGGCGATAAGCGCCGAAGGCTAGAAAACTTGGGGTGGCCTTTGCCAAAGTAACTGTACACACACACGCCTCCCACTCAATGTAGAAGTGCAGAGTAAAAAGAAAAGTAAGGTAAAGTGCCAACTCCTATAAATAGACCACAAAAAGTGCATCGACCTCTAATCAGTACAAAGTAAGAGATGAAGGTAAACAGAAAAGAAAAGTGAAAAAACATGCACCCAACTAGAAAAGTTCCACAACCCGGTAATAGGTAAACAAATGTAAACTGATGGGAGAGTCCCACTCCTGGAACCTGACTACGACCACCGTACGTGGTCCAAGATCCCGAACTCCTAAGCTCTACTAATGTCATGACCAACCTGTCAGTTGTCTGCAAGGGCACACCAAGTGCGGGAAAATCCCAAGAAGGGGTGAGTATAAAAATACTCAGTAGGATTACACAAAGGCTCAAGGGAGAAACAAAGAATGTACTGAAGAGGTGAGCAGTAGATCGAACAGGAAAAAGTGAAGGAGTACAACCGAGAGTGCAATAAAGAGTACAGCTCAACCCACTAAGAGGAAGGAAGTAGACTCATCTAAACACAAGGAGCTAGAAACGGTGAGAAGATGAACTTCTTGACGAGTCTCCACTACCTATTGCAGGAGAGTAGACTCATCCAACCATGATAAGCTAGACACAGAAATCACGTGGCATACCCCGCGTGTCTTCGCCTCTCCCAGAAGGAGAGTAACCAAAACCCAAGAAGTGGGTACTGGAAGAAGGTATATATACATATCCATATTCTCAATCTAGAAACCCGAACAAGATCGTAAGGGGATCTCCATCTCACAGCTCAACCCAATAAAGTGAGTAACCAACAGTCCTAGATGTAAACACCATCGATGCCCAACATCCCCCATGTTTTCTACAAACTACAAGTCAAGGGGCTCAAATCACAGCACCTTGACACTATCCGCTTTGGGCAGCACTAACTCGCCCTCACGGTTTTAGGTCGCATCTCAAGGATGAGTCTTAGTGGGGAAAGCTCCCCTCGTACTCTAGAGTTCTGGGGAAAGTCAAACCACACCTCGTCACCATCACACAGTTGAGAGGTCTGCTCAAAGTTAAAGTTGTCACATCACTAACCCGTACAATCCAAGTGTCCCGCTCTGGTAGTAATGGAGAAAATCCACCGACTAGCCTAGAAGAAAGGACCGAGTCTTAAATAAGTCGTCAGGCGAACCACTGCCCAATATCTACTAGAGGGTAGACCTTAAGGGGTCGATAGGTGACCCACTACCAAGTCTCTGCTGGAGGGTAGGCCTGGAAGAAGTCAATAGGTGACCCATTGCCCAGTCTCTACTAGAGGGTATACATGGAAGACGTTGACAGGAGACCCACTGCCCAGTATCTTCTAGAGGGTAAACCTGGAAGAAGACGACATGCGACCCACTGCTCAGTCTCTGCTGGAAGGTGGACCTGGAAGACGTCGACATGCGACCCACTTCCCAATCTCTGATGGAGGGTAGACCTGGAAGAAGTCGACAGTCGACCCACTGCCCATTCCTTGCTGGAGGGTAGACCTGGAAAAAGTCGACAGGCGACCCGCTGCCCAGTCTCTACTAGAGGGTAGACATGGAAGAAGTCAACAGGTGACCCACTGCCCAGTCTCTGCTGGAGGGTAGACCTGGAAGAAGTCCATGAGCAACCCACTGCCCAATCTCTACTAGAGGGTAAACTTGGAACTGCTCTAGCCATCCCTATTGAAATAACCTCCTGAGTAGAGGATCGGTGCCCGTGTAAAGTATTGGTTACACCAGAATCCACAATAACCCTACAGGTCTAAACCATCGTTAACAGAAGGACCATCTGCATCACGAGAGGTCAAAGGTATGTAAAGCAGAACACGACACATACAAGGGGCCCAAACGACGTGTGTCCCTATGTCATCTCCGAATAAATCACACAAACGTCCTTGGGTACAAACCACAACATGTATCTCCAGGCATTCCCATATACTCCCAGAGTATACCACAATTCTAACCCAAAGGCTATCGTGCTCACGACACCCAACGTCAATGCGAAGGTCGAAAACGCGGTTTCTCCCACTTGCTTCCTCCATGGCCCTATCATGGCCAACCACATCTCTTTAAAAATTTACTTCACTCACATGAGAGTGTAAACGATTACATGCTAAGGGTTCCCTACTAACACTGTAGAAAAAACCACCACAGGAGAACCTTTCATGCTTACACATTTAATAAGACTATGTAAGTCTCTCTAATCACGTGAAATAATTAACCCATTATAATCCTCACGGAAAAAAACATGAGATATACTACTTACCCACCTCAAACAGATATCCGACGGAAAAGCAACCAACACCGCTTTACGCCCAAACAATGTCCCGTGATCCCGAGTCTCGGCCCCAAAAACAGTCGGGCGCATCACACCATTACGATCCCCTCAGGAAGAAACGTCAAATTGAATGCTCACTTGAGTACAACGGATATCTGGAGAAGAAGATGCATTTCACTGTACCGCACATGAGCAGTGCTTCGTGGGATCCGCATCTCGGTCCCAAAACGCAACGAACAGATCACACTGTTGCGATCCTCTCGAAAAAGTACACAAGATTTACTATCCATTTGTCCGAAACAGACACCCGATGATAAAGATAGAAATCACCGACAACTCCCAAAATGACCTTTGTAGGGACCGCACCATCGTGCAGAATTAAATCTGGCGGATTGCGCCATTGCAATGCCCTCAGAAAAACACCAAAAAATTACTGCTCACACGCCCTGAACAGACATTCAATGAGAAAGTTTCTAAACTCTGCTCATAGCTTAAAAGACGGCCTGAGGGTCCCACATCTCAACTCTGGTTTCAACGCTCAAAAATCCCTTGGAAAAATCTTCTTCGACTCCAGGGTCACAATGCCACTGACGGTGCTCAAAATGAACATCGGATGTGTCCACGCCATCCAAAACAAGAAGCCCGATGTAGTACTTAACGAGCGTGTCGCGCCACCGAGCTCCCATCCCAGGATTTAAAAATCCCCAAAAACATCACAAAACCTTCTTCTCGATACCAGGATTACATTTCCATAAACAGAATGCAAAACAGACACCCGTAGTGAAGGTTACGGGTGTCCGAAGTCAGAGGGGATGAATCCCCTTGGGCTGGACCGGCCGGTCCCCCTAGTCTGGGCTGGCCAGCCCGACTCACAACGCCGGCCTACGGCCCAGCCATGCGGGCTGGCCATGGACCCGAGGTCCACACTCAGACCGGCCAAGGATGGTCTTCCCGCATGAAGACCCACAGGACGCGGGTCTTGGTTCCCTCACGGGGTCGCACGTTGCGACCCTGGTCCACGCTCCGTCGCGCGCTCGCGCCACTGCCGCCTCAAACCGACGCCACCTTGACCACCGAAACCCATAGCCGGAGCCCCTAGATTGTGCCAATGCTGCCTCTCTGAACCTCCTGAAGGATTCGCCACTGCCGGGTCTGCCTGCCGCTCGCCAGACCACCACCAGAACCCCCAAATCCGGCCGGAAAAACTCCAAAACCACCAGGAACTTCAACAGACCACCCCGAACTCGTCGGGACTCAGATTTTCAATCCGAAGCATACAATGGAAAGATTAGAACGAGTTCTACTCGATTATGGTATTTTCCTGATGATGGGACAATAATTCTATGCAATTAAACCAATTTTAAGAAGACTGCCGGAATTAAAATGATAAAACATGAGCCTACCTCGATGGGCATTGCCCGGCGCTTCACCGATGATCCGCCGGAGCCACCCACCACCTTGGGGAGGTTAGGATGGAGGAGAAATTTTCGGAGGAGCTCCTTGGTTGGGAATTCTTCCACCATTAGGTGCAAAACAAAGGAGAGGGTGGGGGGGGGGGTTATGTTTTAATAAAGAAAAATCAATTAAAATTTTAATTAGTTTAAACCCCCAAAATAACCCACATCCAAAACTCTCGACGGGGTTGAGGTTAAGCCTCGCCTGGGGTAAACACCACCTCACAAGAACAAAGGAGGTCTCATAATTTTAATCCAAGTCTCCGTTTGAATGTTATAAAACTCAACGTCCGAGGCTGCTAAATTACGAAAATGCCCCTGGCGGCTTTTTCCACAAAAGGTCTGCGCCTGCGAAAGTTACACCCCTCCTAGGGTAAACCGCATGCTCCAGACTTAACAGTGCCCTCAGTTTTTCAATATGAGCTACCATTTAAGCGATACATGAGTTTAACCATCAAACGAATAAATTAATTATTTTATTTATCCATTTAAAATTCCGGTAATGAGCGAGGGGTCCGATCGTCCCGCGTCGACATGTTCTATGTCGTTCCTAGGGTAAAAACCCCTTTTCAGACCCATCCGTAATATCAGATTTAGGATCTGAATTACCATTTAGGAGTTATCCCAATTTTTTTTGGCATACCCCGTGTGAACGCACTCAAAATTTAAATCCGGCCACCCTGGGGCTCGGAATCGCACGTCGTCTGAAGGCGCTGCTCCGGAATAACATCAAGAAAATTCCAAAGTCTTTTATAAAAAACTAGGTTCTTAAAAACGATATAAATAATAACTATATTTGAATATTATAACATTATATTGATTTTGAAGTATTATAAACCATTCACTAAAATACCATTCAACAATTATGTGAATGATATCATCACTCGTGCACACATATGACTTACTATCTCCAGGATGCGATGCGATTAATTCTACACGATCTTTGCAAAATAATTATTATGTAAACGAATAGAATGAATAAATGTGATATATATGATTTTAATATCATTTTTAATGATATAAATATGACATATGAGGGAGAAACATAACTTATTCCACAAAACATGCATAAGAAAACGAAGTAGTTAATACCCAAATAACAAGTAATGATGAAATGTTATTAAGAAACAAATGTTAATATGATCATATCTGATATCAAAAAAATGACTATGATTCTTAAATAAGTTAATGAATTTATTTAAATCATTATACTAGAGGTTCAGAAACATATAAAGGAAATCAAACCTAAAAGGTCAGGGATAATTTCACTATCTCAATATTATCTGATATTATTTATACATAAGTATTTACTGGTGTATATTTATCATCTACTTCTATTTTTCCTAAATATTTAATGTTATTTATATTCTTATACAAGTATTTAAGGTCAATTTTATAGATTGGTTAATTTTTATTAAACAGTATGAAATGAATCTTTTTTCATTATTCGATACGAGGTACTTTTTGAATTTTTTGGAAAACGTTTGAGAATGTTTTTTAAACTTATTGAACATGAATGGATTTTTACATATTCATAAATACTTATTTACATGAAGTTTCATATACATGATTTCAAGTTTATTTTCAAATAAATTATTTTATTTTTAATTTCTTGGCATTTTTAAAAAGAAAACATTTTTGAAGAAGAAAGGATATTTTCCTTAAGAATTAACTTCAAGTGATATATCACAATTAATTTACATCTAAGATGAAATTATTTAATAGGGTTATGATTGAAGTATACATCCTTTTTGTTCCTATGATTTTACTATGTTTATGATGGAATTATATTTATAAAATCCATTTTTTTACATGGATTATGCTATAGAGGAATGATGTTTAATGAAACCCATTTTATTCCTTGGGTTATGGAGAATGATTTATGATATTGTGGAACATGTAAGAATGATTTCATTAAGATATGTGTGGGACCTATATATCCCTCCAATTAATTTGGAAAATATTTATATCTCAGGATATAGACATGGATGAAACTGGAAATGACATCGGTTCAGTAATACATGGCTGGAAAGAGGAGTGAACTCGATTCAGTAATGCACTTTGTCCTCTATGATGGTCTTGGAAATGAGTCTTGACTAATATGAAATGATTTTCTATGCTTATGTGTATTTCTAAAAACTTCATGTCCTATGTTATGAATTTTGGGATTATGTTCATTGATTCTTCTGAACTTTTATGATTTATCCCATGGCATGATATCACAACCTTTCATATGTAGGATATGATTTTCAAATGTTATGTTCTTATGTCTTATGATTTTGATATGATTTATATCTCCCTTGTTTACACTTATTAAGCATCTAAGCTCACTATTACAGATGTTTCTTTTCCTCAGGTCATGAAGAATGGTATTAAGTAAGAAATCTAAAAATGGGGTCTAGTTATGAAGAAATATGTGGGAGATAATAAATATTTCATATGAACTAGTTATTTATATTTCCCTGTTTATAAAGATACTATACCTATATGGTCCTATCATGGATTTATTATATTTTTTAATGAATATTATTCAACTTTGAAGTAATTTCAATGCATGTAATATATGGGTTGTTATATTTATGACCCAAATCTTATAACTACTTCTTCATAAATTTTGAAAATTATGAATTTACCTTTTATTATAGCTTCTGCGTTCTTTTTTATTTCCACATCATCCCTTTAATCATCCTTTATATTCTCTAATTTGGATGGTTGGAAAATAATTTGAGCTTGGTGATATTTTTTTCCTTCCTTTACAAATTCCATATACATCCTTTAGAAGTATAAGAATATTAGATCCTTATATATTCTCATAATCGATAAGTTTAAATGATACTTTTTTACTTAGATAATTTTACACTATATTTTACTTCCCATGATGGTAATGGATTGAGTATTAATAGTCCATGATTATATATGACTATCTTCTCTAGATGATATTAATCTCTTTAGGTGTGAATATATATTTTTGGCTATTATGATCGGTATATATTTCACACTTTTCATTATAGGGATAATGTCCTCGAATATTCTATCAAAAAATCACTACAACTAACTGTAGATCATGTGTTAGATAGTTATGATCATGAAATTATAAATAATTTGAGGCATATGTGATCAATTTATCATTTTATTTAAGTATAGATCCCAATCCCTTCATTGAAGAATCATTTTACATAAACAAATGTTCCCTAAAATAGGGTAGTGTGAGTATATGAGTAGTGATAAGCCTCTTTTTTCATTCATTGAATATCGCATCACAGTCATTGGTCTATAAAAACTTCACTATATTTCAAGTTATCCTAGTTATGGGGTTTTATAATCATGATAAGTTCTTCCCAAATCATTAATATTACCAAACTATTCCCAGGAAATTGTAGATATCTGACATAGATATTGGTTAGGGCCACTCCTCAATCCCCTTTGTCTCTAAAGGATCCACATATATCACTTTAATGGCAATAACATTCTCCAATAATGTTACTTGATCCATATAGAATATTAATTTACAATAAGTTTCATTTTACTTCTCTTTCCTCAATGTCTTTTTGATAGAATCAAGTGCTCTTCATGTCCATCCTTGATTTTGGAGTATATAAGAATACCATCTAGAAATACAAACACTAATTTTTCAAGGTGATATCTGAAGAATATATTCATTAAGACTATAAATATTGAAGGATAATTGGTGAGTCCGAATGGCATCATTATGAACTCATAGTGTCCATATCTTGTTCAAAAGGTTGTCTTGGGAATATCATTCTTCCTCACCAATAATTGGTGATATCCCAACTCAAGGACCACCTTAGAGAAGTATTGGACCCTATATAGATGATTGAACAATCCATAAATCCATGTAAGGGTATAATTTTTTTTTATCATGATATTTTTGAGTTTATGATAATCAATGTAGATATGCATCAATCCATCTTTAAAAAAAAGATAATTAGTGAACCCAATGGTGAACCACTTAGATATATGAAACCCTTGATTGGATTTATTTTAACTACTTATTTAGTTCTTCTAGTTCAATGTTGGCCATTAAATAGTGATTCTTGTCCATGTGCATAGATCCATGTATAAGTTCTTGTGAGAAATCAACCTCTGTAATGAGAGGAAAACTTGGAAACTCTTTAGGGAATACATCAGTATAGTCCCTTATAATGAGTATGTCTTCAATCATGGTCATATAATTTAACTTAATAATATTAGTTAGATTTCCATTCATATAAGTAAATGGAATAAATTTTTGGGAATAAGTTTCCAAAGTAGATTCTTGTTGGTCCATAAAATTGTAGAAAAGAGGAGTATGATTCAGGATATCAAGAGTGGTTTCCCTCTCTTGATAGTTGACATTAGAATTATATAAGGACAACCAATACATGAACAGTATAACATAAAATTTCACTATTTAGAGTATGATAAGGTCATATGGGATAATAATTGACTGGGGATAATTTATATACTTGGGATGAAATAATTTTCCCATTTTTTTTTCTCATAGAAAACACAACCTCCATGTTTTGAGGTGAAATTTTAATAGTTCTACTAAATATTCATGATATGAATGAATTTTTAGAACTATAATCATATAGAAAATTTGAATTTAATGAATGGATAATGACTGAACCTTTCACTATTTTATTATGATTTTAGTCATTTTATAAGAACTCAACTTTAAACATGACATAATATAGAGTTTTAATTTAAGAATTAACTCTCTTACATTTTGAGGGTCATTATGGTTTATAGTTTTAGATAATTATGTCATAAAACTTATATAAATTTATGTTACATCACAAGGTAGAAAGTTCCACTCAGTATCCATTTTTTCCATAATATAAAACTTTTAAAATAATATTTTTTTTATTTTCATGACTTATATTCAAAATTTTCATCTTGAACTCATCCTTGCCCATACTCATCCTTAAAAAATTATGAAAAACCATTAAAACATGGGGTGAAAATAAAAATTTCAGTAATATGTTTAAAAAAATAGGGAAACTTATTTTTCCATGAATTCACCTAAAAATATACCTTTTTCAAAATAAAATTTGGGCTGAAAATAAACATTATCATACCCAGTAAATCATCTTCACTAGAAAAATATTTTGATAAAACATTTCATAATAAAATTTAAAGGAAATTAATAATTACAGTTTCTTCAAAATAATGAAAAACTCATGAAAACGTTTTCACAATATTATATATTTCACCCATAATAAGGAACATAAACATCCCTTTAAACATAAGCTCATTATATTACCTTGTGAAATCATATGTTTTTTTTGAAAAACCCATATAAATCATAGATATATTATCTAGGTAAATTGAGATAAAATTTACATATCACTTTTACAATCATAATGTAATAACATACCCTATAAAATCTAATAATATTTTAAGAGAAACCTAATCGGTTAACTCCATCCCTTTTTAAAATGCATTGGAGAGCTATATCGGGCTCACCCTTCAACAAGAGATATATCGGGATCAACCATCATCATGATATATATTGGGACCACCAATTATCATAAAAAATTCCAAAGAACCATAACATAATTTTATCACATGAAAAATTCGATTTCTATCATCATAATTATAAAAATATGTATTTCACCCATAAGAAAAACATTTATTAATATTGAAATATCGATTCCATTTAATTCCCAATTTAAAAATACCTAGACCAAAGGTATGCGTGGGGTTTATTTGAAGGAAACATTGACCTTTTTAAATGAATCGAATCATAAAATAATGGTTATAGAGGTGGGAATAACCATTGACACCATATATGTTAAATTAAAACATTCCTTTTACTTTTTACTCAAAATTTTCTATATAAAATACATAAAAATATTCCTTAAAAATCATTAAAAGATACTAAAAAAGAAATAAAATTTCATTTAAAATTTATTTAGGTCCATATAAATAAATCTACTAAATAATTTTAATAAAATTGATATAGAAGAATAATATTTAGAAAATAAATCTTTAAAAATATTAAAATGAGGTTTTTAAGGAAAAGTTTCCCTCACCTCAAGTCAGTCTCATCAGGAACATTATTTATCTTCCTGAATAATAAAATTATGTTAATTATTTACCTAATTAAGAAAATAAATTTATGTTTTTTATTACTTTTACATTATTTATTACCCTGATATATACAATTACAAAATCAATTGAGTTCACAACAGATGTTTCAATGATATTCAACTCATATTTCTAAAATGACTTTGGTAAGCTGACTATGGTCAAAGTTTTCACTATTCCATTATCACAATAATAATACTATTGAAATAATTATCATTTATATATATAAATTATTCTTTTAGAATCAACCATTAATCAATATTACGCATGATGAATTACATTACAATCTTAGAGATGGTAGTTCTTACATACATATGAGTGACGTTTCCATTTTTAAATGAACTTGATGGAAGGAAGGTAAGTATTATTATATCTTTAAATAAAATAATTATATCATAAATATTATATTATTTCTTTATAAACACTTATATTTGTTATTTATGTATGTTGGTCCTGAGAAACAAATCACCACACTTCGTGGAGGTGGTAATCTGCATGTGTGTACGAACAATGTTATCTTGTTTCAATGGATGGAAATATAAGAAATTAAATTATATATTATCTATAACTAATGAAAAATATGTAATTAATAATAATATATATATTTAATCATTCATTATAACCATCCATGATAGGTGGTGATGAAAAATGAATTAGAGTGGTTCATGAGGCGATAGTCAACTACACACACATTTGATGGTTTCATTTACCATTTAAGGAAAAAAATAAATTGATACAGGTTATTAAATTAATATAAAAATAAATATTTTTATGGAATATAATATTTATATGATTTAGTCATGGGAGATGAATATTTCAAGGAGGTAGAAAAATAAATAAAACAAAAGTGCTCAATTCAGAATTATGCATTTTTTTTTTTCAGAAAACCACTTTAGGGTTGTTCCTAAAGCCTTATTTAGTAGAATTTTTGATCCATATAGGGACTCTAGGAAATGTTGGGTTTTTAAAAAGGTTATTTTATTATGTATCTTCAAAACAAAATTATATTTATGATTTTATAAATAGAAGAGATGTGCCCTTTTATAAGTGGGTGAGAGGACACACTTGGATTTTTTAAAAAGATTAAAATATATTACTATCTTACTGAAGTAAAATGTCTAAAAATTGGACCATTTCACAATAAAATATATTATAGGGTATATATATTTAAAAAAAATATAATTTATATAATTTTTAACGTTATTTTAACCCTTATCACTTATGTTAAACCATCAGTAAACCTCTTTTAACCTTATCTGTTGTAACAGATCTTTATTATTTTTTTTCTATTATTCATTATTATAGAAGAATTAAATTAAAATTATTAAATAATATTAATTAAAATTATTAAAAATAATTAATTTTTTGTCAAATGAAATTTATATAATCGGATGAATTTAAACTTAAAATAACCCCGCAAAACATGATGAAAAAATGGTTTTTCATAAAAATAAATTTCAAATATAAAGTTTTATACAAACTTCTTGAATAAAAAATTTTTATAAAAAGAAAATTTTGATTATAAATAATATTATTTAAATTATTTTAGTTTTAAAATATTTTAAAACAAAATATAACTTTTTAAATGCTTGATATAAAAATACGGTTTTTAATAAATATCAGTATTTGTCAATATTTATAAAAAATTCAAACATTTCCCAAAATTCTCCAAAATTAATTGAAATCTAATTTTTACATGATGAATTCCAAAATGGTGTCCATTTTTATAAATTTAAAATTATATAATTTTGTAAATAAATATTTTAAACGAAACCATATAATTTTTGGAAACCTAATTTGGTTAGAAAGAAATATTTTTTTTATGAAAAATAATTAATATTATTATAATGAATATAAATATATAAAATATAAATAATTAATATTAATAAGACATGAAAATTATTTATCTTAACATTATATATGTAGTTGAGGTACTAGACTATTGATAATTAATACCCCCTAAGCTTACATCAAACTAGGGTTGAAAACATGATTGCCCCAAATTTGAGGATTTATTGGGAAATTTTGGAGATGTGGAAAACCGATGTGGAATCTGGAATTGTAAAAGCACTAGGGAGCGGGGGAGACCATCTAGTGAGAAAGTAATTCATTAGTGGTGGAGACGTGAAGGCTGGTGGCACATCGATGCGAATGGTCTTCAGATGCTAGAGGAAAGGCATATAGTCATAATGGAGGTGTGGAGACTAGGAGTGAACGGCGGGGGACAAACGATCCTCAGAGGGCCTCTTCTTGCAACAAGACTTGATGGAAGTGACAAAGTGAGGGTGATGCTTCGATGGAGGATGGATGACAAGGTGCTTGGGTCAGACTTCAGTTGGCTTGATGGTGAGAGGGTGGTGATGACGACAACGAGCTTCAAGCGACAGACCCGATTAGGAAGGTGCGAAATATACAACTAGATACTTCAATGTTCAATGGATGAATTTGAAAAAATCATAAGTTTTTGGGTTGGATTCTAATGTACAGTCCCTACGAAGGTCAAATTAAGGAACAATAACTAAGAAAATATTTCAGATTTTGAAGAAATAGAGGGTATGGATTTTCATTGGTACTAGGACCCGTATGATCCTGTATTGGGATTTTTTGTTGAGTTTTATTTCAGGTTAGATACTTGGAGAAAATAAATAATTAATCAGTGAGGGTAGGGATGCTTTCCGGGTGTATAATCTCTTGGCCTTCATATTCCATGAATTGGGCCTAGTGACATGGGCCTACGGGCTATGTAAGGATCTCCTTCAACCCAATTAAAACAGGATTATCATAAAATTAATAAAAAATATATGGCCATTGGGCTTTTGGGTATTTTCTATGTTGTTACATTCTTTCAACTTTTGAAAATTGTTTCCTCATAATTTTATTCATTACATAAACATGTGAGGATAGTTTTCATTCATAGAATTTTCTAATTCCCATGTTTCTTCTTCAATCATAAGGGGTTTCCACAAATCCTAAAATTGTAAAATAAATTTATTCCAAAAAGATTTATCCCTATAATCAAGACCATGTGTTTTTTATTCCTCATAAAAAAGGTTTTATCCAAATGAACTACTTAAGTGATAAAAATATGAGTTTCATCCATTATATATTTTCTTAACAACAAAACATGAATTACATCACATGCCTGAGATAAACATAGAGACAAGGACACATGGTAAGAAAAAAATTCAAAAATTCAAAATAAATTTATACATTCTAATGAACCAAAAACTAAAATTTCTCATTTTCACAAAATTCAAAACAATTTTCCTTAGAGATACTTAAAAAAAACATAATTTCCAACCTTAAAAGAAATATCTTTCATTCGGTTTTCTGAATATCTTTTCTTCCTTCTCTGATATTTCCTAACATAATGGAGAATCATATTCACCTTCTCAACCATTTCTTTAACCAATTATAGTCCCAAAAAATAATTTTTTCCAAATTAATACACATAATATGGAGCCCAACACATCTTTCTATATAATGGCGCAAAATATTCCATCTTCATACTAGAAATAAAACTATTATTATAAGAAAACTCAACTAAAGTCAGATGTTTATCCCAATTTTATTCATTATCCATTAATCAAGATCGAATCATATATTCCAATGTCTAAATCATTCTCAATAATTTTCCATTATATTGGGGATGAAAAGCTATACTGAAATCTAATTCAATGCCTAATTAATTTTAAATACTTTTGTAGAAATTAAAGTTAAACTAAATATCATGGTTAGATACAATGGAGAGTGGGACTCCATATAATATAATTATCATTATATCATAATTTTGAGAAAGTTTATACAATGATATATGACCTCTAATAGTAAGTAAATGCACATATTTAGTTAAATGATCAATAATTACCCATATTATATTATTACTAAGATATTCCTTTGTTATTCCATACATGAAATCCATAGATATATTTTCCAATTTTCACTCTGAAACAAGAAAAGGATGAATCATCACATTAAGTAACTATCCTTTTACATTAACCAATTAAAAAGACAGAAATTTCATTGTAAATTCAGTAATATATTTCATCATTAATTTCCATTAGAAATGTTTTTGAAGGTCTGAATACATTAGTTTGATTCTAGGATGAAAAAAGAGAGAACTATGTGCCTTACTTAATATTTATTTCTTGAACTTGTTTTCACATGAAAAACACAATTTTTTCTAGATCTCTAAACACTTTGTTTGTCAATATTAACATATAGAAGTTTACAATTCTTGATGGATTTTACCTTTTCCTATAAAACACTATCTTCCTTTTCATATTTTGTAATCCAATTTTTCAAATATTATTGTACTGAAACCTAAAAAAATACAATGGGAGTTCCTACATGCACAATTTGTAATCCAAAATTTATCAAATCATTAACCAAAAGATACTGTTCAAGATGTATCAAAAATAATATGGAAATAATTTTTTGACTCAGAGAATCAATTACACTATTTAATTTTTCTATATGGTACTAAATTGTGAAATTTTAATCCTTTTTCATTTCCAACCATCTCCCCTGTCTAATGTTCATCACTTTTTAAGTGAATAAATACCTCAAAATTTCATGATAACTATTTATTTCACACTTTAATCCATATAAATGATTTATCTAAATTCATAAATCCAACACTACAACTGATAGTTGAAGGAAATGTGTACGATAATTTCACTCATGTTATTTTAATTGATGTAAAACATAAGAATTTACTCAATCACCCAGTATTAAAACACAACACAGTCACTTAAATTAATCATTATATTAGATAACAAAAGTCAATATTTCTAAATGGAAAGTCCAAGACTAGAGAATTCAATAATCTTGTTTTAAATCCCTATAAACATTCATCACATTACTTTATTCAAGTTAAAAATAACTATTTTTCATGTTAACTTGGTTAGTGGGATATATAACAATGAAATGTTTTCAAAAAACTGAAAGTAATATCATTTTAATTTATGAAAACTAGGGATTTGTATAATATTTGTAGGTCATGGCCATTAAACATCCTCTTTATTTTTCATAGGATCAATAATTATTCAATATTTACTTACGGTATGTCCATGTAATGAAATATTCCATAGACAAAAAACATTTAGAAAATTTTCCATATAAATTTTTTTCAATATAATTTATTTCCATTCAGGCTTTTTAAAATAATACATATATGTTTTTCATGATCCTCATAACTTATGGAATAAACCAAAATATCAAAAATTAAAAAAAAATAAAATTGTCCTAATATTTATGAAAAAGTATATTCATAAGATCAATGAATAAAACTGGAGAATTCATGAACCCACAAGGTATACAAAAACTAGTAATACTCATACCTAGTATGAAATACTGTCTTAGGGATGTCATCCTCCATCACCTTCAACTAATGGTACCCAGACCTAAGATTAACCTTTAAAAAATATTTAACTCCTTGGAAATTATCAAACAAGTCATTGATATGAATAAATATATACTTACTCTCAATAGTAATGTTATTCAATGTTCTATATTCAAATAAAATCATCATGGAACAATATTTATTTTTAATAAATAAAAGTGGATCACCGCATGGTGAAGTGTTAGCAAGGATGAAAACATTATTAATAAACTCTTAAAAACTTATTTTTCAATTCCCAAACTTCTAATTGATCCATTCTCTATGGGAGTTATGAAATTGTCTTAGAACAAGGCACTATGTCTCTAGTAAACAGAACTTCTCAATTAGGTATAAATTCGAGAAACTCATCAAGAAAAACATCCAGTTATTCTTTTATTACCAATAAATTAATAATCTAAATAGTTCAATTAATTTTAAAAATATAAGTAAGAAAAATTTGATTTCTATATCTCAACAATTTTGTATCTTTTTAATATGTTATCGATGGTATGAATTTATTATTATATAAAAAAACTCATTTTGGAAAATAAATTCTTTAGGACTACTATCTATCTTAACAGAATAAACTAAAAGCCAATCAACACACATAATATCAAAAAATTATAAAATGGGGAAGACAAAAAGGTTTTTATTGAATACTTTTATACATATGATAAAAGGAAGATATATCAAAATTTTTATTTCCTTAATACTACCATGAGGGTTTTTACAAAAAGTAAAAAAATAATTACTTAAGGTAAAATTTAACTTTATTATAAAATTTCTCAGAAATTAACGAATGTGTAAACCCGAATAAAAAAAAATATTATCGTTATATAAATAAACAATAATTTACTTATTACCACTTCATTCGATGATCCAACATATAGTGAAGTAGTTATAAAGGATTTTAGTGCACCCTTCTACGTATAATCTTACTTCTTCCCATCATTTTTTCTCTTCTCCAGAAACACATCCATATAATGACTCACTCCATTACATTACAACTGGCTATATATTTATCAAAATTTATCTTACCACTAGAAATATATTTTTATTTTTTATCATGAGACATATTGCCAAACTTACTACATTGGAAGCACTTTTTAGATTTTATAATACATTCCCCAATGTGATATATACCATACCTATCACAAACTGAAAACCTCATTTTTTACCTTTAGATTTATTAAATGCATTATTCCCATTTTTCTACCACATAGAACTCCTTTTATCCTTATTTTCATAGAATACATGGTCACCATAAAATTCCATTTCTACCTTCTCAACATAACGAACTACTTTATCCTAAATTTTAAATTCTTGAGAGGCCAATTCTCTTCGGTATCTTGGATTTAATCATGAGTAAAACCAATAAATTTTACTATATAGATCCAAAATAATATTTTTTGTATACCTTACTAATGCGGTGTTGTTTTATTTATATACAACTACTAAATATTCATCTTTCTACAAAAAATATCATAATTTATTTTCCATCCCAAGTCAAACAACATGAGGAACATATTTATCAAAAAATATATTCTTAAATGAATCCCATTACATGGAGTGAATCTCTTCTCTTTCCATAGTGTTCTTAAAATTGAACCACCATTGATTAGATTCACCTTTAAAATGGTAAATAACAAGATTTACCTTTTTATTTTGTAAACAACCCATGAAATTGAATATATTTTATAGATAATTAATCCATTCATCCGCTACCTTTGAGTCATAAGATCCACTGAATACTGGAGGGCTTTGCCTCCTAAAATACTCAATTTTAGACATGTTTCTATATATTTTATATATGTTTTATCTCTAACATGGATACTTCCACCATTTTTATCATATTTTAACTTATCTATCATAGTAACAAATTACTCTATTCTAATTCCAACCATTATAGGTTGCCGATTTAGTAGGATATTTTCCTCCTGGTGTCTTCCAACATCAACATCCCTATTTACTTTATAGATAAATATTAAAAAAAACATAGTTTAGATAAAGAAAAATGGTAATTTTAAAATTATATATCATGATAACCATAAATTATAATCTCTTATATGTATCTATATCTAGTATCCTATCATATAAAATCATATAAACATTTCCTCTGATCCAACTATAGGGACCCAACTGTAAACATTATATATTCTTTTGTTTAAAGTCAATAATTTACTATTTTACATTTTAATGATATTAATGTTTTATAAGTTTATAAAATTATTCCATTCCATTACATAAATAAATATTACATCACAAGGTGGAAAATATCACTCAGTATCTAGTTTTCCTATGATAAAAAACCAACAAGATAAAAGGAGTTTTCATTTCATGATATATCTTCACAATTTTCTTCTCAGCATCATAATTGTCCCTACTAATTCTTAAAACATAGGGAGTTTTTTAAACATGGGTTGTGAACAAAAATATTAGCAAGGGATATATAAAAAAATAATTTTTCTATTCCACGTATACTCATAAATTTTTTTCCTTTTTCAAAATATAATTTGACTCAAAATTAAAATTTTCTTACTAAAGAAATCAAATTCACAGCCTAAATATTTTCATAAAACATATAATAATAAGTCATAAAGGAAAAAATAAAACTCATAAAGGTTTTTTTTCATTCTTGAAAATTTTTTGAAGTATTTTTCCCAATGTTATACATTTCACCCCTAATTAGTATCATAAACTTCCCTTTAAACTTAATCCCATAATCATACCTTGTGAAATCCTATGGTTTTAATAAAAACCATTATAAAGAATAAAGAAATCATTTATGTAATGTAATGTCTCAAATTTTCCATGTATTATTTTTAAATATTATATGGAATTATTTTGAGACCAGACCTTTTGACAACGTTTGGTTTCGAGGCTTAGAGTTCCTGGAATAAATGTTTTAAAATAAATTAAACTTTTAAATAGTGAACGCAAATGGTTTTCCTGAAGAAATGTAATAACTTTTAAATGGGTGCCCGTATCAAAAATCCTAGGGTACCATTGCACTCAGAGCATTGAATTTTCCGTAGGCAGGGCCTAACATCCACCAGCACGGGTCAACTGCCAGAGTTAGTTTTTGGACGTTTTAATGAAAATAAAATAAATTAATAGTTTATTTTATTTAAAATGATTTCTTTTTTACGCAGTGACCTAATCCTACCCTATAAGTACATGATTATGGAATGTTCGTAGGGTTACCCGCATAACCCTGCAAATTCAGGATTTTACATTGATGTTTTGGAGGATAACCCGTTGGCGGATGACGACGACGCGATCGATCGACACTTCCTAGATTTGATGAACCTCGCCAACAAACATGACCCGATAATCGTTATTTAACTGGATAGAGGTAGGGGTTTGTTATTTTGATTTATTTAATCCCCGTTCTTTTATTAAATGACGAACGCGGATCAAACCATGAACAGGTTGATCCGCAGATTGTGGATTCCTATGGGAGGGTTTTTATTGGGATGATTTTGGGGATTAATCCACGATGTTAAAAATCCATTTTTTTATTCTTTCTATTTAAAATCCTCTAATGGGATCATATTAATGTCGTGATTAATGACAGAGATGTTCTTTCTTCTTTTGTTTTTGGATTCTCTTCCTCTCTCTCCCCTGCGTTCTTCGTGATCTTTGTGGGGCGATGAACAACGAATTATTGTGCATCCGATTCGCAGAGAAATGATCCCAAATTAAAGACTAGACATGTCAAAAACCTAGAGGAGGTGCGACGGTGATGGAGGTAGACAAATTGACCCGATTCAGGAGAAAATGTTCTTCAGCCGTTCTTCGTGCGGATGATCAGAATGAGTTTTCATGGCCGATCGAACACCCAAAACCTCCTAAAACATCTATGAAATGGCAGGGTGACCTTGGATCTTGAGTATCGTGATGATCAGATGACTAGATAGAGGATCAGAAGAGCCCTGAGGCACGTTGATGAAGAATGAAAGTTCTATAAATTTCCAAAGAACACGGCGTGTATCCCGAAGAACACACTGTGTGGGACCGACTCAACAGAGGATAGGGTTCTGCGATTCACAAAGTGATGACATGGCATCTTCTCTAAAGAACACAATGAGTGGGTCCTTACACGAGACTCTCCATGCATCTCAGATGATACACAGACACCGAGAGGAGTACCTGACCGTGTACTCCACCACACAACCAAACCAGGCCGGCTACAAGGGTTACCCCTTACACCAGTTACACGGGTTGTAACACATAGGTTGGAGCCATGTACATGCACATGGAAAACTTACATGGAGTCCTCCAAGATATAGTAACATGATGTGTCACTTCCTTACACGCCATGTATATCTTCTTCTGCACGACAAGCCTTGCGACCCAGGCCGTTGTACACGGGTAGTACCCAGGGTCAGAGGACACGACATGCGACCTTTCTACATGTGGTGTAATTTTCAGTACATGGCTTGATCTTCTTGTCCATTGTATCTTGGACATGTTTCATTCGGGTTAGTGACCCTTTTGCTCATTCCCCTGGAGGTCAGGTATCATTTACTTTTTCAGGAGTATGATCCCTTTAGGAGGACTTTCCAAGATAGAGTCAGGTATCCCTCCGAGAGGCCCAGAGAGAGATCCTCTATCCATTCTTGACCCTAGGTAGAGTCAGGTATCGATGTGACTATTCCCCTAGGGCATCGATACTCTACATAAAAGGTGAATCCGGATTATTCACAGTATCCACCAAGGCCCTGACAGTTATCCTCATCATTATATAGTGATGTTTTTCCACTGAAGAGTGTGTTCTCCCAAAATGATTGTATCTATATCTCGTGACTTTTACTGATGGAAAATAATTCTCAGACAAATGTTGTTAGATCTATCAGACTCGTAGAGTGAGTTCTCCTAGATGAGTGCTTCATTGAATCTTCGAACTATACTCCTAGTGGGGGGTATGCGGTTGTGTAACTTGTCTCTAGACTGCAGGTCTTGGGTTTGAGTATATACAGATTTTTATTACTCTTTCTATATGTTTAGTAGTCATATATTTTGTAGATATGATGGTACCTTTCCTTTTTGTATTTATTTGTGGTTTCCAGGGTCCTATAATGAGTGTTGTTATACTCACCCCTGTACGGTCTATGCCTGCACACGTCATGTCTTGTGTTGATGAGAAGCCTTTTGAAAGAGTCTATGGTGGACCAAGACAAGTCCGAGCTTTCTGAGTTTCCTAAAGGATGAGGTGTTCCTATGGATATGAGAAGCAGTCCTAGTACCTCTTTGTGTTTACAGGTTGGACTTTGTAGTTTTTAGGCTCTTGGTTTTAGTGGGCTTTTATTCTATCCCAGTTTACTTTTAGTACTCTACTTTTTATCATACTCTATTGGTTGGGATTAGTTGTATACATGGATTTTATTCCATAGTGTTTTTTTTACATTTTAGCTTTTGTGGTCTTGGAGATGTGTGTGTGTGTACATGTACTTTGGAAATTTCTCCCATGTTTGTAATATTCCTATTCAGTGCTAGTCACCAAACCCTGGCCTATTGGAGGCAGGCTTGGGGAGTCGCAGCACCGGCCCCACTGGGACGGGTCGTGATAGAGTGGTATCCGAGGGTTGTACTTTCTACCTTAGAACCAAGAGTCTATGAGATTGTTTTGGGGAAACAATGTTAAGTGTTTCAAGATCGGCTTTCAGGATAGAGACTCCAGTGTTGGTGCGGGCTACCGGCTTATCCATACACCAGGACTCTAATTACCAACTTCTCAACTTGGTATATGAAAATACTAGTTGCGGGGAAATAAGATATTGGTACATGCATTATATAGGATTGGGTTTTCTTTTCCATGTCCCTTGGGCCCGCTATCGAGATATACTCTTTGACCATGGTACATCTTGTTCCTTACAGGATGCCTCCATGAGGCATACCCGCTAGGATTTAGCAGTGCGATCATGAGAATGACCCCCTCAGTGACGAGGCTTCGATACAGGGACTAGTTCCCCAAGCGTTGCCTTAAGGTGGTCTGCCTATTATAACACCACCAGTAGAGCAGCTCGTGGTACCTATAGTACCGACCGACAAGGGGAACAGGCTAAACGTGCTCCATTAGTTCCAGATACAG
The DNA here is from genome assembly GCA_963277665.1 of Viscum album. Taxonomy (NCBI): domain Eukaryota; kingdom Viridiplantae; phylum Streptophyta; class Magnoliopsida; order Santalales; family Viscaceae; genus Viscum; species Viscum album. The sequence goes on along the minus strand of OY728136.1, from coordinate 1,316,007,387 downwards.
AGACCCCTTAGGTTCTGAGGCGAGTTATACCCTTAGGTGGCTGAAGAATGGCTTGAGGCGGTGACCAGAGTTTTCCGTCTTGCGAGGACACCGGCGGAACAGATGGTGATCCTAGGAGCGAGCCTTCTCCAGGGTTTGGTAGGATGATGGTGGATTATGACCACACAGACACACAATGAGGAGACTCTTTCGTGGATGGAGTTTGAGCGACTCTTTAGGGAGTATTTTTCATTGGTTATGCTAAGATAAGTGCGTATCCAAGAGCTTATTTATCTCTAACAGGGTAGTTTGACAGTGGCTAACTATTACTCAAGGTTCACTAACATCGCTAGGTACATGATGAATATGGTCAGGGATCAATACTTCATATATCAGACATTTGAGAAAGGTCTACGATGGGACATTTGAGCTAGTGTCATACCTATTTTCTTCCAACTTATGCTGGAGTGCTCGATCGGGCCTCGGTGATCGAGATATTCTTGGCGGAGCAGAGTCAGCCAACTGCAGTCAACACTAGGAAGATAGGTGTAAAGACCTCAGCAATAGGGAGCCAAGATCAGAAAAAGGGATCAGGACGTGGGAGATGCCACATGAGGATCCATGACAGGGGTTTGGTAGTCTATGGCTCTCAGGATGGATCCAATCATCCTAGGGAGAGGCGATGCTACTCGTGCGACAGTAATGGACATATCGCTAGAGATTGTCCTACCCATCGAGCTGATGATAGGGAGGCGGTGGATGGACCAATGAGGTAGAGGCTGAGAGTAGAGAAAAAAGACCCTTCGGGTGGCTGATGTGGTAGAGGAGAAGGGAGAGCTATGGGTGGTGGAAGATGCTTCGATCTACTTCCACCACCACCCCCAGGAGGTCTGCACCTGGCTTAGGGAGCTGGGGGACATGGGAGGAGACAACTACATGCAGTTGAGGCGTACGACCCAAGGACTCCATGGATGATCTGAGGTACGATATGTGTCTTCTCTACCTTAGCTTCCATACATATATACACAGGTTCAAGTCATTCCTTCCTCGCCACATGTTTTGTGAAAAACCTTGAGATTTAGGTAGAGTCATTGACTCTATCCTTATTCTTGGAGACACCTATGGGAGGAGAGTTGATGATCATGCACCTTTAAAGATAGTGTGATCTTACCCTTGGAGGTGAGAGTTTTAGTTGGAACCTCTTGGTGGAAGCGTTGATGCTTTACAACTTCATTCTTGGTATGGACTGGTTATCCTCAGTCCATGCCCAGATTGACTACTTTAGGTGAAAAGTGAAGTGTTTCTACAGCGATGGGACAAGGTTTTCCTTTTTTGGTGAAAGGGAGACTCAGGCAGCATATAATGGGCTCATGTATAGGATGGTCGAGCCGATCACCCAAGATTTGGCTAGCCTTAACAACAAAGCAGTAGATGTTGTGAGCTTCCAGTTCCCAGTAGTAGTAGTGGAGTACGAGGACATCTTTCCCAAAGACATTATAGGATTACCTTCCCTCTGGGAAATCAACTTTTGCATCGACTTAAACCCAAGTATGACATAAATTTCCTCATCATCATATCGGATGGCTCCCATAGAGCTTCGCGAGCTATGGGTGTAGATGGAGGATTTGCAAAGCAAGGGTTTACTAAGACCTATCATTTCTACCTGGGCGGCCCCATATGGTTTTCCAAGAAGGCAGATGGGAGTTTTAGGTTTTTCATGGATTAACAGTGCCTGTACTAGGTAATGGGGAAGAACAAGTATCCACTAATGAGGATCAATGACCTCTATGACTAGTTGATAGGGGAACAGTGGTTCTCGAAGGTCGAACTTCGGTCAGTGTACCACCACTTATGAGTAAGGGATGAGGATATAAAATAGATGACTTGTAGATGCCGTTACGATCAATATGAGTACTTGGTGATGCCTTTCGGCATGAAAAATTCCCCTGTAGTGTTCATGGGACTGATGAACCGAATCTTCCAGCAGTACTTAGACCGGTTCGTAGTGGTGTTCATCGATGACATCCTTGTGTACTCGGCGTCAGAGGAGGAGAATGCGAGACACCTACAGATGGTTTTGGATGTACTCTAAGAGAACCAAATTTATGGGAATATCTCTAAGTGCCAATTATGGATTTAGGAGGTCCACTTTCTAGGACATGTAATTTTAGCAGATGGAGTAGCTGTGGAACCATCTAAGGTGGAGGAAATGTTAGCATGGGAGCCACCTCAGAGCGTGACAGAGGTGCATAGCTTCCTTGGGTTGGCAGGATATTACCAGAGATTCATTCCTGATTTCTCCTGAATATCCACACCAATGAAAAACTTTACCAAGAAGGGGAAACCCTTCATGTGGACAGAGAAGTGTCATTTGGATTTCAAGTAGTTGAGGTAGAGTTTGACAAGCACCCCGATCTTGAGATTACTAGAGGAGGGTGTTGAGTACGTAGTTTTTTGTGACACATTGGGGACCGAGCTTGGTTGTGTCTTGATGTAGAGACAGGAAGTGTTTGCTTATGGTTTGCTCCAGCTTTGGCCACATGAGCAGAACTATGGGACCCATGATCTTGAGTTGGCAGCAGTAGTATTCGTGTTGAAGTTGTGGCAGCATTACCTTATGGGAAAGCGGTTAATCATCTACTCTAACCACAAGAGACTCAAGTACATCTTCTCGTAGAAGGATCTAAATTTGAGATAGAGGAATTGGCTAGTGTTCCTCTAGGACTAGAATTTCAATATCATCTATACTCCTATGAAGGGGAACAAGGTGGAAGATTCTCTTAGTAGAAGGTCGAGCTCGCAGCTGTTGAGCAGGGTGATAGAGTAGTTAGACACGTTGCAATTATCCTTTTGTGGAAAGAGGGGATGAGGCTTACCTTTAGTCAATGGTTTTCATCCCTCCACTCTTACAGCAGGTTTGGGAGGCACACCTTGGGGATGTCGAATGTGAGGATTTACGTTCTCAGTTATCCACATGACATGCTTCTTGATGTGGCCTTAAAAACACATAGTTTTTCCATATCTTTTTACTTAATTTTTAATTATTTAATTAATTATCTAATCACTTTATACTAAATATTTTTACTTTTTTAATTTTATAATTAATTTTGGTAATTAATCAATTTTTTATAATTAATTATGTATTTTTAGTCTTTAAATTAATATTTTAATCTTACTTAACTTTTCTAATTTAATTATTTCTTAATTAGTCTTGTTAAGTGGAATCTACTTGACTTTTTAATAAGTTAATATCTATTTTAAACAATTATTTAATCTTTGTAATTATATATTATTAAGTTAGACTTTATTTTAATATTTTATCTTTTAATTTAGTTACATTAGAATAGGTTAACTTTATTAATTAATATGTTTATTCATCCTGCTAATCATTTAAGTAAATAATTTGTGTTTTAAATTAAATTAAGTAGTTCACTTTTAATTATTTGTGATTAATTAGTTGTTTAATTAATTAATCTAGTGTTATATATCATTAAATATTTAATATTATATATGAAAATAAATTATCAAGTCACTAAATATTTATTTTATTCTACCATTGAGGTAGACAAGAACTTGCGGCGACTTATTTTGGTAACTAATGCTAATCTTTATTATTCGCTGCTACTCTGCAATTAACTTATATAGTTATTTTAATTTAATTCTTTTATAATCTTAGTTTATTAATCGTCCAGTTTTTAATTTAAGTGTTATCTAATTAATAATCTTTGTTGTGGTTTTATTATTGTAATGTTTAATAAAAATCCTGTTTTAATTAATGATGTTTATCTATTTTGTAATTAATTATTTTCAATCCTTGTTTTAAATAACTTAAGTTTTAATTTTTTAAGTTCAATTTGTTTTTTAGGTCACCATTAGTGATCTACCGTTGACCGTTTTTTTATTGTGTAATGGTAACTTTTTATTTTGTTTACTAGTAACCATATTTTTTTATTTTTATCGGTAACCTTTTATAACAATGACCCTTATATTTAATTTCTACTGGTAACCTCTTTTTTTTAATTTCTAACGGTGACTTGTTAATATTTTTTCTATGGGCAACCACCTTACCGATATACCTCCCTCTGCCTCAACTTTTCTTCAACCTCACTGTTACTTCCCGCACCTCACCATTAGACTATCTACCTATCAGCTCCTCACTGTTAGTTTACTATCGCTGCACCTCACCCCCACGTCGCTGCTCCTTTTTGTAATGGTAACCGACTCACCGTTCTTTCTCCCCTCTCATCACACCGGTTCCATTCCTTCACCGTTGCTTCTCTATTGGTGACACCACACACACTAGAGCTGATCTTTGTCTCATTGATCCACACCCACCCTTCACGCACCGAGACACTTCAGTAATATTCTAACGAATTGTCTCTGGGTTGCGTTCACCTTGTCGAGTTCAGTGTGAGGTTGAAGAGGGGATCCGCTGTCGAAGTCGCACAAGCAAGTCGAGTTGAGCTAATCCGAAGCCAACCTTTTGCCTTTTGTTTGGGATGCCGCTAGGGAAGAGGATGAGATGAGTTTGTTGATCGTGCCGCGCCATAGGAAGTGTGGACCAAGGGATCATGTTCACCGTTGTGGGTGACCTATGCACCACCAGATTTGGATAGTTCGGTGCCGCCTTGCCGAAGAGGAGGTCCACCGCTTCTACTAAGCTGAAGCTATTGCATCGCTGGGATGAAGAGCAGGAATATTCGCTGAGTGAGTAGCCTAAGAGAGGTGGAGTTGGGCTGCTTTGGGTTATTACTGGAGTTCACCGCTGTCCGTGCTAGAGTTGAAGCTCGCCGCCATAGATGGAGGGTGGATCGCTGAAGCCACTATAAAGCCGAGGAGGAGGCCACCGTTTTCAGGAGGGAGAAGAAGACCCTCCCCCTGTGCGCTGATAATTTAGGGGAGAGTAAGAAGATAAAAAATAATAATAAAAATAATATAAAACAAAAAGAAATCATAAAGTAAACCCTAATTTTAATGAACTAATCAAATGAATCTAACATAACTTGTAAAAGTTATAATTTAAAATGATTATAATATTAATAAATAGATAAATCATAAATTAAAATATAACACTAAATTAATAATAAATGTTAATAATAAATTAATATACTATTAATAGTATAAATCTATAATAATAATTAAATAAACTATAAAATATACTAATTAATTTTAAAATATTTAAAACTAAAGTTTTAATTCTAATTATTAAATTAAAATAAACTAATAAATTAATTTTTATATACTTAAATTAATCTGACATTTTAATTTATTAAATAGTAATAATAATAATAATAATAAAATTATTAAGTAAAAATAATTAACACAATCTAAATTATAAAATTTAGTATTTATATTTATTTAATTAATAAATTTTTGATAAACTTATGTTTTACCATAGTAACATTAATTGAATAATTTTATAAATAATATAAAAGTAAATAATAATTATCAGTTAAGATAATTATTAATTAACTTTAATTACTTTTAATAAGTATTATAACAGTAATCTAAAATAATAACTTTAAAATTTTAATTAACTTTCGTTTATTTTTAATTATTTCATTTTGTTTATAACATGTGTAGGTTTAATCAAGAGTCGAGTATACATCAAGATTCACTCAACTAACTCACCGAGAGTTAGTTATGTGAGAAAAGTTAGTGTGAGGTGCAAGTCGTGAAAAAACACACGTTGTGCGGTGAATAGTTGAAGGACATTTGAAGTTGGTAGAAAACAAGCAATGACAAGCAACTTTTGACAGTAGCTACTTAAATCAGAGCAAGCAGCAGAATGAGGAGCGGGGATTCACATATTAAGTGATTGATTGAAGATCCAAGAGCCAATCTCTCATCAGAAGAATAGGGAGTCCGGAGGGCGACTCTGGTACCTCTACCTGGAGCGGAAGAAGCATAGGAGCAGAGTATCTTCGGGGAGTTTGGTTTCCATTGTTTTTTAATTCTTACACTCTTTTTAGCATGTATTTAATTACTATTTTGAAAAAATACATGTTTTCTAGCTAAATACTTTTACTTCAGGGATGAATTAAATTTATACTCATTATTTTTAAGTCTCATTTCACTTAACCTTTTGAATGTATTCAGTATTGATTGGTGAGGTCAATACTGAGTTCATCTAATTGCTTGCACCACTAGAACATAATCTCAAAATTTCACAGTCTATTGGCAAGACTGGTTGTAGAAAATTTTTTCAACAAATAATAGATTCATAACACTTCAAGACTTATGGTGAGTTTGCCTTGCTGTTAATTTTCAAATAGTTCAAAGTTGATTAATTTTGGAGTGGTGAACTCTTAAATTGGTTGAATAGTGTGAATTAACTCCTGGCTAGGGAGGTGAGTCATACTCTTTATAGTGGTACTCTGAAATAATCCTATATGTGAATTGAAACACATTTAAAACAAGTAGAATATAAATTATTCCCCGAGCGGTTTAATAGATTTTTCATTTTATTTGTTTTTTAAACCTCTTTTATTCCTTATTTTACAACAGTATCTAGTTTCAATATAGTTTTTAAACATGTTTTCAATATTTTATCCCTTAATTTCTTATAAAAATATATAAAATGTAAAAAATTTATAAAATTCACTCCACTGTTGACAACTTTGGAATTTACCATGTTTTTAGATGATTAGTGGCTGAATTTACCTTCCCTATGGGTTCGACCCTGCTTGCCACATATATGGTAGTTAGTAGGAATATAAATTTTAAACTTTGACCAACTTCAACGATAGTATAGGTCAAGTTTATGGTGCCATTTTCAGAGAAGGAATGAGCCATTACTCTAAAAAAACTCTAAAAAACATATATTAAAAAAAATCTTTAAAAAAATTGAAAAATTGGAAATAAATAAAAAACTATGTCTCTTCTTGCTGAATTGTTACTGTTGAGCAGTGTCTGTTATTGCTGTTTGTATGAGCACAAGAAATTATAGTGCTAGATTAGAGCCTCTGAACCTTGAATTAGATAAAAATCTCACTACTCTAAGAAATAAGAACAAAACTGAAATGGAAAACTTAGATAATAGAGTTTCTAATAATAACTTTCAAACCCATCCAGAACTCATAGAAAAAAATGAAAGGCCTGGGATGAGGGAGTTTCAACATCCTCAAGTTTCAAGCAATCCATCATCCATTAGACTATCTCCTAGGGACATAAAATATGAATTGAAAAAATCACACATTTCACTACTGCCTTCTTTTAATGGGATCTCTAATGAGGACTCTCTAGCCTTTATTAGAGACTTCTATAACGTTGTGTAGAAATTACCTCTTCTAGGACTCACATAAAATGAACTTAGAATGATAAAATTTTCCTTTTTACTTAAAGGGAATGCTAGGAATTTGTTTTTGAGTTTAGATGAGAACATATTTGAAAACCGGGATCAAGTGCATAATTCATTCATTTTGAAATTTTATCCTCAAAGAAATAAAGGTGAACTTAGAACTAAAATCACTAGTTTTTATCAAGAGTATGGAGAATCTTTTCATGAATCTTGAGACAGATTCATGGATCTGCTTAGGCAGTGTCCTTATAATCAACTCTCATGACACCTTCTCATGGATACATTCTATGAAGGGTTGTCCTCATCTGGAAAGAATCTAGTTGATCAAGCTGGTGGGGGTAATTACAATGTTAAAACTGATGAAGAACTTAGAAAAATCTTTAAAAATATATCACTGAATTCCTAAATTCAAGAAAAAAAGAGTCAATAGAAATGTTAATTCAAACACTGGTTCAATGAATGAAACTCAAGCTCAATTGGATGAAATCACCAACCAACATCAATATTTAATGAACCAGAATTCTAAACAAACTGTTAACCAACTAGGATGTCAAAATACCAATCAATATTTAAGGGAACAGTTTTTCTAGTATGGTATGTTTGGGCATACTAAAAAGTTTTTTCCTAATTTTTATATGCCAGCCCAACAAAAAGAAAATTAAAACTTTGTTAATTATGGTCCTAGGATGACTCCTAAAGAAGATCCATTTTCAAAAAATTACAACCAAGGATATAAGAACGATCCTAATATGTCTTGGAAAGATCAAGGCTTAATCAAACAATCCACTGCCCCTAACTACTCTAATTAACCAAGACCAAACTTTCAAAATCCACAAAAGGGTGAACTTCAAATGTAGAAGGAAACAATGATAATCACATGTCTTTTAAGCTTGATATAATCTTGAATAAAATCAACTCTCAAGAAGAATGAAACATGACTCAACTTTCCAAACATCAAAATCAATATGAGTCTGACAAAATGCAAACTGATGTTAGAATGAAAAACATGGAAACAAAATCTGGCCAACTTGCTTGAGATTTTTCATCTAGGAAAAAAGGTAGACTTCCAAGTACCAATGAACTTAATCCTAGGGAGAATTCTATGGCTTTTTTCACTAGAAGTGGGCTTTATTGTAACAACACAGGTAAATAAAGAATAAAGAATTTTCATATTTATTAATATTTACGAATTAAATATTAATTTTATTTTAAAGGGGTTTCTATGTTCGATAGCGTACCCGATACGCAACGATGAGTTTCTTTGAAACTTACGTAGCACACTAGTAATATAATAATATTATTTTAAATGTTAGTTAACAAGTAGCCATTGTACTGGAGGGAATGAATAGAAATAACTAAAATATGATTAGATATGTTTTTAAATGTTTATACATTTACCCAATAAAAGATAAAGGCTTAAAATACGGAAAGAGTTCAATTTTAGGCATATATACTCTAATTTTCACTAAAGGTTCACTTATCACCTTTTAATGGTGAACCGTCATTAAATATAGTTTTGATCACTCTTATACATTCTTTTGGACCAAATAAAACTCTTATTAAGGATCGGGACATAAAATTTTACTTTGTGTAATTTTTTGGTATTTTTCCGATAAAGTTCATTTTTTAATGAATAGTGTGAAATGTTGTGTTTTAATTCAAAACCTCTTTTTAATATAATTTATTTATATGATTAGATTATCTTATGAATTGGTTTTAAAGTGAAATTAGAAAATATTTTTACCATTAAATCCAATAGTGGTCGTTGGAATTAATTTCACTTTGAAATCGGACTTAAACTAGTGTCAAACTTTTGATACTTATTGTTTCATAAAAACACGCTATTTGCTTTGACAGCGGGAATTAATTATTAAATTAAGTAATCTGACTTATATGTATTGAATTTTGTAAAATAGACTTCATTTTTGAATTCTTAATATCAAATATAGCTTAGGGTGAATTTTTGGTAATTTTCTGAAAAACTTCAATTTTTGATGAATAGTGAAACCACTAAGTGGTACTTATAAAAACTGATTTTTCCATTTAAATGAAATTTTACCACTTATGTGTTTTGAATTTAAAAAATCCGACATACATGATTCTCATTAAGAAGTAAAATGTGGTTCAATGGGATAATAATAATATTTTGGTGAATAGTAACTTATTAAGTTCTTAATCGCGATTAGAGGTAATTAGTGTAGTTTAAGGTAAAAATGATATTATAAGAATGTGAAAACACCATGACACTTGTCCTACACCTATTGGGTGAGTCATGGCCGACCAAGACAAGCCATGGGCCAACTTTGGGACCCCATGGAGCCACTTTAGTTGGAAAATGACATTAATATATTTTTATTTAATGTTAAAGTGAAAATTACACTAACATAAATTGTTTTACTACAATAAATTTTTAGTGGGGTTATACATGTCCAAATTTTGATTATAAATTGTCATTGGAAAGCTAAAAAGATATCCTACATCATAGTAATTTTTTTATAATTTTTAGACATTAAATACATTAAATTATTTATGACATAATAATGATGCAGCGATGACATCATTATTTGACGATTTAAATAAAATGGAAAGATAATGTAAAATCTATGAACTAAACATGTCCAAAACCAATTGAATGAGTGGATTTCGAACCCTTATCACCTTATCCACGAATTATATCAATGTGGGACCTTTTAAAACCGAAACACATTTTCAAATAAAGTAATATCTCTTTACTTTTCAAAAGTGCCCCTCCTCTCCTATTATAAAAGGCCCCCACCTCTACCTCATTTCACACAATCCTAAAGCCTTTGGCTCGGCCAACCCCTGCCAAATTACTCTCTCCACATCCCTCTCCTCATCTTAGAGGATTCCCTTTGGGAAGAATCCTTTCAAAGGAAGCCTTTAGGCTCAAATCATAAGGGAGTTACACTTTTAAAGGTAATTCATTCTCTCTTGTTCATTTGTTTTATTTTGCTTCTCCAACCCCCTAAACTCTTTTTATTTACTTCTTTTGTAACAACACCAGTATCTTAAATATACTAGGATTTTGTTATAATATTTATTTTAGCTACACTCTCACACAACTACATCAAATGGTTAAAGAACATACGGTTTCCGTGGATGGCGAAATTCTGCCTCCCGAAACGATGATTGTTCAATACTCATTTAACACCTTCAAGGGTGGCCATTATGATGTCACTATTTTTATATATGATATATAATTTGTTTATGTTTTCTTTAAGCTTCTGTATTTTTCATTTTTGGCATACCTTTATGGTTTCCATTATGGGTAAACACGATATCTTCATTTAAGGAAGTGCGGACTACCGCCCCCTAAAAGTGATGTGATTCGTTAATGCCATATGTGGGACGTGTAAAGGATGGATTTAAAGTTATTATATATGATGTTATACTGGAATTATAATATACCTCTATATCATTATTATTTCTTTTCATTAAAGTATGAGATAGAAATGAAAGTAGCGTTCATGCGTACGTACGGCTTACCGTGTCCATGAACGGTGCATTTCATTTCTTATCCCCAAATGTAATGTACTATTAAAAGTACATGTATATAATGGATATATATAATTAATGATATATCTAAATGATGAATATAATTCTGGAATTAAAATATACATACCTCTCATTTAGTTTTAATTCCATTAATATGACAAAGAAATGAAAGTAGCGTTCATGCGTACGTACGACTTACCGTCTCCATGAACGATGCATTTCATTTCTTACCTCTAAATGATTATGTAATATTATAAATACATGTATATGCTGGATATATATGATATATATGATATCCAAATTAGTAATGTCATTCTGGATATAAATAACTTTTGACCACACGAACAACATGTAATTGTAAGAAGTCAACTTTCGACTTAAGAACCAAATATTGACAAAACAAACATTATTAACTTAAATGGTTACATAATGTTTATAACATGGAAATAAGTGATATAAAAGGAATAATGAACATTAAAAAGGTTCTTAAACAAGTATAAATTAACTCAAGTTTATTATTCAGGACGTTAAAGAATGATCGAGTCAAGTCAGACCTGAGGTAAGGGACTTCGTCTCAATCTCCTTTCATTGAGGCATATTTCGTTTTATACACAACTTTCTTTTATACGGTGTATAAACTCCATTGAATTTTACTTTTATACAAAAGGAATCTTTTTATACGAAGCGTTTTACAAAACGACAAAGAGGAATGTTTCTTTTAACGTACGCGGCGACAAAAACCTTTCCGCCACCGCGAGTATTATTTGGTCTTTGGCTTCCTCAAAAAGCCGTAATGTTTTTAAAATAAAATAAATACCATATAATCTTTAATTTATTTTGGTATTGAAAATGGTTTTGATAAAGGATTCTATTATGTCAATATATTTATGATATATTGTGATTGAAATGTGGAAATGTTATCATTCTTTTATATTGGTTTTTTGTTTTATGATTTTATATTGGTACTTGGACATTTTAACGGGTGGTTATGTTATAAACCATATGACGGGTGGTGCCGTGAATACCAGGACGAGTGGTTACTTTATAACCTCCAATGCATTGGGTATGGAAGTCGGCCGTATGGCTATTCCATTAAGTATGTATGGAAATTGGCCGTATGGCTATTCCATTAAGTGATATGTGTGGAAGTCATCCGTATGGTTATTCCACTTAAGTATGTTTATGTCCCAAGTTACCTTTATATATTCTATGTGTTCTTTATATGGGTTTTATGGTAATCCTTTGGTTACAAAAAGGGTAAGTAATGATACTTTATTCAGTGAAGATTTGTTTTTACTACTTCATGAAGGTGAAGGTATTACTTTGATATAGTATACATGTTTTACTTGATGTTTGAAAAACTAACAGTTTTCATTCTTTCTGTATCCCTTACTGAGCTTTTTATGCTCACCCCAAGTTTTTTTTGAAATGTTTTCACAGGACTTAATGTGGAATAAGGTCAAGGATGGGATCAAGGGAATGTCATGCTATATAAAACATGGAACTAGACATGTTTATTTTAAGAGTTTTTTATTTATTTATGGAAACTTAGTATAAGTGAATACTTTGTAATCTTTTGAGATGTAATAGTTATGTTCTAATTCTCTAAAACTCTAAACCTAAAAAGATCCTCAACGTGTAATCTTGTGATAACTCAAGATTAAGTAAGGTTTAAGGCCGGGGCCTTATAGTTGGTATCAGAGGTCGGTTTAGACAACTTTAGGAGTTAGAAAAGTGTTAAATTATAATATGATCGAAATGATATAGCATTTATGGATTACCATGTTGCTTCGCCTAAGATATTTTTGTGTTCAGAATGGTTTTCCGTAGAGGAAACAAAGAAGCTATGTTGGGACGACATCAGGAGGAAGATAACCTTCCAAATCAGCAACCTGAGATGGTCGGAATCGGAACTGAATAGTTTGTTGCAGTGATGGCACAGTTGACTCAGGCTATAAATGGTGGTGGTATCCATGCACGAGATCAGCCAGATCAACCACAGAGGAACATGTCAGTGGTGGAACATTTCATGAGGCAACATCCCCCATCATTCAGAGGATCATCTGACCCTGTGCAAGCTGAAGGGTGGATTAAAGCACTGGAGAAAATTTTTGATGTCATGGGGTGTTCAGAACATCAAAAGGTTAGTCTTTCTGTTTACCGTTTTGAAGGTGAAGCTGATCAGTGGTGGTCGATGGTGAAAAATATAAGGGATAGTGATGATATTGAGGATCTTCACTGGGATGAATTCAAAGGTATGTTTCTTGAGAAATATTTTCCTAAGGTGGTTCGTCTTAGGATGGAAAAACAGTTCCTAGAATTGAGGCAGGAGGATGATTCAGTGGCTGCTTATGAAGAAAATTTCACTCGATTGGCAAGGTATGCTCCAAACTTCATACGGGATCTTGATAGTAAAATAATCCGTTTTTACTCAGGTTTAAAGCCAAAGTATCGAAGGGCTTTAGCTTCTCGTGAATTCAAAAGTTATGAAAAACTTGTTCGATGTGCGGAGAAGGTAGAAATGGAGTTTTTCGATGATCAAGTGTTCTATGACAAACAACAGAATAAGAGGTCTAGTTGGCAGGCAAAGGGGAAGAATTCATCAAAGAAGCAAGGAGGTAAGAAAACCAAATATCCATCCTGTGAGAAGTGTGGTAAAATGCATCCTGGAGAATGTTTATCCAAGTCTGGTAAGTGCTTTAGGTGTGGTAAGTCTGGTCATATTGCTCGTAACTGTAAGGAAGATGATCAAACAGGAAATGAAAAGCCAACGGTAAGATGTTATAAGTGCAATGAGACGGGTCACTATGCAAATGAGTGTCTGACAAAGAGCTTGAGTGATGGGAAGCAGTTAGACTACAAGCAGAAAGGGGTGGTAAAATCCTTTGCAACAACTTCAACAGATGTTGGGCCATCGAATGAAGTGGTATCAGCTCTAGGGAGCTCAGTATTTTTCAAAGATTGACTTGAGGTCGGGGTACCATCAGTTGAAAGTAAAAGAAGCAGACGTTCCGAAGACTGTGTTCCGTACTAGATATGGCCATTATGAATTTGTAGTTATGCCTTTTGGGTTAACCAATGCACCTGCTGTATTCATGGACCTTATGAATAAAATTTTCCATGAGTTCTTGGATAAGTTTGTGTTTGTGTTTTGAGGTTTGGGAAGAGGTTATGTGTGCCTTGTGATTCACAGTTGAAGAATGAGTTGTTATGTGAGGCTCATAGTTCCCCGTTTTCAGTTCATCCTGGCAGTACTAAGATGTATAGAGATCTGCGGGAGTATTACTGGTGGGATGGAATGAAAAGAGATATTGCTGATTTTACTGTGAAGTGTTTGACATGTCAACAGGTTAAAGCAGAGCGATAGTTACCGAAAGGGAAGCTTCAGCCTTTACCAATGCCAGAGTGGAAATGGGAGAATATATCCATGGACTTTGTTGTTTGATTACCGAAGACATCTTGAGGTAATAATGAAATATGGGTTATTGTTGATCGCTTGACCAAATCTGTTCATTTCCTTGCTATACGAGATACTTTCTCTCTTGATCAACTTTCCCGTTTGTATCTTAAAGAGATATTCTGGTTACATGGAGTTCCTCTCTCCATTGTATCGGATCGTGATCCCAGGTTTCCTTCTAACTTTTGGAAAGGCCTTCAGAAGTCTTTGGGTACTGAATTAAATTTTAGTACAGCTTTTCATCCTCAATCAGATGGGTAGTCAGAACGAACAATTCAGACCTTGGAGGATATGCTACGAGCTTGTTCTATGGATTATCAGGGAAGTTGGGACCAACATCTTTCTTTGGTTGAGTTTTCTTATAATAACAGTTTTCATTCCAGTATACAGATGGCACCATTTGAGGCATTATATGGGAAGCAGTGTCAAACTCCAGCATTTTGGAATGAAGTGGGTGAAAGGAAGCTGATGGGACCAGAATTGGTAGAAGAGATGGCAGAAAAAGTTCAGTTGATTCAGAAGCACATGAGAACAGCTCAGAGCAGGCAGAAGAGTTATGCGGATAACCGGAGGAAGGATCTATCTTTCGAGGTAGGTGATCATGTTTTTCTCAAGGTTTCTCCTTGGAAAAGTGTGATGAGATTTGGTAAGAAAGGAAAGTTGAGTCCAAGGTTCATTGGACCATACGAAATTCTGGAGAGAGTTGGATCAGTTGCATACCGAGTGCCTTTACCTCCGAGTTTATCTCAGGTAC
The DNA here is from genome assembly GCA_963277665.1 of Viscum album. Classification (NCBI taxonomy): domain Eukaryota; kingdom Viridiplantae; phylum Streptophyta; class Magnoliopsida; order Santalales; family Viscaceae; genus Viscum; species Viscum album. Next base: position 1,315,992,381 of record OY728136.1, on the reverse strand, counting down.
ACAATGTTTTTCATGTTTCAATGTTGAGGAAGTATATGCCAGATCCATCTCATGTTTTGAGTCCAGGGGTAGTTCAGTTGGAAGAGAAACTATCTTATGAGGAACAACCAGTCCAGATTTTTGACCACAGGGAGCAAGTGTTACGGAATAAGGTGATTCATCAGGTAAAGGTTTTGTGTAAAAACCATGTGATTGAAGAGGCAATGTGAGAATCTGAAAATGCTATGAGGGATAAATACCCCCCACTTATTTTGATAAGTGAATAAAATTGCGAGGACGCAATTCCCAAAAGGCGGGAAGGATGTAACATCCCAGGTAAATAGAGAATAAAGAATTTTCATATTTATTAATATTTACGAATTAAATATTAATTTTATTTTAAATGGGTTGCTATGTTCGATAGTGTACTCGATACGCAACGATGAGTTTCTTTGAAACTTACGTAGCACACTAGTAATATAATAATATTATTTTAAATGTTAGTTAACAAGTAGCCGTTGTACTGGCGGGAATGAATAGAAATAACTAAAATATGATTAGATATGTTTTTAAATGTTTATACATTTACCCAATAAAAGATAAAGGCTTAAAATACGGAAAGAGTTCAATTTTAGGCATATATACTCTAATTTTCACTAAAGGGTCACTTATCACCTTTTAATGGTGAACCATCATTAAATATAGTTTTGATCACTCTTATACATTCTTTTGGACCAAATAAAACTCTTATTAAGGATCGGGACATCAAATTTTACTTTGTGTAATTTTTTGGTATTTTTCCGATAAAGTTCATTTTTTAATGAATAGTGTAAAATGTTGTGTTTTAATTCAAAACCTCTTTTTAATATAATTTATTTATATGATTAGATTATCTTTTGAATTTGTTTTAAAGTGAAATTAGAAAATATTTTTACCATTAAATCCAATAGTGGTCGTTGGAATTAATTTCACTTTGAAATCGGACTTAAACTAGTGTCAAACTTTTGATACTTATTGTTTCATAAAAACACGCTATTTGTTTTGACAACGGGAATTAATTATTAAATTAATTAATCTGACTTATATGTATTGAATTTTTTAAAATAGACTTCATTTTTGAATTCTTAATATCAAATATAGCTTAGGGTGAATTTTTGGTAATTTTCTGAAAAACATCAATTTTTGATGAATAGTGAAACCACTAAGTGGTACTTATAAAAACTGATTTTTCCGTTTAAATGAAATTTTACCACTTATGTGTTTTGAATTTCAAAAAATCCGACATACATGGTTCTCATTAAGAAGTAAAATGTGGTTCAATGGGATAATAATAATTTTTTGGTGAATAGTAACTTATTAAGTTCTTAATCGCGATTAGAGGTAATTAGTGTAGTTTAAGGTAAAAATGATATTATAAGAATGTGAAAACACCATGACACTTGTCCTACACCTATTGGGTGAGTCATGTCCGACCAAGACAAGCCATGGGCCAACTTTGGGACCCCATGGAGCCACTTTAGTTGGAAAATGACATTAATATATTTTTATTTAATGTTAAAGTGAAAATTACACTAACATAAATTGTTTTACTACAATAATTTTTTAGTGGGGTTATACAAGTCCAAATTTTAATTATAAATTGTAATTGGAAAGCTAAAAAGATATCCTACATCATAGTAATTTTTTTATAATTTTTAGACATTAAATAAATTAAATTATTTATGACATAATAATGATGCAGCGATGACATCATTATTTGACGATTTAAATAAAATGGAAAGATAATGTAAAATATATGAACTACACATGGCCAAAACCAATTGGATGAGTGGATTTCGAACCCTTATCACCTTATCCACGAATTATATCAATGTGGGACCTTTTAAAACCGAAACACATTTTCAAATAAAGTAATATCTCTTTACTTTCCAAAAGTGCCCCTCCTCTCCTCTTATAAAAGGCCCCCACCTCTACCTCATTTCACACAATCCTAAAGCCTTTGGCTCGGCCAACCCCTTCCCAATTACTCTCTCCACATCCCTCTCCTCATCTTAGAGGATTCCCTTTGGGAAGAATCCTTTCAAAGGAAGCCTTTAGGCTCAAATCAAAAGGGAGTTACACTTTTAAAGGTAATTCATTCTCTCTTGTTCATTTGTTTTATTTTGCTTCTCCAACCCCCTAAACTCTTTTTATTTACTTCTTTTGTAACAACACCAGTATCTTCAATATACTAGGATGTTTTTATAATATTTATTTTATCTACACTCTCACACAACTACATCAAATGGTTAAAGAACATACGGTTTCCGTGGATGGCGAAATTCTGCCTCCCGAAACGATGATTGTTCAATACTCATTTAACACCTTCAAGGGTGGCCATTATGATGTCACTATTTTTATATATGATATATAATATGTTTATGTTTTCTTTAAGCTTCTGTATTTTTCATTTTTGGCATACCTTTATGGTTTCCATTATGGGTAAACACGATATCTTCATTTAAGGAAGTGCGGACTACCGCCCCCTAAAAGTGATGTGATTCGTTAATGCCATATGTGGGACGTGTAAAGGATGGATTTAAAGTTATTATATATGATGTTATACTGGAATTATAATATACCTCTATATCATTATTATTTCTTTCCATTAAAGTATGAGATAGAAATGAAAGTAGCGTTCATGCGTACGTACGGCTTACCGTCTCCATGAACGGTGCATTTCATTTCTTATCCCCAAATGTAATGTACAATTAAAAGTACATGTATATAATGGATATACATAATTAATGATATATCTAAATGATGAATATAATTCTGGAATTAAAATATACATACCTCTCATTTAGTTTTAATTCCATTAATATGACAAAGAAATGAAAGTAGCGTTCATGCGTACGTACGACTTACCGTCTCCATGAACGGTGCATTTCATTTCTTACCTCTAAATGATTATGTAATATTATAAATACATGTATATGCTGGATATATATGATATATATGATATCCAAATTAGTAATGCCATTCTGGATATAAATAAATTTTGACCACACGAACAACATGTAATTGTAAGAAGTCAACTTTCGACTTAAGAACCAAATATTGACAAAACAAACATTATTAACTTAAATGGTTACATAATGTTTATAACATGGCAATAAGTGATATAAAAGGAATAATGAACATTAAAAAGGTTCTTAAACAAGTATAAATTAACTCAAGTTTATTATTCAGGACGTTAAAGAACGATCGAGTCAAGTCGGACCCGAGGTAAGGGACTTCGTCTCAATCTCCTTTCATTGAGGCATATTTCGTTTTATACACAACTTTCTTTTATACGGTGTATAAACTCCTTTGAATTTTACTTTTATACAAAAGGAATCTTTTTATACGAAGCGTTTTACAAAACGACAAAAAGGAATGTTTCTTTTAACGTACGCGGCGACAAAAACCTTTCCGCCACCGCGAGTATTATTTGGTCATTGGCTTCCTCAACAAGCCGTAATGTTTTTAAAATAAAATAAATACCATATAATCTTTAATTTATTTTGGTATTGAAAATGGTTTTGATAAAGGATTCTATTATGTCAATATATTTATGACATATTGTGATTGAAATGTGGAAATGTTATCATTCTTTTATATTGCTTTTATGTTTTATGATTTTATATTGGTACTTGGACATTTTAACGGGTGGTTACGTTATAAACCATATGACGGGTGGTGCCGTGAATACTAGGACGGGTGGTTACGTTATAACCTCCAATACATTGGGTATGGAAGTCGGCCGTATGGCTATTCCATTAAGTATGTATGGAAATTGGCCGTATGGCTATTCCATTAAGTGATATGTGTGGAAGTCAACCGTATGGTTATTCCACTTAAGTATGTTTATGTCCCAAGTTACCTTTATATATTCTATGTGTTCTTTATATGGGTTTTATGGTAATCCTTTGGTTACAAAAAGGGTAAGTAATGATACTTTATTCAGTGAAGATTTGTTTTTACTACTTCATGAAGGTGAAGGTATTACTTTGATATAGTATACATGTTTTACTTGATGTTTGAAAAACTAACAGTTTTCATTCTTTCTGTATCCCTTACTGAGCTTTTTATGCTCACCCCAAGTTTTTTTTGAAATGTTTTCACAGGACTTAATGTGGAATAAGGTCAAGGATGGGATCAAGGGAATGTCATGCTATATAAAACATGGAACTAGACATGTTTATTTTAAGTGTTTTTTATTTATTTATGGAAACTTAGTATAAGTGAATACTTTGTAATCTTTTGAGATGTAATAGTTATGTTCTAATTCTCTAAAACTCTAAACCTGAAAAGATCCTCAACGTGTAATCTTGTGATAACCCAAGATTAAGTAAGGTTTAAGGCCGGGGCCTTATATTAATACTCAAACTATTGCTAAAAAATAAACTTAAAATTCCCAAAATAAAAATCTTCTTCAATCTGGAAATAAAAATATACTTTGTTCACATGCTAGTAATTCATGAAAAAGTCTTGAAAATAATCAGAATCTGATTTTTTCACCTGAAACTCAAGCTGAATGCTCATCTAAAAATCAAAATAATAAAGGAAAAGAAAAAAATTGAGGAAGAGGTGATGGATATACCTACTGTCCTGAAATTGTTTTCCCCAACCATCCCTTTCCCTGAGAAGATGAAACCTCAAAGTAACACTAGGGATGAACTTCTTCAGTTCCTTGGTCTCCTCTCTAAACTTCAAGTGAACATTTCTTTCATTCAAGCCTTAATTAAAATCCCATATTACTTTAAATCTCTTAAGAAAATTATTTCAAACAAAAAAACTCTAGAAGAATTTGCTACTTACAGCCTCACTAAAGAGTGCAGTGCTATACTCCAAAAGAAAATCCCACCTAAACCGAAATAACCAGGTAGTTTTTTCATACCTTTCAAACTAGGAAACTCTAATCAACTCAACTATTTGTGTGATTTAGGTGCTAGTATTAATCTTCTCCCATACTCACTATTTCAACAGTTGAGGTTGGGTGACCTTCAACCCAACACAGTCATACTATAGTTAGCTGATAGATCTTTCACTCATCCTATGGGTAGGGTAGATGATTTTCTTGTTGGGGTAGGGAAGCTATTTTTGCCTATAGACTTTTTAGTCATGGATATGGAATGTCATCAAGAGGTTCCCATCATTTTGGGTAGGCCCTTCATGGCCACCGATGGTGCTGTTATTGATGTTTCTAAGGGTCAATTAATTTTTAGAATTGGAGAACAAAATGAAGAGTTCATTGTGTTTAAAAATATTAAAGGACCAATGTTTTCTGAAAACTATTTGATGCTAGAGTCCTTAGAAAATGAGAACTCAACTGAAAATATTGAAAAAACTGAAAATAAATCCTCTGTTGAAGAATATATTTATGAAGTTGAAAATCCCATTCAATCTGTTTTAGAAGTTGAAAATACTGATCAAACTCCAAATATGGAAAATTTTCCAGAACTGGACAACTATCCAGTTTCTGCTATAGAAGGGTCCTCTATTTCTAAACTTAGGAGATTATGGAGCGAATTTGAGGGTGTTTTTGTTAACACCATCCTTTATGTACACTTTTATGATATTGAGGGAAAACTTATAAGTAAACTTGATGATTCTTCTTTGATTAATCTGCTGAATTTCGATATGGAAAATCTGGACAGTGTGATGCCCACACAGGACAGCGACACCGTTACTTATAAATCTGAATATGAAATTGAAAATATTTCATCATTTTATACTCCTTACAAGAGGTATGTTGAAGATATTGGACCTCTCAAGCCTAAGAGTCTTTCTTCTAGTGTAGAAACACCCACTCTTGAACTAAATCCAATCCCTGCCCATCTCATATATTCATTTCTGGGTGAGAAATCCACTTTTCCCAAAATAATTTATGCTGAACTCAATGAAAGTCAAGAAAAAATATTTTTAGTGTGTTAAAGAAGGTTAAATCTTCCATAGGCTGGACAATAACTGATATCAAAGGTATTAGTTTCACATTCTATAAGCAAAAAATTCCTATCGAACCTGATCGTAATCCTAGGGTAGAATTTCAAAGAAGATTGAATCCAAACATGAAAGAAGTTGTGATAGAAGAAATGATTAAACAGCTGGACCCTCGAATGATTTTTCCCATTTCTGATAGTGCTTGGGTCAACCCTGTACAGGTTGTCCCCAATAAGGGAGGTTTCACTATAGTTAAAAATGAAAGAAATGAAGAATTCCAAGTTAGAAAGGCCACAAAATAGAGAGTCTGTATAGATTATAGGAAGCTTAATGCAGCCACTAGGAAGGACCATTTTCCAATGCCCTTTTTGGATCAAATGCTTGAGAGGCTTGCTGGAAATGAGTTTTTCTATTTGCTGTATGGGTATTCTGGTTACAACCAGAATCCTATGGGTTTAGGGGACCAGGAAAAGACTACTTTCACATTCCCCTTTGGAACATTTTCCTATAGGCAGATGCCCTTTGGGATGTGTGGAGCTCCAGCCACCTTTTAATGGTGTATGATGGCTATACTTTCAGATATTATTGAGAGAATTATTGAGGTTTTCATGGATGACATTTCCATTATGGGTAGTACTTTTGATACTTGTCTTTGAAATCATGAGTTATTCTTATAGAGATGCATTGAAGCCAACCTTGTTCTTAATTGGGAGAAATGTCAATTCATGTTTACAGAAGGTATAGTTCTTGGTCATAAAGTTTCTATAAGTGGTCTAGAAGTTGATACTGCTAAGATTGATGTTATTCAAAAACTACCTCCTCCTATAAATGTCAAAGTTTTTAGAAGTTTCCTAGGGCATGACGATTTCTACCAAAGATTCATAAAAGGTCTTTCTAAAATAACTAATCCCTTCTGTTATTTTATGGTCAATGATACACCTTTAAATTTTGATGAAAACCATTTGAAATCATTTAATCTACTTAAAGAGAAACTCACTACATCTCCCATCATTACTGCACCTAATTGGAAACTACCTTTTGAGATAATGTGTGATGCTAGTGACATGGTTGTAGGTGCTGTCCTAGGACAGAGGAGAGATATAATGTTTCATGTGGTGTATTATGCTAGTATACTGTTAGATGATGCCCAAAATAATTATACCACCACTAAAAATGAATTGTTAGCTGTTGTGTTTGATCTAGAAAAGTTTAGATAGTATCTCTTAGGTTCAAAACTCATCATTTTCACTGATCATTCTGCTTTAAAGTACTTTCCGTCTCAAAAGGAAACTAAACCCAGGCTAATTAGATGGATTCTTTTGTTACAAGAACTTGATTTAGAAATTAGGGATAAGTAGGGAGCTAAAAATTTAGTTGCTGATCACCTATCTAGGCTTCCTCTTACTCAATATGAATATGAAAATACTAGGGAGATTAACTCTTCCTTTCCTGATGAAAATCTATATACTGTTTCTATTGGGCAGTCTGCTTGGTTTGAAGATTTTTCCAACTTTTTGGTAGCAGGTGTTTTTCCCAAAAACCTGTCCAATAACCAAAGAAAGAAATTCATTTTTGAGCTTAAATATTATCTTTTGGATGATCCCTTACTATTTAAGAGGTGTGCTGATGGTATTCTTAGGAGGTGTGTGCCTGAGGAAGAGATTCTCCCTGTCTTAGAAAGTTTTCATTCTTTACCTTGGGGAGGTCACCATGGTGGTGAAAGAACCTATCATAAAGTCCTACAATCTAGTTTCTATTGGCCTACTCTCTTTAAGGATGCTATAATTTTAGTGATTGGCTGTGATGGGTGTTAGAGGCTGGGTAATGTGGCTAGAAAGCAGAAGTTACCCCAAAAAGGAATTCTGGAGGTTAAAAATTTTGATGTCTGGGGTTTAGATTCATGGGTCCATTTCTATCATCTCATAGGAATGAGTATATTCTTGTTGCTGTAGACTATGTTTCGAAATAGGTTGAGGCAGAGGCACTTCCCAAAAATCAAGCCAATTATATAATTAAATTTGTCAAGAAGAACATCTTTATAAGATTTGGAGTCCCAAGAGATTTTATCACTGATAAAGGAACACACTTTAAGAACTATAAGTTTAAATATTTTATGGAGAAATATGGTTGTGTTCATAAAACTGGTACTCTTTATTATCCACATTCCAGTGGATAGGTGGAAATTTTGAACAGGGAACTTTAACAAATTCTTGAGAAAACTATGTCGAATTCTAGGAAATAATGGTCTCTTAAGTTTGGTGAAGCTTTATGGGCTTATAGAACTGCTTATAATACCCCAATAGGTATGTCTCCTTAGAGGATTTTGTTTAGGAAATGTTGTCATTTACCTGTCGAGTTACAACAGAAGTCATATTGGACAGTTAAGACTCTTAACTTTGACATTAAGAGTGCTGGTGATAAGAGATTACTTGAGGTGAGTGAACATAATGAGATTAGAAGAGAGAGTTATGATAATTCAATGATTTATAAAGAGAGGACTAAAATCTTTCACGATTCTATCATTCAAAACAAAAATTTCAAACCTGGACAGAAGGTTATTCTCTTTAATTATAGACTCAAACTTTTTCCTGGAAAGCTAATGTCCTAGTGGTCTAGACCTTTGGCAATTGTGAGAGTGCTTAAGAATGGTTCTTTAGAAATTGTAGGTGAAGTGAATAAACCCATGCTGGTTAATGGGAAAAGAGTGAAACTTTATTTTGACGGATAGTCGAAGGGCTTGGCTGCCTTCACTGTTCTTGAAAAATATTCTTGAATAATGTATGGCTGGGGAATTTAAACATAGCGCTGAATTGGAGGAAACCCCATGTTCTTTTTGTTTTTATGTTGTTTCTTTTTAACCTTGAATAAAGTGCTGCTTCTGTGCTATGTTTTTGTGAAATAATTGTTACTGCTTGTTCATTGTTCCTAGGTTACATGCTCTGTGTTTTTAGGTTTCTGCTACTTGTGTTAATAAAGGAGTGGAATTCCCATGATCATTTTTGTACAAGATCTTAGTCAGGTAAGTAATTCAACTTTCTGCATTTATTTCTGCTCCTATTTTTACTAATAAAATTCTTCTCACTAAAACAATTCTTCTTGTTTAAGAAATTCGGCAACATGTGTATTGAAAATTCTGCTACATATTTGATGAAAATATGCTGCATATCATTCATATATTAAAAAACTTTTGCTGCATGTCACTATGTTTTGCTTTAAAAATTATTCATGTGCCTCTTGCTGGAAATTTGAATTCATTGATAAATATTGAAATAATACCTCACTGTAGGAAATTAAGTGGGTGGGGGGGGGGTACATGTTTGATGGTACTTGTGTTTTCCATTGGAACCGATTAGTCTATAGGGTGTTAGAATGCATCTTTCTGTTATATTGAACATCCATTTGAATAATACTTTGTTAAAATTCTTACACCCATTTAATTGTGCACCCACACCTTATATAATTCTTTTGAGAGATATCGAAAATCCATATCACTGGACTTCAATATTAATGTGTGTGTTTGGATGTGAACCTGTTGATTATTTATTCATTGTGGAAAACAATATATTTGAACTTCATTGAGACCCTTTATACATGTCATAAATCTGCTAAATAGAAATTCTGTTTTGAAAATTAATTGATTAATTGTTCTTCTCCATATTTAGAAGTCAATATTGGGGACAAAGTTGGGTTTTAAGTGTGGGGGAGGTGGTCAATTCTTGACTATGCTAAACTGTGTTTTAATTAAATTCCCATCAATTCACACTTCACTTCAAACTTTTTATTAAAAAATGGTTAAAATTTGTCAAAATTATCGCATAATTTTAGGATTTACACTGTACTCAATTGGGTCTTATCTTAGCACAAGTTCCTTGCTGGTAGTTAAGAACTGCTCTGAGTCTGAAATTAATGATTTTGGATGATTCCTGAGTGATGTTACTTTGTTATTTGATGGAAATTAGGTTTAGGACCTACATTTGAAAGTGATATAGGTTACATGTTTGTGGAGTTATGATCATAACCCTTGTAACATGAAGTTTTATTCTGATTCTAGGGGCCTCATTTATCTTTTAATTATTAAAAGTAATTACTTTAATGATCCAATGTAAATGGGTTTTATATAAATATTTTGAAACTAGAGTAATTTGGGCATCTGGAACCCCACAGAGAATCTTTGAGACCCTAGATGCTGGGTGCGTTTCTGTTTACTATATGCCCTCTGTACACTTTGAATAGGTGCATTGCATAGTGCTTAGCCCAATGATACATGGCTTGGGAAAAAATAAAATAAAGTGTCTTGGGTCAAACAATGAGGTCATTAAGGTGAGGGGAATGATGAACACCAAATATAGAAGGGGACAATTGGAATATATGGAAATCATTTAGGTTGTATCAATAAAGTGATTTGAAAAAAATATATTTATTTCTGGACCTTAATATTGAGTCAAAGTGCATGGTTCCTTGGTTAAGGTCTTAATTCCATTGATATTTTACCTCTTATCATTATTGAACTTAGAACTTAAGCCTGGATTGAAGTTAGTCAATAAGTTGTATCACATATGAGGCATGGCATCTTCATTGCTTGATGTTTCATAGTTTTCTTAATTACCCTTGTGTATTTGTTATAGGCAAGATTTGTATGAGTAATTAGTTTTCTAAAAGCCTGCTGTTATGTTTTGTCCTCTTTTTTGAGTGCTGAACATGTTACAGTGTGTTATTAATCATAATAAAAACTTTTCTATTTTTCAAAGATAATAAGACATGGGATTGTTTGAGGACAAAAAATGTTTAAGTGTGGGGGAATTTGATGTGGCCTTAAAAACACATAGTTTTTCCACATATTTTTACTTAATTTTTAATGATTTAATTAATTATCTAATCACTTTATTCTAAATATTTGTACTTTTTTATTTTTATAATTAATTTAGTAAATTAATAAATTTTTATAATTAATTATGTATTTTTAGACTTTAAATTAATAATTTTAATCTTACTTAACTTTTCTAATTTAATTATTTCTTAATTAGTCTTGTTAAGTGGAATCTGCTTGACTTTTTAATAAGATAATATCTATTTTAAACAATTATTTAATCGTTGTAATACTATTTAATTAAGTTAGTATTTATTTTAATATTTTATCTTTTAGTTTAGTTATATTAGAATAGGTTAACTTTATTAATTAATATGTTCAGTCATCCTGCTAATCATTTAAGTTAATAATTTTTGTTTTAAATTAAATTAAGTTGTTCGATTTTAATTTTATGTGATCGATTAGTTGTTTAATTAATTAATATAGTGTTATTTAACATTAAATATTAAATCTTATATATTCAGACAAATTATCAGGTCACTAAATATTGATTTTAGTATACTGGTGAGGTAGAAAAGAACTTGCCGTGACTTATTTGGGTCACCGATGCTAATCATTGTTATTCGATGCACCTCTATAATTAACTTATATAGTTATTTTAATTTAAGTATTTTATAATCATCGTTTTTTAATCATCCAGTTTTGAATTTAAGTGTTATCTAATTAATAATCTTATTTGTGGTTTTATCATTCTAAAGTTTAATAAAAATCCTGTTTTAATTAATGATGTTTATCTATTTTGTAATTAATTATTTTCAATCCTTGTTTTAAATAACTTAAGTTTTAATTTTTTAAGTTCAATTTGTTTTTTTAAGGTCACCGTTAGTAATCTACCAATGACCCTTTTTTTATTGTGTAATGGTAACCTATCCTTTTTTTTATCGATAACCTTATTTTTTTATTTTTATCGGTAACCTTTTATAACAATGACCCTTCTATTTAATTTGTACCGGTAACCTCTTCTTTTTAATTTATAATGGGGACTTGTTAATATTTTTTCTATCAGTGACCTCCTTACCAATAGACCTCCCTCTACCTCACCTTTTCTTCAACCTCACTGTTACTTCCTGCACCTCACCGTTAGACTATCTACCCATCAGATCCTCATTGTTAGTTTACTATCGCTGCACCTCACCCCCACGCTGCTGCTCCTTTTTGTAACGGTAACCGAATCACCATTCTTTATCACCTCTCGTCACACCGGTTCCCTTCCATCACTGCTGATTCTATATTAGTGACACCACACACACTGGATCTAATCTTTGTCTCGCGGATCCACACCCACCCTTCATGCACCGAGACCCTTCAGTAATATTCTAAAAGAGTGTCTTCGGGTTGCGTTCACCTAGCCGAGTTCGGTGTGAGGTTGAAGAGGAGATCCGCTGTCGAAGTCGCACCAGTAAGTCAAGTTGAGCTAATCCAAATCCAACCTTTTGCCTTTTGTTTGGGCCGCCGCTAGGGAAGAGGATTAGCTGAGTTTGTTGATCGCGCCGTGCCATAGGAAGTGTGGAGCAAGGGAGCCTGTTCGTCGTTGTGGGTGACCTACGTACCACCGGATTTGGAGGGTTCGATGCCGCCGCGAGAAAGAGGAGGTCCACCGATTCTACTGAGCTGAAGCCGCCACATCACTGGGATGAGGTGCAGGAATCTGCGCTGAGCGAGTAGGCTGAGAGAGGTGGAGTCGGGCCACTTTGGGTTATTACTGGAGTTCGCTGCTGTCCGGGATAGAGTTGAAACTTGCCGCCACAGATGGAGGGTGGATCACTGAAGCCGCTGTGGAGCCGAGGAGGAGGCTGCCAGTTTCAGGAGGGAGAAGAAGACCCTCCCCCTGTGCACTGATAATTGAAGGGGGAGAGAGAAGATAAAAAATAAAAATAAAAATAATATAAAACAAAAAGAAATCCTAAAGTAAAACCTAATTTTAATAAACTAATCAAATGACTATAATATAAATTGTAAAAGTTATAATTTAAAACAATTATAATATTAATAAATAGATAAATCATAAATTAAAATACAAAACTAAATTAATAATAAATTTTAATAATAAATTAATATACTGTTAATTGTATAAATATATAATAATAATTAAATAAACTATAAAATATACTAAATAATTTTAAAATATTTAAAACTAAAGTTTTAATTCTAATTATTAAATTAAAATAAACTAATTAATAAATTTTTATATACTTAAATAAATCTAACATATTAATTTCTTAAATAGTAATTATAATAATAATAATAAAATTATTAAGTAAAAATAATTAACACAATCAAAATTATAAAATTTAGTATTTATATTTATTTAATTAATAAATTTTTGATAAACTTATTTTTACCATAGTAATATTAATTGAATAATATTATAAATAATATAATAGTAAATAATAATTTTCAGTTAAGATAATTATTAATTAACTTTAATTACTTTTTAATAAGTCTTATAATAGTAAACTAAAATAATAACTTTAAAATTTTAATTAACTTTCGTTGAGTTTTAATTATTTCATTTTGTTTATAACATGTGTAGGTTTACTCAAGAGTCGAGTATACATCCATATTTACTTAACTAACTCACTGGGAGTTAGTTATGTGAGAAAAGTTAGTGCTACGTGCCAGTCGCGAAAAAAAGCACGTTGTACGGTGAATAGTTGAAGGACATTTGAAGTTGGTGGAAAACAAGCGGTGACAAGTAGCTTTTGACAGTATCTACTTAAATCATAGCAAGCGGTAGAATGAGGAGGGTGGATTCACATATCAAGTGATTCATTGAAGATCCAAGAGCCTCTCTCTCATCATAAGTATAAGGAGTTTGGAGGGTGACTCTGGTACCTCTACCTGGAGCGGGAGAATCATAGGAGCAGAGTATCTTTGGGGAGTTTGGTTTACCTTGTTTTTTAATTCATACACTCTTTTTAGCATGTATTCAATTACTATTTTGATAAAATACATGTTTTCTAGCTAAATAATTTTAGTTTGGGGATGAATTAAATTTATACTGGTTACTTTTAAGTCTCATTTCACTTAATCTTTTGAATGTATTCAGTATTGACCAGAGATGTCAATACTGAGTTTATCTAATTTCATGCACCACTAGAACATAATCTTAAAATTTCATTGTCAGTTGATGAGACTAGTTGTGGAAACATTTTTCAAAAGTTAATAGATTCATAATACTTCAAGACTTACGGTGAGTTTGTCTTGCTGTTAATTTTCAAATAGTTCAGAATTGATTAATTTTTGATCGGCGAACTCTTAAATTGGTTGACTAGTGTGAATTAACTCTTGGCGAGGGAGGTGAGTCATAATCTTTATAGTGGTACTATGAAACAATCCTATAAGTGAATTGAAACACCTTTAAAACAGGTAGAATAGAAATTACTCCATGAGCGGTTTAATAGATTGTTCATTTTATTTGTGTTCTAAACCTCTATTATTCCCTGTTTTACAATAGTATCTAGATTCAATATTGTTTTTAAACTTGTTTTCAATATTCTGTCACTTCATTTCTTATAAAAATATATAAAAAGTAAAAAAAATATAAAATTGATTCCACTGCTGACAACAATGAAGTTTACCGTGTTTTTTAGAAGATTAGTGGCTGAATTTACCTTCCTTGTGGGTTCAACCCTGCTTGCCACATATACGGTAGTTAGTAGGAATATAAATTTTAAACTTTTACCGACTTGAACAATAGTATAGGTCACTCATGATGGATATTCACAAGATTGGGAGAATGTAGTTCTTTTCAGAGGACACACTGTTGTACTAGTGGCGTCGCTAGAGGAGGTACTGACTGAGTTTCATACATCCCACTTGTTGGTACATCCTGAAGTGAAGAAGATGTACCAGGATCTCTGATGATAGTTCTGGTGGTCAGGCAAGAAGAAGGCAGTAGCAGAGTTCTTTTCTCGATGTCGTACTTGCCAGTAGGTAAAGGCTGAGCTCCAGGTTCCAGTAGGATTAGCTCACCCAGGATGTTCTAGAGTGGAAGTGGGATGGAATATCAATGGACTTCATGACAAGATTACCATGGACATCCAAGGGGCACGATTCTGTCTGGGTGATCATTGATTGAATCACCAATTCATCCTACTTCATAGCTATCAGAGAGCAGAGTTACGTAGAGAGCTTGGGACATCTCTATGTGCATGAGATAGTTGGGCTTCATGGAATCCCTTAGACGATAGTCTTAGATTGCGATGCCCGCATAACATCCCATTTGTGGAAGGGATTGTAGAAGGCTTTTAGAACTCATCTATGCTTGAGCACGACGTTCGTTCCCTAGACCAATGGTCAGACAGAGAAGAACATTTAGGTTTTAGAGGATATGTTGCGGGCCTATATCTTTGACTTTTGTCGCAGTTGGAAGGACCACGTTCCACTGGTGGAGTTTTCATACAACAACTACTACCACTCCACCATTGGTATGGAACCGTTCAAGTCTTTATATGGGAGACCCTTCCGGTCACTGCTTTGTTGGACCAACCCCATAGAGTCAGCACTCATTGGTCCAGAGTTGGTGTGACCTACCACTGAGAAGGTGAAGATCATTTGAGAGCGGTTGAAGACTGCACATAGCTGTCAGAAGTGTTATGCCAACAGAAGACAGAGAGCTCTAAAGTTCGAGGAAGGGGACCATGTATTACTTAGGGTCTCACCTCGGTGAGGGTTAAAGAGATTTGGTCAGGGAGACAAGCTATCTTCGAGGTTCATTGACCCTTTTAAAATACTACACAGAGTTGGAGAGTTGGGGTACCATCTTGCTCTACCCCCGCAATTGCACCAGGTACATGATGTCTTCCACTTGTCGCAGCTAAGGATGTACGGGCATGACCCATTGCACGTCATCGACTGGGGTGAGCTGGACATTAAGGACGGAGTGACCTTTGGTGAGTACCTAGTGGAGATCTAGGATCAGTAGAAGAGGATCCTTCATGGGAGATCGATTCCCTTGGTGCGTGTTCGGTGGTAGCCTGAGAATCTTCCGGAGAGCACATGGGAGTGGGAGGCTAAGATCCATGCCCAGTACCCACATCTTTTTGAGTAGCCTTGTTTTGGATTTTCAAGGATGCAAAGCCCCAAGGTGGGTATACTATAATGTCTATGATTTTAGATGTATTATTTTTAAATATTATATGGAATTATTTTGAGACCAGACCATTCAACAGCGCGTGGTTTCGAGGCTCAGAGTGCCAGAAATAAATGTTTGAAAATAAATTAAACTTTTAAACAGCACGTGCGAGTAGTTTTACTGAAGAAGTGGAATAACTTTTAAACAGGTGCCTGTATCAAAAATCTTAGGGAAACATTGTATTCATAGCAGTGACTTTGCATTAGGTGGGGCCTAACATCCACCGGCGCGGGTTAGCTGCAAGAGTTAGTTTTTGGACGTTTTAATTAAAATAAAATAAATAAATAATTTATTTTATTTAAAATGTTTCATTCTTGCATAGAGACCTAATACTCCCTTATAAGTATATTCTTATGGAAATTTTGTTGGTTTATCCACATAACCCTACAAATTTTGGATTTTCCACTAATGTTTTGGATGAGAGCCCATTGGAGGATAATGACGACGCGATCAATCGACGCTTCCCGGATTCAAAGAACCTCACCAACGAATGTGACCCATCGATTTTTCTTCAACCAGATAGAGGTAGGTGTTTTTTATTTTGATTTAGTTCTTCCTTGCTCTTCGATTAAATGATGAACGCAGATCAACAAACAAACAGATTGATCCGCAGATCATGCATTTTGGAGGGAGGATTTTTATTGGGATGATTTTGGGGATTAATCAACGATGTTAAAAATCCATGTTTAGATTCAATTTATTTAAAAACTTTTTACAAGATTGTATTAATTCCATGAAGAATTAAGGCGAGGCTCATTCCTCTTTTTTATTGGATTTTATTCTTCTCCCCTCCCCCCCGCGTTCTTTGTGTTCTTTATGGGGTGACGAACAACAGATCGTTGTGCATCCGTTTCACATGGAAATGATCCCGAATTAAATATTTAACATCACAACAACCTAATGGAGGTGTAAAGATTATGGAGGAAGCCGAATCGACCCTGTTTGAAAGAAAATTTTCTTCAACCGTTCTTCGTACGGATGATCGAAACGAGTTTTCAGGGTTGATCGAACACCCAAAACCTCTCAAAACATCGATAGCATGGTTGGGATACCTTGGATATTGAGTATCACGACAATTGAATGTCCGAATCTAAGATAAGAATAGATTCTATGAATGGAGATGAAGAATGACAGTTCTGGAAATTTTTGAAGAACAAAACATGTATCCCAAAGAACACGCCGTGTGGGACCAGCTCAGTGGTAGCTAGGGTTCCGCGACACACAAAGTGATGACACATCATTTTCTCTGAAGAACACAGTGTGTGGGTCCTCACAAGGGACTCTCCGTGTATCTCAGATGATACACAAAAATGAGGTAGAGTAAACGGCTATGTACTCCCCCACATGGCCAAACTAGGCCGGCTGCATGGGTTACCCCGTGATCCAATTACATGGGTTACAAAACACTGGTTAAAGCCGTGTATGGGAACATGGATAGCATACATGGAGTCATCCCGGGATAGAGGAACACAGCATGTCACTCCCTTATACTCCTTTTATATCTTCTTCTGTAGAACAAGCCTTGCGACCCGAGCCGTTGTGCACGGGCAGTACCCAGGGTTAGAGGACACAACATGTGACCTTTCTACACGCCATGTACTTTTTAGTACATGTCTTGATATTCTTTTCTACCATATCTTGGACATGTTTCATTTGATTTAGTACCCCTTTTACTCATTCCCCTAGAGGTTAGGTATCGTTTTCTTTTTCAGGAGTGTGATCCCTTCAGCAGGACTTTCCGAGATAGAGTTAGGTATCCCTCTGAGTGGCCTGAAGCGAGATCCTCTATCAATTATTGACCCTAGGTAGAGTCAGGTATTGATGTGAATATTCCCATATGGTGCTGATCCTATACCTAGAAGGTGAATCCGGATGAGTTGTGGTGTCTTCCAAGGCCCTGGATGTGATCCTCATTTGTGTATCAAGATCTTTCCCCACTTAAGAGTGTGTTCTCCTGGAATGAGTGTATCCATCTCTCATGAATTTTACCAATGGATAGTACTTCTTAGGCAGACATCATCAGTGCTATCAGACTCGTTAAGTGAGTTTTCTTGGATGAGTGATTTGTGGAATGTTCGAACTAAATTTCTAGTGGGGGTATGTGGTTGTGTAACTAGTCTCCAGACTATCGGTCTGGGTTTTTAGTATATCTGGTTTTTTTACTCTTGCTATATGTTCAGTTGTCATATATTGTGTAGTGCTGACTATACCTTTCCTTTGTGTATTGGTTTGTGGTTTTTGTCGTCCTCTACTGAGTATTTTCAAAATCACCCCTACACGGGCTTTGCCCGCACGCGTCGTGTCTTGTGCAAATGAGAAACCTTTTGACGAAGTCTTGGGTGGACCAAGATAGGACCGAACATTCTGAGTTCCCAACTGGCCGAGGTGTTCCTATCACTATGATCAATAGTCCTAGTACCTCTTTGTCTTTATAGGTTGGCCTTTGTAGTTTTCAGACTATTGTTTTTGGTAGGCTTGTATTCTGGCGCAATTTACTTTCAGTACTCTACTTTCCATCATACTTTGTTGGTTGGGATTAGCTGTATACATGCATTTTATTCCTTAGTGTTTTTTACATTTCAACATTTGTGGGCTAGGATATGTTTGTGTGTACAAGTACTTAGGCAATGCCTCCCATTTTAGTAATATGACTACCTAGTGCTAGTCACTAGCCCCTTGACTATTAGAGGTGGGGTTAGGGAGTTGCAGCACGGGCCCCACTGGGACGGGTCATGATAGGTAAATTGGGAAATATTTTTGATATCACCCTTACAATCACTCTTGCAAATGGAATAACCGACCCCAAAAATTCCAATAATATCTTAGGAGAAACCAAACCTGCTAACTCTGTCCCTTTACCCAATACATTGGAGAGCTATATCGGGCTCACAAGTCATAATGATCTATACTAGTCTCACCTATCATCACGAGCTATATTGGTGTCACCCATCATCATAATCAATTCTCAAGATAAATAATATTATATTATCACATGAAATCTTGAATTTCCATCATCATACATACTAATATATTTCTTTCACACATGAAAATAATTTATGGATATTGAAATATTTATTCCATTTAAAATAATTTATGAAAATACCCATAAAAAAGTGAAGGAGTGTTTTTACTTAAAAAGAAAACATGGAATATTGTAAAGGAATCAAAATATAAAATTATTTTTATAGTGGTGGGAAAAATCATTGACATAATATATGTTAAAATATAATATTCCTTTTTATTTTTTTGATAAAACAACCCATATAAGATATGTAAAAAGATTCATTTTATAATTATTTTAAATAAAATAAAAACCTAAATAAAATTTCATTTATATCTAATTTACTTAAATATAAATATATTTTTATAGGAATTGAAGAAAAAAATTTAGATAATAAATATTTAAAATATTTAGAATATTTAAAATTATTTTTAATGGAATATATCCGTCACATCAATTCAAACTCATTACGTATGTTATTTATCATATTGAATAATAAAATCATATGAATTATTTAGTTAATTAATAACCATTTTAATTTTTACTATTTATTTTATTTTATTTATTACAATGTTATATATAATTAATTAATCAACTAAGTTCATGGTGGATGTTTTGATGATATTTGACTAATATGTTCGAAATGACTTTGGCAAGAAGACTATAACCAAGGTGGATTTTTTTAAATAATATAAAGTTAATAATAATGAAATAATTATATTTTTTATACATCAATAATAATTTTAAACGTAACCATGAAATTTTATTATGAAAAATTAATCATGTTACAATCATGGAGATGGTATGTTATATATACGCATGAGTAAAGTTTACATTTTTCAAAAAACATGATGGAATGATGGTAAGTATTTTACTATATTTAAATAATAGTGAATATATTATAAATATAATATTATTTATTGAAATAAACTTATATATATAATCAAAATGATGTGGTCAAGAAAAACAAATCACATAATTTTTTAGAGGTGGTAATCCACATGTACACATGAAGGACATTATAGTTTTTTGATGAATGAACAAATAGAAAAGTTAATAATATATTATATTTAGGTAATGATAATTTTTTCATCTATATATATATATATTAAATCAATCATTATAAAAATCCTTGAGTGGTGGTTATGGAAAATGAATTACATCGGTTCATGAGGTAGTAGTCTGCCGTATATAAGAACAATGGTTTCATTTCTCATTTGATGTAATAAAGAGATGGATATAGGTTATTAAATTAACATAAAAAGATATAATTACATTTAAGATACAATTTTATTATTTAATCCTTTTATGTTGATTTTAAGGTGGTTGAAAAACATATAAAATAGAAACACCCAGTGAATGATTATACCACTTCTTCGAACAACCTCTTTAGGTTTATACCTAAATCCTTCCTATGTTGGTTTTATGATAAATATTGAGTGTCTAGAATTTTGGAATTTATTTTATAAATAAATTTTAGTTATTATTTTATATAATATAAATATTTTTATTTGTGAAAAATATGAATATGGGATGCCCATTTATATGTGGGGGAGAGTAAACAATTGGAATTTAAAAAATATTAAAAAATATTAATATAATAGTCAAGAAAATTGATCAAAAATAGACTATTTCTAAATATTAGATTTTCTAGAGTTGGAATATTAATATAAAATCAAATATAGATATGTTTATATATTTTTTATCCCTTATCACTTAAGTTTAACCATGATAAACCTATTTTAAACTTAACTGTGGAGAATGATTTTTAGAGTTTTTAATAATCATTATGACCAAAAATTAAGTTGAAATTATTACCCAATATAATTCATTTTTATTAAAAATATGGTATTTTATAAAATTCAATTAAACAAATTGGATGAATTTAATTTAAAATTTAACCTGAAAAACGTGACAAAAAACAATTTTTCAGAAAAATTTCTTTTAATTTATAAAGGTATTTTTATACCAAATTCACGTTTAAAATTAACTATAACGACCAAAATATGATTAATAAAAATACAAGTGAACTAATTTTTCTTTTAAACAATTTTATAAATAAATGAAAAATTTTAAATTTATGAAAAAATTCTAGTTTTCAATAAAAAATAACATTCTTCACTGTTATTCATAAAAATATTATTTTTAAAAAAATTCTAAAAAATGAATCCTAAGATAATTTTTTACATGATGATTTAAAAAATTGTTTTAATTTTTTAAAAATTAATGTTTATAATTTCAACATAAATATTTTAAATAAAACCATTTAATATAATAAAACCCAATTTGATTAGAAATAAACATTTTTCCTTCTAACTGAAA
Source organism: Viscum album (assembly GCA_963277665.1). Classification (NCBI taxonomy): domain Eukaryota; kingdom Viridiplantae; phylum Streptophyta; class Magnoliopsida; order Santalales; family Viscaceae; genus Viscum; species Viscum album. The sequence goes on along the minus strand of OY728136.1, from coordinate 1,315,971,111 downwards.
AATTACATAATATTCTTATAAAGAATATAACTATTTAAATTTTTTTTAATTAATATTAAGAAGACATATAAATGATTTATATTTACATTAAATTGGTTTTTTTATATTTACTATATCCAAAATGAACTTAGGGATTAGGATACTAAAAATAATAAGAATATAAGAATGGAAACTACAAACATAGAAGTAATAAATTATAAATGGAATTTATATCCTAAAATTTGATTCTCGATGTTTTGATCTAGTTTTTCCATGGTAATATTCATTTTTTTCAAACCCAACAATCTATTCAAGTCTTTCATAATGGTTCTTAAAGATCCTATAAAGATTCAAAAACATAACCCCTTTTTGTATCAAACTAGGTGTATAAGAAGGCTTGTTTATCATACACCTACTATAGGTTTAGTTAATACCCAATGAACCATTTCCGACTATTTAACACAAAGAACATCTATTCCAAAGACAAATCTAGTTATAGTATCTAGATAAGAACTCTAGTTTTTTATGAGGTATGGATTCCTTATTTTTCAATTTTAATGTTTAAATATGTCCTTGTGTGAGTACCCAAATTTTTCAAGGATGTTTTGGAGGTGTCCAAGCTTGTTTTGAGCTTGAAACCAGGTTTTGGGATGAAAATCGCCCAACACTCAGTTATCAAAAACTGTACGGGTTAGGATATACTATTTGACTAAACCATGCGAGGATAGAGAGAGGGGTGGTATAGGTCACATAGTTAGGACTAACCATGTGGAATGGGTTGCACGATTGTGAAACCATGTCTGTAGTTTTTGCAGAATTTAACAGAGTATTAGCACATTGTTTTCACATGGTTAGTGAACCTGTGCGAGGAAACCATGCGGTTTCCCCTTGGACCACAAGAAACCATTGAGGTAAACAATAAAGACCCTATATTTTTTGGTTTTTTATAATTTTAAGTATAAAATTGAATATTTTATAAAACTTAATTTAGGTTTTGTTTCAACAGACAATAGCTCAACCCTTGAGATCCCATTTGAAGCTCTAACATAGGATCTGAGCCCATTTCTTCCTCTGATCTCCAATTTGAGTGTGGTTTGTCTCATCAGATCCACAATAGTAATATATAATTTTTTTAGACTTTATTAATTCTTCTGGATATCGATTTCACTATTTGGATTTAGGATCATATGACCTGTTTTTTCATTTTTCATATGTTCTTCAGATTTCTTCTAAAATGGGATGAATCAGGACTTGATAGTGGGTGAGAACTCCACTGCCAAGATAAGGTAGGTGGTCTATAACTTTATTTTGAATTTTGGTTCTTTTTATATCTATCGGCCATAACACCGCCTGTCTGAATTTCTGGTGCCAGCCCGATTTTGAATGGGTTACCTATAATGGATGTAATCAGTCCTATTAGGGATTCCCATATGATCTGTTGTGATTCATTGATACCAATTGCCCGAACCAATTTCACCCATGGGGTTCAGCTTTTGAAAATTCCTTGTTTATACCATGTTAGACCACCTAAGCAGTGTATTTTTGGTTTCCCTTGTTATAGGAAGACAATTATAAGTTGAATGGGTTGAATGGTATGATTAAGAGATTGTTTCTTTCCCTTACTAAGATTTATTATCCTGAACTTGAATGGCTAATTATTGAAATAATAAAATGAGTTATGTTAAACATGACATGTTACATGGAATAAATGGATTCTATTTAATGGTTGGGTATACCCATGGAATATGTTAAACAACGAATGGTGATAAATGGGCGGGTATACCAATGGAATATGTTAAATTTTTAATGGTGATAAATGGGTGGGTATACCTATGGAATATATTAAACTTTGAATGGTGATAAATGGGTTGGTATACCCATAGAATATGTTAAATTGTGAATAGTGATAATTGGGTGGATATAATACTATGACAGTTCTATTTTAAATTGATCATAAATTGGTGGGTATACCCATGTGAGTTGATTGAATAAAAATGGAAGACATGAGTGGGTATACTCATGTGATGTTTTTGGTTTGGAAGGTATTAAATTAGTGGGTATACTCATTATACAGGATTGAATGAATGCGATTATATGAGTGGGTAGACTCATATGGAATTGAATTTTTGAATGGGATGAATGAATTTATGTTTGTATAAATTCCATGAACGACTCTCCATGGATCTGGAACATGGTAGTGGATGCCTAGGGTAGAGTATTCCCCTTGGGTCTTGATTCGGTGTGATCCTTGTGGCTTTGTTAACCCTTGGATCTAGCTTGATTAGACTCACATAGGAATTTTCTGGTATGTCATGATCTTATGACTCTAACTAGTAACTATATCGAGTTTCCATAAAGATGTTCATGGGACTTGATGAGGATGCATTGGTTCTTTACACCTTGGATCTGATCCTTTTGTGGTATGACAATCTATTTGATACGATAAGGTCGTAGGAATGTGATTCACTAAGAGTATACGACAAGGCCTTGGTGACTTTATATGGATGGGAGTACGATGAGTCCATGATGTTTTTTTTATAATTCTTATTGCTTCCTTGTAAGAAGTTGACACTTGTTGTTAGGAGCCTTGAGAGACTGTTTGGTATTACTTATTTGTAGATGTTATATTCCTTGGTCATTCCCACTGACACTACTTCTTACTTACACTTGTTTAGAAAATTCCTTGTGCTGGTTAGGAATTTATAGACTTATAGGTGTTTATCTACTAGGATGTTATCTCACACCATGTTTGGGCCTCCTTGGGGACCCAAACAGACTATATGGTTTTAGGTGATAATAGGGGAAAGCACCCTAACATAGGTAAATGATTATTTCTTTGTAGTAGGGGATCATGAGACCAAGCTGAGGTTTGCGATGCTTGGACACTTTTTCACCTTTTTTAATTTTTTAGACTTTTACTATATATATTACAATGGACCTGTTTTTTCTATTTTCTATATACATGTATCATCTGTATGATTATATATGAGCCATATTTTGATATTGTTAATTGTTATTTCTATGTATCTATGGTATGATTGTTTTAATTCCTTCTCTATCTGTATATTATTGAATTTCATTGTGGTATACTCTAGTAATGAGGGCATAATATTCCCAATGAAAATCATATCTCCTCACTGCTAGTCGGTAGCCTCTGGCATTTGGGGAGATGTGCTTGAGGCCATGTAGCCAACCGAGCTTGGGTCACTATTGAGTAGCATCTGGGTTTGGGATATTACAAAGTTGTATTAAAGAGGTTTTTTTTCTGGTTTCACTTAATATTTAGTTACAATATACATGGATATTAAGGAAATGGAATTTGGTAATAAGTTTTTCCTGGGAGTAGATGCCCCAAGTCTAGGGAAAAGGAAAATTTCCTAGAATGGAATTGTTATTTTCAGGATTCTGACTATTCTAGTTGATTTCATTTCATCGTTGGGTGAAGTACTTGATTTATGTCATTACTATTGATGATATTATGGGTTCTATTTCTATTAAAATATGATGAGATGAGGGTATTCCATCACATGCATCATATATGAACTTTTTAGAAATTACATGACATGTATTATGGCATTCCATTTAGGATTCATTACTTATTGCATACTACTGTGAAAAGTGTTGTGATAACTATATATGCTGTTGTGATAGATTTTGTGTAGTGGATAGAGGAGTGATTTCATATTTCAGTTCTTAAGGTGTATGTTCCCTTAAAGACATGGAAATGATGCACAAGTGAAAATTCAATTGTTTAAGTGATTTTGATATGTATGTACTGAATGAGAACCATGTTTTAGGTTCATGAGGTGTTATGGGACCTCAAGGATTTTGAATTGGTAAACCAATGGTTAAAATTCTTGAACAATTGAATTATGGAAATGAAATATATTATGAATGGGGATTCAAGTTAAAATGAACTGGAAACTTGAACTGATGAATAGAGATATGACCTAGACCTATATTTTAAGTGTCCAAGAGGCTGTGTTTCTAGTTATGTTGTGACCATTCCATTTTACAGTCCTAGATTTATGTGTAGATTGTGGGGTATGACTTGTTTTAGGTGGGTTTTGACCTATCCTATTATTTTGAGTTTTGAACTTTGAACTCATTCTATTTTGAGCCGTGTGTTTGGCATTACAGAGGAATGCCACACCAATAACCTCATGTCTTTTTCTAGGAGGTAGGCGGAGACCGAACTCTAGAGGTGGAGGGAAATGGGCTACCAGTGGATTCTCCTTTAGTGCCCACTATGGCACCAACTACTATTTCAAACATTGGTATTGCGACATAGTTCCTTGAGGGTTTCTTTCGCTATATTCATACTTTCTAGGGAGCACTACAACCTACCTTATCTATGGATGAGTTGATGCAGGTGTTCCAGTAGTAGTATCCTCCCATATTTCTGGGGATGGAGGATCACATGATGTTGAGATTTAGCTGGAGAAAAATTTGTTGGTATTCAAGAATTTTGAGACTCCTCCTCAGAGGAGGTTAAATCATACGACATATATGATCCGTGGAGATGAAAGGAGTTGGTGGGATGTACTAAACTAGGATGTAAGGATGTGAGATATGAGTTGGAATGATTTCCAAATGATATTTTTTGACTAATTTTACCCTAAGACACTATGGGCAGAGCATGCTAGTGAGTTCATGCGTCTGGAGAAGGGAACAATGACAGTTATGGAATACTTATCACACTTCACGGAATTGAAGTATTTTTCATGGATGTATCTTACAGATGAGAAATATAGAGAGATACTCTTCGAGTAAGGTATCTGAAAATCTATCAAATATTAGGTCAACATTTTTAGATTTACCACTATCACTGATATTTTGAATCAAGCACTGATTACAGATCAAAACCTATGAGAATATGGGAGCGTATAGAAGGGAAATTCCATCTCTTGACCCAATGGTTCTATGTCTAGAAATTAATCTCTATTTCTGATTCTTACCATGAGATGATTTCTAATCAAGAAATGAGTACTGGTAGCTCACTATTCTGCTATCGGTGTGGTAAGTGAGGCCACATAAATAATTAGTGTGATCGTGACCCAAGAGAGTGTGAAGATTACCTAAATATGGGGCACATGTAGAGTTTTTTCATGAACTTCCCTCCAGATATGAGTGGTAGGGGTCAGCTCTTGCACTAGGTTTAGGAAAAGGTTTCTCAGATTCATGTCAGGTAGGGAGTTGGAGTAGTGCTAGTTGATCAAGAAGAGGTAGTGTTGGCCGTGGTAGACGATGCTAGACACCAGTTGGATCGATACATCAGAGTAGGAATACTCCATGTAGTGATGTTGTGTCACAGGTCTGTGGTGTAAGCCAGTTATATTTTGTATATCCAACACCATAGGAGGAGTGTGCCATACCATCTACCATTAGAGGTACTGTCCTAGTAGCCTCTACTATTTTATCTACTCTTATTGATATCGGTGAATCACATAGTTTTATATCTACACTGGTGGTAAAAATCCTTAAACTTTTTTTCCTTATGAAAGTGTTATAATTCTAGGCACACCATTTAGAAATAGAATGGAATATGTTCACCAGTGTTGGGACAACCCCCTGAAGGTTGGTGGGTGTCACTTCATCTGAAGTCTATATGTCCTCGAGATGATAGGGTTTGACATCATACTCAAGATGGACTGGCTAGTAGCTTATCGAGATTATGTTGATGCTTTCACTTGATGGCGACTTTTACATAACTATAGGGTGTAGTGTATACTCACAAGGGCGAATGGGATGTCTAGGTGATCTAAGATGGACTCAAGCATCGTGGGCTAGGAAGAATGATATCCAAGATAGATATTCTATATTTGGATGATTAGGGAGTGATCATGGAGGACTTTATTCTAGTCATTGAGCACTTCATGGACGTCTTTCTCAATGTCTTTTCGGGTTTACTTCCTTAGAGGGAGGTGGACATATCCATATATCTAGTGCTAAGAGATTCACTGGTATCCATTCCTCGCTATAGGATGGATACAAAGGAGTTGCAAGTGCTTAAGAGGCAGCTGGAGGATTTGGAGGAGAAGGGGTTTATTCAACCTAGTTATTATCCATGGGGTTCACTAGTCCTTTTATGAAATATTCAGATGGTACCCTCTAGCTATGTATAGATTATGAGAAGTTGAACTAGATGATGGTAAAAAATTGATATCCATTTCCATGGATAGATGACCTGTTTGATCAGTTTTGAGGAGCCCAAGTGTTCTTAAAAATTAATTTGTGGTCAAGATATCACCAGGTGTGTGTTGGACATGAAAAAATACCTCATAAAAACATTCATAGTGGGAATGGTCTATATGAGTATCTGGTTATGTCGTTCGGTCTCACGAACACACCAACAATGTTCATGGCCTTGATGAACTGAGTGTTCCATACTTACATGGATTTCTTTATGGTGGTTTTCATGGAATATATCTTGGTGTATTCTCACAATATATATGACCATGACCACTATGTTGATATCATTTTGAATACACTAAGAGAGAATATGATATATGCTAAGCTCATAATGTGTCAATTTTGTATGGATCACATTCGCATCCTTGGTCACATCATCTCAGAGATAGAAGTGTTAGTGGACCCAGAGTAGTTGAGAGCTATAGTTTTTTGTAAACAACCCAATAACATTTTTGACATATGGAGTTTCTTAGGTCTTGATGGTTTCTACAATAATTTCTTATGATACTTCTCACACTTAGCAGCACCATTAATGGCCTTGACTAAGAAGGCTGTGAAGTTTGTATGGTTTGATTCTTGTGAGAGAGTCATTCAAGAGATGAAAGGGAGGTTGACATAAACACTATTCCTAATATTTCTAGAGAAGGTAAGAAGCCAAATTGTGTATTTTGATGCATTGGGTATGGAGTTGGGAGTAGTGTTGATACAGGTTGATAGAGTCATGACATACAAGTCTTGGAAGCTGAGGCCACATGAGAGGAACTACCCCAAGCATGATCTCAAGTTGGTTTTGGTTTCATCATGATTTATTCTTTTGGAGTCATTACTTTCTAGGAGAGAGTTTTTTAGTGGGCCAGGACCAAAATAGCCTCAAGTATATTTTTACACAACATGATATGAACCTAAGGTAGTGAAGGTGGGTTGAATACCTTCATTATTTTGAAATTGAACTTGACTATATTCCTATTAATGGAAATATAGTGGTTGATTCACTAAGCCGTATGACTCAGATATTGGTAATATAGTATTCTAGTAGCGAGTTGTAGCTTATGAATTTGTTCTATGAGATGCAAGACAATTAGAAGAAGACTTATCTATCATCCTTAGCTATGAAAAATACCCTAATTGAAAGAGTAAGGATGGGAAGGCTATCAGATTCATGGGACCACATCCTACGAGAGATTATGGTTGGTGAGGATCCACCTCCTGGTTGGACCATAGGAAAGGATGAGATCTTGTGTATCCATGGACGCATTTTGGTTCTAGTGGATATACGTGGGAAGATGATGCAAGAATTTCATGCTACTTCTAGGGTTGTGCACCCCGGAGTCACCAAGATAAACCAAGACTTGCATTGTCAGTATTGGTGGTTAGGTATAAAGTGTGAGGTAGATAGTTCTATTATGCGGTGTTCCACCGGTAATAGGTGAAGGAGGAACATTAGTGACCATCCATGATTTTACAATAGTTACCTATTTCGGAGTAGAAATGGGATGATGTCACGATGGATTTCATGACTGGATTACAGAGGTATCCTTGAGGTGATGATGTTGTGTGGGTTGTTGTTGACAGGCTCATGACAGTTTCTCATTTCTTATCGATCAAGGAGAGTTTCGGTGTTCATGATATGGTATGGGTTTACATTCTTGAGATAGTATGAATTCATAGGGTCCTATACACTATTATTTTGGATAGGGATTCCTTCTTTATGTTTCATTTCTAGAAAAAAATTTAGAGGGTGTTGGGTAAATAGGTTCTTCTGAGCACAACATACCACCCTCAGATTGATGGCCGATTAGAGTGTATGATAAAGGTGCTAGAGGATATTCTAGGAGCATGTTTCTTGGATTTTGGGGGATCTTGAGAGAGTAATATACCCCTAGTTGAGTTTACCTACAATAATAGTTATTAGGCGACTATAGATATGGAACCTTATGAGGATTCATACAGTAGACCATGATGATCCCCACTATGCTAGTTAGAGGCTGGTGAGGCAGCTTTACTACGACCACATATCATGCAGGAGACTTTTGAGAAGGTCCATTTGATTGAGAAATGGATGGATATGACATAGTCTTGGCAGAAGTGATACATCGATCGTCGTAGAATACTGATAGAGTTCAAGGTCAGGGATTGGGTTTTCTTACATGTCTCATTGATATTGGTAAACATGAGAATTAGGAGACAAGGTAATATTTCACCAAGATAAGTCGGGCCATTTTAGATTCTGGAGATAGTCAGGTCAGTATCCTATCAGTTGTAGTTACCTCAGAGGCACTGAGACATGGATGACATCTTCCCTGTCTTTTAGTTGTTCTATTATCATTCAAACATATATCAAGCTATTCAGACCAAGGAGGTTCAGCTTTAGGTTGATGCATCCTTTGAGGATCATTCAGTTTTTATTGTTTATGAGAGAATGAAGGTTCTATGAGGTTGTTCAGTTCCTCTAGTACATGTTCTATGGTAGCACAACCATTTATAGGACAAGACTTGGGATTGGGAGGCTGACATATGAGCTCAGTGTCCAGAGTTGTTCTCAGATGAATCTTGAGCACCCTGTAGAGAGTAATTTGTTGATGAATTTCTATAAGGGGGAAGATTCTAAGAAACTAGGTTTTCATATCATGTACATATCCCTTATTTTTCAGTTTTAATGTTCAAATATGGGATTGTGTGAGTACCCAATGTGTTCACTGGTGTTTTGGAGGTGTCTGGGGCTTCCTCAGAGCCCGGAACTAGGTACTGGGATGAAAATAGCCAAGTGCATGGTTAGTGAAAACCGTACCAAGCAGACTGCACTATTTAACAAAACCATGAGAGGTTGTACAAAGGGGTGGTATAGGCTACATATTTAGGCCAAACCATGATGAATAGGACACATGACCGTGTGCCCATGTCTGCAGTTTTTGCATACTTTGAAAGTGTCTTAGTGCATAAATTTCCCATGGTTAGTGAAACACTGTGTTGAAGCCTTGCGGGTCCCCTTGGCCTATATAAAACCATTAAATATTTCTACATGGGTTGAAAAATCATATGGGTGAAATATGAAAACCTTTTATTTTGATTTTTTAATTTTATGTTTAAAATTAAATATTTTATAAAATTGAATTTAGGTTTTGTTTCAACGGACATCAGCACAAACTTTTGAGAGCCCCTATGAAACTATAAACTAGGATTTAAGCCCGTTTCTTTCTCCAATATAATATTCAAGTGTCGTTTATCTCACCAGACCCATAATGATAAGATCTAAATTCAATTTTAGTGTTTCTTGATTCTTTTGTATATCGATTGTTCTATTAGGATTTAGGTTCATATTCCACATTTTCCCATTCCTCATCCATTATTCATATTTCTCCTATTCCAGGATGAATCAAGACTTCATATTGGATGAGAAATCTAGTACCGAGATAAGGTAGGTGGTTTATACTTTTCTTTCCGCTTTTGGTTTTCTTAGAGTTTTTGATCCTTACATCTCCCACTAGAGTTTCGGGCATGACCCTGATTTTGAATAGGTTACCTATAGTGGATGTAATCAGACCTATTAGGGATGTCCATAGGATCAATTGTGATGTGTTGATACATTTTTTAAAAACCAAGGTCACCTATAGGGTGCACCTTATGAAAATTCCATGTTTATTCCATGTTAGAATTCCCAAGAGGTGTGTTTTGGGTTTTACTTATTATAGGAATCCAATTATAAGTGGAATGGGTTGAATGGGATGATTAGGAGATGGGTTTCTTCCTTTAATTGGATTTATTATCTTGAACTTCAATTGTTTAATTATTTAATTAATCAAATGACTTATGTTAAACATGATGTGTTAAATGAAATAAATGTATTCAATTTAATGGGTGGGTATTCCCATGGAATATGTTAAACTGTGAATGGTGATCAATTGGTGGGTATACCCATAGAATATGTTAAACTATGGATAGTGATAAATTAGAGGGTATACCTAGGGAATATGTCAAACTATGAATAGTGATAAATGGGTGGGTATACCCATGTGAGATGTCTAATTGAATTTCATGATAAATGGGTAGTTATACCCATGTGACTTGAATAAATAGACACAAAATACATGAGTGGGTATACTCATGTGATGTTTTTTTAAGGTATTAAATGAGTGGGTATACTCATTATATAGGATTTAATGAATGTGATTATATAGGTGGGTAGACTCTTATAGAATTGAATTGATGAATGGTATAAATGAATGTAAGTTTGTATAGATTCTATGGACAACACTCCATGTATATCTAATGTGGTAGTGGATTCCTTGTGTAGAGTATTCCCCGTGGGTATTGATTCTATTGTATACCTCTGGCTTTACTATCCCTTGGATCTAGCTTTCTTGGACTCACATAGTACTTTTCTGGTATGACATGCTACTAGGACTCCAACCAGTACCTATACAGAGTTTCCATAGAGATTTTCCTAGGACATGATGAGGATGAATTGGTTCTTGAAACCTTGGATATGAACCTTGAGTGGTCTAATACTTTAGTTGATATGAAAAGGCTGATGGAATTTGATTCACTCAGAGTATACAATAAGGTTGTGGTGACTTGATATGTATGGAAGTACGGAGAGGCTGCGTTGTTTGTTTTTATTTCTTGTATCTTCCTAATAGAGATAATATTTTCATTATTATTAATGTGTGTTTCAATGATTTAACCCCTTCCAATTAATCAATTTGACTTGATTTGTATCATTTTATTGTTTTTGGTGAATTATGGTCTTAATTTTGAAAATTGGTTAATTCTATAAAATTGATAGTTTTTTGGATCTGCAGTTTTCTTGGAATAACAATTAAAATTTTGATCTAAATTGAGTGATTAATTTTTTTAGACTTTCCTTTTTGTTTATATTTATCTTTGTATTCTGGGCCTAGACCCAATTCAATAACAAATAGCCCAGAAAAATCAATCAATTTGAAAAAGTTTTCTGGACGACAGAATAGACCCCACCTTAGTTAAGGAAGCATATCCCTGCCTCCAGAACTCAAAATGAAGTGACACTAACTGTAATGGAAAGAGTAGTCCACTCCTTATATCCATATTATATTTCATGAATAAATTAGATCATTAAGGTATCCATTGCATGCACTAAATTGAAGGTAGTTGATCAGTCTCCTCAGGCAGAAAAAGTATTAATCAGAAATTCAAAGATAACATTTTGGAAACTTTTCCAAATTTGATTATAATTTAAGGGAACGTGAGGAAGAGATAGGGGAACAACATTAATGAAGATAAATTCCCAATATTCAGACATTTAATATGTGAAAAAGACTCAAAATTTTAGTAGAATAATTCTAAAGGTAAATTTTCTACTTCAAAAGCTTATAAATAAGAGTGTTCACTTCCATTCAAGGAGGTTGAAGAAGGTGCAATATGGGATGTGCTATATGATTGGAATATTTATGTTTTTTTACTTTCTCTTTTCTTTTGATTTATTTTGATTATTTTATTTCCATCCCCTTTCAACTCTATTACCCTTCACATGGAGGGGTAAAACCTTTGAGTGATCAGGGAAGGGGGAGTTTCACTTTTATAATGTATGAGTATTGTGCTTGAATAAAAAACACTCTTTTTCTTTTGAATTATTTCTATTCTCAATGTTTCCCAATTCTATTTATGCGATTGTGTTTTGTTTTTTGGTGTAGTCATTATTAATATCTTTGGTTGAAGGCTTTTGATCTACCTCCACCTCGTGTAATTTTCCTTGATCGAGAAGATTGTGTTAGGTGGTGAGTGTCTAGTGATTGTTGGAAGATATGGGGAAGGAGCTAACTTTTTCTATATTTATAAGGATAATTAATTCCCAATAGAGACATTCCTTAGTTGTTTAGGAATTTTTTATGAACTTCCATTCACATATGAGTGAGTTCCATTTCTTTTTTCAACCAAGGGTGATTGATAACTCGACCAAGGAGTCGTTCATTTATCATTCAATAAGAAGAGAGGGGGAATGATATTTATGACTATGATGAAATTTCAAAAGGTGATCCTACCCTTACCCCATAACTCTTTTTGTCTATTATTGTTCAACCTCAATTTGATTTTCTTGCTTTCTTTTTAAAATCAATCAATTTGAAAAAAAATTCTTCTTCTTTCTTAAATTTAAGTGACAAATGAAATTGTTGTGCATTTATATGTGGGGAAAACGAAGGGTAACCATCATAATACATTTTAACTTAAGTAATATTTGTTTTTTTTCACACCCATGATAGGCACACTTTGGATCTTGTCACTGTTTCTGGGGAGGAAGTGACAACATTTTTTTCTTTTTTTTCTTCTGTATCTTCTCTTCAAAATTTCATGACTAGAACCCAAAAACCTGAACCTTTCCCCCTTGATCCTGAAATTTAATGAATCTTGTGAAATAAAATTATAATCCTTAATTTGAAATATGAATTTTGAGACATTTCTCTTTCAGATTTCAGTGAAAATTCAAATTTTTTACTCTGAGCTTGCCACCATGTATGGAAATCAAAACCCAACCCTTAATGACCTTTGTGACCCACAATTACATAATCAAAATAATCAAATTTTCATTCCACTATTACAAAATGATTTTGATATGAAACCTAACATGATTACATTGCTTCCAACATTTCATGGCTTGGCAGGTGAAGATCTCAAAAACAACATATTAAAGAGTTCACACATGTCTGCCCAACCTTCAGACCATGTGGAGTAGCTGAGGAACAAGTAAAGTGGAAGGTGTTCCCATTTTTATTAGAAGGAGCTTCCAAAGAATGGTTATATGGCCTATAACTTAGAGATGTTGATAATTAGAATGAATTTGTGAGATATTTCATTCAAGGATTCTTTCTCACCTACAGAAGAAAAACCAACATAAAGGAGATATATTCCATCATATAATCATCTAGAGAAACCCATTATGTGTATTGGTAAATATTTAAAAAGATGTGTGCCAAATGCCCACATCAAGTAATTGAGTATCATCACTTTCTTGTCTTCTTTTATCAAGGATTTATGGATAATGGTATAAAACTTCTGGATGTATCATATAAAGGTGTATTGATTTATAAGTCACCAGAAGAAGCTAATGGATTGATTGAGAAGATATCTCAGAACTCACAACCGTTTGGTACAAGAGGTACTGGAATAATAAGAATTCCTGAATTAAGAACTTATAATCCATCACCTTTATAGGAATCTAAGATTGATGATATAACTAGTATGGTGATATAGATGACCCTGAATAAAGTGAGCGACCAACAAGCATCGACTAAGGTATGTGGTTTATGCTCATCATCTAATCATTTCACAGACCAATGTGCTGAAATATAGGTAATAGAAACTTGTGTGGAAGATTTTCAGAAAATGCAGTTCCGAAAAAATCAAGGATGGAGAGAGCCTAACCATGTTCAATATGGGTTTGGAAATCAGCATAATCAAGCTAGACCCTAGAACCAAAACCTGTTCCAAAACCAACCCCCATTCCAGCAATGATTCCAAAACCCACAACCATTTCAACAAAATCAATCTTACAACTAGCCTTCACACCACAAACCACCCACTTTCCCAAGACCCTATGAGCATCCATCAATAAGTGCATAACCCATAATTTTGAACCAACATTAGATATCTGATATTAAGGGGATGAAAGGCACAGTAAAAGATTTTTCCAACAAGTTTGAACATCTCATGAAATTCTTAAACAAAAAATCCAAGGAAATATCCTTCCTAAACAATCCCAAACCCAATGAATAATGTCAGCATGATAACAATAAGAAGTGTAAAAGAACTCTCACCACCGGCATCCCATAAACTTGAAACAAGACCAACTGAGTTGAGGGAAAATGAATTTGTAAACTCTGAAAATTCTATGAAAATGAACCATAAAGAATAGAATAAAGAGGGGGAAGAGAAGGACAGGCAAAGGAAGAAGAGACAAGAAACCCCATTGCAAAGAAAACAAAGGGAGAATAATGACTTACCCCCCCATTTTAATATATAATGATTGAATAAAAGAAATTGCTGGAAGAATCCCCTCAAAATGAAATTTTAGACACCTTCTAAAAAGTGGAATTCCATTATTTGCAAGTAGCTGGAACTTGTTGAAGGGATCCTTGAGAGGCAGTTTGGTATTAATTGTTTGCAGTAGTTATATGCCCTTGGTATTCACATAGACATTACTGCTTAATTAAACTTGTCTATAATATTCCTTATACTTCTTAAAACTTTATAGAATTTTCATTGGTTACATAATGGGTTGTTATCTCACACCCTATTTGGTCCTCCTTAGAGACTCAAACAGATTATATGGTTATAGGTGATAAAAGGGTCAAGCACTCTAATATAGGTTGTTTACAATTGGTTTTGAGCTAGGGGAGGATGGGTCTAAGCTGAGGCTTGTGATGCTCATACACATTTTGGTCTTTTTTCCTTGTGTAGACTTATACTATTCTGTATTTCCATGTACTTGTTTTGGATGTTTTCTAGATACATGTATCATCTGCATCACTATGTATGAGGCATCTTTTGAGATTGTTATATATTCCAACTATGTATCTATTTTTTGCTAGTTTAAATGCTTCTTCTATCTTTGTGTTATTGACTTCTACTGCGATATAATCTGGTAATGGGGGAATAGTCTCCCCACTGACACACCTAGGCCCTCTATACTAGACATCATCCTATAATGTTTGGGGAGATGCGCTTGAAGCAATGTAGCCAACCAATCTTAGAGCACTATTGAGTGACATCCGGGTCTGAGACGTTACATTCTAGATAGCGATTTAATTTCTTTGAAACCACTTTCTCAATACTTTACCAAACTTTCAGGGTGTTTTCCTATACATAGACTTATCTCTAGGGTTTTTAATAATGTATTCTTGTCCTAATCACCAAAAATAAATATACCTTACTTTGATACCTACTATAGCGACCCAAGTTTCATTAAGACTTTATTTCATGTTTTAAACTTAAATTGAAAAAAAATCTAGGTATCAAGAGGTCTAGTGTCTTTGGAAGATTAGAAACATGATACAAAAAACATTAACATAAACCACTTCATCATCATTAAAAAATCCAATGAATGTTCCTAAATTCTCTCAGATATTAAATAACCTTATAGGATACCTTGGTGAAATACATAAAGGAAAATAGGGTGGGCTATGAAGCCTAGTAAGAGAATAAACCTGACAATGAAGCATAACGTATGAGTTAAATGACATAACATGATATCATAAAAGGAAAGGACCATGAATAATCATATAGAGGAATGAAATAAAGAAGGAAAAATTATAAGATTATGGAATCCTGGAATTATGACAATGATATAATATATGGCATCAAAAGCATAAGTTAAGGCTCTCCACCGAGACATTATAACATGGTGGATGGAGTCCTATAATTGATTAGGATTTCTCCATAATCCCCTATATATAATCTAATGAGAAATAAACATCACCCAATACATTTGAGTGATATCTAAAAGAAACCATCATAACTTGTACTTATATATGTGTTCCATATAATGGAATCAAACATAACGAAATATCAAAAGAAATACCCATGGAAATAAATGTGTTACATAATCATGCCACTAACCACAATCAAAAGATATATTATAAGAATTAAAAATAGAATATATAATTAAATATTTTTACTGTTAATATTTAGATAAATTAGAAATGTTATCTGATATGAATTTCATTTGAAGAAAATTCCATGAGAATGGGTGGAAAAGAATTTTTTTTATCAAACTTATTTAGTGAGGTCTCAAGAAAATTATATGGAATCATTAAAAATGGTATGCACATCATATTTTCATCAAACCATAAGTAAAATAAAAGGTTTATAAAAAAAGCAGTATTTCTAGAAAACCATTGATGATTGAAAATATTTTATGGGGTGGTTTATAACATGAAGTAAGAAATCCGAAGATCCCTTAAATCGGGTTTACTTAAAAGAGATATTTTTAGGAGAACTTCAAAATATTTTATATCCCAAACAATAAAAATAAGTATAAATTATGTATATATGAAAGGAAAATATATACATAATATAGAGATTTTTTATCACAAAATTAATGAAATAAAGCGAGGTAGAGAGAGATAAGGCTTAACTAAAAGAAAATAGGGTAGTTCATAGAGTCCCTTACCTCATCTCCCAATTCACTCTTCACTTTTACTTAACGTCCTGAATAATCAAATTGTACTTATTAAATAAATGATTGAGAACCATATTCAAGTATATATGGTTTATTATTAAGATTTTATCTTGGTTGACAACCATTTTACTAAAATAATTTGTTAATATACACTTTCCCAAGGTCGTTTGTGAGATGTGTTCACTATGAAAAAAATGGCCATTTGCAACGGGTTATTTGTGATTGGTCAGGGGCCCGTCCCAAATAATCCTTCAGAAGGGGTTAGTTGCAACGGGGCAATTGGCCCATCGTAAATTATAGATATTTGCGATGGGGTAGTAAGGACCCACCACAATAGGTTTGGTGCGAAATACACCCCAAACCACGAGAATGGCATTTGTGACGGGTTCCTATTCTCGTCAGAAATGCCCGACGACGGTTTTTAGTATTTGCGACGAGATACTTATCTCGTCGTAAATAGTATGTTGTCAGGTACCCATTTGCGACATGGATCGTCATGAATAACTATTTATCAAGTGGCTATTTTCAATAGTTCTTGTCGCAAATGCCATTATTTGTGACGGTAAACCCATTGCAAAAACCCTCTTCGCAAATAAGCTATCCTTTATATACCCCAACCTGTTTTCCTCTCATTCTACTTCTTTCTCAACTTCTCTCTCTCTTTCTCCGGAAAAAGTTTCTCCTAAAATTTTTCATAGTTTAAACTTTTAAATCTAAACATAATCCACAACTTTTATATTTCGAAAGTTTCAGTTTCAAGGTATTTATCTATTTTTTGTTTAGTTAATTTAGTTTATTTTGAATTATTTATAATTTTTGTTAATTAGATGCAATTAAATTAAATTAGAATTAGATATTTATTTTTTCTGTATTTATTTTTATGAATAATTATGTGTAAGTGTTAATTAGAAATAATTAGAAAAAATTAGTATTAATTATAAATAATTAGTAATAATTAGTAATAAATTGTAATAATTAGCAACACATTGTAATAATTAGTAATAAATTGTAATAATTACTAATAAAATGTAATAATTAGTAATAAACTGTAATAAATTGTAATATATTGTAATAATTATTAATAAATTGTAATAATTATTAATAATTAGTAATAAATTGTAATAATTAGTAAGGAATTGTAATAATTAGGATTAACTAGTAATAATTATGATTAATTAGTAATAATTAAGATTAATTAGGATTAATTAAGATTAATTAATATTAATTAGTAATAATTAGGATTAATTAGTCACAAGTAAGATTAATTAGAAATAATTTGGATTAATTAGTAATAATTAGGATTAATTAGTAATAATTAGGATTAATTAGTAATAATTAGGTTTTATTAGTAATAATTATGATTAATTAGATATAATTAGGATTATTTAGTAATAATTAAGAATAATTAGAAATAGTTAGGAATAATTAGGAATAATTAGGAATAATTAGGAATAATTAAAATAATTACAATTAATTAGGATTAATTAGGATTAATCAGTAATAATTAGGATTAATTAGCAATAATTTGGATTAATTAGTAATAATTAGTAATAAATAGTAATAAATAGTTATAATAAGTAATAAATAGTAATAAATAGTAATAAATAGTAATAAATAGTAATAAATAGTAATAAATAGTAATGAATAGTAATAAATAGAATTAAATAGTAATAATTAGTAATAATTATTAATAAATACAAATAAATTGTAATAATTAGTAATAATTAGTAATAATTTGAAATAATTAGTAACAATTAGGAATAATTTGTAATGATTAGGAATAATTAGTAATAATTAGTAATAATTAGAAATAATTAGTAATAATTAGGAATAATTTGTAATAATTAGGATTTATTAGTAATAATTACGATTAATTTGTAATAATTTGGAATAAGTTGTAATAATTATGAATAAATTCTAATAATTAGTAACAAATTGTAATAGTTAGTAATAAATTTTTATATTTTGTAATAATTAGTAATAAATTGTAATAATTAAGACTAATTAGTAATAATTAAGCTTAATAAATAAAAATTAGCATTATTTAGTAATAATTAGGATTAATTAGTAATAATTAGCATTAATTAGTATTAATTAGTAATAATTAGCATTAAATAGTAATAGTTTTGATTAATTAGTAATAATTAGGATTAATTAGCAATAATCCGGATTAATTAATAATAATTTGGATTAATTAGTAATAATTTGGATTAATTATAATTAATAATAATTATGATTAATTAGTGATAATATGGATTAATTAGGATTAATTAGTAATAATTAGGATTAATTAGTAATAATTTGAATTAATTAAAATTTATTAGGATTAATTAGTAATAATTAGGATTAATTAGTAAAAATTAGTAAAAATTAGGATTAATTAATAACAATTAGAATTAATTAGGAATAATTTGGATTGATTAGTAATAATTAGGATTAATTAGTAATAATAAGGATTAATTAGGAAAAATTAGGATGAATTAGTAATAATAAGTATTAATATGTAACAAATAGGATTCATTAGGATCAAATAGGATTAATTAGTAAAAAATAGTAATAAATATTAAATTTTTTTAATAAATTGTAATAAATAGTAATAATCAGTAATTACTAGTAATAATTTGTAATAATTTGGATTAATTAGTAATAATCAGGATTAAACAGTTATAATTAGGAGTAACATAGAAATAATTCGGAGTAAAGAGTAATAATTAGTTGTAAACAATAATTATTTGTAGTAAACAATAATAATTAGTAGTAAACAATAAAAATAGTAATAAAAAGTAATAATTTGTAATAAATAGTAATTTTTAAGATTAATTAGTAATCTTTATGATTAATTAGTAATAATTATTAATAATTAGGATTAATTAAGATTAATTAGTAATAAATTGAAATAAATTCTAGTATATTGTGATAAACTCGCAAAATTTTTAGTGGATTAGAGGAATCCCTTTTAATCGACGACATAGCTCCTTGTAAAGTTCTCCCAGTAAAATAAGTATGAAAAATCTTCTCTGACGTATGTCGGAGTTGTCTTTTCATAGTTATTTTAGTCTAAGAAAGTTGCAAGGAGGTGATCTGTCAGGAAAAAGAGGCTTGTTTCCCCAATGACTCATATCCTTGGAACTTCTATGACTAAAATCAGTATGAAAAGTTAGCTCTGAAATACATATATCAATTTTCTTATGCATGAGCATAAAGAGCAGCGTAGAGAGGCCTCCCAAATCTTCATCCTCAAGAATAAAAAATAAGATATTCATATGTCAGATCAGAATTTTTATAATGATTTTAGTTGAAGAATGTTTCAAGGGGACGAGTCATTAGAAAAAAGTGTTGCCGCCAATCCACTGAAAATTATGATGCTGGTAATTAACAATAATTAGTAAAAAATACCTGTAATTCATAATTGTCTTATTTTTTTGGATAGTACTTATCTTATGTCTAATTATACAAAAGAACTAGTTATTTCATATTTTTTAGGAAAATATGGAACACAGAAGTCGACGATAGTTGTTATTAGATGATCTTTCTCAGATAAATCAACACAAGAATCCCAATTGTTCTAGTTTTAAATTCTGTATATATTATGGGTGTTCAAGATTTCTTATCATTTTCATCATAAAAACAAAAATTTGTTTTAGAAGGGATAATTTAGTGTCTTTGTAAAAAATTTTCTCTGATGATGGATGACCCATTTGACAACGTTAGAAGTCATTTATTGTGTTTTGGTTTTTAACCAGATTATGTTTTTGGTATCAACATGGTGAACGTAGTTCTAGAGAAGATACTAATAATTTGGTTCCAGATCCATCATGGTTTTAAAATTTAGTACATGATGTGGAAGGTCTATCTTTTCAAAAAAACTGAAACTCGAGATAATATTGATTTTAATCCTGAGTTGGAACCATCTCATTTATATGAGTTGTTGAGGTCCACTGAGGATGGATTATATAATGGTTGAAAGAGAAGAAAGTTTCAAGAAGTTTCTTAATTAATGGTTATTTAATCAGATAATGGAATGTCAAATAGTTTTTTTTATCAGATATTCTCTTTGTTAAAAACACTACTACCTGAAGGAAATGTGTTGCCTAAAAATTTCTATGAGATCAAGTGGCTAGTTTGTAATATGGGTCTTGGTTATTAGAAGATTCATGCATGTTAAAATGAATGAATCTAATATTTTAGTGAATATGAGTCATTACATAGTATTCCTACATATGGAAAAACAGGGTATAATGAAGTTCAACTAGGGAAGTCTAGATATATTCTTGTAAAAAAATTGAGATATTTCCCACCCACACAGAGATTGCAGTGTTTATTTATGTCTCATAACACATTAACATTGATATCATGTCACAAAACAAATATTTCAATCGGTAAAAGCTTAAATCATCCCTCTGATGGTGATTGATGGAAAATTTTTGACCAAGTTCATCTGTCTTTTTCTTCAGAAGCCCAAAATGTGTGATTGAGTCTTTCTAAAAATGGTTTTTGTCAATTTAGTTCTTATTGTAGTTAGTATTCATGTTGGACTATCTTTATAACTCTATAAAATTTACTTCCATAGATGTTGATGAAGGATCCATATATCTTTTTGACCTTATTAATTCCAAGTCATTCAAAAAAGAAAATTAATGTTTATTTGAAACCATTTTTTAATGAGTTAAATTAATCATGGAGTAATGGTGTCAATACATATGATATTACTACAAAAAAAACTTCATATTGAAAGTTTCACTGATGTGGTAAATTAGTTACTTCCCAACATATAACGTGCTATCTAGTTGGAGTACACATGATCCAAAATAATGTCTGTAATATTTGAGATACAAAAAAACATTTATGGTCATTAATGGGGAAAACCTTATTTTTTTTGACTTTCATCGTAGATTCCTTCCAACTGATCATCATTTTCAAAGAAATAAAATATTATTTCAGAAAAGGAACAGTTGAAAAAGACAGACCTCCAATAGTGATCTTAAGTATAAAATTAAAACCAATTGTCTCTTCATTACCTCTCATAAAACTTGGACCAATAATAAACCAATAGAAAATTGATGCGTTTGGAAAAGTGCATAATTGGATAAAACAAAGATTTTTTTTGGATTTTCCATATTTTTCTAATTTTTTTGTCTGTCACATGTTATATATGATGCATATTGAGAAGAACTATTTTGATAATTTATTTCATATAGTTTTGGATACACCATGTAAGACCAAAGATAATGTAAAGGCATGATTATATCTTACCCAAATTTTCCAGTGACCAAAACTTGAACTATTTAAAAATATCAGATCACAAAAGTTAGTGAATCAAAACGAAGCTTATACACTATCCAAAGAGACTAACTTATTATTTTATAGTGGATTTAAAATTTGAGACTTCTATATGGTTATGCTTCCAATTTGGGATGATGTGTTAGAAATTGTTATATTACCAGATTGAGTAGTCATGACTGTCATGTTTTAATGGAAATAATTTTTTCTATTGGATTAAGAGGCTTGTTAAATACTATTATTAGGGATGCGCTAACAAACATGTCAATTTTTTTTGAGACATTTGTGCATCGACAATAGACAATGATGTAATAAGAAAACTACAAGAAGATGTCATTTTAATTTTATGGAAACATGAAAAAATCTTCCTTCCAGCTTTATATGGATCAATAAAACATTTGATATTACATTTTCTATATGAAACAAAATGTGGAGGTCTGATAGAATTCTAATGGATATATCCATTCAATATATTCAGTAAGAAATTGAAGAAAAAAACACCTAACAAAGCATCAGTTGAAGGCTTAATTGCAAAAGCTTCTTTGCAAGAGGAAATTTATTTTTCTTCTCTCATTACATTCAATCTGAATATCCGTCAAAACACAACCGCATGGGCCGTAATGGGGGAAATGTTGATGATAAAATGAGCAATAAATTATATGTTTTTAATCATCTTAAACCTAGTTTCGGTGGAGTTCATGAACGATAGATTTCATACGATGAACATCATAGAGGTCATACATATATTCTACTCAACTGTGAAGAAATGACATGATTTGTATTGTGAGTGCTCCTATAATTTATTATATAATTTTTTAATAGTACATTAATCTTATTTTATTTGTACGTTATATGATAAACATATCAAGAAACAGTTTCCACAAATTACAGTAGATACTCTTGAAGAACGTTGTCAATTTTTTTCTACTTGTTTCAAAAACTGGTAACATATTTTTTTTGATTTCACAAAAAATATCAATTTAATACTTGTTATAGTGATAATTGTTTTAAAAAATTTCAGGTATCTCAACATATTGATAAAATTGATAATTGATTGTGTGTATTGAGTAACCCAGCATCCAAAATGGTTAAATATTATAATGCATATGTGGTGAATGGTTTTAAATTTCATATACATGCATGTGGGGAATAAAAAAGTAATGAATAGTGGTGTTTTATTGAGAGGATCTCATTATAGAGAAAATGAAATTTACTTTTATGACATGATCGATGAAATCATAGAACTGTGTTATTTAGGACAACATTACATATCAATGTTTAATTTTCATTGGTTGGATACTGAGAGAGGATTGTGTTTTCATCAAATCCATGAAATCATTGATATTAAATATCTAAAGTCTTCTTGTAGCAAATGAACTATTTTTATTTTCTCATCAGGAACATCAAATTTATTATGCAAATTACTATGCTACTTCAAGAGTTCTGGGTGATTGGTTGAGTATAATAAAAATTAAATTTTGAGAGAATCAGTTTAATGAAAGTGAATTTGGTTCTACTGAAGTGAAAGGAGTTAAAAATTTTCAAGAGACTACTCCAAATCCATCATTTTGATGAAGAGACATGAATATCATTGATGACAACCTATTGTTAAGGGATGATAGTGACAATTATGTTAATGATGCTAAAAATGAATTTGAAATGACAAGAGATGATGGAACTAAAACTAATATGGAAATTGATGATGATGAGGAAGAAGATAAAGATATTGACATAGGTAACTATGAATATAAGGATGAATATGGAAATTGACATAATTAAATATTGGTTATAATCATAATATATATATATATATAATAGTTGTTTTCAACAGTTTTCTTACAACAATAATTTTGTATTTCAGATGGGCGAGGATCTGTATTGTCTGTTGCATGAGGCTGCTCTACCTTTGGATGAGTATGTTGTCGGATCATCTGGATCTGAGACTGCTGGTAGTTTAGGAACACTCAGATGGGGTGTGGTCTTGCCCGATTGATGATTCCTAACCCTATCCCCGAGTGATGTTCAAATTTTGGGTTCAATCTACACACATAGATGTATGTTAACCTGTGTGTTTTAGTTAGATTGCATTAATTTATTTATATTTTAGTTTTTTGATTATTTGTTCTTTTTTTTCATTGTTTTACGCATATAGTTGTTGGACATGGGAGATTTATATTGCACATTTATTTTCTGAATCATGAGTTTCATGAGATCATATTCTCGTTGATGTTCAGCACTACTTGTTCGAGCAATGGCTGGTAAGTAAGTAAATAATATTTATTTTTAAATTAATTTAATTAATAAATTCATATTATAAACTATTATTAGTGTTTATGATATCCCATTTATGAGAGCATGCATGAGGCAATCTAAAATGAATAGTTGGGAGCTATGCGACCTCATTGCACTCGGTTTTTTCAAAACGTGAAAAGGAAATAAGTGGATAAAGTAGTAGTGGCAGAGTATAATGAGACATGTCATGTCTGCCGACCTGATTATATTTCATCTCAGGTTTGAGATGGATTATACACAAACTTTTTGATTAGCTGGTTTCAGAGTAGATCATCAGTAGGTCATAAAAATTGGGGGAGACAGGAGGTGACACATCGAGCTGGTAGTCATACATTCAGTACACATAGGGAGCATATAGTAAGTACATTTTTTTAAATATTTTATATAAATATAAATGTAAACAGTTTATTTTTTGTTGATATATGGAGTCACACAACCTAATATTATGGAGTATGACATTTATTGGAGGATGTATAGTGATCCAACCAATAGGGAGATTAGAGGTGCTCGCCAACATCAGATTCCAGTCAGTATAATTTATTTTTGATTTTTAAATTTAACTGCAAATATTATTTTAACGATTTTAATTTTAAATTGAAATTGACTGAGTCATATGAGGCCATAACATATCATACACACATTAAGAGTCAGGACGAGACTGATGGTTAGACCAATGCCAACCAATTTGATGAAGCAGCTAGATGCAGGCAACCTAGTATGCCTTTGAGAAAAGCCGATGCATTGGTATCAACTCTCAATTGACCCCGAAGAGTTTTTATGGCACCGCTGTGATGTCAGCATCCAGCCTGAGAGGAGATCGTGGAAAGTCATCATCATCTACTACACAATATCAGGAGAAACTATAAGATCATAGTTAGATTCTAGAGACTATGTGTAGAGAGTAGGAGGAGAAGCATCCGTGGAAGCAATAACAGAAGGAAGAGTTACTATGATAGCAGTAGAAGCAACAGTAGGGGATGGAGGATAAGATGTGTCGATGGAGGCGTCAGCAGGAGTTGGAGCATGTGAAGCACATGCGACACCTGACTCGTAGTTTAGGGATAGAGTTCCTTACACCATATACTCCAGCACCTATAGACGACCCTCCCCCTAAGTGATTTATTTTTATTTTATAATGAAACTGTTGAATTTAATTTTTTTTTAATATTAAGTATTTAAAGATTAAAATAGTGTTTTTTATATAGTTGCGAATATTAGAGTTTTTATTATTTATTTAATTTTTTTGTTATATTTATTATTTTATTAATTAAAATATTTTTTAGTTTTTAGAATACTGAGGTTTTTATTATATTACTAATATTAATTTTATTATTTCATTAATAATAATAATAATAATATTATTATTATATTATTTAATTATTTTATAAATAATTTTATTTTACTAATATTAATATTGTTATTTAATTTTCATTAATATTATATTATTATTAGTAATATTATTTTATAAATAATTTT
The DNA here is from genome assembly GCA_963277665.1 of Viscum album. Lineage (NCBI taxonomy): Eukaryota > Viridiplantae > Streptophyta > Magnoliopsida > Santalales > Viscaceae > Viscum > Viscum album. The sequence continues at coordinate 1,315,945,742 of OY728136.1, read as the reverse complement.
ATAGTACTAATATTAATAATATTAATAATATTTTCTTATTTTTTTTATTTTTTCCCATTATTTGCGACGGGCCCGTAGCAAATTGGCTTTTTAAAAAAAATCTAGAAATATATTTTCGACGAGTAGCCAACCCATAATAATATGTTTTTAAAAAAATCTGTCAAACTTATTTGTGACGATAGTACTTTCCATCACAAATAATGACTTTTTACGATGGACCATTGCAAAAAGATAATATTTGCGACGTGATTTTCCACAATGGACAATTTGCGATGGGAACCCGTTGCGAAGGTACCATCACAAATAGCCATTTTTTGCAGTACTAGTTCAGGGTTTTATTAATTATAGGTTACTATGAGAGTTCATATGGATGGGTTCTATAACTATAGATATTTTATTAAATGGTATTAATGAGTTTATAGTATTTAATAAGGTTCTTAATAATCATAAGTATTCATAAATATGAATGATTTAGAGAGTATAGGTTTTGTTGTTATATATATAGTTCATTTATGTGGTTTTTCCAGCCATGATGAACTTTTTGTGTTTATATTCACATTATGTCTATATACTCCTTAAAAATTATGAAAAAATATAATATAATTATTTATCTCAATTTTAACCATAATAATTGAATTTAAATCATCTATGAGGATGATGTTGGAAAATGAAATTCATTGTTCATGGAGGTGGTGAAGTGACCATAATATGAAAAACTTTTTCATTATAAAATATTTTAAGGGGAGGGTATAAAGTTGATATTACACACTAATAATAACATATTAGTTTATTTAGGATAAAAATTTCACTATATCAAGGTGGATTTAATTCATATGTGGGATGTAAATGAAGAAAATAATCGAAAGAAACTCGGATGAGAATTTTACCTCTTTGGGAGTCTCCTTTTGGCTACCCCTTAAGTCTAATTGGGATGTACTTTTGGAAAGTCTAGAATTGGTGGTAGTAGAGGAGTGGATTGGGAAGAAAATTGGATGAAATTTTGGAATGATCAACATCTTAGAGGGTGTGAGGTGAAGGGGCAATATTTATTATTGGAGGAGACAGATGTTTTTGAATATAATAATAATTAGTATATTTTTTTACTGAGGACTATCAATAGTGTATATTATTGTGTAATTATTTCGTGTGAGTTCAAGATAATGGTGTCTTGCATCATACCTAACTCACTAATTCATGTATTTAACTTATAATGTTAAATACTGTATTTTGGCATAGGTCACTATTCAAAAAAAATTATAGTAATTTATAAAAATAAAATAAATTCACCCTAAATTTTTTTATGTGGTCATTAAATAAATGAAATCCATTTTTTTAATTTAATTTTGTAAATATGCGAAATTAAATTTTTAAATAAAACCCTTATTTATTTTAAAAATACCAATTTTTAAATAATGATCAAATTTATAAACTTTTTAATAATTAAACATGGTCTCATAAAATTATATTATCACTATAATAGAACTTAATATTACTTTATAAACCTAATTTATGAGAATAATATTCCTTTTAAATTTTTATATTTACCATAATAATTCCAATAAAATATAAGTATTTTCCAAAAAATAGAAACACTTTTTTTATCTTGTTTAAAACATTTATTTATTCATATAATGATAAAAAATGGATATATTTTCATTTATTTAGATATAAAAAATACTATTTTATAATTCAATCATTCAATTTAATATTCTAATGACTAGGTTATTATTCTTAATTGTTAGATCACTTTTCCAAAGGTCAGATTTGTGATGGTCATAAGGGTGCCCTAACTTATATAAATATATCATATTTCATTCATTCTTACTTCAAATCTAATTTCTCCCATGGTTATATATATTTTAATTTTGAAATTGTATATTTCATTAGTAATAAATTTTGTATTTTATACATTTATTTTTGTGGATGTAATCATTCTAGGGGATTGAGTAGATTCAATTTTTCATATTATAGTTTTCATGTTTTCTATTTTTCATTCCATTTAAATGTTCTTCATTTTAATGAATATATTTTTACTCTAAATATAACGTTCAAGGAAATATATTTGTTTGGTTCTATCGTATGGTTCTTATTCTTTATACAATACCGTTTTTATAAATATGACACATTTATAGTATCATAAGGCAATTTCCATTGAATAAATTCTTGGTTGTTATACAAGATATCTTACCCTTGATTGAATTAGACTATGTAAATTGATTTCTATACCGAGTTAGGTCACATATGATATGATTTTATATTTATATGATGGATATGTGATGTTATCATGTAATAGATTATGCCAAGTGATGTATTCACAAACCTATTCAATATTTTTTGTAGAAGAAAGAAAAATATGTGCCAACATAAACAAGATTTACATGTTCCATTCATAGTGGTCCCTCAATGTGATAATAAAATGGATTATATAAGGGTATATATGATTTATATGATATATCATATGGTGGAAAAGTTTTTATAGTGATAGGACTATGTTTTATATTGACGAAACATAACCCCTTAGAAGGTTTCATAGCAACAATTCTTTTCTAGAGACATCTCATTTGTTATATCTATGAAATAAGGATTTTATATTTATTTTCAAGGGTACCAAGGACTATAGGGTCACAAAATTAAGCCTATAGATAAATATTAAGTTGTAGAAATAGTGTTCCTTCCAAAATGAATAGTATTTTATGCGACCATATCAAAAAGGAGTTTTGGTTATATTTCGAAACATTTTTGATGTCTCACATAATGTCCTTAATTATTTTAGTTCAGGTTGTAGATTTTTGGATATGAAATAAAAACGTACTTGAATATGATGCATATGTATTGAATATATGTTGGATCCAACACATCCTTTATATTAAGCTCTAGGTTACATGATATCATTGTAGCCTACTTTGTGTACGATGAAACCTAAGACTATCTTTCACCAAACATAGTGTGTGTGGATGTATTTAGGTTCATAAATCTTGTAAATGTGATTTCTTTTGTTACAAACATAATGGTTAGTAGATTTATATATTGTGTGTTCGTTGGATCAATTCAATGAATATTACCCCAATGGGGACTAATGTATAAAAAATGTTACTAGTTGACACTCTTTAATAAATAACATCAGACATTTCTTATATAAATGGACATAGTTACCTTTATTGGGTCCCATTTGATGCTTGTGATATAGTTTAATCCATCCTTATCCTTGAATCATTATTTACCCTCTACAAATAATGTGTTGGAACCCATTCAAAGGCTTTTTATCCCCTTGAAATATTCTAGGATATTTAATCCAGGGTAATACCCTAAGAGGTAGAAGGATTCTGTTTGCTACTATGGTGGTCTTTATCAAATTTACTACATTAAAGATTCAAGATGAATATTGAGATATTCTTGGTATGCCTTATTTTGTGTTCTTTAATTATATAAATGTTGATATCAATATGGATCTATGGGTAATAAGATTTTACTTCTACTACCATGTTTACAAAATCAACCCCTTAAAACCCATCAGAATTGTTGGTATTATTTTATAAAAAATGAAGAGTAATATTAAGATAGATGGTCATGTCAAGGATGACACAAAATAAAAAGATGAATTATTCTAATTTTTTATAGATATATATGGAAACATTGTTAAAATTTTCTAGATTTAACTAGGATATTTTTGAAATGTTTTAGAAGTGGACATCATGTCTATGAATGTCATTAAAATATGAATATGGTTAAATAAGTTTTCATATTGGTACTCCAGAAGATGAAAATAAGTTTTTCATAAATTCATAGTTTTGTGTGTGATGGTTACATTATGATAAAGAAAAGAACTATGATGGTCATTCCCTAAGAAAAAGATGAAATATTGGAATGAATATCCTTAACCTTCAAATACTTGAGGAAAATCACATTTTTATTCCACCATGATTATTTTGCGGGATAATCCAAAAAATGTTTCCATAAACGATAGTATTAATTTCCTTAAGAATGACATATTTATTATTTTTTTCTAGATCAATAATTTCATTTATTCAATTAATGTTAATGGTACACATTTATTCCTTATTATAAATTTTGGATATTTATCTATCATTGAAAATTATGAATGATTCATTGCTATTAACTTAGATGTCAATATTTTATCACAAAATTATTTTTGAGAAAGTGTTAATTTTAGTTACACTATTATAATTTGATCCTATTCTAGGTATATATTGGATCATGTCTCATGATTTCATTATCAAGTTTTTGGATAAATTATTTATATTTAAATTTATAAACAAACCTCTATTAATATATGAAATTAAGTATAGAAATGAAATTCCTTATTTTTCATATTCTCGTGACTTATAAGATTAATTGAATGTCAGGAATCAATTATACCAAAAAATGTCTTAGGTTGGTAGAAAATTCACTGTGTCCCCTAAATATTTCATTCTATTAGACTTGGATTGATGACTAACATCATGGGAATAAATCCCACAAATAGGAGGCATTACCCTCTATATAACAAGGTTTAATGTTATAAAAATAAAATCCAAACCACCAATATAAGGAAAATAATAAATCAAGAATTAATTGATATCATAAACAATGTATAATTCATAAATATTTAGAAATATAACTAAAATAAAAAATAACCACAAAAATGATAATACAACTAAAAAATAAAAACAACTTTATTAAATATAACAACTTTTAAATCTCTATAGTACACGAAACAATTATAAAACACCAAGCTCTAACTACCAACTACCAAAATCCTCCTCAGAGATAATATTAAGAAATAACTCCACTAAGACAACTATATAAAATAATTTGTGAAATTAGGGGTGAAAAAAAATTATACATAATAGGCGATCCCTAAAAGGAAAAAAAATCATTGAACATATATGAATAATTATCAATGTTGTGAAGAATTGAGGAAACCATTTGGATTTTTCTTTCCTCATTCCTCATAATAAGATTTTAGGGAAACACTGTACTGGGTAATCACTCATCCTAGGAAGAATTAGACATGATATATTATTTAACTTGTTTAGATGCCTCATACCAACCACATTATAAAGAAAATGTCCCAAAGGATAAGTATTCATTATTTAACAATTGATATGAGAAATATAATAAGTTCCCCATAAATCACTTACCACTAACCTAGTCATTGATAATCCCAAAAAACTCACATCATGAAGGATATCAGCCTCATACCATCATCCTTATGACCACATAAACAACCTAAACACAACATAAAAAAATCAACCTCATGACCTCCTCCTCATGATTTTCACAATCACACATCTGACACATAACCACAAATATAGATTTAATAACAAATTATACTAGTTTTATATCACACTAGCCTACTTGTATAGTGTGTGTTTTGGTAAACTAGAGAAAAACCTCCCTTAGGTGGTGGTTGTATAGATATGGTAAATCCATAATCAAAATAACATTAAATTACAATAATTATTAACTTGTTCTCTCCTTATTGTACATTGGAATCATCATTGTCTTATATAAAACATGATAAACTCATAATTATCACATGTTATGGTGTTTGTATCCACAATATCTCAAAGAAACCAAACTAGCAATACAAATGAGTAAAAAACATAAAGTCAAAATCCCAAAATTATAATATTACAATTTCGTAAAAAATATATCACAATAAAGAACCATTGGTGTAATATGTATCACATTACCTCCCTCCACCTAGGTATAATTATTCAATAAAAGGTACACTGAAATCCTCATGTTCTATCATGGAATTTAAATCTGAATAAGGGTGCTGAATAATTTCATATCACAATAGAGTACCAGATGCGTGAAAATATGTATAGAATTAAATATATTAAATTACTATATTTCACCATTTCACTGAATTATATTTTCATTCCCATAACACCATTGTAGACTATATTCAATTTTTTAAACACCTTTGAAGTATATCATAGTCACTACAATAATTAAAAATAATTAGATTCATACATTCAAATAAATTATAATTCCTTATTTTTTCATTATTGGATCCACAAAATACTATGTGGAGGACAAAACAATGACCCTCTCCTGAAAATGATTCAAGGAATGAAATTAAAAATTTTTAGATCGAATTTCAGTGAGACATAAAGAAAAATAATATAAAATAGCAAAAAATTGCTTTCAATCTAACTTTGATACCCTCAAACTTATCATCGTCATAATATATATGAAAAAATGATCAAGATTTACTATTAATTTGGTTATATCTAGTACCAAAACTAGATACTCGAAGACTATATCAATTATACATACATATATACAAATATATATATGTATATAAATATATATAATTAATATATTTCAAAGTAAAAGACGTATCATTAAAATAAAAATGGTAAAATAATTTTTTATTATTATTATAATAATTAAGTCACTTCTATTGAATAAAAATTATGAGATTTTTATTTTGGGATGAAAAGATCAATGTATATTAAGGTGGTAAAAATAAATGGAATCTATGGGAATCCCCACATAAAATGCACCTGAAATCCACAAGAAAGGAACCAATACTCAAATAAGAAATGAAAATCAACATATGGAAACCTTTATAAGAGAAAATATCAGCCTACATATTCCCCTTGAATGATGTGTGAAAAATATTCACTTCATGATGACGAAAATTTTGATTAAGAGCACACAGACTTCTATAAGAGGAGAGTTTCCCTCACCATAGAAAGATGAGTGAGCCAAAAATCACTTAGATATGATAGTGATAATGAATAATCCTTATTTAATCTATATCTTATTTATGAAAACATACCCACTCATATATTATACTAGTTTCCTGTGTTCATTTTCAAACGATATAGTAGCTTTGGAGACATATAATATTATCTTTTTTTGAATAAATATTGGAAGATACAATATATAAAGATAAATGAATGATCAAATAAATATTAAATAAACTAAATTTGAAAAATAGTGTATGTAGTTTTTGATAATTTATTCATGGTGTATGAATATAGGTGTATTTAATTTCAAAAAATGTATTCATACTATATTCATACAATAAAAAATTGATGCATATTGTATGCAATTAATTGATTTAGAAGATATGTGAGAGGAATAATGAACTATATTATGGTATGTATAAAGCGTCAATATTGAAATTGAATAGAATATACACGGTATTCATAGTGTAACTTCATAAAACATGAATATATAAGTTTTATAGGAGGCATAAGAGTTTGCAATTACATACTACATATATTGTAATGTATGTTTACAGGTGTGTAATTTTAAATAATATAAGCATGATGTATGCATAAATGTGTGTAATTTAAAACTACGTAATCATAATTCATGAATATTTTAACATCAAAATATTTTAAGATATATTATTATTTAAATAATTTTAATTATTCAAAATATTTCTTAACACGCAACACTGATCTTGAACCAAATAGAGATATGTTATAAAAGTAATATTATTTAAACGTGACAACCTAAACATTGATTTAGAGGGTTTGAATATGAGTAAAAATATTACAAAGTATATTTTTAATAGTTCTAATCAATAATAATTTATAAATTAATTATTAGTAAATAAATAATCAATTTTTAGTGAAGTCATTTTATGCTTAGAAAATGCATTTTCTTCAAAAATGATTTTTTTCATTCTATGCCTAAAAATTATCATTAAATTATACCACCTTTATAAATTTTAAATTATTAAATTAAAATAATTTTTAAATCATTATATCAGAATTAAATTATGGTATACTTTTTTAATTTTTCTGAAAAGATTGATTTTTTAGTGAATAATGAAAAATAACGATTTTTATAAATTTCCATTTATTTTTTTAAGATAAATTATTTTAAAAGTACTATTATATTTTGGATTTAAAGTGATATAATATAAATTTTATTTTAATAAAATTTTATTAATTACATTAGGATCATCATTTTAAGTGATTTTGATATAAGTTAACTTTTAGGCTTAAAAACACATTTTTTGGAAAAGCATTTTTCTTAACATTTTGAAAGTTAATTTTAAAATTAATTTATGAAACATAAAGGATTTAAAATTTATAACATATATTCCAATTTTTAATTAGAATTTATAATTTTTTTAAATAGTTACCTTGTATTTTTATACATTATGAATAATAACACTCATTAAATATTTCACCTTGGTAAAAGGTAAATAGTGTAATTAAGGGTAAAAACTAATGTGATATGGCTTAATATTCATTCAAAAACATTAATTTATTTCATTATAAAAGTTTATTTCTTCTATAATCATCTAAAATTCTAAAATATGTTTTTTCTCATTTATTCTTTATTTTGACCTTTATAATATTTAATTATTAGATAATACCAAAATGTCACATTCTTTCTTTTAATTTATATAATATTTTGTGAGAGGAAAAAAAGTTATGTTCTATAATAAATGATAATTTTAAATATTATTTTATTATAATTTTAAATTTATTTCTTAGTAAAAAAATAATTTCATTAAATGATTATACAACATTGGAAAAGTGTTCGTACAAGGAGTAGAAAAATCAAGTAAATTATTTTAAAAACTATAAAACCAATAATATATGGGTGATTTATAGTTTCACATGAATTTCATAGATAAAGTTAGAATATTAGATATGTGTTAAAGAATTATATTATAATTACATTAATATATTGACATATTTAAAGTTAAATTTAATTAATAGTGTAAAAAATTACATTAATAGTATTTTATGTTAAATAATATTTTATTAAATTATCTAAAAATAAAAAAATCTTAAATTTAGAAATTTATTATAAATAATAACCTATAATTTCATCCCATGACCATTTATAATACAATTTTCACCTTATAAGTAAATTTATAGGCCGTTAACATTAGAAAAATCATTACGATAATTAAGGTTACAACTGGTTAACCATGGGGTTAAACCAAAAGATATGGTCTAAAATGATATTTAAACACATATAAATTATATTGGGTAATTTTAGTAGGCACATATCTTAATTTTATTCGAATACATGTTATTTTTGAAAACTTTAACATGAGTTAGGAAAATATTACTTTATAATATTTCATATATTTCAAAAAATGTCATTAAATATAATTTATGATAAGAAATATTTTACTAAATGATTTAAAATTCATAAAATAAACTATTTATAAATAAAAATGGTATATGGTTCAAATATCAACTATTATCCATTTATGTATCACCATTACTTTTAAAATAACTTTTTTGACCAGTAACGTTTCAAACATATTGATATCACAGTAATTGCCAAAAGGGTTAAGATGGGTTAAAAGATAAGGGAGGTAACATTAACAAAACTTGTCAAACTTTTACTAGGTAAGATTACTTAGAGTCATAATAATATTATATTATAATTATATAAATTTGGATTTAGTTTTTAATGGAAATAATTTTATATTAATTTAATAATTTAAGTAATTCATAGAGTTCCCCAACCCTTACTTAAAAAGGACACCCCTAATCTTTTTCCATTACACCTTATTGAAAAAACCAACATGACCAATCCCTACAAAATTATCTTTTAAAATTATAAATTCATGAATAATAAGAACTCTTATTCTTAAATACAATTCCAATGGTCCATAAAAAGGGATCTAAAGGGAGTCTACCGAAGAAGATGTAACCATATTTACCGACCCTTTTAGATTGATTTGTTATTGTATTTCCTATAAATATATTGTTAAAATAATAAACTAATAAATCCCATATATTAAACATAATTAAATTTTATTATGATCATTTTAAAACAATTTTCCAATCTCTTTCTCATCTTATGAAAATTGAAAACATTGATCGTGTGTACAAACAGATTACTATCTCCACGTAGCAATGTAATTTGTTTTTCATCACCATATTATTTTCACGGTAATAGAGATGGAAATAACACATATATATGATATTTTAAAAAATTATTATAATTGAATTATAATATCATATATACCTTTTTACATTCTAATCTGCCGAAAAATGATAACGTCACTTGTGCGTACGTTTAGACCAGCACCTCCATGAAGCAATGTGATCCGTTTTTTATTTATTCCCTACATAGATGGAAATAATAATTAATTTAATGGAAAAATATAATATATATGATATAATAATTATTCTATAATTGTGAATTATTTTTTAACTTCCTTTTGTCCTATTTATTGAAAAGTCAAAACAATATTCATGAATACGTACAACCTACCGTCTCCATGAACACCACAATTCATTTTTTTATATCGAACTTATATAGATGACTATATATATGTAATAAATACATATATGATATTTTTATCACAATTAAAATTATGGTGGTGGTGTAATATTAATCAATGTACAAGGAATATAACTACAAAACCTAAATTCTCATAAAAAAATGAAGTAGTTAACACCCACAAAATGTGATAACAATTACAAATTCTTAACAAAAGGGTGATAATATAATATAAATGGATTATATATGATAATATATATAATAATATGGTTCTTATATCTAATTATAATGAATATAAATTTATTATACCGAATACTGAAAGTGCTCATGAGGAAAGGGAAACTTAAGGTAAGGGGTTTTTTAACGCAATTTCCATTCATTGGGTTATACTTCTATGTCATTGAATATATTATAAAATGAATATGAGTAAAATGAACATTGATTGTATTATGTTTTACTTTCACTTGGTTTGGTGGATTTAAATTTGTGACACACAATAACTTTATTAATCAATTATCACTTCAATGACATGATCTTAGTAAGGTATTTCATCTCAATTTCCTCTCTATTGAGACAAATTTTGTATTATGCACCTATTTAATTTTATGTAGTAAATATACCACCATATTTATTTATTTAACATTAATATATATATTTTTTTGGAGATTAATGTTTTAATTAATGTTTACTCTTTTAAGGGGTTATATTTAATATTTAAAAAAGAGGTATTAATTTATTCTACAATTTCATTTTTAGGTTTGAATATATTTTTAATTGAATATATCTTATAATATGTAATTTATAAAATCCATCTATTTTATTATCCTCTATATATTTAATGAGTTTCCATATTTTCTTTTAATTTTCCTTCTCCTTTTCACTTTAACTAGAAAATGTTATATTTAAAAGAAAAGTTGATCTTATTTCTCTTTTTGATCGGGTATATCTTTCTTCCATATTAAAATTTTTCAATATTATTTTATAAAATTTATTTTTATTAAATAAAATTATTTATTATGAAAATTTTATGATATCTTTTACTTTTTAATAGGTTTAAAATGAATACTTATAATTCTTTTGAATGTTATATTTTTTAATTAATTTTAAAAAAATGTAGAAATGAATGTTTCCTTGCTAACATATACGACCCTAATGGATTTTCCCACTATCGTAACCATTTTATGATATTTAAAAATTTCAACTTTTTTTTAACGATTTTAAAAATAAAACTCTAGTAAAAATTTATTTTAAATTTTTTCTTGAATTTCATTTTATTCTCTAAATACATTATGTTTTTTATAAAATCTATATATATGATGAATTAATGGACATATTTTGTATCTTATTAATTTTCTGGATATTATTTTCATCTTAAAATATTCACTTTCTTTTGATCATTGGAAATTAATTTTCTCTTAAATATCCATATTATTTGTGTCATAGATATTATTTTTTCCTAAACCATATACCATGTCTACATTTTATTTTTTACTTTGAATGTTACTTGATTATATAAGAAATATTGAATTTCCATATTATCTACTCAATATAAAAATTTATTGATAAATTATATTGTTTATGAATTAAGCAAATAATTTAATATAAATTGAGTTAATTGGATATATAGTGATATGTAGGCCCTGAAATTATATATCCCCCTCAATGTATCAACAAGTCTCTGAAAAAAAACCAATTTTCTAACCTTATTAACTGGTTTTTTGGCGTATATGTACCCATCAATTAAAATATCTTAATGAAAGGCCTTCATAGAAAAGATATTATAATTTATGAGATCATGCAATACCTCAATAATCATTTATTCCATTTATAATTCAGTTATTATTATCAATGATACTACTAAATTGATATTATCCATGGATGCATTTGATGATCAGATTATTGATTAAATGGTATGTGTTTTCAGTTATTTACCTTTCTATATGGATTATTACTTATTCAATCATGATATATTATACATTACGTAACCAATACTGAGCATTTCATCTCACCATTATTTTGTTTTCTTTTCCCCATGATTTGTCGAAGGGATATTTGAATAAGTTCAAGTATGAAAAATGTTTACTATTACTATGATATATATATATTTTCCAATGTAAAAAATGGGATCATGTATATATATAGTTATTCAATACTAGAAAACAATTCTTTCATTTGGGATGTGATATCTTATATATTATGGAAATGTAAAAAAGTAAAGACCATTTCTAGTCTACTAGATTTGGGATCTTTACACATATTGTATGCATCTTACATACACCTATACCGATAAAATATACAATGTATGCATATTAGAATTTCATAGGGAATGAATTAAGGAGAGGCATGAGGGTATGTAATTTGTTACCAAGGAAATCATAGATATACTGGTTATCCATGGAATCATGGAATGTAAAGATAATCAAATCAAATAATATAGAATCTATGAAAAAGTAAAAAAAATAAAAAAGTGTTTAATATATAGAAACATCATATGTTAATTATTCTTTATGAAATTTATAATTTTATTATTAAAATACCCAAAAAAAATTAAATATGTTAGGCACACTACCAGGTATGCTTCTAGAAAAATGGATACATGTGTTAAAAACAATAATTTAATTATTATACATTCACATTCATTATTTCTTCAGAACAATAATATATATATATATATATGTATATATAATTATATACTAGTCAAAATAATTCCACTAAAATTTACTATGAAGATCAATATAAATAAAGAAAAATATTTATTTCACTTATCATCTATTGTAACAGATTTAGAAAATAAAGATTAATTAAATCGTGTTCAATCATATCCCATGAAGCCTAAAAAATAATTCACTGATTTATATTACCTAAGGATACTAATAGGTTAATCAAGTAACATAACTCTTCACTATCTAGTCAAATAAATATATCCAATTATCTTTATAATGATCAAATTGAAGTGTTCTTATAGCGACCTTGGCCATAGTAGATTGGAGCCAATATCAAATTCATTTCATTAACATAGATACAATGTGTCAAGTCCCAAAGGACTAATAATTTTAGATTTTTTAGAGAACTATATACATACATGATGTCCATTTTACCTTGGGAATAGAAAATAAACATATCAATAGAAAATTCTCAGCATGCTTGAAACTCATTCAAAGGATTCATCTTCATAACCAAGGAAAATAAATAATATAAGGGTGATCTCAAATTCTCAGTATGGGTTAAGTACAATTGACTATATTATGAATCAATAAGTATAATCAATATGGAATAGTAAATAATTAAACACACATTCCATTTAAATAACATGACGATCATGATAAGTTATGTCACAATCAATATGGAAAGGTAAATAACTGAAAACACATTCCATTTAACAAAAAACTAAGAAGGAAATGAATACATAGATAATATCATTGTGAAAATATCATTGATAATAATAACAGAATTATTAATTGAAAAAATTATTAATTATTCGATGTCATTTCTCAGTTACATGATACCACAACCATCAAGATATATCCTTAACACATTTTAAAACTACTAGTTAAAAACCCATATGGTTTGGCTAACTGGTTGGTCTCATGAGTCATATGAATGCATTGAGGGGCTATATATAACTAGGACCCACCTATTGCTTCATGTACTAATAGTTAATCTTATATATAATACTCGATTTAATTTATGAATCAATGTGTCATATCATCAAATATATGTATTGAGTAAAGGGTACATATTTATCAATATTTCACTAGTTAATCAAATAACTTTCAAAGTAAAAAACATATATAAAAATGGTTAAAAGTTTAATAAATAATCATATAAAACATTAATTAATACGTATATTTTTTATAATTATAATATCTTATGAAAAAAGATTATTGGAAAGTGCTTATTTCAAAAGAAAGTTAAAAATAACAAAAGAATGATTGACTCTACAATAACATTTACCACTTGGTAATTTTAAAGTAAAATTCCCTTGGAAGAAATGATTCAAAGTGAAACATAAAATACCAATAAGTATTAATTAATTATGATATTATATTTAAAAGGGGAATTATATACACCATATAAAATAAATGAGGTGCATAATATTACAATTTTCCTCAATGAATAAAAATTGAGATGAATTCACTTACCTCACGCTTTATTTTGGTTAAAAATTATTTAACCTACCATATATTGATTTTAAACTTGTTATTAACGTATATAATAATCATATTAATATTTATAATATAATATATGGTAATTTTATAACATATTATCACACATTCGTTACTAATCTTTCATTCTTTTCACTGTTTTATGTGTTAGTTACCTTATTTTCTCATTCAGGCTTTGTCCTGAACATTGTGGTTCCTGTGCATATTATATAGTTCTATCATCTATAGAATAATAATCATGAAATAATTATAATAATTATACTTGAATTATACTTTTAATACCAATCATGAATAATTCTTTTTGATAAACTAAGTACGTTACGATCATGGAGATGGTAAGTAGTACGCACACATAAGTTACCTTTCCATTTTCCAATGATCACTATGAAAATAAGGTAGGTAATATATGATATTTAAAAACTATAATAATATCATATATACTATATTATTTATTTAAATATACTTATATATATCATTCATGTGGTGTGGTGATGAAAGGACAGTCAGATCATTTTGTGATGGTGACAATCCACACTTACACGAATGATATTATCATCTTTCATTGATTGAAAAGGAAAGAAGAAAAAATATATTATATTTTAAGTATTAAAAATATTTCATTATTATTATAATTATTTAATTTATATCACATATAATCATTGACATTTTTCGTATTACCTTCCGTGTAAAGTGTTCGCGAAATACAAATCACATTGCTTCGTGAGGTGGTAGTCCACCGTACACACAAGTGATGTTATCATATCTTCTACAGATTGAAATGTAAAAGTATATATATAATATAATGAATCCATAGGTAATTTGTTTTATAAATATAAAATATATACTTTAGATCCATCATAATACCCATCCATGATAGGTGGTAATGAAAAAAATGAATGACATCGGTTTACAAGACGGTATTCCACCGTACACACGAATGATGATTTCGTAAACCATTTGATGGATTTGAGAGTATTTTTTAGGTCATGAAAATAACATAAAAACACCTAAGTATATGTAATATACATATTTTATTATATTATAATTGTTTAATAATAATTAATGGGAGTGGAAGAAAAAATAATATAGAAATTATTATTGAATAAAGTTACCTCTTCTTCCTGTAACCTCTTTATGATTGCACTAAATCCTTGCTAGGTTTGATTAATGCCATAAATAAAGATTATATGATGAGATTAGGGAATTTCTGAAGCAATTTTTTAATGTTTGGGTGATCCAAATGGCTTGATATTTGTGTAGAAGTGTGGGCAGTGAGTGCCCTTTTATAATTGAGGGGGAGTGGATTTTTTTAAATTACCAAAACTATTCAATAATAGGAAGTCAATATAACCCCAAGTGGATAAAAAATAAATAATTATGGGGTTTTATGGATGATATGGCGTAGAAGAATATAAAAAAACACATGTTTTAAATGTGTTATTCCTTAACATCTAAGTTTATTTACTTTTACCATTTTACGATTTCACTATGGTAACTAGTTTTTTAACTTAGGTAATTTATCATTTACTACTAAAATAAAATGAGAAAAATTAGATAATTTTAACCACTTATTCTATATATTAAATCCAATTAATCAAATAAAAATACTATATGGGTTGAAGATTAATTTTAACACAAGAGAATGTAACACATATAAACATATTTGTTATATTAAAATGCTAGCAAATATTTTACTATTTAGGGGTCAATGCATTCATTATAAAAGATAAATTTCAATATTAGTGGAGTATATTTGGTATTTTTAAACATTCTAAATTCAATATGCTGAATATTGTATTTTATTAATTTGAAATCATTTAATAAATTGTTTTTTTATAAAATATTCTTAATGTCAATTTTGACATTATCTTACTAATTTGAATTTAAAAATATCAGGAAAATATGTAATTAGGATATATTAGGTTCATAAATATATAAAAATATATATTTATCTAAAAAATTAATGTATCATAGTATTTCATTCAATTTTCTTTACTTTTAACATTTATTGTATCATTTATTTTATTTTTTTACAAAGAAAATAATTATTGAGGACGTGTTTCTAATGCATTTAATGTAAATATTTTATCTCTAAAAATTAAAAATAAATTATCATGATAAGAAAATAATTTATATTTTAGAATAATATTTATAATGAAACACATGTTGTTTTTTACCTATGCCAAATCTTTATAGATTTAAAATCAACAAATTTTCATTTTTAGTTGTTTTAATTACATAACTTATTATATAGGTCACTTTCATAGAAATGTTCCCCAAGAACTAATAAAAACCAATAATAAGGTGAAAAGGGTTGAAATATTTCTATATAATGGGTGTTGGAAAAATTGTAGTTCATTTAACCCTTATTTATTGATTTAACCACTGAAAAACTGATTTATACCATAACCATGAAAAATAATCTTTTTTTTATTTTTACTATTAATTATGGTAAAAGATTAAGTTAAATTTATTAGATAATATAAATTATTATGAATCTAAATAATGAATCCATTTTTCAAAAATTATATTAACATAAATGAAAAATTTTAATTTAAAATTAATCTTGTAGGTGTGACGAGAAAACGAGTTTTCTAAAAGAAAATGTTCAAAAGTTAGAAATTTTTTATATAATAATTCAACATGAAATTGATTAAAATGACCTAAATTCAATAAATGGATATATAATTGAACTATATATTCATAAAAAACCATTTAAAAAAAATTTATCTTTAAAACTAATTTAAATGAAAATGAAAATTTTAATTAAAATTATGTATTTTTCACTATTCATCAAAAAATGTAACATTTCATAAAAATACAAAATATTCAGCCAAAGATAATTTTAATTTTATTATTAAAAAAATTAAATTAATTTTTGTAAAATAAAAATTCTAAATGTGTTATGAATTTATTTTAAATAATGTGTGCAAAGAATGACTAAACCAGCTTTTAGAAAAAAATATAATTTTTCAGAAAACATTTATTTTTTCCTTATACATGATTCTTATTTTATTTAAAATAAATAGATAACCATAAATTTAAAGAGTTAGTTTTTACTATTCATAACCATCAATTTAGTGTCTATGTTGTAATTGTATACTATATTTTGGTTCATTTAGACTGTGGGTTTCATGTTCCACAATCCATCAAAGAGTTCAATTTTTTTAAAAAATAAATATATTATAAATCATTGGTTTTTTATATTCTATTCTATTGTTTTTACTGAGGTATATACTTGATATAAAATATTATGTTCATATTTTAAAATTTTGGGGTGTTACATTCTCAGTACCATAAATAAATTTCATCCTTGCAATTTAAACAAGATCTCGGTAATCAAAGGTTTGATATTTAGAAATTATTTTATTGAAAACCCACATCATAATAAGGGATAGTAAAACATACTCTTAGTAATAGATAAATTTAAGTAAAAAGGTCATATGGAATATCACATTCTATGTTTCAAAATAGTATAACATTAGTGAGAAGTGAAAAAATGTATATAGAAGAGAAAACTGGCATCCAAAAAATGATAGAGATTGATAGAGAATATGATGAAGAGAAAGTTAACTACTAAAAATCCATAAACCAAAGTTTTGAAAATGTTTGTTGATACCATAAAAATGATGATAATTGGATTAATTTTTTTATTCAATATTATTTTTCCATGATTTGAGGAATTCTATCATTCTCCTTTAAAATGAGAAAATCTATTTACTTGATATATTTTTATTTCATAGGCACAATTTCATCTATTTCTTGTTCTCAGATTATTTTCCTATTCATATCTTACTCCATGAAATGAAAATAAAAATATGATTTTTAATTCCTAGAAGACTGAAATTAACTTGTAATGGATCATAATACCTATAAAATAGTAACAAGATATTCCACATGTCATTACTAAAGCCAAAAATGGATAGAAAAATTTATCCTATAACATCCAATGTTCAACTTAATGCCTTCCATAAATAGTTTACCTTAAATCTTTCCCAAAATATTTCTGACCAAATTTAGAAGGAAGGTCACTAAATCAATATTCTATTCTATATACAATATCAGGTGGCTATTAATATCAAAATTTGAATATATAAACATATCAATCACCATAAAAAATTAATGAAAACATGCATTTTTCCTTATTCATTAAGTAAAAATATATATTATTAGATATTTTCCTTAAAACCAAAATGTTGTAAAATTCATTAGTGATAGAATGAACCACATTTTCAATAAATCATTAACTAGTTCCAAGGTAGTTATTACTGTCCAATCTACTTTATCCATATATATATCATCCTTTAATCCTAACATCATTATCTCATCATCAGGTAGATATTTAGGGTTAGTTTTTATGAACCAACATTTTCAAAATAAGTTTAACTTTCCACATTCATCATTATTATTCATCAGTACCATTCCATATATCCTTTTAAATCCTTAGTGAAAAATTGATGCAGTACAATCCTTATACATTTCATAATTCGTATAACTATGATATCATTGATAAAATAATCAAATGACATAATTCTTGAATCCACACAAAAAAATTAATCATTCCACTTCATCTGTGCTAATAACATAAAATTGACCATGATTAATTACCTTAATTTGAGGTATATTACTTTGATACATGGGTCATTGATTTGCATATTTCCTCATCTCCTTGTAAATGAAGCATTATAAACTAGACACTTTTTTCTTTCCCTTTGAATCATAAGAATGGTTGAATTTTTCTCCAAGCATGTAAAAAAATACTATTCTTTTTAAGAAAGCACCATGGTGTTTATTTACACTATTATAACATGTTGGAGAATCCTTCTATCCATTATACCCTTTATACATTGTTTTTTTGTTGACCTATTATTCTCTTTCTTCCATTCAAATCTATAATACATAGATAATTCTTTCTATGTATTTTTAATGCATTATACTATAAAATCATTTGATGATAATATTTTGGAGACTAGTTAAATTCAAATTAATTTATGAATCGTATAAAATAAATGATCATTCTAACTCTTTGGATTACATGCATTGATTAAGTTCCCATTCCTTCTACTAGGAACTATTTCAAGATGATCGCATACACTAGGATATATTATATAATCTTGAAACATAATGTAAAATCCCAAAAAAGTTAAATACATAACATAAATTGAAAAAAATATTCATAGATAATATCATAACCATGAAAATGGTTTCTTTGAGGATATATATATTTTCAAAATCTCCATAATGGTTTGTAAATACGATTTGAATTATCTTAATCATATCCACATGGGGTGTCAAAATAGGTCCATAGTAAGGCCCATTTTCATGCATTAAGTAATGATTTACTTAATACCAATGCACTATTTTCTGAGTAATTACCTATAGGTAAATTAATTCCATAACCACATCCAATTATTTTATCCAGATAGTGATGTATTACCTTGAAAATCCACATAAAATTTACCTTACCGAAACATAAGGATTTTATTTAATAATTATCAAAAAATTATTTCATAGATCTATGATACCTAATCTATGTTTTCTTCAATATTATTACCAGAGTTTCTATTAAACTTACTATGAGACCAAATGATGTGACCTCGACCCAAGAAACTTAGAGTTGGTTTCAACTTCATTACATTGGAATAGATACAAGACGCCATATCCTGAAGGAATGATTATTTTAGCAGTTTTGGAGAATTGTATATAGAATTGAGACACAATTTTCATTAATGAAAAAAATAAAACATAAAAAAAGAAAATGATCAACATCCTTGAATCTAATTCAAAGGATTTATGTTCATAAAATGGGGAAGGTAAAGCCTATAAGGGTGAACTCAAATGATTAGTAAGGGATATGTACAATGGAAGCTATCATTACTCAATATGTATAATCAATATAGAAAGGTAAATAACTAAACACAAATTCCATTTAAAAACATTAGTATCCTAATAAAATAAGGCATAATAAATATAGAAAGGTAAATAACTAAAAACACATAACATTTAATTAATAAATTGAAAATGAAAAGCATCAATAGATAATATAATTATGAAAATATAATGGATAATAATAAAATAATTCTGAATAGAGGAAATTCATAATTATTGGATATCATGTCTCAGGAACACGATATATCTATTATCAAGATCTATGCTTAAGAATGTAGAAAACTATTAGGTAAAACAAATCAGATTTCACCAACTGGTTTGTATCATGAGACTTATTGATGCATCTAAGGGTTATCTATAACTATCCCTCACCCATATTTGTATGACCTAATAATTTCTCATATATGTAATAATTTATTTAATTTATGAATTAATGTTCCTTATCTTAAAATATTTGTATTCAGTAAAGTATATAGATTTATCAATATTTCCACACTTAGTCAAATAACATTAAAAGTAAAAACTGTATGTAAAAATTTCATACTGTCTAAGAAATGATAATCACCATGTTTCTATAATATGGATATTTAAAGGAAATATAATATCCAATTAAAAATTAATAACACAAATTTATTATTTCAAGATAAAGTTAACAATCACAAAAGAAAGTGAGATTGTACAATAAAATATACCACTTGGTAATTTTCAAGTAAAATACCCTTGTATGAAATGAATTACACTGAAACTTAAAATAACTTGAAGTATGAATGAATCATGATATTACATGTGAAAAGGGAATTATATACACCATATAAAAAAATTCTGTGCATAACGTCACAATATTCCTTAATGAAGATAAATTATGGTGACATCCCTTACCTCACCCTTCCTTTTGTTGAACATTGTCTAAAGAAATTTATAATGGTTTTAAACATGTTATTAGATTTTACCTGAACCATTTGAATATTTATAATAGAATAAATTATCCATTTATAACATCTAATCACATGTTTATTAATAATATTGCATTATTTTTATGGATTGGACAGTTAATTGCCTTATTTACTCCTCCAATGTCCTAAAGACCTTCATTTTTTATTGATTTTTGATAATCCACCTTTGAAGGGGTGAGGTGGAACCCTTACAAGGATCGTAGGCATAAGTATTACATGACTCATTGGCCTTAGAGGAATTCATTTCCCATAGGATTCAAACATTACATACAACCCAGACTAACTACTTGGAACTTCTACTCCCCAGTATCTTCATTGTGAAATAAGCTCTCCACCTTCACATGGCTATTCATCTAGGCTTTCCTGTGCATGCACATTCTTGTCCTGATGGCAGGTGCCATACCCTCTCATTCTTGCAATCCATTTACCTTCTGTTATGGGGAAAGCTCTTTACTCCTCCTCCTTCTAAAGTTTGTTCCTTTGTAGGTTGTCTAGATTTCATCTGTACTTAAGGTGGCCTGAAGGCCTTACAGTGGCCCGAAGGCCATACTGACCCAAAGGCCTGGGTGTCCCGAAGGCCTTAAAGGACTTGGGGACAAAATCGGTGGCCCGAAGGCCTAAACGGGGGAATATTCCCTACTAATACAATTCCAAACAGTGCCCGCTAGAGTTCCTGCTACAGTACCTGCTACAATACTACTACTGTACTAGAAATTATCCTCCACCTGGATTTGATCTCGGGTCTCCTTGATGCACTTAAGGATTCCCCAACAACTAGGTAGAGGCTCATGTGCAATTGCCTTATTTACTCATTCCTAATTTATGATGAATGTTCCGGTTATTGTGAATATTATATTATTTCATAATATCAAGAATAATAATAACATAATTATCATAATTATACATCAATTATTCTTTTTTGAATAATTAGGAAATATTGTTTTTAAAAATTAAGTATATTATGTGGGGATGGTAGGTTGTACATACGCATGGGTAATATTTCAATTTTACAATGATCATTATGGAATGATGGAATGTAAAATATTATCTTTAAATATTGATCATAGTATAATATATACCATATTATTACATTAAATATACTTAGATATATCATCCACGTAGCGTGGTAATGAATAGAGATTCATGTCATTTCGTAAATGCGGTAGTCCAAAAGTACACGAACAACATTATCACCTTTCATAGAGTGAAAAGGTAAGAAAGAAAATGATATACACTATCATTTTATAAATAAAAATATGTCATTAATATCATTATTATGTAATTTATATCACATATAACCATTCACATTATCCTTATCACCTTCCATGTATAGGGTTAGTGAAATATGAATTATATCGCTTCACAAGGTGGTAGTATTTTATACGTAAGAGAGACTTTTCCAAATATCCAATGGAATGGGAATTAAAAATATTATATATGATATAATTAATAAAGAAGTCTAATTGTTCTATAAATATTGTATGTATACTTTATATCTATCATAATAACCAACTACGAGAGGTGGTAATGGAAAAATGAATGACATCGGTTCATGAGGTGGTAGTCCTCCCTACACATGAAGGATGATTTTGTAACCCATTTGAGAAAAGTGGGGGTGTTTGAAGGTCATGAAATTGACATAAAAAAATACAAGTATATGGAATATACAGATTTTATTATACAAGAATGATTTTAATATTAATTGAAGGGGGTAGAGGAAGAAATAAAATAAAATTGATTGTTGAAGAACATTACCTCTTCCTTGGGTAACCTCCTTAGGGTTGCACAAAATACATTCTAGGTAGGATTTCAACCCAAAAAAAGGATTCTATGTTGATATTATGGTAGTTTTGAATTTATTTAGTTAGTGTTTTGTTGTGATAAATGGCTTGAGAGGTGTGAGTAAGTAGGGGAATCTATTCCCTTTTATAATAGAGCAGGAGTGATGCTTTAGTAAATTTGAAAAACTATTCAACAATGGGAATTAACTCTCACCCAAAGTAGCTAAAAAATAGATAATCAAAGGATTTGGGGGATTATATGGTTGATTAATACCTCATCCACCTAAAATAAATATATTTTTAAAAAATTTTGTTCCATAACTTCTATGTTTCTTTACTTTTACCATTTTTGTTCTTCACTACAGTAAGTAGTATTTTTATCCTAAGTAAATTATCCTTTAAGCTTAAAATAAAATGAGAAATATTATATAATTTTAACCCCATAATTTTAAATATTAAATCCAATTTATCAAATTAAAATCCTACGTGTGTTAAAGATTAATTTTAACACAAGCGCTTGTATCTTGTAAAAACATCATTTTATCCTTAACAACACTAACATAGTTTTTACTATTTAGGGGTAAGTATCGTCATTATAAAATAAAAATTGGTTCACTAATGAACCATAGTTGGTATTTATAAAATTTTAGAAATCACTTTGTAGAATATATGATTTTATTAATTTTAAATCATTTAGTAAAATATAATTTTTTAAAAAGAACTTTATGTTCAATTTTGACATTATTAATTTAATTTGAATTTAAATAATTTCAATATAATGATGTAATTTGGATATATTAAATTAAAACATATATAAATTAATATAATTATCTATAAAATTAATGTAACAAAATAATAATTCAATATACTTTACTTTTAATACTTTTCATATCATTTATTTTATTTTTCTATTAACTAAATAATTAAATAGTGGGCGTTTTTTAAGAATTCAAAGTAATTATTTATTCTCTAAAAATTAAAAAAATAATTATCATAAAAAAACTTATTTATGTTTTAAAATATTACTTATAACTAATTTTTTTTCTTCATCCCTATCACATAACTTTATATAATTAAAAGAAAGGATGGTTCCTTTTTTAATTTTTCTTCACTTAACTTATTATATAAGTCAATTTCATGGAAAAGTGCCCCAAAACTCATAAAAATAGATCCTAATGTAAAATAGGTCTAAATATTTCCATAAAATGTTTATTTTAAAAATTGATAGGTCATTTTATCCCTTATCTTATGGGTTTAACCCCCGGTAAACCTATTCTTACCTTAACCACAGTAAATAATTTTTTCTATTTTTAATATTCATTATGGTAAAAGGTAAAGTTCAAATTAGTAGATAATATAATTTATTATTATTTCAAATATTTAAACCATTTTAAAAAAATTCCATTACCAAATTTTGTACAATTTAATTAAAAATTATTTTCGTAGACACGATGAGAAAGTATGTTTTCTAAGAGAAAATGATCAAAAGTTTAAAAAGTTTTTATATCAAAATTTCATATTAAAATAATTCCAATGAACTAAATTGGAATAAAAGATATGTTTTTAATATATTTTTACCTTTAAAAAAATTGGAAATATAATTTAACATTATAAATAATGAAAATGAAAATGGTGTTTTCAATTAAAATTCAATATCATTCGTTATTAATCAAAAAATAAAACATTTCAGAAAAATTACAAAAATTCACCCTAAGAAAATTTTATTATTATTATTTAAAAATTTAGGTTCATTTTATATAATAAAATTTCTAAAGTTGTTCAAAATTAATTTTAAATTATATTCACAAAGCATGACTAAACCACATTTTAAAAAAATTACACTTTTTCATAAAACCTTAATTTTTATTTTAACTGATTATTATTTTATTTCTAATAAATAGATAACTATAATTTTCATAATTTAGTTATCACTATTCATACCAATTAATTTAATGTCTAGGATATAATGGTATACTATGTTATATTTCATTTAGGCTTGAGGATGTGTTTTCTACAAGCTATCAAAGAGATTAAATTTATTTAAAAATAAATATATCATCAAATATTAGGTTATTATATTTCCTTCAGTTATTGGTGTTAAGTGCCATAAATGATATTTAATATGATTTTTATATTTTAAAATTTTGTTCTGTTAAATTTTTAGACTATAATTGATACAAAAATGGTCTATTTTGAGTGCCACATCCTATTTTGGTGAAGATAATACCAATTTTAGTAAGAATAAAACTAATTTCAATGAAAAATGGAAAAATAAAAAGGAAGTCATAAAAGAAGGAAAAAATAACATAAAACTAATCATCAATACATAATTTTCATTGAATATAGAGTTTATTCAATGAACTTATTCATAAACAAAATTTCATCAAGTATCGATCATGGTTAAAACTCATGGTCTTATTCTTCTCAAATGGTCTTTTATAATAGACATATAAGAAACATATATTTAGGTTATAACTGTTAGGTAAATTTTCTGATATTGATATAATTCAATTATTTTTTATTATTTTAATGTTAAAAACTAAAAATACATTAAACTAAAAAGTTATTATTAATCAAAATAGATGAAATTAATGAAAATAATAATATATCATTTTATTAAAAAAAATTATTAATAGAATCATTATAATTTATGATCCCTTATCATATTGTATAAAAACATTAAATAATATAATGCCTTATAAATTTATTTAACTATATTAATTTTATAAATTATATATAATATAATATATAACCACTAACAACTAATAATAGTAAGCATGTTTAAAATAGTTTTAATGTTTACACATGAATTTTAGCATAAAATATCATCATTTTAATTTTTGGGTGGAATATGATAGAGTAGATCTATTTTACCCTTTTCTATCCCATACTCACTCATTTAGACTTTTCAATTATGTAATACATGTCATTTCATGATATAATAGGTTGTTTACACGGGAAAATAAGATTATACTTTAATGAAAATTTGATGAGTTCAAGAAAAGAGAATGATGTATTAGGGAAAAAACCGTTGATGAGAAATTTATTCTTTTAGATGAATTAAAATAACTTTATAATAATTGATACAAGTAATTTTTAAATAAATACATGAATAGTGAAGAATGATACGTTTATAAATAAGTAATATTACCTAAAAAAATATATTACAACATGAATAATTTACAAAATATTGATGAGAAACGTAATTGGATTGTAGTAGTCACCAAAAAACTTCGTAGATTTGTTGAAGACAGTTCCTAAGTCTTAATGATTAATGATGAACCGAGACACCAATGATGAAAAATTATTGACTGGGGAAAAAAAGAAAAATTCATTAGAAGATAAAATTAATGAGAAAATTAATTGTTTTATATAAAATTTAATAACTTTAAAAAAACCAATACATTTCATTGCATAAAAAATATAGGAATTGTAAAGTGTGATTTGATTAGAAAATGTTATTTAAATGGAAACCCCCATTAAACATTGATAAAAAAATTTGTGTATGGGAAAAAAAATAAATTTTTATTAAGGAAAATTCCATTGATGAGAAACACAATATATTTAGAAAAACCAAAATCACTTAAGAAGAACTAATACATGTCATTGTAGAAAACAATTACATGAATAATAAAGAATGATGGGATTATAGATATATAAAATTACCCATGTACCAAAATTAGAACATGAATAATTACATAAATATTGATTTGAAATGTAATTATACCATATTAGTGACTAAAAAACCCTATAAAACCTTTGTATGTGGTTCACAAATAATGATGGTTAACAATGAAGTGAGACACCAAGGATGAAAAATTAATGAGTTGATAAATAAAGAAACAAGTATTAAAAATAGAAAATTTATGTGAAAACTAATCATTTTATAAGAACATAAATCACTTTAGAAGAAATAATACATGTCATTTCATAAAAAATACAAGCACAATGAAGAGTGATGCGACTATAAAATATATAAAATTACCAAATTGTATGAATTATTTTTGGAAAATAACATAAATATTCTACTTCAGGAAGAAAAATTGATGAGAAATTTAATTAGACTATAATAGTGAACAAAAAAACTCTATAAATCCATTGTGATTGGTTTCTATAAAATCTATTTCAATAGGTTACTAAAAGGGAACCATCAATGAAAATAGACAATACTAAAAACATTTGTTAGAAAATTTCCCCGCTGAAATCATAAATTAGATTTAAAATTTAAGGATCCGGATATTGACACCATCATTAAAGCCTTTTTTATGAAATTATCCAATGGAATAAGAACAAAAATGTTAATAAATTTTGTTCACCTGTATAATTTTGGACAAGATAAAAGGTTTTACCTGAAAAATTTCACTATAATGAAATAGACTCCATACTTAATTGGCTCAACCACTTTCCAAGATCAATATTTCTAATTGTAATTAGAGAAAAATTTAATAAAATGTTAAAAGTGAAATTATATGTTATTTACCAAAATATATAGAATTTATATTAATCTCAACAATAATATATCATAAAAAATAACTTATTTTTTCCAAAAGTATAATACAAGATAGAACTAAATTAAAAATGATCTGATACCCTAGTTTTTAAAATAAGCCTCACATTTAAAACTTCAAAAAATTGAAATGGAGTTACAAATGAGAAATAATTATTATACATGTGGTGACACATACCTCTCTTAAAACTAAGATACATTCT
This sequence comes from Viscum album, assembly GCA_963277665.1. NCBI lineage: Eukaryota > Viridiplantae > Streptophyta > Magnoliopsida > Santalales > Viscaceae > Viscum > Viscum album. The sequence continues at coordinate 1,315,918,010 of OY728136.1, read as the reverse complement.
AGACAGTATAGAGTTCCCACAAACAAGGCCTTTCTGAACATCTATAGAGGAGGAATAAATTTTTTTAAAACAACATGATTCAGAAAGATAAATATAAATTTTTTTATGAGAAAAATATAATTAAATAAAATAATTATAAAAAAGTAAAATATAGTTTATAAGGATTGGAAAAATAACCCGATTAAATAAACTGGTTTTACCCAAAATTGATTAAGTTTTGAGACACCGAACATGTCATCTAAACACAAAAAAATCACATACAAGGAATGAAAAACATAAGACTAATTGACAAAAAGGTAGTAGGCATACTTGAAATAATTAATATTTTTGATATTTAAATTTTAGTCCCCACCCACTGATGTATTATTTTTTGAGGAGTTGTATAAGAATAATTTTCTTAATTGCATAAAAAATTATTTTCAAAAACAGATTTTTGTGTGAAATTTCTAGTAAATTATGAGCTACAAAAGAATAGATTCTTACCTAGGTATAATTATTTTTATTTAAAATTATCAGAGTTGGATCCAGAAATTTAGTTTTTTATGAATTTCTAGACATTTAATTGATTATAACAATGAGGGGGAATAATTATCAATCAATTTAATATTAAACAAAACAACACATGACTTTGGAAGAAATAAAAGGTCTTCATAGAAAGGAGTAAATCGTTTACTGGGATTGGAGAAGAGGGATATATTATAACAAAGTTCAACTAAGTTAGTCTGATGATTCCAAATAAAATCAAAGATAATGAAATAATATATGTTTGAAGTGAGGCCAAGGAATTTTTATTATATGATTTTTTAGCATTTCCATTATCTATTGAATAAGAATTGTAATGAAACTCATTTTAAATTCTAAATCGATAAACATTTCACTCTAATTTTTCTAGGTTGAAGAGATAAATGTGGTTGATATTTTTATATTTATAAATATCATGAGTTAGTATTTATCGATAATGGATTGGAAGAAGGATGAAAAAATTGATCTAGGAAGTATAGAATGAGGTGGAGTTTATGAAAGCTTAGTAGAGTGGATGAGGTGGTAATATGGAAAAGGAGGTGAATGGGATGAGGAGAAGGAGGTAAAAGCAGTGAGTTATAGGGAAAGATAGTGAGGTGTAGGTGGAGAGACACATAGGTGAAAAGAAGGTACTGATGGTTGAGGGAGAAGAGAAAAGTCATGAGGATGTAGGGAGAGTTATGGAGGTGGGGGATCAAAGAATATTAGTGAAATTAAATCATAACACGTATGTTGTGAAGACTAAAAATGGTTACACAAGTGTTGGGGAGGCATGCCTCAAATCAATAGACACTACTATTTCCATCTATTCAAGACCCAAAATTGTTACTACCCTATGTTGAACAACCACCACTACAAAATTTGGTTTTTCTATCATTTGAGATTTATTAGCACTAACTAAAAATGATGTTAAATAACCCCTTTGTTAGGGCTAAAAAAATTATTGTTAAAGGGGGTCTTTAATAACGATTTTTAGACTATTAATCGGGATCCTTAACAATGATAAAAAAGAGTTGTTAATGGAGGACCTTTATTAGATCTTTTTTCCAAGAACTGTTAAAAATTATACTTCAAAAAATGTATATTTAATTAAAAAAATATCATTAATATATTAATATATTTATATTGATATAAATTTAATATATATTTTTTGAAATATTTTTCAGATAAGGTAAATAGGTATTTACACTTAATATATAATATCTTAAGTTAACATTTCTTAAAAAATAAATAAAAAATAATTTTAATTAATAATTTGCATATTATTACTGATTAAAATTAATTTAATATCAATTTGAAGATAAAAAAATCAAAAAATAATAAATGAAATAAAATAAGTTGAAAACGTAACTCAAAATTCAACCGACCATAACTTTCGATTTATGTATCCATTTGGACTCCACCACATATCAAATCGAATCGTGCGAAGAGATATACACCCTTTATGATAAAAGTAAATTTCTTTCACATTTTTTGAGGCCAAGAAAGGCCCATAAGGCCTCAAGAATTGAGTTTCTAGTCAGGTTACCTTGATTTTTTAAGTTTTTGATGGATTTTAAGGCTCGTTTATGGGGGGTATTTTTCCCCCTTTTCAATGGGGATTGAATTTATTCACAGGGGTTAAATTCTTATTAATATTATGTATTTTAAATTTTATCATTTTTTATAACGTAATTTTATTTATAATCAAATATATTACAATATATACATATGTTTTATATATTGACATGTAAAAATTTAATTTTATTAATAAATAATTAAACAAATTTTCATATAAAATATATTTATTATTATATAAACTTATATATAAACAAATATATATAAATATATTGAAAAAATGTGTTGCAATGTATATAAATATATATATATATATCATAAAATTTAAAACAAAACATTATAGGGGAGTGGTAAAGGTGTTGGTGTATAAGCTCGAGGTCATAGGATCAAAACTTGATGGGGGAAGGGGCATGAATAGGAGGGTGATAATCTTAAGCACTAATAAAGGGGTGGGGGAAGTAGTGATAAATGTGTGGGGGTGAGAAGCATTGATAGGGGGTGGATGGAAAAAAATTATACATCTTTATCAGTGGGGCCATTAAAAATTCTTTTTTAGCACTAGTGTAGGCCCGCTTTAAGAGCATTAAAAAAGCTCAGTTAAAGTGGGCCTAAGAAACACTGAAAAGCACTATTAAAGGATACCTATAATAGTAATTTTTTGCACCATTAAAAGTTTTATTCCATTAATTTCACTTTTATTATTAGTTCTTTTTAGTGTTGATATATTCCTTTTCCTTCATTGTCAAAGGATGATTCTGTATTAGTGACCAGAGTAAAAAATTATTTTTTTATTAACACATGGAACCGTTTTCTTACTTTATATTTGACTTATTATCACTATTATAAATTCAAACCGATAACCCCATTTTTATTCATTGATATTTTTGTGAAGTATATTTTTCTAGGAGTCCTAGGGATACCAGATTTCATCTCACTATATTTGAAAATGAAGATGATTATGGACACCTTGCTTTCTATGTGAGACCACTGTGGACATGGCATGGTGGAGGATAAAGAAATGGTTAGCCATATTTTGATGAGTATTGAAAATATAGACCTTTTACAGTCCACACAACTGAAAAAATGTTGGAAACATTGAAGATCATTGAAAATATCTAATCCAATTGTTTATTCAAACAAATATAAATTAGAAAGTAACACTATTAACTAGTAATCCTCACCAAACTGATTTTTATAGGTGAATTTTTTCAATCAAGATTCATGTATCACTAATAGGGGTGTGGGGTGAATCTATTATATATTTTTCTTTTATGTTTCTTTACTTTTGAAATAACCTTCACCTCCTATTAAAAATTTATTTCAATACTGAACACAATCCAAACACACATCCATAAGAACACAATAATTTACAAGTTTTAATACTCAACAAGAGTAGATACATCCTTGGAATGGTTTGGATACAATCCAATACCACACAATCAACTCGAAAAAAAATCCACTGATGTGGAATACAATGAGTAGGATTTGCCCATACACTCACGTAGCACTTATAAGGTATTCAAATAGTGTGTGCTTATTCAAGGAAAAAAATGGTGTAATTTAATGTCATGGTGCTTCTTGATCAACTTTTATAAATTTGATCTTTTAAAAAAATTATTATCATTCCTACCTAGATGTTGGGATGACCTTATTTGAGTATTTTTGCGAAATGTTCTACTTCTTCAATGAACTGCCAGTATCCTTCACAAACTGAGTCGCACCATGTAGCACAATTTCTTGGTGGATAACCTCTTCTTCCATGAACTTACTTAGCTCAGTGTACTATCACCCTCGGCGTATCACCTCCGTGTACAACCTCTACATACCGCCTCAACATACCGCCTCTGTATACCGTCTGTGCATACCGCCTCTAGGTACCGCCTATGTGTACCACCTCTGTGTACCACCTCTGCCTACCGCCTCCGCGTACCGCCTCCGCGTACCGCCACCACGTACCGCCTCTGCGTACCGCCTCCAATAACCGCCTCCGTATACTACCTCCACGTATGGGATCTGCGTACGAGATTCACGTACAACCTCCCCGTACGGCCTCCACGTACGGCCTCTACGTACTGCCTCCGCGTACCACCTCCGCGTACCGCCTCCGCATACCGCCTCCACATACCACCTCTGCGTACCACCTCCGTGTACCGCCTCCGCGTACCGCCTCCGCGTACAGCCTCCGTGTACGGGTTCCACGTACCGGCACCGCATACCGGATCCGTGTACCGACTCCTCGTACCGGCTCTGCGTACCGGCTCCATGTACGGGATCCGCGTACCAGCTCCACGTACAGGCTCCATGTACCAGCTCCGCGTACCGGCTCCGTGTACCGGCTCCGTATACCGGCTCCACGTACCGGCTCCGCGTACCGGCTACGCGTACCAGCTCCGCGTACCCCCTACGCGTTCTGCCTCCCCATACCACCTCTTCTTATATGGTATTACTTCTTCTATGGTCTTCTTATTCTTATTCCATAAATTTTTTCTTCTTATGTGGACAACTTTGTCCTTCTTAGAATCTTTCCTCCTCTAAAGGCTTCCCTTCACGAAATTATCCATCGCGAACTATTCCGGAATTATCCCAATTATTCATCAGAGGGAAGATCGTATATTATAAAAACTGATGTTTTTAATAATGAAATTATGGTCCATTATATAGGGATATGAATCCACAAATATTCATAAACCTATTTACCAAAGTTTTCAATGTTGTACAGCCTTCACTGTGTACCGTGTGCGTCCCGAAAACCATTTTCCCTACACAGTCCACATACTGCCTTTCTTATTTCTTGGTGGAATAAATCACTACCTTTATTTCACTAATGACAACCTTCACCATGAACTACTGACCTTCAATGAACAACAAGCCTCTGAAAAACCATGATCCTCCCACAAACCATTTCTTCTTCATAGTCCGTGTATTGTGGTTCATGAAATTATTCCTTTTCTGATTTTCCATCACAAATCCTCGTACATCTTATGAGGTCCAAGAACTATCCTTCATGGTTTGATAAATTTTCTTTGTGATATATAGTATCTAACCTATCACCTTTAGCAATTTCATATTTTTCGAGAAAAGCATTGAAACATCCCCATCTTCTAGAAAAATCTGTTTTCCAATCAAAACTGAATGTGACTATAAAAAACTTTACTATCCCTTTCCTTAATAAGTCTTGCATCAAAAGTTTTACAAACAACTTATTATTTCTATGAAATAAAAATACAAAAAATTATCATCATATTTTCAAAGGATTTTACAAAGTGATTTGATTTATCCTTTTTCAAAAAAATACAACACTCTTAAAAAGAAAAATATTCTTACTTCTTTGTCCATATAACTTAGTCTCAACAAAAGGCCTTCTTGATTCAATAAAATTAAGTATAAAATCTTATCTTGAGGGTTTTATTTTTATCCATTTATAGAATTTTTTTACTAATTTTTCCTTTATAAGATTTTATAATGAACTAATTAGAGTTCAATCCATCTACTTAAAGAGAAAAAATAGTCGTTCTAATCTAGCCCATGTCAGGCTAGGAAAATGTTACAAAATTTTATCTATGTTACGTAAAACATCATCTCTCGAGTAACACTATGTTGGTTATTTATTTATCCAAGTTATGAATTTTAAAATATCACCATTTTTATACCAAAAACCTTGATGAATGAAAATCATAGAGAATTAATTGATTTAGAAATCAATCCTGAAGAATGTGAACTTTAATATACCTTTTATCTTCACTAAACTTTTATCCCTAGGTAAAAACTATATTATATGGTTTTTTTGAACACCGACTATGTGAAATTACCATTTTTACTTTAAATGGAGAGTTTCCAAAATGTTCGTCAATATTTTAGTAACCCAAATCTAAAATTTTAGGCCATTTATGATAAAAACAACATTAAAAATTTTTATTCATAAAAAACATAATTTCATCTTTTGAAACATAATACCTCCCATAAGTTAACTCTCATAAGATTCAATACATGATCTAATTTTGAATATGTACCTTCAAAATGGATCCATAATTTAGTTCAATAATTATTATAAAAGATAAAACTTCAAAAGGTATGGCCATAATTTATGAAGAAATACACCAAATACAAAATTCAAGTTTCAACTTCCTTAATAAAAAAAAATATATATATATATACCACATCAAATCGAGGTGTTTTTACATTAGATGAAAGTTTTTCTCTAAAGAACTTGCTTATAAACATTTATACATTAATCACACTCAAATTGGGGGAATATTATACCCCTCAATTGATCCATGGGTTATAATCCCGAGCACTTTCATTACACAACACTTAAATATAAGCTAAATACCAAGGTTTTGAAAGTCCCCATTGATATATAATCTATCTTATAAAACCTAGGATTTAACTGAGGGATAAATAATAATTACCACTGAAAAATTTTCAAACTATTTTTTTGGATGTATCATTATCTTCACCGTAAGGATAATTTCCAAACTAAAACCCATAACACATGACTATAAATACCTCATTTTCCAATTGAGTAAAGTAAGAAATAATTGAACATGATAAATATGTCAACAATGGGTTATAATTAATTCTTCTTAGATTTAAAACATTACATAAAAATCTCATTATTAATTTAGTAAGGTTACAAATAACACTATTATGATACAAATTACTAATGATCAATAGGAAATTTGGTTTTATATTTTTATATACATTTATTTATATATATCAATGTTTCATAACTACTTCAATTTCCTATGATATTTATTAATAAAATAATCATAATTAGTAATTTTGATTGCTTTATCACTAAATATTTTACTAATAGTATAAAACTAATTATTTTATTGATTATCAATTAATCTAGAAATATCATATTCTGTATTACTAAGAATAATTTTCCATTTATCCTTTACCCAAACAATAATGACATCGTTAGAACCTACATTAAAACCTCATGAAACTTGACTATACCAGCTAGATATTTCATCGTTATCTAGTTTTTCAACTCCTAAAATACCTCTCTAAAACTTCTATTTATACGTTTCACAGCTGGGAAATCATTTAACGTGAGTAACATATGAATCTCATTTCACTAGTTTTACTAATCCACTTTTAATTTTGAAACTAGTTGTCTTGCACCCCCAATGAATCGATAAGATCACACTAGTAACTTTATTTATATATTTATCTATCAAATATCACTAAAAACATATTACAATCACTATTATTTTTCCTATAGAGAAGGATATATAAATGATATCTAAAATAGACATTGAAAATTTTCATAATCTAATTATGAAAAGGGCCTAAAATATTTAAAAATATAGCCTATCGAGGGCATATACCACCATAATGAAATTAAAAATTGTCATGAATACCCCCAATGACTTCAGAAATTCATAACTAGATGTTATAATGGATACCTAACTATGACTAAAATAATTCATAATCACAAACAGTCCCTCGTGATGGAATAACTTAAATGATTCCATTAAGGTGAACATTTATCTGAATGCACCGATAACAATATAAAAAACATATATTTAAAATGTTGATCACTCATAAAAACTTCATAATGATTTTAATTATTAAAAAATAAATTAATTACCCTCCACATAAGGTATGTTAAAATTCCTAGAACAACTACATTTGGATCATGTTATCTTCCATAAGAATTTTCAATCATATATCTCAATATGATACTCTCACTAAAATCATTGTTCCCATGTGATCAATTGTCACCACATTCACATATGTGAATTGAAAATGTCAAACTATACCCCACATAAATTAATTTCTATATGGATTGTATATCATGACACCCCAAAGAATGTTAATAATTAACATAATCATTTGATCTCACCTGACAACCTTTACTCACATTAACGAGTGGCAAGGTCATGCAGTTAGATAATAACACATCACCCTCTAAAACATGTAGTTGTCTAGAAGCAAAAAAATATAAGCACATATATTTATCATATACCCAATATTCTAAAAATTTGAAAAATCATCATAAAATAAGAAACAACCCTCATAACTCCATATATTCTCATATATACCATCTACCATCTCACTGCCCACCTTTATCTAAACCCTCAAATATCATGGGATTTAAGGGAAGGGTCCATATCTATATGATATAATATAGTATGATATGTCATGTCATAGGGTTTGGAATATATATTTGAAAATTCTTAAATATAAAACATTTGGAATATCATACTTTATGATATAGAGATATGGTATATGATACTTTGGCTAGTTAAATTTTATGACATTGGCGAATCATAGTGCTATGAATTATATGGTATGATTAATTTAGAACTATTCTAATTCATCTAAGGAAGTGGAGTGATAATGGGTTAAAACTCTAATCTCTTACATTTAGGATATCCTTGATTAACCATTTGATAAGGTGAAACAAATGGAAGAATATTTGGACGAGGGTTGCATAATATGTAATAAAAGTAACTTAATCATGCATTTATAAAGATCATTAGTATACTTTACTTCCATGTCTTATCTAAATTTTATAGATCCTCCATCAAATTGATTGTAATATATAAATTTCTATGGATATCCAGTCTTATGGATGGAGAATCCAGCGTCCATTTACGATTCATCTTCAAAAAATTAATAAAAATTTCCTAAATAATCAATGAGATTACAATTTTTGTAACCATTCTATCTTTGGACCAATTGGACAAGTAAAATAATTCTTAGGTACCCAAATTTTTATAGACATTTGTTTTGGGGAAATCTGGAAGAAAAATGATTATATATAAAAGCTTTAGTATGACATAAAGACTATGGGAATATTAAAGAACACTCACTAGCATATTGCCATTGTATCCTACACCTAAAATAATTATATGTAGAAAAACATAATTTAGAAATTTTATCAATTAAATTATTATATATATATATATTTTCATATTTTAATCCCATATTATTTATTTATTTCATGTAATCATCTTATCATATCTCTATTTTGGTGGAAGAAAAGTAGATCATGTTATCTTAAAAGTAACAATTTATTTATTAAAAAATTTATTTACTTTTTAAATATTTTCTAAATCATTTTAAATATTTTTAGATGTAACAGAAGATATATTTTTAAATCTTCCATTTTAATGAGTAATTACTCTATTTTTTTCTCAATATGTATCATATTTTATCATTTTAGAACATTATATATTTGTCCAATTATTAAACCATATCTCTTTAAAATTTCATTTTTTTCATTGAACTATCTAATAATATAATTTTCAAAATTTAAATCAAAATATTAACTAAAACCAAAATCACTACCACCATAAAAATAGTAGTAATTAAATACAATTTAGCTAATTAAATCTTAGTTCTAGAATATTCACTTGAGTATGAAGCTTCAATATATCTCTTATAGCCACCAATAATTTTTATCCTTTTTATTATAGTCATTATCATTCCTTTCATGGTTCATTTTTGGGAAATATGTTATAATATGTCATTTATTATTACACTAATAAAATTTTATTTCTAAATTAAAATTATAACTATAATTAACCTTTTATTTTCATTTTGATCATATTTATGAAAATAAAATTAGATCGCCATTTTGAATCCATTATTTTATTTTTTTATTTTTATATAACCCATTAAAAATTTTAGTTTCTACATCTTTCTCACTTTCCAATAGATTTTAATTATCAGTTTTAAAAGAAATAATTATATTATATTTAAGTGAAACACCTTTTTTTCGAGGTATTTTCTTCATCTTCAATATCATTTTACTTGAGTTTATACAATAGTAATGAACCAAAGATTTTTTCTAGTGTTTAATATTTAAAATTAATAATTTTATCATTGGATACCTTCTTCTCATAACGCTTATTTGGTAGAGATATCAACCCCCATTCAACTAACACAATGTTATACAAAAATTACTATGTGAACTCATCCCATCGATAATTCTTATAAATCAAAATTTTACATGCATAAAATTGAAAATTTAATTTTATTGAGCATGTTAGTTTGGTAATGCATAACTAGTAGTATCCTTAATAAATATGGAGTATTATTATATGTTAAAATGTAACTAAGTACTCTTTTACTAACAACAATATAATATTTTCATGACTTTGTATTTTGGAATCTATTTCACCACCTCATTAACTATGAGATTATATGGACCAACATTAGGGAATCTGTATGCTTTCACCATGATCATATTATGCCCAAAACCAAAGTTTTTAAGATTTACATATAAATTTTTGTCTTGGTTATTGTTAGCAATAAATAATAAGAATAAATAGATTAAAACCAGAGATTATTCTTTAAAGGGTAAGGTTCTGATACCAATTATTATCCAATTATGAGATGTCTCTATAGTACAGGGGTGAATAGGACAATTAAAAACCATTACTAAGTTTAATATTAGAAATGAATAAAATTTAATATTTATATTCATTCAAATATAAGTACAGTTTAAATTATAAATATTAGTACAAGTATAACTACAAGTGCAAGTATTACCGTAAGATCATCTGAAATTTAAATTAAAATTCTAAACTAATTTTTTAAAGTCGTTCAGGTCAATGTGATCCTACATATACTCTTCACATATCTATACTTATGAAGAGAAATGGTATCCACTAAAACTATCCACAATTTTTAAAGGGATTGATAACCCAAATAAAAACCCTTCCTTTATGTGGACTAAAGAAAAACCAAAACTTTCCTAACTTTCTGTAGACCAATGGACAACCACAACAACATGAATTTTATTAAGAGTCCGAAGCCAAATAAACTTACCTTTTAAAATGGAGGTATAACCAATAATAAACCTAATATTGTAAGGGAACAACATAAAACAACATAATAAAGAAAAAAAAATATAATAATAAAACTCAAAAATTTAAAAGAGAAAAGATCAGAATGTTGATGAAACATAATATCTTAAAAAATCTAAGTACACATTAAAATTTATTTACAGTTATGAGAAAAGTGTGATGGTATATATAATAGTAAAAATTAAACACATTTAATTTCAATTATATCCATCATTTTCACCAGCATTTTTATCCCACTTTTCTGTTGCATATTTTATTTTGCTTCTTTTGGATTATATTAATAAAAAATCTCCAACGGTCGGTCCAAAGTTGCTTGTAGATTTAGGATCAATTGTTGGATCAGTTGAGGTTTCTAAAATAGATATACATTGATATCTTCAAAGAAGGTTTCCATGTATCACATAATCATATAGAAGAAAACTAAATCTAGAATAATATAAATGTATATATATTTATATTATTAACACTCCAAAAAAAACATCACAATGAAAATAAAATAATTAATAGTCATATTATATAATATTTTTTTAATGTAAAACGAATTTATTAAGGATCAATATACACATTCATATGTTTATTTGAAAATAATAGAAGGATCATTCAAAAATCATTATAACAGTGATTCATTGTTTACATAAGAAACTATTTACACATAGTGAAAATATTATGAAATCTGAACTCCATAAGGTTAATTTTTAATCTTTGTAACTATACTTTTTAGTTTTCATATATTCCTTTTATATTTTCATATGTGTCTTATTTCATGTGAGTATGTTTCATTCGACACTCAGTAAAATTTGAGTATAATCTGACTTTATATGATTCATTTAATAATAGAGTTCTAACAATATAAAAATAATCATATGAGTCATTTACATTCTAATGAACAATAAATTATTAATAATATATGAATATATAAACACATAACATAAAAACTAGGATTACAATAATGATAAGATTAATAATAAATAACATAGTAAATAGGAATTTTTAATTATAAAAACATAAATATTTAAAAGTGAAAAGTGAAACAAAACAGACCTTTGATCTACCTATATCCATCTTTCGATAACTTTAAAACCAGAACACTATTACAAAAGTTTATAAAAACTTACCCCCATTTTTAAATTAACCAAAAAATTAAAATAAATTGGAGCCAATATTAAATATCCATTTTTTATGACATTATAATATAATAAAAAAATTAAAAACTATAAAATATATAAAATAGTGTAGATATATTTCAATAAATAAACTTTTAAATCCAATAAACATCTAAATTGTTGAATAATTTTGTAAAAAAAACATAGATTTTAAAAAATTTTAATGTTTCAGAATAATCATTTGGTATAAATTCCTAAACTATAGAAGAATTAGCACAAAAATCCATAACAGTATCTATAGTTTGAAATCTAGAATAAATATTACCTGTTACCTTTTATTAAGGGAGATATATATCAGTTTTATAATTTCTATGATCATATTGACAAGTGATATTACCAAACACAATCGATAAACTATGTTCTTGAGGTTTAACTTCAAAAAAATTAAAATTTCAAAATTATCCTTTTGCCTGATCTACAAAAGAATTTGGTATCAAATTATTCTACACAAAAATAAGTATAAATTTATTATTTTATAATCATACTTCTTTTATTATATATTTTATATGTTTTACTAACAATAGAATAGATAAGAAAAAACCATTCATCTAATATAACATCAAATATATATATATATATTATATTTACTATTTAGGATAAACACTTTATAAGAAAAATAATTAAAATATACCACCTTATATTTTATTCCAATATATAATTAAAAATAGGACTTCTTTAAAATAAATTTAATAATAATTATATTAAATATATAACATCTAATATTTTGATCCTAAGAACAAAATTTTATAGGTATATTAAATTAATTTAGCATAATACTAACCATTTAATTAATCGTTTTATTCTTTATTTTAATAGCACCTTTTTGTTTTGGTGATTTGGGAGAATAAAAATTAATAAAAAATGATTTTATTCTTTTTTTTCAAATTATAGATTTGAAAACACTACACATCTATTTCTTTTAATAAAAAATTAATTTTTTTATTAACTAATTTACAAAAAAATAATGAAATTTAATATAATATCATGTGTATTAAGCATAAAATCGGTCTAGTAAAATCGAATAAAATAATTAACTATAAAAAAACATATTTCTTACCACCTAATATATCTGTTGAAATAGAGACAAATAAATTAGGATGGATAAGTTAAATAGGTTTTCTTTGTTTGACTTATTTGGTAGATATAAATATTTATTTATGTTCATTTCCCTTCAAACAAGAATCAAATACATGATACTTACTTTTAGTCTCGGTAGTTACAAAACATGACCATGCATTGAAAATTTATGCAGAAAAATGGAAATTTTCACATTCGGGCCTCATATTCCATGAGATATCATATGTTTCTATATCATTAAGACACTTAACATTAAAATTTCATAGCTAAGTTAAATCAAAAGTATACATATAATTTTATTCTACTATTAGAAATAAATAAAGTGTTATCCTTGAAAATAAGAAATTTATTATCTTTAAATTTTAAAAACATTCCATCTTCACAATGTTGTAAAATAATAATTATATTATGTTTTAAACATTGAAAATATATTACTTTAGAAATGTTAATAACTTTAGAAATACCTAATTCATCAAATACTTTAACATTTCCTTTCATGTGGTCAATAAAATTCATATCAAATCTATCAAACTGATTCAAAGATATTAGGTTCAATGTATCTGAAGTCATGTTCCCATAATTTACACTATCCATATATTATTTGTTTTCGATACATTAAATGGAAATTAAAAAAAATTCAAATTTTTTAGCACCTCGGAAACTTTAGGTCCACTTGGATTAATAATAGAAGTCATTGGTTCACAAAATATATTTTAGATATTTATTTTATGGTAATATTAAAGACAAATACATAGATATAAAAGTTTTATTGTGACCTAATTACTGTGTTAATGTTGTAGAATAGTCTACAGTATAATGACTATGCATCAAACACATAAAGAATGTAACTTTTGGAAAAATTCCTCTATAACATATAACATATAATGTCTCATACAGTTTATTTAATATTTTTCCATATCTAAATCCAATCTCATTTTTATTTATTTCACTTTAAATACATAATCATCTTATCACAACTCTATTTTCCATGAAAAAAGTATAGAGGGTTCGCCTCAATCTAATAATATATTTTATATTATATTTATTTTCCTTTTATAATAATTTAAAAATAATTCCAAACTTTTTTAGAAGTTCTATATGATATATTTTTGTATATTTCTCATTTTAAATTTTAATAAATTTATTTTTCTAAATAAATTTATAATTTTCTCTTTTTAGATACTTATTCAATTATAAAATTATTAAAATATCTACATATAATATTATAATTTCTTTATTAAACTCTTTAATACTGTCATTTCCAAAATCTAAATCACAACCTGAACTAAAGCTAAAATCATTAATAATCATTAAAAGTAGACAATAAGAATAAGTTAACGTATTATCTCTCATCACTTGAGTCCAAATCTTCTATAAAACTCCTTCCATCTACCAATGAAATTTTATACATTTTCTTTAGTATTTTTTTATTCCTTTTAGGTTTTAGTTTGGTAAATTCTATCTTAATATGAAATTTATTTCTGCACTCATAACAAGTCAATTATGAAAAATCACTATTATTGTAATTAACTTTCTTATTTCTATTCTGATCATATCAATAAAACTAAAATCTGAAAAAACATTTAAATAACGTATTTATAAATTTCATATAACTCAAAATCAGATGGGTGAGAAGAAAAAATTATATTATATTTAAATTCATTACCATTATTCTTTCACTTCTATGAAATAAGACTTTAATAAAACTAGACTATGGATTTATTAGTGATGGAAAATAATTGAATACCACAACATTTCTAAAATGATGAAGATTTTATCAACTCTTTAAAATCAATGATAAAGATTACTTTATCAGTTATTTTACAAGTACTGATAAATGAAGTCTTTATAAGATCTTTAAAAAGTGATGAAAACGGATACCTTTATTAATAGTTTTAGAAGTGGATATAAATGGGTAATTTATCAGCTCTTTTAGTAGAAATGATAAAGGGGAAAACTGAAATGTGATGTCATAACACACTAAAACACTAGAAAAAGGGAATGTAGTGTGCTATAACAACACACTAGATCACCCTAAACATCAATAAAAATTACCAAAATAAGACAGAAATACTGAATTTGAATGAAATAAAATTTCTTACACATATACAAGAAAAAACACTATTAGAGAGAATGTTAGTTTTTTATACTAAAATTAATGTAAATTTTGAATAGAAAGACACAATTGGAGTCATTCTAGTCACAATGTGAGCTGAATTGAGGTGCGAATGATTCCTACACATCAAAAATGACGTATGGATCAATTTTTTATAGTACCAAAACAATCCAAATGCATTTTATATATTTTGAGTATGTCAGTTGTTTTTTTTTGATTAAAATTAATCTCAGTTTTTCATAAAATAATGAAATTCGAGTCACAGCATTCACAATATGCATCAGATTGATCTTTTTCTGATTTAAACACATCAAAAATAACTGATTCATCTTTTTCCTAAAGTACCAAAACAATCCCAATGCTTTTTCTCTATTTTTAAAATGTTATTCTTTTCTCTAAAATTAATGTCGAATTTGAATAAAAAGACACCTATGGAGTCATAGTGTTCACACCATACATTATATTAAGGTGTTGATTATTTTTACACGTATAAAATTACTTATGGATCATTTTAATAAACTATCAAAACAATAATAATGCGTTTCCATTGTTTTGAGTACGTCACTTGTGTTTTCTACTAAAATTCCATTTTAAACTTTATACACACACTTTGAGCCATACAAGTGGAATCATGTGTGGGTTTAATGTGAGACTAATTCGTATATGTCACAAATTAATTATGAACCATTTTACCAAATTATCAAGGAAATACGATCATTTTTTCTCAGTTTTCAATGAGTGACATTTTTTTGGTATTAAAATGATGATTTTAAAATAATAAACGACACTTAGAGTCATATGTATCACACTATGAATTGGATTGTGGTTTGAATGATTCATACATATAATAAATTACTTATGACTAATTTTCCTAAAGTATAAAAATATAACTAAAGCATTTTTTCAATTTTGAGTGTGTTAGTTGTTTTTTCACTAAAAATAATGTCAATTTTGAATAAAAAGACACATTGGGAATCAAAACGGTCACACCATGCACCAAATTGAGGTGAAGATTATTCCTAAAAATCCCAAATGTCTTATTTATAATTTTCCTAATGTATAAAAACAATCATAATGAGATTCTTTGGTTTGGAGTATGACAATTTTGTTCTTTACTAAGATGTCATTTTAAACCGAAAACACACACTTTAAGCCATATTGGTGGTATTGTGTGTGGGTTTGACATGAGATTGAATCATACATGTCATAAATGAATTATGAATTAATTTACCAAATTTTCAAGAAAATACAAGCATGTTTTCGCAGTTTTGAGTCAGTGAAACCTATTTGTATTAAAATGTCAATTTTAAACTGACTACAGGAATTTGGAATCATACCAGCAATACCGTGTGCCAAATTTTGGTTTGAATGATTCATACAAATCAAAATGAATTATGGATAATTTTCTTCAAGTAAAAAAATATGTTGAATATGTTTTCAGGATTTTGAGTATTTTAGTTTTTTCTCACTAAAATTAATGTCAATTTTGTATAAAAATATGGTGTTGGAGTCATACCAGTCACAATATGCACCGAATTGAGGTTTGGCTAATTCATGCACATCCCAACTGACATATGGGTCATTTTATAAAGTATCTAAATAATCAAAACATGTTTCCAAAATTTTTATTATTCCACTTTTATTTTTTTTACTAAATTAATATTTTAAACTGGAAAGTTGCACTCTGAGCCATACATGTAGCCTCATGTGTGAGTTTAAAATTAGACTAATTTATATCTATCACAAATGAATTAGGAATCATTTTCCATAATTATTAAGACTATTCAAGTGTGTTTTATTGGTTTTCAAAGAGTGACACTTTTTGTATTAAAATATCAATTTTAAACTGATAACAGACACTTAGAGTCATACCAGTCACATATTTCATCATATTTAGGTGAAGATAATTCCTAAAAGTTAGAAATTATTTATGTATCATTTTTCTAAAGTACCAAAATATCCTGAAAGTTTTTTATTGGGTTTGATTACGTGACTTGTTTTTTCATTAAAACTAATGTCAATTTCGAATAAAAATATTCTCTTGGAGTCATACATGTCACACCATGAACCAGATTTTGGTGAGGCTGATTTTTACACATCAAATATGACTTAGGGATCATTTTTCTAAAGTATCAAAACAATCATAATGTGCTTCCTCGGTTTTGAGTACAACAATTGTATTTTTTTACTAAAAAATCATTTTAAACTCAAAACATGAACTTTAATCCATACAGGTGGAATCATATGTGGTTTTGACATGATATTTATTAATAAAGATAAAAAAATGAAAAATTAAGAATTTTCCCAAATTATCAATTCAACCTAAGAAAATTTTCTTATTTTTCATTGAGTGGCACTTTTTTAAATTAAAATTTCAATTTTAAACTAATAACAGACACTTGGAGTCATACCGGTCACACTATGTCCCGTATTGAAGTGAAAATGATTCATATACTCCACAAATTACTTATTAATCACTGTCCAAAATTATCAAAAAATATTGAAGGTTTTTTCTCAGTTTTAAGTATGTTAGTTTTTTTTCACTGAAATTAATGTGTATTTGAATAAAAAGATTCACTTTGAGTCATACTGCTCACAATGTGCATTGAATTGAGGTGAGGCTAATTCCTACATATCCCAAATGACTTATGGATCATTTTACTAATGTATAAAAACAATAAGAATGAATTTCGTCAGTTTTGAGTATGCCACTTTTGTTTTTTTAATAAAATTCCATTTTAAACTGAAAACACACACTTTGATACAAACACTTGGAATCAAGTGTGAGTTTGACATGACACTGATGTATAGATGTCATAAATGAATTATGAATCAGTTTACCAAATTATCAAGACAACATGATCACATTTTCTCAGTTTTTATTGAGTGACACTTTTTTTTTGTATTAAAATGTAAATTTTAATATGATAATGGACATTTTGACACCATCCCTCCTTCATGACCATTATATATCAATTCTTGTTTTCCTCTAATAGTTATTTTGTACGCCTACTGACTTTACTATTTGATTACAGACATATATATTAAAACATTTATGTTGGATTATATACCTGTTTGATGATTCAGAGTTGTAAAAATGTTTCTTTAATAACACCAGTGAAGAAATTGAAGCTTTTAACATTAAATGATCTTAAATATGGATTACTACCCTATACAAAATCACATAAACAAGTGGTGAAAAAATTTATTTTAGTAAGTCAACTAAACCACTTTCACAATGGATCTTATCATAATTTAAAAGTGTTGTATACACTTTTAATCAATTTTTCACAAAAAAATCATGGTATGATCCTCATTCCACTTCATTCGAACCAATTTTATTTTTTGTAAGTGAGAGCTTCTTATCCTCATTAACCACGGTCTCCACCTTGTTCTTTGCCTCTTCATCCTCCTCCATGTTGGTCTCTGACGCCAAATTTTCCAACAAATCTACCTCCACCTCAACCTTTTCCTCTGCCTCCACCTCCACCTCGGCCTCTACCTCCACGATTTTCCAAAAATGTTATTTTTTATTGGTCGGAATTTCTAAAAACATTTTTCCCACCATTATAATTTTCCTTGAGAAGAAGAAAAAAATTAATATATAAGCATTCTGACATTAATTCTTCACACCCCAAATAAATTTCAAAGGTCATTACTTGTACTAGGATTATACCTATAACTATTGAAGATATCTTTATTGCATCATCCATAGACTACTCTGCCATAAATAATATACCGGTCTTATCTAATGAACCATTAAGGAATAGCTCAAAAGGACCATTGGAGATTCCCCAAAAACCACAATGATACAATTTTTTCACATCAAAGAGGCAATAAGGAATAAAGTGTCTTATGAACTTTCATTGATGGAATCACTCAAAAAGTATCCTCAATTGAAGAGTAATTAGAATACCTCCACTATAATTGGCTCGAATAAATGAATCTCACCCCACCTACCTTCTACATTACATATTTCTACTAAAGGATTCCTCACCATCCAATTTTGAATATTTTTTAATCCACCATAAGACCCCCCCAATAATATACATCCATTTAATGGGTGAATTTTTTAACATATGCTCTTTATTGATCTAGATTTTTTTTACTCTTATACATGAAATGAATCTATTCAATGAAATACAAAATTTATTATTATGATATATTACCATAAAAACATAGAGGAACCCTGGATACTATATGTTTTAGTCATTGAAAATTATACCACAGAGCCTAAAGTAGATCTAAAATTTCCCCTAAGACATGAGGATGAATATAAGTTCTAGAATATAGAGGATGTTCATTTGATCCCACCTATGGATATCAAGCGTTTATATTGTTGATAGATTCTATATTAAGGTAGATATTTACATAATTTTCCCCATCTAAAAAAAATAATCTTTGAGAAGTAGGCACAAATTAATATATATTAAATGTGAACCCCCTTCCTGCCTCTCTCTCATTAATTTGCTTTTAATAAGTATTTTAATACTTTAAATACAATTAAAAATATGTTAGAAGCATTATTTTAAAAATAAGTATCAAAACAACTAAATAATAGTATCAATGAAGGTGTTGCTAAATAAACTCAATCAATTAATAAGTTATATAAAGTAATCATCACTAATAAGTAAATTCAAATTCACTATTTATTTATTATTCATGTTTCTGTGAATTTAAATGAGTAATTTATTTTATAATTTTTTTTAACGAAGACACATAATAACACCAAATTTCATATATTCTTACTGATTGATACCTATCAACTCCTAAATAAGAGGCACGAGACTCAAGATGATAAACCAAAAATAACCTAGACTTCATATGGTAACTCAAGTAACTAACATAATTATTCTATCCATACATATTTATGGATTAATTATTATGTCTGAAATGTTTTTTCAATTAGATATAATCAATACCAATATCCCTAGTTTCCCTTTGATTCCATTTTGTAAATTTTTTTGACATAGTATACCCAAATAGTTCCCAATTTAGGTCAGCACATCACCTTAGACACACTTATCAATCACTAAAGTCTTTTTATAATGCTAATGGATATAGATAACTTGTTTTCAAAATGGGTTAACCTATTAAATTTAAAAAAAAACACAATTTTATCATTCTATAATGAAAACATTACCATTGATGTAGCGAGCGGTGAAAAATATATTTTATTTATCCATACAGGCCCATAAACATATGTTGACTACCTTACCCTATGAAAACATACATCTATTTATTCAAAACCCTTAACTATAGTGGAAAAAATGAAATAGAACCACTCATTGTACTTGAGTGGTGAGGAGATGAGATGAAGTGTTTGTCGTTGTCCAGAACAATGCAGAAATGAAAAATGAAGAACCCAAAAATTCGAACAACGATAGAGGAAAAATAAAAAACAAAATACATTAGATTCTAGCCTTGATTAATATGAGGGAACATAGATGATTCATGCCGAAATCAAAGGGGTTCCGTGAGATCTTGAGAATCACGAGTGTCTGAGTCATGGTTAGGGTTCTTTTATATTGTTCATGGACACTTTTAACAACGCTTTTCGAAAGGTGATGAAAAAGAACCATTTTTATCATTACTAAATTTCTTAGTACTGATAAATGGGATATTTATTAGCACTTTTTTAGCATTGATAACGTTTGAACATAATCAACACTAAAAGAGAGATGATAAAATACATATTTATCATCGCTAACTTTTTATCACTGATAAATATTACTTATAACAGCTTTGTTTTAGTGCTGATGAAGATCGATCTTTATTAGCGCTAAAAAAGTGCTGATAAATATCCCTTTTATCAGTGCTAAAACATTAGAACTGATAAGAGATTTATAATTATAATTATTTAAATAAATATATTGTAATTTTATAAATATTTAAATATATATAATTATTTATTTATAATTATATAAATACTTATTTAAACAATAATAATTATTAATATATAATAATTAAAAATACAGAAATTTATAAATATATAAAGTATACATTTATAAAAATATTTTTTATAAATATTTATTTACAAATATATTTTTAACATTATTATTGGATATATTATCTTAAATACATGCATTTAAAAAATGAGTGAAATTGAATAATTGAAAATGGGTAAACTTTAAAAATATTGAAAAAGTGGATTAGTTTTATTATTAAATTTTAATTATTAAAAAAACATGGATATATTTTTATATATACTGAAGAAGATGAATACATATTGAAAATACTAAAACATATCAAATAAATAAATATAAATAATAAATTGAAAATGAAAAATTAAAAAACAAAATAAAAACAATAAAATATTAAAAATGAATACCCTAATTGTAATATTATTAAAAACAAATAAATTAAATTTACCTAATAAAAAAATAATATATTAAATGTATCATGTTATTATGATATTAAAAAATATACTAAAATTTGAATAAATTACTTAAATATTAGGTGTGTGTGTTTCTATATATTGTGTAAATAATTTTTTTTGCCTTTGTATATAAATATAAATTAATTATATATATATATATATATATATATACTTGAAATCAATGTAACATATGACATTTGATAAATGTTAAATTTAAAAATTAAACAACGTTAAACATGAATAATTTATTAATATAATTTAATTTGTCATTTTATTTATTACTATTTATATTGATTATATATATATTATAATTATTCATTTTTATGAATTATTTATTCATTAATAAATTTGTAATTTTTTTTGTAATTTATTCATTTTTACTATTTTTCTAATTTTTATAATTTATTCATTATATATATCTATATTTAATATATACTATTGGATAATATTTATAACATATATATATATATATGTATATTAAATTTATTAATTTTTATCAATAATTATTTAATTAGTAAATTATTTATTATTTTACCAAATTTACTAATTTTAATATTTTATTTGTTTAATTATTTTATTTTATTCATTTTATATATCTATATATTTAATATATAATATTTATTATTTTTTAAAATTTATATATATGTATATTCACTTTATTCATATTTAACAATAATTATTTAATTAATGAAATTGTTAAATTTTTTATTTTTATTTGTATAATTATTTCATTTTGGTCTTGAACTTTATTAGCTCTAAAAAACACTAATAAAGGGAACCCTTTATTATTGCTAAAAAAGTGTTGATAGAGTGTATCATTTATCAGTGCTAAAAGTAAAGCACTGATAAAGCGTAACGCTTATGAGCGCTGAAATAATGGCTGATAAAGGGAGCCCTTTATGAGTTCTTATTTTATCTCTTAAAAATATGAACTTTATCACTTCATTTCTCTAGAAATGATAAATTCTAGCTCTGTAAAAGGTGTGTTTTGTATTAGTGTTTGGGTTTTCTTCATCCTTAGTATTCTTTAGCTCGAGATAATATGGTATTAATGAACCAATATGTTCATCAAATGTGATATATTTAAAAAATTTACTGTTATTAGTAAAAAAAAAATTTATTCTTCCACTTCCTTGGTAGATATTCAATTCTCTTTCATCCAACACTATGTAATCCAAAAAAATTAATCTCACTCATCCGATTGATAATTAATGTAAATTTTTGAATTATATTGTTTTTTAATTCCCATTCACTCATTTTTAAATCATGATATCCCACATGAAACCTCCCTTGTTTTGTTCTCTAGTGCTTATATGTTTCATATGATTTAATTTCTATATGTTTAATATATTTTGAGCAGTCATGCATGATATAATATCAGTAAATAAAATTCTATTCAAATAATAACATAATACATCCGAGGCTTTTAAATTTAGAATGTATTTCACCCGAATGGCCCAAAGGCCTTCATTTTAATTGATTTTGATTACCCCTTTCAAGGGATGAGGGGGAACCCTTACAAGGCCCGTAGTCTCAGAGATTACATGGCTCATAGGCTTAGGAGATTATATGACCCAAAGGTCTTAGAAAATTCAACCAGACTATCTAGAAGGAACTACCCCTGCCCAGCATCTACATCATGATAGTAGCTCTCCACCTTCACATGGCCGTCTGGCTAGGGTTCCCGTGCAAGCTCATGCTGGTCCCGATGTCATATCCATAACCTATCCTTCTGAAAAATTCTTTTTGGATCTGCTCTGGTGAGAGCACCTGCTCTGAATCCTCTTCTGGTGCTACTCCTTTTTCGTAGTATGTCTGGGGAAATTGCATGTGGCCCGAAGGCCTTGATGTCGCCCGAAGTCCTTAAAGGTGGTCCGAAATCCTTACTGACCCAAAGGCCTGGGTTTCCTGAAATCATTAAGGACTCCAAGACCAAATTGGAGGCCCAAGGTGAATAGTTCCAACAGCTACAGTACAGAATAATACCTGCTACAGTAACTGCTATTGTGTCTGCTATAGTACTACACAGTGTACAGTTATGCTACAATACCTGTACAGTGTACAATCCTGCTACAGTGTCTACTACAGTACCGCATAGCATACAATTAAGCTTCCATCCTTTCCTTCTAGTAGCCATAATCATTAATATCCAAATATGGCGGTCCTTGTGGAATCCCATCATCATTTAAGATGATTCATAACAAATAAAAATAATATTTTACTTAGAAAATTAAGTCTAGGACATGGTTATCACAAAATAATAAGAATCAATATATCAAAACCAAAACATATCCTTTAAAGGGAAAGGATCTAGAACCAATTATTAGCCTAGTGTGAGATAAGGAGATGATTTATTGGGGTGATTAGACCAATTCAAAAAAATTTAGAATTTTATATATGATTTAAAAATTATTTAATATCAATATTCCTGAAAATAAAACTATAATTTGAATTTCATGTGTAAGAGATTGTACAAGTATAAGATCTAGTGAATGTGGAATAGAAATTTAAATAAATTATGAATTCCATATTTTTATAATAGTTCAAATAAATTTAATTCTACTTCTACTATTTATTTTTCTATACTATTTGAAAGAAATTCTATCCTCTAAAAACAATCACAAATTTGAAAAGGGGTGAAACCTAACTAGATATCCAACCTTTATGAAATCTAATGTACAATCAAACTTATCCTTCGTTTCAATAGACCAAGGCTCAACTAGAAAAAACTTGTATTTTACTAGGATTCATAACCCAAATAAAACTACCTTTTATAGTGAAGATATAACCTACAACATTCCTACATTTATAAAGGAATTTAAAAAACCTTCTTATTAAATGAATACAATAATACAACTCAAAAACATGAAATTTAAAAGATCAAAACAAAGATGTAAAACAGTCACTTTGGAAATATGATTTCATTTTTCAGCTTCTTTACAATGATCAAAACTGTGTGATAGTATTCTCAGAATCAATATTGTTGAACGTTTCATATATATTATATCCATTGTTTTTAGCCCTAATTTTTTACAACATTTTATTTGAACTTTTTATTTCATTCCAAAGACTTCTATTTGTTAATTAAATGTCTAATGATTAGTTCCAAGTTGATTCCTAATTCATGATTGATATTTGGATCTATTAAGGTATCAAAGTTAAATATATACATTGATCACTTCAAAGATAATTTGGTAATATCTTCAAAATATAAATGGGAAAACTAGACCAAGAGTGATACAATATATATATATATATAATTAACACTTGATGACATGAAATAAAACTTCACGTTGAAACTAAAATAACAAACACACATATTATAATAAAATTTTCAATGTACAACTAATTTCTTAAGGATCAATATATATATTGGTAATGAAAGTTTAACAAATCTTAAGTATAATTAAAAAATCTTCATAACAATGATTATTTGTCAATTTGACAATAATTTTATACATAAAAAACATCGAGAAAACCCAACATCATAAGGATGATTTTAAATTTTTATAAGAATAATTTTTCATTTGTGTAAGTGTAATTTTACATTATTGTAAGTGTCATTTTTCATTTAGGTAAGTGAAATTTTACATTTAGTAAATTTTGAAAATTAATAAAAATTGTGTGAGTCATTTACTAACTATGTATTAGTTAATTTTATGAACTTTTATGAGCCATTCACATTAAGTAAAACACTAACATTTCCAAACTATATAATATGTAAACAAATTTAAATAATAAGTGAATAATATAAAATATAAAATTACAAGAATAATTAGACTAAGTATATAAAATAAAATAACTGAGGTATTTGTAATTATTAGAGCATGAAGTGATCAAATATCAAAATCCACAAAAGAAAACTCAGCTCAAACATCTGTAAGGGTCAAAATTTTATTAAACCCTTCTTATGTCATTTATTGGGGTTTAAGGGATATTAGAGATTCATTCTATTAATTTCGTGGGTTTGGAAATTTATATATTTAATTTAGTTTATTTTAGACTTATTTTAAATAATTATGTAATTTTTGAGTTTTATCTTGATTTCATTGATATGTCAATGACGATCCTTACATTTACACATACACATAGATTTTTCTGTGTAATTAATTTATGTTGTTAGAAAATGTGGAGTGAGGTGATCTACCTGACACTATATTTTGAGATAATGTATTGTGTGGTGATATTTTTAACAATACATTCTAAGACAACATAGTGAATGATTCTCACACTTCACAATGTTTTATGTAATAACATATCTTTGTTAGGTCTATGGCACTGTGTTTCCTGATAAACATAACCTCAAGGAGAATATTAGAATAATGTTATTAAATTAACATAGTATCAAGTATAATATTGAGAATTAATTATTTGATAAATGTATTCTTGATTCAATAATCGAGGTTACATTATGATATAAACGTAATCTCAACTCAATTCTTAATATTTGGTTATGAAATAACATATTATCAAATTATTCCTTAATATTATGTTTATGTAAAATATAAGAGTTAACTAATTATATTAAATGATATAAAATATAGGTGATCCGTAATGTGGAATTTTAAACGTGTCACACCGTCCCCTTGGTTATATTGAATTAGGTGGTTATTATGTGAGTTTTAATGAGGGAACCACCCATGTGGGTAATGTGATTTGTTTCATCAATCTATTTTCAAAATATTTGGTTTTCACCTTACACCCAAAATTTATTATTCCCTTAAAAACTATATGTATAGAGAGAATGAGAGCAGCGAGGGACATCAATCAGACTAGGCTCTCTGCTTATATGATTGCTTTCCTTTGTCCGCAGAACTATGATCATCTTTCCATATCTCTCTATCTATCTATCTCCCCCAACCCTATAAAATAGAAATCATATATTGTGATCCATATCTTCTTGGAATAATGGCCCTATTAAATTCTTTGAACTTATCTATTATTGTTGTGAATTAGTGTAGGTGACCTGTAATCTCACTTATTTATTTGAATGAAATTTTTGGGGTATTGTTATTTAGTTTCTAGATAGCAAATTGACCAAATTAAACTAATAATATAATAATATGGAATTGTTTAAAGGAGATAATGGGATAATTGGCATGAGAATGTTATATTAATACTTTTTATGTATATTATTTTCAATATATTGTTTGTTTCAATGTGTATCGATTTCTTGATGCGTCCATGAATTTATAAGGTATTTCAATTTGGACAAGAATCAAAATATTGGTAAAATAAGGAAAATTATAAATAAATTGAGTCAATTTTCCTTTCGTAAATTTATTTTGATGTTACGTGTTATTTTTATATATTACAATAAAGTTACCACTATTATAGAACTGTTAACATATATTTATACATGCAGTAATCTTATCATAAATAAGTTGATAAAATCAAGTTGGTAAAATAATAAAGGGCAATTATAATTAATTATCTAAATTATGAATGTGTTTTAACCATATTTGTATAATTTTTCAAACATGGAATATATTATATTAATGGATCATGATACTTTATTATAATAAAAATTATTATTTATTTCTTTCAATGAAATATTTATAATCATATGTTTTTATGAAAGTCTTGATATGGTTAAAATGATGAGGAGTTCTGTTATATTACTTTTATGTTGTTTGTGAAATGGTATAGTGATGGAATGATAATAATGATTTAGTAAGGTGATGTTATTGATTATGAGATGATTCGATTGGGTTGATATCCTTATTTTATTTCTTTATTCTTTGCATCATCATTATATGGAACTTTTTATTTATTCCCCTTTGGTCATATTTATATCTTACTATATTTAGTAATAGATATATCGTAGTTCCCATTATTATGAAAAGTTAATTGAATGATGATTTAATTAAAAGGGGGTTGTTGAAATGATTAATTTATTATGACATTATAGTAAAAAAACATGGATTGAGGAAGAGAATAAAAGTGCATGGATATGGATATAATATTTAATTTAATCTAATTGTCTTCTGGATTAATATAAATATAAATATTAAATAATGGTTTAATATTATTAAATGACTATGTTATTTATTAAAAGAATCTGAAGGAATTAAAAGTTGATTATTGTATGCTTTATAAATTTCTTGTCCTTAGTGATGGATGATGGTTCGTCTATAGGATGTTAACTATATAAGAGTCTAGGTTTAGGTAATTTCACCTAGTATGGTTGTGTGTTTAATACATCATTATGTTATATTATTTATTATTCACAACCTCTTATGTCAACTGGGATAGACGATGCACATATTTAGCCTTGGGTTTTGGGTGTTTTCTAACTTCTAGGTTCTCATGGATGAATTTGGGAGATTAATACCCCAATCAAGACCTCTTTCCATAACATAGAACAATTATATTGACATGTGTGGATTGTGGTGTATTATAGTTATAGTTTGTGTACCCATATTGGTTGTAATAGATCCCAATTGTTGTATACATGTATATGTAATCTATGGTTACTTAATGTTATTACATTTACTTATATTTAATGTGTTTTTATTCAAGATATATAATGTATTAAGGCGCATTTCATATTTACATAGGGTTTAGGTAGATATTGATTTTATATAAATGGGGATCCGATTGTGATATAGTTGAGATTATGTGGTAGTGGTTTTGATTAATTTTTCTAGATGTGAATCTAGGATTATGAAGGGGATGAGACCCCAATGACAAAAATCATTGTGGGTGGGGGGGGGGGGTTATGGGGACTAGTTTAGTGGTAGTACGGTACCTATATTTCATATATGATTATAATATTATGTTACCTATTTTTTTGTGTTGGTTAGTGATCTGTAGAGAGGATATAAATATAGCTTACAAAATAAAGGTAACGAGTTAGTTTCTATATTTATTGACCAAGAATTTAGTATACTTCTTTAACATTTACATGATATGTTTTTGGGAAGATCATATTGATTAATCTTTCATACTCAGACATATATATATATATATATATATATATATATATATGTTTTAAGACCTCTAATTTGAGTTCATGATCATGATAAATGTTTCTATAATTTAGATATTGTTCAAGAGTTCTTGGAGTTCATGGTTAATGATGGACCTATATGATTTTTTTCATATAAATGTTTTTTATTTTTAATAACTTAATTTTATTAATAATTTTTTTCTAAATAGGTGAGAAATTTTTTTGGGACTTGGTTAAGAATCTTTGGGCTATGAAATTACTATAGTAATATTAGGAAGCTTCCTTAACTTTTTAAGGAAATATCTTAATGAAGTTAAATAGTTATAATTCATAAATAAAAGTTTCTAAATAATGAATAAATTTATAATAAATATTTTTTTCAAAGAAGAATATGAAATATAAAGAAATAAAGTTCCAAACATATATTTACCACTAGAAATATATTTCTATATAAAAGGTGATTAAATAAAGATGTTTATAAAGGGGATAATAGTAAAACTTTATATAAATGCACTTTACTAGATAGATATCATGATACAGAGTCATCCAGATATATTGAAGTAGAGAAAGATTCCGCAGTATATGAAATCCTTGGGGAGAAATTTCAATAACTTTTCTAGATAGAGATTTTAATGAGCCATCAGATGTAGAAAATTATATAGATATTAAAAACAATGAATGTCAAGAAGCTGATACTGCTAAATTTTTACAAATAAAATATGTCACAAAATGAGGATTCAAAATTAAATTTTTTATTTTTTAAAACACTAAGGGGATAAAATAAAATACCATGAAAAGTTTAATGTCCAAGAAGTAGAATAAAGTTGATGTTTATATAGGATAGAGAAGGCTATCAGATAGAGAATCTACATGTAACTTAGTTTTTTTTTATGTTGAAATAATATAGCCAACCATTATTTTTAGGTCAAGATAAATGGATATGTGAAGATGGAGTTCCTTGAAAAATAGAATTTATAATGTTTAAATATAACAGTTTTTATAGGATGGTTGAGGGTAAATGGTTTTGAAGAGAGATAAGTTTTGAAGCTAATGGATTGAGTCTGTTAGATGAAGATCCATTGGAAAAATGTTTCAGAGAAATTTATTTTACACATATGTTTTAGCTGAGGCATAATGATAGGGTGAAGTCATCAAAAAAAGTTATTCAGTAAAGAAACATTAGATAGATAAAACCAAATGGAATATTATTAAATAAGACTCCAAAAAATACTTACTGGATAGATTTTAGAAACAAATTTATATATTTTTAAAGGATATTAATTTTATGATGCTATACTACATTTTCATTTTGTTTGTTATTTAAAGGAGATAATTCCAATTATATAATTTCCATAATTTATAAAGTTAAGGAAGTTAAAAGATGTTTGGAATCACTAGTGTGTTCATTAATGTTTAAGAAGATTTGGTAATACTCTAGAAGATTGAATAAGCTTTAAGATAATTTTATTTTGAGTAGGAGAAATTTTGTTCATGACTTTTATACTTTAGGAGATCCTATATAAACGATGTGGACAAAAAAAATATACTTAATTCTCTTTCATTGTGAAATAATATGGAATGGTACTAAGTTTTTGTGAGTATGAGTTTAAAAATGAGTAAATATTTGATTTGAATAAGAGTCATTAGATAGAGGCTTTGATCAGAGCATCCAACAAAGTTTTCTGTTTATAGAAACCAGACATAGAGTGATAAAAAAGTACCTGAGTTGATTTTGATAAGTGTAGTAGTTTTTCTAACCATTAAAAATTAAATTTAGAAAATTAGCATAATTTTAGTGAGGCACACTAGATGGAGTTTCATCAAATATTAGAATACCACACTAGACAGAAATTATCAGATGGAGAAAAATAGAAAGTGATTTTCTAAAGAACTTTTCGGAGAAGAATTTAAAAATTTCACATCTTTTATGTCATCTTGGTTTTGTATGGAAAACACTATAAAACAATGAAATTTATTATAATCAATCCTACTGAAACTACCCAACCTTGAAAACCCATAATCTAATATGATGGGAAGGTAGGGAATATTAAAATACAATCCATGAAAGAAGTTTCAGACCAGATTTAGAAAAATGACAAATGGGAACTTGTTCCACTACCTTATATAATGAATATTATAGGAACTATATGGGTGTTTAGATATAAGATAAATTAACATAGATAAATTTCACAAAACATTGCTCAATATGTTTGAAAAATATACTCATATGTGAGAGGTTACGATTTTGAAGAGATTTTCCCCCAGTAGCAAGATTAGAAACAATAATTGTGGTCTTCATAGTTGTTTCACATAGTAGTTACAATGTTTATTATATGGATTTTATGTTATCTTTCTTAAATTAATAAATTTAGTAATAATTTTATATTGTGAAACCATTGGGTTCTTACTTGATAAATATGGAACCAATGTGTGTATGTTGAAGAAAGATTTGTGTGGGTTAAAAAATGACCCATGTTATTGGTACACAAAACATGACATTTTCTTGATTAAATTGACCTCGTTTAAAGTAAAAGTTTATAATAACATGTATGTTAATGAAATTATCTTAGTTACCATTACTTTTTTAGTTTATGTTGATGAAATAAGTTTTGTACGTGATATAGATAATGTGTGTAAAGTGTTTTCTGAATAAATGAATAATAAAATTGAAATGTTAATGATAATATAATTTAAATTATTTATTTGATTTCAAGTGAAATATAGGGAAATAAATATTTTTTTCACATGAGAAGTATTACAGGGAGTTGTTACAAAATTTTGGCATGGAAGATTCCAAATAAGTTTCCACTAATATTTCTATTGACATGAAGATGAGTAAAGTCTATGTTTGGGAAATTATGAATCCAACGTAATTTATAAACATGATAGGTATATTTATTAATATAATTGATTCAATTCCATATATTTTTTATGTTTTTACATTATATTAATGACATAAATGTGATCCCAAAAAATCTCACATATTGTAACCCAAAATATTTCTTAGGTATATTACTGGAACATCTTCTTATGGAATGTTGTATAAATGAATATGTGACATAAACCTTAGTAGATACAATAATACTAATTGAGATAGATTATTTAATGATATAATGTCAAAATTAGGGTGGATTTTTTTTCTTGGGAGAATATTGTGTGATTTGGTGCTATATGGAAGAAAGTTTAGTTACATTGATTACCAAAGAATTAGAATATTTTGTCGCTACCCATGATTGTACACAAATTATCTAGTTAAATGTTTAACATGAATATTTGAAGGTAACTATTTATAAACCATTGAAGATTCTATTTGATAACCAATTTTCCATTGTTATTTGTAAAAATACTCTACAATATTCTGGATCAAAACAAATTGGTATCATGTTAAATTCAATTAAAGAAATTTTTTTAGTTAGAGATGTTATGATTGAGTACATTTATACAAAATATCAAATTAAAGATGATTTCACAAAAGATATGAAAAATAATGTTTTTTTAAAATGATGAATCAACTTAATGTTCAGCCTATACCAAATAGTTCTTCAAATTCTTAAGGAACATCCCCATCATTATTTGTTTTATGTGTTAAAAGAGGGAGAATAAGTAAAACTCACTATAAGTGGGATGAAAAATCATTATAAAGGTTAAGATAACTCTTTGTAAGGGAAAAAAAATTTACAAATTTTTTTTATGAATTAAAAGTTGTGGTTATCATAAAATGAGGGAGAGAAAATTTTGAGAGAAAAGTGAGGGGGATATTATCTTTTCAGGAAAATAATATTTCTGAGCACAAATGGATGAAATAACTTCATAAACATTAGTTTATCCAGTAGTGTGGTGTTATGACATTCTCTTTTTTAAATAATGTGATTTGTTAAATGTTTAAAAAATTTAGTGGGAAAATATTTTGTCAAAAAAATGTGTCCTATAAAATGTTGAATGTTTGACTACTGTAATGATTGTTTCCAGCATATAAAAGGGATAAAATTGATGATACTTTGCTATTTTATGTATTTTTTTATATTTTCTGAAAAAATAATTTTTTAAGAATGTTTTTTAAAAATAGGTGAGAAAGAAGTTATCAGAATTTGGATAAAAATAATTTAAATAATGTTACTAGAGGGAAGTTAAGGAAACTTTCTTATGTTTATTAAGAAACTTATTTTTGAATTCAAATGATGGTAATTCATTATTCAAAGTTTCTAAATCAAGAATAATGTCATGATTCATGATTTTATTCAAATATGGAGATTACAGAACCATACAAAAAGTTTTTAACATTGATTTATAGACACAAATTCCCATATAAAAGGTGACCAAATAAAGAAGTTTCTAAAAGAGAAAAATTAGAACTTCATTTGGATTCACTTTACCTGAAAGAGATTTATGGATGATGTTTTTCATGAATATTTAAGTGGATATAGATTGAATGGTATATGTTGTTCATGGGTATAAATACTGATATCATTTCCAATTTGATATTTTCAGGATTCAATATAAAAAATAAGTGGACATTGATTAAATTTAAATAATTTCAATAAATTGATGTTGTTGAGTTTTTACAAATGAATTAAGTCCAAAAAAATGAAAAGTGAGAATTAGTTTTTTTTTCAAGAAAAATAGAAAATAAAATGTTGGGATAAGTTTAATGTTTCATAAGTGGAATAATGTTGAGGTTTCTATCAGATAGAGTAGGCCAATGGATAAAGAATTTTCATATATCTAAAGAATATAAAAGTTTTAATAATGTGGTCAAACATCTTTAGTGGGTCAATAGAAATAGGAAGAGGTAGATGGAGTTATTAGAAATACCTGATGTACAATTTTTAAATATAAAGGTATTGTTGTAGGATTGTTGATGTTAAAAGTTATAGAGAGTTGTAATTTATAAAGATAACAGATTGAGTACATCAGATGAAGATCTATCAGAGGAATATTCATTGAATATACATTTTAGAGATGTTTTTTAAGCATAAGTTTGAGTTGAGCATAATGACCTAATGAAATTATTGGACATAATTGTTTTGTTCAAGAATATCATACATATACAATTGAATGGAATGATCCTAAATGTGACACCATAAAATACTTACTAGATTAAGTATAGATAAAATTTACATAACTTTATAGAGGATACTATTTTAACAATGCTATATTGTTTTTTATTTCGTTTGATATCTATAAGAGATAAGAAAAATTGTATATGTTCCATAATACATAATGTTATGGAAGTTTTAAGAAGGTTTGAATCATTGGAGACTTAATGAATGTTCATAATGATTCAAGAATACTCTACAAGATTCATGAATCATTTAGAGAATTTTAGATTTATTGAGAAAACAAAATTGAGTTCTTAACTTTTCTTATTTGGGAGAATCTATATAAATGAGGTGAAAATTAGAATTGGAATTAATGTCGTACACCTATGAAAAAATATGAAACACTAAAGAGTTTTTGTTAGCTAGAGTTTCTAACTAACAGAAAATTTGAGTTGAATAAGTGTTAAAAAATAGAATATAACATCCTCAGTTTTGAAAAATGAAATACCATGTTTTATATCATAAATGATACACCACAACAAGTTTAAATAAAGAATTAAATATATTTATTTAAATGTTATCATTATAACATAGTCATTATAATGATGTATTGAATAATATTTATTGAATTATGAAAATATGGTTTATATATGTATATATTAGGAATTCCTTAACCAACTAATTATAAATGAATGTAAAACCCATGGTAAAATAAAATAAACTGTTTAAACAAACTATTTAAATGTTCACAAGTGTGTTTTTTACCAATAAATAAAAAATTACTATTATTGAATTATATTAATGACACACACACACACACATATATATATATAATATTCAATATAATTTTTAAAATTCATGTTATGTGTTTTCTATACATGATATATAAATAAATCTAATTTTAGTCATAAAAGAAGTATTTTCCAAAAAAGGAAGTTTTTCTACCATTTAATGGAGCACTTGTATGAAATATTGTTTTGAAAATTTTATATGTTATATTGGACAAAATAAACTTCTTATTTTAAATTTGAGTGAAAAAATTGAATTTGGTTTAGTTTTTGGTATTTTTTGGATAAGTTTCATATTTTTTTGAATAGTGAAAAAATATTGCGTTTTAATAGAAAAATACATTATTCATCAATTTTTTTAGTGTTAAATTATATATTTGATTGATTTTAAAGTATTATTAAATCATGATTTTAATAATTAATCTAATGATGTTAATTGGAATCAATTTAATTTTGAATTTTTATATAAAAACCTTTTTATCTTTTGAACATTTTTACATTAACCCACTTTCTAACCACGTTTGTAGTATTAGCAATAAACTTAATCTAGACACTTCCGTGAATTGAATTTTGAAAAAGTACATACACAATTTTAATCCATATGATATTTATAGTCAAATATGATCAAATTATTATTTTTTAAAATATGGATAATAACATTAGTGATTATTTTGATTATCACTATTAATGGGAAATCAGGTAATTTATTATAAAAATAATATTATAAAATATTAGAAAACTACCAAAATATTTGTCAAAATTTCATTGGATGTGTTATTTTCCACCAAAATCATAATTTTCAACTATAAATAGTATTTAAAAAGCTAATTTTTTTTTCATACATCATGGTAATTTATTTAGATTTTTTAGAAAATAAATAATTAAATTAAATGGTGACACAATGATGATTGAGTAATTACTTCTTTATTGTAAGAACCAAATAAATGCTATTAATTTTTTTGAAATACATATAATTTATATAATTGATGTCAACCATGAATTTTCTGGATGACTTTGACATATTAGGGATGAGTTAAAAGAGTTTTTTCAAATATATCATGTTATTATTATTATTTTTAAAAAGTGAAATAATGAATAGTGTCAAAATTGACATTAATGATATTTAAAAATAAATAATATTTTTTAAATAATATAAAATTCATAAAAGATACTAAACATCAGCCAAATAATTGGGATAATCACTAAACTGACCTATATGACGAATTTATTGGTCTTTTGACATGTTAATTTAATTATATTAACCCTAAAATTGTATATTTAATGATAACATAGTAAGAGTGAAAAGGGTAAAATAAGGTTTAAAACAAAAATATGCGGATTAAAATAATAATAATCAAAACCTGTCTAATTTATATTAGATGAATGGATTTAGACCCATACATATCATATATTATACGTAACACAAATTTGATCCATTTGGAATTGAAAATTAATTTATATTAATTTAATACTTTGAAGAATTCCTAAAGTGCCCCTCCCATATTTTATAAAGTGACACTACTTATTATCATATATTCACATGTAAAAACCAATTTTGTTCAGCAATGATCTACCTAAATCAATTCCTCGAATCCCCACCCATATTCTAGAGGCCTTATTTTAGTAAAAACACCCTACTTAGTGGTGTTAATATGATAATCAATGAAAATCACCCCTAAAAGACATATCATTTTTATTTAAGTGGTTCTATTTTATTTCTTCTTCCACTTCCTTAAAATCTTCTTCGACCTTGTTTAAATAATAAATCAAGTATAGTAAATATCATGAGATGTTATTATGTTAATATAATCACCTAAATCTATCTCCACTTACAACAAATGGGAAAATATTAATCATTTGTGTGTACCTAGGAAGTATCACCTCCACGAACCGATATAATTCATTTTATTTTACTATCTCTGAAGTCTGATTAGAATGATGGAATTAAAGTTTATATATGATATTCATTTCATATTTATAATTAATGGAATAATATATGAATTACATTCTTAACTTCCATGCACATAAAAATGATAACGTCATTTGTGATTACAGGTGAACTATAACCTCCACAAAGCGATTTGATTCATTTTTAATCACCTCATCACATGAATAATATATATATATGTATATTAAAATCATTAAAATTATATTAATGTTATTATGATAATTTTGTAAAGATAAAATAATAAATACCTTTTTTCTATAATGATCATTGAAAAATGTAAATGTTACTCATGCGTACGTATGAAATACCGTCTCCATGATTATAATGTCATACATTTGTTACAAAAATATATAAATGGTTTTATTTAAAGGTATAATTTATGTATCAAAGTTATTATTATGTCAGTAATATTAATTTGGATATTATAGACTAATAACCCCTTTGAATATTGATATATTACCAATTTCATTTTTGACTCATGTACCAAATATCAAAAAAACATCTAACATGACCTAAAATAATTAAGTAAGATTTATAACATGATAATAAGTGATAAAAATGGATTAATAAACTAGAAAATGGTTGTAATGTATGTACAAAATTAAAACCAGTTTATTATTAGGGATTATAATGATCATATGTGATAAATCAGACTCAGGGTAAGGGATTTTGTCCCAATCAATTTTCACTAAGGCATTTTTTAATGATATGCACCATTATTATTTTATAAAGTGTATATACAGCCACATTGAAAATCCATATCCATTTTATATATATTATAATTTTATTTAATGTATTTTTATAAGTTATTTTATTTTGGGGATTAATATTAAAATTTTCAAACTGGTATGGGACACCATGAATGTTTAAAGATTTAATTATCACGACATTTTATCCATGTCAATAATATTGATATTATTTTACATATTTATTAAAATAAATTTATAATAAATTTTACCAATATTTTTAATTTCAATCAATGGTTTTAAAAATTACTCTTTTTACATGTTTTATATAGAACATTTTAACAAGTTATGAAAGGAATGTTATTTTTAACGTATACAGAAACAACAACTTATCAGCCACCATGACCATTATTTTATATTTGGATTATTATACAATTATTACTAGTTTTAAAAGAAATAAAAACCCATATTTTCATTTTATGGGAATTTTTTAATAATGGGGTTTGACATATGGTTATGTGATAAAACAAGGAAGGGTGGTTCCATGGTAAACTGAGGATGGTTAGTTATATTTTAACCTCTAATGAATTGGGTATATAAGTTAGTACTATGGCTATTCCATTTTTAATAGTTACATGTATGGAAATCAACCACATGATTATTCACTTTATCTATAATTAGGTCCCGAGCTATCTTTCGGTATTTTTTATAATTTATATGGGTTTTATGGTAATCTTGTGATTTCAAAAGAGGTATGAAATGAAATTATTTCAAAAAGGAATGAATTTACTACATATTAAGGTAGAAAGGTATTACTTTATGATAATGTTTTAATAGGTTTTATCCTTTATCAATTGACTAAAAATTTATTTCTTTTTCTATACAATAATGAGGTTTTGGAATAATCCTATGATTTTTAATATGTTTTCATATGGTTAAGGATGGGTAAGGGAAATAAATAAGTCATGTTGTAAGATGTGGAGATTTTCAATTAGTAGAATTCATGTTTTATTTTAAAAGTTTGATATTATGAAAAAATGGATACTGATCAGAAGTGTCCACATTTTATTTTTGATATTTTTTTATGTATGAGTTATGGACTAATTCTATAAATATATAAACCTGAAATAATCATCAATGTAGAATAAATTAAAATTATTTACTTAACTCAAGAATATCTAATGTTAAAGGTTGGGTCCTTATAGTTTCCATCAAAGGATAGTTTAGACAATTTTTGGGATTATGTTGTCTTCTTAAGAAAGAATGTTATAACATAAAATTTAAAGAAAAAAATATATTATTGTTATTTTTGAGGGTGTTTATGAAAATTATAGTTTTTTACAAGGTTTTTTTTAAAAATAGTTTTAGAAAAAGGACAACCCACTAGATGGGGGACAAACCGTCGTGTCCTGCAAGGCCGCGAGAATAAAACCCACAACTGAAGGGCGACAAGGGTGCATCACCTACCAGTGGCCTACGTGAAGTCTTAGGTTAGTAATAATTTTTATTTTTAGTTATAAAATTTTATGGAATAAGAATAAGTTTATATTTGGAAAAAAATTATCATATTGGAAAAATGATTTAGAGATTAATTGATAAATGTTATTTTGGAAGATGTGTGCTATTTTTAGAATCTTATATGATCAAGGTATGTAGAATACTATGATATTTTAATTGGGGAAAAATGGTTGAATTATATTTTGGAATAATCTATGATTTAATTATGGACTTATGGTGATTTAGGTTATTTATGGAAATGGATATCATATGTTGAGGATTACTAGGAAAATTAATTTTTGTTATGAGACTTCAAGAATAATTGATGTTATTTGGAGATAATTCTTAAAATTTATATTGGAAGACTATCTTGTCAAATCATTCTAAATTTTGAGTTTCAATATTATTTTTGATTATTTTGAGGAATTTTATGTATAGTTATTTATTGAGTGGTTTAATTTGAACTTTAGGTATTACTATTGGATTTTGGTGATTAAAACTATTTTCAACATACAATTGTTTATTAATTTTAGAAAATTGGATTATCTTATCCTATAAATTTTGGTTTTGGTAAATGTATAAAGATATGATAAATAGATAGTTAATATTTTGTTGATTATGTGACTCTATAAAAGTTTATTCTAGTGATTCAGGTTTGAAAAATTCATTGTAAATACTCATCATTTGTAGAAAAAGATGTGTTTTGGGGAAATTGATTAAAGGATGATGAAATTTTTTTTGTAAGTATATTTAATTATTTTCATATTCTAGAAAATAAATCCATTCCTCAATTCTATTGAAAGTATCTCAAAATAAAAAATCTATCCATTTCCTTTTTTTACTGATAAATCAATGATCTTTTATCCAAACACTGAGTTATAGTGTTGTGATTATTCACTTTTTAATGACCATGTTCTTTATAAATATCCACCAAAAATAGATATTTAGTTTTACCTTCCATGTCTATGTTTTCTTACGTGGAACCCTAGTATGTATTATCTCATTTGACCATCATACTTCCCTTAGTTTGTTTTAAAGTATAAGTTTTATAATCGCTTTTTCTAATGTGGGATTTTAATAAAGGTATTTTGAAAAGTCTAACCCACAGTTCCTAATCGAAAGTTCAGATTTTTAGGATGAATTTTATTAGTGGGGATAGTGTAATATCCCTGGTTTTTAAAAATTAAATAATGTGTTTGATAGTGTAAATGATATTCCAAATCAAGTTTAAGTGGATAGTAAAATATTATTATTTAAATGTTACCATTATATAATAGTCATTAGAATGGATGGAATGAATTATATTAATTGAATTATGAAAGTAATGTTTACACATGTATACATAATTATTCAATTTACCAATTAATTATAAACATAAGTAAAACCCTTTGTCAAATAAAAGAAAATGTTTTTCCAAAATACTATTTAAATGTGAAGAAGTGTGTTTCTTACCAATAAATGATGAAATAACGCTTATTGGGTTATATTAATGATATATATATATATAGCATTAAATCTAATTTTTAAAATTAATATTTTTTTTCTAGATGTGATATAAGAATAAATCCAATTTTTGGTTAAAAAGTATGTTTCAAAATAGGTAGTTTTCCACCTTTTGATGACATAGTTGTTTTAAATATAGTTTAAGACACTTTTATAAGATATATTTGAAAAAAAACTTCTTATTTTAATTTTTAGTATAAAAAATTAATTTTATGGAATATTAGGTATTTTTCTGATAAGTTTCATGTTTTTTTGAATAGTGAAAAAATAATGCATTTTAATTGAAAATTATTATTTTCATCAATTTTAGTTATAGTGTTAAATTATATATTTGAATTATTTTAAAGTATAAATAAAAAATGTTTTTATTAGTTCATCCAATTAATGTCACTAGAATCTGTTTCACATTGTAATTGGATAAAAAAACTTATTGATCTTTTGGATATTTTTACTTTAAACTACTTTCTCGCCACGTCTACGGGATTAGAGTTAAACTTAATTTAGAAATTTCTATGATTTTAATTTTGAAAAATTAACATATATAGTTGTAATCAGTAGGATATTTTTATTTTAATAGGATCAAATTATCTTTTGGAAACTATGAATAGTAAATTTATTAATAATTTTTATTACAACAGTTAAGGGTTTCTCAGGTAATTAAGGATACAAATAATATTTTCAAATATTATAAAATTACACTAAAACTTGTCAAAATTACATATAATGAGTTATTTTAGACCAAAATAATCCTTGGTCCAATTTTATGAGCTCTTGGATCCACTTGGAAGAATTTAAGACATTTATAATATTATATTCAAAGAAAAGTCAATTTTGTAACAGTCTTATTGTTAATAAGTTTTTTAATATAGAGTAATATAATGGATATGTTGGAATATAAATAATATTTAGAAATAGAAAATATTTTCCTAAATTTTGGTAATTTATTTATAAATTTTAGAAAATAAATAATTAAATTACATGGGAATATAATTATGATATAGAAATTTCTTCTTTAATGGAAGAACAAATTAAGTGATATTAAAAATATTAATATAAATATAATTTGATATAATTGTTGTCATACACAACTTTATTTGATGATTTTGACATGTTAAGGATGTTTAAATAGTATTTTTTCAAAGATATAATGTTTTTATCATATTTTTAAAAAGTCCAAAAATGAATAGTATCGAAATTGAAATTAAGGATATTTTAAAATAAATAATATTTTATTAAATTATATAATATTCATAAAAATATAAACATCATCCAAATAATTGATATAAGTCCTAAAATTTCATAAATAAATCATTTATTGGTCATTTTTTATGTTATATTAATACATTAACCCCCAAAAGAATAAAATACATGATAACACGATAAGAGTTAAAAGGGTAAAATAAGGGTTAAAAAAACAAAAGGATTAAAAATAATAATAACAACCTGTATAATTTTCATTGTTTGAATGGATTTCAGCCCAAACTCATACTATATTCTACATAGCTCAATTTTGATTCATTTTAAATAGAAAATTAATTTATATTAATTTAATACTCTGAAGAATTCCAAAAGTGCCCCACCCCTATCTTATGAAAGGAAACTTCTTATTATCATTTAATCGCACTTAAAAACCAATTTGGTTAAAGCAGTATATTATTAAATATATTAATAGAATATCTCACCACATTCTGGAGGCCTTTGTATAGGCAGAACATGCTCCTTAGAGGTGTTGATGTGATAATCAAAAAGAAATCAACAGAAGAAGAGGTATCACTTTAATTTAACTGTCTCTATTTTATTTATTCATCCAAATATTTAAAATATTATTCAAACATGAAGAAATAATAAATATAGTATCCTAAATATAATTAAATTTAATTATTTAAATATAATCACCTAAATCTATCTCTACTTATATGAAATGGGAAAATAATTAATCATTTATGCATACATGTGAACTATCATCTCCACGAACTGATATAATTTGTTTTCTATTATCATCTAGAAAGTTTGGTTATAATGATAGAATTAATGTATATATATTATATTAATGAAATATTTATCAATAAGTAAATTATATATAAATTATGTTCTTACCTTCAATTCACATAAAATGATAATGTTGTTCATGCGTATGTGTGAACTATCACCTCCACGAAGCCATGTGATTAATTTTTAATGACCACGTCATATGAATAATATATATAAGTATATATAAATGATTAATATTATATTAATGATATTATGATAAATCTTTAAAGATAAAATAGTACAATCTTTCTTTTCATAATGATCAATAACAATGAAAACACTACTCATTGCACGTACAACCTACCATCTCCATGATTATAACATTATTAATTTTTCATAAACATATATAAATGGTTTTATTTAAAGGTATATTTGATGTATAAAAGTGATTATTATGTCATGAATATTATTTTGGAGATTTTTGACCAATGACCTATTAGAATATTGATATCTTATCAAAGTCATTTTGGACTCACATACCGAATATCGACAAAACGTCCGACATGAGATTAAATAATTATGTAATATTTATAACATGATAATAATTGAATTAAAAATATAAAATTAAAAAGTTTTATCAAGAAAGTAAATAATTAACATAATTTTGTTATTCCAAAAGATAAAGAACTAATGTGATTAATCAGACTCAAGGTAAGGGATTTCATCTCAATCTCCTTTCATTGAGGCATTTCATGATGATATGAGCCTTTATTTTTTTTGTAAAGTGTATATACAGAATGTTTTATATTATATTTCAATATTATATATATTATAATATTATTTAATGTTTTTTTAAATTTAATTATTTTATGGGGAGTAATATTTATATGTTCTAAGTGGTATGAGACAACTTGAATGATTAGATATTTAATTATCAAAACCTTTTCTCCATGTTAATATTATTGATAATATTTTACATAATTTTAATATGGATATAAAAGGATTTTAATTGAAATTCTATTAATATTTTAAATTAAAATAATGGTTTTCAAAGGGAATATTTTATATGTTTTATATGGAATGTTTTGACATATGAAAAAAGGAATTTCTTTTTTAATGTATACAAAGACAACAACTTCGCCACCACCATGACCATAATTTGATATTTGGCTTACTCTAAATGTTTGACTCGTTTTAAAATATATAAAAATCCATATTTTCATTTTTAAGTTAATTTTTTTATTAAAAATGGGGATTGAAATAGATTTATTATTTTTATAACATGAAATGTTTTCTTATGATTTCAAATGAAATTTTAATAGTGATATATTGAATATTGAACGATTTTATGTGTTATGATTAAATAATGGTACTTGAAAATTTGATGGATTGTTATGTGATAAACTAAAGATGATTGGTTATATGATAAACCAGGGATGGGTGGTTATGTTATAACCTCCAATGCATTGGGTATAGAAGTCGGCTGTATATATATTCCAATTGTAACAATGACATGCACGGAAGTTGAATACATGGTTATTCTATTTAAGTAAAACTGTGTCTTGAGTTACCTTTATTCATTTTATATGTATTATATGATTTTCATGGTAATATTATTATTAAAAAAAGGTATGAAATTAGATTATTTTCAAATTAATTTAATTACCACATATTATTGGTAAAAATTATAACTTTATGATAAAATTTTCATGGTGTTTAATGTTTATCAATGGACTAATGGGTTCCTTATTTTAAAATCCCTAAATGAGATTTAGTTCACATATCATATTTTTTTAAAATGTTTTCACAGAAATTATAGATGGGTAAGGGAAATTAAGAATCCAATTTGGAATTCATGAAGTTTTTCCATGAAAATAATTCATGCTTTATTTTAAGACTTTTATATCATAGAAAAATGTATACTAATCAAATGTTTACACTTTTTATTTTATTTTTTTGTTATGTATGAGTTATGGACTAATTCCCTAAAGATATAAACTTGAAAAGATACTCAATGTGAAAGATAGAAAATTATTGAACTAACTTTAGATTATGTAATGTTTAAGGTCAGATCCTTAAATAGAGGATTCAATCATAGAATCATATTTATTTTTCAGTTTAGAGAAACTAGAAAGTAAGTAATTGACATAGTTTCTGGGAGTAGTTTTTGAGGTGTATATATTTTTTTAATCAGACAGAATGTAGCTTAGAAAATTACCATAGTTTTAGGGAGGTGAATTAGATAGAGTTTCACCAAATGGAGGAAGAGAAAAAAGGATGGACATTAGAATATAGAAGAAAATAGATGGATATTTCCAAATGAACTTTTAATAGTTGATTAATAAAATTTCAAATTTTTTTAGATTATTTTTGTAAGATTTTTTTAAATTGAAAGGTGTCCATATAATCATATGTATCAAAATATACAAGGAGTATAATGGGAGTTTCATAAATTCACATTCACTTTTTAAAAATAGTGATTTTTCATGGACCTTTGTTTCACGACCACCTCCCTCCATAGATACTTCTCCTGGACTGGCAATGAATAAAGAGAGATAATGAACCCCCAAGTCCCACCTCTACTAGGCCACGAGGTGGAGAACAACACAAAGTGTATAAAAGTCTCAAAAAATGGTAGGCATTTCCCTTTTTAAGAAACAAGATCAAGAGATTAGATATTTTATCCCAGAAAAACTCCAAGATATATATAAAAGAAAACCAAAATTTATCCCACATGAATGTTTAAAATTAATCTGTTACAAGAGTAAAAAAACTCCAATTAAATACCAAAATTAAATCTAAGAAGCGACACAAAAACTATCAAGACCAGAGATAGTAATGTCCCACAAAGTCCAGGAAGTCCTCCTAGAAACCTGAAAG
The DNA here is from genome assembly GCA_963277665.1 of Viscum album. Lineage (NCBI taxonomy): Eukaryota > Viridiplantae > Streptophyta > Magnoliopsida > Santalales > Viscaceae > Viscum > Viscum album. The sequence continues at coordinate 1,315,873,104 of OY728136.1, read as the reverse complement.
TAGTTTTATATAGGTAGGGTCAGTATATAGATATAGTCAATAAGGAAACCAATGTATCTCATTCATACATGAAAGAATAATAATAATGCCTATGTGAGAAAAAATCAGAAAAAAACAACACTTAAGTAGGTATACTAACAACCCCAACCTCACCAAGGCACACTCACTAAATAACTCAAGTAAAGTAAAGTAATATATTGCACATCGATATTAGGGTACCCCATGCAACTTTCCCACTGATTATATACACTCACACCCTAACAGAAAATTTCATGGTGCACCCACCTATCCCGAACACACCAAATCAAAACCCACCCCCACACACCTTGGCCTCACAACCACATCCTGACCGTAGAATCCTGGGCCACATACCATATCACATCCCTCCCGCAGACACCTGGGCTATTCAACACATCACATACCACCTATAAACACATGGGCCACATACCACCATTATGGAAAAAATACATATTTGTGATGGGATATTTGTGACGGGGAGGGGTCCTGTCACAAATAGGCCATCAAGAATAACTATTTGTGGAAGGACCCAATTCCCGTCACAAAAGGTTTGGACCGAGTTGCACACCAAACCGTGAGGAGGGTAGTTTTGAAGGGTTTTCGTACCAATCTCAAATGCCCAATGATGTTTTTTAGTTTTTGTGATGGGGTATATCACCCATCAAAAATAGTATGTCAGCAGGTGGGTATTTACGATGAGTCCTGTCACAAATACCTTTTTAACCACCACCCCAAATTAAGAGAAGGATTGATATTTTTGAAGGTATCCATTGTAAATACACTATCATATATATACCTTCATCAGATTTTCCCCATTCCACTCCTTTTTCAACTCCACTCTCCCTCTCTCCCTCTTTACTTACATTTTCTATCTTAATTTTTTTCTTCAAATTTTACAATTCTATATATCAGATAAATAATAATGTCTTTCATCCTACGAAAGATTTAATTTTATGGTATTTATCTTTATCTATTAGTTTTTAATTAATTAATGTTATTTTATACTTGTTATAATTATTGTTAATTAGCTTCAATTAAATTTTTTTAGTATTAGATCGTTTTATTTTGCATTATTTCTTATTAGAAATAATTACGTGTGATTAGTATTAATTATTATTAATTAGTATTAATTAACAGTTATTATATTAATTATTATTAATATTTATTCATTAGTATTAATTAGAAAAATTATTATTTATTATTAATTATTAGTCATAATTAGTAATAATTTTCAATAACTAGTCATAATTAGTAATAATTAGTGATAAATAGTAATAATTAGTGATAATTAATAATAATTACTGATAATTAGAAATAATTTGTAATAATTAGCGGTAACTATTAGAAAATAGTAATAAATAGTAATAATTAGTAATTAATAGCAATAATTAGTAATAATTAGCAATAATTTGAAATAATTAGAAATAATTAGAAATAATTAACTATAATTTGAAATTACAACAATTAAATGAGGCTGGAAAAATGAAGGTGACCCAATAAGGCTTTGAGAATGGTTGAATTGTTAGCATCAGCTCTCGATTGACGCCAAAGAGTATTTATGGGACCTTTGTGATGTTGGCGTCCATCTCGAGAGGAACTCATAGAGTTTCATCGTCATCTACTATAAATTATCAAGAGAAACAATGAGCTCGATGTGAGCTTATAGAGAGTATGCACAAGGAGTAGGAATAGTTCCTTCCATTGTAGGAATAGTAGCTAGAGGTGATGTGTTGATGGAAACAATAACAACACGAGATGATGTTGGAGTACATGTGTCGTATGACTCATGTTTTAGGGATGGAGTTCCCTCCACAGTCTCTTCTATCTTCTCTAGAGGACCCCCCCCAGTGATGTTAGTGCCACCAGAAGACCCCCCAATGATGTCATCTCCTCTAGAAGACCCCCTGATATATATTCATTTTATAATAAAACATTTGAATATCATTTTTTGTAATATTATATATCTACATTTCTACATTGTGCATTTTTTATATCCTTGAAAATATTTTGTTTTTTGTTATTTTTTTATTATTTTATTACATTATTTATTTATTTTATTATTTATTTTTTATATTATTAAAATTATTATTTAATATTTTATTATTATTTATTGTTATTTTGTTATCACTTTTTTATGTTTTTGTGAATATTGAGATTTTTTTATGATTTTACTATTATCATTATTCTTATTAATATTAATATTATTAACATTATTTTGTTATTATTATTATTATTATTAATATTATTATTATTATTATTATTATTATTATTATTATTTTAGTAATATTATTTTGTAATTTTATTATTATTTTAATATTATTATTATTACTATTTAATATTATTTTAGTAAAATTATACTATTATTATTAATATTATTTTATTAATTTTTTAATATATTTTTTATTTTTTAATGACTTTTCGACGAGCCCATCACAAATACATATTTTTTAAATATAATGTGTTACATATTTGTGGAGGTCTGTTGCAAAAGAAGCATATTTGTGATGTGATTTTCTATAATGGGTCATTTACGATAGGACCCCATTGCAAATGAACCATAAAAAACTTAATTTTCAGTAGTGCCCATCATATCCCACTTGGAGACACATGAGCCACATACCACATCACACCCCAAAAATACCTAGGGATACAGAACACATATCATCAGAAAGGCACATGGGAAAACAAAACACATTTCATCCCAAAGACATTTAAGAAAAAACATCACATCTCTTTCTAAAGATACCTGGGAAAACAAAATATGCCCGCACACACTTAGGCTCCATAAATCACAACCTACCCAAAGAATCTTAGGATACTGCCACCAAGAAGAATTAGCTGGGAAGAACGGGTGGACAACCATCCATCCTTCTACCAGGTTGTTTGGGAAAGACAACCTCCCCCGTGACGATGGAGGTGTTCATCACGTAGTTCTCAACTAGGATGGGGTTCGTATAAAAATTACAAGGAAAGTGTAATTATATATAGATATGATACCGAAAACTCCTGCCTAACCTATGGTCTCTCAATCAAATAACCATCTCACAAAAAAGGAAAATTCGATGCTACATCTATATGTGTAACACCACATATCAAACCATGACCCAAATCAAACTTCAAACCAATTGAATTTAGGCATTACCATTATTCATTTACAATTAATTTATTCATTATAATTACCAAACCAACCCAATCCAGTCCCAAAATTTATCAATCAATTATTTATTCATTCACTCCATTACCATATCAGAAAATTACAAGCACAACACATAAAAAGAAACAAAATTGAGAAAAAACATAGAGAAACTTTTACAAAATTACCCATAAAACCAAAAGAAGCCCCAAAATATCAATCACATCTAGCTTCACAACAAAAGAACCACCTGTTTACATGCCCTCTGTAAAAAACTACTCAAACATTCCACAATCAATTAATCTCGCAACCTAAGATTCCATCACACCTTCTTAACCATCCCTACGCACACAAACAACCAACCCACATGTAACGCAGAACCCTTCTTACAACTATATCACTATATAAACCAAAAAAATATAAATTATAGATTTAATTAGGCATTTATTATTTTGTTCTATGTATTAATTTAGGGGTTATCATAGAATCTGTATAATATCAAGGCATCTGTTCATTAGCTGGGTGTATGTGATATACCAGTTTACATTTAGGGTGGTACCATAATAACCACAACCAAAACATCACACACAATAGATATAATCAACACAAAAAAAAATCCACCAATAAGAACCATTTTCGGTGCAGTTTTCAGCCCGTTTAATCAATATATCACAAACAATAATCAGAGTTGTATAAAATAGGCAATAAACACCTTCAACCATTCAATTAAATTTTCTCATTCTTTATCTTTGATTAAGATGGAACAACAACAATACAAGGGTAGAAAAATAAAATTCCCTCCCACATGATGAAAAAATAAAGAGAGATAAAGTAATCCCTACCTTAACTTCGTGTTATCATTCTTTGTTTGAGAAAAGATTATGCAAGAGTCCTCCAATCACCTATCCCACATGGTCTGCACCCATTCGAGGATCTCGCGACACCACCGCACCAAAAACATTCTAGAGTGACCCCAATCAGAATCATTAATAAGAACAAACTATGGAATTTCAAGGAGATATAGAAGAGAAGGAGACCCAACTGAGAGAAACTACAAGAAATTGAAGGGAGAATGTACCTTATATCACCATATATTGCTAATGAACGATCAATGAGAACTTTGATCGAAGAGGGAGGAAGAGAGTTTTTCAAAATCCTTGGGGTGACTCGGGTTCATTTGGAATGAGATATATTGTTGTAGCCATAAGATTTGTGAAAATCTACATGGCTAGAATGTTTTAAAACATTATAGCATCAGGGTAATACATGATGTGAAATCCCCTATCACATCGTGAAATCCCTCAAGGTCCACTACTACAGAAAAATGTGTGTTCTTCTAAGTTAAATTTTATTTTTCATTCCTTGAAGTATTTCACACCATGAACCAACATGGAAATTTATTGAAACAAAGTTTCACACCCTGTAATCAGGTTACACGATGTGTAACCTCCATGCATCCAACTTTTAACAACTAAACTTCTGCAAACTCCCCCTGATCCACCTCCAAGAACTCAAGTTAGTTCATGGTGTGAAATGATTCAAGGTCTGAAAAATAAAATTTAACTGATTGGAAACACATTTTTTTGGCGGAAGTGGGCCTCAAGGTCTTTCCAAACATGAAAAGGGGTTTTACATCATGTAATTTTTTAATACTACAGTGTTTTAAAACATTTATGTCACTCATATTTTCATAAATCCTGTGGCTGCAGCAATATCTCTCATTCCAGACGAACCCTAGGCACCCTAATGAGTTCTTCAAACCATCATCCTCCATATTCAATCTTTTCATCTCAATGATGGTTCATTGGCGATCCGTGGTGATCCACGGTACATTCTCCCTTCAGTTTATAGCAGTTTCCCTTCGTTTTCTCTCATTATCTTCTATATATCTACATTGTTCCATGGCAAGTTCTTATATATAATTCCTTATGGGTTATCTCTTAGTTGTTGTCAGTGTGGTGTTGTCTCAATGTCCTCGAATGAATGCAGACCTCATGGGATTTGTTATCGGAGGACCGTTACGTGATCTATTCTTATGCGAAGAATGTTGAGACCCCTTTGTGGTATGGAATCCCTTCTCTCCCTCTTTATTTTTTCATCATGCGATAGGGGTTTTTCTTCTATTACCCTTATATTATGGTTGTGACAACTTAATCAATGATAAAGAACTAAGTAATTGAATTGAAAGGGTATATGGGTCTATTCTATTCTTTTCACTACTTTGGTTATTGTTTGTGATATTGTTATAATACAGGCTGAATGCCCTACTGAAAACGGTGGTTGTTGGTGGCTTTGTTAATGATGGTTATATATTTTGTGTGTGCTTCTTCAGTTGTGACTGTTGTGGTATTACCCTAAATGGAATGTTGTAAATCATGTACACTCAGCTAATGTACAGATTCCCCAAGATTGTACAAAATCTATGATAACCCCTAAATTAATATGTATAATTTAATATTGTATGAATTATTAAATCTAGAATTTATATTTTGTTTGGTTTGTGTGGTTATAAGATTGTAATCATGATTATGTGTTATGTGTGGGTTTCTTGGTTGTGTGCGGTGGGATGGTTTATAAGGTGTGGTTGAATCTTAGGTTGAGTGATTGATTAATTGTTGAACGAATGAGCAGTGTCGTATAGTAGGGCTGAAATCCGGTTTTGATTTGGTTGTCTTACTGGATGTGGCTGAGAGTTGGGTTTTTGTGTTGGTATCAGTTATTTTCCTTGAGTTTCTCTATATTTTTCCTTGGTTGGGTTTCTTGTAATGTGCTATGCTTGGTAGTTTCCCAGATAGTAATGGAATGGATGAATAATTAATATATTAATAATGTTTGAGACTCGATTGGGTTGGTTTGGTTAATAGAATGAATAAATGAATTGTGAATGAATATTGGTAATTGTTAAATTAAATTGGTTGGAAGTATGACTTGGATTGTGGTTTGATGTGTGGTGTTTCACATTTAGAGGTAGTAGTGAAGTAGCCAGTTTTATGAGCTATTTGTTTGTTTGAGAACCCATAGGTTGGGCATGACTATTTGGTATTATTTATATGTATACTTTTATTTTCCTTGTTATTTCTATACAAACCCCACCCAAGTTGAGAACTACATGTCAAACACCCCCATATTCATGGGGGAGGGTTTTCTTCCAAAACATCCTGGTTGGAGGACGGATGGCTAGACACCTGCTCTTAAACGATTATTATTCTAGGATATGGTGGCTCAATATTTTTTAGGAAGGTTGTGGTTTACGGGCCCCAGATGTGTGCGAGAGAGTTGTGTTTTCCCAGGCGTCTTCAGGGTGAGATGAGTTGTATTTTCCCATGTGTATTTGGGATGAGATGTATTGTGTTTTCCCAGGTGTATTTGGAATGAGATGGTTTGTTACTTACAAGGTGTCTTCGGGATGTGATGTGGTATGTGGATCATATGTTTGTGGGTAGGATGTGATTTGTTATGTGTACCAGTTGTCTGAAGGTGGGATGTGATGTTTTATTTGGCCTAGGTTTCTATAGCCGGGATGTGATGTTTTATGTGGACCAAGTTTCTGTGGGAAGTATGTGGTTATGAGTCCCAGGTGTGTGTGGGTAGGTTTTCATGTGGTGTGTTTTCTTGGGGTGGGAGTTTCAAAACATTTTCTGTTAGAGAGTGAGATAAGCTAATCTGTGGAAACATGGTTCATGATACCCTATTATCGATATGCATTATATTAATATACATGACTTTCTTTATTTGGTGAGATAGCCTTGGTGAGGTTGGGGTGGTAGGTATAAATTATTAGGAGTTGTTTGGTTCATCTCTATTCTCACAGGGTAATTAGTATGCTTCTTTCACGTGTGCATGAGAAAATTTGGTTTTCATAATTTTAATATCTATATAATCACCTAATGTGTATAAAACCCCTTTCATGTTTCCAGGAGGACATCATGGACCATGTGGGAGCTTAATATCTCGGGTCTTGATAGTTACTATATCACTGCTTAGCTTAAATTTTGGTATTTACTTTGAGTTTTTATTGCAATTGTAACAGTTTTATTTTAAACATTCATGTGTGATGTATTTTGGTTTTATTTTATATATATCTTGGAGTTGTTTTGGGATTAAGCATATTATCTCTTGATATTTTTTCTTTAAAAAGGGAAATTCTTCTAATTTTGTGAGACTTTTATACCTGTGGTTATGGTCTCCACCTCGGGTCCTACTGGAGGTGAGTCTCGAGGGTCATTATCTACATTTCTTCATTACAATCTCAGTTGGGGTATCTTTGGAGGGAGGGGGTTGTGATACTATGGGAGTCACCATATCAATGATTTAGGTTCTCCAAATGAGGGAAAACCTTGTAAATCATGTGTTCTTTGCATTATTTTCTCATTAGTGCATTTTTATGATTTTTTTAAAAGTGGTTAAGTATAAAACTACAAAAATTATAAAGGGTTAGTATTAGAAAATTTAAAATTATAAAAAGTCACCACTGATTCCACCCCCTTATTAGTGGTTCTAATGATTCTAAGGAACATTCATTAAATACATATTAGTGGTTTACAATTTAATTTTAAATTTTAATTTTTACTACATGGGACATCATATATTTGAATTTGGATGATTTATTTATATTATAAAGTTGATTTGTGGTTATTTTATATTTCTTGGTAATATAGATCTTAATTCCTCCCATTTTTGTATTTTATTCCCTCAATTATAGTCTCTAACATGTGGCCTATTGGATGTGGGATTCATGGTCACGCTCTCCTTCACTATAAAACTAGAAGGGGTACCAATTATTGATGATTACTGGCCAATCAGGTTCACAAAACTAATAATTATAAGAATAATTGACTCAATAAAAGTGAACCATAAATCCTACCTTGATGGTCATCTTTGATCCATTGATAAAATTGTAAGACTAATTTTTCCATTATAAGGGTGTAAAATGAACTAATTTGAGTTTATAACATCTATTTAATGAAAGAGGTCCTATTAAACAAGGCCATATCAATTTGAGAAATTGATACATTTTTTATTTAGCATTTGGTAAACCACCAAGTCTCAAGGAATACTACACTGATGGGTTTTCAATCCAAGTTATGGTTTTCATGATATCGTCTTTTTATTGGGAAATAGATTTAAAAATGAAATGTGTGGGGAATTAATTAAATAAAAAATTTATCATTAAACATTTTATAATTAAAAATATTCTTATTTTCACTAAATATCAAACTCTAGACAAAAATGACTTTCCAATTTCAATAGAACCATCATAAAATTTTTATACAATCATTTAATATGTTGAATTACCATTGTATCCGAAATAATTTAGTTACCAAGACACCCTCAAATCTTCAAAAATCAAAAAAAATAAAATTTAATGGGAATTTTGAAGGAGTTGATGGGTATTAATTCCATTACCAAATAGTGGAAATAAATATGTGAATAAAGATAGAATAGCAAACCATTTCATATGACTTTTTAAATTTACATCAAAAAGAGTTTTCCCGATCTCCCCTAGTTTGATAAGTGGATTTATCCATTAAAAACCCATGGAGATCAACCCATATCAAAGGAAACATATTGAATAATCCCTATTAAATTATAGAAGATAAATTAGTAGTTTCAATATCTTTTAGAAAAATAATTCATTCATAATACTGTATTACCTTGGCGTGAATCCATAAATTTTATTGAAAATAATGATATATAAATGATATTAATTAATTATTTATCTTAATGATCTTAAACAATGCCATTATAAATAATGAATTCTATTTTTGATAATTTAGAATATATTTGATCATAATTTTCGAAGTTAATTTTTTTAATATTTAGATTATGTACTGATATAATAAAAAATAACTATTAAAGATATATATGTTAGAGAAGAATTTTGGAACAAGGTATGATAACTATGAAATATTTATAATTTTATGTAGTATCATAAATAAACCATAAATTTTAATAGATCAAATAATTAAAAACATCATGGATTACCACAAAATGAATTTTTCCATATTGAAAAATTATTATTTTTTATTACAAAATATTTGAATAGCATGAAGATAATTTAAGTAAAATTTATAAATAATTAATGAATAATATGTTATATTGATGTTCTACAAGTGACTCCATTGGTATAAATAATTTGTGTCATGTCATTATATCTGTATTGAAATTTTTTATATCCAATTAATGATTTTCGAATGAATAATATTGGATTTCTAGCATGTTATTGGCCTAATCACAAAAAGGGAAAATTTTACAAAGTTAACAAATTAGATAGAAGTTAGATAAAATTATTATAACATTTATTTGAATAATAAAAATTTAAAAATTAATTTTTATCAGAATTTCTGTTCATATTGATTCAATTTTTTCAAAATAAAAAAAATATGGATACAAGAAATTATTTCCCAAAAGAGTATATAAAATAATGATACTTTGGTTGGATAGAACTAACCGAACTTCTTTAATTGGGATATAACATAGGTTATAATGATTGAAAATATATAATAAAAATACTAAGAGAAATAGTTCTGAAATAATTATAAGTATGATAAATATAAAGTCGATATTCAACCCTTAATTTTATTATTCATTTGATAAATTCAGGGGTAGGATACTTCTGATAGACAACTCGCATACCCCACATTTACCATTGACTGATTTTGAATCATACTTGAAAAAATTTCACTAATAGAAAACCATGACTTTTTTATGGATGTAATTTATAGAGAGGGGGATATTAAATCATGTGATGCTTTCTTTTTTCATTTTATTATTTTCCTTATGCATTTATCACCAAATCGCTAGTAATAAATCTAGGAAGTAAAGGTTGATGTAATTCATGAAGGATATTTGTCTAAATCCAGTGTTAATTTAATGGACATTGTTCATTTCGTATATGATGATATAGGTTTATAATAATACCTAATTTAGAAAAGGAAAGACACTACAATCTATATTTTAAGGTAATATTGGGTAATCATCATAAGGATCATGTAGTCTTGAGGTTACATCATCGAATAACATAACCTTGAACCAATAGATGATCAAAAATTGGTTCCTAAAAAAATATGAAATGCATTTGATACATATCTTGAGATAAAATTTCCTCTAACATATCTTTGGTGTATGATTTTCCATATCATTGGGAATGTTATCCATTCCAATGTGAACAATATAGGTAATAGTAAAACAATAATAGTTAATGTTTAGATGATTTTTCTAGGAAAATATATCATTAAAACACTGTTAATTTTAAGGTTGGAAGATTACTCATGGTCAAGTCTCCTACCCCACATTGACCATTGACTTCTTTTAAATCATACTTGAAAAATTGTCGTTAACATAAACCCATGATTTTTTATTTATGAAATTTATTGAGATAGGGATATTAAATATCTTGATGATTCAATTATTCCTTATTATCTTTTCCTTCCCCAGGTATCACTAAATACCTTGTAAAGAATCTAAGGAGTGATGGTTGATGTAATTATTGGAAGAGATATTCTCTAAATCTATGGTGTATTTGATGGAAATTGGTCATGTCATATATAATTATATAGGTTTGTCATAAGACATGGTTTAGAGAAACCATGACACTACCATCTATTTAAGAACTCTGTTCTTACTTGGAGGTATGGGTTCTTTTTCTTCTTTTTTTCCTTTGAGTTGTTTTGGAGAAAATAGGGGACATTTTGACAAGTATTGGAATCATACTGTCACATAACCAGACATAAGGATACACGTCATGTAATAGTAATTACATTGTGTAGTTTTGGTCATGTATGATGGGAATATATGATGTGTGGGTAGGTCGAAAAGGTGGAGAGGAAAAGGAAACTACACACCGTGCACTTCCTAGTACATGCCGTGTATTCATATCTGCATTTCCTGGAATGTAATTTGGTGAAATTCAGTGGTCAAATGAAAATTTAAAGGATATAAACTCCATGTATATGGGCTTACATGCTGTGTATTTTTTATTTTTCTCATAAAATGGGAATTATCCTCATTCTTCTGTCATTTAGATAAAGGTGTAACCAGGTGGACGAAAAAGTAGCGTTGAGATTAATTTATTCTCCTATTTCGTCGTTCGGAATCAGATTTGAACACTGTCAGATCTGTCAGAATCCTCTAGGTGAGTGATCGATTCCTCTTGTGTCGTTCATGGTGATTTTTATCTATAATGAGTTATTTAAGGTTTATTTAATATTATTTTTTCATAAATCTACACCATTCTAGATTGAATTGGAGGTTGAGGCTGGACGAAGAGAGTGATTCTATGATGAGGTAGGTGGCCTTGGGGGTCATGTTAATTATCAAGAGGTTTATATGTGTCATTTTCCACATTCCCATGTTTAGGGTGTCTCCTTGAAATGAAATTCATCATCATTATTACCTATTGTTTTTGGTAATAAATTCAATGGATTAAATCATTTTTTCTTTGTTGTTTGATTTAAGGCTACCTCATGGGTGCGTTTCCCACAGAAAATTATTTTTTAGCCATTTCTTCCTAGGATGTATATGGTAATGCCTTATTTTCTCATGTAGGGTTCTTTTAAATGATCTTGGTTATTATATGGAATTTCAATTGTGATAAAATTGTATATGTTTTGATTATGGCTCTGGGATTCTTTTTCTCCTTTTACCATGTAGTGTATTTTATTGTTTAAGAGGGTTGGGATGTTTTATTTAATTTTAATGATTAAATTATATATAGAATTGGGTGAAACATGGGTTTTTCTTAGAACGCTATGAATGGACTCACATGACTATTATACCATGAACCGTAGGTGACACATTGGTTAAACTTAGAACATCATGGACTGAATCAAGAGGCTTTTGATTTATAAGTCATTAGTGAAACTTGGGATCCCTAGTAGGACCACTGAGGAAAGATTAAATTAAAATTTTCTTGTACTACACCTAGAGTGACACTTGAGGCTCCCTAGTAGGACCACCGTGGATGAACTAACATGAATTTATACAAATGTCTAGAGTGACACTCGGGGCTACCTTATAGGAACCCTGAGAACAAACTCAAATGATGTCAGTAGAATTGCACCTGAAGTGATACTTTAATTCCAACTTCAAAATATCAAGAATGAAATCAAGTTATAATTAAATAATGAAATTGAATGAATTGTGACATTTCTTCAAAGACAAAGACCAAGAATAGATTCAGTCTTCACTTTCTTGTTTAGAAGGACTTTTGAGACTTTTGTTGTTCTAATTTTACTATGAGGAATGTCGGGCTTAGGATGGATTTTGATACTCAAATATATCTTGTAATTGATTTTTTAATGGACATATTGAACTCTATAAATGAATTTCAGTACTTAAATGATGGTTTAATTTTGATTACTTCCTAGTTTACTGCATTTCCTTTGTACACTACAATTATATATACTCACTGATAGATTGGTACATACCTGAGGTGGTTGCCTACTGGGATTTATTTATCACACCCTGTTTGGGTCATGTTTTTGGTTGCAAAAATACTATATTTATTTAGGTTTCAATAAGGTAAAGGCCCTTTTTTCAGGTATTTGATTTCTGCTTAGGAGAAGAAGAGTGTGGGACTAAGCCAAGGCTTACGATGCTGTTGAGTTTCATTTTGTGTTACCGTACATTGGTATTGTATTGCACATGATTTTATTGTATCATGTTCTTTATGGTTTCTTAGAACATGTCACATGCTGCATCATTTTGATATTATATGCCTTCTTTTTATCTTTATCTCTCTGTCTTTTATTTGTTCCTTTAGTTGTTTGCTGGTTACTACTTTAGCTATTGTCATTATTTATTCTATTGTGTTACACTCTGCCAATGAGGGAATAGTTTTCCCATGATCACACACTAGTCCTTCCCTACTAGTCAGAATATTTTGGAATTTGGGGAAATATACTTGAGGCTATGTGGCCAATAAGTTATGGGGCCCCAATTGAGTGGATTCCGGATCCAGGATGTTAGAATGTGGTATTAGAGGGTTTCTTTTCTGGTTTTCTTTACTATTTAGAGATGATATAAAAGATATAGAATTTGTTAATTAGCTGTGCTCAGGAGTAGGTACACCGTGTACAGGAAAAAATCCATATTTCCAGGATTTAAATTGTGATTTTGGATATTGAGCTATTATAGTTGATTTGATTTCACATTTGGGTGACACACTTGTTTTATGCTGTTAATATTGATGTTATGGTGGTACTATTTTGTTGAAACCTAATGAGATGAGAGTAATCCATTTATTTCATCATTTAGGAACTTGTTAAAAATCACATTCCATGTATACATTCCATTCCATTAAGGAATCATTGCTGATAACATACTTTTGTGATAGATGTCATGCTAGCGATGCATGTTGTTGTGATAGTACCTTGATAGATATGCTTGCTTTTTTGATAGGTGTATTGGTATGTGTTATGGTTTGGATTTAATGGATGCCAAAATTTAGATCCTGAGGTGTATGGGCCCAATTGAAATAGAATTTGGAAGATCATGATTCATCCTTTTATAAGGAATTTCTCTATGATATGTTATGAATGGGTACCAAACATTGATTTTCAGAGAGTATGGGAACTCATGGATTAAAATTTGGAATACTTTGGCTTTATTTTGCAAAGACAAGGGTTCTGGGGATGTTTTTGAGGCTTACTGTCTGGAAACCTAGACAACACAACGTGTGGTTCTATGAACACATTCCACGTGTTCTTCCTATTCAGGGAAGAAATATTTTTCTTGAGTACACACGTGTACTTTGTGTACACACCGTGTAGTATCTAATCGTGTAATTGTCCATGTGAGAGGAAACACATGCTGTTGAGTTTTGATCAGAATATGCGGTGTGATTTTGGTACACACCGTGTATCCTACCTAGGAAGAACTTGTGTGGACTTGGCCTTGTGGGAGTACATGGCTAGAAGAATAGACATGTGTACACACTGTGTGTGAGTGGAACATGTTGTGTGCCTGGGGTTGATAAACGCCCAGGCCGACGGTAGAACACAACCATGTAATAGCTTAAGGGAACACACTATGTATTCATTCCACACGTCATGTAGTTTCTTTTTGTCATATATTGAGGGTCTTTTCCTGTTTTGTTTTGGCATTCTTGAATAGAAAACCCTGACAATTAGTTAGAACGGAGACGTGTACTTGACCATGCAGAGTCATTCCACCACGACCACCTCCAGTTATACACCAGGAGAACGGTGATAATCTTAACCTATAGATGGTAAGTCGTGGGCTACCAATGAATCCTATAGATGTTCTGGTCATGGAACCAACTTCTATACTTCATGTAGGTGAAGATGCATAGTTCAATGAATTTTTTATGAGGATTATGAAAAAAAATTAGGGAGCACCGCAACCCACTAAATCTATGGTAGACTTAACAAGAGTGTTCCGGTAGCAGAATCCACCTACTTTAATAAGGGTTGATGGGCCACAAGATGTAGAATCATAGATGGAGGCCATGATTTCTATCTTCAAAAATTTGGATATGCCTCTTAAGAGGAGGTAAATCTCACAACATATATGGTGCGTGATTCCACAAAGAGATGGTGGGATGTTATCCCTCTAGAAAGGCATCATCGAGATATGACATGGGAAGACTTTCATGCAACCTACTATGATTATTTTTTTCCTGAGACGTTTGTAAGAACCCAATTATTATTTTTGAGGTACAGGTTTCTTCTTTTTTCCTTTTCCATAAATTTTTTTGAGAAAATATGGAAAATGGGGAAAAATACTAAATTTTGGAACTACACACTGTGTACTTTTCCACACTTCGTGTACTTTTGGCCGTGTTGGGATGAGTACACGAGGCGTGTAGCCATGTCGGCGACGCGGGGTATAGGAACCGACTACACACCGTGTAGTGGTACTTGCATGCCGTGTAGTCAATCGGCATGCCTAAACAGTAAGGTGGTGGAGCAGCAAACAACTAGCCAACAGTACACACCGTGTACTTTAGAGTACATGTCGTGTACTCATGTCGACGGTTGAACAGTGTGGCGGTGCCACCAAATGAATAGTTA
Organism: Viscum album; assembly: GCA_963277665.1. Lineage (NCBI taxonomy): Eukaryota > Viridiplantae > Streptophyta > Magnoliopsida > Santalales > Viscaceae > Viscum > Viscum album. The sequence continues at coordinate 1,315,857,918 of OY728136.1, read as the reverse complement.
AATGAAATAAGTACATGCCCTGTAATTTGTTTTTTCGGCTTAAAACAGGAAGTAGCATCCTCATTTGTCAGAGGAGACACTTGAGCCGATTTGGAGCCAAAGGAGGAGGCCGGACCTTTGAAGCACCACCAGGTGTTCGTCTGGAATCAGTTTCCACCTCGGACGATCCCGTTGAAACCACACAGGTAAGGTCTTCCACCTCCTTGGCTGGTTCTTACCAATTCTTCTCGTAGCAGGAGTTATTTATGTTTGAATGGGTTTTGTTCTTCATAAGATCTATGCCGTTCTTGGGCGTTTCTGGAGTCGGTGTTCGAGTATAACGTTCATTGGCATATAAGGTAGGTGGCTTGGTGTAAATTTCCAACTGTTGTGTGTTTTTATGGCACAAACCCATGTTGGGGTGTCGGGAGGCTGAGTCCATTTCTATATTTAATGCCTAGAATTGCATAGGTGATTAAATTGTGATGATAAAATTCTGGTAGGGATCTTTGCTTGGATCCGGAACCACCCCGGGTGGTGAGTTTCACTGTTTAGCCATTTGGCCAGGATACCCAAGGGTATGCCTTCAATGTAGAAATTGTAGAATTGCCTTGAGAGGAATTGCTTGTTTACCGCATTTAGATATGTTCGGCATGGCTCAGTTACCTGTTTATCCTGAGGGCATTTTTGTGATTAGCCTGTGGGCACTGCACTGTTTAGCCTGATGGCTGTAGTTATTTTGGCCTGAGGGAAACTTCTTCCGTGCCTAAGGGCCATAGACTCTGTGCCTGAGGGAGACACTACCTACACCTGAGGGAAAAATTCTGTTATTCCTAAGGGCAATTACCTGCGGGTTGCGTTCTGCTTACCTGAGGGTAAGGTTTTTCTTGTCTGAGGACGTGGATTGTTTAAGTAGAAATTCACTGTGGTGATTTCTAATATTTAATAAATTAAATGAATAATAATATGGTAATATAACCGGTAATTAGTGACTTTTTATTACTGCTTACTTTATTTCATTTTACTATTGCACACTATTTTTTCATGCTTACACACAGTTGGGCACGGGCCTTTGGTGGGTGCCTAATGAGATATATTTCTCACACCCTGTTTGGGTGATGCTTTTTGGCCTAAAAAGATTACGTTTCTGCAGGTGTAGATAGGGGAAAGAGTCCCTATACAGGTACTTGACTATTACTGAGGAGTAGGAGGGCATGGGACCGAGCCTAGGCTCGTGATGTCGCTGCCAGCTATTTTTCTTGTTTTGTTGTACTCTGTATTTTTTTGTACTGTATTGATGTATAACATGTTCTGGATGTTTTATTAGAACTTGAAACATATAGCATCATCACTTCTATAATGTTGTATATATCCACTACTGTAGTTTATTTCAGTTGTGTATGTTTACTGCTTCCGCTATCATTGTATGTTTATTCTGTATTTCGCTATGATACACTTTGACAAATGAGGGAATAGTTTCCCCACTATCAAACCTGGGACCTCGCTACTAGTCGACAGCCTCTGGTGTTTGGGAAAATGCACTTATGGTCACGTAACGAACCGGGCTCAGGGCACCCATTGTGTGGCACCCGGGTCTGGGACGTTACTAAGTGGAATCAAAGGGGTTCTTTTCTTTGACTTACTATTTGGAGCCATAGTCAATGATATGACGAACAGTAGTTGGTAATAAGTTGTGACCGGGCGTAGCTAACTCGTGTACAGGTAAAAGCCAGTCTACCTCGTATTGTAATTTTACTGATTTTTCAAATTTTACAGTTGATATGTTTTCACCGTTGGGTGACACACTTTGAGATTGTGCAGTTTATATTTTATATATGGGTTCTATTTAGTTACAACCCGATGAGATGAGGGTATGCCATCTCAGGCATCATATAGGCACATGAAATATATCACATTCCATGCATAGTTTCCATGCCATGTAGGTGCATTAGAAATTTGCATGTTGTTGTGATAGTTTTTGTTCTAGAAAAGCATGATATTGTGATAGCTGCTTGATAAATACCTACCTTGTGATATTGTATTTTTTATTTGTGATTTTTTATATAATGGAAGCCAAACTTTGGTTTTTGGGGAGTATGAGCCCCCATTGACTGGAATTTGGTGGATCATTGACTATTTATTGGTTATAACACATATAAGATGTCAAACTTTGATTCGTGGGGAGTATGGGCCCCCACGTGTCGGAATTTGACGCTTAGGTGTTGGTTTCAGTATTTTCTGGGTTCTGGGGATGTTTCTGAGGCATACTGTCTTGAAACCCAGTATACACACCGTGTATTATTTTCTACATGCCGTGTATGCTCTTCTGTTCGGGGAGAAAAATGAACTTTTTGAGTACACGTCGTGTACCCTGAGTACATGCCGTGTAGTCTCTTCCCGTGTCACAAACCGTGTGGGCGGCGACACGGGGTAGGGAAGGGCTTGGGTAAAACACGCTATGTAGTTTTTGTACACGCCATGTAGTGTTAACCCGGAGTCTGGCCGTGTAACTAACAACACGGGTCGGTGAACTCCTTGACAGAACATGCCGTGTCATTTATGGAAATGTCGTGTAGTGTGACGTGGGGACTCGGCTGTGTAACTAACAACACGGGCCGGTGTCACCTCTCCCTGGACACGCCATGTACCTTTGGGACACGTCGTATAGTCTGGTCCGAGGACAGACCGTGTGGAATTAGCTGTGTGGCTAGGAAACGGGGTGGTGTACACACCGTGTGCGGGTGTAACACGCTGTGTAGTGTCAAGCCGAGTAGTCGGCCATGTCATAGACGACACGTGCAGTTGGAAAATAACACCGTACACATTGTGTAAATATTATACACTCCGTGTAGTTTGTTCAATGGAAGCCGTGTGGCTTAGCCACGTAGAAGGACCGGGCAGGGGAAGGGAAGTCAAATACACACCGTGTAGTCACTGTACACTCCATGTACTCCTGTTTTGACAATTTGGAATGCCTTCTTCCCCTTGTTTCCTTTGTGGTTCCTTCACTTTTCGGTCATAATAATCTTGAATCTGAGGCGTTCTTTTGAACATGTAGTGTCATGCCGCCTAGACGACCGCGAGTTGTTCTCCAGGAGAGTGGCGACGATTATACTCCAGAGATGGTGCGCCATGGGCTACCAGTTGATCCTACAGCAGAGCTAGATGCAGCACCTGCTGCTATACCGGACACAGGCGCAAAGACGCAGTTCCTTGAAGGCTTTATTTGGTTCATGCAGACCATTCAGGGAGCACCGCAGGCTGCTACATCTATGGCTAAGCTGACTCATATCTTCTAGTAGCAGCATCCGATAATGTTTTCAGGGGATGGCGGACCACAGGATACAGAGTCTTGGCTAGGATCGATGTAGACTATTTTCGAGAATCTTGTGATGCCTCCAGGGCGGAGGGTCAAGCTCACGACTTACATGCTACGTGATTCTGCCAAAAGGTGGTGGGATGTTACCACCCAGTCAGAGAATCACAGCGACATGGCGTGGGAATATTTTTAGGCAGTCTTCTATGACTTCTTCTTTCCCGAGACATTGAGTCCAGATAGAGCTCGAGAGTTCATGAATCTGTAGCAGGGCGCCATGTCAGTGATGGACTATTCTTCTCGTTTTACAGAGCTTCAGCTTTTTTCACCCGTTCTAGTGGGTGATGACACGCTGAGAGCCAGACGTTTTGAGGATGGTATTCGGTATGACATCCGAGTGCTGGTAAATGTTTTTAGGTTGCCTACTGTACACGCGATTGTGAATCTGGCGCTGATTACGGAGAGGAACCTACGAGAATCTAGTGGTGTGGTCCAAGGCGGTTCAGCACCAATTACTGGTATTATTTCTGCTGGCAAGAGGAAGAGATTGATGGACTTCTCTCAGGGTGGCAGTACCAGCTTGGCAGCTTCTTCAGGTGTCCTGGTCAGGTGCTACCAGTGTGGAAGAGAGGGGCATAAGAGACCGTAGTGTCCACGAGACCCAGTGGAGTGCCAAGCTTGCGGCAAGATGGGTCATCTGCAACGCTTTTTTAGGGCGTTTCCACCGGTGGCTAGTGAGAGGGGTTCTGTGTAGAATCCACATGTGGGAGCTGGACCAGTGGCTTCTTACCAGTCGAGGAACTAGAATACGTCCGGACGTGCAGGCCGAGATGGTGGTCGAGGCCGTGGTAGCCAGACACCAAGATCGTAGAGGCAGCAAAGCGGGATAGCTAAGGGTAGCCAGGCTGTGTGACATAGTCGCAGCACTGGGCAGACATATGCAGTGCAACAGACCTAGCTAGAGAAGGATCTCAGACCTTCGACCGTCAAAGGTACTATTCTAGTAGCTTCTGTCTTATCTTCAGTACTTTTCGATACGGGTGCTACACATAGTTTCATATATGTACCCGTTGTGGAGAGCCTTGGGCTCTGTGTTTCTACTTCTTTCGATATCATGATGCTAGACACTCCGTTGGGGACTAAGACGGCGGGTTTGCGTCAGTGCAAGGAGTGCCCCCTTGAGGTTGGTGGGTGTCACTTACTTTGGGACCTCTATGTCTTAGAGATGATGAGCTATGAAGTCATTCTCGGGATGGACTGGTTGGTTCCCTTCCGAGCCTTCGTAGACTGCTACCATCGCAGGGTGCGTTTCACGTCAACAGAGGGCGGGGAGTTTCTATACAAGGGTGAGTAGGATGTTCAGGTTATTCGAGCTGGACCAGAGCATCATGAGTGAGGTGGAGTCACATCCTAGATAACAAGGTTATATCTGGATGATTAGGGGACTTGTTAGACGGATTTCCCTCCAGCTGTCGATCATTTCAGGGATGTCTTCCCGGACAACTTTTTAGGTCTACCTCTGGTGAGGGAGGAGGATTTCTCTATCAAGCTTGTTCCAGGATCAGCACCAGTTTCCATTCCTCCTTATAGGATGGCCACGCCTGAGTTGCAGGAGCTCAAGAGGCAGTTAGAGGAGTTACAGGCGAAGGGTTTTATCCAACCTAGTACTTCTCCTTGGGGTTCTCCGGTCCTTTTTGAGAAGAAGGCGGATGATAACCTCAGACTTTGCGTGGATTATCGAAAGCTGAACCAGTTTACGGTTAAGAACCGATATCCCATGCTGAGGATAGATGATCTGTTTGATCAACTTCATGGAGCATGAGTGTTCTCGAAGATTTAATTGAGATCCGAATATCATCAGTTGCGCGTTAGACCATCTGATATACCTCTCACAGCTTTCAGAAGTAGGTATGGTCTATATGAGTATACAGTTATTCCATTCGGACTGACGAACGCACCATTAGTTTTCATGGCTCTGATGAATCGTGTGTTTCATCCGTATCTTGATTCATTTGTTTTAGTATTCGTGGACCACATCTTGGTGTACTCTCACACTCGACATGACCATGCCACCCATCTTGAGATCGTATTGAGTACACTGAGAGAGCATCGACTATATGCTATGCTCTCAAAGTGCCACTTTTGGAAGGACCAGATTCACTTCCTAGGTCACATTATCTCAGAGGATGGAGTTGTAGTAGACCTAGAGAAGTTGAGAGAATTAGTTTCCAGGGAGCAGCCTAAGAATGTGTTTGAGATATGGAGTTTCTTAGGGCTGGCTGGTTACTACAGATGCTTCATACATGACTTCTCCCACATAGCAGCACCGTTGACAGGTCTGACTAGGAAGGGTGTGAAGTTTGTTTGGTTAAAAGCTTGTGAGACAGCTTTTCAGGACCTGAAGGGAAGGTTGACATCAACACTGATCTTGATACTCCCAGAGAAGGGGAAGAGCTATACAGTTTACTGTGATGCATTAGGGATTGGGCTGGGAGCCATTTTGATGCAGGGCGACCGAGTTGTTGCGTACGGGTCTCAGTAGTTGAGGCCACATGAGAGGAATTACCCGACGCATGATCTCGAGTTGGCTGCAATTGTTCATGCATTGCGCTGTTGGATACACTATCTGTTGGGATAGCATTTTGTTGTTTTCACCGACCACAAAAGCCTCAAGTATATCTTTACTCAGTGTGACCTGAATCTGAGGCAGAGAAGGTGGGTTGAGTACCTACAGTCCTTCGATTTTGAGCTTGCCTATACACCTGGAAAAGGTAATGTAGTAGCTGATGCACTGAGCAGGAAGACACAGATACAGGCAGTGCAGGAGGCCATTGGTGAGTGGCAGCTCGTGGATTTGTTCTCTGAGATGCATCTAGAGGTGCACGACAGTCAGGGTTAGGCTTATCTTTCGTCTTTGCCTGTGACATCTACCCTCCTGGACAGAGTGAGGATGAGACAACTATATGATTCAGAAGGACAAGTTCTACGGGAGTTGGTGGCATGTGAGGAACCTCCTCCCGTTTGGACGATTGGCGATGATGAGGTTTTGCGTTTCCATGTATGTGTATGGGTTCCAGGGGATATACACAAGGAGCTGATGCAGGAGTTTCGTGCTTCAACTTGGCCAGTTCATCCCGGGGTTACCAAGATGTACCGAGACTTCAAACGTCAGTACTGGTGGCCGAGTATGAAGAGAGAGATAACTGGTTTTCTTACGAGGTGTCCCACGTGTCAGCAGGTGAAGGCAGAGCACCAGAGGCCATCTGGGCTGTTATAGAAGTTGCCCATTCTAGAGTGGAAATGGGATGATGTCTTGATGGATTTCGTGATGGGATTGTCGAGGTCGCCTCGAGGTAATGACGCCCTGTGGGTTGTTGTGGGCAGACTCGTGAAGGTAGCTCACTTCTTGCTGATCAAGGAGACCTTCAGTGTGGACGAGATCAGAAGGCTGTATATCCGAGAGATCGTATGTCTTCATGGGGTCCCTCGTTCTATCATTTCAGATAGGGACGCCTACTTTATGTCTCATTTTGGGCAGAGTTTTCAAAGGGTACTGGGTACACAGGTGCTTTTGAGCACAACATACCACCCTCAGACAGATGGCCAGTCAGAGTGGACTATATAGGTTCTAGAGGACATGCTGCACACATGCGTCCTAGACTTTGGGGGCTCTTGGGAGAAGCATATACCCTTAGTCAAGTTTTCCTATAACAATAGTTATAGGGCAACTATTGAGATGGAACCATACGAGGATTTATATGGTAGTCCTTGTCGATCACCTTTGTGCCAGTTAGAGGTAGGTGAGGTAGCTTTACTGGGGCCACAACTCGTATAGGAGACATCTGAGCAGGTCCAGTTGATTCGGAAGCGGATGGATACCATACAGTCTCATCAGAAGTCTTATGCTGATCGCCACAGACGACCTTTGGAGTTTGTGGTCGAGGATCAGGTTTTCTTGTGTGTTTCACCAAGGCTGGGACACAAGCGGATCAGGAGATAGGGTAAGCTTTCACTGAGGTATGTGGGACCATTTGAGATTCTAGAGAGAGTCAGGTTGGTTGCCTACTGGTTGCAGTTACCGTAGTGGTACCAAGCCATGCACGACGTCTTCCACATGTCTCAGTTGCGTCGCTACCATTCAGACCCCTCTCACACCTTTCAGCCAGAGGAGGTTGAGCTTCAGCATGATGCATCCTTTGAGGAGCATCTGATCCATATCGTTGATAGGAGCACGAAGGTTCTCCGAGGCCGGTCAGTTCCTCTCATACGGGTGCTATGGCAGCATGGACGAGTGCAGGATGAGACCTTGGAGTGTGAGGCCGACGTACGTGCTAAGTGGCCAGAGCTGTTTTGAGCTTATTCTTCGCCACCCTGGGAAGGGCAATTCGTGGACGAATTGCTATAAGGGGGGATGTTTGTATGAACCCGGTTCTTAATTTTGAGGTACGAGATTCTTCTTTTTTCCTTTTCCTTAAGTGTTTTTGAGAAAATATGGAAAATGGGGAAAAATCCTAAATTTTGGAACTACACGCCGTGTACTTTTCCACACACAGTGTACTTTTGGCCGTGTTGGGATAATTACACGGGGCGTATAGCCATGTCGGTGACGCGGGGTGTAGGAACCGACTACACACCATGTAGTGGTACTTACATGCCGTGTAGTTAGTCGGCAGGCCTAAACAGTAAGGTGGTGGAGCAACCGACAGCTGGCCGACAGTACACGCTGTGTACTTTAGAGTACATGCCGTGCACTCATGTCGACGGTTGAACAGTGTGGCGGTGCCGCTAAATGAACAGTTAAATGAAAGAAGTACACGCCGTGTACTCAGAAGTACACACCGTGTACTTTGTTTTTTCAGCTTAAAATAGGCAGTAGCCTCCTCATTTGGCAGAGGAGATAGTTGATCCAATTTGGAGCGAAATGAGGAGGCCGGACCTTTGAAGCTCCACCAGGTGTTCGTCTAGAATCAGTTTCCGCCTCGGACGATCCCGTTGGAATCGCACGGGTAAGGGCTTCCACCTCCTTGGCGGGTTCTTATCAATTTTTCTCCTAACATGAGTTATTTATGTTTGAATGGGTTTTGTTCTTCGTCAGATCTATGCCATTCTTGGGCGTTTCTAGAGTCGGAGTTCGGGTATAACGTTCATTGGCGTATAAGGTAGGTGGCTTGGTGTAAATTTCCAACTGTTGTGCGTTTTTTTGCGTTTTTGTGCCACTAACCCTTGTTGGGGTGTCGTGAGGCTGAGGCCGTTGCTATATTTAATGCTTATAATTGCATAGGTGATTAAATTGTGATGATAAAATGCTGTTTGGGATCATTAATTGGGTCCAGAACCACCCCGGGGGGTGTGTTTCCTTGTTTAGCGGTTTGGCCAGGATACCCGAGGGTATGTATTTATTGTAGTAATTGTAGAATTTCCTTGAGAGGAATTGCTTGTTTACTGTTTTTTGATATGTTGGGCATGGCCTGGTTACCTGTTTAGCCTGAGGGCATTGTTGTGATTAGCCTGTGGGCACTGCACTGTTTAGCCTGAGGGCTGTAGTTATTTCGGCTTGAGGGCAACTTCTTCCGTGCCTGAGGTCCATAGACTCTGTTCCTGAGGGCGACACTACCTATGCCTGAGGGAAATATTATATTATTCCTGAGGAAAATTACCTGCAAGTTAGGTTCTACTTACCTGAGGGTAAGGTTTTTCTTGTCTCAGGACGTGGACTGTTTACGTAGAAATGCACTGTGGTGATTTCTAATATTTAATGGATTAAATGAATAATAAGATGGAAATATAACTGGTAATTAGTGAATTTTGAGTACTGCTTACTTTATTGCATTTTACTACTGCACACTTTTGTTTCATGCTTACACGCAGTTGGGCATGGGCCTTTGGTGGGTGCCTACTGAGATATATTTCTCACACACTATTTGGGTCATGCTTTTCGGCCGAAACAGATTACGTTTCTGTAGGTGTTGATAGGGGAAAGAGTCCCTATATAGGTACTTGACTATTACTGAGGAGTAGGAGGGCATAGGACTGAGCCTAGGCTCGCGATGCGGCTGCCAGTTGTTTTTCTTGTTTTGTTGTACTCTATATTTTGTTGTATTTTATTGATGTATAACATGTTCTGGATGTTTTCCTAGAACTTGAAACATGTAGCATCATCACTTCTATACTATTGGTTATATCCACTCCTGTAGTTTATTTCAATTGTGTATGTTTATTGATTCTGCTGTCGTTGTATGTTTATTCTGTATTCCACTGCACTACACTTTGACAAATGAGGTCATATTTTCCCCACTATCAGATCTGGGCCCTCGCTGCTAGTCGGAAGCCTCTGACGTTTGGGGAAATGCGCTTGAGGTCATGTGGAGAACCCGGATCGGGGCACCTATTGCACGACACCCAGTTTTGGGACATTACAATGTTGAGGGCTGACCGAGCCCTTGAGTTCATGCACATTGATTAGGGAACACTGTCAGTTATGGACTATGTTTCTCGGTTTACTGAGCTTCAGTGTTTCGCAGCTATTCTGACGGGTGATGACGTATCAAAATCTAGACGATTCGAGGATGGTCTTTGGTTTGACATCTGATCATAGGTGAATGTATTCAAGTTTCCATTGGTCCTTTCTATTGTGAATTAGTTGCTGATCACTAAGCGCGATTTGTGGGAATCCAGTGGTGTGAGATAGGGCGGTTCAGCACTGATTTCTTGTACTGTCTCAACCAGCAAGAAGAAGCGTCATCTAGAGTTCTCTCGTGGTGATAGTAACAGCCAGAACCTTTCAAACGATATTCAAGTAGGGTTCTACCTATGCGTAGACTATGGGATATGAGGCCATAGTGTATGAAGCACCCAATTTAGTGTTGATATTATAGAAGGAGGGTCCATCTATTGTGCTTCTTTAGGACGTTTCTACTAGTGGCTAGTGAGAAGGGTTTTTTCACCCACTCCACATTCATGAGTAGGGTTTATAACTTCTCTTCAGACAGGTAACTAGTGTACTTTAGGGTTTTTAGGCCGAGGAGGTGGTCAAGATTGTGGTAGCTAGATGCCATGATCTCAGAGACAATAGGGTAGGTCAACTTAGGGTAGCTAGGCTATGTCATAGGGCTATGGTATAGGCCATACATATGTAGTGCAACATACCCAACATGAGTAGGATTCCAGAACTTATACTGTCAAAGGTACATTTCTAGTTGCCTTTTTTTATCTTCTTCACTTTTAGATATAAGGGATTCTCCTAGTTTTATATCAGTTTTTTTATTATGGAGAGCCTCGGACTCTGTGATTTTACATTTGATGACGCCATGACTCTAGACACTCCATTAAGAATAAGAACTAAAGGTGTGCATGATTTTTAGGAGTGTCTCCTTGAGGTTGGTGGGTGTTGCTTATTTTGGGATCTCTCTATATTGGAGATGATAAGCTTTGAGGTCATACTCAAATTGGAATGTGATCCTACTTTGAAGACTTTGTCGAATTGTATTTCCATAGGGTATGTTTTACATCACCTAAAGGTGGATCATTTCTATATAAGGATGAATGGGATGTCTAGCGAAGCTGATATGTACCCGAGCATTGTAAGTTAGGTGGGATGATAAACCAAATTGCGAGTTTAAATCTGGATGACTAGGGAACATTTATCGAAAATTTCCCTCCATTGTTTGATTATTTTAGGGATGTTTTCCCGGAAAACTTCTCAGGCATAACTCCGGCCAGAGAGGTGGATTTCACTATTGAGCTAGTGCTAGGAGCTACAATGGTATCCATTCCTCCATACAGGATGGCTAAAAAAGATCTTCAAGAGCTCAAGAGGTAGTTGGATGATCTGGAAGATAAGGGTTTTATCTGACTCAATACTTATGCTTGGGGGTTCGTAGGTCCTTTTCACAAAAAGGTAGATAATACCCTCAGGCTATGCATGGACTATCATAAATTGAACCAGTTAATAGTTAAAAAATAATATCTTCCCACAGATAGATGACATGTCTGATCAGATTCGAGGACCCTGAGTGTTCTTAATGATTGAATTAAGGTCATGATATCACCAGGTATGTGTTTGACCGATAGACATACCTCGTACAATCATTATTAGCAGGTATGGTCTATATGAGTACCTGGTTATACCATTTGGTCTCATGAACGCGCAATCAATTTTCATGGAACTAATGAACCAAGTGTTACATTCTTACCAAGATTATTTTGTAGTGGTTTTCATGGAAGATATCTTGGTGTATTCTCACAGTTGGAACGACCATTCCAAAAACCTTGAGATCATTTTGAATACACTGAGAGAGCATTAATTGTATACTAATCTCGCAAAGTGACACTTCTGGATGGATGATATTCACTTCCTGGGTCACATCATCTCAGAGACAGGAGTATCAGTGGACCCATAGAAGGTGAGAGAAGTAGTTAACTGGGAGCATCCAAAGAACCTTTTTGAGGTGTAGAGTTTTTCAGTGCTAGCTGGTTACTACAATTGTTTTATAGAGAACTTATGATGCTTGGAAGAACTATTGACAAGATTGAATAAGAAGAGTGTGAAGGTTCTGTGGTCACATTATTTTGAGAAAACCATTCAGGAGTTGAAAGGGCATTTGAATTCAGAGCTGATACTAATATTTATAGAGCCGGGAAAGAGTTACAACGTATACTGTGATTCATCAGGTATTGTGATGGGAGTATTTCTTATGCAGGGGGATCGAGTTGTGGTGTATGGGTATCAGTAATTGAGGCCATATGAGGGGAATTAGCCTACACATGATTTGGAGTATACTGCGGTTGTTCATGACATTCATTGTTGGATACATTACTAATTGGGAAAATATTTTGTACTGTACACAGACCAAAAAATCCCCAAGTACATTTTTATTCAGTGGGATCTTAATTTGGGACAGTGAATTTGGGTGGAATAACTTCATTACTTTGATTTTGAGTTTTCTTATACTCTTAGAAAAGGCAATGCAGTGATTGAAACACTGTGTAGGAGGACTTAGATACAGGCAGGGTAAGAGGTCAGTTGTGAGTGGAAGCTTATGGCATTGTTTTCTGAGATGCATCTAGAGGTTCATGAGAGATAAGGATAGAATTTTATTCCATCTTTGGTTATTACATCTACCTTTCTAGACAGAGTGAGGGTGAGACAATGATCATATTCTGAAGGCCTAGTTCTATAGGAGAGTGTGGTAGGTGAGTACCCTCCTGCTAGATGGCTGGTAGGTGAGGATGAGATCTTGCATATCTATGGATGATTTCGGGTTCTAGTGGACATACGTGAGGAGATGATGTTATATTTTCATTCCTTTGTATGAACCATGAATCTTGGTGTCACCAAGATGTATTATAATTTACATAATCAGTATTGGTGGCTAGGTATGGAGAGATATATATCTAGTTTTTTTGAGGTGCTCCACTTGTCAGTAGGTGAAGGTGGAACACCAAAGACCAGCTAGAATTTTATAGTAGATATCCATTCCTGAGTGGAAATGGAATGATGTCACAATGGATTTGGTGATAGGTTTACCATGGTCACCTCGAGGAAATGATGATGTATGGGTTTCTGTTGAAACCCTCACAAAGGTTTCACATTTCTTTCCAATCAAGGAAACCTTCGGTGTTGATGAACTTGGGAGTTTGTACATCTGTGATATTATATCACTACATAGGTTCCCTCATTATATCATTTTAGATTGGGATTTCCGGTTTACTTGTCGTTTCTGGGAAGGGAAATAGAGGGATTTAGGTACATGGGTGCTTCTAAGTACAGCTTAGCAGCCCCAAACAGATGGACAGTCTGAGCGCACGATTCAGGTTCTAGATGACATGATTCGGGCATGTGCCCTAGATTTTGGGGGTTATTGGGGGATAACCATACCATTGATTGATTTAACCTTTAATAATATCTTCCAGGCTACTACTCAAATGGTTCTATATGAGAATTTTTATGGGAGTCCATGCCAATCACCCTAGTGTTGGTTGGATGTAGGAGAGACAACAATGCTAGGAACTCATCTTGTCTAGGAGACCACTGAGTTGGATCGGTTGATTCGAAAGTAGATGTCTACTGCACTATCTCAACAGAAATCATATGCTGATTTTTGTAGAAAACCTTTGCAGTTAGAGGTTGGAGATCAAGTTTTCCTATACATCGAACTGATGTTGGAACACAAGAGGATCAAGAGACAGGGTAAGCTTTCACCAAGATACGTCGGTCCCTTCCATATTCTGGAGAGAGTTGGGTCAGTTGTCTATTGGTTACAATTACCTTAGTGGTATCAAGCCATGCATGACATCTTCAATATCTCTCAGGTTCACCGCTATCACTCAGACCCATATCATGTTTTTAAACCGTAGGAGGATGACCTTGACGTTGATTCAACCTTTAAAGAGAATTTGATTTATATAGTTGAAAAGAGCACGAAGGTTCTCTAAGGTCTGTTAGTTCCTCTCATACAGGTTTTATGGTAGCATGGAAAAGTACATGATGAGACTTGGGAGAGGGAGGCTGACGTACATACTAATTGGATGGGTTTATTCTCATATTTTCTTCACCACCCTTTAAATGGAAATTCAGGGAAAAATTTTTTTACGGGGGAAGTTTGTAAGAACCCAGTTCTTACTTGGAGGTACAACTTTCTTTTCTTCTTTTTTCCGTTGAGATGTTTTTGAGAAAACATGGGAAAATTTCACAAGTACTGGAATCATACTGTCACATGAACTAACATAGGGCTAACGGTCGTTTAATCATAAGTACATGCTATGTAGTTTTGGTCGTGTATGATGAGAATACATGGTGTGCGAGAATTTAGGAATAGAGGAGATTAAAAATAAACTAAACATAGTGTACTTCCTAGTAAACATTGTGTAGTCATGTTAGAAGGTTAGGGAAAGTAATTTCGTGAAATTCAGCCACCAAATAAATAGTTAAATGATATAAATGCTGTGTATATAGACTTAAGCGCTGTATATTTTGTGTTTTTCACTTAAAATGAAAATTATCCTCGTTTATTTTTCATTTGGACAGAGGGGTCACTTGGTGGATGAATAAGAAATGCAAAGATTAATTTCATCTCTTGTTTCATCATTCTGTAGATGATTCGAACACTTTAAGTTCTTTTGGAATCCTCTCGGTGAGTTCTCAATTCCTCTTGATCTGTTCTTGGTGAGTTTTCTCTCCTGACTGAGTTATTAATGTTTGAGTGAATATACTGGTTTCATAAATCTAGACCATTCTAGCGTGAATTGGAGGTCAAGGCTAGACGAGTAGAGTTATACTAAGATGGGGTATGTGGTCTTGTGCCTATCATTAATTATCAAGATGTTTATATGTTACATTGTGTCGTGCACCCATGTTTAGGGTGTCTCATTAAAAGGAAATTGATCCTTATTATTACCTAATATTGTTCTGGTAATTAATCCAATTAATTAAATAATGTTTGTTTTTTTTGATTTAGTGATACCCCATGGGTTTGTTTCCCCCAAATAATTATTGTTTGGCCATTTAGGCCTTAGATGTCTAGGGGAATTCCATCATTATCTATGTAGGGTTCTTTAACATGAACTTGGTTATTATAAAGAATTTCAATTGGAATAATATTGTAAGTGTTTTTCTTTTGGATTTGGGATTGAGTTTTTCCCTTTGCCCATGCAGTGGTTTTTCTAGTTTAAGAGGGTTGGAATGTTTTATTGAATTTTAATAATTAAATGATAAATATATTTGGGAGAAACATGGGTTCAGCATAGAACCCCATGAACAGACTCAAATTACTATTGTACCATGCACCTTGGCTGATACATGGGTTCAAATTAGAACACCATAGAAATACCCAAGAGGATTTTTATTTATATTTCATTAGTGATACTTGGGCTCCCTAGTAGGACCGCCAAGGGAATACTAAATTTACATGATATTATACTAAACCTAGAGTGACACTCAGGGATACCTTGTAGGACCACTGAAGAATGACTCCCATGAATTTATTCTAATATCTAGAGTGACACTCAGGGCTCCCATGTAGGACCAATAAGAAAAGACTCATAGGATGTTGGTAGAATTTCACCTAAAGGGATACTTGAAATCCAAATTTGGAATATCATGAATAGACTCCGGTTATAATTAAATAATGGAATGGAATGAATTTTGACACATATTTCAAGCCAAAGAACAAGCTTGGATTCAGTCTTTACTTACTAGTTTAGAAGGTCTTCCGAGACTTCTATTGTTCGTACTTTGCTGTGGGGAATTTCAGTCTTAAGATGAATTCCAATACTAAAATATCTCAGGTAATTGAATTGATAATGAATATAATGAACTCTATAAATGAATGTCATTACTTTAAGGATTGTTTAATTTTGAGTACTTCTTAGTTTACTGCATTTCCTTTGTACACTACTGCTGAATATACTCACTTGGAAGGCTCCTTTTTTAGGTACTTTATTGCTACTTAAGAGCAGGAGAGCATGAGACCAAGCCAAGGAATCCAATGATGATGAGTTTCATTTTGTGTTACCATACATTTTTATAGTATTTTACTTGATTACAGTGTATTCTGTTTTCACTATTTACATAAAACATGTGGCATGCTTCATCATTTTGATATTATATGCCTTCTGGTTATCTTTATCTCTCAGTATTCCATTGGTTACATCAGTTTCATTTTGGTAATTGCTTCTTCTATTATCATTATTTATTCCATTATGTTACACTATACCAATGAGGGCATAGTTTTCCAACTATCACACCCTATGCCCTCGGTACTAGTCGGCAACCTCTAGCATTTGAGGAATGCGTTTGAGGCCTTGTAGCTAACCAGGTATGAGGTGCCTATTGAGTTCCAGATCTGGGATGTTAAAATCTCAATTGTAAGGTAGTATTGAGTGAACATCATAAGGATCCATTATTTTTATGGGTACATCATCTACTAACATAACATTGAGCTTAGATATAATTATACATTGGTGTCCATGTAATACGATATGCATGTAATGGATAACTCGAAATTATGTTCCCCCTAAAATATCTTTGGTGTATGATTTTTATATAGTAGCGAATGGTATCAATTCTATTGTCTACAATATAGGTAGTAGTAAAACACTAATAGTTAATGTTCAGATTATTTTTCCAAGACAAGCTATTATTAAAAGGCCATTACATAAGATGTAACATATTGGTGAATAATTCATTAAAAATTTGAATTAACTTTTATGGGGAATTTTCTCATGTGTTATTACATATGAGTAAATGAGAGATTACCCAAGGGGAATCTTTGAGATAAATTTTAAAGGGGCTTTCTACCATGTGATTTTATAAGAAATATTTCATTAGCATTGATAAAAATCCTTTAAAACCAATGATCTCTTTCCTCCTCCATCTTTGCATTGTGAGGTGCTAGCACAAAAGAGTGAAAAGAGGAGTTATTTTAGAAATTTATATAATTTAAAAACCCATGGATATACTATGGCAGAAATAATACTAGGATTATTTTTTTTTATTCATTAAACTAATCTGATGATGGCTGATGAAGACGAAGAGATAACACCAGTGTAAGGTATACATGTCCAAGGGTTTCTTTATTTTCAGAACATAAGATTTAATTTATTCTAGCAGGTGAATTTTGGTATACGTTTCTTAATAATTTAGTTTTTCCCTAATAATTTTTATTATATCCTTTTGAAATACAACAATGGTATCATAACATACGTTATTTTTAAATTTATGAAATCATTATATAAATGAAGAATATTGACACCATATTTCATATCACATTCCTCATCATAAAATATGATATATGGTAATTTTTATTTTGGGATGAATCATGAGTTTCATATAATTTTTTATTATTCATAGAATAAAACTTTTCATAATCATATCATATAATAGTTGTTCCATGTTTTGAAAAAAAGTGTATAAAATCTCTATTGTGATATCGACATTTATCAGTAAATAAAATATGATATATCATAGGTAATGATTACAATATGGTTTGTAAAATATGATTAATAGGGAACCAATGGTTTATTATATTTGATAATATGCCTATCAGTTATAAATCAGGACCAATGTGATGAGGCTGAGAATGACCAAGGAGGAAAGAAAAAGGAACCTACATTTTTTATGGAAAGGGAGGCAACTAGTGGTGTTTGAGGGAAGGATGTAAGTGATAAATATGACATAGAGGTAGTGTGAGTTCTTCTCATACACTCCAAATACGAATTATTAGAGGATTACTTAATTATAAATGTACCAAAAAAGAGGATGATGGAATTCATTTGAGGACTCTTAGAGTTTATAATAATGAAGAGGTAAGATTTTGTATTTGTAAGAAAGACCTGATCATAGCAAGAGGAATCAATGAGTGGAAGATAAAATTAGAGGAGTACATCCAGAAATAGGACCAGATGCCTTACCTATTTGAATACTTTCTCAAATATGATATAGACATTGAGGTAACATATATTTACTAGATTCACTATAGGGTGAATAATTCATAATCTTTTAAATTTTTATGGAATGTTTTTGTGGTTTATTTTTTACAGTTTGAGATGGGAATAATTGTTTTTTCTAGGTTGTCAAATATACCTTAAAAGTGTTTTTGGAAATAAAAATTATAATTGTAGTGTGTAATAAAATTTATTTTGGTGGATATTTATTAATTTATAATGATTTTATTTATTAATTAATTATATAGTGTTTTTAATTAATTAATAAATGTTTGTGAAAATTTCATTATTAAATATTCCTCAAAATTAAATGTTGAAAATAATAATACTAATTTCCAAATTATAAAGAATTATTTATGACATTGAAATATAGTTTTTATTTATAAATCAGGAGGATTATATTTAAATTTTAAATAAATTACAAAATAAGGCTAACATTTAAAGTGTTTATATTTAATTTCGAAATGTTTCACAATTAATTTTTTTTTAAATTTTCATGTTAGATACTTATTTTTTTAAATCATTTAAACCACATAAAAAAGAATTTTATAAATGATATGATCATAGAATAACTTATGTTAATGATATGATATTTTTATTATATATAATATTTTATATAATATAAATTAGATTTTGAATTATTTATAATTCATAAAATATAATATATTTAAAATAAATGGAATATAATGAATAATATAAATGAATTTCTATTGAGTGAATATAAATTTTATAAATAAAATATTATTGATTGTACACAATTCATAGTTAAATTATAAAGTATTTATAATGGGATTCTATTTATTAATTGTTCAGAAATGTTTATTTCATGTTAAAATTTTTAACATGTTTATTTATTTAAAAGTTATTCTATTGTTTTATTCATAGTTATATATCCTTTATATTATGGGTACTTTTCGGGTTTATTTTAATTATTAAAATTATTCTAGAGTTTTTCATACATACATATATGGAGTTTCATGTTAGGTATGAGAATAGATTAATTTTCCATCAACCATGAATTATGACTTAAATTAAAGTTATTAACTTGAATTTAGTTATTAAATATAATTTTTACATATTTTATGTTGGATTTGTGATGATTTTAAATTTATATTTTGTAATGTATCCTTGGGTAGAGGGACATTGAGTTGGAGTTCCCACTATATTGGAGAGTTGATACTTTTTCTAGTAAGGTTGAGGTTGACTATCTATAGTTCCAATCATACTCATGTAAAGAGAATCAATTTTATATACATCTAAACCTACAAATTAAAATGATACCTTAGGAATGGGATGTATTTGAATATGAATAATTATGTTTGGACAATATTTTTTAGTGATTTACACAAATTTTGTGGCTCGTAAAGAGTTACACATCAATATGGTTAGAAAATATTAATTTTATGGAGTGAATAATATTCTAAACTAAATCATTTAAAGAATGTATAAATTAATGGAATAACATGGGATAAAATAGTAATATTAAATCCACTTAAAATACTATGTGTGTAATTCCTTCCAAAGTATCATTCATAAATACCTAAATCATTCTGTATAGGTGACCCCAATGGTTTGGTTCCCAAGAATTATGTTTTTTAAGGAAAAAAGCAATGATGTGATGCTAACAGTTAGTTACCTTTTCCTTTGTGTTTTATTTGGGATATAGTTAACTGGGAAAACCCAATAGTCAATATACATGAGGAATGGAGACATATTCATTCACATTATGGATTGGGAAATTTATAATACCACCAAACCTACACTCATTTATCCTATGATAAAAACATAATATTTACCATTCTAGTAAATGCAACCCAATTTTTGTCATCCAAAACTCTTAAATAATAAAGGAAATATTGTATCACTTTCACACCCAAAAAACCATTAGGTTTTGAGTTTTATAGTATTATTAAAAACTGATAAAAATATAGTTTCCTAAAAAACAAGTCTATCAAATCAACAAAATCTAAAAATAAAACAATATTTTTATATTTTATATTAATTCTTCAACATCTCCCATAAAAGTATTCACATTATAAACCTCTCCAGACACACATTATTTAACATAAATCTTTATAACCTGGGGAAATGTAAACATAATAAGGGAAACCTCAAATTCTTAGTCAAGAAAATTGTAATCATTAACAACAAAATGTCATCAATGATCAATAGATGATAATAAGGGTATGATGGCTTAATAATAGTTCAATAGAATAACATAAATGAAATCCTACCCGTAAATATAGAGATCATAAATCATGAAACATTGAATAATAATTTTAAAATGTAAAGATTCATAAAATGAAATAATATAGATAATTTTGAGGTAAATACTAATGAAATGAATCATTATGAAACCATATATTTTCTCCCATAGAATTAGTAAATACTTTTATTTAATCCTAAAATCAATATATTACCTTGTGGAATCAGAATATTTCAATAAAAAAATCATAGAAAGGATAGATAAAACATATAAGAAACTTGGGAAATCATTTTACATATCATTATAACAATCACTCTTAAAAATGAAATAACCATACGATTTACATCTATACCCAATGAATTGGAAGGATATAACAGAACCACCATTCATTGGTTTATAATGTAACCAGTCGTCCTTAATTCATAACTTTACCACCCATTATTTGTTTATTATGGAACCACCCATTATTGGTTTATAATGGAACAACCATCATCCTAATAAATTTACAAGAACCTTAATATTAATCAATTATATAGATATTTCATTTGTCACGCCCCCCTCCCACCAAAGATGCCCCTCCTGAGCTGGAAGTGGTGAAAGGGAGATAATGACCCCCCGAGTCCCGCCTCTAGTAGGCCCTGGGGTGGCAACTAGAACCAAGGGCATGAGTTTTCACAAATATGGGAGGCATTACCATTTTTATTATTTAAGATCGGGAAATAGGACAAGTCAACCACCAAAAGGAAAAGAACAAGAGTATAGAAATAAAACCAAACCAATTCCACATGCATGTTTAAATAGTTATAAAACAAGGTACAAGTAAAAGAAAGCTCAAAGTAAAATACCAAAAGAAACAAGTGTATAACAACTGCAACAACTCCAACTGTCCCGACTAGTAGGGTCCCGCACGGCCCTGGTAGTCCTCCTGGAAACCTGAAAGTAAGCATAGGGTGAGCATACAAGTATACTTAGTAGGGAAACCTAAAGGTCTCATGCACAGGTGGGTAGATATCCTAATGTCCTGTGAGAACAACAGAAGAAACCTAGCAGGGAAATCTATCCACCCAACCTCACCAGACACACTCACTAAAAACACAATCACAACAGGTAGTAGTAGTATATAAGATCAAGAGTATTGGGTACCCTGCACCATTCCCCATTAGTTAGCTGCTCTTTGTAATGGCGAACGTCTTGACGCTGCCACACTCTCTCCGCCCGCACACACCTGGGCCTCACAAACCACACATCCCCCCCGCACACACCTGGGCCTCATAACCACCTATCCTGCCCGCACACACCTGGGCCTCACAACCACCCATCCCGCCCGAACACACCTGGGCCTCACAACCACGTATCCCGCCCGCACACACCTGGGCCTCACAACCACGTATCCCGCCCGCACACACCTGGGCCTCATCCCGAAGATTCTTGGGGAAGAGTAAAACCTGCCTGAAGAGTCTTGGGCTAAAACCTCCCCAATCAAAACCTAACTGAAGGGTATTAGGTGTAAGGTCGCCTCAAGACATCACAACCTAGGGAAGAAGGAGTAGGAAAAAGATAGTAACTAAGGGGAAAACACCCACTCCCATGAAATGGGAGTGTTCGGCACTAAGTACGGAACATGGGTGGGGTGTGATAAAACACAAAAGATACAGATATATATATGTATAGTGAACACACAACCCAACCTATGGATTCTAAATAGAGAAACTGAGCACGTGCCTTGGCACTGCTACTACGAAGCATGCATACAACAAACAACCCCAACCCCATTTAGGTTTTCACGTTTTAGCAGAATTAGTTTATTTAGTTCTTTATCTACTGGGAAACCAACCACAACCAACTATATCAATCGATCGTAAAACATATTCCTGCCATCCACAAAACAAGTTAGGAAAAACACAAGCCACAAAAACAAGTCCCTTATTATTAACCAACCAACTCATTGATTATTAATCTCGTTCCATTACCATGACCCAACATTCATTAACTCTTCTAACTTTTATTTATTATTCACAACCCATAGTTCGTTCACATTCAAGCCCATCTCTGCAGCCCCGATGCCAACCACCATAACCACAATCACACCAAAACCCATACATCATTATCCCTTTAATACCATTTATCATTGCCCCACTTCCCGTCACCAACATAACATTCACACCAACCCACAACCAAGTCAACCGCAGCCCCGCAACTCACCCGATCCACAAAAACCCACAAAACACCCCCATCACATGCCACGTATACAAGCCAACACCCACATGTTCATTATTCTATTTTATTCAACCAGGGTGATCACACAAGGGTTCCATATTTTAAATCATCCAACTTTATGTGATTAACCAAATTCCACATTCAACAAAGTTCCATTCACAAAAATGTTCTAGAAAGATAGGGAAACATTTAATTGCACAAGAAAAGGCCCCCAACAACCATGCTTTTTAGTAGGCAGAAGCTCATTCAATTCACAACATAATATCACAGGATATAAATAATGTAACTTCATTCACAAAATTCCCATCCTCGTAATAAAAACCCATTATTATCTTTATAAACAAGTTTCGAAGGGTTTCACGTAAAGAAGAGGACACCCACCCTGCATGATGCACAAATTTAGAGAGACGAAGGTAAGATCCCTACCTCAACAGGTTCTGATCACAACGCTCCCTTGGATCAACCTTAGAAGACGTCCATCAGCGTCCATCACCTCTGTCGAGTCCTGGAAACATCTCCTTGGGTGGAAGTTTTAAAGGAAAGGACGAAGGAAAGACAACAGATTCATGCTCAGAAGTTCCGCCTCGTCATTACGATATCGTGGCAGCTGACGGATCGTAAATCGGAGCTCGAAAGAAGAATTTATGGAAGAAAAGGAGCCTTCGAGTCTCTTGGGAGAGCTCTGCTCAGAGGAATGGGGAGGAGAGGGGTGATTTGAAAAGGAATAGGGGACCCCTCCTTTTATAGGTGAGAAAATAAAAAGTAAACGGTGTGTACCTAGCCATTTCACACGGTCACCACGCGGCTTCCAACACGGCTCCGCAGCCGTTGATTGGTCAACACACGGTTTTAGGGTAATGCGTACGCGGGGAAGGACTACACGACGTGTAGTATGAGGTACATGGAGTGTACCCATTTATTTCACATGGCAATGACACGACTTCCAACATGGCACACGGCCGTTGACTGGCAACACATGGTAACGCGTACGCAGTGAGGGACTACACGGAGTGTAGTATTGGATACACAGCTTGTACTCATTTGTTTCACATGGCAAGGAAACAACCTTCAACATGGGGTATACCCGACAAGGTGGTACACGACATGTACTCATACTACCCGGTGTGTACTAAAATATTTCACACGGCAAGGACACGACCTTCAACATGGGGTATACCCGGAAAGGTGGTACACGACGTGTACTCACACTACACGGCGTGTACTTACAAAATTCTGGAAAGTGTGGGAAAAGTCCATTTTACCCTCCAAAACACTTCGTGACCTTGTTTTTGACAAAGGAATGGGCTAGAGAGGTCCGGGACATTACATCAGATACCTATTAAAACATTCTCGTCCCCAAGAATTCAAAAACCAACCTAGAGGAACCCAACAAGTCACCTCTTAGGGTCCTCGTTATAACAAGAACCCAACCAACAACCCTAATCATAGGTGTTAGGAATTACATCTCCTATGTCAAGATATTATCCGCTTTAGACGGCACTGACTCGCCTGTACGGGTTTAATCGCATCCACATTAATGCGTCCTGATTAAGAATTAGGTCTTCCCACTTCCATATATTAGGATTTTTCAAACTCACATTACCCCCAACACCGTATAAACGAAAAACACATCACCCTAACACATGTATTGGGGAATTATTTCTCCCATGTCAAGATATTATCCTATTTAGGTAGCACTGACTCTCCTGCATAGGTTTAATCGCATCCACATTAATGTGTCTCGATTAGAGATCAGGTCCTCCTCTCCCCACATGATAGGACTCTTCACACACAATTAAAGGAAAGAGGGAAACAATAAATCATTAAAAACTCACAAAAAAAAGGTCCAGGCCCAATGAATGAGAAAAATAGAGTTCCAATCAATGGAGTGTAATGTTCCCAAACAAAACATAAAGGAGAGAAATCATGAAAACCCAAACACATCTCTATCGATCCCAGATCCTTCTAGAGATGCCGTCTCTACTACATGCAACTATCTGAGCCCAGCTCCTCTACCTCTCTGTTGACCCCCGCCTCCTTGACCACGTCACGGTTGGGATCCTTGAGGAACTCCTTGTGGCAGGCCAACACATGCTCCATCTCCCCTCAGAGGGACTGGAGTCTGTGGCTGCTGGAAGGGTATTGCTGGCAACTGGTGCTGTTGAGGCGGGCGCTGAACCTGCCCACCTCCTCCGTACTGATCTTGGGTCGGGCACCGACTCTGAATGTTCCCGAAACCTCCACAAGAGAAACACTTCGGTCTTGGGCTCGTGAAAAAAGGATGAGGACCTGAAGATCTGAACTGGAACTTCTGGGGACTGCTCCCTACTGGCCTAAAACCGGAAGGTCCCATAGCAGGAGACCTGCTGGTGACTGCCTTCCCCTTCGACAAACTTGGCTGGATCCCCTCTCGTGGTGCACCTCCCTGCGAGTTCATCCTCTATACAACCTCTGATTTCTTCTATACTGCCATGTATGTCGGAAGGGTAAAGGGGGTGACAGCATACTAGAGCGAAGGACGAAACTCTTCCTCCAAACGTCTCGCCTGGGACTCCTCATCTGTAAAAATATCTGGAGAAAAGCGCAGAAGATCCTTGAACTTGATCCCCAACACTCGTACTGACATACTCCCCTGCTGAAGGGAGAGTAACTCCTATCGCTTCTCCGCCATTATCATGAAAGAAAGTAATTACTCTCGTAATTCCTTCTCAATGTTAGCCCACGAAACCTCTGCCTCTATCCTCTCTCCGAGGTAGAGCATCCACCATTATCGCGTCGCACATCTCAGCTGACTGACTACTAGGGGAACCCAATACTCCCTTGGAGCCCGGATCAAGGTAAAAGTGATCCATAGCTCATCAATCCACCCCTTCGTCTTCGTATCTGAAGTACTACCCTCGAACTTCTTGAGGGATTACTACTGGAAAGAATGGAGAGTCTTCTTCCACTGGCTATCTTCCTCCTCTCGGTCAATCCTCAACTGATCGACTGCCTGAATCTACTGGGTCTCAGCCGTCTAAGCCACCTGGGGATGACATCCAGGTGCCATAGCTGTACGGTACACAAAGATCGCCTAAGCCCAAGTAGTAAGGAAAATTTATCAGGGTTTTATTTTATCATTTTTATTTCAATTTCTTTCCCAGAATAGCCAAATCAAGTAAAACACATTCATGATGATGCATGTACCTTCCCTAGGGTCTCTACCTGGAAATCATTGTAGTCTCACTTGGTCGTTCAGTAGGCTCAGAGTCCTTGCATCAGATCACGGGGGGCCCTAAAATCCCGTGTCCTAGCCAGTCCTCCCTGGCCTATGTCACACACCAAGATTAACAAACACTGCTGCCCTAACATCCCATGCAATCTCACTGCGCCTAACTCCAGACTCCATCCTATCTCTCAACCATCACCTCTGATACCATTTTGTCAAGACCCTCCTCCCACCAAAGATGCCCCTCCTGAGTTGGCAATGGTGAAAGGGAGATAATGACCCCCGAGTCCCGCCTCCAGTAGGCCCCGGGGTGGTGACTAGCACCAAGGGTATGAGTTTTCACAAATATGGGAGGCATTACCATTTTTATTATTTAGATCGGGATATAGGACAAGTCAACCACCAAAAGGAAAAGAACAAGAGTATAAAAATAAACTCAAACCAATTCCACATTCATGTTTAAATAGTTCTGAAATAAGGTACATGTAAAAGAAAGCTCAAAGTACAATACCAAAAGAAACAAGTGTACATCATCTGCAATAACTCCAACTTTCCCGACTAGTAGGGTCCCGCACGACCCTCATTGTTATCTTGGAAACCTGAAAGTAAACGTAGGGTGTGAATACAAGTATACTCAGTAGGGAATCCTAAAGATCTCATGCACAGGTGGGGAGACATCCTAATGTCCCGAGAGAACAACAGAAGAAACCTAGCAGAGAAATCTATCCACCCAACCTCACCAGCCACACTCACCAAAAACACAATCACAAAAGGTAGTAGTTGTATATAAGAACAAGAGTATTGGGTACCCCACACCATTCCCATTAGTTAGTTTCTCTTCCTAACGGTGAACATCCTGACACTGCCACACTCTCCCTGCCCACACACACCTAGGCCTTACAAACCACACATCCTGCCGGCACACACCTGGGCCTCACAACCATGTATCCCGCACGCACACACCTGGGCCTCACAACCACACAACCCACCTGCACACACATGGGCCTCAAAACCACGTATCCCGCCCACACACACCTGGGCCTCATCCCGATGATTATTTGGAAACAGTAAAACTTTCCCGAAGAGTCCTGGGCTAAAACCTCCCCAATCGAAACCTAACTGAAGGGTCTTAGGTGTAAGGTCACCTCAAGCCATCACATAATAGGGATGAAAGAGCAGGAAGGAGCTAGTAACTAAGGGGAAAACACCCTCTCCCATGAAATGGGAGTGTTTGGCACTAAGTGCTCAACATGGGTGGGGTGCGATAAAACAAAAAAGATACAGATATATATATGTATTCCGAACACACATCCCAACCTATGGCTTCCAAATAGAGAAACGGATCACGTGCCTTGGCACTGCTACTATGAAGCATGCACACAACAAACAACCCCAACCCCATTTAGGTTTTCACATTTCAGCAGAATTAGTTTATTTTGTTCCTTATCTATTGGGAAACCAACTGAAACCAACCATATCAATCGTTCGTAAAACATATTCCTTCCATCCACCAATCTAGTTTGGAAAAACACAAGCAACACAATCATGTACCTTCATATTAACCAAGCAACTCATTGATTATTAATCTCGTTCCATTACCATGACCCACCATTCATTAAATCTTCCACTTTTTATTTATTATTCACAACCCATAGTTCATTCACATTCAAGCCCATCCCTACAGCCCCACTGCCAACCACCATAACCACAATCACATCGAAACCAGTACATCATTATCCCTTTAATACCATTTATCGCAGCCCCGCTGCCCATCACCAACATAACATTCACACCAACCCACAACCAAGTCAACCGCAGCCCCGCAGATCACCCGATCCACAACAACCCACAAAATACCCCCATCACATGCCACATATCCAAGCCAACACCCACATGTTCATTATTCCATTTTGTTCAACCTGGGTGATCACACAAGGGTTCCATATTTTAAATCAGCCAACTTTACGTGATTTACCAAATTCCACATTCAACAAAGATCCATTCACCAAAACGGTCTAAAAAGATAGGGAAACATTTAATTGCGCAAGAAAAGGCCCCCAACGACCATGATTTTCAGTAGGCAGAAGCTCATTCAATTCACAACATAATATCACACGATATAAATAATGTAACTGCATTCACAAACTTCCCATCCCCATTATATAAGCCCGTTATTATCTTTATTAACCAATTTAAAAGTGTTTCACATAAAAAAGAGGACACCCACCCCGCATGATGCACAAATTTAGAGAGACAAAGGTAAGATCCCTACCTCAATAGGTTCTGATCACAACGCTCCCCCGGATCAACCTTAGAAGACGTCCGTCGGCATCCGTCACCTCTATCGAGACCCGAGAAAACCTCCTCGGGTGGATGTTGGAAAGGAAAGGCTGAAGGAAATACATAAGATTCAATATCAGAAGTTCTGCCTCATCGTTACGATCCCATGGCCGCTGACGGATTGGAAATCGGAGCTCGGATGAAGAAGTTATGGAAGAAAAGGAGCCTTCGAGTCTCTTGGGAGAGCTCTGATCAGAGGAATGGGGAGGAGAGGGGTTAGTTGAAAAGGAGGAGGGGACCCCTCCTTTTATATGAGAGAAAAGAAAAAGTACACGGCGTGTACTTTATGGTACACAACATGTACTCGGCTATTTCACACGGCCAGCACGCGACTTCCAATAGGGCTCCGTGGCTGTTGACTGTTCAACACACGGTTTGAGGGTAACGTGTACGTGGGGAAGGACTACACGGCGTGTAGTATGAGGTACACAACGTATACCCATTTATTTCACACGGCAAGGACACAACTTCCAACACGGCACATGGCCGTTGACTAGTCAACACACGGTAACACGTACGCGGGGAGGGACTACACGGCGTGTAGTATTGGATACATGGTGTGTACTCATTTATTTCACATGGAAAGGACACGAACTTCAACACGGGGTATACCCGGCAAGGTGGTACACGACGTGTACTCACACTACACGACGTGTACTCATTTATTTCACAAGGCAAGGACACGACCTTCAACACGGGGTATACCCGGCAAGGTGGTACACGACCTGTACTCACACTACATGGCGTGTACTTACAAAATTCTGTAAAGTGTGGGAAAAGTCCATTTCACCCTCCAGAACACTTCATGACCTTCTTTTTGACATTGGAATGGGCCGGAGAGGTCCGGGACATTACATCATTTCATCACAAAACTCATAAAACAACCATTATTCTTTTCATAATGTGATTTAATAAAGAAAAAAAAACATGTTCTACGAAAATATCTTTGAAATAATTGTAATATATCCATGGAAATACTATATATGGTATCTATAAAAAATATTCCCAGTGGATCATAAGTAACATCAAGAGTTTTTGATGTTGATGAATTGAAATAAAATTAAAATATCACTACGATTTTTCTTGAATAAAATAAAATTTTAACTTAGAAAATAACTTTTAAAAACTAAAAATTAAAAAAATGTTATTATAATCCTTTAATTTGAAAAAATCCTTTTAAACTTATAAAAAAATTCTCAATGAAAATATTGGCCATAACATTAGGAAAAACCATTAATTATGTTAAGGTTAAAACTGAACATTCTTTTAAAACATTTTTTAAAAGGAGTCAAAAGGGACCCAATTGAAAAACATTAATAAATTTACTTTTAAAACCATTTGAAATAGGTAAATTACCATCTAAAATATATTTATTAAATAATTAATGTTTATAAGGTAGACTTTTTAAAATAATTTTATAAAACATGGATATGGAAGAGTAATATTCCTAATATAAAAGGGTGCAATATAGATAAAATTACAAGAGAATTCCTTGATGTTACATTAATAAATAAGGGAGGAAATGGAAATTAAACATGTAAAAAAATTCATAACCAAATGATAGGAAAATATATTTGGTTCAATAAATTAAGAGAATATCAATTCATTTAAAAAAAAACCTTGAACATAAACAATCCTAAAATAGAGGTTGTAACATAAAGCCTTTTCCACATTGGAAACTTTTTAACTGTAATAACAATGGAATAATAACAAAAAATGATTATTGAAATATAATGAAAACAAAAATATTCAAGATATAATATGTTAAATGGGAAGTATATGCACCTCATAAAAAAAGAAAGGTTCATATCAAAAAAAGTTTCCCAAAGAAAGATAATTTTAGACCAATAACACTTACAAATATCATATCATTGAATTTAGAGTTAATAAATGAAGATATTATGTGTGAAAAATAAAAATAGAGAAAAAAGTGGTAATACATAAAAAAAATTATTAATAAACTCACACGTAATCATGTAATAATGGATTTAATGAAGAAGAGTTATAACTCAACGAATAGAAATTGAGTCGAGAACCCTTTTCCACTTGGTAACATTCATGTCAACTCCCCTTGGATGAAATAATTCTAGTTGAAACATAAAATACAATGATGTATGATGGATTAATGATGTACCTGAAAAAGAGGAATGATATATACATATTATAAAATAAATTTTTCATATAACAATAAAGCATGCCTCAAGGAAAGTAAACTGAGAAAAAAAATCCATTAATGATTTGGTAATGTTTGGATCGAAGCCTTATGAAAGAGGGAAACTTATATGGATTTTGAAATCAAAATAATATGCATGAAAATAATAATAAATTTAATTAATTGTAATTTTACTCACTATATATAATAAATACGTGGTGAATATGGAATATGTCTCATAGATATAAAATTGTGATGAGAAACCCTTACCTCGACTCCATACTTTCCATGTTTGTCATTTAACTATTGTACTATAAAATTATATTAATTATTTGATTTTATAAAAAAAATTATATATTAAATAAATTATATTTACATCATTTATTTTATTTAAATATTTAAAAATTTAATTTGTTAATTCCACATCTGGGGTTTTGTGGATGTTTGGTCCATATTTTCAAAACAAATTTGGTATGATGACCGAGGTTAATTGGGTAGTTATTCGATCATATACTAAATAATAATAATGGTATAAATATAATTTTTATACCTAAATTATAAATTTTATACCAATCAGGACTGATAGTTATGAAAAATGAAATACATTATAATCAGGGAGATTTTAGGTCATACGTACACATTAGTAACATTTTTGTTTTTCAACGATCATTATAGTAAGATAGAAAGTATTATTTTACGTTTAAATAATGATAATTATATAATAAATAAAATGTTATTTCTTTAAATAAACTTATATAAATAATTAATGTTTTTTGGTGATGAAAAAATTCATATCACTTTCTGGAGTTGGTAGTCGACATGTATGCACGAACACCATTATCATTTTTTTGGGAGTAGAAATTTAAGAAACAAAATTGAATATTATCTTTTTATAATGATATGGGGGCCATTAACATCATTAATATATCATATATATCATATAAAATTATTAAATATATCCTTATTACCTTTAGTGTAAAGCGTTAGTGAAAAATGAATCACATCACTTCGTGAGGCGGTTGTTCACCACACACATGAGTGATGTTATCATGTCTCTCATGAAATGGAATCTAAGAAGGTATAAGTGATATAATAATAAAATAAATATAATTATGATACAAATATAATATATATACATTAAATCCAATATTATAACAAGCAGTGAGAGGTGTTGATGAAAAATTAATTAAATCGGCTCATGAGGCGGTAGTTTACCATACACACAAATAGTGGTTTCATTCCCCTTTTTAAGGAAGATGATATAGATTTAATTTATCAAATTTAAATAATAACATATTAATATATGTTATATATACTGATGTTATTATATTATCGTAACTGAATAATATTTGATGGTAGTGGAAGACAAATTTATATAAAAATGCTCTACTAAGAATGATACCTATTCGTCATAGGTTAGAACAAAAATCCATATTTGATTGATTTTATGATAAAACGAAGGCCTATATGATTTGAATAAGGAATTAATGAAGGTATTCAGGTATTGTTTTTATGAATCAAAAGGATTTTAGGAGTGAAAAGAGGAGGAGAGTGGGTGACCTTTTATATTGGGCGGGAGACACTTGGAATTTTTTGAAAAAAACCTGATACCAACATTCTTAACATGCCAAATGGTTCAGAAATGGAATATTATTAGGAAATAGATATTATAAGGTTAAAATATTTCTAGAAAATATAATTTAGGAATATTTTTATGTCATTTTACCTTTATAAGTTTTGTTTAATGCCCTATAAATATGTTTTTTACCTTAACAGTGGTAAAAGATTTTAACTTTTTTTATCTATTCATCATGGAAAAAAATTAAGTTAAATATATTATATAATATAAATTAACCCAATTTAAAACATTGAATCCATTTTATCAAATTTAATTCACATAATTAAAGGAATTTAATTTAAAATTGAACCCATAGACATGACAAAAAGCGGTTTTGTCCTTAAATATATTTCTCAAGAGTAAGATGAATTTATATTAAATTTATTATTAGAAATAAGCCTTATGAGAATTTAAATTAATATATATAGATATATAATTTAGAAATTTAATTTAAAAATTACTTATAAGGGTATTTAATTAATTAAATTGGGAATCATTTTTCCCTTTAAAACCATTTTTATAAAAATACATTTTTAAACCCAAAAATCAAATTATACTAATTTTTTTATAAAGATTGTTCTAATATAATTATTATGATTAAATATAAATAAATAATATTTATGTTGCATGAAATATTATTCAAAACATAATGAGTTTTTAAAATTACATAATAATTTGAAAAGAAATGACATTTTTACAAAAATCATTATTTTCACTATTCATTGAAAAATAAATATTTTATGAAAAATCCAAAAATTTCACCATATATTATTTTTGATATTAATATTAAAAAAACTATGTTAATTTTTTCAAATAAAATTTCAAAAAGTTATAAAAAATAATTGGAACATTTTCTCACAAAAAGCAATAAGAACTATTTTTGAAGAAAACATATTTTTGATAAATAAAACAAATTTACCAAAAATTGAGT
Source organism: Viscum album (assembly GCA_963277665.1). Taxonomy (NCBI): domain Eukaryota; kingdom Viridiplantae; phylum Streptophyta; class Magnoliopsida; order Santalales; family Viscaceae; genus Viscum; species Viscum album. The sequence goes on along the minus strand of OY728136.1, from coordinate 1,315,825,509 downwards.
TATTGTTTAATAAGAATTTATAAAAAAATTATATTTAGAATTATTTATATATATATATATTTAAAAAATTAGTTAATCAAACTCATACCTCCAATTTCACAATTAGGTTATAAAAATCATATATTGTGCGGGTCATTTAAGCTCGATGTTTCATGTCGAATACTCTATCGAACATAATGTTCTTAATTTAAAATATTATAGTGATACATCATACCCACATTTTATAAATTTAATCCTTTAAATTTGAATTTTTTTCTTTTTAATAAATGTTTTTAAATTTTAAAAAACCTTTATTGAAGTCCCACATCATAAAAAGGGCTAATAAACTCCCTCTTAACAAGAGAGAATAGAAAGAATGAAGGTTATATAGAATAAGACATACTAGGATTCCAAATATGAGAACATTGGTGGGATAGAAATATATATACATGGAATAAAATAATAATTCCCAAACAACTATGGATAGTAATATATATCATTTATCATAATAAAGTGAATTATAATGAGAAATGAAACATCCAAAAAACCATAAACCAAATAGGTTTGAAAAAATAAATCATTTCATCAGTAAAAAGATAAAAGTTTATATTTTAAAATAATATTCCTAGGTTTTAAGAATTCCTTTCCATATATATTTAGAGTATAAAGAAATATACTTACATGATAAGTTGAATTTCTATAAAAATATCATCTTTTAATCTAAACAATGAACATTAAAGATCAAATTTTCAGGCATGAAGAACTAAAATAAGCTTCTAATTGATCACATAATCCTTAAAAGGATTACCATAATTACTATTAACATTATAAATTAACCAAAAACAAAATGGTTAGAATAAATTAATATTTTCCCAAAATTAATAACCTTCATATGAAGATGAACTACTTTAATCTCTAAAATTCAATAGTAATACCCCAAGTTAAAACTAAATAATTCCTTATTTAAATAACCCTATATCCAAAATAATCTTAATAACATGATCATTAAGTAGTTTTTTAACCTAAAATATTATATCATACCTTTTAGATTAAAATATGACAAAATATATCTATCTTCTTTTGAAATAATATTAATCACATAGTCACCAAATCATTTTTCAATCCCATGGTTAGCTATATCATATATTCCCAAATTGTAACAACCCACAATTAACTCAACATCAAAGATATAATAAACCCTGATGTTCACTAATAACATTAAAATTATGTCTCTAAATGTAATGGAATTATTCCTAAAATAATACTTCACATAAAACCTAAATGTTACTTATACCGCAAACTAGTAAATCATCTCCCAACTTGTCATTAAACCAAAATTTTTTACATAAAACCTCAAAAGTGTGGTCTAATAATTTGAACATATGATCATAATAAAACTAATTAACCAATGATGGTATCAATAACTCTTTAAATATTCACTCATGAAAAATCATAATCTCTAAAGTTTTCTAATCCTTGATTTGATACCAAATATAAGATCCCCAAACACATACTCCCAAATCCAATGCTAAAAAAAAGATCTTTACATTTTTACTTGATCATGAAAATGTGAACTAATTTTTTCCATCCATAACTATTAAAAACAAAAGGAAACATCAGATCACATATATACCCATGAACATTTTAGTATTAGAGTTTTATATTATTAAGAAAAAATCTAAACAACTTAGTTTCATAAACATATGGTTTATAAATATCAACAACATCTCCCACTAAAACCAAATTTTAATATTCCATATTAATTCTTTAACATCTCCCAAAAAATTATTCACATTAAAAACCCTTTTAGATAGAAATATTTTAACATCAATTTTTATAACATGGGAAAAAGGAAACATAAGAAGGGTGAGCTCAAATGATCAGTAAGGGTAAACATAAGCATTTAAAACTGAATTTAATTAGTTAGAAAAATCATATCATAGGGTTACGATGACATAATACAAGTTCATGATCATAAAAAAAGAGAAATCATACCCATCAATACTTTGATAATAAATCAGGAAACAAATCATAAGGATTTAATAGAAGATAAATTCATAGGATGCAATAATGATGAGCCATGAGACGTTAATCATGACCAATGGAATCATTAGAAACACATATCTTTCCACCCTTAAGAAGTATTAAATACTTTTTTTTTAAATATAGAATCATTATATTACCTTGATAAATCAGAATTTTTTTTATAAAAACTGATATAAAAAATTTATAAAACATATAGGTGACATGGGACATAAATTTCTATATCACTCATACAATTACTCTTATAAACTGAATAATCATACAATCTACTTCCATACATATTTCATCAGAGGGTTATCATAGACCCACCCATCATTTATTTATAACTTATTCACCTGTCCTTTTTCATAACATGACCACTAGTGCTTATTTTATCATATAACAACCTGTACCTAGTTTATAATAGAACCATGAATCATAATAAACAATTACCAAGAGACGTAATATGAATAAATTATATGGAGATTTTATTTCATCATGAAACTAATAAAATAATCATTTTTCTTTTCATAACATGATTATCCCATTGAAAAGAAACAGGTTTCCTGAAAATATATATTAAACATTTATAATCCATCTATATAAATAATGAGAATGTTATCATTAGAAAATATACCCAATAGACCATAAGTAACATCTAGTTTTTATGAAGTTGATGAATGAAAAAAATTAAGAGATCATTTAAAACATTATTTAGGAAAATAAAATTTTCACTTAAATAATAACTTTTAAAAACTAAAAATTCACAAAATATCATGAAAATTATTTTCATCAATAAATAACTTAGAAACATATAAATTGATATTCAAATAAAATAATGGTCTTGAGGGTGTGGAAATACTCTCATGATGTAAATGATAAAAATAAATATTATCTTCGAACATTTTTTATAGGGATGAAAGGTGAACCTTTTTAGAAATGTTAAGAAATTTATTTTTTAAAAAAATTTAAAAGAAGGTAAAATACCATGTAAAATATTTTTATGAAATAATTACTGTTTATAAAAGAATATTTTTTAAAACATTTTAGAAAGCATGGATATTGAATATAAATATTCCCAATCTAAAAGAAGGTACAAGATAGATACACTTACAAGAGACTTCCTTGAGGTTTCCTTAATCAATAAGGGGGGAAATGGAAATTTAAAATGTAAAACACATTAATAAATACTAGAGAATAAAATATATTTGGTTCCGGAAAATAATATAATATCATTTCATCTAAAATAACCTTGAATATAAAAAACCTTGAGAAGAATAAATATTTTAATATAAAGAATTTTCCCATTTGTTAAATATTAAATTGTAAGACCCATGAAAGAATAACATGAAAGAATATTTTAAATTTCATGAATATAAGTTAATTAATGATATAAAATTTTAAATGGGAAGTATATATATCTCATAAACACTATATGTGCGTATCACAAATATATTTCCCAAGGTATGGGAATTCGAGATAAATAACCCTTACAAAGATGATTTCATTGAATTGAGAGTTTAAAAATTGATAGGTTATACATAAAATATTTAAATAATTTTTTTTAAAAAAATATAAAAAAATTTAGAGATCAATTAAAATATATTCCTTTCATAAAAGAGTCAATTAAAAAGAGTTATAATCCAATGAAATGAAATTGAGTTAAAAAACCATTTACCAGTTGGAAACTATTATGTCAAATCCGCTAGGAAGAAATATTCAGTTTGAAACATATAATTCCATGAATTATGTATTATTAATGATATAAAAACAAAATTTTCAATATATATACAACTTATAAAATAAATTAGGTGTGTAATAATAAAACATTCTTCATGAAAAGTAAACTATAAAGAAATTTCTTATAGTATTGGTAATAATTTGATCAAAACATTATAAAAAAGAGAACCTCAAATAGATTTTTAAAACCAAATAATTTTAATTAAAATTTTCAAAAAATTCATTAATGGGAAGTATATAAACCACAAAATATAAATAAATTGTGAATATGATACATGTCACACAATAATAAAAGTGAGACGAAAAACCCTTTCCTCGAGCCCAGACATTCAATATATGTAATTTAACTCATATATAATAAAATTATATCTATTATTTGATTTATTATAATCCTTTTAACATTTTATTACCTTATACTTAATTCATTTATTTTAATTAAATTTTTTAATATTTAATCAGTTAATACCACGTCGGATGTTTTGATGATGTTCGGTCCATATTTTGAAAACAACATTGGTATATTGACTAGGGTCAATGGTGTCATTATTATGTCCTATCCAGAATAATAATAATGGAATAATTATAATTTTTATACGTAAATAATAATTTTAAAACAAATTATGAATTATATTTATGAAAAATGAACTATGTTATAGTCATGGAGATGATAGGTCGTACATACACATGAGTAACATTTCCATTTTTAAATGATCATTATGGAAAGAAGGTAAGAATTATTTTATCTTTAATGAATTATAATAATATCATAAATACCAAATTATTTAATTATATATATATATCAACCATGTGATTTTTTTTATAAAAGTAATCCCATTTTTTGTGGTGTTGATAGTTCACATGTACGCATGATTGACATTATCATTTTTTAGTGAGTGGAAAGGTAAGAATGAAAATGATATATTATCTCTAAAGAAAAATAAATTTGTAAATAATATATTTATTATGTCATATATATCACATATATTGATTAAATTTATCATTATTACATTCCATGAAAGTCATTAGTGTAAAACATATCATATTGTTTATGGAGACAGTGGTCCACTGTACACACAAGCGACACCATCATATCCCAAAAAGAATGGAATATAAGATTGTATATGTGATTAAATAATTCAAAAAGTAAAATGATTTTACAAATATCATATATATACTTTAAATTCATCATTATAATAATTCGTGAGAGGTGATTAAGAAAGACAAATTACATCAGTACGCGAGGAAGTAGTCTTCCGTACACACGAATGATGGTTTTGATTCCCATTTAATGAAAGATGAGATGCATTTAGGTCATTAAATTACTATAATACCATATAATTATATTTTATATACTAGTGTTTGTATATCATTATAATTTAATAATATTCAAAGGACTTAGAAGAAGAAATAAAATAAAAACACTTAGTTAAAAACAATACCTCTTATTCAGACAACTACTATGGTTTGCACCACAGCCATTATATATTGGGTTTTTGTTAAAAAAAGAACTATAAGATGTAGGGAGGTATGTAAGTAAGTTATTTTTATAATTATTTTCTGATCTAAAAGGATTTGGTGGTGTGAAGAGGATATGAGTGGGTGTGTCCTTTTATAAGTGGGGGGGGGGGGACACAGTTGGAATTTTTTAAAACAAAAAGTGAAAACCACATTTTTCACCTATCATAAAGATAATAAATAGACCATTATAGACCACTAGATAATATAATTTTAAAAAATTGAAATCCAAAGGAATTTACGCAAGCATTTAGTCTATTTTAACCCTTATATTTTTTGTTTTACCAAGGTAAATACGAATTTACCTTAATCGCAGTAAAATATTTTTATTTGTTTCAAATATATTTATGAAAAAGATTATTTTAGACATATTATATAATATAAATTATTATTATTTACAATAACTTATCAATTTAAAAAAATCATAAAATAGGAAAAAAAATAATTTTAAAATTAAACTAGAAGATGTTCTAAAAAATAAGTTTTTCAAGAAATGGATTTTTCAAGAATAAAAAGATTTTTTATTAAATATATGACTAGTAATAATCAGAATATGAATTTAAATTCATATTTATATATACAATAGATAATTTTAATTTTAAAAAATCCTAATTAAGGGTTTTTTAATTAACTACAATGGAGAAACATTTATGATTTTAAAAGAGGTTTCATAAAAAATTAGGTTTTAATCCCAAAAATAAAATTAAACTAAAATAAAAAAAAACAAATTGATTAAAATTTAATTAATTTGAATAAATATCAATAAATAATACTTACGTTACTTGAAATCATATTAAAAAAATTATGAGACTTTTAAATGACATAGTTTATTAAAAAGAAATGATAATTAAATATAATATTTTTCATTATTCAAGGAAAAATAATTTTTTATGAAAAATAAAAAATAATTAACCTTAATTTAATTTTTATATTATGATTTAAAAAAAAATTTATAAAATAAAATTTTAAAATATTTTAAAAAATTAGTTATAATTTTTTCTCATAAAAATAAATTAAAATCATTTTGGAAGACAATATGTTTTTTATGAATAAAATGACTTTACTAAAAATTGGGTAATTATTTACTAAGAATTTATCATAAATATTATATTGAGTATGAAATTTAGATAAATATATATTTTAATAATTAGTTAATTGTTATTCATACCACAAATTTAATGGTTAGGTTATAAAAGTCATTCATTTTTTGGGTTATTTATACTTAGTGTTGCATGTCAAATATTCTACTGAACATAATGTTTTTATTTTAAAATTTTTAGGTCTTACAAAAAATATTTGTCCACCTAACTATCCAAGATTCCCATATGATATGATTTATAAATATTTTATACTAGATATAATCCTTTCCAATATATCTTGTTAACTAGTATAATTCATGATGAAATATGGATCATGTTCTACTAATGGGTATGCTTAACATTCAAAGTGATCAAGATTTTAGTGCGTGATTTTTTAGTAAAATTATTTACCAAATGGTCAATAAAACATAATAATCATATAATATAATATTTTTTTATTGATTAGAAGTATCACCAACATAAAAGTCGAAATTGAAATCAATCCTTTAAAAAATAACATTTATATAAGAAATTCATAAGACTAGTAATTTAAGAAATGTTCTCATGTGAAAGAAAATTATATTTGTTAATGAAATCCTTTTCTAAGTAACCATGTATTTATATTTTTAAAAAGGTGAATATACATGCTTACGTGAAGCACATTAAGATTTAATTATATTTTTTTAAGGCATTAGATACAAAATGGACTAAGGAAATTTAGTCACATATATTACATATGACTGAGAATTTCAATCAAAATAAATGTGATTAAGTATGATAAATAATTGGTGAGAGATAATATTTCTATTTCTAGTATTTTTTAAGGAATATATTTGATGTTATATACCTTTAATGGGGTGGGTTGAAAGTAAATAAATTTTCAAGAACTAAATTTACTTCACCTCTTGAGTTTTCTATATAATAGTTTCTGGAATAATAATGGGTATCAGAGCAAAAATATGGTATCTTCAAAAACAAACTATCTGGATGGATGATATTGGTGAGTTGAAGATATCGTTTCCATCACATTTGGAGATAGGTTCAAAAGATTCTACTAGAGAAGCCTCATGATGGAGATTTTTATATCTGACTACTGTATAATCAGTGTTCGAAGTAGTGTCTCTTGCTATAGACATGTTGACTTCCACCATAGCTTATATGAAATGTGTTCTCCTCTTCAAATAAATTTTTTAAGATATTTAGAAATATGTGGTTTATGAAATTAGGTTCATGACTATAATTATGAAAAAAACTATTTTTTAATATTAATTAGTCTTATAAGAAAATGGATTCCCTACTGAAGGATAGATGACCATTTGGTGAGGTAAATGATCATCAAGATTATTCAAAAGGAAAATAAATTGCTACTCATGTATCACAACCTATTTTAGTTGGCCTATATGATAACCAGTTTGAGGTGTTAAAAAAGTTTATATAGTCAAGTGATAAGAAAAGAGATCCACAGAACATATTTGGGAATTTATCTTAGAGAGTATGGATCAATTTTACTACTCTATTAGATGTATTCAATAATAATATGGGGAAGAAACATGATATGTGTGTGGCTGAATTATACCATCTCATAGGAAGAAATTCTCTTGGACCAAAAATATCTGATCTCAATGCTTCCACCTCTTGGTGATTTATATAAATATTGGATCCCAATGAAATATATTATAGGGAAAACCTTAGGTTTACTAAAGAAGGTTTTCTACCTCTAATTGAAGCTCATTATATGCCATAATTTATACCTAATGATCACTTTGATTTCACTAGAAATAAAAAACTCACTCTCATCAATTGGTCCACAACACCGAGGGTCAATCAAGGGGATAAAACTGGACTTAGAGAGTATGAACATACTTGGGATGATGTTTTTGTAGAAATTGTTGATTCTAATTATCCTATATCCTCATTAACAGTTTTCAAACCTCAATATTTTAAGATTACACCTCTAAAATATTGACCATTTCTATATAAGTGACTTTCTTTCTTAATTGGGTTGTTTAATTAAACGGTGTTTGAAAAACATTTGAATGGCTTTTTACTTATATTTTATATAGCTAATGTAATTTTTCTTTCTTTTTTTTAGATATTTAATTTTTTTATCTTATTTCTAATTTTTTAAATCTTTTTGATCTCATTTTTTATTTTTTAATGTATTTATATGTTTCTTTACTATTTTTCATTTTCATTTTGTATTCACTCTTTACTTTTTGAATGTTTTTTTCGATTTGTTTTTATATTCTTCTCTAATTAACTAATTATTTATATTTTTATTTTAGGTATCTTATCAATAATATTTTTAGTATAATTCTATGCAAAATTCTATTCATATTCAGTATGTATCACTCATATGATTTAAGAAATATCTTGTGAGACATTAATTGTAACTTTTTTCCTTTTATACTTATTTTTGATATCACAAAAATTGTGAGAATAAAAATGAGAACAAAAAAATAAAACCCTATTTATTTTTTTCAATTTTTGTTTATTATTCAATAGGTTTTTTGATTATTTAAGATGGGGATATTTTTTGAAAGACTTATTTTTTCCAACAAATATTTTATTTATGTGTTTTTAGGATTTAAAAAATACCTATTTATATAATAATGAGTTTATTTTAAGTTATTACATTTTTTTTCTTATTATAAGATTATTTCAGAGGATTTTGTCATTTTAAAATGTAAAATATAATATTATACTTGATTTTAGTTTTCTGATTAATCTTACTCTAAGTGATTATCTTAATCATGAAATAATTATCTTATAAAAGATATATTTAAAATATTATCTTATGGACGAATAATATTATCTTCTATTTGTTCAATGATTAGAAGCTTAGTTAGAAAATATTTTGAGAATTATTTTATCTTTCGAAAAGGGCATTCATAATAGGATTATCTTATATGTATCAAAATAATCCTTATAAATCGATTTTCAAACACCAATGATATATTATTTTACAAAGAATAATTATCTTAAACAGAAGATAAAGATCTATTTTTTGCAATGAGAATAGTACTATTAGATACATATCTTATGAAGAATAAGCTATCATGTGTAGCATCATGATTTCCCTCGTAAAGTTATCATAATCTATTGATAAATTATATTACGATTTTAGGAATATCATAAAATAATTTTTTTAATTAATTAAATACAAATTTGGATAAAGTTTCATTTTTCAAAGAATATAATGATATGAAGAATAATATTTCTAACATCTCCACCATGAAGTTTATTCTATGTAGGTAAAAGTAGGATACATGCCTTTAAAAACATTTATTATCAATGTATTCTTCATTCAACCATTGAGATTATATAGTATTCTCAAGTTCAAAATAAAATAGAGGATATAAATAAGAATTTTAGATAATGAATGAAGAAAATATATAAATACATTTGAACAAACTGACCATATAAATAATGAATGTGTATGTATAGAATAAATCACATGCGTGCTCCATTCAATGCTTATGTGATATACTAACATGTTTATTTGTTTCAATAAAGGAATCTCCAATGCTAATCATTGAAGATCATCTTCTCTAAACATGTCTTTATCACCTCTCTATTTATTCTTACAACTATGTGCTGCATTATTCCTTAAAATATTATTTAGTTCTATTTCATTTACACTCATTATGATTGTGTGTGTTAATTTCAAGGATAGTTATAGTAAGGGGAGATCCGGGTTAAAATATCTTGGACCTTATTAACAAGTAACAACTTCTTCTATTAGTTAGGATCCCAATAAAAATTGATGTCATAGTGAAAATATAAAAAACACATAAAGTTGAGTGTTTTTGGAGTGGACTAGGGAACTTATGATCCCTAAACCACTATAAATCTCAGGTATTTTATCGTTTTCCTTTGAAATTTTATATTTCAAATTCCTTCTTTTGTTTAGAAAATATTTTATCCTACATAATTTAAATAGGATGGTTTTAATGTATTTTTTTAAAGAACTCAATTTACCCCCTCTTGATTTTTCATATAGAAATTCTACAGGATGAATATTATCATTGAATTAAATGGTTTGATAACAAATATTAATTGAATAAAATTCTACCCAATTATTGTCAAAGTGTTGATGATAGATGAATAAGGAATATGATGCCTTGGTTATACTACATTTTAGGTAGTATAAGTTGGTAAATGTTTAAACTAGAAGAAGAAAATTTAGTTAGGGAGTCAAATGATGTTTATTTAAGTAAACATTTAAGGTTATTTGAATGTATGATGTTATCAAGAAGAACTAATTATTTCATAAGATATAATTTTTTGGGATATGTGAATAGAGTTTGTGAAACTATATGAAATGTCTATATCAGGTATCAGGGTTTTTTATAAAAATTCACTATTTTTGAATGGAATTTGATAGTAAATTTATATATTACAAATGTTTAAATATAAAAGAGTTCAAAATCAAGAGAATAATTGATATAAAAATTAATTTTTATATAACTAGTGAAGAAAAGAGTTGTTATATCAAATTTTTTTTACATAAAGATGTTTTCCAAGATTGGTCAAATCTAAATTAAGATATTTTTTGATATCTAATTTATCTTATATGATTAGAGGTTTTTTATGAAAAAATTTTTATTATAGAAACTACATGGTAATATATTCAATTCAAGTAGTTAATGGTTCATTAAAATCCATAATTTTTTTAATAGGATAAAAGGATAAAAATGATTAATCAATGATAAAAAGTGTTTATCCAAATGTTTATTAAAATATGAGTGAAGATGCTTTCTCCATTCATCTTTGGTATATTTCAATAGATAATTCATTTCAAAAATAATATTTCCTAACACATATAATACCATAGATGATATGGAATTAGTATTTTATTTTTTAAGTATTCATATTTAAAGTAAATAAGTTTTATTTTCAAATACAATGAAGATTGTGTATCTTAGAATGATATTTTTGATAGAATATATTGACTAAGATATTATTGGGAGTATTATTGAACTTCGAGAATTTAAATTTTATAAAATAAAAGATAATAATAGTATAAAAAATATATATTATTTTCCATTCAATGCCCTAAAGTATTTGGGATATGTAACTACAGTGGAAAATTTAAAAGAAACATTTATCCATCAAGGGAAAATGGTTTTCAGAAAAGTATTATAATAGTTAAGGTAAAAAGTAAATTTCCCTAAATATCCTATGAATATAAATAGGTTATGAAAAAAATATAAATGTAAAGAGATATATTTATTTATCTGAAAATGATAATTCTACTTTATCAAAAATGATTTAGGGATGTGTTGGTAGAGAAAAATGTTATTAACATTGTAACATAGGATTTTGTGGAGATATTGATTTTGTATATGTTCAAGGAGTTGAACATTAGGAACATGATTCTTAAATATCACCATTATTCAATTTTTTTTCTACATAGACCTGAATCGTTAAAGAGTTTAGTAGGAGGGTTTTATGAGGTGGTCACAAAGAGATGTGGAAAGAATTATATATAGATTTAATAAGTTAAAAAACCCCATATAGTGTAATAAATACAAGGATGATATAGTAGTATATTATATATGATATGATATGATATGATATGATAAATGATTTTATAGTGTTTTATAAAGTATTTTTAAAGAGTTTAAGAATATAAAATGTTTTATATAAAATGAAATCTCTATTTTATCGTTATTTTAAATTGGCCACATTAATGTATATAATTATATACATTTTGTGAAATCTATTTAAAATATACCTATCAAATTATGACTTTGAGTTATCCCTAACCAATGTTTATCATGGGTTATTATAGGTTATGATGTAATATAAAGGTTTTATTTAGTATGATTCTTTCATGAAGATAAGGAATATGATCACGAGGCCTAAAAAGGGTTTTTTATAATAAATAACCAAAAAATAATACCACATGGAGTGTCATACAATATGTATTAGGTATAATAGGGGACCGTGAATCACACTTGATGTTCTAAACACTTGAGGCTGGAGAGATACCTAATATTCAATATTCATATATTGATTGATTTATTACATAATTCTGGAGGCTAAACTAATCAAGGACATTAATTAAGATATGTTTTGTAGTACACAGACACACTTAAATAGTATATTTGATATTATTGTCTATTAGGGTGGGGGAACTATGGTTTTATCTTCCATAAGTGTGCATTAAATGTGATTTATTCATCAACTTTGTTAGTCTATACTTTGAGAATCAATAACATATTAGTTGTATATATGGGATTGACATACGTTGTTCCCTACAGTCGATAGATGTCATGGAATATATAAGGGTTAATAATAGCATGTGATGAAATTGGTGGATGCATGTATAGATATATTTGTGTTTGGTAGAGATCAAACTTGTGATGAACTGAGCTGAGATTCCCTCAAACCTGGCACCTGACCCATTCCATCATATACCTGAAGGGCGTTCCCAATCCCCTTGGGCAGGTGACAAGAACTCAGGCATCGAAAAACACAAAAAATGGAATGATTTCTCCCAACCGGAACAATCACATGGCGTCCATATATAAAAAATAGAGAAACAAATAAAGACTAATGAATATATATTCCATAACTATAAAGGAGATTTGGAATCATGCCAAAACAAAAGTATCCAAAAACTACAAGATAAGTCCAAAAATAAAGGACTAAAAACCACACAGCTACTCCAAACAATGGCATAAAAGAACTCCCACCATCTCACCACCAGCTACCCAACCAGTTGACATGAACCTCACGGCTTCTCTGTGGCACCTTACCTCTCCCTACACTGGAAGAAAAAAAGGTCTACACACCACTGAAGTGGTGCTTAGGGTGTGATCTAGAAGACTCAGTAGGATCCCACCCAAGTGTTCCACAACATGTCTCTATATTACAAATATTGCATTTTTATTTTAAATAAAAACATGGCATGATAAGCAGTAAATATTTTCTTATAGAAAACAAGGAAAACATTTCCCTTTTTTTCATAGTTTTAAACAAAAGTAGGTATAAAAATTTGAAATCACATTTTACATATATTTTTCCATAAGCATAAACATGAATATCAAGGCTAACTCAAGAATCAACGAAATAAAATATATAAGCATAGGTATCACAACATAAGGAATATTATAGGTCCATGCCAAAAACTAATCATACCACAATAATCAAGTGAAAAAATTCAATCCTAGAACACTATGCTTAAGAATTAAAGGAATACCCTCCGAGAAAACCCCCAAAAATATCAATATCGGTCCCTTAGAACAACAGGCCTTGGAAACAAAAGATAAACCCCAAGACAAACCTCCTTCACAATCACAAAAAAATGGACGATGGAACCAAGTTAAACCTTCCACTTAAGGACCCAAGGTAAACCACGTGCTCTTCTTCATAATTCATTTCAATTCCTTGGAAACTATTTTAAAACCATTTTACAATTTCCATTTCAATGCTTGAAAATTCCCACTTTCTCTCTATTTATCAATAATCAGGGAAAAATGTTTTTCACTAAAAACCAATTTCAACACACACAAAATAACCATTAAAATTTCAATATTCAAAATATTTTATAAAGAAAAATAATTAGGTTCATCAACATAGTCTAAAGGTAGAAACACCTACCTCAAAACTGGAGTCACACATGCCCGTAATGGATTCCAAAATTGATAAAAACCAAAACATCAACGAAGGCCCTAGAATCAAATCCGCATCAAGAATGATTCAATTTAGAAGAAGAGGGGTTAGAAGAACAGAGGAAGCCCACATACCTTAAAGATGAATGGCTGCCACACCACAATAAATATTAGAAAAAACCTCCAGAATGAGATCACCCAATGGATATAGAAGAGACCAATAAGAATTACCAACACTATAACAAAGGATCCAATAACGCAACCCTAAGGTGATACCATGATCAAAATAAATGATGAAATAGAAGAAAAAATTACCTGTAGAGATTCACCATGATCACAATGGAGATCGAATGTTGAAAAGATCAATCTAGAAGGGTTTTAGCCTCTCAAAAATGTTCCAAAACTACCATAGGTCAAGATCCATGAAGAAGCTACAAAGGAATTAAATCAAAATATCCACATGCTATCTTTAAAAACTGAACGCATGCCATTACACGATGTATAACCGAGGTTCATGATGTGTTACATCCATATCCCATATTTGTCAAAAAACCCCCCACCTTAGATTAAAAATCTATCATTTAAACCATACATGATGCGTAATCACCATTCACGATGTGTAATAGTTCATAACGTGATCTTTCCTTTCATGACATAAATCCATCACTCATTACGTAGTGTGTAACCCAATTATATGGCCTGAAATCATTCAGCAAGCTACATAAAATCTAGAAAACAACTTTTAACTGATTTGAACCAAAAGGGAACATAGAGAGAGAAACAAAATACCCAATCAAGGTAACAATATGTTACAAACTCCCCACCATAATGACTATCCATCCCTGGGAAGTCATGTGGAAGTTGTAATCCCCAGAAAGAAAAGAGGACACCACTATCTTATCAATGATTCACATTCCCAAGTATCATGTGAATCTGATCCTTATTTCAATAAGATTATGATAAACTGAATCGAATTCCCACAAAATATTTTCAATTGAGAGTCAATAACCTCAACTGGTTCCTACAAAAGAGAAACATTTAACTCTAACTCAATTTATTCCCAACCATAACATGAGCAGGATCATGGTGATACTTCATGAGCTATGATATGTGGAAAACATAAAAACTTTATGCCCAATGAATTATAAATTCTATTCGATAAGAAACCTATTCGAGTCATACAATGATCTCATATGGTCCAACATATCTCAGAGTTAACTATACCTGTTTTCTAAGTTGACGGTGACCCAAATGAGGATAAAATTTCAAGAATACCCAGTCACCATTGGAAAACTATAAAGGATGACTCTAGGATGTAACCGTATGTTGATGTACATCCTAAATCATTATGGATGTTTCCTATAACAAACCTGGCTTGGCTAAAGATACATCACACAAGTCTACCCAACAAAGAGGCGATATACACGGGGGAATATAAAATACCTCAAAGGGATCCATTCTTATTGAAAACTAATATCTATTTTTATAAACAAACTCAACTAGTCCTAGATGTTTATCCCATGAACCACCAAAATCCAAGACACATGCCCTAAGCCTATCCTCTAGGATCTGAGTTACATGCTCCATCTAGACGTCTGTCTGTGGATGGTATGTTTTTCTCAACCTAATGTAAGTTACCATTTCCTCTTGAAGACTCCTCCAAAACATTGAGGTAAACCATGGATACTTATATGAAACAATGGCAGAAGGACTCCCATGTAACCTCATGATCTCCTTCACATACAACTTACCTAGATCTTCAACCTTAGTGGCATCTCTTATCAGAATGGAATGAGAAGACTTCATCAACCAATCAATAAACACAAAGATAGAATTATTATATCATATTTTCCATTTAAATCCAAAAAAAATCCATGGATACCATGTCCCATTTCCAAAATGGAACTGGAAGATACTGAAGAAAACTAGAGGGTTTCAAGTGATCTGCGTTTATCTATTGGTAAGTGTAACAGCGAGAGACAAACTCTGTGATGCCATGCTTCATAAACAGCCACCAGAAGTTTCTTATCATGTCATAATACATCTTCATAGTGTCTATATTTATGAACCATGAAGAGTTATGAAAAACAAGACTGAACTCTTCACATATTCTAGGATGAAAATCCTTTTCCCGACGTGAAGCATACCATTTAAAGAAAGAGACCAGCCCGAAATGGTCACCTCACCATAAAGGCTTTCTTGGGTGTTCTGAAACTGATCAACCTACTGCTAACTATGACAGATAGACTCCAATAGAGATAATGATAACTGAATACCAGCCAGAACCATGCCTCCAACATACTCCTGAACATCTAGGCGAAATTGAGCGAAAATCCCCATAAGGTTCCACTCCTCCTTTGATTCTAGGATATACTATGACGGTCCTTACAGATTAAAATAATATGCAACAACATTTCCCTTTCTTGGGGTGAAGGAAATATCAAAGTCAAATCTATGAAGGTATTCGACTAGATGTCTCTGTGTGATATTTAATTCCTTCTAATAATATATATAACTTAGACTCTTATGATCAGAGAAGATGGTGAACAATTCCCCAAAAAGATAGTTCCACCAACACTTAAGAAAATTCATTACAATATCAAGCTATAAATCATGTGTGGGGTAATTCTTCTTATGAGGTTTAAGTTTAAGAGACCCATAAGCCACCACATGGTCATCCTGTAAATGAACGCATCCTAAACCTACACCTAAAGTATTAAAAAACACCATGTTTCCTTTATTGGAATTTGATAAGATAAGAATAGGATCCAATGTTAGAAGCCTTTTTTGTTCATCGAAATAAGTCTGAAACTTTTCAACTGAAGTTAATTTGACAATATTCCTAGTGAGCAAGGTCAATGGTGATTCCAACATAGATAAATCCTTGATGAACCATCAGTAGTATCCAACAAGACCAAGGATGTTCTTGATTTCAAAGACATTCTGGGGTTCCTTCCATGGAAAAACATGTTTGACCTTCTCTAGATCCACTAATAATTCTAGGCTCAAAAATTCTATGTCCCCATGAAGTCACATAGTGGGTCCGTAAACTACATTTAAAAAGTTTTTCATATAATTGGTTACTTTTCAAAATTTCAAGAACCAAACTATGATATTGTTAATGCTCACTCTTGGATTTCAAAAAAATCAGAATATCATCCATGAACATTACCAAAAAAGTGTTGAGATATTGGTGTAATATCTGATTCATCAAGGCCATAAAAACTAAATGATCACTAGTCAAACCAACATGCATCATAAGATATTCATAATGGCCATACCTTCTCTAGAAGGCTGTCTTTGATATATCAGACTCCCAATCATTGATATGATGATACCTCTACCAACGATCGATCTTTGAAAACTACTTTTACCCTTTTACTAATGAAACAGATCATCGACACAAGGAAAAAGATATTTGTTCTTAACCATTACCTGGATCATCTTTCGATAGTCCATGATTAAAAAAAGTGAACTATATTATTTCTTTTAAAAATCACTAGGCTTCCCAAGTAGAAACACTAGGGTGAATGAAACCTTTTTCTAATAAGTCATAAAACTATGTCTTAAGCTCTTTCAGCTCTGCTGGGGCTATATGGTAAGAAGTTTTTGATATTAGATATGTAACTGACACCAGATCAATCATAAAATCTACCTCTCTCTCTCTCTCTCTAGAGGAAGACTGGAGAAATCGTTTAAGAATACGTTGGGAAATTCTCAATCAACAATGGGAAGATCATCAAAAGAAGAATCATCATATAGATCAAATGTAACAGTATCCAACAAACTCTTACGATCTAGGTGGGATGATCCTGTATGACCTGACTTTGGGTCCCACTCCCCCTGAAATATTTGAGATCTCCCATCGACTGCAATAAGTGAAACACACTGATGATAACAATCAACCTCAGCTCAATGAGAAGCAATAAAATCTATACAAATAATGAATTTAAATAGATCCAGATCATGAATGAGAAAAACATAGAACTACTCCATGTTGTCTATCATCAATGAACAAGAACACTAAAACCCCTACTCTTTACTCTTTCCAAGAGGGGTCACTAACTCTATTTGAAATGACATAATTTCATTTGGATGTTTAATAACATCAAAAATATACATGCCAATATAAATGAGCGGGAGAAACCATTATCAAATAAATTAATTGTAACTAAAGATGAAATAAGGATAATACATCTCACTATTTCCAGACCTGCATCAACTCCCCATGGACACTCATATACTATGTAAAAATTCTTCACTCCCAAGGCATGTGGCTAGAGCCCTATAGTCTTCGAAGCTTCTGACTACACCGTAATAGATTTTGGAACTGACGATCCCTAACCATAATGAGGCATAGTCATAGCCTTATAGAAAATCTACATATGACCAACATGTCCATATCTATTAGACATGTTCACAGTAATAGGAAAATAATATACATTGTGTCCTCCATTTCTGTACTAATAGAAAGTTAGAGGCACACTGCCAGCTATGACGGATAGTTCAAAGGAAGCTCGCTGCTGAGACCCACCTCCACCACTTCTATGATTATCCTGTCACTTTCTCTTCTTCCTATGAATTCCACTGAGGCTCCACCTGATGGAAGAAAAGAGGTATAAAATCCAATATTGCCTTCCATAATCATTTCTTCCATCTTAGCTCTCTCTACTATCTCCTCTTAGTTAGAGAGTTTCAGTATAAAAATATGCAATCTGATATCCAGTTGCAAACCATGTAGGTACTTATGGGCCTTTAGGTTGTCCTTATTTACCATTCATGGATAAAAACATAAAAGATCAAGAAATCAGTTGGTGTACACCAACACCGAACTCTCTATCTACTATAATGAAAAAAAAACTCCAGAGACTTCACAAACATCAGTGAATCTGGGAGAAACAGTTGAAATAATTTGGTGTTGAAACCCTTATAATCCAAGTCTACGTGCCTATCTTCTTAGACCATAGAATCCCACCATCTCTTTTTGGATCCCTTGAGTTTGAAAATTAAACACCTCACCCAAATATTATTAGGTGTCTACAGGATGTTGAAGATTTGATCGATCCTCTCTGGATAATCCTCCACCTCTTCAGGTTCAATATTAACTTTAAAGGGTGTTGGTTTAGCATATAGGAACACCCTTGGTCAATATCTCTCTCCTCTAGATCCTCGTTTTACCTCAATAACAACGTCCTAAACTCTGGGTACATATTGATCAACAACAATGACTTCCCATACGATAGTCTCGATGACATTCTGATCTATATGTGGGTTTCCTAGAGGAGCATCAGCTGAACCTTCCTGAGGAACTCATGGAAGATGTCTCAAAGGTATACTACTGCACCCCGAAACACAAGAGTAATAAAACAATAGAAAAAAAATCTCAATTCAAAATATAAAAAACAAAATAAAAAATTGAGATTTTTAAAACAAAAAAAATACTGGAAAGACACATCCCAACATCACATGGAAACATGAGTCTCTTTACGAAAAGAGCCGGCCAAAAACTCATCGCAACATACCTTTCAAGACCGAAAAATCCTATCTCCAGTTTAACATATTTAACAAGGTAAGGATTCTTGAGGATATAACTCCGTCAATACCAAACTCTGATGAACTGACCCAGGTTTCCCTCAAACCCAACAACTGACACATTTTGTCACATACCCGAAGGGCGTTCCAGATCCCCACGGGATGGTGACAATCACTCGGGCATCGAACAACACAACAGAGGAAACAATTTTTACCAATGTGAACAACCACATGGAATATATATATATATATATATATATATATATATATATATATATATATATATATATATATATATATATATATATAAAGCACGAAAAAAATATCAGAAGACTAAAAAATATATGTACCATAACTGTAAGGGAACAGTGGAAACATACCAACAAAAAGTATCCAAAAAATATAAGACATTTCCAAAAACAAAGAACAAAAAACCACACACCTACTTTAAATGAGGGAATGGACGAACTCCTACCATATCACCACCATGTACCCAACCAACTGGCATGAACCTCTTCACATCACTATAGTTCCTTTCCTTTCCCTTCACTGGAAGACTAAAAAAGGTTTATACACCACTGAAGATGTGCACAGTGTGTGAGCTAATAGGCTTAGTATGATACCACCTAGGTGTTCCATAAAAAGAATCTTTATAACAAATCATATTTGTGTATTTCAAATAAAAACATGGCCTCATTAGCAATAAAGTAGTTTTATAGAAATTATGGAAATTTTTTACCTTTTTTTCAACAGTTCTAAACTAAATAAGGTATATCAATTTCAAATCACATTTTCCATATCATTTTTCATAAGCATAAACATGGATATCATGTCTAACTCATAAATCTAATCAATACAAAACAAAAGAATTAGTATCACAACACTAAGGAATATAGTAGGTCCAGGACACAGACTACTCATTTCATAATAATCAAGTGCATAAATCTTATCCAAGAAAAATAGGCCTAGGAAGCAATGGAATACCCCATGAGTAAACCTCCCACAATTTTAATATCGGTCCTATAGAACAAGGGTCCCAGGAAATAGAGGAAAGACTAAAGACAAACTCCTTGATAATAAAAAATAGACAATGGCCCCAAGATAAACCTTCCACCTGAGTACCCAAGGTAACCCATGTTCTATTTTTCACAATTCATTTCAATGCCTTTAAAAGAATTTCAAAACCATTTCACAATTTCCATTTCAATGCTTTAAAATACCTATTTTCTCTTCATTTATCAATATCTAGGGAAACCCATTTTTCACTAAAAACCCTTTTCAACACACACTATGAAACCATACCAATTTCAATATAAAAAACAGTTTATAAAACAAAATAATTATGTTCAACAATGTAGGCTAGTGATAGAATTACTTACATTAAAACTTGGGTCACACATGCCCTTAAGGGAATCCAAAATCAATGAAACCCATCAAATTCAATGAAGTCCATAGAATCAAATCCACATAAATATTGAATCAATTTAGAAGATAAGGGCTCGATGAAAGAGAGAAAACCCACATATCTGAAAGACAAACAACTGTTGAACCATGACCAATGGAAGAAAAGGCCTCCAGAATGAGATTAAACAATGGATATTGAAGAAAACAATAAGAATTAAAAACTTTAAAATAATAGATTCAATAACACAACCCTAAAGGGATACCGAGATCAAAATCAATTAAGAAACAAAAGGACAACTTACCCAGAGAGACGCACCATGATCACAATGGATATTGGACGTCAAATGGATTGATCTAGAAGGGGTTGAGTCTCTCAAAAATGTGCCAGAACAACCTTAGTCTGAGATACATGAAGAATCAGGGAAGGAATTGAATCAAAATAGCCACACACTATCTATAAAAATTGGACAAGGGATGTTACATGATGTGTAACCCAGGTTCATGAAGTGTAATTTTCATGTCCCATATATTCCAAAAACCCCATTTCCTCAGTTTAAAAATCCATCATTTAAGCCATACATGATGTTTAATCACCATTGACAACATATACCAGTTCTATGTGTGATATTTATTTCCACAACATATATCCGACAACCATTACACAATATGGAACCCAATAACATGGTGTGAAATATTTTTATAGCCTGTAGAAAATATAGGAAACTACTTTTAAAGACTTTGAACCATAAGGGAAGATGGAGAGAGGGAAAACGCAACTGATCAAGATAATGGGAAGTCAAAAAACTAGTTTCCTTTTTATCTCGAGTAGCACTGATTCATTGATTGATGACACTCTTTGATTAAATTTATATGTCTAGATATTCTCATCTATTTTCAATGCTACTAATCCCATGGGGTCAAAATTTATGTTTGATTGAATGGGGATTGATATTGAGGCTAAGAGATACTATATTATTATTTTTTAGTTAATCCAAAAGTGTTTTGGAAGAGTGTTTATATGTTATGGTATATTATGTGATAAACAGGGAAGTTAACAATATAATTCAAAAAGTTTTTTTGGATGGTATTGAAAAGAGTTTCCATGACACAAGTTACTATATATGTTATAATATAAGGTGAAATGGAAAAACTTCATTATGATTTATGTCAAATGGGAGATTGAAGGATATATTCCCTAATGTAATAATATATGTGAGTCACATTTTGTATGTAGTATTTAATGATATAGGTATATTGAAAGATAAGGTTTATAGAAACAGTGCCTATCCCCTCTATCTCATAATGTAAAATTACCTAAATATCAGAAGTTTTCTTTGGGAGTGAGGATACATTTTTGCCTAATATTAACTTTAGTACAGACTCTATCATACATTGGTGAAAACAAAAGTTTTTATACACGTGAAGCATATATTGAGATTAAATTTCCCATTACATATCAATGACTAATCATTTCTATATCATATGACATGTACTCATGCCATTATCTATGATCTTGGTGGAAGATGAATGTTAGGTGGTAAAATTCAAAAGAAGTTTCCGCAAATAGCTATCATTAAAATGTTGTTACATAAGATGCAACAAAAGGGATAATCCTTGAAGAAACATTTACATGAATTGGTTTTGGTATTTAACCATTTGTTATAATTCAAGATTAAATGAAAGAATACCCAAGTACTATCCTCAAGAGGGCTTTTGAAAGGGGATTACTTATATAAGACGGTACAAGAAAGATTTCTCCGGGCATGGACAAAACTCTCTCAAACCAAAAGCTCTCATTACTCTTTAATCTTTTCATGTTGTGGTCATAAAACCCTTTGTTGAGAAGAGGAGTTCAATCTATACAAAGGAATATTCAGAAACCCATGGATTCACCCTTGAGGGAAGAATATTATAATTGTTCCTTAGTAGTCTTCATCCAACTAATTTGATATTAGATGAAGGAGAAGGAGTGATAGCTCTAGTGTAATATGTGAACATTTTACAGTTTTCATGATTTGTAGTATATATGATTTCAGTTATTCCAAAATTTAGACCATGATTTTGGGTTGATAATGATTTTTGATATCTCTAATATGTGTTATTATATCTCTATAAAAACCAATAATCCCAAACTAATTTTTTTTTCTTCTTATTAAGATAATTTTATAGTAAATATTTTGGTCCATTTTACCTCATTTATCTATCTTTTTTAAATATTTGTTCCCCTGTTAAAATATATTACTAAAGAGGAATTTAATTATGATGTTTTAATTCATACTAATAATTATGTAAAGATTTGAGGTTGTTGGATTCTGGTCAATCATTTTTTATTTCATGAACATTATTATGTATTGATTTTATAGATCAAATAAAAAATCACACTAATAATAATTAAATATTTATTTATCAGGTCATGATAATTAATGATCAAAATATATTCATCAATTTATAATTTTGATGAACTTCTTTGATGAGATCAAATCACACATCAAACCATATTTCATTTTTTGAATTTTCTGCTAATCAATATCAATTTATCCATCAATTACTAGGTGTTTAAATTAATATAAAATCATATTCCATTTCTTTAAATATGGTATACATAAATAAATAAAAAACAAATATCTGAATTCCTTGATTGAGATGACAGTTGAGAATCAAGAGAAACCTATTTGGGTTGATCATGAAATCTCCATATAGTTTCCATATTGAAATAACTTATTTTTAATAAATATTTCTACATAAAATAACCTATATTATCCATTTATTTATATAAAATGGATTAATAAAAATATTTGATTAGTCATTCATTCAATGTTAAATGAGTTAGGTTACTCAATACTATAAACCTAGCATACTGAAACTAATTTTGAAGTGTTAAAAAACATACAAATTTTGGAATCTTTATGAGGGATTCCAATATAAAATTATTTTAGTATTGATCACTTCTAGAAAATAAACTCTCTTTACTTACTATATTTTATTTTTCTTCTTATATTTTCTTTTTCTCTTTTTTAGAAAAAAATATCATTTTTACCAAATTCAGTGTATACCACAATCTATGGACATGTTTATATTGTGTTGATATTTAATACAATATATTTGATGGTCCTTATCAATAATAGTCACTTTGTAAAACATACTATATTTTTGTCAAATTCATTCATTTTTATTATTATTTATTATAATTTTATCTATTTTATTATACTTTCCCTTTATTTCATTCTGTTAATCTCCCAACTTTTTAACATGTTGGTTTAATTATTTTATGGGTTTTAACTTATATTGTAAAACAATAATTTTTTATTTATTGTTTTCTATGATTACTTGAGTGAATATGTTTTTAAAGATCTATTACTAAAATTAAACTCTATGATTTAAAGAAATTTATAAAAAACTCAGGCTTATAGAGAAAATAAAACAACTGACACTAAGGAATAATATTATACACAACGTTTTTCAGGATTTTAGCAAAACTAATTGTGAACCTAATCAATAAATTAGAATAGTTGATTAAAATAATAAGAATATAAAATAATTTAATATCCCTGATGTGGAGTATATAAAATATTACATTGAATTCCTTAAGGAAGAAACAAAATTTGAAATGAGATTATGTCTTATCAACACCCTCTAATAATTTTATTGTATTTTAATAAGGAATCACACAAATACATTAAAATATTTAACATTGTGGGCTCTGTTATAAAACACCAATTTGTATCGTAAGACCATAAAAAATATAATTAATTCTGCTTCTCACTTGATGGTGTATCCTTTTAATGACTATATTACTTTCCTAACATAAATATGGGATGGATCAACCATAAATGAGTTTATTTAGACTTTTTTTATCACCACATATCACATTGTATCTGTGAGAAATTAAATTTGTTATAATTTAAAATCATAAGGAGAGACCCTTTATGAATTTTAGAGAATATTATAAAAACATTTTAGATATTTCCATCAATATAATATTAGAGACTAATTTTTAATCAAATAATTCAATGAAAGACTTTTGAAAATGAATCAATCCATGATTGATAAAATATATGGTGGTGCCCTATTTCATAAAACTTATACTACCACTGATGAATTTTTGGTCAACATGGATCTAAATGCACAATATTTTTTGTTATGAGAAATTAATCCCATAGGATAAATGCATAAATTAATCATCTCATCATGAGAACATAACTAGAAACAAAAATTATTGAAATTCATATAATTTTATAATAAATGTATATAAATATTGGAAAGCTATAATAATCACCAACTACCACAAATTATGTTATTTTTGTGGATACAAATCATTTAATTAGTCAATACATAAAATCTAAGATACATCTGAGTGTTTGGTAGGAATATTTCATGAGTATCCACTAAAAAAAAGTTAATATCAATGAATATAAATCATATTATGAATTGAAAAAATTAGAGGAAAGGAATAAAAATAATATCAACCAGTGTAATCTCAAGTGACTATAATAAATCTTGATACTATAATGGTAAGTGTAGTTTTATAAGAATCCATTGGTAAATTTTTGTGTTGTTATTTTTTTATAATGTTGGTTTTCCAAGACTTTGAAAGGATCTTAAGTTTCATGGAAAGGATGAACAAATTTTGGAAGAAGGTGGAGTAGATATATCTATTTGAAAATAGTAAAAACATTGAAAAAATATTCACACTTAGATAATGATGAGAAAAAATAGTGGGTTTTTAGGTTGTTATTGTTGGAAGTAGGTCATGTAGTGTTAGAGACCCCATAAGATTTAGGCTTTGGGATTTTTTGGTACTCAGGCCACTATAGGTGGCATCACACCATGAATAGACTAGATTATATAAATATAGAAAAGTATCTTGATGTGTATGAGTAATTAATTCTAGTATATGTTTGATTATAATATTAAGGAAGTTACTATTAGAGGAAATAAAGGAATTAAATTACACATATATATGAAATTAATTGGAATAATATGTAACAGTCTCTTTTTATTCTGTGAGTTTTGGTGCTTTTCCATTTTAAGAAATACTGGTCGCACTATGGGAGATATGACAACATATTGAATATGAGCATGTAGGTTATTGTAACATCCCAGGTAAAAATAGAATATGAAATTTTCATATTTATTAATATTTTTAAAATAAATATTAATTTTAATTTAAAGGGGTTGTTATGTTCGATGTTATAATTGACACACAACAATGGGTTTCTCTGAAATCTCATGTTGCACACATGGTTGAGTCATACTGAAAAATAATACTACAATATTATTTTAAATGGTAGTTAATGCCTTGCTGTTTTATTAGAGATAATGAATAAAACTAACTAAAATATGATTACACTTGTTTGTTATATGTTTTTACATTTATCCAATAAAATTTAGAGTCTTAATAGGAGAATCAATCCAATTTTAAGCATAAATACACTAATATTTTCAAAAGGTCATTTTGTTGCCTTTTGATGGAGAACACCTTTTAAATATATTTTTTTTAACTTTTATATATTTCATTTGAAAAAATAAATTCCTTATTTATAAGTGGAAACTAAAAATTTACTTTGGGTAAATTTTTGGTATATTTCTAAAAAAGTTTATTTTTTTATGAATAATGAAAAATACTGCATTTTAATTCAAAATTTCCTTTTAATCTAATTTATTTATATAGTTATATTATTATTTTTATTGGTTTTAAAGTTTAATGGGATTATATTTTTACCAATTAATCCAATTTGTTTCATTTTATTTAATTTCACTTTTAAATTGAACATTAACAAGTGTGAATCTTTTTATAATTATTATTTCTTCAAAACAGGCATTTTTGTTTTGACAATGACAATTAATTTTAAATTAATTTTTGAAAATTATGTGTTTTTTATTTGGAAAAACGTATTCCATATTTATAATAATGAGTTAAAAATTGATTAAATAGGTATATTATATTTTGAGATATTATGAATATTTATTTCAGTAAGTATTTTATTTACCATGGTTAAAGGGTAAATCTGGAAAATAAGGGTAACAAATAATAATATAATAATATAAATTACCCTTACACTTGTCCTAAAACTATAGTATGAGATATTTATGACCAAGGGAATCCTTGGGTCGATTTTGGTACCCCATGGAGACACTTGGGAGTGATAATGACACTTTATATTAATTAATTTAAAGTAAAGACAAAAGTAACATAAACATATATCTTTTAGTAAAAAAAAATTTATATAGGATTATATAAGTGATATTTTCAACTATAAATATTCATTAGAAATATAAAAATATTTAATACATAATGGAATTTTATTTATAATTTTTAGATATAATAGGAATAAATTTATTTATGACACAATGTTGCTATAATTATTACATCTTTAATGGATGTTTTAAATAAATGAGATTATAAATATTAAAATAAATTTATTTTTAATATTTTTATGACATACACGATTTTTAGAGATTATGATGACTTATTATATTTTAATTAATGAAGATTTTTAGAAATAATAAAGTTTTTAGGCTTTTTAAAAAAAGACATGATATGAATAGTATACAAATTGACATAAATGAGTTTTTAAATAAATTAATATTTTATTAAATTATAAAATAATCATAAAAATATAATATCCATCCAAATGAAATACATTATGCTAAAAATGTAATTAATGATCCATTTCGTGTCTCTTTTAGTTTTATAGTAAATATATTAACTTTATAGTATTAATATATAAGAGGACATGATAAAAGTTAAATAAGTTAACAAAGGGTTAATTAAAAAAGATAAGGATTAAAAAATATCTAAACCTTATACAATTCTTATTGGATGATTTTATTTATATTTATATGTACCTTATATTACAATTAAATATGTTTTGGACCTTTTGAAACCAAATATCATTTTATAAGAAAATAATACTTTCAAACTTTCCTAAAGCGCCCCTCCCCCCTCTAAAAAAAGGCCACCACCTCTAACCCGTTACTCACACCTCTCAAGTCCCTTGGCTAAACCAAAATATTCTCCAAGAATCTACCAAAATTACTCTATTCCACCTATAAAATTTCCCCTAGGAATATGGAAATTCAAATGAGCCCTTTGGCTCAAATCAAAATAAGTTACGAGATTTAAAGGCAACATCTTCTCTCACATTCTGTTATTTTATCTTCCTTCTCCAACCACCTAAACTATATTTATTCCATTATTTTATACCAAAACCCATATAATAAATATACTAGGATGTTTTTATGATATTTTTTTGAACTACACTTCCACACACCTCTATCTAATGGATATGAACATACTGTTTCTGTGGACATAGAACTACTGTCTCACAAAATGATGATTATTCAATTATCTCCTACCGCCTCTCATGGTAGCCATTATGATGGAACATCATTTATATGTGATATATAATATATTTAAATTTTCTCTATTCTTCTATATTTTTCATTTATATCATTCATTTATGGTTTCTATAATGGGTAAATAGGATAATTTCATTTGAGAAAGTACGGACTACTGCCCCCCTCAAGGTGACATGACTCGTTCATGCCATACGTGGAACGTATAAAGGATGGATTTTATGAAATTATATAATATATTATACTGGAATTATAATATACCTATATATTATTATGTTTTCATTACATTAAATATGAAATATAAATGAAAGTAGCGTTCAAGCGTTTATACGGATTACCATCTCCATGAACGGTACATTTAATTAATTATCTCCAATTGTTATGTAATATTATAAATTCATATATATATATATACTGGATATATATGATATATATGATATAACAGTCATTAATATCATTTTAGAGATAATATAGTTTTGACAACATAGACTACTTGTAATTATAAGAAGTTCATTTTTGACTCAAGTAGCAAATACCGACAAAACAACCATTTTTAACTTAAAGGATTTGGAAATATTTATAACATGGTAATAAGTGATATAAAATTAATAATAAATATGAAAAATGTTCTTGAGAAATTATAAATTAAATTTATTTTATTATTCAGTAGATTAAAGACCGAATGAGTCAAGTCGGACATGAGGTAATGGGTTTTCATCTCACTTCTTATTCTACTGAGATTCATGATATATTTTACACTATTTCCTATTGCGTGGTGTATGTACTTCACATGATTATATTATTATTTTTAATATACTATAATTTATTGGTATTTAAATCTTCATTTTATGATCCTTCTTTCATGGGGTGTATGTTTTGTAAGTTAAAAAATCGGTAAGGGAGCTTCTTGACCCAATTTCCATTCTTTGGGTTAAACTTATAATTCTTGATTATGTGGTGCTATTAATA
Source organism: Viscum album (assembly GCA_963277665.1). Classification (NCBI taxonomy): domain Eukaryota; kingdom Viridiplantae; phylum Streptophyta; class Magnoliopsida; order Santalales; family Viscaceae; genus Viscum; species Viscum album. The sequence continues at coordinate 1,315,796,288 of OY728136.1, read as the reverse complement.
TGTGTGAATGAAATCTGATTGTTTTACACTTAATATCCACTTATATTGGGGGTATTTATTTTTGTCACACATAATTATGTCATTAATTTATCCTTAATGTAATGATAGTGTATTTTTAAGGGACTTGGTCTCAATCTCCTTTCATTGAGGCATATTTTGATTTATACATGACTTTAATTTATACAGAGTATAAACCCCTTTTAATTTTCATTTCATTCAAATGGAATATTTTTATACGTACCATTTTACTAAACAAAAAAGTGAATGTTTATTTTTTTAATGTACGCCTTGACAAAGACCTTTTCACCTCTGCAAGCATTATTTGATATTTGGGTTCCTATACAAGCCGTAGTGTTTTTAAAAGGAAAATAAATACCATTTACTCTTTTTATGTATTTTGGTATTGAAAATGGTTTTGAGAAGACATAGATTATTTCAATATCGTGAAATAATATATTGTGATTGAAATATGGAAATATTATCTTTCATTTATAGTTGTTCTATGTGTTACAAATATGTTTTGATTCTTGGGAATTATTTATGTATATGGGTGGTTCCATGATAAACCTAGGGTGGGTGAGCCAGATATAGCTCTCCAATGCATTGGGTAAAGTGACAGAGGTAAAAGTTTATGTTTCTCATAAGAGATTTATGGAATAGACTATTCTGGTTATTTCAAATGTAACTCCCCACATAGCTATGAAATCTAAAATGTAATTATGTTATGGATTCCACAAGTTATCGTTATGTTTTATGATTTCCTTGTGTTATTCAAAAATCTTATGAATTTTTGTGGTATGTGAACGACTTAAATGCATGATTTCATTTATTTGTATGTATTTATGGACAAATATTTTTTTCACAGGATATAAAGTAGGGTAAGATAAAGGAAGATTGAAAAAATATTTATATCAAGAAAAAAACTATTCTTTTATTTAAGGAGTTTTATTATTTTGAACAAATGGATACTGAGTAGAAGTGTCTAAATTTAATATTCAAGTTGTTATGTATAAGTTATGAACTATTTATATAAAACTCTAAAGCTGAAAATATCTTCAAGGATAATTCTTTACTTAATTCAATATTATGTAATCTTTAAGGCTGGGGCCTTACAGTTGGTATCAGAGGTCGGTTTAGACAACTTTAAGGATTATGAGTTTTCGTTAAACACATGGTTTGTATCTATGTCTACTCTATGTTAAATTCTTATTTTGTAACTTTTTTAGATCGAGGAAAGTCTTTTACAAATGGAAGGAGGAGGATCTCAAACGACATTACTATCTATTCCTGATGACTTGCTTACAAAAATTATTGCAAAGTCATGTCCAGACGATTATGAAAAATTTTCTAACATACGACTCACAAGCAAGAATTTTTTTGATATATCAAATACCTCAGCTATACCTCGATACCATTGTGGACCATGTGTTGTATTTAATGAAATCTTATTTTCTCAATATTTTCATATTTTTAATAAAGGTAAATTTTATCAAGTAATTTTCAAATATTTTACCTTAGCACAAGATTTTTAAGCATATTAGGATTTTGAAAAGGGTTCTGTGGAAGGAGACCCTTGCACAAACTATTTATATTTACTTTTAAATTATAATATTTCCCCACATACATATAGTATTTTAAAAAGACCGTTGATTGAATGTTGTATCTCAAACTCGGTCCGACTGTTTTATAGAAAGAAAGTTTTACGAAATGTTTTGAAATCATTTGTCATACATGATTATTTTCCAAACCTATTTTTCTCTGAACACCCATATGATGCAAGTTATACTAGGTGTATTTTGATAAAGGTATAAGATGATTATAAAGGATCTCTAAATCATTTTTTCAATGCATGGACCATCTATCTATGTGAACTAGATGATGATGAAACTAGGTGGACACACCAATCAAGGTACGATGTTCTTTCATTGGAAATAGTGTTATATTATGGAGGTAAAAAATGTCAATAAGACTTCATTAATTAATATATTGAGGTAATTATGTGTTGGGATGGAAATGAGAGGTACAAGACAACCATTGAAGATAAATCATGTTAGGGTTGTTTTTGAGTTTTTTAAAAACGGACAACATGCAAGATGGGTGACAACCCAACACGTACGGCAAGGCAACGAGAATCAAACCCACAACCAAAGTGTGATTGGGATTTGTCACCTATCGATGGCCTATGTGAAGTCGCTGGTTTGTATAACATATTATTTTTAGTTAAATGATTTTATTGATCAAGAATAAGTTAATTTTGGATCTTATATTTTATCAAATGGATATCCTTAGTATAGGAAAATGATTTAGTGATTAAGTGATCAAGGTTATTTTGGAATACTTTCTCTCTTTTGGGAACACTATATGCCTAAGGAAAATAGAATGATATGGGATTTCATTTGGGTATTAATGGTTGAAATTATATTTTGGAATATTATATGTTTTTATTCTAGACATATGGATATTTGGGTTACTTATGGAAATGATTAACATATCATAGAGAATACGAGATCAGGTTTATTAATTTTTAGTATGATACTTTAGAGTAACTGATGTTATTTGGAGATAAATGTTAAGATTTTTGTGGAAGACTATGGGGTTAAATTTTTCTGAATTTTGGATTTCAATCATAGTTTGGATTATATTGAAGGATTTAAAGGACGGTTGTTTATTGAATTGTCTTTTTTGAACATTGGGTATTTTTTTTTCAATTTTGGATATTAAGAAAAGTATTTATTTTTATAAAATATTATATTTTTAGGGATTAAGAGATCTTGTAATAAGAATTTTTGTTTTGGTTAATGTCTAAAGATAGGGGAAATACATAGTTCATCTTTTTTGGATTATGTGATTCTCTAGAAGTTGATTCTAGCACTTCAGGTGTGACCAAGTCATCTTGAATACTCATTATTTAGAGAAAATACGAGTTTTTTTGTAGAAACTTATTAAAGGATTAAACTCTTCTTGAAATGTAAGTATATTTCCTTATGTTCTTAGTCAATATAATAAATATATTCTCCAACTTTACGAAAGGAAATTTAAAACAAAAAAATTTTTCTGTTTAATTATCCTATTGAGGAATCAAAGACCGTATAACCTATCACATGTTTGTGGTTTTATTGTAGTTAAATTTATCTTATTCATACTTTATATCAATCTCCATCAGAACTTGGCACATAGTTTCTCCTCAAAATCCATGTTTTTATACATGGAATCATAGTATGTGTTATCACTTGTGATCTTTTTACTTCTCTTTCTTTCTTTTAATGTGATAGTTTTATTGAATATTTTTCCGATGTGGTACTTTTAATGATGTTTCTGAGCCCAATTTTAAAATTGCGAGGACACAATTTCTCAAAGGGGGGAAGGATGTAACATCCCAAGTAAAGAAAAAATATGAAATTTTAATATTTATTAATATTTGTGAATTATATATTTTTTAATTTAAAGGGGATTCTATGTTCGATGGTGTACCTAACACGCAACAATGGGTTTCTCCGAAATCTCATGTTTCACACAAGGCTGAGTCATGTTGAAAAATAATGATATTATATTATTTTAAATGGTAGTTAATTCCAAGCCATTGTATTATAAATAATGAACAGAACTAACTACAACATGATTACACATTTTTTTAAATGTTTTTACATTTATCCAATAAATTTTATAGGCTAAAAATGATAATATATCCAATTTTAAGCATATTACACTAATATTTTTAAAATGTTGTTTTACCTCCTTTTGATGGAGAACCCCTTTTAAATCTATTTTTATTTACTTTTATATGTTCTATTTGATAAAATAACTTTCTTCTTTATTATAGGGACAAAAAAACTTACTTTGGGTAAATTTTTGATATTTTTCTCATAAAGTTCAATTGTTTATGATGTGGGAAAAATACTTCATTTTAACTAAAAACTGATGTTTAATATAATTTATTTATATAGTTAAATTGTTATTTTTATTTATTTTAATGTGTAATTGGATTATATTTTTACAATTTAATCCAATGATGGTCCTTGGAAGTAATTTCTCCTTTAAACTGGACATAAAAAAATGTCAATCATTTTATAGGTATTATTTATTAAAAGAACACTTTTTTGTTTTGAAAATGTGAATTAATTTGAAATTAGTTTCTGTGACTTTGGTGTTTTTAATTTATAAAAATAGAGTCCATATTTGGAATTATGAGGTCCAAATTGTGTAAATAGGAATCTTTTATTTTGAGACATTATGAATATTTACTTCATTAAATATTTTATTTAACATGGTTAATGTATAAATCTTGTAAATAAGAGTGATAAATAATATTATAATAATATTAAATTACTCAGACACTTGTCATAACCATATCGGAAGAGTTATTTCTGACCAAGCGAATCTTTGGGGGTCGATTTTGGGACCCCCTGGAGCCACTTGGGAGTGATAATGACACTTTATATTAATTAATTTAAAGTAATGACAAAAGTAACATAAACATATATCTTTTTAGTAAAACAATATTTATATATGATTATATAAGTGATATTTTAAACTATAAACATTAATTATAAAGATAAAAATATATCATAAGTCATGGTATATTATTTATAATTTTTAGATATCATAATAATAAATTTATTTATGACACAATGATGCTATAATGGTTACCTCTTTAATGAATGTTTTAAATAAATAAGATTTTAAATATCAAAATGAAATTATTTAGAAACTATTTATGACATCCAAGAATTTTATAGATTAGTACAACATTTTTTATCTTTGAATTATGATTTTTTTTCGAAAGAATAATGTTGTTCTGGTTTTTTTTAAAAATCTTTTATGAATAGTATAAAAATTGAAATAAATGAGTTTTTGAATCAATTAATATTTTATTAAATGATAATATAATCATAAAAATAAAATATTAGGCCAAGTGAAAATTTCATTAATGATCCATTTTGTGTTACTTTTCATTTTATTGTAATATTAACCATACAGTATGAATATATAAGAGGACATGGTAAAAGTTAAATAAGATAACACAGGGTTAAATAGAAAAGATAAGGATTAAAATATATCTAAAATCTGTCCAATTATTCTTGGATGATTTTATTTCGTCTTATATGTACCTTATATTATAATTAAATATGTTTCGACCTTTTGAAATAGAAAATCATTTTATAATAAAATAATACTTTCAAACATTCTTAAAGATCCCCTCCCCCCTCTTATAAAAGGCCACCACCTCTAACCCATTACTCACACATCTCAAGCCCCATGGATCATCCATACTATACTCAAAGAAGCTCCCAAAATCCCTCTATTCCTCTTATAAGCCTTACATTAGGCAGAAAGAAATTTAAGAGAGCCCTTTGGCTCAAATCAAAAGATGTTACCTAATTAATGGTAACTTCTTCTCTCAAGTTATTTTCTGTTATTTTCTTTTTCCAACCCCATAAACTCTATTTATTCCATTATTTTATTAAAAAAAATATCCTAAATATACTAGGGTGTTTTTATAAGAATTATTCTAACTACACTTCTACACACCTACATATGATGGATACAGACATACTATTTATATGGACGTAGAACTACTGTACAATGAAAAAATGATTGTTAAATTATCTCCTACCACCTCTTGTGGTGTCCATTATGAAGGAATTGTATTTATATGTGATATATAGTATATTTATAAAATCTATATTCTTCTGTATTTTTCATTTATAGCATTCTTTTATGGTTTCCATAATGGGTAAATACGACAATTTTATTTGAGAAAGTGTGTACTACCGCCCCTCAAATTTACCTGACTTGTTCATTCCATACGTGGAACTTATAAAGGCTAGAGTTAATGTAATTATATTTGATATTATAATATAATTATAATATACCTATGTATCATTATGTTTTCATTCTATTAAATATGAAATAAAAATGAAAGTAGCATTTATGAATAGGTACGATTTACAATCTCCATGAACGGTGCATTTCATTTTTTATATCCAAATATTATGTACTGTTATAAATACATATATAAACTCTATATATATGATATATATAGGATCTATAAATCATTAATTTCATTCTGAAGATAATTTAATTTTGACCACCTAGTCAAATTTTAATTATATGATGTTTGTTTTTGACTCAAGTATGAAATATCGACAAAATGACCATTATTAACATAAATGATTTTTGTAATATTTATAACATGGTAATAAGTGATGTAAAAATAATAATAAACTTATTTAAGATTCTTAAGAAATTATAAATTAACATTACTTTATTATTCAAGAGATTAAATAATGAACGAGTCAAGTCGAACCTGAGGTAAGGGGTTTTCATGTCACTTATTTATTCTCGTGAGATTCATGCTATATTTGCCACTAATTTCTTTTGTGTGGTGTGTGTAATGCCCATTAGTGTATTATATTTTTTAATATACTTTAATTTATGGTTATTTAAATATTCATTGTATGATACTTCTTTCATGTGGTGTATGTTTAGTGAGTTACCAAATTGGTAAGAGAACTTTTTAACCCAATTTCCATTCTTTGGTTTAAACTTATACTTCTTGATTACGTGGTGCTATGAATATATGTGAATTACCAATGATTTTTTTACAAATAATATCCCATTTTTGGGTGTATTTCTGTTTACAACACATAATTATTTCATTAATTTATCCTTAATGTAATTATATGATCTTTGTAAGGGACTTTGTCTCAATCTATTTTCATTGAGGCATATTTTGATTTATACATGACTTTATTTTATACAGTGTATAAAACCCTTTAAATTTTCATTAAATTCTAATGGAATATTTTTCTACGTATTGTTTTAACGAACTAAAAAGGGAATGTTTATTTTTTTAATGTATGCGTTGACAAGGACCTTTTTTCCACATCAAGCATTATTTGATATCTGAATTCCTATATAAGTCATAGTATTTTTTAAAGGAAAATAAATACCATATAATATTTTTATGTATTTTTGTATTGAAAATGGTTTTGATAAGACATTGACTATTTAAATATCTTGAAATGATATATTATGATTGAAATGTGTAAATATTATCTTTCCTTTATGATTGTTTTATTTGTTATGAATATATTATGGTTCTTGGTAATTATTTTTGTATACGGGTGGTTCTGTGGTAAACCTAGGGTGGGTGATCCCGAGATAGCTATCCAATGAATTTTGTAACATGAAAGAGGTAAATTTTAATGATTTTAATAAGATATTTAGGGGATATACCATGATGGGTATTCCAAATGTAACTCCCAACGTAGTTGTGAAAGCTACAACATAATTATGTTCTGGATGCCAGAAGTTACCTTTATGTTTTATAATTTCTGTGTGTTATTGAAAAATCCTATGATTTTGTGTGGTATGTTAATGATTTAAAAGTATGATTTCATTGATTTGTATATATTTATAGACTAATGTTTTATTTCCATATTTTATAACCCTTACTGAGCTCTTTATTCTCATCCCACGTTTTTGAATTGTTTTTTTCATAGGATATAAGTCAGGGTAAGGGAAAGGAAGAATTCAAGAAGATTTATATCAAGAAAAGAACTCTACTTTTTTATAGAGTTTTATTGTTTGGAAAATGGATATTGAGTAGAAGGGTATAAATATAATATTCGAGTTTTTATGTATAAGTTATGACCTAATTCTCTAAAACTATATACCTAAAAAGATCCTCAATGATAATTCTTGACTTAATTCAAGATCATGTAATGATTAATTCTTGTTCCTTACACTTATGGTCAATCTACCTTTTCAAAGATGTTTACACAATGAGAGAGTTCCATGAAAATGATGGTGAAAGTCATTCCATGGAGTGTTAGTAAAATAATAATTATGGAAATATTTTTAAGATGTATGTTGTAGGGGTGATTTATGAAAATTATAGATTTTAATTTTACAATTTCCACTAGGAGAAATATTCTATGTAGAAATGAGTGTTTAGGCTTATAATTTCAATAAAATTTTAAGATCACACAATAAATACAGTGTTCACACCACGATATTGTCAAATCAATAGAATTACAGATTCTTATTTTTTATCTATTTAGAGGGAGATCCAACAATTAAAATGGGGATCTTGAATTATTTTTTATAGAAGTAACTATATGAATTTTATTTAATTGATAAATGTGAATTATGGTTTTTAGGAGGTAATTCATAGATACAATAGATAAATTCCTTCCCCTTCTGTAAAGAATAAAAAGTATTTTGTAGAAGGAGATAAAATATAGCGATAGAGAATGAATTACAAGATTGTATTCTATATTAATAAAGGTCTTCAAGAATGAATTCCCATTGAATTTATTATGTTGTTAATATAGTGGGTGAAAGTGGAGATAATTAATAATCCCATACTTGTGTAAAATAACTATTGGTTTATGAAGATAAAAAAATCACGTAGAGAATCAGTGAGTCATTCAATAGATTAAGAGTACTGAGTTATTTTTTCTAAGACGGTTATAAAACTAGTGGGTCAATGCAACCACTTTGAATAAAATATAAATGTAGAAGACTTTTGTTTATGGTTCATCCACACATCATTGTTCCATGATTCCTCAACTATCCTAGTTTGGGTAAACCATGTAAATTACTTATGTCCCACTTTTTTTCTTTATTGATTCATATTTATTGTGAGGGAGAGTAGTGCTCATAATAATGATGGAAAAAAATCATTGGAGAGGGTAATTTTCATACACTAAATCACCCAAACTTATGGTATTTACATTTCTTAGTACTAATAAGTGGAATCGATGCCAAATTTTCCTTGTAATTTTCCTCTTTTTGAATATATGCTAGTAGTTATCAAACACAAGGGAATATAATAATAGAAAAAATAATTATTAATTATGGAAGAACTGAATGAACTAATTTTTCCAATCATTGGGAATGAATGTTTATACAGAATACATACATGGTATTTGATCCATCATGGAGAGTAAAGAATTATCAAGAAAATAACAAATGGAATTGACACTAAAAAAAAATAGTCCACATGTTTGGAGCAGATTTATCACGTGTTATATGACTAAATGTTTTGTCATGTAATTCCTCATACAACATGATGTAAAATCTTCATCCACCAACTTTTACCTCGTCCTGAAGATATCAGGGGAATGGTTCAACAAGAGTATGATGGACGGCTCTCCAATGCTCAATTTATCTGTTGAAAATTCTGAGGAGGCCTCCATTCTTCACCAGGGTCAATTAGTTTTTCATTTTGGAAAGGATCATCTCACAATTCCCTATTTAAATAATTATGTTCCCTCTAATAATCTAAAATCTATGGCATGAATTTTTTATTAAACTTAAAATATGTCTATTTAGTTCTTACATATAGGATTTATTTTGTGAAATCATGATATCAACGCTCAAGATCATGCGAGATTCAGTATTTTCATTTGTTCAGGTGGTCGATTAGATATCACACCAACATTGATCCACCACATACATCTGTGTAGCATGACCTTCTGAGGCTTCCATTTCATTTTCTAACCTCTCTTTTCTACACTCCATTGGAAATACTCTAGGATCCTTAATATTTGTGGAAAAAACCACTTCTCGATTGATAGACACATCCATGGAAAGGATATATGTGGAAATTTATCTATCATATCCACTTTTAGAGTGCATCCTTTTCAATGTGGGAGACTCTTTCAATTGGTGGAAGAAAATTTTCCCATATTCTCTTGCTCAGTTTTATTCTAAATGCATGCTTCAAGGTCATTCAATCGAGACATGAAAAATGTATGTGTTGTTCACCCATTCGCCTTAGAAAGGCACCCCTTATGATTGTGAACACTATCATCTCATCCTAAATGAATTTAGTGAACCACTTTCTTATCTACCATCCCTCCCTTCTAATTCCCATGATCCCACAGACCTCCTCAAATAACTTATATGACCACCTATTTTAGATGTCTTCTTGGGCCCTTTGATATTACCCTTCCTCTTAGCCTCATCCTCTGCATCTACCCCAATACACAATATCCTAGCATTCATGACTTTGGTTCTTTACAACCCAATGACTATACCTTTTTATAATCAGTCTATTTCCACTCCCATGATTTCTCATAGAGAATGAAAGGAGAAGGAACTTCTTATTTCACTTTCTCTTCCCTCTAAGTGTTAACTGGGACCATATACGTATTTTTAGCTACACACATGAAATAGATTGCTAGTTCTATCTGAATTATACAGTCAATAAGAAGAACCTATCTCGCCATATCTATCTCCCTCTTATATTTATTCCCCTTCTAGTGGAGCCCGTACTACGTCCCAACACAAATTCCTAGCTAAAATACTTACTTATCCTTCTTACTCCCATAAGGTAGTTTCCAAACCCATGTTTTCCCACCTTTAATTATTTCCTTCATAATTTGGAATGGCTATAGCCATGGAACACATGTAAAAATAGATTATTCTCTCAACAGATTCAAAAAATTATGTCCTCCAAGGTGGATATACTTGAAAAAAAACAACAACCATCTAATAATTCAGTTTTTTTCTTCGAGACTAAAGATGCAACAGTTCATGCATGCAGTACCTCATAACACTAATATCTCAATTTTCAGGAATTATAGTATATTGGTGGACTTTATTGGTGATACAGATCAGTTCATCACTCTCAAAATAAAATCAAGAACACATTGTCACTTAAAAACATTTTTCTACACTAAATGTGACACTACGAATCGAGAAGAATTATGACAAGATCATTCATCTTTAGAACCTTGGGTGTTACTCAGGTTCATCATAGGAGACTACAAAATGATTTTGGAACCCTTGTAAAAGAAGGGAAGATGATCATACCGAAGAATGTTGAGCCAGGATTTCACTATGTATTTAACCCTCTTGAGGATCCTTCATTTAGGATACTCAAAAGACCATTTTAAGTGTTGAAACAACAAAAAAGAAACTGAGCACACGCAGTGTCACCTTGATAGGTACCTTGATAACCTTCAAGATATCTAAATTTATTTGGACATTAATGTGTCCCACCTGGTTAGGTCTCTTTTATACCTCTCTCCTCTTCAGGTTGAACTATACTTTAGTCTTGACAATTGAGAGTTCTTATTACTCCTTCAATGTTGGATATCTGATCTAGACTACCATCAGGTTTTGGAAGCATCCTATATCAAGCTCATCATAGGTAGTTGATGGGCTGTTCTCCACAATAAATTGAGTCATCTCAATGGATATCTATAGTCTTGGGACAATAATCATACTTTATGAAACTAGGACCTAGAAGCATTGGCTACAGCGGTGGATCGATTAGAATCCACCCTTGACATCAAATGGGATGAAGATCTTTTTTGGGATCTTGCGCTGAAAAACATGACTTAGAGGCTCATAATCTGGTGTATAAAATATTATCTCAGGATCATCCTCATGTTAAACACCTTAAATAATGTGGTAATAAAAAATCATTCTTCCATGTACGCATTGAGGAAAATAATTGGATCATAAGGAAAAATATTCTTTGAGAGAATGGAGAATACACATTAGACCTCAATGAATTTGTAGGTATGTAAATATCATTCCTTTAGTCACTTCTTGTAGGTCCTGATCCTCATAACTAAGGAAAATATGCCTTTGAACACTGTAACACTTGGATGTTTTAATGAAATATTTTATTTAAATAATTTTTATTCTCTAGTAGATTTCATTGCATGAAATTTTGATATTAAATTAACCCTGATATGCCCTTAATAAAAAAATTCCACTTTATCCTTTCCATTAGGTTATCGGGAATAATTATAAGTAACTTTAAAAAATGAATTATGAATTCATTGGATATTAATTATTTATGAAAATTATAAATCAATTTGATATTTTTATTTTTGAGTGAATTACTTTTGGTAATGAAATTATTGAGATATAAGTGTTATATACTTAATAAAATATTTTTGATATTCATCCCATGGATATTTTAGTCATATGGTATGAATAAAATCCAATTTTATGTATACGAAACTATTTTTTTTGAAACGTTAATTTTACAGCTTTGAATGGTGAACCCATTTTAAATTAAGATTTTGACACATTAATAATTTTTATATGAAAACATAAAAATTTTGTTTTTATGCAGGATATAAATATTTATTTTCGATAAATTTTTATATTTTTCTGATAACTTTCATGTTTTGATGAATAGAAAAAATACACTAAATTTTAATTAAAAACAAATTTTGTTCATCGAGATAATTTATATGATTAAATTATAATATTTAATGGTTTTAATATATAAATATAATATATATTTTTACCATGTAATATAATTTATGTCATTATCATTAATTTTATATTGAATTCATAGGTAAACACATTTAAATCTTTTGCAATGTTTTAACACTAAAAACTTGTTTTATCATTTCAACAATGTGATTAATTTTATTTCAATAACAAAAAATTCTGAGTTTTTAATTTGAAAAAATGGATTCCATATTCAGAATCAGAAGGTCCAAATTTTGTGAATAGGTAACGCTTATTTTTGGACATTATGAATAGTGACTTTTGTAATAATTTTGTTCACAATGGTTAATGGATAAATCTGATAAATAAGGGTAAAAAATAATAATTTAATAATATAATACTACCCTAAAATGTGTCATAATCCTATTTTATGACATATTTCTGACCATAGTCATCCTTGGGTCAATTGTGGGACCCCATGGATTCACATGGATGTAAAAATGACATTTTATAATAATTAATTTAATGTAAATATAATTACTACCTAAACACACATCTTTTACTAAATCGATTTTAATATAGGGTTATATAACTAGTATATATTTTTATAAATAATAATTAAAAATATAAAATTATTTCCTATATCATTGTAATTTATTTATAAATTTCATACATTAGATAAATATATTTATTTATGACACAATTATGATGTAGTGATTACCTCATTTATGAAAGATTCAAATAAATGAATTTATAAATATGAAAACAAATGTAATGTGGTTATTTTGATGTCATCCACTAATTTTATAGATGATATTGACATATTATCTTTGAGTTAATGCCTTATTTTTGAACTAATCAGGTTTTTATGATTTTTTTTAAAAAGTCAAGTATGAATAGTGTCCAAAATTGACACAATTCATAACTTAAAACATAAAATAGTTTATTAAATGATATTAAATTCCTAAAATTAGGAAATTTGTAAAAAATAGTTAATATAAGTCCAAATATGTCATAAATAACTTTTTCTGGGTCTTTGGACATGATATGGTAATTACATTCACCCACAATGAGTAAATAACATGATATTATGGTAGGATTAAAAATGGTAAAATAAGGGTTAAACCTCAAAGATAGGGATTCAAAAATATTCTAAACTTGTATAAAGATTATTGGATTATGTTTATTCACACCAATATTATCTTAGATTTTAATGAAATACGTTTTGGACCATTTTTAGTCTAAATTGAATTTATAATAAATTAATATCATGAGAGTTTCCAAAAGGACCCCTCTCCTCTCTTATAAAAGGGAACCTCCTGCCTCTCCTATACAATCTATATTGAGCCTTCAATATTGGAAAACCCCTGCCCATTTATCCTCTCAAATTCCTTATATACATTCTATAGGTTCTAGTGTTCTCAAAATACCAACTCTAGAGCCCTAAAAGGAAATTTAAAGGAGGCTCATCGAGGAAGAGGTAATCTCTTATACCGATTCATTCAAATTTATTTCTTCTTATACATCCTATTATTGAGTTGTTTCATTATAAAGTAATAATATAAGTATCACTAATTTACTGATATGTTATTATAAATATGTCACAACCCTATTTCACCTTCTATCAATCCTTCGAAAAATGAAATCACCGCCTGTGCGTACTTACAGCTTACCGTCTCCACGTCGTGGTGTAATCTGTTTTTACCACCACCTTACGTGGATGTGTATAATGGTGGAAATAATAGCTATATAGTATTATTATTACATGATTCAAATATGAGATACTATAAAATTTACACTAAAATACCATTCTTCAATTATGGGAATGATATCGTCGCTCGTGTGTATGCATGGCTTACCGTCTCCACGGTGTGATGTGATTTGTTCTACATAATATTCATTAAACCATGATTATATAAATGAATTAAATAAATAAATATGATATATATTATACTAATACCATGGTATAAATGATATAACTATAACCTAAAAATAATAATAAGAACTTATCTGACAAAACATACATAAGAACAAAATGCAATTAATACCAGAAGAACGAGTAAAAATGAAATGTTACTAAAAACAGATGAGAATATGATCATAAAGGTTAATGATAAATTTTTTTATGAATCTAGAATAAATTAGTAACATTATTTAAATCATTATATATGAGGTTAAGATACAAACAAATCATATCAGACCTAAGTTGAGGGAAAAATTTTCAATCTCATTTTTATCTGAGATTAGTTATACTTAAGTATTTACCAGGGACATATTTATCATCCACATCCAGGTTTTCCTATAATGTTATGATTAAATTTTTATTATTATTCTATGTATGTTTAAAGTCATTTTTACCCAATTTTCTTTTAATTACTTGGTATGTAAGGAATCATTATTTTGTTTACTATACATGGTACTTTTTGATTTTCCAGAAAAAGTACATGGCGAATGTTTTTTTAACTTATATGGAATGAATAGATTTTTATGTTTTCACAAGAAATTATTTTCATGAAATATCATTTAAAATATTTTATATTTATTTTCAATTATATTCTTATCTATTATAATTTCCCTATATTTCGAGAAAAGAAAACATTTTTAAAGAAGAAAGTATATTTTTCTCAGGAATTAAGTTCAAGTGTTTTATAGAAATTATTTTCCATATAAGATGACATAGGGTTATATATCTATACCTATTATTACTTTGATTTTATTTTTTTTATGATGTAATTATTTTTATTATGTTCATTTATCTTATATGGATTATGTTATTATTAAATGATGTTTAAGAATCCCATTTTATTTCATGGGTTATGCTATGATGAATTATTTATGCTTTTGTAGAACAAGTAAGAATGATTACATTATGAGATATGTGGGACCTATGTATTCTTAAAATTAATTGGGTAAATATTTATATCTCATGTGATAGACATGGCTGGAAAGACAAGTTAATTTGGTTCAGTGAAATAGGGTTGGAACGAGGAGAGAACTCAGTTCTATAGTGGAATTTGACCGCTATGATGGTCTTGAAAAAGATACTTGAATAATATGAAATTATTTTCTATTCATGTGTGTGTAAGACACAAAATTTCATGCCTTATGTTATGACTATTAGGATTACATTTCACTCCTATAACATATCCCATGACATGATATTGTGATATTTTATATGTAGGATAACATTTAAAAATGTATTGTTCTTATAAATGTGATATGATTAATATTTCTATTGTTTAAAATTATTGAGAATTTGAGTTCACCCTTTTGTATTTTTATTTTCCCTAGGACATGAATAAGGGTGTTAAGTATGATATTCCAAAAATGAGTCTAGTTATGATGAAATAAACGGGATACATTGTAGATGTTTTATGAACCTATTGTTTTTGTTTCCAAGTTTATAAATACACTATACCTTTAGGGTCCTATCATGGTTTTTTCTATTTTAATAAATATAATTCAATTACTAGGTTATTTCTATGTATCCAAATAAGGGGTATTTATATTTGGTATTCTAGGAAAGTAATAGTTAACCATTAGAACCTAGGATGAGAAATTCGTAATGATATGTCTTAGTATTTGATAAAATCACAGTGTTTTAAAAATGACTATGAATAACCAAGGATGAAACCTAAATATTCCTAAATTGAAATTTTATTATTGATTATGTGGTTTTACTATTATGATTAGTGTTTCTCACACAATGCTTCATGGTTTTAGTTAATGTCTGGAACCCGAAGGAACCATGTTAATACTGAATGTGATGGGAGATGAAATGATTGTTACCCAAGAGAAAACCAATGTTAGGGGAGATGGATTGCAAAATATTATAGCCATGCTCACACAACTTTCTCAAGATATGAATCATTCCATAATTCCAAACAAGAAAAAGAGGGAGAAAAATTCTAGTGAATCATTCTTGAGGCAGCATCTACCTTCATTTAGTGGATTCTCTGATCCATTATTGGTTGAACAATGGGTCAATACCACTAAAAAATACTTTCTGTTCTACAATTTTCTGTACATGATAAATTCATCTTAGCAGTATATCATTTTGAAGGTGAATCTGATCAATGATAGAATAATATCAATAATACAAGGAAAAGAGATGAAATTGAGTCCATGGAATGGGACGAGTTGAAGAACTTATTTTTCAATAATCACTTTATTAGTATTTTTAGAAAAAATATAGAGAAGTAGTTCCTTGAAATTAATAAAATGGGTAATGAATCCATTGTTACCTACATAGAAAATTTTACAAGACTTTCAATGTACGTTTCTGGAATTATTATCTAACATGAGAGTAATATTGATCGATTATTTAGTGGCCTGAAACCAAGTATCTGAAGGGAATTAGACATAAGGGACTTCAATTTCTATGAGGAAATTTTTCTATGTGCTCTAAAGGTTGAGATGGAGATTGGAGTTACCCATCAGTCATATAGATTTGATAAGAAGAGGAAAATGAAATTCAAAAGAAAATCTAAAGACCACATTGAAATGAAAATGAGTTTTCCCTTATTCTCAATGTGTGGAAAGAAACATGGAGGGAATTTTCTTAAAGGGACTAGTAAATGTTTTAATTGTTTAAAATTAGGTCATCAGAAAATTGAAAACTAATGTGATGGAAAAATATGTCCAATGATGCGAACAAAGAAAAGGATACACAGAATGATCCTCATACACATCAATGTTACATGTTCAAAGAATTGGGAATTATGCAAATTAAGTCCCTAACCCAAGGGTTATTTATGATGATCAATGTCAATAAACACCTAAGGCCATAGAAAAAGGAAATTGAAATGTAATTACTATCAATGATGTAGAGTATGATAATGAAGTGTTGAAAGGTACACTTACCACCCACTATAAAGTAGCAAATGCCATATTTTATTCTAGATCCACCAACACTTTTACTTATAAATAATTTTCTAATGGTATCGCTATATTACCTCAACAATTAGATGTTGAGTTAGTTCTAACAAATCCCAATGGAACAACAGTTGCATCCAAAGTTTACAATTATTCTCCAATTGAAGTTTGATGGAAAGTGATTCTTGAAAATATTGTGATCCTTCCTATATTGGAATTTTATGTAATTTTTAGCATGTATTGTATTTCTTTATATGAAGCTCAAATAAATTTCCAAATAAGGGATGTCACATTTTATATTCCATAACAATTTATGATAATCTATTGAGGAAAGGATGAATAAAACCTTTCAGTAGAAATTTCCTCCATATAATGTGTCTTTATTCCACTAAATGAAGTTTATTTATCTCAAATAGATGGGGAGAAACTCACAATTAAGAATATTCCTATTATACCAGTGTTTGGTGATATATTTCTGAAAAAATTTCCATATCTTCCACCAAATCATGAAGTTGAGTTTTCAATAGAACTCTTACCGGTTACAATGCCTATTTCAAAGACACTTTATAGAATGGCCCCAATTGAGGTGCAGGAATTGAAGAAGAAACCCCCAGAGAATCATGATAAGGGATTTATATGACCTAGTGTGTCACCATGGGGGGAACCTGTTTTGTTTGGTAAGAAGAAAGATGGATCCATGAAACGATGAATTGATTATCGAGAACTTAACAAGATCACTATCAAGAAAAAATATCACATCACATGCATTGATGATTTATTTTACCAACTACGGGGAGCTCAATACATTTCCAAGATTGATCTTCGTTTATGATATCATCAATTAAGGGTCAAAAAGGTGTACATACCAAAGGCGGTGTTCCATACATTGTATGGACACCATGAATTTATAGTGATGCCTTTTGGTCTTACTAATTCCTCTACTATATTCATGGATCTAATGAATCGTGTCTTTATAGAATATCCTGATCAGTTTGTGGTAGTCTTTACAAATGATATTATTATCAATTCAAAGAGGAAGGAAGATCCTGAAGATCATATGAGAATTGTAATGAAGACCCTAATAAAGGATAAGCATCATGAAAATTTTACATAGTGTGGTTTTTGGATTAAAAAAGATTCATTTTTGGGTCACATAATCTCAAGAGAGGGGATATCTGTGGATCTAGCAAAAAGGGAGGTTATTGAAAGATGGTCGAGACCAACAAGAGCAACTGAAATATGATATTCTCTAGGTTTTGCTGGATATTATCGACCTTTTGTGAATGATTTTTCACGATTATATAATCCACTCACCAATATGACTCAAAAAGGAGTTAAGTTCATTTGGATGGAGGAATGTGAAGAGAATTTCAAAAAAGCTAAAAAGAAGGTTAGCTAGTGCAAATATTCTTACACTGCCTTGTAGTGGAGAAAGGTTTGTGATCTACAGTGATGCATCAAAGAAGGGTATGGGGTGTGTTATCATGAAAAATGATATGGTGATAGCTTATGCCTCACGACAGTTGCAAATACCTGAGAAAAATCACCCAACCCATGATTTGGAGTTAGCTGCGATAATCTTTGCAATACAAATATGGAGGCATTATCTTTATGGTGAAAGGTGTGATATTTATACTGATCATAAAAGTTTAAAGTATATTTTCACACAAAAGGATCTGAATATGATCTAAAGAATATGGTTGGAGTTGATTAAAGATTACGAATACTAAATATATTACCACCCTAGGAAGGTGAACTAGGTGGCCGATTCTTTGAGTTGAAAAGAACATGCTATATTATTCATGATGAGGATCACAAAAGATCCAATATTTATGGACTTGTAAAGGATATATCATGAAATATTTATAGAATTGGAGAAATCTTATCTTTCTCAAGTGAATTTTCAACCATCTGTAAATGTTATGATTAAAGTGGAACAGAAGGAAGATGTAGAGTGAAAAAATATGGTGAGAAACTTTCCTAAATTAAACATTGATTGTGATGAAATAATATGGTCGTAGAGCTGGGTTTGTGTTCCTCCCATACCAGAATAAAATAAGGATCTATAGAATGAGACTCATAGTTATTCGTTATGTATTCACAATGGAAGCACAATGATGTAAAGGGGCACGTAGGAGTACTTTTGGTGGGATGTCATGAAAAGAGATGTTGCAAAATATTTCTCTCGATGATTCGTTTGTCAGCAAGTTAAGGTTGAGAGACAAAAGTCTAAGGGGATGTTACAAACATTACCCATACTAGAATGAAAATGGGGAAACATCACTATGGAATTTTTCATTGGACTTATGAAGACATCCAAAGGAAATAATGTTATCTGGGTTATAGTTGATTGTCTCAAAAAGTTGGAACACTTCATTGCTATTAGAGAGGATTTCTCTCTTGATCAGCTTTCCAAGATATATGTAAAAGAAGTTGTAAGATTACATGAAGTACCTCTTTCTATTATATCTGATCAGGATCTGAGGATTTCCTCGATGTTTTGGAAAGGTATTCTAAAGCCCTGGATACAGAGTTATGTTTCAGCACTACTTATCATCCTTAGAAAAATTATCAATCTGAGAGGAAAATTCAAACTATCAAAGACATTTTGAGAGCTTCCTCTATGTATTTAAAATGTGGTTGGGATCAACACCTACCATTGGTGGAATTTTTTGACAATAATAGCTTTCACTCAAGTATGCAGATGTCTCCTTATGAAGCCCTCTATGCATATAAAATAAAAACTCCAACTTGCTGGGATGAAGTTGGGGAAAGAATGTTATTAAGACCTGATATAGTTGATGAAATGGCTAAAAAGGTTAGATATATTCCACAACACATAAGAGCAGCTCTGATTCGACAAAAAAATTATGCTGACAACTAAAGAAAAGAGTTATATTTTGAAGTTGGTGATAATTTGTTCTTATGAATATCTCCTTGGAAGAGAGTAATGAGATTTGGAAAGAAGGGAAAGATGAGCCCTTGGAA
The DNA here is from genome assembly GCA_963277665.1 of Viscum album. Taxonomy (NCBI): domain Eukaryota; kingdom Viridiplantae; phylum Streptophyta; class Magnoliopsida; order Santalales; family Viscaceae; genus Viscum; species Viscum album. The sequence goes on along the minus strand of OY728136.1, from coordinate 1,315,776,215 downwards.
TATTGGTCCTTTTGGAATACATGATCCTGATGGGAAGGTAGATTACCGATTGGCGCTTCCACTAAATATCTCCCTTGTTCATGATGTGTTCAATGCATCTCTCATAAGAATTTACATACCCGATCCTTCACATGTACTAAACTCAGAAGTCGTACCACTATAGTAAGATCTCTCTTATGAAGAACAACTGATAGAGATTCTGGATCAAAGAAAAAAAGTTCTACAAAACAACAACATTTTCTTGGTTAATGTTTTATGAAGGAAACACCAATTTGAAAAATCTACATGGGAACTGGAGGACATTATGAGAGAAAGGAATCCTCATTTTTTTATTTAAAAGTGATGAATTTCGAGGGCAAAATTCAGTTTAAGGGGGTAGAATGTAACACTAGGACGTTTTTGTGAAATATTTTATTCAAATAATTTTTATTCTTCAATAGATTTTATTTCACGCAATCCTAAGTTAAAAAAAATTGTGAGATGAACATAATATAAAATTACTATTATAGTCTAGACGTTAGGTTAGTGGGAATAATTATAACTAACTTATGAAAATGCATTTTGAATTCATTGGCTATTAATTATTTATGAAAAATATAAATGAATTAGATATTTTTATTTTTGAGTGAATTAATTTTGGTAATGAAATTAAGGATATATATGTGTTATATACTTAATAAACTATTTTTGATATTCATCCAATGGATATTTTAGTCATAGGGTATAAATAAAACCCTATTTTATGTACAAGAACCTATTTTTTAAAAGGTTAATTTTACACCTTTGAATGGAGAAACCAGTTTAAATTAAGATTTTTACACATTAATAATTTAAATATGAAAAGATAAACATTTTATTTTGAATTAGGATATGAAAATTTACTTTGGATAAATTTTAGATATTTTTCTGATAACTTTCATGTTTTGATGAATAGTAAAAATATTCTAAATTTTAATTTAAAAAAACTATTTTTATCAAGATAATTTATATGGTAAAATCGTAATATTGAATGGTTATAATGTATAAATAGAATATTTACTTTCCATTAAATATAATTTATATCACTTTAATTAATTTTACATTGAATTCATAGGTAAAAATATTTCAATCTTTTTGCAATGTTTTAACTTTTAATACCCGTTATCTCATTTCAACAATGAGATTAATTTAAAATTAATTACTGAAACTTCTATATTTTTAATTTGAAAAAATTAATTCTATTTTTGGAATCAAAAGGTCCAAATTTTTTGAATAGTTTCCTTTTAGTTTTGAACATTATGAATAGTATCATCAGTAATTATTTTATTAACCATGGTTAAAGGGTAAATATGATAAATAATGGTAACAAATAATAATTTAATAATATAAATCTACCCTAAAACGTGTTTTAAACCTATTGGATAAGATATTTCCGATCATGGTCATCCTTGGGTCTATTTTGAGACCCCATAGATTCACTTGGATGTGAAAAATGGCATTTTATAAGAATTAATTTAAAGTAAAGATAATTATAACCTAAACACACATATTTTAACAAATCTATTTTATTATAGGGTTATATAATAGATCTATATGTCTATAAATATTCATCAGAAATATAAAAATAGTTCCTCCTTCATGGTTTTTTATTTATAATTTTCATACATTAGATAAATATATTTATTTATGACACAATTATGATGTAGTGATTACCTCATTAATGAAAGATCCAAATAAATGAATTTATAAATATTAAAAAAATCTAATTTGATTATTTTAATGTCACACACTAATTTTATGGATGATATTGACATATTTTATCTGATTTAATTCCTTATTTTTGAAGTAATTAGGTTGTTATGAATTATTTTTAAAAAGTCATGTATGAATAGTGTCCAACATTGACACAATTCATAATTTAAAACATAAAATAGTTTATTAAATGATATTAAATTCATATAAATATAAGTTTCTTTAAAATGGTTAATATTAGTCCAAATATTTCATAAATAACTTTTTATTGGGTCTTTTTAAATGATACGGTTATTACATTAACCCACAATGTGTAAATAACATGATATCACAAAAAGATTAAAAATGGTAAAATAAGGCTTAAACAAAAAAGATAAGGATAATAAAATATTCTAAAATTGTCTTAAAATTACTGTATGATAGTTATTCGAACCATAATAATATTATATTTTAATTTAATATGTTTTGGACCATTTTTAGTCGAAATTGAATTTATAATAAATTAATATTCTGAGAGTTTCCAAGAGTGACCCTCTCCTCTCTTATAAAAGGGAATCTCCTCCATCCTTTCATCACTCCATTTTGAGACTTCAGGCTTAGAAAACCCAAGAACATTCATCTTTTCAACTTCTCTAGTTACATTCTATTGGTGATGGTTTTCTCAAAAGACAAACTCTGGCTCCCTTAAAGGAAATTTAAAGGAGGCACGTCGAAGAAGAGGTAATCTCTTCTACCAATTATTTTAAATTAATTTATTCTTATAATTCCCTATTATTTAGTTTTCTAATTATAAATTAATGAAATTATTATCGATAATATACTTATATGTTATTATAAATATGAAACAACCCTCTTTGACCTTCTATCCATCCTATGAAAAATGAAATAATTGCGCGTGTGTACGTACTGCTTACCGTCTCCACACCGTGGTGTAATATATTTTCCAGCAACACTTTACCTGGATGGTTATAATGGTGGATATAATAACTATAAATGATTATTATAAAATCATAAAAATTCAGAGATAATATACACCATCCACTTTAATACCATTCACCAATTACAGGAATGTTATCATTGCTCATGCGTATGTACGACTTTCTATCTCCACATTGTGATGTGAATATTTCTATATAATATTTGTTAAAACATGATTATATAAACTAAATGAACGAATAAATATGATATATATTGTACTAATACCATTATGTAAATTATATAACTATAACCTAAAAATAGGAATACAAACTTATCCTACAAAACATACATAAGAACATAAATCCGTTAATACCCAAATAAACAGTAACAATGAAATGTAACAAACAATTGTATAAAAATATGATCAGAAATGGTATAATAAAAACGATTATGATTCTAAAATAAAGAAGTAACATTATTTAAATCATTATATAGAGGTTTCAGATACATTCGAAGCATATCAGACATAAGGTAAGGGATAATTTCACGATCTAATTTTTATCTGAGATTGATTATACGTATGTATTTACCGGGGATATATTTATCATCAATGTACATATTTTCTAACAATGTTATTATAAAATGTTTATTATTCTTCTAGGTTTTTTTAAAGTCATTTTTACCCATTTTTGACTTTTACTACATGGAATGGAAGGAATCTTTGTTTTGTTTACTATATGAGGTACTTTTTGACTTTTCTGACAAAAGTATGAGGATAATGTTTTTGTAACTTATACGGAATGAATGTATTTTTACACCTTCATAACACATAATTTCCATGAAAATTATTTTAAAATATTTCATTTTTATTTTCAATTAAATTCTTTTTTATAAATTTCACTACATTTTAAGAAAAGAAAATGTTTTTGAAGAAGAAAGGATATTTTACTCAGGAATTATGTTCAAGTGTTTTATCAAAATTATTTTCCATATAATATGACATAGGGTTATGTATCTATAACTATTATTAAATTTATTTTATTGTATTTATGATGAAATTATTTTTATGATGTCCATTTATCTTATATGGATTATGTTATGCTGAAATGATGTTTAAGAATCCCATTTTTTTCATGGGTTAAGCTATGATGAATGATTTATGTTTTTGTGTAACAAGTAAGAATTATTTCCATATGAGATGGTTGGGACCTATATCTACCTATAATTCATTGGGTAAAGATTTATATCTCATGATATAGACATGGCTGGAACAAAAATGTTTATCTGATTCAGTGATAAAGGGCTCAAAACGAGAAGAGAATTCGGTCCGGTAATGGACTTTGTCCGCTATGATGGTCTTAGAAAAGATCCTTAAATAATATGAATTGATTTTATATTATTTTTTGTGTATGCCACAAAACTTCATGTCTTATGTTTTGACTGTTGGGATTACATTGCACTTTTTGGACATATCCCATGACTTGATATTGTGGTCTTTTATAGGCAGGATATGATTTTGAAATGTTATGTTATTATGAATATTATAGGATTAATATTTCATTTTTTACACTTTCTGAGAATTTTTGCTCACCTTTTCAATATTTTTCTTTTCCCACGGCCATGAATATGGGTATTGAGTATTATATTCCAAAAAGGAGTCTATTTATTATGAAATAAACTAGAGACAATGTAGATGTTTTATGAACTAGTTGTTTATATTTCCTTGTTTCTAATGAAACTATTCCAATATAGTCTGGTCATTTTTTTGGTTATATGTTGTAATAAATGTACTTCAATTCTGAAGTGATATTGATTTATATAAGAAATTATTCTTTATATACAAACATATATCTCCGATTTCATTCACCGTATTGTTTTAAAAGATGAAAATTCCCTCCAAGAAGCAGTTCTAGAAGAGAAAGAGATTCATGAACTGGTCCTCTCACTCGATCCATCTAGCTCACCTAACCAAAACAGTTTCCTTGGTACCTTCTAGGATACATACTAGTAATTGGTCAAGACTCTCCTTATGGACATCATTTAGGATATTTTTATTGTTGGTTGTATCCCACATGAGGCAAGTTCCACCTCGTGGATTCTTATTCCAAAATTGAAATATCCTACTTCACTAAAGAACTATCGGCTAATTTTCCTCTAAAAAATACCTTACAAAATTTTGGCAGGACTCATCAACATGAGTTTTTCTCTTCTCCTTAATTAGTGGGTATCATAAGAGAAACAAAACATTGTTAAGGGGAGCTAAATTTGGGGAGAAATTGATGTGTCTCTAGAAATGATTTATGATATCAATAAAAAAATGATTGTCTCTATGGTGGTAACCAAACTATACATGGATAAATATTACAATCTCCTCAAAAGGTATTTTATTTTCAATATCTTTTCCACCATGGATTTTTCAAGAGGGATGATTGATATTATATATTGATTCTTCTGCTTCCCATAGATGTCAATTAAATTCATCGGAATGAGTTGGGTAATATAAACATCCATACATGGTATTTGGAAAGGAAATACCCTATCTCCATGTTTGATTATACTTATACAAAATAATATTAGTAACTTAATCTATAAGGGAATAAATGAAGGTTGTATTACCTCGTTTTGGTGTAAAAATCAGTGTCGAAAAATCTGTCACATAATTTTTGCAGGAGACATAATTATCTTCATCAATGGTAGCATTCTATCTATTTGGGGCATCAACAAGATCCTCAATGGTTATTTCAAGTGGAGTGGACAACTACTTAATCGGTAAAAATAATCATTTACATAACTTGGTGGCGTATATCCATCATGGTTCATACCATTAAATCAATCCTATGTATTCCAAATATGAGCTTCCCAATGGAATACAAGGGGTTTCCATTTCTATGTTGAGGATCCATCATTATCACTTTGATAATGTGGTCACAAAGATCACCAACCGCATAACCAACTAGAAGATTCATCACCTATCATTTGGTGGGAGAGAATCACATTTGTGAACCATTCACTATCTCCTATCCTAATGCACACCCTATCATCTATCAAGGTGATGAAATACATCATCTCTCATATTGAAAATATCTGGTTCAATTTAATCTAGGATGTTCACGATGAAGGAATGCATCATTGGACCTCATGGTTGTTGCTAGATAGGTTGACGAGGGAGGGAGGTGTTCACATGATTAACATTTACATTATAGTGCAAGCCCTGCACGAAAAAATTTCTTGGGAGTTTATCGAAGGAAATTCCTTATTGGGTATATTTTATAGCTCTAAATCTTGAGTGATCTCAAGTAATTAGTGTGGTAGGATACCCATGTTATTGAGAGTGATTCATAAACTTATCATGTCTATTGAACACCATGTGCTTTGGGTTATCCTTTGGGGTGATATCACTTATTGGAATGTTAATTAGGCCGACTCCATGATCAATTTTATAAGATGAACAATCCAAGATGTAGCCTTCAGGTAGTCTAGCACATTTCTAGATCTCATCCAGGACACCATAAAATTATACCAACATTCCATTTATGATCCTATAGAGTTGAAATCAGATCATGATAAATTTGTTCCCATAGGATCCTCCTCAGGATTTTGTTCTACTAAAGATATATGAAGGGTTCTTCTATCATTTGCATAAAAGGAAAGATAGGGTGTAAAGGCTTTCATATAAGGAGTTCCCTACAAATATGAGATTTATTATTTGGATCTTCGTATAAAAATCTACTCCAACTGATTATAACATTCAACAAATGGGCATGAAGTCCACATATGGGTCATTTTCTTGTAGTGATCTCTTCTTAGAATCTTCACATCTTATTTTATTTGAGAGGCAATGAGAATCCTAGTTGTTTCTCTCCTTTATAAGTTTTAGTTGTTTCAAATCCTAGTATATTTTTGAAAATATTATCTTGGATAAATAGTTTCAATTATGGGAATATTAAAAAAAGATAAAAATGCATGGTCTATTATTATTGATACTAGATTTTGGGGAAATTAGTAAGATAGAAACAATGACCAATTTTAAGGCACCAACACTTATTCTCTTGGAATTATTTTCAGAACAAAAATATTGATTATTGATTTGGTGTGGTAATTAAAGGACTACAATGATGTTCCATCTCTTAGTATCCTAAAGTCTGCAGGAATTCCCCCTTATCCTTCCATTAATCACTCCATTGGCTAATGGATAAAATAGATCCATCCCAATTCTATATTCGATATTAAAACTTATGGGTAGTGCATCTTGGGTATTATGAGGGATGTAGGCATTTTTTGTGATAATAGATGATCATCTATCATCTCCTTATTGGCCTCCTATGGGATAGAGAACTATTTTCTAGAAGAGGCTAATTATATTTTCACAGGTTTATAGTTGTGTATATCTAACAACATCACTCTTTCTACACTTAAAAAGGATTATAAGGCTCTCCATAGATTAATAATTGGGAGTTCCTTCAACCCATATAATATAATTTATCATTTCCTCAAGTGTAGGAGACTTTCCATGAACAATATTGACATTACTTACACCCAGCATAAGGGAAAAAAAGTTGTTCTCCTTTTTCCATCCAGAGTGCCCCAAATGACCTTTTATCTTGCTTCTCCTGCATTGGATCCATTCCTATGGAGAGTATGGATATTTTTATCAATTATTCCCTTATAATTCACTATTTTAGGCCCCCAAACCCTTCCCTGATGTCCTAATATTTTATTTTTAATAAAAATGTCAATTTTAGGTAAGAAAAATTAAAGAATTATTCTAACAATGTGAAAATAAAGAGGAGTTGACAACAAAATTTCTTCAAAAAGAAGAATATTCTTTTACAGGAAGATTTAATATTAGCAATATTTTATGTGGAAGAAATTGAGTACTATAAGGACCTTAATGAATAAATTTTTATTACTATCAATGAATGTCCATAATTAGTTTATAATGATGATGAAATCGTTGAATATAAGTGTATAGTCAGCCTAAATGATAAATAAGAATATTATATAGAAGAAATTTATATTTATAGAGATAAAGTAAATAAATCCAAAAAACTGATACATGATTCCAAATTATATATGTAGCTATAAGAAGATGAATAGTATGAGTTATAGGTTGATATTTAATAAACAAATTCCAAAAAGATAGAAAATTTAAAAATGGTGATTGAGTATAATCTTAAATTTTAAGATCATTCATAAATTATTTATGTCATGAAAAATTTAGTGAAAGTCCATATTAATATAATTGAAGATATTGATGTCAAATCCTTCAAGATGTGATAAAAGATCAATGGTCAAGAGATACGAATAACAACTAATATGACAATAGAATGTTGAGTGTATGAACTATTGAGAACAATAAGGAGGCTTATGGACACCCAATAGAAAATTTAAACTTTCCCATAAGTATATTAATTTAAAGGTAAAAGAATTCATATAAAGCGGATTGAGCCCAATAAAAAATTATTAGCGGTTGATGAAAAAACAAAAGACCCCATACCATATGAAATGGTATATTTTAGTGATTGAAAAAAGATCTAAAATGTTATAAGTGGAGTAGTGATGTAAAAAATAATAATATACCATGAATATAATGTCATTATTATAAAAAATATATCATAAAAAATATGTGTGGTCAACTGAGAAAATTAATTTGAGGGACCAAGAACAACATAAATAGATGAGAAGTAATTCATATCAGTAAAAAATAATTATCTTTTTCTAATAGGGGTATATCTGTTGGTAAAAGTGTGTTTTATATCTGTAAAGTGTTTTACCAAAAAATAGTCTTGTCCCTAAATTTTTGGTAAAAAAACTATCACTAAATGTTATTAAGAGAGATAAAATAATTCTCTTGAAAATATTAAAATACCAATAGATAATATATAAGTTGGTTAAAATGTTTAGCGACAGATTCATACTACAAATGTATATATTGATAATATTATTACCAATATTTATCTTTCCACCAGTAATATTATAAGTAATACCAATAATTAATATCTATTTATAAATTATTTTTTAAAATAAAAAATTATACATGGATATTCCAAAATTTATTACTAATTTTTTATATTATATTAAACAATCTAAGTATATATAATACATTTATTAGATTTTTTTCATTATAATTTTCATTTCATAAGCATGTAGCTTATAAACATAGAATTCTCAATAATACAACATGTGAATTTTCAAAAGCAAACACAATACAATATACAGTAGGTTCAATTATGTTGTATAAGTGAACTAAAGATGCAAAGCCAAATACTTGATACCAAGACCTCCTCAATTCACCACCACATGTACAATAGGGATGGAACCACTAAAATGTGACATATGTGGAGAAATCCAAAATAATACAAGATGTTCCAAATAATAATGTTACAATTAGAAAAATTTATTAATGGATGTCAAATCCCATTAACTTTTCCAAGAAAGTAGCTGTTTCTCCCCAGAACTTCATTTTACAGCATTCACATCCATTCGATGGGACTTTTCTGCTTTCAAAACCATTTGATATTGAGGAACATGAGCCGATCCATCTTCATTTTCAACAAAACCCATTATAGCATTTGCTGCTCCACCGGAAATTACTCCCTCCCTTGATCAGTGAACATGTTCTACATTTATTCCATCCAATTAAAAAAATTTAATGGTAAGATCATAACTCCAGGTAACCATCTTATATCCACCAGCGTCAAAAGAATGAGCCTAAACATTGGAATTATAGACATTTTTTTGATTCAACTAATGCCCAAACACAATGCTAATCATCACTATCACCATGTTCAGCATAGATATTAACAGTATTATGGTTGCTTCAAGAGAATAAAACATCAAAAAATGGGTGCAACTGAACCATTTTAACAGAGACACTTTGAAGAAGCCATGAATTAGACAATGGGCATACCGGATCATACAAGAAACTGAATCACTAATGAGTGAATCAATTTTGGAAATGTGGATTAAGTCACAAGTTCAAGGATATGTTGAGAATGATTCATAGCTAGAAAACCTGAACATGTGTACTAGTATATTAAAAGGTTTGTAGTTCAGAGGTGAACCTGTGTATTGCAAGATGAAAGCATTTAACCTTTAATCCTGAAAATCAAAAAACCAAAATTTGAAAACCTTTAAAACCTAAATTGGAAAACCTAAAAAAATGTAAACATGTATACTTAACTATAAAACCTATAAAACTGTAAACCACTAATCAAGAATATTCTCTCCTACAAACATGTAAACAAATACTCAGGGACTTGCGATCCTCTAACATACAATCCTACAATAGTGCAACCTACAAAAATTTTAATTTTATCTAGATGATATACAGACCAAAAAACCTAGAATTTATAACCTGAAACATGAAAACCCATAACCAACAAAAATATAATCCGACAAACCCTTTTGTGAAAACAAAAAACTATTGAACAAAAAACATAAAATCTTGTAAACCCATAACCTTAAATTTGAAAACTTGTAACCTGACGCCTAGAAACCTGCATCATAAAAATTTGTAAAATGATCGATCCAGATTCCTTTAATCTTATAACATGAAAAAATTGAAACATAAAAACATGGAAACTTTTGAATCACCGCATGCATAAATAAAAGTGAAACTCCCATATGATCATCCACTTAAGTCTTCTGAAACTTGTCTGTGTATTTTTCTTCATGATAATCCCAAATACCTAGATAGATAGTGAGTGATGAAATCAGATCAGAGGAATCATGTAATAAGACAAAAATAAAATCTATTTTTGTATAATATGAATTGAATAATTTAATAAAACTTGATTTCAAAACAAATATTATACTGACATAAATTCAAAATGACCCACGACCAAATTCCCATCAATTTTATTATTTTTCTTATTCTTAAAATGTTAAAAAACACTTTATTTCAATCAAGAGAGACTTATTGTAAGTATATGGTCAGTTTATGTGGTTTATTTTGTAGTTGTTTTTATTTTTCAGGGGTTTTCATATTCTTTCTACATCATTGATTTTTTACCTTCTAAAAAAAACAATGATATTAACAAAAAAATAATCCTTCTCTTCTAGTTTAGACTGCAATCGATTGAAATTAGTCATTAGTTTTTCACTCATGGTGGAATCTAGTTTCTTGTATTACCTTGACATGTAAACGATGAAGTTTCAAGACACAATTGGGAAAAAGATTTTGTTTTTATAGTCATTAGATTATATTATGTTGGTATATACATTGATTCTTCTTTTTGGAATTCAATTTCAATTGTCTATTATGTTACTGTAGGATTAGTTTGGTATAATTTCAATAATGATGGTCAATGTAATGCTCTAGTAACAGTTATAGCTACAACATTGTTAGTGCAGAGGTGGTGTTGGATGCTAGGATAGATATGGTTGGATATCTATGGTGGTGCCGAAAAGTCATATTTAAACTAGAATGTGAGAATGCATTTCTTAAATGACATGATGGATTGCGATCTTCTTTGTTGTTAATTTCAAAGTATTTATGAAGAACGAATAGATCATGAAATCAGAATAAAAAAATAAAAAGAAAGATGAAAGACATAAATGTAACCTTTTTTCATATAAAAAAACAAATTTTTTTAATAAAGATATATTACAACACATTGATCATTATAACTCATTATTTTGGTAGAAAGCTTAAATAACAAATAGGAAACTAATGGTTAGACAGCTGGATAAATCCTTGGAACAAGTGTTAATGGTGAATTCGGTTTTTGAAAGAATTTTCTATTTTCATTTTTCTAAGTGTATTTTAAAATGGGTTGGATTATTTAAATTGATAACATTTTTTAGAAAATGAAATACAAAATAGTAAAATTTTTCAAATTCCAAAGACACCCAAAATAAAAATATTTCCAACTGTTGAGTGGAACACTTGATGAGAAAGTGAAGGAAAGAGGGATGAAATAAACTACCATAGATTACATCAAAAGATTTTCATAGGTACTTTGATTAACCCCCCAAAAATATAAATATTCATTACATGAACTTTTATATTTACATAAGAGAAAACACTAAAGATTGGAAGCACGTCATAAAAATTTTCATAATTAAGGGAAAACAAATTGTATTATGTCACTATTTGACAACACTTACTTGTAAAATTCTTATAACTAACTTATGATAAGTGGTTAAAATAATTAAGTGGTCTTTGTTATGTTTTTGAAAAAAAACATTACCCTATTTCAAAAGAAGTCCACTAAAATAGGTGGAATGGGGAAATATTCAATAATAAATCCAGAAATGGATATAAAAAATCTATTTTCATATGTAATAATTTTTCTAAGCATTTAAAAATTAACAGTGTTTGAAAACACTTATTTGAAAATAAATATAAAAAATCACTTATGATAAGTGATGAGTACTAAGAGTAATTCTCAATTAGTGGTTGTAACACCCTGGTATTTTATGAGAAGTGTTTTTTAAGTAATATGTTATACGGAAAGGAATCTTCTACTACACACAGCACTAGCTTGGCTTGCGCAACATTCCTCGATAGCGTGTGTAGTATGCAATACCGAGTTTCACTAAACAACGATATATTATAATATTATAAACTATACGTTATGAATAGTATTAACTAAAATTTTAATTTTATAACATTTTAATTCATATTATACATTTTCTAGATTGAGGTATGAAAACAAAATCAGTTTTTTTTGGATAAAATAAGTATTTTTTCAAAAAAGGCAGTTTTACCACCTTTTGATGGCGCACCCACATTAAATCTAGTTTTTGACAAGTTTATAAGTTCAATTTGACAAAATAAAATCCTTCTTTAGAATCAGGATATAAAAATTTACTTTGGATAAATTTTTCATATTATTCTGATAACTTTCATATTTTAATGAATAGTAAAAACACGCTATATTTTAATTAAAGACAACTTTTTTCATCGCAATAATTAATATGGTTAAATTATAATATTGAATTATTTTAAAGTATAAATAGAATATATTTTTACCATTTAATATAATGTATGTCATTAGAATTAATTTTTCATTGAATTCATAGGTAAAAATATTTCAATCTTTGGCAATGTTTTAACTTTTAAAGCCCATTTTCTTAACATCGGGATTAATTTTAAATTAATTACTACAACTTCTGTGTTTTGAATTTTGAAAAATGGATTCCATATTTGAAATCAGTGGCTTCAAATTATGTTAATAGGTTACTTTTATTTTTTTTGATATTATGAATAGTAACTACGGTTATTTTTATTTACTACGGTTAAAGGTAAATAGGGTAATTCAAGGTTAAAAAAATATTATAATAATTAAAATTACATTGAAACTTGTCCTAAACTTATTGGATGAGTAGTGACCGACCATGGGCATCCTTGGGTCGATTTTGGGACCCCATTGAGCCACTTGGTAGTGATAATGACAATTTGGATTAATTAATTTAATGTAAAGACAAAATTGACATTAACAAAAATCTTTTAGTAATTAATTTTCATAAGGGGCTATATAAATTATATTTTAGAATATAAAGATTCTTTGGAAAGAAAAAAATATTTCCTACATAATGATATTTTTAAAAAAAAATTAGACACCAAATAAATTAAATTATTTATGACATAATAATGATGAAGTATTTACCTCATTAATAAATGATTTAAATAAATAAGATTATAATTATTAAAATATGTTCCAAACATGTCCAATTCTGATTGGATGATTTTATTTCGACCATGAGTCATCTTATCTTCGTCTTTAATGATTTTTGGACCTTTTGAAACCGAAGATAAGTTTATAATAAAATAATATTTCCACACATTCCAAAGGTGCCCCTCTCCTCCCTTATAAAAGGCACCTCCTCCCTATCTTCCTGACACCAATTTGAGCCTTCAAGATCAGCCAACCCCTGCCCATTTCACCTCCCCACTTCCTTAGAAACCTACTAGAGGTATTGGTCTTCTCAAAAGACCAACTCTAGTGCCTTAAGAGAATGTTTAAAGGAGGCACTTCGAGAAAGAGGTAATACCTTCTACCGTTTTCTTCAAGTTCCATTCTTCTTCTAATCCCTCTTATTTAGTTGTTTAATTATGAGGTAATAACATCAGTATCCCTCATATACTGATATGTTATTATAAATATGAAGCAACCCTATTTCACCTCTTATCCATTCTACGGAAAACAAAATCACCGTGCGTGCTTACGTACGGAATACCATCTCCACATCGTGGTGTAATCTGTTTTCCACCACCACCTTACGTGGATGGGTATAATGGTGCAAATAAATAACTATATATGATTATTTTAAAGTGTTATTGATTATGAAATAGTATACATACACTCCAATACAATTCCACGATCATGAGAACGATATCATCGCTCGTGCATACGTACGGCCTACCGTCTCCACGATGTGATGCGAGTCATTCTATATGATATTCATTGAATAATGATTATATAAATTAATGAATTAATATGATATATATTACACTAATACCATTATTTAATTTATGTATCTATATCATATAAAGAGGAATAAGAATTTATTCGACAAAACACGCATAAGAACAAAAAGTAATAAACACATGAATAACAAGTAGTAATGAAATATTACTAATAAGAAGCTAAGAATAAGACCATATATGATATAATAACAATAATTATGATTATTTAATAAGTCAATAACATTATTTAAATCATTATACAGGAGGTTCGGACACTTACGAAGCAAATCAGACCTAAGGTAAGGGACAATATCACAATCTCAATTTTTATCCGAGATTGTTTTTACTGGGGAATATTTATCATCCACATCAATGATTCTTAAATATTTAATATTATTTATATCCTACTAAAATTCTTTAAATCCAATTTTACCCTTCAGTGAGTTTTTAGTAAAATATATGAAAGGAATCTTCTTTCGTTTTTCGTATGAGGTACTTTTTGACTTTTCCGACAAAAGTACGAGAAGAATGTTTTTTTAACTTATAAGACATGAATGGATTTTTAAAACATTATTTCCAAGAATCTTCCTTTACAAGTTTTCAAGTTTATTTTTAATCAAATTCTTTTAGTTTAATATTGTATGAAATGTTAAGAAAGGAAAAAAAAATTGAAGTAGAAAGGATATTTTCCTCATGAATGGAGTTCAAGTGTTTTATCAAAATTATTTTCCATATAAGATAATATAGGGTTCTGTTTCTATCCCTATTATTATATTGATTTGATTATGTTGTGATGGAAATATTTTTATGAATTACTTTATCTTATATGAATTGTTTTATGATGTCACGATGTTTAAGATTCCCATTTTTATTACATGGGTTATACTATGATGTATGGTTTATGATTTTGTGGAACACATAAGAATGGTATCATAATGAGATGGGTGGGACCTATATCTCCCTTCAATGCATTAGTTAATGATTTTATATCTCATTAGATATACATGGCTAGAATGGCAGGTTAAACTGGTTCAGTGAAATAGGACAGAAACAAGGAGTGAACTCGGTTCAGAAATGGACTTTATCTACTAAGATAGTCTTGGCAATGAGTCTTGACTAATAAGAAATGATTCTCTATGATTATGTGTGTATTCCAAAAAGTTTCATTTTTTATGTTATGTTTATTGGGATTACATTTCACTACCATGATTTATCCCATGCTATGAAATTATGATCTCTTTTGCAGGGTAAGATGTCCCAAATGTTATGTTCTTATGAATTTGATGTGATTGATATTTCTTTTGTTTAACCTTACTGAGAATTTGAGCTCAACCTTTTGTATGTTTTCTTTCACTAGGTCAGGAAGAAGGTTATTAAGTATGATTTGCCAAAAAGGGACTATAGATATGATGAAATAAATGGGAGATAGTGTAGATGCTTTTTGAACCAGTTGTTTATGTTTCCCAGTTTCTAAAGACACTATACCTATAAGGTCCATTCATGGTTTTGTTATATGTTGTAATAAGTATGCTTCAATTTTGAAGTATTAACCATGTATGTAAAGTATGGGTCATTATAGTTGGTATCAGAAGAAAGGTATAGTCAACCTTTGGAAACTAGGATGTGAAAGCCTTAGTAAGAATCCTAAGGATATGTCTATGCATAGAACACAATCTTTGTGTTTTAGAAATGGCCATGAACAACCTATTATAAGACCTTAAGTGTGAAATTTTTTTCTTGATTATGTGGTTTTCCTATTATAATTAGTCTTGCTCACACTATTATTCTTGGTTTTAGTCAATGGCTAGAACCTGAAGGAACCGTGTTAATGCGGAATGTGATGGGAAATGCAATGATTATCCCCCTGAGCAACCAAAAGTTATGGGAGATGGAATGAAAAATCTTATGGCCATGCTCACACAAATTTCTCAAGCTATGAATCATGTAGGACTTCCAAATGAGCAAAGGAATGTGAAACTTTCTGTTGAATCCTTCATGAGGCAGCGTCCACCTTTATTCAGCGGGTCTTCCGATCCATTAGTGACTGAACAATAGATCAGTACCACTGAAAAGATATTTTTAGTTCTTCAATGTTATGAACATGATAAAGTCATTTTAGCAGTGTATCATTTGGAAGGTGATGCTGATCAATGGTGGAATCTTATTAAGAATACGAGGAAAAGGGATGAAATTAAGTCCATGGAATGGGACGAGTTCAAGAAATTATTTTTCAATAAGTATTTTCATCGTATTCTTCGAACAAAGATGGAGAAGGAGTTTCTTGAATTGAAGCAAAAGGATGATGAATATGTTGGTACCTACGAAGAAAATTTTACAAGACTTTAAAGGTACACTTCCAGAATTATTATCCAACCTGAGAGTAAGATCGATCGATACTTTAGTGGCTTAAAACCAAGTCTTCGAAGGGAGTTAGCCATAAGGGACTTCAATAGCTATGAGGAAATTGTTCGATGTGCTCTCCAGGTTGAGATGGAGATTGGTGTAACCCATCTGTCACATGGGTTTGATAAGAAGAGGAAAATGGAGTTCAAAGGAAAATATAAAGACCATATTGAAAAGAAGATGAATTTTTCCTTATGCTCAAAGTGTGTAACGAAACATGGAGGAAATTGTCTTAAGGGGAAAAGCAAATGCTATAAGTGTGGGAAAGAAGGTCATCGGGCAATTGAATGTCGAAATAATGGGAAGAAGATGTCTAATGAAGCAATCAAAGGAAGGGATACAAATAATGAACCTACTACACTTCAATGATTTTAGTGCAAGGAGATGGGGAATTATGCCAATCAATTCCCAAATCCAAGGGTTGATGATGATGATCGACGCCAACAAACTCTTAAGGCCAAAGACAAAGGAAAGTCACATGAAATTACTATCGGCGATGTGGAGTACGACAATGAAGTGGTGAGAGGTACACTTACCATCCAATCTAAAGTAGAAAATGTTTTATTTTATTCTGGATCCACCCACAATTTTATTTCTGAAGAATTTTTTAACGGTATCTCTGTATTACCTCAATAATTAGATTTTGAGTTGGCTGTGACAACTTCTAATGGCACAACAATCACATCAAAAGTTTACAATTATTCTCCGATTGATGTTTGTGGGAAAGGGCTTCCTGCAAATCTTATGATCCTTCCTATAGTGAAATTTGATGTGATTCTTGGCATGTATTGTCTTTATTTATAGGGAGATCATATCAATTGCCAAAGAAGGGAAGTCACATTTCATATTCCAGATCAATCTATGATCGTCTATCGATGCAAGGATGAACATAACCTTCCAATGGAAAATTAATCTATCTTATGGGTCTTGATTCCAATAAATAAAGGTTATTTATCTCAAATGGTTGGAGAGAAACTCATGACTAATAATATGCCCATTGTACAGGAATTTGATGATGTCTTTCTGGAGGAATTGCTAGTTCTTCCACCAAATCATGAAGTTGAGTTTTCAATAGAACTCGTACCGGGTGCTTTACCTATTTCAAAGACACCTTATAGAATGGCCCTAATTGAGTTGCTGGAATTAAAGAAGAAACTCCAAGAGAATCTTGATAAAAGATTAATACGCCCTAGTGCGTCACCTTGGGGAGCACCTGTTCTGTTTGTTAAGAATAAAGATGGATCAATGAGACTCTGCATTAATTATCGAGAAATTATCAAGATCACTATAAAGAACAAATATCCTCTCCCACACATTGATGACCTATTTGACCAACTACACGGAGCTCAATAATTTTCCAAGATTGATCTTCGTTCAGGGTATCTTCAATTAAGGGTCAAAAGGGAGGATATACCAAAGACAGCTTTCCGTACAAGGTATGGACACTATGAATTTATAGTGATGCCATTTTGTCTTACTAATACCCCTATTATCTTCATGGATGTGATGAATAGAGTCTTTAGAGACTATATTGATCAGTTTGTGGTAGTATTTATAGATGATATTATTGTCTATTCAAAGAGAAAGGAAGAACAAGAAGATCACTAGAGAATTGTATTAAAGACCCTGAGAAAGGTGAAGCTTTATGCCAAATTTACCAAGTGTGAATTTTGGCTTCAAAAAGTTTCATTTTTGGGTCACATAATCTCAAAAGAGGGGATATCTGTCGATCCAGCAAAAATAGAGGTTATCGAAAGATGGTTGAGACCAACAACAGTAACTGAGATCCAAATTTTTCTTGGTTTGGACGGATATTATCGACATTTTGTGAAATATTTTTCACGATTATCTAACCCACTCACAAAGTTGACTCGGAAAGTTGTTATGTTTGTTTGGATGGAGGAATGTGAAGAGAATTTCAAAGAGGTAAAAAGAAGGATATCCAGTGCACCTGTTCTCACACTACCTTGCAGTGGAGAAAGGTTTGTGATCTATAGTGATGCATCCAAGAAGGGGATGGGGTGTGTTCTTATGCAAAATGATATGGTGATAGCTTATGCCTCACGACAGTTGAAAATCCACAAGAAAAATTACCCAAATCATGATTTGGATTTAGCTGCGGTAATATTTTCATTAAATATTTGGAGGCATTATCTTTATGGAGAAAAGTGTGACATTTATACTTCTCATAATAGTTTAAAGTATATTTTCACAAAAAAGGATCTGAATATGTGCCAAAGAAGATGGTTGGAGGTGCTTAAGGATTACTATTGCTCAATTCATTACCACCCTGGGAAAGCAAACAAGGTGGAAGATGCATTAACTCGACAAGACCATGCTAGCTTATCCATGATGAGGATCAGAAAAGATCCAATATTTATGGATTTACAAAGGATGGATCTTGGAATTATAATGAAATGGGAAAAATCGTAACTTTCTCAAATGAATGTTCAACCATCTATACATGTGAAGATTTAAGAGGCGCATAAAGAAGATGTAGAGTTACAAATGAAGGTGAGAAATGTTCCTAAATTCAACCTTGATTGTGATGGGATAATAAGGTTTAGGAATCGGGTTTGTGTTCCTCTGATCCCTGAATTAAAGAAGTAGCTACTGGATGAGTCTCATAGTTCTTCATTTTCTATTCATCCTGGAAGTATGAAGAGGTATAGGGACCTGAAAGAGTACTTCTGATGGGATGGAATGAAAAGAGATGTTGCTGAATATGTATCTCGATGCTTGGTTTGTCAGCAAGTTAATACTGAGAGACAAAAGTCTAAGGGGATGTTACAACCATTACCCATACCTAAATGGAAATGGGAAAACATCACTATGGACTTTGTCATTGGACTTCCTAAAACATCCAAAGGCAATAATGCTATCTGGGTAATAGTTGATCGTCTTACCAAGTCGGCACAATTCATTGCTATTAGAGAATATTTTTCTCTTGATCAACTTTCCAGGATATATCTAAAGGAAGTGGTAATATTTCATGGAGTACCACTTTCTATTATATCTAATCAGGATCTGAGGTTTACCTCGAAATTCTGGCGAAGTCTTCAGCATGCTCTAGATACGGAGTTGAGTTTCAGCACTGCTTTCCATCATCAGATAGACGGTCAGTCTGAGAGGACAATTCAAACTCTAGAAGGCATGTTGAGAGCTTGCTCTATAGATTCCATAGTTGGTTGGGATCAACAACTATCATTGGTGGAATTTTCTTATAATAATAACTTTCACTCCAGTATTTAAATGGCTCCTTATGAAGCCCTCTATGGAAATAAATGCAGAACTCAAACTTGCAGGGATGAAGTTGGGGAAAGAAAGCTATTAGGACCTGATCTTGTTGATGAGATGGCAGAAAAGGTCAGATCTTTTCAAGAACACATAAGAGCAGCTCAGAGTGGACAACAAAAGTTATCTCGAAAACCAAAGAAAAGACCTAGACTTTGAAGTGGGTGATAAAGTGTTCTTACGAATATCTCCCTGGAAGAGGGTCATGAGATTTGGAATGAAGGGAAAGTTGATCCCTAGATATATCGGTCCTTTCAAAATACTGGATCATGTTGGGAAGGTAGCTTACTGATTGGTTCTTCCACCGAATCTCTCTCTAGTTCACGATGTGTTCCATGTATCTCTCCTGAGAAAGTACATACCTGATCCTTCACATGTACTTAGCTCAGAAGTTGTACCAATGGAACACGATCTTTCTTATGAAGAACAGACGATAGAGATTCTAGATCGTAGCAAAAATGTCCTACAGAACAAGACCACTCGCTTGGTGAAAATTTTATGGAGGAACCACCAATTAGAAGAAGCTACATGGGAACTTGAGGATATGATGAGGGAGAGGTATCCTCATCTGTTTGTTACGAAGTGACGAATTTCGAGGGTGAAATTCATTTTAAGGGAGGTACAATGTAACACCCTAATATTTTATGAGAAGTTTTTTTATGTAATATGTTATACGGAAATGAAATCTTCCACTACACACAACACTAGCTTGGCTTGCGCAACCTTCCTCGATATCGTGTGTAGTACGCAATACCGTGTTTCACTAAAAAACGATATATTATAATATTATAAACTATCTGTTATGAATAGTATCAACTGTATTTTGAAATATATAACATTTTAATTCATCTTATACATTTTCTAGAATGAGTTATGAAAACAAAATCAGTTTTTTCGATAAAAGAAGTATTTTTTCAAAAAATGCAGTTTTACCGCCTTTTGATGACGCACCCACATTAAATCTAGTTTTTACAAGTTTATAAGTTCAATTTGATAAAATAAAATTCTTCTTTAGAATCAGGATAAAGAAATTTACTTTGGATAAATTTTTCATATTATTCTGATAACTTTCATATTTTAATGAATAGTAAAAACACACTATATTTTAAATAAAAACAACTTTTTTCATTGCAGTACTTTATATGGTTAAATTATAATATTGAATGTTTTTAAAGTATAAATAGAATATATTTTTACCATATAATATAATTTATGTCATTAGAATTAATTTTACATTGAATTCATAGGTAAAAACATTTCAATCTTTGGCAATGTTTTAACTTTTAAAACCCGTTTGCTTAACAACGGGATTAATTTTAAATTAATTACTGAAACTTTTGTGTTTTGAATTTTGAAAAATGGATTCCATATTTGAAATCAGTGGGTCCAAATTATGTTAATAGGTAACTTTTATTTTTTTTGATACTATGAATAGTAACTACGGTAATTTTTATTTACTACGGTTAAAGGTAAATACGGTAATTCAAGGTTAAAAGAATATTATACTAACTCAAAATTACATTGAAACTTATCCTAACCATATTGGACGAGTAGTGGATGACCATGGGCATCCTTGGGTCTATTTTGGCACCCCAGTGAGCCACGTGGTAGTGACAATGACAATTTGGATTAATTAATTTAATGTAAAGACAAAATTGACATTAAAAAAAATCTTTTAGTAATTAATTTTTATAAGGGTTTATATAAATTATATTTTAGACTATAAATATTCATTGGAATCATAAAAATATTTTCTACATAATGATATTTCTTTTATAATTTTTAGACACCAAATATATTAAATTATTTATGACACAATAATGATGAAGTATTTACCTCATTAATAAATTATTTAAATAAATAAGATTATAATGATTAAAATATTTTTCAAAACATGTCCAATTATTATTGGATGATTTTATTTCGACCATGAGTCATCTTAACTTCATATTTAATGATTTTGGGACCTTTTGAAACCGTCGATAAGTTTATAATAAAATAATATTTCAACACTTTCCAAAGGTGCCCTCTCCTCCCTTATAAAAGGCACCTCCTCCCTCTCTTCCTCACACCAATTTGAGCCTTCACGCTCGGCCAAAACCTGCCCATTTTACCTCCCCACTATCTTATAAACCTACTAGAGATATTGGTGTTCTCAAAAGACCAACTCTAGTGCCTTAAGAGAAAGTTTAAAGGAGGCATTTCGAGAAAGAGGTAATACCTTCTACCATTTTCTTCAAGTTCCATTCTTCTTCTACTCCCTCTTCATTAGTTGTTTCATTATGAGGTAATAACATCAGTATCCCTAATCTACTGATATGTTATTATAAATATGAAACAACCCTATTTCACCTCTTATCCATCCTACGAAAAATGAAATCACCGCGCGTGCGTACGTACGGAATACCGTCTCCATGCCGTGGTGTAAACTGTTTTCCACCACCACCATACTTGGATGGGTATAATGGTGAAAATAAATAACTATATAAGATTATTTTAAAGTTTTATTGATTCTTAAATAGTATACAAACACTCCAATACAATTCCACGATCATGGGAATGATTTCATCGCTCGTGCGTACGTACGACCTACCGTCTCCACGATGTGATGCGACTCATTCTATATGATCTTCATTGAATAATGATTATATAAATGAATTGAATGAATTAATATGATATATATTACACTAATACCATTCTATAAATGATGTATCTATATCCTATAAAGAGGAATAATAATTTATTTGACAAAACACGCATAAGAACAAAAAGTAATAAACACCCGAATAACAAGTAGTAATGAAATATTACTAATAAGAAGCTATGAATATGACCATATATGATATCATAAAAGTAAGTATGATTCGATAATAAGTCAATAAAATTATCTAAATCATTATACAAATGGTTCGGACACTTACGATGCTAATCGGACCTAAGGTAAGGGACAATCTCGCAATCTCAATTTTTATCCGAGATTGTTTTTACTGGGGAATATTTATCACCCACATCCATGTTTCCTCAACATGTAATATTATTTATATCCTCTTAAAATTGTTTAAATCCAATTTTACCCATCGGTTAGTTTTTAGTAAAATATATGAAAGGAATATTTTTTCGTTTTTCGTACGAGGTACTTTTTGACTTTTCCGACAAAAGTACGAGAAGAATGTTTTTCTTAACTTATATGACATGAATGGATTTTTAAAACATTATTTCCAAGCACCTTACTATACAAGTTTTCAAGTTTATTTGTAATCAACTTCTTTTAGTTTAAAATTGTATGACATGTTAAGAAAGGAAATTTTTTTTTGAAGTAGAAATGATATTTTCCTCAAGAATGGAGTTCAAGTGTTTTATCAAAATTATTTTCCATCTAAGATAATATAAGGTTCTGTTTCTTTCCCTATTATTACATTGATTTGATTATGTAGTGATGGAAATATTGTTATGAATTCCTTTATCTTATATGAATTGTTTTATGATGTCACTATGTTTAGGATTCCCATTTTTATTACATGTGTTATGCTATGATGTATGGTTTATGATTTTGTGGCACACATAAGAATGGTATCATTATGAGATGGGTGGGACCTATATCCCCATCCAATTCATTGGGTAAAGATTTTATATTTTAATGAGATAGACATGGTGGGAAAGGAAGGTTAAACCGGTTCAGTGAAACAGGACTGAAACGAGGAGTGAACTTGGTTCAAAAATGGACATTGTCCACTAATATAGTCTTGGAAATGAGTCTTGACTAATAAGAAATTATTCTCTTTGATTATGTGTGTATTACACAAAGTTTCACGTGTTATGTTATGATTATTGGGATTACATTTCACTACCATGATTTATCCTATGTTATGAAATTATGACCTCTTTTGCAGGGTAAGATTTCCAAAATGATATGTTCTTATGAATTTGATGTGATTGATATTTATTTTGTTTACCATTATTGAGCATTTGAGGTCACCCTTTTGTATGTTTTCTTTCCCAAGGTCAGGAAGAAGGTTATTAAGTAAGATATTCCAAAAGGGACTATAGATATGATGAAATAAATGGGAGACAATGTAGATGCTTTATGAATCAGTTGTTTATGTTTCCTAGTTTCTAAAGACACTATACCTATATGGTCCTTTCACGTTTTTGTTATATGTTGCAATAAGTATGCTTCAATTTTGAAGTATTAACCATGAATGTAAAGTATGGGTCGTTACAGTGGTGTTCTACAGACCTTATTTCAGAACCAAGGGAAATAAACTATATTATTGATACATTTGAAAACTATTATTTATAAACTATATCATGCCTTTGATAAGAATTATCTAGAAAAGAGTATGAAAAATCACTATTTATAAGTAATTAGTGTCATGATCATTTCTCAATTATTGGTGTCTGATGCATATACAAAATTACTTATCATGAGTAATAAGTGATATGATCATTTCCCAATCAAGGATGATGTGAAAATTATAAACCATTACAAGAAATTTATAATAAAAAGAATATTAATAATACACTAAAAACATGTGACTTACTAGTTTTAAATAATAAATAAAACATTGATGTCGAAATATCATATTGTACATGAATGATGATATCAACAATAGTACTTACATCTATTAACATCTATAAAAACAAGGCTGGATCCAAAATAAATCTAAATTAGTGAGGTATTGTTTTATTTTGACTTTTTTCACTAATTTATAAATTTAAATAGTTAAAATAATGTTTGAATATGTAAATATATTCACAAAATATAAAATTACCTAATGAGATAGCTGATTTTTAGATTTTTAAGGATTCTAAACTCAATTAGAATGAAGTACATGTGATATTTGGGCATCCATTCCTACAAAAATGGAAAATACTTGTTTAACATTTGATAAAAATTCAACACCATATTCTAAATATGGACAACTTTTTTTAGGATGTGTTTAATAGTATTTATAAAAAGTTATCATGATACTTCATTTTTACTTGAAAATGCTCATTGATATGTGACTCTATATAAATAATTCCATATTTATTAAGGAATAAGTGTTTTATGGAACTTATTTAAGTGACTTTCTTTAGTGATTTAAGTGTGGGTAGTTTTCCAGGAATAGAACAAACACCACATAATCTTTAAATATTTTTATCATGACTGATGAGTGCTATAATTTTTTTTATAAAGTGATATCAAACACGACCTCATAGAATGTATGTATATTTTTATGTGTTTAAAATTGGCATAATAAAAAACCTTTTTAGTAACACATTGTTTTCTTCAGAAACTTAAGAGAATTTTTTTTAAAAAAATGGAACAAAATTTTCTTTTTTTGAATAGTTACTAAAGTAAAACAGTGTTATAAACACTTATATAATAGTTAATAAGAACACCATTGGCCTATCATGGGTTATATAAGAAGGTATATAGGTAGAACATAATACAAATATCAATTTATTCCTGAAAATTATTATAATAAATATCAAAATTAAAATTTATGGAATCAAACATGTTTATTAAATGACCACACATAAAAACAATTTAAAGGAGGTATGACTAATGCTTTCTAAGGATGAAATACTCAAAACCCCTAGATTTTCTATACTATTAAATTTTATAACATATAATAGTATATTTTAACTCTAAGAGATGCAAGTGGTATGAATCTTTTAAATTGATTCATAATTATTCTATATAAAAAAATAGAGAAAACAACAAAAGAATGTTATGGGATAAAAAAATCATGAACAAAGAGAATAGAGCAATAGGCTAAGGATCACAAAACGTGACCCCAATGTTTGGACCCCAAATTATCATCCACGATAAAGTAGTTTCCAAATCCCCAATGAAGTGTGTTTTGACCTTGGTGAAATTCACTATTTCAACAAGAAATTTTGTAAATACATGTACATAATCACCTATCATAAGTGAAATGTGCTATAATAAGTTTTCAAATTTTTTTAAGTGGATACTTAACATGAAATAAGGATTAAAAAATAAAATTCAAGATGGTAATTTATAATAAAGTCTCTATTAAAGATAAATAAATTCCCTTCAAATAAATATTAAATGTGAGGTATGGAAAGCATCGATCAACTGCATAGATCAACAATGTTATTAATATAAGAATTAAGTTCTTCGGTAGGGTCGTGAAACCAATTTTAAAACTCATATAATAAAAATATTTATAATATATTATATTCCAAGTCCCATTTAATAAATTTATAAAATTGATGGACTCTAAAAATTTCCATGATAATCGACTAGTTTCTCTTGTTGATGAATGCTTGAGATTCTCCAAAATTATTTTTCAGTTGCCATGAGATAATCTATCTAACTATAAGATGAACAAGGATTTAAATATACATTGAATAACCATGCATTGAAGACTAAAATTTTTTCATAAAACAACTAACTTGTATAAGAGGGAACTAATCACTAAAAATAAAGATTACATGCTGTTGAAGACAAATATTGAGGGGAAGGTTTAAGAGAGGATGAGCATAGAGTGTTTCGAATGAAGAATAATGGAAGAAGAATAAGGGGTGATGAACCTATGGTTCAATGCACTGTGAGGGATTAAACTAGCTACTTCGAACTGTTGCTGATAATAGTGAGCGGACTCGTGGAGTAGGACGAGGAAGGCGTGTGTGAAGGATCATCAATGTGATCATAGATAGATGATCGGAACATCAGGGAAGTATGGATGACACTGGAGCTATGCTGGTGTTCTTGTTTGGAGGCGACGACTCACAGGTTGTCGGGCATAGGTGCGGTATCGGGCTACGATGGGGACAACTTGGTGGAATTTCTCCACCAAGGGTTTATGTGTATCCATATTGGTCTTTGGTCTTGGTATATGTGTTGGCCATCCAATGTTTTTTTATGATTTTTCATACCATTTAGGCACTACATGTTTGAGTTTTTTTTCCATGGAATGGGTTCCTAAATAAAGTTATATTTTTCTTTTATTTTAATAAAATAGGTTACCACAACATTTTTCGACTTAACTATTTTTTTAAAATTACAAGTATAGTCTAAATTATATTCTGAGATCAATAATATTATACAATATATTATATATATTTATATATTATTTCTTGAAATATTTTCAAATTATAAATTATAAATATTTTAGTTCATCCATATATTATATTATAATATTTATATTTTATTTCATGAAACACTAATAAAATATAAATATTTTAATTGAACTCATGATGATATAATTTTTTTTTCATAAATGATGCATTATTACTAAATGATGAATATATTTATATTCAATTATTAATTGAATATTTTTTATCATTGAATGATTTATTGCAACAAAGTTTTCTAATTATGAGATGTTTTTTAGTATTATTATCGAATAATAATGTATTTATTTGATAGGAAAACAAGTGTTGTAATTAATATGATATAACAATAGATTTTGTTATAGATAAAAGATCTGCGGGTATGAAAAACTTAATTTCGATAGTTATTTTTTTGGCATAGTTAATTATTTGTGATTATAATTAATAATAATAAAACTTAATATCTTCTGGAATTAATCATTTTTACTAACATATATATTATCTGTTACTATATTTGTGTTAGTAAAATTAATTTTTTTGTAGTGTTATCTTCACATGTTTTAAACCAAAATTGTAATTTTTTAATTCCAATAGAAAAATATGTGAATTTACCATTACGTGTATAAATAATTTTTCCCAAGGAAACAAGAAAACGAATATCGTAGTAGTAGTAAGATTTATTAAGAAATTTGAAAAATCGTTATCAATTTGTATCCTTTTAGTATGAGGATGATTCAATGGATTCGGAGTTGGAACAATGTCATTTACCACTAAAGTAAGGAATGAAACAAACATGGATCAATAAAAGAAATGGTTAAAAGGTTAATTTCATATAGATTTATTTTAAGTAAACATAACATGTTGGATTATGGATCTTTGATAGTGTATTCACTTCATATGTGACAGGAAACCAAAATATTTTCACATGAATCAAGTACAAGAAAGAAGGTTTCATTTTGTATTAATTATAATGGTTTTAAGATAATTAGATATAGAAAAAAACCAAAATAAATGGTAAATACTTTATGTACATATATTTCTTAGTGGTTGAAATTCTTGGTCATAATTTACTAAGGGAAAATCAACTATGTCAGTTTATGCATGTGGTAAATTTTAGTAAAAACGATTTCATCATCAATTGTGAATATTGTGAAATTAAAATTCATGAAAAGTTTAAAAAAAAATATATAATTAATTATTAGAGAGTAAGACAAGTATTATCTATCCATGGAAGTCTAAAAAAATCTTGGAAAAAAACATGGTCAGTTGATTAAGAAGTACATAGAAGACTTAGTCAAGAATGGTGGTCCCCATGGAATCCCTATATATTTATGTGATTGTAATCACATGTATTATTACTATTAAAAAGAAAAAATCATTTTATAATAATTACTAGCTACGGGATAATAATCCGAAGATATTGATCAATTTAGTGTATGTTGATGTACATGGATTAATTTCACCCAAATCCATGGATGTAAAAATATGAAATATTCCAAATATTGATGATTATATATTGAAATCATCGGTTATGGTTATCTATCATAAAAATAGAATATTTAAGTTTATGACATGAAATTAGAGGATGAAAGAGATGATTATTTGGATGAATATTTACAAGTTCTACCCTGATAAAGTTCTGTGATTGATTAAAAATATGATAGAATAATATCTAAAGAAATTCAGAATAAGTAACCATGTTTTAGTGTTAAGTAATTCTCAACAAAATTTTATCATTGAGAAGATAAAATATATTATTAATAACATCTTCGAGAGTTGCTCATTGAGAAACCATTATCAGATATATATTAGAAGGAATAAGTTACTACATCTGTTTATATAAAAAATATGGAATTATTATGATTGAATAAAACAAATAAACCCTATGATATGTGGTCTAAGAAACATGAAATAAGAAAGAAAATTTGAATTTTTAGAGTTAAATTCTTAAGTATTAATAAGGAAAAAACTAAAATTTTAAAGATCATGGGGATGAATGTATATTCCTTAAATACTCATCCAAAATTTAAATATAAAAATTCTATAATCAAATGTTGGAAAATTTATTAATATTCAATATGTGATGGTTGTGTATGATGAGATTTTTTCAATATTGAGTGATCAGTTTTCACAAAAAAAAAATATAGTTGAGAAATTACAGGTTATTTGTGCTGATGTGAAAAAT
This sequence comes from Viscum album, assembly GCA_963277665.1. NCBI lineage: Eukaryota > Viridiplantae > Streptophyta > Magnoliopsida > Santalales > Viscaceae > Viscum > Viscum album. The sequence continues at coordinate 1,315,747,200 of OY728136.1, read as the reverse complement.
ATGGGGGAACATTGGACTAAAAAAGGCTTAGCTGAAGATACCAGTGATCAATAAAATACATTTGGTTCAATAGATATAGACAAGGGTAGAATCAGGACTTAAATTAGTAAATGTAATATTATAGATGATTTGAAAACTCTATTGAAAACACAAAGAAAAAACACTCTATAATGAAATAATTTATTATCTCAACTAATTTTTAATTACTTCAGATATGATACTAAAGATTTCAATTAGGTTAAATTGATGCATGTGGAACTTAAAAAAAATTAAAATAATCAAAAATGAGAAATTATCCTGAGGTAATAATATAAAAATTTCATGGGATCCAAGTTGGTGTCCCAGAACAAACTCAATAAAGACAACAAGTTAATTTGGAAAAAAACATGGCTGGTTTCTAAGGGATATTCCCAAATAAATGGAATTGATATTTATAATACATTTTCAATCTTATCTCAGATGGAAATTATTCTTCTATTATTGACAATATCTGTAAAAAGAGGATTCAAGGTTTACCAGTGATATTTCAAATCAACATTACTCAATGGAATTCGTGAGCATGATATGTAAATTAAGAAAAAAAATACATTTTTTATAGAGCAATATGAGGGAAAGTTTCACTAGTTTAAGAATGTGGTGTATAGACTAAAGTAATCACAAAGATCATGGTATTATAGTATTGATCTATATATGATATTTTATGGATCCCAACAAAGAATAGTTGATCGAAATTTGTACATCAAGAATGAAAATGATAACATGATATTTTTAGTCACATATGTTGATGGAATAATTTTCACCAGATCAAGGAAACACAATGAAAGATATTTATAGAATATATGAGGTGAGAGTTCAAGATTACAATTATTAGAATATTTTTGTGGGTTTAGAAGTAACTCAATGAAGGAATGGACTATTTTTTTCTAAAAGAAAATATGAAAATAAAATTCCCAATACATTTATAATGGTATATTATTGGTGTATGAGAACATTAGTGGCCACCCAAATGAATTTATTAAGAGATTTTGATGAAATGAATGTTGATGTAATGGAATATTGGAAAATCATTTGAAGCCTATTGTACCTAATAGAGACACAACTCAATATTGTGTTTTAAACATATCAGTATTCATGGTACCAAATATTTCCCAAAGAAATAAATTTGTTATAAGTGAATAGATTTATTTTTTATATCAATGAGTTGTATATTTTGACTATTTTATCAAAATGAATTAAAAAAAGGGTAGTTGGAATCTATATATGTGGACTGGGATTGTTTAGTATATGATCACAAGTAGACATCAGATGATTTTTTTATCTTAGAGGTTTTTTATATATTGGATGAGTAAGAAGAAAGCAATTATTTAAATAAACACTATTAACTATGAATATATTATGTCTAATCAAGGATATGATAAATTTATATAGCTGAAGAAACAACTTTAGGATTCTATTATTTATTGAAAATCTCCTATTATAATTGAGTTTCATAACAAAAATGCTATCAATCTGAGAAAAACACCCTTCCATCACACAAGGATAAGTAACTTCAAGATAAAGAATCATTTAATCAAGGATAAGGTTGAAAAATGGATAGTTTTGATAGGTAAAGATTCAATGAAAAATCAGGTTACAAACATTAAAAAAATGACACTACATAATGCTATATTTTAAAGTAATTAGTTGTCTATTAATGTCTAATGGTCTCCACATAACTAATTGAGTTGGAGAAAACACTCCCATTCCCTATGGGATTTTTTATTTATATAAATGTATACTAAGTCTCTTGAATTAAGTTCTTGTATTTATGAAATTCTATTGTAAACTTTTAAATAATTTCTCTTTGGATTTTTTCAAAAATAGGGATAAAATTTCCATAAGTTAAATGGGATAATTTATCTATAAATTACATTGGAGAAACTGTTGTTGATTTTGAGATTTCTGAGAGTCACTACTGGAAAGTTAAACATTACCAACGATTTAAAACCATTGGTATTTAAGGGAAAACCATTGTTATACAATATACCAATGGTTTGGAAATCCATTGGTAAGTTTGGAATAAGGATTGATATATACCAATGGTTTCTAAATAACTGTTGGTATATGTGGAAACAAACCACAGATTCCTAACGGTTACCTAGAACCGTTGGAAAAAATCTACACCAACAGTTTAGAACTGATGGTTTACAATGAATTTAGTGTTTCACCAATGGTTTTTGAACCGTTGGTATTGTTTTTCCCAACAGTTGTAACAAACCGTTGGTAAAATGAAGAAGTCCTTTGATATACCAACAGTTTTGTAACTGTTGGTATAGCTTTCACCCCGATTCCAATGGTTATATACCATTTTTATATTATTAATATTTCTTTCTGCAGTATACCAAGTGTTATAAACTATTGGTATATCCTTCACCCAGATTTCATAGTATCATGCAGAACCGAAAACCCAGATATGAAGAACCCAATACACTTGCAATAAGCCTGTGCACCTAGGCCAATACACCACAAAGAATCCAATATCACATGCACACCAAATCCAATATGCAGAAGCCTCCAATATTGCATACCACAAACTCCAATACACCTACAGTAAAGAAAATACACCTGAAGACACTAGCCAATACACCTGCACCCAAAATCCAATATTGCATACACCAGACTCCAACATTGCATACATTATAAAAATTACATTCCATATTAACTAGATGATAAAACTTTTAGAATATCCCTCTTAGTCTTAGTAGTTACTTTCCAAACCCTCTTCTTCCACATTACTAAATACTGAAACTGGGTAATAGATGATTGTTTTCTCATTTGACTTCGAACCAATATCAAATTCCGAGTCTTAGTAATTTGGTCAGCCAATAAACTATAACCAAGAACTGATACCACATTTTGGGCCCAGGTGGAGAATATAAATTTATGGAAGTTATATATTACAATTGATAAAACTAATGTGATTCAACATTTGAGACTGGGTTGTCTAGGCACTACATCCATCACTCTAATCGACCCCTGCATCCAGTTTGGTCGCCTCATTTTTCTTCCAAAAGCGCTTCCATTTGATGAAACTGAACATGAATGAAATAATTCAGGAAATAAAATCAAAACAGAAAAAGAATAGCATATATTTAGTTTAGATGATAGTAATATTCTGTCTAAGGGGCTCTCGTTTTGTGCTGTTCAGGGGGGGGGGGGTTGTCCAGGGGTTAGGGGGTGTCCAGGGGGTGCATGTGGTGTCCAGGGGGGTGGGGTGGGGTGGGGGATGTACAGGGGGTAGGGGTGTCCAGGGGGAGGGGTGGTGTCCAGGGGGTGGGGGTGTCTGTGGGGGGGGGGGGTTTCTAAGGGGTAGCGGGTGTCCAGGGTGTTCGGGGGCAGTCCAAGGAGTTAGGGGGTGTTGATGGGTGGGGGGTCCGGGGGGCTGGGGGGTGTCCTGGGGGGTGGGGGGAGGGTTGTCCAGGGGGTTGTAGAGGCTTTACACCAGGGTAGGGGTGTCTAGGTGGAGTCCAGGGGGTGGGGGGGGGGGCTTTCCATGGGGTGTCCAGGGGGTGGGGTGGTGTCCAGGGGTTTGGGGGGCTTTCCAAGGGGTGGGGTGTCTAGGGTGTAACACCCTGAGCTTCCACGATACGCTTCTCATTCAATAATGCAATAGCTTGCATTGTACGCAACTTCGAGTTCTAAAACACCGCGACTAATCAAAGTAGCCGTTATGAATAGTAATAACCAATTTTTAAAATTATAGAAATTTTATATTTCAAAATGGACTTCATTTTTGTATTCATAATATCGAAATTATCCTAAGTTGAATTTTTTGTAACATTCTGAGAACTTCCAATTTTTTTATGAATAGTGAAAAATACTTAAAACAACTTTTTTAATCAAAATAATTTATTGTGATAAATTATACTATTTAGTGGTTTTAAAGTATAATTAGAATATATTTTTACCATTTTATCCAATGGTGGTCATTAGAATTAATTTAACATTGAAATTTGACATAAACAATTGCCAATCTTTTGATATAAATTGTTTCTTAAAAACACGCTATTTGTTGTGACAGCGGGAATTAATTATAAAATTAATTAATGAAACTTATATGTTTGGAATTTTTTAAAATAGACATAATTTTTGAATTCGGAATATCAATTATAGCTTAGGGAGAAATTTTGGTATTGTTCTGAAAAACATCAATTTTTGATGAATAGTAAAACCACTAAGTGGTAGTTAAATAACTGATTTTTTGTTTAAATGAAATATTACCACTTCTGTGATTTGATTTTCAAAAATCCAACATACATGGTTGTTATTAAGAAGTAAAATGTGGTTCAATGAGATTAAAATAATTTTTTGGTGAATAGTAACTTTTAAGTTCTTAATCACGATTAGAGGTAATTAGTGTAGTTTAAGGTAAAAACAATGTTTTAATAATATGATATGAGCTTTACACTTGTCCTACTCCTATTGGATGAGTCATGGCCGACCATGACAACCCATGGGTCAACTTGGGGACCCCATGGAGCCACTTTGGTTGGAAAATGACATTAATATATATTTATTTAATGTTAAAATTAAATTGACACAAACATGAGTTGTTTTACTAAAACAGTTTTTAAGTGAGGTTACACAAGTCCAAATTTTGATTATAAATATTCATTAGAAAGATAGAAAGATTTAATACCTCATAGTATTTTTTTATAATTTTTAGACATTAAAGAAATTAAATTATTTATGACATCATGATGATGCAGCGATGACCTCATTATTTAATGATTTAAATAAAATGGAAAGATAATGTAAAATCCAAAGCGTACACTTGTCAAAAACCTATTGGATGAGTATATTTCGAACCCTTATCATCTTTTCCTCCAATTATATAAGTGTGGGACCTCTAAAATCCGAAACTCATTTTATAATAAAGTGACTTTTCTTTACTTTCCAAGAGTGCCCCTCCTCTCCACTTATAAAAGGCCCCCACCTCTCCCACCTCATTTACACTTTAAAACCATTTGGCTCAGCCAAACTCTGCCAAAATACTCTCCCAACTTCCCCCTCTTACTCCTAGAAGCCTCACTTTGGGACGAACCCTTCCCAAGGAAGCCTTTGGTTCAAATCAAAAAGAGTTACCCGATTTTGAGGTAATGTCTTCTCTAATGTTGTTTTGTTTTATTTTTCTTCTCCAACCCCCTAAACTCTTTTTATTCATTTCTTTTGTAACAACACCAGTATCGTAAATATACTAGGATGTTGTTATAAGAAGTATTCGAGCTACAATTATACAAACCTACATCTAATGGTTAAATAACATACGGTTTCTGTGGATGGCGAATTTCTGCCTCACGAAACGATGATTGTTCAAAACTCATATAACACCTTCAAAGGTGGCCATTAAGATGTCACTATTTTTATATATGATATATAACATGTTTATGTTTTAATTATGCTTCTGTATTTCTCATTTATGTCATAATTTATGATTTCCATTATGGGTAAAACTCGATAATTTCATTTTAGGAAGTGCGGACTACCGCCCCCTCAAAGTGATTTGAATCGTTAATGCCATATGTGGGATGTATAAAGGATGGAGTAAATGGTATTATACACTATATTATACTGGAATTATATTATACATTTATATCATTATGATTTCGTTCCATTAAATATGAAATTGAAATGAAAGTAGCGTTCATGCATACGTACGGCTTACCGTCTCCATGAATGGTGCATTTCATTTCTTACCTCTAAATGTTACGTAATATTATAAATGAATGTATATACTGGATATAAAAGATATATATGACATCTAAATCATGAATATAATTCTGGAGATAATGGATTTTCTACCACATAAACAACTTGTAATTATAAGAAGTTTATTGTTGACTCAAGTACCAAAGATCGACAAAACGACCGTTATTAACTTAAATAATTACATAATGGTCATATCATTGTAATAAGTGATATAATAAGGATAATGAAATTGAAAATGGTTCTTAATAAGGTATATATTAACTCTAGTTTATTATTCAGGAGGTTAAAGAACGGTTGAGTCAAGTCAGACACGAGGTAAGGGAATTTCATAACCCAACTTCCATTCTTTGGGTTAATCTCCTACTTTCAAATTATGTCATGATGTTATTATGTCGTATATTGTATTTATACTTTATTTATGTGTACATATAGTGAATACACATAATAGATATATTTTATTTAAAAATGATCTTTTTAAGGGACTTCGTCTCAATCTCCATTCATTGAGGCATATTTTGTTTTATACACAAATTTCTTTTGTACAGTGTATAAACCCCTTTGGATTTTTACATTTATTCAAAAGGAATCTTTTTATACGAAGCGTTTTACTAAATGAAAAAAAGGTAATGTTTTTCTTTCCATACATATGCGGCGACAACGACTTCTCCGCCGCCGTGACCATTATTTGATTTTCGGCTTCCTCTACAAGCCATCATTTTTTTTGATGAAAAATAAATACAAAGTTTTAACTTTCTTTTATTTTGGTAATGAAAATGGTTTTGAAAGCGTTTTTATTATATCAATGTGTTGTATTGATATCTTGTGATTGAAATGTGGAAATGTGATGTTTCCTTTATGCATGTTTTATGTGATACGATTATGTTATGGTTTATGATATGTTTAAACCTATTCATATGAGGAATGTATTGGACTTAATAAGTGACGGGTGGAGCCTGCTATAGCTCCTCGATGCATCGGTAGGTCTCATGAGACAACTAGACGTGGAATTGGCCGAGGCCCTTTCCAAATTTGATTTATGGTTTTGGCCGAGGCCTTAATCATTTTAGACGTCTTGGCCGAGGCCTTGAAAAAATGTTTCAGAATGTCTGGAATTATACATTCCCTCATTATAAAAGTGGTTATTGATATTGCATGTGATTATTCGACCAGTAGAATATCCATGTGAAGAAGTTAATGGCATTATCTCATTTTACTTTTTCCATATTATGTTGAAGTTCAAGTTTAAAAGGGTTTTGTTTGAGTTATACATTGCCTTAAATGTTAATGTTTATTTATGGAAGCTTACGCTATATTGTTAACCTTACTGAGCATCTGAGCTCACCCCTTTCAATGTTTTAATATTTTTCCATGATGTGAAGAAGTATTTTATGAATGACCTGCAGGGATATTCAAAAGAGGATATGAGTGTGGACTATGAAGACTTTGTTATTAGTTTTTCACTTTATGATGTAATGCAACATTTACTAATGTATCTAGTGTTTCCAAGGCTACTAAACTAATCGGTCTTTCGAGACTTGATCTTTTGTGATCATGCCAATGTTACGAAGTAATGCACCGACTCTGGGTAGCTGGGGTCGGGGCATTACAGTTGGTATCAGAGGCAGTTTAGTACTAACCTTGGAAGCTAGATTTAGATAAACTCTGATTAGAGCACATAGCCCAAAGATAGACTTTGAGGATTAGTATAGAATAACTTCTTCGAATTTTGTTATTGTAGAGATTTTTTGAGTTTTCCGAGCAATACATCCCTGTCTGGATACGAGCAGGTAGAGGCGGCTCTGGCACAGATGTAACTAGGGGTAAAACCTGAAAACGCCGCTTTGAGCTAGACTCGAACGGGAACTGGTGCACGACAACGGGCCTTGCTGCACTCTTGGTTACGACACTCCCGGGGGATATACTTAGGATAATTCTCATTTTCTTTACAAACCACTATGAACGGTTATGAGTATATACTTCCTCAAATAAAACCTTTTTATGATTATGGATTATATCCATAAATAGTTCAATTTATGTTAAGTATTTTACAAGTATGGAATTATGTATTTTGATTCATAAACTAATCTAGTTTATGCCATTGTTTAGAAATGGCGCCTAGTGGAAGGAATGGAAACCGTATCAATACACACACTCCATGTAGGGATTTCCCTCCTGCTCTAGATAATTATTGTGGATATGGAGATACAACTGGTGCTGATCAACTTATTACCATACTGGGACAACTCACTCAAGTTATGAATAATAACCTTACTCGTATGGATCACCCTGATCCACAACGTGGAGGATCAATGTTAGACCGCTTCATGAGGAAACAACCACCAACATTTAATGGGGGTACAAATCCGTTAGTAGCTGAGAAATGGATAAACTCCTTAGAGAAAACATTCCATGCCTTGGGGAGTAGCGAAAGGGAGAAGGTTGTCATGGCAGTTTACCGCCTCACTGGAGATGCCGATCAGTGGTGGTCGCTGATTCAAAAAACAAAGGAAGACGATGACGTATCAAATATGGATTGGAGGGAGTTCAAAGATCTTTTCTTAGAAAAATACTTTCCTCGTGACCATCGAGCAGATATGGAAAGGCAATTTCTGAGTCTGAGGCAGAAGGAGGATGAAAATGTCGCAAAGTATGAGGCTAACTTTACAAGGTTAGCGAGGCATGCTGCCGATTATATACTTAACCCAAGGAGTAAGATTGATCATTTCATTGATGGGTTAAAACTATTTCTCCATCGATCTTTAGTATCACAATCCTTCTCATCATACGAAGATATTGTCTCATGTGCTATCAAGACAGAAAAGGAATTCTCTAAGTCTTATGACAACAAAGTAAAGCAAGAGAAGAAGAGAACGGTGGAACAAGAGATAGATAAAGGGAAAAAGGGAAAGAAATATTTTCCATTATGTGATAATTGTGGGAAGAATCACCCTGGTACTTGTCTAAAAGGAATGGGAGTTTGTTATAAATATGGAGAAAAGGGTCACTAGGCTCGTGATTGCAAGGGAATGAAAGAGGCTATCAAAGTTGAATGCGATAATTGTAGAGAAATGGGTCATTATGCAAATGAATGTCCTAAGCGTCAGGGAAACTTACCTCAGAAAAGGCCAAGGGATCAAGGACAATCTTATGCTGTTACTACAGTTGAAGCAGAATAAGTAATGGATTGGTGCTTTTGGACTCATGGATTATATTCTGGTTATTAGAATAATGTGATATATATATATAAGGATTGTACTACAGTACTTGTTGATTTCAGTAAGGTTTTAATATGATGAAGGTAATTATATTTTTAGTATGTTGCAATAAAGGAAACATTACTTTGTTTGGGGAATCTGCAAAATTGATTTTGGAATTAAGAGACCTTTTAGAAAGTATGGACAGTGGTATTTTGTATAACTATAAAGGTTGGAGTGGATTAAGTTGATCTTTGGATAGTATTGTTTAAGGTTAAAAAATTTATGAAGATTATTTTTGGAATATTATGATACTATAGTTTTAGGAAAAGGACAACCTGCAGGGTGGGGCATAACCCGTCGCGTCGGACAAAGCTGCAGGAATCGAACCCACAATCATAGTGCGACAGGCCTTTATTTCCTACCTCTAGCCTACAGGAAGTCCCTGGTTATTACAAAATAATTTTACTAATCTAAATGGTATGTGTTAACATTTGGAACCTTATACAATTAGGATAAATATAATATTTTTGAGTTCCGTTACCATTTGGAGTAAAAGTTGGGTTTGTGGTAAAAATTTATTAACGAATGAAAGTATACATAACAAGTATGTATATTCCCTTACATTCTTAGTAAATCTCCTAAATAAATTCCTCAACATTATAAAAGGTAACTTAAAACAAAAATGTTGTCGGTTATCTTTTCCAACTGGGGATTCAATGACCGTTTAACCAATCACATGTTTGTGATTTTCTTGTGGTTAAACTTTCTCCTAATCCTGTTTTCTATAACTCTCCATCAGACCTTGATGGTTTGTTTCTACTCCATATCCATATTTTCATAGAATCCTAGAATGGGCTATATCGGGTGACCTTTGTACTTATCTTGCTTTCTTTTAATTTTATATATTTATTAACCTTATTTCCGATGTGGGTTTTCCTCAAAGGTATTTTGTCTTTTCAACCTTTTATTTTCAAAGAAAAATTTCAAATTGCGAAGACACAATTTATTGAAGGAGGGGAGAATGTAACATCCCGAGCTTCCACGATACGCTTCTCATTCAATAATGCAATAGCTTGCATTGTACGCAACTTCGAGTTCTAAAACACCGCGACAAATCAAAGTAGCCGTTATGAATAGTAATAACCACTTTTTAAAATTATAGAAATTTTATATTTCAAAATGGACTTCATTTTTTTATTCTTAATATCGAAATTATCCTAAGTTTAATTTTTTTGTAACTTTCTGAGAACTTCCAATTTTTTTATGAATAGTGAAAAATACTTAAAACAACTTTTTTAATCAAAATAATTTATTGTGATAAATTATACTATTTAGTGGTTTTAAAGTATAATTAGAATATATTTTTACCATTTTATCCAATGGTGGTCATTAGAATTAATTTAACATTGAAATTGGACATAAACAATTGCCAATCTTTTGATATAAATTGTTTCTTAAAAACACGCTATTTGTTGTGACAGCGGGAATTAATTATAAAATTAATTAATGCAACTTATATGTTTGGAGTTTTGTAAAATAGAAATCATTTTTGAATTCGGAATATCAATTATAGCTTAGGGTGAAATTTTGGAATTGTTCTGAAAAACTTCAATTTTTGATGAATAGTGAAACCACTAAGTGGTAGTTAAATAACTGATTTTTCGTTTAAATGAAATATTACCACTTCTGTGATTTGATTTTCAAAAATCCGACATACATGGTTGTCATTAAGAAGTAAAATTTGGTTCAATGAGATTAAAATAATTTTTTGGTGAATAGAAACTTTTAAGTTCTTAATCGCGATTAGAGGTAATTAGTGTAGTTTAAGGTGAAAACAATGTTTTAATAATATGATATGAGCTTTACACTTGTCCTACTACTATTGGATTAGTCATGGCCGTCCAAGAAAACCCAGGGTCAACTTGGGGACCCCATGGAGCCACTTTGGTTGGAAAATGACATTAATATATATTTATTTAATGTTAAAATTAAATTGATACAAACATGAGTTGTTTTACTAAAATAGTTTTTAAGTGGGGTTACACAAGTCCAAATTTTGATTATAAATATTCATTAGAAAGATAAAAAGATTTCCTACATCATAGTATTTGTTTTATAATTTTTAGACATTAAATAAATTAAACTATTTATGACATCATGATGATGCAGCGATGACCTCATTATTTAATGATTTAAATAAAATGGAAAGATAATGTAAAATACAAAGCGTAAACTTGTCAAAAACCTATTGTATGAGTAGATTTAGAACCCTTATCATCTTATCCTCGAATTATATAAGTTTGGGACCTCTAAAATCCGAAACTCATTTTATAATAAAGTGACTTTTCTTTACTTTCCAAGAGTGCCCCTCCTCTCCACTTATAAAATGCCCCCACCTCTCCCACCTCATTTACACTTTCAAGCGATTTGGCTCGGCCAAAATCTACCCAAATACTCTCCCAACTTCCCCCTCTTACTCCTAGAAGCCTCAATTTTGGCAGAACTCTTCCCAAGGAAGCCTTTGGCTCAAATCAAAAAGAGTTACCCGATTTTGAGGTAATGTCTTCTCTAATGTTGTTTTGTTTTAATTTTCTTCTCCAACCCCCCTAAACCCTTTTTATTTATTTCTTTTGTAACAAAACCAGTATCCTAAATATACTAGGATGTTTTTATAAGAAGTATTCGAGCTACAATTATACACACCTACATCTAATGGTTAAAGAACAAACGGTTTCTGTGGATGGCGAATTTCTGACTCACGAAACGATGATTGCTCAACACTCATATAACACCTTAAAAGGTGGACATTAAGATGTCACTATTTTTATATATGATATATAATATGTTTATGTTTTACTTATGCTTCTGTATTTCTCATTTATTTCATACTTTATGATTTCCATTATGTGTAAAACGCGATAATTTCATTTTAGGAAGTGCGGACTACCGCCCCCTCAAAGTGATTTGAATCGTTAATGCCATATGTGGGATGTATAAAGGATGGAGTAAATGGTATTATACACTATATTATACTGGAATTATATTATACATTTATATCGTTATGATTTCTGAAGTGCATTGTGTTGCATTTGTTGTCAATGAGGCATGAAGTTGTCTTGGAATGAATGGAAGTCAGGGAATGTCAAGATGTGAATGACAAAGGTTGTGATGGTGTTGGTGGTGAAAGAGAATGACCATAGTACTAAGATGCATGTCACTTAGGAGATTCACTAAGTGGTATTGGAAATTGTGGTTGAAACATTCTCCATGTATATCTGACGGTTGTTGAACTGATCTTTAAGTTCCAAGAACTTGTATCAACTGGATACAATGTCACAACACTGATTAAAGACCATGCATTGTCTTCACAATGCATGAGGAGTTGAAAGGAGTTCCATCCACAACTTCTAAGTGGATGATGTGCATTAATGAAGTCCATGCACTCTCACTTAGTGCATGTGAACATGAATATGATCCAATTGATCTCTGATTAGATCAATGAAGCACATTGAAGAATTTCAGTGATTTAGGAGCTCAGTTGAAGATGAAGACCCTTCGTGAATTCCATTACTAAGTAATGAATACATGTTGAAGGAATTGGAGGAATTCTAATGAAGAAGAAGCATTGAGGAATTCAAATGAAGAAGAAGATGAGAAGAAATGAAGTGGAAGAATGGCTTGGAAGAAGTGGCATTTGGCTTATACTCATAGGAGAACTTTGTCTTTGACAAAGTCCATATTCTATCCTTTGCCAAAAAATTGGCCAGCCAAGGCCAGCCTTAATGGTTCAACCCCCAAGGCACATGTGGGCCTAAGGCGCCACGCCCAAGGGGGGATCCCATGTGGCCAGCCCGGGCGGCAGAGGCAGGGGCCGTGTATAAGCCCCGAGGGCACGCGGTGGTGAAGCCCGCGCACCCAGTGTGCATAGTGGGCACTAGGAGCGCGCCCGCAGGAGGCAATAGTGGGCGCAGAGCGTGCCCGCAGGGAGAACACGGTGCGGGGCAGCACCGTGGAGGGAGGGGTTTCAACTGGCCGTTCATGGCAGTGCTTAGTTGATAAAGCGCGAGAAAACCGCGCCCCGTTTCGATGTGGGACGCGGAAAATTCACCGGGAGTGAATTCTGGCCGTCCATCTCATCGCGCGCCAGATCCGAGCCGCTCATCTAATCCCACGCGAGATCTTCAGATCCAGGCCACCCGATGTATCTCCATCGCCTGATCCGATGGCCGTAGCTCATCTCCTTCCTCGAGCTCGAGCCGAGGCACCTCCCGCAGCCGCCGATGAACCAGAGGCTACCCGAGGCCAGTTTTCGAGTTCCCGGCCACCTCTGAAGGATCTAAGACGTCCATGGAGTTCGTCTGAGCCGTATGAACATTTCCATGCATAAAAAAGGAGAATGCACACGATGTATGGGAAATTGGAGTTCGGCCGAGGCATGCGAAGTTGCCGAGGCCACGTGGAGAGCATGCTTTGCATGCTTGAGCCAAAATAGAGGCCGTGCATGCGTTCTAAATCGCATGCACGTGGAGGAAACCGAAGAAGAGGGAACCCGCGTGAACAGAGAGAAGAAAACAAGATTTGAGGAAATCTTGAAATCCCGAAATCTTCGGGAGATTAAAAGATATCCCACGCGGAAGTCTTGAGGATTCTCTGCCTATAAAAAGGAGAGGCCGAGACCTCATTGTGGCTGCTGAGTTTTTGAAGAATGAAGTCCCGTGAGAAGCACTCTGTGCCTCACGAAGTTGAAGCCCTGCGCGCACACTTGCGCGGCAGTGAAGCCCGGAGCACCCCTTGCTCCGTTTGGTTCCTTTTGCGCATCCCTTGCGCGAAAGAGGTGAAGGGGAGTCCCCTGCGTGCTAATCCTTGCGCGGCAGGAAGAACCGGGGTTGCACCAAGCCTTGCGCACCCTTGGTTGGAGCCCGCGGCTTAAGCACTTGCACGGCAGTGGCCACCCGAGGCCTTGCGCACCTTGTCCTTTTTTGAGGCTTGCGCGGCAGTGTTGAGGAAGAGAGGCCGCAGCTCATACCTTGTGCATCTGTTGAGGAAGAAGTTGCCCACGGCTCAAGCGCACCCTTGCGCGCCTGGTTGCACCAAGTGCACCTACTTGGCAGTGTTGGAGAAGAAGACCCGAGGCAGTATACCACACCCTTGGTTGTGGGTGCTTGGCAAGGAAGAAGGCCGAGGCCTTGCCTCGTGTGTGTGCCAAGTGAAGTGGAAGACCACACTTTGTGTGTGTGAGAGGTGAAGAAGGAAGGCCGAGGCCTTTGTGTCTTTGTGTGCAAAACAGGAGGAAGGCCGAGGCCTTAGTGGCTTGTGTGCAAAGTGAACAAAAGTTGGCCGTAGCCTTGTGTGTGTGCAAAAAGAGAAGGAAGGCCGTGGCCATGTGTGTGCATAAGGAGGAAGACCACACTATTTGTGTGTGTGCAATTCAAGTGAAGGCCGAGACTTGCATGCCTTGTGTGCATAGTGAAGATAAGACCCTATGGTTTTGGTGTGTGCAAGGAGAACCCAAGGCTTGAAACCAAGTGTATGCAAGAAGAAGTGAAGGCCAAAGTTTCAAGTGTGTGCAATATGAAACAAGTGTGTGTAAAGAGACAAGTTGGCCGAACCTAAGTATGTGCACTAAGAAGTGTGTATACACTTAGAAGAAAGAAGGAGAATACTCACACTAAAGTAGAACACACATTTATGTGTGTAGACAAATTGCATAAAGTGTGTGAAGTTTGAGAAGTAGGTGTGTGCTGAAAAGAATTACACCCTCTAAGGGTTTACTGCACCAAGAAGAGAAGAAGGGAAGTGCATGCATGCATGCATGCACGTGCACACGTGAACAGTGCTAAATCAGTGGTGTGCATTTGAGGAGTCCAAGACCAGGAGATCTTGAAGTTGCCATGCACTCAGTGCATGATGTTGAAGTGAACTGAGACTGGACCAGACTGAAGTTGAAGACATCAGTTGTCTGAGTATTCAGTGATTGAGAAGAACCTGTTCACCACAAGTGAGCAGAGGTACAGAGCAAGGCCAGCAGTCTTTATCCCAGACTGCTGAAGATACTTGAAGAACTTAAATTGAAGAAGAGCTACTCGTGTGACTCGAGGAGCCAAGAGAAGACCCTGTGGGACTCAGGGAGAAGAAGTCTTCAGTGGGATTCTGGAGCAGGCTAGTGGGACTCTGGTAACACTGTGGGACGCAGTATAAAGACCCTCCTGTGGGACTCAGGAGAGATACAGTGGGACTCTGTATCGACCATTGTAATACTAACAGATTATAATGGGAGAACCCATGATGGGAGAGCATGGCAAGGATGTAGGCCTTTGGTGCCGAACCTTGTAAATCCTTGTGTCCTGTGCCTTTTCATTACTGCATTATTCGGGAAAGGTTGAGAGATACAAGAAGAGTGGATCGAGGCCTTAACAAGCCATAGAGGTTTAATTGATAAAGAATCAATTAGTAAAAAGTTTTAAGGGATCACTGATTCACCCCCTCCCCCTCTCAGTGATTCACACTGATCTGGGCACTTCAATTGGTATCAGAGGGAGTTACCTCTAAAAGATCCAAGGGAGTCTTTATGAAGTGCAGATTTGAGGAAACGAGCGACCAGCCTCAAATGGAGATATCTGCCAAGACTCAGAAAAATAGAAAGAAGAAACAGGCCAAGAAGATGAAGAAAGCCTGTCCTAGCTGTGATGAAGTTGAAACAATGAATGATCTTCAAAGTGCACTCAAATATCTTCAGAAGACAGTTCCCATGGAAGTGGCAAAGTGTATAGCTACAGGCATCCATGATCTTCATGAAGAAAAATCACAGTTAGAAGAAGAAGCCAATGCAATGGAAGATCAATTGGCTAAAAGGGTTGGCATAACCAACACTCTCAGAAAGCTGGTGAAGCCTAAGGCTGAAACAGTTTCTCTTTGCAATGAAAGATATGAAGACACTACTGAAGAATTGAAAAGAAGCCTTTCTGGGAATGAATTCTTTAAGACAGTGGTCAAAGATGTTTTCCATGCACTAGAAAAGAGGCACAAAGTGTCAATGGTTGTCAGAGATGCTCAACTAGAAGATAAAGTCAAAAGGGTGAAGGAGCTGGACAATTCATTGCAAGAATTAAAGAAGGTGCATGATGACCAGATGGAACAACTGAAACAGAATTGGGAAGGTAGGCTAAGAACTATTGAGGATGAGAAGAACTCCCTCAATATGAAATGCTTAGAACTGGAGGTGATATTGAAAGATCTGCAATCACCCAAAGCTGAAGCCTCCCAGTCAGCTGAAAGAAGAAATGTTGCTACTCAAGTATGCTTTGAGAAGGATGATTCTAAAAGAAAGACATCCTCTAATGAAAGGGCAACATCTTCTAAAAAGAAGGTACCATCCATCCCATCTTGTACTCATGTTTCTAAATGTGTTTCCACAAAAAGTGCAGGATGGAAGAATAATTCCAAACAAATATGGATGAAGACAGTAAAGAAGCAGAGCTCTCCTGAAACAGCACAACAGGTCAAGAAAAGTTCCCTACAATCAGAAGGACTGAAGAGGTCAAGATTCGTGGGACAATGCTGGTGTTGTAACAAGTATGGGCATTGTGCAAAGGATTGTTGGTACAATCCACTGAATGCCAAAGCACAGAGGAAGCCCATGCCAAGGGGGAGCAAGCCAGAAGAAAAGAAGCAACATCCAAAGGTCCAGAGACATCTGTTTACTGCTAACAGATTTGGATTGCTTGACAACATCTGGGATGGCTACAGAAGTGGTCAAAAGAATGATACATGTCAGTCTCCAACTGTATCCAGAGCTCAAAAGAAGAAAAGATCACAGAACCTGGCTCAGAAAGATTCCTTGGGAAGCAAGAAGAAAGTAGAAGATGCTCCCAAGAAGTGTTTGAGAAATGAAGAGAAGTCTTTGGAGTCTGAGTCCAAGAAGGGTGATGCATCCAGAAGGACCACCAAGAAGACATGTTTCTACTGTGGGAAGAAAGGACATATCATGGATCTTTGTAAAGAAGCCATGAAACTAAATAGAAGCAGACTGAACTCCAAAAGACAATCAATCCAGAAGAAGAAGGGATTGATTGAAAATAAGTTGCCTAAGAGAGGTAGCTTGACAGCATCAAAGGAACCATGTGAAACTTCCAGAACTGAGGCCACACTTCCAAATGACTCTTTAGTCATATGGCCAAATTAGTTGAAACTTGCCAAAGATCTCCAGAGAGCTGAAGATGAAGATCTGGCAATTGCTAAGGCAAAAGGGAAGAAGAAGGTTTCACATGAAGATGTTTTGAGAACCACACCAGCACAATCATCAATGAAGATCAAATGTGCAAATGTGAAGAATGGTGAAAATGGGACATCTCGGTTGAGAGAATCTTCTCAACCTTGTTGTTCACATTGATGAACCAAGGAGGTTCCATCTTATTTTCTTATACTATTGGTATTTACATGTGCTGACATTGCAGGGAATTGAAGATGATGATCATTCTCAGCTGGAGGATGGTTTGGAAGGAATGGAGTGCACCCCTTGAGGGGGAGCCAATCTGGAGAAGATGATGTTCTGAAATTAATATCATCTTGAGAAAGTAGATGAAAGGGGGAGCTTTATCATTGCACTGAACTTTCTAATGAGTTTTGTGAAGTTGTGCAGGATTTAGCAAATTCATTGTTATATCTGAAAAATTTCAAACCCCTAAGCATGATCTCACATGTGTAGAGAGTTATGGACAACATTGAGTTCCTTTGTTACATCACTCTTGTTTTCTACACCGGGTTAGCCCAAGTAGACTTAGAGTTGATCTACTAAAGGTTCCTTGCTCAAGAGAACGTGTGACATCATCCCTCTCTTAGTGATTTTGAAGAAAATGCTTTTATAAGGGAGGAAGAGATTTTTGAAAGTGAACCACACCACACCTTTGCATTTGATTGCCAATAAGGGGGAGAAAATATTGGCACACATATTGACCCATTCATATGTGCTGAAGGAGTGTATTGACAACAAATACAAAGGGGGAGATTGAAGTGCATTGTGTTGCATTTGTTGTCAATGAGGCATGAAGTTGTCTTGGAATGAATGGAAGTCAGGGAATGTCAAGATGTAAATGACAAAGGTTGTGATGGTGTTGGTGGTGAAAGAGAATGACCATAGTACTAAGATGCATGTCACTTAGGAGATTCACTAAGTGGTATTGGAAATTGTGGTTGAAACATTCTCCATGTATATCTGACGGTTGTTGAACAGATCTTTAAGTTCCAAGAACTTGTATCAACTGGATACAATGTCACAACACTGATTGAAGACCATGCATCGTCTTCACAATGCATGAGGAGTTGAAAGGAGTTCCATCCACAACTTCTAAGTGGATGATGTGCATTAATGAAGTCCATGCACTATCACTTAGTGCATGTGAACATGAATATGATCCAATTGATCTCTGATTAGATCAATGAAGCACATTGAAGAATTTAAGTGATTTAGGAGCTCAGTTGAAGATGAAGATCCTTCGTGAATTCCATTACTATGTAATGAATACATGTTGAAGGAATTGGAGGAATTCTAATGAAGAAGAAGCATTGAGGAATTCAAATGAAGAAGAAGATGAGAAGAAATGAAGTGGAAGAATGGCTTGGAAGAAGTGGCATTTGGCTTATACTCATAGGAGAACTTTGTCTCTGACAAAGTCCATATTCTATCCTTTGCCAAAAAATTGGCCAGCCAAGGCCAGCCTTAAGGGTTCAACCCCCAAGGCACATGTGGGCCTAAGGCGCCACGCCCAAGGGGGGATCCCATGTGGCCAGCCCGGGCGGCAGAGGCAGGGGCCGTGTATAAGCCCCGAGGGCACGCGGTGGTGAAGCCCGCGCACCCAGTGTCCATAGTGGGCGCTAGGAGCGCGCCCGCAGGAGGCCAGAGTGGGCGCAGAGCGCGCCCGCAGGGAGAACACGGTGCGGGGCGGCACCGTGGAGGGAGGAGTTTCAACTGGCCGTTCATGGCAGCGCTTAGTTGATAAAGCGCGAGAAAATCGCGCCCCGTTTCGATGTGGGACGCGGAAAATTCACCGGGAGTGAATTCTGGCCGTCCATCTCATCGCGCGCCAGATCCGAGCCGCTCATCTAATCCCGCGCGAGATCTTCAGATCCAGGGGGGTGGGCGGGGCTATCCAGGGGGGGGGGGGTGCTGTCCACGCGGTAGGGGGTGTCCAGGGGGGTGGGCGGGGCTATCCAGGGGGTACAGGGTGTCTAGGGGGTTGGGAGGGCTGTCTACAGGGGTGGTGGGGATGTCCAGGGGGTAGGTGGTGTCCAGGGGGTGGGTGGGCTGTCTGCAAGGTTGGGGGGGGGGGGGTGTCCCCAGGGGTAGGGGTGGGGGTGGGGCTATCCAGGGGGTACGGGGTGTCCAGTGGGGTGGGAGGGCTATCCACGAGGGTGGAAGGGATGTCTAGTGGGTACGAGGTGTCCAAGGGGGTGGGTGGGGTGTCCCAGGGCTAGACAAGGCTGTCCAGGGGTTACGGGGTGTCCAGGGGGTGTGCGGGCTGTCCATGGGGGTGGTAGGGATATCCACGGGGTAGTGTGTGTCTAGGGGGGAGGGCGGGCTATCCACGGGGGGGGGGGGGGGGGGGGGGGGGTGGGGGGTATCCATGTGGGTGGGCGAGCTATCCACAGGGGTGGCGGGTCTATAGAGGTGGGTGGGGGGGGGGGGTAGGGGGTGTCCAGGGGGGTGGGTGGGCTGCCCACAGGGGTGGGCAGGCTATCCACGGGGGTGGGGTGGGGTTGTTCAGGGGGTATGGGGTGTCCAGTGTGGTGTGTGGGATGTCCATGAGGGGGAGGGGCTATCTAGGGGTGTACATGGTGTCTAAGGGGGTGGGAGGGGTGTCCAGGGGGTGGGCGTGGCTGTCCAAGTGGGTATGATGTTTCCAGGGGGTGGGAGGACTGTCCATAGGGGTGGTGGGGCTGTCCATGGGGGTAGGGGGTATCCAGGGGTGGGAAGGCTATCCACAAGGGTGGGGGTGGCGGGGCAATCCATAGGGGAAGGGGTTGTCCAGAGGAGTGGGAAGGCTATCCATGGGGGTGGTAGGGTTGTCTAGGGGGTTGGGGTGTCTAGGGGCGTGGTTGTGGGATTTCCAGGGGCTGGGGGGGAGCTGTCTTGGTGGTACGAGGTGTCTAGGGGGTGGGCAGGGTGTCCAGGGGGTGGGTGGGCCTCTCCAAGGGAGTACATGGTGTCTAGAGGGTGGGCGGACTGTCCAGGGGTGTAGGGGATGTACATGAGGGGTGGGCAGGCTGTCCACATGGGTGGGGGGGGGGGTATGTACGGGGGGAGGGACTATCCAAGGGAGTGGGTGGGCTGACCACAGGGGTGGCAGAGCTGTCCAGGGGGTACCGGGTGTCAGGGGGGTGGGTGGGCTATCGATAGGGGTGGGGGCTATCTAGGGGAGGGGTGAATCAGTCACCGCAAATCATTAAGTCAATTTTTATATTTTGTAGATAAAAAAATAAAGATAATATGACCTAACTAATCAGACATATTCATGAAAAAAAATCAATAAACATCAAAGTTCTGTAATATCAGTTATAAATGTAACAGATCAATTTGTCCTTCATCACCATCACTATCATCACCGTCATCATCAGCCTCACTCTCATCCTCATCGTCGTCCCCATCATCTTCCCCACCCTCCTTAACACCCTCCACCTGGCCCTTGTACTCAGCCTCGACCTCCTCATCGCCCTCTTCCTCTTCATCATCCTCCTCCACCTCAGCATCCTCATCAACCTCCTTCCTGCCTCGGCCTCCTCCTCTCCATCATCTTGGCTGACACTAGAACCGCCACCTGGTGCACCATATATTGAACACATCGATGACATATATTCATCACAAGCTGTGCTAGCCTTTGGTGGATGTGCTGAACATAGAACTTCCATCAGTTTCATAAATACAGTGTTTTCTCTAGAAAACTATTCTGCCATCTCTATGGCCGTTTTTTCAGCCTGTTCTGCCAATGCCTTAACCTGTTGGAACTTGGTGTCACTAAAACTCAAACCTAAGGAGGGCCAATACCTCCTCGCAACTATACTCTTCCCAGGTCAGCAACATACTCTACTAGGGTTCTCATCTCCCAACACTTAATGTAAGTGATCGTTTGGCCCAAAATTTTTAGGTTCCTTATCATCAAGGGACTTTAAATAATCTTGTTATAAATATAAATTGATTATTAAGTTACAAAATAGAGATTAAAAATTTAAATCTACAATGTAAAACATACAATCTGCTGTAGTGTTGGTTCATTATCTACACTTCCATCTTTCTTCCTTCTACTTGAGAAAAACTATTTTTCTCGAGGCACACATCCTTCTATATTCAATTTATGCCTCTATAATGAAATTGAATGTAGGAAAACATAAATAAAAATATGAAACCAATAATTAATTTCATAAATATAATTATATAACAACATTAGAAATCGAATAAATTATGGAGGGAGAAATAGAACATGTAATTCATAAAGAAAAATTATAAACTATCATACCTGCTGCCTCTCATGATCTGGCATCGTAGTACATCCCAATGTGTGGGAATATTATTTAGCATCATTTGTTTTTCTTCCAGACGAATCATAAATAAAATTCAACAATTATTATTAACGAAAAACTTGAAATTTTTCATTTAAATAACTCTAATGTGATTAATACATTAAATTGGCTAGTAATCCAATGACTAATCATATTTGGATATTGTTCTTACAAACATGCATCCACGACAGGGACTGACTCTAACTCTGTTCCCACTCTAGTACGCCAGCCAATGTATAAATCATGCTTATAAGTTATCCAATGCACATGTAAATCCTTTAGAGATGCTGGCCTTGTAGCCTCACTATTGGGGAAATTAAACCATAGATGACATTAGTATATTGATTCATATAAATATAAAAAAAATTATATTGAATTAAATACAATAGATTTTTTCCCCCATATCTCTACCCAAGCTTTATCCTTGACTTCATTTGGCAGTTGTTTCCATGAGAGCGGGCTGACAAGAATGATGGCGAAGTATATGGAAATTGTTACCAAAATACTTTGACATTGCTACCCTAATTTTTCATTCATTTGACTATATTTGTTATAGTCCACCATCAACTGCGTGTGGTAGTTCCACACCACACACATGCATGTACGCCCCAACCTCTGCCTCCGATCGGTAGATGTATTTGTTATGAAAGAAAAATAAATATTTTATCAATACATGTGATAATGAAAATAAATAATGGTGTAAATTTTTTTAGGGTTGTATAAGTATACCTATGGTAGTCTGATCAATGGGTGCCATGAGATTCACAGAAACTAAAGGAACACCCTATACAGATAAAGTGGGTCCCAATGTATGCTCTGCAGGGACAAACTCTAGAGGAGTAGGATTCGAAGAAGAAGGAATATAAAATCCCAGAGATAAGGAAGCAGATGTAAAAGAAGATGACATAGATGGGTTGCCGAATGCTGGATGGGGAGTGGGAATCAACATCGGATATGGTACAGACAGGTGAGGAGGCTCAAATGTAAAGGGTGGTGAAAACATGGGCGGCCTAAATATTCCGTGTGTCCCTAATGACACACCATGATCAGAATGTGGGATGGATGGTATGTCAGTGGGAGGGGAAGAGTCTAATCGGGTACACTGACTAGATCGTCTAGCCCTCGTACCACCCCCCTCATACGAACACCCTGAGTATTGGGACCACTACTAGGCTGCTCATCAAATAACTATCGCCTAACAGATGTATCTTGAAAAAAATGTTTTAAAAAATTAATCAAATGACATTATATATTATTTAAATACATATATTTGAAATAAAATACTCACTGTAGGAACTTGTGGTGGAATGCCAAGCTCATTCATGCGATGATTGTTTTCCATAATCTCTTTGTGTCGCCTCTCATCAATTGGTTTCATTTACATCATCTAAAAGAAAATATAGAAGTAAATAGAAAAGGATAACTAATGTGTAACCAACAAATGAGAGACAATAGGTGGATTCCTGGATAATTTATCTATCCATTATTTTCGGTGATCTTGAACAGATATATAATAAATTCAATAAATCCTACAGGATATTATAATGAAATTTAATTTTTAGTAGGACGGTTATTTACTAAGTGTCATTAGTCTATTAAAATCATGGAACATTGATTATACTGGATTCATAAGGGGTAAAATAGTTTTCAAAATTAAGGAAAATTTTAATTTCTTTAGCCCAGGTAGATGATGCATGTTTCAATAAATGCTTTGCAAAAGAATACAAACCATCATGTTCATGAACTTATAAAACGTTAAAGAGAGGTCTTAGAGTTATAAAAAATTTATACAAATCACAGTTGAAACATTGAAATGTTCACCAAGTTAGAAATGTTTGTTTCTTAGGTTTGAAAAGAGTTCAATTCCAAATTAGAAAATTCAATTGAAATAAAATTGAAACAAATAAACATTGAAATTTCACATAACAGTCAAGTCGGTACAACATATTTGTAATAAATATTAAATTAATTTTAATAGTACCAACCTTAATAGTCCAAGTTGAGGTAAACCAAAAGAATTGAGAACATGAATGGATGATTTTATATACTTCCCACCACATATTCAGGTTCACAGTACAATCTAACAATTGAGATATTGGAGTCATAAAAAGTAATAAATGGATCGTTTCCAAGGGCAGTAGGGATGGTGTCAATTACATCATCACCACCATCAAAAATATGTATTGGAATTATATTAATAATTACACCAAATCCAGGTCGAAGATGGTCTTTGACATAAAAAACTCATTTCGTCACTGATGCATATACATATGGTTCATCGGTAGCAAGAGTGTGAGTCATATAAATTACTCAAAATCCAAAATCATCAATAAATGTGGCCTGCCTCATAGTCGAATCAAACCGCTTGCATTTCATCATCATCACTCGTCTATGAGAATAATAATCCAATATTATAATTTTTTCAACTACTCCATAATAACCTGTATTTTAAAATTGCAGTCTATTATCTGATACACTAGCATAACAGTCTGTTGTGGAAGTAACCATAACACCATCATGTTGTGTTATCATGTTCTTTACTCATTCAGCGATAATAAATCAGTACCAACTGATAAAAATTGATTTACAGTCACGAACCACAGTATTAGGACCAAAAGCCATAGATATTATTTCCTCAGAGACAGAGTAAATATGAAAACTCAATACATAAAATATAAATGAATTTTAAGCTTAATTAAATATATTTTTAATTATTTTAAATAGTAATATTATTATATTCAATTTTAACCAAGCAGAAAACTTCTTTCTATGCAAATTCTCCCCCCTTCTCAAAGATAAAGAATGATGGTTTCTATTTATCATCACTTTATGTTCCCTGTAGATAAAAATAGGAATAGTTTAACAAATATATATTTATATATATAAGATATACATATTAAATTTACTTACAAGATGTAGTCATCGAAAAAATGACGATTGAACAAAACTGTGTGTTGAGCCATCTCCTGCTCTGTAAGGCTTAATGTCTTCAATGTATATGATCGAGGAATTCCTCATGTTTGAGGAAGTGATGGAAAACTGTGTTCAATTTTCTCATACTGCTCTTCTTTGTTTCCCTTTGGTATTTTCATTCATGTAGTAAGATCAAACAAATACATATAGTAGAAATCCATAAATTCTCGATCCAAGTAACCGTTCAAGATAGAACCATCGGGATGATTCCCATTATGGACATAATTATTTAATGTGTACACATTTATTTTAGTTGGATACATCCAATGAAAATAAATAGGTCCTATGAGAATTATTTCAGTT
The DNA here is from genome assembly GCA_963277665.1 of Viscum album. Classification (NCBI taxonomy): domain Eukaryota; kingdom Viridiplantae; phylum Streptophyta; class Magnoliopsida; order Santalales; family Viscaceae; genus Viscum; species Viscum album. Next base: position 1,315,722,430 of record OY728136.1, on the reverse strand, counting down.
GTAATATGGACAATTAGATGCAACATGCATGTGAAAAATGAGGGAGGAAATATTTTTTCAAACTCACACAAAATTAATGGGGCATCTGCCAACATTTTTTTCAAGAAGGACTTGGACAACTACTTATCACAAATATCTCTAAACAAATGGACCAACTGAATAACATCCACCCTTACATTATTGGACAAAAGATGAAAAATTTCTATTGGAATCCACTCATGCAGAAGGATGTGATAATCATGAGTCTTCAAAGATTTTAGCTTCAACTCTCTTCTGTTGACCCGTTTAGATATGTTGTCTGAATAGAGATCAAGAACTTTAATAGTCTATTGTACATCCATAAATATCTTATACCTATAGGGGTCATCACATAATAAGAAAATGAAAATTTCCATTTATTTTCACTGATATGCACATGATGCAATTATGCTCTGATGGCCCAATCCACCAAGTCATGCCGAGACCGTAAATCAACTTTTGTCATTACCTTAACATTTGAAGGAATCGTAAGAAACATTTCACATATAGTTTTTTTCAGTGTGCATTACTTCTAATCAACAACATAACAAATGGTTTGACCAATAAGGAAAATCAAATAAGATTCTTATCCTCTTTCAATTGTAATAGGTTTCAGTGGAAACATTCTTTCTCCTTCCAGATTTCATTTGACCCTTATCAAATGAAAAATTGAAATCTTACAATTCATTAATCACATCAGTTCCAGACATACGCTGAGGTGGATCATCATTCTCTAGGGTTTTTTCAAATATTCGATGATTATTTATATATGGATGATCAGTTGGAAAGAATCATCAATGTCCCCCAAAACTAAAAAAACAGTGATGTTTCTATCTTCGGGATCATGTATTCTTTATACAAATAAGACATAATAGTTTTCCCTTCATGCTCTATCTAGACATCATTTCATAAGAAAGAAAATCATTGATCATCTACATTAGAGCAACACACATCTAAAATATGTCTTTCGAACATGCCTCGTATGTGCGTACTCCCACATCCTAATGAAGTCTCAACTATTTTATTTTTGGTTGCATATATATTTTCATATCATTTTCGAGATCAGAAGGTCCAGATATTAGTATACTCTTGAAAGTGAAAGGTTTTTTCATACACAACCATGGGAGAAGATTATAAATGTGTATAAAAACCGGGCATGTGCTGTGTGACATAAGCATATACCCAAACTGATTAAAACTGTCACATGAAAGACCCAAACTCACATTACGCACGTCAGCTGCAAAATCAGGATATCGAGCATCAAATCTCTGCCATGAAAATCCATCTGTAGGGTGAATCAACTCATCATTAGTCTTCCTTCTCTTGGTATCATATCATCATATTTTTATTGATATTTTATCATCAATAAAAATATTATCGATTCTAGGGATCAATGGAAAGTGCCACATTACTTTATGTGGCAAAAGAGATGGTGTTCCATTAGCTTTTGGCTTCTAGGTTATGTGCTACATTTTATACAATCATTTAGTTCAGTAGTTTCCTCCCAGAATAAACTACAATCTTTTAGGAATGCATGAATTTTTCTTCTTGAAAATCCAAGTTCCTCAACTAACTTCCATGATATATAGTTGTTTGAGGGAATTTATGCATCATTTGGAAGTAATTATTTTAGGAAAGTAAGAATTTAATCAATGGTGGTATTAGAAATCCAATACATAGTTTTCCCATGAAAGAATCAAAATAAAAATTCCAGCTTTTTCATTTTTCCTTATTGTCGATATACTGGAGTCATGGAAGAATCATTCAATTTTCTTCACCATGAAAGCATCATCATTTTCATTAGATGCATCATGTTTTCTTATATAAAAATCTTCTTGGGTTAGAATTCTTTCTTTTTTCATGGTGATGAATAAATAGAAACTGATCATATAACAAATTCTCCAATCCATTCCTCTCATTTGGGTCATAAGCAATTTGAGATTTCATTTTATATCCATTGTGATACCACACATAGTAGTTTTCTTGAAAACCATATTTGGTTATGTCGTAGCTGACTTCTTCATGGCTCAACCTAGGTATTCTAACACAATTGTAATAGGGGTAGTGTATGTGACCACTATATGAAGCACTATGAAATGAAAAATCTAAAAATCTCCCCAAATTGTTTTGAAAATAACCTTAAATCTAATTGGTTTCATACATCCAACTTCTATCCATTTAGTAAAAAAAATTATAAGTCATTTCATCAAAAGCAATTCAATAAGATTAAAGTTTCATTGAAAATATATTTAATTAAATGATAATTGTTCAATTTATATGAAACCATAACCGACACACTACTCTATATGAGAATCATAATATAAAAGACAAAAATACCATATTTATAGAAAAATATCTTTGAAGAACTATACACAAGTGTACAAGATCATGTACACTTATGGAGGAGAATTATTCAGGAGTTGAGTAAATTTTAGATTGATGAAATTTTATATTTTTGGAGATTATTTGAGTGATCACATACGCTGACCAAGGGGGTGGGGGTGTCCAGGTGGGCATGCTATCCATGGAGGTGGGGGGGGGGGGGTCCAGGTGGTACGGGGTGTCCAGGGGGTGGGATGGCTGTCCGCGGGGGTGGAGGGGGTGTCTAGGGGGTCGGGGTGACTAGGGGGATGGGGTGGGGGGCTTTTTAGGGGAGGGGCTGTCTAGGGGGTACGTGGTGTCCATGGGGGGTGGGCGGGGTGTCCAGGGGGTGGTAGGGGATTTCTATGAGGGTATGGGTGTCCGGGGCGGGGGGGGGGGGGGGGGGGGGCTATCCACGGGGGTGGTAGGGCTGTCATGAGGGTACATGGTGTCAAAGGGGTGGGCGAGCTATCCACGAGGTGTGGGCGGGCTATCCACAGGGGTGGCGGTGCTGCCTAGTGGGGCCGGTGTGTCCAAGGGGTGGCATGGGAGAGGGGGGATTTTCGGTGGGTGGCGGTGTCCGGGGGATGGGGGTGTCTGAGGGGTGGTGGGTTGGTGTCCGGGGGGGGGGGGGTGGGGTGGCTTGGCTGTTCACGGGGGTGGGGGGGGGGTGTCCATGGGGTACATGGTGTCTAGGGGGTGGAAGGGCTATCCACAGGGGTGGCGGGGCTATCCAGGGGGGTCAGGGCTGTCCAGGGGGTGGGGGGGGGGGGATTACCAGGGGTGGGGGGATGTCCAGGGGGTACAAGGTGTCTAGGGGGTGGGCGAGCTGTCCAGGGGGTGGCAGGGATGTCCAGGTTGACCATGGTGGGTGGGTGGGCTGTCCATGGAGGATGGAGAGGTTGTATAGGGGGTATGGGGTGTCCAGGGGGTGAGAAAGCTGTCCACAAGGGGGGTGGGTGGGCTGTCCACGGCGGCGAAAGGGCTTTCTAGGGGGGATATCCTAGGGGGTAGGGGTGGCCACCCCCAAACTAGGGTTGTAAAATACAATCTCTATCTAATTTTAGAATGATTTATAGCCTATTATAGATGATCAAGAAGACTGTTGGTGTAATCCATGAATATCATACATATAAATCACAAAACACCCAATTGTAAACACACCACCAAATACCATACATGGATCAGATTTTATGAGCCATGTTTCGATGGGACACAACTCAAAGGATTATGAGACTTGTTACCTTATTAAGTGATATGGAGTTGTAATAATGTTAAATTTTTATGAGATCAATATGGATAGTGGATAATACCTTGAATAGGATTTCTTTTTAGAGATCACTTCTTCTTGGAGGGGTATGAATGAGTGTTGGTATGGAAATTCAAGAAAAGTCTTGACGTGGGAAAGAAACTATACATTGGTTTTATGTGATTACTATTTTTTTCATGAGTATCAGATTGGACAACCAACCCCCCTCCCTAGACAGCCCATACCCCCCTTGACAGCCCACACCCCCTCCCCCACCTAGATAGCCAACCCACCACCACCCCTGGACAACCCACCCCCTCTCTATAGGGCCCACATCCCTTACCCGTATCCCCTACCCCCCTACAGACCCTGGTTATCCCACCCCCACCCCACCTGGACATCCCACACACCCACCCCTACTGGCCAACCCCCCTCTTTGGACATTCCATGCCCCCTCCCCCACCTGGATAGCCCACTTACCCCTAGGTAGCCCACCCCTCCCTTGACTATCCACACCCACCCTACAGCCCCCACCTGGACATCCCCAATGGACACCCCACACCCCCTCCCCCACCTAGATAGCACACCCCACCCCTGGATAGTCCACCCCTTAAAAAGCCCACACCTAGGGTAGCCCACACCCCTCCCCCACCTGGACACCCTACCCTAACCCCCCTGGATAGCCCACACACCTCCTTGGTTAGCCCATACCCCCTCCCCACACCCCTGTAGACCCCCTACCCCCCTATAGTCCCCTACCCCTTGGACAACCCACCCCCACCTAGAAAACCCCCCACACATGGACAACCCCCTACCCCTCCTACTGACCCCCTTAGAGTATTTTTATTTAAAATCTTTTAATTATTTATGAATGGAAAAATATCATGCATTAGTCATTTCATTCAAAACAACACATTAAATTTATCAAAACATGACAAAATAAATTTATCAAAACATGACAAATTCAATTTATCAAAACATGACAAATTCAATTTATTAAAACATGAAAAATTAAATTTATAAGGCTATATGGGTCTCTTAATAAATGTCATTGGGGAAAGGGGAAATCAACAACATTGTTAATTCCAATTGAAAAATTGGACCAAGAAATTAGGAGGTGAGGTGGTGTCTTGTAGGTGTGGTGGTGTCCATGTGGCTATCTAAGGGGGTGGGGGGGGGGGGCTATCCAACAGGTTGGAAGGTGTCCAGGGGGAGTGGGAGTGTCTAGGGGGTGGGAGTGGGGTGGGGGTGGGGGTGTTCATGGGGGGGGGGGTGAGGGGTGTCCAGGGAGGGATGGAGTGGGTGTGGGGGTGGGGGTGGGGGTGGCTGTCCATGGGGGGTGAGGGGTATCTAGGGAGGGTGGGTTAGGGGTGTCCAGGGTGGTGGGGGTGTCCAGAGGGGTTGGAGGCTGTCCAAAGGGTAGGGGTGTCCATGGAGGTGGGGGTTTTAGGGTGTCCAGGGGTGCTGTGTATGGGGTGTCCATGGTGGGTGGGCTGGGGGTGTCCAGGGGGGTGGAGGGGAGGGGGTTGTTCATGGGGGTGGGGGTGCATGGGGTGTGGGGGGCTATCCAATGGGGGGGAGGGGGGGGGGGTCTATCTAGGGGGTGGGATGTGTCCAAGGGGGTGGGGTGGGGGGTGTTCAGAATTCCAATCCATCACCCAACCAACAACCAATTAATCCTTAATATCAATACCCTTCCCATTATTCCTTAAACAAAAACTATAAATACAAAATCCAAATCCAATTTTCAACGAAACTAAATTCCATATAAACTATCATATCACCCCACTAAACAAACTGTTTACCATGTTTGAAGTTTAGAAAAAAAAAACATAAAACAAATCAAAGGGTTCCGTACGCTAGGAAATCTAATTTATCCCCAATCAAAACAGAAAAAATAGAGGGAGAACATTAAAACTAAGGTAATAATTACTAATTTGAAGTGTAGAAATATGAAATTTATTTATTGAAGATGGATCTATGGCTAGAAGGAGTTTCGCGGCCGAGAAAACATCATGAGGAGATTTGGATTAGGGTCTGCAATTGGGTCGAGTGGGAGATAGGGTGCTGGGTATTTGGGTGAAAATATTCCCAATGCTTTTTTAAAAACCTTTGGGAAAGCCTCTATTTACCAACTGATTATTAAAACTGTTGATATATCTTATAGGAACTAAATATTTCCTAATGGTTTTTTCAAAATTTTGGGAAATCATGGAAATATTAACACATTGCCAACGATTTGAACAAACCATTGGAAAATGTTTTCTTTTTTTATAGTATACCAATGGTTTGAAGAAATCGTTGGTATATATACATCGGTGAAACCTCAGTTTCCAATAGTGAGTGATTTTTCCTATTTATAATGGGTAATAAATCCCATGTCGATTTAAATTATATTCCACCTTTTCAAGGAAAACAACCACACATACTATTTTTGAATTTAAAAAATTTAAAACATTTATCCTTGTATTCATGGGCCTCATAATCTCACACAATCTCAAATATTTTTCTCAAATTAATTCCATATAATATTCAAAAATAATAAACAAAAAATATAGGACATTTCTGATATAATATCTTTAGACCCAGTAGAATAATTATTTAAACATTTATATCAAACTATGAAATTAATGTTGTCCCCAAATTCATTCTAGATGTAAACTAAAATTATTTTTCATGTAGGTAGTTAAACTGACCCAGAACTGATCATACTCTGATTTTAGAGAACAATTATGAGGCATTTTGTTTTTTATTATCATTATATCATAAGAGTAATGAATTTATATAGTGTTAATTAGTGTAATATATCCAAAATGGATGGAATTATAAGAATATTTAATCGATATTTAAACATTACACAATTTTAATAAAATATTTTCCTCTTAGAATACTTATTTTAAATGATTGATTTAACTATGATCATTTTTTAGTAATATCATTAATATATTCCTAAATTTTTCATTGGTAAACCTTAATTATGTCATAAAAAATATTTATCCATTAATACCATCCTTATATCCTAATTTTTAAGGAATTGAAGAAAAAAACACATTATGTTTTTGATGTGATAGTCCTCACAATGCATGAACAATGATTTTGTTTTTCTTAATGGATGGGGTATATGAATCAATAATGATAATAAATTCATATAATAAAAAATTTATATAAATTATAATTATATAATTATACTTTTTTATTGAATGAATTTTATAGAATACAATTCTGAGGAAATATAATTATTTGATAATACTCATGTTAAGGGCTTTAATTTTCCTGTAAATTATCCTTCAATTTGAATGGATTCAACTAAATATTAGTGTCCATTGACATATGTTAATGGGAGACTATTGTTGCACAAATTCAATAAAAAATATTTAATATAATGATTTTAATATTTTGAAATTGAAGTATCAATTTAGTTAAAAAATTAAATCTTAATTTTTATCATTCAAATTAATTACTATGGTTGGAAATTAATAGCCAAGATAAATGTATATTGGGGTAAAAGATGAAATTTAAAAACCATTAAATCACTCAATAGTGTATATGATTTATTTTACCTTACTCTTTTTCCCATTTTTTCTTTTCCCCTTGAATACTAACCTTACATTATTAAAAATTTAAATGTTACTCCTAAAACTAACATTTCCTTCACTTGTTAGTAATTTCACCACTTAATGACTGAATTATATTTTTAATTTCCCCATTAAATTGAATAATTTTATTATCTCAATTATCTTGGATATTTTTTACTGTAATATATTTATTTATTATAAAAAAATACAAGGAATGAGTCTTTAAAGGAAATATAAAAATGAATATCCCTTGCAAATACTTTATTTAAACAAACCAACTAAAGTATTATTTTTAGTAAAGATACATTTTAATTAGTGATAAAAACGTTTTCTATAGGTTTTATAAGTTCAAATAATATTTTTAAATATATAATGTGATTCATTATATTTATATTTTGTTACATAATTTTTTTATAAACATGTAGTTAAATATTATATAAGGGTGAAGTCATAAAAATTACATGTTTTTTGAAACCACAATTTTCAACTAAAAATAATCATTTTTAAAAAAAGATAAAAATTAATTGTAAGATAATTTAGATATGATGAACTAAAAAATGAATTTATTTAGGTAAATTTGAATTTGTTAAATTTATCTATTAAATAATGGCCTGAATAAAGGATCTATAAAGGTATAATTGCATGATAGTTCATGATATAGTGTCTTCCTTCTATAGTAGCATCTTGGGTATGACATAGATATAGTGAGTTTCTTGATTAGTTGATAGTAGTGAGCTATTTATTTTATGGGAGGCTGAAACCAAGAGGGAATCTGTGGAACACTAAATTTAAAAGGCAAAAAGTGCACTTAGTACTTCATGTTCATTAGCACATTATTATTGCATGATCCTTGGATTATCCAAGCTTGGATGGAACTAGTAAATTTCTTATTTACCTTTATTGTTTCTTTATTACTTCATATATATTTTGAGGAAGAGGTCTGTTCCTACTAATAGTGAAATGAGATCATGTTAATTTTCATTTGTATAAAGAAAGAGATAACCTGAATCACCCCCGATGACTTAAGGTATTCACCTTGCTTAGGAAAAGTAGGGTTTTAACTTCCTCTAAGGAATCCACATAAACCTCCACATAAATTTTAATATCGTATCAAGGACATGGTTAAAATATGGCATATTAGAACCTATAAATCTGAAAAACCACATATTGAGCCATCTAAGACATGTGAAATTAATTTGGAAAATTGAAAAAAACATTTGGGGTCTAAAAATATAATATTATAGAAAATTGAAATCCATAAATACTTTCAATTGATTGGGGAAAGGAAATTTATGTTATATTATACATTATTTTGGAAAATATTTATCTCTTTCCTAGGATCCCAAAATCGATCATTGATAAATTATGATTTATCATATTTATTTTTTATAAAATTCAACACAAAAATCCCTCAAATAACATTAGACACTACTTATTATTAACATTTTTATAATTTCATAGGCATCAAGTTAATTAATAGAATTGATATACTCCCATGGAAACTTAATTCTCCCTAATCAATATTGATTCCATCAAGATAAGGGTAATCATTATCTTATTTCTTGGAATTAACCTCAATCACATCTTAAAATTGAAGGCTATCTCAAGGGAATTGTTAAGAAAGTCATATACCAAAACCCTTAATTTAAACATACCAGAAAATTATTCATCTACTAAAAATTAAGTAATTTAGTACAATTTAATAAAATTTTGGTGATAATAATATAAAATTATAGAAATGTAAAATCTTAACTTATTTTCAAACTACAGGAGAAAGTAAATTAAAGTTATGTTAAATTTTATTATTGATATGATTTAACTACAACCAAGGATTCTACAATTAATCATTTATAATTTATTATTAGACATATTTCTTATTTGAAAATTTTATTTATGCATTATCAAATCATATTAAACACTTGTTATTAATCACATTTTTATAATCTTCTCTGTGTGGAGTGAATTAACATAAATGGACTTAATTCATTGATTTTAAGAAAAAATAATTTTTTTAAAATTTAAAAATTTAAAAAATGAAATTATTCGATACCTACATTTTCAATTTATTTTTTAAGTTAAAGTGAGTCGAAATGTTAACCTTACAATACAATCTATGATAAAAATAAAATACATGGAATCACCTAGGTGGAAATAGTTGGTAACAATTTTGGCTAATGAATTTTTGGATTGGGATATAAATCATAGCCCATAATATTTCTTATTTTGTGGGATTAAACATTCCATGACCCATGAATCCCAATTTTTTAATTTTACACCCTAAATAGATATTCACTACATCCATAAAACTCTAACAAGAAAGCAACCTCCCTCTACTTGATTACAACCTTGATCAAAAAATCTAGATAAACAATGATATATAATTTTAACACATATGAGGCAAAAAATCCCAATGAATCTTATAGGGATAACTGATATTAACTAGCATTATTTTGGTAGATCTTGAAAAAACATTACGAATTCATTCAATCCATCCTCAGAATTTAAAGACCTCATGAATACTATTACGCACCAAACTCGAGTAGCCCCTCCATTAACAGAACAATGAGATTAAAAATCATCAAATATCATCATCCAATTTCATTAATTTTTTTCATTATGATTTATTTATATATGTTTATGGAATACCAATGAGCTTCTTTACTACCTAAGTGAAATAACTATTCATCTATGTTCAACATCCTTCTATATGTTTTACAATATTCATGAACTAGTTTATAGTCATATTTTACATTAATACACTATAATATAGTCAATCACTAGGTTTAAAACATAAACATATAAGCTCCCTTATAAACCAAGAACTAGTCCCACATTAAATCCCACACACCATGTTGGTGTTATCACCCAAATTATTTTCATCACTTCTCACATGATACTAAAAATACTATCAATTACCCTATATTGTATTCATTAATTATGAGAATAACTCATCCATTAATGTGTGTAAAATATATCAATTAATATTGGGAAAATTTCCTCATTTTATATGTTGTTTTCTTTCTATCAGATTCGTCTTGTACAAACTTCATATTATAGTGAAATTTAGCACTATATCTTCTCATGGTTTTCATAATTTTGGTTTTCCAAGAAAAATTCTTGTATTCACCTTTACCCCTTTTTGTATATTTTTTAATTTTCTAATTTTCATATAAATTATTCACCAATATTATTCTTCATCAATACTATATATTTTCTACATTTTATTTTTCTCTATGGAAACCATGAGGTTCAATATTAGGATTTTGGATCAAAATATTAGATTTTTAGTATACAAGGTAATAATGCGGAATCTTCCCACATGGATGGATAGGTATGATACATTTATGGGGTTAAAAAATATTACTTATTCATTTAATATGATGTAAATAAACACATGGAATCTGAGGCTCACTCAGAAATCTAATTGCAAATGTGAAATAAAATTTTGTAGGATTTTTTGAAAGATAAAAATGTTGTTGTTTTATGGATGAAATTAGAGTATATTTTTATGATGAAGTTTCTTACCAACAAGTTTTATATATAGAAAAGTATATAATATAAAAACATGTCAAAAGTTACATCTATTTTAGATCTTTTATAAGTTCATAAAAAATTGATTCTAATCCAGAAAATATAAAGTTGAAATCAAATGATAAATATTTTTCTTTGATTATGTTATGGGTTTTCCTCTTTTTTATATGACCATTAGAGATACATGTTTATATATTAACTATATACTTAGTATTGAATGTTTCTGTGTGTATTTATTATACAATGGTCAAATTAAAAGGATTGTAGTTGGTTTTGAATCATTGTAACTGGGATTGGTTGTCAGTGGAAGAACAACTAAGATGAAATTTTTCCCTCAAAAGGGTATGCCAAAATCCAAAAAATAAAGATAAAACATATGATTATTGTATGAAAATTAGGTATTTTAAATCTTATCATGTCGAGATTCAAAATAAAAATAATAATAAGGGACATATTTATCATAAAAGAATGCAAGCAATTTTTTTTATAAAGCTATTATAGCAAAATATAATAACAGTGTTGGGGAATTTATTGTTGTTTGTAATAGTGAATAAAAATTGGGTGGTGAATGGATTATTAATATAAAATTTAGTTTTTAGATGGGTGTAAATTGGTACTATTTTTATGTATATGAAATTTTGAAAAAGTTCTCTTTTGATGGAAAATAATGCATCTTGCTATATTTTTGGAAGTGGAACAATAAAAATTAAGATGTTTGATATAATTGTGATAACACATATTGATGGGAAGTATGTATATATTTTAAGAATAAAATTTACTTATTTGCGTACAATTTATATATAAATATAAAATTACATTGTTGATGGTGTAGTTTTTATGTTTATTAAAGGATCCATTTTTTGATGAAAGGGGTTTAAAATTTTTGATGCTTTCATGTTATTCAAGGAATTCCTGTTATTTTTTTTTTGATTTATTTCAAATCCTTTATCTGATGATGATATTTCCGAATTATGGAATATGTGTCTTATTAATATGAGTCAAAAATTAATGTTCGGATTGTGAGAGAGACATATTTTTGATGGTCATGGTATCAATAATTTGTAATATTTTTTGTAAAGTATAATTAAGAAGAATAAAAGAGAGAGATTGATAAAGGAAATTCACAATTTGAACATTACACTAGACTATATTCCTTTTGATATATTAGGTCAATATAGATTTAATTATAAAGGTAGTGAAAGATACATGTTGATCATTATTTATGACTTTTCTAGATGTTATGGATTTTATTATAGAATCATAAAAATATATACTTTGAAACTCTTAAGCAATGACAGAGTATGATTGAAAATAAAACTGGGAAATAATTTAATCATCTTTAAACCGATAAAGGGTTTAAATTATTTTATCATGAATTTAATTAATATTTCAAAGAATTAAATTATACAAAATTATGGTTCTTTTTATACCATAAAAATAACATAATGAAACACATGAAAAATAAATTTAGTGATAAGTGACGACTTATGCTCTCTAACTGTTATTTTCTGAAATCATTTTCAGAAGATGTGGTTATAACTGAATGTTTGATAATAAAAAATTCTACCTCAACTACTATTATAAAAAATAATTTAAAGGAGGCATAATATGACACTCATGTATCTTACTCTAATATGAAATATTAGGATTTCCTACTTATAATCTTGTAGATAATGGAAAATTAAAACCTTGATCCAAAAAGTGTATATTTCTTGGTTATAAATCAGTGGTTAAATTATATATGTTATGGTTTCTTGAAAGAAAAAAATTATATTTAATAGCAATTTAATATTTGATTAAAATTATATGATAAGTACATCACCTGATTATTATTTTAAATAATATAAATCTACCACTCATTATAAAATTGAGATTCATTCAAATTATGCACCAAATTTTTTAACACCTAATAACTTTGATATATCATGTGATATTTCTCATTCTCTACCAAAATAGTAATATTATATTTCTAAATAAAGTCCAACAAGAAATATTATACCTCCATAGAGGTATGATGAGGTTTAATTGGTTTCTTATACATTCAATGTGGCTGAAAGTATTAGTTCAAATTAAGAATCTAGTAATATTCAAATATAGTTAGTTTTAATGATTCTTATAGATGGATGTTGGATATGAAAAAAGTGAGGGAGTCATTTAAAAAAAATTACTTGGGTTTTAGTGAAATCACCTAAGGGTTTGAAATATATCTTACACAATTGGGTGTACAATAATAAATATGGAGTGAAAGGAGTTGAAGGGAAATGATATAAATTATAGTTAGTTGCTAAAGGTTGTAGTTATGTTACATGTGTTAAATTAACCGATATATTCTCTTTGATTATAAAGTATAAAGTTATTCATGTTCTCTTGGTAATTTTTTCTTTGAATAATTATGTATTAGAGAATATGGATGTGAAGACCACTTTTCTTCGTGTAGAACATGAGGAGGATATCTATATATAACAAACATATTTTATTTTATTTTTAGGTATGTATGAATTTGTATATTAATTGAAGAAATATATTTATATTTTATGAAAATCACTAGTTGTATAAGAGGTTTTACTCTTTTTTAAACTCTCATGGGTTTGGAAGGATCAATTATGATAGTTGTATTTATCTTAAGGATTTTTGTGTGGGATATTTTTTTTACCTACCACTCTATGTTTATGACATGTTAATTATATATATGGATAAGATAGAGATTAAATAGTTTAATGAACTATTTAATTTATAATTTTAAATGAATGATATATGAGTTTTAAAGAGAATTATTACCATATATATTTACCATGACATAAACACGGGAACCTTTTATAAGATTCCAAAGAGATACATTGATAAAGTTACTGACAAGTTCAATATAAATAATTCCAATCCGGTATGTAACCCTTTAGATTATCATTTTATAATTTCATCATATTTATATCCATTAGTTGATGATGATATTGAATATATGTCTTGAGTTCCCTATTCTTGTGTAGTGGGTTTTTTATGTATTATGTAGTATGAACCCTTCGAGATTTATCTTTTACATTTAGAATAGTTATCATATATAAGTATAATCATGGTAAGAAACATTGGAAGTTAATGGAATGGTTCTTTAGAAATCTATTTGGGACTATTTATGGATGATTTGATTTTGGGTGATCACGTGATGGTGAGATTGACCACGTTGACATTAATTTTTCAGGAGATCATGTGAAGTGATGATATTTAAAATGTTATGTATGTACCATTATAGAGTGTGATATTAGTTGGAAAGAAACATTATAGAATACTATTTCTTTATCTACCATTAAATCAGAGTATATAGCCATTATTTAGGCCATAAAATAAACTATTTGGTTAAGGGGAATGATTAGTGAAATCAGAAAAGATTTTCAAACTTCTTCACAATATTGTGATACTCATAGTGAAATGTTTCTCACAAAGGATCATAAGATTCATGAGTATAAAAATCACCTTGATGTGAGATACCATTTTATGATAGATTTCAGTTATCAAGGTAATATTGTTGTTAGAAAGGTTAATACAGATGATAGTCCTATATAATTTATTTTCAAAGCTCGTTCTATATCAACGAATAAGAATTTTTTAGATTTTTTTGGCCTCAGATGTTCAATTTTACACTAATTGGATTAATTTAATGTAGTATAGTTTCTTGATGCTAGAAATTTGAGGTTATTTTCATTCATTTAGAGAATAAAAATAAAAGTGGAAACTACTGGTTTTGTGACTTGAATCATTTTTGTGGTTCTCATATGCTACCATAAACACAGTAAAAAACCCTTTATTATGTTTATTAACAATGAGAATAAATACTATATTAATGTTGGTGAAATATATCCATTATTATCGGGAAAAATTATCTATTTATATTTTATTCTATATCCCTAAAATAATAATGTATAAACACTATATCATAGTGAAATTTCAGTCTATTATTACACATGATTTTTCTTAATTTTGGATTTCCATGAATAAATATGGTATTCACCACTTTCCCCCCTTTTCATGGTTATTAATTTGATTTTTTTGTAACACACCAGAAACTGAAACCATAATTATTTTAACAAATACAACCTAGATTCTTGTTTTTGTCCCAGTATCCAAGTAAGTCTAACATGCATAAGCCCACTATTCAGTTCAATTATTAGCTGAGTAACTCTTCTTCAAGCCCAAATTATACGCTACCCAATCATTCAATATACATAATGAGAAAAAACTTCTTTTTATTGCATGTGATATAGACAATCAATGATTTCACACTGTAAAACTGATTCTATAAGAGCTTATTTTAGGGAGGATAGATTTCTATATGGAAATACACTGATGTTACAAATCTAGATTGAAATATTCCCTTTTATATTTTATTCTCTATTTTCCAAAGAGGGACTTAGATATTTATAAATGGGTTAAGGGATGATTTAAAAATATATCACATGTCTTTAAAATTTCCTTTAGGATGCTTTATTTCCTTTAATCTTGTTGAATAAATGTTTTTTGGATTTTACATCAATTATAGATTCCTTTATTCTCATTATGTTATTCTTTTCCACCACAAAAATATTCCCCTTATTATCTCTTATTTCATAATTATGGAACACTAATATGAGGGTGTTTTAAGGTGGAAGAGATTAAATTGGTTTATTTTAATTCCATAAATAATACTTATAATTTTATATTAATTTTATGAGTTATGATGGGGGATGTTTATGTAGAGATGATGTGTATTACTCTTTCATTTAATTTACCATGGTCTTTTTCTTCCATTGATAAATTACTATTAATTTTATTTTACTTAATCTCTAGCCAAATGGGTTTTTAGAGTGAGGTAAGAGATGCATAACACACAATATGGGGATAGGAACATGAGATGTGGAATGTACTAATTCACCAAGGAGAAAGAGATTACTCAAATAACTTAGAGAGACTCTGAAGAACATTAGTTACCCATAATATAAATGGTGGACTATATTCATCTAAATGATATGTAATTCAATTTTAATTTCAAATATAGTAAAACATAATAAATAATTATGGTGATTCTAACTCTTTTATTTGATAAATAAAATCTCATTCTGACATTTTATTTTTTTATTTTGTTATACACTCATTGTTTGGATTATTTTATTTAATTCCCAAAATAAAACCAAAATTTTATTAATTGAATTATAAAATTTAAATTAGTTATAAAATAATATAATGTGCAAAACCCCATGAAAAACTAATGATTAATTTGACTACCCTTGAAAGATAATCATAGGTCAATGTAATGCTATAGAGAAACTACCCAGGGATGATAAACCATTAGTAGTGGATCTTTTAATTTCCCTTATATTTTTTGGTGTGTAAAATTTAAGTATTCTTTTTATGAGTTTCTTACTATGATTTTTTCATTTGGTTCGATCATGATTATTTTTGGGTCACATTTTAGGATAAGAGGCCAGACATGCTGTAAATTGGTGCTATAAGTGGGTGTCCACAATGTAAAGAAAATTTGTTGGACCATAAAAGATTCGAGATAGACATGGGGACTTCCTAAAGGTTCCGAATATAAATATAAGATACCCCTATCCAGTGATTCCCATTGATATTCTTTGATGTAGACATAATATAAGAAATATAGAGACACCTCTTTGGAGATTTATGGATATTTTCTCTTTGTTACTTAGCTGATTAAAGATCCATTCATTATAGTCGTCCTATCTTGGTGATTCAATTCACATTCTTTCCCTGAATGTATTCTTATACATGATTAATTATTCTAGAGTGATGGTGTGATGAATTTTTCCCAAATCCTAGAGATATGGATTTTGGGGCTGGATAAGTGTAGTTATTCTTAGCAAATGTACTCATTTATAATTGAGATAGAAAGCGCTAATAATGATGTGGATTTAACATAATTATGTATGACCTGAATTTTATATGGTTTGTGTGTAACCTTGTCATAATTTTACTTTATTATTTTATTATAATGTTGGTGCAAGTGTAACCTGGTGAGAAATTTTATTCTACCCTGATGTGATGTTACACAATATTTTTGGTTATTATATTGTGACTATTGATAAATGAGATGGTTGATCCATAGAATAAAATTTCCCACCTATAAAGAATATATTTTGGCTATCCATCGATGAGATGGTTGATTTATGTGATAAATTACACTACTTGTACTAATTACACTATGTCTATCCATTGGTGAGATGGTTGAGTTGGGGTTTTCATTCAATTTCCTTTTTCAAATTATGTGACTTGATTGAAATGAAATATTTTTTGTCCTGGTACCAAAGAAGGTTGGATCAGGGTTCATGGTTCCCTGGTTATTGCATAAGTAATGGGCCAATTTTAAATTTATTTTCTATTTTTTATATTTAACGTATACAAATCAATATACATATACAACACTCATGTAAATACATGTTGGTGGTGTAATACTAGGCTTATAATCACACCCTAGGTGAGTATTATAGTGTGTGTAGACCTAATGTTTATGGATATGGGGAAGTTAAAGTTCCATTTGTTGAGTGGTTAAGCATGATATGTTGTTTTGACCAAGGAGATGTTATCACATATTATGTGATCTCTAGGTGTTATGCCTCATTTATTTTATTTTTCTTTTATTTTGGTTATTTGGATTACTTTTTAAACCACATTTGGTAATCCTTTGAACATGGAAAGTGACTCTTGTTTGCCATGTTATTATATCATAGATGTTGGTTTTCTTTTTGATTCAATTTTATTTTAATTTATATTATTCTTGTTTTTATTTATTATTTATAACACAGTATTTATAATTGTTTTATCCTTTATTAAATTAGGTGTAGTTTCCCCACAACCTCACTATAGACTTCAGTGCTAGTCAGTATCCTATTGTGTACTGAGAGGTCATGGAATTTCCACAGAGTGACTCCTTCGACACACATTTTTGTGTTTATCATCACAGATCTATCCCCAAAAGGATGAAAAAATTGAAATCTAACATAAGAAGAGTCTTTTGAAAAACCAGTGATGCTCGATAAACACCTCCAAAGCCACCCTGAGTTCATTCGCATGAGACCAAGATGGGGTCCATAACAAAGTGCCATGTGACCAGAGTAGATAAGAAGTGAATAGGGACATTATCTAGTATCCTCAGCTGAAAGAACAATTATGGAATGAAAAAAATGGGAGAATGGGAATGAAAAACTAAGAAAACAAGAACAAGAAGTAATAAGTACCCAAGAAAGGACTATCAAAGAATAAGGAAGGGGTAACCAGGGATTAAAGAGTATGAGAAAACTAGTAAGAAATTAAGCAAGGAATGAAATAAAAAATGGAATAAACCACCGAATGAGAAGTTCCTCATTAACAATTCTCCCACCACCATAATCCCAATCATATCTGAGAAACCAACACCCCTAACCAAAATGTGTTCGAGTGTGTTAGACCAAACAGGTAGAGTAGTGCAAGAGAGGGGGGAATGGAACAAGCTAGAGACCCCAGGAGGACGAACCAAAGTGAAGAAGAAAAAGAAATTATTGAACCTAAGCTTGGAATAAGGGAAACCTAGAGGGATGGTTCACCAAGAAGATGGGATAGAAAAAATAAGGAAGAGAAACTATAATTAAAAAGGCCAAATAAGTGGGATAAGGATCCATTGCCTCCAAGATACTCTAGAAACCCAATAAAGAGAGTGAGAGTGGAGGATGGGATTGGAATCCACTTTAATGGGGAGAAACCCCCTATATAAGATATCATATAAACTTCCTTAACAATAGGAAATACCACCTTTTCATTATTTATAACTTATAGTCAATGGGATAGAAGATAGGGTAACATCATATTCTTCTAACAATGATAATTTATTCCATCTAAAATAGGAAAACCCCTATTTTTCAATGAATGAAAATTACCCATACTAAAATTAAGATATTTTATAGGGAACCTATACTGTGATACCAATTGAAGTTCTCTAAAAACCAATGTATGAAATCAATGAGGGGGGGTTGGGGTGAATTAGTGATGAAATTTTTCTTTTAGAAAAATATTTCTTAACGTATTTAAAATTTTTTATAAACATATAATAACTGATTAGAGTTATTATCAACTCATATATAAATCTCAACCTCAAATTTCTAGGCCATAAATAACAAGATAGAGAGAAAACAGGATTTTTACAGGGTTCAGTACAAATCCTACTCATTTCCATATTGGTTATCCCCAGTAACAAGGATTATTTTTCTAACTTCATTTTAGATTAAAAATGCATAAGAAGAAACTGTTTATACACCCTGTATTCATACCCTATACAACCATTTTCCCCCCAAAAATAATATCTCTTGTTAATATTGATTATACCCCACCAAATATACTAACTATATCCAATGAAGTCAAAGCTAGTTTTATCCGCCTGCCCCTAAGAGTTTTTAGAAACTGGTAATGCCCATAGTTACAAGATTATTTTCCTTATTATTTTTGACCCACTTCCAAATGTTTCCCATTACCCCTATGACTATATTAGATCAAATGAACATGTGTATAATCATAAAAATCATTAATTACCTTCTTATCTGTAATTTATTCTCAAAACTTCTTCCTGATCTTTTGTATATCTAGATATTCTCAATATGAGTTATTATAAACATCACTAAAAAAATTCCTCATAAAATCTCTTTTGTTTAGACCATATGATAGTATTTTTTTAGATGAAACCTTTCTAATGGTATCCATCTGATTCTTCTTATCATGATTCATTCGACCTTGCTATGTTTATATATCATCATTAGATGAACTCATTTGATGGATCTCCATCCAATGAAGGATTTTTATCCGATTTTCTTCTTTTTGCTTTTGAATTAAAAATCATAAACTCATCATTTCTTCTATGAATAATTAAACTCCATCCGATGGAACTCTACTTTTTGTTCCATTATTTTATCGATCTCAATTGGGTATTCTCAACTTCAACCTCGTTAATTGGAAACTCTTTTTGTCATAAAAACTTTAGAGGGAAATATTTTCATAATCATTGGCTATTTTAAGTGAAAGAGTAATTTCAACCCTTTATATAGGTTTCAGTAGAGTATAATTTGTGGGAACTTGATTTCACTTTCCTACCTACTAAATTTCCAATTCTGAATTTCTCACTCATTTGAATCTCATTCAGCATGTCTAAAACTCTTCTAGAACATTCTAAAATACTCATTAATCTTCATGAACCTATAAAATCTTCCATATTCATATAATTTAGTTAAGATCAATGTTAAATAATATAGATAAACATGTTTAACATAATCAAGATATCAAAATTTGAACAGATAGATCTAAAAATAACTTATTTAAGGACATTAAAATGTTTATGTAAATCTCTTTAAAATTTATTGGTCTGGTGTATTTCTGATAAAATATATTTTTCCTATGGAACATTATAAACATTATTCATTAGATGGATCTTCATTAAAAACCTCTATCTAATGATAGTTCAAAAAATACCACTGAAATCTATGTCAGACTTTATAAAACCATTTCTAGTTTGTCTACCTTTATAATTATTTATCCAGTGTAAATGGAAAATATCCATTTATTATAACTTTTGATTGTCCTATTTACATTATGTAAACAATTTTAACAATATAATCTCTCATTATATTTACACCTTTTTTGTTTAATTTCATGGAAAATATTTCTCTAGTGACATTGTGAAGGTTCATCTGTTGTCTACCCATCTGATGGATCTTCATTTAATTGACTTGATCCATTTACATCCCTTAAACATTTCCTCTCATAAATTCTCAACATTATACATCCCACATGATATTATATGAATTTATAAATATAATAATGTCTATATGGTATTATTTTTATTATCATCATATCGGTCTTTAGTTATCAATTTGTATCCCCACTATTTTAATAACTTGTCGCCCTTGTTTCATGTCTGATTTGATTAGCATTGGTCCCAAACAATCGAATGATGACTCGAATTTGGAAAAAAAATTGAATAATGTTTCCATTTTTAAAAGATATAAAAAATCTTCTTTATCAGTAAATTTAATTACAATAAATCCAACCAGATTTGTTTTTCATTGAAATTCATCTTAATGGTCTGTTTCACTTATTCTCATTTATACTTTTCTCATGTTGTACATAAGTGTGATAACTCATCAACTCAAAACATCATATAGAATATATTTCTATAAAACATAACAATATTCCATTATCTTGGATCATGATACAATTCATGTTGATAGGATATTTGAATACAACATAGTATTATCTAGTTCTATATATGAGATTTGTTACATTACTTCTTAAGAGAAGTAACAATAACAAATTTGTCCTAACATTTTTTCTAGAAATACATATTCCATAATAAAATAATTTCTACCACTTCCTTAAGGAACTTTATATTCTCACAAAATTTAACAATTTTCTCTAAGAACATTCAAAACTAACACATGTTGATATATTTACGGTAAATGAATATAAACTCACTTTGAAACTAACTCTAAAGACATGGATTCCATTGGAAAGAAAGTATATCTTCCAAAAAAATATCTAGTTCAAATTATACTGAAAACATATGTATAAAATTTATATCAAAAAGAAAAATATCCAATTACTTCCAGGGTTCTTGTTTATACATGAAATGGAGAAAAAAGGCTACATGTCCACCAATGAGTCTATGCAGGGTGTAGGAAAAAGTACTCAATAGGGGACCCCCAATAGTGTCTCAACAAAAAAAATTAATTTTTTGATTTTGGCATGATCATTTCTAGATATTTATATAATTATAAAAAATGTAACGCCCCAACCCCAAAAGACTAGAGTCAGTGAATTATTACATATCATTGGCATGATCACAAAAGATCAAGTCTCGGAAGACAGATTAGTTTAGTAGCCTTGGAAACACTAGATACATTCATAAGTCTTAAATTACATCATAAAGTGAAAAACTACAACAACATAGTCTCTATATTCCAACCTCATATCCCCTCAGACTATCTCTTTAGTTTAGTCATAAAATAATTCTTTACATCCTGGGAAAAATATAACATAGAAAGGGGTGAGCTCAGATGCTCAGTAAGGATAACAATATAGCGGAAAATTTCATAAATAAGCATAAACATTTAAGGCAATGTATAACTAAAACAAAATCTTTTTAAACATGAACTTCAGAATAATATGGAAAAAATAAAATGATGTAATTCCATTTAATTATTCACATGGATATTCTACTAGTCTAATAATCACATGAAATATCAATAACCACTTTCATAATGATGGAATGCATAATGAAAGACTATCATAACCACATAGCCAAGGTCTTGTGACAAGACACTAGTTTGTCTCATGAGACCAACCGATGTATCGAGGAGCTGTAGCGAGCTCCACTTGTCACTTACTATGTCCAATGCATTCCTCATATGAACAGGTTTAAACATAACATAAACATTCATATTAAAACTAGCATACGAAATGTCAATATATTCTCCATAAACCATGAATGGTATAAAAATAAAACATCCACATTCAAACATATCCCAAAACCCTCAACACAATATGTAAGTTTTGTGCCATAATAAATCAACTTCAAATAAGCTTAAAATCTATCAAAGGATGTTGGCACAGATGAAATCAAAATTATTTGAGACAAATATCTCTTTTTTTGAACTCATTTAAAAGTCACATAATTATAAAAGAAAATATTTTGTTTTAAAATATTCTTATGAGATTTTAAGGTTATCTTCGATTATTTTATAATGGTTGAAAATAGCCGCACCCACCATATAAGTTAAAAAAGACATTCTTACCTTAATTTTGTTAAAAAGGTTAAAAAGGACCTTGTTTGGAAAACAACGAAAAGATTCCATTATAAAAATATAATAAAAAGTAAAACAAGGGTATAAATGAATTTAAAATATAGTCTATAAAATATTAAGATTGTTTTGAAATAAATTTTTAAGAAACATGGATGTGGATGATAAAGAGGTCCCAGTAGATAATTACGTATAAACAACCCCAGATAATGAAGAGATTGTGAAATAAACCCTTAACTTTTATTTTTCCTTGGTTGAGAGTAGGTTAACCTCCTATATAATGGTGAAATAATTGTTATTAAATTATAAAACAATCATACACATTAATATGACATCATATATGATCTTTTAACATTGTTTGGTTAATAATATCTTAGTATTATCGTCGTTTCAGGTGTTAACAGATTCATTTTCCTTTATATATTTTGTTATGTGAGTAATATTTGTTATGGATGGGATGTATATTATTCATATATAGAATTATATCAAGTCTTTAAACATTATTATGAATCATATAATGAAAATTATTCTTGATTGGATACGATGGGGAATGAATCTCATCACGTTCTTGGAGACGGTAATCCGTACATACACATGAGCGGCAATATCATTCTATTGATATTAAAATAATATATACCTGGATAGTGTATCATATATAAAAAATAATTATCATGTTATATTTATTATTTAAATGAATTAAACATCATTATTATACCCATCCAAATATTAATGTATTGAATAACAATTACACCACGACGTGGAGACGATAATCCGTACGTATGCACGTATGGTGACATGCCATTCATAGGATGGATAGAATAATGAATATGGCTGTAACATATTTTTAATAACATCATAGTATATAGAAGTTACTAGATTTATTATTTATAATGGAAATAAGAAAGAATGAAGAAGTGGAGGAATAAAATAATTTGACAGAGGGTGGTGAAATTATTACCTATTCTTCGGGTTCTTCTTTTTGATTTGATCAAAAGAGCACCTTAAGTTGGCTTTCTAACAAAGGAAGGCCTCTAGGATGAATTTTCCGAAGTTTATAGGATATTTGGTCAGGGGTTGGCCGAGCCAAAAGGCTTTAATGGTGTGAATTAGAGAGATGTGGGAGTGCCTGTTTATAAGAGGGGTGAGGGGAACCTTAGGAAAAGCTAGAAATATTATTTTATAATAAAATAATTTTCAGTTTCTAATGGCTCCAAAATGTATTATTTAAAATATAAGGTGGATATGGGTCGCAAAACACTCAACCAATAGGTTTTAAACAAGTTTGGGTCACCATATTAACATTATCTTTTAGATTTAACTCTTAGTTAAATAGTTTGACATTTACCATGTCTCTTTGTATTTTTATATTATATGGTTAATAAACATACTATATAATTACAAAATAACTCTATGTAGTTCATTAATGATACAACTATCATTATAAAAGTCTTTTTTCCAAACCATAGTTTTTTAGGAATAGAATACCAATTAATAATATAATATTTGTTTTAAAAACGCTTTTATGTCAATTTTGACACTATTTGGTATTTTGTTTTTTCTAAATTCATAACAGCATTATTACATCGAAAAAACTTCATCTAACCAACCATAATATGTACTATTAACTTATAAATTAGTGTAATTCATAAAAAGGATCAAATTACCTTTATTTGTATATTTATAATATCAATTATTTTAATATTTCTTTAATTAGTTAATTACTGCATCACCATTGTGTTATACATAAATTAAATTAATTAATGTCTAAAAATTATAAATAAAATACCATTACGTAGGAAATATATTTATCTTTATAATTAATATTTATAATTGAATATATCTTATGTATAATCCTATATTAAAAATGTTTTAGTTATTGAACTTTGATTTTAACTCTTTTAACTCTTCTTTAAATTAAATAATAATAAATGTCCTAATATAATACATGTCTACCAAAAAGGTTCATATTTTATTCCTAAGGTTGTTTTAGGTCAAATTATACTTATCCAATAGAATTAGGACATGTGTTAGGGTAATAATAATATCATTTTTACCCTTAATTACCAAAATTACTTTTAACCAGGGTAAATAAAAGTAAAAAGTTACAATTCACCAAAAATTATTTTTATCTTATTGAACCAAATTTTACCCCTTGATATTATCCACGTCTCTTGGATTTTTGATATTCAACTCATAGAAGTAGTAAAATTATGTTTTATGTGAATTTGCAAATTCTCCTATGAGGTGGGTAAAAGACGGCAGAAAGTACAATAAAATTTTTATATATCTAAAATTATTATAAACTGAATCTAATGAATTACATTGAACTTATATAGGTATTATATATATATTTTTGACCTAAAATAAATTTAAATAAAATAAATAATTATTTGAATAAAAATTCAGTTTTAAATTATAACTCAGTGTTTTTCACTATTCAGCAAAAATTAAATGTTTTCAGAAACATACCAAAAATTCACCCGAAGCTAGTTTTGATATTATAAATTCAAAAATTAAGTCTATTATACCAAATTAAAAACATAGAAATTAAATTTATTAGTCTAAAATTAATTCTCGTTGTTAAAACCAAAAGCCTATTTTTATGAAATAATAACTTCCAAAAGATTGACATTTGTTTATGTCCAATTTCAAAGTGAAATTACTTCCAACGACCAACATTGGATTAAATGGTAAAAATATAATATAATTATACATCCAAACCATTCATATGAATAGTTGAACACTATAAATTATTTTGATTAAAAAACTTTTTTTCATTTAAAATATATTATTTTTCACTATTCACCCAAATATGAAACTTATCAGAAAAACACCCAAAAATTATTGAAACTAAATTCTTATATCCCGATAAAAAAGAAGAAGTTTATTTTGTAAAATTGAATATATAAAAGTTTCAAATATTTTATTTAAAAATGCTTAGACATTAAAAGTCGGGAAAATTCTATTTTTTAAAAATACTTATTTTATCTGAAAAAAATGATTTTGTCCACACATTATGTCTAAGAAACTCATAATATGGATTACAAAATTATAAGGGTTATATAAAGTTCAATATTTTGTTAATACTATTCATAACAGCTATTGAATGACTAGTTTGGTAAGTCATGGTGCGCTTGAACTCGATGTTGTGTATAGTGTACGTTATTGAATTACTTTGAAGAACTAACGTAATATGAAATCTTGGGGTGTTACATTCTTCCCTCCTTTAGTAAATTTCGTCCTTGAAATTTTTAAAATTGGGCTTGGGAATAGAATGGAAAGTCCCACATCGGAAAAAGAGTCAATAAAACTATCACTTTAAAGAAAGAAAGATAAGTACCAAGGTCACCCAAGATAACCCATAATAAGATTAAATATAGGAAAACATCGGTATGGAAGATAAAATAAGTGTCAAGTTCTGATAGAGAGGGATATGAAACATGATTAGGAGAAAGATAACAACAAGAAAACCACAAACTTGTTATGGAAAAAACAGTCATTAGTTTCCCATTAGGAAAAGTAATTGGATAACATTTTTTTGGTTTTATGTTACATTTCATAAATATGAGGAATTTATTTATGAAATTGACTAAGAACATAAAGATAAATACTTAATTTTTAAGAACAGTTTCATTCTTTAACAAATTTATACCACTAACTCATTTTTATTAAATGATGAGTATTCAAGAAGACCTGGTCACACAAGAAGAGCTAGAATAAACTTCTAGAGAATCACATGATCCAAAAAGGATAAAATATATATTTACCTTGTCTATAGAGATTAATCGAAACAAAAAATGGTTAGTACAAGATTTGAGGATCCCCTAAAAGGATATTCCTTTAGAGAAAGAAACACTAATATTAATATCTAAAATTAAACCAACAATACCCCAATGTTAATTAAATACCATTTAATAAACAATTGTCCTTAAAATCTATAAATATAATCCAAACTAATATTGAAACCCAAAACTTAGATTAATTTTGTTATGATGTCTTCCATGTTAAATTGTATCTCCAAATGAAATCAACTACTCTTAAATTCACATACTTAAAAAGTAATTAACCTAATCACATATTCTATATTATAGGTTAATCATTTCCATAAATAACCCAAATCACTATAAATCCATAAGAAAAACATAGATAAAAATACAACATTATTCCTCAAATGAAATCCCATATTATTCTATTTTCCTTGGGAATATAGTGTTCCCAACAAAGCGAACATATTCCAAAATAACATTTATCACTTAATCACCAAATCATTTCCCTATACTAAGGGTATTTATTTGATAAGAAATTAGATCAAAAATAAACTTATTATTGATCAATAAAATCATTTAATTAAAAATTATTAGTCACACTAACCAGGGACTTCACGTAGTCCAGTGGTAGGTGATAAATCTCAATCGCACTCTGGTTGTGGGTTCGATTCCCATAGCTTTGTTAGAAGTGATGGGGTATGACACGGTATGCATGTTGTTCTTTTTCAAAAACTATATTTTATAACATTACCAAAATGAGATAAATTCCTCAAAATAACCATAACATAATTTAACCACAAATGTTATCTCATACCTTGCATTTTCATCCCAGAATATAATAACTTGTAATTGCCTCAAACCCAATGATCATATAAAACCAAATGGTTATTTATAACTATATCAACAAGAGAAAAGTTAATTCTTCCTTAAATATCCTTTTCAGATGACAACTGCAGGGTTAGAAATACAAGAGAAAATTATTCCAATCTAATCTCATCAACAAGGAGCACTGATACTTTTAAACATTTCTCCAACCATTTATTTCCACATATCTTTTTCATTGACCAAGAAAATATCCTATAGAATAAGGAATTCACTCGGGTAATGGAAAGGTCGCCTACATTTATGGAAAATGACTGTAAATGGATTATTGGGACTATTTTTATTTTCTTCCATAGCATATTTCATTTTTTCTCGACAATTCTTAAATTTATGTCCTTCTTTCCCACACATAATGTATTTATTTGTTCTATTGAGACAATTTCTTGGTTGTATCCTTCCACATTTCCTGCATGATAGAAATTAAGGAGTCTTTTCTCTATGCTCTCCACTGCTGGATCTCTTATCATTCATCACCTTTCTCTTCTTTGTTGAGTTCGAGAGCTGGTTAATATATATGTTGTCGATCATATTTTTGGAAAACTGATTTTGTATAAACACGATATCTTTTAAGCTTATCAAAATTCCATTTTTTTGCTCATTTCCACCACCATTCCCACATTGTACATCATTCTCAATGTTATTATGGCTTCCTTGGAATCCAGCCATTGACTAAAATTAGAACGCATTATGTGAGTAACAGTAGTCATAAAATCATTTAGAGAATATAATGACACCATATTTTCAATTTAAAACACCTTAGGATTAACCAAGGTCATTTATTCTCATATTATATTAAAATACTTCAAATTGGTTTATAAACAAAATGTAAATTATCCTAAGCATATCCCACAGGAGTGTCGTAACCAAGAGTGCAGTATGTCCTGTTGTCGTGCACCAGTTCCCATTAGAGTCTAGCTCAAAGTTGTGTTTTCGATTTTTACCTCTAGGTACATATGTGCCAGAGCCGCCTCTACCTGAACATATACAGACATGGATGTATTTCTGGGAAAACTCACAAAATCTCTATAATACCAAAATTTTAGGAAGTTCTTCTATACTAATCCTCAATGTCAATCTTAGGGCTATGTGCTCTAATCAGAGTTTATCTACATCTAGTTTTCAAGAATTGTACTAAACTTTCTCTAATGCCAACTGTAACGCCCTGACCCTAGAAGCCTAGGGTCGGTGCATTATTATGTATCATTGGTATGATCACAAAATATTAAGCCTCAGAATACTGATTAGATTAGTAGCCTTGGAAACACTAGATACATTCATAAGTCTTACATTAAATCATCATGTGAAAAACTAAAACAACATAGTCTCCATAGTCTACACTAATATCCCCTCAGACTATCCCTGAAGGTCAGTCATAAAATATTTCTTCACATCCTGGAAAAAATTAAACATAGAAAGGGGTGATCTCAGATGCTCAGTAAGGATAACAATATAGCGGAAACTTTCATAAATAATCATAAACATTTAATTCAATGTATAACTAAAACAAAATCCTTATAAAGTTGAAGTTCATCATAATATGGAAAAAATAAGATGAAATAATTCCATTTACTTATTCACATATATATTCTGCTAGTCTAATAATCACATGAAATATCAATAACCACTTTCATAATGATAGAATGCATAATTCTAGAATATAATAACCACATAGTCAAGCCGTTGTGCCAAGAATACAAATAGGATTTTGTCATGGCCTTGTTCCAAGACACTAGTTTGTCTAATGAGACCTACCGATGCATTGAGGAGGCTTAGCGGGCTCCACTCGTCACTTATTATGTCCAATGCATTCTTCATATGAACAGGTTTAGACATAACATAAATATTAGTTTTAAAACTATCATATGAAATGTCAATACTTTCTCCATAAACCATGAATGGTATAAAAATAACACATCCACAGTCAAACATGTCAAAAAACCTTCAATACAATATGGATCTATTGTATCATAATAAATCAACATCCAATAAATGTAAAATCCATCAAAAGATGATGACATAGTTGAAATCAAAACTATTTGAGAGAAAGATCTCATTTTGTGAAATCATTTAAAAGTAACATAGTTATAAAAGAAAAAATTTACTTTGAAAATATTCTTATAAGCTTGTAAGGGAATCTTCGACGATTTTATAACAGTGGAAAATAGCTGCACCCGCCGTATAACTTAAAAAAGACATTCTCACCTAAATTTTTTTCTAAAAGGTTAAAAAGAACCTTATTTGGAAAATGGCAGATAGATTACATTATAAAAATCTAATAAAAAGTCAAACAAGGGTATAAATGACTTCAACCCATAGTATATAAAATAGTAATATTGTTTTGAAATACAATTTTAAGAAACATGGATGTGGATGATAAAGAGGTCCCAGTAGATATTTTCATATAAACAACCTCGGATAATGAAGAGATTGTGAAATAAACCTTTACCTTTTATTTTTCCTTGGTCAAGGGTAAGTTAAACTCCTGTATAATGGTGAAATAATTGTTATTAAATTATAAAAGAATCATACACATCAATATGATATCATATATGATCTTATAACATTGTTTTGTTAATAATATCTTAGTATTATCGTCATTTTGGGTGTTAACAGATTCATTTTCCTTTATATTATTTGTTATATGAGTCATATTTATTATGGATGAGATGTATCTTATTCATATCCAGAATTATATAAAGTCTTTAAAAATTATTTTTAATCATCTAATGAAAACTAGTCTTGAATGGATACGATGGGGAATGAATTTCATCACTTTCATGGAGACGGTAATCTGTACGTACGTACGAGCGACAATATCATTCTTTTGATATAAAAATAATATATTATTGGATTTTATATCATATATAAAGAATAATTATCATGATATATATATTATTTACTTGAATTAAACATTATTATTATACCCATCCAAATAATAATGTACTGAATAACAATTACACCACGACGTGGAGACGGTAATCCGTACATACGCACGTATGGTGACATGTCATTTAAAGGTTGGTTAGAATAATGAATATGGATGTACCATAATTATAATAACATCACAGTATATAGAAGATACAAGAGTTATTATTTTAGAATGGAAATAACAAATAAAGAAGAAGTGGAAGAAGAAAAGAACTTGAAAGAGGGTGGTGAAATTATTACCTCTTCTTTGTGTTCTTCCTTTTGATTTGATCAAAATGGCTCATTAAGTTGTCTTTATGACCAAATTAAGGCTTCTAGGATGATTTTAGGGAAGTTTATAGGATATTTTGGCAGGGTTATGCCAAGCCAAAATGCTTTGATGGTGTCAATTAGAGAGAAGGGGGAGTGCCCTTTTATAAGAGGGGTGAGGGGCACCTTAGTAAAGGCTAGAAATATTATTTTATAATAAAATAATTGTATGTTTATAATAGCTCCAAAATGGATGATTTAAAGTATAAGGTGGGGATGTGTCAAAAAACTCTCATCGAATAGGTTTTAGACTGGTTTGGGTCACTATATTAACTTTATCTTTTAGATTTAACTCTTAGTTAAATAGTTTGACATTTACCATGTCTCTTTGTATTTTTATATTATATGGTTAATAAACATAATATATACTTCCAAGAGAACCCCAAGTGGTTATTTAATGATACAAATATCATTATATAAGTCATTTGGCTGAATCTTAAATTTTTATTAATAGAATTTAAATTAATAATATATTTTTTTTAAAAACTTGTTTATGTCAATTTGGAAACTATTTTGTATTTTGTTTTTATAAATTCATAACAAAATTATTAATTTGAAAAAAATTCATCTAACCAACCATAATATGTAATATTAATCTATATAATTAGTTGAATACATAAAAAGTCTCAAATTACCTTTATTTGGATATTTATAATATCCATTAATTTAATATTTCATTAATTAGGTAATTACTACATCACTATTGTGTCATAAATAAATTATATTATTTAATGTCTAAAAATTATAAATGAAATACCATTACGTAGGAAATATTTTTATCCTTATAATTAATATTTATAATAGAATTTATCTTATGTATAACTCTATATTAAAAATGTTTTAGTAATTAATCTTTGATTTTAACTCTTTTAACTCTTCATTGAATTAAATAATAATAAATGTCCTAATCTAATCCAAGTGGAGCAAAGAGGTTCATATTTTATTCATAAGGTTGTTTTTGTTAGAATTATACCAATCCAACAGAATTAAAACATGTGTTAAGGTAATAATAATATCATTTTTACCCTTAATTTCCCTATTTACTTTTAACCGTGGTAAAAAAGTAAAACGTTACTATTCACCAAAAATTATTTTTATCTTATTGAACCACATATTACTCCTTGATATTAACCATGTCTCTTGGATTTTTGAAATTCAACTCACAGATGATCTCGTCACTGTGTGCTCTAAAGACACCTGAAGATGCTGTGGTTCATCTTTCCATCTCCTTCGGTGGAACGTTGAATTTCATATGCAGCGAGATAACCCGAGCACGGAAATATGGGTATGTTTTCCCAGTCTCCCACATCCCTTTCAGAACCCTTCCATTTTACCTCCCCTTGGAAATTTTATTGTTCATTACCTATGTTCAGATTCAAAAACTAATGTTGTTTGTCAGCCAATCTGCCTGCGGATATGCATGGAGGTTGATGCTTCAAAACCCCCGGTTGAGTGGGTGTGTATCACCGATGGGAAAGATTTATGGTGGAGGCAAGCCGTTAAGTTCGAGTCATGGGAATACTTCTATGGCTCATGTAATAGGTTTGGTCATTGTACTACATCTTTCGGGAATGTCTCCTTGAGCAGGCGGATGCGTAGGTGTGGATTAGATGCTGCTGTTGTCTATTATGGTTCTGTTAGGGAGTCTCTAAAGTTGCAGGGGATGATTGCATCAGATGGTGGGATGAAAAATCAACCTGTGAGGGAGGATGCTGGGGTTGGCGGTGAGGGAGGTATGGTGATGCAACCAAGTGTGGTGCCTCCTAGGCCGAAGGTCAAGGATGTCTTCAACAGACTGTTGTAGGATTTGGGGGAGGCAGGTTCTATGAGTGGCAATGAGCATGCTTCTCTTGCTGCTTCGCCTATGGTTTCAGGGGGATCTGATGAGCGTTCTGTTGTTGTGGGATCCTCTATAGTACAACTTCAAAAATACTCTAAACCTATGGGCCAAGCTACAGTTATTGATTTGGCTTCGGCTAGGGAAGCTGATGATGGAAGCACATTTGGACTGATTCATGAGGATACTACAATCCCTCTGAAGCAGGTGGTCGGTGAAGATGGTGTACAGGTAAGGAGTTCTGATGGGATGAAGATTGGTTCTATGAAGTAGGCTGTTATCATTGCTCTTAGTAACTATTTTTCTGAATTGGTGGATGGAGTATCGGCTCTGGATCATGATAGGGGTATGCCTTCAAGTGACATTGCTTCTGAGGATCAATGTGCTGTAGTTCCGGGGCTCTTTGATGGCTTGCAAAAGCAGGATGCAGGAGATGGAGTTCTTGCGACTATTTTGAATGAAAATAACACAAAATAAGTGGAGAATGGTAATACTAAATCATGTGAGTAGGCTGTGATGAATGGCTGAAATTTTACCCATGATTTCATGGATCATTCACACTGTCTTGTAGTGATTGACACTAACAGTCGACCTGAGAAGGAAGGGGTGGTGAAGGAGGGCTATCATGCTGTGAACATCACTGGGAACTAGGGGGATTGCACTGATAGTGACAAAGAAGATGCTGGTGGAATGCTTCAGACTTCATACAGTGATGTTGTAAAAGGTGGAAAAAAGAAAGTGTCTGTGCATGATGATGTGATGACTGCCCCACCACGAAAGAAGACGAGGAAAGACTATTCTCACCTACCAAAGCCAATGTCCACCAGGTCTTCTGTTGGGAAGGAGCGTTGGGCAGCGAATTCTTCTAAGGAGTATCTTGCCTTGGAAAAATTGAATCTCAGAATGAATTATGCCAAGATTTTTAAGCAGTATGATAGTTCAGAGTGAGAATCGTCTACAGCAGAGGAAGCACTTAATTATGGATTTGGTGATGGGTATGACTTTTATGATATGTAGTTGTTTCTTTTACCTTGTTTTAACTACTTGTTATACTTTTCATTATCTTAATAAATGGTCGGGGCTTGCCTATGATAGAACTTTTTTGGTATATCTCTTTTGACATAAAATAAATTTAAATAAAATAAATAATTATTTAAATAAAAATTCGATTTTAAACTATAACTCAGTGTTTTTCATGACTCAACAAAACATAAAAGTTTTCAGAAACAAACCAAAAATTCACCCTAAGCTAATTTTGATATTCTGAATTGAAAAATGAAGTCTATTGTACCAAATTCAAAATATAGAAACTTCGTTTATTAGTTTAATATTATTCCCCATTGTCAAAACCAAAAAGCATATTTTTATGAAATAATAACTACCAAAAGATAGAAATTTGTTTATGTCCAATTTCAAAGTGAAATTACTTCTAATGACCAAAATTGGTTTAAATAGTAATAATACAATCTAATTATACATCAAAACCATTCATATGTATATTCTATCACTATAAATTATTTTGATTAAAAAAGTTGTTTTCAGTTAAAATATATTATTTTTCATTATACACCCAAATATGAAATTGATCAGAAAAACACAAAATATTTATTGAAAATAAATTCTTATGTCCTAATCTCAGAGAAGAAGTTTATTTTTTCAAATTGAATACATAAAATTTTCAAATATTTGATTTAAAAAATGTTCTCCATTAAAAGGCGGTAAAATTACATTTTTTTAAAAATAATTCTTTTATTTAAAAAAATGAATTTGTCCTTACATTATGTCTGAGAAACTCATAATATGGATTCTAAAAATATGTGGGTTATATAAAGTTCAAAATTCTGTTAACACTGTTCATAACCTCTTTTGAACGGCTGGTTTGGTAAGTCATGGTGCGCTTGAACTCAATGTTGCGTGTAGTGTAAGTTATTGAATTACTTTGAAGAACTAACATACTATGAAATCTTGGGGTGTTACTAAAAATACCCTCATAGAAAATAAATTATATTTGAAAAATAATCTGGGAAGGTATTAAATTTAAAACCAAGGGTTGAAAAAAAGTATACTTGTTTTTCTATGATATAAAAAACTAAATAACACAACTAGTAGTGATTTAATAATTTTTACTTGCATCATCCAGGACAACATAAAGCCAAGTTAATAGTTAAATTTGTGTACTTTCCCTCTATAAGAGTACTTTCCTTTGAGAATGTATATTGGAAATGAATTTTTTTAGGAAACAATATGCACACACACACACACATATGTTTGTATTTATCTATATAATATTATATATATACATATATATGTAGATCTTTCTGTATCTATAATCATCCTACATAGGAGGCCTTATCTTCTCAATGGAAGAAACCATATATATATCTTATCCCACCAATGTGTACTCATTTTCTAAAAGGAAGGAACTTTTTATATATTAGACACAATTAGAGTTCCATATCATCTCATTGGAAGAATGTTTATATAAAAAGTAAATAATTAAATATCCACAATCATGTAAATTCACACAATCCTTTTTATAGGATGTTTTTATCCTCATAGGGTGAAATTTTAAAAACATATAATTATATTCTTCTATGTATATAGTACAGAAGTCTCAAGATTGAACCTTTAAGGCAAGGTCCATAAACCAAAAATTTAATAAATATAAGAAGTTGGGCTATCAAAATGTGAAACAATGAAGGGAAACCTCTATGATTGATTTTCAATAATTTATATTCTTGAAATAAAATAATAGACATTATTTTCATCTTAAAATTTTTATGCTAGTTTTAATTAAATCACATCTCAATACAAGACATGTTTTACACCAAAACATATTTTCAATAATCAAAACATTAAAATAAGAAATATTTAAGAAATATTTTGACATTGTATTGATAAGAAAAACAAGGAAATAAATGCAGATCCTTATATATGAAAATCCATGCATAATATTAAGATGGAATATACAGTCAAGAAATATTTAAATTCATTTATTATAATCAATTTATAAATTTAGGGTTTGGTTCAAGAACCCCTGGTTAACCACACTTTAATATGATAGGCTTCACTTTTCAATTACCCAACATAAGGTTTGTTTAGTCACCCTTTGTAAATTTATCACAAAAAAGAACTTTTCAACCAATGTTTTTGACACCTATAAAGTGGTTTAAAAATTAATTGACTCCTACCCTTTATTATAAAACAACTATATTAAACACATCTGAAATTTAATCATTAATGGAGAGTAATTCAGTTTTTTAGGTCATGTTTTTTGTAAATAATATTAAATAATATTCAGGGTTTATCCTCTTCCTTTTTCAATGAATATATAGGAATTTAAATCCATGTCCTTTATAGTTTTAGAAAAGGAAATCATTTCCATTTATTTCATTCTTAAATTGAGTTAGTAAACCTTATTTTGGGATATTAGTTTTAAATAGGTTGTTATTACATAAAATACTTTTGAAAATAAGGGATAAAAATAGGAACAAAGTGTTTTGTTTTTAAAGTAAGAAGCATTCACCCAAAAGGGGAGTTTTAAAGAACCCTTACATCATCAATTTATTATAAAACCCAAATCTAGGTGGAATTGTAGTTTTAAATACATATCTGATATGATTATTTGAATCATTAACTCGAGTTTAAAAACCAAATAGGTACATGTTTTTATCACTTTATTTTAATCTTTATCCATGAAATTATCTCATCACTGAAGAAATCACGTAATTGAAGGTTAAGCATAGTTTTTTGAAATATAATTCATCCATGTTTATGTGGGAATATGTTATACTATAATATAACACATTAGTAAGGCCCAGGGAATATGCTTAATCCAAAATGCAACAACATCAAAAAGGATTATCTCATGTTGAATATCGATTCTCAAAAAAATCCTTATGTTAATTAGGTATTTGAAATAATTATCCCCACCAAAAAATAAGAATAATAATCAATAGAATCTTAATTAAAATTCTTTATAAATTAAAGGACTTATAAGGGATTATATTTGAACCATTAATGTTGTAACTCCTTTTCTAAATGTCATAGAATAAACTAATTCCATAGACTCTTCACATAAAAACTAATGAGTATACATAACATGTTACAAAAGAACAAAAATCTAAAAATCACCCATTTATTGTTATGAAAATATAATCAAATATTTTCTAATAATTTAAAAACATTAAGTATGAAACATCGCATTCATATAGCCAAAATCATTTAGAGGGTTAGGATGGATTAAAAATAATAATGTTGATCTTTATCATACATATGAAATCACTAATAAAACAAAAACCACAAAAATAGAATTCACAAATCAAGAACTCAAAAATAATAAAATTCAATAATTAAATGGATGGCTAACCTATAGGAAACATATGTAGGAAACTCATAAAATCTCTCAAACATTAATAGTAACAAAATTTTAAATTATTTTCAACACAACGTCTTTAAATTTCACCCAAAAACAATTCAAAAAATAACATTATTCATATATTACTCACCTTCTATAAAAATAGTTATGAATAGTGAGAAAAAAAATCCAAAAGAGATTCCTTCAAAAAAGAGGTGATTTTATTATGAAATGGAGAAATAAAATCACTAAATCCCAAATATAGTCAAGGGAAAATATAGAAGAAAAAGGATATATTCGAGATGAGATTTGATGAAGTGTTCTTAACTTGTATTAATTGATAATCTTCCTAGAATCACCTTGAATTAGTGGTTAAAAGGTGGAAAAAAGATAGAGTGAAAGAGATACCACCTAGGTGTGAAAGAAACATGGAAAACTGGGGTTATGGGGTACCCTTTAGGTGTCTTTAAAGTAATCTAGGGAAAGAATAATGTTTTAGATATATTAAAAAAGAAACATAAAAACCACCATAACTCTGGTTGTAGTCTATTTTCTTACTTGATGGTATACTAAACAATCATTTTGATCTATCAGAACATTGGAGGCCTTTCACTTCCATCCTCTTAAGGGGTGTCTTCCAAAACAAATGAACCTCACCCTAATCACTAAAATCTATTATAAAAACAAAAACCATACCTTAAAATTCATAGGATTTTATGCCCATCCTCCATAACATAAGACTAAATCCCATAATAGGAAACTATCCTTTATCAAGACAAAAAATTCAAAAAATCACAATCTTTATCTATCTACCGCCACCATTAATTACACAATTTGGTTATAAATTAATTCACCAAGGACATTCGTCATTGAAATATCACCATAATATAACTTATTTTACATTAAATGTTCAAATATAACTTTTCCAAAATATTTATTAGGCCATTAAATCTCCTATTTATATACAATCCTAAAAATAATTCACTAAATCCATTATCACACAGTAAAAACACACTCTTAAATCCATACCATATCACAAACAATCCCAAGAATCTAATTTCCATGAGGCACAACAATGATCACTACCTTAATACATGCCACAAATATCACTAGGATTTTGATGTGTGACTCTTAATTTTGTTTAGAAAAAAACTAGATGATATTGATTCCAATAGCCACACTAATTGTTATATAGTTTATTAAATACCAAAAAAAACTTTTTCAACCATAATATAAAGTTCTCCCCATCATATTACTCAACAAGGGATGCCAATTTCTATTCTTCTATATTGTTTTTTAGTTTATAAAAAAATTACCATGAAACATTTTTTTATAGAAAATCTATATTCATTTTGAAATCCACATTTTATCACATTTTCAAAAATATTAAATCTCATTAATCCTAATAAATTTTAAATTATACGATGATATAACATTCTCTGATGAAAATTTTCAAAAAATAATAATTTATAAATAACTATCCCACATAGAAATAACATTCTGGTTTACTTTTCTAAAGTGAACAATTCCATTTAATCACTATTCTTCAATACCATTCAATATTAAAAAAAGGTCATTACTACAAGATCCATCTAATTTAAGAATCTCAAAACTAATGTACCACTTCTAAAATACTTATCATTTTGTGAAAATAATTGATGTGAAAAAATAAATTTACAGGAAAACATACCATTTTCACATTATAAGTTAGAGTTACAACTATATTTACACATAACATCACTTTATTTCAAAACTGAGGCTGGGGTTCAAATAGAAAAAAAATTAATTCATTATAAAACATCAACTGATAAATATCATAACTAATTTACATGATATTCCATGTTCTCTTTACATGAGAAAATTAAACAGTTCTCTCTAATTACTCTTATATGAAAAAACATCTTGAATTATTTAATAGGATTAATGAAATATAAAATACATAATCATGGTAAAGAAGTAGAATATAACATAATTAGTAGAATATTTAAAACAGAAAATTAGAATCATGCTTAGTAGTAGATCACTAAATTTCAAAATTTCACGATGAATTGGATAACAATATACAAAGAAAGATAAAACATGCTTGATAGTAGAACAATACACTTATTATAAGAAATATTATCAATAATAGAATATAAAAAAAGCAAGATGTTCAATATCATCATCAACCATTAATAATTAAGTAAATCATTTTTTATGATAATTATGAAAAAACATTAAAAATTTGTTTTATTTGTAGTATTATAATATAATAGTCAAAGATGATAGATAGTATAAAATAAAAACCAGAAAATTAACCATTATGATGCTCAATAATATAATATAAAATTGTAAAATATCTTCAAAAAAATCACAGGAATAAAAAATGGTTCAATTGATTTTTGTTGGAATATACGTTGAACATGCATTTGAAAAAACTATTTAACATAATGATATATTGAGTTATCACAACCAAATGAATCAATTTTTAATTCCAAATAACTTAATAATCACTAATAGATAAATAAGTATGTATTTATAATGTTTTATTTAATTGAAATCTCCATCCAATTAAAATTATAATATATACAACCACAAGAAAGAACACAATATGTTATTCTATCTTACCAATCCCTGCATATAGATATGTAATATTGTCACATAAATGATATAGATTTTATCTCTTAGATGATGTTTATAATAGTTATCATATTTCACAATTATATAATTGATACATTCAAAGATAAATTCTCACGTGATCCCATGGTGCATAAACTTAAAACCCACAAACCCCTTAGAAATATGAAATTAAACCATAATGGAGTTGGTCATGCCAATTTATGAGCTACTTATCAATTGCAGATAGTATTTATTCTTTTATAAGAAAGGAATAAATCCATGATTTCCCTAAATAGGTTCTCTTATTGAACATGTATAAACCCGGAATAGATACGTGTAGTGTCTCTAAATCCGTATTATACTAACCCTAAGGGAATCACCTAATCCCCAGGGTATGGTGTATAGTGATTCAGGTTTTTATATGATCATTATGAATGATTTAACCATTGAAATATTTCATAATGTGAAAATAAGGTTCCTAGAGAGATCCAATGAGACTTATTTAAAATCAAACATCATGCAAAGTAGTTCATAAAAGAATGAATTATATTATAAAATATCAAAAATATTATATATAAATTCCTATCAAACCATACCACATGAAATCAATACCAATAAAAAATTCCTCAAATACTGTCATAACCAAATAGGGACTAAGGATATATATACCACTAGAATGGAATGTTTTGCATGAATTAGATCTGATAACCAACCAACCATATGGTCTAACTTTAATGTAGAGGATAAAATAAAACCCATTTCATTACTAACTAATCCATGAATATCCAATGGGTTTGAATGTACATATTTAGACTTAAAATGTGAAATATAAGAGTCTACATGTACTTTTAGGTGTTTATGTAGGATTAAATACTCATTAGGGAACCAACAACAGTTTCTAAACACAGATATTGAATATATATTGGTATGTATGATCATTTATGAAACTTTATATGAGCATAAAAAAATCAATTCATAGGAAGTGAAAATTCATAAACCTAAATAATAGAAAATAAATTCAAAAAAAATCTATGTCGGAAAAAATACATGATTTTTTATGAAATAAGATAAACCAATAAAACAACCAGTATATCATTTATAATTTCAATCAGCATCATCCAAACCTACTTCGATCCACGCACAAATTCAATGTAGTGTTTTCCACCATAAGGCGCCTTCCCATTGAGGATTTCTAGTAGAAACCATCCTCTATAAGAGGAAATGAACACCCAAAAAATTAAGTCTCAACATATAAAAATATATATGTGTGTGTGTGTTCATGTGTGTGTTTATATTCATTCTGTCTCGAAGGAATTATCATCTGATAGGAAGGAAATATACACATTCTTTTCATACACAGGGGGCCTTTTCTTCTCAAAGTATGAAACAAGTGTGTGTATCCCTAATAATATAAATATACCTAATCCATCCTCTATAAGAGTCCTCTATCATTATAGGGAGTAACTATATACATATATATAATTATATCACCTAATATATTCAGTACACAAGTATCAAGATAGAAAATGCAATTAATTGTCCATATGACTCATATGCAATACATATAAAACCAAAGCTATCCATATCTAATAAAATGAATAATATCCTGAAATATTCATTGTTATATCAATATATAATGGTGAAAATATATCCCATGTTCTATGTACCAGATGATAGACATGTTTTATATCAATAATATACATGATTTACATTATAACAATAAATAAGATCTTTATAAATATTATGCATGATTGAAATAAATTAGTAGACATTTCATTAATCAAGAATATCTGATGTCAATTTAAATGAAATATTTTCATAAGAAAAGATAAATTAAACAACAATACAAACCAATGTGAAACCAAACATATAAATAAGTGAGGAATAAGAAAATTTTTAGCATAATATTAAAAATCCAGATGAGGCACTCTATGCATAAAATGTGAAATATTAATGATTTCATAGTATTAATAATTCATATCCAAACAATAGAGAATGATATTTCATAATGAATATCACTTTATAATTTAGTTTTTGGTACAAAAACACCATATTAAGCACAATTTCTAAAATGGGAATCACATGTCATTTACCAAGTATAAGGTTTTTTTAATCACCATTTTTTAAATTTATCATAAAAAACACTTTTCATCCTATGTTATTGACTCTAAGAAAGTAGTTTAAAATTTATTTTAAACATAAAATTTCTATTAAAACAAGTGAATCTGACACATATGAGATTGATGATTAAGAGAGAAGTACGTAAATGATTTTAATTATTGTTTTTAGTAATTCATATTAATAAAGGAACATGGTCTATCTCCAATATTCATAAAAATATTTTTAATAGTTTTCACCAAAGATAAATTTGATTTAAATAATTGAAAATTGGATCAATTTACATCATTGTTAATACAATTTAGACAATCCCCTTTTAGGATATAAGTTTCAGGTGGGAGACTTTTATTACAATTACATTAAGGTTGGACTAAAATAGGAAAAAATTTGAATCTTTTAAAGAAAGAAGAAATTTCCAAATCTATGAGTATAAATAGAAGAAACTATAAAATTTTTTCTCTTATATAAAAAAAATCAGGGCGAAATTTCAGTTTAAAAACACTCTTAGGAGAGTACAATAATCTTTACAGGATGTTTTAAAAAATAATAATTTCAAGCTATAATCAATTTTTATAATTATTTTTCACAACCATTATCTCTTTATCGAAGAAATCACTTAAAACAAAAATAAATATTGTTCCTTGAATTATAATTCATTTTGATTTATATAGTAATAGGTGAAACTAATATGTTACTCTAGAGAAAGGTAATGAGAATATTATTTATTCAAAATGAAACAAATCCATAAAGGTTTTGATCAAAAGTAAGTTTCATGATCACAACAATATTCTTGTTATTGGGGTGTATGATACATTTACCACTAATAATAAATAAGTATTCCTAACAATAAACACATAATATAAATAATAATAGAAATGAAAAAGACTTATACATGAACAAATTTACACCATATAGTAATCCCATTAAAATATCCAGAATAAACTAATGTCACTCATAGTGTATATCAAAATTCATGAGAATATTTAACTTGTTTTAAAAAATTTGATTTGGGAAATTACCGATTCATATTCCTAGAAATGTAATTTAATATTTATTAATTATTTAAAAAACATAAGGTATTCATGTCATAATAATATCCTAAGAATCACTTTGAGGGTTTATACCACTTACCAATACAAATGGTTGACATTATCATACTTTTAAAATATATAGGTCAACACCTAAAACCATAATAAATTACATAACAATTAACATCCAAATCACATGAATAGATAATAAAAATGATTTTTAACATGAAAGAAACACATATAAATAAATCCTAAAATCTATAAATCATTACCAAAAACAAAAGACCCAATTAGTATCAATATAAAATCTTTCCATTTCACAATTAAACCATGAATCCATAAAATAAATCAGATATCAATAACATTCTATCAAAATATTAATGAATAGTTGGAAAAACCCCTGAGGGTTTCCTTAAAAAAGATGAGATGAAAAACAGAACAAGAGGTGATTTCACTATGACTTGATGAAATAAATGAACCAAATATTTCATATAGGTAATGGAAAGTTATGGAGATAATGGATAAATAAGGTAGATAAAATTAGATGGAGATAACCCACCATAGATTAGTATAAAAATATCCCTGATGTACACTGAATAAAGGAAAAATAGGAGGACTAATGAGAGGGTTGGGGAGATCCAACTCAAGATGCTGATGAATAGGGAAAAATATTGTGTGATGGTCCTCTTTTGAGGATTATTTAATAATTTATTGGAAAAATTTTAATTTACATCTTTTAAAAAATTTCATCATAGAACCCAAATCCACTAGGATCCACCAAATCCCTAACGGAATATCCACTCGACTACTAGTGTGATATAATAGAACTCTGATTACCATTTACTACCACCCTTTTAAGTGTATTTCTCTACCAAACACTCCCAAACTACTACCAGAACTCCTAAACCTCCTATAAAACCAAAAATCACACCGAAACATAATTAATATTTTATGCCCAACCTCGAGAATTCAATATTGAATATCCAAATAGATTGTGACCCTTTTTCCAAAACCAAGCATTCAATCAAGACCACTATATAAAAGGCTAGTTTACATGCAAGATTATAAACATTAGAAAATAATATAAAATACATCATCATTTTTCTAAAACTCTATAAGATGATCCTAAATTAAAACTCCATACAACAAAATGGGGAATGAATAAAAAATGGGTTAGCTATATAGCCCCATAAGGGAACAAGCATGATACA
Source organism: Viscum album (assembly GCA_963277665.1). Classification (NCBI taxonomy): domain Eukaryota; kingdom Viridiplantae; phylum Streptophyta; class Magnoliopsida; order Santalales; family Viscaceae; genus Viscum; species Viscum album. The sequence goes on along the minus strand of OY728136.1, from coordinate 1,315,678,857 downwards.
TGAGCATCACGTATGAGTCAACAAGGATATCAAAAAATCATAATGAAAAATATCACGAATGATAATATGAAATCATTAAATAATGACTCTGGAATCATAAAATCATGGAAACATAGAAATGGGAAAAATATAAAACATGATATAAGCTTACTTCGATGATCAAAACCATGAAAAAATCATGGTGGATAGTGTCCCATCATGGGTTAGGTTTACTACATAATCCCATACATATCACCCCATGAGATATAAACAATACCCAATTCATTGGCATGATACATAGGTAAACCAATCAAAACATGTACATGTATATTTGTTCCATAAATGGAAATCAAATATAATGCATAAACATAATTATTACCCATGGATAATAAATGAGTTTTATAATGTTTTTTTATAACATAACCTGATGGAATATCATAATGGATTACATGAACTATGTGATTAAAACTCCCTTGAAAATTAATAAGTCAAAAACAATAAAATGATATGAATAATTTTTTTCATGTTAAATGAAGATGTGAAAAAGCATGGGTAGGTTAATTTGAAAATGTACATCTTAAGAGGGGTTTAAGGAAAAGGATAAAGTGTCATTAAGGAGTATGAAATTTAATATTAATTTTTAAGACCTAAAATAAACTAAAATGGGTTTTAAAAAATATAATGGGTAATTTTTGGAATCGGGGATGGTTTAAAACAATATATAGAGTGAAACATAAAATGGGGTAAGAAACAGACAAGTACGCTTTAATTGTGTTTTCATAAAAAATGAAATTGATATGTAAAACTTTAAAAATGTATATCATTGAAAAATATAGTTAATTATAGCTTGATATATATGTGATATGAATATATATATATATATATATATATATAGTAAACCAATTTTTTCGAATAATGATGTGATGAAGTCAGTATTACCCGGAAAAGGTGTAACCAAAAACAACGAAGGGTTGTTCAGAAGTCCCCTGACCTCATGTCATAATTCATTATGAACCTTACCTTATCCTCATGAATAACTAAATTATATTTTTTAAATATATTATTTATTTTATTGTAAAATATTTTTGATTTATTCTAATGATTTTATGTCATCTTAGAGTAATTTAATTGATATTTCATTTATGTATCTGTTGTCCCTAGGACATTCATTTCCTGGTTCTGAGTGTACTTTAGTTTGAGCATGATTATTGAAGTTCTTGTCAAATGAGACAAAAAAATAGAAGTTAAATAAAATGATATTAATATAAATACATAAATTTAAATTTTTTGAAATATCTATATGTGTTTTATGTATTTATGATCCATTAAGTATAAACAATGTATGTTGTTTATGGTGGTGGTGGACTAACCGTATTGTGAACAATGTTTTCATTTCAGAAAGAATAAAGAAGATGTAAGACGATATATATTACAATAAGACACAAGAATTACATTATATTTATGATATTGAAATCATTATTTCACTTTTTATTGATTTTTTGGGGGATGAGGATGAAGAAAAATTAAAAAACATGGTTGAGGGAATTACCTTCTTCGTTGGATGTATCCTCTTGGGACACCCCATCGAGGATGATTTCATTGGCCTCTTGTTCATTCGTTTGCAAGTTTTACCTTCTCTTTCTAAGATGGGTTTCGCTTCTCCAGCGACCTGGTTATTCTCTAAGGCCGCTCTCTTCAGGTGTTCCTTTGATTCTCTCCTCTACCATCTTTCTAGTCATCCTAATCGAGTGTCTCTCCATGACTGTGGCTCACTGCCGAGGCCTCCAGTCGTGGTTCATAATGTTTTTCTCCGACCTTAAGGTTTTAGTTACCTTCTTTTCATTGTGTTTTGTTTATTTATGTTCTATGGAGGTCTTTCGATATTGGTTGTGTTTTTCGGTCACGATTGCCATTTAGCATTTTAATATTTTGGTTTTGTTCACTGTTGTCATCCACAATGACTACAGATGTTCTCAGTTTTGGTGTTTCTTCTCACCGGCATCCATTCCTACTATGATCTTGCTATAAGATTCCACCACTCAACTCACTGTCGGATATGCGTGGTGGCTCTAAAGGTGTCTTGGTAGGTGAGATCGTGTGGTCGTCGCTGTTCCAGGAGCTCACAGTGTTTGGGGATTTTGATGTTATATGGTGGTTGTCTTCGAATTTTCTATCTTATGGTTCGAGGATATAGTTTCATTCCCTTTTTCAAGAACACCGATCTCAGGTTTCCATATTTTTGTTGATTGCAGCGTTTCACAACCCTTTTATTGATCTGGTGATTGTTCGTGGCTTTGATGATGATGTTGTGGTGCTGTGTTGATGGAGAGTCCGACGACGATGGTGTGAACGACGATGTGAGAAGGTGATGTTGATGTCTTGGGAATTATGCAGCCTTCTTTCACGTAATATGTAGGGGTTGTGTATTTTCTTGTCTGTTTCTTGAAATTTGAATTCCACTTAGTGATTTTGGTTTTTTTGTGTGGCTCTATTATCTGCGTGACTCAATGATGGTGATGGATAGTGACGACGACATTGGCGACGACAGTACTGGCGACCTATGGGTATTTTTTTAATTTTGAACTTTGAATATTGTATTTGGGTAATTTGGTTCCTGCTTGTTGTGTGGGTTACCGCCCATCCAAAAGACGGCTTTTGAAAATCAAATAAAAAACCACTTTTCAGTCAGGGGAAATATATATATGGGGTGGAGATTGTTGTTTTTGAAAAAATTATTGATTTGTTTATTATTTTCTATCTAGACTACAAAATGTGATGATCCTTGTGACTATATATAGTAATTTTTGAATTTTACTTCAAAAAATGGTTTCTTACATCATTAATGAATCATTGTTTCATGTATTTAGAATATAATTTTAATTACGGCATTTTACCATATTTCAATATTCAAAAAAACTACTATATTTTAAAGAAATAAAAAAATTCACTCTAGCCATTTTATAATTTTTATATTCCAAAAATAAAATACATTTTATGAAAATAATTTCCAAAGTATTAAAAATTAAAATTTTAAATGAAATCCTTATTTATCTAAGAAATTCCAATTTTAATATTGTGATCATTTCTCTAAATATTTGAAAAACTACTTATGGTTTCATTAAAATTTATTATCTCTATATTGAAACATATTAGTATTTTATAAAACAATTTTTAGAAACAAATTGTATTTGATGTATTTAATTTTTTTTTAAAATGAAATAGAACATATATGTTTTATAAGAGTAAAAACACTCATTTTATCATTCTTAAAGAATTTATTTACTTATATCATGATATAAATATGTCATTTTTTCATTTTATAAGATAAATAGATATTATTTTACACATATGTTGGTGAGGATAGTATTATAATTATAAGGATACTATTCTTAATTTTAATATTATAATTCCAGAAACAAGATTCATATTTCTACTCTCAGATTCATAATATTTATTAAGGTTCCCTAATTTCTAAAAATACCTCATTTTTTATTCATTATTAATTGTCACATTTGTTATATCTATGTTTTATATATTTTCATTTACAAAATTAATATTTCATTACTATTATTCGATTTAATTTCTATAATTTGGTTCATGATTATGATTATTCTAGGTGATCGAGCATATCCCTATTCTCATATTATAGTCGTATTGTTTCCTATTTTTTACAATTTATTCAATTTTGATTATTATATCCATATTTATTCCCTAAATTAAAATTTTATACTAATATAATAAAATCTTATTACATCTATCATGTGATTAATTCTCTTTATATAATACTACATTATCAAATATTACCCAATCCTATAATAAGAATGGAAATTCCATCGATTAAATTATGGATCATTACATTCTAACCCCTTTGACAAATTTCTGACTCCAAATTTTATTTTATCCAATTAGATAAAATAAATGAGGGTAAATATATTTCATTTATTCCTATGGTTCCCATGTTTAATACTATTACTTATGGTTCCTCTATAGTTCTTTAACTAGGGGAGGTTTCTTGTTGCGTTGAACATTTTCTCTATTGTCCACGATTTCCAACAACTACTCCTTATAATAGAGATAATTTTATTACTATACCAACTATAAAATAATCACAAGTTATAGATATGGTATTTAATTATTTTAGAGGTATACAAGGAAAATTTCATCTACTTGAGACATGGTTGGTGGTAGTGCTAGTCGATAGGCCATAACTCCGATGTGTTCAAAAATATTAAAGGGGCCGATGTTGCTAGAACATATCATTATATTCTTCCAAATTATCATGAATATCTTCCATTTATAAATGTGTCGTAACACTTTATCACCAACCTAAAACTATATTTGTCTCCAATTGTTATTATCATAACTCTTTTATCGATTCTGTGCTTCCCCAATGTGCAAAAGAACGGTCTTTAATTTTTTTTCCATTTCTTCAACAAATTTAGTTCCTAAAAGTTTGTTTTCATGAACATCATCCAAATAAAAACATGTTCTATATATTTTCCCATTTATGGATGGAATATATTATTGTTTGATAACTAGACCACATGAAATACTAATGTTATCCTCCTTTAAAGTCCATAGAGAAAGCTTCAACATGTACTATGGGGTCTAAATAGTCCACTCAAATTAGCCACATTTTTTAAGGTGATATGATTTAATATATTTCAAATAAATGTTTATACAATCTTGTAGAGTTTTATAAAAAATGGAGGAAAATCATAGATCTGAATCATATATAATCAATATTTGTGTTCCATGTAGCTGCCCCCCACTTCCCTTATGTATACCATTACAAGTTATCAAGTGAGAATTACTCTAAAATTTCAATTTAGTTAGTTTTATTTAAATGATTATGAACTATAAAAAAGATGTTATTATTTCATTTGGATGTATTTAAAAGACCCATGATAAGGTCTATGGTGATATTTTCTTATTTCAATATTTTCATGGGTAATGGTTTCATCATTACATTATTCGTTTTTCATTCTTCCATCAGTAATTGACATACCAGTCAGATTGATGTATATTCTATGATCTCTTTACTTTTATCCTCTAAATAATGGAGATCTTATATATCTCTATAAATATTTATTATCGTTATATTGATGGATAATATTAATCTATGTGCATCATTCAACAGATCCTTCTATATCTCAATCTTTGATGGTTCACAAAGTCAAGAAACAAATTTTACAACTCTTTATTCATATATTGTGAACACTGATGATTTTACTTTTATTATAGATTTATAGTTATTATATATTTAAACACAATCCCTATATTAATCCTTTTTCGTTTCTATAATGGATGGTTGAGTAATCATTTTCGATAGCTAATATTTGATCCTCTTCAATTATCATCATTGATATGTGTCCTTGTTTCTTCTATCTTATAACATCTACCAATTTATTCTACTTCCCATGATGGTAATGGATTGATTAGTCACTGTCCAAGATCATTTATAACCATCTTCAATAGTTCATATTAAGATCCTTCTATATAAATACGCACTTGATATTAGTATGATCCATATATATTTAACAATTCTACCCATATAGATAATTATGATGAATCATCAATGTGGATAACAATCTGTCCAACTCTAGATCATTAATTGGATAGTCTTTGTCAAATCCTTTTAACTTACATGAGGAATATTCTGTCACTTTATCAATTTTCATTAGTACATTGTCCAAGAACATATTTGAATCATTCTTCAATACAACAAACATTTCTCTAACTGATGGTAGTATATATACGTGTGCAATGATAAGTGTCTATTACAATTCCATAAATATATTTTCAAAATTATTATACCATATAAATATCACTCACTTTATAGTTATCTTTATTATTGGGTTTTAAAAGAACGAGAAGTTCCTCAAAAGTTATTGATATCCCCCAAATAGCCTAATGAAACTAAATATATTTTTATAGGGATTTTTCTAATCCCTAATTTATTAAACTTAATCTTATGAGGATACTCATATATCTATTTACCAGGGATTTAATTCTGAAATAATGATGTTTCTTCTATCTATAACTCCCATTTTCTTTACACCTCATATAACTTATCCTTTTAAAAAGTATGCTCATTCTACTTAAATAATTCTCATGTTTCTCCTTAATTTTAATGTATAATCGAATACCATATATATATACTAACATAAATTTTTAAAGGTAATATTTAAAGACTCTATTCATCTGGTCAATAATGAATTCTGTAACATTAGTGAGTCCATATGGAATCATTATGAACTCAAAGTGTCCAAACCGTGTTATAAAGGAATTATTCGGATTATCATCCCTATACAACCTTATTTGGTGACACTCTTACTAAATTTTAACCTTAGACAATAACTTATTCCAACATAGATGGTTGAACATGTCATCAATATATTATAGGGGCTATTTTTTTTCAAAATTGTTATCTTATTGGGTTCATGATAATCAATGCATAGGTGCATTAACCCATATTTTTTCTTGATAAAGGGGACTAGAACACCCCATGGTGAGTCACTAAGTTATATTAAACCCTTTTACATATTATCTTATAACTACTTCATTATTTCTTGTACATTAATGGTCAAAATTCAGTACAGGTTCTTGGATATTAAAAGAGATCCATACGTAAGTTCAATTTAGAACTCAAACTCTAAGTTATGAGAATGTCCAAATGACTCTTCATGGAATACATATGTATTGTCTCTCACAATGGGAATGTCTTTGTTCATCATTCTCTCATTTGTCACAATCATTTGAGCCCTATATTCTTTGACATAGGGAAATCCTATCCATTTTTAAGAAGAAAATTTTGAAGTAGATTCATTATCCCCCTTACACTTGTATAGAATCATAGAATGACATGTGATACAGAGAGTGATTTATATCTCTTGACATTTATGTATGGATTTATATAAGGGTAAAAAATCTATTCCCACTATATCATAAAATTCCACTAGAGTAAGTATTAAAATATTTGTTTGAAGGTTAAATCCATAGATATTTAATGGGAAGAGTTATATACTTGGGATGAAATCATTACTCAATTTTAGATACTCCTAGATAGATCAGACATCATTTTTTGAAGTGGTGTTTGAATAGTTCCACTGAACAATAAATATATGAAAGAGTGTGTAAACCCATAATCAAAATGTTGGTTATCTATTCAAGAATGAATAAAATGAATTCCAATCACCACATAATTATCAAGATCCACCTCAGTAGTAGTGAGAACATAATCACATAATTTTTCCCTTGGGATTAGGGGATTTATTAGTGATTATCTCTGATAAACCTTAAATTAGGGAAAAAATTGCATAATTTAGTTTTTAATTATAGTTGAAACATTGGATAATCAGAATAATATTGATTAGAACAGACTTTTATTTTATAACATTTGTTGTATTCTTCATCTACCATCAACATTTTTTATTCTGATTCCCCTCTTTTCCATAAGTGAAACAACTCCCCATTCTCCTAGGAATGTTTTTAGGACACTTCTTCCCACATTTTTGACATATGGGAAGGTGTCTTTTCTTTCCCATATTGGATTTATACATTGATCCTTTTAAATTATAATCCGTTTTACACTTTATATCTCTAGATCTGTGTGATAAATCACAATCACCAATATCCATCTCTAATTTAATATAGTGAAAAATAAAATCTTCACAGCTATCAAATTCATGAATCATCAATTATTTTCAAAGACATAGCTAAAATACACTAAATAATTGGGCCACATTACATCAAAGGTTGATTACAATTTTGGAGCCATATTGTGTAATCCTTATAGATTTTTTCTCATAAGCCCTGGTATACACATCATAAATATTATTAAGGAAAAAATAATTCCCTCTCTTTTTTATCAAGGAGATTTTGTGGAAAATATTTATTGGAAAATATTTTGTTGAATACTTCTCATTAAATTTATTGGATTTCCTCGTTGGGACTCATGTTCTTGATTATTGCTTACGATTGATTAGATTCTCCCTCGAGATATTAAATGTCCTGTATGAATAGATATTTTTGAGAGAATTGGGGGATTGAGAGTTTCTTTTAAACTAGTAAATAAATTTTTCCCTAATGAGGGGTTCATATGATCTACAAACAAATAGGAGGCCTTTTCACATAAAGGTCTCAAATAAAACTTACTCATTATTAGGATTAATTAATATGAAAACACTACTATTTATGAAACATTAATTTATGATTTATTACACAATATTACTTATAATAAAACCTAGATGATCAATAAGTAATGTATTTGGGAATCAGGCAAATTAAATAACAACTTCAAACATGGGACACAAAAAAATTATCCAAAACTTCTCTAACATGATAGTATTATTCCAATGTAATTAAAATTACATGGGATATCCTGGGGACATAAATAATAAAGGGGTTAGTTATAAAGCACAATATAGTAGTAAACATTCCATAACATGAATAAGGTATTACATGTTACACCATAGTAATATCAATGAAACATAAAAGGGGGTTTAATCAAAAACATTAAAAATGAGGCATGGTATTGTAGTATAAAATAAATGTAAAATGGGAATTGTTGTAAGAACATAAAACATTTGACCATAAACACAGTTCAAGTATAACATCCAAGACATAATGACATAACAGGTCCCATGAGGGATTTGGTTCACTCCATAATCCCATGAGACTAAATAATCAATGAATGCATTGTATAACTATATAAGTATGGGTTTACCTATCACATTCATATTATTCACCTGAATAAGTGTGCAAAGAGATCATGAAAAATGAAATCATTTTTCAACAGATTTTATTCCATGATCAAAGAGTGTGGAATAAATACATTTAAGTACCCAATAAATTAAGAATAAGTGAATAAAGGTGAACACCGTTGATAGGAAATGGGTATGGGTATTGACTACAAAATACTTATTGAATTTAAATTCAATGTAAAGCTTTTGCAACATAATGAGGTTGTAAAAACGTTCATGGGAGGGATTAATGAGACTGGAATGGGTCTCTTATCATTTAAGAATCATGGGGATAGTAAGGGGGATATGGGATAGTGTAATGACCTCGTGTTTATTAGTAATATTTTTTCTTGAATAAATTTCCGTTTAATTATATTATATAATATTATACCCATAAAAAATATTGAGAAACCAAGAAAGGAATTGTTTTAGTACTAAATACTGTTAAATTAATCAGCAATGAAACCAATTAGATTTAGAAACATTAAAACTGGATTGAAATATAAAATAGAAAAGATAAAATGGGAAAATAGGCATCACCATAATAAAGTAGAATCATCACCCAAAATTAAAACACTATCGATATGAAAAAAAATATTAATAAACTAAGAAAAATTGTAGAAAATATAAATATAAATAATTAAGAGGAATTGTGTTAAATATTGAGTGAAATAATTATGTGGTAGGTATAGGAAGTAAATAGAATGCTGGAATAGTACTACGACTATTAGAATATTGACATGACTATTGGGAATGAAAAACCAGACCGTTGGAATAGTAACATGGCCATTGAAAAAATAACATGACTGTTGGAATAATAAATTTAACAAAAAATAATAAATTTTGATATAAATAATATTTATCAAGATGATTTTATGTTAATACCGATTTTATAAATCCAAAAAAAATATGATGAATAAGAAGCTCAAAGACAATATAATCACATTTTTTATAAATTATAATTTAATGCATTTGGTAAAAATAATTATTCATATAAAAAAATTAAAATTACCCATTTTATAAATTTATTTTTATAAAATTAATATCTTTTTTAAAATCATCATGTCGAAATTTTCCAAGGGTGATTCTTTTTTCTAATTTTCTGAAGGACTTCAATTTTTATGTAAATAGTAAAAAGACAGTTTTTTTACATATCTACTGTAACTCAAATTACATCATTCATAATTTAAAAATTACATAATACTTTATATAACTTTATATTAACCATTAAAATATTTTATTTAATAAATTTATCATTTAAATATGATAATTTTAATTTTCAAAAGTGAAATGAACTTTCCAAAACATAAAGTTAAAAGTGATTCATTAAAATTAAATTTTTTATAAACTAGTGAATTAGAATTAAAAAGTGGATTTAAAGTATTAGTACCATTATATATATATATATATATATATATATTATTTTCAAAAATTCACTATTACATGTTTTACCTTTGATACATTATTTCATTCAATATTTTATTCTATAAATACCCCTCTCCTCAATTATAAATATCCTCTCTCCCTCCCATTGGAAAACCACTCCTCACACCCATTAAAAAGAAAAATATATATACAAATATTCCATATTAAGCCTATCAGAATCGATAGAGACGTTTGGAGTAATCCAACTCATAAAATAAAAAGTTATATAATGTTATACAAGAGAATTTATGCCAAAGAAAGTGTATTTTTCAACTCTTCACTTGTTTTCTTTTTCCCCTATCTCTTTTCCCAAATCCATTAAAAATAAAATATTATAATATTTAATTAGGTATAATGTTAAAATTATATTAATTAAGTTAATAATATATAAAAAATTATATTTTCAATGTATTTATGTTTTCTAATATGTTTTCTTTATATTTGGACAGCTTTTTCGATAATTGTCCGTTAACCACCAACATGGATGTTTCTAATTATTTTTATATCACCCAACCTATGAATTGTTAAAATAAGTTTTTCATCATATATAAATGTATAAATATATTTATTTTAACCTTATTTAACTTATTTAATAATTACCTTGAACAAAATAGCTAAATCAATGAAAAATGAGAAAATTTTAAGAAAACATGATATCAAAACACATAAATTTCTTCAACAATGATTAATAAATATAATGAAATTATTATAAGGGATAAATATTTTTATAAATGAATATAATTAAGTTTTAGATTATTGTTTTAATAAATATAATTTTATTATTTGGGAGGCCAGAAAGTTAAAAAATAAAGCAAGAATAAAGGAAAGGGAATTCTCAAACCCAACTCCCTTAATTTGGGTTACACCTCCCTCATACCAAATTTCATTATGGATATTCATATGATGTTCCTTAAATATTATTTCATTGTTATTACCACTTATTTTCTAGGATATAATGTTTTTCCAATATGGTTTTATGGTAAGTGTAATAATTTTTTCAAAAATAACTCTTATTTACAAAACACATCTTTACTCATCTTCATATTGATTCTTCTTCACTAAATATTGATGATTATTATACCAAGTGTGTTTTTCCCATTTTTATTCGAGAACCCAAAATATTATTTATGAATGTATTATTGATTAAATTCATATGAAACCGATTCCTTTTAAATGGGTTATTTTAAAACTATAATTCTTACATATTCAATGTGACATGCATGATTATATAATTGTTATGATGTCATGGGTGGGAGAATAATTATATATCCCTCCAAATAATTGGATAATTTTATGTACCTCTTTAGATAATGTGAATATACATGAACATGATGTTATCTTGGTTCACATTGATGATTTTTTATTATGTAAATATTTTATGAGTGAACATGATTCTAGATTTGTTCACAACTATGTGTGGTATTTGAATACTAATACATGATGTTTCATTTTTAGGAATTGACACATTCAATGCATTTATCAATTTTTTACCTCATTATATTGATAATAATCCTCTACTTAGGTTATTATGATGAATATTATCCTCACTCATATTATATTAAATCATGTATTATATCTATCCCCTTACTGGGATTTTTTCTCATCCATTTTCTTCATGTATATCCTCAGGTGATTACTTGTACTAAAGAGAACACAAGGGACACTAATAAAATATAGTAGAAGGAATTAAATAATGTTTATGTTTTATTATGTATATGTTATATATAAGCCTACCTTTTCCAAGATACAATACCTTTGGATTCTGGATTTATAATGATATTATGTTGTTTATGTTTAAAATGATGTAATAATCATGTATGAAAAATTTGGGTATCTAAAGTTCATATCAAAGAACAATTTATTTAATTTGGGAATTAGGATTATAAAATAATAGTGAAAACCATTAGTATAGGCCAATATATATTAAAATATCATACAAAAATATTTTTAGAAAAGGGTAAACCTTGTATCCCATAAGAATTTTCTTTAGATATAATTATAAAAATAAATAAATTATTTTTCATGATTTATTGAAATATGTTTTTTGGAAACATTTTTCATTTTAAAAAATGGTGGTAACATGGAGAAACCAGTATAACAAACCACATGACAAAAAATGAAATTATTGTCTTAATGACACCCCCAATGCCATTGGATGTGAAGTTCATTACATTATGGAGATGATTACCCTACAGTATTAGGATATGAATAACAATCTGAATAATGTCGAACATACACCTTCACCCAGTAAGGGTCAACTAGAAATTTATTAATTTATATAACAATGACCACATACGTTTAGTGGAACTTCTGATCCTCTTATCAAGGATCAATTGGTTAACTCAATAGAGAAGATATTTTCTATGATCCATGATTCTAATAATGAGAAGGTGAAACTGGATGTATATCATCCAGATGGAGATGTCGTTAAATGGTGGGAATTGATAAAGAACACCAAGACAAGGAGGAATGGTAACAAATAGAGTTAGAATGCTTTGAGAAAATATTTCATAAAAATTATATCTATCAAAATATTAAAAAAAGTATTGATAGAGAATTCATAATGATGGAGAAAAAGAAGGTTGACTCTATCATGGATTATAAGGTGAACTTCACAAGGCTTTGAAGATATACCTTTGGTTATTTTTATTAAAAATGAAATAAAAATAGATTGATTATTTAGTGGTTACGATAATCACCATTGAAAGGATCTATCTTTCCAATACTTTCAATGATATGAATAAGTGGTTTGATGTACTCTCAAACTAAATGGTGGTCATATAATGATCCTATGGTTATGTAGAGAAGAAGATAAGAATGGAGTTTAAAGCTGGTGGTGAAAATAAAAAATGAATAAGGAGGATCCAACAACCCAAAGGCAAAAATGTTAGAAGAATAATCATGGAAATTGACTCAAAGGGATGGATAATTGCTTCAAGTATGGGTTAAAACGACAATAAGATCATGAATGTAGAAGAGATATAAGGATGCTGACCAGCATGATGGAGGAAAGGAGGAAATATACTAATAAACCACCTATAGTTAAATGCTTCAACTAAAGGTAGCAAGGGAATATAAAAGCCAATATACTAATCTTCAAGTCATTGGGGGTAATCTAAATCAGAAGCCACCAAATCCCACGTAGTATTAGAAATCTTATAACATCACTACCGATGAAGTGGGGAAAGAAAACAAATATTTACAAGGTAAAATTCTTATTCACTCAGTAAAGGAAAATGTTTTATTTGATTCTGGTTCAAATAATTCTTTTATATAATTTTTTTTTTCATGATCAATTGAATCTATGACCTGATACCTTTAAGTAGAGATATAAATAAAAATTCTTAGGGGGGAAATCATTGTAAACCAAGTGTTGGAATTTTATTTTGTTTGAGTATACTGGGGGGATTCTTTTAGGGAATCTCATAATTCTTCACTTGGTGTAATTCTATACTATACTAGGAATGGATTGGCTCTCACTATATAGGTAACACATCACATTTTGAGAAAAGGAAACAATTTTCATATTCCATACCATCAAATGATTCTCTAAAAATGAATGGAATATCATTAATCTCATTTGTAAAATCCCTCAATGTTGTGGATGTTGATACCCTGTGAAGAAGAACAACTAATCCAAATGGTTATGTTGAAGGAAAACATAAAAATTGAGAAAATTACCACTTTGAGGGAATAATCTAATTTATTACTTGAATAGATACCCTAAATTCCACCACATCATGAGGTAGATTTATCAATAAATATCAAACCTGGAGATACTTCTATATCAAAACATCCCCACAAGATGGCCCCGATCAAACTCGAAGTCTTAATAAGTAGCTACAATAGAATTTCGAAAAGGGTTGAAATTTACTAATGTGTCACATTGGGGTGCACCAGTTCTCGTTGTCAAGAGGATGGATGGATCAATGCAGCTTAATATCAATTTCTATGAGATCAATAAGATCACTATAAATAACAAGTATGTTGTACCAAGGATTTATGACTTTTTAGATCAACTATTAGGAGATCAATACTAATCAAATGTAGATATTTGATCTATATACCATCAAATGCAGGTGAATAATGAAGACATCATGAAGAAATATTTCTATACAAGGTATGGGAACCATTAGTTCATAGTGACTCCCTTAATAATTACCAATTCCCCTCTAATATTCATTGATTTTATGAATAAGGGATTTAGAGATAACCTTAACAAATATGTCAAATTTTTATCCATAATATTCTCAATTACTCTAAGAGAAAAGAGTAACATGAATATAATATAAGGATTGTGGTGGCGATATTAAGGAAGAAGACAATGAACATAATGTTAATAAATTGTACATTTTGGATATAGAAACAATCATTCTTAGGGACAATGATTAGAAGATATGGAATTTATGTGGACCCCTAAAAAAATGGAAAATAAAGAATGACCTAGACCAACTACTGTCACATAAATATGTATTTTTCGTGGATTTTTTAGGAACTACCGGTGTTTTGTGAGGGAGTTATCATGATTTTCAAGAAAACTAACTAACGTAACAGGGAAAGGGGTTATGTAAGTCTGGATGGATGAATGTGAGGAATGCTTCATGGAGCTTAATAAGAGGCTAATCACTACAATTGTACTCATAATACCAACAAGTGGAGAAGTTTTTGTGATATTCATTGATGTTTCAAAGAAATGCATGGGTTTTTCTCTCATATAGAAGGATAAAGAAATAGCATATGCATAACAAAAGTTGAATATCCACGAGCTAAACTACCAGATGCATGTTATAGAGTTAGCAGATCTGATGTTATATCTATAAATTTGGTGGAACTATCTTAATGGTGTAAATTTTGACATATATACTGATCATAAGAGCCTAATGTCTATATTCACATAGAAGGGATTAACTTGAATCAAATAAGATAGTTAAAGATAACCAATGACTATTATTTCTCTATTCTCTACCATCCGAGAATGGAGAAAAATGTAGCTGCTTCTCTTAGAAGAAATGAACTGGACACCCTATCCATGATGTGGTCCGAGAAAGACCATATCATCATGGAAATTCAATGGATGGATATGGAAATCATAAAAGTATGGAATACAATCTACCTTTACTAACTGAATTCTCATCCATCCCTCTAGTATAAGATCAATGAGGAGGTAAGGGGTGATCTGAAGATACAAAATAAGGTGAATTTAGTAAAATAAGGGAAGATACATGCGATCCATATTGATTATGAAGGTTTTATTAAGATTTTAATGAGGCTTTTTGTTCCTGCATCACCCGAGAAAACAAGGGGAAATTGGATAAGGGACATAGATCATCATTCCCTATCCCTCATGGATGTACCATGATGTATCATGATCTTCGAGAAAACTTCTAGTGGGACAACATAAGGAATGAAATTGCTGAGTATATATCAAGGTGTTTCCTATGTTAGAAAGTTAATATAGAGAACTATAATTCCAAATGGATTATGGAACCATTCCATATAATCAGGTGTAAATGGGAGAATGTCACTATGGAATTTTTCACTTGTCTCCAAAAAAAATCCAAAGAAAATAATAAAATATGGTTTTTGGTGGATCGAATCACCAAGAAATCCCACTTAATTTATATTCAGTAATATTTATCCCTTGAAAATATATCTAAGATAATATGAAGGAAGTGGTTAGGATACTTGGTGTAATGCCCCAACCCTATAAGCCAGGTGATTCTACATTATTTTATTACATAGTCATGTATGTAGAGAAAAAAATACTAAATGAATGATCAGTTTAATAATCTTATGATGTGATATTAGATACATGGTACCCATAATATATTGTGAAAATAAAACAAAATATTCTATAAAGTTAACTGTATCAAATTGTTTCCATGAATGCTTATTCATAGATTTCTTCTTCATAACCTAAAAAAATAATATAAAACGGTGAGAGAAAATGCTCAGTAAGGTTAATTAAAGAGGATGAAATAATTAATAATTAGGAATAAATTAACATGGAAATTCAAATAAATAATAACACAATCCATTCAAATAACTAGATAATGAAAAATCAATATGAGAAGGTAAGAAACTCATAAACATTCTTTTTAATCAATGAACAGAAATGAAATGTATCCATAGATATATTGATGAAAAATATTATGGATGAATAATAATTAAAATATCATTTAATTAAATTCATAATTTTTGGAAATCATTTTTTTGGAACATTAGGACCAATATTGTCAAGATCCATCCTCTGGGAAATTTTAAACTGTAGGTAGAAACCTATTTAACTTTGACATCTTAATCATCTCATGAGAACCTATCGATGCATTTAGGATCTATATAATGTAAGGGATATACAATTCATTTCATGTCTGAATTATTCCTCATATTGAATAATCAATTTTATGAATATAGAATATTCTTAATTAAATATCTGTATTGAATAAATGATATAGATTTATCAATAATTCCCCTTATGATAAAATAACAATCAAATTAAGAACCATATGTCAAATGATATACAATTTTGGAAGTCATGATATTCACAATATAAAACTATTGATATTTAAGGTAATTTTCATCGAATAAATGATTACAAAAGGAAGTGAGATTTAAAATATTATCATTTAGTACATTCTTGTGGAGAATAATCTTTGAACATTCAAAAGTGTCCTATACCACATTAAAATATTTAAATCATAATATCCAAAATGTATGAAATTAAATGAAACATAGAATATCATGAGAATAATGGAAATAATGAATTAAAAAGAAGAAATTCAGTATGTAAACCAAAGGAAAGTGAATCAGATCATAATAACAAATAAGTCTCAATGGAATGTAAATTGAGATGAAATTACCTTACCTTATCCTTTATTTTTATTATGTGGAACTTACCCTCAAGTATAGTGGTTTAAAATATTATAATAAGTAATATAATATCTATACTCATGTTAATAATAAAATATTTTAGATTCTTATAATATATCATTACTCATTTGGAAAAAAATATCAATAATTTCACTATTTCAGGGGTTAATTGCCATGTTTTCTGGAGTAAATTATATCTTGTTGTTCAGTTGTAATCCTTAATTAGATCATGGTTAAATAATATAAAAAATGTAACCATTAATTAATTAACATCTATAATAAGTATATATTTATTTATAATAATCTACAATAACTAGATATTAGAAATTAAGTGCACCGTTCAGGGATACAGTGGGTCGTGCGTACACTTGAACACTACTTTCATTTCATTATTGTGTTAAAAGAGAAAAAAATAAATGATAAATATATATATTATAAGTAAATTATCATATTTATGTATGATATTTTACATAGGTTTATTAAAACCATATTTTCTACAATACATGTATGGAAATAATGAGTCATATCGCTTTGAGGGGGCAGGAGTCCACACTTCCTTAAACGAAATTATCATATTTACACACGATGGAAAGAATAGAGGAATGTTCTAATTAAAAATTAAAGAAGAATAAATACTTTATATATATAATATATATCATATATAAATATACATTCCATCATAATCGCCACCATTAGAGGTGGTAAAGGAAACAATGAACAATCATCGTTTCGTGAGGCAGGAGTTCACCGTACACAGAAACAGTATGTTCATTACCCATTAGATTGAGGTCTGTGTAAGTGTAGGTCTAAAAATTAACAAAATAAACATAAAATTGTATTAATTATACATTTATGAAAATTTTCATGTAATAATTATGTTTTAGGGGGTGGAGATAGAAAATAAAATTAAAAATATTGAGAAAAGATGTTACCTCTTAATCATGTAACGACTCTGGATTTTTACCCTTAGGCTTCCTTGGAAGGATTTATGCCCAAATGGGGGACTCAAAATCCCAGGGAGGAATTTTTTTGAAGATATAATGGTTTATAATGGCCTATTATATGTTTTTTTAGAGGTGCGAGGAATGGGGAGAGGTGGTTCCCTTTTAAAAGCGAGGAAAATGACGGACTTTGTATTTTTGAAAATAATATAGGTGTACCAATGTTTTTACAAAAAAAAAGTCTTAGAAAAAAACCCAACTCAATAACAGAAGATTCATGTCCCAATTATTTACATAAGATTTGTGTTTTACATGTGAATAGGTTATTTGGGCTATTAATTTTAAGGATTAGTCCTTCATAAAACTTATTTTTACCATAACAATTATAATTAATATTAATTACTTTTACCAATAGTTTTGGTAAAAAAAGTTGGAATTATTAGAAATTAGAAATTATTATTTTTTGAAGAATGAAATCCTTTTTGTAAAATTAAAATCACATAGTTGGCAGAAATTAATTTAAATTTAATCCCGTAGAATGGACCACAATACAGGTTTTTATGGTAAAAATGTCCAAAAGTTTGGTTTGTTATTATTGTTAATTTCAAAGTGAAATTGATTAAAATTATATAAATTTTATTAATTTATATAAATATTATCTAATTAAACTTTAAATACAATATAAATAATAATTAAAATATATAATTTAATTTGATGAAAAAATAATCTTGAACTAAATTTCAGTATTATTCACTATTCATTAAAAATGAATCTTTACTAAGAAAAAACTGAAAATTAACTCTAAAATAATTTTTAAGTTTATATTTAAAATTTTATGTTTATTTTGACATAATAAAATTATAAAATAGTAAAAAAATGGATTTAATATGGGTTCTCCATCTAATGGTGGAAAAACTACCATTATTAAAATATATGTTTTTATGTCTAAAATAGGGTTTGTTCTTATCTTATGCGTATCAAGACTAATAGATAAATATAAAAAATATTTTATTGAATATATAAAATATTTATTTTATTAAAATCATTCATTAATTTTTATTAATTATATTTATAAAGATAAAACTTCTTTGGAAGCATAAGAATAATAATATTTCTTTTTTATATATAATTACTTCTTATTTTCATTTATCATTAATTGGTTACCAATGAATTTGTTTTATATTTATATAAACCAGAAATTTTCATAAGTTAGTTAATACTATTCATAATGTCTAGTTTATATATTTTTTTATTAAATAATAATATTTTAATAATATGTTATTGTTTTCTAAAACTCAATTTTGTGTATAATGAAAGTCATTGAGGATGGTCACTCTTGAGTGTAATACCTGATAACTAAGTGTTTTGTGAATTAAAAAAATCTATATCAAATCTATTTATAATAGTAAATATTATCCAAAGTATTAAGGTATTTTATCCCCTTATGCTATTACTGTTGTTTTTCATGCATGCTATCAAATATAAGTTGCGTACATTAGATTTTCTGGGTGTGACATTCCCATCAACTAAATTAAATTGAGACCTCACAATTTAAAGATGATCTTTGTGTTTGGAGGATTTAATAAAAAATATTACTGAAAGACCAAAATCATAAAAAGGGTTAATATCACATATTATTAATAAGAGAGAAACAAAAGTACAACTGTCATGTAACTTGGTTCCCTAGTAGGGGAACATAAGTGGGAAATAAAAAAAAATTGATATGGAAGAAAAATTCAAAAATAAAGTTATGATAGAGATTTCTAAAGAACATGATTAGATAAAAGTTTTTTTTACCACAAAACCATAAACCATAGGTGTGAATAAATGTAATTAATATCATAAAAATTATGATTATAGGGAATATTTTTTTAAAAACCAATTACTCTATAGTAAAATAACTATTTCTGTATATAATAATATAATCAAATATATAGTTATATAAACATAAACTCTCCTTTTATTACATCTTGAACTATTTCTACTTCATCTCTTAGAATATGACGCATTATATGGTGAAGTAATTCATTAACCACTTAAATATCTACCAAAGATCATCTTAAACGGTTTTATAAATGATTAAATTTTCCAATAGATTAGGATCTATTCACTACTGAAGGGAAGTCACTTAATTTCCAAAACGAACTTATCATTATCATTTAATTAACATAAAGTAGCTCTAAATTTTCACATTCCAAACATGTGAAAAACATCACCATGTATCCTCTATAAATATGGTAGTAAGTTAAATAAAAATACTCATTGAAAACATGCATTCCTACTTATTTCTTAAGTATGAAATATGTTTTTGGATATATTTATTTAATCCAGATGTGTTGTAAACTCCAACAATGATACCATATACCACCTTTTTAAAACTAATTAATCAGTTACATGGTTCTCATAAATTATCCAAATCTTTAATTTCTTCATCATTATATCAATATTAGGAACATATTAAGGGTTATTTTTCCTTCAATCATGTGTTTGAAAAAAATATTAATTTTATAATGAATATATTTTCTTGGTACCATTCAGAATATGACCCTCAAATCCTTAATGAAAATGTACTACAGTAAAATCCTTATATATTTCATAAATCGTATAATGATAACATCGTAAATAAAATACATTTACAACATATTTATTATATCAAATTAAATAAGCTCATTAATAATTCCACATAGGTTGTGTCAATAACATATTCTTGACCATGATCTGTTAGTATCTTCAATGGTATATTCTCTTGACATTTGGGGAATTTATTTTCATAGTGGCCCATCTATTTACAGTTGTAACATATAATAGTATCCCTTTTGATATTCCCTTTTCATTACGTTTCCAAAAAAACCTTTTCTACACACTTATAACAAACTCTCATTCCTTTCAAAAATTTCCATTGGTTATTCTATCCACAATTCTCACACAATGGAAATTTCTCTTGCTACTTATTCTTATTTGATGAATTCCCTTTTTCTTTGTGTTCAGAAGACCAATCATTTTCATGGTTTTCTTATAATACATAGGATCTTGATTATTTTTTATCTCCCTTGGTGGAATGTAAAAATATTTTATCATATGATGAAAATTTTTGAGATACCATTTCCCTTTGAAGATTTTAATTAATAACTTTAAATAAGTGTTCAATCTTGTAATTTGTGTTATTTTTATAATCCATAGCATACGTGGATAACATTGTAATGGTATATTAAAAATCCACAATAGTCTCCTATTAATGTTTCTTTTATCTAGGAAAATTTCTCTTTATCTCAATTTCTTGATCATGAGGGATGTATTTATTAAAAAATTATCCAAAAATTTTCTACATTCTATTAGTTATATTTCATCTTCCTCCCTAGTATTCTGGATCAATGACTACTATTGATCAGTACAACATTAGAGATAATACACTAGATGTGTAACATTTTTCTTTTCAATACATCCTAATACCATGAATATATTATCCAAGGACTTAATCCATTTCTCAGATTCCATTGGATTAGTTGTCCCAATAAACAACGATGTCCTTTTTCTTATAAAGAGATCCCAAATCATATAATCTCATTAGGTAATATTTTTCTCCATCAAGGCAATGTTACATGTCTTAATATGATTATTCTTCCATAATATTTAGAAAATATTCCCAGTCCTAATACTAACTATATTACATACCTCATTAGGGAAGTCTTTACATTTTCAACGAGTACAGATACAATTCTTCCTTCCATACACAATTTTTAAATAATGGAATATACTGGATTAGCATACAAAATTATGAACATTCTATAACTCCCAATACGGAATAACATAATTTAAGAAATTTATTCATAGATAATCTCATAATCACAAACATTCATTTTTGGAGGATATTTTTACATCTTAATCCTTCATGATGGAAGGTAAAGAAAATGTGAACTATCATATTCGTATCCCCCGAGAGTGTCAAACCAGGTTCACGGTATGGCCTGTTGTCATGTACTGGGTTACCTCTAGTTGGGATCAGAACAACTTTTCAGATTTATTAATCCTAGACACATATGTTCCAGAACCATTTCCACTTGTAGTATCCAAACAGAAATGTATTTCTTGAAATACCCACATAATCCCTACCTTACCAAAATTCTAGGATATTCTTGTACACTGATACTCAATGTATAAATTAGGGTTATGATCCCTAATCTATGTTTAATAACATAGATTTCAGGCTCCACTGATCATTGAATTAAAAACATATTCCTCATATAGAATAATTGATTTTTTCAATAAACAATATGTCTTATCAAATAACTGTATTAAATTAAAGATACAAATTTATCAACAATTCCCTAGATAATCAAATAACTATCAAAGTAGACATCGTATATGAAATGATATATGTTTTAGGAAATAATAACATCTTTCACATAAAAATATGGGTATTCAAGGTAATTTACATTAAAAAATGATTAAAAAAGGAAACAAATATAGTAATGATTATCATTAAGGACATTCTTGAGGAGAATAATCATTAAACATTCTAATGTGTCCCATACCACTTTGAAACATTTGATTCATAATCTCTAGAATTTATGAAATTAAATGAAAATAAGAATATCATTTGAATAAGGGTATTCATTTTGTAACATGACACAATGTAGTTTATACACAAAATAAAAGTGAATTAGTGTATAATAACAAATAAGTCTCAATGGAATGTAAATTGAGACGAAATGCCATGACCATATCCATCCTTTTTTATGTGTGGCCTTTATCTTCTTATATATTGGTTTGAAATATGTTAAGAACTAATATAATAAATATAATCATGTTTATAATAAAATATTTTAACTTCTTATAATATCTCATTACCTTTTTCTTAACAGACATTCATTAATTTTACTATTTTGTGAGATAATTGCCTAGTTTTATCGAGTAAGTTTTAAATTACAATTTTTTGTTATCATTAATTAGATCATGGTTTTTTCATATCAATAATTTATAACATGACTTAATTGACACCTATAATCTAGTTACATGTATTTATAATAATTTATAATAATTGGAGTTCAGAAATGAAGAGCACTGTTTGTTGAGATGGAAGGTTGTACATACTTAAGAACACTATTTTCAATTATTTCTTGTAATAAAATAATGAAAAATAATTGATACATATTTATAATATAAATCCAATATAATATAAATGTTATATATCTTACATATTTTTATTAAAATAACCCTTTATTCATTCCTTGGGTGGCATGAACGAGTCATATCACTTTTAGTGGGTGGTAGTCAATAATTTCTCAAATGAAATTATCGTATTTATAAAATAAGGAATGTATAAAATAATGTTCTAAAAAATGAAATAAGAATAAAGATATTAAAAATATAATATATATCATATATAAATATATTTTTCATCAAAATTTCCACTATTAAGGGTGGTTATAGAAAAAAGAACAATCATCATTTCATGATGTAATAGTTCGACACAAACAGAAATGGTTTGTTCATTTAGATTAGATATAGGTGTGTGTGTGTGTATAGGTAAAAAAAATTGAATAAAAACATATTAGTATATTTAGTATACTGGTGTTGTTACATGATCATGTAATAAGTATATTTTAGGTGGTGGATAATGAAATAAAATTTAAAATCATGAGAGAAGATGTTACCTCTTAATTGGGTAACTACTTCTGGTCTGTGCCAAAAGGATTCTTTGGAAGGATATTATCCCAGAGCGATTATTAAAAGTAAAAGGAAGGAATGTTAAGAATCTATATGGGAAAATAATGTCTGGACCTAAGTAGTTTGAGATGTGTGAGGAATTGTGATTGGTAGTGGCCTATTATATGGGAGGAAAAGGACTTAGATGGTATTTTTTAAAATATGTTAAGTGTTACCACATTTTTACTGATTTGTTTTTTCAAAAAACAAAAAGACTCAATACTAGAGGGTTCATATTATAATTATGGATAGAAAATTAGTGTTGGATAAGTGTATAGTTTATTTGGGCCCTTAAGTTAGTAGGTTTGTGCAATATAAAGATTACTTTTAATTAATAGTTACAAATTATTTTAATTACACCAACAATAATTTATGTTCAATAAAAATTGGTATTATTAAAAAAAATTATGATGACTCTGAATATGGAATCCATTATTTCAAATTCCAATCACATAAGTAGCATACATTATTTTAAATGTAATCCCCTAGAACGGGACAACAATGTAGGGTTTTATGGTAACAATGTCCAAAAGTTTGAAATGTTTTTATTTTCAATTTAGAATTTAAAATGATTAAAATGAAATAAATTGTATTAATACATAAATATATTATCTAATTAAACTTTAAAACCAATATAAAACATAATTTAACCTGATAATTAAATTATATGGAAAAGCAGTTTTGGATAATATTTTAGTATTTTTTATTATTTATTAAAAATGGATCATTACTGAAAAATAAAACAAATTCACTCTAGACTAATTTTTTTGCTTCCATTTCTATGATTAAGTTTATTTTTATACAATAAACATATAAAAGGGTAAAACATTTCATTGAATATGGGTTCTCTATCAAAATTTGGCAAAACTACCATTATAAAAATATTGGATTTTATGTGTAAAATAGGGGTTGTTATTATATTATGAATATCAAACCTAATGGATGAATATAAAATATATATTATTTAATATATAAAATATATATTTCATTAAAATAATTAATTAATTGTAATTAATTATGTTTATCAACATAAAAATCCTTTGGAAGCATAAAAATAATAATATTTCTTTTTTTATGTCAAATCAGTTCTCATTTTCATTTATCATTAATTGGTACCCCATGAATGAATTTTATATTTATATAAACAATTTATTTTCATAATTTAGTTAATAATATATATAATGGATATTTTATATCTTATTATATTAAGTAATAATATTTTAATAATATATTATTAGTTGGTAAAAATCATACTTGTGTATAACTCAAGATATCAAAGAAGTTCGCTCTTGAGTGTAACACATACTAACTCAGTGCTCCTTGAATTCAAAAAATATAAAAAATATTAATAATAGTAAATGTATTTTAATGTATCTTTGTATAATATCCACTTACAATCTTGGCGTTGTTTTTCATGCACGTTATCGATTATGAGTTTCTAACTTTAGAATTTTGAGTTGTTACACAAGGGTACCACTTTCGATTGTCTCTAATAATGATCCAAGGTTCACCTCTAAATGATGGATTTTTCATTAACATGATATGCTTAATTAACTAAATTTTAGGATGACCTCACACCCGCAAACTAATGACCATTTCTAAAGTAGTATTCAGAAGCTCAAATAAATTCTATGAACCTTCTTAATGAAATTCAATGGAGGATGGGATTAGTATCTACCATTGGTTGAGTTCTCATATAAAAATAACTTTTACTCATGTATTCAAATGTATCCATATGAAGCTCTTTATGTGAAGTGATATAGAAATTCAACTTTTTAATATGGAGTTTTAGAACAAAATCAACTTGGACCATACCTTGGGCAATAGATGGTAGAGAAGGTTATGCCATCCAACAACATATAAAATCTACTAAGAGTCAGAAGGTGATTTGTTCAAAAAACCATCCAAGGGACATGGATTATGATGCTGTAGAAACATTTTTCGTTGAATATAACCATATAATAAAGTCACGTGGTTTGGAAATAAAGGGAGTCTTAGCCCAAGTTACATTGTCCCCTTTTAGATCCTTGATCACATAGGAGAAGTGGCTATCGAATTTCACTTCCATCAAATAGGGCACGTGTTTATGACATTTTCCATGTATATCTCTTGATGAAGTGTATAACTAACCCATCATATAAACTGAATTCAAAGGCAATACAGTTGGGGAACAACCTCTCATATGAATAAAATTTGGTATATATATTGGACCATATAGACAATGTTTATGCAAAAATACAACTCACCTTGTCAATGTTTTGTGGAGGAACCATAAGTTTGAAGAGGAGTCTTGGGAACTAGAGGCAACAGTGTTATAGATATACTCTCACCTATTATTAATTGAGAATACAAGTTGAGATTTTAGGGAGGGAATTTATAAGTGGTGGAATAATGAAACAAAATATTTTTTATTAGTAATATTTGTTTCTTAAATATAAGTGTGTTGTATTATATTATATTGTATTATACCCATGAATAATATAGAGAAACAAAAAAGACCAAATTTCATTACTAAATCTGGTTACATTAATCATTGATGAAACCATGTAAAATTTAAAACAATACAACTTTATAAAAATTTTAAAATATAAATGATAAAATGAGAAAATATGGATCTCCCCAATATACTAGAATTATCACCCCCACTACAAGCACTATATAAATGAATCAAAATTTTAGTAATCCAGGAAACATTGTATATAATGGGAATGTAGAACCTCGAGTGTAACTATGTTTAATATTGAGTGATAGAATTAAGTGGTATTTATATGAGGTAAATTTATTATTGGAATAGGAGTGTGACCATTGGAATAGTAACCTATCTGGTAAGAATAGTAAACTGATTGTTAAAATAGTAACCGGATAGTTGGAATAGTAACATGGTCTTCGGAATTGAAAATTTACCAAAAAATATAAAAATTTTATATAAATAATATTTATCTTTATTAATTTACGTTAATATAATTTTTATAGATTTATAAAAATAAATATCATGTCTAAGAAACTCAAAAAAAACCACATTTTTAATAAATAATATTTTAATGTAATTTATAAAAAACATTATTTTTATTGAAAATTAAAATTACCTATTTTAGAAATTTATTCTGATAAAATTAATAACATTTTTGAAATCGAAATGTCTAAATAATCCAAGAATTATATTTTCATAATTTTCTAAAAAACATCAATTTTCAGTTAAGTAGTAAAAATACAGTTTTTCACATAACCAATGAAACCCAAATTGCATCATTCATGATGTAATAATTACATAAACACTTATCAAACTTGAGGTTAGGCAATGATAAATTTTATTTCATAAATTATTCCATAAAATATGATAAAATAATTCCCAAACTTGAATTGAATATTCGAAAACAGAATTTCAAAATTAATTCCATAAAATAAGATTTTTTCACTTTTTCCACTTCACTTTTTAATAAACAAATGACGTAGAATTATAAATTGTATTTAAGGTATTAAAACCATTTAATTATATTGATATATGATTGATATTTTAAAAAATATAGTATTACATGTTTTACCTATGATATTTTATTTTATTCATTATTTTATTCTAAAATACCGTCTCGACTAGTATAAATAAGACCTCTCCCTCACCCTTGAAATCAAATCCTCTCACCCATTATAGATCCAAATATCTTAAAAAATATTTCATATTAATACTAATATAATCCAAATGGCCGTTCTGGAGTAATCTAAGTCCAAAAATCAATGAAGTTATAGTGTAGTACATGAGAACCTACACTAAAGAATGATTTTGTTTTTCAACTCTTCACTCATTTCCCTTTTCTCTACTCTCTTTTCCAAAATTCATTTAAAATTAAACATTCAAATTTTTAATAATGAAATAATTTTAACATTATGTTAATGAATTTAAATTTTTTAAAACAATTATATTTCTAATATATCAACATTTTATACCTCTTTTTCTTTATATTAGGACAACATTTCCAATAACTGTCAGTTAACCACCAGTGGGGATGTTTCCAACTAACTTCATATCATAAAAAATATGACTGGTAAAATAAATTATTTGTGTCATATTAATGTGTAATAATTTTTATTTTATGTTTCTGTAATTTATTTGATTATTTCCTTGACCAAAAAAGAAAAAAAAGAAAATTGGGAAATGTTTAAGTAAACATAATATCAAAACACATTTATATCATTAATATAAATTAGGAAATATAATACAATTATTATATTTGATAAATATTTTAATAAATGACTATAATTTACTTCAAGATCAATGTTTTAATAAATTATTTTAATTATACATGAGGTGGAAAAGTGATGAAATATAGCAGAAATAATGGTCAGGGGATTCTGAAACCCAACTCCCTTTCTTTGGGTTACACCTCCCTCATAAAAAATTTCAATATGGATTTTACATTAAATTCCATTAAATATAATTTAATTATTCTTACCTCTTATTTTCGTGGATATAAATATTTCCAACTTGGTTTTATTACAAGTATATAAATATTCATAAAATAACACTTCTTTACAAAAACACATATTTACTCCTATTGAGATCATTTATACTTCACTCAAGATTGATGATTCTTATAAAATTTTTGTTTTTCCCTTTTTTTTGGGAATCCCAAAGTTCATTCATTAATGTATTATTTATGAAATTTTTATGAAACCCATTATTTTTCATTGGTTATTTTATGACTATGATTCTTATACTTTCTATGTGGAATGCATGAATATGTAAATGTTATTATATGATGGGTTGGAAAAGAATTATAAATCCCTACAACAATTTGGGTAATGTTATGTATCTATAGAGATAATGTATAATATGTGTCAACATGATGTAATATTTTTTCACAATGATGATGTTATGATTATGCACATTTGTTATGCGTGACCATGATGAAATAATTTTTCACTACTATGTGTGGCATTTCACCACTAATCTATGATGTTTCATTTTTATGCATTGCCTCATTCGATGAATTTATCCATTGTTCCCCTCATTATGTTGATGATTATTATCATGCTCACTCATGTTATATTTATCTGTGTTCTGTATTTATACTATTATTGAGATTTTATCTAACCCCATGAATTTATTTATATCCATAGATGTTTACTTGAACGAAGGAGAACATGAGAGCTGGAAATAATATAAAGAATAATGAATTAAATAATTTGTATGTTTTATTATGTAAAAGTTATATATAAGCATAATTTTTCCAAGACATGAAACCTTTGGATCTCGGATTTTAATGCTGCTATGTTTTTTATCTTTAAAATGATGTAATATTCATGAAATAAAACATTGGTTCACTATATAAAATATATCCCAACATTATGAAATTGAGATAAAATACATAAGGTAATGAATATTCTTGATTAAGGAGGAGCACATGATCCTTAACCCAGTTGGTGAGTACTCCTTAAGTGCATCCACGATATATAGGATCAAATACAAGTAGAGGATAATTTTCGGGTACTGTAGCAAGTGCTGTAATATGTACTGTAGCAGGTGCTGTAGTAGTACTATAGCAGGAACTGTAGCAGGAACTGTGCAGAACTGTTGTTGGTATTGTAGCGCGAACTGTAGCATGAAATTTTTGGCATTGTAGCAGTTGGGAATATTACCTCATTTGGGCCTTCAGGACACCGATTTGGTCCCCAATTCCTTTAAGGCATTTTAGCCACCTCAAGGCCTTCAGGCCACCTTTTCTACAAATGTAAACCAGACGACCTTCAAGGACAAGCTTTAGAAAGAGGAGGATCACATATCTTTCACCATAGTAGAAGATAAACGGATTTCAATAATGGGATGGTATGACACTATCCATCGAGAAAAGCCTTTACATGCACAAGAAATCATAGCTGAACAGCTATGCGAAGGTGGAGAGCTGATTTCATGATGAAGAGGCTGGGCAGGATCAGTTCCAAGTAGTTATTCTAGGTTGTATGGAATGTTTGAATCCTTTGGGAAATAAATTCTTATAAATCCTATAATCCATGTAATGAATATACCTATGGGACATGTAAGAGTTCCACCTCACCCCCTGAAAGGTGTATTATCAAAATCAATAAAAAAGGAAGGCCTTCGGGCCATTAGAGTTTAATAAGGAGGAGAAGCAATGGACCACTTACTTTGAGACGGTGGTTCCAAATGTTTGAGATCAGCTTCTTGATAGCTTATGGCACCTTGTGGGACTCTAGGGAGGGGAGGGAATAATTATTATTTGATAAATGGTTTTTGAGTGATGAGAAAAGGATCTCGGGTGGAATTATATTGGAAATGAGTGGGGAATTATTTATTATTTATCAAACACAGGATTTGATGTCTATATAATAAAATAAAAAAACCAAAACCTTCACATGTTTTTCCCATAGTTTTTACCAATGAGGGTTGGTTTTCATTATTTTATATAGAAAAGGGAAGAACTTAGTAAAATAATATGCTTGTTATTGTAGAAGTGAGTTATTTCCTTAGAGAAATGATTTTAAAACCTTAAAATATAATATAGGTTTTGGAAGATTCATAAAAGAATCATAATATTAATAAAATAGTCATAAAATAAAACTATGTTATAGGAAAACATAAATTTGGTCTGGGATACCATTTATAGTATTTATTACAAAATATTGGAGTCATTATGATGTCAGAGTAGAGTCTGTATATTTTTACCGTATTTAATTTTTACCGGAAAATTCACCTCTATTAGAAAATTATGAAAAAATTACCATTGGAAAATGTTTACATTCTGATTCCAATAAAATTATTTATTTTAATAAATAATTTTCATAATATTTTAATTTTCACTTTTAAAATAGGATCAATATTTATAGGGAGATGTGAGTTTTTTTTGACAATAACAGTTTTCGAACCCCTATAAAAATTACATTTAACTTCATAAAAATTATATGATCATTTATATATAATAAAAATTAAGTACTAATTTTTTTATTAAAATATTATTTATTTGAAATATTCATTAATTCATCAAAATAAACACCCTAATTGAAATTAAATATTTATTAAAAATATATTTTTTGTTTTAAAGTAAAAAATCAAAATCGCTAAAAAGTTATAATAAGAAGTAAATTAAACCATTATTCTATTGAAAATAAAATATACATATTCATATTATTAGAGTCTTGATACATATCATATTAATAAAAAAGTAAATTCTTTAAGAGTAAGGTGTGTAACAATGAGACATTCATTGCATGGTTCGTCATGCATGGTCCGGTCTATGATCACAATGAGATTGAACTTCTCCAGTAAAATTGTTCTCTAATTCTAAAGTTGTTGGATATTAGCATGAGCATTGTCAAAGGAAAAATTCCAGTAATTATATCTTTGTCATAATATCTAAGAAATGGGTTTCGTAGGGTGTGATCCAACTTGTTGAGTTAATTACATCTTTTTTCAGTGTCAATTGGATGAGATAAAACCACATATTAATACTAATCATATGATCAATGTTAAAATACTATATTATTAATTGTAATGATACTTAATGATCTTTAAAATATGATAGGATATAATAAAACCAAATAAGTTCTTGTGTTTTCTTTATCCATAACACATTATGAGGAATTTAATTCAACCACATAGTGAAATTAATTTATAATAGTTTGGGTAGATACAATATTCCCCCCTTTATAAAACATTCCCTCAAAATATTCATTTAACACGCTGAAATAGATGAGGTTAATTTTGTTTCATCACTTCCCTTGATTTCCACATCTCTTTATCGAACTTTTGTTTTATCTACAATATTTTGACGAGGTGAATTTTATTATTCGATAGAATTTGTATCCATGATCTCATTTGATCATTGGCTTCTCCCCAGATGATATATCATTCTACAACAGTATCACTTTTGGATTTAGCACATTTGGGGGGTCTGGTATGTAGTTACTAAAGTGTGACATGTGAAACAAAACCTATACATGATATTTGTGAATTGGGATTTCTAGTCGATATGCCCCATCCCTTATGCGATCAAATATCTCAAAGAGACTAATGTATCTATGACTAAGACTTCCATTCATCTCAAATATAATGACTTTATTCCATGGATACATATGGAGGAATACCTGGTCTTCAACCTCAATCTCTAGTTATCATCAACCATTGTCTTCATAGCTCTTTGGTTGACTTTGTGAGTCTTTGATGCATTGATGAATGGTCTAGACCTTTCCCATCATTTCCTCGATCATTTCGGGACCTAGAAGTTTGATTTCCCCACTTTCAATCTAGAATGAAGGAGTTTTGAACCTCTTACTATAAAGGGATCCAAAGGGATAAATTTGTATGATTCTTTGTAATTCTTTTTATATGATAACTAATCCAAAGGAAGATGTTCTTCCCATCATCCTTTAAATTCAATTGAGCATGCTCTCAATATTTCCTCTAGTGTCTGGATAGTTAGCTAAGATTGACCATAATTTTGAGAGTGATAATACAAGATGATGTTCAATAGAGTATTTAGAGAATTTTGGATATAATTATTGAACATGTAGGTAAATACTAGATATTGATAAGATACAATCGATAGTGGTGGTCCATGTAGCCATAGTATTTCTCTAATGTATATCATTACAAGTTGATCGAGTTATAATCCCAATAAAATTGAAATGAATTAAATAGTATTTATGAGAAGAGAAACCAAAACCCCTATAAAATTACTTTCACTTTATGTCTTCATAAGACCATTGACAAAATATATGGTGATGTTTTCTCATTTATATATAGGTATGGGTAATGGTTGCATCATCCCCATGGATTTTTTACTTTCTAACGTCACTTTATAGAATTCCAAACATCATGATATATGTTCTATGATATTATTCTTTATATGGTCCAAAAAATATTGCTCTTGGAGATCTTGAAACGTCATCATGTTTCTATAATGGATAGAGAAGGTCGAGCTATGTACATCATTCAACAACTCCTTTATTAACATAGGATTTGTTGGCACACATAGTTATGACCCAAATCTCACAAATCTTTCATTATTAACCTTGAACTCTGAGTATTTCTATTTTATTTCAACATCCACCATCTTCTATATTCCAACATCAGCTCTTTTAGAATCCATTATCTTTTCTAGAGGGGACGATTGAGTAACCATTTTTAAAAGCATTGATTATGTTCCTTCCTTCATTGTTCCTATGTCCATCCTATAAAATGATAGGATGATCAGTTCATTCTCAATTTTCATCAATGGTAAAATTGATGGATCCTTTTTACTTAGAGAATATTCAAATTTATTATATTTTATAGTATATTAGTGGATTAAGAAATTATAGTCCTAGATTAGCTCTAACCATTTTCATTTGTTTATATTCATATATTTCTATATGAATATATACTTGAGCTTATTATTATCCATATATATATATATATTTCATAATTCTCCCAAAGAGATAATTTCAACAAATTTTTAAAGAAAATATAAATGTATCCAACTCCATATCATGTGTTGGGTAGTTTTATTCATGAAATTTAAATTTCCTTGAAGTATAGGTTATCACATTTTAATTCTACATTATCATACATCCCAAGCCCTTGTTTAAAAAATTTCTGAATACCACTAATGGTACTCTACATATTGGTTATGTGAGTGTAGGTGAAATGATATGAATATATTTCTACTCCTTGAATATCTATTAACATTCATAACTCCAAAAAAATTGAATCCATTCTAAGTTATCTTTGTTAGAGGGTTTTAAAATCATGAGAAATTTCTCACGAATTGACGATAATGCCCCGCTAATCCAAGGAAACTATGGATATCTCTCATTGATGTTGGCCTCGAACATCATTTGATTTTTTCTATATTTGAAGGGTCAAAATATATCTTATTACTTGTGATAATATTCCACAATAATGATACATCTTTCAACCCAAACTCTCAATTTCAATACTTTTCATAAATCTTCTCATTTTGCAATCTTTTTAGCACAACACTCATATAATCATCACTCTCCTCCTTTATTTTAGAATGTATTATAATAACATCTATAATGGTGAGAAAAAATATATTGACGTAATATATAAATAATATATTCATCAATTCAATGAATAGTGATATTGTATTAGTGATTATGAATGACATTACTATGAACTCATTGTTCCATTACCTTTTACGAAAAGCAGTCAAGGTGATATCCTCCTTCTTCATCCATACTTGGTAATACCCTAACCAAAGGAACAAGTAGGAGAATTATTATACTCCATGTCGGTGATATAATAAGTCATATATCCATTGAAAATTATAACTATTCATTACCATGATCTTTCTTAGCATATAATAATTAACACAAAGGTATATTGACACATCCTTATTTTTGATTGAAAGTACCGGTGCACCCCATGATGAAGCACATGGGTGTATAAACCCTTTATCTAGATCCCTCTATAGTAGTTTTTATACCTCCCCAAGATCCAAAACATCAATTGTATATGGATTCTTGGATAATACCAATTCCCCATGCATAATCCCAATTGAAAATTTAACCTCTCTGCTAGGAGTAATATTAAGAAATTATTTGCAAAACACATCAGAATACTCCATCACATGGGAATGTATTTAAGGATAATATTTACCTTAAAAGAAATCATTTTATCTAGATATTCTTGACTGTAGGGTAGTACTATCCATGCATGATATTTTGGTTCTAAATAAGATTCATTCTTCTCCTAAAATTTGTATAAAACCATAGGAAAATTCTTAATATAGAGAGTAATTTCCTTCTCATAGAAATTTATGTTAGATCTATCTAAGGGAAGTGAATCCATGCCCATAATTTATTAAATTCCAAAAAATGGAGTATCAAAATATTTAGTGGGAAGTTCTTTCAACAAATATTTTTAGGGTAGGAGTTATATACTTTGGATAAAATAATTTCCCCATTTTTCATTATAACTGGATACAATACTTCCATGATTTGTGGTGGTGTTTGAATAGTTCTAATAAACATGCATGATTTGAAGGATTGTGTAGAAATAGAATCAAAAATTACATTTGACATTCTTGAATGAATAAATAGTGCACCTGTCGGCAATTCATTATCAGGATCGACATATGTGTTTTTGATGGAATAAGATCACCCTTGTTGCCTTAGAGGTTGTTGGTTTTCTCTGAAAACCCTTGTCTTAGTGTATTGGTTCAAAAAGTTCCCTTGTTTCTTGTAGTTACAAAATGAATAATGTGATGAGGGTTGAATGGTTAATTCCTTTGCTCCATCGCATAAGTAGGTTTCTCTTATTAGTAATCTCTAGAACA
Source organism: Viscum album (assembly GCA_963277665.1). Classification (NCBI taxonomy): domain Eukaryota; kingdom Viridiplantae; phylum Streptophyta; class Magnoliopsida; order Santalales; family Viscaceae; genus Viscum; species Viscum album. The sequence continues at coordinate 1,315,643,901 of OY728136.1, read as the reverse complement.
GTTTCCTTCTTTTCCACACTAAAATAATTTCCTCATTACCCTAATGAAATTTCTAGGGTGATTCTTTCTAAAATATTGATAGGTGAGATATTGAAATTTCATAACACAATTTGATTTCTCCCTCACACTTCTAGAATAAAAGTCCAATTTACACTTCCTAACCCCATAATACCTTTGATATCAACCAATATCTATTTAACTTTGAGGGAACATCATACTATTTCCTCAAAGATATGAATGTCAATGATCACCATGTCTTTTCATAGACTATGTTTTAGTCAGCCCACGAAGTGGTCTACCTATTATTTGGGGGTAATGAAAAATCCATAGGCATATCAAGCTTGTGTTTTGATATTTTCTTCATATTCCCTGATAGATTTGTTGTATTTTTTCTTAAGGTAATGGAAATCCCTTACAATTTTAATTCAAGGAATTGGAGGAAAATATTTATCAAAAATAATTTTTGATAATTAATTCCACCCCATCACTTTTGTCTCTTATTTAGGTTTTTAGTAATGATCAATCTACACCACTGACCAACTTCCCCATCCGTAAAATAAAAAACCAATATAAACTTCTGTCTCCTGGAGCATTGAGGGATATAAACAATATTTTCAATGGATATGATCCATTTTTCTGCAATTAAGGTATTATATGATCCTTTGACTGTGAGTGGCCTTTATCACATAAAGGTACCAATTAGATAATGGCAATTCTTAGGGGGATTTTGGTGCCCCACAAATCTAGGATTTTATTCAGAACCTATGTAAGTTGAGATAGCATCAACACAGAGTTCATTACTCCTACTCCCAATAGTATGTTCATTTTATTTGGGGTGTCATCACATTGAACTTCAAATTTATTCTTTACCTGATTCCTCCTATTTCCGACCATTATCCAGAATAAATTGAAAAAACAAGGATGATTATTTTTAAAAATTTAAACACATAAATGGAAATCCACGGAAATTATTGAGTTAACTTACAAATTACAAGTATTTCCTTAAGGTATGGATTTATAGTCTTCAATATATTTTTTCTAGGATCTATATCCAAACATATACTCTTACGATATATTTTATTCCCTTACTAATGATTTCTAATGAGTTTTTGAATTTACCACATCATATTCCCCATTAGTGTCTGAACATGTGTGTTGAGAGGCCCGTTTTCATGCACCATTTCTCATTTGAGTCTTTCTCAATGTGGGTTTTTTGGGATTTACCCCTATGTAGATCTATTCCCAAGACACATCCACTTGTAGTATCTAGACAGGGATATATTGTATTAGAAATGACTTACTCTATACTTTACCAAAATCTAGGTACGTATTCATATTTTCAATCTTATCTACAAGTCTTTCAAAAGAGTTTTCTAATATTAGTCCCAAAATAACAAAACTTTCATTAGATACCAAATATAAGAACCCTTCTCTTTTTTACAAATTTATTCTTGATTTATTGCATTAGATTAAACATAATACAACTAGGAAGATTGCGAACCCTAGTTTTATTGGGATTAAGGTATATTAAATAACAACATAAAACATTGTTTACAATAAAATTATTTAAAACCTCCTTGACATGATCAAATTATTCCATCATACATAAAATTGAATGGTATAACCTGAGGACATTCATAAGAAAGGAGTGAGCTATAAAGCCCAAAAATGCAGTAAACACGGAATAACATGAAGAATGAATCACATGGTATAAAATTGGAATATAAATGATACATAAATGTTTTTATAATCACAAATATGAATAATGAGGGAAGATATAGAATGATAACATAAAGTAAATAAGGAAAACACGTAAAAAAACATAAAACATGGTATCATAAACATAGGTCTAGGATAATTATTAGAAATCGTTATAGGAAAGTTCACATGATGGATTAGGTTCACTCCCTAATCCCTTGCATTATGTCTTATGAGACTAAAACATTACCCAATTTATTGGAGCAATATATAATTCTAGGTACACCCATCACTTTCATATCATTCACTTGCATATGTGTGCCACATATATCACACAACATGGAATCAATTTTTATAAACTTTTATTCTGATATCAAGGAGGGAGGAAAAAATAAATCTATTTCCTAAATCAATATAGTATAAGTGAAAATATTTGAACATATTTTATAGGAAATGAGTATGGTTATTCACTACACAATTGTTTTGGCATGGAAAATCATGGCGAAATTTCAGTACTATAACGGGGGGTGTAAATGTTAATGAGGGGGATTAAAGAGAGTTAAAGGGGTATCTCATAATTTATGAAACATATGGGAAGTAAGGGGATATGGGATAACTTATACCATCATTATGAAATGCTAATTAAAGACCTATGGTAATGAATATCCTTGAATAAAGAGAAGAAGTAAAGGACCCCTTAAAAAGAGAGGGTGATACAAAATTCTTGGGAGTAGCTTCTTAATAGCACGTGAGGACCTTGTGAGAACTATAGACAAGGGAGGGAAAATTAAGGACGTGATACAAGGTTTTTTTGTAATGATAAATGAGATATTGGGTGGGATTATATAAGAAATGAGCGAGGAATTCTTTATTATTTATCAAACTTTTGTTTTGGACTCTATATAATAAAACAACCAATACCAAATAACATCCCATGGTTTCCTAAAACATTGGGTATTTTTATTTATTTTTTAATTCCTTGGGCTTAACATAGTAAAATATTACTATTGATGATGTAGAAGTGAGTCATGTCCTCAAATAAATGATTTTAAAACCATAAAATAAAATATATGTTTTGGAGCATTCAAAACATATTTATAAAAGTAATAAAAAATATAAAAGCACATAATTTTAAATCGGAAGCATATATTTGGTCAAAGATTCCATTTATAGTATTTATTACATCATTTTTCAGTTATCATGCTATCAAAGTAGACACTACATATTTATATGGGATATAAAATTTACCCAAAAATTAAATTGTCTCAGAGAATTATGAATAATTTGTTGTTTACTACACTCGATGTTATGATAAAAAAATAATATTTATTTTAAAAAATAATATTATGAATATGTGAATTTTAACATTCAAAATATAATCGATATTTATTGAGAAATAATGGGCTTTTTACAATAACAATATTTGAACCATTATAAAATTGACATTTAACTTCATAAAAATTATATTATCATTTCTATTTAATATAAATTATGCAATAAAAATATTTTGTTAAAATATTATTTATCTCAAATATCTATCAATTAATCCAAATTATCATCTTGATTGGAATTTAAAATTAATTAATTTTAATTTTTTTTGTATAAAAATGAAATTCTTTTAAAAAGTAAAAAACAAGATGTAAATATAAAAATTATTTTTTATAAATAACATACATATATTCATATTGTTCTGGTTTTAATAAATTTCCCTTTAATAGACCAGAAAATTCCCTAAGAGTAAGGTTGGTAATATTGAGATTTTCCTAGGGTGGTTCAACAAAAATGGTTTGGGTAGTGATCTTGATAAGCATGAGTTGATTCCTTAAATGGTTTCAATCATGCTTATGTTTTTGGATCTCAACATAATATTATTCCAGGGAAAATCAAAGTTATGATATTTCCCTTTAAAGCCCAAATTAATGGTCTTTATAGGTTACAAGCCTACTAGTTGAGTAAATCACTTCCGTGGTCTGTGTCAATTAGATTTGTTAAAACCCTATAATTGTAGTAATTATTTTTTCACTATTCAATGAGTATATTATCAATAGTAATGATGATTATCATTCTTCGAAATCTGATATTATATCATAAAACCAAATCAGTGCTTGTGTTTTCTAAATTCATAACACATAATAAGAAAATTAATTCAACTAAAAGGGAATTTTATCTATAACATTGTGGGTCATTAAAATCTAAACCTTTAGAAATTTTCCCCTAGAAATTTTCATTTCACACACTAAAACAAAGAAGGGTATTTTTGTTTCATTACTTCATCTAGTTCCCACTTCATTTCTTAAAACATCTAGTTTCTCCATGAAACATTTACCTAGTTCATTATCTTATTTAGTAGTACATTGTATCTACATTATAAGATCTTCACTGGATGATCCTCATATATGAGACCATTCTCCAAAAGTACCACCACTAGAATGGGTAAACATGAGGGTTGTGGTATGAACTTCTTAAAAAGTGATATGTGTAACACATAATGTAATTAAGATATATTAGGTGGTAGTTATATTCGATATTCCACTTCTCTAATGCAATTAATGATATGAAAGGGTATAATTTATCATGGACTAAGCTTTCCCTTATTCCCAAATCTGAGGAAAATATTATGTAGAGATATATAGAGGAATGACTTCTCTCATACCTAAAAATATAGGTCTCATTAGGTATTGTCAACCCAAATCATTTTTTAACTCTGAAAAGTATGGTCTTGAGATTTTCCTCTTTTCTTTGACCATTTGAGGACCTAAAAGATTGTGATTCACAACATCAACCTAGTATGGAGGCATTCTTGACCACTTTTCATAAAGGATATCTATTTCCAACACTCTCTCCGGGGGTGGATCCGTCGGTTTCGGAGGACGAACAACTATTCCCTTACATCTCCTCTTTCCAAAGGCGGGCGACATCCAAGTCTTATATAAGAATGTTTTCTCTTTGATCAAAATAGGATGATGGGATGTCAGTTCCTCCTTCCGTGGATTCCTCTTCAGAACTCGTTACCCAGTCCGGGACTCCCTTATAGATTAAGAAGTTGTTCATGAAACTCTTCCAAGTTCCATGTCTTCATGGAAGCTGTTTAATTACACTGCATCTGTCAGGACATTCCAAGGGGTCTGGTCAGGGTAGAAACCTTTGTTCGAGGGAGTAGTCACGTTGGACATCACTTGCATGTCTCGACGCTGGAACACAGGGGTGTCTGGGGTTCTTCCCCTTATGGTAGGGCATATCTAGGGTGTAGAAGCCCAAGGCATCCCACGTCGAATGCCGGGAATTATATTCCATAGGCATGAATCTGATGTTTTTTTTCATCTTCCCATGTTTAAAAAAGTGTATTATGTAGGTTTAATGTCTAGAAGAGACAGACAAGAATGATCGGAACACTGACTGTAGTGGATCAGATGGGTGCAACCCCTGGAGGGAACCCTGATGTTGGGGTCAGTAAGAAAGTGGGTGACATGATTTCAACAGGATGTGGCAGCCCAGGTAGAACGTGATAGATGATGGATAGAAAAATTAAGTGGTGGGAGAATGATATGGATCTGACGCAAGGGAAATGGTGAATTTGGGCTTGAACCTCGAAGATAATTCCTACGTATCCCTATGGTAGGGAATAAAAGTCCACATAGTTTGATGAGAAGATGAGACACCTAAGGAGGTGACCCGTATAGAGGGGACCCGGAGGAAGTGGAACCTCCGAGTTGGGGCATGACAATCCTGAAACACATAGGCTCAAGGGAAAGACCAGGATGAGACATGGGTGATGGGATTGAACCTCAGGGAGGCTTCATACGTTCCTTGTCTTGGCTGGGATCAAATTACACAAAGTTTAAGACGGGGCCTGGAATTGGGGTATGCACAGGGGACAACGACCCAATGACATGTTGGGTGTTATGCGTAGTTAGAAGCTCAAGTTGGTCTGATGTTCGAGGGGCCGACTAGAGATATGTGTCCAAACAAAGGGAACTACAATGGATTATCGTCGAGTGGGAAACATAATGGATAACCAATTGATGGGGGTTTAAAAGGTCTTTCCATCGATTGGGGTACACAACGACTTACCATAAATTGGGAAACCCAACAACTTACCATCGATAGGGGAACACAAAGTATAATCATTGATTGGGACTAAAAATTTATTACCACTTATTGGGAGATAGTTTAGTGTCATGCGTGACCAAAAGGGGCATAATTTTTGACATCATGCAGGATGGGCACGGACTGACATGAAGTATCCGAAACCATTGGGAGTTGGTCTTGAACCTTGGGGAGGCATCCAACGCACCTTGCCTTGGAAAGGATAAAAGTCCACATAGTTTGAAATGGTGTTGATAGGCCAATGTGAAGGGGGTTGAGACTAGAAGGTGTTGGTATTGAACCTTAGGTAGGCTTCCTACATACCTTTCCTTGACAGGAATCAAAGACCACATAGTTCTAAAAGGTGTTGGTTAGCCGACGTGAAGAGATTTGGACCAATATTTGTTGGGATTGAACCTTGGGGAGGCTTCCTACGTACCTTTACTTCAAAAATATCAATGTCCACGTAGTTCAGAATGGTGTTGGTGAGATGACATGATGTGATCAAGACCAATATTTGTTGGGTTCAAACGTTGGGGAGGATTCCTACATACCAATGCGTGGAAAAGATGAACGTCCACATTGTTCAGATGTGAATAGGTGTTGGGAATGAACCTCTAGGAGGCTTTCTATGTACCTTGCTTTGGAAAAGATCAACTTACACATAGTTATGATGGGTAACTTGTGGCATACACTATAAGGTGGCCCAAAGTGGATTTCCAGGTTGATGCTTACTCTAAGCCCATGTGAGTCATGCTCGGTGTGAGAAATAAGAGGCATTAAAGAATAGATGATCACATCACTAAAGGTGCATCCATGGGAAGTGGAGTGGGGCTTACGTGTGGTTTGTAGCCCAAAGTGAAAATAGGGGCTTATGTGTGGTTTGAAGACCAGGGAGATGGAGATTGGGACTTACTCCTAAATGGAGTCTTGAGTGAAAAAAAAACCCAACTGGAGAGGGACGGGATAATAAAGGTCCTGGTGCCCATCTCTCCTTTTAGAATTTGGAACAGAAGAATAAAAGGAGAAGTAAGGGTACTACCTCATGCAAGAAAGCTAGCGGCTTACACCAATATGGTTTTCCTTCCTTGCGGATAGATTCCGCTCCAACAAATAGGATCTCATTCCATGATAGGATGATCTCACTTTCATGGAGAAGAGCGGGCGTAGAGATTTCCTAAGATGGGGCTCCCCATGTAGATCGCACATGTGGAGGCCACAGTTTAATGTCATATGCCGAGGATGATGGTGCTTGGTAGATTAACGTCCTACAGCTCAAACGAGGTAGGTTCAATCCATAACCCTAGAACATACAAAAGTGATACCCGCCCACCCTTGGGGAAGAGAAAGCATCAGGAATGCTGTGGCGAGGGGGGTCCTGGATTGATACATTGAGAAGCCCACATTAGCGTGTCTATGTGAAAAAGGAATATCTGTTAGCATGCCTAAGAATTGAAGCATGAGGTGAAGCAATGAAACATGAAGCACCACCTCTGGGACTTTGAAATCACTTCTTGAAAACCTAGAGGTTCGCACGGGAAAAGGATTTTTGGAGAAGAGGGGTTCATAGGAAGAGGCCTCATAAATATCTGATTCTCCATGTAGTGGAGGGGTTTCGTGAAGGGGTATGCTTCGCGAAGTTATGTGTCCTATCCTAGGCATAAGAAATAGGTGCATATAAAAGGTTCTTCACGAAGTGGAATGACATTCACGGAGTAGTGCTTCACGAAGCAAGGGTGCCATGTGATGTGTAGAATTGCGAAGAAATTTTCTTCATGAAACACAATGACCCTGCCTTAGCATGTGGGTTACATGTTCATGGAGGGTACTTTGCAAAGCATAAGTGCTCCATGAAAACCCGAGTCCCCCTGGGGATCCCCTTCCTTCGTGAAGGCCCATGGGTTCTGTGAAGGGCATCCTCATTTGAAGAGGGGTTGAATTCAAGAGAAGAGAAAGGAACTTCGCGATGCTCAAGTCCCTTAAAGATCCCATGTTTTGTAGAGCCGTAATTGCTTTATGATTTTAGATATGATAAGGAAAAAGGTTAGAGGATCCATCCTTTGAGATCGAGGGGATCCCTATATTTATAGGCAAGAGGAACTAGGACGCAGATCTCACTCGGCACATAGCTACATGGAAATTCTTCATAACTGCAATGCCTCCCACCTCCTTGCTCCGTGATGGCTTTGCAAACGTCTATCAGTTCACTAAGCCTACTGCCACTTTCTTCTCCGGTAACTTCTCAAAAGACAATGGGATTGCAGAGAATCCAGTCTCCTTGCTATGTGGTAGCTTTGAAAACATCAATCGGTTCATAGAGCCACCCACCTCTTTACTCTATGGCATCATCGCAAAGGAGGTAGCTTCGTGTCGACCGTGGTGCTGTAGGGCTCTGCGAAGAAGCTTCACGAGGTATCCCCATATGCATTCAATTTTCTCTTCCTCTTACTAGAACCAAAAAATTCCCCCCTCATACTTGGAGCCGAGGAGAAAATGGGGGTCTACGTCTGAGGGTCAATCGGAAAAACTCATTAGGCCAATCTCATAGAAGGCTCATGAAGAAGTCTCGCGAAGGAGGATCTCAAGGCAGAGAGGCGACACACAGGTTGATTGTCGTGAGGATATCCTCAGTCATATGTTCCATGAAGCACAAGGGGTCATCACCTATAAATAGGGGTGTCTAACCTTTCTTTTTTCCTTTCTCACCTTCACATTTTGTCATTTAGCGCTCTCGATTTGCGAAGCTCTGTGTACTCCGTGATTTCTCTCTGCAAATCAGGCTTTCTAATTACTAGTGCACAATGAGTCTTCTACTCCATGGTTGTGTGCTCTATGGCTTGCACCGGAAGGTCAGGGTAGGGCTTCATGATGTATTTGGTGGGACTGAGATCTATGAATAGGCTTTGTGAATAGGCTTCATGATGTATTTGGTGGGACTGAGATCTATGAATAGGATTTGTGAATAGGCTTCATGAAAGTGCATCACGAACAAGAACAAAAAAGGTCTGAATTTCCAAAAACTGAATTGCTTACCAAGAGGCTACCAGGGGGTCGTTGTGGATGTTTCTCAGAGGGTGGAAATTGGAGATATCTTGGGTATAAGGTAATTTATATGAAGCCATTGTGACCATAATTATCTGGTAGAGCTGCTGTCAGAGAGTCAGAAGGACTATCTGCTATGTAAGAGGCAACCACAGTACGACTTTGGCCTGAGGGATGATGTCTTCATCCCTGAATCTAGTAGGGATAAGTTAGTTTACTGGTTCAGGAGCACGTCATGCGAGTGCCAATGGTTCAGGGTGGTTTACTGTCACACCTGGGAGGACTTCATGCCTATCAACAATGACTGTCTATACAATCATGTGAATAAAATTTATGGGAGGGATCTACAACTAGGGTCATCTCCCCCACTATACCATACTATTCTGAAGGCAGCCCTAGGGTATCTGGAGAATTGGTTGACTGATGAGTGGGATCAGCACTATGGTGGAAACTTCACTGAAAACTGGGCCTAGTCCTACTGGGTAGGTGGATCTAGAGAATAATTCAGAGCAGAGCTGAGGTGAGTGGGCCTATATGAGGTGCCTTGGGCCTACCAATTCTATATCTATCAGCTGAAGCAGCTGATGTCAGAGTTGCTGAGAAGGTCGTCATTGAGGAACAATACCTTCCACATGCACCATGAAGATTTTAGCATCAGCCTATGGGATCTACACCAGATTTCAGGGGTCCCAATACTGGGGGTAATGTATGATGATTTTATCCCTATTGTTGGTGTGAGGGATGATCCGGAGTAGATGCCACCATAAGCAATGACATTGATGGATCTAGTGGAGGGAGAGGATAAGAAGTTGGTGAGGGGTATCCATTTAAAATGGTGGTTCAAGAAGTTCTTTAACTTCTTAGAAAATAGGATGTTCTTTGTGAGGAATTGGACATTCCCAAAGGTGGCTCAATGAGGCAAGGATCACTCATACAGACCGCTTTTGGAGGACTACCTGTGGAAAAAATGGGGATTCAACATCAGTTTCGAGCAGAAACCGGTAGTCAGATTGGTAGAATTCATTGCGGCACTCATCTGCGGTAGGATCCTACAGGTGAGAGACACAAACATGGGCCCGCGACCAATCATGTTTCTTAGGACATCCATGTTAGAGACATGGGGACGGGTCAACCTCAAGATCTTGATGCTCGCTAATATGTACTATATGTTGTGGAATATCAGCGAGGGGATGAAGCCACAGAATATATGCCATCCATTCACCTTCCGGTATGGGTGGATAGCGGTGCATGTCAGGGGCATCTGTCAATATCTGATCCCCATTTCCCCTCTAGGAGAGAATTTCCGCCCATCCATTCTGAATGTTGTGGGGATATTTATGGCCAACCTGACCCTAGAAATGGTGCTGAATTTGGTCTAGAAGGTAGAAGATTTCAATTTCCACCTGTTCCCATTGCCAATAGGTATGTTCACTAATGAATGCTGGGAAACAGAAGATCATTGGTCCTACTTCCTTACCTTTCGGGGTGGAGTCATGGTGGTTCAGGTTGACCGTGAGTCCCTCTGTGATCCACACACCATGCACCGATTTGCAAGGCAGTTTTGGTGCATGTAGTGTGTAGAGACCCGTATCTTGACGTACATGGACATTACATTACTTTTGCGGAATACTTAGTACATAACAAAAACACACACACAAGGATCGTAATTAGTTTAGTGTCTTTGGAAACTCGGAACGTAATCTTCTAATCGTGGTGAAAGATCTTCAATATCTCCCATAAAGATCTTCCCTTTTTTTACCTAAAAACCTTTCTTTATATCCTGGGGAAAAGAAAACATAAAAGGGTGAGCTCAAATGCTCAGTAAGGGTAAACAAAATAAATATCAATCACATCATATACATAAGAACATAGCTTTTGGAAATCTTAACCTGCAAAAGAGCTCATAATATCATAACATGGGATAAATCATAGAAGTGAAAATGAGATCCCCATAATCATAACATAAAACTTGAAACTTTGTGTCATGCACACATAATCATAGAGAGTCATTTCTTGTTAGTCAAGACTCATTGCCAAGACTATCTTAGTGGACAAAGTCCCTTTCTGAATCGAGTAACCCTCGTTTCAGTCCTGTTTCACTGAACCGGTATAACCTACCATTCCAGCCATGTCTATCTCATGAGATATAAAATCTTTACCCAATGCATTGGAGGGAGATATAGGTCCCACCCATCTCATAATGATACCATTCTTATGTGTGCCACAAAATCATAAATCATACATCATTGCATAACCCATGTAATAAAAATGGGATTCTTAAACAACATGACATCATAAAACAATTCATATAAGATAGAGGAATTCATAAAAATAATTCCATCACAACATAATCAAATAAATGTAATAATAAGGATAAAAACAGAACCCTTTATTATCTTAGATGGAAAATAATTTTGATAAAACACTTGAACACCATTCTTGAGGAAAATATCCTTTCTTCTTCAAAACATTTTTCCTTTCATAACATGTCATACAACTTTAAAATTAAAGAAGTTGATTAAAAATAAACTTGAAAACTTGTAAAGGAAGCTTCTTGGAAATAATTTTTTAAAAATCCATTCATGTCGTATAAGTTAAAAAAACATTCTTCTCGTACTTTTGTCGGAAAAGTCAAAAAAGTACCTCGTACGAAAAACGTCAAAAGATTCCTTTCATATCTTTTACTAAAAACTAACCGAAGGGTAAAATAGGATTTAAACACTTGTAGATGGATGGAAATAATATTACATATTTAGGAATCATGGATGTGGATGATAAAATAGACCCCAGTAAATTTCAAAGTATAAACAATCTCGGATAAAAATGAGATTGTGATATTTCCCTTACCTTAGGTCCGATTTGCTTTGTTCATGTCCGAAGCTCCTGTATAATGGTTTAAATAATATTATTGACTTATTCCATAATCATACATATTGATATGAGATCATATATGGTCATATTATTAGCTTCTTTTTAGTAATATTTCATTGTTACTTGTTACTCGGGTCTTTATAACTTTTTGTTCTTATGCGTGTTTTGTCGAATAAATTCTTATTCTTATCTTTAGGTTATAGATAATTCATTTCCAGAATGGTATTAGTGTAGTATATACCATATTCATTCATTCAATTCATTTATATAATCATTATGAAATGAAGATCATGTAGAACGAGTCGCATCACATCGTGGAGACGGTATTCCGTACGTACGCACGAGTGATGATATCGTTCCTATGATCGTGGAATTGTATTGGAGTATATATATATTATTTCAGTATCAATATTACTTCATAATAATCACATATAGTTACTCATTACACCATTATACCCATCCTTGTAAGGTGATGGTGGAAAATAGATTACACCACGGCGTGGAGACGGTATTTCGTACGTACGCACGCGCGGTGATTTCATTTTTCCGTAGGATTGATAGAAGGTGAATTAGGGTTGTTTCATATTTATAATAACATATCAGTATGTAAGTAATACTGATGTTATTACTTTATCATGAAACAAATAAAGAAGAAGAAGTTGAAGAAGAAAGAAATTGAAAAGATCGGTAATGGATATTACCTCTTCTTTGGAACGCCTCTTTGAATCCTCCACTTAAGGAACTAAGATTGGTCTTTGGAGAAGACCAGGACCTCTAGGATTATTCTAGGGAAGTGGAGAGGAGAAAATGGCAGGGTTTGGCCGAGCTTGAGTGCTCAAATTGGTGTGAGGAGGAGGGGGAGGAGGTGCCCTTTTATAAGGGAGGAGAGGGGCACCTTAAAAATATCTCAAAATATTATTTTATATTAAAGTCAAAATCGGTTTATAATGGTTCCAAAGGGTCTTATTTCGAAGATATAGTGGGGATGGGTCGAAATCCTATCAACCAATAGAATTTAGACAAGTTTAGGATATTATTTCAACCTTATCAATTAGATTTAACTCTAAGTTAAATAATTTAACATTTACCGTGTCTTTTGTTTTCTTTCACTATATGGTTAATACACTTACTATAACATGCCAAACGAACCCCAAATTGTTTATTATTAATATATATATCCTTATCTAAGTCATTTGGCCGAACCTTAGATTTTTAGGAATAAAATAACAATTAATAATATAATATTTGATTTAAAAACTATTTTGTGTCAATTTTGACACTATTTGATATATGATTTTTGTGAAAGTCATAACAGAATTAAATGTTCGAACCAAGTTTATTAAATCAACATTAATATATCATAGTAACCTAGAAAATTAGTGGAATTCATAAAAATTTTCAAATTACATTTATTTTGGTGTTTATAACATCAATTATGTCAATATTTCATTAATAAGATAATTACTGCATCATCGTTGTGTCATAAATAAATTAAATTATTTGATGTCTAAAAATTACAAATAAAATACCATCATGTAGGAAATCTTTTTATCTTTCTAATGAATATTTACAATCGAATTTATCTTATGTATAACCCCATATTAAAAATGATTTACTTATTAAACTTTGATTTTAACTATTTTAACCTTTCTTTAAATAAATTAATAATAAATGTCCTAATCTAGTCCAAGTGGGCCTAAATGGTCATATTTTATTCCTAAGTTTGTTTTTGGTCGAATTACACTTTTCCAATAGAATTAGGACATGTGTTAGGGTAATATTAATATCATATTTACCCTTAGTTACCCTATTTACTATTAACCGTGGTAAAAAAAAGTAAAAAGTTACTATTCACCAAAAATTATTTTCATCTCATTGAACCACATTTTAGTCCTTGATATTAACCGTGTCTGTCGGATTTTCAAAATTCTATTCACAGAAGCGGTAAAATTAAGTTTTATGCAAAATTCAGTTTTTTAACCTACCACTTAGTAGTTTCACTATTCATCAAAAATTGATGTTTTTCAGAACAATGCCAAAATTTCATCCTAAGCTATATTTCATATTCCGAATTCAAAAATGAAATCTATTTTACCAAATTCATAACATAGAAGTTGCATTAATTAATTTTATAATTAAATCCCTCTGTTAAAATAAATAGCGTGTTTTTAGGAAACAATATATATCAAAAGATTGACACTTGATTATGTCTGGTTTAAATGTGAAATTACTACCAATGACCAACATTGTATTAAATTGTAAAAATATATTCTAAATATACTTTAAAACCACTCAAATTTAATAATTTATCACTATTAATTATTTCGATTAAAAAAGTTGTTTTTTTATTATAATTTAGTAATTTTCACTATTCATCAGAATGTGAAAGTTATCCGAAAAGTACCAAAATTTCACCTTAGGCTAAATTCGATACTCTGAATCCAAGAATGAAGTTCATTTTGAAAAATAAGATTTACAGAATTTTAAAAAGTGGTTATTACTATTCATAACAGCTAGTTTTAATAATATTTTAATAGCATATCATTGTTTCGTGAAACTCAGTATTACGTACCACACACGCTATCGAGGAAGGTTGCGATTGCGTGTAATGCAAGGCAAGTCAAGGATGCATGTTGTGCAAGCTCTTTTTGGTGTAGCGTACAACACAAGACATTAGTGAAATAAAAAAAAATATTTTTCATAAAATCTCGGGCTGTTACATTCTACCCCCCTTAAAATGAATTTCGCCCTCGAAATTCGTCGGGGTTATAAATGGTTTACTATTCGAAAGTTTCTTTAATAGAAACCCTCATCGTAAAAAAAAGGAATACCAAAACTAGGCTTTAAAAACTAAAGTATGAAATGTAACGATTACCCAAATAAACTAATCACTGGGTTTCCACATAGGTGAAAATATGGATATGGAAGAGAAATCTAACCATCATGTTTTGATGGAGAGTGGTAGAGAACATGGCTATGGAAAAGCCAGTAACCACAAATCCATAAATTTGTGACGATCTAAGGTACCATCTGATTCATCAGGTATAAGAGAACTAGGACAACATTTTTGGTTTTCAAGATCATTTCCCTAAAGTTAAAGAATTTGAATTAGAATAAATACTTACTTTATTTTGGTACAATCTCACTGTTGTTCGTGCCTTTAGAAATTTCCACTTCATCTCTTAAATAAATGAAGTTGAATATGTTATTCGTGAAGTGTTAGCAGATCATGTGATAGAATGACGGGTCATTCCATCTGTCTCAAAAGGTTAGCAAAATTTATATACATAAGTCGATCTATAGTGGGATTAATCATATATGGTTCCTAAAATGGGCTTATACTTCATATATCATACTGATTAATATAGTAACACTAGTTTCTACTAAACAGGGACTTCCTGTAGGTCAGTGGTAGGCGATAAAGGCCAGTCGCACTTTGGTTGTGGGTTCGATTCCTACAGCCTTGTCCGAAGCGATGGGTTGTCGCCCGTCCTGCAGGTTGTCCTTTTTCTAAAACTATATTACTATAACATCCCATCGATAATATCGAAAAACAAACAATAATCCATTCCAATCTTTAGGCATATCCATAATACTGGAGTCCACTCTCATAGTGAAAACGATTACCAGAGATTTAATACCATCGTTGAACCCCATATATCATAAGATATGTTTTGTTGGTCACATTCCAAACATTCAAAGTCCTTAATCATGTATTCTCTTGAATACCCATTGAACCTTAGTGAAAACTTGAATGCAGTTAAAATTTAACACTTTCCACATACCAAAATCCTCAAAATTCTATATACTCAAACCATGATATCACTTAGTCCTTATATCAATCATGAGCTCATGAATACTATTAAACATTTCATTTTCTCGTCTTCATTATGCGCATATCATCTTATTTCCAAAAAATATCTCAATCACTTTGAATACCACATCAATAAATATTGCAATACTCAATGATACAACATTATTTTGGAATCCCATTACATAAACACTTAATCATTCCACCACATCGTTGTCATATTCAACATTTCCAATAGTGATCGCATGTGATTTCCCTTTGTCCTTTGCCTTCAGTGGTTGCTCATGCTGATCATCACTAACCCTTGGATTAGGGCAATTATTAGCATAATGCCCCATTTCCTTGCACTTGAATCATTGAAGTGTTGGTGGTGCGTTCTCTACATTGTTTGCTTTATTCACATCATTAAGAACCCTTTTTCCATTACTTCGACACTCAGCTGCTCGATGACCTTCTTTTCCACACTTAAAACATTTTCTAGTCCCTTTAAGACAATCTCCACCATGCTTCTTTCCACACTTTGTGCATAAGGAAACATTCATCTTCTTTTCACCATTATTCTGAGATTTCTCCTTGACCTCCATCTTTCGTTTCTTGTCAAAACCATGAGATTGATATGTAACACCAACTTCCATTTCTACCTTGATAGCACAACGCACAATTTCTTCATAGCTACTGAAGTCTCTTATAGCTAATGCCCTTCGAAGACTTGGTTTTAAGCCACTGAAAAATCGATCAACTTTACTTTCAGGTTGGATGATAATTCCAGAAGCATACCTTGCAAGTCTTGTAAAATTTGCTTCATAGGTACCAACAGATTCATCGTCCCTTTGCTTCAGATCAAGAAACTCTTACTCCATCTTTGTTCGAAGAATACGAGGGAAGTACTTACTGAAAAACAAGTTCTTGAACTCGTCCCATTCCATGGACTCAATTTCATCTCTTGGCCTCGTATTCTTGATAAGATTCCACCATTGATCAGCTTCACCTTCCAAACGATATACTGCTAAGATGACTTTATCATGTTCAGAACATTGAAGAACTGAAAATATCTTTTCAGTAGTACTGATCCATTGTTCAGCCACAAGTGGATCAGAAGACCCACTGAAAGAAGGTGGACGTTGCCTCATGAAGGACTCAATAGAATATTGTTCCCTTCTCTGCTCATTTGGAAGTCCAGAATGATTCATAGCTTGTGTAAGTATAGCAATAAGATTTTTCACTCCATCTCCCATAACATTTGTTTGTTCAGGAGGGCAATCATTTCATTGTCCATTGCATTGATCAACACGGTTCCTTCGGGTTCCAGCCATCGTCTAAAACCCAAAAAGAATAGTGTGAGAGGCAAAAATCATGCTAGGGAAAACAACATAATAAAGGGGGAGTACCTTCAATATCCAACATCTTAGGTTTAATTCTATGATCGTTAGCGTAATTCTATTACTATAACCTATACGTATACTTATCCCTAGGGACATCCCTAGACATACCTTAGAAATATCTCTAGGGATCTAACTAACGTTTTCGCATCCTAGTTTCCAAAGGTTGACTAAACCTTTCCTCTGATACCAACTGTAGAGACCCGTATCTTGATGTACATGGACATTACATTACTTTTGCGGAATACTTAGTACATAACAAAAACACACACACAAGGATCGTAATTAGTTTAGTGTCTTTGGAAACTCGGAACGTAATCTTCTAATCGTGGTGAAAGATCTTCAATATCTCCCATAAAGATCTTCCCTTTTTTTTACCTAAAAACCTTTCTTTATATCCTGGGGAAAAGAAAACATAAAAGGGTGAGCTCAAATGCTCATTAAGGGTAAACAAAAGAAATATCAATCACATCATATACATAAGAACATAGCTTTTGGAAATCTTAACCTGCAAAAGAGATCATAATATCATAACATGGGATAAATCATAGAAGTGAAAATGAGATCCCCATAATCATAACATAAAACTTGAAACTTTGTGGCATGCACACATAATCATAGAGAATCATTTCTTGTTAGTCAAGACTCATTGCCAAGACTATCTTAGTGGAAAAAGTCCCTTTCTGAATCGAGTAACCCTCGTTTCAGTCCTGTTTCACTGAACCGGTATAACCTACCATTCCAGCCATGTCTATCTCATGAGATATAAAATCTTTACCCAATGCATTGGAGGGAGATATAGGTCCCACCCATCTCATAATGATACCATTCTTATGTGTGCCACAAAATCATAAATCATACATCATTGCATAACCCATGTAATAAAAATGGGATTCTTAAACAACATGACATCATAAAACAATTCATATAAGATAAAGGAATTCATAAAAATAATTCCATCACAACATAATCAAATAAATGTAATAATAAGGATAAAAACAGAACCCTTTATTATCTTAGATGGAAAATAATTTTGATAAAACACTTGAACACCATTCTTGAGGAAAATATCCTTTCTTCTTCAAAAACATTTTTCCTTTCATAACATGTCATACAACTTTAAAATTAAAGAAGTTGATTAAAAATAAACTTGAAAACTTGTAAAGGAATCTTATTGGAAATAATTTTTTAAAAATCCATTCATGTCGTATAAGTTAAAAAAAACATTCTTCTCGTACTTTTGTCGGAAAAGTCAAAAAAGTACCTCGTACGAAAAACGTCAAAAGATTCCTTTCATATCTTTTACTAAAAACTAACCGAAGGGTAAAATATGATTTAAACACTTGTAGATGGATGGAAATAATATTACATATTTATGAATCATGGATGTGGATGATAAAATAGACCCCAGTAAATTTCAAAGTATAAACAATCTCGGATAAAAATGAGATTGTGTTATTTCCCTTACCTTAGGTCCGATTTGCTTTGTTCGTGTCCGAAGCTCCTGTATAATGGTTTAAATAATGTTATTGACTTATTCCAGAATCATACATATTGATATGAGATCATATATGGTCATATTATTAGCTTCTTGTTAGTAATATTTCATTGTTACTTGTTACTCGGGTCTTTATAACTTTTTGTTCTTATGCGTGTTTTGTCGAATAAATTCTTATTATTATCTTTAGGTTATAGATAATTCATTTCCAGAATGGTATTAGTGTAGTATATACCATATTCATTCATTCAATTCATTTATATAATCATTATGAAATGAAGATCATGTAGAACGAGTCACATCACATCGTGGAGACGGTATTCCGTACGTACGCACGAGTGATGATATCGTTCCTATGATCTTGGAATTGTATTGGAGTATATATATATTATTTCAGTATCAATATTACTTCATAATAATCATATATAGTTACTCATTACACCATTATACCCATCCTTGTAAGGCGATGGTGGAAAATAGATTACACCACGGCGTGGAGACGGTATTCCGTACGTACGCACGCGCGGTGATTTCATTTTTCCGTAGGATGGATAGAAGGTGAATTAGGGTTGTTTCATATTTATAATAACATATCAGTATGTAAGTAATACTGATGTTATTACTTTATCATGAAACAACTAAAGAAGAAGAAGTTGAAGAAGAAAGAAACTGAAAAGATCGGTAATGGATATTACCTCTTCTTTGGAACGCCTCTTTGAATCCTCCACTTAAGGAACTAAGATTGGTCTTTGGAGAAGACCAGGACCTCTAGGATTATTCTAGGGAAGTGGAGAGGAGAAAATGGCAGGGGTTGGCCGAGCTTGAGTGCTCAAATTGGTGTGAGGAGGAGGGGGAGGAGGTGCCCTTTTATAAGGGAGGAGAGGGGCACCTTAGGAATATCTCAAAATATTATTTTATATTAAAGTCAAAATCGGTTTATAATGGTTCCAAAGGGTCTTATTTCGAAGATAAAGTGGGGATGGGTCGAAATCCTATCAACCAATAGAATTTAGACAAGTTTAGGATATTATTTCAACCTTATCAATTAGATTTAACTCTAAGTTAAATAATTTAACATTTACCGTGTCTTTTGTTTTCTTTCACTATATGGTTAATACACTTACTATAACATGCCAAACGAACCCCAAATTGTTTATTATTAATATATATATCCTTATCTAAGTCATTTGGCCGAACCTTAGATTTTTAGGAATAAAATAACAATTAATAATATAATATTATATTTAAAAACTATTTTGTGTCAATTTTGACACTATTTGATATATGATTTTTGTGAAAGTCATAACAGAATTAAATGTTCGAACCAAGTTGATTAAATCAACATTAATATATCATAGTAACCTAGAAAATTAGTGGAATTCATAAAAAGTTTCAAATTACATTTATTTTGGTGTTTATAACATCAATTATGTCAATATTTCATTAATAAGATAATTACTGCATCATCGTTGTGTCATAAATAAATTACATTATTTGATGTCTAAAAATTACAAATAAAATACCATCATGTAGGAAATCTTTTTAGCTTTCTAATGAATATTTACAATCGAATTTATCTTATGTATAACCCCATATTAAAAATGATTTACTTATTAAACTTTGATTTTAACTATTTTAACCTTTCTTTAAATAAATTAATAATAAATGTCCTAATCTAGTCCAAGTGGGCATAAATGGTCATATTTTATCCCTAAGTTTGTTTTTGGTCGAATTACACTTGTCCAATAGAATTAGGACATGTGTTAGGGTAATATTAATATCATATTTACCCTTAGTTACCCTATTTACTATTAACCGTGGTAAAAAAAGTAAAAAGTTACTATTCACCAAAAATTATTTTCATCTCATTGAACCACATTTTAGTCCTTGATATTAACCGTGTCTGTCGGATTTTCAAAATTCTATTCACAGAAGCGGTAAAATTAAGTTTTATGCAAAATTCAGTTTTTTAACCTACCACTTAGTAGTTTCACTATTCATCAAAAATTGATGTTTTTCAGAACAATGCCAAAATTTCATCCTAAGCTATATTTCATATTCCGAATTCAAAAATGAAATCTATTTTACCAAATTCATAACATAGAAGTTGCATTAATTAATTTTATAATTAAATCCCGCTGTTAAAATAAATAGCGTGTTTTTAGGAAACAATATATATCAAAAGATTGACACTTGATTATGTCTGGTTTAAATGTGAAATTACAACCAATGACCAACATTGTATTAAATTGTAAAAATATATTCTAAATATACTTTAAAACCACTCAAATTAATAATTTATCACTATTAATTATTTCGATTAAAAAAGTTGTTTTTTATTATAATTTAGTAATTTTCACTATTCATCAGAATGTGAAAGTTATCCGAAAAGTACCAAAATTTCACCTTAGGCTAAATTCGATACTCCGAATCCAAGAATGAAGTTCATTTTGAAAAATAAGATTTACAGAATTTTAAAAAGTGGTTATTACTATTCATAACAGCTAGTTTTAATAATATTTTAATAGCATATCATTGTTTCGTGAAACTTAGTATTATGCACCACACACGCTATCGAGGAAGGTTGCGATTGCGTGTAACGCAAGGCAAGTCAAGGATGCGTGTTGTGCAAGCTCCTTTTGGTGTAGCGTACAACACAAGACATTAGTGAAATAAAAAAGAATATTTTTCATAAAATCTCGGGCTGTTACATAGTGACTGACCTCATGGCTCTATTTGGGGGTGTGACATGAGAAAAACCCATGTGTGATGATGCAGATGTAGATCATGTTCACACAGGAAGATGGGAAGATGCGGAATGACCTGCCTTTTCCAACGATCGTCTTCAGGATGGTGAAGGATTACACCAATAGCTAGGAGACAACCTACACTAGGGAGATGCTTAATAAGCCATCCGTTTGGGCTAGTGACAGGGTGCCTCCCCAACACCGAGGTCGGGGTTGAAATGTGGTGATTACATCTCGTGGTGGCGTGGTTGTAGTGGCAGCCAGGCCCACACCAGTAGAGAAGGAGGCAGTAGCGGTAGACCCTGCAGTCCTAGAGGAGCAGATTCACCGGGAGGGGAGGCCAACAAATGGGTTCAACATGACATCCACTCATGCTCAGGGGAAGCGCCTGCACTATATAGACATGCTGGAGAATGCTATCTTCCAGGAGGCCTGGGACATATTGGAAGTCAACAGGCAGTTCCCCAACCCGTTTGAGATGTGGAAACACCTAAATCATATCAGGATGTATTTTCTAGGGATTGGCCCTATCAGGGCTAGCTTTGTAGTATTTTAGGAAGAGGCGGAGCAATACCAGGATGAGTTTGAGGACTTCGTGTACTCCCAGGGTGCCTCGTGTCCAATGACAGATCGAGTAAAGGTGTTTCTAGATCGAACGAACCCACAGTAGTTGTCAGCTACTGAATTGAGGGAGTTCTTCCCTCTACCAAAAGAATAAGATATGTCCTCCTAGGTTGAGGAGGCTAGTAGAGGTATCCATTTGGAGGAAGGTGAGGTTGGCGATTCAGACCCAGAGTTGGAAGAAATTGTTGAGTCCCATGTGGTAAAATCCAAAATGACTTCCCTGGAGTCTTCATCCAATCCATCTAGGACTTCTCAACTTATATTAGAATTGTGTTGGAGGGACTAATTTGCAAAACCCACTCCCATCAAATAATAGATGTTTCTATTGGAATTTCAGGATCCAAACTAATGGCTGCGATGATCATCATGTCTGGAGGTGTGGAAACACACATGGTGGTCCTCCCGAAACCTTCAGAGTTCCTAAAAATATATTCAGGGACACACTTCGGGGTTCTGATGGAAACAACCCAGGAAATAGACCAACTATTTGATCTCTGTAAGTATCCTTCACAGAATATGTAACGACCATCCATTAATTAGATTAATTTATGCTTTTGTGCCTCTAGTATGCACAGTTCTTAAAATGGAATGGGCTTCCTTGGCAAGGTTGGTTGGAAATCCTAGTAATTCCTTTCCTAGGGGGATGCTGGTGGTCATGGAGGCGGATACCAAAATTGACCAAGCTACAATACTCCCAATCATTGGTGGGACCATTAGTAGGAAATATCCTAAGATCATTGAGGTGGGGTCCGATGCTGAAGATCGATCAGACAACACATGTCTTTCCATACCCAACCAGACAGCAGTTGCAGACCCCACTGATGTGTTCGTTGGGGGATATTTCATGCATATGATCCTACCAACCCCACAAATCAGGACGAGACAACCTCTGATGAAGAGGATAGAAAAATATCTCGTCACCGGTCATGGATTCTGATCAGGTGCTTCATCAATGAGACCCCTTAAGCACAATGGATAGACCAGATGGGGAGGATTAGGTCCCAGATGCATGAACTGTGCATTAGGGGAGTGGATTCCTAGCATCCTCACATGCTCGTCTGATATCTCATGGTGGAGAAGAATCAAGAATGTGATCCTGGCCTTATAGCAGGTTGGCATCAAGGAAAGTGGTGGCCATTAAATGGCTGGAGGAGGCTAAAAATAATAATCAACGGTTACAAGTCTGGAAAGATGAGAATTCCACTTTCCTCAACCTGAAATCAAATCTTATATCTCCACTTATGGCCTAGCTGGTAGAGTCCCAATAATAGATGAAGAAATCCTCTAAGGAGATATCTATCATCCGGAGCAATAGGGAGCGAGCCTAGATCACATATTATGAACTACACCCCCTTGCTGCTGAGGAGGAGTGAGAACAAAACATGCGGCTTTGAATCCTGGATGCCACAAGCCATAGAGTGGATGTGTTTCCACACTCCATTAATGGTTTCAACATGTCCATGGGAGGGGTCGATCCTCGGGTGTTGTAATGCATGTAACTTTTGAACATACTTTCATGCTTTGATCATTTATGCTGGATGGATGAATGAGTTCCATTATTTGTTTTGGCCAATTTCTTGTCTTCGCATTCTTGAAATGCCCAGTGATCAATCCCTAAGCTCATGTGGGTTAGGCCAGATGTGAGAAACAGGGGATGGCCACCACATTATTCCATCCGAATATAATATTGAAAAACAAGAATCCAACATCCAGAGTTTTATCAACCAATCTGGATTTTTGGGAAGAAAGGGATAGGTTCGACTAGAGAATGAAGGTATCAGAACTATCGAAGTGACATCTTTCCAACGTTACCTAGTGCACAAGAGGGGTAGTTTCATGGGCATTAGAATCAATCTAAATAGAGATGAATAGGAGGAGTGAATTATGATACCCAAGATTCAGAACACTCTGGGGGTGGTGAGAAAATGAAGGATAACTATTGACCATGTTCGAAACACTCTACCCCTATTGATTTATCCTGAAATGGAGATAACAAACTACAGATGACTGTTGACCATGTTCGAAACACGGGACCTGACTCAAAAATTATATCCATTAGTCTTGAAGAATGTTGGCCCAGAATATTAAGTGAGACATAGGCTGAGCAACCATACTATCAAGGGGTTATTTTAGACATGAAATATGATAGGGATCCAAACAAAGGGAATGAAAAACATGGTGGCTGGATTGACTTTTTGTTTGAAAGGATTCCATCAATATCAAAATTACGCCACCATGGTGGAAATGCATTTGGTGGGCACATCAGTCTGATCATGGATCAAACTTACTTCTAAACTAGACCTCTTTCTTAAGGACCTAGAATGCTTTGTATCTCTACGTCATACCAATAACGATAATAGGCACATAGTTTAAAACGTTATACAGTGAGGTCTGTGCACATAGTTTAATGGTCATACTACCTGGACCAAGATCGGGGTAAAGTTTCTAGAAGGGTTAATGACTATGGGGCTGGGACCAATGAGAATTGCCTGGGTGTTTCTACGTATCCCATGAAAATAGGATTCAATCAAAACATAGTTCATGAGCATGGATTGGCCATAGACCAAAACAGATAAGAGAAATACATTTTGGTGATGGATCGAACACATCCCATAGTTATTACAGGGTATGTTGAACTTGTTCAGGGTAAAGCTACAGTTACCTGGTTATCTAGAATGGGGGAAAGAGACATGGTACATATATCGACATGAATGAGCCCCCAATAAGCACTCATCACATCACATGTTACTTAGAGAATGAGTATGGTCCAAGGGGCCGGAGAAAAAGGGGGTGGAAGGATTTTAAAATTCCTGTTGATGGACCAAAAGATGAGATGTTTGGGCATTCCTACGTATCCCATGATGATGGGAATCAAGATATACATAGTTCTGGACATTTCAACTTTATTACTTTTAGATAGGAAATATAAGGAGATCTTAATTTATGGTCTTAGATCTTGGAATAGAGATCTTAGTTTAAGGTCTTAGAGATCAGACTAGATATGGTAAGGAATGACGGAGACACATGGAAAGGTAATTATAAAACCTAACTTGAATGAGGATCTAGAGTCTATACCACCATGTTTCCTTGGGAGGTTTTCGGTCAAGGGACTGAAAATGAAAGTTAGTTTGGGCCTGAGGAAAAGTATGTGGGAGTTCTTACATATCCCATGATGATGGGGATCAATCCATACATAGTTCTGGAGATGGAATGGTAGGGTAACAGTTCCCGTGATAATAAGATTGTTCAAGTATGGACCACACACCAAAAGAAGCAACATTTGATAGATCTAGTTCTCCCTTTTAGATGGATGTGTGTTTTTTGTAAAGCAATAGACCTAGGATAGAGAACCCAAGAATCTCCATAAGAATAAAGATATATATAGGTGTTGAAAAATTGTATTGTTGGTGTCTGATACCAAACATGATTTCTTCTCGAGTGAGGACATCACAATGAAGTGTTGTTTCTTGACATGTGGCTAGGACAATAATGTCATTGTTTAGGGTCATATAATAGGACCAACCCCTACATGTTAGCATCTTAGAGTGAAGAGGAAACCATTTAATGTCATGTGGGACCAAGAGGAAGAGTTTAATTCCATATGGCTTGGACACATATAGAAGAAATATGGTTTTAGGGGGAATGTGCATGACGTGATAAAGAATACCTGTCATGAATGAGGATGAGGTCCAAATCACTCCATGTAGAATTCTGAGGATGGAACCTGGGGCTGAGGGTCCAAAAAAGGTTAGAAAATATGGTGTTGGACCAGTGGATGGAATGTCTTGGGGTTCCTATTTATCCCATGAGTAAGGGAATCAAGCCACACACAGTTCTGAGAGTACAGTTTAACGTCATGGAGAACGTAATAGTTTAAGGTCATGTTGGACCATATACAGTTTAACATCGTACGAGATGACATACAACTTAATGTCATGTGATATAGGAGGTAGGAGAGTCTATCCCCTAGAAGGGGAGTTTGTGGTGAGGCTATTGCAAAACTGGCGTGAACAGGGACATAATCTCGTACCACCACACCGCGATATCCTATGAAAGTCAGGGCCATAAGGTTGAACAGAAGAGACAATTAGGGGAACCTGAGATGGACCCGATATGAAGATTCTTGGGAATTCTTACGTATCCCATGAGCATGGGAATCAAGATAGACGTAGTTATAAGGATAAGATGTATAAGGAGATCATAGTTTAAGGTCTTATAGCTCGGACCATGGAGAAGCGAAACTCTTCCACCTGAGCGCAGACCTCGATCTAATCCCTAAGCCCACGTGAGTCCAACTCGGTGTCGGAAATAAGGGCAGAAGAGGTCTTTGCAACACATGAGATACACATAAAGGGAATTTTGGCGTGGATCCCTTAATGATGCATTACCGCAGCTTTGTCATCCTAATGTTCATATGTTCACTGAGGGATTGTATGAAGAGTGTCGAAATTCCACTTAGACATGATGGGGTGGAAAATTATTTGAATCATGAAACCTACGTTTAATGATTGACGGGGATGGCGTGATGATGGACGATGACTATTGACTTTGTTCGAAACACAACATCCATATCATGTTAACTGAAATGGGAACAACAAATGAGAATCAACCACTGACCATATTTGCAACGCGGGTCTTGTATCAATTTTGTTTTCAGAACCCTCGAGGATGTTGGATCGTAATGGTAATAGAGACCTTGGGCCCATCAACCATGCCATTTTGGGGTCCCTTCAGATGTGAATGATAATGAAAGACCAAATAAAGGGTAACACGAAGCCTAAAAAATGGGTGAAAGCATGTCTAGGTAGAATCCAACACTCTAGGTTCTAAACCAGAGTACTCTCGGGCACATTGGTGAATCACCGAAGAGGGTTGAGGAGATGAACATAAGAGAACTTGTCATGAAAATATGAGTGTATGGAAATGGAGAAAAGGTCTCTCAAGAGAGATAGGTACTGGCATGGTTGTTATAAACTCGACGTGAATGGGGACATATGCCCATACAACACCGCGTACCCCTCCCCTAGATGGACTCTGGCCAAGAACCTAGAATTATATGGAGATTTCTAATAGATCAGTCTGTACCCAAAGACTAGATGTTCGGGAAATTCTACATATCCCATAAGTATGAGAATCATGGCACATGTAGTTCTTAGGAAGGATGTTGTGCAGTTTACCGTCATGTAGCGAGGATGTAAATAAAGGCAAGGTACCCCAATGAGGGTTGTGTATGGCACAGAGTATAGGCTAAGGTTAATGATGAGATAAGCTCATACCAAATCATACAATCACAAATGAACACTTGGGCCAAGGGTCCGAAATGGTTGATGAACTTGAAATGGGAAGTCCCATTCTTTTCATAGTTTATCATCTTGCAGTGAGGACGATGGTGCTCTTTGTTTAGGGTCGTAGGGATCAGAATGGAGTTTCCTAGTTTAATGTCATATGTGAGGTACAAATGAGTAGGGAGGGAGACTCATCATGCCTATGGAAAACAAAACAATTACAAAAATAATAGAGGATAACTGTGGAACATGTTCGCAACATAGTATCTGTATTTACGTGACCAGAGATCGGGGGAAAACAATTGAGCGTCGAATGCAGACCACATTCGTAACATGGGACTTGTATCAATTTGTTGCTTGAAATACTCGAGGATGTTGACCCAAAATGGTAGGAGATCCCTTTGGCGAAGCATCTATTTTGTTCAGGGGTCCTTTTGCATATAAAAGGTGATGGAAACCCAAATGATGGGGCGTTTGAAGAACGATAGGTCCTGTGCTTGTGGAAAGGATGGTAGATAGAGGGATGTCTCAAGGGGATATGTGTGGTGTTGAAAAAATAGCCCGACATGAATGAGGACGTTAGTCCGTACCACAACACACAATCCTTGATGAGAACATGGGCCTGGGGGACGAATGGGTCGAGGGACCAGAGGCTTAGAGTCCCTATTAACTATAGCCATATGACCCCTCATGCGGGTATTGGCTTAACACAGCTCCAAAGCCCATGTGAGCAATGCTCGGTGTGGGAAACAAGGAGTAGGACCGGGATCTCCACAATATATAGGGTTACAATAGCTGGACACACACTCCTGCCCGAGGAAGTCTGAATCTTGAAGAGACAACAAGGAAGAATGGCCCACTGCACTCAATATTGGGACATATGGGGGTGGTGATGATGACAAAGGATAACTGCTTAATATGTTCGAAACAAAACATCCATATCATGTGACCTAAAATGGGAACAAAAAATGAGCATCGACCACTAAAAAAATTCCCAACGTGGCTGTTATATCAACTTTTACTTAGAGTTCCTTGAGGGTGTTGGCCTGAAATGGTAGGAGATGCCTTAGGCTATGTATCTGTACCGTTCAGGGGCCCTTTGGATGTGAAAGATGAAGGAGTCCCAAGTATACCAAGTGTGTGGAGCATAAATGTGCCTTTTCAATTTAACATCAAGTAGGATGGTGAAGGAGGTGGAGATCTCCAGGGGAGGGGATATATGGTACCATCATGATGAATCTAACTTAAATGGGGGAAAAATCCAGCACCACACCATGTTTTCCAAAACGAGGGGAGATTTTGAAGTTGGGTCTGGGCCAATAGAAAAAATGTCTGGGAACTCCTACGTATCCCATAAGTATGGGAACCAAGCCAAATGTTGTTCTTGAAGGCCATCCAGTTTACCAACCTGAAGTAAGGACGTGCGAGAATAGAAGAACGAGGAGTGGAGAACATGCTGCAATCATCGTAATCCTGACATGAGTGGGGCCAAAGAAGCCTACACGACACTATACATGATCCTCCAGGAGAACTATACCCAGGAGGGATATTAAAAGGTGAAATTGGGGGATGGACTCAAGACGTAGAGTTTGAGCGTTCCTACGTATACCATGATGATGGGAATAAAGAAATATGCAATTCATACAGTTTAACATCTTGTAGGATGACACAGAGATTAATTTCATGTGGTTCATAACATTTTATGGTCATGCGAGACCGAAGACAGTTTAACATCCTATGGGATGACATATAGTTTAATTTCATGAAAGACATTAGGTACATCTACCACTCATAGTTTAATATCATGCAGGACAAGTGATGAATAGTTTTACATCTTTAATTCGGACGAACCATACATTTTAACGTCTTGTGGTATGGACGTAATAGTTTAATGTCATGAGGGACCAGGTTCTGTTTAACATCTTTCGGGATAAAATACCATTTAATGTCATGTGGGACATAACATTTTAATGTCATATAGGACTCAATAGTTTAAGGTCATGTAGGATCAGACACTTTAAGATCATCTAGGACAAGATAGTTTATGGTCATGTAGGATTAGACACTTTAAGGTCATGTAGGACCGAATAGTTTAAGGTCATGTAGGTCCAGATGATTTAAGGTCTTGTAGGACCTAACTGTTTAGGGTTATGTAGGATAGGAAAATTCCAAGTCACATATGACCAGACAGTTTAAGATCTTGTAGGATTGGAGAATTTAATTTCATGTAGGACCGGGCAGTTTAAGGGAAAGTAGGACTGGATAGTTTAAGCTCACATAGGACTGGATTTTCTTAGGAAAGGTATTGCTTAAGTATCTTGGCATTATTGGGAGGAGTTACACTTTAAAAATCCATGGTAACCAAGGAGTATGCACCATTGGGATAAACCTTGTGAATTATGTAAGGTCCTTCCCATTTGGCCTCCAATTTGGTTGGTTTCCGCCTAGGTATCATTGGTTTTCTCAAGGCCAACACCAAGTCACCTTGAAAGAAAGAGAGGAAGAAATTTTTATTGTTGAAATATGTAACGCCCCGACCCCAGTTACCCAGAATCAATGCATTATTACATAACATTGGCATGATCACATGAAAGATCAAATCACAAGACCGATTGGTTTAGTAGCCTTAGAAACACTAGATATATTAATAAGTCTAACATTACATCATAAAAGTAAAAACTAAAACAACATAATATTGTCTCCATAGTCCACACTATTATCCCCACATAATATCCCTGCAGGTCATTCATAATTTACTTCTTCACATCCCGGGACAAATAAAACATAGAAAAGGGGTGAGATCAAGTGCCCAGTAAGGATAATAATATAGCGGAAACTTTCATAAATAAGAATAAACATTTATGGAAATGTATAACTAAAACAAAATCATTTTAAACTTGATCTTCAACATAGTATGGAAAAAATAAAATGAAATAATTCCATTTACTTATTCACATGGATATTCTACTAATCAAATAATCACATGCAATATCAATAACCACTTTCGTAATGATGGAATGCATAATGCCCGACTATCATAACCACATATCTAAGGCCTCGTGCCAAGACTAAAAATAAGATTTTGTCAAGGCCTTGTGCCAAGACACTAGTTTGTCTCATGTGACCTACCTATGCATCGAGGAGCTATAACGGGCTCCACCCATCACATATTAAGTCCAATGCATTCCCATATGAAAAGGTTTAAACATAACATAAACATTCCTATTAAAACTAGCATACGAAATTTAATTACTTCATCCATAAACCATGAATGGTAAAAAAATAACACATCCATAGTCAAACATATCACAAAACCTTCAATACCATATAGAAGTTTTGTATCATAATAAATCAACTTCAAATAAGCGTAAAATCCATCAAAGGATGTTGACATAGATGAAACCAAAACTCTTTTTAGAGAAATATCTCTTTCTATTTTGAAATCATTTAGGAGTCATATATTTATAAAATAAAACATTTTCTTTGAAAATATTATTATAAGCTTGTAAGGGAAGCTTCGACAGTTTTATAATGAAGGAAAATAACCGCACCCACTGTATAAGTTAAAAAAACATTCTTACCTTAATTTTGTCAAAAAGGTTAAAAAGCACCTTATTTGGAAAACAACGGAAAGATTCCTTTAAAAACCGCTTAAAAAAATTCAAACAAGGGTATAAATGACTTTAAACAATATTCTTGTAAATAGTAAAAATGTTTTGAAATACATTTTTAAGAAACATCGATGTGGATGATAAAAAAGATCCCAGTAGATTATTACGTATAAACAATCTCGGATAATGAAGAGATTGCGAAATAAACCCTTGACTTGTACTTTTCCTTGGTTGGGGTAGGTTAAAATCCTGTATAATAGTGAAATAATTGTTATTAAATTATTCAAGAATATTATATCATATATGATCTTTTAACATTGATTGGTTAATAATATCTTAGTATTATCGTCATTTCGTGTGTTAACTTACTCATTTTCTTTGATACGTTTTATTACGTAAGCCATGTTTGTTATGGATAGGATGTATCTTATTCTTATCTAGAATGATATAAAGTCCTTAAAAATTGTTTTTAAATCATTAAACGATAATTATACTTGAATGGATACGGTGGAGAAAGAATCTCATCGCGTTTGTAGAGACAGTAGTCCGCACATACGCACGAGCGACAATATCAATCTTTTGATATTAAAATAATATATAATTGGATGATATAACATATATAAAGAATACTTATCATGTTATATTTATTAATTACATGAGTTACACATCATTATTATACCCATCCAAATAATAATTTATTGAATAACAATTACACCACGACGTGGAGACGGTAAGCCGTACGTACGCACGTATGGTGACATGTTATTCAAAGGATGGATAGAATACTGAATATGGTTATAACATAATTATAATAACATCATAGTAAATATAAGATACTGGAGTTATTATTTTAGAATGGAAATAACAAAGAAGGAAGAAGTGGAAGAAGAAATGAACTTGAAAAAGGGTGGTGAAAACAATACCTCTTCTTCGGGTTATTCCTTTTGATTTGATCAAAAGGGCTCTTAGGATGGCTTTCTGAATAAAGGAAGGCCTCTAGGATGAATTGAGGGATGTTGAGAGAGTATTTGGCCAGAGGTTGGCCGAACCAAAAGGCTTTGAAGGTTTGAGTAAATGAGAAGGGAGAGTGCCCTTTTATAAGAGGGGTGAGAGGCACCTTTTAAAAGCTAGAAATATTATTTTATAATAAATTCATATTTGGTTTCTAATGGCTCCAATGTGGATAATTTAAAGGTTAAGGTGGGTATGGGTCGAAAACCACTCATCCAATAGAATTCAGACAGGTTTGGGTTACTATATTAACCTTATCATTAAGTATTAACTCTTAGTTAATTAGTTTCACTTTTACAATGTCTCTTTGTATTTTTATATTATATGGTATATAAACTTACTATATACATCCAAGAGACCCCAAAGTGGTCCATTCATGATACATATATCATGATATAAGTCTATTTTCTGAACCTTAGATTTTTAGAAATTTAATATCAATTAATAATATAATATTTCTTTTAAAAAACACTTTTATGTCAATTTTGACACTATTCAATAATTAATTTTTTTAAAAATCATAACAAAATGATTACTTCTAAAGAAGTCAATTAAATCGATCCTAATATGTCATATTAACCTAGAAAATTAGTTTAATTCATAAAAAGTCTCAAATTATATTTATTTGGGTATTTATAATATCAATTATTTTAATTTTTCACTATTATGGTAATTACTGCATCATCATTGTGTCATAAATAAATTAAATTATATAATGTCTAAAAATTATAAATAAACTATCATTATGTAGGAAATATTTGTATCTTTATAATTAATATTTAAAATTAAATTTATCTTATGTATAACCCTGTATTAAAAATGTTTTAGTAAATAATCTTTGATTTTAACTCTTTTAACTCTTCTTTGAATTAAATAATAATAAATGTACTAATCTAATCCAAGTGGACCTAAATGATAATATTTTATTCCTAAGGATGTTTTTGGTCGAGATACACTTGTATAATAGAATTAGGACATGTGTTAGGGTAATATTAATATCATTTTTACCCTTAATTACCCTATTTACTTTTAACCGTGGTAAATAAAAGTAAAAAGTTATTATTCACCAAAAATTATTTTCATCTCATTGAACCAAATTTTACTCCTTGATATTAAACGTGTCTCTATAATTTTTGAAATTCCAATCATAGAAGTGGTAAAATTAAGTTTTATGAAAAATTCAGTTTTTTAACTACCACTTAGTAGTTTCACTATTCATCAAAATTGAAGTTTTTCAGAACAATGCCAAAATTTCACCCTAAGATATAATTGATATTCCGAATTCAAAAATGATGTCTATTCTACAAAATTTAAAACATAAAAGTTGCATTAATTAATTTTATAATTAATTCCCATTGTCACAACAAATAGCGTGTTTTAAGAAACAATATATATCAAAAGATTGACAAATGTTTATGTCCAATTTCAAAGTGAAATTAATTCTAATGAACACCATTGGATTAAATGGTAAAAATATATTCAAATTATAATTTAAAACCACTATATAATATAATTTATCACTATAAATTATTTTGATTAAAAAAGTTGTTTTTAAGCATTTTTCACTATTCATAAAAATTGGAAGTTCTCAGAAAAATACCAAAAATTCTACTTAGGATAATTTCGATATTCTGAATCCAAAAATGAAGTCCATTTTTAAAGATAAAATATATATAATTTCAAGAATTCGGTATTACTATTCATAACAGCTAGTTTGATTGGTTGTGGTGTGTTAGAACTTGATGTTGCGTACAACACACGCTATCGCATTATTCAAAGAGAAGCGTACCGTAGAAGCTTGGGGTGTTACATTCTCCCCTCCTTCAAATAATTTCGTCCTCGAAATTTCTATAATACTACCGCATGAAAAGACTCGGGTGGTTCTTCATCATAAGTTCCTCGGGTTCCCATGTTGCCTCTTCTATCTTATGGTTTCTCCACAAGACTCTTACCAGACGAGTCATCTGGTTTCTTAGTACTTCTTCCCTCGTATCAAGAATCCTGACAAGATCCTCACAATAAGACAGACCGGGTTCCAGTTCTAATTACTCATTGGTGAGTACATGCATTGGGTCAGGCATGTATTTCCTTAATAGAGATACGTGGAACACATCGTGAACTTTGGAGAGACTTGGCGGCATTGCCAATCGGTAAGCTACAACCCCAATTCGTTCTAGAATTTCGAAAGGTCCGATGTACCTGGGACTCAATTTACCTTTCCTACCAAAATGTATGACTCCCTTCCATGGAGATACCTTCCAGAAAACATGATCACCGACTTGAAATTCCAAATCTTTCATTCGATTATCAGCATAGCTCTTCTACCTACTTTGAGCTGCTTTGATGTGATTTTGGATTACCTTCATCTTTTCCATCATTTCATCCACCAGTTCTGGGCCTACAAGTTTTCATTCACCAAAGTCATCCCAACAGGTTGGTGTGCGACATCTCTTTCCATATAACGCTTCATATGGTGCCATATGAATACTAAAATGGAAGCTATTTTTATAGGAAAATTCTACTAGAGGTAAATATTGATCCCACATACCCTGAAAGTCAAGTGAGCAGGATCTCAACATGTCTTCTAAGGTTTTAATAGTTCGTTTTGATTGTCCATCTTTTTGAGGGTGTTAGGAAGTTCTCAAATGAAGTTCAGTATCCAAGTCTTTCTGAAGACTTTTCCAAAATCTTGAAGTAAAACGGGGATCACGATCAGAAACAATCAATAGGGGTACTCCATGAAGTCTCAAAACTTCATCAATGTATAGTCTTGCTAGACGCTCTAGTGGTAGATCTTCTCTTATATCAAGAAAATGAGTTGACATGGTAAGAAGATAAAAAATATCCCATATTGCATCGTTCCTTCTAGGAGTCTTTGGTAGCCCCATGACAAAGTCCATCGTAATATTGTCTCATTTCCACTCTGGTATGGGAAGAGGTTGCATGACTCCTCCAGGATGTTACCTTCTAGCTTTCACTTTTTGAAAAACCATACATCTTGACAAAAAATCAGCAATATCCCCCTTCAGGTTTTCCCACCAAAAATGTTCCTCCAAATCTCTATACATTTTTGTGCTCCCAGGGTGTATAGAGAAATTGGAACTATGAGCATCATCCAGCAATCCCGTTTTTAGATCAGGTATATCGGGAACACAATGTCTCTTCCCAAATTTCAAAATTCCATCTTCATACACAAAGTCTCTCCATCTTCCATCATTCACAGCTTTAATCTTCTTTTGAAATTCTTCATCATCGGTCTGAGAACTCTTAATCCATTCTAGTAAAGATGGTTTGGAAACCATTTGAAAAATAATTGATGTTTGGCCTTCCCTGGATATTCCCATGTCCATCTTCACTAGATCCATGAAAATTGGATCCCTTTCAATTCTCATATTGTTCAAAACTCCATGATCTTTTATGCTCAAAGCATCTGCCACCTTGTTTTCTTTCCCCGGGTGGTAGTGTATCATACAATCATAATCCTTGAGTAATTCAAGGCATCTCCTTTGCCTCATGTTGTGTTTTTTTGTGCTAAAATACACTTCAAACTCTTCTTATCAGTATAAATCTCACATTTTTCACCATAGAGGTAGTGCCTCCATGTCTTCAAAGAAAAGATCACAGTGCTAACTCAAGATCATGAGTAGGATAGTTTTGCTCATGAATTTTCAACTGTCGTGATGCATAGGCAATAACCCTATCATTCTGCATAAGGACACAACCAAGTCCTTTCTTCAATGAATCATTATGAATAACGAACCCATCATTCCCCGATGGTAGAGTCAATATAGGAGCATTGACTAATATTCTCTTCAGTTATTCGAAACATTCTTCACACTCTTTTTTCCAAACAAATTTAACCCCTTCACGTGTGAGCTTCGTTAATGGGTCAGCCAATCTGGAAAAATTCTGGATGAAACGTCGATAATAACCTCCCAAACCAATAAAACTGTGTACCTCAGTTATACTCGTAGGTGCTGGCCATTCTTGGATTGCCATGTTCTTAGAAGGATCAACAGAGATTCCAAATTTAGAGACAATATGGCCAAGAAAAGAAATCTCATGAAGCTAGAATTCACATTTGCTAAACTTCCCATATAATTCATGACTTCTCAGAGTCTTTAGGATAATGCACAAGTGACTTTCATGATCTTCGTAGCTTTTAGAGTATACCAAGATATCATCAATAAATACAACCAAAAATTCATCAAGATATTCCTTGAAAACTCTATTCATCAGATCCAGGAATACAGAGGGTGCATTAGTCAATCCAAAGGGCATTACAGTAAACTCGTAATGCCCATACATGGTTCGAAATGCTGTCTTCGGAATGTATTACTTCTTTACACACAACTGACGGTATCCAGATCGAAGTTCAATCTTTGAAAAGTATTGAGCTCCATGCATTTGGTCAGATAAACCATCAATGCAAGTTAGGGGATACATGTTCATTATTGTAATAGCATTGATCTCCCTATAGTCGATACTTGAACTCATAGATCCATCTTTATTTTTTACAAAAAGAACAGTGGCTCCCCATGGAGAAACACTAGGGTGAATAAATCCCTTATTACTCAATTCCTCTAGTTGTATCTTTAGTTAAACTAATTCTACAGTGGCCATTCTCTAAGGGGTCTTCGATATAGGCTTTGATCCAGGAATTAAATCAATGGAAAACTCAACATCTCATTCTGGAGGATGTCTAGGTAAATCTTCCGGAAACACATCTACATATTATTTCACAACAGGTACATCCTCTATTTGAACATTCCTTTCCTCACCCACAGTAATTTCATTATCTTCCTCCCCTATAATTTAATTTTGTTGAGCTACTAGGGGTGGATCTAGATAAAAATTAGGTGGAGACAATTCTAACTAAAAGATAAGGTGTTCCTTCTCATCATCATCAAGAATCATAGCCTCTTTATTCTTACAATAAATCTTTGAATCATAGTCCGAAAGCCAGTCCATACTGAGGATTATATCAAACTCAATCATAGGTATGATGATGAGATCAGCAGATAAAGAACGTTTATGTGCTCTAATGGGGACTAATTCACAAACTTTTATTGCAATGATACTTCCTTTAGGAGTTTTAACGAAAATCTCCCTTGTTAAATCAAATTAGAAATATCTAATTTTCTTAGCAAGATGGAAAGATATGAAACAATGCGATGATCCAGAATCAAATAATTCATTTGTTAAACTAGAGGAAACTATTAAATTACCTGCCACTACGTCTTTTGGAGCTTCTACCTCAGCAGTAGTGATAGCAAAAGCTTGGCCTTGATCCCTTGGTCTTTTCTGAGGTAAGTTCCCCTGACGATTAGGACATTCATTTTCATAATGTCCCATACCCCTGCAATTGTAGCATTGAACATTGGTAGCTTCTTTCTTCCCTTTGCATTCACGAGCTTGGTGGCCTTTTTTAGCACAATTGTAACAGACACCCATTCCCTTCAAGCAATTACCGGGGTGTTTCATCCCACATGTACCACATGGTGGATATTCAACCTTTCCCTTCTTCCACTTATTTCCATTTCCAGATTGATCAACAGATCTCTTCTTATCTTGCTTTGCTTTAAAGTCATAAGACTTAGATAATTCCTTTTCAGTCTTGATAGCACATGAGACAATGTCTTCGTACGATGAAAAGGATTATGAGACTAATGCTCGATGGAGAAATGGTTTTAACCCATCAAAGAAACGATCAATCTTTCTTCTGGGGTTATGTATATAATCTCCAGCATACCTTTCTAACCTTGTAAAGGCAGCCTCATACTTTGCGACATTATCATCCTCCTTTTGTCTCAGACTCAGAAATTGCCTTTCCATATCTGCTCGATGGTCACGAGGAAAGTATTTTTCTAAAAACAGATCTTTGAACTCCCTCCATTCCATATTTGATACTTCATAATCTTCCTTCGTGTTTTGAATCAATGACCACCATTGAGCAGCATCTCCGGTGAGGCGGTAAACTTCCATGATAACTTTTTCCCTTTCACTACTCCCCAAAGCCTGAAATATTTTATCTAGAGAATTTATCCATTGCTCAGCTACTAAGGGATTTGTACTCCCATTGAAAGTTGGTGGTTTTTTCCTTATAAAGCGATCTAACATTGATCCTCCACGCTGCGGATGAGGGTGCTCCATATGGGTAAGGTTATTATTCATAACCTGAGTGAGTTGTCCCAGTATGGTGATTAGCTGATCGGCACCAGTTGCTTCACCAACTCCACTATAATTATCTTGAGAAGGAGGGCAACCCTACATGGAGTCCGTGCATTGATACGGTTTCCATTTCCTCCACTAGGCACCATTTCTAAACAATGGCATAAACTAGATCAGTTTATAAATCAAAATACATAATCCCATACTTATAAAACACTTAACATAAATTGAACTATTTTTGGATATCATCCATAATCATAAAAAATATTTTCTTTGAGGAAGTATATACTCATAAACCTTTCAAAATTGATTTTTAAAGAAAATGAGAGTTATCCTAAGCATATCCCCCGGGAGTGTCGTAACCAAGAGTGCAGCAAGGCCCGTTGTCGTGCACTAGTTCTCGTTCAAGTCTAGCTCAAAGAGGTGTTTTCGGGTTTTACCCCTAGGTACGTCTGTGCCAGAGCCGCCTCTACCTGCTCGTATCCAGACATGGATGTATTGCTAAGAAAACTCACAAAATCTCTACAATACAAAAACTCTAGGATGTTCTTCTATACTAATCCTCAAAGTCCATCTTAGGTCTACGTGCTCTAATCAGAGTTTATCTAAATCTAGCTTCCAAGGTTTGTACTAAACATCCTCCGATACCAACTTAATTGCCCAGAACCCAGTCACCCAGAATCGGTGCAATATTACATAACATTGGCATGATCACAGGAAATATCAAATCTCGAAAGATCGATTGGTTTAGTAGCCTTGGAAACACTAGATATATTCATAAGTCTTACATTACATCATAAAAATAAAAAATACAACAAAATAATATTGTCTCCATAGTCCACACTATTATCCCTTCATAATATCCCTGAAGGTCATTCATAATTTACTTCTTCACATCCTGGGAGAAATAAAACATAGAAAAGGGGTGATCTCAATTGCCCAGTAAGGATAACAATATAGCGGAAACTCTCATAAATAATAATAAACATTTCAGGCAATGTAAACCTAAAACTAATGCCTTTTAAACATGAGCTTCAACATAGTATGGAAAAAATAAAATGAAATAATTCCATTTACTTATTCACATGGATATTCTACTAATCGAATAATCACATTCAATAATAATAACCACTTTCATAATGTTGGAATGCATAATGCCAGACTATCATAACCACATAGCCAAGGCCTCGTCCCAAGACTACAAATAAGATTTTGTCAAGGCCTTGCGGAAATACACTAGTTTGTCTCATGTGACCTACCGATTCATCGAGGAGCTATAGCGGGCTCCGCCTGTCACATATTAAGTCCAATGCATCCCCATATGAAAAGGTTTAAACATAACATAAAAATTCGTATTAAAACTAGAATAAAAAATGTAAATACTTCATCCATAAACCATGAATGGTTTAAAAATAAAACATCCATAGTCAAACATATCACAAAACCATCAATACAATATAGAAGTTTTGTATCATAATAAATCAACTTCAAATAAGTGTAAAATCCATCAAAGGATGTTGACATAGACGAAATCAAAATTATTTTTAGAGAAATATCTCTTTCTATTTTGAAATCATTTAAGAGTCTTATATTTTTAAAATAAAATATTTTCTTCGAAAATATTCTTATAAGCTTGTAAGGGAATATTCGACAATTTTATAATGGCGGAAAATAGCCGCACCCGCCGTATAAGTTAAAAAACATTCTTACCTTAATTTTGTCGAAAAGGTTAAAAAGCACGTTGTTTGGAAAATGACGGAAATATTCCTTTATAAATCTCTTATAAAAAGTCAAACAAGGGTATAAATGACTTTAACCCATATTCTTGTAAATATTAAAAAT
This sequence comes from Viscum album, assembly GCA_963277665.1. Lineage (NCBI taxonomy): Eukaryota > Viridiplantae > Streptophyta > Magnoliopsida > Santalales > Viscaceae > Viscum > Viscum album. The sequence goes on along the minus strand of OY728136.1, from coordinate 1,315,604,225 downwards.
GTTTTGAAATATATTTTTAAGAAACATGGATGTGGATGATAAAGAAGATCCCCGTAGATTATTACGTATAAACAACCTCAGATAATGAAGAGATTGTGAAATAAACCCTTAACATGTACTTTTCCTTGGTTGGGGTAGGTTAACCTATTGTATAATGGTGAAATAATTTTTTTTAAATTATAAAAGAATATGATATCATATATGATCTTTTAACATTGATTTGTTAATAATATCTTAGTATTATCGTCGTTTTGGGTGTTAACTTACTCGTTTTCTTTGATACGTTTTGTTACGTAAGCCATGTTTGTTATGGATAGGATGTATATTATTCATATCTAGAATGATATCAAGTCCTTAAACATTATTTTTAAATCATCAAATGATAATTATACATGAACGGATATGATGGAGAATGAATCTCATCGTGTTCGTGGAGACGGTAGTCCGTACGTACGCATGAGCGACAATATCATTCTTTTGTTATTAAAATAATATATAATTGGATGGTATAACATATATACAGAATCATTATCATTTTATATTTACTATTTACATGAGTTACACATAATTATTTTACCCATCCAAATAATAATTTATTGAATAACAATTACACCACGACGTGGAAACGGTAAGCCGTACGTACTCACGTGTGGTGACATGTTATTCAAAGGATGGATAGAATACTGAACATGGCTGTAACATATTTATAATAACATCACCGTATATATAAGATAATGGAGTTATTATTTTAGAATGGTAATAACAAAGAAGGAAGAAGTGGAAGAAGAAATGAATTTGAAAAAGGGTGGTGAAATCATTACCTCTTCTTCGGGTTCTTCCTTTTGATTTGATCAAAAGGGATCTTAGGTTGGATTTATGACTAAAGGAATGACTATAGGATGAATTGAGGGATGTTGAGAGAGTATTTAGGCAGAGGTTTTCTGAACCAAAAGTCTTTGAAGGTATGATTTATTGATAATGGAGAGTGCCCATTTATAAAAGGGGTGAGGGGCACCTTTGGAAAAGCTAGAAATATTATTTTATAATAAATTAATATTCGGTTTCTAATGGATCCAAAGTGGATTATTTAAAGGTTAAAGTGGGGATGGGTGGAAAACCACTGAACCAATAGAATTTAAATAGGTTTGGGTTACTATATTAACATTATCATTAAGTATTAACTCTTAGTTAATTAGTTTCACTTTTACAATGTCTCTTTGTATTTTTATATTATATGGTTACTAAACATACTATATACATCTGAGAGACCCCCAAGTGGTCCATTAATGATACACCTATCATGATATAAGTCTCTAGGACGAACCTTAGATTTTTAGGAATTTAATATCAATTAATAATATAATATGTATTAAAAAAAACACTTTTATGTCAATTTTGACACTATTCAATAATTGAATTTTGTAAAAATCATAACTGAATTTTTAATTCAAAAAAATCCAATTAAATCAATCAAAATATGTCATATTAACCTATAAAATTAGTTTAATTCATAAAAAGTCTGAAATTATATTTATTTGGGTATTTATAATATCAATTATTTTAATTTTTCACTATTATGGTAATTACTGCATCATCATTGTGTCATAAATAAATTAAATTATATAATATATAAAAATTATAAATAAAATATCATTATGTAGGAAATCGTTTTAGATTTCTAATGAATATTTACAATCGAATTTATCTTATGGATAACCATGTATTAAAAATGTTTTAGTAAATAAACATTGATTTTAACTCTATTAACTCTTCTTTGAATTAAATAATAATAAATGTCCTAATCTAATCCAAGTGGACCTAAATGATAATATTTTATTCCTACGGTTGTTTTTGGTCGAGATACACTTGTCCAATAGAATTAGGACATGTGTTAGGGTAATATTAATATTATTTTTACCCTTAATTACCCTATTTACTTTTAACCGTGGCAAATAAAAGAAAAAAGTTACTATTCACCAAAAATTATTTTCATCACAATGAACCACATTTTACACCTTGATATTAACCCTGTCTCTTGGATTTTCGAAATTCCAATCACAGAAGCGGTAAAATTAAGTTTTATGAAAAATTTAGTTTTTAAACTACCACTTAGTAGTTTCACTATTCATCAAAAATTGAAGTTTTTTTAAACAATGCCAAAATTTCACCCTAAGCTATAATTGATATTCCAAATTCAAAAATGATGTCTATTTTATGAAATTAAAAACATAAAGTTTCATTAATTAATTTTATAATTAATTCCCGTTGTCACAACAAATAGCGTGTTTTAAGAAACAATATATATCAAACGATTGACAATTGTTTATGTCCAATTTCAAAGTGAAATTAATTCTAATGAACACCATTGGATAAAATGGTAAAAATATATTCTAATTATACTTTAAAACCACTAAATAATATAATTTATCACTATAAATTATTTTGATTAAAAAAGTTGTTTTTAAGTATTTTTCACTATTCATAAAAATTTGAAGTTCTCAGAAAAATACCAAAAATTAAACTTAGGATAATTTCGATATTCTGAATCCAAAAATGAAGTCCATTTTGAATGATAAAATATAGATAATTTCAAAAATTAGGTATTACTATTCATAACGGCTAGTTTGATTGGTTGTGGTGTGTTAGAACTCGATGTTGCGTACAACACACGCTATCGCATTATTCCAAGAGAAGCGTACCGTAGAAGTTTGGGGAGTTACATTCTCCCCTCCTTCAAATAATTTCGTCCTCAAAACTTATAGAATACTACCACATGAAAAGACTCGGTGGTTCTTCATCATAAGTTCCTCGGGTTCCCACATTGCCTCTTCCATCTTATCGTTTCTCCACAAGACTTTTACCAAACGAGTCGTCCGGTTTCTCAGTACATGTTCTCTCATATCAAGAATCCTAATGGGCTCTTCGCAATAAGACAGATCGTGTTCCAGTTCTAATTCCTCATAGGTGAGTACATGCGTTGGGTCAGGCATGTATTTCCTCAATATAGATACATGGAACACATCGTGAACTTTGTAGAGACTTGGCAGCATTGCCAATCGGTAATCTACATCCCCAATTCATTCTAGAATTTTGAAAGGTCCGATGTACCTGGGACTCAATTTACCTTTCTTACCAAAACGTATGACTCCCTTCTATAGAGATACCTTCAGGAAAACATGATCACCGACTTGAAATTCCAAATCTTTCTTTCGATTATCAGCATAGATCTTCTACCTACTTTGAGATGCTTTGATGTGATTTTGTATAACCTTCACCTTTTCCATCGTTTCCTCCACCAGTTCTGGGCCTACAAGTTTTCTTTCAGCAACGTCATCCCAAAAGGATGGTGTGCGACACCTCTTTCCGTATAACGCTTCATATGGTTCCATATGAATACTCGAATGGAAGCTATTGTTATAGGAAAATTCTACCAGAGGTAAATATTGATCCCGCATACCCTGAAAGTCAAGTGATCAGGATCTCAACATGTATTCTAAGATTTGAATAGTTCGTTCTGATTGTCCATCTGTTTGAGGGTGGTAGGTAGTGCTCAAATGAAGTTCAGTATCCAAGTCTTTCGGAAGACTTTTCCAGAATCTTGAAGTAAAACGGGGATCACAATCAGAAACAATCGATAGGGGTACTCCATGAAGTCTCAAAACTTCATCAATGTATAGTCTTGCTAGACGCTCTAGTGGTATATCTTCTCTTATAGAAAGAAAATGTGCTTACTTGGTAAGAAGATCAACAATAACCCATATTGCATCATTCCTTCTAGGAGTATTTGGTAGACCGATGAAAAAGTCCATCGTAATATTGTCCAATTTCCACTCTGGTATGGGAAGAGGTTGCATGACTCCTCCAGGATGTTGCCTTCCAGCTTTCACTTGTTGAAAAACCATACATCTTGACACAAAATCAGAAATCTCCCTCTTCATGTTGTCCAACCAAAAATGTTCCCCCAAATCTCTATACATTTTGGTGCTCCCAGGGTGTATAGAGAAATTGGAACTATGAGCATCATCCAGTAATCCCCTTTTTAGATCAGGTATATCGGGAACACAATGTCTCTTCCTAAATTTAAAAATTCCATCTTTATACATAAAGTCTTCCAATCTTCCATCATTCACAGCTTTAATCTTCTTTTGAAATTCTTCATCATCATTTTGAGAACTCTTAATCCTTTCAAGTAAAGATGGTTTGGCAACCATTTGAAAAAGAATTGATGTTTCTCCTTCCCTGGCTATTCCCATGTCCATCTTCACTAGATCCATGAAAATTGGATCCCTTTAAATTCTCATATTATTCAAAACTCCCTGATATTTTCTCCTCAAAGAATCTGCCACCTTGTTTTCTTTCCCCAGGTGGTAGTGTATCGTACAATCATAATCCTTGAGTAATTCAAGCCATCTCCTTTGCCTCATGTTGTGTTTTTTTTGTGAGAAAATATGCATCAAACTCTTCTGATCAGTATAAATCTCACATTTTTTACCATATAGGTAGTGCCTCCATATCTTCAAAGCAAAGATCATAGCTTCTAACTCAAGATCATGAGTAGGATAGTTTTGCTCATGAATTTTCAACTGTCATGATGCATAGGAAGTAACCCTATCATTATGCATATGGACACAACTAAGTCCTTTCTTTGATGCATCACTATAAATAACGAACCCATCATTCCCTGATGGTAGAGTCAATATAGGAGCATTGAATAATCTTCTCTTCAGTTCTTTGAAACATTCCTCACACTCTTTTGTCCAAAAAAATTTAACCCCTTTAAGTGTGAGCTTCGTTAATGGGTTAGCCAATCGGGCAAAATTCTGGACGAAACGTTGATAATAACCTGCCAAACCAATAAAACTGCATACCTCAGTTATACTCATAGGTTTTGGCCATTTTGGATTTCCTTGATCTTAGAAGGATCAACAGAGATTCCATCTTTATAGACAATATGGCCAAGAAAAGAAATCTCATGAATCCAGAATTCACATTTGATAAACTTCCCATATAATTCATGTCTTCTCAGAGTCTTCAGGATAATGCGCAAGTGACTTTCATGATCTTCGTAGCTTTTAGAGTATACCAAGATATCATCAATAAATACCACCACAAATTCATCGAGATATTCCTTGAAAACTCTATTCATCAGATCCATGAATACAAAGGGTGAATTAGTCAATCCAAAGGGCAATATGGTAAACTCGTAATGCCCATACCAGGTTCGAAATGCTGTCTTCGGAATGTCTTCGTTCTTTACACACAGTTGATGGTATCCAGATCTAAGGTCAATCTTTGAAAAGTATTGAGCTCCATGAAGTTGGTCAAATAAATCACCAATGCGAGGTAGGGGATACTTGTTCTTTATTGTTATCGCATTGATCTCCCTATAGTCGATACATAACCTCATATATCCATCTTTATTTTTAACAAAAAGAATAGGGGCTCTCCATGGAGAAACACTAGGGTGAATAAATCCCTTATTATTCAATTCCTCAAGTTGTTTCCTTAGTTCAACTAATTATATAGTGGACATTCTATAGGGGTCTTCGATATAGGCCTTGATCCAGGAATTAAATCAATGGAAAACTCAACTTCTCGTTCTAGAGGATGTCCAGGTAAATATTTTAGAAACACATCTACATATTCTTTCACAACAGGTACATCCTCTATTTGAACATTCCTTTCCTCACCCATTGTAATTTCATTCTCTTCCTCCCCAATAATTGAATTTAGTTGAGCTACTGGGGGTGGATCTAGATAAGAATTAGGTGGTGACGATTCTGCTCTAAAGATAAGGTGTTCCTTATGATCATTATCAAGAATCATAACATCTTTCTTCTTACAATAAATCTTTGCATCATAGTCCGAAATCCAGTCCATACCGAGGATTATATAAAACTCAATCATAGGTATGACGATGATATCAGCAGATAAAGAACATTTATGTACTCTAATGGGGACTGATTCGCAAAACATTGTTGCAATGATACTTCCCTTAGGAGTTTTAACTGACATCTCCCTTGTTAAATAAAATTATAAATATCTAATTTTCTTAGAAAGCTGGGAAGATATAAAACAATGTGATGATCCAGAATCAAATAATGCATTTTCTAAACTTGAGGAAACCATTAAATTACCTGCCACCACGTCTTTTGGAGCTTCTACCTCAGCAGTAGTGATAGAAAAAGCATAGCCTTGATCCCTCGGCCTTTTCTGAGATAAGTTCCCCTGACAATTAGGAAATTCATTTTCATAATGTCCCATCACCTACAATTGTAGCATTGAAAATTGGTAGCTTCCTTCTTCCCTTTTCATTCACGAGCTTGGTGGCCTTTTTCACCACACTTGTAACAGACACCCATTCCCTTAAAGCAAGTACCGGGGTGTTTTTTCCCACATTTAGCACAGGATGGATATTCAACCTTTCCATTCTTCCCCTTATTTCCATTCCCAGATTGATCAGCAGATCTCTTCTTCTCTTGCTTTGCTTTAAAGTCATAAGACTTAGAGAATTCCTTTTCAGTCTTGATAGCACATGAGACAATGTCTTCGTACGATGAAAAGGATTGTGAGGCTAATTCTCGATGGAGAAATTGTTTTATCCCATCAAAGAAATGATCAATATTACTTCTGGGGTTATGTATATAATCTCCAGCATACCTTTCTAACCTTATAATGTTAGCCTCATACTTTGCGACATTATCATCCTCCTTTTATCTCAGACTCAGAAATTTCCTTTCCATATCTGCTCGATGGTCACGAGGAAAGTATTTTTTCTAAAAACAGATCATTGAACTCCCTCCATTCCATATTTGATACTTTATCATCTTCCTTCATGTTTTGAATCAATGACCACCACTGATCAGCATCTTTGGTGAGGTGGTAAACTGCCATGATAACTTTTTCCCTTTCACTTCTCCCCAAAGCCTGAAATATTTTCTCTAGAGAATTTATCCATTGCCCAGCTACTAAGGGATTTGTACTCCCATTGAATGTTGGTGGTTGTTTCCTCATAAAGTGATCTAACATTGATCCTCCACGCTGCAGATCAGGGTGATCTATACAGGATAGGTTATTATTCATAACCTGAGTGAGTTTTCCCAATATGGTGATTAGCAGATCGACACCAATTGCATCACCAGCTCCACTATAATTATCTTGAGCAGGAGGGAAATCCCTAAATGGAGTGCGTTCATTGATACAGTTTCCATTTCTTCTACTATGTTCCATTTCTAAACAATGGCATAAACTAGATCAGTTTATAAATCAAAATACATAATCCCATACTTATAAAACACTTAACATAAATTGAACTATTTGTGGATATAATCCATAATCATAAAAAATGTTTTCTTTATGGAAGTATATACTCATAAACCTTTCATAATGATTTGTAATGAAAATGAGAGTTACCCTAAGCATATCCCCCGGGAGTGTCATAACCAAGAGTCCAGCAAGGCCCGTTGTCGTGCATCAGTTCCCGTTCGAGTCTAGCTCAAAGCGGTGTTTTCGGGTTTTACCCCTAGGTACATCTGTGCCAGAGCCACCTCAACATGCATGTATCCAAACAGGGATGTGTTGCTCGGAAAACTCACAAAATCTCTACAATACCAAAATTCTTGGATGTTCTTCTATACTAATACTCAAAGTCCATCGTAGGTCTACATGCTCTAATCAGAGTTTATCTAAATCTAGCTTCCAAGGTTTGTACTAAACATCCTCTGATACCAACATTAATGCCCCGACCCCAGTCACCCAGAATCAGTGCATTATTTCATAACAATGGCATGATCACAAGAAAGATCAAATCTTGAAAGACCGATTGGATTAGTAGCCTTGGAAACAGTAGATATATTCATAAGTCTTACATTACATCATAAAAATAAAAACTATAACAACATCATATTGTCTCCATAGTCCACACTATTATCCCCTCATAATATCCCTACAGGTCATTCATAATTTACTTCTTCACATCCAAGGAGAAATAAAACATAGAAAAGGGGTGAGCTCAAATGCCCAGTAAGGATAACAATATAGCGGGAACTTTCATAAATAAGAATAAATATTTAAGGCAATGTATAACTAAAACAAAAGCATTTTAAACATGAGCTTCAACATAGTATGGAAAAAATAAAATGAAATAATGCCATTTACTTATTCACATGGATATTCTACTAATCGAATAATCACATGCAACATCAATAACCACTTTCATAATGATGGAATGCATAATGCCAGACTATCATAACCACATAGCCAAGGCCTCGTGCCAAGACTACAAATAAAATTTTGTCAAGGCCTTGTGCCAAGACACTAGTTTGTCGCATGTGACCTACCGATGCATCGAGAAGCTATAGCAGGCTCCCCCCATCACATATTAAGTCCAATGCAATACCATATGAAAAGGTTTAAACATAATATAAACTTTCGTATTAAAACTAGCATACTAAATGTAAATACTTCATCCAATAACCATGAATGGTATAAAAATAACACATCCATAGTCAAACATATCAAAAAACCTTCAATACAATATAGAATTTTTGTATCATAATAAATCAACTTCAAATAAGCATAAAATCCATCAAAGGATGTTGACATAGATGAAATCAAAACTCTTTTTAGAGAAATATCTCTTTCTATTTTGAAATCATTTAAGAGTCATAAATTTATAAAATAAAACATTTTCTTTGAAAATATTCTTATAAGCTTGTAAGGGAAGCATCGATGATTTTATAACGGCTGAAAATAGCCGCACCCGCCGTATAAGTTAAAAAAACATTCTTACCATAATTTTTCCGAAAAGGTTAAAAAGCACCTTGTTTGGAAAACGATGGAAAGATTCCTTTATAAACCTCTTATGAAAAGTAAAATAAGGGTATAAATGAATTTAACCCATATCTATGTAAATAGTAAAAATGTTTTGAAATACATTTTTAAGAAACATGGATGTGGATGATAAAGAAGATCCCAGTAGATTATTACGTATAAACAACCTCGGATAATGAAGAGATTGCGAAATAAACCCTTAACATGTACTTTTCCTTGGTTGGGGTAGGTTAACCTCCTGTATAATGGTGAAATAATTTTTATTAAATTATACAAGAATATGATATCATATATGATCTTTTAACTTTGATTTGTTAATAATATCTTAGTATTATCGTCGTTTCGGGTGTTAACTTACTCGTTTTTTTATACGTTTTGTTATGTAAGCCATGTTTGTTATGGATAGGATGTATATTATTCATATCCATAATGACATAAAGTCTTTAAACATTATTTTTAAATCATCAAATGATAATTATACTTGAATGGATATGATGGAGAATGAATCTCATTGCGTTCGTGGAGACGGTAGTCCGTACGTACGCACGAGCGACAATATCATTCTTTTGTTATTAAAATAATATATAATTGGATGTTATAACATATATACAGAATCATTATCATGTTATATTTATAATTTACATGAGTTACACATAATTATTTTATCCATCCAAATAATAATTTGTTGAATGACAATTACACCACGACGTGGAGATGGTAAGCCGTACGTACGCACGTATGGTGACATGTTATTCAAAGGATGGAAAGAATACTGAATATGGTTGTACCATATTTATAATAAAATCAACTTATATATATAAGATAATGGAGTTATTATTTTAGAATGGTAATAACAAAGAAGGAATAAGTGGAAGAAGAAATGAATTTGAAAAAGGGTGGTGAAAACATTACCTCTTCTTCGGGTTCTTCCTTTTGATTTGATCAAAAGGGCTCTTAGGTTGGATTTATGACTAAAGGAATGCCTCTAAGATGAAGTTAGGGATGTTGAGAGAGTATTTGGGCAATGTTTGGCCGAACCAAAAGGCTTCGAAGGTATGATTTAATGATAATGGAGAGTGCCCTTTTATAATAGGGGTGAGGGGCACCTTTGGAAAAGCTAGAAATATTATTTTATAATAAATTCATATTCAGTTTCTAATGGATCCAAAGCAGATTATTTAAAGTTTAAGGTGAGGATGGGTCGAAAACCACTCAACCAATAGAATTTAAATAGCTTTGGGTTACTATATTTACATTATCATTAAGTATTAACTCTTAGTTAATTAGTTTCACTTTTATAATGTCTCTTTGTATTTTTATATTATATGGTTAATAAATTTACTATATAAATCCAAGAGAACCCCAAGTGGTCCATTAATGATACCCCTATCATGATATAAGTCTCTTGGACGAACCTTAGATTTTTAGGAATTTAATATCAATTAATAATATAATATTTGTTTTAAAAAATTCTTTTATGTCAATTTTGACACTATTCAATAATTGATTTTTTAAAAAATCAAAACAGAATGATTAATTCTAAAAAAGTGACGTAAATCAATCATAATATGTCATATGAACCTATAAAATTTGTATAATTCATAAAAAGTATGAAATTATATTTATTTGTGTATTTATAATATCAATTATTATAATTTTTCACTATTACAGTAATTACTGTATCATCATTGTGTCATAAATAAATTAAACTATTTAATATCTAAAAATTAAAAATAAAATATGATTATGTAGGAAATCGTTTTATCTTTCTAATGAATATTTACAATCGAATTTATCTTATGTATAAACATGTATTAAAAATGATTTATTAAATAAACATTGATTTTAACTCTTTTAACTCTTCTTTGAATTAAAAAATAATAAATGTCCTAATCTAATCCAAGTGGACTTAAATGATAATATTTTATTCCTATGGTTGTTTTTGGTCGAGATACACTTGTAAAATAGAATTAGGACATGTGTTAGGATAATATTAATATCATTTTTACCCTTAATTACCCTATTTATTTTTAACCGTGGTAAATAAAACTAAAAAGTCACTATTCACCAAAAAATTATTTTCATCTCATTAAACCAAATTTTACTCCTTGATATTAACCATGTCTCTCGGATTTTCGAAATTCCAATCACAGAAGTGGTAAAATTAAGTTTTAGTAAAATTCAGTTTTTTAACTACCACTTAGTAGTTTCACTATTCATCAAAAATTGAAGTTTTTCAGAACAATGCAAAAATTTCACCCTAAGCTATAATTGATATTACGAAATCAAAAATTATGTCTATTTTACAAAATTAAAAACATAAAAGTTGCATTAATTAATTTTATAATTAATTCCCGATGTCACAACAAATAGCGTGTTTTAAGAAACAATATATATCAAAAGATTGACAATTGTTTATGTCCAATTTCAAAGTGAAATTAATTATAATGAACACCATTGGATAAAATGGTAATAATATATTCTAATTATACTTTAAAACCACTAAATAATATAATTTATGACTATAAATTATTTTGATTAAAAAAGTTGTTTTTAAGTATTTCTCACTATTCATAAAAATCTGAAGTTCTCAGAAAAATACCAAAAATTCAACTTAGGATAATTTCGATATTCTGAATCCAAAAATGAAGTTCATTTTGAAAGATAAAATATATATAATTTCAAAAAGTAGGTATTACTATTCATAACGGCTAGTTTGATTTGTTGTGGTGTGTTAGAACTCGATGTTGCAAACAACACACGCTATCACATTATTCCAAGAGAAGCGTACCGTAGAAGCTTGGGGTGTTACATTATCCCCTCTTTCAAATAATTTCATCCTCAAAATTTCTAGAATACTACCTCATGAAAAGACTCGGGTGGTTCTTCATCATAAGTTCCTCGGGTTCCCACGTTGCCTCTTCCATCTTATGGTTTCTCCATAAGACTTTTACCAGATGAGTCATCCGGTTTCTCAGTACTTGTTCTCTCATATCAAGAATCCTGAAGTGATCTTCGCAATAAGACAGATCAGGTTCCAGTTCTGATTCCTCATAGGTGAGTACATCCGTTGGGTCAGACATGTATTTCCTCAATATAGATACGTGGAACACATCCTGAACTTTGGAGAGACTTGGCGGCATTGCCAATCGGTAAGATACAGCCTCAATTCGTTCTAGAATTTCAAAAGGTCCGATGTACCTAGGACTCAATTTACCTTTCTTACCAAAACGTATGACTCCCTTCCATGGAGATACCTTCAGGAAAACATGATCACTGACTTGAAATTCCAAATCTTTCCTTCGATTATCAGCATAGCTATTCTACCTATTTTGAGCTTCTTTGATGTGATTTTGGATTACCTTCACCTTTTCCACCGTTTCCTCCACCAGTTCTGGGCCTACAAGTTTTCTTTCACCAACGTCATCCCAACAGGTTGGTGTGCGACATCTCTTTCCGTATAATGCTTCATATGGTGCCATATGAATACTCGAATGGAAGCTATTGTTATATTAAAATTCTACCAGAGGTAAATATTGATCCCACAGACCCTGAAAGTCAAGTGAGAAGGATCTTAACATGTCTTCTAAGGTTTGAATAGTTCATTATGATTGTCCATCTGTTTGAGGGTGGTAGGAAGTGCTCAAATGAAGTTCAGTATCCAAGTCTTTCTGAAGAATTTTCCAGAATCTTGAAGTAAAATGGGGATCACGATCAGAAACAATCAATAGGGGTACTCCATGAAGTCACACAACTTCATAAATGTATAGTCTTTCTAGACGCTCCAGTGGTAGATATTCTCTTATAGCAAAAAAATGTGCTAACTTGGTAAGACGATCAACAATAACCCATATTTCATCGTTCCTTCTAGGAGTCTTTGGTAGCCCCATGACAAAGTCCATCGTAATATTGTCCCATTTCCACTCTGGTATGGGAAGAGGTTGCATGACTCCTCCAGGATGTTTCCTTCCAGCTTTCATTTGTTGAAAAACCATACATCTTGACACAAAATCAGCAATCTCCTTCTTCATATTGTCCCACCAAAAATGTTCCACCAAATCTCAATACATTTTGGTGCTCCCAGGGTGTATAGAGAAATTGGAACTATGAGAATCATCCATCAATCCCCTTTTTAGATCAGGTATATCGGGAACACAAAGTCTCTTCCCATATTTCAAAATTCCATCTTCATACACAAAGTCTCTCAATCTCCCATCATTCACAGCTTTAATCTTCTTTTGAAATTCTTCATCATCGGTCTGAGAACTCTTAATCCTTTCTAGTAAAGATGGTTTGGCAACCATTTGAAAAATAATTGATGTTTCGCCTTCCCTAGATATTTCCATGTCCATCTTCACTAGATCCATGAAAATTGGATCCCTTTCAATTCTCATATTGTTCAAAACTCCATGATCTTTTCTGCTCAAAGCATCTACCACCTTGTTTTCTTTCCCCGGGTGGTAGTTTATCGTACAATCATAATCATTGAGTAATTCAAGCCTTCTCCTTTGCCCCATGTTGTGTTTTTTTGTGAGAAAATATACTTCAAACTCTTGTGATCAGTATAAATCTCACATTTTACACCATTGAGGTAGTGCCTCCATATCTTCAAAGCAAAGATCACAACTGCTAACTCAAGATCATGAGTATGATAGTTTTTATCATGAATTTTCAACTATCGTGATGCATAGGCAATAACCATATCTTTCAGAATAAGGACACAACCAAGTCCATTCTTCGATGCATCACTATAAAAAACGAACCCCTCATTCCCTGATGGTAGAGTCAATATTGGAGAATTGACTAATATTCTCTTCAGTTATTCGAATCATTCTTCACACTCTTTTGTCCAAACAAATTTAACCCCTTTACATATGAGATTCGTTAATGGGTTAGCCAATTGGGCAAAATTCTGGACGAAACATCGATAATAACCTGCCAAACCAATAAAATTGCGTACCTCAGTTATACTCGTAGGTTCTGGACATTCTTGGATTGCATTGGTCTTAGAAGGATCAACAGAGATTACATCTTTATAGACAATATGGCGAAGAAAATAAATCTCATGAAGCCAAAATTCACATTTTCTAGACTTCCCATATAATTCATGTCTTCTTAGAGTCTTCATGATAATGCACAAGTGACTTTCATGATCTTCGAAGCTTTTAGAGTATACCAAGATATCATCAATAAATACCACCACAAATTCATCGAGATATTCCTTGAAAACTCTATTCATCAGATCCATGAATACAGAGGGTGCATTAGTCAATCCAAAGGGCATTACAGTAAACTCGTAATACCCATACCTGGTTCGAAATGCTGTCTTCAAAATGTCTTCTTTATTTACACACAACTGATGGTATCCAGATCGAAGGTCAATCTTTGAAAAGTATTGATCTCCATGCAGTTGGTCAAATAAATCATCAATGTGAGTTAGGGGATACTTGTTCTTTTATTTTTATAGCATTGATCTCCCTATAATTGATACATAACCTCATAGATCCATCTTTCTTTTTAACAAAAAGAACAAGGGATCCCCATGGAGAAACACTACGGCGAATAAATACCTTATTACTCAATTACTATAGTTGTTTCTTTAGTTTAACTAATTCTACAATGGCCATTCAATAAGGGGTCTTCGATATAGGCCTTAATCCTGGAATTAAATCAATAGAAAACTCAAATTCTCATTCTGGAGGATGTCGAGGTAAATCTTCCGGAAACACATCTACATATTCTTTCACAACAGGTACATCCTCTATTTGAACATTCCTTTCCTCACCCATAGTAATTTCATTCTCTTCCTCCCCAATAATTGAATTTAGTTGAGCTGCTGGGGGTGGATCTAGATAAGAATTATGTGGTGACGATTTTTCTCTAAAGATAAGGAGTTCGTTATCATCATCATCAAGAATCATAACCTCTTTCTTCTTACAATAAATCTTTGCATCATAGTCCGAAAGCCAGTCTATATCGAGGATTATATCAAACTTAATCATATGTATGACGATGAGATCAGTAGATAAAGAACATTTATGTGCTCTAATGGGGGCTGATTCACAAAACTTTGTTGCAATGGTACTTCCCTTAGGAGTTTTAACTGACATCTCCCTTGTTAAATCAAATTGGAAATATCTAATTTTTTTAGCAAGCTAGGAAGATATGAAACAATGCGATGATCGAGAATCAAATAATTCATTTTCTAAACATGAGGAAACCATTAAATTACCTGCCACCACGTCTTTTGGAGCTTCTACCTCAGTAGTAGTGATAGCAAAACCTTGGACTTGATCCCTTGACATTTTCTGAGGTAAGTTCCCCTAACAATTAGGACATTCATTTTCATAATGTCCCATCTCCCTGTAATTGTAGCATTGAACATTGGTAGCTTCCTTCTTCCCTTTGCATTCACGAGCTTGGTGGCCTTTTTCACCACACTTGTATCAGACACACATTCCCTTCAAGCAAGTACCGGGGTGTTTCTTCCCACATTTACCACTGGATTGATATTCAACCTTTCCCTTCTTCCCCTTATTTCCATTCCCAGATTGATCAGCAGATCTCTTCAATTTCTTTGCTTTAAAGTCATAAGACTTAGAGAATTCCTTTTCAGTCTTGATAGCACATGAGACAATGTCTCCATACGATGAAAAGGATTGTGAGACTAATGCTCGACGGAGAAATGGTTTTAACCCATCAAATAAATGATCAATATTACTTCTCGGGTTACGTATATAGTCTCCAGGATACCTTGCTAACCTTGTAAAGTTAGACTCATACTTTGCGACATTATCATCCTCCTTTTGTCTCAGACTTAGAAATTGCCTTTCCATATCTGGTCGATGGTCACGAGGAAAGTATTTTTTCTAAAAACAGATCTTTGAACTCCGTCCATTCCATATTTGATACTTCATCATCTTCCTTCGTGTTTTGAATCAATGACCACCATTGATCAACATCTCCAGTGAGGCGGTAAACTGCCATGATAACTTTTTCCCTTTCACTACTCCCCAAAGCCTGAAATATTTTCTCTAGAGAATTTATCCATTGCTCAGCTACAATGGGATTTGTACCCCCATTGAATGTTGGTGGTTGTTGCCTCATAAAGCGATCTAACATTGATCCTCCATGCTGCGGATCAGGGTGCTCCATACGGGTAAGGTTATTATTAATAACCTGAGTGAGTTGTCCCAGTATGGTGATTAGCTGATCGACACCAGTTGCGTCACCAGCTCCACTATAATTATCTTGAGCAGGAGGGAAATCCCTACATGGAGTGCATTCATTGATACGGTTTCCATTTCTTCCACTAGGTACCATTTCTAAACAATGGCATAAACTACATCAGTTTATAAATCAAAATACATAATCCCATACTTAAAAACACTTAACCTAAATTGAACTATATTTGGATATAATCCATAATCATAAAAAAAAATTCTTTGAGAAAGTATATACTCATAAACCTTTCATAATTATTTGAAAAGAAAATGAGAGTTATCCTAAGCATATCCCCAGGGAGTATCGTAACCAAGAGTGCAGCAAGTCCCGTTGTCGTGCACCAGTTCCCGTTCGAGTCTAGCTCAAAGCGTTGTTTTCGGGTTTTACCCCTAGGTACATCTGTTCCAGAGCTGCCTCTACCTACTCGTATCCAGACAGGGATGTATTGTTCGGAAAAATCACAAAATCTCTACAATACCAAAATTGTAGGAAGTTCTTCTATACTAATCCTCAAAGTCCATCTTAGGTCTACGTGCTCTAATCAGAGTTTATCTAAATATAGCTTCTAAGGTTTGTACTAAACATCCTCTGACACCAACTTTAACGCCCCGACCCCAGTCACCTAGAATCAGTGCTTTATTACACAACATTGGCATGATCACAAGAAAGATCAAATCTCGAAAGACCGATTGGTTTAGTAGCCTTAGAAACACTAGATATATTCATAAGTCTTACATTACATCATATAAATAAAAACTAAAACAACATCATATTGTCTCCATAGTCCACACTATTATCCCCTCATAATATCCCTGTAGGTCATTCATAATTTTCTTCTTCACATCCTGGGAGAAATAAAACATAGAAAAGGGTTGAGCTCAAATTCCCAGTAAGGATAACAATATAGCAGGAACTTTCATAAATAAGAATAAACATTTAAGGCGATGTATAACTAAAACAAAAGCCTTTTAAACATGAGCTTCAACATAGTATGTCAAAAATAAAATTAAATAATGCCATTTACTTATTCACATGGATATTCTACTAATAGAATAATCACATGCAATATCAATAACCACTTTCATAATGATGGAATGCATAATGCCAGACTATCACAGCCACATAGCCAAGGCCTCGTGCCAAGACTACAAATAAGATTTTGTCGAGGCCTTGTGCCAAGACACTAGTTTTTCTCATGTGACCTACCGATGCATCAAAGAGCTATAGAGGGATCCACCCATCACATATTAAGTCCAATTTATTCCCATATGAAAAGTTTTAAACATAACATAAACATTCGTATTAAAACTGACATACTAAATGTAAATACTTCATCCACAAACCATGAATGGTATAAAAATAACACATCCACATTAAAACATATCACAAAAACTTCAATAAAATATAGAAGTTTTGTATCATAATAAATCATCTTCAAATAAGCGTAAAATCCATAAAAGGAGGTTGACATAGATGAAATCAAAACACTTTTTAGAGAAATATCTCTTTCTATTTTAAAATCATTTAAGAGTCATATATTTATAAAATAAAACATTTTCTTTGAAATTATTCTTATAAGCTTGTAGGGGAAGCTTTGACGATTTTATAACTGCAGAAAATAGCCGCACCCGCCATATAAGTTAAAAAACATTCTTACCTTAATTTTGTCGAAAAGGTTAAAAATCACCATGTTTGGAAAACGACGGAAATATTCCATTATAAAACTATTATAAAAAGTCAAACAATGGTATAAATGACTTTAACCCATATTCTTGTAAATATTAAAAATGTTTTGAAGTGCATTTTTAAGAAACATGGATTCAGATGATAAAAAAGAGCCCAGTATATTATTACATATAAAAAACCTCGGATAATGAAGAGATTGTGAAATAAACCCTTATCTTGTACTTTTCCTTGGTTTGGGTAGGTTAAAATCCTCCATAATGGTGAAATAATTGTTATTAAATTATACCAAAATATGATATCATATATATTATTTTAACATTGATTTGTTAATAATATCTTAGTATTATCGTCGTTTCGGGTGTTAACTTATTCATTTTCGTTGATACGTTTTGTTACGTAAGCCATGTTTATTATGGATAGGATGTATATTATTCATATCCATAATGATATCAAGTCCTTAAAAATTATTTTTAAATCATAAAATGATAATTATAATTGACTGGATACAATGGAGAATGAATCTCATCGCCTTCGTGGAGACGGTAGTCCGTACATACGCACGAGTGACTATATCGTTCTTTTGATATTAAAATAATATATAATTGGATGGTATAACATATATGCAGAATCATTATCATGTTATATTTATTATTTACATGAGTTTCAAATCATTATTATACCCATCCAAATAAAAATTTATTGAATAACAATTACACCACGACGTGGAGACGGTAAGCCGTACGTACACACGTATGGTGACATGATATTCAAAGGATGGATAGAATAATGAATATGGTTGTACCGTATTTATAATAACATAATAGTATATATAAGATACTGGAGTTATTATTTTAGAATGGTAATAACAATGAAGGAAGAAGTGGAAGAAGAAATGAATTTGAAAAAGGGTGGTGAAAACATTACCTCTTCTTCGGGTTCCTCCTTTTGATTTGATCAAAAGGCCTCTTAGGTTGGATTTCTGACTAAAGGAATGCCTCTAAGATTAATTGATGGATGTTGAGAGAGTATTTGGGTAGAGTTTGGCCGAACCAAAAGGCTTTTAAGGTGTGAGTTAATGAGAAGAGATAGTGCCCTTTTATAAGAGGGGTGAGGGGCACCTTTGGAAAAGCTAGAAATATTATTTTACAATAAATTAATATTCGGTTGCTAATGGCTAAAAATTGAATTATTTAAAGGTTAAGGTGGGTATGGGCTTAAAACCACTCAACCGATATAATTTGACAGGTTTGGGTTACTATATTAACCTTATCATTAAGTATTAACTCTTAGTTAATTAGTTTCACTTTTACAATGTCTCTTTGTATTTTTATATTATATGGTTAAAAAACATACTATATACATCCAAGAGAACCCCAAGTGGTACATTAATGATACATCTATCAAGATATATGTCTCGTGGCCGAACCTTAGATTTTTAAGAATTTAATATCAATTAATAATAAAATATTTGTTTTAAAAAACTCTTTTATGTCAATTTTGACACTATTCAATAATTGATTTTTGTAAAAATCATAACAGAATGATTAATTATAATAAAGTCAATTAAATCAATCCTAATATGTCATATTAACCAATAAAATTAGTTTAATTCATAAAAAGCCTGAAATTATATTTATTTGGGTATTTATAATATCAATTAGTTTAATTTTTCAATATTATGGTAACTACTGCATCATCATTGTGTCATAAATAAATTAAATTATTTAATATCTAAAAATTATAAATAAAATATCATTATTTAGGAAATCGTTTTATCTTTCTAATTAATATTTACAATTGAATTTATCTTATTCATAACCCTGTATTAAAAATGTTTTAGTAAATAAATGTTGATTTTAACTCTTTTAACTCTTATTTGAATTAAATAATAATAAATGTCCTAATCTAATCCAAGTGGACCTAAATGATAATATTTTATTCCTACGGTTGTTTTTGGTCGAGATACACTTGTCCAATAGAATTAGGACATGTGTTAGGGTAATATTATTATCATTTTTACCCTTAATTACCCTATTTACTTTTAATTGCGGTAAATAAAAGCAAAAAGTTACTATTCACCAAAAATTATTTTCATCTCATTGAACCAAATTTTCTCCTTGATATTAACCGTGTCTCTCAGATTTTCAAAATTCCTATCACAGAAGCGGTAATATTATGTTTTATGAAAAATTCAGTTTTTTAACTACCACTTAGTTGTTTCACTATTCATCAAAAATTGAAGTTTTTCAGAATAATGCCAAAATTTCACCCTAAGCTATAATTGATATTCCGAATTAAAAAATGATGTCTATTTTAAAAAATTTCAAACATAAAAGTTTCACTAATTAATTTTATAATTAATTCCCACTGTCACAACAAATAGCTTGTTTGAAGAAACAATATATATCAAAAGATTGACAATTGTTTATGTCCAATTTCAAAGGGGAAATTAATTATAATGAACACCATTGGATAAAATAGTAAAAATATATTCTAATTATACTTTAAAACCACTAAATAATATAATTTATCACTATAAATTATTTTTATTAAAAAAGTTTTTTTTAAGTATTTTTCACGATTCATAAAAATTGGAAGTTCTCAGAAAAATACCAAAAATTAAACTTAGGATAATTTCGATATTCTGATTTCAAAAACGAAGTCCATTTTTAAAGATAAAATATATATAATTTCAAAAAGTAGGTATTACTATTCATAACAGCTAGTTTGATTGGTTGTGGTGTGTTGGAACTCGATGTAGCGTACAACACACGCATTCGCATTATTCCAAGAGAAGCGTACCCTAGAAGCTTGGGGTGTTACATTCTCCCCTCCTTCAAATAATATCATCCTCAAAATATCTAGTATACTAATGCATGAAAAAACACGGGTGGTTCTTCATCATATGTTCCTCGTGATCCCACGTTGCCTCTTCTATCTTATGGTTTCTCCACAAGACTTTTACTAGACGAGTTGTCCGGTTTCTCAGTACTTGTTCTCTTATATCAAGAATCCTGATGGGCTCTTCTCAATAAGACAGATTGGGTTCCAGTTCTAATTCCTCATAGGTGAGTACATGCGTTGGGTTAGGAATTTTTTCCCCCAATAGAGATACGTGGAGCACATCGTGAACTTTGGAGAGACTTGGCGGCATTGCCAATCGGTAAGCCACATCCCCAATTCGTTCTAGAATTTCGAAAGGTCCGATGTACCTGGGACTCAATTTACCTTTCTTACCAAAAATGTATGACTCCCTTCCGTGGAGATACCTCCAGGAAAACATGATCACCAATTTGAAATTCCAAATCATTCCTTCGATTATCATCATAGCTCTTCTACCTACTTTGAGATGCTTTGATGTGATTTTGGATTACCTTCACCTTTTCCATCGTTTCCTCCACCAGTTCTGGGCCTACAAGTTTTCTTTCACCAACGTCAACCCAACAGGTTGGTGTGCGACATCTCTTTCCGTATAAAGCTTCATATGGTGCCATATGAATACATGAATGGAAGCTATTGTTATTGGAAAATTTTACCAGAGGTAAATATTGATCCCACATACCCTGAAAGTCAAGTGAGCAGGATCTCAACATGTCTTCTAAGGTTTGAATAGTTTGTTCTGATTGTCCATCTGTTTGAGGGTGGTAGGCAGTGCTCAAAGATGTTCAGTATCCAAGTCTTTCTGAAGACTTTTCCAGAATCATGAAGTAAAACGGGGATCACGATCAGAAACAACCGATAGGGTACTCCATGAAGTCTCACAACTTCATCAATGTATAGTCTTGCTAGATGCTCTAGTGGTAGATCTTCTCTTATAGCAAGAAAATGTGCTGACTTGGTAAGAAGATCAACAATAACTTATATTTCATCATTCCTTCTAAGAGTCTTTTGTAGCCACATGAAAAAGTACATCGTAATATTGTCCCATTTCCACTCTGGTATGGGAAGAGGTTGCATGACTCCTCCAAGCAGTTGCCTTCCAGCTTTCACTTATTGAAAAACCATACATCTTGACACAAAATCAGCAATCTCCTTCTTCATGTTGTCCCACCAAAAATGTTCCTCCAAATCTCTATACATTTTGGTGCTCCTAGGGTGTATAGAGAAATTAGAACTATGAGAATAATCCAACAATCCCTTTTTTAGACCAGGTATACCAGGAACACAAAGTCTCTTCCCAAATTTCAAAATTCCATCTTCATACACAAAGTCTCTCAATGTCCCATCATTCACAGCTTTAATCTTCTTTTTAAATTCTTTATCATCAGTCTGAGAACACTTAATCCTTTCTAGTAAAGATGGTTTGGAAACCATTTGAAAAACAATTGATGTTTCGCCTTCCCTTGCTATTCCCATGTCCATCTTCACTAGATCCATGAAAATTGGATCCCTTTCAATTCTCATATTGTTCAAAACTCCATGATCTTTTCTGCTCAAAGCATCTGCCACCTTGTTTGCTTTCCCCGGGTGGTAGTGTATTGTACAATCATAATCCTTGAGTAATTCAAGCCATCTCCTTTGCCTCATGTTGTGTTTTTTTTGTGAGAAAATATACATCAAACTCTTCTGATCAGTATAAAACTCACATTTTTCACCATATAGGTAGTGCCTCCATATCTTCAAAGAAAAGATCACAGCTTCTAACTCAAGATCATGAGTAGGATAGTTTTGCTCATGAATTTTCAACTGTCGTGATGCATAGGAAGTAACCCTATCATTATGCATATGGACACAACCAAGTCCTTTCTTCGATGCATCACTATAAATAACTAACCCATCATTCCCCGATGGTAGAGTCAATATAGGAGCATTGACTAATCTTCTCTTCAGTTCTGCGAAACATTCTTCACACTCTTTTGTCCAAAAAAATTTATCCCCTTTACGTGTGAGCTTCGTTAATGGGTTAGCCAATCGGGCAAAATTCTGGATGAAACATCGATAATAACCTGCCAAACTAATAAAACTGCGTACCTTAGTTATACTCGTAGGTGTTGGCCATTCATGGACTTCCTTGGTCTTCGAAGGATCAATAGAGATTCAATCTTTAGAGAAAATATGGCCAAGAAAAGAAATCTCATGAAGCCTGAATTCACATTTTCTAAACTTCCCATATAATTCATGTCTTCTCAGAGTCTTCAGGATAATGCAAAAGTGACTTTCATGATCTTCGTAGCTTTTAGAGTATACCAAGATATCATCATCAAATACCACCACAAATTCATCAAGATATTCCTTGAAAACTCTATTCATCAGATCCATGAATATAGAGGGTGCATTAGTTAATCCAAAGGGCATTAAAGTAAACTCGTAATACCCATACTTGGTTCGAAATGATGCCTTCGGAATGTCTTCCTTCTTTACACACAACTGATGGTATCCAAATCGAAGGTCAATCTTTGAAAAGTATTGACCTCCATGCAGTTGGTCAAATAAATCATCAATGCGTGGTAGGGGATACTTGTTCTTTATTGTTATAGCATTGATCTCCCTATAGTCAATACGTAACCTCATAGATCCATCTTTCTTAAAAAAAATAACAGGGGCTCCCCATGGAGAAACACTAGGGTGAATAAATCCCTTATTACTCAATTACTCTAGTTGTTTCTTTAGTTCAAATAATTCTACAGTGTCCATTCTATAAGGGGTCTTCGATACAGGCCTTGATCCAAGAATTAAATCAATGGAAAACTCAACTTCTAGTTCTGGAGGATGTCTAGGTAAATCTTCCGGAAACACATCTACATATTCTTTCACAACTGGTAAATCCTCTATTTGAACATTCCTTTCCTCACCCACAGTAATTTAATTCTCTTCCTCCCCATTAATTGAATTTAGTTGAGCTACTGGGAGTAGATCTAGATAAGAATTAGGTGGTGATGATTCTACTCTAAGGATAAGGTGTTCCTTATCATTATCATCAAGAATCAGAAACTCTTTCTTCTTAAAATAAATCTTGGCATCATAGTCCGAAAGCCAGTCCATTCCGAGGATTATATCAAACTCAATCATAGGTATGACGATGAGATCAGCAGATAAAGAACATTTATGTGCTCTAATGGGGACTAATTCACAAAAATTTGTTGCAATGATACTTCCCTTAGGAGTTTTAACTAACATATCCCTTGTTAAATCAAATTATAAATATCTAATTTACTTACCAAGATAGCAAGATATGAAACAATGTGATGATCCAGAATCAAATAATGCATTTTTTAAACTTGAGGAAACCATTAAATTACCTGCCACCACGTATTTTGGATCTTCTACCTCAGCAGTAGTGATAGGAAAAGCTTGGCCTTGATCACTTGGCCTTTTCTGAGGTAAGTTCCCCTGACGATTAGGAAATTCATTTGACTAATGTCCCATCACCCTGCAATTGTAGCATTGAACATTGGTAGCATCCTTCTTCCTTTTCCATTCACGAGCTTGGTGGCGTTTTTCACCACACTTGTAACAAACACCCATTCCCTTCAAGCAAGTACCGAGGTGTTTCTTCCCACATTTACCACAAGATGGATATTCAATCTTTCCCTTCTTCCATTTATTTCGATTCCCAGATTGATCAGTAGATCTCTTCTTCTCTTGATTTTCTTTAAAGTCATAAGACTTAGAGAATTCCTTTTCAGTCTTGATAGCACATGATACAATGTCTTCGTACGATGAAAAGGATTATGAGACTAATGCTCAACGGAGAAATGGTTTTAACCCATCAATTAAACGATCAATCTTACTTTTGGGGTTACTTCTATAATCTCCAGCATACCTTGCCAACCTTGTAAAGTTAGCCTCATATTTTGCGACATTATTATCCACCTTTTTCCTCAGACTCAGAAATTGCCTTTCTATATCTACTCACGAGGAAAGAATTTTTTCTAAATACAGATCTTTAAACTCCCTCGAGTCCATATTTGATACTTCATCATCTTCCTTCATGTTTTGAATCAATGACCACCATTGATCATCATCTCCAGTGAGGCGGTAAACTGCCATGATAAATTTTTCCCTTTAACTACTCCCCAAAGCCTGAAATAATTTCTCTAGAGAATTTTTATCCATTGCTCAGATACTAAGGGATTTGCACTCCCATTGAACATTGGTGGTTGTTTCCTCATAAAGCGATCTAACATTGATCCTCCACGCTGCGGACTAGGGTGCTCCATACGGGTAAGGTTATTATTCTTAACCTGAGTGAGTTGTCCCAGTATGGTGATTAGCTGATCAGAACCACTTGCATCACCAGCTCCACTATAATTATCTTGAGCAGGAGGTCAATATCTACATGGAGTGCGTGCATTGATACAGTTTCCATTTCTTCCACTAGGCACCATTTCTAAACAATGTCATAAACGAGATTAGTTTATAAATCAAAATACATAATCCCATACTTATAAAGCACTTAACATAAATTGAACTATTTTTGGATGTAATCCATAATAATAAAAAATGTTTTCTTTGAGAAAGTATATAGTCATAAACCTTTCATAATGATTTGTAAAGAAAATGAGAGTTATCCTAAGCATATCCCACGAGAGTGTCGTAACCAAGAGTGCAACAAGGCCCGTTGTCGTGCACCGGTTCCCGTTCGAGTCATGCTCAAAGCGGTGTTTTCTAGTTTTACCCCTAGGTACATCTGTGCCAGAGCCGCCTTTACCTGCTCGTATCCAGACATGGATGTATTGCTTGGAAAACTCAGAAAATCTCTACAATACCAAAATTCTTGGAAGTACTTCTATACTAATCATCAAAGTCCATCTTAGGTCTACGTGCTCTAATCAGAGTTTATCTAAATCTAGCTTCCAAGGTTTGTACTAAACATCCTCTGATACCAACTTTAACGCCCCGACCCCAGTCTCCCAGAATCGGTGCATTATTACATAACATTGGATTGATCACAAGAAAGATCAAATCTTGAAATACCGATTGGTTTAGTAGCCTTGGAAACACTAGATATATTCATAAGTCTTACATTACATCATAAAAATAAAAACTACAACAACATCATATTGTCTCTATAGTCCACACTATTATCCCCTCATAATATCCCTGCCGGTCATTCATAATTTACTTCTTCACATCCTGAGAGAAATAAAACATAAAAAATGGGTGAGCTCAAATGCCCAGTAAGGATAACAATATAGCGGAAACTTTAATAAATAAGAATAAACATTTAAGGCAATGTATAACTAAAACAAAAGCCTTTTAAACATGAGATTCAACATAGTATGGAAAAAATAAAATGAAATAATGTTATTTACTTATTCACATGGATATTATACTAATCGAATAATCACATGCAATATCAATAACCACTTTCATAATGATGGAATGCATAATTCTAGACTATCATAACCACATAGCCAAGGCACCGTGCCAAGACTACATATAAGATTTTGTCAAGACCTTGTGCCAAGACACTAGTGTGTCTCATGTGACCTACCGATGCATCGACGAGCTATAGCGGGCTCCACCCGTCACATATTAAGTCCAATGCATTCCCATATGAAAAGGTTTAAACATAACATAAACATTCGTATTAAAACTAGCATACGAAATGTAAATACCTCATCCATAAACCATGAATGGTATAAAAATAACACATCCACAGTCAAACATATCACAAAACCTGCAATATAATATAGAAGTTTTGTATCAAAATAAATCAACTTCATATAAGTGTAAAATCCATCAAAGGATGTTGACATAGATGAAATCAAAACTCTTTTTAGAGAAATATCTCTTTCTATTTTGAAATCATTTAAGAGTCATATATTTATAAAATAAAACATTTTCTTTGAAAATATTCTTATAAGCTTGTAAGAGAAGCTTCGACGATTTTATAACGGCGAAAAATAGCCGCACCCGCCGTATAAGTTAAAAAAAACATTCTTACCTTAATTTTGTCGAAAAGGTTAAAAAGCACCTTGTTTGGAAAATGACGGAAAGATTCCTTTATAAACCTCTTATAAAAAGTCAAAAAGGGTATAAATGACTTTAACCCATATTCTTGTAAATATTAAAAATGTATTGAAATACATTTTTAAGAAACATGGATGTGGATGATAAAGAAGATCCCAGTAGATTATTACGTATAAACAACATCGGATAATGAAGAGATTGCGAAATAAACCCTTACCTTGTACATTTCCTTGGTTGGGGTAGTTTAACCTCCTGTATAATGGTGAAATAATTGTTATTAAATTATACATGAATATGATATCATATATGATCTTTTAACATTGATTTGTTAGTAATATCTTAGTATTATCGTCGTTTCGGGTGTTAACTTACTCGTTTTCTTTGATACGTTTTGTTACGTAAGCCATGTTTGTTATGGATAGGATGTATATTATTCATATCTATAATGATATCAAGTCCTTAAACATTATTTTTAAATCATCAAATGATAATTATACTTGAATGGATACGATGAAGAACGAATCTCATCGCGTTCATGGAGACGGTAGTCCGTACGTACGCACGAGCGACAATATCATTCTTTTGATATTAAAATAATATATAATTGGATGGTATAAACTATATACAGAATCATTATAATGTTATATTTATTATTTACATGAGTTACACATCATTATTATGCCCATATAAATAATAATTTATTGAATAACAATTACACCACGACTTGGAGATGGTAAGCCGTACGTACGCACGTATGGTGACATGTTATTCAAAGGATGGATAGAATAATGAATATGGTTGTAACATATTTATAATATCATCACAGTATATATAATATACTGGAGTTATTATTTTATAATGGTAATAACAAATAAGGATGAAGTGGAAGAAGAAATTAATTTGAAAAAGGGTGGTGAAAACATTACCTCTTCTTCAGGTTCTTCCTTTTGATTTGATCAAAAGGGCTCTTATATTGGATTTCTAACTTAAGTAATGCCTCTAGGATGAAGTGAGGGATGTTGAGAGAGTATTTGGGCATAGGTTGGAGGAACCAAAAAGGCTTTGATGGTGTGAGTTAATGAGAAGGGAGAGTGCCCTTTTATAAGAGTGGCGAGGGGCACCTTGGGAAAAGCTAGAAATATTATTTTATAATAAATTCATATTCGGTTTCTAATGGCTCAAATGTGGAATATTTAAAGGTTAAGGTGGGGATGGGTGTAAAATCATACAAACAATATAATTTAGACAGGTTTGGGTTACTATATTATCCTTATCATTAAGTATTAACTCTTAGTTAATTAGTTTCACTTTTACAATGTCTCTTTGTATTTTTATATTATATGGTTAATAAACATACTATATACATCCAAGCGACCACCAAGTGGTCCATTAATGATACAACTATCATGATATAAGTCTTTTGGCCTAACCTTATATTTTTAGGAATTTAATATCAATTAATAATATAATATTTGTTTTAAAAAACTCTTTTATGTCAATTTTGACACTATTCAATAATTGACTTTTGTAAAACTCATAACAGAATGATTAATTATAAAAAAGTCAATTAAATAAATACTAGTATGTCATATTAACCTAGAAAATTAGTTTAATTCATAAAAAGTCTGAAATTATATTTATTTGGGTATTTATAATATCTATTATTCTAATTGTTCACTATTATGGTAATTACTACATCATCATTGTGTCATAAATAAATTAACCTATTTAATATCTAAAAATTATAAACAAAATATCATTATATAGGAAATATTTTTATCTTTCTAATTAATATTTAAAATCGAAATTATCTTATGTATAAACATCTATTAAAAATATCTTAGTAAATAAACTTTGATTTTAACTCTTTTAACTCTTCTTTGAATTAAATAATAATAAATGTCCTAATCTAATCCAAGTGGACCTAAATTATAATATTTTATTCCTAAGGTTGTTTTTGGTCAAGATACACTTGTCCAACAGAATTAGGACATGTGTTAGGGTAATATTAATATCATTTTTACCCTTAATTACCCTATTTACTTTTAACCATGGTAAATAAAAGTAAAAATTTACTATTCACCAAAAATTATTTTCATCTCATTGAACCACATTTTACTCCTTGATATTAACCATGTTTCTCAGATTTTTGAAATTCCAATCACAGAAGAGGTAAAATTAAGTTTTATGAAAAATTCAGTTTTTTAACTACCACTTAGTAGTTTCACTATTCATCAAAAATTGATGTTTTTCAGAACAACACCAAAATTTCACCCTCAGCTATAATTGATATTCCAAATTCAAAAATGATGTCTATTTTAAAAAATTCTAAACATAAAAGTTTCATTAATTAATTTTATAAATAATTCCCTGATGTCACAACAAATAGCGTGTTTTAAGAAATAATATATATCAAAAGATTGACAATTGATTTTGTCCAATTTCAAAGTGAAATTAATTCTAATGAACACCATTGGATAAAATGGTAAAAATATATTATAATTATACTTTAAAACCACTAAATAATATAATTTATCACTATAAATTATTTTGATTTAAATTTTTTTTAATCATTTTTCACTATTTATAAAAATTGGATGTTTTCAGAAAAATACCAAAAATTTAACTTTGGATAATTTCGATATTCTGAATCCAAAAATGAAGTCCATTTT
The DNA here is from genome assembly GCA_963277665.1 of Viscum album. NCBI lineage: Eukaryota > Viridiplantae > Streptophyta > Magnoliopsida > Santalales > Viscaceae > Viscum > Viscum album. Next base: position 1,315,574,895 of record OY728136.1, on the reverse strand, counting down.
GAAAGATAAAATATATATAATTTCAAAAAGTAGGTATTACTATTCATAACGGCTATTTTGATTGGTTGTGGTGTGTTAGAACTCGATATTGCGTACAATAGACGCTATCACATTATTCCAAGAGAAGCATACCATAGAAGCTTGGGGTGTTACATTCTCCCCTCCTTAAAATAATTTCGTCCTCAAAATTTCTATAATACTACCGCATGAAAAGACTCGGGTGGTTCTTCATCATAAGTTCCTCGGGTTCCCACGTTGCCTCTTCCATCTTATGGTTTCTCCACAAGACTTTTACCAGACGAGTCGTCCGGTTTCTCAGAACTTGTTCTCTCATATCAAGAATCCTGATGAGAGCTTCGCAATAAGACATATCAGGTTCAAGTTCTAATTAATCATAGGTGAGAAAATGCATTGGGTCAGGCATGTATTTCCTCAATAGATATACGTGGAACACATCGTGAACTTTGGAGAGACTTGGCGGCATTGCCAATCGGTAAGCTACAACCCCAATTCGTTCTAGAATTTCAAAAGGTCTGATGTCCCTGGGACTCAATTTACCTTTCTTACCAAAAATTATGACTCCCTTCTATGGAGATACCTTCAGGAAAATATGATCACCGACTGGAAATTCCAAATCTTTCCTTCAATTATCAGCATAGATGTTCTACCTACTTTGAGTTGCTTTGATGTGATTTTTTATTACCTTCACCTTTTCCATCGTTTCCTCCACTAGTTCTTGGCCTATAAGTTTTCTTTCACCAACGTCAACCCAACAGGTTGGTGTGTGACATCTCTTTCCGTATAAATCTTCATATGGTGCCATATGAATACTCGAATGGAAGCTACTCTTATAGTAAAATTCTACCAGAGGTAAATATTGATCCCACATACCCTGAAAGTCAAGTGATCAGGATCGCAACTTGTCTTCTAAGGTTTGAATAGTTTGTTCTGATTGTCCATCTGTTTGAGGGTGGTAGGCAGTGCTCAAGTGATGTTCAGTATCCAAGTCTTTCTAAAGATTTTTCCAGAATCTTGAAGTAAAACGAGGATCACGATCAGAAACAATCGATAGGGTACTCCATGAAGTCTCACAACTTAATCAATGTATAGTCTTGCTAGACGCTCCAGTGGTAGATCTTCTCTTATAGCAAGAAAATGTGCACACTTGGTAAGAAGATCAACAATAACCAATATTTCATCGTTCCTTCTAGGAGTCTTTGGTTGCCCCATGAGAAAGTCCATCGTAATATTGTCCCATTTCCACTCTGGTATTGGAAGAGGATTCATGACTCCACCAGGCTGTTGCCTTAACGCTTTCACTTGTTGACAAACCATACATCTTGACAAAAAATCATCAATCTCCCTCTTCATGTTGTCCCACCAAAATTGTTCCTCCAAATCTCTATACATTTTGGTGCTCCCAGGGTGTATAGAGAAATTGGAACTATGAGCATCATCCAGCAATCCACTTTTTAGATTAGGTATATCGGGAACACAAAGTCTCTTACCAAATTTCAAAATTCCATCTTCATACACAAAGTATCTCAATCTCCCATCATTAACAACTTTAATATTCTTTTGAAATTCTTCATCATCGGTCTGAGAACTCTTAATCATTTTTAGTAAAGATTTTTTGGCAACCATTTGAAAAAGAATTGATGTTTCGCCTTCCCTGGATATTCCCATGTCCATCTTCACTAGATCCATGAAAATTGGATCCCTTTCAATTCTCATATTGTTCAAAACTCCATGATCTTTTCTACTCAAAGCATCTTCCACCTTGTTTGCTTTCCCCGGGTGGTAGTGTGTCGTACAATCATAATACTTGATTAATTCAAGCCATCTCTTTTCCCTCATGTTGTGTTTTTTTTGTGAGAAAATATACTTCAAACTCTTGTGATCACTATAAATCTCAAATTTTTCACCATAGAGGTAGTACCTCCATATCTTCAAAGAAAAGATCACATCTGCTAACTCAAGATCATGAGTAGGATAGTTTTGATCATGAATTTTCAACCGTCGTAATGCATAGAAAATAACCCTATCATTCTGCATAAGGACACAACCAAGTCCTTTCTTCGATGCATCACTATAAATAATGAACCCATCATTCCCTGATGGTAGAGTCAATATAGAAGCATTGACTAATATTCTCTGTAGTTCTTCAAAACATTCTTCACACTCTTTTTTCCAAAAAAAATTAACCCCTTTACGTGTGAGCTTCGTTAATGGGTTAGCCAATCGGGAGAAATTCTGGACGAAATGTCGATAATAACCTGCCAAACCAATAAAACTGTGTACCTTAGTTATACTCGTAGGTGCTAGCCATTCTTGGATTGCCTTTGTCTTAGAAGGATCAACAGAGATTCCATATTTAGAGACAATATGGCCAAGAAAAGAAATCTCATGAAGCCAGAATTCTCATTTTCTAAACTTCCCATATAATTCATGTCTTCTTAGAGTCTTCAGGATAATGCGCAAGTGACTTTCATGATCTTCGTATCTTTTAGAGTATACCAAGATATCATTAATAAATACCACCACAAATTCAACGAGACATTCCTTGAAACCTCTATTCATCAGATCCATGAATACAGAGGGTGCATTAGTCAATCCAAAGGGCATTACAGTAAACTTGTAATGCCCATACCTAGTTCGAAATGCTGTCTTTGGAATGTCTTCCTTCTTTACACACAACTGATGGTATCTAGATCGAAGGTCAATCTTTGAAAAGTATTGAGCTCCATGCAGTTGGTCAAATAAATCATCAATGCTAGGTAGAGGATACTTGTTCTTTATTGTTATAGCATTGATCTCCCTATAGTCGTTACATAACCTAATAGATCTATCTTCCTTTTTAACAAAAAGAACAGGGGATCCCCATGGAGAAACACTAGGGAGAATAAATCCCTTATTACTGAATTACTCTAGATGTTTCTTTAGTACAACTAATTCTACAGTGGCCATACTATAACGGTTCTTCAATATAGGCCTTGATCTAGGAATTAAATCAATGGAAAACTCAACTTCTCGTTCTGGAGGATGTCCAGGTAAATCTTCCGGAAACACATCTACATATTCTTTCACAACAGGTACATCCTCTATTTGAACATTCCTTTCCTCACCCACAGTAATTTCACTCTCTTCCTCCCCAATAATTGAATTTAGTTGAGCTACTGAGGGTGGATCTAGATAAGAATTAGCTGGTGACGATTCTGCTCTAAAGATAAGGTGTTCCTTATCATCATCATCAAGAATCATATCCTCTTTCTTCTTAAAATAAATCTGTGCATCATAGTCCGAAATCCAGTCCATACTGAGGATTATATAAAACTCAATCATAGGTATGACGATGAGATCAGCAGATAAAGAACATTTATGTGCTCTAATGGGGACTGATTCACAAAACTTTGTTGCAATGATGCTTCCCTAAAGAGTTTTAAATGAAATCTACCTTCTTAAATCAAATTGGAAATATCTAATTTTCTTAGAAATCTAGGAAGATATGAAACAATGCGATGATACAGAATCAAATAATTCATTTTCTAAACATGAGGAAACCATTAAATTACCTGCCACCACGTCTTTTGGAGCTTCTACCTCAGCAGTAGTTATAGCAAAAGCTTGTCCTTGATCCCTTGGCCTTCTCTGAGGTAAGTTCCCCTGACGATTAGGAACATCATTTGCACAATGTCCCATCTCCCTAAAATTTTAGCATTGAACATTGGTAGCTTCTTTATTCACTTTGCATTCGCGAGATTGGTGGCCTTTTTCACCACACTTGTAACAGACACCCATTCCCTTCAAGAAAGTACCGAGGTGTTTCTCCCCACATTTACCAAAGGATGGATATTCAACCTTTCCGTTCTTACCCTTATTTCCATTCCCAGATTGATCAGCAGATCTCTTCTTCTCTTGATTTGAATTAAAGTCATAAGACATAGAGAATTCCTTTTTAGTCTTGATAGCACATGAGACAATATCTACGTAGGATGAAAAGGATTGTGAGACTATTGCTCGACGGAGAAATGGTTTTAACCCATCAAAGAAATGATCAATCTTACTTTTGGGGTTACATATATAATCTCCAGCATACCTTGCTAACCTTATAAAGTTAGCCTCATACTTTGCGACATTATCATTGTCCTTTTGTCTCAGACTCAGAAGTTTCCATTCCATATCTGCTCGATGGTCACGAGGAAAGTATTTTTTCTAAAAACAGATCTTTGAACACCCTTTATTCCATATTTGATACTTCATCAACCTCCTTCATGTTTTGAATCAATGACCACCATTGATCAGCATTTCCGGTGAGGCAGTAAACTACCATGATAACTTTTTCCCTTTCACTACTCCCCAAAGCCTGAAATATTTTCTCTAGAGAATTTATCCATTTCTCAGCTACTAAGGTATTTGTAATCCCATTGAACGTTGGTGGTTGTTGCCTCATAATGCGATCTAACATTGATCCTCCACGATGCGGATCAGGGTGGTCCATACGGGTAAGGTTATTATTCATAACCTGAGTAAGTTTTCCTAGTATGGGGATTAGCTAATCAGCACCAGTTGCATCACCAGCTCCACTATAATTATCTTGAGCAGGAGTGAAATCCCTACATGGAGTAAGTGCATTGATACAGTTTCGATTTCTTCCTCTAGGCACCATTTCTAAACAATGGAATAAACTAGATCAGTTTATAAATAAAAATACATAGTCCCATACTTATAAAACACTTAACATAAATTGAACTATTTCTGGATATAATCCATAATCATAAAAAATGTTTTCTTTGAAGAAGTATATACTCATAAACCTTTCATAATAATTTGTAATGAAAATGTGAGTTATCCTAAGCATATACCCTAGGAGTGTCGTAACCAAGAGTGCAGCAAGGCCCGTTGTCGTACACCATTTCCCGTTTGAGTCAAGCTCAAAGTGGTGTTTTTGGGTTTTACCCCTAGGTACATCTGTGCCAGAGCCACCTCTACCTGCTCGTATCCAGACAGGGATGTATTTCTCGGAAAACTCAAAAAATCTCTACAACACCATAATTCTCGGAAGTTCTTCTATACTAATCCTCAAAGTCCATCTTAGGTCTACTTGCTCTAATCAGAGTTCATCTAAATCCAGCTTCCAAGGTTTGTACTAAACATCCTATGATACCAACTTTAACGCCCCGACCCCAGTCACCCAGAATCGGTGCATTGTTACATAACATTGGCAAGATCACAAGAAAGATCAAATCTCGAAAGACCGATTGGTTTAGTAGCCTTGGAAACAGTAGTTATATTCATAAGTCTTACATTACATCATAAAAATAAAAACTACAACAACATAATATTATCTCCATTTTCTACACTATTATCCCCTCATAATATCCTTGTAGGTCATTCATAACTTACTTCTTCACATCCTGGGAGAAATAAAATATAGAAAAGGGGTGAGCTCAAATGCCCAGTAAGGATAAAAATATTGCAGAATCATTCATAAATATGTATAAAAATTTAAGGCAATGTATAACTAAAACAAAATCCTTTTAAACATGAGCTTCAACATAATATGGAAAAAATAAAATGAAATAATGCCATTTACTTATTCACATGGATATTCTACTAATCGAATAATCACAAGAAATATCAATAACCACTTTCATAATGATGGAATGCATAATGCCAGACTGTCATAACCACATAGCAAAGGCCTCGTGCCAAGACTACAAATAAGATTTTGTCAAGGCCTTGTGCTAAGACACTAGTTTGTCTCATGTGACCTACCGATGCATCGAGGAGCTACAACGGGCTCCACCTGTCACATATTTAGTCCAATGCATTCCCATATGAAAAGGTTTAAACATAACATAAACATTCGTATTAAAACTAGCATACTAAATGTAAATACTTCATCCATAAACCATAAATGGTATAAAAATAACACATCCACAGTCAAACATATCACAAAACCGTCAATACAATATAGAAGTTTTGTATCATAATAAATCAACTTCAAATAAGCATAAAATCCATAAAAGGATGTTGACATAGATGAAATCAAAACTCATTTTAGAGAAATATCTCTTTCTATTTTGAAATCATTTAAGATTCATATATTTATAAAATAAAACATTTTCTTTGAAAATATTCTTATAATCTTGTAAGGGAACCTTCAACGATTTTATAATGGTGGAAAATAGCCGCACCCACCGTATAAGTTAAAAAAACATTCTTACCTTAATTTTGTCGAAAAGGTTAAAAAGCACCTTATTTGGAAAACAACAGAAAGATTCCTTTATAAACCTCTTATAAAAAGTAAAAAAAGGGTATAAATGACTTTACACTATATTTTTATAAATACTAAAAATGTTTTGAAATACATTTTTAAGAAACATGGATTTGGATGATAAAGAAGATCCTAGTAGATTATTATGTATAAACAACCTCGAATAATGTAGAGATTGCGAAATAAACCCTTACCTTGTAGTTTTACTTGGTTGGGGTAGGTTAACCTCCTACATAATGGTGAAATAATTGTTATTAAATTATTCAAGAATATGATATCATATATGATCTTTTAACATTGATTTGTTAATAATATCTTATTATTATCATCGTTTCGTGTGTTAACTTACTCATTTTTGTTGATACATTTTGTTAGGTAAGACATGTTTGTTATGGATAGGATGTATATTATTCATATACATAATGATATCAAGTCCATATACATTATTTTTAAATCATCAAATGATAATTATACTTGAATGGATACGATGAAGAATGAATCTCATCGCGTTCGTGGAGACGGTAGTCCGTACGTACGCACGAGCGACAATATCATTTTTTGATATTAAAATAATATATAATTGGATGGTATAACATATATACAGAATCATTATAATGTTATATTTATTATTTACATGAGTTTCACATCATTATTATACCCATCCAAATAATAATATATTGAATAACAATTACACCACGACGTGGAGACGGTAAGCCGTACGTATGGACGTATGGTGACATGTCATTCAAAGGATGGATAGAATACTTAATATGGTTGTACTATATTTATAATAACATCATAGTATATATAAGATACTGGAGTTATTATTTTAGAATGGTAATAACAAAGAAGGAAGAAGTGGAAGAAGAAATGAATTTGAAAAAGGGTGGTGAAAACATTACCTATTCTTCAGGTTCTTCCTTTTGATTTGAACAAAAGGGCTCTTAGGTTGGTTTTATGACTAAAGTAATGCCTCTAGGATGAAGTTAGGGATGTTTAAAGAGTATTTGGGTAGAGGTTGGTCTAACCAAAAGGCTTTGAAGGTGTGATTTAATGAGAAGGGAGAGTGCCCTTTTATAAGAGGGGTGAGGGGCACCTTTGGAAAAGCTAGAAATATTATTTTATAATAAACTCATATTCAGTTTATAATGGCTCCAAAGTGGATTAGTTAAATGTTAAGGTCGGTATGGGTCGGAAACCATTCATCCAATAGAATTTAGACAGGTTTGGGTTACTATATTAACCTTATCATTAAGTATTAACTCTTAGTTGATTAGTTTCACTTTTACAATGTCTCTTTGTATTTTTATATTATATGGTTAATAAACTTACTATATACGTCCATGAAACCCCCAAGTGGTCCATTAATAATACACCTATCATGATATAAGTCTCTTTTCCGAACCTTATATTTTTAGGAATTTGATATAAATTAATAATATAATATTTGTTTTAAAAAACTCTTTTATGTCAATTTTGACACTATTCAATAATTTATTTTTGTAAAAATCATAACAAAATGATTAATTAGAAAAAAGTCTATTAAATAAATCCTAATATGTCATATTAACCTATAAAATTAGTTTAATTCATAAAAAGTCTGAAATTATATTTATTTGGGTATTTATAATATCAATTATTTTAATTTTCCACTATTATGGTAATTACTGCATCATCATTGTGTCATAAATAAATTAAATTATTTAATATCTAAAAATTATAAATAAAACTTAATTATTTAGGAAATCGTTTTAGATTTCTAATTAATATTTACAATCAAATTTATCTTTTGTATAACCCTATATTAAAAATGTTTTAGTAAATAAACTTTGATTTTAACTCATTTAACTCTTCTTTGAATTAAATAATAATAAATGTCCTAATCTAATCCAAGTGGACCTAAATGATAATATTTTATTCCTAATGTTGTTTTTGGAAGAGATACATTTGTCCAATATAATTAGGACATGTGTTAGTGTAATATTAATATCATTTTTACCGTTAATTACCCTATTTACTTATAACTGTGGTAAATAAAAGTAAAAAGTTACTATTCACAAAAAATTATTTTCATCTCATTGAACCAAATTTTAATCCTTTATATTAACCTTTCATCTTAGATTTTCAAAATTCCAATCATAGAAGCGGTGAAATTAAGTTTTATAAAAAATTCAGTTTTTAACTACCACTTAGTAGTTTCACTATTCATTAAAAATTGAAGTTTTTCAGAACAATGCCAAAATTTCACCCTAAGATATAATTGATATTCCGAATTCAAAAATTATGTCTATTTTAAAAAATTCCAAACATAAAATTTGCATTAATTAATTTTATTATTAATTCCCACTGTCATAACAAATAGCGTGTTTTAAGAAACAATATATATCAAAACATTGACAATTGTTTATGTCCAATTTCAAAGTAAAATTAAATCTAATGAACACCATTGGATAAAATGGTAAAAATATATTCTAATTAAACATTAAAACCACTAAATAAAATAATTTATCACTATAAATTTTTTTGATTAAAAAAGTTATTTTTATGTATTTTTTACTATTCATAAAAATTGGAAGTTCTCTGAAAAATACCAAAAATTAAACTGAGGATAATTTCGATATTCTGAATCCCAAAATGAAGTCCATTTTGAAATATAAAATATATATAATTTTAAAAAGTAGTTATTACTATTCATAAAGACTAGTTTGATTGGTTGTGGTGTGTTAGAACTCGATGTTGCGTACAACACACGCTATCGCATTATTCCAAGAGAAATGTACCGTAGAAGTTTGGGGTGTTACAAAATATCTAGATATCTTGTTATAATGCCTCTTTGTATTTTGTGGGGAAACATTCCTACTCTCATCGAGGGCTTACAGTTCAGCTTGACAGACATCAACTACTTCATCTAGTGCTTTTTAATCATAGACAATTGTGCGTAGTGAAGGAAACTGAATCTCAATGGGCAGTACCACCTCTGTTCTATAGACTAGTGAGTATGGGGTAAAATATTTGGAATTACGAGTGGTCGTTCAGTAATCCCATAGGGTTTTGGGGATCTTTTCTGAACAACTCTTCTTTTTATGACCAACCATTTTTTCTAGAATGTTAGAGAGAGTTTGTTGAATGCCTCGATCTACCCATTTTCTTGCGTGTGGTAGTGAGAGGTATGTTAAGAACGAATACTATAATTAGAGTACAATTTTTTCAACTCTGATACCCAGATGTTAGTTCCGTTATCGGTGAGGATGATGTGAGGGACTCCAAACTGGTAAATTATATTGGAGATCACAATTCCAATGATTAAAAGGGCCTTTACCTCCTTGAGAAAAATTACTTCGGCCCACATGGAAATAAAATTCATAACAGTTTGGATGAACCTATATTGGTGAGGCTCTGGCGGCTGATGCACAAAGTTGGATTGAATTTGACATGCATAGAACCTATTGGAAAACTCGATACAATCACAGGTCGTGGAGGGCCAAAAATAAAACATCCTATGGATCAGGTGAGATAGTTTTGGCTTGATCTGATGAGATCTACAGGAATTAGCATGAACCTTCTACATGACTTGATAAATCTTACTACTTGAATGCAATGGAGGAGAACCCCATTAACCCTGCGCTTGTAGGGGATCTGCTCAAGACCGGGATCACTCTGGAAGGTAAACTATAATGCACAACGTCGGATTCGCTCGTGCTATTCTTGATCTGTTGGGAGATTACTGATCTAGAGATATTCAAAAAAGGAGGTTCTCTAGTAAGGAGTTTCCTCAATCACTACATCTGGGGAACCTGGATGTCCTGATGTTGAGGTGTCAGCAGTGAGGTGGCATACCTGCGGTCTGTCATTTTCATCTGGTGTTACGAGAGAGATGACTCTCCATTGCGCCATGTAGATAATTAAGTCATCATTTTCATAGTCCATATGTGATGCAGCTAGGCTATCCATGGAAACATCTTGACCATTCTGGGATTGAGGGACATGGGTAACTTCCAGCTGATATGGGAATAGGGAAATCAACTGGTGGGTTCATTCCAACAATGGTATGAGCTCTGGCTTTCTGATGACATAGTGACTGTTGATCTTCATGATGACTAGTTAGGAGTCCCCTTCACATGAAAGTGGGAGAAATCAATCTCGATGGCCAACTTGAGGCTGGTGTTGAGACCTTTGTACTCTACCTCATTTTTGCTGTAGACTTTTGATAGTAGGAATGAATATGGCAGAACGACTTATGTCGGGACAATGAAGATGATACCCATGCCTACTCTGTTGATCATAGGGTCATTGAGACTTCTGCCAGTAGGGCTCTGGGAAGCACCCTCAAAGTGAATTTTCCAAAACTGAATGACTTGGTCTACCAAGAGGATTACCTCATTGGGAAAATCAAGGTCCATGTACTATGAAATGGGAGCTGGATAAGCATCAAGAATTTCTGCTAATGATTTACCCATAATACCTTTCTAAGGGACAAACCTAGTGTCGAACTAGTAAAGGATTACTGTCCACCGAGTTGGATTGCTGGTTAGCATGGGGTAGTTTAAGAAATACTACAGCGGATCTTCTCAGGATACCAGCTATACCTCGTGATGCTACAGGTAATGTTGCAATTTCTAGATACCAAATAACAGTGTAGGGTAGCTCTTCTCAATAAGGGAGTATCTTGTATCCATATGAAAGAGAATGATACTATGATAGTAAAGACTATTCATTTTCCCCTCATTGTTCTTCTAGGTGAGAAGTGTGTCGAGAGACCATTCTAGGGAAGTCACATACATGAATAATGACTTTACATAGGTAGGTAGCATTAAGACCAGAGGCTGGAGAAGATACTTCTTGATTTTCTCAATATTAGTCTGACATGCCTTGTCCCACTGATAGAAAGTGTCTTTCTTCATGAGTTGGGAAATGTTCTTACACTTTCCAGTGAAATTCATGATAAATCAGTGTATGTAGGCTAAGTGTCCTGGGAATCCTCGAATCTCTTAGAGGTTTCTTGGGGGATATATCTAGCTAATGGCCTTAATATTCTCTGAATCGATCTCGATGCCCTTGTATCTAACAATTATGCCAAGAAACTTCCAAGAGGTGACACTGAAGGCACATTTCAATGGGTTTATCTTCTGGTGGTAGGAATGAAGGAAATCTTTCTCAAGGTATTTGAGATGGTCCAGTGATTTATCCACCATATCATCCACGTAGCATTCCACTAGTGTCCTGAGGGTCGGCCTAAATGTGCGATGCATATCCCATTGATAAGGGGAACCTGAATTCTTTAGAATGAAGGGCATGACTTGGTAAAATAAAGTACCTTGTGGTTCCCTGAAGGCTGTACACTCTTCATTCTTGGGAGCCATTCAAACCTAGTTATACCTGTATTACCCATCCCTGAAAAGAGGGCCTGAAATCTAGCTGTAGTGTCTATCAGAAACTCTTTCACAGGAAGGGGAACATCATCCTTCAGAAAGTGACTGTTGAGATCCTGGAAGACGATACAGACCCTAGTCTGTTTGTTCTTCTTCCTAATGGGCACAATGTTGGCTAGACATCTGGGTACTGGAGATCCTTAACAAAATTAGATTTGATTGGCTTATCAACTCCATCCTTGACCATGGAACCGTGGGAATGATGCATCTTTCTGGGAGGCTGCTTAAGCCCGTGGTGATTTTCCGAGAGGCCGAGGTGGTGGATGGCTACCTGAGGGTCTAGTCCTAGAATCTTGTCGTAACTCTTGGAAAATATATCACAGTATTGTTTAATGAAGTCCACACACCACTGTTTATCCTCAATAGGCATAGAAGCACTCATAAAAGTTGGTTTTGGATCTACTTTGCAATTGTGGTTCACCTAACCAATTTATCAACCGTTGTGAAGACTACAACTTCAAAGGCGTGAGGAGCATCCTATAAATCCTATTCTTCACATTTAGAGGAGGGATCCTTGGTGAGAGGAGTTTCCAATGAGTCAATAGATCATTATGGGAGGCTGGTACTAGTCTGAGTGGTGGTGGACACTACATTGGGGGACTCCTGTGTGGCCGAAACCATAGCAATGAAGGATTTTGATTCAATCCCATCAGGTCATCGGCCCAAGGGTCCATAAGGATGATATAAAAGAAATATTGGCATGTCATCTTGATCCCATTTATCCCTACATGAGGAAACAAGAAATGATGACATATTTTTGTCACTATGGGGCAGACATATTGATACCTTACGAGAGTAGGGGCTCTAGGATCACCCGGTATTGATTTGTGTTGGAGTATGAGGTGATCTTATGACATCTCTTAGACTTGGGAATGTTCTCCCCCACTCATTCTAGAAACAATGAAGCATTGTTACATGTACAATGTTATAACCTCCAATCATGGGATTTGAAATATTTAGGCACTATCCATATCTATCAATGGGTCGGTTGCAACCGTATCATGCTCAACCTCATTATCCTAAATCTTCTTGTCCATGATATTATAATAGTTGGCATCTAGGTAGTGGGAATCACAAGAGTCAAAGGGAGACACATCACCTTGAATTTCCCCCACCCGTCCATTAAGTGAGTACTTGAGGCACTCATGATATGATCAAGGAACCACCACATGAAATTGGTGCCATGACCTACCCATCAACGCATTGTAGGCAGTGTCTTGAGATAAAACCATGAACATTGTGATGAAAAATATTCCACAAAACTAGGTATTTAGGCAGATCTATCTGAGTGATGTCTATTCCATCCCATCATAGCCTTATATTTTCAGGTTAGAGGGACTCAGATCATCCTCAGACAACCCCAGTTTTCGTAGTGTCCGAGTCGGGATTAGGTTGATCCCGGAGCCCATGTCGACAAGACAACGACGAGCCTCCACACCATTAAATTGGTCAGTGATGTACAGTGGGAGAATGTGACCCTATATGGGTCAACCCTATATGGGAGAGCCTTCATCTCCCCTAAAGAATGAGATAATGTCCAAGCATTCAGCATGCTCAACCACCTCAACACCGAAGACTTAAGCAGCTGCAACCTCCATCTCGAACTGGAGGGGGCTTCTTAAAGCCTTAGTGAGACTTCCTACATACCTTTCCTTGGAAAAGATCAAAGTCCATGTAGTTCATATGGGAATAGATGATGGGATTATAACTCAAGGAGGCATCCTACGTACATTCCCTTGGCAAAGATCAATGTCCATGTAGTTCAGATGGGTTACTTGGGGCTTACACTCTAAGGTAGTCTAGAGAGGATTTCATGGTCAATGACTACTCTTAGCCCACATGAGTCATGGTCGTTGTGAGAAACAAGAGGCACCAAAGACCTGATGATCATGTTGTGAAAGGAGAGTCTATGGAAAGTGGAGTGGGGATTATTTGTGGTTTGCAACCCAAAGAAGAAATAGGGGCTTACGTGTGGTTCACATCCTAGGGAAATGGAGATTGGGACTTACTCCAGGATGGAGGCCTAAGTCGCGACACAACACAATGGGAGAGGGATGGGATAACAAAGGTCTCAGTGCCCATCTCTCCTTTTATTCTTTATCATATAAGAATAAAGGATGAGTAAGGTTACTACCTCCTGCAATAAAGCTAGGGGCTTACACCAAGATAGTTGCCCTTCCCTACGGACAGACGTCAATCCAACAAAAAGGATCTCATTCCATGTGAGGAAGATCTCACTTTTTTGGAGATGAGTAGGCGTTGAGAATGTCCAATATTGGGATCCTCATGTAGAAGGCATGGGGTGATGCCATAGTTTAATGTCATGTACTGAGGATGATGGTTCTTGGCAGTTTAACGTCTTGCACCTCGAATGAGGAGGGTTCACACCATACCCTTAGGACTTACATAACTGATACCCACCTACCCTTGGGGAAGAGAAGGCATAAAAAATTTCATGGAGAGGGGGTGTCATGGAGTGATCCATTGAGGGGACCCGTTAGCGTGGCTATTCAGTGAATAAATATTTGTTAGCGTTCTTATGAGAAGAAGCATGAGGCCAAGCAACACAACATGAAGTACTGCACAATGGACTTTGAAACCACATAGTGAAAACCTGGAGGGTCTCACATGAAAAGGGGTTGTGGAGAAGAGGGGTTCCCAGGAATAATCACCATGAAGATATGATGTTCCATGTAGTAAAGGGGCTTCACGAAGGGGTATGCTTCACGATGTTAGGTGGCCTAGCCTATGAATAAGTCATAGGTTCATATAAACGAGGCTTGTGAAGGGGAAGTTCTTTCATGAAGTAGTTCTTGGCGAAGCAAGGGTGCCCTGTGAAGTGTAGCTTTGCGAATAAATGTTCTCCATGAAGCAAAATGACCATACCTTATCATGTGGGATACATGTTCATGGATGGTACTTCGTGAAGAATAAGTGCTCCGTGAAGACTCGAGTCCCCTTGTGGATCCCCTTCCTTTGTTAAGGCCTGTGGGATATACAAATGACACCCCCTTTAAAGTTTGGTTGAAATCAAGCTAAGGGAAAGGAAATTCAGGATGATCAAATACCTTGAAGAGCCCATGTTTCAAAGATAAAGAATTGCTTCGTGATTTTAGAGCTATGACAGTGAAAGGTCGTAGGATCCATCTTTTGGGATCAAGGGGAGCCTAATATTTATAGGAAAAAGGCGTTGTGAAGTAGAGCTTTCTCGATACATAGCTATGTGGCACTTTGTCATAAAAACAGAGCCTACTGCGTCTTTATTCCGCAGAGGCTTTGAAAACGTCAATCAGTTCACAGAGCCTCCCACCTCCATGCCCGACAGCGGCTTCGCAAATGTCAATCGGTTTGTGGAGCCTCCTGCTTCCTTACTCCGTGGAGGCTATGGAAATTTCAATCGGTTAATGGAGCCTCCCATCTCTTTGCTCCGCAGAAGCTTTGAAAACATCAATCAGTTCACAGAGCCTCCCACCTCCTTTCTACATGGAAGCTTCACAAAGGAGGTTGCTTCACACCAGCCACAATGCTATGGGGCTCTGCAAACAAGCTTCTTGAGGAAGCCACAAAGTCTCTGTGTTTTCTCTTCCTATTCCCAAATTTTGGTGTCAAGATCATAATGGGGTGCCATTTAGATGTATGAGTGGAAAATGTTATTGTATAATAATTTTTAAAGAGGAATATGTTGGTCTCCTTTTGTTTCGAACTCAATAGTGTCCAGATAGGCCATTTAGGTTGGCTATGAATTTGTGTGTGACAATCCATCATAACGTTCAAATTAGTATTTAGATCATGTTTTAGAAACATACAAAACTTTTAGTTAAATATGGGATCTCAATCAGATACAATAGATAATGGTGTTTTATGCAGCCTCATCACTTATCTATTGTATATCCTTTCAAGTTGATCAATTGTAAATACCTCTCATGTTGCAATGAAGTGAGCAGTCTTTGTGAGATGATCCACCAAGAACCATATATAATTATTTCCTCTTGATGTATTCAAAATACTAGTGGAAAATTCCATGGAGATGTTTTCCCATTTTTTGTAGGTATGGGTAATGGTTACATCACCCCCTTGTATTCTTTCCTTTCTGCATCCACCTCCTGATATATAAAAATTGTTTGATATAAATTCTATGATCTACTTCTTCATATTTTCCCACAAATAGTGCCCTCATAGATCTCAATAAATATTCTCTCTTATAGGATTTATAAAGAAGGTCGAGCTATGTGCATCATCCAATAACTCCTTCTGTAGCTCATGATGTAATGGTATAAATAGTTGTGAACCAAATCTCACAACTCTTTCATAATTAAAATTAAACTATGAGGATTTCTCTTTTCTTATAGGTTTGACAATTTTTTTAATTTCCACATCATCTCTTTGATCATCATTTATATTTTCAAGAAGTGATGGTTGGGAAATCATTTGTGAAAGTATTGATGATATTCCTTCCTTTATGACTCCAATGTCCATCCAATTCACGTCTAAAAATATTGAATCCTTATCAATTCTTATCAATGATAGAATTTATAGATCCTTTCTATGTAGAGTGTCTACCAATTTTTTAAAATTCCCAGGATGGTAGTGGATTGACAATTCATAGTCCATGATCACCTCTAACCATCATCATTGGGGTATATTTAGATATTTCTATGAGAATATAAACTTTTGGCCCTTGGGATACATATATATTTCAGACTTATTCCCTAGAGATAATTCCAATGTATTTTAAATGATATGACACTACAGCCAACTCCAGAACATGTGTTGGGTAGTTCTATTTGTGAACGTACTATTTACTTGAAGCATAGAACATCACTTTTTTATTCTAAATTAATAACCTACCCAATACCTCATTTAATGAATCATTGAATTCCATGGAATGTTATCCATTTTTAGGTAGTATTAGCACAAGTTCAGTGATAAGACTCTTTTCTAAATCTATAAATATCTCTTCACATTAATCATTTGAAACAAACTTTACCCCCTTTCATTTTATATTGTTTACAGGGTTTGAAATTCCTGAGAAATTTCTCAATAACCAAATATAGTAGCCCCCTAGTTCAAGGAAACTAAGGATATATGTCAGAGATGTTATCCTCAGCCTTACCTCAAATTTTTATTTATTTGATTGGTCTAGAGATATTCTATTAAATATGATAATGTTCAACATGAATGATACATCCTCAAAATATAACATATATTGGTGTAATTTTCATAAATCTTGTCCTTTTATATATTTTTTAGTACAGTGCTCGAAATATCCTCATGATACTCTTTGATTATGGAGTAAATTATAATTTCATGTATAAAGGCATCCAAAAACTCTTCAAGCTAATCTATAAAGACACTATTGATCAATTCCATGAATATTTATAAAGAATTAATGAGTTTGAATGGAATTGTTATGAACTCATAATATTTGTACCGTGTATGGAATGTGGTCTTAGAGATATCCACCTTCATCGCCATTACTTGGTAATACGCTAACAGAAGTCCCACCTTTGAGAAGTATTGTGCTTCACATAGTAGATCAAACAAGTCATAAATCTATGATCTGGGATACCTTTTCTTTATAATGATCTTATTTATCTCATGATAATCAAAGCAAGGACGCATTGAACCATACTTATTTTTGATGAAAAGAAGAAGTGTTCCCCATGGTATAGCACAAGGGCTTAATAACCCTATATATAGATTATCCTATAGTTGTTTCCTTACCTCAAAAATTTCCACAAAAACCATTATATATGGAGTCTTGAATAATGAAAATGGCCCAAGTATATGATTGATTGAAAATTCAACCTCTTAACTAAGAGGATGACCAGATAATTCTTCAGGAAACTCTTCAGCATATTCCCTCATAATGGGCATGTCTTCAAGGATGGTATTTCCCTTAGACTAAATTATTTAAGCTAGATACTCTTTCATGTATGGTAGTAATACCCATTATTTGGATGTTTCTACTAGAGAATATTTATCATTCTCCTTACATTTTCACATAATTAGAGTAAGATTCATGATAAAAATAGTAATTTACATATCATGATAATTTATGTTGGCACTATATAAGCAATTTCAATCCAATCCCATAATTTAATAAAATTCCGCTAAAGGGAGCATGAAAAGTTTCACTAGGATATCCTCATTCATCAACAGTACATGGTAATACCTCAACCAAAAAGTTCTACCTTGGAGAAGTGTTGTGATCCACATTATAGATTGGACGAGTCACTAATCCATGGTTGAGGGTACATATTCTTTATCGTGATAATTTTTACCTAATGATAATCAACACAAAAGGCATATTGAAGCATCATTATTTTTGATGAAAAGGACCGGTGCACCCAAAAGTGAATCACTGGGGTGTATGAACCCTTTATCCAAATTCACATGTAGTTTTTTATTTAGTTCCTCATGTTCCACAACATCCATTCTATTTGGAGTCTTGAATAATAGAAATACCATGGGTATATGATCGACTGAAAATTAAACCTCTCGATGAGGATTAATACCAGTAAATTATTCGGTAACACTTCAATGTATTCCCTAAAAATGGGAATGTCTTCAAGGATGATATTTTCCCTAAAATCAATCAGTTGAGCTAGATACAATTTCTATAAGGGAAGTAATACCAACAGATGAGATGTTTTTGATAAATAAGATTCATCATTCTCCTTGAATTTGTGTAGAATCTGGGGATAATTCAATATACATAGAGTAATTTTCTTCACATGAAAATTTATGTCAGCTCTATATAAGGAATACCAATCCATGACCATAACTGCATGAAATTAAACTAAAGTGAGTATCACAAGGATCAATAGGAATCTCAGTCCAAAATAGTTGATAGGGGATGAGTTATATAATTGGGATGCAATAATTTCCACATTTCCTATTTTTACTCATACATCTACTATAAATCATTGTGATGGTTTTTGAATTGTTCTACTAAACATTCATGATATTAAATAATGACTATAACCTGAATAAAAAATTATGTTTCAAATTATAGAATAAATAACAAGTGTACTTGTCAGTACTTTGTTATCGGAAACAACTTCTATGGTTGCGATGGCATAAGATCACCCTTGTTTTTTAGAGGTTTTTGGTTTTCTACAAAAACTCTTGGAATAGAGTAGTCGTTTAAAAAGATCCCTTATTCCTTATAGATTAAACAATAAACAATTTAGTGAAGTTTGACTAGAGAATTCATTTCCACCAGTGCAATAGTCGGTTTCTCGCATCAACAATCTCTAGCTAGGTGTCCTTTATTTCCGAACCTAAAGCATTTCCTCCTTATACTAATGAAATATTCAGGGTGATTTTTCCATACATTTGACTAGTGGGATATTCAATTTTATTTGATATTTTAGAATTACCCATCACACCACTATAAATAAACTCCAATTTATTGTTCTTATACCCTTGATACCCATGATATTTGAAAATATACATTTGACTTTGAGGGAAAATCAGAATATTTCCATATATATAGCAAAGTATCAGTTCTCTACCGATTTTAATATACTAGGTTGTTTCCCACTAAAGAAGAGATCAACCTAGAATCCAAGGGTAACAAAAAAACATGGATGTGTATCCTGAATTTATTGTGAGTTTTTCATCATACTCATCAATAGATTTGTCTTATTTTTTCAAGAGGGAAAGGAAATAACATTCAAATTTTAGTCAAAGAGTGTGAGGAAAATATTTATCAAATTTTTTTTTCGAGAATTATTTCCAAACCATCTATCTAATCTCTTCCTCAAGATTCATATTCGGGATTAGTTTCCACCACTGACTAGTATCTCCCTCCATATAATAAACAAACATCATAACCTTTTCTTTATTGGAACATTGAATGATGTAAAAGATATTATCAATGGATTTGACCCATTTTTCTATGATTAATGGATTAGATGACACATTAATAGAAGGACACCATTGGTGAGAAAAGGTATCCATTAACAGTTTTTTATTCTTAGGGTGATTTGGGAGCTCTTCCAGGTATAGTTTAATATTCAGAACCTAAGTCTGTTGAGAGTGTATCACAAAAAATGTCATTATTCTTTCTCTCATTGGGTTGGGAAAGTTTTTTGGGCAGTCATCCCATTCCCATTTACATTGGTTGTTTACCTGATTCCTCTTAAACACACACATATATATATATGAATCCAATGTTATTAAAGGGATAAATTATAAATGACATGTGTCTCTTTAATGTATGGATTTTTAGTCTTAAATATATGTTATCCATGATCTGTTTCCTAACATATACTCTTATGGAAAATTTTTACCTTAATGTTGTATGTAATGAGCTTGTAAATTTTCAAAAGCATGTCCCTAGGAATGTCAAACCCACTGTGCATCAAGGCCTGTTTTCATGCACTAGTTCTTGGTTGAATCAGTCTCAACACGTTGTTTTTGGGTTTTACCTCTATGCACATATTTACCTGATCCACATCCTCTTGTAGTGTCTAGAAATGGGTGAATTTTCATGAAAACACTCACTCTATACTTTAGCAAAATATAGGGATGTATTAATATGTTTAGTCTTATTCTAATGGATTTATCTAGAGTTTTTTATTCATTATCCAGAAAATAACTATTCTCTCCTTTGATACTAACTACGACTACCTTGGTCATTATCAAAAATTAATTTATATTTTATTACAAAATATTACACATAATAAACCCAAAATGATCGAGGATTAAAATTTATTTGTGAATTATGTACATTAAATTACATCTTAAAACATGGTATATGAAAAACATGTTGAAAACTTCCATGAAATTGTCATATTATCCCATCAAACATAAAACTACATGGGATAACCTAGGGACATATAGAAGAAAGAGGTGATATATAAAGCCCATAAAAGGGAGTGAACTAGGAATAACATAAAAAAGTATTACATATTATAAAATGGGAATATAAATGAGAAATAAAAGTGTAGAGAATCATAAACAAGAATAAAAAGTCTTGTTATAGCATGATTACATAAGAGAAACATGGGAAATGTGGAAACAACTTAAAACAAGGAATCATAAACATAGGTCAAGGATAACTGGCATGAAATCATGATTTAAAAGGTTATTTGAGGGATTAATTTTACACCCTAATCCATTGAATGAGATATAATGATACTAAATCCATACCCAATACATTGAAGCACTATATAATTAGGGTAACATCTGTTACATTAAAATCATTGACATGCCTAAGTGTTCCACATAAATCATACAACATGGAATCATTTTCATCAAAAAATTTCATGATAGAGGAGTGTATAATACATAAATTTATTACTGAATAAAATAATAATAAGGTCATAAAGGTTAAAAACCTTGATAGGAAATGGTTATGGGTATTCACTACACCATTGTTTTGGAATGGAAAATCATGTGGAAGTTTCAACGACATAATGAGGTAGATTAAATGGTCATGGTAGGGATTAATGAGAGTAAAAGTGGTATCTCATCATTTAGGAATCATAGGGGTAGTAAGGGGGATATATTAGAAAACATCATGACATTATGAAATTGAGATAAGAGACATATGGTAATGAAGCTTCTTGAATAAAGAGGAGAAGTAAAGAACCTCTTCCATTGAGATGGTGGTTTAAAATTATTGGGAGGAGCTTATTGGGATATTGGGGGAACTATGGGGGGGTGGTAAATGGATGGGAGGTATGGTTAAGGACATGTAACAAGGTTTTAGAGAGAATATAAATGGGATATCATGTGGGATTATATAGGAAATGAGTTGGGAATTTCTTACTATTTCTCAATCATAGGTTTTGGACTCTATATAATAAAATAACCAAAACTAGAAACATCTCCATGGGTTTTTAACATGGTTTCTAACAACAAGTGGTGTTCTTAAATATTTTATAAATCCATGGTCCAAAATTTGTAAAATATTACCCTTGCTGTTGCAGAAGTGAGTCATTTCTTTAAAGAAATAAATTTAAAACCATAAAATTTAATATAGGTTCTAGAGGATTCATACAGAATTTATAAAACAAATAAAAAAACATAAACTCCCATTTTATTAAATTTTAAACATATTTTTTGTCATTAACCCCATTTATATTATCTATTACATCATTTTTGGTCATTATGGTGTCATAATACACACCATATATTTATACATTATTTAATTTTTACATGATAATTTGATTGTCTTGGAAGGCTATGAATGATTCACCATTGGATAATTTAGATGTTATGATTACAAAAATAATATTTATTTTAACCAAATATTTTTATAAATATGTTAATTTTTAGTTTTTATATAGAATCGATATTTATTAAGAAATGTTGTGATTTTTGGAAATAATAGTTTTTTAACCCTTATAAAAATTACATTTAACTTGAAAAAAATATATGATAATTTATATTTAATAAAAATTATTTAAAAACAATATTTTTTTAAAAAATATTATTGATGTTAATAATCCTTTCATTCTGAAAAATAAGCATCTCAATTAAAATTGAATATTAATTAAAAATACAATTTTTGTTTTATTTTATAAAAATCAAAATCATTTATAACATAAAAAAGAATTAAATATTACCACCATCGATTTGAAAAAATAGTATACATATTAAATTTGTTGGGTATTGATACATATCTCTTTAATACAGATTCAAACACACTACATGTATGGTGTGTGATGTTAAGTCTTTCATGGGGTGGTTCGACATACATGGTTTGGGTTGTGTTCTTAACGAGCTTGAACTTCTCCCATAAAAGGTTTCTCTCAAGCTTAAGTTATTTGATCTCATATTGGGAATGGTTAATGGAAAAGATCTGTGATTATACCTCCCTTAGAAGCTCTAATAAATGGGCTTTGTATGGTATGATCCAATAAGTTCAGTCTGTCACTTCCTTTATTTTTGACAGTTGGATTTGTTAAAACCCCATATTTATACAAATCATATGATCAATATTAAATAGCTATATTATCAATGGTAATGATGTTTAACGATCATTAAAATATGATAAGATATAATAAAACCAAATAATAGAATGTGTTTTCTATATCTTTAACACATAATAAGACATTTAATTCAACCACAAAGAGAATTTTATGTATAATTGTTTCGGTCGTTACTAAGAATTCCACAATATTCAATTTATTATTCATAATTTGAGACATATGATATATTACTTCTAGGATTTTCTTAGAACCCGATCCCATTCGTCTGGAAATATCATCAGATAAGTCATCACAATGCCTATCAAAATGATTTTTGGTATGATTCAACCTATTTTCCACTATTAACTGAAATTAATGGAAAACAATAGGCATGATAATAATCAAAATAATAAGAGTATAAATAATGAAACTGTATATTTAGAATTGATAAATTATAAATGACATATATATCCTTTTTTTTGAATATCTAGGCTTCAATATATTATGTCCATTTCAATTTTTCTACTAGGTTATCAAACCTAAAAATCTATTCAAGTCCTCCATAATAGTCTATAAAGTATTGATGAATTTACCAAATAATGACCCATGAGAGGGTCAAACTAGGTGTTTATAAAGGCCTCTTTTTCATGAACCAGGTAAATTTCAATTTAATACCCAAGGAGAAACAAGATACATTTTTTTATAATTCCATATCCACTTGTTGTATCTAGATAGAGGTGTTCACTACTTGGGAAAAAATATCTCTATAATTTAACAAAATTTCTTGATATTTTCTTATAGTTATACATATATATAGGTTTTTCAGTAATGTATCCCCATACCAATACCCAATAATAACTAAAACATTATATTGTACCAAATATAATGACCCAAGCCTTATACACATTTAATTAATTGATTTATGATAACTAAATACATAAAACAAAAACCATGTATCGAGTGGTCTAGTGTTCTCATAGGATTTGAAGAAAAAACATCAACTTAAACATAAAATAAATCATCATTATTTAAAAATCTATAAAATTATCCTAAATTCCCTTGACCTTCTATGTCTGTATAGGATATTGTTGGGAATACATAAAGAATGGGCGAGTAATGATGCCCAGTAAGGGAATTCTAACGATACAAGATTAAAGTACATGGACAATACATTTCTTTCGATGAATACTTAATACATTACAAAAATATATGACCAAAGACCATATTTGTTTAGATTATTTGGAAACATGGATTATAATCTTTTAACTTGGTGAAAGACCATCAACATCTCTCATAATGATCTTCACCTTTTTTTCTACCTTAAACCTTAATTTACATCCTGGGGAAAAACATAAAAAAGATGAGCTCAAATTCCAAGTAAGGGTAAACATGGAGAACATAAAACAGAACATTAACATTTCAATGTAAAAACATAGTGATTAGACATAAAAATCATGAGTCATAGAATAAATCATGGCAGTATGTAAGGACTACATAAAAAAGGAACATTAACCATGATATAATAGAATTTAAAAAACATGTAATTGTGGAAAACTAAGGAGAAAATAATATGATTTCCATATTATCCAAGGAATTGATTCCAAGACCATCATAGTGGAAAATTCCAATTATTGAACCTGGTTTACTTTTCATTCTAGCCATGTATTACTGAAATGAATTTACGTACCATTCTAGTCATGTATATCAAACGAGATATAAATATTTACCCAATGCATTGGATATAGATATAGGTCCCACCCATATCATAGTAAAATCATTTATACATGTGGATAAAAATAATAAATCATTCCCCATAGAATAACCCATGAAATAAAATGGGATTCTTAAACCTTATTTCATCATAACATAATCCGTATAAGATAAATATACTCCATTAGAATAACTAAATCATAAACTCAATAAAATAAACGTAATAATCTGTAAATAAACATAACCCTATGTCATCTTATATGGAAAATAATTTTGATAAAACACTTGATTGTAATTACTGAGGAAAATATCTTTCCTTCTTCAGAAATATTTTATTTTCCCAAAATGGCATGAAAAGTTAAAAGAAAAGAATTTAATTTAAAATAAACATGAAATATTTTAAATGAATATTCATGGAAATAATGAGTTATGAAAGAATAAAAATCATGTTCATGCCATATTAGTTAAAAAACAATATCCTCATACTTTTCCTGAAAAAGCCAAAAAGTACCTCGTATGGTAAACAAAAGAATGATTTCTTCCATACCATGTAGTAAAAGTCAAAAATTGTTAAAAAAGACTTTAAAAATAAATAGAATAATAATAAAAATTTTATAAAAACATTATTAGAAAACATGGAATTGGATAATAAATATGTCCACAATAAATACTAATCTATAAACAATCTCGGATGAAAATGAGATTGCAAAATTATCCCTTACAGTTTGTCTAATTTCATCCGTATGTCTTTAAAACTCTATTATAGTGGGTTTAAACATATTATTATCTTGTAATAGAACCATAATAATATTTATAATACCATATATGTTATAATTACTACTTAATATTACCCGTTCATTTGTTAATTCCATGTTAATGCAAAGTTATGGGTAATAATCATTTTATTTATCATTCATGTTTTGACTTGTTATTCTTTATTTTATTACTTAGATCATGATTTACTTACATCCAGAATGTATAACATGATTTATATGTCATATATTCAGTATATAATTATATATAGTATATAGATAAATAAAATGTAATACACTGTTCATGGCGATTGTATTTTGTATGTACGCATGGACGATGTTTTCATTTCTTTATTGATTTGAATGGAAGTAAGTAAATGACACACACACACACACATAATGAAATATATATATATATATATATATATATATATATATATATCTAGTAGAATTATTTTATCATATATTTCATGATTATTTATAATATATACATTATAAAAATTCTTTAATGGTTAACGTGGAGAACGGATCTCATCGCGTTTTGGAGACGGTAGGTCATATGTATGCACGACCGAGGCTTTCATTCCCTTGATGGTTAAATGGTTTTTAAATTGATGGTATATTAATTATATAGAATCATTTAAAATGTTATATTAATTATTTAAATCCATTATACTCATCATTATACCCATTCTAACAATGTACATTTGAATTACACCACCGCACGGAGACGGTAATCCATACGTACACTCACATGATGATATTGTTATTCACAGGATGGATAAAAGGAGGTATATGGTTATAGCATAATTATAATAACATCTAAGCAAGTAGAATATACTAGATTTATTACATTAGTATGGAATCAACATAGAAATATAATGTTGAAGAAAAAAAGAAACTGAATTGAATTGGTAAAGCAATTACCACTTCTTCATTGGACTTCCTTTGGATCTCTTCTTAGAGACATTAGGGATGTAATTTTTGGAAAACCAGGACCTCCAAAAGATAACTAATAATGTTTCTAGGAGAATTGTATGGGGTTTCTTTGAGATTTAAGACTCAAGGTGGGGTGAGGAAATATGGGAGGATATGCCTTTTTAGAAGAGATAATGAGGGGCACTTTAAGAAGGTATTGAAATATTATTTAATTATAAAATTATTTTCAGTTTCAAAAAGTCCAAAACACAATTAATTTCAATATAATATGGTTATTTTTCTAAACCAATTCAACAAAAATAGTTTATAAATCTTTAGGTCTCAAATTTAACTTTATCCTGTAGCTTTAACCTTTTGTTAACTAATTTTACTCTTACCATGGCTTCAGGTATATTCATACAATATGATTAATATATTTACTATATAATTAAATTAGCACCTCAAGTGGTTCATTAATTACTTGTTCAACATGATATAAGTATTTTAGATGAATATTATATTTTTAGGAATAATATATCATTTGATAAAATAGTATTTGTTTTAAAAACTCTTTTGTGTCAATTTTTATACTATTCATATCATGATTTTTTACAAATCTCTAACAACTAGACTAATTCTAAAAATCTTCATTAATTAAAATATTAATAGTCGTAATAATTAATAAAATTATTTTATGGAATTAAAGGTATCAAAATAATTTTATTTTAATATTTATAATATCATATATTTAAATCATTCATTAATAAGGTAATCGACACATCATCATTGTGTCATAAATATTTTATATTTATTTTGTGGCTAAAAATTATAAATAAAATTCCATGATGTAATAAATATTTTTATATTTACAAATAATATTTATAAGAGAATTTATATTATATATAACCCCATATTAAAATTGATTTATTAAGAAGATACAATTTTATCTCATATATCTATTTACTTGAAATTAGTTCTTATAAAATGTCATTTTAACATCTAAGTGGTTCCATGGGGTCCCAAAATAGACCTAAGGATGTCCAAGGTATGAAATATCTCATAAAGAGGATTAAGATATGTGTACGGGTAGTTTAATATTATTATAATATAATCGTTTACCCTTGTTTACCACATTTACCCTTTAACCATGGTAAATAAACTAATTACTCATGTTACTATTCATAGTGTCTAAAAAATTAAAGATACCTATTCAGAAAATTTGGACCTTCTGATTAAAAATATAAAATCCATTTCTTTAAAATTCAAAACATAGAATTTTCATTAATTAATTTAAAATTAATTATTGTTGTCCAAACCAAAAAGAGGGTTTTTAAGAAGTAATAACTATCAAAAGACTGACATGTGTTTATGTCCAATTTAAATGTGAAATTACTTCCAATGATCAAAGTTTTATTAAATAATTAAAATATAATCAATTTAAACTTTAAAAAAAATGGAAAATATAATCTAACTGTATAAATAAATTAAATGAAAAGGTAGTTTTGAATTAAAACACAATATTTTCCACCATTCATTAAAATTTGAATTTTATCAAAAAAACAAAAAAGAAATCAAAAAACGTAAAATTTTATTTCCCTATTCCATAAAATAAGTTTATTTTTTTAAAAGTAACGTATAAAACTGTTAAAAACATGATTTAAAATTGGTGTGCCATCAAATGGCCGTAAAAAATGCAATTTTTTAAAAAAAATACCTCTTTTATCCAAAAAAACAAAATTTTATCATATCATGATGTATCAAATGTGTAAGATGAATTATAATGTTAAATGAATTTAAAATTTAGGATAAGACTATTGGTAAAAGCTAGTTTATATCCCCTTAAATAATATTATTTTAATAATGTTTCATTGTTTTGTGCAACTCGGTATCACGTACTACATAAGCTATCGAGGAATGACTTTCTTACGTGTAACGCCAGCCAAGTGAGTGTTGGGTGTAGTGAAATTCTCCTTTGGTTTTGTGTATAACATAATCCAAACATAGTTCATTTATACATTGAAAAAATATATACTCAGTGTTGTGTGAAATGAATTCCATCAAAAGAACTTGAAATTGTTTGCAACATAAGCCAAGAATATTGTTGCGTATACTACAAGCTAATATGATTGTGCATATAGAGAAATCTACTCATATTGAAGCATAAAATACAATATATCAATGGTATTAAAAGAATATATCTCATAAATTCTCTAGGTGATACATTTTACCCCCCATAAGATGAATTTTTCCCTCAAAATTCATCAGCATTATAAAAGGTTTACTACGTCAAAGTTCTGTTAATGGTAACCCACATCATAAAAAGGGACAATAAAACCTCATTTTAAAATGGAAGGTTATAAATATAATGGTTACCTTAAGTAACTAATCACTGGGTTTCCACATAGGAGAACATAGATGGGAAGTGAAAACATAGATATGGAAGAGAAATCTAACCATCATGTTCCGATGGATAGTGATAGAGAATAATGTTTGGAGAAAGTTAAATACAAGAAAGCCATAAATCTATGACGGTTTAAGGGACCATCTGATTCATCAAATAAGAAGGTACTAGGATTACATTTTTGGTTTCAAGATCCTTTTACTAATGTTGATGTTTTTTTTCATGAGAAGAAATACTTACTTGATTTTAGTGAAATCTCACCGTTGGTCATTCCTGGAACAATTTACAAATCATCACTTATTTAAAGAAATGATGTTGAATTTTTCATTCTTGAAGTGTTAAAAAATCATGCGATAAAATGAAATGTCATTTTATCTATACCAAAAAAAGGTTAGAACATGTTATAAAATATTCTGAAGTCCACCTATAGTGAGATAATACAGTAATCTAACAAATTTTAACCAGAAAATGACTTATACTATTCATCAATGGATAACATTACAATACATCCAAAAACTAAAAATATTATACTTTATAGATATGCTAACTAATATGACATAAAATTTATCTCCCATATCTCATAAATTAGTTCTTTTTTGTCACATTCCAAACATGTGAATACCTTAATCATGTATTTTCATGAGTCCTAGTAATAACCTAAATTACCATATATCCACATTGAAAAAATGCAAGTTTCCTTATTCTAATGATTATTGGATATATACTTTAAGTCCCAAAAATATGTGTACTTCATATTTGATAGCATAACCCACTTGTTAATAACACCATAATTATCACTCAAG
Organism: Viscum album; assembly: GCA_963277665.1. Lineage (NCBI taxonomy): Eukaryota > Viridiplantae > Streptophyta > Magnoliopsida > Santalales > Viscaceae > Viscum > Viscum album. The sequence goes on along the minus strand of OY728136.1, from coordinate 1,315,545,677 downwards.
AAACTAGAATTATCAAATTAACTTATTCAAATCCAACATACTTTTATCTAAAAATCATTATCTGAACATAAGGGACATATTAAGGCTTATAATTACCTTAATCATTTGTTCTCTAAGTATATTATCTTACACTTATATTAATTTTCATTACACCTAATAAAAATTAAAAATATCCTATACAATCTTTAATGAAAAAACATATACAGAAATCAATTATATATTTCATGATTTATACAAAATAATCTAGGAATTATGAAACATATAAAACTCAATCATCCAACTTTATTCTTAAACCATTACCCGTGATCCATCATTTTTGTCTTTCCTAAAATATGAATCATTTCATAAGTTTTCTCAACCTCAAGTTTCTTAGGTTTAATGTAAACTATACTAGAAGAACATGACAAAACTTTCCAATTTCATTTACAATCTCTTCATCCTAAGTAGTATGACCAACACTCATACCATCATCAGTATTATCTTCATGATATTTCCACTTAGTAAACCTATCTTCATAATTCCTAGAATTTCCACATCAGAAATATTCAATGGTTAACCATGTTCTATATAGTTCGGGATATTGAATAAGACCAGAAATAAAAGTGTGGGAAATAAGTATTAGAGATTAAAAACACATAAGTAAGATAAAGTACATATAATATATCAATCTATGATATATATGGATTAATAATATGTTATTCATTATTATCACAGAAACTCTATGATTGTAACATATACATTACTTATTCTTAGGAAGTCCTGAGAAACATCCATTGAAATATCCTTACGGATCTCACATATGTTTTCGCATCCTAGTTTCCAATAGATGACTAGACCTTCACTCTAATACCAACTCTAAAGACCCAATGTTTACATACATGGAAATTAAATTTCTTTTAAGTAATACTTAATACATTACACAAATATATTCCTAAGGACCATATTAGTTTAGTGTCTTTGGAAACTCGGAACATAATCTTCTAACTTGGTGAAAGAACTTAAAAATATCCTATAAAGATCTTCCCATTATTTTGTACCAAAAACGTTTCACTATATCATGGGGAAAATAAAACATATATAAAGGGTGAGATAAAATGTTCAGTAAGGGTAAACATGGGGAACATAAAACAAAACATAATCATTTGAATATAAATACTTAAATTTTAGACATCAAAATCTTGAGTCATGGAATAAATCTTAGTAGTACGTAAGGCATAAATCATAAAGGAACATTAAACATTATAGAATAGAATTATAAAAACATGTAATTTTTTCAAACTAATTGGAAAATAATATGATTTCCATAGTATCCAAGGAATTGATTTCAAAACCATCACAGTGGACAAAGTTCATTACATAAATGGGTTTAATTGTCATTCCAACCATGTATTACTGAACCGAATTTACTTGTCATTCTAGTAATTTCTATTTCATGAGATATAAATCTTTACCCAATGAATTGGAAAGAGATATAGGTCCCACCATTCTCATAGTTAAATCATTCTTACATATGCTACAGAAAACATAAATCATTCACTATAGGATAACCCATGAAATATAATGTGATTCTTAAACACCATTTCTTCATAACAAAATTAGTATAAGACAAATAAGAATCATAAAGATAATTCCATCATTAAATCAATAAAATAAAAGTAGTAATATTTATAGAAACATAACCCTATGTCATATTATATGGATAATAATTTTTATAAAACACTTGAACTTAATTTCTAAGGAAAATACCATTTCATCTTCAAAAATGTTTTCTTTTTTCCAAAAGTCATGAAATTTTAAAAGAAAACAATTTAATTGAAAATAAAATTGATATATTATAAAGGAATATTCATAAAAATAATGTGTTATTAATGCATAAAAATCCGTTCATGCCCTATTAGTTAAAAAACATTATCCTCATACTTTTCCCAGAAAAGTCAAAAGTACCTCATATGGTAAAAAAAAGAAAGATTACTTCCATACCATGTAGTAAAAGTAAAAAAAGGGTAAAAATGTCTTTAAAAATACATATAATAATAATTAAAATTTAATTATAACATTATTTGAAAAAATGGACATATATGATAAATATATCCCTAGTAAATACTTACATATAAACAATCTAAAAAAATGAGATTGTAAAATTATCCCTTACCTTAAGTCTAATTTCTTCCATATGTTTCTAAAAATATTATATAGTGGGTTTAAATGTATTATTATATTTTAATATAACCATAATAATATTTATTATATCTTATATTTTTTACTTATGACTTCATATTACCCGTTCATTGGTAAATTCCATGTTAAAATAACATTTTGGGTAATAATTACTTGGTTTATCGTATGTGTTTGAACTTGTTATTCTTGATATTATTACATATATCATGATTTAATTATTTCCATAATGTAAAAAATGATTTATGTATCATATATATTCAGTATATAAATATATATATTTATATAATAAATAGATAAATAAATGTGAATACATCGTTCATGGAGATGGGAGGCAATACGTACGCATGAACACTGTTTTTGTTTCCTTATTGAATTAAATGGAAGTAAGTAAATGATATATATATATATATACATCAATAAATTATAATTCAAATTTCATATATTTCATGATTATTTATTGTATATAATTTATAACCATTATTAAATGGTTAATTAGGTTAATGAATCTCATCACGTCGTGGAGACAGTAGGTCGTACGCACGCACGAGTGACGATATCATTCTATTGATGGTTAAATGGTATGTAATTGGATGGTATATTAATTATAGGGAATAATTTATAATTTTATATGAATTATTTAAATCCATTATACTCATCATTATACCCATCCTAATAAAATATTTTTCAAAAAAAATTACACCACAACTTAGAGACGGAAAGCTGTATACACACACACATGGTGATATTGTTATTTGTAGGATGTACTAAAGAAGGCATAAGGTTTTTTCATAATTATAATAACATATAAGAATGTATAATATACTAGATTTATTACTTCAGTGTAGAATCAAAATAGAAATATGTACTAGAAGAAGAAAACAAATTGAATGGAATTGATAAAGAAATTATTTACTTCTTCATTGGACTTCCTTTGGATATCATCTTCGAGACACTAGGGATGGAATTTTTTGGTAACCCAAAAACTCCAGAAGTTAAATAAAAATGTTTATAGGAGAATTAAGTAGGGGTTGGTCGAGCTATAAGGCTCATGGTGGTGTGAGGAAATGTGGACGGAGATGCCTTTTTATAAGAGAGGAGGAGGGGCACTTGAGTAAGGTATTTAAATATTATTTTATTATAAAATGATTTTCAGTTTCAAAACGTTCAAAACTCATTTAATTACAATATAAGATTATTATTGATCGAAATAATATCAACAAAGTGGTTTTATATAGGTTTGTGTCTCAAATTTAATGTTATCCTTTTGCTCTAACCCTTAGTTAACTACTTTAACTCTTACCATGTCTTCTTGTATATTCATACTATATGATTAATATTGTTACTATAAAATTCCAAAAAACCACAAGTGGTTAATTAATTACAATTTAAACATTATATAATACATTTGGACAATTTTTATATTTTTATTACAATTTTATTATTAAATAAAATAGTATTTTTTTTAAAAACTCACTTACGCCATTTTTTATACTATCCATATCAAGACTTTTTTAAAATCCATAACAACTTGATTATTTCTAAAAAATGTAATTAAAATATAACAAGTAATAATAATCCATAAAATTATTGGAAGGCAAAAAAATGTTCGAAATCAGATTATTTTAATATTTATAGTCTCATTTATTTTAATCATTCATTGATAAGGCAATAACTACAATATCATTGTGTCATAAATAAATTTATTTTTTTTGGTGAAAAAATTATAAATCAAAAAACATGATTTAAGAAATATTTTTATATTTAAAATGAATATTTTCAACTGAATTTATATTATGTATAACCCCATATTAAAACTGTTTTATTAAGAAGATACAAGTTTATAACATATTTCTCTTTAGTTTAAATTTATTCTTATAAAATGTTATTTTCACATCAAATTGATTCCATGGGTTCCCAAATCCGACACAAGGATTACCATAATTAGAAATATGTCATAAAGTAGGATTAGGAAATGTGTTAGGTTAGTTTAATGTGATTATAATATTATTTTTTACCCTTATTTACATGATTTCTCCTTTAACCATGGTAAATTAAATAACTACTACAGTTACTATTCTTAATGTCCAAAAAATAAAAGGTAACTATTCAAAAAATTTGGACCTTTTGATTCCAAATATGAAATTCATTTTTCCAAATTAAAAATTAATAAGTTTCTGTAATTAATTTAAAATTAATTCCCATTGTTAAAACTAAAAAACCTATTTTAAATAAGTAATAACTGTAAAAAGATTGACATGTTTTTATGTCCAATTTAAAAGTGAAATTACTTTGAATGACCAAATTATAATTAAATGATAAAAATATAATCCAATTACACTTTAAACTTAATTAAATTAACAATCTATCAATATTAATAAATTATATGAAAAGCCATTTTTTCATTAAAATCCAACATTTTTTACAATTCATTAACATTTGAATTTTATCAAAAAAAACAAAAAAATATTATGTCCCTCTTCCAAAAAATAAATTTATTTTGTAAAATTTAACATAAAAATGTGTTAAAAACTAGATTTAAATTTGGTGTTTCATCAAAATTTTGTAAAACTGCATTGTTTTTGAAAAATACTTCCTATATTTGAAAAATTGATTTTTTTCTCATATCATGTTCGAGAAAATGTGTAATAGGAATGATAATTCTACATAAAATTCAAAATGATGTTAATACTAATCATAACAGCTAGTTTATATCCTATTAATTAATAATATTTTAATAATATATCATTTTTTAGTGAAACTCGGTATCACGTACAACACAAGCTATCTAGGAAGGTAACTGTTGCTTGTCACAAAAGACAAGTTATTGTTCTGTGTAGTGAAAGACTCATTTGATGTTGCATATAAAATAACCCAATATTAGTTCATTTATACATGGAAAAAAATATATAATTAGTGTTTCATGAAATCAATTCTATCAAAAGAACATGAAATTGCGTGCAAGAGAATCCCAGAATATTGTTGTGTTAACTGCAAGATAATACGATGCTTCGTATAGAGGAAGATAATGTTTCTATAGCATAAACCATAAGATATAAAAGAAATTAAAAGAATCTATATCATAAAATCTCAAGGTGTTACATGAATAAACATTAAAATAAACAATATCATACATCTTAATTGGCAGAACATGATATCATAAAAGAGAAGTCTCATGAATAATAAAATTGTTGAGAGAAATAATATAACATCCCTAAAATCACACTCCTAGATCTTTTGATAGAAATAAGTTATATTTTTGTATTCGATATTGATAAACATGATAAAATTTTATCGATAAATAATATACAACTTCCAATATTAATATCAAATCACTTGCATACTGAGTAAATTTTAAGGCTTATATTATTAGATAATTAGTATAACTATATCATTAAAATAACCATTTATTAATGTGGTCATTTTTTCTAGTATACCAAACTTTTATTATTTCACAACAATTCTTCCACATATCCCCTAAAATTATCAACAAATAAGACCTTTCTAGACATAATTCATTTAACATAATTCATTATAAGCTTAAGAAATTTTCCAAAAATTAATATTAAAAATATTAGTAAGGTAAAGAATAAGTATTAGAAATTGAATGTCATCATTGAGAATAAAATGAAAATAATGGCATGATGACACAATTAAAGTGCATGGGATGAAGAGAAGAGAATTCATACTATGACAAGACATATTCTTAATACACCATAATTCATGATTCATTACATAAAGAAACACAAAATACCATCCTAGAATATGTAAATTCTTATTGTCTTTGGGAAATTAGCTACATATAATAATAACATAAAACGTGGGAACAACATCATTATTTAAAAACCCTAAAACATGACTTTTATATTTTGTTGATCTTCAAAATAATTCATTGGATAACTAGGGGACGTACATAAGAACAAAGTGATATATAAATCCCAATAAGGGAATAATCATATCATATAATAAGGTAAATTTTTATATTTGAGTCAATAGTAATATCAAGGTATCATAATATGGGTGATAATCATAAACATGATCATGAAAGAATGATATATGATTATATCATAAAGGTTATATGGGAATGTAATAATAACATAAAACAAGACATCATAAGCCTAAATCAAGGATAAATTCCAATACAACATAACATAGTGTTATAATAAAAACGTCCTATGTACCATACATTTCATATCATGAGATAAAAACGTTACCTAATACATTGGATGTTTATATAATTCTATCCACAGCTGTCACATAAATATCATGTCCATGCATGTGTTCTATAGATTATACAATATAAGGATGTATATCATCACTTTTAATACCATAATTATGGAGGTTGGGTTATATAAATTGATTTCCCCAATCAATAAAAGGAATTTATATCTAGTTTGATACCCCTGATTAGAAATGGGAATGGGTATGTGCAATAAAAATTTTTGGCATGGAAAATCACAAGATAATTTCAGCTGCATAATGTGCGTACTTAAATATTCATGGAAGGGTTTAATATGTTTGAAAGAGGTTTTTCCTCACAATAACCTCATAAGGATAGTAAGAGTTATGTTTAAAAACATATCTAAATATGATAAATTTGAAATCTAGTGGAATACTATACATAATGTGCTTGAATAAAGAGGAGAAGGTAAAGATCCCTTACCATGAGAGGGAGTTTAAACAATATTGATAGGAGAATTTTATGAGAATGGGAAAACCTTAAAAGTGTTCTAGAGAGGGAAAGTAATATCATATTCAGGATCCAAGGGTTTTGAGAGATATGTAATAGGAAGTTGGGTGAGTTTTATATAGAAAATGATGGGGGAAATCAATATTAATTTCAAAAATTAGGTTTTGGACTCTATATAATAAAAAAACAAAAAACACAAACATTCCAACGGTTCATGCCCATGTTTTCTAACAAATAAGAGTGGATTTAAATATTATATAAGGATAATATTCTAACTATTTAATTTAATACCGTTGGTGTTGTGGAAGTGAGTCATTTTCATAATGTAATGATTTCAACAACCTAAAGATATAATATATGTTTTGGAGGATTCATTATTGGTTTATAAAATTAATAAAATAAATTCAAAAATAATTTTATAAATGGGAAACAAAATTTTTGCCTTTTATACTTGTTAGAGTAATTATTAAGTCAATTTTAGTATTTTCTGACATCATAATGTATACCGTATAATTATACTGTATTTATGTTTTACACAAAAAATCGTCTATATAATAAAAGTATGGAATATTCAGTATTGGATAATTTTGACATTTATATTTAAAAATATTTTTTATTTTATGAAAATAATTATATAAATATGAAAATTTATAATTTTAAATAATAAATATTAATTTTAAAAAATAGGGGTTTTATATGATGATAAATGTTTCAGACCAATACAAAAAATACATTTGTATTCTTAAAATTATATAATACTTATATTTAAATAAATATTATTTAATAATAATATTTAATTAAAATAAAATTTATTTAAAAAAGTATAATATTCATCAAGTAGAGTTTCTTGATTGAAACTATATATTTCCCAAAAATATAATTTTTGATTCATCATATAAAAATATAATTTTTATCAAACACATTATATAATAATTTTTAACTTAATAATGAAAACGGATAACTAAAACAACTATTTTATTAACAAAATTTAAAAATCCATAATCTTATGGTCTAGATACATAACCCCTAATTACACAATCATGTTTCCTAATGGTATGGTTTGTAATGGTGGGGCTTTCATGGGGTGGTTCAATGAACATGGTTGGTGTTGCGATCATGATTATCATAAAATTATCCTGTAAGTGGGTTCATTATTTATTTAGTTATTTAATTTCATATTGGACTTGGTAAAGGGAATTTTCAGTTATTCAATCTCCCTCAAAAGCTCGTATATTTGGACTTCATATGGTAGGATCCTACTGGTAAAGGAAATCACATTGCCCAACTATTAAAAATGGATGTTATCGTAAGACCTATTATATAATAATCCGAATGGCCACTTTACAATATCTATATTATCAATGTATACGATGCTTAATTTAATTTTAAATCCGATAGTGTATAACTTATAAGGGCCCAAAATTACTAATGTAGTGCATGTATTTTCTATAACTTCAATACTAAATGTGGAATTTATTCATTTTAAAAGGGAATATCATTTTTAAAACATTGGGTTATTACATATACCTATCAAAAAATGGATCACAAATCATGATACGAAGAATAATTTACTAAAAAAGAAACTAACCATATAAGTCAACAATACTGATCCATGTGAAATCAATCCTTGAGAAAAGGATCAATTACAACTCATAGAATGAATTAAAATATAATGTATGTTATTTGGGACATAATCTCTATAAAACCCTTAAAATAACTCATACATGTACCCTTAACCTTTGGATTAACCAACTCGGTTAATTCCCATATAATTCATTAAATAAGATAATCATTGCCAAATAAATTTGAGTGCTATACCAGGCCCACCGGTCATTATATATAATTTCATAGGACTATAATATATATTAACGACAAAAGCTATTACATTTACATAATAAAATTCATAAAAATAAATGTTTAAAACCATAAGTAAAACATTTATAAACTTCCAATTTTCTACATGGCACCCATGAAAGAAACTATCTATCATTATAACTTGACTGACCCATGGAACAAAAAGGGGTTCCTTGATAATAAATTTAAAACCATTATAATCTAAAAAAAATAAATAATATGGATAGTATCTATTATTCTAAATTTTTTTTAGTTTCATTATATATATGTATATATATATATATCAAAATGTTTTTTTAAAGAATGTTTTTTAAGAATCATGGAGATGTTTTATGGAAGATAAGTTTTTAGATTCATGTAATGAAAATTCCTTGTGTAGTGTAAGAAATATTACATAACAATGTTAAGAAAATTTCATAAATTCAGATTATTTTGTGCAGATATTCTTTTTTTGAACAATATGAACATTCTTATGATCCATTTTGAGTTTTAATGCATTCATAAAAAGGGAAATTAGATCAGTTGTCGATGGAACACAATGTTATTGGATGGAATACATATGATGTTATTGGATTGATATTAGGAAGAATTTTGTGTTGTAGAGTTTGTATGATTGTTTACAAAGTGTGAGAAGTATATTTCAATAGAAATATTTAGTTGTATTTTGTACTAAGATGAGGACTTTTATTTTAAGTAGAAACACAATGCAAACTTGTGAAGATTCATGTAGTCTGTGTTATAAAGATCAACTATGTGGTTGTCTGGAGATTGATCTATATTTTTGGGGCTATACAATGTTTGATTGTTGATGTTACAATGATCCAATAGTGGAATGAAATGTGATTCATTGGTCAAGTATATGTATGAAACTAATCCGAAAAACCTAAAAAAATTATACTTAATATAAGAAAACTAGAAAATAATTATGGCCAATAAACTGAGTGTCACTACTGTTAGAGTTTGTTACAAAGTCTATGTTAAAATGTATAGATAAGAAAATGATTATATGGAGTAGTTGGAGATATTCTGATCAGTGTAATTAATGAAATGAAGATTCATTAGATGGAAATACATAATGGGGTCATACAACACAATGTGAAGATAAATTACAAAGTACAAAGATTATATGTACGAAGCTCATAAAGATGGTCCATTAGACAGACACTAGAAAATCGCAATAGATGGATTATTATGTTTACATGAGATGATAAACTACAATTACATTAGATATACGAGTTCAATAAAAAATAATACAAAGATTGAGATAAATTTGAGTTGTATCAGGTTCAAGTATTTGGGGACCAATAGAGAGAGGGTTCCTAGTAGAGTTGAAGTCGACCAAGACTTATCAGACATAGAATATTATTTTTCCATTAGATTAATAATAATAAATATTTAAAGTCATATTGAATATTTCTTACATAGTATATTAGATAGAAATACTGAATGAATTTCTAAGGTGCTTCCCAGAAACCATATAATGTCCTTAAAATGATGTTTCTAAGATAATCATTTAATGTTTTCTACCAGTGGAAGGATACATAATTTAAATAAGTACATTAAAACCGAGTTAAAGTAGTTTTAGGATGTATTTTAACACATATAATATACTAGGAAGTGTTAATAGGGTTCCAAGAGAGTTTAGATGCATAAAAAAAAATCAATTATGAGAGATATCTAAAATTTAATTTTTTTAGAGTGTCCAAATACTTTTTTGTTCCATCTAGTTCTTATGATAAGAAAACTTATTAAAAATGGGGATATAATTGTATGGGTGATATATAATGTTACTTTTTATTAAAGAGGAAGTGAAAAATGATTTTTACCATGAGTATCAAACTAATGATATAATTTTTTAAAGGAAGAAACCTCAGAACGTTGAGCATTGGGTTGAAGAATAAAATATGGAGTCTCATTGGACATAAAAGGATGTATCATATTGAGCATCATTATTTTATGAAGTATATAAGCATGAGCATTCAACTATGTTGGAAGAATAAAATATGAGGAAGAAGTAACATTATACCAATGTTTATCTGAACTACTTTCTCTAGAATGATCAGTATTTATTTTAGGAGCACATCATAGAGACAAATTGGCTGGATTTTTATACCCATATGACATATGGAATATTAGAAAAAGAAAAATTTGGTGGAATTTTTATAATGTAATTTTCAAAAAAAATCTCTATAGTAATATTGAGTATTACACATCATTCCTACACCAGCATAAAGTATTGAGTCCAAAAAACTCTTAATATAATTAGTAAATATTGTTACGATTATACAAATGTGATGGTGATCTAACAATCTTTTGGAGACAGAATATCAAGAGAAGAATATATTTTTATAGTGTATCAGAAAAGAGGAAGTGAGATATTACATTAAGGGTGTATAATCTCGTGATAAAAATTATTGTGGTTTGAGTGTATCAAAATGGCGGAAGGATGTGGAAATGAGAAGGATAGTTGATGAGTATAACTAAATATAGAAGAAAGCATGATTGTTTGGGTGTACAAATATGAATAGTTGGATGAACGATTACTGGGGATTAGAATCAATTTCTTCATGTGTATTTTTATTCACAAAATAAGTTACAGAAAATAATCTAAGTTAGGGTGGGGTATCTAAGAGGGAAATTAGTAGGTCTTTTTAATGAACTTTTTTAAATATCATGTACTAATAGATTACATTATATTATATTATATAAAGAATTCTTGAGATGTTTCATTGAGAGTATCCCAAATCTAACATGTTTTATAGGTTTATTTTGGGTGAAGAATTCATAAAAGAATGTGATAACTAGTTCCCCCCTCCACCTCTCAGTGATCCTAAAAGGATCAGAGAACATCAGTTGGTATCAGAGATTGTTCTCTATAAAAAATAAAACTATCTATTGAGAATAGAGAACTTAAATTTAGTTAACAGAAGTGGTGTTCTTATATTTTATGAAAGAAACTATCATAGTGGGAAGAATATGTTGTTACCCTATATTTTATTTCATATCCTTGGATTAAGATATTCTTGAACCGTGTGATTTCCATCTATTAAACATTTTTCTAGTATAGTTTCTAATGAGATATATCATAAAGATGATTGAAATTATATGAATTCATTTTTTATAGTTATTTAAAATAATGTATATAAAATTGTTATAGGGTATGAACTAACTAATAAAATGTATTATAAGTATATAAGTAACTATAGAGGAAATGTAAATGTTATGGATAATCAGCTACAAATATATGAGGTTCATGTTTGAATATATTAAACCATATTATGAAGAAATTATTAAAATTTACTTTGCATGTTTCAATTAAATTATCTCAAATATCATATTATTCACATAGAATCAGGAAGATTCAATTATATTTAAGAAACTAATGGTAAAATTTCTAAATAGATTCGACGCTAAAGTGTCAAATCTTGAATATTGAGAATATTTCTCTCTAGATGAGATACATAATATTCAATAGGGAAATGAAATTATAAATTCGACAGTCTTTAAGAAAAATTATAAGGAAATTATCAATTTTGAATCATTATTAAAAGGTAACTACAAGGATAAATAATTATATGAAAAATTTAGCGATTCATATGTTGATGAAAATGAAGATGACTTCAACAAAATTGTTTTCCTTCTCTATAACAGATAAAAAATTGAAATTTGAAAAGAAAAAGTACAAAATTTCTTAAATTTATGAATTTTAATGGTTAAAGACATTTTTTAAGAATTTTATCTATGAATAATACTGATGAATCTGAATTAGAAGAAGATGAGGATAATTCTCATGAAAAAAATTTATGAAACAAAAGAAAATGATTTGTACCAAGAAGAAGAACATGTTATTGTGAAAAAGGTAGTTGGATCATTACTTAGCCAATAATGAATAAAATTTTCATGATAACATATTAGATAATACAATAAAAAATGGTCTTCATATAACAATGATGATTACGAATAATAGAGAATATAAATTTATAGGATTATAAAATAATATTTGGATGAGGATCGCATGAAAATCACACAACTGAAGATGGGAAAGAATAAGTTGAAGAAAATGATAGAGATATAACTTTTGAGAATGGTGATCCAATAAAAAATATGTTATATATCAAAAAATAGATTTTAGTTTATAAAATGAATGTGATTGAGATAAAAATAAACTAAAAGTTTGTGCAGTAACATTAGATGAAGAAGTGAATATAATCATGATTGAGATATTTTCTTTCGATGAATGTAAGATAAACATGATGAATTTGGATGAATTCAAGATGATTGTGAATATTCTTAAGGAATACTTTTCTTCAAAAGAATAAGATTTATCAAATACATAATCAATGTTTCTTGCAACACAACATGAGTTAAGAATTATCAATTATGTCTCTACCAAAGTATTTTCCGATAAAGTCCAGTTATTTAATGATGGTGAAAAGATAGTTTCACACAATTAGGTTATTTAAATTCATAATTAATATCAATGTATATATGATTATATTAAAAATACATGTTCATAAGTTATTATTTTCCTGAAATATTTCCCCACTATAAATGAGAGTAATTCATCATGAATGTATCTACCTGAACATTGTTTCCCATAAATTTTGAAGAAATTAAAACAAAAAATATCTGAGCAGTACTATTATCAGTTTGATGTGTCATGATTTAGAGGTTATTACTAATGTTTTGGAGTATAATTTTACAAATTATAGTCAATATGGTAATATATGTTTGTATCATGGAAAAGGTCTAAATCAATGGGTATCTATAATGATAATAGAAGAACAAATTCTTCTAGAATGTCTGTTGAGTCATAAAAGAATGTGGTTGATGATAATAATGACAATGACTCAATAAATACATGTAATATTCTAAATAAAGTTAAACATCGTATGATAAATGAATACGGAAAAGAGACTAAGGATGTTGAGAATGTAAGAAAAAGTTCTTAGTTATTTGTCTAGATAAAATAGACATAGAGAGAATGATGGAGGAACCAAAAAAGTATATTGGAGGAAAAGTGAATAAACAAGATTTAGAAGATGAGATCAACATTGACAATAAGATTACTATTGTTGGTGGTTTAAAATTTTAAAAAAAGGGTAAGATATTTTTGTGAGATATGATTTTTATAAATGTTGGTTGACTATATTACCACCCTAAGGGGAAAGAATGAAGGGGATTTGACATACTCAAGTTAACAAAGAAGTTAGGAAAGGTAAAGATAAGATGAATGTTTCATCTAAAGATTCTATATATAAAAATAAATAAATTACAAATTCATTGAAGGTTGATATTAAAGAATAAATTGAATATTATTCTAAATAAAAAAATATTAAGTAAACGATGTATATAATAGGAGAAAATACTTAGTTAAATTGTTACTTATACAAAAATTTGAGGTTCCTCATCATTCACAATATAAATAATTATTTGTACTATGTTTTAGGTAATTTCTTGGGAATACATTGAGAAGATAGCTCTGTAATATAAAAATTTTAGAGTAATAGGAGTCACCTATCATGGATTGTTTTCCAACTATGATGAGGGTTGAAGGCATACCATTAAGGGGGATAAAAAGAGAAGCTAAGGCTTGCGTATTATAATTTTCATAAAAGGGAATTAAATTTGATAAGAAATTCCTGATATTTTCGAATTTTGGTTCATACACATGAAATTTTTTATATTTTTTTAGAGAGTAAAATAAGATTTATCTTAAAATAATTCATCAGAATGCAGCTAATTTATAGATTTTAAAATAATTTATTGGAAAGTATTGCATGCTATATTTTTAATGGAAAAAATTTATCTCCTTGATTATACACTCTTTTTTTCTAAATAAGTTTTACCCATGTAAGAAAATTGTTAATAAAACATCTGATACTATTTTTATTTTAAAAAATGATTTAAAATTTATAAAATGAAGTATGATGAGATGACATGATACTTATATTACCCTTTCCATTTTATTTTCAATAAGGGGGATAAATTTCATAAGAGGTAAGGACAATGAAAACATCATATAGGGAGAATGTATTGAGAACACATATTGAATTTTAATATTATTGATGTTTTATATGGAAACTGAATTTCTACAAAAAATGGCGATTATTTTTCTAACGTGGGATTAGTTTCATTAGTTTTTAGTATATCAATATATTTTTGAAATTATTGTTTCTTACATGATATAGAAAACTCTTCTAACAATATTAATTTTTGGGGATTTGGTCTCCAAAAATTATGAGTATAATTTTTATTGTAGTTTTAACTAGAATTCATTTGAGTAAATAAATAACTCATTACACCCTATTTTAGAAAGAGTGATGATCCATTTTTGTTATTGTTTTTTTAATTTAAAAAATTAAATCTAGGGAAATATTTATGATGCCAAAAAAAGAAAAGTAAATCTTCCACTTTACTCTTCGATAGTCGTGCATGGTTGTGTGTATGGTTTTCATGGGCCATGATCAATTTTTTTTAAAAATGTATAACGTAGTATAGGGCTCACCAAGGTTTTAAATTTTTTTTGGGAATTTAGAATCTCAAAATTATATGTATAATTATTATTATATGGGGGGAAAGAAAAAGGAAATATTATATTGTGAGAACTTATTAAGAAAACATATTTACATCAATGATGTTTGATTTTTGATGTGAATGTTGATAAGAAACACAAATGTGTTCATTATTGTACCAAAGTGAGTATGGTTGATTTTTTTGGAAATATATCAATAAGTTTTTTTTAATAAAATTTATTAAGAATCATAGAGATTTTTGAGAGAATATAGGTTGTTGGAGTTTCATATCAATAATTCCATAATGATTGTATGAATGGTTTTTACCAATACTATGAAACTTTCCATGTGTTAAATGATGTTGTTCCAATATTCATGTTCCTAACATCACGAAAATATTCATGATCATGGGTTTGTTTATACACATTATATAAATGAAAATATGTTCAAATGTTGATGAAAAACAATTTTACTAGATAGAACATGGATGAAGTTACTATACAGAGAGTTGTAATAAGTTGGAATTGTTATGTGTGTATTATTTTGTAAAAATACTGAGAAGTTGCTTTCTAGAGAAATCTTGAGCAACAGTGTGTATGATGTTGAATAATGTTATTGTAAAGACATGAAAAATGTGAATGAGAAGAGATGTATACAGTCCATGTTACAATTATTGAAGATGTGGTTTTATGGAGACTTAATTTTCAATTTGATGCTATCAAAATTTTTATTGGTGAAGTAATCGTGATTAGATAGAGGAAACCTGTATAGTTCATTAGTAAGGGAGTTGTATGAGGATTACCATATGAAAGTAAAAAATGTAATACTGGATAGAAGAAAACTGGGAAATGTGAGATAATTAATCAACTATGTTCCAATAGTTAGGCCGTTTATTGTAGTGGATGAGTTACAAATTCTAGATATTGAATTATCAGAAAAATCTATTGGAGATGTTTTAATTGAAAATATGATTGAAATGAATATGAATCAGATAGAAATAAATAATTTCATTAGACATATCTATGTGAAGAATAGTTACATAGTATGGAGACTATTTATATGAAACTTAAGATGAATCTTCATGAAAAGACACAAGAAAGATACAATGAAAGGAGTATTACAATGATATCAGATAGAGAAATATGATTCCATCCGATGAATGTTCTCTATATAGAAAATATAAAAATATTTTTTTTAATAAATTTGAGTTAAATAAAATAGAGACATGTTGAGCACAATAGATATAGGGTTCCTAAAAGATTGGAACCAGATAAACACAAGTCAGATATAATTTTTTTTAGACCCTCAAATTAATCTTTATAAGGATAAACCCTCAAACATAGGATTTAGTGAAATGTACATTGGATGAGAATATAGAGAAAATATCTATGGAGATTAATATAAACATTACAATGTCTTTAATAATTATTACGGAAAACTATTAGTTTAGTTATTTTAATCTTTTCAGGATTTATAATAGATGATGTAGTTCCTTAACTCTGATTTAAGGACGTTTGAGGAAGTTTGTTAACATCTCTAATCTTCTAGGAAGTGTCCAGAAAATTCCAAAAGAGTATATAAGTATCTAATGAAATTAAATTGTGTGGGATATTAGAAATTTGGGTTTTTAGTAGAAAAATAATTTTAGTTTTTTATATTAACATAATAAAAGCCTTTATAAAAATAGGATGAAACAGTATAGATGAGATACATTGATCATACATGGTAGAAAGGATATGAAGAAGTATTTGTGTCATGAGTAACCTTCCATGTTTATAATTAGTTCATGGAAGGATCATGAGACTAGGGAAATTTAAGAAGAATAAAATTATACCAAGTTTCATCAGGAGATGAGGAGTTAGCTTATTGAGTATCATCTATCGAAGAAGGATCTGAGCATGATTGTTCAATATATTTTCTAATTAGTTGAAGAAATTGTTCCTGATAAGAAAAATAATCAGAAAAAACATCTATTATACTGAGTTTCATTGGACTTAACTGCATTTATATGAGGAGTTTATGATGAATACATATCAGATTGAGGTTATGGCCCATCATATGAAAGGCATACATGATGGAGATTAACAAAAAGGAATTTTACTAAGGTAAATTTTTAGACAATGTTCTATAATATCAGATTATGTAATTCAGGACTTCCTAGATTAACAATATGATTCAATATAAATAAAACTCATAAGGGAGTTGATAGATATCATGAAAATGGTACCCATATGAAGGAAATCCAACATTATTATGGATAAATAATAAATAAATACCAAGAGAATTAAACAATGGATCAAACATGATGAAGGAAGATCATGTAGCTATGGTGTAGAACCAATTTCTAAAATGGATTGTATTTGGTGTGTATATCCAAATAGGATGGAAGTTAATATGATTAGGATTTGTGGGTTTATAACTAAATACTGTATAAGAATTTATTTCTAGAATGTATAACTAGGATTAGTTATAGGAATGACTACTGGGGGGAAGATCAAGTTATTTCCAGTTCCTTTTAATTTCTGATTGAAGTGAGGTGAAGAACCCATGTGGGGAGGGGAACCAAAATGTTAATGACTATGTCCTTATACCAAAAATGTAAATATTTTATGCTGATCTCTCACTTAATATTATTGAATCTGAATAGAGGTTAGGAGATATCATTGAGGTGATCATAACTCTAAAATGTTTCAAAGGTTGAGTTTATAAGAAGAATTCATAAAAGGATGGGATCACTGACTCACACCATCCCTATCTTAGTGATTATATGATGATCAGTGAACTTCAATATCATTCAATCATATCCCATTTAATAATAAGAAAATAATAAAGGATATTTTTACAGATTAAAAATACATTTCAAATAACATTTTAAACATTTCATTGAAAAAAATGAAAATGTATTTCTATTTTGATAACATTTTAAATTAAATTTACAAGAATATTTAGGAAAATATACCCATATAAAGTTGTAAATGATATATTAAATACTTGAAAAATTATTATATTAGAAATATTCATTCATTTTATAAATGAAAAAACCCATATACCTTTCCCAAATATTGAAAATTCCAAAATACAATGTTTCTACAGTACAAAAAACATCCCTTTTTGAACTTTTTAATGAATGAAAAACATAGTTGAAAATTAATTAATATAATCAAAACTTCTTTGAAAATAAAATACTTGATTTTTTTAAATATTATGTATATGAATTAAAAAATGATCCCGACTAAAAAAGAAGAATTAGGTCTGTTTTTACTTAAAAATATAGTTTTGATATTCTTAATTACCAAAGATATAAAAAATCTAAATCATATAAACCATATAAATATCTAAAGGATAATAATTAATATGTGTCTCATGAAATTAATTTTATATAATATTCTTCAAAGGCTCATGGAACATAAAAAATCTGGGAAATAAATGATATTTTATAATAAATAATTTATTAGTTCGGTAACCTTCAATCAAAAATGATTTGAAATAAATTTTTTGATATGCCACAATAAATAACTTGAATTACATGAAGAAAGTTTTTAAAAATTCATTCATGTGGTAGTAATTACACCATATAAATAAATCCTAGCACACAACAAGAATTATGTCTCAAGAAAATGAGATGGAGATCTAAAAAACCTATTCAAATATCATTACACATAATGTTATAATTGATCTTTGATGTTAATTTTTCAAAATATTTAAATCAAAAAAATATGGAAACACATTATAAAACAAATTTGAGATCAATTCACACATAATCATGGAATAAAAAATTCATTGAAGATGTGTTATAACTCAATGAAAGGGAAATTAATTAAGAAACCTCGTACATTGAGTCCATACATTCTATGTTCGTCCAGAAAATTAATGTATATAAAATTTATAAAATTTATTTTATTGTTTCATAAACATTTCATAGTTTATTAAAAAACTATTTTTTTCAATTATTACAATGACATAATTTATTACCTAATTGATTAAGTCCATGTATGGGGTTTTGAGGTCGTTCAGTTCATAATTAAAAAAATAGTTTGGTAGGTTTTCAGTTGTCAAATGGGTCATTATCTCAACATATTAATATTAATATTAATTAAATAATTATCATTTTTATAAATTAAATATTTTTTTAAAATAAACCATGAATGGATGATGTGGGAAACTAATCAAATTGCTTCATTAGGGTTGTATTCCACAGATACACATGATCTATATTATCTATTTGTAAAAGGAAAAGTGTAAGAAGGTAAGTAATATATTATATATTGTCACAAAACGCCTTCAACAAGATGATAGAAGGGAAAGAAAATTGCCAGACCCTTTCTTCTTCGAGTTGAAGGAGTGATACTGACCCCACGAGTCCCGCCTTTAATAGGCCCCATAGTGGTGACTATAACCAATGGTATAAAATAAAATGTGACATGGAAGGCATTGAAATTTTTATGAAAAAAGATAGGCTGATAATATGGAAAATCTCAATCAACTCAAAATTCAGAAAGTAAAAGTAAAGCCAAACTCCTTCTTCCACATGCATGTTCAAAGTAAAATGCTAAAATGAACAATAAAACAATAAAGTAAAGTACCAAAAGAAAAGAAAAAAGAAAAAACAACTATCCCAACGTCCGAGCAAATACAGTCTCACACGGCCCTTGATGTCCTCTTGGAAACCTGAATGTAGTTTTATATATGTAGGGTGATTATATAGGTACACTCAGTATGGAAAACCAAAAGCTCTAATGCATAAGTGGGGATGCATTCTAATTCACTGTGAGAAAAGAAGAAAAAGAAATAACCTAGAAAAGAAACTATCCAACCGGCCTCACCCAGGAAAAGTCCCCAAATAATTAAAATTAGGTAAATTAATAGTATTAACACCTCGATATTTGGGTACCCTAAACCAATTTCCCACTGGTTATTTAATACATCATACGCGCCAGACCTCCCTTTCCATTTTCACTATAGTCCCACTACTGCCCCAACAACAACCTTATGGGCCACCATAACCACACATCCCACCCGCAGACACCTGGCCCACCACAACCACTCATCCAAACCACAGACAATTGGGCCACCAAAATAATGAACTTGCCTAAAGACACCTCATCCAACATAACCATATGTAACCATGCCTATAGACACCTGGGCCAGAATAACTACTGTTTTACCTGAAAACACTTGGGTCTCATCCTGAAGACACTTGGGAAACAAACCTGTCAGCACACTCCTAGGAAACACCCACAACGTACCCTACCTGAAGAGCCTTACACTATAATGGACCTTAGGTTGTCACAACCTACCCAAAGTGTCTTGGGATACCCAAGAGAGGGAGCAGAAAAAAAGCTAATAACCGGCCACTCATAGGAGTGTTGGAAAAAACACTCTCCCACATGAAATGGGGGAGTTTAGCATGAAGTGAAAAACATTGGTGGGTTCTTATAAGAAACACAAGAACTATGTTTTTATACATATAGGTAATAAAGAACTCAACCCAACCTAAGGGTTCAGGAACAATCCCTTACACAAACACAATTGTTAATATTCATACATGCACAAATGCACAACGACCACAACCATAACACCACCCCTTGAACCCATTCACGTTATCATGTTCAAGTTATTCGATTAAAATAATTATCCAATACTGAGAAACTAACAGGGACATCTTCAAGTCAAAGCAAATCTGAAAAAGAAAATAGCCAAACAACAATATTCACATTCACACCTAGTTCTCTTGTAAAGTCACAACAAAAAAAGGGATCTGTGAGATCCCTCAATGTAATGGAAACAAACAAAGCCCCAACATACGACCTCACATGGCATGATTCCACAAACCAGCAACCAAACAACAATCGATCACATCCCCATGCACGTCACCCCATAAGAATCAAGTAGAACAACTATGATTATTAGCAGAACATGCATTTTTCAGATTTAAATGCACTGTTTAAAAGGTTCCTTACTTCGTTTGGTTAACCGGGGTGAACATACAAGGATTCTTGTACATTGGGAATTCATTTTATCATCCAAGTTTACATGATTAACTAGTTTCCACGTTACATCCATTCAATAAGAAGATTATGATGAAACAAAAGTTCATTAGTGCACAAAGAAGGAACCCCAATGGCCTTGATTTTCTATGGGAATAATCCCACACAGTTCAGAACATACAAATGAATAAAAAAGTGTACAATAACAACATCATCAAACACACCTCTTCATTCTATTAAATAAATTTATCATAATTGCTAAGGTTTGGATTAATCCATGACCCAAGGAAACATTATCAAACCCACCCCGCATGAAAAACAATAACAAGAGATAAAGGAAAACCCTAATTGGATGATCATGGATTGAAGTTTTTATCCCCTCACTAAGAAATGGGGATGCACGACCTGTAGAAGAACTCCAATGACTCCAAGGGTGAGTAGGAAGGGTCCATCACAGGCACACGACTCATCTCCGGATTAAGTCTGTAGTGTGTAATTTAGAGAATTGAAAAGAATTATGAATATAGGATCTTGAGTTAAGAAAATAAAAGATCCAAAAATCGTTGAGATGATTTCGAAGTACATAAAAGTCAGTTCGTGGATCTACCACATGGTTGGGAGGTTTCACTCATTAGAATTTATTGTAATTTAATAATTATCCTCAGATATGGTGGAAATAATGGTTGGGAGTTAATATATATCCTCTAAATAGAGAAAACCACATAACATGGGAAAAGGTGGAAGACACGGGGAAAGGTGTGACATGAATAATAAGACACACATTTTGGTAACTGAAGGGTCGACTGACTCTTGGAGGATTAAAATAATCTTTACTGGATTTAAATGGATTCGAAAAGGTAATTCAAACAGTTTTACTTCAAAAGACTAATTACTGGGGTATAACGGGAATGTCTAGGAATAATAGGGAAGGAATCACCTTTAGGTGAGTCACTGTTTCCCAGGAACCATTGCCCTACAACAGTTGCCCTGACACCATCACCCTTGCACAGTCGCCCTGGCACAATCGCCCTAGGACCGTGACCCTGTCACCGTCACCCTACCTCCTTCGCCCAGACACCGATGTCGATTGGTGATATGGACGATCCATCAGTGCCACCAATTCCCATCAGTGTCTTCAATGATCCTCAGTGACACCTATTCCCATTACTAACACCAACACTCATCAGTGTAACTGATAACCATCAGTGCCACCGACGCCCCTTGGTGCCACAGATTCTGGTCGGTGCCACAGACCCTAATCGCTGCCACTAACACTCATCGGTGTCACCGTTTGTTAAATCCTGAAATTGAAAAACTACTTAATGAGTCACCAATGTTCCCCCTGACAATATAAAAACCAAAAATTTGGAAAATTAAAGGACTAGAAGGGTCCAGGACAATGCATCATATACCTCTTATGCTATTATCACCCTCGAGAATTTAATGAGTAAACCCAAAGAAAAGAGGGGGGTCTGAACTACCACCTAGAAAGATACCTCTAAGGGGAAAACCACCTTATAATTTCTCTAAATCCAGAACAATCCTTGACATCTAGGAGTATCTATCTAACCCATATCATTAACAAATATAGAAACACTAACAAACCTCACAAACAAAAAAGTAAAACCATCCAGATACATGGATTAGAAAGTTGCTTCCTCAATTTCAAGATACTATCCACTTTGGGTGGAACTAACTCAACCACACATGTTTAATCACATAAAGTTTAATGCATCTAGATTTGGGATTAGGTTCTACCCTCCCCATAGTCAGGACTCTTCACACACACTTAGAGAACAAGAGAAACGTCTCATATCATAGTTAATAAGGTCAATAATTACATCACATTCAAGTACAAAAACCACAAAGAAAAAATCTCAAAAAAACTCTAGGTACTAGGAATGAATTTTTGCTTCCATATCCTGGGTAGTCTCCTTGAGGCCAACATTACACCATAACACACTAACCAAGGGAATGGTTTATCCATGAAGAACCTCCCCCAAACGATCCTCGATCCTCACTAGTCACTCCATGAATGTCGCATCATCTTTGATATCCATCTTTCCCTTGTCAAGGACATGAGAATCATCATGTAGATACCGATGGAGTTGAGGCACATGGAAGAATTCGTGAACCGTTAGTAGCGGTAGTGCTAGTGCCAGGTGATAAGCCACTTCGTCGACCATCCGCAACACCTCAAAGGGTCTGATGAACCTGGGAGAAAGCTTACATCCCCTACCAAACCTCCATTTCCTATGCTGAAGGGAGACCATTAAGAACACGTGGTCCCAAACCTTCAACTCCGAGGGTATCCTCTTATGATCTGAAGACATCTTCTACCAATCCTGAGCTTCCTTCATCATCTCTTGTACAAGCTAAATCTTATCTTATGTGCTCTACACCACCTTTGGGGAAAGAACACCTACCTCCCCACCCTTTTTTTAGCGCAATGTTGAACTACATGGTCTTCTATACACGGCTTTGAATGTAGAAATGCCAAACGTAGAGTTATATTTATTGTTTTAGGCAAACTATACCATTGGGAAGTGTCACACCAATGATCCAGAACACATGCCCATAGCATG
Organism: Viscum album; assembly: GCA_963277665.1. Taxonomy (NCBI): domain Eukaryota; kingdom Viridiplantae; phylum Streptophyta; class Magnoliopsida; order Santalales; family Viscaceae; genus Viscum; species Viscum album. The sequence continues at coordinate 1,315,521,871 of OY728136.1, read as the reverse complement.
TCCTCCACACCTGGATGGTCTTCTCTGTCTGTCCATCTATCTGGGGGTGGAAGGAGGTGCTAAGGCATAGCTAGGTCCTAAAAGAACATTTTAATCCCCTCCAGACAAGGGAAGTGAACCGTTTATCCTAATCCGAGACTATGGAAATTATAAATCCATGGAACCACACCACCTCTTCCACGTACTGATGTGAAAAGGCATCCCCGCACTTGACTCCTTGACTTCTAGGAAGTGGGATGATTTTTCCACCTGTTCCACTACTTCCCAGAGAACATTGCAGCCTCCATGAAACTTGTGTATTCCCATTCAATATCCATTGAGATGTCATCCCACTTCCACCCAAGGACATCTAAAGGATGAAACAGACCACCCAGAACATTGTGCACAACCTTTTCATATTAGCAGACAAGGAACTTTTCTATAAACAACACTGATGTCCGTTTCACCTCAGGCCACAAAAACTGATCCCTCAGGACCAGATACATCTTGAGAACTCTTGGTTATGCTACCAGAGGTGAGTTATGGAATGCAATGAGAACATTATCATGCATTTCCTCCATGAATAACAGCTTTCCAAGAAACATCATATGATTCTAACAATATTCTATCCATCCATCCATAGAATTTCCCTGGATAAGACGATCGTGCATCACTTCATCATTTAAGTCCCCCTATGAGACTCGCCCCCCAGATGTGTTAAGGAAGACCACACCATCATCAGAAATAATATCCAATTACCAATCTCCACCCCTACATCTAGGTGGAAGGAAACCAACTCCTCCATCACCTTCCAAGAATCTACTGATTCCTGGACTACACCCCTTTATGAATTCCTACTCAAGTCATCAGCAACAACGTTCCCATTTCTTGAGGTGTAGGAGATCTCAAACTTGTAGTCCTAGAGAAATTCAATCCACCATCATTTCAGCAAGTCCATTTCATGCTAGGAGAAGATATACATCAATCTCTTGTGATCGATGAAGACCACGAAGCGATCCCCAATGAGGTAATGTCACCAAAACATCTGTGTGAACACTACTACTAGAATTTATATGTCATGGGTGTCATAGTTATGTTTTTGGGGACATAATAGCCAAGACCCATAAGAGATAATTCCTCGCTACTATATCAGAACACACCCCAAGCCTATGCTTGAAGTATCATAGAAAACATCAAACATTACCCCTTCCTCTGGAAACCTCATCTTTGGGCATTGACTAGCTTCCCCTTTAGGTAACATAAGTCTATGTAGAATTTCTAAATCCATAAAAAGCCTATTATTTTTTTTCAAGGCTTTCAAAGGTGCTTTAACTCGAGAGAAGTTGGGTATGATCCTCCGGTAGTATCCTGCTCGACCCAGGAAACTGTGAACCTCTAATACATTCCTGGGTGTTGTCCAAGAAATAAACATCTATAACATCAACAAGTCCACTGATATTACCTTTTGGGACACCAATTGTATAAGGAAGTGAAACTCTCATGTCTGGAACATGTACTTGGACAACTTCCCGTAGATCTGGTGCTGTCGAAGGACCTCTAAAACCGTCCTCAGATGATCGGCATGATCCTCCTCTGATCTTGAGTGAATCAAGATTACATCGACAAAATAAACTATGAATTGGTCCAGATATTCCTGGAATACAGAGTTTATGATCCCCATAAACATGGATGGTCAATTCGTAATGCCAAATGGCATGACCAAAAACATAAAGTCCCCATATCTGCACCTGAATGTTGTCATTGAGATTTCATCCTCCTTCACCCTCAACTGGTGAATCCCAACTATAGTTTGATCTTAGAGAACCAATCGGATCCCATTAACTAGTCAAAAAGGTATTCGATTCTCAGTAGGGGGTAATAGTTCTTGACCGTCACTTGATTAGGTATTTGGTAGTCCATACACAGTGTAGACCACCATCTTACTTCTTTGTGAACATGACTAGAGCACCCCATGGCGATGCGCTTGGTCAGATAAAACCCTTATTCATAAATTCATCAACCTGGATCCACAAATATTTCAACTCAAACGGCACCATTTAGTGGGGATCCATCAAAATCGGACATGCACCGGGTTGCAATTCCATCCCAAACTCAACATCACGTTGAGGGGGTAAAGTCACCACCCATCAAGGGAAGATAGAATAAAACTCACTGATGATCTCTAGGACTTCCACAGTCTCCTTATCTACCAAATCCACTAACAGATCTACCAACAAGGAATGAAGGGGATCCACTCACCAGTAGCTCTCTAGACAACCTTTCTTTCCAATGAAAACTATGCGATGGCCACCCACATCTGAAAAGACGACCCTTCTCTAGAAGTAGTCTAAATGGAATACCTAGGGAATATCCAAACGGTTACTATGATGACCTCATATAGTTTCATCTATAGAATAATAAGGTCCACACCAGACTGATATGGCACCAACATCAGTCTACATCCCCCGAAAATATAGAAAAAGTTGGTTTGACCTCCGACTGGCGTACTCAATACCAGAGGCACAAGAAGTCTTTAAATGTCTAGACCTATAGAATGGGCATGACTAGGTGCAACAATGGAATGGTAATCTTCTTTTCTAACAAGGAACATGCAAGAGTACTAAACACAATGATCGTACCTCAAACGACCTCTGGCCCTACTAGAACTGTTCCCTCTGTGGCGTGAAACTGCCCACACCTAGCTCCTCTGCCCCTTGGCTATTGGACAGCTCCCTAACCATGACCTGGTTGAGGTCTGATGAGGAGAGCCATGAGGCTGGCCTCCTCCTACAACATATTCTCTCGGCGAAGTAGGAGATCGATGTCCCTACTACGGTTGCTGAAAAGGCATGGCTGAAAAATGCTACTGCTGAGGTGGGTCCTGAACCTTCCCACCTCCACTATACTGCACTCAGTCCAAGAACTAATTTTGATGGTGACCTCGACTACCACATATGAATCATATCAGTCTTAGGACCACAAAAAAAATATGAGGACTAGGAGATTGAAACTGGAACTGTTGGGCCCTACTCCCCACCGGCTGAAACCAGGATGACCCTGAGGCTGTAGTAATGCTGCTAATGGCCTTCCCCTTTGAGGAACCCAACAAGATCCATTATGGAGGAACACCACCGAGAGTATGCATCATCTTCACCAATTCATCATTTTTCTAAACCTCCAGGTATGTTGATAGAGTGAAGGAAGTAACAACATACTGAAGAGGAGGTCAGAGTGCTTCCTCTAAAAGTCTCTCCCAAGACTCCTCATCCAGAAATAGTTTTGGAACATAAAAAAGGAGGTTCTTGAACTTGATCCACAACTCCCTCACTGACATACTCTCCTTATTATGGGATAGTATCTGCTGCCTCTTCTCAGTATTCATTATGGAAGAAAGGTATTCCACAATGAACTTTTTCTCGAAGTCAGACCACGAAACCTAACCTTCCATATTCTCCCTGTGATAGAGTGTCCACCATGAACGTGCCGCTTCCCACATCTGTCTCAAAGCTAGAGGAACCCAACACTCAGATGGATCCCAGATCCAGTTGAAAGCTATAACCAACTCCTTGATCCAACATTAATTCTCCATGTCTTAGTCGTTGCTGTCATTATTCCTAAGGGTATTTGGTGGAATGGAATGAAGAGACTTATTCATCTGGTCGTACTCCTCCTCTCAATAAATCCTTCATTTGATCATAAATATCAGCTTCGTAGGCCTCGATCGGCAGCACTACTCATGAACATCATCTGGGTGCCTCAACTTCAAGGTAAACAAGTAATGCTTAAGCCCGAGTAGTGTAGAATATTTCATTTAAATTTTTCGTAAACATGTTATTCAATTTCAATTACCAAAACACCCATATCACACAAGAACAGAAGTAATTATGATGCATGTACATTTCTTAGGGTATCTACCTTGAAATCAGTGTAGCCTCAATTGGTTGTTCGGTAGGTCCAGATTCCAGGCATCCGATCATTGGGGGGGGGGGGGGGGGTGGGGGGGGGGGGGGCTAAAATCTTGTGTCATAGCCGGTCTTCCATGGACTATTTCATGCACCACAATTTCCTAACATTGTCTCCCTACCAAACCATGCAATCATCACAGTTCCTAACTCTGAACTCCATCATATCACTCAACCACCACCGTTGATAGCATTAAATCATGACCGGCCTTCAACAATATGAGATAAGGGAAAAAAACTGCAAGACCCTTCCTTCTTTGAGTTGATAGAGAGATAATGACTCTCGAGTCCCCCCTTCAATAGACCCTAGAGTTGTGAATTGCACCAGGGGTATATAATCACATGTGATATAGTAGAAAATACCATTTTGGAAGAAAAAGATCAGGATATAAGATGGTAAATCTCACACCACTCCAAATACATAAATTAAAAGTAAATCCACCCCCCTTTTTCCACATGCATGTTGAAAATAAAGTGCTACAAAGTACAACAAAACCCCAAAGGATAGTACCAAAAGAAAATAACATATTAACAAAAACTACCCGCACGTCTGAGCTAATACGGACCCAGATGGTCCTCTAAGTCCTTCTAGAAACATGAAAGCAGTTTTATATACGTAGGGTGAGTATATAGGTATACTCAGTTTGGAAAACCAAAAGATCTCGTCCACACGTGGGGATGCATTATAATTACCAGTGAGGAAAATAAATAAACCAAGAACCTACCAAGGAAACTATCCAACCATCCTCACCAAGGTACACTCCCCAAATAACACAAATTAGGTAAGGGAATAGCAATAAAACATCGATATATTGATACCTCGCACTGCTTTACCGCTGGTAATTTAAGAAATCCTACGTGTGAGACCCCCCTCCATTTTCATTGCAGTCCCACTACTGTGCCAGCAACAACCTTATGGGCCACCACAAAATAGAACTCCCCCAAAGACACTTGGGCCACCACAACCATGCATCTTACCCATAGACACATGGGCCACAATAACAACACATCCTACCCACAAACACCTGGGCCACCAAAAAAAACATAACCATGATCGCAGACACTTGGGCGAGAACAACTACTGCCATGCCCGAAAGCACCTAGGACTCATCTTGAAGACACTTGGGAAACAAACTTACTCGAACACACCTGGGCCAACCACCACAACATACCTTACCCAAAGAGTCTTGATCTATAATGGACCTCAGGCCATCACAGCCTACCCGAAGAGCCTTATGCTACACAAGGGAGGGAGAAAAAAAAGGAGAAAATAACAATCCACTCATAGGAGTGTTGGAAAAAACACCCTTCCCCATTAAATGGGGGTCTTCGACACAAAGTTCTCAACATGGGTGGGGTGTGTATAAGAAACACAAGAACTAAATTTATATACATATACGTATACAATAACTCATCCCAAACATAGTGTTTTGAAACCATCCCTTACACAAACACCTTTGTTACTATTCATACATGCACAAATGAACAATATCCACAAACAAATCCCATTCATTGATCCCATTCTTGTTATCATGTTCAAGTGATTTCATAAGAATAATTCTCTACCACCAGGAAGATAATAGGAAAATCCACCAGTCAAAATATCTCTGAAGAAGAAAAAATACAAACAACAAAATAAGCATTTTGAACCGGTTCTATTGTAAGGTCACTACAAAAAGGGTTCCATGAGATCCCTCTATGTACTAGAACCAAACCAAGCCCCAACATATGATCCCTCATGGACAGATTCCAAAAACCAAAAAATGAACAATAGGGGATCTCATCCCCATCCACATCACCCCATATGCATCAAGAAGAACAACCATTATTATTAGTAGAATATAGTGTTTTCAGATTTAACTTCACCATTTATCAATTTCCTTCCTTTAGTTTGGTTAACCAAGGTGATAAACCAAGGATTCCTGTTCCTTGGGAATCTATTTATTCAACCAAGTGCCCATGATTAACCAGTTTCCACATTACAGCCATTCAATCACAAGATTATCAAGAAACACAAGTTCATTTGTGAGAAAGGAAGGACCACCAAAAACCATGATTTTCAGTGGACATAAGCCCATACAGTTCACACCATATAAATGAAGAAAACATTGTACAACAACGTCATCATCAAACACACCCACTCATTTATTAAAATCCATTTATCGTCCTTGTTAAGGCTTAGTTTTATCCACGACTAGAGGAAACATTATCATACCCACCCTGCATGATACTATGTAAAGAGAGATGAACGAAAAACCTGATTGGATGATCAATGATCAAGGGTTTTCTCCACGTACCATGAATTGGGGATGTGCTAATTGATGAAGAACTCCAATGACTCCACATGTGAGCAAGAAGGCTCCATCACGGGAACATGATTCGTCTTTAGAGCAAGTCTCTAAGGTGTAATTTATAGAATTGAAAATAATTATGAATAGAGGATCCTAGGTTAAGAAAAGTACAAATCCTAAAATCAGGGAGACAATTTCAAAGTACATAAAAGTTAGGTCATGGCTCGACCACATGGTCGGGCGGTTTCACACGTTAAAATTTATTGTTATTTAATAATTATCCTCAGAGATGGTGGAGAAAATGATTGTGATTTAAATGATATCCTCTATACAGAGAAAACTATATAAAATTGACGAAAGTGGAAGGCACAGGGAAATGTGTGACATGAGGAAAGAGCCACACGTTTTAGTAACTGAAGGGTTGCCAGAATCTAGGGTTTTGAAAACATATTTTAATGGGTTCAAATGCCTTTAAAAAGGGAATTAAAACACTTTTATGTCAAAAGACATGTTACTAGAAAAAACTAGAAGGTCTTGGAAAAATAGGTAAGGAATCAATGTTGGGTGAGTCACTATCACCCTGGCACTGTCACCCAGGCACCGTCGCCCTGACACTATCGCCCTAGCACCGTCACCCTGACGCCATCACCCTAGAACCATATCCTTGACACTGATGCCAATTAGTTCTATGAACGAGCCATCGGTGCCACAGATTACCATCAGTTCCAATGACACCCATCACTGCCAAAAACTCTCTTGGAGCCACTGATTCCCATCATTGCCACTGATGCCTATCAATGCCACTGATGCCGATCAATGCCATTGACGCCCATCAATGCCACTGATGCTCATCTATGTCACTATTCTTTAAATCCTGAAATTGGAAAACTCATTAATGTGTCACCGATGGTCCCCAAGACACCCTAAACACCAAGAATTTAGAAAAGTAATAGACCAGGAGTGTTCAGTCCATTACATATATTCATAATAATAATTATTTCATTAATTATATATATATTTATGAAATTTATCCTAATAAGCGACCTTGTAAGATGGTTATGAAAAATGAAACACATCAATTTTTAGTGGTGGTACACCGCACATACCCACAAACAATGTTTCTGTTCTATGTATAATGGAAAAGGAGATGAATAAGTTTATGAAATTAACATAATAATATATTAGTATATGTGAGACAGTTATTTTATAATTTTATAATGTTTATGATTGAATTTAAAGAGGTAGAGGAAGAAGTGAAATGGAAATGATCAATTGAGATGATTAGTTCATCTGTAAAGAACCACCTTTAGATATGTCCCTAAAGACCCTAATGATGTTATTTTGAAGATACTAGAAACTATATAACAAAGAAACATATATTTATTAGAGGTGTGGACATGTTTTTGTAGAGATAATTTATTCAATGTCGTGTGAATAATAGAGGAGTGTGTGTTACCTTTTTTAGTGAAGGAAAGGAAAAACATGGGATTACTTAAAATATTTGTGAGTAATAAATTAATTTTCATAATTATGTGGGAAAAAGTTGAAAAAAAGAAAATATAAGATATTTTATTATTTAAATCAATTAAAACAATAAACTTTCAGAAGGATTAGTTTGAATTTTAAATATTGTATCTAGGTTTGATCCCTTCATTATCAAGTTTTAACCTTAACTAGGGTAAAAATATTTTCAATAATAAAGGGATGAGAATTTAATTTTAAGGTAACAATTAGATCACAGATGGTAAATGAATGAAATTTTATAACATATACCTTCTACCTTGCCCTATTTTATTTATTTTATGATTTTTAAATCAATTAAAAATATATTATTTAAAATAAAACACCATTTACAAAAGATTAAGAACTTTAATCTTATTTTGAATTTAGAGACATAAATACACATTTGAAATTAGAATCAAACCTCTATAATCATAATTTATAAATCATTATTGACCATAAATTTTTTTAAACTAAAAATTAAACAAAATAATATTACTTTTTATGTTTCTAAAATCATTTAAATTGATTTTTAAGATGCTTGCATAAGAACTATATTAGAATTGTGTAAGAATTTATGGAAATTATACCATCACTAAAAATTTAAAAATAAATTAAAATTATAAAAATAAATTAAAAAAATTCAAAAAAATTATATTCATTGATAAAATATTCATATCTTCATGTGAATATATAAGAGAATTTAAAATCAAGAGAGTAACGTTTTGTGAGTTTTCATTTTAAAGGTCCTTATGAAAGACATGTGGAATCAAAATGCTATATTTTTTCTTATACGAAGGGGGTGGTTTAAAAAACAAACAAAATAGAAATAAAGCTAATGCTATGTGATGACCCTAACCTACACCCCTGGATCCTATGCTCACTGAAACATAAATTACATATATTAACACCAGCTATAAATTTCCATATATAAGCACCCATAAATTAAAAAATACAAAACAATTATCGCATCATATTCAAGTAAAAGATATTATTAAGTTTAGATATTTAGCAAATTAGCAAAAAAAAATAAAAAATCCAATGTTCTTTATATGAAATATTTATTTTCTATTTTTTCTAGTATATATGAAATTAGATTGTCCACAATTAGTCATTAACATCTACATTATTTATTTCAAGTATGATATCCAACTAAAATTTTTACATGTACTACATTTCAGTAGAATATAGTGAAATGGATACATAAAAGGGGTAATATAATACAATTTGTAAATGATTCATATTAGTGAAGGAATGATGGTAAAAACTTTGTATAAATATTATGCCATGAATTGGTAAAAAACATGAATCCATAATTAACTTAAAAATGGCAGTATTCTATATCCATAAAAAAAACAAGGATATAAAAATTACCAATCACATACTAATAAAATAAATAATTTCATAAATAAAAATCCTAAAGTAAAGGTATTGTTCCAAGACACCTATCTATAAGACTGTAGTCATGACATCTATATAAATTTTGTAGGCATATAACAAATACAAAATCCATTTTTGTTTCATGAGACCATTCAATGAATTGATGAGATAATTTTTTTTGATCCAATACATCACATTTTTATTTCCAATTAATAAACCATAACATTCATCAATATATTTATTACCACTACCCAAATATCCTCTTAATCAATAAAAATGTACTATCTATATAATGTGAGATACATAAATGAAAAACACAAATCAAACTGAATTAGAACCCAATAATCACAATGATTCAAATTTTTTTATCCATTTAAATAAAATAGTTGACATGATCATATCCCATCTAGAGAAATTATGTGGATTGATAAAAAATACATTTCCATATTTCCAATAATCATATATATTAAAATAAAAATATAAATAATACCAATAAATTTTTCCATGTTAATAGAATGAAAATATTTCTAATTGATAATAACCCAATATAAATTATTTTCAAATGTGATGTTTATATCATATAGATAAAAATGTTTAGGACTATGTTAATAACTGAGTGACATGATCATAATCCATCCAAAGAATGAATGTGGATGGTTTCTAAAGAACATACCCCGAGAAGTGAGAAATATTTTTCCAAGGGATTATGTAGAAAGAATTTATATCCCTAGAAAAAAATGATTTAATAACACATAATAAAACCAATGGTATGAATGTACAAAATTATATAATATAACTTTAAAGAACGATCATAACTCAATAAAATCAAATTGGTTTACCAAGAATCCTCACTACGAGATAAATAAACGAATCCATATCCACTTAGATAATAGAATAAGAATTGTATAGTAAATCTCATGAAAATTGTGGAATATAATAAAAATATATTCATTCATAGTGAATACACCATATAAAGTAATCATAGTTCACAATATTTTTAATGTCACATGGAATCAAAAATGAGACCATGAAAACCATACAGATTGAGTAATACTTTAGTAAAAAAATCCTTGAAAGAGATAGCATATAATTGAACATGAAATAAAACTATTAAAATATAATTCACGATATGATATCTTTTATAGGTAGTACATATTTAAAAATAAAATTTTGATCACAATACCAAACACCTCTCAATGAGAGGAATTTGAGACAAAAACCCTTACCTATTGTCTTGAATTCTAGGAACATAATTTATTCTCAGGTATAAAAAACATATATGTTTTAATTATTTAATTATTAACATTATTCATATATATTTTAATTTATACACTCATAAATATTCATTATCTATATAAATTTTACTGATTTTATGCATTGGGTGTATATAGTTTTGATCATTTGTACTAGTTTCATAATAATAGGGTGTGTGATTATTAATTTTTTAATGTTAGTCACTACTAGGTAATTAAAGTTACAAGTTTTTATGATTTCCAATTATTTATAATTTCTGAAATACCATTCATGTTTATTTTTTCCTTGATCCTTGAATAAGAAGTCGATAATAAACATGTTTCAGTTATTTGTGACAATCAAAGGTTGTTCTTTAATTAATGAATTAAATATTGATTAAAAATATCTAGGAAAATAAAAACTTATTTTAAAATTTATATCATATTATAATTATAATTTTTTACCATATTCTTTAATGATAGAAATTCATAGTATATTTCAATTAGGCTGTTTAACTGAACCAAACATGATTGTATCCTGATATAATAAATGATTAAGAGGTAGTTTTGTTATAAAATCATTATAAGTTAAGAATAAATATAATAGTTTGTATTTATTAGTGTGATATATTATAATTTTAATTAATTATAATAATAAATAATGGATTGAAAACGTTAATCATATTTATTGTAGATTATCCTCCTGTTTTGCTTATATTAAATGATTAAATTAATAATGAATGGTTTTTGATCATATCATTAGCTGTATCTCTTGTTTTCCATTACATAACATTAATGATATAATAAAAAAATTAATCCTTTAATATGACCCTTAGATACAACCTAGTAAAGTGGGTATGGAAAATGAATCATGTTGCATCGTGGAGGCGGCACTTCACACAACACATGAACAATAGTTTGGTTGTTATTAATGGATGGGGAATATGATTAAAATTTTAATGCCCATAATATAATAAAATAAATGTATATAAAAGATACTAATATCATTATAATAGTTTGTATATAAATAATTTTATAGAATGTAGTTATGCAAAAAAGATAAGTAGTTTATAATTCTCATGTCGGGGGATTCAGTTTTCCTAGGACGTCCCCTTGGACATGAAGGAATTTTGCATAATAATGGTGGTCAAATAATTTTAATGACTTATAGGGTTCTATGAGGATAAAAATGATTGATTTTCAAGGATTTATTCAATGTGGATATTTTTATTAATGTGGTTAATATGTTTCCCTTTTATAAGTGAAGGGAATGGTAGTTTTGGAAGCAACCCTTACATTTTCAAAAATGTAAGGTAACTATTATTGTGTTTTTGTCCAAAAAAGGGAAAAATATAGTATTAGAATGAGTTTGGGTTGAAACTCAACTCAAAAACCACTTTTTGAGAAAAAATTGTGTGTTTTAAAATATTTTTATATTAAATTTTTTCTTTTAAACTAATTTACATTTACCTTGTTAATTATTATATATATTAAGGAATTCGTTTTAATGAAAAGTATTTTTTTTGAACTTCTAACATAATTTTATTCTAAAAAATTTAGTTTTTAAAATCAATTTATCATATAAAATTAATAATTGTTCAAAAAAGAAGGTTTAACATATATATATTTAGTCACGTAAAAACTATTTTTAGAGAAATCAAAATTTAAGGCATAAATATTATATATAAGATAAAATTATCCTATATATTAATTTTAATGAAATAAATTTAATTACTAAAAAATTAACAAATGATTGAAGGCTTCATAGGAAATACAAAACCAATGCTCTCTTAAAAAATAATTTAATCAAAGAAAATACCTAAAGTTATATTTATATTAATGTAACATTTTTGTTTGATATAAAATTGTATTCCATAGGTTTTCAAAGGTCAATGAATATTATAAAATGAGTAATTTTATTCCTAAAATTCATAACTTATTAATTAAATTATTTTGAAAATTTGGAATTCATTCTTATGTAAATGAAAATTCAAAAAAATGACAAGTTTCTTGAATTTGAGTGTTTTTTAATACAAAAAATTTCATAAAAATATTAAAAATTCATACTATGTAAATTTAGATAGCTGGAACTAAAAAATAAAATTTTTTACTTAAATTTACAAAATATTAATATTTTTTGGAATATTATCAGAAATTATATTTGTACAAACCTTTTAATTGAAAAATGTATTTTTAAGATATTAACGATTATTGTTATTATATTGTATAATATACCAACTAAATTACTGTTATCCAATTATTAATATCAAAAATTATTTTCTTTTAAACATATGTTTCTTTAAATATAAATTTGTATCACATAATAGAAATTTTTTATAAAAAAAAAATTTATAAACAATAAATGATATTATTCATCATTTCTGTTAAATTAATTAAATTTCCTGGAAATTACTTATAGAATGTATTTTTTATATGGGTATAATTCATAAATTAGTGTTTCAAATCCCCATTTTGGTGGATTCTAATGGGTTTTATTCATGAACTGGTAACACCCAAATGGTTTCTACATCCGTGATAGGTCAATAACCTACTTTCCACTAGAATGTGGCTACTAAGAATTTTGTCAACGATGCTTAGGAACTCATATTTTTTGAGGGGATGGGAGGTCAGGCTCATCATACACTTTTGGGAGGAATTACTTCCCACAATGATACTCTTTTATAGATTTATGAAATGTTATGAATCATTCTAAAATACCATGTTTGGAACTATCCTCCCTTATGTTACTAATCAATTTTTGGCAAATGGTCTTGAAAAAACATATAAATGTATCAAATATTCTCCATAAATGGTACCATATATATGTATTAGGGGTTCTCTATGTTTTTTTCAATTAATTAATTTTATTGTGGGTTTTATTTTATATTTTGGGGAACTTGAGAATATATCATCATCATGGGATATTATAGTTGTTTTGATGATGTGACAAATTCCATGAAAATGGATTCCTATGTATCTATGTTCAAAGGATTAAAAAAGATAGTTGCTTGCCAATTAATATGACACATTGTACCATTTAAATACTTTTTAAATGGTCCATGTAACAACTCTATTATTTCATTGATAAGATTAGGAATATTTAAAAAAATATTTTCATAGTTAGGCATTGAGTCTGTGTGTCATTTTGGATCTCGAGGAAGCTCAGTGTTAACATAATATAAATATTAAATATATTATATCATCCACATATAATTTTCCTAATATAAGTGAATAACTAGTAAAAAGAGTCTCAGATTGAAAATATGAGACCACAATTAAATCAAGATCAGTGGTTTTACCCTAGGCATGACATAACCATTGTTGGAATTGAGTGTTTCATTTGAGGTGAAACCATGAGAGCATAATATAAAATTAAATAATATATTTTTTATAAATGATTATGACTGTGCCCTTATTATTTAAACTGAATCAATGGAAAATACTCTGGTTAGCCTAATAAACCTATGGATTTTAAAAGAGAGTGTGAAAAAGAGTATGGTGGATGATGATGAGATCAAGTATCAGATCGGCACATCTAGTATAGTCTATGCCAGTGGTGTTTATAGAGCCTACCAATGACATCGAAGTTGGACAATTTTTCATTAGCAATTGATAAAAACATGATTTAAGATTTTTTGGATTTTTATCTTTCTTTTTTATCCCTTTTATACCATTATTTAGTCCATCTAATAGGATATATCATTGGATTGATAATTTATTTGTAGGTATTTGATTATCTCAATTGGTTTTGGGAACTTATATTCATAGATTATTTCTTAGTTTTTAATTCATTATTCCAATAAAAAATGAATCTAGGCCAGCCCAAAAAATGGATGTGGTTGATTCCTATTATTCCCCTTTGTAATTTAACCTAACATTCATAATTTGATCATCGCTGACATCCCATTTATTTAAAAGGTAATAAAATACCTAGCGAACAATCATTGCTCAATCGTTATTTGGAACAAATAATTATTATAGTGGATTGAAGTTCGAGAACGATGAAATGACTTATATGTGCTTTGATGATGATATATTAGAGTTGCATGAGAATTTTACGTATCGTGGTATGGGTATATCATCTAGTGGGTGTGAAGGTAGATGCTTTGTTATGGGAATTGGGTGGTCAAAATCCATTTACTGATAAGGAACATGCTCGACCAGATAGAGATATATAATTAATGAATAGTCTCATATCATATTTTATAATGGAAGAATGAGCAGAAGACACAAAAAGGATTTTGTTTTTTCCAAAAATCCTCACTACATGGAATATAATAAAAAATAACACACAAATTGAGGTCCGCTGTTGCAGTGATACGATCTACATGCAAATAAAAATGTCACATTCCATGTGATCCATACCACACACCATGTTACCTTGTTCAAGTATCTTGGTGTATACCCTAGGGGTACATGGTAATGGGAACAACCAGACACATGGTAATGAACATATTACACCAACATTACTATGTACTAGGACATTATAATGGTACTCAGACATGAGTAGGTACATAGTCATGACTAGTGTACATGTGAAATGTGAGAGTAAACGGGTTCGATCAGAGAAAAAATTCAAATTGACTCCCTACCTATATCCATTGTATATCCTAGAACTATAGGTTTTGATATTAAGAGATACATTCCGCATGATATGGAGAGACACAAAAATACTTGGGGTGGAAAAGAAATGTCATGTACTCCCAATACATGTTGTGTACATTCCCAGGCTAGGTTGAGGCCCTCCAAACCATTATTGTGGACCGGTTGTTTTGGATAGGTTCTCTTTGTTAATATCCAAGAGGGATTAGTTAGTCATTATTTCCATAGAATTGAATGTGATCCCCTCTACAAGTTTGGTATTGGATAGAGTTTTAGGAATCAATTTATATGAACAGGGTGGGATCCTTTATCATTTCATCAGAAACTCGAAGAGGGGTTTCTTTAATTTTTGGGACCACCATACATTTTCATACGATCCCCAACATAAAGGACCATTCCTTGTATTTTTTAGTATACCCCAGAGGCATTGGGTTAGATCACTAATTGGTATATCTAGATTATTGAAGATCGATAAAGTACTTTATTGGATAAGCTTAAAGATCTTGAACACTCATATGAGTGCTATCAATTATAGAATGGATTATGGAGTTAGTTCTCCTGATTGGTTTTTACATTGAATACTTTTTTAGAATCGCGTGGTTGTAAGTATGTTTGATAACATCAGGAGACTTGGTGTTTGATAAGGGTATATCATGGTTTGTTCATATTTTTAGGTCTCATATTTTGATTGACATATGATAGTGATGACGAGATATCGACTATTTTGTTTATTAACATTTTTTCATTTCAAGTTTCCTACTGGGTATTTTTATACTCACCCCAACATGGGATCCTCTTTCACAATTCATCTCTTTTGCAGATGAAATGCCGTTAGAGTGAATTTTGGGATGACTGAAAGTTGGTAGACCATTTCAATCTAGATATACCATGGTCCATATAAGGGGTTTCATTTGACAACAATCCCCTCAAACATAGTAGGCTGAACACTTATTTAGTTTTGTAGCTCTTTTATTTTTCAATTTAAGATTCCCAATACTTTTTTACACTCTAATGTGGGACAGAATTTACGCATTCATTATGGTATCAGTTGTATATTACCTTTTAGATTTTTATGCATATTTAGAGATGTTCACTTGTATACAGGTACTATAGGATAAGGTCTCCCCTATGTGAGTTATGTCTAATCGGTGATGGTGTCCATTCCTAATCCTATTGGAGGTAGTCTTGCAGTGTCACAGTTGGATTAATATTGACTAGGCAGGCAGTCCTGGGTCGATCAAGACAGACATGAGTCAATAGAGGTTCTCCTGTGACTAGAGTTTGGAGATTTTGATGTTTTGGGATTCATTTTTAAACTATGGAAACAAGTTTACGGAGTCTTAATTTTGGTTCTTCGGATAGAGAATCCAATTTTGGTATGGCCTCTGGAATATTCACCCACCAGAAATATGAAAAAACCATCACTCTCCCATATTTTTGCATTATGATATGATCCAATGATACAAAAATGATCCACTACTCAATTAAAAGACATGATGCACTACTCATATAAAATATACATTTTAATGATATTAAAAAACACATGTAAAATTAAATAAGTCATCTGTTGTTCAAACCGAAAAAACATGATTCACACATGATATTTAGTACAAGTAGAAGAATATAATAACTGAGAGAAAATAAAACTATCATCGACTCTAACATATGCCACTACTTCTCTATTGCATGAAAATATATTTCTTGAAAATCCACTTATCGTAAACCATGTCAGCTTGTATGAAAGATCAAAACCCTGCATTAATGTTGACTATATTTAATATATTGAATGCATAAATTAGTGGTATATAATATTTCAGTAAAGAAGGATTAAAAATATTCAAACAATTAATATTGTATAAAACATAAAGGATAATGACATTTAACCTTTGTTCTGAATCTGTAACTTTATGATATTCCAAAATAATCAAGATTTAATATACATAATAATTGAAAAAATTAAAAAATAAATTTTAAAAATTAGAAAAATTACTAATGAAATATGAAAATAATAATTTATGTAGGGTATGTGAGATTTATTCAACTATTATGTAAATGTTTTTTACATTCAATAATATTTATACAATAATGTTAAAAAATTAGAAAAACTAGAAGTAAAAAATTGAAATTTAAGAACTCAATGTTGGAATGACACATCAGTAAGAATAATAAATATGATTTATTTAATTTTTTTTATAGAATCCAAGTTTAGTGATTCACGTTCTTTTATCATATTTTTTTCTAGATTCAAGGACGCCATTGAAACTAGGATTCATACTGACCATTGATAACAAGTTCAGTAGTACCTACATGAATACAGCTCCTGATATAGTTCTCCTATAGGGTTGTATATTATGCTCCAAAATAGAAAGAATTTTTTGTAATTACTAACACATATCTAGTATGATTATCACAACATCTGAGTCTAATCAACCATATATGTGTATTCCCAAAAAAGGATGAGAAACATGAACTACTACTAAAATAAATATCAAAGTTTTCATTGTCTAGGATGAATTCCTTTAAGAACATCAGGTCATGTAATCTCATGAATCCTATAGGCTAGTTAGTGAGGACACGATATGTTCATCCAAGAGACCCAAGTTCAGAATCTGGCAGAGGAATAACTTTTTTGGTACTATAGAAGGCACTTTAGCAGTCATTGTTCGGTACTGTAGTAGATGAAACTATTCATCTATTTGGGCCTTCGGGACACTAGTTTGGGCCTTATGTTATTTAAGGCCTTCAGGCCACCTAAAATTGTGCCTAATGACCAGAAAGAGTCTCCATGAAATAGAATCCACATGAGGATTCAGAGTAGGCACATTCACCATAGTAGAAGCTTAGTGGATTTTTCAGAAAGAGAGGGAATGGAAGTTTCATTGGGAAAAGATTATGTATGCATTGGAAGCCTCTTCGAACAAGCCATGTGAAGGTAGATAGCTAACAATATGATGAAGAAGTTGGGGGGTGGAGCAGTTCCATGTAGTTAGTCTGTATATTTTCCTAATAACTATGGGTCATGTAATATCAAAGCTTATATACAATGTAAGGGTTTCCCCACATCCCTTGAAAGAGGGGTAATCAAAAATTAATAAAAAAATTAGGCCTTCTGGCCATTCGGGTTGTGGGACATGTAAGGGTTCTCCTTCAACTGTTGAAATGTGGATTGCCACAAAAAAATCAAAATATAAGGCCTTCCTACCATTCAGGTATGAAAATTTATGGGGATGAAACATGTTCAAATTTAGGTAATCAATCTACCTACACTAATAATTATGGTGTCAATTCATTTAGATTTCAGAACTCATGCATAAGTTATAACAGTGTGTGCATATTTAAGATCTACAGTGCTTGACTATTATGGAAGCTAATGATGGTGAAAGGTAGATCTGTATGTCATTTTCCTTAGTAATGGTTCCAAAAAATTGAAAATTGAGCGATATTATTGGTGAATGAATTCCCTATGTCTCACATTCCCATTTCCACACATTTAAAATAATCAAAGAAGTCATTGAATTCATATTTTAGAACATGTTCACTCTTTAATTGTGCACAGAAATGTTCAGTTTTATTGAGAAATAGTGATTTAATTTGCTTGTTCAATTAGTGTTTTATGATGTTTCTAACCATGTGAAATATGTTTACATATGAAATCAAAGTTGTAAACATTATTAATATAATATAAGACACATAAATTTTTAAACTAAAAAATTGAATATATCATTAAGAACACAATAGTTTCCATATATAAAGGATTCAACACATATGAAACAAAAAAATATCTCGTATAGAACCAAAATTGAGTACATAGAACATATGATATACAGATTCCATGCTATAAGTTCCTTCACAAAATAGGGTTTACATATTCAAATAAACATTTTGTAAACTGCATAGAACAATACCCTTCATTCTATGAAAATTTTTTCATATTTTTTAAAAAAAAATAAAAGAATCAAATTGTAGTATTAACTTGGAATTATGGCAGAAAAGTGTAGTCAATTTTATATTTTAGTTTGTTAGATTTTCCTTCATTCAGGTGTCCAGAATTTTTTCTTTTCATATTATAGCCACACTATCAAGAGATATTGAACAATTATGTTGTACCCCATCCCCAATATCAAAATCATGCAATAGGTTTTTCTACATAGGGATTGTATTTAAAATAATTAGTAGTAGGTATATCTATGACTATAATAAAAAAAATAAAAAAATCAAAATGTTAAAAAATTATATTTGTGAAGATGAAAATAATTGTAAGTTTTAGATATATAAAAAACATGTGAAAATGCATTTATTTGTAGATATAATGTTATCATAAAAGTAACATCTATGGAAGACAACCGTTATATACTTGAGTTGTTGAAATATTTGTAGTTAATGGTATAAATTCTATTTCAATGTTCTAACTGAGTAAAAAAGATCCACCAATTTGTTAATCCTATGATATAACAAAAAAAGAAATATTCCAATACGGTGATATTTAATTGTATGAAAAAATTAAGTAATTGAAAATAGTTGTACCTTATTTTCTACAATCCCACTACTTACTCATAAAGACCCTCTTCTATGATGATATTCTAAAAAAATTATAAAATGTGTAATGTTTTTCTGTTTATGAATTTAAACGAATTAAGGAATATTTAATAAGTAGTAATTTATTTTCTATAAATCCTTCATTAAAATTGATGAGGTAGTTTCAATTTTTTTTAATTAAAATTACCTTATATTTGTTTTTTATAGTGAAATGTTATGATTTTGAGCATCAAAAGTTGTTATGTCAAGTTATAAATGAACATTTTTTGATTTGAAAATATTTAAACATGTATAAAAAATGTAATAATCATTGTAATATTTAAAAATCAAAATAAATTTTAGTTTAAATGATCCAAATATATATTTTCATCATAAAACATGGTTTATTGTTATATTTGTATCAATACATCTCTCAAATCTGCAGTTATATTACTTATTACTTGCATGATTTATTTGTTATTTAGAATTACTGAAAATGAGTTAGAGATATTTGTCACCAGTAGATGAACTCTAAATCTGTTGGAATTAAAATTCTAATTACATAGTGGTTTATAGAAAATAATACACATGAATACTATCAAAATAGAGAATCAATAATAATCCATTATGAAAATTGATAGATGAGAACCTGGGAGTGGTGCTATTTGGTAACATTTTTCATTTTTGGCACCAAATTTTTACTCTTATTTTGTGCACTTTCTTCATGTAAGAGTTTCATTCTTCATAAAACCCATTGTAGGTGCTTTGATTTTTTAATCATATAAGAAATTAAGAACCTTTTGGACTATCAATGATTGATAATATAATAATATTTAGAATATAGTAGTACATGTTTCTACATTCCATAACACTACATAATGGAATTTATATTTTAACAATTTATTACAACCCTATTGAAACTTTTTCACATAAAAAGTGTTTTTTTTCATTCCAATACAACATTTTTTGAAGAACAATTGATGGGATATGTTTGTGTTGGACCATAAAACTCTGATGGTATTATCAACCCACACCTGATTATTGCAAAAGATGAGTCTATATAAATAACAGATTCATTATATTAAATATTTGGTGCAGAGTGAATGACAGATTAATAATTCAAAGCTAATATTAGTTAATATGGAAAATGTTTCTGAATTATTCTACACCTGGAATATTTAGGTTGAAAGGAATTTTAATCACATTAATGGTAGTAGTGGTAATAATGGTCGTTGAATGTAGATTGAAAATAAAATTAGAGAGATTAGTGGTTATGTAAGTTAAAAAACTAATAGGAAATAGAAAGGTAAAAAGGTCTAATGTCATTAGAAATCATAATATTCAATTTATTCACCCTAAAAATTTGTAATATTAGAACTGTTGATGACCCATTTTTATTTTCCATGTAATGTGACATTTAATTTACATAGTCAACCCATAAACTGCAGTTAACATGTAACAGTCTATAGGAAAATTATGAAACACTATTCCTAAATATAAAATTTCAATAACATAAACTAAGAAGACATAATGAATAACCTTTCATCCTCTAAAAAAATCTACATACTAAACATAGAATTACCCTTTGCTTAAAGAGGATGCGAGTAATGTAGATGTCCAATTATTTCTAAAATATAAGAGGATGAACGAAATGTTTTGTAATGAATATTAAAATTATTTCAAATACACTATCATTCATAATTTAATAATGTGCGATAAATATAACTATAATAGTGAACTATATGACTTTAAAGAACACTCTTTAAAAGATTGAATTTTTTTAATATGTTGTAAATGTTACTTGAATACATAGTATGAAGTATTAACAAAATTATTAATAAAATGTACATAATATATGTTCTTCTAGAACCCTTCTTTGAATAATTTCTTCAAAATAAGTAAAAAAAACACAATAGTTGAATTTTTGCATCACTTAATCAAACATGAATCATTGATATGAATAGTATTCAGCATACATGTTTAGTTCTTAATTATCTACCTTGATTTGAATCTATTTTAAAATTTTGTATAATATAGGAAAATCCTTCCCACAATAGTTTTTTGTATTTGGAGATAATTATATATATTATAATAGTATAAATAATCTTTATTCCAGGTATAATGAATTTTTAAACACTGAGTGAAATGAAAAAAATATATATATCATTCTGAAATTGTTATAGTATATTGTAATGAAATATATAGACCTTATAATACTTCAATGAAAAAAATATCATATTTAATTTTTTAATGTTAACTCAGATGTTCATCTTCATGAAATAGATCAATAGAAACAATGTCGTTGGAGTACTTGGATGATGAATTGAACCACATATTGAAACAAAGAACTAGTATATTTTGTGATTCATTATCCATATGGTTAATCATATTCAATTGGGTAACTAATCGATACATTTTTGAACATATGTAATATTTGAATTTTGATAGAAAGAAAAAATATTGAGAAAAAATGAAAATTATGAAGGTATACATATCTAAAAAGGCAATAAACATTGAAATTTCAACATTTTAAATTAAATGAAACCTACTACATGTTATCAAATATTTCCATATAGATAATATTTTGTGAGGAATCACAAAACATGGTTTGTTATCATAGACTATTATTTTCAATCCATTTGCTGATGTGACCCTTGATACAACAACATATAGTGGACCATGATATAAGACCGAGTTTCAAAGATATAACCTAACAAAAAGACGTGATTGGACTTGACTTTTATAAATTTTCATAACATACAAAATAATTAAAGGATATTGTATTCCTTGTAATTTGAAAGGCCATCGACAATCAGAGTGTGTCATATTTAATCATTGAATGAATGAAAGATACCTAGAATTACAGGCTCATAAAATTTTTTCTCCAATGACATGGTCACCCAAGTGCGTAATAATCAGAAAAGTACAATTACATAATCCTATAGTTTGATCTACATTTAAAAGAAACATAATGGGTACCCCAATATTTAGTGAAATTTTGTTGGAAACCAACCTAGATACATTAATACCATTTAACACATCAGATAAGTATTTGTTATCTAGATAATCTATATCAAAACTTGAATTTAAAACTAATTCTGAGATGATGTAATCTTGTCCATAAGAGCATGTGAGAGAAAACATGTACTCATTTACTTCTTGATCAATATCATGGGTTGGAGGTAAGATTGTGATATATTTCAAAAAAATGGCATCACAATAGATACAATTGAAATTACGATTTGTATATTTCACAATGATAGACATTGGGTTTGTAGTTGAGGTAAGAATATATTATGATTGAATTTGAATTAATTATTCATCATCAATAGGATCTCTAATTTATCCTTCACCAATATCCATATTCCATTTAGAAAATTTATATACATCATCTAAATCAGCAATGGAAGAAGTGGAATGCAATATCATGTTCTATTTCAATGTTAAAACATGAATATGTTTTCCAATGTATAAATATTCTATAATTAAAAACACTATATCATTTCTATTACCACCTGGTAATATAGTTAGTATTTTCTAGAGATCCCCACCCTAGACAACTGATAGAGCACTGAATGGTCAATATGAAGAATTTTAAATTTTTGATGAGATTATATCTCTCATAGTACAATAAAGTGCCTAAAAATTGTGCTTATGAATCATTGGTGCCTCATACAAAATAATCATCTTTGTTAATTTTAGAAGTTATACAACATTAGTACATTGTGGAATATTGCAAACTAAGTGATCAAAAACAGATATAGGAATAAAAAACTTTGAATGCATTGTCCTCCCACCATAAAGGTGTAACAAATCTCTTCTATAGGAAGAAACTGCAAGAACAATATTACCTTATAATTGAAGAGGAGATATCATTACTATCCAAATGAAAGTCTTGCATGTGCCTTTATTTCTATGAAAGTAAATGAAACCACTGGCCCTTGAAGTGAATAAATACATAATGATAGCCATCAGAAATTTCTGTTTAGCAGTAAGACTAGTCTTTAATGTTAAATATTCATTCAAAATTATTTTAAAGTTAAAATTTAATTCTTCTGCAAATAAACTATTTTGTTGAGAATCAATAACAGAATCTAGAACAAATATTTTAGGACAAGAATTAAGAGTTACACCATTCCTCTATAGAATGTTTTCCATGTCAATACAACCATACATTTTTCTTGGATGATTATTGAGATTAAAATCTATAAAATATAAATTTACTGTCAGATTACTGTTATAATAGAATACTAAATTAATTACTATTATGTAGAATAACTCATTCATAGGTATGAGGTTATAAAATGATCACATTATATAGAGTTTAGCAATAATTCAATAATGTATAAGGGTAAAATCATGTGAATAACCTCACATCCTTATGATTGTAAACTATAAATAATTAATTAGTGATTTTGGAATAAAATGTAAGTGAGTTAATATAAGAAAATGATAAATTTTGAGATTCCAACAGTAATATGTACTGTGAATAGTAAAAAAATTAAATCTAAAAATTGATGTAGATTACTATAATGATAAAATATTTTTATCATCCTTTAATATTATCGGCTCTAAGTATCTACATTATTTTAACATTGAGCTATTATAAATATAATAAATAAATAAAATAGTTAAAAGATATCCAGTAAAGTAGAAGGTATTTTATGTATAATAAATATGCATATCGCATAGGTCCAAAAATCCTATACCAATATTAGAATATAGTCGACTATATTATAATTGAGTTGAATTACTGATGTCTACAAGAAAAAAATCAAGTTACCAACAGAAGTTTTGTTTGTTAATAATTTTCAGGATAGCTAATGAAAATAAAAATTATCAAATTTAATAATATCTATACATAGCAGTTGAAAAAAATATCCAATGTTCTGCATAAATGTCATTGATAACCCTTTAGTAATGCGGTCTACATGTATCCCCACTATTTTAAAATAGAGATATTTTAAATAAAATATAAAAATAAACTATTTTAGTGATACATATCACATGTTACCAAACAACCTATACCGATATATGAACAAAATAATATGTCATTTATATGAGTTTAATTATTGATGTGGGTAAGGAAAACAGATCGTTCCATTATAAGTTTAATTTTTCAATAATATATAGGATAAATAAGAAAATTGAGAGTTACTATATTGAAGAATTTATATACATAACAATTGAAATAATATAAGATCACCGAAATAATGGTTTACTCTAGGTAGTAATAAAGTTGAAGGTATGTTCACCTTACCCCATGAAACCTATACCACTATATGAACAATATTATATTTTCATTATTTATCATTTATCATTTTATATATTTAAAAGGAGTAATATATTTAACCTGTTGATATTGTAGTCTCGAATTGTTTTTGGATAAACAAAACTGGATGGAAGTTTTCCAAAAGGATTTTTATCAATTACTTTCTGTAATGTTGTTATATGGATATGAGAGATTCAATGAGATTTTATTAAATTAGTAATTTTAAATTCAATGTAGATGATGTAAATAATGTAATAAATATATTTGAGAGATATATTTATATACATGAAGGTATTTTATATATAAAATCAGGAAAAAAATAAATTTGATACATTGTCTTTGTAGCCACTGTCATTGTGAATATAGAATTTATTCAGCCAGGTTTTCCTAGTTTTCATTCCAGACAATATCTGGTCAATATATATAGTTTGAGAATAACATGTTGGAAAATGGGTTGAATAGAGACTTCCAGATATCCCATGTTGTGAACTCTTTTATTTCTTTAATAAATTCTCTATCATCACGAAGTAGTCCCATTGAATAACTTGCCTCCCAAAATGTTCCAGGAGTAATTTTTTCATTGTTTTAGTATCTTCATATGTATTTTCGCTTCTGATCGTGGTAATAATTATCCCCAAATAATGTAATTATTTAGTTTTTGGTGGTATATAGTATAATATACCAATATCAAACCCCTTCATTCAAGGATAATTTTTTATTGACGGTGGAATACAAATCTCATTGAAAATTCTACATATGTCAGACTTATGCCATCTGGGTAGGTGAAATTAGCTTCAAACCATGAAGTATTGTATTAGAAATGTTTCCTTTACTAAATATATCTGTAATATTATCGTTGTCAATATAGGTAACACTATTATTTCTTTTTAAATGGAAATGAATCATTTCTATGGGATGATATTTATAGTGGAGAACATAATAATATATCCTCTAAGAATCCACACAAGGATAGATGTACCAGAAATAAAAATACATCTTAATCTCATCTATATTGTTGTTTTAAAACTGTATGGTATTGGTCTCATACAGTGATACTCTAACATTATCATTAACTTTTCTATTATACTTAAACATGTATTTGATAGAATTTTATTGATTTAACAATTAAATATTGATATGATCTCGATCCTTTGATAGCAAGATACGATTATATTATACAACAAACCAATTAGGAAAAAGAACACTATTTTTAAGGATTGTGCTTCCATCATTCCATATTTGGTATACAACCAAACCATAATCATCAATAATTGAATGTGAAAAAATTATTTTTGGATAAAATTTAGTACATTTACTTATATCTCATACAAGGTGAGAATTAATTAGCATAACCAAAAGGCGTTTGGATCATAAAGTTTTTAACATCTTCATGAAGATTTGGGAATTTACCTTTATTTTGAATTTCAACAGAAACAAATATGTAAATGCATGTGGAAGTATTGATTTTTTTTCTTAAAAAAGAAATAAATAAATCTGTAGATGAGGAAAGAAACATTTTTAAAACCCCACAATACAGACATATAAATGAAAAAGAGTGGGATTAATGAAATAGAATAGAAAATTGTTTAATAAAATAGATGATGTTAAACTTAAATAATAGTAGGTACAAAGATAGTTACGAGATTGTGAAATTACAAAGAAATTCATATTGTAAATCGTTTATTAAATGATCAAATGTAACAATGCAAACTCTTGATATTTTCTACAGGCACTCTGATAGAAGAGGATTGTTATTTGTAACAAATATAGTAATTTATGGCCACATTGGATTTCATTTAAATGTTGGATATACTACCCAATAACAATTTGATGTAGAATATAGGTGATTTTGAATCATATACCGTGGAGCATAAGTAAATTTATAAGGTAAAATGATATACTTCCTGTATGAAGACCCATCATGTTCACCTCGAAGGAATGCATCATGCAACCCATTGTACAGTTCAACACTCAAAAATTTTTGATTGAAGTGAATAAAATAAAGTCTTTGAGACTCGATCATTGTATATAAATTAACAATAATTTATTTCAATGGCCTTATTAAACATAGTAAGGAAGATTTATCATTAGAACAGAACTATAAGTGATAAGATAAGTACCCTCTCATTGTAAACTTTTGGAGATTTTTATTTGTACTCAAAGATGTAGGACAATTAAATATGTTTTCAACATATCAACATTATCCACTCGTAAAAATAAATTGATATAGTAATGGAAGATACATTTGGTTAATGTAATCAATCCACTTTTTCTTTGAGTTATTATATCTATTTCCTTTTTAAGAACTCGAATGTCACTGAAAATGAGTATAGAAACATCAAAAGTAGTCAGGAAGTTGTATTTTTTTACATTTTTTTTAAGAATTTGTAGCTTTAAATTTGGAATTTCATGATGATTAAGAACATACCTTACACTTCTAAAATGATGATATAATGTGTTGGTTTCATGAAGCATACGTTGTATATTCGAAAAAATATTATAATCAATATATGAATTATGATTTGTACCTTTATATATATTTATATGATAAAATATTGATAACATGAATTCCATATTTTTTTATCACTAATTTAGTTACTTTTGAATGTATATATTACCTAATGGCCCGAACCATGTTGTGAAATTGATAGTAGTTTCATACAGGTACGGTTGTGAAATACATGGTGGTTCTCCCTCAAAAAGGCAAAAAATACCAATGTGATGGTAGTATTTTCCGTTTAATCAGAATATATTCTGAGCGTTACCATTTTTGACTGACCTATAAACCTTCCCTCCCATTGACATGAATGGAAACAATGAATTGTAAATATTCATGTGTTCTTAATATACTCTTTCCTAAGTAGAATTATGATCGAAGACCAGTGTTATATGGTATTGAGGACATTCTGAAGTAAGTCTAATGAAATTTTACCTAGTGATCAGAAAATAGAAAATCATGGGTTTTATTTGATTCTATATTTTTTATTTCTCTCTCCCAAAATAGAAAAGTGAACCACAATATTGACAGACATTAAAAAGATCTCCAACATTCAAATAAGTTTTATAAGAAACAAAACACAATAAAAGGTTTTTTAAAAAAAGTATCAACAATATCATAAAATCATTTTGAATGTTATTTTAGTATAATAAAGGTTAAGTTACTAAACTAACATGTATTCTCTGATGGTTGATGTAGTAGTGTTCTTTACACAAAAAATATTTTACTATAATTTTCAATGATAACACATGTGGAATAATTTTAGACTTTTAAACATAAACATGTACAAACACATACCCAAGAAATGTATAGCAGGAGGTCTTATAGCATGTCTTCTTACATGTGTTTCTAACAAGATTTGATTCATTGTTCTTGAAAAAAATTGTTATTGGGTAGATATTGTACTAAAATTAGTTTTTAATATTCATAGCAAGAATATGTTTATTACTACTCAATATTTTGGTAAATATATATAAATATATATATGAAAATAAAGTATAAAGTTTTATTTCATTTTCTAACACACCTAATAATTAAAATTAATTACGGTTTCTAGTAATTGTAGTTGAATAATGTTTCTTTTGGAGGGAGAATGTGTAAGAAATACCATAGAATTAATAGGGACAAAATGTATAAACATATGATTCATTATAACTGTGACGAGGAGGAAAGAAATGATTAAGTGATAATATTATCTACATTCATGATAACTACCTTAAGTAATTAACAAAGAGATAGTGGTTAAATAGAAGGTATATATAATCAATAGGTCATTTATAAGAATACACTAACATAATCATTACAAAAGGGTACAACATTCTTTGCATTGGTTTCTAGACTTTGTTTTCTCTTTCTGGATTTAATAGAGTTTATTGATAATGTATAACATTCATGAGGAATTTTAAAATAATTATTGATAAATTATAACATTCATGAGGTATTTTAAAATAAATAAATGATAAATTTAATTAATCGTTGGTAGTTAAATGTAAATTATGTAATATAATTGAATGTACTAGTAAATTTAAATTGATCTAATTATTCGTAGATAATGGTGATAATGGTATGCATGTTTCTCTTTTGGTGATGCCATTTGTTTTTAATTATTCACTTGTTGCAGTAGAAGACAGGTGAGTATATTCCTTGGAAGAATTTTCTGTAGATGTAGAAATTCTTATTGTTGTAATAAAGTGGAGATATTTATTAAAAGAATTAAAATTAGTAAAGTAATTTAATGTGAACAGAATGTTGGATTCACAACCTTTTTTCCATTCTCTCATTTGTAGTCTCTTCTACAACCTTGTATCTCTAGATATTGACAGTGATTGTATGATCATATTGGTTTTAGTTTTGATGAATTGTCCAGTTTTTGAAGAAAACCATACAATTTATATGTGTGGGTAAATTAAATTAAATATATATTGAAAAGGAAAAATGGAAACTGAATAACCATGTAAGTAAAAATATTATAATTGTAATGACCATTTTATAAAGGATGAAAAATAGTAAAAGAGAATGTTAGGTACTATTTAAAAGAAATTACTCTTACCAGTGATTTACTATATGATGTGGTGAAAGAGACAGATGGGAATTCTAGTAGAGATGTAGGAAAACATACAAAAAGTAGTTTAGATGTTTCTGCATAATCAGAAAAGCGTATATGTAGAACCAATATTAAAATAACTCTTAGAGAATTTATAAAATTTTAAGAAAACAAATGTGTGAAATAAATAGTTATTTCATGTTGATTTACCCATTCAATATTATTGAAGTAATAAATAGATATAACGGTGATTTTATATTCTTAATGGTTTTCTTTTCATTGAATTGTCTAGGTTTTCAAAAAAATCATACTATGTTTATGTACCACAGTAGAGAATGAAATATATATTGGATAGAAATAATTTCAACTGCCTAACCATGTAAGAAAACATATTTTTTTCTAATTTAAATGAACAATTAATAAAAATGCATGACAACGATAGAGAAAGTGAGGTACTATTTAAAACAAATTACTCTTTCCAATGATTTACTATATGATGTGGTGAAAGTGACTAATGGAAATGTTGGAATAAATGCAGTAAAAATGACCAAATGTGGTGTAGATGTTTCTACTGAATCAGAACAGAGGGCATATAGTACCAATTTTAAAAAAATTCTTAGAAATTTCCTAAAATTTAATGAATAAGTATGTTTGAAAGAAACAGTAATTGCATGTTCATTTACCCATTCAGTATTCCAGAAATAATATATAGATGTAATGATGAAGAAAATTGAACCTATGGAAAGTTCCGAAGACAACCACATAACTATAACTGGGTGACCAACACATCGATAAAATAATATATACCTAAAATAGACATCCAATGTAGATTTTGTAGCATCTGATGTGTGAAAAATCATTTACGGGTTGTAGGGTTTGGGGGTAACTGTACAAAACATAAGTGTTAAAAATGTTATAGTGAAAAATAATCATGATTCGAAGGTGGTTTTACAATGTTTCAAGGTTATGAATGTGTAAATTCATGGTTACCTTAGATACATGAAACATAATTCATGATAATAAAATGGGTCGAGGGAATGGATTGATATAATTTGAAATTGACGAAAGCTGAAGGGAATCGATCAAAGTACACATTCAAATCTCAACACCTGCCTTCAAATATGAGAACCTAATAAAAATATAAGTCAATTTTAGAGGATCTCCCACTATAGGGGAGGACTGAAAAAGAGAGGAATATTAGGGGACCATTTTTTGAGAGGATAAGCATGATGGGATGGGATATCACATTGGGATTAATAGCATAGTGGGATAGGGAGAGGGTGTAGGGTTGCATGAGAGGGTAATTGTTTTTTGAGGGATGAAAATGTATTATTGTATTATGTTGAAAGAACTATTGGGTGACATGTATGAATATTTCACCCAAATTTAGAAGATATTTTTGATACCTTTTTACTCAATACGTATGAACAATGGTTGTAGGAAAAAACATTGGTACACGCATCACGTAATAATGGGTTGTCATTTTGATTTCCTTCTTGAGTGAACTCCATAGATATAATCATTGACTATGATATCTATTGATTTTATTTTATGATGACCCCACAATGATATCCAGCTATGATTCCACAGTAGGATAAAGATGATGATTCCCCTAGTGATGAGGCTTCAGTACATGTACATGAACATAATGTGGTACCCCCAACAGTTTTACTGTTTTTTAACTACCCATTGATACAAAAGTTGTAAAAAATGTAATATATTATGATGTGTGTAGGATAATAACACTTTATATGTTTTAGAAGTGTAAATATCCTTGGTTTTAGGGTGATCAAGGCACATAGGGAGTTGAGGGCTGGCAAGAGGTGGCTGCTGTAACAAACCCTTCTCTAGTACATTGTATATCATGGATATTTTCATACAATAATAAAAATCTACAGGATCCAATATTTTGATATCCTCGTTAAAACCCAATACCAAATAGAGTTTTTTTAAAATTTTAATCCAATATTCTATCCAAAGGCATGAAAACATGACTATTCTCATCGTGGTACATTTATCATAGGTAGTACTATTCTTAGAGTCCCATGAAAAAGTAAAAAAAATGATTGAGATCAGATGTTCAGTAAGGAGGAAGTGTACAACAGAATAACATATTAAAAAGACATTATATAATTAATAGATTAATTGAGTTATTCTATATGAAATAAAACTGAGAGAAAAAATAAATCCACATACAACCAATAAATAGATGCCAGGACATCAATAATAGAACATGTAGTGAAGGGAGTAATAAATAATTAAACTGAGTTATTCCATATAAAATTCAACCAAGACCATAAATAATTCAATGGGAAACTAAAATATGAATAGATGATAGGATATCAAAAACTGAATATGTAGTGAATGGATTACATATATCTGAACATCTTAAACATACAGTAATGGCCTTATTCCAAGACATATTAGAAAATTTTAAGGATGACCCCATTACCAAATATTAGTTGCCCATTGAGACCTATAAGTGAATTGTGGGTCTATATAATTCCAAGCCCCACTAGAAGCAACATTTTCCAACAGAATCCATATAAAATTGAATAAATTTCAACGCATTATGTTCAAGTAATGAACAAAATAACTACTTACCACAATTTATCTATGAGAAATATCTTACAACATTTTCCCATATAAAATAACGATTAATATGCTATAAATTATTTCCCCAATCAAGAAATAATAATTAATTCGAGCTTAAATCCCATAACTAAAAACTATGTATTTAAAAATGTATGAGTAACCACCATTAATAAGTCAGGGATAAGAGATTGTAATCATTGGGAGTTCATGAGGGTAATGTTTCCAAGGTATGTAAGTCAATAGATGCATGAATTTTTAATGGTAGGAGACTTATGTAATGATAAATAAATGCTTATTAATATTTTTGTAATGAAAATGAAAATAATCCAACTCATATCCAAAAGGAGTATCAAACTACGTGTGTATTAAGGCCCTTTATCGTGCACTGTGTGACGATCAAATCCAATCTCAATTCTCCTTTTTGGGGGTTATTAGCCCTATGTATAACCGTTACGTAGCCACATCCACTTATATTATCAATAAATATATTCTATTTCATTGAAAAACTCTGAATGTTTACCTTACACAAATTTTTGGACGGTTTTTTGTTTGTGAGATAGTTCGTGTATAATAACGACTTAAAAATAGTTATAACTAGAGGGGATAAATAAACTCTCATTTAAAAAATATCAAATGAACAATAATGACATAGAATAATAATCCTAGAAGTATATTAAAATTAAATAAAAAAATATAATAAATGTAATTACCATGAAACCAAATGAGGGGGATTGGGGACCCTTATCTCTCTTGAGATTCTTATCTTAGAGATAAAAATTTAGAACAATAAAACTCTTCATTTTGAATAGGGATCAATGAAATAGACTCATAGGGAGGTATATGGTGAGAGAACATCAAATTGTAAAAGGGATAATGTGAATGGGGATGGGTATTTATAATTTATTGTGGGTGGTGCTAAGGGATTAAATAATTATTAATTTTCCATTAAGGCCAACTGATTTTTTGTGGCATTAATTCCAATGTTTTTGGTCGATAGTTAAAGTTCTCATGGATTATTAAGGTTTCCCAATACACCGACCATCGATTTAATTTTATTTCATTTTTTAAAACAATAAAAATAAAAATAATGTCTAATAAATAGGAAATCATGATCAAGTCATGTTTATAACATAAGAGTTATGGTATTTCATAAAAATAGTATTTTAACTTTTTATCCAAAAAATAAAATTATTTAGAATATTACCATAAATACACCCTAATATATTTTATGAAATCCCCTGTACAAAAAATGACATATATTTTTCCAAAATAGTTCTCTAAATATGATAATTTTAAATAGTAAATATAATTTATTATTTATTGTAAATTAAATATTTATATGAAATAATGAATTTTTGACTGTTATAAAAATTACATATTTATTAATTAGATTATATTAGCATATAATTTTTTTCCTTCTATTATTTTTCTTATATTATAATTCATTACTAAAAATAAAAAAATAATATATATTGAAAAAAAACCATATGTCGCTACCACACATATATATTACATATATAAATTATATATTTTGACGTATATTTTAACAAATACATAACATATATATATATAAGAAATGTTAATATATATATAAGACATATATATATGAACCAATTATATATATATATATAATTATACATAGACATACCAATTTTAAGAATATATATACACCATGTGTAAATACATACATATATAAATATATATTAAATAAAATTTTATAATCCCTTTTTTCATAAACATAATGTTAAATTTTATTATCTCACTCATTTTTTTTCATGGATTATTTTAATAAAATTTGTAATTAGAGCATGAATTTGAAAATTCCATGGGAATTCCATATTTCCACTTTATATTTCACATTTTCACTTTTCTTCTAAATATTATTTTATCCATATTTTAATTCTTTTGTGGATCCAAATGGATGGGTCTCACCATAATAATTTGTTAAAAACATTTTTTCCCCATTCATATTCTCCCTAAAAAATTTATAGATGTTAGAGGAATTAATTTGACCATTTCCCCCAAATGTAGTGATATCTAGTTATAAATTAATCCTGGTCAAATGTTTTTTGAAGTTAATGAATATAGAATCAATGAATCTACAAGGATAGAAATATTTTCATCAATGATTTTACCACAAATTTCATAACACATAAATTAAGAAGAAGAAAAATTTGTTACGAGAAAGAGAGGGGATAAATCCGACAATATACTATACTCAAATATTCTAAACGTAAGGAATCAAAAAATGTGTGGATATTTGTTACATTTAATCTGAATAGTTTTCTATAAAGAATTATTTTATATAGTTATTCAACTATAACTTATTAAGTACATTTATAAATAAGTTGATATTTTGATGGTGAAAATAGAATATTTGGAATTTTTTTAGGAATAAAACTTATCAAAATCCATCAATTATTTTTCCAAAAAATGTAAAATTTATAAGGATATAATTGAGGAAAATGTTTTATTAATGGATAATAATTAATTCTATTATTATAATACTCAAAAATCCATATAAATTATTTTTTATTTATTAAAATAAAAACTAAATAAAATATAAAGATTAAATACAGATAATATGGTTTTATGTGTAAAATTTACATTATTTCTTGATTAAAAAACATTAAAATATATTTTAAATACTTCGGTTCTTACATTATACCCATTAATTATATTTTTATCTCACAATTTTAATTGTCTAGATATTTTTTAAATTCCAGATTAATCATAGAGAAAACATATTTAAATTAGAAAAATTCCTGGTTGATTCTTACATTATACACTCTAAAAACATAGAATGATCGTGAAACTATACACTTAGATCATAAGGTTTCTCTAGGATCTATATAAACTTAAATTTAGGAATCACATTAACATATAATCCAAAAATCCTCTTAAAATTAATAATTTATCCTCAATATCCAAATCTCTAAATATGTATACACCTTTTATTCTCATCACATCCAAAGGGAATGGATACTTTTTCTAGGGTCTTGAACAATTATTCAGTTACTAAAAAATTTTTCATCCCAGTAAAGGATTGAGGTTGTTTTCACATGAATCTATCAATCATTGATAAATCATGTTGTGAATAAATAGGTTGGATTATATGAGAAAGTACATTTGTCATAAAATAGGTTAAACAACATAATGTAGTAAAAATATTATTGGATCTTATACTTGTATCATTGAATTTCTCTACATGTAAACACCTAAATTGATTTTAACAGTTGACACATCTGTTACTACTATTAGGATCCATTAATAGATAGTGAAACATACTCAAGTGGTTTAAAAAATACACAATGATTTGTATTTCTAGAAATATTTCTATAATATCATTTGGGTTTCTCCCATGTTTTATGTTTTCTAGTTTTTTTATATTATATCCAGTTCCTATAGTTTCTATTAAAATGTAATTTTATACCAACTATAACAAACTCATCTCTAGTACCTTGGAGCCAGTGGATATTTCATTAAAATAATAAATATATATTGGATCAAACAATTTAATTTCCCTAGGAAAACTAGATAATTTTTAAAAAGATTGAAAAATAAAAATACATCACTTGAAAATATGAAAACATTATTATTCATTTTTCATCACATTTATCATATATAATACTTATTTTTTTCCATATAAAAATTAGAAAAATATAAAGGGGTTATCTTAGAAGATTAGTAATGTGGTAGTGTAAAATGGGAACTATTATAAATAATACATTATGAAATTAATCAATAAACTATGTTATTCCATACCTAATGAAACTGAGAGAATAAATAAATTTATGTACAATATAATAGTGAAAATATGTTTAGATATCAATAAAAAACCATATAGGGAAGGGATGAGTGATTAAATTAATTGATTTATTCCATATCAAATGAAATCAAGAGGATAAATAAATATATGGAATCCTTAACAATGAATAGATTATAGGATATAAATAACCAAATATGAATTGATTAGAATACATAATTTTGAACATTTAAAAAAACATTCAAGGACACATGCCAATACATATTACAAAAAAGTTACAAATTATCCCATTACCTTATCATAGTTTCCAAATAAGACCTAATTATTCTATAAATTGGTATATAATTTTGGTCTCCACCGGTCTGATATAAAACTAATGTAATCCATCACAAATTGAATAAATTTCATAAAATTTTTGTTAATGAATTAACTATATAAATACATAGAATAATTATTAAATTTGGGATATCCTATAATATAATACCAGATAAAAGAATAAATTATATGATGTAAAAATATTTTCTGTAATAATGAACCAAATATAATATTAAATTGAAATACCAAAAATAATAACTAGGGATTTACCAATGAATAAATAAACACCCTTAAAAAGTGAAGGACATGAGATTGTAATAATTTGTTTTCTATAGGGTATAACTTTTCATGGAGTCAAGGTAGATAAATACATGCATATAAAAATGAAGTAGAAAAATGTAGTGATAAAAAATACTTCATAATATTTAAATAAAGGGAATGAAAATTATCCAAATAATGTCCCTTATGAGTGTTAAACTTGGTGTACAACAGGGCCCAATTTTGTGCACCAGTTGACGATCAAGAAAAATTACAATGCACCCTTTTTGTGTAATAACATTGAGGTACAACTATTTCAGAGGCAAATCTACATTGAGTATCCGAAAATGGATTTCATTTCTTAGAAACAAACACTCTATTT
Source organism: Viscum album (assembly GCA_963277665.1). Classification (NCBI taxonomy): domain Eukaryota; kingdom Viridiplantae; phylum Streptophyta; class Magnoliopsida; order Santalales; family Viscaceae; genus Viscum; species Viscum album. The sequence continues at coordinate 1,315,485,281 of OY728136.1, read as the reverse complement.
AAAATAAAAAAAATGTAAGGGTAGATTTATGGATACAGTATACCACACATATTATAATGACTTGATAAAGGCTATAATGAAATGGAATAAATAAAATCTCATTTAACACATATAAAATGGAGGATAATACCATTGAATAAAAATCATGGTATATGAAAATGTTATTTCAAAATAAAATATATAAAATGAAATGGACTTGAAAATTAATGAGGATGACTGGGGATCCTGACATCTCTTTAGATTTATTGCTTATAGAAAAACCATTGAAGAAAAAAAAACTCTTCAGGACTGAAGACAAAATAATAGAAGATACTCATTGGGAGGTATATAAAGAGTTAAATTCATATTGGGTTTTGGATAATAGGAAAATGAGTTGGTTATTTTTATTTAATGAGGGGTGGAGTTATGGGTTTAAATTATGATCATTTTTCATTTTAGGACAACCAATTTTTGGTGGCACTAATTTTGAAAGATTTTGTTGTAAAATAATGTTTTCAAGGATGGTCATGAATTTCTAATAGATTATACACCCATTTAATTTAATTTAATTTCATAAATACATTTTTCTCATGAAGAATTATTAACAACTTTGAAATCCTGATCATATCATGATTATAACATAAGAGTTATGGTATTTATTAAAGTTGGTATTTTCAATATTTAAACAAATAAAAAAAATATATGCTAATTTTGATGTGTTGAATCCTAAAATTAAATTTATTTTATCCAAATAATTCTAAAAATATTATTATTTTATATTTTAAGTAATAATTCTTATTTATTAAAAATGTATAGTTTTTTTAAAATTAATAATTTTATGACCATTAAATAAATCATAGGTCATAATAATTTATTTTATCTTTCAGTATTCCTATAATATTATAATACGATACTAATAATTACAAACTAATATAAATTTTTAAAAATAAATAAATTTACAGGTTGTTATAACATATATATTACAAATATAACCCATATATTTCATCAGATATTTTTATATATATAAAACATATATTTTTATTTAAATATATATATATATATATAATTTTTATATAATAAATATATATAAAAATACATATACATACCAGTTTTACACACACGCACACACATAAATAAGTATATATATATATTCCCCATAAATACATATATACATATATATTTATTTATTTATTCAATACCATTTCATTACCCATTTTTTCATAAAAATATTCTAAAATTTTATTTTCTCCAACATTAATATTTAATGATTTATGTTTTCTAAATTTTTCAACGAGGCATAAATTTGAAATTGCATGGGAATTATGCTTTTTCACTATAAATTTCAATTTTTTTATAAGAAAAATATTTCATTCTTATTTTAAATTTATGTGAGGATTCTATACTAATATATATACATTTACATTTGTATACTGAGATCTGGATAAACATTTTTAGGGGTGCAAAGTTATGATGAAGTCAATCATGATGTGGATCTGAGTAGATAGGTCCCACCACTATACTTTTTTTATAAATTACCATTATATTCCAAGATTTTACTGATAATTTAATCAAATATTAAATGATTTTTTGGATTATTTCAACCAAATAAAGAAAAAAATGGATCAAAATTTATATTCGTCAAAATCATTTGTAAATTCAATGCATCCAAAATCAAAGAATCTACCAAGATATAAATATTTTTATCAATTATTTGAATATAACTCATTCAAAAAACATTCAAGAGGAAGAAATTTTTTATGGTGGATGATAAATAAATTTAAGAGAAAATTAAAAATAATACCACACTCCGATATTCATCCATTAAGGTATACAAAATTGGTATACATTCATTATATTAAATTTTATTATCTTTAAATGTAGAATTATTTTCTATAGTGACTCAAACATCACTTATTTAATACATGGTAAAATAATATAAAATTTTAAGAGTAATAAGATATAGTATGTAAGAAGAACATTACTAAAGGAAAATTAAACCTATTAACCTATTTAATTTTCTAAAAACATGTAAAATATCAGAGGAATGAATTGGAGAAAGTTTTGTATTAATGTATAATAATTAATTTTATAAATGTAATACTCATATATTCCTCATAAATTACTTACTATATATTAAAATAAATACCAAATAAAATATAAATTTATATTAAATATATTAATCTGTTTTTAAGTATAAAATTTATATTATTTCATGTATGAAAAAAATTAAAATATAATTTAAAGACCTTGGCTATTACATTTACACAAGTTTTCCACCTTGTGAGGACACCTGAAGTCCATAAGGTTGTCCTAACGACAAGTCTCTTTTATGAATCTGCTGAGTTGTGATGGAGTTTACTAACACTGACACATGTTTAGAAAGTAATATCCTAAATAGAGTTTGGTTGTCTCTTCAAGGAGGAGTTTTTTCTATGAAAATTTATATATTTTCACATCGAAGAGATTCTATAGAATTTTTAGTGCATCATAAAGATGATGGAGTTTTCATATAGGTTCACCAACCTATTCTGATACTCTCAACATACAATTAATGATATGTACTTATGATAAATTTCCTTTGAGTGAGTCATACACTAAGATAACATGGATAAATTGATATCTCTTTCAATTCAAAAATATGCTAGAGTGCTCTAGAGGGATTTATATGTGGAGAGCATCTTTGTCCGGGAGACACTACCTGTTTGTTCTGGTAGTGGTTTTGAAAGAGTTGATAAATACATATTAGGTATATATGGAGGAATTAGGTATTTAGTCTTGTGATACCCATTAATATATTGTCTTAGGAAAAATGGATTTATGGTTTAAGGAACTCTGGATGGTTCTAATTTTGGTAAATAGAGGAATTTATTCTCTTGTGATGGTTGATGATGTCTCACGTGGGATTGTATGACCATCCATGTAGTTTATAAAGATACGGTTGATAAAAAACAATGATTGACATCAAAGTAGAAGAAGGGAGATCATTATGGAGGTTAGTGTGGTAGATGAACACAGATAGTAGCTTAAAGTGGGAATGATTACACATGTTTCGACCACCACCCAAAGGTGGTTGATTTCATCTTATAGAAGATGGTGGCCAGGGATGAGAATAGTTTCAGGACATAGTGGCATATGACCTAGAGGCTCTAGGTATGATTTGAGGTATATTGTATTTATTCTCAACATTAGATACAATATTTACTGACAATGGTGTGAGGCACTCTTCTTTTCATTTATCTCTTTTGATATTTATTGATTTCGGTTGAGACCATAGCTCAAACTTTTCATTGGGAGACTTCTATCCGAGGGGATTTATGGATTACACACATCTTACAATGTTGTGACCCAACTACTTGGGTATTGAGAATACTATTTAACCTATTTATGGTATTGATGATTCTGTAAGACACAGTTTTAGGTATGGATTGTATTTTTATAATTCATTTCTCATATGGAATGATTTTGTTAGAGGTTATGGTTTGTCCATGGTAATGGAATGCAGTTTTTCTTTATGGGTGAGAATGAAATCTAGACTAAGTAAGATGTGATCATAAATTGGATTATATATCTAATTACTCATTAGTTAGATAATATTTCCCTTGGTGTAATGGATTATATTATTTTTCAACTTTTTATAGTGGTGGTAGAGTTTGAGTATGTCATTCCTAATGATGTTGTAGTCTAACCTTCCCAATAATAGATAAAATTCTGCACATACATTCTAATAGGAACTACTCAAACATATACACCATCATATTTGTTGGATTTTATTGAGAAGCATGAGTTGAAGTATTATTTGAACGATTTTTACAGGAAGGGATTTGTCAGACCCATTATGTCTCTATGGTAATAACTTGTGTTATTCTCCAAGAATGTGGATGATAGATTGTGGCTGTGTATAGATTAGTGTATTTTGAACTATGTAACCTTAAATAATATTTATCCACTACTGAGGATCAATGACCTATTTTACAAGATGATAGTGGTGAGATGGTTCTTAAATATTGACCTCAGACCATGTTATCACAAACTCCGAGTATGATATATGGAGATATGAATGATTTAATTTTGACGTTTCTACGGTCATTATGGGTAAATAATGATATATTTCTACAAGACCATATGACATAGTAGTGTTCATGAATCTTATATAACAGTTTTTTATCCTTTATTAGACTATTTTGTGGTTTTCTCCATTGATGATATTGTTGGTTACTCAACATCTGAGGAGGAGTACACATGACAATTGAGGATGGCCCAAGACATACTTTGAGAGAATGATAATTATAGTTTTCTCCCAAAGTTTTATTTCTATATTTTATAGGTGAAATTTTCGGTAAATTTCATATCAATATAGTGTGTGTTAATGGATCCATCATAAGACAATGAATTGTTATTTTTGGATCCATATAAGATCATAACAGAGGTAAAGATATTCTTTTTCTTGGGATTATACTAAAGATGATTTTTGCACAATTTCTCTTGGATATTGGAACCATTTACATCGTTGAACCATAATGGGAATCCTTCCATTTGAATGAATTAGTGGAAGTAGGCCTCTATAGTGTTTTGGCAGAGGTTGAAAAGTTCTCCCATCTTGATACATCTAGGAGAGGATGTTGAGTACGTAGTGTTTTTAAATTTTTTTGGTAAAAAACATTGTTATTTTCTTTTGTAGATGTAGGTAGTGATTACTTATGGGTTCTAATATGTGACACCTCATGAGTAGAACTACATGAATCATTATTTGGAGTGTGTAGTGGTGGTATTCACCAAAAATATATGATGAAAATAACTTATGGATGAGTGGTTTATTATCTACATTGACCAAATGAATCTCAAGTATATCAAGTCATAGAAGGATATAGATAATACATAGAGATTATTTCTATATTTCCTCTAGGAATATGACATTGAGATAGTCTATACTCTCAGGAAGGGGAACACGAAGGTTGATTCCCTATGTAAGAGAAATTGTTTGATGTTTTTGATCTATGGGTGAGTGATGTTAGATTTTTTTATTATTGTCACTAGTGGGAAATTATAGAGAAAATTACCTCTATTTAATTTTTTTACCCCACCTCTTCTACAATGTTTAATAGAGGTTCATCTTTGAGATACTGAATTTAATAAATCTTGTGTTCAGATATCCAATGGATATTCTCTTGATGTTTTTTTAATTTGGGAAGAACATCATGATTTTTAGAGGACGGATGATGGTACCAGAGACATTGTTTGTAGTGGTTTTGAGGGAGTTTCATACATCCTCATTGATCGTCCATTCAGTATTAGTGAAGGTGTACTCAGACCATAATTGTTTATTATGGTCGTATTGGTTTATGATTTTTGTAGCGATGATTTTCTCTTGATACCTCACATGTCAATAAGTGATAGTGGAGCACCACATACCAGAAGGTTTAGCTCAACACCTTGAGGTTCTAAATTAGAAGTGAGATTTTATAAATACGGTCTTCATGACAGGGCTACCATAAACATCAAAAGGGTGTGATTTTATTGTGGTTATCATAAACCCAATCATCATGTCATCCCACTTACTTGATATTAGAGACAATATTTCAGAAGAAAGGATCAATTTCCTTTACTTATATGAGGTAGTCTAGCATGATGGAGTTTCATTGAAAACCATTTCAAACATTGATTCCCACTTCACATGATGATTATAGAGAGGATTGTAGGGACACTTTGGGGAGCACATGCTTTTGAGTATGGTGGTTCAACCCCATATTGATAGTGATATGAATTAGACCATTTAGGTTATGGAGGAATAAAGGTGGGATTAAATGTAATAATTATGCCATATTTGGGTGGAACGCATACACATGGTGGAGTTTCATACAATAACTGCTACCAATACACCATTAGTATGGAATCATTTGAGGCCTTTTATGGGAGACCCTACAGGTCCCCACTACAATGGATTAATCTGGGTGAGTTGACACTCGTGGCCCCAAAGTTGGTGAAAGCGATGAATAAGAAGGTAAATATCATCTAGTATAGGACAAATAGTTTCTAGTTCTATTAGAATTATTATACAGACTAATGATAGAGTTCTTTAGAGATTGTGGAGGAAGACCATTTTTTCACGAAGTTCTCAACTAGATGTGGATTTTAGAGATTTTTCCAGGTCTAAAAGTTATCTTTGAGGTTTATTGTCCCTTTATATATTCTATATAGGGTTGGTGTGGTGGGGTAATACATGTCCCTACTAGTATAGTTAGTCCAGGTACATGATGTTGTCCACATGTGGTAGTTATGTAGGTATATACATGACCCATCACATGATATTTACTTGGGTGAGATGGACATTGAGAATAGAGAAACCATTGTAGAGAACACCATAAGTATTGAGGATCGATGGGAGAAGATCCTCTATAGGTGATAAATTTCCTTGGTGTGTGAAATGAAAGAATAAGAATCATTAAATGATAAACTTGGAGTGGGACACTCAAATGTGAGCATAGTACCCTTAACATTTTGAGAATGTTATTTTTTATCGGGTGAAAATTTCATAAGGTGGGGAGAATGTAATGAATCGGTTTTGTCATTTGATAAGAATTGTAATATTGTAAATAATATTTTAATAGAAATTTGTTAAGTCCAAGTGAGATTCCATTCCCATGGATTCTCGATGTTGATATAATAAAAATATTAAATATGTTATATTATACTAATGATGTTTTTCTAAAATAATAGAATAAACACTTAATAGAGCCTTTGATTTGAAATATTACACCTCCATTAAATATGAAATATTGTTTTTACCCTAACAATGACATAACTTTTGTCAAATTTAGATGTTTTTGAGGTTTAGATGTTAGTGAAAATAATAAAATTATTTAATTAATTAAGTTAGCTGTTATTAAATGGCTATGACTTAACCCACGTATATTTAAACTCGGTTTTGGTAATATTCTAGTGTTAGCCATGTAACCTGTAGAATATAAGAGGAGTTCATCAAGGTTAGGTTGGAAGATGAAAATGGGTTACAGTTCATATGAGTACTTCTATGTTCATCTATGAAAATGGAGTTCTTGGATCTCAATGACAACATCGACATGTGACCATACATCATCAGTGATTGATCTAAATGAGTTGAAATATGTTATTGTGTGGATTTTTCTCCCTGTTGGTTTAACACATGTTTAATTTGGGTCAGTACTTTTAACATGATTGATCCATGGATTAATGGTTGACATATGGGTATTTCATTGTCTCTATGGGTTTTGGGAATTGATATTCATTGACTATTTCATGGTTCTTCATTCAATTTCCAACGATAAAAAATTCATGTTAATTAGATCAATGGACGATTATCATTCATATTGTTTCACCTGGTTATTTTCTCCAACCATTCATCGTGTGATCATCATCGGAATCACATTATGTCATAAGATAGTGAAATAATTAGGGTATGATGGATGAAAAATAATTCATTGTCACAATAGATCCATGTGGTGTGTTTTTTTTTGATATTTATAATAGGAATTCTATATGTGATTATGATGATTGATTTGGGTTCCAATTTGGTATTTACGCATCCCTATTTGGAAATTTCAATAAGGAAGTTTAATGGGAGAAACATTATGATAAGATACAGGTGTCTAATATCTATTTACTCATGATGGATAGGCTTAGAAAGACTGATATCCATGATTAACAATGATTGTTAGGGTGGATTTAGTAGCAGCTATGGCATGCAAGAAAGATACCTGATGGATTAGAATTTATGAAAAATCTAAAATAAATGGAATACACTCTGGAAGAACACACATTGTGTGTTCTCATCCAACAGGGATATGGTTTTCATGAAAATAAAAAAATCACACATCATGTGGTCCCTACCAAGTTCATTGTGACTCGCTGCTAGAGACTTGGCATGTACCCTAATAATAAATGGGAATGGAAGTAGATAGACACGTAGGAATGACCATAGTACACGAGGAGGTTGGCATTTTTCGAAATGGGTTTGGTATATAGAAATGGATGTGTACATGCAAAATATTAGTATACACATGCATAAACTGAGTATGCATGCTATTATAGATGATACAAACCATGTTATGACACACCTATACACATTATGCATCCTAAAAAATAAAAACCATTTATATAGATATAAGAATTACATTTGAGATGAAAATTCATTAAAATATGAATAGAATACAAGACATGCTGTGTACTCCAATTAAAAACGAATTACTTTCCCTAAGACATGTTTAGACCCTTGAAATCATATGTCTGGAATGATTTTAGTACGGTATGTTCCTTTGGTTCATCCATATGAGGGTATAATGAGGCATTATATCCTAATCATAGGATGTGGTCAACATTATAAGTTTATTCTATGATAGTGTTTCAAGAATAAATCTATTTGATATGGGTGGTATCGTCTATCATTTCATCACCTTACATATGTGGGGTTTGTGGTATCTTCATGGATAGATTACGTGGGCGTAAAATCTCATACATAGTGGGTTTTTTAGGTAGGGTATGGTATACCATTGAGGCTCAGGATGATATCCCATATCTATTTATCAAAATATTTAGATATCCAGTGAGTATATCATTGGAGAGAATTGATGAAAATGGCCACCTGGATGACTACCATAAATGACAGCATGGTTCCTTGAGTGAGTTCTCCAGAATGATAGTTTCCTTGTACCCCTGAGTATAATAATATGGGAATACGTTTTCTTGAAGAATTAATAAGCATTGATTTCTGTTTATAATATATATGTACTTGTTCATAGTTATATGTATTTTATTATGATTAAACTATATTTGGGATGATGAGTTTACTACAGTATTGATGGGTTAAGATTTGTAATTTTGGGGATTCCTATTGGGTATTATTATAACCACCACAAATTGGTCTCTACCCACTCATTTCATGTCTTACGTAGATGATAATCCTTTGAATGGTATCCTAGGAGTACCAATTATTGGTAATGAATATTTATTTAGATAGGTTGGTGTTAATTACATTTGTTTCATTTGACATCTTCAACTCCATACTAGGTCAGCCATTTTTTTTTGTTTTTTGGGAATCTTTTTGACCCATTATGCTTTCTAGAACATTAATAATATTCTGATGTAGGATAAATTTAATGCATTCGTTAAGGTATATGTTTTATTTTAAATTTCAATCGTGAATGAGTATTTTGAGATGTGTGTGTGTACATGTAACTTAGGCTATGTCCTCATATGCATGTGTCATGCATACTCAGCACTAGTCACTATCCACTTTCCAATTAGTGGCAGGCTTGCAGTGTCACAATCAATTTAATGTTTTCCTGGAGGGCCATCATGGAATGGGTTATTATATACCTTACCATAATGTTTAACATCATTCTATGATGATGTCTTGGTTAAACGTGTTTATAAAAGTTTTAATGGGATTAAAAATTAGTGATACTTTTATATTGATTCCATATGTAATATGTCCTAATGAGATCATGTTAATCATAAAAGGAATATAATTTTATGAAGATAGATCTCATCATGAAAATGGGAAAAAGAGGATGAGATGATACAGATATTGAATGAATATGGACTCCTATGTGGGGGAATGATCGTATATGGAATATGGTTCAATAAAGATGATGGTGAAGATGATATATTGAGTTTTGAACCTCAATATGGATTCCTATGTATCCCATCAAGATAGGAATAAAATCCCACATTGTTTGGATTATTTATAACTTATACCTATAAGGGATGCTTGATAAGATATTTGGATCATTTTGGTGATATAATTACCCCTGATATCTAAGCCCACATGAGTAATGATTTGTGTGAGAATGAAGATATTGTAGGAGAACATAATATCACAAAATCATTTGTTGGAAGGCAATTGCACCTAAACTAGAATCCCATTATTTCACTTTCTTAATCATCTTCTAGTAGAAATTTTAAGGGATATATAAGAAAGAATATGTATGGTTTTAAATATGAAATATAAGTTCTTACTCCATGATTTATTCTTATTTTGAGAATATTTTCCTCATTCACTGGTGGACTAGGGTGAAGGTATGACAAGGTAGTAAGGAATGAATATTATTCAGAGTCATTCATATTATCCTAATTTCTATTAAAACCCAAAAATTGTAATTATATATCCATTTATGGTAAAAAAAAGCGTAGATACAACCCTTTTCCTCACATTTCCGGAAGTAACAAGGAGGTTAGAACCACTACCCCAAATGATAATCTTTTTATCATTACCTCCAGGATTCAGTCTCTCAGTACCAAGGGGTTGTGTAATTGTTTACTAAATGAGTACCTTACATAGTAGAAAGGTTTAGTGTAAGATATCATTTACTAAAGGGATGTATAATGGAAATTTGGAAGCATAGGTGTGTCCAATTCCCCGACTATACATCTCTGGAGGTCTGGGAGGTGGTCATGATTTGGTCCTACCCAGATAGAAGACCCAATTAAATGACTACCCTACCATTTGAAATATGATAGGGACTCAAGTCTTAGAGGATGATCCACCAAAGATAATGGTTTGGAGAATAGTATGTTTCTTCTCCAAAGTAATACTTGGGATAATAGTAGGTTATTTCTCCCAAGTGAAACTTGGGAAAACCAAATTTACTTCACAGAAGTGATACTTGGGTGAACTATAATTCCATTCCCAAGTGATACTTGTACAATATAATGATTAATTTACCCAAGTGAAACATGGGAAAGGTGAGGTTATGAGTGACACCACTCTGGATAGATTTTCATTGATGATAAGGGGTCTCCTCAGATATACCTTGAAGAGGGGTACATGTTTTGAGGTATGTTAGTGTACTTCACCTTTTCCAAATTAAACATGGGATGAAGTGTTCGATTTCAATGATTTACTATTTTTTATACATTATGAAATTATGTACCCTCCAATTCTCTTAGTTTCCAGATATTTTTATACTTAGTGAGCTACTTGAGGTCTTTGAAGACATGGTCAAGGGAGTTGGGTGGGTAGAGCTTTGGCTAATATTCAGTATTCAAAAAATAAAAGTTTTGAACCCAATGGGTTTAATTATAATAAAATATAGTACCCTTAGAAAAGGAGGGGACTTGTGAATTATCTCAACATAAGTGAGTTGTAAAAGTGAAAATTTGGTAAAATAATCTGGCACTTAAGTGTTATGTTAAATTATTCTTTCAGTATACTCTATGTGTTTTGGTTATAGTGAATTTATCTCTATTTTCCCTTTTATCTATGTATTTTAGGTTTATTTCCTTCAAAATTAATTGTCTCTACTTGAAAAATGGTGTACCAAAATAATCCCCCAATCAGGATTGGAACTGAATAGAACAAGGAGGATTAAATCCTAAGGGATAGATAGATACATAAGAAGGGATTAATCCTTATTAAATGGTCCCTCATTCCTCCTGGATTGTAATAAATTATATTAATAATTTTCTGTTTTACTAGGTGAAACAATTTCATGTGTATCTGTTCATAATTTAGACTTTGTGCAACATCACTTCATATTTCATTCACCCAAATCATCTGCTATGTAAATTCACATAGGTTTGACACATGGTGTATGTTTTCTTCTATAAATGGATAAATCATCCCGGTGGTCCCCCTATCCATTTACACTATTTATCATTATCTATGATGGAAATTATATTCTCACACAATTTCTCCATACAATAATTTATTAAAAATTAACTTGTGTGATTATTTTTTGTTATCCAACCTTAATAGACTATCCTTTATGAAGTTACATGAGTGAGGAACTTGGTCAAAGTGACCTAAGTGAGTCAGTTGATTGAAGTTGCCTAATCTAGGAACCTATTCAAAGAGACATGATCAATTAACGTGGTCAAAATGACATGATCATGGCATTTGGTTGAAGTATCCTAAGAGAGGAACTTGGGAAAAGATTCTTCGTTGATGTATTCGATATGAAACGTTATTATTTTTTAAAATTTCTAATAAAACATTTACCACTCCTTAAAGATACATTCGGTTTATAATATTGATATTAATGAAAAAAATATATCTCTTTATGAAGACTTTTAAGGGATAGGAAAATTATTCCTATTTTTTATAACCAATCTACTTCTAGCATTGAGGAGATGATAGAAATTATTGGACCAGAGAATTTTCATAAGCCCGACACTCCTTTAGTGCTTGTTTTTGGACATATAAAGAAGTATCATTTGGACTATCCTATGGACTAGTGTAACGCCCCGACCCTAGTTACCCAGAGTCGGTGCATTATTACATAACATTGGCATGATCACAAGAAAGATCAAATCTCGAAAGACCGATTTGTTTAGTAGCGTTGGAAACACTAGATATATTCATAAGTTTTACATTACATCACAAAATGAAAAACTACTACAACAACATAATGTCTCCATAATCCACACTCATATCCCCACATAATATCCCTGTAGGTCATTCATAATTTACTTCTTCACTCCCTGGGAAAAATAAAACATAGAAAAAGGGTGAGCTCAAATGCCCAGTAAGGATAACAATATAGCAGAAACTTTCATAAATAAGAATAAACATTTAAGGAAATGTATAACTAAAACAAAAGCCTTTCAAACTTTAACTTTCAACATTGTATGGCATAAATAAAATGAAATAATGACATTTACTCATTCACATGGATATTCTACTAATCTAATAATCACATGCAAAATCACTATCCACTTTCATAATGTTGGAATGCATAATGCTAGACTATCATAACCACATAGCCAAGGCCTCGTGCCAAGACTACAAATATGATTTTGTCAAGGCCTTGTGCCAAGACACTAGTTTGTCTCATGAGAAATACTGATGCATCGAGGAGCTATAGCGGGCTCCACCCGTCACAAATTAAGTCCAATGCATTCCCATATGAAAAGGTTTAAACATAACATAAACATTCGTATTAAAACTAGCATACGAAATGTCAATAATTTCACCATAAACTATGAATGGTATAAAATTAGCACATCCACAGTCAAACATATCACAAAACCTTCAATACAATATAGAAGTTTTGTATCATAATAAATCAACATCAAATAAGCGTAAAGTCCATTAAAGGATGTTGACATAGATGAAATCAAAACACTTTTTAGAGAAATATCTCTTTCTATTTTTGAAATCATTTAAGAGCCATATAAAATAAAACATTTTCTTGAAAATATTCTTATAAGCTTGTAAGGAAAGCTTTGAAGATTTTATAACGGCGGAAAATAACCGCACCCGCCGTATAAGTTAAAAAAACATTCTTACCTTAATTCTGTCGAAAAGGTTAAAAAGGACCTTGTTTTGAAAACGACGGAAAGATTCCTATTATAAAAAGTCAAAAAAGCGTATAAATGACTTTAACACATATTCTTGTAAATAATAAAAACGTTTTGAAATACATTTTGAAAAAACATGGATGTGGATGACAAAGAGATCCCAGTAGATTATTACGTATAAACAACCTCGGATAATGAAGAGATTGTGAAATAACCCTTACCTTGTACTTTTCCTTGGTTGGGGTAGGTTAACCTCCTGTATAATGGTGAAATAATTGTTATTAAATTATACAATAATCATATACATTAATATGATATCATATATGATCTTTTAATATTGATTTGATAATAATATCTTAGTATTATCGTTGTTTCGGCTGTTAACTTACTTGTTTTATTTTGTATGTTTTTTTACGTAAGACATGTATGTAAAGGATAGGTTGTATATTATTCATATATAGATTGATATAAAGTCCTTAAACATCATTTTTTAAATCATCAAATGACAATTATACTTGAATGGATACGATGGAGAATGAATCTCATCACGTTCGTGGAGACGGTAGTCCGTACGTACGCACGAGCGGCAATATCATTCTTTTTATATTAAAATAATATATAAATGGATGGTATATCATATATACAGAATCATTAACATGTTATATTTATTATTTACATGAGTTACACATCATTATTATACCCATCCAAATAATATTATATTGAATAACAATTACACCACGACGTGGAGACGGTAAGCCGTACGTACGCACGTATGGTGACATGTTATTCAAAGGGTGGATAGAATACTAAATATGGTTGTACCATATTTATAATAACATCACAGTATATATATGATACTGGAGTTATTATTTTATAATGGTAACAACAAAGGAAGAAGAAGTGGAAGAAGAAAGGAACTTGGAAAAGGGTGGTGAAATCATTACCTCTTCTTCGGGTTCTTCCTTTTGATTTGATCAAAAGGGCTCCTTAGGTTGGCTTTCTGATCAAACTAATGCCTCTAGGTTGTAGTGAGGGAAGTTGGGAGAGTATTTGGGTAGAGTTTAGATGAACAAAAAGGCTTTGAATGTGTGTATAAATGAGAACGAGGAGTGCCCTTTTATAAGAGGGGTGAGGGGCACCTTTGGAAAAGCTAGAAATATTAATTTATAATAAATTCATATTCGGTTTCTAATGGCTCCAATGTTGATTATTTAACTTTTAAGGTGGGTATAGGTCTAAAAAAACTCAACCAATAGAATTTAGACAGGTTTGGGTACTTATATTAACCTTATATTTAAGTATTAACTCTAAGTTAATTAGTTTCATTTTTACAATGTCTCTTTGTATTTTTATATAATATGGTTAATAAACTTACTATATACATCTAAGCGACCCCAAAGTGGTCCATTAATGATGAACCTATCATGATATAAGTCTCTTGGCCGAACATTAAATTTTTAGGAATTTAATATCAATTAATAATATAATATTTGTTTTAAGAACTCTTTTATGTCAATTTTGACACTATTCAATAGTTGATTTTTTTGAAACTCATAACAGATTGATTAGTTAAAAAATGTCCATTAAAAAAATCCTAATATATCATATTATCCTATAAAATTAGTTTAATTCATTAAAATTTTCATATTATATTTATTTGTTTATTTATAATATCAACTATTTTAATTTTTCACTATTATAGTAATTACTACATCATCATTGTGTCATAAATAAATTAAATTATTCAATGTCTAAAAATTATAAATAAACTATCATTATGTTTGAAATCTTTTTATCTTTCTAATGATTATTTATAATCTAAAATCCAACATATATAACCCTTTGTAAAAATTGTTTTTCTAAAAGATATATGCTTGTGTCATTTTTGTATTCATTTTAACTTAATTAAAAAAAATGTCCCTATCACCTAAAAGTGGCACCATGGGGTCCCACAATCGACCAAAAGATGCATATGGTCGAACATGTATCAACCAATAATGCTAGGACACGTTTTAGGGTAATTTAGTATTATTATAATATTATTTTCTGACCCTTATTTACCAGATTTATCCTTAACCATGGTAAATAAAATATTTACCACAGTAATTATTCAAAATGTTTAAAAATAAAAGTTACCTATTTACACAATTTGGACATATTGATTCCAAATATGGAATCCATTTTTTCAAATTCAAAACATAGAAGAGGCAGAAATTAATTTAAAATTAATTCCTGCTGTCAAAACAAAAAGCGTGTTTTTAAGAGATAATAACTATCAAAAGATTGAAACCTGTTTATGTTCGGTTTAATTGTAAAATTATGTCCAATGACCAACATTATATTAAATGGTAAAAATATATTCTAAATACACTTTAAAACCACTAAAATTCATAATTTATCAATATTAATTATTTTGATTAAAAAAGTTGATTTTAATTAAAATTTAGTAATTTTCAGTATTCATCAAAATATTAAAGTTATCCGAAAAGTAACAAAATTTCATCTTAGGCTAAATTAGATATTCTGAATCCAAAAATGAAGTCCATTTTAAAATATTAAATATATATAATTTCAAAAATTAGGTATTACTATTCATAACGGCTAGTTTGATTGGTTACGGTGTGTTAGAACTTGGTGTTGCGTACAACACACACTATCACATTATTCAAAGAGAAGCGTACCGTAGAAGCTTGGGGTGTTGCATTCTCCCCTCCTTCAAATAATTTCGTCCTCAAAATTTCTATAATACTACCACATGAAAAGAATCAGGTGGTTCTTCATCATAAGTTCCTCAGGTTCCCACGTTGCCTCTTCCATCTTATGGTTTCTCCACAAAACTTTTACCAGACGCATCGTTCGGTTTCTCAGTACTTTTTCTCTCGTATCAAGAATCCTGGCGGGCTCTTCACAATAGGAAAGATCAGGTTCCAGTTCTAATTCCTAATAGGTGAGTACATGCGTTGGGTCAGGCATGTATTTCCTCAACAGAGATACGTGGAACACATCGTGAACTTTGGAGATACTTGGCGGCATTGCCAATCGGTAAGCTACAGCCCCAATTCGTTCTAGAATTTCGAAAGGTCTGATGTACCTGGGACTCAATTTACCTTTCTTACCAAAACGTATGACTCCCTTCCAGGGAGATACCTTCAGGAAAACATGATCACCGACTTCAAATTCCAAATCCTTCCTTCGATTATCGGCATAGCTCTTCTGCCTACTTTGAGCTACTTTGATGTGATTTTGGATTACTTTCACCTTTTCCACCGTTTCCTCCACCAGTTCTGGGCCTACAAGATTTCTTTCACCAACGTCATCCCAACAGGTTGGTGTACGACATCTCTTTCCATATAACGCTTCATATGGTGCCATCTGAATACTCTAATGGAAGCTATTGTTATAGGAAAATTCTACCAGTGGTAAATACTGATCCCACATACCCTGAATGTCAAGTGAGCCAGATATCAACATGTCTTCTAAGGTCTTAATAGTCCATTCTGATTGTCCGTCTGTCTGAGGGTGGTAAGCAGTGCTCAAATGAATTTCAGTATCGAAGGATTTCTGAAGACTTTTACAAAATCTTGAAGTAAAACGGGGATCAAGATCAGAAACGATCGATAGGGGTACTCCATGAAGTCTCACAACTTCATTAATATATAGTCTTGCTAGACGTTCTAGGGGTAGATCTTCTCTTATAGCAAGAAAATGTGCTGACTTGGTAAGACGATCAACAATAACCTATATTGCATCGTTCCTTCTAGGAGTCTTTCGTAGCCCCATGACAAAGTCCATCATAATATTGTCCCATTTCCACTCTGGTATGGGAAGAGGTTGCATGACTCCTCCAGGCTGTTGCCTTACAGCTTTCACTTGTTGAAAAACCATACATCTTGACACAAAATCAGAAATCTCCCTCTTCATGTTGTCCCACCAAAAATGTTCCTTCAAATTTATATACATTTTGGTGCTCCCAGGGTGTATAGAGAAATTGGAACTATGAGCATCATCCAGCAATTCTCTTTTTAGATCAGGTATATCGGGAACACAAAGTCTCTTCCTGAATTTCAAAATTCCATCTTCATACACAAAGTCTCTCAATATCCCATCATTCACAGCTTTAATCATCTTTTGAAATTCTTCATCATCGGTCTGAGAACTCTTAATCCTTTCTAGTAAAGATGGTTTGGAAACCATTTGAAAAAGCATTGATTTTTCACCTTCCCTGGTCATACCCATGTCCATCTTTACTAGATCCATGAAAATTGGATCCCTTTCAATTATCATCATGTTCAAAACTCCATGGTCTTTTCTACTCAAAGCATCTTCCACCTTGTTTTCTTTCCCTGGGTGGTAGTGTATCGTGCAATCATAATCCTTGAGTAATTCAAGCCATCTCCTTTGCCTCATGTTGAGTTCTTTTTGTGAGAAAATATACTTCAAACTCTTGTGATCAGTATAAATCTCATATTTTTCACCATAGAGGTAGTGCCTCCATATCTTCAAAACAAAGATCACAGCTGCTAACTCGAGATCATGAGTAGGATAGTTTTGTTCATGAATTTTCAACTGTCGTGATGCATAGGCAATAACTCTATCATTCTGCATAAGGACACAACCAAGTCCTTTCTTTGATGCATCACTATAAATAACGAACCCATCATTCCCCGATGGTAGAGTCAATATAGGATCATTGACTAATCTTCTCTTTAGTTCTTCAAAACATTCTTCACACTCTTTTGTCCAAACAAATTTAACCCCTTTACGTGTGAGCTTCATTAATGGGTTAGACAATCGGGAAAAATTCTGGATGAAACGTCGATAATAACCTGCCAAACCAATAAAACTACGTACCTCAGTTATACTCGTAGGTGCTGGCCATTATTGGATTGCCTTGGTCTTAGAAGGATCAACAGAGATTCCATCTTTAGAGACAATATGGCCATGAAACGAAATCTCATGAAGCCAGAATTGAAACTTGCTAAACTTCCCATATAATTCATGCCTCCTTAGAGTCTTCAAGATAATGCGCAAGTGATTTTCATGATCTTCGTAGGTTTTGGAGTATACCAAGATATCATCAATAAATACCACCACAAATTCATCGAGATACTCCTTGAAAACTCTATTCATCAGATCCATGAATACAGAGGGTGCATTAGTCAATCCAAACTGCATTACAATAAACTCGTAATACCCGTACCTGGTTCGAAATGCTGTCTTCGGAATGTCTTCCTTCTTCACACACAACTGATGGTATCCAAATCGAAGGTCAATATTTGAAAAGTATTGAGCTCCATGCAGTTGGTCAAATAAATCATCAATGAGAGGTAGGGGATACTTGTTCTTTATCGTTATAGCATTGATCTCCCTGTATTCGATACATAACCTCATAGATCCATCTTTCTTTTTAACAAAAAGAACATGGGCTCCCCATGGAGAAACACTAGGGTGAATAAATCCTTTATTACTCAACTCCTCTAGTTGTTTCTTTAGTTCGACTAACTCTACAGTGGCCATTCTATTAGGGTTCTTCGATATAGGCCTTGATCCAGAAATAAAATCAATGGAAAACTCAACTTCTCGTTCTGGAGGATGTCCAGGTAAATCTTCCGGAAATACATCTACAAATTCTTTCACAACAGGTACATCATCTATTTGAACATTCCATTCCTCACCAACAGTTAATTCATTCTCTTCCTCCCCAATAATTGAATTTAGTTGAGCTATTGAGGGTGGATCTAAATAAGAATTAGGTGGTGATGATTCTGCTCTAAAGATAAGGTGTTCCTTATCATTATCATCAAGAATCGTAACCTCTTTCTTCTTAAAATAAATCTTCGAATCATAGTCTGAAAGCCAGTCCATACCGAGGATTATATCAAACTCAATCATAGGTATGACGATGAGATCAGCAGATAAAGAATATTTATGTGCTCTAATGGGGACTGATTCACAAAACATTGTTGCAATGATACTTCCCTTAGGAGTTTTAACTGACAACTCCCTTATTAAATCAAATTGGAAATATCTAATTTTCTTAGAAAACTGGGGAGATATGAAACAATGCGATGATCCAGAATCAAATAATGCATTTTCTAAACTTGAGGAAACCATTAAATTACCTGCCACCACGTCTTTCGGAGCTTCTACCTCAGCAGTAGTGATAGCATAAGCCTGGCCTTGATCCAATGTCCTTTTCTGAGGTAAGTTCTCATGACGCTTAGGACATGCATTTGCATAATGCCCCATCTCCCTACAATTATAGCACTGAACGTTGGTAGCTTCCTTCTTCCCCTTTGAATCACGAGCTTGGTGGCCTTTTTCACCACACTTGTAACAGACTCCCATTCCCTTCAGGCAAGTACCAGGATGTTTTTCCCGCATTTACCATAGAATGGATATTCAACCCTTCCCTTCTTCCCCTTATTTCCATTCCCAGATTGATCAGCAGGTCTCTTCTTCTCTTGCTTTGCATTAAAGTCATAAGACTTAGAGAATTCCTTTTCGGTCTTGATAGCACATGAGACAATGTCTTCGTACGACGAAACGTATTGTGAGACTAATGCTCGACGAAGAAATGGTTTTAACCCATCAAAGAAATGATCAATCTTACTTCTTGGGTTACGTATATAATCTCCAGCATACCTCGCTAACCTTGTAAAGTTAGCCTCATACTTTGTGACATTTTCATCCTCCTTTTGTCTCAGACTCAGAAATTGCCTTTCCATATCTGCTCGATGGTCGCGAGGAAAGTATTTTTCTAAAAACAGATATTTGAACTCCCTCCATTCCATATTTGATACTTCATCATCTTCCTTCATGTTTTGAATAAATGACCACCATTGATCAGCATCTCCAGTGAGGCTGTAAACTGCCATGATAACTTTTTCCCTTTCACTGCTCCCCAAAGCCTGAAATATTTTCTCTAGGGAATTTATCCATTGCTCGGCTACTAAGGGATTTGTACTCCCATTGAACGTTGGTGGTTTTTGCCTCATGAGTCGATCTAACATTGATCCTCCATGCTGTGGATCAGGGTGCTCCATACGGGTAAGGTTATTATTCATAACCTGAGTAAGTTGTCCCAGTATGATGATTAGGTGATCGGCACCAGTTGCATCACCAGCCCCACTATAATTATCTTGAGTAGGAGGGAAATCCCTACATGGAGTGCGTGCATTGATACGGTTTCCATTTCTTCCACTAGGCGCCATTTCTAAACAATGGCATAAACTAGATCAGTTTATGAATCAAAATACATAATCCCATACTTATAAAACACTTAACATAAATTGAACTATTTATGGATATAATCCATAATCATAAAAATGTTTTCTTTGAGGAAGTATATACTCATAAACCCTTCATAATGATTTGTAAAGAAAATGAGAGTTATCCTAAGCATATCCCCCGGGAGTGTCGTAACGAAGAGTGCAACAAGGCCCGTTGTCGTGCACCAGTTCCCATTCGAGTCTAGCTCAAAGCGGTGTTTTCGGGTTTTACCCCTAGGTACATCTGTGCCAGAGCCACCTCTACCTGCTCGTATCCAGACAGGGATGTATTGCTCAGAAAACTCACAAAATCTCTACAATACCATAATTCTAGGAAGTTCTTCTATACTAATCCTCAAAGTTCATCTTAGGTCTACGTGCTCTAATCATAGTTTATCTAAATCTAGCTTATAAGGTTTGTACTAAACTTCCTCTGATACCAACTGTAACGCCCCGACCCTAGTTACCCAAAGTCGGTGCATTATTACATAACATTGGCATGATCACAAGAAAGATCAAATCTCGAAAGACCGATTGGTTTAGTAGCCTTGGAAACACTAGATATATTCATAAGTTTTACATTACATCACAAAATGAAAAACTACTACAACAACATAATGTCTCCATAATCCACACTCAATTCCCCACATAATATCCCTGCAGGTCATTCATAATTTACTTCTTCACTTCCTGGGAAAAATAAAACATAGAAAAGGGGTGAGCTCAAATGCCCAGTAAGGATAACAATATAGCAGAAACTTTCATAAATAAGAATAAACATTTAAGGCAATGTATAACTAAAACAAAAGCCTTTCAAAATTTAACTTTCAACATTATATGGCATAAATAAAATGAAATAATGCCATTTATTCATTCACATGGATATTCTTCTAATCGAATAATCACATGCAAAATCACTAACCACTTTCATAATGTTTGAATGCATAATGCCAGACTATCATAAGCACATAGCCAAGGCCTCGTGCCAAGACTACAAATAAGATTTTGTCAAGGTCTTGTGCCAAGACACTAGTTTGTCTCATGAGACCTACCGATGCATCGAGGAGCTATAGCAGGCTCCACCCGTCACATATTAAGTCCAATGCATTCCCATATGAAAAGGTTTAAACATAACATAAACATTCGTATTAAAACTAGCATACGAAATGTCAATAATTTCACCATAAACTATGAATGGTATAAAATTAGCACATCCATAGTCAAACATATCAAAAAACATTCAATACAATATAGAAGTTTTGTATCATAATAAATAAACTTCAAATAAGCGTAAAATCCATCAAAGGATGTTGACATAGATGAAATCAAAACACCTTTCAGAGAAATATCTCTTTATATTTTTGAAATCATTTAAGAGCCATATAAAATAAAACATTTTCTTGAAAATATTATTATAAGCTTGTAAAGAAAGCTTTGAAGATTTTATAATGGAGGAAAATAACCACACCCTCCGTATAAGTTAAAAAAACATTCTTACCTTAATTCTGTCGAAAAGGTTAAAAAGGGCCTTGTTTTGAAAACGACGGAAAGATTCCTCTTATAAAAAGTCAAAAAAGGGTATAAATGACTTTAACCCATATTCTTGTAAATAATAAAAATGTTTTGATATACATTTTTAAGAAACATGGATGTGGATGATAAAGAGATCCCAGTAGATTATTACGTATAAACAACCTCGGATAACGAAGAGATTGTGAAATAACCCTTACCTTGTACTTTTCCTTGGTTGGGGTAGGTTAACCTCCTGTATAATGGTGAAATAATTGTTATTAAATTATACAAGAATCATATACATTAATATGATATCATATATGATCTTTTAATATTGATTTGATAATAATATCTTAGTATTATCGTTGTTTCGGGTATTAACTTACTTGTTTTCTTTTGTATGTTTTGTTACGCAAGACATGTATGTAAAGGATAGGTTGTATATTATTCATATCCAGAATGATATCAAGTCCTTAAACATCATTTTTTAAATCATCAAATGATAATTATACATGAATGGATACGATGGAGAATGAATCTCATCGCGTTCGTGGAGACTGTAGTCCGTACGTACGCACGAGAGACAATATCATTCTTTTGATATTAAAATAATATATAAATGGATGGTATATCATATATAAAGAATAATTAACATGTTATATTTATTATTTACATGATTTACACATCATTATTATACCCATCCAAATAATATTATATTGAATAACAATTACACAACGACGTGGAGACGGTAAGTCGTACGTACGCACGTATGGTGACATGTTATTCAAAGGGTGGATAGAATACTGAATATGGTTGTAAAATATTTATAATAACATAAAAGTATATATATGATACTGGATTTATTATTTTAGAATGGTAACAACAAAGGAATATGAAGTGGAAGAAGAAAGGAACTTGGAAAAGGGTGGTGAAATCATTACCTCTTCTTCGGGTTCTTCCTTTTGATTTGATCAAAAGGGCTCCATAGGTTGGCTTTCTTATCAAACTAAGGCCTCTCGGTTGTAGTGAGGGAAGTTGGGAGAGTATTTGGGCAGATTTTATCCGAACCAAAAGGCTTTTAAGGTGTGTAGAAATGAGAATGAGGAGTTCCCTTTTATAAGAGGGGTGAGGGGCACCTTTGGAAAAGCTAGAAATATTAATTTATTATAAATTCATATTCGGTTTCTAATGGCTAAAAAGTTTATTATTTAAATTTTAAGGTGGGGATAGGTCTAAAACAACTCAACCAATATAATTTAGACAGGTTTGTGTACTTATATTAACCTTATCTTTAAGTATTAACTCTAAGTTAATTAGTTTCATTTTTACAATGTCTCTTTGTATTTTTATATAATATGGTTAATAAACTTTCTATATACATCCAAGCGACCCGCAAGTGGTCCATTAATGATGAAACTATCATGATATAAGTCTCTTGGCAGAACAATATATTTTTAGGAATTTAGTTTCAATTAATAATATAATATTTGTTTTAAGAACTCTTTTATGTCAATTTTGACACTATTTAATAGTTGATTTTTTTGAAACTCATAACAGATTGATTACTTCAAAAAAAGTCAATTAAATCAATCCTAATATATCATATTATCCTATAAAATTAGTTTAATTCATTAAAAGTTTCATATTATATTTATTTGGGTATTTATAATATCAACTATTTTAATTTTTCACTATTATAGTAATTACTACATCATCATTGTGTCATAAATAAATTAAATTATTAAATGTCTAAAAATTATAAATAAACTATCATTATGTAGGAAATCATTTTATCTTTCTAATGAATATTTATAATCTAAAATCCAACATATATAACCCTATGTAAAAATTGTTTTTCTAAA
The DNA here is from genome assembly GCA_963277665.1 of Viscum album. Taxonomy (NCBI): domain Eukaryota; kingdom Viridiplantae; phylum Streptophyta; class Magnoliopsida; order Santalales; family Viscaceae; genus Viscum; species Viscum album. The sequence goes on along the minus strand of OY728136.1, from coordinate 1,315,461,385 downwards.
AGATATATGCTTGTGTCAATTTTGTATTCATTTAAACTTAATTAAAAAAAATGTCCCTATCACCTAAAAGTGGCACTATGGGGTCCCAAAATCGACCCAAAGATGCATATGGTCGAACATGTATCAACCAATAAGGCTAGGACACGTTTTAAGGTAATTTAGTATTATTATAATATTATTTTTTAACCCTTATTTACCAGATTTATCCTTAACCATGGTAAATAAAATATTTACCACAGTAATTATTCAAAATGTCTAAAAATAAAAGTTACCTATTTACACAATTTGGACATCCCGATTCCAAATATGGAATCCATTTTTCTAAATTCAAAACATATAAGTGGGAGAAATTAATTTAAAATTAATTCCTGCTGTCAAAACAAAAAGCGTGTTTTTAAGAGATAATAACTATCAAAAGATTGACACCTGTTTATGTTCGGTTTAATTGTAAAATTATGTTCAATGACCAACATTATATTAAATGGTGAAAATAGATTCTAAATATACTTTAAAACCACTAAAATTCATAATTTATCGTTATTAATTATTTTGATTAAAAAAGTTGTTTTTAATTAAAATTTAGTAATTTTCACTATTCATCAAAATATTAAAGTTATCCGAAAAGTTCCAAAATTTCATCTTAGGCTAAATTAGATATTCCGAATCCAAAAATGAAGTCCATTTTGAAATATAAAATATATATAATTTCAAAAAGTAGGTATTACTATTCATAATGGCTAGTTTGATTGGTTACGGTGTGTTAGAACTTGGTTATTCGTACAACACACGCTATCACATTATTCAAAGAGAAGCGTGCCGTAGAAGCTTGGGGTGTTACAAATAGAATGTTATATTATATGACCGAAGTATTTTTAAGGACATGGTCATCCTGGTGGTGAATAATTATACATTATATTCCTAGTTCACTGAATATAATAATCTAACAACATATAATATGTATGTGAAGTGATAACATATTAACGATGGGGTGAAATCCTCCATGTAATTTATACATCAAATAACATGAGATAATTATTTTAAACCACATATCTTCAAACTAAAGACATATTTTCACCATCCATTTTCCTTTCCTCTTCCTATAAAAAATCAAAGGGCTATAATGAAGAATGGTATTTTTATGTTAGAGGGGGAGTTAAGATGGAATGGATGTGGTCTTATTTGTCATTCTATATGTGTTCAGACATTTATGCTGAGTAAAAGGCATCCAATATTTATGAAGCTATATTGGAGGCACAAATGTATGTGTACATTCATCTAGATATATTCCAAGAGTTACTTAGTTTATGGAGTATGGAATATAAAAGACTCCATCATTCATTTTCACTATGTATTATATGTATCTTCCCTTCAAAATCGTATTATTGATGTGAAAAATAGACTTCCCATATGTGGTTAATACTATTAATTCCTTCTAAACAAATGACCTGGTTTATAATATTTATACATATATATTTATATTTTATCAAAATATATTATGGTGTTTTAAAGATTGGTGTTCCATTTGGAGAAAGATATCAATGAAATTCAGTTATTTAATGGTAATAATATAATATAATCTTAGGGGTTTTCATTTTCCCCCATAAATAAATTTAGGCATCATAATTTTATTTATATGACCAGAGTAATTTCTATAGGGAACCCTTTCTTAACCATATACCACTAGATGATCATGTATTTACTTAGGATTTGGAATGGTATTTATCAATATGAAATATCATTAGAACAACATGTTAACAACCTCTAAACCATTATTAATTTCACAAAAAATCGACTAAAATCTAGATCTCTATGGATAATTTCCAACAAAATATAAAAATGATTTATATGATAATCTTATTGAAACGACCTAAGATTTTGGATCCTTTAAAATACATACTAGGTTCAACATGTTTTTTCACAAGATACATTCAACATAAAAAACCACAATATATTTAAAAGAAATTATTAATAAAATTATAATAAACCCTAAGATGTTATTCTATTATAAGTTACTACATTTAAAAGTAAAATAAATAATTTGGGTTAATATTATAGTGTTAATATTCAATAAAAGTCATATTATTTATATTATATATAATATTTTAAATATCTAATCTTAAAATTTTAATATTTTAAATTTGATAATGTAAAATAAAATTTTAAATTCCTCATAACTAAATTATCTTAGGATTTTTTTTCTCAAATAAATTTTTTTGGGTGAAAATTGAGAATATTAATTTTTCTAATACTACCACTTTTGTATGACTTAAATAATTTTGAAGTATTTTTACTATTAAATTATATATTATAAATTATAATAATCCTTTATAAAATTGATTTTTCATTTATATACCTATACTAAATATTTTGAAAATTTATATATCTTTTTAATGACAATAATTTTTTGACTACTTTTTAATTATCTTTAGCATGTTTAAATAAAGATTTTTATTTATTTTCTTATTTTATAAATAATTTTTGAAAAATAAAAATTCTTTTAATTTTTTTTTACTCAATTTCATTGACATTTATATATGAATCCTAAATTATTTCACTTAATATTAATCTTTAAAAAAATGTGTTTTATACGTGTTATATGCTCAAACGTAAAGATTTTTTTCCATAATAATATAATGTAAATTTTATAAAATGAATCTTAAAATTGAGATAAAAATATTCATATTTTATAATATGTTCAATTTTATTTTAGGTATAAATTTTTTATTAATTGGATTAATTTTTACCAAAATGTTATGTTGAATCAATTATTTTGAAGACATTTTTTTATTGATACCAAGGAATTAACATCAAATAAAATAAGTTAATTTTTTTTCAAAATATTGGATATTATGTAAATTTAAAGCACACACACACACACACACATATATATATATATTTACACTCATTTAATTGTTAATCAATACTAAATAAAATTATTAATCCATGACCAGTTAAACAATTATTTTTCTACTAAAAAATGTATCTAGGAATTGTATATATTAATTTAAAAGATAATATTATAATGTATAGAAAATTAATTTGTTTCAATAGATGTTTTATTTAGTTCTATAACATTAAAATTTAGTAAAATGGGTTATGATATATGTTTAACAAAATAATAAATCACTTAGTTAAAAACTTCTTATCTAGTTTAAAAGTTAATGATTAAAATGTAAAAACATAATGTTAAAATATTTATCACTTCTTAAAAAAAATTAATAAACATTTTGATTGTTTTTTAACAAAAATAAACCAAAAATTCAATAATTTATCATATTTTAAGGTATTTCATTAGAATATATTTATTGAATTATTAAAATATAAGGGTTGTTTCTAAAAGTTCCATTTCCATCACTAATAGAAGGTGATCACTTACACCCTTTAAAAAACACACTTATCATTAGAATTACTCATTAAAACATATCCAATTTACTCTCTATAGAATCATCTCCCATAAATACTGTAACTCCCTAAAACCCAAACTCATAGGATCAGTGTATTAATTTATTATATTTGAATAGATACAAGACTCTAATCACAAAGGAAAAAATCATTTTAGCGGTTTGGGAAACCAGATTACATACTTGAAACATAAATTACAATTGAAACTATAAATTAAAAAAAAATATATACTTTGAGAGATCAAATATTATCATATCATGGAACTTCTTATAAATAATAATATATTACATGGAATCCTAGGAAAAATATAACATAAGTAATTCATGAGCTCAAATTCTCAGTAAGGGTAAGAAAATAATGGATTATATCATGAACGTATAAGAATAAACAATAAATCAAGGTGAATAATTGAATAACATTCCATTTAAACATATCTTGAGATTAATATGGAAAGAATAAACCGAAGATTATAATTTCATGAGCTAGAAAACATAACCATGTATGTTCTACTTGTTTAATAATCACATGGAATATCAATAACTAATATCATGATGAATGAATGCATAATGACGAACATCATAAACATCCCATTAAGGATTTGACTAAGACACCATACATATATGGGTAATAAATCTGTCAATACCCAAACTAGATTGTCTCATGATACCTACTGTTGCATTTAGGGGCTACAGAGGACCCCTCCCACCATTTACTAAGTCCAATTCATTATTTATATTAAAAGGGTGAATAATAAACAATACAAACATTCGTATTAAAAAAATATCATACAAAATGTTAATACTGCTACCATAACACATAAATGGTATCAAAATAGCACATCAAAAGTAAAAATAATCACAAAACCATAAATAAAATATGGTAGATAGTATCATAATATATCAACCTCAATCAAGAATTATATCAAACAAATGATGTTCTTATAGATGAAAATATATTAATAAAATCATTAAACACTTATCAAGAGAAACACTCCTTTTTGCATTGAAGACATTTATTTAAAAGTCCATACAATTTTGATAGAAAAATTATCGTTAAAAAGAACCTTGTAAACATGTAATTTAAGAATCAAAGATTTTTTGTTTCAAGATGGTTGAAAATTATGCTCATTACATATAATTTATAAAAACATTCCTTTTTTATTTTTGTCGAAAAAGTCAGAATGTACCTTATCTGGAATACGATAAAAAAATTAAATTCAACCTATTTTATAAAAACATGAAAATTATTATAAAAATATATTAAACTTTTATAGTACAATAACATATAAAATTATTAAAACAATTTTATAAAACATGGATATGGATGAAAAATATTCCCTAGTAGATACTTATGTATAAACAATCCTCGATAATAATGAGATTGTGAAATTACCCATTACCTTGTACTTTACCTTAGTTGAATGTTCTTTATCTACCTGTATTATAGTTTAAACATGTTATTAATTTATACTAGAACTATATCCATATATATGATATCAAAAATTGTCTTCTTATATCAATTTTAATAGTATTCCATTATTAATGTTGTTTTGGAAGATAATTGCTTCTTGTTCCTATGTATGTTTTGTCGTGTAATCATTTTTTCCTATGAATATGACATATATATTTAAAATAGAATTTTATTATGTTCCTAGATATTTTATTTTCTCATAAAATAATTTTTCATAACCATTCATTAATGGATGTCATAGAAAATGAATCTCATCGTGTTTTGGAGATGGTAGATCGTACAAACGCACAAGCTACAATATCATTCCCGTAATATTTAAGGGATAAGGATTTGGATGGTATATTAATTATGCATAATAAATATCATGTCATATTTATTATTTATATCCCTTATATTCATCATTATACCCATCGAAAATACGTGATGATAAAAAACAAATTACACCATAGAGTGGTGATTGTAAGTTGTACATACCGACGTGCGGTGATTTCATTTTTTCTAGGATGGATTAAAGGAAGAATATTTTTTTTTACCACAACCACAATAATATCTCATAAAAATATGATAATAGATTTATTAATTTATAATATAAAAAACACATAAAGAGTATGTATAAGAATAAATGATGTTGGATGAGTTGGTAAAAAGGATTGCCACTTTTACGGTGGACATTCTTTAGATCCATTGTTATGGGATGTAGGGTTACTCTTTTTGGAAGAACTGAACCAATATAACATGGTTAATGATTTTTAAGGATAAATATAAATGAATTATTCAAGTTATAAGGCTCAATGTTGTGTTAAGAAGTGAGGTAGGAATTTCCCTTTTGAAATTCAGGTGAGGGGCACTTTTGGAAACTATTAAAATATTAAAATATAATATGTATTTCTAGAGAAAAATAATTCCATATGGCCTCTAAATTAATATGGAAAAGAATATTAGAACATATATTTTCCCCTTATAAATTAATTAATACTTTTATAAATTTTTATAATATAATAAAATATTAATTCAATAAATACCATTATTTTCAAATTTGGTACTATTCATTTAAAATGACTTTTAATATATGAAGAGAAATTCATATTATATATATAATGATTTAAAATATCTATAATATATATTTTAGATTTATAAAATTAGGTATTCACATTAACTCATCCAAAATATATCAAAATTAATATTATTAAAATCAATTATGTTATTTATCTCTCAATAATATAATTGTTTTAGTGTTGACGAATATTTTTAAGGAAACTATATAAATTATAAAAATTCCAAAAAAAATTATATAATGAAAATAATTTAATTCTGATAAAAATAGACAATTATACTCATTAAAATCTTTGTTTTTTTCTATGTGTGCATATAAAAGATATTAAATACAAAGTGTGTGACATTTTGTGACTAATATATATGTTTTTTTCAATGACTAGTGTCCATTAATCATCTCCAATTAGTTCATAATGTTTTAAGTGAAGAATCCCCTTTATCCAAAAATATTTTCAAATGTTTTTATTATTTCTTTGAATCCTTATCTTTTTATTTTAACCCATATTTAACCCCTTTAACTCTTAATATGATATCATATATGTTATACATTAAGGGTTAATACAATTACTATAAAATTCCAAACAACCACTAAATTAGTCATTGATGAAATTTTGGGACTTATCTCAATTTTATGGATGAACTTTAGTTTTTTTGATATTTTATATCATTTAATGAAATATTATTTGTTTTAAAATATCAATAATGTCATGTGTGAAACTATTCATTATTTTCTATTATATAAAAATCAACAAAATAAGATAAATTTGAAGAAAGAATTATAAAACATTAATAACATGTCAAATTATTCAATTAAATTCATGTATGACATTATATCTCTCATATTTTATTTATTTTAATATTTTTAAAATCATTAATTTGTTTCTTCCATTAATTAAGAAATTTCTCCATCACCTTTGGGTAACCATTTTATTTAATAATTTCATTCTTAAATAATTATAAATAAATTACCATGATGTAGGTAATCATTATATATATATATAGAAATTTTTTTTCTGGAACTATATTTTATATTTAAAAATAGAAAAAAATATTTCTCTTTTTAAAAACAAAAGTGTGAAAAAATTGACTTTTCCTTGAATATAAAATAATAAATGTCATACTCTCATCTCAGTGGCATAAAAACATTATAATATTGGATCGGAGAATATTTTTTCGACAATAAATCATCCAATGAAATCAGGAAAAGTGTTAGGGTAATTTTCTAAGAGTTAAAATTATATTTTTACTATTAGTTACCTAATTTACCCTTAACTGTGGTAATTAAAATAATATTAAATTCACTATTCCTATGATATAAATTAATATAAAACTACATAAATAATTTGGAAGCAATTATTAAAAATATAAAATCCAATTTTATGAATTCATTACCCAGGAGTTGAATTAATTAATTTAAAATTAATCATGTTGATGCCATGGGAAAATGCATTTTTTAAAGTGAAAACATATGAAAGATTGTACTGTTATATGAATCATATTCATTGTAATATTGGGAGAAATTAAAAAAAATTATTATATCTTATAAATTAATATAATTATACTTTAAAACTAATTAAAAATATAATATTACACTATAAATTACAAAGACGAAATAGTTTTTTCCAATGAAAATCCAATATTTATCAATATTCATCAAAACATTAAACTTATCATAAAAACACCAAAAATTAAAACAATGTTACATTTTATATTATTATTTTAAATATGAAGTTTATTTTTTAAAATATAATATATAATAGTGTTAAAAAATGTATATAAAATAGGATCTCAATTAAAACAAGAAAAATTATCTTTTAAGCAAAATGTAAATTTTAATCATAAAACTAGATTTATTCTAATCTTATGATTATTAAATCAGTTGGATTAATGTAAAAACTATATTTAATATATAATATATATATTATATTAATACATTTTATAAATTTTAATTAATTTATTTTATTATGACAAACCTCATTCGAGACCATAAAAATAGTTCTTTATAAAAATATTTCATATATATTCAGCTAATCCTATATTCATTTATAATTAATTTATAACAAATAAATAAAACCATATATTTTCAAATGTTATTTAATACTACTCATAACTTGATACTTAATGGAGTGTTTATATCATATTAAATAATGAAATTTTAATAATATATTGTTGTTTGGTAAAACTCGACCTTGTGTGTAATCTAAGACAACACATTATTGTTCATAGTATAATCGTAACATGGTGTTACATATAAATGAAGATACTTAACATCCTCTTACTCTTATTATAGGTACATTTTAAACCCTGTCATGGTTTTCATTTTTCATTATCTAGGTAGGGCTGACAAGGAATTGGGAGGATACCTATAATGGTGAAGTCAAATATTAATTAGGTTACACATCATGTAAAGTCCCAACTGTTGTATTTAAAAAGGCTTCTTAGATAAAAAATTTCTTGAATACTTTCTAGATTTATTTTATCTCAACCTAATAGCCTTCCACGGGAATTTTAGGATCCCTCAAAACCTTATGGTTCATTTCATTCATCAATCTTTTGTGGTTGCGAATGTGGTGTGACTTTATGAGTAAGCATTATCCCTATCTCTTCATCTTTGTATATTTCCCTCCATGGGGATTGGTATATCATAAAGGGACTGATTACTATAATCCATGTGTGGTCAAATATTTTTTCTAATTTGAGTACTAAGATCTTATGAACCATCATTCTTATTAGCAGATTGCATTACAGGATTTTCATTTTCGTAAGATAAGTATGTGGTTCCATCTTTATGTTCAATTATTATTAATCTTAAATTTTTTTATAGCTCAATTAAAATTTTTTAATTATGTAAATAAAAATTATTTCAAGTTATTGATTAAAACCCCAATTCTATTGAATTGGGGTTTTTGAAAATTGAATTTGTCTTGAAATTTAGATAACCCCTAAATTCCATTGAATTAGGATGTGATTGTGAAATTGATTAAAAATTATAGAGATTTAAATGGTTGAATGTAAGTTGTGAAATTGATGGAAATTGTTTCAATTAAATTATTTAATTAAATTATTTAAATTTAATTTCTGAAGTTAAACTTACAAATTTATTTTAAAAACTTATTTAAAAATGGCTTAAAAGGGTTTTGAAAGTATCCTTTGGCGGTTTTCTTTGAAAAATTCTTGTGGATTAAAAAACAATTTTTTGATTTTAAATGAAAAATTAGAATTTTTAAAATGGGTGAATGGGATTTAATTTTATTTTGATCAGTATTAAAATAAATTTTCCCATCATTGATTTTTATTAGATTGGAAGCTTTCCTATGTAGTTAGTTAGTTATTTGGGACAATCACGCTAGCATGCGAATGACCTTGAACCAGATTAACCCTTTAGATGAATTACTAAATACTTTTTAGAACATGTTATATTTCCCGTTGGAAATAAGTTGAGTCCTCCATTTTCAGTTTCAAGGGACAGTTGTACACATTTTAGATACTATCAATTGAGAGTGTTAGGATCCCAAAACCTGGAACTATCATACCTATTGGAAGAAGACCATGTTGGTAAATATTTTATATTGAAGATATTAATGTTTTCTAATGTTTGTGTTTATTTGAGATCTGTTTTTCTATAAATTTTTCTATATGAAAATGTATATTTATTCCATTTGTTTAAATTATTTTCATCATTTTAAATGTTTTACATCCTTTGAAATAAAAAGATCAATATTTTTAAATATAATCATGAAATGAAAAACCATTTAATTTGAATATTTAAATACCTTTATTTGTTAAATTAAATGTTTGAATCTATGATGGAATCCTTGGTGAGATTGTACTAGGAATTTATCTCACACCCTACCTATGACTTTAGGTGTTTGTAGATTATATGCTTCATGGTTTGAGTAAGGGTAATGTACAATTTTAAGGTGGTTCTATATGTTTTTCAGTGGAATTTTAGAGTTACAACCATTGGGACATGGGTTGTTATTTTAGTTTCTTTGTAATTTACTGTAGTACTTAGGGTTTTTTATATTTGTTTGAATTCTGGAACACTTCCCTCTGTGGAGTTTCTTTTGTATTCATACTATCTTATTTATCTTCTTATATAATTTTTATGGAAAAAATAGTTCCCATTTTATTATATGATGCAGGGTTCTATTTTCCAACACATGGGGATTGGGAACGCCCTTTAGGCCTTGTTAGGGCTGGCTCAATAATTCTTTTTCCATGGTACCCATCATGGTTCATGAAAAAGTGGTATCAAAGGTTATAGGTTAATATTATGTCTTGAAATAATTATGAATTTTTGTAATCCTATTGGTAAAAAAGGTAGTATTGAATAAGTGTCTTTCCATATCTCACTAAAAATGAACCTTAAGTTACCAGTGGTGGTTTGGGAAAGGCATATTGAGTATTAGTTCTGGTATTTTCCCCACATTTGATTTAGATAGATTGACATCCAAATATTTTTTTCTATCTGTTGAGATTAATTTTCCCCTGTTACTATTCATGATTGTTATATGATGTATTCCTTTTTGTCTTCTTATGTTGTGTAACATCATACCTTCAATAAGAAACATTAATTTAACCCAGAAGGAAGCTATTACAAAACAATAGTGAGCGAGTCCTCTTGTGTAATCAAGTCTGGTTGAGGTGATCGTGCATACTTTTTATACTCTAGGACAGACAAAACCATTGGATCCTTTTTAGGCTCTAGAAATAAAACCCCAATGGGATGATCTCTAGAATCATTGAGTAATTACTTCACCAGAAACCAACAACATTCAAGTGATCAAAAGATCCTCAAGAGGCTATGTAATATTTGATCTATATTGAGTGTCTATTTGGGATCACAGAGACTCCTAATGAAATTAAGGTGATGTGTTCCATCTTAGTGCCGAATTAACTAAGATGGACATGGGGGACACCATGGTGAAGGTGAACCAAAAGAGGGGTTATAGTGGTAACACTTGAAATAAATTTTCATTCACTGATTCTATCAACATTCAATTGTGTTTTCCAAATCTACATATTTTTTCAAGCTTTAGCAGGCTGACAGGACCATGAAAAAGTATGTAAACCATTTTATCGAGATAGTGAATTTTGCACCTAAGATAGTATCAAATGTGAAGATTAACACTCAATAGTTCATATTGATAGAAGATTAATTATTACTTTATCTTTTTGAACCTATATTCTAATGCCAATATATTGGATAGATCGCTAATGGTCGAAATAGACCTAGCTAGCATGTCGGGGATATCCATAGTTTGTTTCTCTCCAAGTGGTAGTGTGGGTTACTTCAAAGGAAAGAGGAAACATGATAATTATTGTGGTGGTTCTCAACATTAGGGTCCTTCCTTACCTCTTGATGTACTTGGAATAAGTCCTACGAATTTCTACCAGTGTTGAATGACACGGAATTCAAAAAAGTGATTCATTAAGGCCCCAACAAATTGTGTATCCTATAGACATTAAGATAACATATAGATGTTCTTCCACATTATTTCCACTCTATATAGTTTCACATTATCATCAAATCGTTCAAAAACAATGGCAAATAAAATGATTCAAGTAAAAAATGGGTTCCAGTTATAGGAATCTAGAATGAAGCTTCATCACATAGTGGATGAATCTCTAGGAGTAGTATATATGGGTCTAGTGACTGTGAGATGTAACATCACTATAGCTTCATCACTAGTGACTAATTTATTTCATACTATTGTATCTCATTTTTCTATTTCGACCCATATTTTTAATTTTTTAAATATTCATAAAAAGATTTTATTTTATATCAAGGTTATTAATACAGCCTTGATACTAACAGAGATAATGGTCTGCATAGTCCTTCTTGTGTATTCTCTCTTTCCGATGTTTAGATTGCTTGGATTTTTCTAGTTCTCAAAATGAAACCACTTGACTAAATATTCAGGATAGATCGATTCCATGCCAATAAATCCCATATTGAATTCTATCTTTGACAAGTCTCTTTTATTACACTCATAGGTGTATACAACCTCTTACATGGAGAATAGGACCCAAGGTAAAGCAGGAATGGACATTATTATATGAATTTGGTGAATGTAATATATAGTTTTTCCTTTTATCTAGAGAGAAAATTATTTATATGTGCTCTCCCTCCAGTGGCAATCTTGATTCTTGAATATTTCCATCAAACATATTTGGTTTTCCACTAGTAACGGAGGAGAGTTTTCTTGTTGATTTAGTTCCTGGTACTCAACCAGTTTCTATTCCCTCATATACCATGGAACCTGCTAACTAGAAAAGTTGAACACTCTATTGGTTGATATTCTATAGAGGTGATTTACATGCCTGAGTGTTTCACCTCAGGTAGCATTGAATCTATTTTCTATAAAAGATCATTGTCCACTTATCCTATGTGTTTCTTATTGAATGATTAATCGAGTAATGATAAATAAAAATTATTTGGTGCCACAGATAGATGATCTATTTGATATGTTGAAAAGGGAAAATAGGTTCTCAAATATTAATATATGATCTAGTTACCATCAGTTGAGAACAGAAGACCCTCACATTAAGAAAAATACCTATTGGAGTAGGTATGACCATCATGAGTACCTTGTCAGGCCCTTTAGTCTAACTAATGATGATGTATTATTTATGGTTTTTTTGAATATTATTTTCCATGACAATCTTGAAACATTCTTGGTAGTATTTTTGGATGAAATTCTTGTTTATTCAATGCCTGAGTAGGATCATGTTCATCATCTGAGAATAGTCATGAGTTTACACAAAAATCACTAACTTCATTCCATTCATTTGAAAAAAGATTTATAGATTCTAGAATTGATATTTTTGGACACATGGTGTCAAAACATGGGAATATAGTTGATCTTGAGAATCTAAAAGCAGTTATGACATTGGATAAACTGTGGAATGTTTTCAAGATTTAAAGCATCTTGGGTTTATATGGGTACTATTGTCAGTTCACAAAGGACTTCTCAAAGATAAATTCTCTGATGTCTTTTATAAATCATAAGGGATTAATGTTTTTTATGGATGAAATACTTCATAATTATTTTGTTGAGATGAAACATCTTTTGATTTATTTTATGTTGTTGACTCTTCCTGCGGTCGGGCAAGGCTATTTGGTTTTTTTGATGCATCAAGTTTAGGTTTGGGCTACGTTAATATGCAGGTTGATCCTATTGTTTGTTATGGATCTCATTATCTTAGGCCACATAAGAGGAATTATCTGACCCATAAACTTTAACATATAATTTTGATCCACACGCTTATGATTTGGTGGCACTAACATTACAGAGAAAGGGTTACCATGAGTTCATACCACAAGACATTGAGTAATATCTTCACTAAAAAATATTTGAATCTCCACCCGAGGTGTTGGTTGGAATAACTACAGTCTTGCAATTTTGACATCGCCTTTCTCCCATAGAAATGGAATTTAATTATAGATGATCTGTGTAAGAAACATCCTACCCAGACTATGAAAGAATCATTGAAAGAGTGGAACTTGATGGATCTACTTGCATAACTACATATTGGAGTCCAAGAATCAAGGGATGTGGTTTCTTTACCCCGTTCTCTGTTATCTAATTCTCTTATAAATATGATTCTTCAGGAAATTCACCTTTATGATGAGTTATTGTATCATTAGAGACTATATTTATGTGGGAGATGGTTGTTGAGTGTACATTATCCAATGAGAGAATTATATCTAATCAGAATCTCTTTATTGTGCCATTAGCACTATGGAAAGATATGATGGTGGATTTCTATTATTTCCCGTGGTCATTAAACCACGGTACTAAAAAGATGTTATATGAAATGTCGAAGAAATTATACTATCTTGGTATGATATAGAGAATTTATAAATTTGTCTCTCATTGTTATACATTATAGTATGTAAAGGTCGAGCACCCGAAACCTTAACGTTTGATTCTGTTATTTATAGTCCCTACTCAGAAGTGGGAGGAGATCTCTATTCACACTGTGGTTGGGTTGACATGGACCTCGATATAGAATAATGTGATATGGTTATTCATTAATGGGATGACCATTTCAGATCAATTTTTACCTGTTCGTGACACAACCAAAGTTGAAGAGTTGGGAAATATCTCTGTGAAAGAGATTATTAATATCCACAGAGTTCTATATGATATTGTTTATGACATAGATCCATAGTTCAAATCTCATTTTTTGAGAGTCCTTTAGGAGGCCATGGGATTTCAGGTGCATTTGAGTAAAACTTAACATCCATAGTTTTATGCCAGATAGAAAGAGGTGTATGGATTATTGATAATTTGCTTCATTTGATTTTTCCTGGCTTTGTTGGAGATTTGGAAAATCATTTCGTGTTGGTTGTGTTAATTATAATAATATTTACCGGTCTGAGATCAGAATGGCTCCTTTTGGGTCCTTGTATGTCCAACCATATGGATCTCCATTGTGTTGGTCAAATATTGGGAATGGTTCCATGGTTAGACCAATATTGGTTCAAGATATTAAAGAAAAGAGTAAATTGATTTTTAGAGCATGTTGAAGGAACATAATTGATAATTCTTATGTGGAACATCAGTGTATGCCATTGGAATTCTCACTTCGGAAGCTAGGTGTTCTTGAAATTTTCACCATTGATGGGTAATCAACGGCTTGGGAATCAAGGGTAAATGTCTCATAATTTTATAGGACATTTTGAGGTTTTTGACCATGTGGGGAATGTTTCTTATTAGATATAACATATAATGCAGTTTATGCCTATATGTAACGTGTTTCATGTATATAAACTCCATATGTATATATTTGATCCATCTTGTGTTCTGAGTAGGACTGATATTTAGTTTGATCCTGATTTACCCTTGACTGAACCACCATTTATGATAGTTGTCTCTAAAACCAAGGTACTTCATGGGAGGAAGATAACTTTGGTTCATGTTATACAGAAGTACGGTTCTGATTCTCATGAGACATGGGAGCATATGGTACTGATGAGGGATCATTGTCCTCCCATTTTTTGATAAGGAAGTTTCTTGAAAGTAATTCTAGTCATAAAAAGTATTTATGTTGGTGAGAATGTAACATGAAATTACTTTTATAATAGTTAAATATTAATTCTTTTCATGATTTTCATTTTTCTTTATTTGGGTAGGACTGATAAGGAATTTTGGGGATACCTATAATGGTGAAGTCGATGATTTGTGGGATAATCAGAATAAAACCTATTTGTTTTTCATCAATATGGGTCTTTATATGTTTTCTAATATAGTTACATGAAGTGTAAGTTCTAAAATAAAAATAAATCAATTTTTTAAAAAGGTGATGGGTATTTAAGTGATTTTTGTAATATTCAATTACACATTGTGTAATTGGGTTAGACATCGTGTAATGTCATGAATGATTTTTTACACTAGATTCTCAGATAAAAGTGATATTTCCAACTTTCTATATTTATTTTCTCTAAACAAAAGATCCTTCCCAGGGTATTTTTGGTTCCCTCAAACCCTTACGGGTCGTTTCATTCATCAATCCATCGTGGTTGCGAACGAGGTGTGACCCTCCAAGTAAGAATTATCGATGTCTTTTCATCTTTTTATCTTTATCTCCTTTGGATTTTGTAGATCATATAGGTACTTTTGGATCTATTCCCAAGGTTGATGAATCTTATTTATATGTTGAGTTCCGAAATCCACTACGCCATCGTTCTCATTGGAAGGTCCTGTTTTGGGATTTGTGTTTCCATAAGAATGGTTGATGATTCTATCTTGATGATCAATTTTTTTTAATCTTAAATAACTTGTTTTTTTATTTAAATTCATATACTATTATAAATACAATTTATTTCAATATCTTGACTAAAAACCCAATTCCACTAAATTGGGGTGGGATTGTGATATTAATGGAAAATTGTAGATATTTAAATGGTTGAATTTAAATTGTTGGAAATTCTTTCAGTTAAATTGTTGAATTTAATTGGGGAAATTTAATTTTTGAAACTAAATTTTGAAACATATTTTGAATTGTTATTTATGAAATATGGATTAAATTTTTTTTGATAAAAACATTTGGGTTTTGGCTTTTGAAAAAGTTGTATTTTGATTAAGAACATGTATTTTTTAAAAAAATAAATTATAATTTTTCAAATAGGATAATGGGATTTAATTATATTTTATGTTTTCTCAAAAATAATTTCCCATCATTGATTTTTAGTAGAGCACAAGAAATCCAAGAGAGTTATTCACTTATGTAGGACAAATATGCATGGATGGGAATTCCCTAGCACCTGATTGATGCTTTACAAAAATAACTAAATAATTATTATCACATCATATTCCCCATTGGGATATAGATTATTCGTCTCTTTCAAGTGACGATAGACATGTGTACACATTGTAGTGATTATCACCTGAGAGTGAGAGGATACAATAACATGGAAATATCATACCTCTTGGTAGATGACCATATTTCTCACTTATATATATATGAGATACAAATTAATACTAATGTTTGGGAAATTTTTTACTTGTATTATAATTTTTATGAAATTTTTTTATATAAAATTGTTATTTTAATCAATTTTTTTAAAGTATTTACATCATTCAAAATGTAGTGTGTCTTTTGAAATGTGAAAAATGATTTGTTTAAATACAAGTTTGAATTACCAATACTATTTATTTGAAAATTGAAATCTATTTATTTGGTTAATTAAATACTAGAATCTATGATTGGATCCTTAGTGATACCCTATTGATCTTTTATCTCACAACATACCTATTATTTCAGTTGTTTTTAGGTAATCTCATTCTCAGTTTGAGTTTTGGTAAAGAACCATGTTATGGTTTTTTTGGCTCTTGATTCGTGAACTTGGAGAGTTTAGTCTATTCAAACACGGGATGTTCATTCAATTTTTTTAATTTGTTGTATTACATTGGGTTTTTTATACCTGTTTGACTATTAGAACACTTATCACTCTGGAGTTTCTTTTTAATGCATACTATCTTGTTTATCTGATTCCGCAATATCTGTGGAAAAATATTAAAAATGTTATTTTTTGTATGATTCTAGGTTCTAGTCTCTATCCCATGGAGATTAGAAACTATCTTCGATCTCATGTTAGGTCCTGCTCAGTTATCAGGTTACCAGGATACCAAGGCCGGTTCATGAAAAGCTACTAACAAAATTAATTTTATTCAAAAATAAAAATATTGTAAAGAGTTGTCATGTTATATTCCCCCACCATTATTAAATTGATTCCACACAATTTATACTTGATCTTAGTAGCCTAGGGTTTAATATTTGAAAATAAATATTTACTTAAAACCCACAAATTAAATAGGGTTATTAACACATCTTCTTAAAAATAGTGAAAAGTAAATTATAGGTTCACAAAAAAAAACTAGAACTTAAAATATGATAACATTAGTGTAAACATGGACATGGAAAAAGAAAATTAAACCAATAGGTTCTGATAGATAATGATAGAGAACATACTCATGTGAATGTTTTTTTCCTATAAATCCATAAACCAACGGTGTGGAAAATATCATTGAAATCATAAACAATGATGATAATAGGATGGATTTTTTGTTTCAAGTCCATTTTCCTAGAGTTGAGAAATTATTTAACTCTATTAGAATATAATTAAATGTAAATACTTGATACATTTTTATTTCATATGAACAATTATATTCTTTGTTTGTTTACTGAATAATTTCTACTTCATCTTTTAGTACATCTTGTATCATATGGTGAAGTAAAACATTAGCCTCTAAATACTAATCCAAGGATCAAATTTAACCATTTCTTAAATGGTCATCCTTTAAAAAATATCATGAGTGTAAAACATTAGAATCATTTACATGGTAGTTTTTAGTATCAAAATTACTTTATACATATCAATCATATATTTATACAATATCATTATCTTAACATTGGGAAAAAATTAAGGTCTATCTCTCCCTCAAAAAAGTTTTATCCAAAATCATTAAATTTTTATACAATAACATTTCTTAGTACCATTCAACAATTTATTTCTAATACTTATTGAAAATATACTACAATACAATCCTTGTATATTCCATAATTATTATAACTATTAAATCATTGATAAAGTAATCAATTTGAATAATTCATGCATCCAAACATTAGAACATTAATCATTCCTTTTCATCCATGTTAGTATCATAATATTACCCATGAACTGTTAGTCTCTTCTATAATATATTCCTTTGTAGCATGAGACATTAATTTTCATAGTGTGCCATCTCTTTGTAGTGGCAGCACTTTACATTTAAATTTTTATAATTTCTCTTTTAATCAGAAATATGGTGGAATTTTACTCCACACACATATCAAACAACCATTCACTTCATTTAAGTTTGAAGGTGTTTATTTCCATAATTATCACATTTAAGAAAATAATAGTTTCCCTTATTCTATTAAAACATATATTAACCTACCATACACTTATTTTCTAGCATTCTATTGGTTCTAATAGACTTGGGGAATTCTATACCCATCACGTTATTACATGATACTCTACCGTCATATGATTGGAATTCTTTGGAGAATATTTACCTTTGAAATATTATCCTAAGACCCCAAAAAATATGATCCATTTTACTATTTATATCCTTTAACATTATTGTGGTCCAAATTCCTTATTCTAGGAATCATGTATAAATTATGACATAAAATAAATTTGTTTATATCATTATAAAACATAAATTATAATCCCAATACTATTAAAAAACATAACATAAATTGAATAAATTATTCATATCTAATATAATAATAATAAACATGATTTATTTGGGGGACTTTTTACTTAAAAATCACTCTAAATGGTTTTAAAAAGAAAAATAGAATTGTTCTAATCAAATCCACTAGGAGTGTCATACCAATCGAGTGGTAAACATTATTATTATGTACCATTTTACATCAAGTTAGGCACGATGCACCTTTTCAAAGTTGTCACCCATAATTATATCTATGCTAGACCATGCCCACTCATAGTATCCAGACATGAATATATTTCTTAGAAGACCAACATGATCTTTACCTTTTTTTCCAATGTTTCTACTAAACATTATCCGAAAAAAACTATAACACACAGACCCTAGAATCCTGGTTCCAATGAATTATTTTATTATATTAGAAAAAATAAAATACATGAACCCAAAAGGACCAATAATTTTATCAATTTAGGAATCCATATTACATAATTGAAACATAGATACAATTGAAACTATATAATAAAATACAATCAATCATTTGAGAGTAGTAATAATCTCCTAGACTAACATTGTATATCAATAATAATATACATATTTTTATCCTAGGAAAAATAAATCATACGAAATGGGTGATCTTAGATGCTTAGTAAGGTAAATTTTATAATGAAAGCCATCGTAAACATATAATATTACACAATAAGGATACGAGAATAACTGAATTATATTCCATTTAAACATATCTTGAGCATAATATGGCTAGAATAAATAAAAACATATAATCGCATAAGAGAGAAAACATAACCATGTATATTATAATAGTTTAATAATCTCATGGAATATAAATTTATAATCTCATAACGAGGGAATGAAAATTTTTGGACATCATAATCATACTTTCAAGGCTTTAGCAAAGACACCTTATATAAACTGGTATCACTTCAGCCAATACCCAAACTAGTTTTCCTAATGAGACCTACCGATTCATGTAGGGGCTTGAACCTCCCATAATATAATAATTAAAATTGATAACTCATATTACAAGGGTGAAACATAAACAACTTAAACATTCATATTGAAAAAAACATATGTTATGTTAATACTTCAACCATAAACCATGAATTCTATCAAAATAGAACATCCATAGTCAAAATAATCATAAACACTTCAATAAAATAAGGTACATTGTATCATAATAGATAAACATTAATCATGAATGTGATCCAACAAATAATGGTGACATAGATGAAAATACTCTAATAAAATCATTTAAAATTTCTTGATAGAAATACTCTTTTTTTACTTTGAAAAAATTTATTCAAAATGTCTCAAAATTTTAAAATAAAAAATTTTATTTAGTGGAAATCTAAAAACTTGTAATGAATGAATCAATAAATTTAGAAGTCATGATGGAAAAAAATCATCGTATTCTATATAAGTTAAAAAATTATTCATTTCATATTTTTTTCAAAAAATTCATTAGTTGCCATATTAAAAAAATGAAAAAATGATTTCTTTAAAAAAAAATTATAAAAAATAAATAATGGGTAAAAAGAATTAATTTTTTTAGAATAATAGTAAATATATTTTTGAAAAAAAAGAAACATTGGCATGGATGATAAATATTTCCATGAATATACTTATTTATAAATAATCTCAGATAATAATGGGATTGTGAAATTAATGGTTACCTTGAACATTATTTTAGTTTAATGTGATTTATCATCTTTTATAATTGTTTAAATTTTTTTATTAATTTATACTAGAGGGATATACATATTTAAGATATCATATATTATATTATTACATTTTTTGTTTATAATATCCTATTATTACCCCTGTTTCTGGTGTTAACTGCTTTATTTTCTTATGCATGTTTTGGGATGTAAGTCCCTTTTCTTTTGAATAGGACATATATATTTCATATAAAAATGATATTATGTACCAAGATATTATATTTACTAATTATATTAATTTTATAATCATTCCTAAATGGTTATCATGGAATACGAATCTCAACGTCTCATGGAGACTTTAGTTTATACGTACGCTTGAGTGACGATATCATTCCCTTAATGTTGAAAGGGGAGTGGATTTGATATTATATTAATTATTAAGAAACGATTTAATGTCATATTTATTATTTATATCCATTATATCCATCATTATACTAATCCAAATAATGTGGTGATGAAAAACAAATTTGACCAGAATGTGGAGACAGTTAGCTGTATATATGCAGGCGTGGTGATTTAGTTTTTCATAAGATAGATAAAAAGTGAAATATGATTGTCCCACATTAATAATAACATATCATCATATATATGATACTGTACTGATTATTTTATAATAAAAAAACACATAAATATGAATAATAATAATAAATTAACTTGTACAAGTAACTAAAAACAATTACAGCTTCTTCGGTAGAGATCTTTTAGATCTCTTGTTAAGGGATCTAGGGATGGTCTTTTTGGAAGACCATAACCTCTAGGACTTGTGTAAACATTTTTTGAGGATAAATGGTAATGAAGAAGTTGATATATAAGGATCAAAGTGGTGTGGAGATGTGGGGGAGGAGGTACCCTTTTATAATTGAGGGGAGAGACAGTTTTGGAAACTCTTAAAATATTAAAATATAATAATAATTTTCTAGAGACAGAGACTTCTAAATGGTCTATAAATGAACATGTGAAGTAATTTGTGACCATATTTTATCCCATGTTAAATAAATTAATATTTTTATTATATATAAATATATTAATAAAATATTAATTCATAATGTTCCATTATTTTCAAAATTGTTACCACCCATTTAATTTGAATTTAAATATATAAAAAATGTGGGATTTTTAATCTAATTATGTTAAATATCTATAACATATCTTATAGATAAATAATATTTGTTAGAAACATTAAATCATACAAAATATATAAAAATTAATATTATTGAATTCAATTATTTTATTTATATATAAATTTCATAAATATTGTTTTAGCATTGAAGATGCTTTCTATAGTTATTATATAATTTCAAAAAATTAGACATAAATTTATATAATGAAACTAATTTAATTAGGATAAAAATATACATTTATATTCATTAATATCTTGGTTTTTCCATATGTGTAATCATAAAATTTATTAAATATAAAGGGAGTGAGAGTTTGTAACTAATATATAGGTTATTTTCATGGAAAAGTGTCCATTAAACAACCTCAAATCGATCTTAAGGTGAAAAGGGTCAAATATTATTCATAAAATAATTTTTGGACAAGTTTTTATTATTTTTATAATATATAACTTTTTGTTTTAACCCTTATTTATCCCCATTAACTCTAACCATGATATAATGTATTTTATACATTAAAGGACAATATAATTACTCTAAAATTTCAAATGACCACTAAATGAGTAATTGATTAAATATTAAGAATCATTTCAACTATTTAGATGATTTTTATATTTTTTCATATTTTATATCATTTAATAAAATATTATTTATTTTCAAATATCAATAATGTAAATTTTGACACTATTCATTATTTTTTCTCTTACAAAAATCAAAACAATTAGATAAATTCATACCGAGATATAAAAAAAATTAATAAAATTTCAAAATAATCATTAAAAATATTTTTTAAAATTAAATCATACAAATTATATTTATTTTCTTATTTTAAATATCATTTATTTGATTCTTCAGTTAATTGAACAATTACTACATAATCATTGTGTCACCATTTAAATTAAAAATTTATTTACTAAAAATTAAATATTAATTTATCATGATGTATATAAACATATTATATATATATATAATATTTATATCAAAAAATATATTTTATATTATCCCATATTAAAAATATTTATCTTGTTAAAAAAAATGTGACAAAATTGACTTTTCTTTGATTATAACATAATAAATGTCATACACTCATCAAAGTTGCATTAGTAGGATATTATATTGTCCCAACGATGATTTTAGTCAACAAATACTCATCCAATGATATTATGAAAAGTGTTAGGGTAGTTTTAGAATGGTAATATTATTAGTTTTTCCTTTAATTACCAAAATCATCCTTAACCGTGGTAACTAACATAGAACTAAATTTATTATTCATAATCCCAAAAATAAAAAAAAACCCAATTGAATAATTTGTACCCATTTATTGAAAATATATATCACCAAAATTAAAGAATATAATTTTAATTTAACCCTATTAAAAGGGGGAGAAAACATCTTTTTTAAGTGAAAACGTACAAAAGATTATAATATATTTATACTCATATTAAATGTAAAATTTATTATAATTACCTAAGTTTTATTAAATTATATAAAATTAATATAATTATAATTTAAAATCAAATTAAAATATAATTTAACACTATAAATATTTTATATTGAAAATTTGTTTTCAATTAAAATGCAATATTGTATCACTATTCATGAAACATAAAACTTATGCGAAAAATACAAAAAAAAAAATTAACCAATGTAAATTTTCATATTCTAATTTAAAATGAATTTATTTTTTTTCCAATATAATATATAATAGGGTCAAATATTTTATTTAAAATAATTTCTTCTTTAAAAGTAGTCAAAATTTTTGTTTTTGAAAAATAAAATTATTTACCATCGAATATGATTAATTATTAACTTATTCCTATAAAATATATTCATTTAATGTAAAAAATATTCATTTAATGTAAAAAATAATTGGTTGAATGTAATATATATATATATATATTCCATTAATTCATTTTTCTAGTAGAAATTTATTTAAATTATTAAGACAACACTCTTTTGGGAGCAGAAAAATAATTTTTAACAAAAACAATTCATATAGATTTTCTAGGTTAC
The DNA here is from genome assembly GCA_963277665.1 of Viscum album. NCBI lineage: Eukaryota > Viridiplantae > Streptophyta > Magnoliopsida > Santalales > Viscaceae > Viscum > Viscum album. The sequence goes on along the minus strand of OY728136.1, from coordinate 1,315,437,871 downwards.
TTTATTCATTTATAATTAATTTGAAAAAAATTAATTAAACCATATATTTCCATAAGTTATTTAATATTATTAATAACCTCCAAAATATTTTCTTTGTTATATTATATTTAATAATAATATTTTAACAATATATTGATGTTTGGTAAAACTCTGTGTTCTGTGTAATGTAATCCAACACATTTTTGTGTGTAGTGAAAGTGTCACATGGTGTTTCATATAAATAAAGCTAGAAAAAATTAAATTTATAATATAACTAAAATATTGTATAGTATTTTGTTTTTATAAACAAAATTACCTTATGAATCATTGTTATCCTAAGACTATCAATTTTCTTGGGTTCTTTACGGAAAAATGAAGTCTATAACCTAAGCATTATAACATTCTTATTATTTTTTAGAGTTAATCTTAATAATATATTATTTACATTATAATATTGTAACTTAAGTATAATTTTTATAATTATTATTTGTTATTATAATTATATAACCATTATTTATTCATTTCTATCATCTTATAAATACAAAAGAACATTGCTAGTGCCTTGTGCAGAGTACCTCATCCACAAATCGACATATTTTGATTTCCATTGGTTCCATACATGAATGGTATTAGTCGAAGTAATTATGAATAAATATAAAATATTTATTATAATTATAAATCTGAAATATAATTTTAATATCCACCTTCACTACCTCCAATCAGTTGAAAATTGGAACACTAATCAAGCGCATGTGCAGATTATTGCCTCCATGATGAAACATTTCCAATTTTCATCAATATTTTAGTAAATTATCTAAATAACACCAAAATATGGTTGAAAATAATTAAAAATATAAAAGTAATTTCATTTTTATTCTATCATAGAAACTTAATTTAAAAAAACTACACATTAATCATACTCAAAATCTAGTTAAATCATGTTCTTGTTTGGGTCGATTTTTCAACCTTGATGAATAATGTTTAAAAACATGATTAAAAACGATTATGGGAATATAAAAATATTACTATCATAAATTATGTAAATAATTATTTAAATGTGATTATTTAGATAGTATATTAATTTTTTGACTTATTATTAATGTAACATTGTTTTGCTAATATTTTTGAATTAAGCCATTATAAATTTGGTTTTCACATAACTTATCCAAAACACATATGGAATGAAATAAAAACATTTTAAATAAATATATATTATATATTATAGAAATATTGATGATATATAAGTAATAAAATTTATATATAATGTTGGGTAATGATATCAAAAATATTAGTCATGTGAAAATTGATAATGTTATAAACACCAATTGTCATAATAGGATATAACTAATTAATGCACTCAAAATAAATAATTATAATAAGGATTACCAAAAGGGAAAATTCATGATTAAGGTTATGAAATAGTATATTATGATTGATATTTTTATTTTACTTAATCATATATTCTCATCAATTATGAAAGGGAATAAGGAAATGGTGTTACATACCAACTACCCTTTATTGATACATGGTTTATTATTATGAAAACATTTTAAATTTTATAATGTATATTATATATAGAAATTTATATTGTGGAACTAAATTAATTTATTAATTATATTTATAAATCCATATTATTTTCAATATTCCCCTTACTTTTTATAAAAAAATTTCTAAATTTTTAAGGGGTTTTCATGAATCAAATCACTATTTGGATAAAATTCACTCTTTTTTTTGTAATATTTTACTATTGATATATCAAGACTTTTGATTAAGTGATTTTGTATTTCCAAATTTTTTTAAATAATTTTTCGCAAAGATTTATTCATCCTTGGTAATTATATTATTTTGTTAAAATTTATTTTCTTAAGAAAGAGTTTCATTACTTTTATATTTTTCATCTATGTCTATGTTTTACTTTTTGAAAATTCTCTACATTCACTAATGGTAACTCAATTTGTTTTTATTACAAATGATAAATTTTACCTTAATTAAATATAATGAGATTGTTTTATTATCCTTTTAACGATGTGGGATTTTAGAGAAAAACGATATAAAAATTACTAAAAGGTATTTTATATCATTTGAAAATAAAGTGGTTTTGTAATAAAATTACCATTTGGTTCTTGATAAACTATACATAATTTCCAATATTCAATTAATAAATATTATTTTTAAAAGTAAATTATTTTATCACATTTACACTTTTTCCTTTTTGAAATCTATATATATTTTTTAAATTTCCATTATTAAGAATGATTTTTAAAAGTATAAGATTTCACAGTTTTTTTAATTTTGTTTTGGAAACTCAATATACTTCTCAAGTTTACATTAAAATTTATTACTTTAAATATAAAATTTTCAAAAGAAATTTCATTTATCATTTATGAAAAAATTATGAATTTATAGGAATTTTTATTATGAATTATTTATTTTTATTTTTTCAAAAGTTTTCAATTTCCCTCAATAATTTTTTTCTAAACTAAATTTCACTTTAGTTTTTCAAAAAGAATTTTTTTTAAGAAAAATCAATATTTAACCTCAAGGTTTATTTTTTATGAAGTTATGTTTTGATAACCCAAGATATGTTTTAATGATAAGAATAATTTTTGAAAATTTAGGTTTTTATATCTATTATTTCTTAAGATCCTCAAACATGATGTTTTTCAATGTTTTAAGAAACCCATTCTTTTTATAAGGGTTATTTATTGGATGATGATTTCTTGATTTTCAAGTTTCATGAAACTAAATGGATTATGTGAATAACATTACCTATATCCACCTATAATATATTGGGTAAATTATTATATCTCATGACGTTGAAATTCTATTTGAATAGGTTATAACGTCACTAGATTCACAAAAGGAGAGTGTGATCAAATTGTGCTATACTCATGATTTTACATGTAAATAGGTTATAAAGTGACAAGGATCACAAAGGGTGAGTTTTATAGTTTTATTATATGGTAAAAATTTTAATTTTGAATGATCTTGAAATAATCCAGGTTCAATATTTGTGAGGGCCATGGAATTAAGTTCCACTCAAACTTTTACATGTGAAAAGGTTATAATGTTGATAGGTTTACAATGGTTTAGTGTGATTGAACTAATATATAATATAAATTTCACATGTGGAAATATTATACTGTTTTTTGATTTATTATTGTTGATATTGAATGTATTAATCTATACTCATTACTTTATATTTCAACAGGTTTGAAAGTAGCTAGGTTCACTAGGATAAGAAATACAATGTTTATGATTTTCTGACATTTTCATGTGTTTATCTTATTATGAAACTTTTTCATGATAATGACATATTTTAAAGTAATTAAAACTTGTATATCATGATCACATGTTTTATTATTATTGAGTTTTTAGGAAATATCATTTCATTAATGGTTTCCTAAAGATATTCTTATAATGATGTGTTTCTTCATCAAGTTTTATGATTATTGTCTTTGGTTAATGATCTTTAATTAGGAAATTTATATCCTTATAATGTATTGGTATTTTTTATGACCAAATCCATATGATATTTCATTTACCTTACTATGTGTTAGAGACACCCCTTTCAAATGTTTCCAACACTCATGTTATGAAGATAATTAGTTCAAATGCAAAGTCTAGAAAGGGTGTAGTGGATTGTTATTATGGATAAAAAATTTCAAGTGTTGTAATGTAATATATTTAGGCAACTAATATACAGGTCACTAATCCTTTTAGTATTTAGGTTATGAGACTTTTTCCTGATGCATTATTTAAATAATGAGATTGATATATTATTTAATCTTATTTAGTCTGGGCCACCTCAATTGGTATTAGAGTATAAAATTTTTATAGTTATATTCATATATTATTTTAGAGATCCTTAGTGAAAAATAAATAGGTGAGTATATTTATAGGATGATATCATGAAATGTTGTTAAATTCATGAGAAAATGGGTTTTCTTAGAAATGAATCCCTTTTTGGAAACTAAAAGTCATTTAAACTATTGTACCGATACACATTGGGGTAATCGCAATAATGAGGGTTGGTTGAGCATTGATTTGATCATCAACTGAATACAAAATGAATGGGTCTATGACTAAAAAAGTAGTTTAAAATTCATAGGGTATTTCTTTTGGAGATCATAATATCTTTTAAAACCACTAATAAGGGGTTATTTACCCATTACTTTTATGAATTTGGTTAATTAACATGATATAACACAATATAAAGTAACCTATGTAGAGAAAATAGAGTTATTTTATTGACTATGTATGACATAGTTGATAAAAAATTATTATAGGTTTAAATGAAATTTACGTTAGGAAAGACAAAATATGATTTTGATTTCATATTCATTTGATAATTTAATCGAATTTTATTTGAAATTATCGTTACCTATTTTGTTGTAGTGTTTGGTTGGAACTAAAATCATTAAAATTAAGGTATAAAAGGTGTTTCCCAAAAGAATCATCAAAATAATATTTGGGAATAATAGTTTCCTAGTTTTAATATAGACAAGTGAGTTCAATATATTAGTAAAAATATATACCATGATACTCTTATGGATCCATTATCTTCTTTATTTGTAAAATTATGATTAAAATTGTGAGGACATAGTTTATTTAAGTGGGCTATAATGTAGTTGTAACGACACAAGTATTTATAGAATAATACATTTTGTTACTATTAAATACTTATGAATAATATATAAATTTTACATCAAAGGGAACTCTTTTTCCGATAGCGTGATTAACACGCAATAATAGGTTTCTTTGAAATATTAAGTTGCACATAACATTAAGTTATACCAAAAAATAATATAATATTATTATTATTACAATGGTAGTTAACACCTAGCCAGAGTATTGGGGGTAATGAATAGAAAAAAAAATAATATTATTCAACATGTTTTTTAAATGTTTTTAAATTTATCTAATAAATATTAGGGTCTTGAAATACCAATGAATCTGATTTTAAGCATGAAAGACTCAAATATTTTTAAAAGGTGGTTTTACTGCCTTTTGGTGGAGAAATTTTTTTAAATCTAGTTTTTTCACTTTTATATTATTTGTTTTGACAAATAATTTCTTTATTTAGAAGTAGGGCCTCAAAATTTATTTTGGTTAATTTTGTTGTATTTTCTGATAAAGTTCATTTTTTATGAATAGTTAAAAATTCAGCATTTTAAGTAAAACTGTCTTTTCATCAAATTTATTTATATTATTAGATTATCTTTTATTTATATTTAAAGTGTAATTATATTATATTTTTATCATGTAATCCAATTTTTACAAATGAAAGTAATTACACTTTGAAATTGGACATAAATAGATGTCAATCTTTTGGTAGTTTTTACTTCATAAAAACACGCTTTTCAGTTTCGACAATGGGAATTAATTTTAAATTAATATCTGAAAATTCTATGTGTTGAATTTTGAAAATTTGATTCCATATTTGGAATCAATAGTTCCAAATTGTGTAAATTGGTAACTTTAATTATTAGAAATTATGAATATAATATTCAATAAATATTTTATTTTCCATGGTAAAAGGGTAAATCTAGATAATAAGGATAAAAATAATATTATAATAATATTAAATTAACCTAAAACATTTCCTAACCCTATTTTATGATATAGTTACGACCATGTAAATCCATGGTTTTTAGGACCCCATGGACCCACCTGTAAGTGAAAATGACACTTTATAAAATTTAATTTAACATTAAGGAAAATGTAAAATAAACACATATCTTTTAGTAAAACAATATTAATATGGAATTATATAAGTGATATTTATAACCATAAATATTCATTATAAAGTTAAAATAATTTCATACATAATGGTATTTTATTTATAATTTTTAGACATCAAATACATAAATTAATTTAGGACACAATAATGATGTACTAATTACCTTTTTAATGAATGTTTTAAATAAATGAGATTATAAATATTAAAAGAAATTTGTGTTGAAACTTTTGACACCATAAAATAATTTTAGTGACAATAATGACTTATTATATTTTATTTAATTACGTTTTTATAAAAGAATAATGTTGTTATATATTTTTAAAGAATCATTATATGAATAGTTTAGAAATAGAACTAAATGTGTTTTTAAAACAATTAATATTTCATTAAAAGATAAAACAATATTAAAAATATATGATTCATCCAACTGACATATATGATGTTAAAATTTTCATTAATGATCCATTTTTGGTGTCTTGGTAATTTATAGTAAATAAATTAACCATATAATATTGATATACAAGAGGACATGGTAAAAGATAAATTAGTTAACTAAGGGTTAAAACTGAAAGATAAGGTTAATTTTATGCCGTAAACATGTATAAGACCCATAGGATGACCTGATTTTGAACCAAAATCATCTTATGTTAGAATTAAATGAGTTGGATACTTTTTGAAATCGAAATTCAGTTTATAAAAAATAATATTTTAAAACATTCTTAAAGAGCTCCTTCTCCCCCTTATAAAAAGCCATCACCTAGGACCCATTACTCAAATATCTCAAGACTATTGGATCATCCAAAATCTACTCCAATAATATTACAACATCCCTCTATTAATCCTAGATGCCTTCAAATAGGAGTAAGAAAATTCAAGAAATCCATTTGGTTCAAACCAAATGGGGTTACCCTATTTAAAGGTAACGTCTTCTCTGAAGTTCTTTTATTTTATTTTTCTTTACCACTACCTATTATATTCTTTTATTTTTTTACATAAAAAACCAGTATATTAAATATTCTGGTTTTATTATAAAAATTATTCTAACTACACTTCCACACACCTCCATCTAATGGATATGAACATACTGTTTCTGTGGACGGCGAACTACTACCTCAGGAAACAATGACTGTTGAATTATCACCTTCTTCCTCTCATGGTGGCCATTACGGTGGCACTGTAACTATATAGGAAATATGATATTTATTTTATCTCTATTATTCTGTAATTATAATTTATAATATACCTTTATTCTTTTCATGTTGTATATATATGATAATTTCATTTGAGAAAGTGCAGGCTACCACCCCCTCAAAGTGATATGACTTGTTCATGATATACATAGAGTGTATAAAGGATGGAATTAATGAACTTATGTGACATATATAACATATATATTACACAGAAATTATAATATACTATTTATTATTTAGTTTTAATTCCTTCAAAAATGAAAAAAGATATGAAAGTAGCGTTAATGCTTACATACGACTTACCATCTCCATGAACGGTGCATCTCATTTTCTTATATACAAATGTTATTGACTACTATAAATACATATATATAGGATATATATGATATTTAAATAATAATTAAAAATCTGAAGATAATGGACTTTTGACCACATGGAAAATTTGTAATTATAACATGTTCATTTTGACTAAAGTTCCGAACAATGACAAAATGTCCGATATGAAGTCAAAAAATTAACTAATTTTTGTAGAAAAGTTATAAGTGATTTAAAATGAATAATAAACATTAAAATGGTTCTAAATCAAGTATAAATTAATATAAATTTATTATTCAGGAAGAACAAGGACCATACATGATGAGTCAGACTCAAGGAAAGGCAACTATTTAACCCAACTTCCATTCTTTGGGTTAAAATTATACTTCGTGATTATGTCAAATTATTATTATGTGAGAAATAAATATTGTTATCATAACTCTTATTTATTCTATCATTATGTTTATTTATAGAAAATACACCTAATAGGTCTATTTTATTTACAAAATGATCTTTGTAAGGGATCATTTCACCCTCCTCTTTGAGTCAAAATCTTTTTTTGTGTTATGTATTTTAATTTACATTTTTTTATGTTGGGATATATTCTTCTATGTCCTTATTTTTATACATTTTATTTCTAAGTGATGAGAGAAACTTTTCTCTCATGTCAACGCATTTTATTAATTTTAGGTAAAACTGTTAGACTACATCATTTTTATAAGGGAATATATAAATTCATTTTCCTCTAATTGGGTTTTACACATACTTAGTTGATTATATTATTCCAATATTATGTTTGGAATCAATGTTTGATTATTTATGTTGTAATTTACACTTCTGTTTGTGGGGATATACTATTTGTACACATACAAATCCCATTGATAAATTCTTACATCATTGATACAATCTATGTAAAGGGCTACATCTCAATCTCCTTTCATCGAGGCATATCTTGATATTGTGCACCTTTAATATCATATAAGCTGTATACACAACCCTTTTGACATTTTATACCATTAATTTCTGTATTCTCATGATATTTAATGTTATGTTTGACGTGATATTGTAATTATTTTTATTCATGTGTTTCTCAAGTGTTACGAGTCTCTTTCACTAAAACATGTTTTTAATAGTTTTAATTATTTATTTATATATATATAACTAATTAAAAATGATTTCAAGGATTTATTTAAATGTACATTACAGTTTTAAAATTATATTCCTTTAAAAGTTTCAATGTGTTATGAGACACTTTGATTCCAAAATCTATTAATTAAATGTTTTAAATTGTTTTGGAAGTGTATTGAATATTTCAATTTCGTGAATTGATTCATTGTGGTTGATGAGTGAAATGTTGATAATTTCAATCTTGTTTGTGTTATGATTATGTAATGGTACATGTAAATTTAATGAGTGGTTATGTGATAAACCAAATACAAGTGGTTCCATGATAATCCTAGGGTGGGTGGGCCTGAGATAGTCCTCCAATGCATTGTGTAACGTGACAAAGGTAAACATTAATGATTCTCCTAAGAGATTTAGGGATTATACTATGATGGGTATTCCAAATGTAACGACCTATGTTTTTATGAAAGCTACAATTTAGGTATGTTATGGATGCCACATGTTTCCTATAATATTTATGATTTTTCTGTGTAATTCATAGATATTATGATTTCATGTGGTATGTTAATGATCTAACGTTTTTTATGTATTGATAGACTATAGTGTTCATCCTCTATTTTAAAAACCTTACTGAGCTTTTTATGCTAATCCCATGTTTTGAAATTTTTTTCACCGGACATTATATTTATTAGGGTCAATTAAGGGATCATGGAATATTCAGGCTATCAAAAACATGGAACTAGACATGTTTCTTTTTTAAGAGTTTTTATTTTATGAAAAAATTGATATAGAGTAGAAGTGTCTACTTTGTATTATTTGAGATGTAATATAATAGTTATTTCGTAATTCTCTAAAACTCTAAACCTGAAATGATCCTCAATTTTAATTATTATTTTCAATCTAGGTTGTGTAATGTTTATGGATGGGGCCTTACAGTTGGTATCTAATGTTGGTTTATATAACTATAGAGGTTAGGGTGTTATTTAAGTATAAGTGACATAACCCTAATGGTTTGAATAATAGAAAGATTAATAGTTATTTTAGAAAAAATTAATGGATTTAAGATAACATTAATAAGTACATCATAGTATTTACCACCCTCCAAAGGTGTTATATGAAGATTTTACTAATATACCCACACTAGATTGTTTGGTTTTAGTAAATTTATGGATGATGCAGGCACCCAAGTGACAATGGATTCAATGAAAACTGTGATAGTTTTCTGATTAAACAACCAAATGAAATGGGATATATAATGATAAATCTTTTGGTTATTCTGAAATAACTATATTGTGTCATTATTTACCACATGAACCTTAGTGATTTTTATATGGAATCACATATTCGAGAAAAAAATAACTACATAAGTTCAATCAATAATCCTAAAGGTATGTATATTCAAATGCCAATGTGTCAAGGATGTAAAAATAAATACATAAGAAAATGATTCAAAGGAAAGGTAAGATGATATAGATGTGGTAATGAAGGTCATAAAGAAATAACCTTTCATAGAAAAAGGAAGCATCTAGTTGACTCCATGAAAGGGAATGAAGTTCTTTCCAAAGGATTAGTTGAATGTTTTAATTGTGGTGTGCATGGTCATTATAAAAAATAGATTTCTAAAAAATAATTTTGAGAATGAGATCAGTAAGATCATATAAATATATGTTTATCAATTCCTAATGCAATTCCAATTCCAGATGTTGAAGCTGGTAATAACATATGAATGGTATGGATTATTTCTTAGCTGATATTTTTACATTATTAAATCTTCAGATATGATTCATGATTTTGTTTGCAGGAAAGATGTTGTACGGAATAAGTTGTAAAATAATGGATAATGGATCATGAATAACACTAAGGTATGTATATTCATGTGTTATGATACATTTTAGGATAACAAAATGTAAAAAAAATTATGGCACTTTTAATGATTGGATTACTTTGGAAGACTTTTTATATTATGTTTAACCATAACGTTTCATATGAGAAAATTTTATCCAAGGAATAATTATCTTTTCTATTTTAGATATAGTTAAAAAGAACCATTTGGGTTTATATGATCCATTTATTTGAGGTAATTATAGGTTATTAATTTTTTTGATAAAAATACATGATATGAGATAACATTTGTGGTTAAAATATGTTATGGTCATTTTTGAGTTATTTATAACATTTTTGGGAATGTTATATAATTATATAATTTTTGAAAAAGGACAACTCGAAGGATGAGTGAAAACCTATTACGTCTGGCAAGGCTTCATGAATCAAACCCACAACTGAAATGTGACAAGGGCGCATTGCCTACAACCGGCCTATGTGACGTCCCTGGTTAGTATGAATAATTATTTTTATTTAAATATTTTTTGGATCAATAATATTTTGATTTTGGGAAATTATTATTTATCAAATGGATATCCTTAGTATAGAAATATTATTTTGTGATTAAGTGATAAATGTTATTGGGAAATTATAATTTATCAAATAGATATCCTTACTATGGGATCTCAATTGTTGAGTAATGGTTGAAATTTAATTTTGTAAGAATCAATATTTTTATTGGGTACATATGGTGATTTGGGTTATTATTTGGAAATGATTAACCTATCATAGAGAATATGTGATTAGGTTAATTACACTTAAGTATGAGTCTTTAAGAGTTATTGATGTTTTTTGAGATAAATGTTAAGATTTTCTATTGAAGACTATGTGATTAAACCATTCAAATTTTTGGGTTTCAATCTTATTTTAAATTAATTTATAAAATTTTAAGGATATTTGTTTATTGAGTGGTCTTTTTTGAACATTGGGTATTGTTTTTCGAATTTTGGATATTAAGAGTAGTATTTCTTTTTATGAATTATTATCATTTTTGGAGATTATCTGATATTTTACTAACCTTTTGGTTTTGGATAATGTCTATGACATGGGAAATATATGCTACAACTTTTTTGGACTATGTTATTATATAGAATATGATTCTAGTGCTTTAGGTGTGACTATGTCATATTCAATTCTCATCATTTGGAGAAAAGATGAGGTTTTGGATGAATCTTATTAAAGGATTATACTTTACATGAAAATTATGTATATTTCAATATGTTCTTAGTCCATATACAAACTAATTTACTCAACTTTATTAAAAGGATATTAATATAAAAACATTGCTCGTTTACTTTTCTTACTACAAAATCAAAGACCGTTTAACCTATCACAAGTTTGTGGTTTTCTAGTGGTTAACATTATCCGGGTCATGTTTTCTATCACTCTCCATCAAAACTTGACGGTCAGTTTTCTCTTCCCTATCATTGTTTTCATGGAATCCTACTATGGGTTATATTGGGGGACATTTATACTTATATTTATTTCTTTTAAAATGATATTTTTATACACTCTTTTTCTAATGTGGGACTTTGAATGAAGTTTCCGAGCCCAATTTTAAAATTTAAAGGACGTAATTTCCAAAAGGGGAGAAGGATGAAAAGAACCAGGTATCTATAGAATAATAAATTTTATTTATATTAAATATTTATGAATAAGATATTAATTTTACGTTAAAGGATACACTTTTTTTGATAGCGTGCTCAACATGCAGCAATGGGTTTCTTTGAAATCTTACTTTGCACACAACATTGAGTTATACTGGAAAATACTAAAATAATATAAATATTTAAATTGTAGTTAATGATGAGACATTTTATTGGTAGGAATGAATAGAAATATCTACAAAATTATTAAACATGTTTCTTAAATTCTTTTTACATTTATTCAATAAAATTTAGAGGTTTAAAATAAGAATGAATCTGATTTTAAGATTGAAAGCTCTAATATTTTTAAAAGGTCGTTTTACACTATTTTGATGGAGAACCCTTTTTAAATGTTCTTTTTTGTTACATTTATATTATTCATTTGAAAAAATAAACTTCTTCATTAGAATCAGGACATCAAAATTTACATTGGGTAAATATTTTGTATTTTTCTAGTAAAGTTCATTTTTATGAACATTTAAAAATTATGGATTTTATGCCAATACTGTATTTTTATCAAATTCATTGGTATTATTATATTATATTTTTTATTTTTTTAACTTGTATTTAGATTATATTTTTATTATTAAATCCAATTATCTCCATTTAATTATTTTCTCATTGAAATTGGACATAAAGAAATGTCAATATTTTGGTAGTTTTTACTTCTTAAAAACAATCATTTTGGTTTTGACAACATTAATTAATTTTAAAATAATTCTTTCAACTATGATGTTTTGAATTTGAAAAAATTTATTTCATATTTTGAATCTTGAGTTAAAAATTATTTAAATAGATACCATTTATTTTTAAGAATTAGGAATAATAATTTTATTAAATATTTTAATTACCACAGTTAAATGGTAAGTTTGTAAATAAGGGTAAAAAATAATATTATAATAATATTAAATTACCCTAACACATTCTCTAAGACTATTGGATGAGATATTTCTGGCCATTCTCATCCATGGGTCAATTTTGGAACACCATGGATCCACTTGTAAGTGAAAATGACACTTAATAAAAATTAATTTAATGGTACGGAAAATGTAACATAAACATATATATTTTAGTAAAATAATTTTTATATGGAGATATATAAGTTATATTCTCAAATATAAATATTCATTTTAATGAAAAACATATTTAATACATCATCGTATTGTATTTATAATTTTTAGACATTAAAATAAATACATTTATATATGACACAACGATGATGTAGTGATTACCTTTTTAATGAATTTTTAAAATAAATGAGATTAAAAATATTAAAATAGATTTATTTTGAATATTTATCTCCTATAAAAGAATTTTAGAAATATTAATTACTTGAAATTTTTTTAATTAATCAAGCTTGTTTTAAAGAATCCTGTTTATATAGAATATTTTGAAATCTTGATATTAATTGTTTATAAATTGACATAAATGAGTTTTTAAAACAATTAATATTTTATTAAATGATAAAATAATACTAAAGAACTAAGTTTTTTTAAACTGACATATATGATGTTAAAAATGTCATTAATGATCCATTTTAGGTTGATTTTCCTTTAATAGTAAATATATTAACCATATAGTATGAATACATAAGAGGAAATGGAAAAAGTAAAATTAGTTAACTACGGGTTAAAGCTAAAATATAAGGTTATATTTATCCCTTAAACTTTTCTAAAACCCACTGTATGAGAGGATTTCGAAAAATAAACATCCTATCATCGTATTAAAAAAGTCGGGGACCCTTTTAAATCGAAAGTCAGTTTATAATAAAATAATATGTTCCAATATTCCTAAAGAGCCCCTCCACCCCCATATAACAAGACATCACCTCTAACCCATTACTCACAACTCTGAATCCTATTGTATTGTCCTACCTCTGTTAAAATAAGCTCCCAAAATAACTCCAATTCATTTATAATCCTTACAATATCCATAAAAAATATCAAGAAATCCTTTTGGTTCAAATCAAAGGGAGTTACGTGATTTAAAGGTAATGTATTCTCTCAAGTTCTTTTCTATTATTTTACTTCTCCACTCTCTATTATTTTATTATTATTATTTACATAAAAACCATTATACTTAATATAATTGGTTGTTTTTATGATAATTATTATAACTACACTTCCACACACTTCCATCTAATGGATACGGACATACTATTTCTGTGGACGGTGAACTACTGCTGCGTGAAATGCTGATTGTTCAATTCTCTCCTACTACATCTCATGGTGGCGATTATGGTGGCACTATAATTATAAATGATATTTATGATGTTTATATTTTCTATATTCTTCAGTAATTCTCATTTTTAACATACCATTATGCTTTTCATGTTCTATATATACGATAATTTCATTTGACAGAAGTGCAGACTACCTCTCCCTCAATGTGATATGATTCATTCATGCTATACATGGAACATATAAAGGATGGAATTAATGAAATTATGTAACATATATAACAGATATTTTATACTCTAATTATAATATACCTATGTATAATTTATTTTTCATTTCTTTAGAAAAGAAAAAAAGAATTGTAAGTAGGGTTCATGCGTACGTACGACTTACTGTCTCCATGAACGGTGAATTTCATTTTATTATATCAAAATTTTATGGACTATTCTTAAAAAATATATACTAGATCTAAACATATATACTTGATATATATGATATTTAAATCCTGGATGAAAATATGTAGATAATGGAATTTTGACCAGATAGAGAATTTTTAACTATAACAAGTTCATTTTCTTATTAATGTTCCGAGCATTGAAAAAATGTCTGATATGAACTCAAACAATTAAATATTTTTTTATAAAGGTAATAAGTGATATAAAATGAATTATAATATTTAAAATTTTTTTGAACCAATTATAAATTAACTTATGTTTATTATCCAAGAAGAGGAAGGAACATACGTGATGATTCAGACTCAAGGTAAGGGAACTCTTAAGCCCAATTTCCATTATTTGGGTAAAAATTATACTTATTGATAATTTCATTCTATGATTATGTGAGAAATAACTTTTTATCATATTTTTTATTTATACTATCATTATGTGTAATAATAGTGAATACACATTATCGATCACTTTTATTTACCAAATGATATTTTTAAGGGAGCCTTTCACCCCCCTCTTCTAGTCAATGATTTCTTTTATATTATGTATTTTAAATTAAATTTTCTTATGTTGGGATATGTTCTTATATATATTTATTTACATAAATTTAATTTTCCGGAGAGACCCTTTTATCTCTCATAAAATCATTTTTTTTAATTTTATGTGACGCCGTTAGGCTGGCGAATTTTTTAAAAGAAAATTTCTAAACTTAATTTATTTCATTAGATTTTACACATATTTCATTGATTATATTATGCCATGATTTTGTGTGGAATCATAGTTTGTTTATTTATGTTGAAATTTACACATCTGTTTGTGTGGATATACTATTGATACACATAATCACCATGTTAATAAATTCTAATATCATTGATACAAATTATGTAAAGGACTATATCTCAATCTTCTTTCATTGAGGAATATCTTGATATTGTGCACCTTTAATATCATATAAGGTTAATATACAACCATTTTGACATTTTATTTCATGAATTTCTATATTCTCTGGATATTTAATTTTTTGTTTGATGTTATTCTATAAATATTTTTATTCATGTGTTTCTCAAGTGTTACAAGACTATTTACCAAAAACATCATTTTAAATATTTTAAAGATTTATTTGTCTAAATATTTCTCATTAACATCAATGTTTTTAAAATAGTTTTAAGGATTTATTTATATCAAAATTAATTTTTTAAAATGATATTCCTTAAACAAATTCAAAGTGGTATGAGACACTTTGATTCAAAAATCCCTTTATTAAATATTTTAAATGGTTTTGGAAATGGATTTATGATTTCAATAACTTGAATTCATTCATTGTGTTTGATTAGTGAAATGTTGATAATTTATATCATTTAGGTGTTATTATTATGTAATGGTACTTGTTCATTTGATGGGTGCTTACTTGATAAACCAAATATGGGTGTTTATATGATAAACCAAATGCCAGTGATCCCAAGATAGCTCTCCAATGCATTGGGTAATGTGATGGAGGTAAACGTTAATGTTTCTCCTAAAATATTTAGGGAATTGACAGTGAGGGGTATTCCAAATGTTACTCCTAATGTACTTGTGAAATCTAAAATGTATGTATGTTATGTATGCCAGATGTTTCCTTTTTGATTAATTATTTCAATGTGTTATTCATCAATATTATGAGTTCATGAGTTATTTTAAAGAGATTATGTTTTCTATGTATTGATGGTCTACTATTTTATTTCTTTATTTTATAACCCTTACTAATCATTTTATGATCATCCAATGTTTTTATATGGTTTTCACAGGAATTAAAGATGATTAGGGTCTAGAATGGGATCAAGGAAAAGGCATGCTGTCTAAAACAATGAACTATACATGTTTCTTTTTTAAGATTTTTTATTTTATGGGAAAATGGAAACTGAGTAAAAGTTCTTACTTTGTAAAATTTGATAAGTAATGTAATAGTTATGGCATAATTCTCTAAAACTCTAAGCCTGAAAAGATCCTCACTATGAATTATTAACCTAATTCTAGATTATGTAATTTTTAAGGTTTGGGCCTTACTGTAATGACATGAGATTTTGGTTCCATTAAATTATATACTATATAATATAAATTTTGTTTCATGCGACATCCAAAATAAAAAAAAACCACAAAATATTAAGAATACACTATTAATAAATCTACAATAATCATAATAACAGTAAACCATTAATATTTATTACCTCTATAATGTAAATAATTACAAATTTTTATAATTGAAAATGTTATTTTCAATAAAATTAATTTCAATTATATTATAAATTTATTTTAAAAAGATAATTTGAAAGAATTTAGAATTAAAATATCATGAATTAAATTTCATTTTTGAGTTCCATTAAAAAATATTAGCTTTGTATGCATTTTTTTATATTTCTAAATTAATTAGTTTTTATCTAAATAGTGATCACACGAATATTTCTAATACCGCCAGTTTTATATGAAATAGAAATTTTTAAAAAAAATTTCTCTAAGATTATAAATTATATATTATAATAAAGAATTTAGAAAAGTATTTTGAATTTATAAAATCATGCTAAACATTTTAAAAATTTATATAGTGGTTTCCTGGAAACTATTTTTTCACTCATTTGTTTAATTACAAATAACATGATGAAATGATGTTTTGATTCATTTTATTTCTTAATAATCTAATTTTCAATAAGAATAATAATTTTAAATTCATTTAAATACATTCCACTGATAATTATAATCAAATTATAAATATTGTTTCTTAAAAACTGTTTTTCAAAATATTGGTTTCTGCACGTTACACACGCAAGTGTTTACATTAATTTCACTGCATATATTAATATAAAATTTTAGAATGATTTTTATTTTTGAGTTAATAATTTTCATATTATTTTATTTGGATAATTTCATTTTCTAGGTGTACAGTTTATATTCATACGATTAATGCTAATCACCTTGATTATGATGAAACAACTATACTAAATTTTTATTTTATTAATAAAAAAGAATTTATATCTTATAAAATAAATTTAAAATTTAAATAAAAAAGTATTTAATATTACTTATAATAACATAAAAAATATAGCAACATCCATTTAATTGTTCATCAGTACTAAAAATAATTAATAATTTATAGTTGTCAAAGTTTCATTTTTCTACTAACCAATCTTTCTTCCCATTATCTATCTTTATTTAGGTGTTATTTTTATAATATTTTGAAATTTAATTTGATTAAAAAGATATTAAATTTGTTTCTAATCCAATTAAATTTTTTACATGGTTTGTATTATATTTTTAATAAAACATAATATCACATAGTTAAAAACTAATTACATAATGTAAAACATAAAGTGTAAAATGAAAAAATATAATGGTAAATACCTTAATAAATCGAAGCATTTTTGGAAGGCGATTTTTGAGTATTTCCCCACCAAAATATACCCCTCAATAAAAAAATTAAAAACAAAGATCATTTGACCTTGTTATAGTTTCATCAAATTATTAAAATACATGGTGTGTTTCCAAAAGTACAAATTACCTCTCTTATATAAGGTGATCATTATAAACAATTTAAATACCCACCCCACATTTATATTACTAATTTATAATATACCATTATACTTGTAAGAACCTGGTTCTTATTTTCGATGTAAGGGTTTCTTCTTTTCTCTTTTCCTTAAGTGTTTTTGAGAAATAAGGGAATTGGGGGAAAACTCTTAAATTTTTGGACTACACGCCATGTACATTTCCACACGTCATGTACTTTGGCCGTGTGGAATGAGTACACAGGGTGTGTAGCCCTGTCGGTGACAAAGGTGTAAAAACTGACTACACGCCGGGTAGTTTGTATTTACACGTCGTGTAGTCAGTTGGAAAGAAAATAGTACGGTGTTGGAAGCAGTCGCCAGCTGAGTGGCAGTACACGCCATGTAATCAGAAATACATGTTGTGTACACATGTCGACGGATGAACAGTGCTGCGGTGCCACCAGAGGAACATTTAAATGAGAAAAGTGCACGCCGTGTAGTCAATAGTACACGTCGTGTAGTTTATTTTTTTTTCTTAAAATGGCTAGTAGCCAACCCTGTTCACAGGATTGGCTTAGAACCCGAGGAAGGAGTCGGAAGAGGAGGCCAGACCTTCTTGGATCTCCAGATCGAGCGTCGGGAATCCGTTTTCGCCTCGGACGATCTCGTTGGAACCGCATGGGTAATACCTCCACTCTCCTTAATCCATTCTTGCCAATTCTTCCTCTAAGGGAATTTATTTTAGTTTTAAAGAGGTGTAATTTTAAATAAGATCTATGTCATTCTTGGACGATTCGAGGATCGTCATTCACGTATACGGTTTACGGGTGTTTAAGGTAGGTGAATTGGTGTTCAAATTCCAACTGTTGTGCGTTTTGTGTACCATTGTGATACGCGCCCATGAATGGGGTGTAGTATTGATGAGGCCATGCCTGTTTTGAATACCTAGAATTATTTAGGTAATTAAATGTGATAATGAACTGCTGTTTGGGATCGCTGCTTGGATCCAGGACCACCCCGGGGGTGTGTTCCTCTATTTAGCCGTTTGGCCAGGATACCCGAGGGTAGGCCATGTTTACTTTATGCATTACTTTTTCCTTGAGAGGAATTGTAAATAATTGAACGTTTAAATATTGGTCATAGCCCGATTACTTTATATCTTGAGGGAATGGTTACTTGTTTAGCCTGAGGGAAATGATATGTTAGCCTGAGGGCATTGTTAATTAGACTGAGGGCGTAGTTCTATTCCACCTGAGGGCAAGGCCTGAGGGAAAGATTCTGCATACCTGACAGTTTCATTTTAGATTTTCCTGAGGGAAAGATTCTATTTATACTAAGGGAAATTCTTGAGGGAAAGGTACTGTATAGCCTGAGGGAAATCCTGAGGGTGTGGTATTACTATATTAGCCTAAGGGCAAGATTCTGGTTGGCCGGAGGGCTTGGTTCGGTTGAGCACAGAATATTATTAAATTAAATGGTTAAAATGAACAATAAAATGGTAATATAACTGGTAAAGTGAGTTACTTTTGATTACTTCTTAGTTTATTGCATTTTACTACTACACACTGTTGTTGCATATTTTCACGCACTTGGGCACGAAACTTTGGTGGGTACCTACTGGGATTTATTTCTCACACCCTGTTTGGGTGATGTATTCGGCCCAAACAGATTACATTTCTGCAGGTGTGGATAAGGGAAAGGGTCCTTATAGAGGTTCTTGATTGCTGCTGAGGAGTAGGGGGAGCATGGGACCGGGCTTTGGCTCGTGATGCTACCGGCTGTTTGTTTTGTTTTCTTGTACTCTGTATTATTCTGTACTGTGTTGTTGTGTATCATGTTCTGGATATTTTCTTAGAACTTGAGACATGTCTCATCGTTATCTTTATAAATGTTGGTTAGCTTTCACTGCAGTTGTTTATATTAAATGTGTATGGTTTATTGCTTCTGCTGTTGTTGTATGATTTTTATTTTATTCCGTTGTGAAACACTTTTACATATGAGGGAATAGTTTCCTCACTATCAAACATAGACCTTCACTACTAGTCGGCATCCTCTAGCATTTGGAGAAATTCTCTGAAGGTCATGTGACCAACCGGGTCTGGGGAACTCTTTGAGTGGAACCTAGAACCGGGATGTTACAAAGTGGTATTAGAGGGGTTCTTTTCTTTGACTTACTATTTGGATCCTTAGTCAGGGATAGGATGAAAATGGTAGTTGGTAATAAGATGTCCCCATGAGTAGCTAACCCGTGTACAGGGAAAATCCAATTTACCTCTTATTGCAATTTTTATTGATTTTTCAATTTATAGTTGATTTTATTTCCACAGTTTGGTGACACACATGTGATTTTGATGCTTATATTTTATCCATGGGTTCTATTTAGTTATAACCTGATGAGATGAGGGTGTTCCATCTCATGCATCATTTTGGCACATGTTATAAATCACATGCCATGCATAGTTCCATGCCATGGAGGGGCATTAGAAATTTCATGTTATTGTGGTAGTTGTTGTGCAAGAAAAGTATGTTGTAGTAACCGCCTTTTTAATAAATACTTTTTATGTGATAGGGTATGTTTGTGTGATACTGATGATAGAATGGACTCCAAACATTGGTTTCTAGGGAGTATGGGCCCTAATTGACCAGAATTTGGTGGGCCACTGACTGTCTATTTTGTTATAACACATATAAGATGCCAAACCTTGGTTCACGTCCTCACGGATCAGAATTTGGCACTTAGGTATTGTTTTTTCGAATTTTCTGGGTTCCTGGGTAGTATCTAAGGAATAATTTCTGAAAAAACCCATCATAAACACCGTGTAGTTCCTCGAACACACACTTTGTATTCTTATGTTTAGGAAGAAAATTAAAATTTTTAAGCACACACCATGTACCCTCAGTACACACCATGTAGTCTCTTCCTGTTTCGTAGAACATGTGGGCGGGGACACGAGGAAGAGAAATTTTTGGAAAAAACATGCCATGTATTGGATGTACAGGCCGTGTAGTGTTGAACCAGAGTCGGCCCGTGTAATTAACAAACATGGATAGAGGAGACCTTCAGACATACATGTCGTGTCCACTATGGAACATGCCGTGTAGTCTAACTTGGGATCCACCCGTGTAACGAACAACACGGGTCGGTGTAACCCTTTCGTGTACATGTCATGTGTATATGGAACACGCCATATAGTTTGAGCCATGTATCCAGCCATGTAACTAACAACACGGGTTAGTGAAGATCGTCCAGTAAATGTTGTGTGCCTGAGGGACACACCGTGTAGTCTTGTTCGAGGACAGACCACGTGGACTTATCCGTGTGGCTGGGGAAAACGGTGTGATGTACACGCCGTGTGCGGGTGTAACATGTCGTGAAGTCTTAGCCGAGTAGTCAACCGAGTCACAAATGACATGGGTATTTGGAAAATTACACCATAAACGCTGTGTAGATGATATACATGCTGTGTAGTCTTGTTCAACGGGAGCTATGTGGCTGAGTCATGTAGAAGGACTCGGGCAAGGGAAGAGAAGTTAGGTACAAGCCGTGTAGTCAGTATACATGCCGTCTAGTCGTGTTTTTAAAATCATGAATGCCTTATTCCCCCTGTTTCCCTTTTGGCCCCTTTGTTTCTAGTTTTTTATAATCGTGATCTAAGGTGTGCATTTGACCTTGTAAAGTCATGCTGCCGAGACGACCATGCGTTGTTCGCCAAGAGAGCGACAATGATTATACTCCAGAGATGGTGGTCCATGGGCTACAAGTGGATCCTCCATCAAAGCCAGATGCGGTGCCAGTGTTATACCAGACACAGGCGCAGTTCCGTGAAGGCTTCATGCGGTTCATGCAGACCTTTCAGGGATCACCACCGGCTACCACATCTATGGTTGAGAAGACTCATATCTTCCAGCAGCAGCATCCACCAATGTTTTCCGGGGATGGAAGACCACAGGCCGCAGAGTCTTCGATGGGGTCTATATAGAATATCTTCGAGCATCTCAAGACTCCTCCTAGGTGGATGGTCAAGCTCGAGACTTATATGATGCATGAATCCCCCAAGAGGTGGTGGGATGTTACCACCCAGTCAGAGCATTAGAGAGACATTATGTGGGAATATTTTCAGGCAGTATTCTATGAATTCTTCTTTCCAGAGACGCTGAGGGAAGATAGATCTCAAGAGCTGATGAACCTGCAGTAGGTTGCTATGTCGTTGATGGATTATTCGGACTGTTTCACCGAGATTCAGTGTTTTGCACTCGTTCTGGTGGGTGATGAGACGTTGAGAGCTAGGCGATTTGAGGATGGTCTTTGATATGAAATCCACGCACTGGTGAATGTTTTCAGGTTTCCTATTATACATGATATTTTGAAACAGGTGCTGATTACAGAGAGGAACATTCAAGAGGCTAGTGGTGCAGGTCGGGGCGGTTCGGCACCAGTTTCTGGTACTTTTTTTTCCGGTAAGAGGAAGCGACACATGAGTTTCTTTCATGGTGGTAGTACTAGCCAGACGATTTCTTCCGGTGTCCTGATCTGGTGCTTCTAGTGTGGTGAGGAGGATACAGGAGACCTCTATGTCCACGAGACCCAGTGGAGTGCCTATCTTAGGGGGAAATGGGTCATCTGCAGCGCTTTTGCAGGGTGTTTATACCAGTGACTTGTGAGAGGGGTTCTGTGTAGACTCTGGGTGCAGGAGCAGGACCAGTAGCTTCTTACTAGTCAGGAAATTGGAATACGTCAGGGCGGGCAGGCAGGGATGGTGGTCGTGGTCATGGTAGCCAGACACCAGGATCTCAGAGGCAGTAGGGCGGGACAACTCATTGTAGCCAGACTGTGTTGCAGGGCCGTGACACTGGGAAGACATATGTAGTGCAACAAACCCAACAAGAGCAGGATCCTGGACCTTCTACTGTCAGAGGTACTATTCTAGTAGATTCTGTTTTATATTTTGTACTTTTTTATACGGGTGCTACACATAGCTTCATATCTGTTCCTGTTGTAGAGAGCCTTGGGCTCTGTGATTCTTCTTCTTCTGATTTTATGACACTAGACACTCCGTTAGGAATTAGAACAGCTGGTGGGAATCAGTGCAAGGAGTGCCCCCTTGAGGTTGGTGGGTGTCACTTCATATGGGACCTCTATGTCTTAGAGATGATGAGCTATGACATCATTCTCAGGATGGACTGGTTGGTTCCCTTTTGATCATTTATTGATTGCTATCGTCTGAGGGTGCATTTCACGTCACCAAAGGGTAGATAGTTTCTATACAAGGGAGAGAGGGATGTTTAGCCGAGTTGAGCTAGACCCGAGCATCTTGGGTGAGGTGGATTCACAACCCAAATTGCGAGTATATATCTGGATGATCAGGGGACTTGTCTGATGGATTTCTCTCCAGTGGCTGATCGTTTCATGTATGTCTTCCCAGATGACTTTTCTGGTCTACTTCCAGAGCATGTGGTGGATTTCTCTATTGTACTTGTGGCAGGAGTGGCACCGGTGTCCATTCCTCCTTATAGGATGGATAAACCAGAATTGCAGGGGCTCAAGAGGTATTTATAGGTGTTACAGGAAAAGGGAGTTATCCGACCCATTACTTCTTTTTGTGGTTCTTCGGTCATTTTTGCAAAGAAGGCTGATGGTACCCTCAGGCTCTGTGTGGATTATGAGAAGCGGAACCAGTTGACAGTCAAGAACCGATATTCCTTGCAGAGGATCGGTGAACTTTTTGATCAACTTCGTGGAGAATGAGTGTTCATGAAGATTGACCTGAGATCTGGATATCATCAGCTGCGCGTGAGACCATCAGACATACCACTTACAAAATTTCAGAGCAGATATGGTACGAGTACTTGGTTATGACGTTCGGACTCACGAACACACCAACATTTTTTATGGCTCTGATGAATGGGGTGTTCCATCCTTATTTGGATTCTTTTGTGGTTGTATTCATAGACGACATCTTGGAATACTCCCACACTCGACACGACTATTCCACTCATCTTGAAATAGTATTAAGTACACTGAGAGAGAATAAGCTATATGCTAAGCTCTTAAAGTGCCACTTTTGGATAGACCATATTCACTTCTTGGTTCATATCATCTCAGAGGCAGGAGATTCAGTAGACCCAGAGGAGGTGAGAACAGTAGTTTCCTGGGATCAGACTAAGAACGTGTTTGAGATACGGAGTTTCTTGGGGCTGGCTAGTTACTAAAGACGTTTCATCCAAGACTTCTTCCACTTAGTAGCGCCATTTATGGGTTTTACTAAGAAGGGTGTGATGTTTTTTTGGTTGGAAGCTTGTGAGAAAACCTTTTGGGACCTGAAAGGATGGTTGACATCAACACCAATCCTGATAATTCTAGATCAAGGGAAGAGCTAAACAGTTTACTGTGATGCATCTGGTATTGGTCTAGGTGTAGTTTTGATGGAGGGTGATTGAGTAGTTACGTACGAGTCTCAACATTTGAAACCACATGAGAGGAATTACCTGACGAATGACCTCAAGTTGGCTGCATTTGTTCATGCGTTGCGCTATTGGAGACATTATCTCTTGGGGGAGAATTTTGTGTTTTTCACCGACCACAAAAGTCTCAAGTATATGTTTACTCAGTGTGACTTGAATATGAGGCAGCGAAGGTGGGTTGAATACCTTCAGTCCTTCAATTTTGAGCTTGCTTATACACCTAGTAAGGGTAATGAAATTGCTTATGAACTGGGCTGGAAGACTCAGACATAGGTAGTTCATGAGGCTAGTGGTGAGTGGCAGCTTATGGCCTTGTTCTCTGAGATGCATCTGGAGGTGAATGATAGTCAGGGGCATACCTATCTCTCTTCATTAGATGTGAACTCTACCCTCTCAGATAGAGTGAGGATGAGACATCTATTTGATGAAGAAGGCCTAGTTCTACGGAATTTTGTGGCCAGTGAGGACCCTCCTACTGGGTGGACGATAGACGATGATGAGGTACTAGATTTTCATGTACGAGTATGAGTTCCAGGGGATATACACGAGAATTTGACGTGGGAGTTTCATGATTCAGCTTGGGCAGTTCATCCTGGAGTAACCAAGATGTACCGTGACTTGAGACGTCAGTACTGGTGGATGGGTATGAAGAGAGAGATTGCTGGTTTTGTTAAGAGATGTTCCACCTGTCAACAGGTGATGGAAGAGCATCAGAGGCCAGACAGACTGCTATAGTAGTAGCCCAATCCAAAGTGGAAATGGGATGAAGTCACGATGGACTTCGTAACTGAGCTGCTGAGGTCACCTTGAGGAAATGATTCCGTAAGGGTTGTTTTGGACATACTCATGAAGGTATCTCACGTTTTTCTGATCAAAGAGAACTTCGGTGTTAACAAGCTTGGAAATTTTTATATCCGAGAGGTCGGACATCTTCATGGTGTTACTCATTCTATCTTTGCAGATAGGGATTCCTGCTTTACATCTCATTTCTGGCAGAGTTTTCAGAGGGCACTGGGTACACAGGTGCTTCTGAGCACAGCTTACCACTCTCAGACCGATGGTCAGTCAGAGCGTACGATACAGGTGCTGGAGGACATGCTGTGTTCATGCATCCTAGACTTTGGGGGCTCTTTGGAGAAGCACATACCCCTGGTCGAGTTTTCCTATAATAACGGTTTTCATGAAACAATTGAGATGGAACCTTACGAGGCATTATATGGTAGGGCATGCCGATCACCTTTGTGCTAGATAGAGGTAGGTGATGCAGCTTTACTGGGACCACGTCTCTAGCAGGAGACTTATAAGTAGGTCCGTTTGATTCAGAAGCGGATGGCTACTGCACAGTCTCGTCAGAAATCTTATGCTGATCACCGTAGATGACCCTTGGAGTTCACAGTCGGGGATCAGGTTTTTTTACGGTTTCATCAAGGTTGGAACATAGGAAAATTAGGAGACAGGGTAAACTTTCACCAAGGTATGTGGGGCCATTTGAGATTCTGGAGAGAGTAGGGTTGGCTGCCCATCGGTTGTAGTTACCACAAAGGTACCGAGCCATGCACGACATCTTCCTTATATCTCAGTAGCATTGCTATCATTCAGACCCATCTCACATCTTTCAGCCTGAGGAGGTTGAGCTTCTAGTCTATGTGTCCTTTAAGGAGCATCTGATTTTTATCATTGATAGGAGCATGAAGGATCTCTGAGGCCGATCAGTTCCTCTTGTACGGGTACTATGGTAGCATGGCCAAGTGTAGGACGAAACATGGGAGAAGGAGATCGACGTACGTGCTTAGTGGCCAGAGTTTTTCTATGCGTTATATTCTCCACCCTTAGAAGGGAAATTTGAGGATGAATTTCTTTAAGGGGGGGGGGTGTTTATAAGAACCTGGTTCTTATTTTTGAGGTACACGTTTCTTCTTTTGTCTTTTCCTTATGTGTTTTTCAGAAATAATGGAATTGGGGGAAAATCCAAAATTTTGGGACTACACGCTGTGTACTTTTCCACACGCTGTGTACTTTGGCCATGTGGAATGAGTACACAGGGTGTGTAGCCCTGTCGGCGACAAAAGGTTTAAAAACCGACTACACGCCATGTAGTTTGTATTTACACGCCGTGTAGTCAGTCGGTAGGAAAATAGTAAGGTGGTGGAAGCAGCTGCCAGCTGAGCGGTAGTACACACTGTGTAATCAGAAATACACGCCATGTACTCATGTCGATGAATGAACAGTGTGGTGGTGCCGTTGGAGGAACAGTTAAATGAGAAAAGTACATGTTGTGTAGTCAATAGTACACACTGGGTAGTTTTATTTTGCATAAAATGGGAAGTATCCAACCCTATTCATAGTATTGGCTTAGAACTGAATGAAGGAGTCGGGAGAGGAGTCTAGACCTTCGAGAATCTCCAGATCGAGCGTCAGGAATCCATTTTCGCCTCTGATGATCTCTTTGGAACCGCACAGGTAATCCCTCCACTCTCCTTAAGCTGTTCTTTCCAATTATTCTTAATAGGGAAGTTATTTGAGTATGAAGGAGGGTTTCTTACACATCATATCTATGTTGTTCTTGGATGATTCGATGATTTTCATTTTCATATACCGTTCAGTGGTGTTTAAGGTAGGTGTCTTGGTGTTTAATTTCTATATCTTGTGCATTTTGTGTACCGTTGTGATACACACCCATGAATGGGGTGTCGTATGGGTGAGGCCATGGCTATTTTGAATACTTATAATTGTGTAGGTAATTAAATGTGATATGAAACTGCTGTTTGGGATTTCTGCTTGGATCCAGGTCAACCACGGGGGTGTTTTCCTATGTTTAGACATTTGGCCAGGATACTCGAGGGTATTCCATGGTTACTTTTGGAATTACTTTTACCTTGAGAGGAATTGTAAATAATTTCATGTTTAAATGTTGGGAATGGCCCGTATACTTTATATCCTGAGGGCGTGGTTACTTGTTTAGCATGAGCGCAGTGATATGTTAGCCTAAGGGCATTGTTGATTAGCCTGAGGGTGTAGTTCTATTCCTCCTGAGGGAAAGGCCTAAGGGAAAGATTCAGATTACCTGAGGGTTTCGTTTCAGTTTGTCACGAGGGAAAGATTCTATTTCACCTACGGGAAATGCCTAAGGGCAAGGTACTGTATAGCCTGAGGGAAATCCCGAGGGCATGGTTTTACTATATTAGCCTGAGGGCAAGATTCTGGTTGGCCTAAGGGCTTTGTATGGTTGAGCACAGAATGTTATTAAATTTAATGGTTAAAATGAATAATAAAATGTCAATATGGCTTTTAAAGTTTGTTAATTTTGAGTACTACATATTTTATTTCATTTTACTACTAGACACTATTATTGAATATTTTCACATAGTTGGGTACATGCCTTTGGTGGGTGCCTACTGAGATTTATTTCTCACACCCAGTTTGGGTCATGTCTTCGGCCCAAACAAATTAAATTTCTGCAGGTGTGGATAAGGGCAAGGGTCCCTATACAGGTACTTGATTGCTTCTATGGAGTAGGGGGAGCATAGGACCGGGCTTATGCTCGCGTTGCTACAGGCTGTTTGTTTTGTTTTGCTGTACTATGTATTTTACTGTACGGTATTGTTGTGTAACATGTTCTGGCTGTTTTCTTAGAACATAAGACATGTTGTATCATTTTCTATATAACTCTTGGTTATCTTTTACTGCAGTTGTTTATATTAAATGTGTATGGTTTATTGCTTCCGCTGTTGTTGTATGATTTTTATTTTATTCCGCTGTGCTACACCTTGACAAATTAGGGAATAGTTTCCCCACTATCAGACCTGGGCCCTCGCTACTAGTCGGCAGCCTCTAGCGATTGGGGAAATGCGCTTGAGGTCATGTGACCAACCGGGTCCGGGGCACCCGTTGAGTGGCACCCAGAACATGGACGTCATATTACTCTCCCTATAACCCTCTTCCACAAGCCTAATATCTTAGACAATCATAGTAAGCCTAAGACCATTAATATTAAGGTATTTTCCAAGGACAAATCAAGATTTTAATATAAGTATTATCTCTATCTTATGATTTTTATTAATATCAAACTTCAAATCCTCTAATCACCATAATAATATGATGACTTTAGTATCATTAGTATACTGCTTTTTTTAAATTAATGATATATCCCTTTGATTCTCAAAAGGACGATGGATGTTATGGTATTTCATTCCATTGTGTACAAGAGG
The DNA here is from genome assembly GCA_963277665.1 of Viscum album. Classification (NCBI taxonomy): domain Eukaryota; kingdom Viridiplantae; phylum Streptophyta; class Magnoliopsida; order Santalales; family Viscaceae; genus Viscum; species Viscum album. Next base: position 1,315,409,178 of record OY728136.1, on the reverse strand, counting down.
CATGATTCCAAATGCCAATAATTATTAAATTATTCTATCATTACATGATTTCAGGCTTAGATAACCATATTTGTTTCCTACTTAATGATTGATCATGGGGGTTAAGGCCCATTTTCATAATTTTTCAAATCATGTTTACTGTTTCCATATTTCATTGAAATTATCAATGATACCAACTTCCATAAATAGGCACAGACCTAGTTTCCTATGGTATTCCATCATTTGGGTGATCATACCCAAAAACACAAAGAAACTCACATTGGTTGAGATTATGGGAGGTTAGGATCATCACACCCTTTTGGGGGAATTATTTCCTGTTATGGGACAATCATGAAGTTTTATGATATTTTCACGAATCTCTACTAAATCCTGATATAGGACAAGTTAACCTAATAAAATGAATAGGTTTTGAATACTTCTTTGTGTAAGGGGGGGTCTTATTAATGATACAATCTATATGTATCTGAGGTTCTCCTATCATTTCACTATATAGCATAGAAAAGGGTAGTTGTTTATATTTCAAAAAATTTTACTAGGCACTCTAGACTTTACTTCCATTCAACGAGGTGGTTAGTGTTTCATGTATGGGATTTAACTTTCATCAGGTGTACTACATATCATGTTTATAAAAGTGATAAAAACTCATTTAGTTCATTCATGTTTAAGTCAGGAAATTTAAAATCATGTTGAAAAGACATATATTAGGGAACCATGTATGGAGTTAGAGTCGTTAAAATGTATCTTACGTATCCTATTAATAAAAGGAAGAAAATTCATAATATTGCAACATATTTTCATCTAGATGATGAGTGGTTACTGATAATTAATTATTGTGAGGGATATTTCCTTAGGTTTTTCTAATATGGGAATGCCTTTCCGGACATAAACTAATATGAATTCCATTGTATAAGGGAAATCACATCATTTCACTAAAGGTGGATTTAACATGGAGGTTTCCCGAGCTATGGGATATTTATTATGTTGGTAATATGATTATTTAAAATCCATAATCCCATGGGAGTCATGATTAGTTTTAGAAAGATGTAATAATATATTATCAGACTCATTACTTATGAATTTGGACTCATGCACTAGCATGGCCCCGATGGGGTGTTTAATATGTTGCTTTACCTCTAGGATGGAATCATCAATATCATATTATAGTATAAATCATATTCCTCTTAATTAAAATAGCTTCTAAATCCACCGATTGATGATGAAGGATGGTGAACCCATATGTGATTTTGGATCCCATGCATTTTAGTGTCAGAGATATAGAGGGACTTACTCTGAGGTGGATTCCAAATTAAATATCAATCCACAGGAAGTAGACCCACATATCTTATTTATACAAGAATTCGAGTTCTCTTAGTTCAATTATGCCTAACACAATGATGGGTTGGGATGGGTGATTATACTTGGAGACATTATCATTCCCCTATGGATAGTAAATATAGGGAATTATTCTTGGTGGATTCCCATTTAATCTTAGGCATTAGAAAGGTGTGCTGCATATCATGTATGGATAAGAATCAGAGTCCTCATAGTTTAGTTTGCTATATGTCCAAATGTTTCCATTGGAAAAGGCCATCATTTCTTAGGGTGTCTTCAAGTAATGGTTGACATGTCTAATGGTATTTATATTATAGGTCTTGATTTTCTATATATCATTCCATGAGTTTCTATATGACATGTCTTAATTTTCTGTTTGACAAGGATGAAATGTCCCAAGCAGCATTGGTTGATTCAAGCAGGCATTCTAGAGGTATACCATTGGATTTACTTTAAATGACCAGAGCACTATTTCATGAATTTCATGACACATCTAAGGGTATTCATGTAATCAAAAAAAACATGTACAAGTGTATCACATGATCAAGTATGACATGTCAAAATTCATCTTCTAGATCTGGATTGAATATCTGGAGGACTTCACATGACATGGGTGATATTTCTAGGGGTCTTCATGTTATCTATGAAAAAAAATTCTAAGGATTATGTGTGATAAATTTTGACATATCATAAGTTCTCTGCATGATTTGGCTGGCATATCTGGATGACTTTTCATGTCTCAGAAAATATGTATAGAGGCCATTTTATGATCTGGTTTATGTATTCAAGTGCTATCGAATTATCTGTCTTGCATGTCTTGGGAAATTTTCATGACTTTTACAATATGTCTAGTAAACTCTTAACCACATGGATTACATGTGTAGGGGACTTTTCATGAATCAAATGACATATCCAAGTCACTATCATATGATTTGGATAACATATATAGGTGTTTTAACATTATTTTGGTAGTTTATGAAAATCACATGACACCATATCATGAAAATAATCGAAACCACATTCACATATGGATTCTGAATTTTTTATCCATTATTGCATATATGCCACAATTTTTTCCAAAAAATATCCTATTCAGGGATCAAATGACTAAGTAGACACCTAAAAAATCTTTTGAATAGTCTGACTATTAGGCCTTAATTCCATCACTTTATAAATACAGGGATCACACAAAGGGTATAAACATACTATTTAATCCATTAAGTCATTCCCTAGGTATTACCTCATAAAAGAATCTTTTGATTGTATGTATTTCCTCTTCATAACGTCTTATATCACTTTTATGCTCCGATTATTGTGACTTGAATGTGTTTTTTTGTGGAGGGGGAGGAAATTATCATCCTTCATACCCCAATTCTATGACTCCATGCATTGTTTGTATATCAAAAATATAGGCTCGAGTCCCTAGATGGAACATCACATTATGTGATTCATAATTACATTTCCCAGGTGGTCCGTAGGTTTATATTTTTATCCCATGTTAAATAGAAAACATGATAACACTACATCATGAATATATTTATTGGAACATCATATTTCCAAAGGTATTTCCCAAGATCATTTCGACATGTCAAGGAGACTTCTCATGATTTGGCTGATATTTCTAGGAGTCTTCACAAGACTGGGACATCGTCGAATTAGCCTTCACATGATCATGGAAGACTTGTTTGTGGCCCTTCATTAGATCATGTTGTCTTTTCAAAGGGATATTGGAAGATCATGATCACATTTATGGGATTCCTCAAGATACCATGATATTTATTTAAGATTCATTTGGAAGAACATGATTTCATGTCAAAGGGTCATTGCAAGTTAAATGTGATTATCACAGGAGGTGCATAACTGCCTCAAATGACAAAAAATCATAACTCTACCTTGAATGATCCTTCTTCATTTTCTTATATCTATTCATTATTTTATAAGAAATTGATACTTTTACCACTGGTTATCTATCAGGGCATCTCTTGATTAATAATGGATCTTGTGATTGTGTGTGAGAATTTTCACTGACAATTGTTCAACTTTTTTGTGGTGTGTCACATAAATATTGATGGGTCTTGTGATGAAATGTGAGCATTTCCATGGATAGTCCCCACACTTGTATGTGGATATAGAGGGGTGTTATATGATCAAATGTGTATATATGTGGACTCTTAGATGATCATGAGGGTTTTTTGGTGTGGCTTCCCATGATCTTTCACAGATCTAACAAAGAAAATGTTTCACCCATGTGACCTTCATAGGGTCATAAAACCACGTTTCATCCTTGGGGTTATATGTTTCATGTAATCCGGATACCTGAACATCATGTGGTCATTGTGTTCCTTCCTCTGTATTATGTGGAATATAATACCTATGATTCAATAATTTCATTGATCCAAAAAAATATTATTGCTCATTTTTCTAGCATCATTAAATTCCCCCTTAGGAGAGAGGTCCTCATAGATAAGGACATAACTTTGAGGGGAGTAAGTTCCCACATGAGTACTTGATGTTTCGAATAATTATTCTCCCAAGAGGTGCTTGGTATTCCAAGTGAAATTTCATATTCGATGAGGAATGTTATAAAGAAGGGAGTGAGGGAGATGATCATTCCATCACTGACACAAATTTTATATCTCTTTTAGTTTCTTTTATTGCCTGAGTGCTTCACAGTATCACCTATTGATAATCACTTGATGATAATCAATTCTTATGAACAAATTCATAAGACTGATTCATGGGATTTGAGTGTGTGATCTGTCCACATGAATTCCTCATCTGAATAACTTTTTTAATTTATCTTCATAACAATTGATTGTTATTTGGTTAGACTTTGATACATGTATTTAGCCACATGGCTTCCATGCTAGAATCACATGATCTTCCATCGCTATCCCATGATCACATGATCAATACGTAGTTTTCATGACCACTTCATGGTTATGAGATGACAAGTCTTATAATGGTTCATGTGATTATAATATGGTATGTGGTTCATGCAATTTTTGAGAGCTATAATAGGTTATATGATGATGAATCGTTATGTGGTACATGTGATTCTCTTGATGTTGTCTGAGTTATGCACCTATTTTGATATGAATCCTTTCCCATCAAACATATGTTTATTTCATTGTACATATGGATTCCATTTCACATAAATATTCATGAAAAGTGGCTACAGTAACCATGACTCATCTGAATCCCATTGTTGCATGTGTGGATGTCATCTATCATCCCATCATCGAGACATCATAGAAAAAAAATTGATAGACATTATTGGTGTTAGTATTATGGAATATACTCTATCAAACCTCCTACCTATTTATGGGTTTTTTTCTCACAAATGATTCTCCCATACTTTCACTGTAGACATAGATCGTGCCTCTTTCTGGGATCCTAATGCTCCAAAATAACTTTGGAGATAATATATCTCTTATGGGACACTTCATCGGCTGTGATAAGTGCTTAGATGGGTACATTATGATGATTATACCAAATAAATTTTGATTGTACATCTTTAAATCTAATTAGTACATCCATATTTACCAATAAATAATGTGTAATTCTTCCTTGAACTATGGGTTCGATGGCTACCTAATTGGGACCTCTAATTAGGAGGTGAATTTTAGATAGATTAGGATTATCCATTCTATATGCATCATACATCTTCCAATTTTTTTTAAAATATGAAAACCATTCAAATATATTAATCTATATGGATCTACCAAACCCTAGCAATAGTAATATCATCTTTATGACCAACTTAGTTAGCTGATGGATTCCAAACACAGGTACATTTCATTTGACACATGGTGAGGTTGGAATCATTCCCTATGATTCATATAAGGTTTTTGACAACCCTATTTTAGTATACATGTATGATGAGTTTGTACATCATTCATTTTTGTGGGATGACATAGAGTAGACCCCTTCCCTTTTTAGAGATCTAATCCAACGAGCTGAGAAGGCCCTCGGTAGGGCCGTTCTTCCTAGTACAGACATCCATTTTACGTAATGTGTGTGATATTTTATAATGAAATTCCATTCTTAACCCCATGAAAAGGGTTAGAAGGCCTTTCCTAGAAACCATTCATGTTGTGATGAGGGTTCTTACTAGATCTTAGTTGAAGAGGGTTCATTTACCAACCAGGGGTGAGAGGTTATTCATGGCATTGACTAAGATGTTTGGTTGGAAAATTTTCTTACTGTGTATCTAACTGAGTACTTTATCCCAATAAAGGTGAAGGGTGGAGTCAGAGCTTCGACATTCATAATGGAAGAATCAATGGCAGGATGGGGAATGTTGGGTTTTCTATCCCAATATTTTCAAAACTATGCCACCTCTCATGCCATATTAATACGGGAAAATCCTCACATATAATTTATATCCCTTTCCAATGAAATGGGCATTGATGGAGTTCTTATGGGTGGTGAAAAATACTCGATAAGAAAAAAATATTCAAGAATTACATTTAAGAATTTTCTAAATTGCATCAGTGGGATGATGCCCGTAATATTAAAGGGCTATGATATATGGGCATGCCTAAGCTATCACAACCACTTCTCTTTCAACCCCTATGAGATTTCCACTTTTAGTATAACTAAATAATGATGGGGGAAACTCTTAGGATAATTATTATATGATGAAAAACAATTATGGAATCCTTCATACACGAATTGATGGTATAATTATATATTAATGTAATGTGACTTGTGAATTTAGTAATCATTTTTGGTCTATTTAGAAAAACATTCATATGTTTATTCACATTCAGTCCTAAAATCATCAAATAGTGGCTATCCAGTTATGGTTGATGTTTAGAAGGGTAGAAACACATGCTCATATTTAATTTACTCCAAATGATACTAATATTATTTTGAATCAAAATTTTTTTATTATTTGGATCGGAATGTATCTGAATGGGAAATTATCCATATTAATACCTAAAATTATAACGTTTCCACTAACTATCAAATCCAGTAAAAGGCTTATAAATAGAATTTCTTTGAGTTAAACAAAAACTATAGTGATTCCGCACAAGGAGGTGAGATAATTATCATCAATTTAATTGTTAGTATAAGTTTCAACTATACCAACTGCGTTGATGATAGAGACTCTGAGTGAATCCAAATATTTACTATTATTTACAATTTCAGTTTAGCAATGGATGAGATAGAGGGTAGAGAACTCATATGCTGAGCTATGTGGAATATTGATCCTGGAGGATATATACTTGAATGGGATTATATGTGTTACTACTCAATCATGTGTCTCCTTCAAAACCCATCTCATAAGGGTTAAGACATTCCCTTAAGACCTTGATGTGGTTATGGAATGCATGATCAGATGAATCCACTACTCACCATTCATACAATGGATGGTTTTTCCAAAAATGATGAAGGTTTAGGTGGATGAAATGGTACATCCTATCATTGAGGTAGTAGTAAGAATTTTCTGCCTACCGTATTCAAATGGTTATGGTGTCACTAAGATTGTGCTAATGAATTTTTCATTCTTGTTGATAGGGGTTGAAATTTAACGAGACTAGTCACTTCCTTCCATTCCTGGTGTATTCTATAACATACCGACCAGGCTCACCTCTAAGAGGGTGTTCAGACTGGTGGGTCACATGACCTCAGGTGCATCTCCCCAAATGCCAGAGGCTACTGACTAGCAGCGAGGGACTTGATAGGTGATAGTGGGAATACTATACCCTATTATTAGTGTTTAATAGTTGTATAATAGAGTATAATTAAAATGAAACAGTGGAATAAACAAATTAATAATAAATTGCGACATAAGGCAAAATAAATACTTGACAATGTAGTAGTAGAAAATAACATAAAATTTAATAAAATTGGACAATTCTATATTATACAATAGATTAATGTATGTCATGGTGATGATACATACTGAAAGTAATAAGAAATAGAACATGCTTGAGAACATAGAGAAATAATAATTAAAATACATCAAATCCCCATAGTTGATCTCCTTGATCATCTCTAGCTCCATATCGGTCCTTTTCACCAAACTCCAACATTAAAACAACATAGCATAAGCAGTCAATCATCGTCTATAGTCATGTGAACAAGAAAAGTATAACTGTTTACCCCTGTACAATGGAGGCCTGAGTGGAATGTGAGATATAAATCTCAGTAAGCCGGCACAACCTGTTTCTAACCCAATCCATACAATGATTTTTAAATTAAAAAGTATGCAATATAAAATAATGGCATGTGATATAAATTGAAACTAGAAACTTGGTATGGGCTCCTAAATGGACCCCATTACCATATCACCTGATTTGGGCTAAGCCAAAAATTTAAATGATTACCTGTAAGAAGAAGGATATATATTTATATAAAAAACAGGCAAGAAAACATATGGAAACCAAAAAATGAAACATACCCCATGCATGTGATTCAAATTTTGGTATAATATATTTATCAACAAAGAGTGTCATAGGACATCAGAGAAGTGTCACAAATAACAAGGGAAACCAAACATCCTGGTTATTATAATTATTTTCATGTTATAGATTCAGATTTTGAGCATATCCCAAAAGGTATCACTTAGGTACATCATTCAAATTATCCAATACCACCGAGACCATCCAAGGAAAACTTTTGAAAGATCAAGTATTGCACGAGGCATTTCATTTCCATGTTCCCATCCCAGTATCAAATTGAAGGGGTCGAGTATCAACCGAGGCTTTGCATAAAACCATTTTCAATGAGTCCATCCTTGATAATCTGTTGGGGAAAAGATATCACTCATAGGTATTTAGAAATACTATGGAAACAAAACAACATATTTATTATTATTTTGTTCAATTTGTAGAATCAGAGCCTGCGACCATCCCAAAAATTTATCACTTTGGTACATCCATAAAATTAACCAATACTAATGGGCCCATCCAATGAAATATTTTTAAAGACCACGTATCGCTCAGAGCATGGATTTATAATGAGTCCGTCCCGATATCACACAGAAAGAGTCGAGTATCACCCAAAGAAAAACGTAGCCACATTTCCAATGAGTATGTCCTTGATAATCCCTTAAGGAACATATATCACTCATAGTTATTTAGTAATCCTAGTAAAACCAAACAACATCTTTATTGTCTCAAGTGAATAAGTTTAGAATTTTGGTCAAACCACTAGAACATGGCATCACAATTTTGCAGTTGCATGTGAAATATAATTTAAACAAAATAATATGGCCTAAGCATCCCTCAATGATAGGTTATTAATGAAATTAAATAGTAAAATATAACAAACTTGTTCAAGAAGGTTATTCATATAAAACTATCCAATTACATTTATAACTTAATGAACAAGGAAATTGGGCATTTAGGTGGGGCACAACCAAAAGGGGTGGCTACAAGGGGGGAGAACACCAAAGATGGGTTTCTCCATAAGAAAAGGTCATAATGACTCTATTGAACATACTATAAAATTTAATAATAGATAAACAGGAACCACTGGATGGTTGCAGTGAGCTACACAAAGGTGCGACATGATATAAGAGACAAAGTAAATATGAGAGGATAGACACCCTATACTGGTCATCCTAATTAAATGTGAAGTCACATAGTTAGGAGGTATCTTGGGTCTTCTATAATTTTTAGAAGAATCAATGTCATTTAGATATAACCAAGATGAGTCATGTACAAGAATTTCATTTAGAAATTATACCGTCATACATAAAGAGACATAAGACATTAATGCAAGAAAGCATTAATGTCTACGATTACATTTTTATCTGGAAGAAATATCAAACACATAAGAAGTGATTTATTAGAAAACATGTCATTACATTATAAAAAAACTAATTTATTGTTATTTAATAGTTATTTTAAAAACAATTCAGCACTAAACTAAAGTAATATTACAAAAAAACTAAAATGATCCATAAATCATCACTGTGAGTATTCGCAGACAACGCACCTCCATTAGAGGGGTTTTTTATAAAATGATGAATTTATTCTCAAGCAATAATTTATCAAAATTAATACTTCTATCATAAATCACACGAAATTTACATTAAAAAGGCGGTTAATATATTCTTTACTACCTTATGTAAGAACTGATAAAAGTGTCGTAATAAATTTATTAAAGACATTAATTGATGCATTCTTTAGATTAAAAGGAAAAGGAATGGGATCCTACCTTATATGTAACTAAGAATTCCACTCTGACCAATCAATATTTCTAACAAAAGACCACTTCTCCCCAAATAAGAACACACACTATCACTAACATGAAAGGACACTTGGCCCCTATGCACACACCCGCATGGCTACGGGCATGCACAAGGGGATCCTTACATATATGAATATATGAATATACCAGTCTCCACTCACCTACAGGTTAACGTTTTTATATATATACATAGGAACACCAAGCCCTGTACATGTATAAACACTACCATGAATGAATATATGGGTAACGAGGGAATATATATATATACATACATAAATACATACCTATGAATATGCAGGTGAGTCACCCACGACATAGGGACTCGAGACCACTTTATAGGGACCAAAGAACTACACCAAGGATGCCATGAATATTAAAACACATATAGAACACTACAAAACCAGTGCAAAACCAACCAACAACATTAAATCCTTTCCCCAGGTGTCTGCGATGAGCCAAGTCCATGTGAAACCACTCAAAATAGCTCAACGCCCCACCGATTAATAAATACGGAGTCAAAGACAAATAATGATCATAATGGAAGTGGTGAAAAACAAATAAAAAGATATAAATCATTCCCTGAAATGATTATGGTGGACAAAAATCACCCAAACCACTTCACCTTCAACAGAGTTTTCCAGAACATGCACCAACGAGACCCGAGAGGCCTTCCACACCAACCTAGAAAAGAAGAAAAAATGATATATTCACCGCCAAATCCCTAGGGTTCGGCCAAATTCAAACAAGGTGCTAAAAGAGATTAAAATTCTCAAAGAGGTGAAAGAGAATGTATGAGAAGGCCTTACCTTGTGGATTTGAATAGTAGCTGTGAAGCATTCAGGAGGAAAAAAACGGAAGGAGGGACCGCGAGAGGGGGTCGCACACGCTGAAGGTGTATGGACAGGGAGATAACTATAACGTAGAGTGGTTTTCCTAGAGGGAGGTTTCATTGTGGGATGTCCGGTCATAGAGGGTGCTGTTGGGATGGGAGGTCGTACCACGGGAGGTTGCGGCTAAGAGGAGTGGAGCGTGTCGAAGGGGGAAACCCCATGGGCGTGTTGCGCCATGTGGGTCGAGCCAAATAGGGGCGAGGGGGAGTGTTAATTATATTTTAATTTTTAATTATTTTTTCATTTAGTTTATATTTATTATTGATCAGTATAAATTTTTAATTAATTTAACTTCTTATAAAAATACACATTGTGGGGGTTCTGACTCTCAGAAAAATGTTTCAACGATCTATCTAAAAAATGGTCTAGTCAGCTAATGAAAAAAATATAACTCCCTGCACATTTCATCTGGTTCAAGATGAAGTATGTTTGAACCTTCCCACCTTTTATCTTCTCATCCCCAAGAATCCTCTGGGAACAATGTAATGTTCAACTGATCCCCAATGGCCATGAAGCCTCACACAAAAAGTTATGTTCCATCATTAAACACCCAATGTTCATTCTAGATTTGGTTAAAAAACTGACACAAATTCCATTAACATCTAAACCAAATATCATATCTGTACTAAAACATCAAGACGATACCCATCCAAATGTGTTCAGCTAGAGACACATTCAGATAGAGACACGACCATGCCGTCATCTCATTAAAAATCTGGTCAAAGTTACTTCTTACCTTTGGTTTTAATTATATAAATAGGAAAATATAACATTGACTATAAATCCTATGTCAAGTTATCTTCTTATGAAAATACCTGGTCCACACAAACCACACTTCTATCCCAAGGAAACTCAGGGAGAAACTTAAACTATCTTTACACAAGGGATTTAACGAGGAAACCACTCCAGATTCCATTCCCAAGACTTTTTGATTTATTTACATTTATCTTTTGTTTAAAAATTTACAAGGTTTAAAAGAATAATCAAGTACTAATTTTAAAACAAATACCATGTACTTTATTTAGCTAATTCCCCCAAGGGAAAAGAATGTTACTAGAAGAAGGTAACACTATGAAGCAAACTATAACACCGAAGCATGTAATATTAATCAAATGGACTCACTAATAAGCACAAAATCATGATACAAGGAACACATGATAGTAAACAGGAAGCATGAAAATAGTCTAACAAGATAAATAAATACAAAACATGTCATACAATTAAGGCACACAATCATATCAGAAGGAAAACTAAAATGATACTACATGAAATGGAACTATAAATGGCATGAGAATTACTTTGTGCCTAGTATGATGAATGAAATCTTTCATCCTAATGTTTAAAGGATAAGGGTAATATAATATAAACATCATAATTTCATAAGTAGCCGAAATCACACCAATCACTTATAAAGAAATCATATCAATAGTAATATCGAAAGGCATAAACATCAAATCCCTGACTTGGCTACTTGGTGATTTCCAGTATAGGGGGTGATCATTCCTAGGAAAAACTATTATCCAAGCACCGAAACATTCCTACTCTCTTTTCTACCAAACCAAAACATTAGTATGAAGGAAAAGAACCTCACCCTCTGATACCACTTTATAACATACCCACCTCACACACTACTAAGATGGTGGTTGGACCAGTGGGTCACATGTCCTCTTGCACGTCTACTTGTATACGAGAGGATTACAACTAGCAGAGAGGGTCTTGGATGGTTATAGTGGAGAGACTATACCCTCTTATCAGAGTTTCACAGTGGTATAACAGAGTATAAGTAAAAGTCAACAATAGAAACATCAAATGATTTTTAAACAACAATAGAAGAAAAAATAAATACTTGACAAAGCAGTGAGAGACAAAATTTAACAATTTAATAAAAGTGTCAAATTACAAATTACAAAGGAGATGAATGTATTTATTAGTTATGATAAATAATAGAAGAATTAAATAATATTACATGATTTCCAATATAGATCAATAATAAATAAAAGACAACAAAGGCACACAGTCAAACTCCTTGAGTATCCTGAGCTCCAACTTAGTCCCTTGCTTCTAACTCCGAGATACAAAAATCATAGCATAAGAAATCAATCATCATCCATATTACTAAGAATAAGAAATGTCTACTTGGTTACCTAAATGAAATGGATACCCGAGTAGGGTGTGAGATATAAATCTTAGTAGGTTGGCACCATCGGGTTCTAACCCAATACAGACAATGAATTGTAAATTAATAAGTGTGAAATATAAAATAATAGTGTGTGATAGTAATTGAAACACAAAACTTGATATGGGTTCTTAAAAGTACACCCAAACCATATCAACTACTTTGGCCTTTGACAAAAATATGAATGAGTAACTATAAGAAGAAGGATGTGTATTTTTATATAAAAGAGGCTGGAAAATAGAAGGGAGACAAAAAAACATACCCCAAATCATGTTCTTTAACTTCTCGTCAAATATATGTATCAACAATGAGTGTCATAGGACATCAGAGAAGTGTCACAGACCCTAAGGGAAACCAAAAATCATCTTTATTATAATTATTTTCATGTTGTATTGTCGGAGTCTGAGCCTATCCCAAAAGGTAACACTATAATACATCACTCAAATTACCTAATACCACTAAGCCCATCCAAGGAAATATTCTGAAAGACCATGTATAGTTCAGGGAAAGGATTTACCCTAAGCTTGTCTAAATATCACATAGAAGGGGTCAATTATCACATGTGGCTTGGCATATACACTTTTCCATCGAGTCTGTCCTTGATAATACCTTTGGGAACTAGTATCACTCATAGGTATTTAGATAGCCCAGGGAAACCAAACATCATATTTGTTATAATTATGTACATGTTTTAGAGTCTATGTCCCAGCCTGTCCCAAAAGATAACACTTCAATAAATCCTTAAAATTACCCAATAACACTGATCTCATCCAAGGAAATCTTTTGAAAGACCAAGTATCACTCAGTCCATGGCCTTATCACGAGCACACCCTGATATCACATAGAAGGGGTCTAGTATCACATGAGGCTTGGTGTATCCACTTTCCCAATGAGTCCATCTACGATAATACCTTTGAGAACCAGTATCACTCAAAGGTATTAACAAAGCTCAGGGAAACCAAACAACATCTTTATTGCCTCGCACGAATATGTTTAGAGTGTATGTCAAACCTCTAGAACAGGACATCACAATTTGGCACTTTCATGTGCAATAGAATGTAAAAAATGAATATGGACTAAAAATGCCTCAATGATAGGTTATTAATGAAATTAAATAGTACAAGATAACCAACGTTTTCATCCATGAAATTAAACTCAAGCTATCCCATTACATTTATAACTGAAATAACAAGGCAATAGGGTATTTAGGTGGGTAATGCCCAAAAGGGGTGCCTTAGATGTATATAGAACACTCCTGATAGGTTTTTCCATAATAGAAGGCCACAAAGGATTTGTTTAAAAAACCTAACAATTTAATAAGAGATAACATGGCATCATCATAAGGTTCTAGATATATGCACAAATATAAGACATGACATAAACAATGAAGTTTAGAAGAGAGGATAGACACCCTATAGTGGTCATCCAAATTAAAAGATGAGTCACTCACTTAGGATCTCTCTTGGGTCTTCTATAATTTTTCAGAGAAGCAACATTATTTAGAAATAACCAAGAAGATTCATGTACAAGGATTTAATTTAGAATTTTAATGTCAAGCATAATTATACATAAGAAATTAAGGAATGAAAGCATAAAATTCTACTACTACATTTTTATCTTGAAGACAACTCACCTCCATTATAGAAGTTTTATTAGAAAAAATGTTATTAATTTATCAAACAACTCATTCAGTGATATTTAACATTTATTTTAAAACTCATTCACCACTAAAAAAATATATAATCCAAGAAAAATAAAAATAACCATAAATCACCACCATGAGTTTTTGCAGACGGTGAACCTCTATTGGAGGGGTTTTATTATAAAACCATGAATTTCATACCAAGAAATAATTTATCACAATTAAAAATTATATCAGAAATTAAACTCCATTCACATTATGATGGAAGATATTCTATTCATTATTGCATTAAGTAAGAACTAATAAAAGTGTATTAGGAAATTTATTAAAGATATGAATTCATGAATTCTTTAGGAATGGGATCATACCTCAATTAGAACTAAGTCATCCACTCCGGTCCTTAAAAATTTCTAACTAAAGGTTACTACTCCCCCACTAGGCATATAAACTTTTACATACATGCAAGGAAACCTAGATACTATACGCACACCAACATGGCCATGCGCATGTGAAAGGGGATCCTTACAGATAAGATTATATGCATATACCCATCGCTACTCACCTATGCATGCAATTTTAATATATATACATATGAACAACTATCACCATACACCTATAAACACTTACATACATGATTATACATGTAACAGGGGAACCTATATATATAAATACATACATATGGATATTCAGGCGAGTCGCCCTTGACTTGGATGCTCGAAACCACATGATAGGAAGAAAAGAACTACACCAAGGATACTACGAATCTCAAAACACATATTGAACACTACTTAACTAGTGAAAAACCATCCAACGACATCAAAACATTTCCTCGGGTGTCTGTGATGAACCAAATCGAAGTGAAACCACCCAGAATAGCTCAACACCCTACTCATAAATTAATATAGGGTCAAAGACACGTAAAGATTTGAAATCAAGATGTGGGAAAAAAGAAAAATCTATAATTCTTACCTTGAAAATATATTGGATGGCTGAAATAACCTAAAATGAATCACCTTCAGTGGCGATTACCAGAAAATGCACCAACTAGACCTGAGAGGCCTTCAACACCAACCTAGAACAAAGAAAAAACAAAAATCGGATCACCCCCAAAGCCCTAGGGTTTCAATGAATTTAAACCATTTTCCAAAAGAGATTAAAATCAACAAAAAGATGAATGAAAATGTTGGAGAAGGCCTTAACTTTTGAATTAAACAAGAATCATGATGGATTCAGGAGGAAAAACAATGCGGATGGAGGGACCGTATGAGGGGGTCACACATGCGCTATAGCGGTCTGGCCAGGGGGTCATGTCGCGCCATAGTGGGGGTCTCCTAGAGGGAGTTAGTGCAGAGGGAGGTACGTCTATGAAGGGTGTTGGTGGGATGGTAGCATTCACTTGGGGAGGTTACAACTAGGAGGAGGGGAGTGCATCAAAGGGGGAAACCCCATGCGGGTGTTGCGTCGTGCGTGTCACGCCAAAGAGGGGTGAGGGAGTTTTTTAGTTTTACATTTAATTATTAAAATTTTATCTTATAATTTAAATTAAATCATTTTAATTTTAAATAAATAATTTTAATTGATTTAAATTCTTAAAACAAACAAATTTCGGGGGTTCCATATCTCCGAAAAACATTTCAATGCTCTGTTTTAAAAACAGTTTTCTCATCTAATGGATAAATTTAACTCGATGCGATTTTACAAACTGTTAAAAATGTGGAATGTTACATGTTTATCCTAGGGATATGACTACCATAGATGATATAGCAAGTGACCATGGGATGGATGAATTGGGTTCCCTATATCAATTGGCATTAATGAGGGTGGTGAATATCATCCCTAAGGCATCACAATGCACTCATTAATCTGTGCCATACTCAATGCCTTAAGTGTTCGTCCCATATGGGGGCCATTCCTTGGAGATGAGAGGAATAAAAGAATGTGCTATGAACTATCAGAGCTCTCTCACCCTAAATCCTCAATTATGAATTATATAGAACTTATTTTTCCTATTTTGAACCATTTTAGTAACACATTCTGGTTTATCAAAAACATATGTTGGTCCCTACCATGTATATACTGAGAAAAATTATTATATTCTTGAAGATATAGGTGGGAATTATATTTATCTAATATAAAATATACTATTGGGATTTACCCTTTAAAAAATGGAGATGTTTCATGTGTCATCACAATTAGTACTAGAACTTGTTGTTGATAGTCTAGTGGTGGTTCTACATGACCTAGTTTGGTAAAGTTCACATATGGATAAGGATGAGGCATGTAACTACTCTATTTATTATTTATCCTTGATAGAGAGTTATTTGGATGAATTTTTTAAATTCTTCATAAACACAACGCATGGTTAACTTTGTTTCATGTCATCTAACATTATTTAATTTAGATATTATGTTCAAAAAGATAAGTATGATGATAGAGAAAACATCAATGGTTATCCCAAGTCACCCTCCATAGGAGGGAATCACATCTTTTCCTAAATATGGGATTAGGCTGATAAACATTTCCAGTGACGAATCAAGGAAATGTATGTTTACATCATTGATCACATCAATTGACTATATGATATCATCAGAATATTTAATTTACAATTGATAAACCTTTATACCTCTTATTATAGTACCGTCACATTGGATATCAAAATTTATGGTCCCTTATCCCTCATGAATACTTCTGATAGTGTCATCTAATGTAGTTTTCAACACCATACCCACCTCATCAAATGGAACGAGTATGATTCATTCACATAGATACATAGTACTGAAATATATTTCTATTCCCATATTAGTGTTTTGACACCCTGAGATTTTGTGATATTTTTTTTTGAATTAACATAATATTTTGATATTTTTCATTTCACGCAGCATTGAAAATAGTTATTTTAATATTACATCACTTTGTTTTTATTTCATTATATGAAACGCCATGTTAATAATGCACTAAACTGAAAATAAATTTATGATTAACCCAAACAGAACAGTTAGGTTATCTTGCATTACATCAAACAATGTCTTTCCTCGATGTCTTTTGTAACACACAAGATTGTCTTTTAACAAACAAGAATATATTATTTGAGTATTATTATTTAATAAAATAAGATATATCATAACCGTTAAATTAGTGGTATGAATATTTTGAACTAATTTATGAAAATAAATGGTTTTCACATATTTAATATGAATTCATTGGATAATAATTTATTAGAAATGAATAGGAAAATTTATTGAATATAAAGATAATATTATAATTTTTATGGCCACAAAGATATTTTACAATATTAAATTAAATTTATTACAAGAAGTTACAAATATTAAATATATATATATATATATGTGTGTTAAATATTTAGTAAAATACTTTTTATATTCATCAAATTGATTTTATATACAATATACATGAAAAAAATCCAATTTTATGCAAAAAACCTATATTTTTATAAATGTAGTTTTATCACCTTTTAATGGGGAAACCATTTTAAATATAGTTTTTAGAGATATTATTGATTTAATATGTCAATTTGTTTTAAAATATATACATAAAAACATGGTTAGGATATATTTTTGGGTCATTTCTATAAGATTTCAGTTTTTATTGAATGATTAAAAATAGTGAATTTTAATTCAAAACTTCTTTTTTTGTATTATTTATTTATAAGGAAAAATTATATTTTAAATTTTTTAAATGTTTAGTTATTTAATATTTTTATCAATTAATACAATTTATCTCATTATAATCAATTTCACTTTGAAATTGGGTTTAACAACTTAGCAATCTTTTGGATGTTTTTTACATTAAAAAACAACAACGTCGACCCATCAGTGGGAATAAATTAAAATTAATATATAACCCTTAAGTGATTGAAATTCATAAAAATGAACTCTATGTTTGTATTAAAATGAATTTAATATTTATATTAATATCAACTTAGTTTTTGATCAAAATGATTAGTGAATTCAGTTAAAATTAATTTTAGTGATAAACCATAACAGGGGATTAATCCAAAATTTTAGGGCCCAAATGACCTATAAACATGTCCAAAAAAACTTGTATAGACATATAGCATCATTAAAACATCCATTATTGAGGTTTTTTGGGTTTTTATGACTGTTTTAGGGAAAAAATGTTGGTATATCTAACTTGTTTTAAAAAATACCAATTGTGTCCTTTCCGTTCCCTATAAAGGGACACCACATCTCCCTCTTCTTTGAACCTATCCCACTTTTTTTACACCTTCCAAACATCTTAGTATATTCCATGATCTTTCCAATACAACTACCAATATACCCCACTTCCTCCTTGAAGCATCCATTGGGGAATAAATTATTCCAAGGATGCCTTTTGGCACATAACAAAAGGAGTAGCCCGATTAAGAAGTAATGTCTTCTCTCAAGATCCTTTATTTTATTTCCATTCTCCACCGCCTCCACTCTTATTATTACTGGATTTTATAAAACATTACATTAAATATAAATGTATTTTTTTTCTAATGTTTCAACATACACTTACACACATATCCATTTAATGGGAAGTGAATATATTATTTATGTGTATGACGAACTACCACCACACTAATTCACGATTGTTCATTTTTCGTTACCGTCGATCATGGTGGAAGTTATGATAAACACTCCATTTATATATATCATATACTATAGTTTTTTTTTAATATTATGTATTCCTTTTACAACACATAACATTTTACCATCCATTTGGTGTAAATAAGATAATTTCATTTGAGGAAGTGTGGACTATCGCCCACCCAAAGAGATATGATTCATTCACACAGTACATGGAATGTATTAAGGATGGATTTAGTGGACATATATGATATATATGATATAATTATCCTACAAGAATTAAAATATATATATTTTTATATATATTTATATTTCTTTTTCATTCTTTCTTTCAATACGACAATAAAAATGGAAACAACATTCATGCATATGTATAGCTTACCATCCCAATGAATAGTGTATTCCATTTCACACTTATATAATATATTAATTATTATAATACACATATAATGTATATAAATGATATTTTTACCATGATTTATGTTCTGGAAGTCATGATATAAGTATAAGGACTAAATATATAAGAACTTAAGACACATGCGAAGAACAAAGAAAATATTACCAGAAGTGAAACCAAAACATGTGATTATTAAGAAGTGGGAAATATAAGGTATTAATTAAAACATATATGGTATTATTTATAAGAATATTATTTTTTATAAATATTTATAATAAAATTTAATTTATTATACATAAATATTTTAAGAGTACAAAAATATTTAACACACAATGTTAGGTAATTTCATCTCCAATTTTATTTCTGTGAGATACATGCTTTATTCACCACCCATTTCTTTTTAGCGGTGTGTATTCCGCCCATAGAAGAGTTTTATGATTATTATAATTAAATTTATGTGTAAATACATATAAATTTTATTATATTTCTTTTCGGGAGTTTATGTATCAATTGTTACCAAATCAATACTGTAATATTGTCCCAATTTTTCTTCTTTGAGACACAGATCATGTTATTATTCCATATTTCTATGAGGTGTATATACTAATATAGAAATTTTATATAATGAATACGATTATTTTCATGAAATTTTATGCTTCAGTAATTTAATATTATTAAATGGGGATTATGGATCAAAGTTATCAAGTGGTTGGCGTATATTGAAACAATCTCATCACTTTTTGAGACTCTTTATGATTATGCTTACTTTGATGAAATATTATGACATATATCTCAAGATAACTCATGAAGTTTTTTGTCCTCTAGTTATTAATGATATATTTATGTATTGGTTAAATTTTCTCTAACCTTTGGTTCATAATATTGTTGAGAAATTTTCTTTAAGAAATCCTGACATTACCCTCCCTTTAGTTGGAAATCCATGTTCTTTCAAACTATATTTTCTAAAAGAGTTATTTAGTTTAATTTAAATTTTTTATGTCTTTCAAATGAAAATGTTTCATGAAAATTTCAATATTATTTTACATGTTTTCAATTAAAATGGATTTCAAAAAAATTTCAATATTTCATTATAAGTTTTCAATTTATTTTCAATGAAATGGGTTTCAAAATGTTTTCAATAATTCATTCAATGTAATCATTGTATTTTCATAGAAAAAGGTTTTGAATATTATTTTATAAGTTTTCAAGGGAAAATGTATTTAAAATGTTTTCAATCCTTATTTCTATTTTTTTAATACATTTTCAAAGAAAATGTTTTTCTAAAGTTTTTATGTTATACAAATACTTTTTTAGGAGGAAAGAAAGTTTTCCTATTGAAATGATTACAAAATATCATTCTAAGTAATTCTACATTTAAGATGACATTAATTAATATTAATCAATACTTTCTTGTAAATTATATAAAGGTTCCATTCATATTATTTCTTGAATAGATTATGATTCGGTTGAATGAATATTTTGACACCAATTTATTTTCCATGGGTTATATTCTTTTGAAACCCTATTCTATTCATTGGTTATACTTTGAATTAATTATTATTAAACCTTTCACTTTTTCATATGTTACTATTTCATGAAAAGTTAATGATACACATTTAATTTCATGGGTTATGATTTGATATTTATAGAACCCAACTATTTTCATGGGTTATGATATGGTGAATGTTTTGTGGAACAAAAGGTTTTATATAATTATGTAATGGGTGGGACCAATATCTCCCTCAAATGCATTGGTTAATGATGGATGAATTGTGAGTATAAATGCTATGAATGAACTTCCTTACATGTTCACATTGTAATCCATCGACCTTGTTACATGTCTATAAGTTTATGTATGAACCATATCACATGTTCACAATGTTATGAGTGAACATTATTGTGTTCAAAATATCACGCACAGACCTAGTTACATGTCCATAAGTTTATGCATAAACCTTATTATATTTTCAAAATTTTATACAAAATCCTAATTACACGTTCAAAATATTATGGATGGATCTAGTTTAATGCACACAATATTATGTTTGAAAATGATTAAATATTCAAAATATTATGCATGGACCTTGTTAAATGTAAATAATTTTATGAGGGGGCCTAATTTCATGTCATTAAATTAATGAGTGAGCCTATTTCTATTTATAAACATTTCAAAAATTATAAATAAATGTGAATGAGAGAAATTCCATATATAATTCATATGTTATTCTTTTATGAATTATGATCTTAATTCTCTTATGATCCATGTCTAATGAATTTATAATATTTATTATGATCTATAATATATAGGGTATGATATTCAAATGTTATTCTCAAGTTCACAAAAATTTTGTTCTTATTATGCTTACACATTTTTTTATTTACCCATACAAAGTATATGAGCTCGCCCTCTTCTTATGTTTCCTTTCCCCAAGTTATAAAGAATATTTTTAGGTAGATGTACTAATGGTGGAGTTCTTTATGAGAGTTTTTAAAGATCTTTCCCCAGGATAGATGATTTTTTTTAAATGTTTCCAAAGACACTAAACATTTTTCCCCCGAGCATGTATTTTGTAATGTACTGAATATTAATATAAAAGTGTTCAATATCCATGTATGCTAATTCAGTGTCACTATAGATTCTATCAAAGGTAATGTTTAGTCATCCTTTTAAAATTAGTATGATAAAACTTTATTGAGATCCCTAGGCATATTTATAAGGATATGTCTAGGGATGTCAATAAGGATAAGTACAAGGATGAGTCAATGTTTAGAAAAATGTCCTAGAATTTTGTTAAATGATAGAGTGACTTGTTTATAAGAAATTTATCTCTATCTGGATACTATAGGTGGATATGGAAATGGAATATATTTACCTATGGGTATCAACTTCAACAAGATTTTTTGTGCTGGAGTCAGGGTAATATGGTACACAACGATGACCATTACTAGACACATATTTTGAAATTCCCTGGGGATATGCTTTGGAAACTCACAAAATCTTTTAGAACCATCATAATGGATTTAAATGGACGTTGTCTATGAATTACCTATGATAAAACTAGGGTATCATAGATCAATGAAGGATTAATGATTTAAACCTCTTATAAGTAATTCCTTTTCAGGATTATATGGATTCCCACTATTATAAGAGTTTCTCACTATATGATTTCTAGTTTTAGTAAATGAATTGAACCCAAATGAACTATGTTAATGAGTAATGTAATGGATAATTCAATTATATACACCATGAGCAACCAAATGTTATGAAAGATAGAGTGAAAAACATCATTTCCACAAAACCTTATCAATCCATGATTTATTCACCACCCATGGGTGGTGTATATACTGGTCATGAATGAATTATATTATTATAATAAATCTATTTATATTTATTTACATAACCATTTTATGATCCTTCTTTTATGGGGTTTATGTTTCAAATGTTACCAAATCAGTAAAGTATTATAGTTTTAATATTCTTTCTTTGAGACACATGTCATGTTATGCACCCATATTTTTTACGAGGTTTATACACTAAATTTGAAATTTTATATCATTAATATAATTATTTTCATGATATTTTAAGATTAATTTAATTTAAATTTCTTAAATGGGGATTATTTTTCAAATTCACCATGTTGTTGGAGTTTATTAAAACAATCTCATCGCTTTTTTGAGACATTTTATGATTATGCTTCCATTGATGAAATGTTATGATCAATTTGTCATGAACAATAATGAATTTTATTCTCATATGATTATTCGTGATATATTCATGTATTAAAACAATTTTTACACTCTTTGGTACATAATATATTTAGCAATGTATTATTTATTAAATACAGTATTTATGATCTCTTTGGTCTGATATCATCAATCTTTGAAACCATGTTTCCTGAAAACAATTTAAATATTAATTTATAGTTTTTGAGTATTTTAAATGATTATGTTTTAAAAATGATTTCATTTTTCTTTTATAGATTTTCAACTAAAATTATTTTCAAAACATATTCATTATTTCTTTATATGTTTTAAAATTGTTTTCAATGAAATTGGTTAAACTTTTTTAAGAATTATTTCAATGTTTTCATCGAATAAGTTTTTCAAAAGGATTTCAACCTTATTTTATAATTTTTTTAAAAAAATATTTTAATAGTCTTTTGGAGACTTATTTCAACATTTTCAATGCATTTTAATAGGCAATGGGTTTCTAAATTATTTATGTTTCAAAAAGTCTTTTCAATGAAAAACTGATATTTTATACAAGAAATGACATAAAAATATATTTCTAAGTTATTTTTATTCTAACACGATATCTGTTGTTGTTACTAAATCCTTTATAGGAAATTATCCAAAGGATCCATTGATATTATTTCCTTCATGGATTTGTTTTAATATAGAATTATGTTTATGAAACCTATTTTAATTCCATGGGTTATATGCTTTTGAAACCCACTTCTATTCATTGGTTATGCTTTTATGAAATGATTATGAAATATATATCTTCTCCATAGGTTATTATGTTTTGAAATTTTAATTATACCTATTTCATATTCATGGGGTATGATTTTATATTTATAGAACACATCCCTTTTCATGGGATACGATATGATGAATTTTTTGTGGAACATGCATGTTTTATTTCATTATGTGATGGGTGAGACCTATATATCCTTCCTATTAATTAGGTAATTATGGATTAATTGTGAATATAAATGTTATGTGTGAACCTAATTCCATGTTCACAATGTTATGCATGGACCTAGTTGCATGTCCATAATTTTATGTGTGATCCTCATTACATGTTAATAATGTTATCATGAAACCTTATTATGTGTTCAAAATATTATGAGACAAACCTGATATCATATTGCTGTATAATAACTACCCATAAATGAAAATTCCTATTTAACATAGGCAAACCATGTTTGTAATTTAGTTGATTAATAAAAAATACTAATTGGACATCGTGATTCTACATGTAATGTATCATATTTATTTACTATAATGATGAACATGAGACCGTTTTTATTGATATGAAAATAATTGTCTTAGTAACTAGCATCATTCTTATGATGTATTAAAGAATGTGTTCAATCTCAAAATTATTATTTAGATATGATTATAGCACTAATATACCATTCCATGGAGGCCACATATAAAATATTAAAATTTACTACAACCAGAAGAATCAAGACATGTGGGTGTAGTAGATACTACTTGAGACTCTCAAAGTCTTCTTAAAAGTCCACATCCCATGATTAGGTGACTCCATAATTCATTAAATTGAGGAAGGGGAGTGATTTACAAGCCAATTTAGCTATGAAATGAAAATTTTATGTGAGGTACCATTGGATACCTTTCAATATTTTGAGAGGAGATGGTAATATCTATGTCAACCTCAATTTAGTGGTGGCATACCATAAATCCAAGGATTTTCCATGAAGTTACCTTGAAAGAAAACTTTAGTAGATTCAACATCAAATTATTATAATGAATCTTTCAAAATAATGTTTCATGATCCTTGAGGTGATCACATTCCTATCGATATTTTACTATGAGATAATTAACAAAAAAATTACACTATTCATCCCGAGAAGAGCTTAAAGATAGGATAAATGGGGTGTTGAAAAGTGGTTCAAATGATATTTAATCCAAAGCAAATAAACTGATAACTAAATATCCCATTAGGTACTCTAAATACAGTGGGTTCCTCATCTTCTAGGACCATCATTATCTTATTATACACTAAACACCCATCCATAAAGGAATGATATTTGAAGTTCACAATTGTATCGATAAAAAATGAGTGATAAGAAATTGGAGTTCATCCATCATGTATTGTCGATTAAGATATCTAAAATCAATATAGACCCTGATATGCCTAATTTTTTTGAAGATAGTGATAATTGTAGTGATCCATTTTTCGTATTTATATTCTTATAATTTTTTTGTTTAAATTTTCAACATCTAATTCTACATTAGTAATATGAGTTAGGTGAATCCTCTTGGTTAGCTAATTGAAATGTTGATGGTCATTTGGTAAGCCTATATGATATGTATCAATATCATGGTTCATCCATTGATATTTTATATAATTTAAATAATATATGTATTGAGGCCACTCTAGAAATGAAATATAAATCTTAGACTCTTAGAGAGGCTTAACGATGCTAATAAACATGGTTATGAGGTCTTCTTCAATTTTGAGATTCACTATCCTCAACTCATCGATGTTAGTGGAGATTATTTCCTCCAATATAGTAGGGGTGATCCTATGTTCATCCTATTATCCTTCCATCACTATGTATATGGGATAATTGTTAGACATGTTGGGTAATCTGATGGAATATATATCACTATCGAGGTAATATAGGACATTGTAAGAGACGTTGCAATCCTGAACTTGTAGAGTTGTTGTAGAGAGATTCTTCATAAGCTTATTTTCTTTTAGGTTGTCATTAAGAATAGGAGTATCCTAGAAATATGGTATAATGTTTTTTGCCTCAATCAGGTCTATGTGAAGCACATATCCACTGTCAAGAAAACCCTAAGTATTTTTCAAGGTGGTCCCCAAGCTATTGGGGGATGCAACCTACCTATCTTCATAAACCTTTTTTTCTTCCTTCATATATAAAATGACCTCATCATATATGTATTTGAAAGATTCAATGTGGGAATCATCACAATTTAGTACAATGATCTTCCCATCAATGGGTTATTTCAATAATTGATGAAATGTTAAAGGTAGTTCCACATAGATATGAAGACAATGTATTCCAAGTTGGTCATTATTTGATGTGTATTACTAGATAACCAGGAAATATAAATTATATTTGGGGTCCCAAAAAACATCCTTGAGTTTGAATTTCCTGACAGGTCTTTGCTAACTCATATCGTACCATTGAGTGGTAAGCATTATCAGAGATTTGTCACCCCACTATATCCAAAATGTTGGGGGGTAAGAATCATGATGTGGTTGATCCAAAAACCATTTTCAAATTGATAAAATTTTATTTCAACATTTCTGAGTTTACTTGAAACATATAGGAGTAGGATATTTTCTTGGATAACTTATTCCCCATCCAATTCTATAGACGATATGGTTACATGGAATTACTATGAAATACTCTTCTCTCGAAAAATCATTGATTAAAAAACATATTTATTGAACTCTTATGGTATC
This sequence comes from Viscum album, assembly GCA_963277665.1. Taxonomy (NCBI): domain Eukaryota; kingdom Viridiplantae; phylum Streptophyta; class Magnoliopsida; order Santalales; family Viscaceae; genus Viscum; species Viscum album. The sequence goes on along the minus strand of OY728136.1, from coordinate 1,315,382,755 downwards.
TAAAGGTATTAAAGGAGTTACTATACAAGTTCTATTGAATTATGGATAACATATAGGATTGAGAGTTTAGTTGGGAAAATCTCTATCAATTTCTAAATGTCATACTTTTCTTCTAGAGGTAAGTGCTTCTCAAGATGGTGTTGATCCTTATTATGTGGCTCAAGAGTTGAAGTGTTTTAGTTAAATACATATATTTATTGAGAAAATGTTGAGGGATAATTTTCTACTAGTATCGTAGGTCACATCAACCTTTCCCTTTTTCTGGGATGATAAGACAATCAAACCCCAACTCGATAGTCATATAAGAAAACTAGACTTTGATGACTACAATATGGATATGAGGAATATATGTATTTATGTTGGGATTGTAATAGTGTCCACCCATGGTTTTTTAATACATAAACATCCTTCATAGGGATTTGATTGAAATATTGGGTTCCACTATTCCTATGTTATCCCTAATATCCTTAGATTCTTTGTCCTTGACCTCCATATCCGTAGCAAGGTACAAGGAACTCATACATAGAGAGGTATTCATCAACGGGGAAGGGGTATGCTAATTGATCTATGTTAAGATAAATAAAAGTAAACTCTTCATCTAATAAAGGTTCCATTGGGTGGGGGATGGTTCCCATTCTTTGGATGTTCAATGAAATAAGTCTACAAGTGTTTGATCCTGTGTGAGAGAAGGATAAGACTCTGCCTCTTTTGTATTTTCCCACACATGATGATTGCATCCACCTTAAGGTGGTGTACTCAATATCACTAACCTAGGTGAAGGGATAATTGTTGTTATAAAATGTCATTCTCTCAGTTTGTCATGATCTAATTCAAAATCCTTTTGAGGAAGCCATTTATGGAAATTCTATCCATACCGTGCTGAAACTTCTTGGCAGACAACCTATTCTTCTGGTGGAATAACGATTACACAAGTAAACTATGCTGTTTAATTATCCAACATCACCTCTCTAAAATTAATTGTGAGTTATAATATGTATTTAAGGATAAATTAGTCCAATAAGGTGTGACCCAACCTCATATTGAAAGAGTAGTAGTTAGGGAGATCTGTGAGATTGAACTCATCGGATTTCATGGGATCTATTAGCTTGAGTAGGGTTTTTTTCATGGATATGATGAAATAACCTATGAAATTATAATTTTGTATGTAATTGTTTTCATCAATTCCTTGAATCTTGAGTGATTATTGTATCTTTTTTTAATTTGTAAGGGGTTTATTTATTTTCTTTTGTCGTTCGGTGGGAGGAACTAGATGATTTGGGGCCTTTGTTGGTACTTGAATAGGAACAACATCTGGTTTGAGGGTAACAATAGTATTCTATAGATTCCAAATATTTTTTACCAATTCTATGGTCATGGTATTATATTTAGACTGGGTCCACTGAATGGAATATTCCAGGTGTTTTTCTATTTATATGAACTCAGTGAATCCTCTTTGATACTTCATTAGGATCAAATGTGTTTGCAGCTCATCCTGATGATTTTCAATATAGAGTTCCAAACATTTCTATTGTGAGATAAGGATATTGAGTGAATAGGTTAAAAAATTACATCTATTTATGATGTTAGAAACACTCTTATTCTCAGATTTCATTTAGTTTGTGAGCTTAAATTTTTTCATTTTCCTTAACATAGAGATGAACTGGTAAAGGAATAAATGATGAAGGCCCTCCTATTTTGAAATGGTACATTCTATAAGTATTTTTTACTAAAAAAACCAATACCCGTTATATTATTTACAAGACAACTTAGTATTTTATTCTCATTCTGATCTTGAGGGCCCATCATTGGGGTACATAGAGACAAAAGGTGTTTGATTTCCCGTTATGGATATTTTATGCTATACAATTTTGAGAATATAAGATTTCTGAAATTGGATTGAAAAAATTTCAGTCCAAACATTCCAGATATAGCTTTTTATTGGGATAAACTAGTGGGCTCCACCCCTCCATGCTAGGGATTTGATGGAATTGATGAGTTCTTGGGGTATCACTGTTTGGGCCTCCTCCAATCTAAAGGTAGTGGGGGTGGCTGGATGAGGTGGACCTATTTTCATATCCCACTAATTATCAATATGTTATAGGGTTAAATGGTCATTAAAAAGGGGGGTAGTATATCTCTATATTTGAGGAAGTTCATGATCTTCCCCAAGTTCCTCATTTATGTAGACCAGTTTCCTCTTTGAGCTGTTTGAGATTTTATGTCTCATTATCTTACTATGAATGTCATTTCTCTGTAAAAGATATTTCAACTTCTCTTTGTGTTGAGCAGGATATAGATATACTTTTCCCATTATCATTAGATGTTTTCCTCCATAGATATGGATATTAATTATTCGCATGTTTGGGGTTCAGGTTTATTCTCTGATTCTAGGTACATACACCCTTAGTTTTTGCATCCTGATCCCCCTCCTCTCATGGTATTTTTAATTCATTTTGTCTCTCAGTGTTTCCATAATCAACCACATTATTTTTTATATTGATGGGGATGATATTAAATATGTTTTATTGGGTAATGTTATGTATTCCATAACACTATATGCAATGGGGTGATTTTTCACCACTTAATCCTCATTTTAGGGTTTCATAAGGGTTATTTATTTGACCCGTGGTTATATTGAACCATTTTGGATTAGAAGAATTATAGTGGATCATTTCTTTTTTTTATATTCCTATTCATTAGGTCTATGAATAATTTCCTTATGTGATTTTATGGACATGTTTATCAAATGATCCTAGAATTGAAAATATTTTTCTCATGGAGGGAAGAATTGATGGGATGTTGACCATCAAATTTACCTCCCATAATAGAGAATATTAATTCCTTCTTGGTGATGATAATGATGAAAATTCTCTAGGCCTGGAATATGGGTATGATTTGGGGATGATATTTTTAGTTGTTAATATTATTATCAACAATTTGAGGAATCCAATAGAGGATATGATGAATACTGAGATTGAAATTGAGATATAAATGCCCCCAACCATATGGGCTAGGGTGGATCTAGAACTTCTATTGACTTCTCTAGTACCCTAGTGGGGTAAATTGAACCTGGTGATGGTGACTAACTTAAAAATTCCCCTGACCTTATAAACTGGGATTTTTATATATTTTCCACTGATATTTCATGGATTCTATTAGTAATTGTTGGCTCAGAGGTTGTAGGTAATGAAAATAATTCCCACAACCCTGTGGGATGTGTTTTCTCTTAGATTGTTTCAATAAAGACAGCTATTGTGATCCTATTTATTTGATGAATTTTTTCTTATGTATGAACAGTGTGTAATGGCTACATATGATTGGAATATTTTTCTATTTGAATGTATTGGTTATCCCAAAACATCATCTTTTTGGTCTAATATGTTTTCCCAATGTTTTGATGGGTCTATTTTAGAGGGCTTTTGGAATCCCTCTGCCTCTGTTCGTGATTTATTATCACCTTCAAATCATGAGAGTTTCATCGTATTGACAAAAAGTCTCATGAATAACTAGGTATAATGATTTCTGTTATTGTTATGGCATTACATTTTAGAAAATATGGGTATTTTTATAGTTCCATGGATTTGGTGATGTGAATACTTCCACACATTCCTCATCCTTTGATATTGTTATATGATGAGGCCTCAACAATCAATTTATAGAGTTGTGGTGTAATGGAAGAATGTGTGTTTTATATTTTCACTATTATTTTCGGGTGTCGGGTCCTAGGCCTCGGAGAAATAATCCAAGTCCATATGAAAACAAAGTATTTTTATGGTTTAAAGGTGACCCTCAGATCCTGCAAATGGGTGGTGTCTTTCCTTTAAACATTAATTAATTGTGAACATAATTTTATAGAAAAGACTTGAATTCATTATCATGGTCATCTAGGATATAATATTTGGAAGTGGATATAGTAAATTACATGATTAAGAGGTTTTTTCCATATAACTCTCTCTATTTATCCATTTTATCCTCTTCTCCTTCAAATATATTTTCCTACACTAATTAAGACCACAGAGGTCACTTCTCTAGGTTTCTTGTTATCAATAGTGAATTAATGATGAAATTTGATGGGTAATTATAAATAGTTAACCTTGTTTTTATAGAATCTATCTATATGGAGGTGTTTGAGTTTTGAGCATCTCTCTATATGAAGGTGTCTGGGAAAGGGGGGATTTCCTCATTTGATAGAGATATCATCGTGGGAGTGGTTTACTGGAGTTAGTTCCCTAGAACCAAATTTATTATACTTTACGATATCCAATATTAATTTTTTTGATCATTAATGAACAACATATCACATCATGAATCTTCTTATTTGTGGCATAGTATGTGATATTTTTATAAGAGTAGCTATTACGATGAAAGTTCATAGTAGTTCCATGCAATAATGATAACCCATAAGTTCCAAGAAAGTATACTTAAATATATGTTCTATATTCATATTGAACTCTTTCGAGGGATGTAAATGATACAAGCTTTTAGGGGTGCATACTCAAGGGACTTTGATGAAACTTCTAATGTGTCCACCATTGGTAAAATTTAGGGAAGGACATTATGAGTAGGAGACCCACCAATATGAAATCAACATTTATTTGTGTCATTGGATGTTCAAAACTATGAATGTGTGTATTGGTCCATTTACATTAATATTGTTATTAATGAGTATTATTAATAACTCACTTTTGATGTACAAATGAAAACTAGGATGACATATCTTCACAGTGAGGTATGGTAAGATGGGTGTGTCATGAGTAATGTTTTTTAATGAATAATGTGGAAAATAATTGTTCCCTTAAGTAAGGTTGATATCTCAAGAACATTAATTTAAATGATATATTTTAAATATATCTATTCCCATGGTGTTCTATAGGCATGTTTTATTTATAGAATGTCAAATAAAGAGACATTGATCACAAAGCTTGATGGATTAAGCATGAAAGATGGTGGATTAGAGATATCATGATAAAAGGATTATATTACAAAGTAAGAATCGGTATGAGATATTATGTCATTGTGGAATTAACAAATTTCTATATGGGTTTCTAAGCATGTTGTTATATGCCAACCATATAAATTTGGTTGATTCGCAAAATTCCGTTGAGAATGAGGCCCTATGTGTCAGACACTAAGTGTATACATAATATTAGTTAAATATTAAGTTATTAAAAATTATTTATCAAATTTAATAAATACCATTCCCAAATATTATTTCATTATTATTAATTTTTAATGATTTAATATATTATATCACCAATTATTGGAGATATAATTATGTGAGTAGGATATTTAATAAATATTTCATCCCTATATAAAGAATATAATATTTATTCAACTTTTTGAAAATAATGTAGTGACACTTATTGATTAAAAAGTAGTCAATATACAAGGGTTGATAAATATTGTGGAGGAATTTCAGACTGTGTTTATTAGTCTGAGGAGAAATTATATATATTGTATGTTATTTGAGTAAATTATATTTAATTTAATTCACAATTTTATCACATTGGAAGAAATAATAATAAAATAATTATTATTATTGACATAGGGTTCGATAGAGATTATATAAATAGTAAATGGATTATGTGCAATTATTATTTTCTATACCTAGTGATACATAAACAAAATTATATTATTTTCCAATGAAGGAAAATTAATTTTTTTTCTCAATGAGGTCTGGAGAGATTCATCTCACAGCCATAGAGAGCTCCCTCTCAAAGAATGATATCAAGAGCGGAGAGTTATCCACCTCTACCACTACTCCCAATCCTAGAGATATTGAATAGAACTCTTTAATGAAGTGGTTCTAGGGTGATGAAAGGTGAATGATAAAATCTTTAGGATATACTAATCTTTCAATCAAATATTCCTATATCAAATTTCTGAGGTTCTTGGAACATGTGTGGGTCATCACTGGATGGAATATATACTTGTATCCAATAATGAAATGATGTTAAAATGTAGAGATGTCGTCAGATCCGTTAATGAAGAAAGAATTTATCACAAGGTAATTATTTAATTTCTTAAATTAATTATAAATAATATGTGATGATATTGAACTATGGTTCTATCATTTATCCATTGTCTCTATTCCTTAATTCAATTCCATTGATGAAGGTCATTATCACCATGTAAATTTTGAATTTACCATCTACCAAGAAAAACAATTGGACTTGGGCATGCAGTATCTGAATCTTTTTCTACACCTAGAACGTAGAAGTGGTATTAATAGGGGAATATAATTACATAAAATTATTTAAAGACCTTTAATTTATTTACACATTTTAATTAGTTTTCAATTCTAGTATAATCATTCTTTAATGTGAATTTTGGTATCAAATTTCCTCTATTTAGTTTCTTTATACTATAATCAAATTAGTTAATTTTTTAAATGAAATAAATTCAAATATCTCATCCATAGGTGTTGGGGAGAATGTCTAGATGAAAAAAGAGTACATTCCATGTAACCAAGTGGTACACAACATGTACTATTGTTTAATACATGTCGAATTAATTTAGAATTAATTAAAGACATGTTAATTTATTACATCAGATGAATTTAATTACACATATTTTTTTGACCAAGCCACCATAGTGCACTATCAGACTGAGTACATGCAGCGTAACTTCATTACATGACATGCATTTCTTTAGTCATAGAAAATAAGTTTATCTTTTACATGGCCTACATGACTGGTGGACATGTAACTCAAAGACAACATGTCATCTAACCCACGTACACACTATGTAATCCAACAGTTTTCATGGCATAGTTACATGTAAAGTCCCTAAAATAGTGTTATTGATATATGGTGATGAAAATACACACCATGTAAATTTTAAATGAACACACCGTATAATTTTACAAAATTTTACTGAAAAAAATTAATTTAATATACTTCTCAAACCTTATCAACATGTGTTCTATGTGGTCATTATGTTTCTAATGCACTCTATATGATCGGTTATATATGTATATAAATATATATTTAATTTCTGCATAATGTTAGGTTCTCCATATTGTGTATATGTTCTATTATAATTATTACTTTACGTTCATTGAAGCATAACACGCTACATAAATACCTTGTATATCGTTTGGAATTTACATTGATATTACTAGATATTAAGTTACACATTATGTCATGTATGACACATGATGCATGAGTAAATAGTATACAAGTTTAATAAATGGTGGGTAGTTTGAACGAGTACTCACATTGTTTCCTCTATGGAATATTTTTACAAATAGTTAACTTTAAATAAATTTATTTATTTTGTACAAAATTATGATGGATGAGAATCTCATGAAAATTCATATGATAATTAATATAAAGTAAATGATTTATTAAAGAAGATAACTAATTTATTCTATCACGATTTATCATAATTAAGAATTCATAGAATTGAATGCTAATTTTATTAAATGCTTAATTCATTTCATGCATATTGATGATCATTTTCCTAGACCAAACCTTTTTTTTTGTTTTTGGTTTATCTTAATTTATTATTAAACTAAAATTTTCAGCAATGTTTCATCTCTCCTTTAATTATGTAAGGGTCTATGTTTCCATGGTATATTTTATATAAACCCTTAAACCAATTCTATTATTCACTAACCAGCATGTGAGTAGATTTATATGTAATTGATGTAGCTCCCAAGCTAGTTTAGGCGGTTCATGTTTGGAGATGAGGTGAAACAAATCCAAAAAAGATATATAGGTTGACTGGTGGAATGTGGTGAAAAAAACCATAAATGGGTCCCAGTGTTTTCCCCTGGGTCAATAGTTAGCTATCATCCTCTATATTAAATAAGGGCTAACAAAATCCCATAATAATAACAATTTATAATTTTAATTATATGAAGTAGCATGGTTATTTCTTTATGGATTTTTTCACGATCACATGATTCAATGGATTAACATGAATTGAATATGTAACTAAAATAAATTGTCTTATTCCTAAATATTATATATGAAATTGTAAATCAGTTATGTAAATACACATATTGTTAAAAATCATGTATTAAAGAAAATAATTTTCAAATAATGCATACAAGATAAAATACCTCAGTTATATATATTGAGTTGGTATAGCCTTCTAATAATTTAGTTAAAATTAAACCATAGGTCAGTGTACTTGACCATACAATGTTGGGGTACAATCAATTATTGGGGAATTCTAAATTGGTTTTTTGGGTTGAAAAAACTTATTTGAGATCAAGGGTTGACTGGAAAACTATGACATGGTGTAACTAAGAGGAAAAGGTTTACTAAATCCAATTTTAGGATTTAAGTATTGGGTAATCTATTGAACATATAAAAAAATTTGTGTTAATGAAGTTGTAAATTTCAATATTTATCTAAAACGATTTTATTTTCTTAACTGTCCATAGTTGGGGTTATGAGAAGGTGAATATAGGTCCTTTATAATATTGTTTCAAAAAAACATGATATTCTAAAGCCAATGGAGACGGATATAATATTTTGATAAAATAGTTTTAAATTAATAGATGTGAAATTTATTTATTTGTATAAATTTTTCAGATAATGCATTAATCCATGATAATATTATTTGTAGAGAAATAAATAAAAATTAATTAAAAAATATCACTCTAATGAAAAGTTGATTAGGATAGTCTTCTCACCAACACAAATTTACATGAATAGAAAAGGTTCTTACACATAATCCTATTCTAGGAAAAGGAAATATATGGTTTGGAAGAACATAATAAAAATGCTCTTTGTAATGTGTATAATGATTAATATTTTTTAATCTATGAGAAAAATTTGATATATTCAAAAAATGTTTGGTTTCTTTTGCTATCATACATGAACAATGATATTTTAAAGAAATATTAGGACATAGCTAAATATAGCATGATTTCTCACCTCTGGATCGATGTGAGGAGAAGGTGATACTAGAGAGATATGATATCTCAAATTCCATGCTTAAAACTATTCATGGTGATTCAGTGACATTTGGGCCGTATTTAGTAAATATTATTGCATGCACTAAATAATTATTCATCTTAGAGATTAAGTTCAAGGATTATTTCCACATAGATCTCAGAAATTCAACAACACCCACGTCTTTCTGTAGTTTTATTATTATTTATAATATGGAAAATAATGAGAAGAGTCTTTTAGAACTTGTTATTCTGATTCAACAAGTGGATAAGGACAAGGTGCATGAAAAACCCATGGTTATTATGGCGAATAATAAATGAAAGAACAATGGAATGGTTCCGAATACTCATAAAAAGTATAAGGATCATGAGTACCATACTTCCATGAATATGAAGATCTAGAGGGAGGGGTTGGAAAATGATATAGTGTTTTTTTCTTATGGAATGTAAGGCCACTAGAAGAAGAACTACACCCATAAGAGAGTTGAAGCTTGAGATGCATTCATTATTGAGTATAATATTTCAATATCTACACAATGTATATTAGATACTTCTTTTGGTTATCAAAAATGTATTCTAATTCAGTAACCAAATAGATTTTGAAATAATTCTATAGGAGAGGAAATTTTGTGAGTAGACAATGGTGTGAGGTTAGCTTCTCAAACTAATGGAAACTACCTAAATTCATATCCAATAGGAATGATATTGTTTTTAAGAGATTTTTATTGTGTACAAACTATTTCCAAGAACATAATTTTTGTATCATCCCTAGATGTAGATAATTTAATTTTCATGTTTGGAAATAATTGTTTTCCTTTTTATGAAGACAACAAATGTTATGGTATGGAACAATTAAATAACAGTCTTGATGTGTTAAATTACAAAAACCATGTATTTGAACTAGAAAACGAATCATGTTCACATGAATTGTATATCACCCAAATGCGGAATCACTATCTTGGCCATGTAAATTATAGGTGTTCAAGAAATCTCTTCCATGATGGTTATTTAGATTCTTTCGAGCTGAAACCAGTTGAATGATTCCATGGTGGTTTGTAACGAAAAATGACTAGACCACTATTTTGTTGATATGGTGAAAGGGACACATATCTTTTAGGATTTGTACACACTGATATGTGTTATATATTTCCATTAAGAACTATATGATTGTATTCTTAATTCATAACATTTATGGATTCCCTGATTAGATATGGACATGTATTCTTGATGGGGTATAAATACAAGCCCTTTGAGAAATTCAAATAAATCAAGAATGAAGTAGAGGGTCAAATTGGAAAGAAGAAAAATAAGCCACAATCAGATCAATGTGGTAAATATATTAACACAAAGTTTATCAAATTGTTATAGGTGTTTGGGATTATATCTAAAATTGATCCACATTACACAAAAAATTGGAACAATGTTATTGATCAAAGGAATCATACCTTCTTGGACATGGTATGGTCTATTATGATCAACCAGATCTTCAATTATCCTTTTGGGGGTATGAAATACAAACTATAAAATATAAATAATACCAAGTACCAACTAAAGAGGAAAAGATAATTCCATTTGAGTTATAGCGTAGAATGAAAATGGTTTTGTCACACACAAAAGTATGGGGAATCGAAGCATTAGTTATGTCCTTATCAAAAACCAAAACGGCCACTTTGAGGTAAAAAGTTTTTCTTTATAGTCTATCATATGGAATCAAAGATATACTACATATACAAACCCTCCAATATAAAAGTGACTATCTCAAGAAAAGCCACATTTCTTAACATAGATCACATCCTTTAGAATGATATTGCGAGAAACCATGGCTTAGATGAAGTCAACTCTTAAGAAACAAAAGATTTTGTATATAAACATATCCCAAAGGTCCCCATAGAAGAATTAGTTAATGAAACACAAGTAAAATGTAAGAAAAATAGAGATATAATAGAAATACAGAGATATGGTTTTCTATTCGACAATGTTGCTAACTAATTATTTGTTATAAATGATGAACCTCTCTCTAATAAAGAGGTAGTAGAGAGATCAAAATATGCATAAAAGAAAGAATCCTTGAATTATAAAATAGATTTCATGTATCAGAACCATGGTTGGGTTTTTGGTGATGTAGCAGTTAATGTAAATCCAATAGGATGTAAATGTGTATTTAGGAGTAAATTGGGTGTGGAAGGTAATGTAAATAACTATAAAGAAAGGCTATTGGATAAAGGGGTAAAAATAATCATGGAATTGACTAAGATGAAATTTTCTCACCAGTTTCCATGTTTAAGTTATCATTATTATACTTTACATAGAAGCTTACCGAGACTATGAAATATAGAAGATAGATTTTAAAAAAACTTTATATAATGAAATCCTTCAAGAAGATGTCCACATGACATAAAAATAAATGTCTGTGACTATAGTTTATTTAAATAATATTTAAATGTTACAAAGACCCATTCACAGATTGGATAAATAATCTATTTCAAGAAACATTTGATTCAATGAGGTTATTTTTTTTATTTTGTTAATAATGAATGAGATCCAAGTGTTTAAAAGAGTATTAGAGGGAATTCTGTCATTATCCTACTACGTTATAGAGATTAAAAATTACTTATTTGAAACAAAATTCTAGTATAATATTCTATTAAGAAATGGTGAAAAAATTGATCCTATATGAAATAATTAGTTGAAGAACCCTATATTATTGGGACCAAGATAATTTGTGATAGATCTAAGAGTCTTGTTAGACCAAGTCAAGTACATAAATTGACCAAATAAAAATGGGATTTGGTATGGAACAATCCAAGAGGGAATTGATTCCAATGTCACATGGTATACATCTTTCTAAAGATGATTCTTTAAAAAAATGATAAATAAGGAATGAGTAACATTCCAAATGCTTCTAAGATTGGATCAACCATATGTGACATGTTATGTTCTAGACCTGAGGATACTTATGCATTAAGAATTATGGGAATATATAAATCTAATCCGGGACAACAACCTTAGTTTTTTACTATGCTTATCATTAAGTATTAGAGAAGAATAAAGGATATGTTCAACATGTATGGAGGAGATTAGGAGATGATCATTAGGGGTTATACTGATTAAATCATTTAAATAGATTACAATTATCAAATGTTGTAGTCACAATATGTTTTCTATCTCAACAGAGGAGCTATGAGATAGAAGAGTTCAATGCATCTAGTTTTTGTTGATTCAATAGTGAATGTTGAGTATATAGTGGCTTCTAATGTAGCCATGGAAGTCATTTGGGTAATAAATTTTTTCTAGGAAAATGATGTGGTAACAACACTACTAAAAAATTGGCCTTTAATAGTGATAAAATGGGACTTTATCTGCACTATAGAAGAATTGAGTACTAGATCGAGATTAAAATCCATATTCATATTGTCAGCACTAACAATGCACTGATAGGGGGACCATTTATCAGTGATTCAAAAATCACTGATAAAGGAATCCTATATCTGTGCTTGTAGGAGTGCAGATAAATAGGCATGCAACATTATGTTTCGACAACACACTACATCACCAGTGTAGTGTTTAGTAATAGCACACCACATCACAAAAAACACCACAAAATGAAAAAACAAATTACCACTATTTAATGTAAATAAAATAATATTTACATCACAAATAAAATAAAAAACACTCTACTATAGAAATTTCAAAAACTTTATTATACAACTACATAGGAATAAATTATTATATACATTAAAAAATAGAAGTCTTCCTTGGTCATTTGATCCTGATCACTGATTGAGAAAAAATTAACCTATGTAAGAAAAAAATAATTATGTTAGTAATAATATAAATAAATAAATAAACAGAAAGTGTTCATTTTAAACAAAACGTTAAGCCATAATAGGAACACTGTGTATCAGATTATATTGTGGTTGATTCTTTCATGTCACACCTTTTCATGTTCATGTTCAAGAATTATTAAAATGAAAATTTACTAAAACATATAAGATAAAAATGATAAGGAAATTAACTAAGTAATAGAAGATATAATTAAGAGAAATTAATCTAGGCTCGTTTTCTCAGTTTTGGTGATGTGATCTATGGTCAAAACTATTATGACACTTATATATTGAAAAGATGAAATTGGATTCATAATGGTAACAATGTTCATATAATTGATTTGAATATGATTCACACATGTCTACAATTACTTATGGATCATTTTTATAATGTATCAAAACAATCAGAATGTGTTTTCTTAGTTTTAAGTAAGTCAGTTGTAATTTTAACTAAAATTGATGTCAATTGAAAATAAAAAGATGCAGTTTGAGTCATACAAGACACATAATGTCTTGGATTTAGATTTGGCTAATTCTAGAACTTCCCAAATTACTTATGGATCAGCTTATTAAAGTATCATAGTTGAATGAATGTGTCTTCTTAGTTTTGAGTTGGTCATTTTTTTCTTTTTACTAAAATTGATGTCAATTTTAGTTAAAAAGATGCACTTTGGGTAATACTTTTTATGACATGCATCATATTTAGGTGAGGATGACTACAACATGTAAAAATTACTTATGGATCTTTCTAAAATATTATAAAAACAATCTAATTGCGATTTTAATGTTTTGAGTAGGCGAATTGTGAATTTTAATAAAATTGATGTCTCTTATAAATAAAACGACAAACATGGAGTCATACCAGTCACACCATGCATCATATTGAGGTGATAAAGATTCATAAACATCCCAGTTGACATATATATCATTATATTATTTTATCAAAACAATATGAATCTTTTTCTCATTTTGAGTAGGTCAGTTGTCCTTTTTACTAAAATTGACTTTAATTTTAAATATAATGGAGAACTTAGAGTCATAATGGTCATACAGTGAATCAAGATGATGTGTGGTTATTTCTTAGAAATACCAAATAAAATACGTATCATCTTAATAAAGTATAAAAATAATAATGACATGTTTTCTTGGTTTTGAGCATGTCAGTTTTCTTTTTTACTGAAATTTTATTTTAAATTGGAAACACGTAATTTCACTCATATTGATCACATTTTGTATTAGTTTGACATAAGACAGATTCTTAAATATCAAAAATGACTTTCAAATTGATTTAATAATTTATCAACAAAATAAGAGATCTTTTTTTTTAGTTTTTAGTGAGTGACAATTTTTTAACTAAACCGATGATTTAAACGGGTAACAATCACATTGAGTCATGTCAAGCAAATCATGTATCATATCATGGTACAACTAAATCCTAAATGTAAAAAATTAATTATTCATAGTTTCCCTAAGTTATAAAAACAATCCTAATGTGTTTTATTGATTTTTATTATGTCACTTTTATTTTTTACAAAAATGTCATTTAAAACTAGAAACATGCACCTTAACTTAGACCGATCACTTTGTGTATCTATTTGATGTTAGAAAAAACCCAATATGTCAAAAATGACTTATGAATCAATATCCTAAATTATGAATAAAATATGAGTGTTTTCCCCTATTTTTCATGGGCGATGCTTTTTTAACTAAATTGTTGATTTTAAACTGATAATGGACATAATGAGTAATATCAGGCGTATCATGAATCATATTTAGGTGTGGATGATTCCTAAATATCAAAAAATGACTTCTAAATAATTTACCTAAGATATAAAGGCAATCCAAATTCATTTTATAGGTTTTTATTACATCACTTATCTTTTTTATAATTTTTTTAACTCGAAACACACATTTTGATTAATAACAATAAAATAATGTATAATTTCACAATAAGAATAATTCTTACACATCACAAATGAATTATGAATAGAGTTAATAAATTATCAAGAAAATATAAGAGTGTTCTCTCAGTTTTTAGTGAGTGACACTTTTTGAACCTAATTGTTGACTATAAAATGATTACAAACACATTGAGTCATAATGGGTACACCGTATATCAGATTGAGGTAAGAATGAATTATACATGTCAGAAATGACATATTTATTGTTTAACTAATGTATCAAAACAATACAGGTGTGTTTTCTCAGTTTTGAGAAGGAAAATTGTCCTTTTTACTAAAATTGATGTCAATTTTAAATAAAAATATGCACTTGGATTCATACCGGTCACACCGTGCATCATATTGTGGTGTGGATGATACCTAAACATCCCAAATGATGTATATGTAATTTAAAAAACGTTTCAAAACAATCATAATATATTTTATTGCTTTTGAGTATGTCATCTTTCTTTTTTACTAAAATTAATTTCAATTTTAAATAAAAAAAGAACTTGGTGTCATACTTGTCACACCATGGGCAATATTGAAGCGAGTTTGATTCCTACACATTCAAAAGTCTCAAAAAAGAACTAACTATAAATGTTACCATGATTTTAATTTTCATTATTTTTATAATTTAAAACACTGCATATTTAATTCATAGCTGAAAACTCTTTCTCATGGTTGATACCAGAAGATAAGAGGAATCACATGTGTATGTTATTGTACTAGAGGTCACCATAATAGGAAGATGATATTCCTCTAATCTTTTAGATTTCAAAAATGATAAAGGTTTTTCATCAATGATCATCGAATCAATATACAGTGTTAGTAGATCAAAAAAGAAAGGCAATGGAAATGGAATTTAGGGTAATATTGGATGAAAGAAACATTTTATCTCTTCTATGGCTTTTATGAAGATAGTTGGAAGAAAAATATCAATTACAAAAAAATCTATGAAAAATAATAAATATGTATTAGATACAAATGATAAGGATATTAAATTATAAATAGTAGATAAACTAATGAAAATATAAATCAAATAAGTAATATGAAATCAATTTTTCCCGATTGTAGTATGAATTAGTGATGAATTTCCTTGTTGATGTTATCTTAATTGTGACCTAAAATTCCAATTCCTTATGAGAATAAGTAGCTTCAAAGAAACCACTCAAACTCAAGAAAAAATCAACTAGAATAAGAAAACAATTGTTATATGATTAATACTAAAAATGTACATTAAACATAAATATGAAACAATAAATTAATTATATGGATAAGGATTTCAATTTCAAAACAACAAGATTACCTCTTTGAATGGGAATTT
This sequence comes from Viscum album, assembly GCA_963277665.1. Lineage (NCBI taxonomy): Eukaryota > Viridiplantae > Streptophyta > Magnoliopsida > Santalales > Viscaceae > Viscum > Viscum album. The sequence goes on along the minus strand of OY728136.1, from coordinate 1,315,366,756 downwards.
GGGGGAACATGAAGGAAAGTGATAAATCCCAAAACTGCATGGGTGAAAAGGTTTTCAGGGAGAATAAATTTTTGTATGTTTTGGTGCGTAAAGGAATCAATGATGGACAGACCACCGAAACTCGAATAAAAGAACCCATCTCTATATGAAAAACATTATTATGTGGGTAATACTAAAAATAAATAAATTTCAGAAAATCAATATTTCTTTTGTGATTGAGCATAAGATGCCTAATTTCACTCTCTACAGTGGTAGTGGAGGTAACTTAAAGGAATATGATAAACGAAACACTGCATGGGTGAAAAGGTTTTGAGGGAGAAGATGTCCATATATGTTTTGGTTTATAAAGATATGAAATATGGACAAAAATATTATAAAATAAATTATATTAATAAAGAATAATGAAAATTAAATCAATAATTCATTATATAAATTTTTGGTAATATAGATGAAGCATATCATAACATTACCTTTACATCATCCCAAGCGGTTTCTTTCATTATAGTTTGTTCTTCAAAGAGATTGGTTAAATAATCATTTGAGGAAGACAATTTCTTCCTGAGTTGTTTGAAATTTAATTTAGATTATGTTAATGTACTTGAGAAAATACAATATTATGAGGAAACCATATTGTATTAAAAAAAATATTTCCCTTCTCATTTAGCGATATTTATTTTTTTAATGATTTATTGATTTGTTCCTCTATATAGAATCCAAATCACCTCTTTGTGGCCCCTTATAAAATACAAGACATAATCTACATTGGGACAATCATGAACTTATTGTTATCTCCCAATGAATGTTATAGAAAACTGTCATCCTCATCAACTCATATCACCAACATTTATCACTGCATTTTGTTATATTACACACATCATCCATCACTTTTTGACATAAACTTATGTTCCTTGAAATAATCTAAGCAGTAGTCATGCATGGGATGAGTAATTCCTAATTTAGTACAAGAATCCTAAAAGAGATAGAGGATGATATTTAAAGTAAAAAAAAATGAAAGAACAACAGTTCGGGAAATGATGTTTATGGGGATTACAATTATGCTACATTTTTAATCTAAAATGGGTAATGCCGCCAATTTTTGTGAATTACACCATTGACACTAGTTATTTACTCATTCCATTTTAATGTTGATATTTGGGGGGAATAAAGTGCTATTTCATTTATATGGATGGAAATCAGAGACTTTAAGAGGTGGAACCAATACATGCATACATAAGATGTTGAATACCTAAAAATAATTTCTAATAATTATTCCAAGAAATATATAATTTTATAACCTCTATTATTTTTTTGAAAAAATGATCTAAAACCCTGAAAAATAATTAAATTTATTATTACTGGTATATCAAATATTTTAAAACATCTCAAAACTATAATTTCAAAGAAAAATCAACAAGAAATTGAAAAAATAACTTTTGAAAAATAATATACCTAATAATGATATAGGTTTTAAACAATTCAGAATTAATACTTGATTAATTGAATCAATATCAACATCTGAATATGTTGAAAACAATAATTATTTTCAATCAGATGAAGAGTTGGATTTATATGAAAATTTCATTTTGAGGGACATTATGGGTTCTATGGTGATTTTGTGAACATAGTATAAAATTTTATTCAGAAGGAAATATAAAATAGTAATTATGGAAGATATAGAGGTTTTAAGTTAAATGGGTGATGATCCACTCATAAAAAATTACTTTCAACGTGAGATAAATCTTCATAAATAAAATTGGATGTTGAATGTTACCCATTGAATGAGCTCTATTGAAATATATCTATATAGTATATTTATATAGTATATTTTTATAATAAATTTTTATAATAAATTTTTATAATAAATTTTTGTAATATAAATTTGTAATATATATTTGTATAAGCCCCATGTAGTTGGCCAAGGTTGTGAAGGTGGGATGATATTGGGGAATAGTTGCAGGGTCATGTCCCCTTGCCATCATGTTTCTTTACAGTTTCTTATAGAATGTGTGAACTACCGATGGATGTTGTACATAAAATTAATATAATTTTGGATAATATATATTTGTTAATTGAATAATATATATATATATATATATATATATATTATTTGTATAATATATATCTTTATTTGTATAATATATATTTTTATTTTATATATTTTTGTAATTTAATATATATTCTTGTTTTCATAATATATATTTTTATAATATATAAATATATAACATTTACTACATATTCATTTAGATATAAATATATAATATATAAATATAGAACAAATTTGTATTTTTTAATTATATACATATTAATTTGTGTAAGATATTTTTGGTACATATTTGTATAATATATATTTTTATAAAATAATTGAAATATATAACAATATAGTATATTTTAATAATATATTGTTATAATATATTTATATGATAAATTTTTATTATATATATGTTTATATTTTAACATATATATTCATTTGTATAGTATATATATTTTCATAATGTATTTGAATAATATATATATATATATATATCATTTTTAAATATACATGTGTGTGTGTGTCTATATATAGAAAATTGTATATATCAAACCTTTATCCAAAACCATGGAACCTCGAGTAATTTCACTTTTAATTCATGAATCATGAGCCAAATCCTACTTTATCCAGATGACCAATGGAAATTATGTTCATCCATAAACATAGTATATGTGTTAACTTTTTCTATGTTCATGTAACATTCATATTAAATACCATCTTTAACAATACCATTCCACTTAATATGAAGATCTTTATCATAGACTAAATTGAAATTTCCAAAAAAATGAGATAAATAAAAATACATGAATCCCTACAAAGTTATAGAGTAGAGTAAAGTCTCATAATTAATTATTAATGGTTCCAATGATTTTTTGACTCAACAAAAAAACAACTACTACCTTCAGTGGTGTTTGGTGGGAAGGCAGAAAAGAATAAGGAAGGGGAGAGGGTGGGGGAGTTAAAGGAATGACCGCCCTATCGCCTTTCATCCAGACATTTTCAATTAACATTTTTCACTATAATGATATTCTGACTGTAATGAAAAAATGATAATAAAAAACCAAAATAGATCTCTCCAAATAATCAATCCGTGAGTGTGGAGTATGATGTGAAAATATGATACCTTGGATTGAAGCTTTGAATTGTCCAAGAGAAAGCAAGGATATCAAAAACCTTGGAAATGTTCGATCCTTGTGTTTTTTCGACACATTAATCATTCGAGCATTGGAACTGAGACATGAAATTGTTCAATCATTGATTCAAGCCATGATTTTAGCTTCAATTCACCAAGGATTAGTGCCTACAGAGGGCAAATTCCATGGAATGGTTTGGATATCACGATGAGTTAACGACTGGTTAGGGTTAATTTAAATAGATTAGGACACTATTATCAATGCTTCCAAAAAATCTCTGATATAGGTCACTATTATCAATGCTAGATTAATTAGTGTTGATAAATGGAATCTCTATCAACACTTTTTTAGTGCTGATAAAGATAGATCTTTATCATCACTTAAAAGTGTTGATAAGGACTCCTTTTATCAGTGTTAAAAAATGCTGATAAATATTTCTTTTATTAGTACTAATTAACATATAACTAATAATGGTTTTATAATTATATTTATAAATAAAAAAATAGAAATAAATTTATATAAATATACATATATTTAATAAATATGTATATATATTATAAACATATTCTTTGTTTAAATACATTTTTGTAATTTTGTAATTCTTTAAATATATGGTTATTTATTTAAAATTATAAAAATACATTTTTATGAAATTATATATATATCATTATATATATATACAATAAATATATATAAATATAAATATAGTAAGTATCTGCATTATTTAAAAAAATTATTATAATATTATAATTTTTTAAATATAAGTAATTATATTATTATAATTATATAAATACTTTTTTTAAATAATATTTCATTATTTTTTTAATTATAACTATATAAATGTATAATAATAGTATATATTTACAATTATATAAATTTTTATTTATAAATATTTTTTACAAATATATTTTTGACATTATTAATAAATATTTAATCTTAATTGGATGCATGTTAAAAATGAGTGAAATTGAATAATTAAAAATGAGTACACTAACAATTTTGAATAATTGGAAAATTTTATTAATTTAAATAAAATTTATTCAAAAACTAGATATATATTGAAATAAATAAGAATACATTTTGAAAATATTAAAACATATTAAATATATATATATATATATATATATATATATTAATAGAAATTGATAAAATTAAAAAAAATATTTTTGTCTGTGTTTTGTATATAAAAATGCATTAATTACATAAATTTGAAATCAATATAATATGTTTAATCTATATTAAATTGAAATATATGAAAATATTCAATTATGTTCATTACTTGATGCAATTAGTCAGTATTTTAAATTCATAATAATTTTTAATTCAACAAGATTATTTACTAAATATATTACTTTTTAATATTGAGAATAAATATTTTTATTATATAAATCATATTTACACACATATATATATAATATATACAAATTATTAACATTATCTATATTATTTAATTAATAAAATATTAAATATTATTTCAAATTCACTTTTTTTTTAATTTTTATTTGTTTAATTTTTATTTTACATATATCTGTAGATTTAAAATATAATATTAATTAGTACTAATTATTTAAATACAGTATAATATTTTTAGTAAATTTTTTCAATAATAATTTTATTAATTAAAGAAATAATATCTTTTTAATAAACTCATTTTTATTTTTGATTTATTTAATTATTTCAATTTGTTTGGACTTTTATTAGTGCTTAAAAAGAGCTGATAAAGGATCACATTGTGGGCACTAAAAATAATGCGTTGATAAGGGGTACCCCTTCTCAGTGCTATAAATAAACCGCTGAAAAAAAGAGAGACTTTTTTAGTACTAAAAATAAAGAACCGAAAAATAGAACCCTTTATCAATTTAAAAAAGATACACTGACAAAGGGAGACTTTTGTCAGTGCTAAAACCCAACATTGATAAAATGTATCCATTATCAGCACTTGTTTTAGTGATGATAAAGGGTACCTTTATTAGTTCTTTTCCCACAGGCTGATAAAGTGTATCACTGTTAAATGCTTGTTTTGTAGTATTTTTAGCTATAATGTCCCTATCTTAGTGTATTGTGATAATACTTTGGATATGACTCTGGTAAAATAACAATGGACACAGTAAAAGAAAAAGAACATACATGGAAGTATCACCTACTAAGGGATTTTTATTCGAGGGGTGAAGTTTCAGTAAACATTGTTCCCATAGAAGAAAACAAGGTGGACCACTTAAATAAATGTCCATCTGAAAAGAATCATTATTATTAGGTGAGAGCAAGCAGTCTAAGGGTTTTTAGTAGATGTCTCTAGTGCAAGTCGGAGTCTATTTGAGTTGTTTCCCTAGAACTAAATTCTATGTGATTTGTGATAAAATATATTAATTATTTTTAATATTAATTAAATCCTTAACAAATTATGACTATTTTTCTGTGTGATATAGTATGTGATAATGTACTAAAATTAGTTGTTGTACTAACAGTTCATAGCAGTTTGCTACTATGATAAGAACCTAAAAGTTCCATGAAAATGTTCTTATGAATATGTTATATAGACAACCAAAAAAATCATGGGAAAAAATTTATTCATTTTATCCATGCAGGAGACTCATAGTACATTGATTCACCTTATCATGTTGTATAACATTGGTAATATCCAATTTGGGATATTATACGTATGAGACCGACTATTATGAAATCAAAATTTATTTGTGTTGATGGATGTTCTTATCTATATAAGTGTGTATAGATCCTTAAACATTATTATTATTCTTAATGATTATTATAAGTCTCGTACATTGATATACTAACGAAAACAATGATAACATTTGTTCACGACGAGGTAGGATATATTGGATGTGTCAAGAGTAGTATTTCTCTAATGAATAATATGAGAGATGATTTTACCATATATTCTTCAATTGAAGTTGATATCTCAGCCTCTTTGATGGAAATAATATAGCTATAATAAATCTATATCTATTGTGTTCTTTTGGCATGTTCGATATCTAGAATGTAAAATTAAGAGACATCGATAACATAGGTTTATCACACTATCATGCAACCTACTTGATAATAAATATCATGACAAAGGGATTATATATCATAGTATGCCTCCATATGAGTTATTATATCATTGAATCATTATCTTCTTTCTCTATGTGTTCCTTGGAAAGTTTCAATATTATAACCTTGGATGTTGGGTGACTTCACCTAATGCCACCGAGGAAGAGGTATAGAGGGTTGCACGCTAAGCGAATTCATTATCTGGGTTAAATTTTATATTAATAATTATTATTTAACAAGTTTAATAATTATTATTCCCTTACATGTTTTAATAATTAATCATGTTATCTAGATCACATATATTCCATCACTAGCTATTCTAGAGGATATTATGTGAGAAGAATATTTAATAAGTATTTATTTTATTTTTATTGAATATAATATTTATTTAATTATTGGAGAATAATGCAGGGATATTTATGAATGAGATAAATAGTCATTATTTAAGGCCTGATAAATATTGTGGAGGAATGGTGCACAAAATTTAATGATCCGATGAGAAGTAATATATATTGAATATTATTATAATAAATAATATATAATTTAATTTGTGAGTTTATCACATGTCAATAAATAATACTAAAATTATTATTATTATAGGAATATGGTTATGTAGGGATTACATAAATAATAAAGGGAGTATGTGCAATTATTCATTTCAAACTTGATTTGTATATAAACCCAATTATATTATTACTTTATGAGATCCAATTCATTTGTGATGTGCATAATGTAATCTAGAGAAAAATCTGTCAAATACCTAGATAGATACCTCTCCAAGGATAATCTCAAGAATGGTGTGTCATCCTCTTCCAACACCACTCTCATGTCTAGATTTTTTGATGAGAACCCTTCTAGGAAGCAGTTCTCAAGGAGATGAAAAGTGAATCACACAAGCATTATGATCTATCGTGGTAGCACTTGAATATTCCAAGAGGGAAACATGGAGATTCATGGGACACTTGTTGATCATCAATGGAGGATATCTATTCTTGAATCCTATAATGAGATTATTGTATGATATATCGACATTATCATATCCAGTAATGAAGAATGAATTTCTCAAAGTGTAATTTCGTAATTGTTTAAATTAATAGTAAATAATATGTGATGATCTCATGATTTGGTTTCAACATTTATTCATTTTCTATATTCATTGATTCCATTATATTTATTATGGAAGTTATTATCATGTAAATCTCAGAATAATCATCAATCACGGGAAAAAGATAAGTTGGGAATTCCCCATCAGACACATCCATTGTGCCTAGAACCTAGATGGTTGAACACATAAGATGTCATTAGTGGAATCCCTATAATACATATATACACTACCAAGAGGATGATTATTGATGCAATGATCACTTTATTATTTTTTTAAGAGTTTATAGACACATGAACTGTTGCCGATACCATTTTAACATCCATAATGACACTACCATTGAGCATATTTGGGATATGATCCTCAATATGTGTCAAAGTCAGAATATGTTAACCTATATTTTGTGGTTGATAATAGATATGAGAATTATCTTTGATGGTTTCAAGAATATAATAATTATCATCTTGTCTTTCAAGGATATTATCTCGCTGTTAAAAATCATTTATACTATGCTGGTGAGCTTCTGTATTATTGGTCAGAATATGATCCAACTTGTTGGTGGTTGTCGGAATATATTAGTGAATCATGGATAAAGGATGTATATGACCATAGTTTATATATTCATTCCCCATAATAATATGCTGATGGATCTTTATAATGGTATATGGGATATCCTTCTCCTCCTCTAAAGCCTATGGAGGTTGCTAGTGTAGTCGTTCGTCAGTGGACGTAGGGATCAGAGTCTGGATTCAGGGAGCTAATATAATATAACAGGTAACATCATTGGTAGGAATATGACCCTACTATGAGTTGATTTCTATATTATCCTGATACACCTTTTTTGGAATGGGGATAAGATCCCTATCCAATGCCTTATTGTATTCCCCTAGTCTTTTTTGTTAGGAATGTGTGTCTGTTCCAAGGCATGTGATAAACCATCTTAGTGAGATCCAGTTAGAATAGGGATATGAGCCTAGTCCAATACCTTTTTATTATATTGAGATTATTTTTTGAAAATAATTTGTACCTTCCATGAGACATGTTCCAATCTGAGTTTTTGAGTCCCAATTGAAATGGGAATACGAGCTCGGTCCTCTGCCTCATCCTTTACATGGATATGTTGATAATACTTTTGGGCAGAAGGAAGAATTTTTTTCTTACTCTAGAGTTGCCACATGTTCCTGCTGTTCATTGGGATACAATTCTCTGGATGTATCAAAATGAATATGTTCATGTTCTTATATATGTATATATCATAGAAAATAATGATTTATCACTTCTTTTGTTGCCAGAATGTATCTAATCTTTTATAAATCATGCATAGAATGTTTTCCTATAATTTTTTTTTAAAAAAATATAATAAAATACGTGTTCCATTGAAGATAGGTTATAATACCATTCCTTTCTACCATGTTCCATCAAAATACGCTGATGGGATTCATTCATATGGGAAGGGATATGTGTCTATCGAATTATTACTATAGAATTATGTGTCAACCATTGATCCAATTAAGTAGGTATACGATCATTCCCGTTGGATATTTATGTAATATACCAACATGATTCATTAGTGGGATAGGGGATATAATCCCACACCCATTTATCCATAGGTTTCCCTGCTCAGTGATACTTCCTTGATACCCGTTCATGAGTGGCTAGCATAATATTTTTTCAGGCGGTGCCCTCTGTAGGAAACTGAGGGAACCGGTAGGTTGATGTTGGTGACAAAAGGTGATAAGATACCTCCTTGGAAGATATTGAATTTGTATGGGTTCATAGTGGACTCCATGTACCTCTTTAATAATATATGGTAGGTTATTATTACCACTCTCTAAGAATAAGCTTCCTATGTTTTTGGTTGTGGCGACTGGTACCACTAGTTTCCCTACTACTGTTCTTGAATGGGATAAACATATATGATTCAAAGTTTGGATACCTTTATGCACAACATCAAGATGAAGGATCGTACCATATCACTATTATTTTCAAACCACTATGTCCCCCCCCCCCCATAATTTAACGAATATGGTGGGTGAGTTTGTTTTAGGACCTGTAGTGGTTACTGCTATAACTATGGTTCCAGAATATTAACATGAAAAAGCCATAATCCCATGTCAAGTTTCTTGTGAGAGCAGTTTCTAAATTCCCAAATATAAGAAGAAACAATGTCACCGATTAGTGAATCAACACAATTATGAACCATTGTTAATCATCCATGCACAAGTAACCCCATTCTTGTTCCCGGTTCATCCATTTTTCACACATTGGATTTTAACGTTGAGAAGGGACTTATTTCATGGGAACCCAAAGTATGATGGATTTCACATCAGCTGTATAGTTTTCATTTATGTAGGAGATGTAAAAAAATCCGAAAACATGGTCAACCAATCAATTTTTTTATTTGTGAGATTCACATCAAGAACACCATTTTTTGTTTCTCTTTAAAGATAATGGATAGTATAGTATAGCTAACCTTGGGGTTCAGGAGTCATCAGTCATAATTCCTATAATTATTCATTTATTATATCATTAAATTCATTCAAAATAGTTTCAATTTCTTTGATTCATGTATGATGATTTACTATTTTTGGTTTAGGTAAGATTTCATAGTCGTTCACATTGGTTTTACCATTTATACCGTACATAGAAACACTCGATGGTTCCCACATCAATTAATAGGTTTTTATCTACTTTCTAACAGAAGAAAATAATTTTGGGATTCATATCCAATGATTATTAGGAACTCACATTGGTCAATATAATGGGAGGTTGGGATCATCACACCATTTGGGTGAATATTTTCATATTCTATGACTCTCTTATCGATTTAAGACTTGTTCAAGAATCTATTCCAAATCCGGAAACATGGCTCATTATTCTAATAAAGTGATTGTGTGTTGAATCCACATATGTGGGGGGGGGGGTCTATTAAAAATTGCATCTGTATATCTGAGGTTCTCCATATATTTCTCATTATTTATCATTAATTGGTAGTTTTTTAATATATTGATGTTGTATAACTAGGAACTCCATTGTTTACTTTCATCATGGGATGTAAATGGTGTTCGACGATGATATTGAACTTTTGTGATGCATCATATGTATCCTAGATATAAATTTCATCAAAAACTGTGTAGTTCATTTATGTTTGAGATGTGCATAGTAATGTCATACGGAAATGAAATATATGAGTGCCCATAGAAACTAGGTATGGTGCTCGATCCTTAAGAGGGTTTCCTATGGATCATAATTATAACTTACATTAGAGTTATTATAGTTTGATCTATGTTATACCCACAGATGGGTAGTGATTGAGAATTAATTCCCATGAGGTTTATTTCCCCAGGGTTTATCAATATAAGAATTACTTAGGGGCTTACCTTTAGTTGAATGCCCTTGTATGGTGTAAATATGATAACATCACTAAATGAGGCTTATATATTGAGGTTAAACTGGATGGGTTAAATTTATGATGTGAGTGATATGATTGTTGAAAATACCTAATCCCATATGAGTCATGATATGTGTGAGAAACATGGGATATAAAGTGATCATGCTCATTGCATATGAATAAAAGACTTATGCACTGGGGATAACCTAATGGGTTATTAAATATAGATATCAGGAATTATGAAGGTGTCATACAAATCATCTTTATAAAAAAATAAGATTCCTCATAGTTGAAATAGATTATCAATTAGCTAATGGATGAGGAAGACTGATAGACCCTTATAAGATTTTGAATCCATTATGTTAGAGAGCCTATGTTATGGTGGGACTAACACCATGTTGGATACCAAATTAAAGCTCAGTCCAAAAGAATTTGTCCAACATATCATATTTTCATAGTAATTGGTGTTATTATAGTTCAATTACCCTCTATCACGCAAATAGATTGGTAAGGGTAATTAGAGTCAGAAAAATTATTGTTACCCCTGATTTTTTGGAAAACTAGGGACTTATACTAAGGTGGAAACCCAATGGAACACTAGAATTGTGATGAAATCCTACATATAATATTTGGAAAGGAATCATAGACCTCCTAGGTTAGATTGGTGCCTGTCTAAAGGTGTACACTGGACAAAGGTATCATGTCCTCAGGTGTCTGTATAACATGCTAGACATGTCAGATTGTGTATGCTTGACACATACAGAGTGTCTATTTGAAATACCCTAAGTGTCTATCTAGAATTTCCAAATTACATGTTTTAAAATGTTGAAATTCTTAGGGTGATTCTCTTGAATTATGTACACATGTCAAAAGTCATCCACATGATGTAGTTAAAATGTCTGAAGGACTATCTCATGTCTCAACTGACACATATGAGGTTCTTCACATAACCAATGAAGACACATTGAAGGTTTTTGTTTAATAAATAATGATATGTTGAATGTATTTCACATGATATGGATAAGATATCTAAATAATTATAATTACATTGATGTTATTTATAGGGGCCTTCACATGATAAATGAAGACACGTACAAGTGTGTCATGAGATGAAGGATGGAATGTCGAAAGTATGTGGAATGAACTGACTGGAATGTCTAGAGGACTTCACTTGACATAAACTATATGTATGGGGGCCATTATATGATCTAGATGACATGTATTTGTTTCATCTCATGATCTGAAATGGTTTTATAGATGAATTCATAATACATGTCCAATATGTCTGGTGGTCTTCATGAGACTTGGCTAACAATCCTAGATGACTTTGTGTGACACTACTGACATTTCCAAGTATCCTTTGCTTGATTCTACTAACAAATATAGGTATTGTCACATGATCTAGGTAGGCCAGGTGAAGCACATAAATCCTTCATGTGAAAATCAGTCTATCCATCTTTGCATATGGTTTCTATCTTATTCCCCTCTATTGCATATACGCCACAATATTTTTCATGAATTAGTCTATTGATGTTTCATGTGACCAAGTCAACAAATGGAAACTCATTCACATAATATGTATGGAGCACTAGAATTATTTAATGTGATCAATTTGGTGATCAAGTAAAGTTCATATACATACCACTTAATCCTTTAGTTCATTACCCTATTTTTAACTAGAGTAAGGATCTTGTGATTTCATCGATTTTTGCTCTGAGATCTATGCTCTCACTTATGCACTCTTGTGGGTGTTCCATACAAGTTTTTTTTATACTGAGGTTGAGGAATTTATTGGCCTAACCTCATATATTCTATGATAACATTCAAGGAATTTATAACATAGATATGGTGACGATTGAATGGTGGTGGAATAAAATTATGCAACACTCATTTTATTTCCTTAGGTCATCCACAACATCATCATTCTATCACTTGATAAATAATGACAGAATGTAAACTCCGTCATGGAAATATTTATTGGAACATCACTGTACTGAAGGGAATTATCATGACATGCTGACATGTCAAATATTCTTCACAATATTGGGTTGACATGTTTGGGAGTCCCCATAAAATCCAGACACATACCAAAGAGTATTTCGCATGATGAATTTAGACATGTCTATGGACATTTGTGAGATCATGTTGGCTTGTAAAAGTGCCTTCATGATATCAATTGGACATGTCTAGGATTATTAATGTGTCCAATAATCCTAACAAAGTTTATTCCATGATATTAGGATGATTTTTTAAAGGGTATTCACATGATCTATAAGCTAGTATAATGAGGATCATAATCCATTCATATTAAAATAAATTTAACTCTACTTCATAAAAGGATTCCACCTTTTCTTTCTTTAATTCATTATTTTCCAAAACTTCTTCAATTTTTCCATTGGTTTTCTATTATGGTTTCACATGATTAATAATATATATCATGAAATTGTATGAGAATTTTTGTGAATTGTCCCTCTACATGTCTATTTTTTCGCATGATTAGTAATGAATCTTGTGATAACATGTGAGCATCGTCAGAGAAAGTCTCCCTAATTGTCTATAAATCTAGAGGGGTATTTAATGATCGAATGTGAATTTACAGGGGACTTCTTATGATAAGGAGGATGAATATGACGGGCTCTGTATAATCATTTATAAATCTCTCTACTGGAACGATTCACCTGTGTGATCTTCCTATTGTTATGTGATCACATTTCCTCCTAGGGGTTACATGATTCAGGTAATTTTTCTTCCTAAAATTCAAGTGTCCATGTTTCTCCATTTTTTATCTTTTGGAGAAAATTATACCTATTCATCATGTATTTTATTGATCCTAAAATTTCTGATTCCCATTTTGTGGGTTTCAAAACCATTATTTTTTCATTTCCTTCCACTTAGTAAAACAAAATAATATCATTACTGTGTTTTTCTGACTACAACCTCCAGAAAATGACATCATTTTCTTCATTAAAACCTATCATGGATGAACATAATAGTGGTAATGATGAATTAATATGATATATGTAATATAATTTTGATTATGAAATTTAAATTAGAAAATGACATTCACCACCTATCAATCACTGAGAAATGGGAATGTCTGTTAGGCATATGTAGAGAATATTGCTTCCATGATGAAAGGTTTTAAAATTTTCATCTAAATATTCATATATTTTCTAAAAAACATATCTAGTTTAGAGTCATAAAATTTTAAATCAAATAAATATTCAGTAGTTATAAGATTATTATTTTAACAGAAACACCTCCTCAACCATACTCGAGAGTCAATTTAAATCATGTTCATGTTTGGGTCGGTTGAACAACCTACATGAAAAATGGTTCATAATATGATTATGTATTACTATGGGAATATGGAAAATTTTATTATTGTAGTACATTAAGAAAATATTTATTAATATATGGTTATATAAATTCTATATGATGTATATGACTTCTTAATAAAGTAAAATTTTCTTTTTCTAAAATTACTAAAGTAAGACTTTATTAATTTAGTTTTCACATAATGTTACCAAAAAACATATATAATGACTTAGTAACATTTAAATAATATATATATATATATTTTATATTATATAAAATTATTTGATATATATGTAAAGATCTTGATATCAAATGATCAGTAATTATTTTAAAATTATTAAACATACGCAAAACAATTAAAGTTACTAACATGAAATTATCATAATACATTACATCTAATTAATGTAATCATGACAAATAGTTATAATACGGATTATAAAAGGGTAATATTTATGATTAATCTTTATAAATAGGATATTAATTTTGGTGCCTTAATTTTATGGAATGATAGTGTTTCATTAATTAAGAAATGAAATAAGGTAGCCGTTTTTCATCTAAAATTTTCATTATTGGGACATGATTATTTTTAATGCACCACTTCCTTATTTATTTTATGTATATTCAGCCATAAAATTTATTTTGGAATAATATATTATTTAATAAAATTTATTTATATATCAATATAATATTGAACAATTTTATGAATTTTGATTTAAATTTTACTAAATTCACATGGGGTTTTTCAGGGCTCATATCTCTTATTTGGGATATATTGAATCTTCTATATTTGTTATCTCTTAGGACTAATATATTCTATAGTATTATGATGTTATATTTTGTTTCCAAATAATTTTTTTGGGAATTCAAGAATCAGAGAAAATTTTTCTTCCTTTGTGATCTATTAATTCATTATAAATCATTTTGTTAAGAATAATTTATGTTAATTTTATAGTATTTTTCTCTTATCCATGCATTTAAATTATTTAATTTTTTTAATTTCTCTAATGTAATCTTAATTTTTCCTTATCAACAATGATCTTTTTCTCCTTAATTTATTTTAATGAAATGTTGTTGTTATCATTTTATTTATTTTGGTTTTCCTAAATTGTTTTTTTTAAATGATGAAATTTTTTTCCCAGCCTTTCAAAATAAAAAGTTTTTTAAAACCATTCCAAATATTCTGATAACGTTATTTATTTTTTGAGTTTCCATTATTTAATTTTTTTTAATATTAAAATTTTTAAATTATTTAAACTTATTTTATTAAAAAAATTGTGGCTTATTTGAGGTTTCCGTTAATTCATATATTTTATTAAATTAAAACTTATAAAAGTATTTTCACCCCATTTATTGAAAAGGTTGTGTATTTTTAATATTATAAATTATTAAATATTACATTAAAATTGTAATTTTAATAAAAAATTTAACTAATCCTTTTTTAAAACCATTATTTCTTTTAATGTAAATTCAAAATTTAATTATTTATAAATATTTTTTAAAATTATTCTCTTTCTACTCAAAGAAAATTTTGGAAGTAATTTTTACTTCAATATTTCAAAAATGGTTTTGGAAAAAAATATTATATTTACCCTCCATGGTTTATTTTTTATAAAGTGACATTTTGATCACCCTTTATATTATATTGTGACATTATTAGCCTTTAAAATACGATTTTAATATCCTTTGATTTTTTAAGCTCTTGATATGTGATGTTTCTGAATGTTCAAGTAAACCCATTCATTTTCCATGGGTTCTTTATGAGATTATTATTTTTTTATTTTCATGTTTAATATAAATGTAAACATTTTGTGAATGAGGGGATATATATATATCATTCCAATTCATTGGGTAATGTATTATATCTCAGATGATATAAATGTAAGGGGAATATGTTGGCAGGTTTTTAGGTTCACAATGGGTGAGTTTGGTGGAATTAAGATAAACTCACAATATTACATGTGAATTTTTTTTCATGTCACTAGGTTCATAAAAGTTAGTTTTGTGGAGTTAATAACCACTAAAAATTTTATATGTGAATAGTTCAATATGTTGACAGGTTCATAATGTGTGAGTGTGATGGAATTTATATATATTCCCAATTTCACTTATGAACCTGATATAAAGGCACTAAGGTCACAAAGGGTAAGTGTTATTGAATTAAATTATACTCATAATTTTACATGTGAATAGCATATAATGTATCTAGTTTCTAAAAGGGTGAGTTTGAATGCATTAAGCTCTTCTCATAATTTTTTTGTGTGAATAGGTTCACAAGTTTCCAAGTTTAAATTGATAATAAATCATATGTTATCTATTGCGAAACCTTTTCAAAATTTTAAATTTTATTCTATGTTTTTATATTTATGAGTTATTTTTAAATTATTTTTCACTTTATATCATGTTTAAATGATTTATGATAATTTTATATGTTTTTAAACAAGGTGATTTCATTTATGGTTACTTGAAAATATTCCTATTATCATATATTTCTCTATAATGTTTTATGATTATTTTTCATAGTCTTTTTATATATTATTATTTTATTCATATCATTATCTTATTTCCTTTTATCTTTATGACTTAATTCTTTAGGATATGTATTTTATAATTATGATCATTAGAACTTACCTCTTTTTTATGTTTCCAATCCCCATGTTATGAAGATGATTTTATCAAGGGGATTTAAAGAAAGGGTCTTGAGGAGTATAGATATAGATTAAAGTATGTAAATTCATTAGAAAGAAAATTTTTTGTTTATAATATCTATAACACTAATCTATTTGATAATTGGGTTATGCAACTATTTGTGAGATGTAATATTATAATAATAAGATTAATTTATTACTTATTCCATGTTTTTCTTCTGTAACATAACATAACTCTAGGTGGTTTTATTTATAACTCAATATCCATTAGTTGGTGAAAACATACATGACATAAGAAACAAGAAAATATAGTTCAAAATATCAATATTTAATTCATAATTACTATTTTAATAAGCATTTCATGGTTCGTATTGTTTTTTGTGACAATTTTTCTTATGGGCCATTAGAATGGGACATTGAGCTTCATAATTCCCAACACTCTTGTAATTTATGAAAAAAATTATATCTTTTATCTTTTCTATACACTCATGATCTTGATAACAATTATCTATATTCTTATATCATTTACCCATCCTTTTAATGAAGTTTACCACATTCATCTCCCTATATATTGGACATATAGTAAATTTAGATCTATTTAATTAATCATAATTTTCACATGATCATTCACGAGACTCCATCTTTTTATTCCATTGTTTGTTAGGAACATTTAAAATGATGACATTCGTAATAATATTTTTTGATAGGTATTTTAGCATAACCGCAAGGTTTATTACCCATGTTCACATTCTAATGGGATTTTCATCGTGCTAATCTATATATTGTCCCTCACACCCATCATTCCTTATTATTTTACCCATTACTAAAACTAAAATAGGTTAAAAATATTGACGATCATTATAATTGAATTATCATAAATAACTATAGGAATGATTAACCACACCATATCTCAGTTAATAACAATATAATGTTAGAATATATTTCTTACAACTCAACATGTATTAGTCTCAATTCAACCAATATCACTCTCAGTTTGACTTATGTAATTAATGGTTCAAACTAGGTTACATTACGATGGGTTATCTCTTAAATATTGAACTAATACTTAAAATAGAGATACGAAAATACCATTAACTTTCTTAAAATATTCTAAACCCAAACTTCAAGGAAATTTATTCTCTCAAAATATAAATTATCCATACTGAAACAATGTTAGTAATTCTAATAATCATATAACAAAGAATTTATATACCTTAATCCTTAAATATCCAAAACATAGCTCAATCAAATTCTATTTTCATATCTAAAACATTAAACTACATTGAGATTATATATTCCACCAAAAAATTATTTCTATATTTAACCGTCAAATGGTATCAACCACAAATTCATAAATGAGTTACTATATATCATCATCCTAAAAATGGGATAAACTTCTAAGAAAATATCATGAATAAATTAAGATTCCCAAGGTTAACTATAATATCTAACTTACATATTCAAAATAAAACCACCCTTTATTATCACATTATCATTTTTATATTAACCTTTAGAGTTATCCATACAACAATCATGAGTTCTACAATAGTTATCATTAAATATATCATTTTCATAAAATAAATTTTAATGGATATTAATAACATTTAATATTTAACAATGTTTTTTTAAAGTAAAAATAATAAATAATAATCACTAGTTGGTTTGCATCATCCACATAAATTTGTGAATATGAAATAATATCATCGATATATGTCACTAAAAATTAATATAGAAAAGTGTATCAAGAAAATTTCAATTTTATTGCGTTAAGTAAGAATAGGAAAATCATCTTTTCCATTATAACATGATTATAATAATATTCTCAACAGTATAAATATCCTCCCTTTTTTATATGATATATTGTTATCTATGTACATAATTTTCTCAGAATCTTTTACATGAACCTATTTCAAACAAATACTAAAACTAAAATGGATATGATAATATCCAAAATATTAACATAAACAAAATCAATCTAAATATTTATTCCATTATGAATCATTTTTTTAATGTATGATTATTTTAGATCAACATGTGACCCTCTTTTTTCAATCCTTTGTTATCTACAGTCATTTTCTTATTAGGTTCTCTAACAAGATTTGTTAACATAATTATTAAATCCTTCATAATGGTTCCTAAATAGAATCCAATAAACCAAAGCATATCCCCCAATGTGTGTCCAACCAGATGTGTATTCTTAAGAACACTCATCGGCCATCAGAGTGATGGCAAGTCAATGTCCAACCAAACAATTTTGGGGTGATTATCCCTATGTTCATATGTTCCACATCAACATCCACTTTCTAGTATCCAAGTAGTGACTTATTTATTAGAAAATTAACATAATCTACATTTACTAAATCATTTGGATGTTTTAATATATATATATATTTATATATAATTATATATTTATTCATTCCTAATGTTCTCCCATCCTAATCCATATATAAAATGTGTATTATTTCATTAGTATTAAATCATATACTACTGTAAAGGGTTACCTATAACTTTGAAATTATAATCATATTTAATTAATTAGTCCTTAAATTATCCTCATATGACACAACAACCTCTAATGTTTTCAAAACCATTCCTTTGAAAACAACTATGACATCCTATTATAGAAGTCCTGAATTAGTTTCTCATAAAAATACACTTTACATAATTTCATTGATATATACCATAAAACCTAGTATATAAGCATCCATAAATTAAAAAATCAGTAATTATTATTTCGAATCTTAAATCTAGTGTAACATTTCAGATTTGAGCCTTAAATAATTGGGAAAAAATAATAACTAGAAATGCCCATGTTTTTTGTTTCAAATATATATTTTTCATATTTTCCTAATATACAAAACTATGGTATCCAAAATGAGTCTTCTACATCCCCAATAATTTCATTCACTTGTTCTATCTTTATAAACATGTAACATTTCCTCTTCAGTGGTGGCGTAGTGGTGGGTGGTCGAAGACCATAGCAATAGTGTTTAATGAGGTATGGGGTTCAATTCTTGGGAGCCCAATATTGGGGGAATTTCTTCCCCCTATATACCAATTTTTTTTCGGGACACCCAATATCTCAACTAGTGGGAAGAATTGGCACACTTCACCTAAATGACAACCTATTATGTCGAACCATTGTTGATCAAGGTGTTACCCCATGGGACGCTCTGTCATCTTGGCTTTCAATGGCTCCTTCCTAGCTGGGGCATTATGACGTCTTTGTGGGGGGGGGGTTCCTTGGAGTGGAGGCTTAGAAAAGGCCCCTCGTAGGGATTCCCATTTCATAAATAACTTATAAGCATGTAACATATACTAGTACTATTAATAACCTTTAGAAATAGAACTATAATAAGAGGTTAAATAAAATGATCAATAAGAGGAGAAAAAAATTTATGTAATCATACTATACACATGTTACAAATATTATGGTTTTAATAGGTAAATAACATTAATCCATAAAAAATTTAATGGTGGAGCATACTATATCATTGAAAATAATTTAAAACATGGATAATAATAATGATGAAATATAGATGGATCTCATAATTCAAAACATAAAAAACCTATTATTATAGCCTTATTCAAACACCCTTACATTTCATCATGACTGCAGGAATGAAACATTTTTGAAATAGGAAGGAATACACTAAATACTCAAACATGTTTTGTGTCCTACGACCTATCTATGTATCAAGGGGATATATAATTTTGGGCCCCAACCATCATAATATTATGTCCAATAAATTCACTATAATATTCCTCAAGACCTATCATACTTAAATCATGGTTGATTGTATCCAATTGATCGTTCATGTTTCTGGTGCTCTGCTAATTTGTATAGCAGCACTCAGGTAAAATCCTCGGCAATGATACTTTTTAATAGTCGATTATATTTTTATTTGGGGTTTTGTTTCCAAAGAATATTTTAAATTATTGACTAATTAATATTGATTTAAATATTTTTATTAATATTGGGATGAGTTCATCATTATGTAGTTGTGCTTGTGATATCCTTGATATTTCCTTTTTATTGCATTAAATTAACAACCATGTCACAAGTTGATGTTGATTGGAATTCCCAAGTGTTGAGGCTTAAATCCAAACCTTAACATAACATAGGGTTCAACTAATAATCATATCTTGTTTACGGTTGTGTATTTATGGTTCCAAAAATAAATGTAAACCACTCTTTAAACTAAACAAGTCATTAATCCATGACATGATATGACCAACATTCACAATGTCAATTCAAAGAATACTCATCAAACAAAAGCACTTAATCGCTTAACATACCTAAATTATTACTCAACCCAATGAAATATTTTCTCATCCATTGAAACGATTAGTAATATGGTTATAATTATTATGATGATAAATTATGAAGATATGAAAAATAAAGTGATAAGAAAATAATGGTGTGTCGAACACAGAATCAAAAGATGAAGGGAGTTAAATACTGAATTTAGATTGAATGAGAATGAAAATGAATGGAAGGGGGTAAAATATATTCAATATATTTTCAGACCATTAATATTATCTAACATAAGGTGGATGATAATAATAGATGAATAAGAATAAACTTTCATTAAAATAGTATTACAAAAACAAAGACTTACAAGATTACAACAAAGAAGAAAAAAAAGTAAATGAAAACAAGGACAAGAGGAAGGGTATCTCAAGTGAATAATTTGTCTTCGAAGGTTATCCCAAGCCTTAAGAAAGGCTTTGGTCGTGCCAATTTATGCACCCCTCTTCTGAAATTCCATCACTTTTTAAAGGAGAGGATGGAATGTATTTAAAGCCCAAGGTCATGGACTGTTTTCATTCCAAAACTACCCCTTCAGTTGGATTGATAATGTGGACATCCAGAAAGATAAATATCAAGATATATCCTTTTTCAAAGTTGTATATAATATTGTTATATGTCTACTCTAAAATTTTTGAGGGATTTGGACTTAGTGAAAAAAAGGTATGTAATTTTTAGTAAAAAATTATAAACTGTCCATTTCTATTCATGCTTTTTTTGATGGCTGAAATTTGAATGGATTTTTGAATAGGAATATTCCTTCAAATTAGAATGATTTCATCAACAATGTTGGCCACCTATATCTACTCCTCCACACTGCTTAATCTCAAATTGATTTTATGACTAGATCATGAGTAATATCATGAATTTTTCTAAGATTTTAATTCCCGAATAGAATGGTGGGCTGGACTTCAAAACATTAGTTAAGCCGCATTTTCGTGTAGTTGTACCTTCAAAAATTTTTCCATGATTTTTTTGGATCATCACGAACATATGGTGGAGTTCCATAAAATCAAGGCATCAAAATTTAGACTAGTAAATCAATCAACATAGGTGGTTCAGTTTCATTAATGATTCTTTGTGTTTTTTTGTGTGTTGACCATATGACCCTCCAAATGGACAATTTGGCCAACAGTTCCTTCTAATGAAAAGTTTGGATTTGAGTATGTAACACTAAAAAACATAAATCATGAAATATGGATAAGTTGGGAGAGAGTTATTAATAAAACCTTAAATATACTTGAATCTGGTTGAATACAAATAGAGCTCAAAAATTATATTTAATATTTTAACATTTAATATTTTAAATAAATTTGTCACATTTCATAAAAAATAAATTATGGGAGTTTATAATAAGTTCTGAATAAGTGAATAACATAAACACCCCCACACGTAGGATTATTAATTTTCTCATGTGAAAAAAATATAAAAACATTACAAAATTATTTTCACTCACCAAGAAAAATTAAAATTATGTTTTCTTGAATCATGGGACGTTTATAAAATATCACTCATCTATATAGAATTCCCCCACAAGTTGTTATAGAAAACATCTTCCAAAAACAATTCATTTTTAAATGTTCAAATTTAGAAATGGAATATGGTGGCACTCCAAAATTACTCCTCTCATGATGATCAAATTAATTTATGGAGCTTCACTCATTCACCAACCATAAGTGAAAAGCATAGATATTGTTATAGCTATCAACTTCCACTCCCTATCTTAAATTTCTCAAAAATAAAAAGGTCTTTATATGGGGTTTTCTATGTATATTGGATGGTAGGAACTCGATATCCAATAATATAGGAAAACGAGGGTAAAACACCAAAATGGAAAAAGCAATGCACTTTTTTTTTGAAATGAGACATGAAAAGAAATGGAAACAAATGTTTATGAGGGAATGAATATGTAAAACAATACACAATATAGGAATGAATTTTTATGTGGATGAGAAGATGAAATATTTACAAACCACGAAACATCTCCCAGTGACACAAGTGTTTATTTTTTTATTTTTTTATTTGTATTTTTTTGAAAGATTAACATGAAAAATATCTCACACTAATCTCCCAAAATATGTTCTATCTTCTCATTACACTAATTTTATATATTATAATAAGATTAAAGGGTGAGGATGAGGGATTTTTGACCCACCCAAGACACAACCGATTCTTATTTTCATTTTTTCATTTTTTTTATTTTTTAACACTTTTGCATATCCTTTGTAAAAGATAAACATTTATACACTCCCAAACACCATGGAAGGAAAACCTCTCCACCAAACATAAATTGATGTTTTTCATCAATAATATGATAACATGTTGAAAATAAATAAAAGCTTACCCAAAATGAAATCAATTACCCACACACATAAAATTAAAAAATTATGCAATGAAAATCCATGTGGATATTGTGTGAAATAAGGTATTTTCCTTGTAATGCGGATGAAAATGAAAATATTTTTATAGGATATAAGGGGATTTTGAAATGAGGATTAATGTGTGGGAAATGGGAGGATATTTGGCTATTGTGATTATCAAGAGGTTCATAAAATGACTCTATCATATTAATATACATTAGGGAAACAAAATATCCAAAAATGAATGCACCTTACGTGCCAGATTCAGTTCAAAATTATCGAATCCTGTGGCCTCCTCTTCTAAACCGACACAATCTCCCTCGCCCTGCCCCATGCCAATCCTAGCTCTGGCGACCCTTCCGCATCGGGCCCTTCCTCTGCAGGACATTGGGTGGTGGCCCGGGCTCTCCCCTCCATATTTGGCCCTAGTCCTCTCGCTTCCTTTCACGATGTTCTCTAGGGATCTTTCTAGTATTCTCCCCTCACCTACATCCTAGCAGTTTGACCAGGGGTGACCCACTTGTCGCATGTAGGATCTCAGGTGTTCCTAGACATCCCCGCTTCGACGTTCAAGTAGGTGTCAGATTTCCTGCATCTCACTCTAGTCGCCCGTTTGGGCTTGTCCAGACCCTCCCTATTGTCATTCCAGCGATGTGTGGGTTCTTGGGGCTTGCGTTCAGTAGTGCGGGTCTCCCTTATTCATCGGCTTTCTTTATGAATCTTCCTTGGATCGCATGAGGACTTTATTCAGGCTTGGTGAAGATCCCCTCGAACCCGGGGACACTGGCGCTTCAACTTATCTCGTTGGTCCATGGATGCTCACTGGGGGAAGGAGTGACCTTAAGCAGTGGTTTGGCTCTCCCATCCGGGTCTTCCACTTCCTTTTCAAAATGTAGGTCTTCTGAAAGCAATCAGCAACTCTCTGGGTGGCTATCTATGCTCTGACCTCTGGACCAGTTCATGTGCAGAGGTTGAAGTGGCCCGCATCTATGTGGAACTCGACTTATCTATCCTAGGGCCAAAAATTCATGACCTTCAAATGCAGGAAGACTTCATCTGGTCCTAAAACATTTCATATCCAGTTTATCCTTTTTTCTACTCTCACTGCCTTCTCCTGGGACACTCAGTGTAGGCATGTCAGCACCTTCGGTAGGCTATTGTGCAACGCCCGTTTCTCAATAACAAAGCCCCAAGAGTGTCTAAGGGGCCTTCCCCTGCAAGAAATACCCCCCGAGACATCATCATCCCCCGATGAGGCACCCATCCACCCTCACTTATCGGATCTCAAAGAGGTTCCCAACAGAGAGGAATGATGAGATATGGTGGCCTATGTTTCGCGAAGCATGTCCTTGGACACAATTGTCTCACCTCTCATATCCCTTGTAATTTTAATGGGTCTATTAAACCCCCTATACTTGTCACTACCCTGGCCCGAAGACCTATTAGCATAGATGGGTGGTCCTTGGTGATTTTTCCATCAGGATACTCATTCGAAGGCTATCCTCTTACCGCGATCACTGTCCACAACCAGATCCTAGGCGGTAAAGACCCAAAAGGGAAGCATGATGGGATAGAGAAGGAGGCCCTATCCTTCCTAGCATACAGTGGGCGATGTTGGGGCTCTCCTCGGTGGCTCGATTATCCTCCCAGTAGCTCAAATCCAATTGGAATCAGCATGTGCACAAGATGTCAGTACAGAAAACATAAGGGAAGGTCATCCTCTCACTGTGAGCAAGCCATGCAGTCTGGGGCCAGTCTCAGACTAGTCTTCTCCAAATAAATCCCCTGCTCATTTGGAATAGCCGCGTCAATGGAGTTCACATCAAAACAAACTTTTTGGCCTCAGAAATCTCCAATCAGAAAATATCGGTGGTGGAAATCATGGAGCACAAGCAGCATCCTGGAAGGACCAACAAGGTCTCCAGGAAGTTCAAATTTCATGGATACAAGCATGCAGACCCTCAGAAAAAACACATCTGGATATTCTTTTATAAAATTGGTACAATGGAGTTGTTATCAGTGGGGTTTCAACATATTAATACTAAGGTATCATCCAGTAGCCAATCCTTCCTCATCTCCTTTGTTTACTGAAACTGCGATTCTCTACAGCAGGAGTCCCTATGGAGTGTTCTCAACAGATTCGACCCCAGCAACCTATCTTGGTTAGTAGGGGGACATCAAAGTCATCGCGGGGCTAGAGTAAAGGAATGGAAGAGGACCTTATAACCGTATTACTAGTCTCTATATCATCCATTTCATGGAAGGAAAGGATCTCATGGATCTCAGATTCATGGGAGACCGGTTTACCTAGTGCAACAACCAATGGAGTGCGCACATAGCATGGAGTTGGTTGGATAGATGCCTAGGGAAATTGATTGCTCTCTCAGTGTTCGTTGGATCCCAGGTGTCCCATCTCACACACAGAGTCTCAAACCATTCCCTTCTATTCATCACCTTAAACTCTAGTCAGGAGCATCGCCCTCGCTTTCATTTCTATCAACACTGGGTGAACACCCATGGCTATAACGAAAAGTTTAGTGACTCTTGGGACATACCCACATAGGGTCATACATGGTATTCCATCCACAATAAACATAATTGCCTTAGGTTGAGGCTCCAAGCATGGTTTTCGGACCCCCTCGACTTCAGTCAGGGACTAGGATGTAGTGATGCAGGATGTCGATCGAAACGAGAGTAATCTCGAAGAGAATTGGGAAGATCGATCCTTTGAGGAGCTCGCAAGTAAGAATGAGATTATGTAAGACATGCTTTTGAGACAAGATCAAAAGGCAAGGGAGGATGACAGAATAAAATTTCTTAGAGAGTGGGATAAGAACACGCCATATTTGTATGCGTGTTTTAATGAAAAGAAGTGGTGAATAATGCTGAATATTGATCTAGGGGACGACTCCTATTCATATGACAGGGAGGTGGTGGGGGAGAATTCCAATGATTAATTTTGTAATCTACTTACATTCCCAAATTTTAACTTCCCCAGTGGTTATAATGGAGGTGAAAAGGATATTTTTAATGTCATTCATACCAACCTATCTGGACGCGATAATGACTCGCTAAGTGTCGTGCCGCAGGAGGAAGAGATCCAAAGAACCATGTAGAGTTTGAACCCAGAGAGCACGACAGGTCCTGATTGGTTCCCAATAGCCTCTTACAGGACCTTGTGGGATACTGTGATGGTCGAACTCCTTTCAGTCATTCATGATTTTTTCAGGGGTGGTGCGTTGCCTCATGTTGCATGTGCTACCACGGTGGTTCTCATTCCCATGTCAAGATATACTACCACTATGGATCAGTTTCATTCGATAAGAAAGTGTAATGCCCCATATAAAATCTTGGACAAAATCATTAAGTCTTGTTTATCAACTCATCTACCCACATGGATCTCAATGGAGCAACACAGCTCCGTGAGAGGGTGTTTCATTCAGGGGGTGATCGGCTTGTCCCAAGAAATGATGAGGGATCTTCACTTACAATCCCACGGCTCCAATCATGCGGTCAAGATCAACATGGGCATGGTCTACAATTGTGTGGAGTGAGGCCTCATCAACAAGTTCTCTTCAGGTATAAGAATTTCTTCTTGGAACATTGATCTAATATTCTGGTGCTTCAATTCAGGATGGGTGGTGATCTCGCTAATGGGGAAAACCTTCGGCTTCTTCAAAGCCACACGAGGTCTTGGAATAGGGTACCCTATCTCCCCCCGCATTTTTATCATCACACAAGATGTCCTAAGAATAATTGTGCACTAAAACATCAGAAGTTAGAGATCCTCCACTTTTACAAGAGGATGAGCCTTCCATCTATCTCCCACCTTCATGTTCGCGGATGATTCTATTCTCTTCACCAACGTGTCAACCTGATTAGTGCGAGGCCTACGCAGAGTGCTGGGGGCCTACTACTTTTGAAGCTGATAGCACGTCAACCAGAGTAAGAGAAACTTCTTCATCTCAAAACACTACACTGAAGGGCGTGTCCTCAGTGTGAGCCTTTCACTAGGTATGCAAAAAGGATACATCCCCATGCTGTATCTATGAAACCCAGTCTCCCCAAAGCCTCTGCGCATTCAGGACTTTGACCCCATCGTGTCAAGGATCATGGAGAGGGAGCTCAATTGGAAGAACCTCTATTTTTCCATCAGAGGCAGGATCGCCTTGATTAACAACGTTCTCATGGAAACCTCAATCTATTCCCTCTCTGCAATCAAGGTCCCCAAGGGGGAGGGGCATTTAACGCATGGATAGAATCATTGAGGTGTTCGTTTGGGAACCTCAGTCTGAGAAAAGGATGCATTGGGCCTCCAGGGGAAAGTTAGCATGACCTATCAATGACGGTGGTATCAACGTCTGAAGCCTCAAAGACACAATGGCCTGCATTCACACAAAACTGACTTAGGTGGTGCTTGAAAATCACACCCTCTGGGGTACATCCATGAACACCTGTTACAAAAAAGTAGAGGTAGAAAAGGACTACTGCACCTCTCCCTTCTGTAATGAGATTTCTCCCCTCATCACCATGCTTAAGAACCATTCTCATTGAATTATCGGAATTGGGTAGATTTCCTTCTGGAATGATAACTAGAGCTGGGATATTATTGGTTACCCATGTTTTCCAGCCACGAGTATCTCCTTCAAGGAGGCCAACAACTATCTATCCCTCATCAACGTAGTCCTTAACAAATACCAAATGGACGTGTTCCATCTCATCGTGATGTCTTCCCACCCAGACCGATGTTTCATCACCTCGTCCCCTTCTGGATCCTTCACTTATAAGGATTACCACCATATCACTAACTCGTAGGCGGAGTAGGATGAATGTAATAGCGTTTTGTGGGATCATTCCATCCCAATGATGCTCAACCTCCTCACATGAAGGATACGTCATAGAGCCCTCCCCACTAACGATAACATAAAGTGTTGTGGCATGTACATGGAATCACGTTGTGTCTACTATAAGGAGCACAAGGAGGAGGTGACAAAACATATGTTTTTGTTATGTTACTAGGAAAAGGCCTTTGGTCTAGTTTTGTTGACTTTATTGGTATCTCATTTCCTGGACTGGAAGGGGAACCCTTACTTGTACATTGGTTCCATGGATTGGGCTCCCAATGGCCGGAGGGGAAAGCACCAGATCTGGTTCTGCAAGCAGGATGTTGGTGCATATGGCAGGCTAGAAATAGGATCCTTCATGATGGAGTGTCTGCCTCCACCCATGCGATATATATCAGAACAAAAAACCTTCTACTCATTCTGGTTAGAGCGGTGAATATCAGAATAGAGGGCCCCAATATGCCACAAATCTTTCACTACCCACACGACCAAGCTTCCACTGATAGTAACTCATCCGGAAGGTGGGTTAGGTGAAAACCCCCTCTATAGGGCCTCAAGATTAACATCGATGGTTCCTATGCCACGGGGCTCATGTGCGGCAGAGGGCTGATCTGCAACTCCAAAGTCTTGGTCATACTGGACTTCTCAATCTGGTTGGGCAACGACTCATCGCATATCATAGAGGAAAACACCATTCTCATGGGCCATTTTATTTTCCAGTAGAGGGGGATCATCCTTACAGAGGATGAAATAGGTTCTCAAATAGTTCATAATCCCCCAAGGGTTTGGGTGACACCCAGTGGTCTATTGAATACACAATATGGAAATGCCATGATCTCCTTGACAACAACATCAAAATATCCCACACCTTACAGAAGGGTAATAAGGCAGTGAATTTTTTGGCTTCCAATGACATTCACGGAATGGAGAGTCTCTTCATACATGACATTCATAGATTGACTCTAGTAGGGATGAACATTATCCGATAAGATTCCCTCAGACATCACCATTTTCGATCCCTGTAGCTATGTTCCCTCGGGCCTCCTTTGAGGCCTTATTTTTATAAAAATCTAGATGATGATTATATTAATGCACATCAAAGTTTGAAATTTAGCTCAAAGGTCCACAATCTCAAAATTCACAAATGGGGCTAAAAAACACACATTTTGAAAAGATAACCACAGGTGGCCTAGGCATAAATTCAAATGTTGTTCCTTGCGCGTGGGGAAAATCATTTTCCAAATCAAAAATTGAAAATTGAAAATTTGTTGGTTTCGAAAAAATATTCTTTATCCAATTTTAGGAAGAAAAAACAAAATGTTTGAGTAAAACCAAGTATTTTGACTCCCCAAAATGGTTGGAAAAAATTGAAAAATTGGAAGGTGAGTAAGATTGACTCTAGATTTTTCCTATTGTTTTTAAATTATTAATATCTTGTTTTGTAGTTTTTTTTGTTTTTTTATATTTTTAATAAAGCCCTACCCACACAAAAGAGGAAGATTAAATACAAAAAATGTGATGTGGAAAGTGGTTAAAAAATGAGAATAATGGAGGAAGAAGAAGAGAGAGGGGGGAGAGGAGTTAAAGGGAAAGAGGTACCCCCTATTTTGGATTTGGTGGGTTTCCATCTCCATCTAGTTGTGGGTAATCTATAGAAGGTTGGGATCCGATGGATGTCAATGTGGTTCTAGGATTGTGTTCCCTATCATCATGATTATTTAACAAATGTCCATTAACAGTTAATGTCCTTTTTGAAGAGGGGTCTTGGAATTTTACTACACCAAATGGGTAACCATTAGTAATAACAAAAAGACCCTCCCAACAAGAATTTAACATACCTAGGTGAATCCAAAATTGAGAATTGAAGAGAATTTCATTTTCACCTTCATAGAATACTTTTCTTAGGATTTTTTTTATCATGGAGTACTTTAGAATATTCTTTTTATAGATTGGAATTATCATTTGAATCATGTCGAATTTCTTCCAGTTTAGTCAACTGTAAAAATCATTCTTCACAAGATTTTTAAAAATCAAAATTACAAGTTTTCCCATCCAAAATTTCTTATTTTTGATTTCAACTATGAAATTAAATTCTTTCCCAAAAACTATCATAAAAGGATACATCCCAATGAGTGTTTTATAGGCATTTCGATAAGACCAAATTGCTTCACCAAGTCTTTCAGGCCAGTCTTTTCTGGTGGTTTTTACAATTCTCTCAAGAACTCTACTCACTTCTCTATTAAAAAGTACAAAAATTCCATTTGTCTGAGTTTGATATGAAGTCAATGTATTATGTACAACCCTATCCATTTTGAAAAGTGATTCTATGGTTCTATTACAAAAATGGATTCCTAAGTAACTTATCAAGGCATGTAGTGTGCCAAATCCATTGAAGATGTGTGTCTTTAGGAACTCTCTAACAGTATGTGAATCATCCTTTCTATTGGGTTTGGCCTCGACCAACCTAGAAACAAAATCAACCGTAAAAATAATGTATGAGAATCCATTGGAAGGGGGAATAATCCCACAAGATTGATGGACCAGACATCGAATATCTAATAGAAAATAAAAGGCTTTTGGAGAATTTCATTTCTCTTTGAAATAGTGCCAAGAAATTTGGCAAGTTGAACATTATTGATAGAACTCATGTGAGTCCTTGAAGATTTATGGCCAAAATAATCTAGAGTCTAGGACCTTTCAGGGGGTCTTTTGTGGTCAAAAGTTTCCACCTACAATAAGTGAATGACAAAATTCTAATATGGATGAATGTTCATCTTTATCAACACATATCCTAATTACCATGTCTACCCAAATTGTCCAAAGTTTATTTTCTTCCCAAAAATAGTAATTTGAATCACTTCTCAACTTCATTTTCTATTGTTTTGAAAAAAGTTCTGGAAAAACACCAGAAACCATGCAATTTACAATTGGGGCATACCATGGTATTTTTGGTGTGAGAGATGAAAGGTGCTTAGTAGGAAATTCTGGACCAATTATTTCATAATCAGAAGAATTAGAAATTCTACTACTATGATCAGCCATAGTGTTTTCTTTTCCTAGTCTATCTTTGATTTCAAGGTAAAATAATTGGAGAAAAAGGATCCATCTTAACAGCCTCGGTTTGGAATTCCTTTTATTGAGTAAGAATTTTATAGCAGAATGGTCTATGAAGATAATGATTTTGGAACCTAAGAGATATGTATGAAATTTTTCTATGGAAAAAACAATTACTAAATGTTCCTTTTTAGTGACTGTGTAGTGATATTGAGTTTCATCTATGGTTTTTGAGGCATAATAGATGACATGTGTATTTTTTTTCTTCTTTGAACAAGAACAGCCCCAATGGCTCTATCATAAGCATCACACATCAACTCAAAGGGTAAGGACAAATCTGGGGGTTGGATTATATGGGGAGATGTATAAGAAGATTTTATTTCAGTGAAGTATCTTTTGAAAACCTCATTGAAATAGAAAGTGACATCATTTTGTAGAAACTGAGTGAGTGGGAGGGGAATTCTATTGAAGGTATGGATGATTCTCTGATAGAAACCTGCATGAAAGAGGAATGAATATATGTATTGAATAGTAATGGGTTTAGAAGGTGGTTGGATCACTGAAATTTTGGCAGGATCAACTTCAATACCTTCTTTTGATTATATTTTCCCTCTAACAATTCCATTTTCAACCATGAAGTGACATCTTTCAAAATTTAACACTAGGTTACACATGGCACATTTCTGAAGGCCTAGAGAGAGTGAATGCAAGCATGATTCAAATGACTCACCATAAATGGTAATGTCACCCATGAATACTTCCATGCAGTGTTCAATGAATTCAAAAAACATACTCATCATACACCTCTGGAATGATGCAGGAGCATTGTAAAGGCCAAAAGGAATTCTGATATAGGCATATGTTCCAAAGGGGCATCTGTAAGTAGTCTTTTCATAGTCCTGAGGTTCGATTGGGATTTGAATGTAGCCAGTGCATCCATCAAGAATGCAATAGTGTGACTTTCCGGCTAATCATTCTAGCATTTGATCAAGGAATGGAAGAGTGTAGTGATATTTTCAGGTTTCAACATTCCATTTTCATTAATCAATGCACACGCCATTTGTTCTTCACTTATATTGTGACTACCTCCCCTTGTTCATTTGTGACAATAGATATCCCACCCATTTTAGGTAAAACAAGAATTGGAATTACCCATTCACTATCAGAAATTGGATAGATAATACCATCTTGAATAATCTTGGCAATCTCATTCCTAACTACCTCAAGTATGAGTGGATTGAGTATTATTTGTGGTTGTTTAATTGGTCTAGATGATTCCTCAAGATGGATGTGATGCATGAAAAGGTAATGTGTGATTCCTGTTTTGTCATATAGTGTCCATCCTAAGGCCTTTTTTTCCTCTAACACTTGAAAAAGTTTTGACTCCTCAGTTTTAGTAAGTGAAGTAGAGATAATGAAAAGATAAGAGTGATCATGGAAAAGGAATGCATATTTTAGGTGTTCAAAAAGACATTTTAGATCAGTATCATCTCTCATTTGTTAGTTAGTCAAGTCATGAATAGAGGAAGGAATTTAATTAGCATCATATTCATTTTACTTAATACTTTCCAAGGCGGAGAAGTATAGATTAGATTTGATGTGGGATTCAAGAGAGTTTTCAAGTTCCTCTAGATTGATGGAGTCTTTGAATGAGAGGTCAATATCAACATCACCATTTATAACTCGGTTAATCATGGTGCAGATTTCACAAGACCCTTTCTCATTAGAAACTGATGAACAAGATGGAATGGTGTTCAATTTGTTCTTAGAAGTGTCCCCAGAAGCATGGATTGAGAATGCAGAGTAATCCTTAGATGGTATAGAATGTCTTGGAAAAAGTTGAACTTGAACAGTTGGACACAAAATTCCATGGATAAGAAGATTGAATGGACATCAATCTTTGTTCTAGTAGCCATGATGAATGGTCTTCCTATAATTAGGGGAGATCGAGAAGAGGTCATCTCACCTTCTAGGTCAAGGACATAAAAATCAGCTTGGATGATAAGATCATTGAAACAAAAAATTACATCCTTGATTATTCCCTTAGGATTTGTTGTGATTGGACTAGATACCAGAATGAAAACACATATTGGGTGAAAGGGACCTAGAGTAAGGATGGAGAAGATAGATTTGGGCATGTCATTAATTGAGGATCCTTGGTCTTTGAGTGCATCATAAAAGTTAGAAAATCCAATTTGGAATGCAACCATAATGGTCCTTGGATCCTCAAACTTTAGTGGAATAGACAGCTGGGAGGAAACATTTTCGAAGGTCTAAGTTTCCACCTGTGGGTGAACAATTACTTAAGAAATGTGGCATAGTTAAGGATTAGTTTTATGGAATCTAATAGGGGAATGTAGACTTCAACATCTCTAAACATGTCAAGAATCTCAGGATCGGGCTGAAAGGACTTCTTTGGCATAGAAATGGCTTGAAGAAAAGTGATTGGGTTTGGAAGTGGAATAGAAGGAGGCAAGGGAATGGATTCAGGTCAGTTTTCATGTTTCTTTTTCTTTTCATTTTGTAGGTCAATATTTAAATGAGAGTGGGAGGTCTCATCATGAGGCCTATCAATTTTCTTTCCCGATCTACATGAAATTGCCCGTACATTACCCTTGTGGATAGGTAATGGTTGAGCTGGGAGTTGGGATGAATTTTATTGTTGTTGTTGCATTATGTGGGATGAAATTTGACCAATTTGGGTTTCATTTCTTTTGAGGTTATAAACTGTAAAGGAGGAAAGATCTTCTACAGTGGTTTCCAAAGTTTTTTTGGAAGAAGAGGCTTGTTCGAGATTAGTATTACCTTATTTTTGGTTTATGGGAAAGTGATTTTATTGGTTTTGGAATTGGGTAGGCTCACTAGGATAATGGAATCTAGGAGGAGGATTGTTCCTTTGAGGATAAGGAATAAAAGGATAATGTTGTTGGATGTTAAAAATAGCTAGACCATATTGAAATTGGATTGGGTTTTGATGAGGGTATTTAGTGGGATGAGAAATGGAATTCCCATATCTCATGTTATGGTATATGTAGAAGAGAAGGGCTTGGAATGGGTTTGGTTGAAGTTTCTAATAAACTGACCTGATTATTGAGGATTGGCGTTCTACTGAGCATATGCTACATTGAGCTGCATTGGTGAAAATGAATCAGATTGATCCTTTTGAAGTTATGGACATGTGTCAGTTGGATGAGATGAGGAGCTATAGATTCTACAATTCTTGATAGTTCTAGGGAACATAGATTGTGGAGAGGATGAAGTCGGGGATTCAGATTCAACAGATAGTTGCCGCACAAAACCTATAAGTTAACTAATCCAGTCGGTCATCTTTTTTGGATATACAGATTAATTTTCTTGTACATGTTTTACATTAGAATTTGATCATGTACTGAATTTTTGTGTGTTTTCAGCCATATTGCTTATGAGATATCTTTTAACTGCATGAGTTTTATCAACAAAAGCAGTGCCACTTGCATCATCAATGAGAGATCCATCCAGAGCCTATAACCACTCATAGAAGCATTGGATCAAGAGTTTTTCAGTGATTTGGAGGTGTGGATAGGTTCCAACAAGATTATTGAACCTCTCCCAGTATTCATGGGGAGATTCATTTGGGAATGGACGAATACCAATTATTTTATGTCCAATAGAAACAGTATAAGAAGCATGAAATAATTTATCTAAGAAGAGTGGATTCATGTCATTCCATGTGGTTATGGAACCAATAGGGATGTAGTAAATCCATGACTTGGAGAAGTCATCTAGGGATAAAGGTAATGATCAGAGGTTGATTTTTTCCTCAGAAAACCCTTGAATCTTCATGGTAGAGCACACCAATTAGAACTCTTTAATGTGTAGATGTAGATCCTCGCCAGATAGCCCAGGGAAATGAGTAAGAAGATTAATCAAAACCGATTTGAGTTTGAAGTTAGGCTCTAAGTTTTGATTTTGAATACCAAGGGGTTGGAAATTTATATCAGTGAAATAATGTTCGTTAAGTGTTTTTTCACTAGGATTGGCCATGTCTAATTCAACTGGTTGGATAATGATTGGTTCTTGAATTATTTGAATTTCCCTAATTTTCATCCTATGATGGAAATGTTTTCTATCAATTTTCGTGTCGAAAAAACCTGAGGGATTTTTTGAGAGGCTACGGGGCATTCAGAGAAATTTTGGATGAAATAAGAAGACCATTTTTTCTTTGTGTTTTTCACTATTTTTTAAAATTATATTTTTTTTACAATTACCACAAACTAGTGACTATTTATTTTCACCATCCCTGGAAACAACACCATTATAAATGGAATCAATTGTCACCTATCGACCGTTCAAGGTTTCGGTGCTTTGCTAATATGTATAGCAGCACTCGAGTTGAATCCTCAGTGATAATACTTTGTAATAGTCGATTGTTTTTAGATGAATGTATTTGGATTGGCAGGTTTATTTTCAGATCTTAAATGTAACTATAGAATGATTAATATTGATTAAAAAAATTTAAAAATATTGGGATTAGTTAATCATTATGTAGTTAATCAAGTGATATCCTTGACCTTTTCATTATATTTCATTAAATCAACACCCATTTCATAAGTTGATGTTGATTGGAATTTTGATGTTTTAAAGCTTTAATCCAAGCCTTCACATAACATAAGGTTATAATCTAAATCATTTATTGTTTATGGTAGTGAATTTATGCTTCCAATAATCCATGGAAACCATTCGTTCAAAAAACAAGTCATTAATCCATGACATGTTAGGTACGACACACACAATGTTAATTCGAAAAATACTCATCGATAAAAAGCCATTAATTGCTTAACATCCCTAAATTATAAATCAACCAAATGATAGATTTACTCAACCATTGAAATGATTAGTAATCCAGTTATAATGATTGTTATGATAAATTAAGAATATAATGAAAATAATGGGATAAGAAAGGATTGGTGCATCGAACACACACACAAATGATGAAAGGAATTAAATTTTGACTTTAGATTGATTGAGAAAGAAAAATAATTAAAAGGGATTCAACTGTATTTAAATTATTTTAGTACCATTAATATTATTTAACAGAAGGTGGAAGATAATAATATATGAAGAACAAGAATCTTTTATTAAAATAGGATTACAAAAACAAATACATACAAAATTAAAACAAAGAAGAAAAAAAATTTAAATGAAAACAAAGAGAGAAGGAAGGGTATCTCATGTGATAACTTGCCTATGGTAGGTCCTCCCAAGACTTTGGGAAGTATTTGGTTTGGCTAATGTATTCTCTCCTCTTCTAAAATGCAAAACCTTCATGAATAGAGAGGAGGGAATGTATTTATAGCCCAAGGTGGTGGACTATATTTATTCCAAAACTACCCCTCCACTTGGCTTGATGATTTGGACATCCAGACAGTGGAATCTCAAGATATCTCCATCTTCAAAGATGTAGATAATATTATTGGACTTCTACTCTCAAAATTTGAGAAAGTTGGACATAGTGAGCTAATGTTATGGAAGTTTTAGTAAACAATTATAGACTGCCCATTTCTATCCTTGCTGTTTTGATGGCAAAAATGTGAATATATTTTTGAATACGTTGATGCCTTCAAATACGAATTATTTATTAAAATAATCCAGCTACCTATAAAACCTATTTCACACTGAAAAATCTCAACTTGATTTGATGACTAGATCATGAGTAATATCAGGAATGCTTTATGGATTTTAATTCCCGAAAAGAATGGTGGGATGAAAATCAATGCATCAGTTAGGACCATTTTTTGTGTAGTTGGGCATTCAAATTATGATCCATTATTCTTTGGATAATAAAAAACATATGGTCTATTTACATAAAATTTGGGCTTCGGGATTTGTACCAGTAACTCAATCATCGGGGATTGTCCAGTTTCTTCACAGATTATTTGGGTCTTCTTTTGTGGATCCTATCACCCTCCAATGGAATATTTGGCCACTTTTCCCATCTAATGAAATGTTTTAATTTGTGTAATTAACCCTCCAAAACAATAATAGTGAATTTTAGAAAAGTAGGGCTAGAGATATTAATGAAACATTAAACAAACTTGAATTTGGTTTAATTCAAATAGTGATAAAAAATTATATTTAATATTTAAACATTAATATATCACATAAATTATGCACATTTCATATAAAATCTGTAAAGGGAGTATATAATAAGCTCTGAATATGTTAGCAACATCACATACCATTCTCTAAGAAACCACTTACTCAATAATACATGGCTATATATATAATGTGAAATATGGAAATGATATACATAAAAAACATATGTTTGTAGGTAATAATAATCAATAACTAAGAAACTTTTCCACTTTCCAAGAAAATGTAAAATATGACCATAATACATCTGAATGAAGATGTTTTATGTATAAATAATACATATTAAAATATCCTATAATGATCTGTATTATACAAAAACTATATTGAATTCCAATAATTTTCACCAAAGTAATTGAATAATAGTATTTCTAGGTGATAATAATCCAATATGAATTATGTAAAAATGTTATGTTCACACCCTATAAAGTAATGATTAAACAACTTAGATAACACTTTAATAACATGATCATATACCATCTCGAGAATGAAGGATGGTGGTTTCAAATAAAACATAACCCAAGAGGTGATAAATATTTTTCCAATGGATTAGATAGAGGTCATTTATATCCATGTATAATTATGATAAAACATCAAATAATATAATATAGTATAATAACATACCCAACTTATATAAATAATATCAAATAATGATCATAACTCAATAAAAAAATTGAGTTACAAAAAATAGTCAATAATGGGGAAAACAACTAAATCTATTACCACATAAATTAGAGTACATGAATTGGCTAGTAAATCCCATTAAATAAAAGTAGTATGATATAATTATCTCAATAATTAGTGAATACACTATTCCAATTAAACATGGGGCAAAAAATATAATTTTTCCAAAGATTCAAAATTGAGATAATTAAAACCCGTGAAAATTGAGTATGACTTTTACAAACATACCATAAATTTGAGGACCTATAATTGAACATAAAATAAAATTATTAAAATAAAATTCATGATATAATATATCATATTGGATGTATATACTCCATACAAATTAAATTCTTTGTATAATATAAAACATGTCTCAAAGAGAGGAATTTTAGACAAAAACCCTTACATCGTCTCTTGAACTCCATGAATATATTTGAACATATTTTATCAAAAAGATATTTTTCATAATAATTAAATAAAAAAACATGGGCAAATTAATTTTCATTTATCCTCTTCATAATTAGTCTTTCTCCATATGATTTATTCTGGTTATGAAAATCAAGTGTTTATAGTTTGGATCATTTTTTCTAGTTTTATAATAATAGTATCAATGGTTATTATTATTTAAAATACAATCATAAATAGAATTTTAATGTTACGTTGAAGTATGATTTATTATTATTTATTATATTTTAAATCCATTCATGAAATGTTTAGTCTTAACCCTTGATGATGAATTGGATAATAAGTTTGTTTGGGCGATTCTTAAAAATCAAAGAGTGATTTCTTTATTAATAGAATAAATATTGATAAAATTTTTACATAAAAAAACATAATAATCATTAATTAATTTAAATCATATAATATTAGTGATGATGTTCCAATATTAATTCATTTTATAAATTCATAGTATCATTCAATTAGATGGTTAAACTGACCAAACCATGATCTTATAGTGATTTATTAAAAAAACTTTGGGTGGTTTTGTTATATTATAAATTCAATAGAATCATAATGATATTATTTAGTGTTTATTAGTGTTATATATGTGATTTTTAAGTAAAATATATGAATAATTAATTAATATTAAATAATTTTACGATTTAAGTAAAAGATTATCCTTAAATTACTCATATTTTAAATGATTAAATTAATGATGATTGTTTCTTGATCATATAGTTAAAATATTAACTATTTTTTTGTAAAAATATTTATGATATCATATAAGTCATATTTATCAATTAATTCCATCAGTATATCCATACATGTAAGGTGGTTATGGAAAATGAAATAGGTTGCTTTGTAGAAGAGGTAGTATTCACAACGCATGAACAATAGTTTTGTTTTCATAATGAAAGGGTTATTTGAACACAAAATGATAGTAAACATAATATAATATCTCAATATCATATAAATGATACTAATAACATTATAATAGTGTTTTTATAATAAAATTTGAAGAATATAATAAGGAGAGAAGATATATTGTTGATAATACTCACTTCGGGGACATGAATAATTTGTGGAAGTGTCCTTGTAAAAGGAGGACTTTTGATATCTAATGGTTACCAACAACTTATCAATGTGGGAAAGGGTTCTAAGAGGAAAACAGTTTAATTTTTTCAAGAATAATTTTTATGTAAAGGTGTGTCTTGATTTAGTGAATATGTTACCCTTTTATAAGTGAAGAAAAGGATAGTTTTGGTTGTATCCTTGTAATTTTTGATAATGTAAAGTTAATATTTATTTTTCAAAGGCCAAAAAATGTAAAAAAATAGGATTGTGAAATGATTGTGGTTCTAAACTAACCACAAACACTTTGTTAAGAGAAAAATTTGACTATTTTAGGGCTTTTTATATTAACTTTTTTTTCTATTACCATAATTTACTTTTACCTTGGTAATTAATTTATAACCATAGTAACCAATAATAATTAAAAATATTATTGTTGGAATTTTTGGATAATTTAATACGTAAAATTTTGAGTTTTATTTTCTAATTAAATATATAATTTTTTGAAATTAGTATTTTTATTAATACACATAGTTTCATAAAAACAGTTTTAAGAGAAGTAAAATTTTTAGTTATTAAATTTATGTACACAATAAAATTGTCATTGATACTAAATTTAATAAAATAAATTGAATTATTATCAAATAAAAAAAGGAATTGAGGGTTTAATGGAAAGAGAAAACTGACTCTCCCTTGAAAAATACTTGATTTAACGAGAAGAAATAAAAAATTCTTATATTAATGTAACATTTTAATTTGATATAAAATTGATTGAAGAAGGATTTATAAGTAAAAAAATATTCTAAATTTAATAATTTCATTCCTAAAATTTGTATTAAATTATATTCAACATTCTATAACTTTTTAGGACATTTTTATATATCGGTAATGCTAAAAAAGGAATATGTCTCCAAAAAATTAAAATTTTTGACTAACGAAATTTATTTGGAGAGAATGATAAAAATTTCACACTAAATAATTTTTATACGAGGAGTTACTAAATAAATTTAATATTTATTAATTTTAAATACAGAAATAGAAAAGTATAGTTTTTAAAAATAATAATATAATATTATTGGAAGTTTGTCTTAATTGAAAATGTCATTTTCATATAATAACTATTAATATAACAATTTTATATCATCTAATAACTAATTTTTTGTTATAAAATAATCAATAAAACCTTTTATTTATAGAAAAATATATTTTTATTGAAATAGATATATTCATCATAAAAAAAGATTTTTTAAGAAAAATATTTTTCTAAACAATAAATGACTATACTAGTATTCTAAGGTATTCTAATTAAATCTTATTCACATT
The DNA here is from genome assembly GCA_963277665.1 of Viscum album. NCBI lineage: Eukaryota > Viridiplantae > Streptophyta > Magnoliopsida > Santalales > Viscaceae > Viscum > Viscum album. The sequence continues at coordinate 1,315,325,890 of OY728136.1, read as the reverse complement.
AAAAGTATCGTTTATTATTTATATATATATATATATATATATAATAAAGAGGTTTCTCATGTTTATTACCAATAATTGAACGACAATGATATTTATTATTTGTAATTCATTATTAATATTTTTTCTAAATATATACATGTTTTGTTTTCATTTGGTGTTCTGTGAGGAGCTTGATATCTAAAAAACTGACTTATTTACCAGTAAAAATAAAATATAATTCATGGGTGTTATATATTAAACTTTTTTTCTAAACTATATAACATTATTTTTAACCATAATTTTAACATTTATCCTAGTTGTGGTGATAAATATTTACCATGTTTACTATTTATTTTGGCCACATAAGTTCAAATATTTACCAAATTTTATCCTTATATTCCCAAACAGGGAAACCATTTTTAAATATTCAATTTTAAGAAGTCTTCGAAATTAATTTTCATATATACTCATAAAACATATAAATAAAATCTTTCTAGAAAACAACATTTAAATCATAAACTTGAACTTATACTGGATTGAAGTATAATGATTATTCCTATGAAATTAATTATATTATTTACAATAATGGGAATTATATTAATATAATATCAAGTTCAAAACATATTGTTACTTTTAAATGAATATAAATTACTGTTTTATAACAATTTGTATTTTCATTATTACCATATAATGATTATTTTGAGAAAAATCATAATATTTAACCCTAATATAAATTTGATATTTTAAATTAAAAAATTATATACTTGTAATAAAATAAAATTTCTAAATTTATATGAATTTAATTATAATAATCTCCCAAAAAATTAATTAATACCCATTTTTGAAGAAAATGTATTTTTTATGTATAAAATTACTTCATGAAAAATATAGTTCTTATTTCATAAAAATTAATCAATAAATTTTGACTGAGTATATAAAAAATATATATATATTATAATTTTCATGATTTTATTTATAATTTCTATTTTTATGTCTCGGTTTTACCACATGATTTTCTGTAATTATATCCTTTCATTCATTTACCCTTATTGTTGTGTGTTCTATAAACTATTGAAAATATTTTTCTTTTAATGTAACAGGGTGTTACATTTTCTATACTATAATAAATTTCATCTAAATTTTTTTAACACGATATTAGTAATAAACTACTTTACAATTTAAAATACTAATTTCATAAACCTAGTTTATAATAGTGTTAATAAAACATCATATTGAAGTGAGATAAATCTAAATATTAATGATCATTAGGAGTAACACATAATTGGGTTTACAAATTAGAGAAAATTATTGGGAAGTTAGAAAATAAACATGGGGAAAATATTACAATTCTAATAATTATGGAGAGGGATATAAAACTTTGATCATAAAAAAGTGAGTGATCATGTGAAATTTAATGAAAATTTTACCATAAACTAATGAGGTGTGAAAAATTCCATTAATTCATTAGAAATGAAGGTAACATGATAATTTTTTCGAGATCATTTTCCTAGATTTGTGGAATTATTTCATATTCTATAATTAGAACCTAAATAAATATAATTACCCAGTTTTATTCAAATCCATAAATACAGTTTCATCATTTTGTTGGATTTTTCAATTATTTTCCATCTTTATCTCATATTTTAATCCAAATTAAGAGTATAAATATTTAATTGGTAACACAATATAAAAAACTTCATATAGTCCAAGATGTATATAAACGAATGAAAGTATTTTCTTCACACCTTAATAGAAAGAAAACGGTATACACAGGGAAATGTAATACCTAAAATGAATACACCGCCATATGAATAAAAAATACATTAATATTAAAAATTCAATAATAATACACAATTTTTAAATAAATTCCTTCCAAAAATAATTAACCATATTTTCTAAAAAACATCAATATGAACATATTAACTTTGAGTTTATTTTATAATATTTAACTAAATTTCCAAAATTCAGTAGGATTCTTCATAAATAATAATTTATGTTAAATCACTTGATACACATAAGTGTTACTAGTACCTCAACCCAATAAAAAACTATAATGTTGGATAAATTACGTAATAAATATCCTTCATGGTTTAGAGTTATATTGAATTAGGAAAAACCTATACAAAATAACCCCCACTTCTTTAAGGGATCATTTTTCTTATAATACCTTGATCTTATTCTTTGAAAATAATTATTCAGTATATCCCCTATAATTCCCCGCACAATAAGCCTTTATTGAAACAAGTCATTTAAAATAATATTTCATAACCTATGGAAATGAAAAACAAAAAAATTTGGTTTGAAATGCTCAATATGTTTTTAAATAAGAATTAACAATTTAATGTCATCAATGAGTATAACAGGAGTATAATTGTATGAGGACATATTCAAAGTGAATGGGAATAAGATAAGATAATTAAGAACCATAAAAATATGGATCCTAAAATATATAATATGTAATAAATATCTAACACAAAAAAGAGTCATATAATTCAACAATCATGAGCTATGTGAAAAACAAATCCTTTAGAAAATGGTCCATTATAAATCATATATATCATAAAAAAATTAAGAAAGGTTCCTTAGGTTATCATATTTTTATAAAAATTATAATAATCATTAAATGTGAAGTATTATATTATATTAGGTTCTTGTTGTACAGTTATAAACCAACACACACATGCCAGAAATGCAGGTCATACCCAAATATGGGATTACCACCCAAATAGTCACTTTATTTGCATGATGATTTTGGCTCGAAGGTCCATTGGTAATGAAGCCCATTACATGGCCCATAGTCCAACAATTGGATAGCCCAATGTCCCTGATTGAATCACTCATGCATCACCATATACCCATCATGGCGATGCCACCCCCCCATTGATATCCCGAAGGCCCTTGTTTCCGGTAGGCCGAAATCGAGAGCCCAAAGGCCCCAAATGATGAATAGTTCCAACTGATACAGAAATTCTATAATTCTTACTATTGAACTTATACTTAAAACTTGAAATCATCCTCCACCTTGATTTGATACTCGGTTTCATACAGGCTTACGAGGTGTGCTAATTCTAACATAATTTTAAGGAGAATAAAATCATTAACAAATGAAATAGAGAGATATATTGGGCTCATCTATCATTAAAAAATTCTCGGGACCATAAAAAATCCAACACATAAAATATTTCATTCAAATAATCAAAATATTAAAAATATACTTTATAACTCATAATGAAAAAATTTACAAGCCAATGATTTTCTACATAATACCCTTAAAAACTACCATTATTACATTTTAGCTTGATTAACCCAAGAAAAATAGACAGCTTCCATTAAAATATTTATAAAACAGTTATAATCCATCCATATAATTAATAATGATGTTATCACAAGAACATGTAACCATTAGATCATAAGAAAATATTAAATCATATTTCAAAAGATGAAAAATACATTTAAAATAACATTTATGAAATTTCAATGAAAACATGGAAAATATGATTTCATATTGATATATATTTTAAATAAAAACACAAATAATAATATAAAATAAAATTTAGTTGAAAATATACATGGAAAATTTCAAATTAAATTTTATATAAATGAATAACTATGATATTATAAAAATTCCTTCATTTTATAAATGTGTAAAGCAATATCCCTTTCAAACTTTGGGTAAAAAAGAATAATATTTGAAAAAAAAATAATTTTAGATATTTGAAAGTAAATTAAAATATAGATTGAAATTAATTATTTAACTATCTCTTCATAAAAAATAATATTCTTGAAATAATTTTAAAGATCATGGGTATTTAAGGGAGAAGATTCATGAAAAAAAGTTGAATAAGGAATATTTTTTAAAAAAATAATTGTTTTGATCTTATAAAGTAGAATGAGAGTAAAATAAACTAAAATAATGTAAAAATATGAAATAAATTTATAATAAAAATATATATTTTGTTGATGAAATTAATATCATACAATTTAACCTAATAGAAACATCAATATAAACAATCGTAAAAACAAATGTGATTGTGACATAAAGTATTTACCACTTTGATTTATTTTTAATAAAAATTCACTTAAAAAGAATAATATGATATGTATATATATTTACTATTAATTAAATGAATTAATATATAAAACACACTTCATGGGGTAGTATGTACACTATATAATAAAAACATGGTGAATTTCAAAAAACATGTCTTGAAAAAAGATATTAATATTATGAAAACCTATAATAATTTCCTATATATTGAAGTGGTAGTTAATTAATAATGTCATTATGTAAACAAATTTTATTCCAATAAAATAAGTGGAGATACATAGTAAGAAAATATAAAGGTCAATTCACACATAATTATTGCATTCCAAAGACAATGAAAGAATTTTTATCACCCAATGAGAGGAAATAGATTTATGAAACCCCTTACCTTGAGTACAGATAACTGATCTACATCTATTATTATCATGTACAGGTTCCCCTTCATCCCTTAAAAGGGGGATTATCCATAATAAAATAAAAATAAGGCCTTCAGGCCATTCGGGTTAATCACTGATGTCTATGTTGGATATTTTGTGGATATTTGGTCATAATTCAAAAAAATACTTTGGTTGGTTTAACAAGGTCAAAGGTGTCATTATTACATCCTCTAAATATTAATAATAATTTAATAGTTATGATTTTTATATATAGAATACTTTTTTTTACCAACCATGAATGATGTAAATGAAAAATTAATCACATTGCTTTATAGAGGTGGTATCCCACACGTATGCTTGTGTAATGTAATTATTTTTTAATTTGTTGAAGGGTAAGAAGGTAAGAAATATGTCATGTTACAATTATAATAATTATTTCATTAAAATAATATATATATATATATAGTAAATTAATCATAATAACCATCCTTGTGAGTTGGTGATGAAAAACAACACATATCGCTTCATGGAAGAGGTTTTAAACATGTATGCTTGAACGATGATTTTATTCCCTATAAGATGGAAATGTAGATGATAAGGCTATGTTATTAAAATAATATAATATCATTATATGGGATATAATTATTAATTATATTTTAATGGTTAAGAAATAATTGGTGGAGGTCAAAAATTAAGTAAAATGAAAACACTCAGTTAAGAGGATAACCTCATATTTGAAGAGCTATTTTTTACATATCTCATTATGGAACCAAGGGATGGTATTTTTCGGAAACCATAACTTATATATCATGTATAACTATTTTTAAAAGGGGGATTTATTATTTTTTTTGTTAAAATATATTGGTTAATGTGTTGTATAGAATATAGGATGGGTGTGTTCCTTTTATAGTGAAGTAAAGGACACACATAGAATTACATAAAATATTTAAATGTAATTAATTATTTTTCTTTCGAATGTTAAACCAATTGAAAAAAATTATAATATTTGATTTTTTAAGGTTTAAATGCTTCTTTAAAATGAAAATTGATTCAGTTTATGTTTAATTTTAAACCTTATATTTTTGTTTAACCCATTCATTAACCAAATTTACCCATTAATGTAGGGAAAATTTCTCAATATCAAATGGTTATAAATTTACATAAAACGAAAATATTGGTACATCAAATGGTAAAGGGAAGAAATTTTGGACAATATCACATTGTAATTATAGTATTTTATAATTTTTATTATTTTTAAATCATTTAATGATATATAATTTAACATAAATTACTATTAATGTTACTTAAAAAACTATTAAAATATTTTGAAATTAAAGACACAAATAAATGTATGTAATAAGAATAAAAGAACATTAAAGATTAATTACAAATTATAATTAACTCTAAAATTCACATGACACCATATATCATCAAAAACTTTACTTTTTTTAAATCATATACTTTGATTCTTACACTTCTTGCACAAGCATTATGTTAGCATTGTGTAAGCATTTAATAAAATTATATCATCACTAAAATTTGAAAAGTAAAGTATCATAATAAAATTAAATAAATTATTTATAAAATAAACAATTATATTAATTCATTAAATCATTATTCCCAATGTGAAATTATAAGATAAATTAAAATCATGAAGTTACACTTTTATAATTTCCCCTTAAAAATTTGATTATAAACATTAAATGACAAAACAAATTCCATATATTTGGGTATATAAATTGGGTAATCATATTATAATCTCCCAATATAATTAATCAAGAAGTTAGATATATATTTTTAAATATACATAATATTATTTTCAACCATAATAACCCAATTTACCTTTACCTGGGTGATAAATATTTACAACTATTACTATTTAGCATGAAAAAAATAAAGTTGGGATTATTTCCAAATTTTATGATCTTGATTATAAATTTATAATAAAACATTCATTAATTAATTTCTATAATTGGTATAAATTAATTTTAATATAAATGTTAAAAACTCTATCAAATAGTGTTTTTAGAAAAAATGACATTTAATTCAAAAAATTAACTTATAGAAAAATTAATAATTAATCAGATTCATTTTTAATTAAATATATTATTTTTAAATAAATTTTACTTAAATAAATTTAATATATAATTAATACAATAATTTGTATTTGCGATGAAAGAATGTTTTTTTACCAAAATGGTTATTTTTATCTTTTCACTTAAAACCCGTTGTCTTTTATATAGTCATAAAATTTCACCCCTACTTAACATGGATATTATGATTCTAAAATTATATCATTTTTAATAAATAAAATTTATAAATTTTTGAAAACATATTTAAAATTAATTCTCACCAAAATCAATAAAAATAATTTTTGAAAATAACGTATTTTTTGAGCTTACAAGGACTTTTTGAGAAATTGAGTGATTATATCCTACAAATTAATGAATAAAAATGCTTTAAGTTTTAAAATTTAATATATATTTCATAATTTAGTTAATATTATTTATATAATACAATTCAATGTGATGGATGCAATGGTTATATTTAAATAATAATATTTTTTGGTTTGTTTTGGTTATGTTTTTCATGTCATATACACTATCGAATATAGTGTTCTTTTGAAATATTGGGGTGTTATACATAAAGAATATGAAATCGTAGTATCATGTCTTCATTGGAAGGTGGAAACAATATAAAACACGACATTTTCATAAGTCACGAATCACTTCCTATAAAACATAACATGGATAAAATTTCCCAATTATAGAGTAGGTTGTCACGACCCGACCCACCTAGGCCTGCCTAGTTAGTGGTAAGGTGAGTGTGATAACTCAATCCCACTTACAATAGTTTATAGGATAGTGACCAATGTCAATTATGCATAACTAACACAGGTAGGAATTATCCCATGTACTTGTATGAACATGCACATCTCAAAATACCCATAATCCACTAAAACATGGAGTAAAACTAATACCATAATGCAGGCATAAAATATATCCTATATTAGAGAAAAATAAAGTATTTGAATGTATAAAAGGAAAAATATATGCCCAAAAAAATTGTTTTTGGACTCTAACTTACTGAGAAGGATGAGACTGTTGTCAAATGAAAACCTAGAATGAACCATGATAGGTCTAGTTCACTATTATCTTCCTATACTTCGTCTTGATAGGTCAACATCAAAGGGATTTTTCTATGCATAATACATGACATGGGTAATTATAGGCTATACTGGGGTGTGTATATTAATACACATACGGTTACCCCAAAATAATAAAACATAAATCATGAAGAGATATCTCAGTTCATCATCCCAATTTAGATCAATCATATTATGAGACATAACTATAAGAAAATTAACTTAGATATACTCATAATAGATAACAAGTTTCCAGATGATTTATATCATTCATCCAACCACATGATTTTGTTCATGGAATCAAGACAACACTCATCTAGGAGAAATCACTCCACTAGCCATGCTACCACTAATAGATCTCATTCGGGAGGTCATTCTCTTTGTTTCTTTTGAAATAATTATTCACTAGATCTCATGATATCTTGATACATAGATAGGGGTTACACCCATAGTTCATGGGGGACACCAAAAAAACCCATATAAAATAACCTTATAGGTAATGTATTGTATGAACACTTGACATGGTAAAAATATTATTCAATCTCGCATGGGTAAAATGAAATGATATAAGTTCTAAATCCATTCTTATATAGGAATACCACAAACTATATTTGAGGAAAAAATAGTAGAGGGGATATAAATCCAATGTTGAGTATGAAATGACACACTATAATATCATATATATGGAATAAGGGAACACACCCAACCGAATCATGTCTAGACTGAATGGATGCAGAGCCTCAACATACCCTATAAAATGTACATGATTTGTTCTAGTGGTACATGACAAGTCTTTATTTCATTGGGCCAGCCTCTATCTTTCCAAATCATAGAAAATGTGTAATATCCCATCGATATAACAATCTCTCATGTCTCTATAAAGGGTTAGTTACAAGACCCCATGCGTGTCTCCCCATACATCTGAGGCTAATGAATGTTAGTGTCAGTTTGAACGTTATAGTGTAAATACTATACCACTAGGTATAGTGTAACATACAAGCCAAAATAAAAAAAATAAATAACATAATAAGAGTAATAGAAAAACATAAAAAATATCTCTTACCACTAGGAAATGAGAAGAACTAGTATATAGGTAAATAATAAATTAATAATGTACTCACAAGATTGAATTTAACTAAATGTCATGCTAGAATAAATAAAAATAAATGACTTTCATACTCAAATAAATACTCTAAATTTCCCAGTTTCAATCCTCATATTGGTTATAACTCTAATCCTATTCCCATCAATCAATCAACAGTCAACCACAATGTCCCTTTCCATTTTCAAATCCTACATCCATTCAATTGGATCGAGTACCAAATGGTAGGCCAAATAGGGAGTGAGTATAACTTAGTAGGTCAAGACCACAGTGTCAATACATAAAAATTCTAAAATTTTGTTCACAAAATAATGATATAATATTTGTATTAACTAATTAACGAATTAAATTAATACTATATCAAACCTATTTGGAACTAGGTTGAGTTATCTCTGATCTTGTCTCCAAAACATGCCAATCATAACCGTATATCCATGGTAATACATAAACTACTATAGAGACATACTAGAAAGTCTCGGAGAATGTCTCCTGAACATGCTAACCATAACCATATATCCCTTGTAAATAATAACCTGCTTTATAACCATACTTGTATTCCTTTGATAAAGTATCAAAACCATGCAAACCATAACCATATATCCATGGAATAAATCACCCAAATATGGGTCAATACAACTATTTAATCATTTCAACAACAAATTATGGTTGGTCTCGGTGTATAATCACAGCAACATGAATCAATTCCATGACCGGTTTATAATAATTTTCAAATGTCTCACTGGTCATATCCTGCTAGATATTCATTACATCATGTATTAGGGAAAAACCCAGTATATAATAATTTTAGCATGTTTCACTAGGTAAAGACCACTATATAAGAATTACATCATGAATCCCTACTACTATCCTAGAATATATGCATTAGAAAATGTATCACTAGGTATGGTAGCAAGGATATTTCTATATCACATCAAAATTCTCACTGGTTAATAACGAAAATAAAAACTTATCTTTCAATTTTACATTTCAATGGTCATTCGGTCATTAAAAAACGACATGCCAACCATCTTAGTAATCAAGACAAGGCAAGGTGAATCTTTATCAAGAAATCACCCAAAAATCATTTCATGATAAATACACTTTAATCCATTAATCAATTCATCTATAATCAAGGGTTCCCTCACCCGAATGGTAACTATAATATAGGTCATAAGAAATTGGATCCAATGGGATAACAAAGAACAATCGAAATTGTTATTTAATTAATTTAGGAACATGTTATATGGATTAATTAAAATATTTCACATACTTTGTAATTTAATAGACTATATGATGAAGGTTTTTTCCTCTACCTTTAACTTATGACTAATGTGGTACTTCTAAATGGTAACACCATCAAGTAAGAAGGTGTATAAAATTGAAGGAAGAAACAAAAACTACCCAGGTCATGATCACAACCAAAAGTGGTTCATGGATTCCACTACCTTAACCGAGAACAATAAATGAGGAAGGGAAACCAAATCCAAATACCTAATAGGGATCGATCACACAAAATGGATGTCCACAATAGATTAATTGCTTCCAAGAACTCTGGGAGAATAGTCCTAGGTCAAGATGAGAAATATTAACTGAAGCAATGAGAATAAAATCACACACGAAACAATATAAAATAGATGGTTAGGATATTTAATGGTGTGTATATCTATTACACAACATGTATTTCATTTTAGAGGGATACACTGAAATCATTATCGCCTCAACTTAATATTTATCATGATCAACTATTATATGACAAGAATGTTTTACAAGATGAGTAACCATTTCAAGCCATGTACTAGTTCACAACATGTGTCTGGTGGATGTTTCATGTTTTGTAATAGGTAAACAATGTGTGATCGCTCATCAGATATTTTTCTGCCCATTTTTCTCAAAAAGGACATGAACCACCTCCAAAACAATCCAAAACAAAGAAAAACCATGAGAATCCATTGAACCAATTTATAAGCAGACTACATTAATTAAAAAAAAAAAAAATTAGGTCATTTTCCCAAACAAAGGCTCTTGTTTTAAAAAAAGACTTATCCACCAATGTTGAAATGACAAAACTAAAAGAGGGATGTATTTAAAAAAAATCCCACAACCTCCCCACTATATAAAATATCATCCACGAGATGCTCCAATCATCACAGTGGGGTCTCAATGAACATGTCTATCCCCTATGCTTGAATATCAACATTCCTCTCCCCGGTCTCCTCCTTAAAAATCCCATGCCCCCACTACACTCAAACTAGGTTTATAGTCATATCCTGAAGATAATTATCACTATGGTCTAAATATTTTATTGGATTCTCCTTAAAGAAGTCATTAGCACTAAGATAAATTTCCTCAACGTCCACCATATGAGAAGTGATAGGATAATATCTCTGAAGCTACAACATGTTAAACACATCGTGTATGGATCTATATCATTGTGGAAGGCATAATCGGTAAAACAATGGACTGAACTAATCTACTATCTCAATTAGGCAAAAAAAAAATGGCCTCTTAATTTCCATGTTTCTATATATGGTGTTTTCCCATCCTAGGTGTCACCAGTAGGTAAATACGATGTCCACCATCAATGGACATCATTGGATTTATGACTACTCTATACAGTAACCAACTATTCCAGATCAACTGAACCTGCTCAGATGTCTTTTGAATGAGACTAGGTCCAACCAGTGCAGACTCAACTACCTCCTACCAACAAAGTGGTGAATGAAACGACCATCCATACAATGCCTAGAATTTTTTCCGTTGGATATATTTCTAGAATCTCCTATTATATAAAAACTCCATGAGTGCCATATCTTGCACCCAAAAACCACTAAAATCCAAAACACAAGTTCATAACATATCCTCTATAACCAGAATAGTCTACTCAGATTGACCTATAGTCTGAGGATGATTGGATATACTCTAATGAAACTACAATCAAATAGCCTTTGGAACACCATTCAAGAATCCTGAAGTGAAACAAGTGACTCTATCGAAAACGAAACTCCCCAAAACACCATGTATCTAAACTATCTCACACATGTAATTAATAATCAGATCCTCAATGGTGAAGGTTTTCTTAATGTGAACGAAGTGGGATGCCTTCATCTATCAATCCACAATCACCACTACAACATACTTTTTACTGGAAGTCTTGAGAAATCCCATCACAAAATCTAAAATTTCGTTATCCCATTTCCCCTCAATAATGGAAAAATTATACAAGTCCTAGTAGGCCAACAACCCTCAACATTCACCTTAAGAAATGTGAAACATCTATCTATGAATCTCACTAAATAGTTCATTATTATAGACCACCATTATTTCTTATGGATACCACAATACTTCTTTTTCAATCCATTATGTAGCTCCAATCTATAAGTATAAAACTATCTCAACATCACCCAATGCAAGCTCATAGGAATCCAAACTCATCTATAAAATATAATAGAATATCAACTATCAAGAGACCACCATAATGATATCTTCCCACCATATAAGTTTTCTCTTAGAACTATTCCCTTCATATTAGATAACTACCTGATATTTTTGGTTATAAAATCAGAGGTAAAACAGATGTCGAATCCCTTGATTGATTTTTTAAGACTCTAAGAAATCAAGATTCATTTCTTCAATGACTTCCTTAACATGGCACTCATTGAAATACTCCCTTACTACCTCAATTCTCATCATCTATCTCAAAGAATCTACAACAATATTTCCCTTTATCAATCTATAATCCAACACAATGTTGAAAGAATACAGATACCCTACCCACACACCATATTAAAGGTTCATGTCCCTTCAATAAAAATATGTACATTAGGATATTTTGGTCTCTGTATAGCGAAAACCTCTCACCCATGAGATAATTCATCCAATATCTGAGGGCATATACCACTACTTCTAAATCAAAATTGTGGGTATGAATATTCCTCTAATGTGTTCTTAGATATTTTGTGCCTTATAAAACCACTCACTCAACTTGTATCAAAACTAAACTAATTAAAACATTAGATCCATTATATTAATTGGTATATGCTTTACCTGACATAGGTAAAGAGATGATAGGCACTGAGGAGACCCAACCTTTCAGCTCCAAAAAATCTCTCTCAGAAGCATTAGACCAATCAAACTTCACTCCCTTTTTGGTTATCCCTATCATCAGTGCTTCTAGTTGGGAGAAGTTCTAGATAAATAATTGATAATAACATACTAACCCTAGGGAACCTTTAATTTTGAAGAAATTTAGGGGATGCTCCTAAGATATCTTGGATGTAACCTTTATAGTTTCCACTAACACACTAGTCTATGAGATGACATAAACTAGGAAGTTCACTTTATTAATATAGAGACTTCATTTGGTTACCATGGAGTAAATATGATTCTATCTCAATGTAATCAAGAAGATTTTAAGATGTTGTACATAGTCATCTTCAGATTAGGATAACACTAAGATTCTCTAGAAAAAAACACCACAAACTTCTCCAAGAAAGGATTAATGACCTGATTCATTAAGGCCATGAATATCTATGGTCCCTAGATCATTCCAAAAAACATCACTATGTACTCATAAAATCCATACCTTATCCTAAATGAAGTCGGAGCTCTTTCTGATGGTATCACCCATTATTTTTTTTTTGTTTTTTTTAAAAATAAAGTTAATGACAAATAATATATATGTTGCTGAAAATTAAAAATTTCAAAAGATATTTTGTTTTATTGGTATTAATTTTGACTACCAAATATTAATTGTACTAACAAATATATCTGTTGATATTGATGGTTCAATACTAATGAATCTTTTACTAGTAGTTATATTTGTTTCTTTATCATTCTAATACCAACATTATTTTACCAACACATTAATCGATTATTAATAATAAATATTACCAATAAATCTATTTCCATCAATAAAAATTGTTACAACCCATTAAATAACAACAAATATTTTATAGGCACCAACATATCATTTTACGAATCAATATATCTATTAATATTAATTATTTGATAACCAATTTTTTATTAACAATTAAATATGTCATATTATCATAAAAATACCAATAATTATTTTTATAATAAATGAATTTTTTCACCTATGTATATTTACAAACTAATCTTTTACAATTAAAAATACACATTATAATAAATTATTCAATATCAATTAATCATTTTATAATAATCTAATATAAATTTAAAAATTATTTTAAAAAATCCTATAAATTATTAATAAAAAAAATGTTTATATATTGAATTAGAAAATTGATAATTTAACATTGTTTCTTAGAATTATATATATTTAATATAAATTTACAATAAAAAATAAAAAAAATTATTATTTTATTTAGATGTGCAGTTCACAAAAAATTCTATTCTTAACCTAGAACACCTCCTCACCACCACTGCACTATCCATGCCCACCTCACAACCTTCACTTCTTCCTCTGACATCACTTAGCCCATATGAATCCTCAATTGATTGCCACTGCTCTTATCTTCCCCTCCAGCTTTTCCAAGTGTTCATTGTGTCCCCTTTTCAATCCCAAATTTTCACTATATCCCCCACATACTTGATATACATGCCCACCTCCATTTAAACCCCCCCACATCCACTATCCACCAACCGGCATCCCTAAACTCAAGTCAAAATCATATTTATTTTGTTCTGTCTCCCCATGTGCCATTCCCTCTCCCATATCCACCACTGCTACCCCTTCTCACTTATCAGTGTCCATGTGTCTCGGCATGGTTCAGTTTCCACTATACATTTTTTATCCAATAAAACCATGTATTAATTCATCAATGTTATTCAAAATTACCTCATATATATTTCTATTCATATGAAATATGTTGTGAAAGTTATTTTCTTTTACTAAAAACTCAATCAAACAGAATAATGGAATCATTCCCTTCAATTTCAATCAGATAAATTGGGTTGAATTGGGCCGTTTTGTTACTAATAATCCTTGTATTTCGTTACATCGGTTGGAAACATGTGTTAATATCATGTGTTTTAGATTTAGTTCTTATATCCTTTCTATGATATTCCTTTTGAATCTTCATTTATTGTCCAAGATAGTTTTGAACTGGTCTAATTTAAGGGAACTCTCTATATATATTTTTTTATTTTATAAATTTGTAATACTGATGTTTTGGGATGGATTTTCCAAACCTTAATGATCATATATGTTGCTTTTTTCTATCTCTCTCATGTTTTTCTACATGTTATAGTGGATTATATCTTCTGGAGTTTGTAGAATCTTGTAATTATTCTTGGATTAGAAATCAAGTATGCATCTATTGTTTCCATTTGGTGAAGATGTACAATTTTATAATTAAATTAACTTAATGGGTTTATCATCAGTGACAGTGGTATTGATATGATCTGCAGCATGTTCAATGAGATGCCTTCAAGACCATTCCTTGATCTATTCCCTAATATAACATCAAATGGTCTTCTATTTTACACTACTCAATTTCTACTTTTTGAAATCATGGTTTGTCTATTGTCCATATTTGGTTCCAATTAAAAAACAAAAATCACTCAAAAAAAGATATTTTACAAATGAAACTCCCACTAGAAAGTGGCATGTTATTTATCTGAAGGTGACAAACAAACATAGAAGGTTGAAAAATTTGAGTATGATGGGTTTTTATAGTTTAGTTGTCAGTTTTTTCAAGTAATATGATTGGTTCTTTGATCAACACCACTTTAAGTATTGAACATGTGAATATCTATTCCATGATCTATATTTAAACTATCCTGAACTCATATCTAAATTTAAAGTTCCTTATGAAATTTTATATAGGTTTACTACCTATTTCTTCTCTTGATAAAGGAATGGCTCATTAAAACATCTTTATAATAATAATGAAATTGATTATGATTAATAGTAGCGACCATAAATTTTTATTTTTATTTATATTTTTCTCTAGTTTTCAAATTTAAAACATTTCCACACATCTAATTTCAAATATAAGTTGATAACCACCATATGAAGCCAGGTAGGTACTGTGTGTTCATTCCATTATATATCCACGTCCATTAATAGTAATGAATCATAGCCTTATGATTTATGGTCACTATTAATTATAAAGATAATGATATAGAGCAATCGGTTTCTTTGAAAACCAATGAAAATCATTATTTATTAATAAAGTTGATAATTAATGCATTCTAGGCCTATAATACATTGAATCTTGTTGATATGGGTGTAAACTATGAGAATATGGGTCTTTTTGGTAGCACTAGTTTAAAACTTCTCATGGCACTCATTACTGGTTATACTCTATCTGAAAAACATGTGATGTTTGTTATGTTCATGAAAAAACACTTTCATGTAGGGTCTGCATGATACCACTTATTGAAAATTCTAATATCATTTATCATTTATGATAAACAATTTTAATAAATATGTACTCTGTGTTTTTTTAAACATTTACGAAACATCATAAATAAAAAAATTATTTTTTTCCCTGTTTCTACAAAATTATTATACATAAATACCAAAAGAATACCATTTAAGTGGTAAGAAACAATTTTTCAATAAGAATTCTTGAATTGGTTGTGGGTAGAAACTTATGATAAGTGATAGGTTCTATGGGGATTCATTACACATTCTAAATATTATCACTTATGATAAGATGTTTGAAAAAACAATAAGTCTTGTCAAATTGACAAGCAAATTCTAGATGAAAATCACATAAAATAATGGGTAGTAAAATAATTTTCTAGATCTTAATATAAAAACACTTAAACAAAACCACTTATAATAAAGTATATGCTCCGTTATAATATATCATCAACTTTTGTTGGATAAGATATCAAACATTAATTGAATATTAATAATCTAATGAAAAATTAAATCCTAAAGAGGGAAATAAATTAAATTATAAATGATTTAAGTGAATCAACATCATGTTTTGGACCCAAAATTTAATTTATATTGATATGATGTAAATGATAGTTTTCACTATCAATCAAACCTAAATATCATGATCTTTATTATGGATGTATAATTCATTAATTAATTGAATAAATTAAAGGAAAATTATTTTAACAATGAAATCATCAATTTATTTTCATAAAAACATAAATACAGAGTGATTTACCCCTTATTATATCTATAATGTTATATATTTAAGTTATAATGATCATACCATGAAAAGAATTTATGTGATGATTCACCCCTTTTAGTTTGGTTCCATGTATCTGAGGAGTTTTTTTTAGCTCTTTGTATAGTCTTGTTTATCTCTAGGGCAATTGATTATTTTACATGATTCATGTAAAAGATAACATTATTATTTTGTTTGTTTTTAAAAAATTGTTTTATAAAAATATCATATTATATTAGAAAATAATAATGTGATGTTTGTCTCATTTTTTATAATAAATGAAATGATAATTTTTTTTATTTTCTAAACATGTATCATTTCCACATTCTATAAAGGAAATTATCATTTTTATTTTCATAACATGTAACATTTTCAATATTTTTTTCCTGAAATTAAATCTTCCAATTTTAGGGTGTTGGGGTTTTTATCATTCTGTTAACTATTCATATATGGAATTTGGATAACCTAATTTTCAAAAGAACATGCGCAGTATAATTATTTCCTTTTGAATCATTCAAATTTCTATTAATGTTAAGATGCATAAATTTTGTTATTGTTGATACATTTATTATCGTTTAATATCTGATCAGGTAGAAATGTTTTGTTTTTTTCTTTATTCTTAGCAAGTAGCCAATTTTTAAGACTACTTTTTTTATTGAAAAGTGTTGAGGATTTCTTATCTTTCATTGAATGGGTTATTTCCAGGTTACATATTCATGTTATTTTCTTCTTAAATCAAAGTGCATGTGATATTTCAGAATCAAAATGGTTGTCGAATATTTTTTCAAACTACTAATATGTAGTTTTAAAAATACTTATTAAAAGGATTCCCTTTCATATTTAATTTTGTAGGAAGAGACCAAAAATCCATTGATAGCTACTATCACATTAATAAAGATAGATCTATTTCCAACCAAATTAAAAATCTAAAATATAATGATTTTTTATTCTCTATGTTGGTATTCTAAATTTTTCAAAAGTTCAAACGACAAATTGAAAATTACTTTTAGACATTTTAATCAAATATGATAAATGCATATGCATTTGTGTTTTTAATTTTCATGCTATTAGTTTTTTTATGATACCAATTTGATTGTTATTTTCATTTAATTTAAGTGTTTGTGAAATTTTAAACATGAAAAAATGATCTCATATCAGTTTAAAGTTCATATGTGATTTTATTATAAGAACATAATCAATAATTTTTCTTCTATCTACCACTCTTTACATTTGAAGAATACTTGATGCATCATTGTAATTCAATAAAACTCTTTGAACTTAGCTTTACGTCATTGCCACTTTCTCCCTTTCATTGTGACACATTGCTGAGGAAAAACTCAAACCCAATACCATGTTTTTCTCTCCATTTATCTTTCTATTGATCATAATTGTAGTTATTTTTTCATAATTAGTTTTTATATTAATTTTTGGGTTCTCTTTGTATCTCATGTGTTATGCTGGAAGGATAATCTGTAGTAGTGTCCCCAAACACGTCCGCCTACATAGTAATTTACTGCCCCAACTAGTTATCAATACAACCCACATAGAGAGCCCAAACTCCCCTATTCCGACAATTTTCTCCTAAAAATCTATATTTTTCTCAAGTGAATTTTTAAAACAAATTCCATCATTTATCTTGTCTCTCCCCTATTGTTTCTAGATTTAGATGGTTTGTCTTCTAATATTTGGTCAACACACTATTATTTTATAGTCTAAATAGGGGATGTCAGCAAGAAAAAATATTCAACAACTTAGTGATTTCCTCTTCCAGTACAAACATGTACAAGATTATAAAAATACTTATCGAGAACATTGGGAAGTAGTCCAACATTTAAAAATTTAAATAGAAGCCTATTGTTCCCAAAATCAGTATCAATGTAAAAAGGAGTAACACCACTTATGGTAACCTTCACCATACCACCAATTTAAACCAACAACTCTGGGCATTCAAATGTAAAATCCTCTACATATGGAAACATTAGAGTAATATCATCATCAGTTATAATATTAAGAATACTTCTCATATCATCATCCAAAACCTCCACTTCTTCCTTAGTAATATAATTAGGAATAAGATGATGATACCTCATGTATTATAGTCTTTGATCTCCCATAACTATTTTATAGATCCCAATATATACATCCTTTTATACCCTCTATTTATAGTTCATATTATAGTCTTATCATTAACACCTTCAAATGATTTGTGCATAGATATACTCACCAAAGTAGTAGAAACTGATGATGCCTTAGAAAGTTCTTTATCTCATGGTGGAACAACAAAAAGCTAAACTGATATTCTCATATTTGGTTTTAGTTTACAAATATACAAATTATCAAAAATCATTTTTTAATAAAATTGACCAAATTATTTCAACCAAAAAACAATAGATTATTATATGTATTGTAAGATATCAGTCATGGTTACATCGTTTTTTACCTCCTTAGATTTTATTGAACATGATTATAGATATCTGGATGCATTCCTCTAGTTTTTTTATTCTACATAAGAGAATATGTGAGCTCTGTAGAGGTATCATTAAATTGGTAGCATAATGAAACCTTTATCTCTTCCAAAGACTGTTGTTTTGAAAAATTGAGACTCATCTTTGAAAATAAATTCCATAGGTTCTCTTCTATGAAAATTCATCATCTATACATTCTTGAGGTTATCTCTAAACTCTTCTCAGTTGATAGTCTTCATTTCCGTGTCAAGACAAATTAATAGCTTAAACCTTGGATTCACACTTTCATTTTCTAGTTATATATTTTTTTCACCTTCCTCATCAATGGTGGTTTTTAATTTGTTAGTATCCCATGTGTAGAAATATTACCAACTATTAACAAGCTGATTTACAGTTTTTGTTAGCTCTTGTAAAACTGAATTTCCCTTACTAGCATTTAGACCATTACATTTACCTATGTCGCTTTATCTCCCACCACTACTATAAGTTCTTGCATATCCACCTAAAATTATATGAATTTTTCACTTGAAATTATTCCCTCCATGTGTTGGGTGAATGCAGTTAGGTTAAATTAATTCACTTCTTCCGTAACCTCTCTATCAAGAAACTCCATGAAGACTCTGTCTCTCTCTCTCTTTGTAATCCATCTATGAAAACACCAATTGATAGGAACTCAAAATGTGAAAGAGATAAAAATGAATTATTTTTGTGTGTGTTGTTTTTTATGAACATGATATATACTCTTTTTTTAGTATGGATAAGAAATCTTCTAGTTTTTTTTGTATCTATTTAGATCATATAATGGGTTTTTTTCCATTGTTTAGATAATACTTTGGTGATCACTGGAAAATATTTTTATAAAACTCATTATTATTTTTATGTTATGCTTTTTTTGTGATTAGAACATTGCTCATGATGGTGCATGTCTAATGTGGTGGGTTCTAGGACATGTGAAGCTTCCAACATAGAAGGTTTGTGCACCATAATTAATTAAATATAGGATGAAGTTGTGCATGCCCATATGCCAAGGATTTCACAATAGTGACGTCAGTTATTTTTCATTGATTTGAGGTGGAGCTTGCTCACTTTTTATAAGGTATGGATGGGTTTATGGTGATCATTAGTTCCTAGTGTGGAAAGGATGGCCTGCTGGTGGTGGGTGTTGTGGATTGGTGGTGTGTGTTTTGGATCCTGTTAGGGGTTGAATTTTGAATTGATTCATTTTTTCTTAAATTTCATTATTAATATAATTAATTTTTTTTATAATTTTGATCATATGTGAAAAAAATTGTCTTTAATAATTAAAATAGACGTGTTATATATACTAAATAAATAAATATAATATGAAATTTTTTAGAAATAAAATGTTATAATTTTTATTCAAATGTAATTTACAAACAAATATTATACGTTGGTAATATTATTACCAAATGAAACTTTTTTCAAGAGAAACAATTGGTAAACATTTTAACCAACATATATATTATTTATTTGTATTTTTATAACCTTAATAAAATGATTTTATCTGTCAAAAAACATTTCACTACTGGAAAAGGGACCTTTCCCAACAGTTGTGTACCAACGGTTCAATGAACCGTTGGCATATCTTGTTTTTCCCAACGGTTTCTATAAACCGTTGAGAAAAACCCCTCAATGCATAGTTTTCCCAACGGTTTCATACAACCGTTGGGAAAGATAGGTTTTTCCCAACGGTTCCTAAGAACCGTTGGGAAAAGTGGTGAAGGACCCTTGTTTTCCCAACGGTTTATATGGAACCGTTGGGAAAGATAGCTTTGTCCCAACGGTTCTAAGAACCGTTGGGAAAAGTGGTGAAGTTTGGTCATTCCCAACGGTTTTTAATAACCGTTGGGAAAAAAAAGCCCCAAATACCAAATCGAGCCAGCGGCCTCCCCACATTCCAGAAGCATTCAGTTCGTGTCCTCCTGGAGCGATTCCTTGCGGAAGGACCTCCCAATCCCCACATCTTCCATCAGATCAGCACCTACCAGGTTAGACTCCCAGCTCTTATAAATCATATACTTCTATTCTTGATTTCGTTATTCCCAATTATTAGGGTTTTTGTAAAAATTTATGATTGTTTCATGGTGGTCATGTGCACCACTATAGGTACATTGATTCACTAATTTATTTTGGTATTTCCATAAAATTCGAATACAATTTATTAATTAATCAATGTTGAGTGTTAACATGACATTCATGTTCTTTATTTTTGTTGAAAACCTTATTTATGGTATGGGGTCATATTATTTAAAGTGTAAACAAATACTTATATAGAATTTCCTTGTAAAACCTGATGGTTTAATTCTAGTTAAATGGACTCATAATTTTTTATGTTATTACTATTTAGTAATTGGTGAGGTGAATCATATATGTATATGAAAAATGGATCAAGATCATTTAGTATTGGATAGAATTATTCCCTAGTAATGTGAGACCCTTATGTTATGGGGTGAGTATGGAGTAGTGAGATATATTGCTTGTTACTTACTTTTTTCAATTCTATGAGGTAATCATGGCATGCACTAATTTTTTGAGATCTGTCAATGTTTTTATGGTTTTGATAGTGATCCATGATGTGTATCCTAGTATGTAGATCCTGTTGGGTATTGGACCCTGGATTGGGTGAATTTGTATGCAGTAGGGTGCTTTCTAGGATGGGTTGTACTGATGTGATGGTAACTTATGAGAGGGGTGGGTCTTACTAATGTGGATTCATTCTATATCATAAGCATGTAAATATAATTTGTATTATGATAACTAAATGCGAATGATGTGTGATCAAATATTGTCTTATCCTAGAGAATTCCTTGTGATATATTGATATGGTGGCAAGAGTGATGATGCATGTGGTGACATGACCAACATACATGTGTTTCATGGTTAGTGATCAATTAGGTTAGTGATCCTATGATCATTGGGATGTGACTCTAAATGATTCAAGAAGAGTTATTAATATGATAACATGAGGGTGTGTTCCTATTTGGTTTTATCTAGAATCGTAGTATAGTATTGGAGTTGAGTTATTTTTATATATTATCTGTTTTTATGGATGTTGTCTTTTAGTGGTTGTGTGTTTGGGAACCCCCCTCCTTCCTAGACCCTGGATAACGGAGTTCGGCTTTAAACACAAGCCTACGTCTCCGCTCCCAACTCAACCGTTGGGAGATTTATACGACCGCTTGCTTTTTAATGGTTATAGCAAGAAACCCACTAGCCGTTTTAAGGTAGGCTAGATCACCTTCTTACAGCTTGCTTTTTTATTATGGTTGTAGCAAGAAACCCAAATTGAAAGAAGGAAGAAAAAGGGTGGTTTGTTTTAATACAAACCCAATTAAGAACTAAACAATTGAAGTAAATAATTTAGAACAAACTAGAGGAAGCCTTGAGCGCCAAGTGGTGAGTGTAGTTGATGTAGAGGCAGCCCAAGCTTCAAGGATGGCAATTGGATCTCAAGTAGCCTTTGAGAATTGTCGTAGGAGCCTCAAATGATCAAAATAGCTTTGGTATGCTTCGGTATATGATCGGTAGTCTTCCCGGCATCCATGGACGTCTATTTATAGGAGAAATACTCCCAAATACTTCAATATGGCCGTTGGAGGGCTTTCGGAGCCGTTGGGGATCAAGTGGGCAAGTCTGGTCAAGCTCTAATGGCTAGTTTGACTTTGCTTACCGGCTGACCGGTGCTTGCCCACCGGCTGGCCGGTGCCTTGGAAGGTGGGGAGAGCTTCTGCCCAGGAGCCACCGGCTGGCCGGTGGGAAGGCCACCGGCTGGCCGGTGGTGAGACAGTAGGTCTCACTATTCCAAAGAGTTCCACCGGCTGGCCGGTGAGGAGGCCACCGGCTGGCCGGTGGTCTGGACAGAAGACATCCCATTCTGTCTGGGCCCACCGGTTGGCCGGTGGCCAGACACCGGCTGACCGGTGGCACCTGGCAGAGGGCAAGCCCTTCTGCCTTGTCCACCGGCTGGCCGATGGGCTGGATCTGGCTGGCCGGTGCCCTTACCGGCTGGCCGGTGGTCCTACACCGGCTGGCCGGTGGACTTGAAAAAAGTCCACTTTTCCTTTTTTTTGCCACTTCTTGCTCCTGAAATCATGCCTATTAACAAGAACACTTGAAACAACATTAGATCACTATGAGAGTGATTGTGATCATTAAAATCCAAGAGAGTGGGGTACAACATTCCCTACTCTTCCTTCAAAAGTGATTGACCATTTGTTTTTAGGCAAGATGCGATGTGATTGTCCATGTGTCTTCAGGTGAGATGTACTATGATTTCCCTAGTGTTTTTCGATGAGGTGTGATGTGATAAGGCTATAATAAGATGTGGCATGTGGTTGGGGTCATGTAGGGTAGGAGGATGGCACAAGGTTGATGTTATTCATGTTCATGATACCCTACTAATATGGTTATGGGATGAGTCATGCTGTTATGTGATATAACACATTAAGTTCTTGTTGGTTTTACATTTTTTCAATAACACATTTGTATGTTTTTTTGACATGTGTAGTTGATACCTTGATTATTTTCTTCCTTTATCGTTTACTTAAATGTATATTCTATTATAGTTAATGCCTATTGAATTGTTTATGACAAAATGACTTATATAAATTCTTTTTACAGAATGGACAGAAGTTGGATGTATGAAACCGATCGGATCTCAGATGATTTTCAAAACAATTTGGAGAGCTTTATAGATTTTGCATTTGACAATGCTTCAGATAGTGGTCGCATACACTGCCCATGTTCCAATTGTGTTGGTAGACCTTGGTTGAGCCGTGAAGAAGTCAGCTACCACATAACCAAAAATGGGTTTCAAGCAAACTACTTTCTGTGGTATCACAATGGGGAGAAAACGAAATCTCAAATTGGTGATGATCGAAATGAAAAGACTGGAATGGAGAATTTGTTAGATGATCGGTTTCCGTTTATTCGTCATCATGAAAAAGAAAGGATTTCGACTCAAGAAGACTTCGATATGAGGACAGCTGATGCATCTAGTGAAAATGATGATATTGATAGGGTGAAAAAATTGAATGATGCTGCCACGACTCCAGTATATCGGCAATGCGATAAAATGAAAAAGCTGGAATTTTTAATCCGATTATTACATGGGAAAACTATGTATGGGATTTCTAATACAGCAATCGATTACATTCTTACCCTCTTGAAGGATTTACTTCCAGATGATGCAGATATTCCCTCAAACCACTATATGGCATGGAAGTTAGTTGAGGAACTTGGATTTTCAAGAAACAAAATTCATGCTTGCCCGAAAGATTGCAGTTTATTCTGGGAGGAAACCGCTGAACGAAATGATTGTATAAAATGTGGCACATCCCGCTGGAAGTCAAAATCTGATGGAACACCATCCCGCGTTCCACAGAAAGTAATGTGGCACTTTCCATTGATTCCCAGACTCCAGAATCTTTTTATGTCTGATGACATATCAATAAAAATGAGATGGCATGATACCGAGAGAAAGAAGACTGATGATGAGTTGGTTCATCCTGCAGATGGATTTGCATGGAAGAGATTTGATGCTCGACATCCTGATTTTGCAGCTGACGTGCGTAATGTGAGGCTGGGTCTTTCATGCGACGGTTTTAATCCGTTTGGGCAGATGCTTACTTCGCACAGCACATGGCCAGTTTTTATACACATTTATAATCTTCCCTCACGGTTGTGTATGAAAAAACCTTTCACTTTCATGAGTATACTCATATCTGGTTTGATTCGATGACGAGACATGGCACATTTATTGATGATTGTGGATTTCTAGTAATTAATATGACCCGCACTCTTGCAACCGAAGAACCATATGTGTTGGCATCAATGGCTAAACAAGTTTTTTATGTCAAAGATCAACTTCAACCTGAATTTGGTGTCGTAGTTGAAGTAATTCCAAGACATATTTTTGATGATGCTGATGATGGAATTGACACTGTCCCTATTGCCATTGGAACCAATCCATTTATTTCTTTTGATGACTCCAATAGCTCAATTGTCAGAGTTGATTGTGAACCTGAAGTTGTGGTTGGAAATATATAGAATCATTCATCCATGTTCTCAATTCTTTTGGTTTACCTCGAGTTGGGTTGTTATGGTTGGTAATATTCATATTTATTTAGTATTGATCACAAATATGTTTTAGCTGACTTGACCGTTATGTGAATTTTCAATGTTTATTGGTTGCTGTTTTATTTGAATTGCATTTTCTAATTTGGAATTGAACTGTATTCAAACCAAATCAAACAATATTTCAAACTTGGTGAACATTACAACTTGTATGTTTTATTAAATTCATTCAAGCTCTTCTAAAACAATTGATAACTAAATTACCAATGAATCCCCTCATTCCCTCATATATTTAGTTTTTTGGTTTACACATTAATTTTCTTTTTCTAATTAATTACATATTTGTTTTCCAATGCAGGAAATGAAGCCAATTGAAGAGAGACGAAGAAAAAAAATGGCGGAGAACAATCGTCGGATGGAGGAGCTGGGCATTCCACCATTAGTGCCTACAGTGAGTACTTTATTTCAAATATATATATATATATTTATAGAATATATAATGTCATGTGATTAATTTTTTTTGTAAACTTTTTTGTAGGATCCACCATTACGTCGACAGTTATTCGACGAGGAGCCTAGTACTGGTCCGAGTACTCAGGCCGGTGGTACGAGGAGGGTTCGTACCAGAGGTGGACATAGAGCTGCGCGTGCCCGACTAGACCCTGCCCCTCCCACTGACATTTCAGCCTTCCCACATTCTGATCCCGGTGTGTCGTTAGGGACACACGGGATATTTAGACCTCCCATGTTTTCGCTACCTTCTGCATCTTCTGCCCCATCATTTTCACATCCCATGATGATTCCCACTCCCCAGTCAGCATCAGGTCATATAGTTGTTCCATCTTCTTTTCCTTCTACTTCTGTCTCTCCGAGCTTTTATATTCCATCGTCTTCGACTCCCGTTCCACCAGAGGGTGTTCCATCAGGTTCTGTGGATCCGGCGCCACTCATTGATCAGACTAGCACATGTATATTTATAAAACCCTATCAAATTTTTATAGGAATATTTATTTTCATTATAACATGTTTTGATAAAATATTTGTTTTTCTTTCATGACAGATACATCTACTGAAAGGAGGCGGGGGCGGGGCCGTACACGCATGCGTTCGGTGTGGAACCGTCGCACACAGGTTATGGTGGAATATAATGAAGACAATCAGATGGTTGAGAAAACAGGGCAGCAATGTCGGAGTTTTATGGCGACGCTTGCCAAATACTCCGACATCATTCCCGTCAGCCCGCTGTCGTGGAGACATTTGCCACATGAGGTCAAAGATATAGCTTGGGAAGAGATATGGGTAAAAAAATCTGTTGTATTTAATGCCATGAATTTTTTTTGTATTTATATAAATTAATATTTTCATTTCAGCTTCGATTTAATTTTCCTGATGGTGAGGGTGCACGAATGGAACGTCTAAAGGATTTAGGCGAGCTTTGGAGAGCCTACAAGCATGAGCTGTATATTGGCTGGCGTGCTAGAGTTGGCACTGAGTTAGAGGCGGTAGCAGTCATGGATGATTGTCCTATAGAGCAGTATCGTCAGATGATTACTCATTGGACGAGTACCCAGTTTAAGGTATGAATTACATTTGAGGTATTTAAATAATAACTTTCAAGTTTTGCATTAATATTATCCTTTGCATTATCGAATTTTATTTAGGAATCATCTGGTAAAAATAAAAAAAACATTGATGCAAAAAAATACCTCCATACACTAGGACGCACGACGATGCCGGATCATGAGAGGCAGCAGGTATGACAATTGTTTATAAGTTTTCTTTACGACTTACATTTTCTTTTTTTTCCTCAATTATTTAATTATTTGCTGAAGTCTTTATATAAATTTTGTTTTCAATGTCATTGTAGAGGAAAGTACAAAATATTGAAGGACGTGTGCCTCGAGCAAAACTGTTTTGCTCGAGTAGACGAAAAAAGGATGGACGTGCTGTCAACGAAGCGACTCAGCAGCAGATTGTAAGTTTTAATCTGTTGATTTTATATTTTAATATCTATTTCGTAACTTAACAATATATTTATATTTGTAACAGGATGCTTTAGAGGCCCTCGATGCCCAAGAAGCAGACAATTTTGGGCCATCTGATCACTTACATCAGGTGTTGGGAGATGATCATTCTGGCAGAGTACGCTGCCGACCTAGGATAGCCCCGACGAGGTATTGGCCTGCCTCAGGTACGAGTTGTAGTGCCACCGAGCTGCAGCAAGTTAGGGCACAGGCAGAACAGGCTGAGAAAAGGGCCACAGAGACGGCAGAACAGTCTGCAAGGGCAAACAGTGCATTTATGAAATTTATTGAAGTTCTACGTCCAACACTTCCAGCAGAGGCCAGCCCAGCGATTGATGAATACATGTCGTCGATACATTCTATATATGGTGCACCAGGTGGCAGTTCCAGTGGTGGTCAGGCCGATGTCGAGCTTGAAGATGATGATGGCGAGCAGTCTGATTCGGAAGAGGATGGAGATGAGGAGGGCGAGGAGGAGGGCGAAGGCGAGGAGGAAGGCGTTGAGGAGGGTGATGACGATGAGGAGGACGATGACGAGGGCGATGATGATGATGATGATGGAGATGGTGATGCTGATGTGGGACATATTGATCCGTTACATTTTTGACTTGACATGTGATGTTTAATCTATTCTAGTTGTTGGTTTTATCTAGACTCGTAGTATAGTATTGGAGTTGAATTATTTTAATCAGTCGCCCGTATTTGTCGTCTGATTTCAGGCCATTCCGACATCGTTCGGCCCGTTTGGACCCCCCTCACGCGCGTTTACAAAGCGCGCGCATCACTTAAAACACGAATATTGAGCCGTACCGGGCAAAACGCACGTCCGATTGACGTGCCGTCTGCGCGTAAACGTCACGAATAATAATTAGAATGTTTCTCGGTGGTTTCAGCTCAATCCGAGGTCGTCCGCTATGAATTTTACCGTTGGACGCCCGTTTTGGCCGTTTATGACACCATAACTGCGTTGTCGGTCATCGCGGGCACACGGCACGTCCGATTGATGTGTCGTCTGCGCGTACACGTCACGAATAATAATTAGAATGTTTCACGGTGGTTTCGGGTGAATCCGTGGTCGTCCGCTATGAATTTGACCGTTGGACGCCCGTTTTGGCCGTTTATGACACCATAACTGCGTTGTCGGTCACCGCGGGCACACGGCACATCCGATTGACGTGCCCTCTGCTCGACCACTTCATAAATCACTCACCCGTATTTGTCGTCTGATTTCAGGCCATTCCGACATCGTTCGGCCCGTTTGGACCCCCCTCACGCGCGTTTCGAAGCGTGCACATCACTTAAAACATGAATATTGAGTCGTACCGGGCAAACCGCACGTCCGATTGACGTGCCGTCTGCGCGTACACGTCACAAATAATAATTAGAATGTTGCACGGTGGTTTCGGGTGAATCTCTGGTCGTCCGCTATGAATTTGACCGTTTAACGCCCGTTTTGGCCGTTTGTGACACCCGAACTGCGTTCTCAGTCACCGCGGGCACAGGTCATGTCCGATTGATGTGCCGTCTGCTCGACCACTTCAGAAATCACTCACCCGTATTTTTCGTCTGATTTCAGGCCATTCCGACATCGTTCGGCCCGTTTGGACCCCCCTCACGCGCGTTTACGAAGCGCGCGCATCACTTAAAACAAGAATATTGAGCCGTACCGGGCAAACCGCACGTCCGATTGACGTGCCGTCTGCGCGTACACGTCACGAATAATAATTAGAATGTTTCTCGGTGGTTTCAGCTCAATCCGAGGTCGTCCGCTATGAATTTGACCGTTGGACGCCCGTTTTGGCTGTTTATGACACCATAACTGCGTTGTCGGTCATCGCGGGCACACGGCACGCCCGATTGACGTGCCGTCTGCGCGTACACGTCACGAATAATAATTAGAATGTTTCACGGTGGTTTCGGGTGAATCCGTGGTCGTCCGCTATGAATTTGACCGTTGGACGCCCGTTTTGGCCGTTTATGACACCATAACTGCGTTGTCGGTCACCGCGGGCACACGGCACGTCCGATTGATGTGCCGTCTGCTCGACCACTTCATAAATCACTCACCCGTATTTTTCGTCTGATTTCAGGCCATTCCAACATCGTTCGGCCCGTTTGGACCCCCCTCACGCGCGTTTCGAAGCGTGCGCATCACTTAAAACACGAATATTGAGTCGTACCGGGCAAACCGCACGTCCGATTGACGTGCCGTCTGCGCGTACACGTCACAAATAATAATTAGAATGTTTCACGGTGGTTTCGGGTGAATCTCTGGTCGTCCGCTATGAATTTAACCGTTTAACGCCCGTTTTGGCCGTTTATGACACCCAAACTGCGTTCTCGGTCACCGCGGGCACAGGTCATGTCCGATTGATGTGCCGTCTGCTCGACCACTTCAGAAATCACTCACCTGTATTTGTCGTCTGATTTCAGGCCATTCCGACATCGTTCGGCCCGTTTGGACCCCCCTCACGCGCGTTTACGAAGCGCGCGCATCACTTAAAACAAGAATATTGAGCCGTACCGGGCAAACCGCACGTCCGATTGACGTGCCGTCTGCGCGTACACGTCACGAATAATAATTAGAATGTTTCTCGGTGGTTTCAACTCAATCCGAGGTCGTCCGCTATGAATTTGACCGTTGGACGCCCGTTTTGGCCGTTTATGACACCATAACTGCGTTGTCGGTCATCGCGGGCACACGGCACGTCCGATTGACGTTCCGTCTGCGCGTACACGTCACGAATAATAATTAGAATGTTTCACGGTGGTTTCGGGTGAATCCGTGGTCGTCCGCTATGAATTTGACCGTTGGACGCCCGTTTTGGCCGTTTATGACACTATAACTGCGTTGTCGGTCACCGCGGGCACACGTCACGTCCGATTGACGTGCCGTCTGCTCGACCACTTCATAAATCACTCACCTGTATTTGTCGTCTGATTTCAGGCCATTCCGACATCGTTCGGCCCATTTGGACCCCCCTCACGCGCGTTTCGAAGCGTGCGCATCACTTAAAACACGAATATTGAGCCGTACCGGGCAAACCGCACGTCCGATTGACATGCCGTCTGAGCGTACACGTCACAAATAATAATTAGAATGTTGCACGGTGGTTTCGGGTGAATCTCTGGTCGTCCGCTATGAATTTGACCGTTTAACGCCCGTTTTGGCCGTTTATGACACCCGAACTGCGTTCTCGGTCACCGCGGGCACAGGTCATGTCCGATTGATGTGCCGTCTGCTCGACCACTTCAGAAATCACTCACCCGTATTTGTCGTCTTATTTCAGGCCATTCCGACATCGTTCGGCCCATTTGGACCCCCCTCACGCGCGTTTACGAAGCGCGCGCATCACTTAAAACACGAATATTGAGCCGTACCGTGAAAACCGCATGTCCGATTGACGTGTCGTCTGCGCGTACACGTCACAAATAATAATTAGAATGTTTCACGGTGGTTTCGGGTGAATCCGTGGTCGTCCGCTATGAATTTGACCGTTGGACGCCCGTTTTGGCCGTTTATGACACCATAACTGCGTTGTCGGTCACCGCGGGCACACGGCACGTCCGATTGACGTGCCGTCTACGCGTACACGTCACGGATAATAATTAGAATGTTTCACGGTGGTTTCAGCTCAATCCGAGGTCGTACGCTATGAATTTGACCGTTGGACGCCCGTTTTGGCCGTTTATGACACCATAACTGCGTTGTCGGTCACCGCGGGCACACGACAAGTCCGATTGACGTGCCGTCTGCTCGACCACTTCATAAATCACTCACCCGTATTTGTCGTCTGATTTCAGGCCATTCCGACTTCGTTCGGCCCGTTTGGACCCTCCTCACGCGCGTTTACGAAGCGCGTGCATCACTTAAAACACGAATATTGAGCCGTACCGTGCAAACCGAATGTCCGATTGACGTGCCGTCTACGCGTACACGTCACGAATAATAATTATAATGTTTCACGGTGGTTTCGGGTGAATCCGTGGTCGTCCGCTATGAATTTGACCGTTGGACGCCCGTTTTGGCCGTTTATGACACCATAACTGCGTTGTCGGTCACCGCGGGCACACGGCACGTCCGATTGACGTGTCGTCTGCTCTACCACTTCATAAATCACTCACCCGTATTTTTCGTCTGATTTCAGGCCATTCCGACATCGTTCGGCCCGTTTGGACCCCCCTCACGCGCGTTTCGAAACGTGCGCATCACTTAAAACACGAATATTGAGCCGTACCGGGAAAACCGCACGTCCGATTGACGTGCCGTCTGCGCGTACACATCACAGATAATAATTAGAATGTTGCACGGTGGTTTCAGGTGAATCTCTGGTCGTGCGCTATGAATTTGACCGTTTAACGCCCGTTTTGGCCGTTTATGACACCCGAACTGCGTTCTCGGCCCCCGCGGGCACAGGTCATGTCCGATTGATGTGCCGTCTGCTCAACCACTTCAGAAATCACTCACCCGTATTTGTCGTCTGATTTCAGGACATTCCGACATCGTTCGGCCCGTTTGGACCCCCCTCACGCGCGTTTACGAAGCGCGTGCATCAC
This sequence comes from Viscum album, assembly GCA_963277665.1. NCBI lineage: Eukaryota > Viridiplantae > Streptophyta > Magnoliopsida > Santalales > Viscaceae > Viscum > Viscum album. The sequence continues at coordinate 1,315,293,989 of OY728136.1, read as the reverse complement.
TTAAAACAAGATTATTGAGCCGTACCGGGCAAACCGCACGTCCGATTGACGTGCCGTCTGCGCGTACACGTCACGAATAATAATTAGAATGTTTCTCGGTGGTTTCAGCTCAATCCGAGGTCGTCCGCTATGAATTTGACCGTTGGACGCCCGTTTTGGCCGTTTATGACACCAGAACTGCGTTGTCGGTCACCGTGGGCACACGGCACGTCCGATTAACGTGCCGTCTGCGCGTACACGTCACGAATAATAATTAGAATGTTGCACGGTGGTTTCATCTCAATCCGGAGACGCGGTGTGGCCATCACCACTCAAAGTGTCCGTCTTTTGTTTCAAAAGGACGTCATTTTAAGTGAAAAGCATCAACTGGCATACGGAAAACCGACCAAACGCATTCCGAATCTGTTGATAATTTATCCCAACAATCCATGGGTCATATGTGACGTGTACGAGCCAACCCGGGATGAATCCGAGTCGCGGTGTGGCCGGGATAAGTCTAAGTGGCTCTCTTTTGTTTAAAATGAACACCAATTTAAGTACATACGGAAAAACGAGCAAACGGATTCGGTTTCCATTGAAACTTTAGGAAAACGATCCATGGGTCATATGTGACGTGTACGAATCAACCCCGCCACAATCGGAGACGCGTTGTGGCCGACACCACTCAAAGTGTCGGTCTTTTGTTTCAAAAAGACTTCATTTTAAGTGAAAATCATCAAGTGACATACGAAAAACCGACCAAAGGCATTCGGACTGTGTCGATACTTTAGCACAAGGATCCATGGGTCGTATGTGATGTGTACGAGTCAATCCCGCCTCAATCCGAGGAGCGGTGTGGCCGACACCGTTCTAACTGTGTATCTTTTGTTTAAAATGGACAGGATTATAAGTGAAATGAACAACTGGCATACGCAAAACCGACCAAACGCATTCCAAATCTGTTGATAATTTATCACAACGATCCATCAGTCATATGTGACATGTACAAGCCCACTCAGGATCAATCCGAGTCGCGGTGTGGCCGGGATCAGTCTAAGTGGATCTCTTTTGATTAAAATGGACATCATTTTAAGTACATACGGAAAACCGACCAAACGCATTCGGTTTCCGTTGAAACTTTAGGAGAACGATCCATGGGTTATATGTGAGGTGTACGAGTCATCCCCGACTCAATCCGAGGTGTGGTGTGGCCAACACCGCTCTAACTGTGCCTGTTTTGTTTAAAATGGGTAGGATTATAAGTGAAAAGAACTGGCATATGCAAAACCGACCAAACGCATTCGGTTTCCATTGAAACTTTAGGAGAACGATCCATGGTTCATATGTGACGTGTACCAATCATCCCCGTCTCAATCGGATTCCACATATAATTGTCATCTAAATTTTAAATTGAATTATATATGAATTATTATTGTCTATGAACTGTAAATTAATTATGGATGTGTATAGTTTCAGGATCCATTATATGTTAAATGTGTATGAATTTGTTCGTAATTGTATATGTATGTTTTAGTTTATTATAGGTACAATAGTTGGATCGAAAATGAGGTGAGAATGAGGCCTGATGAGATGAGAGGTGGCTGATGTACAGAGGGGCTGTGCAAATTGCAGGCTGCAGCAATTTGCAGCCTAGGGTATGCCAACGGTTTTAAACCGTTGGCATAGAATCTAAAAAATATGTTTTTACCAACGGTTCGTCGAACCGTTGGTAATAACTCTTTTCCCAACGGTTTAGAACCGTTGGGAAAGAGTTCATCAAATGTATTTTTCCCAACGGTTTTTGAAAACCGTTGGGAAAAACAGTGTTCTGAGTTTTGCCAACGGTTTGACAACCGTTGGGAATGAGTTTTACCAACGGTTTGCAACCGTTGGGAATCTTTTTTCAGTATTTTTCCCCTCCTATACCAACGGTTCACTGTAAACCGTTTTGAAAAGTTTTTCCCAACGGCTTACTTGCCTACGGTTGGCAGAACCGTTGGTATAACATATACCAACGGTTCCCCAGCCTTTCCCAACAGTTCTAAACCGTTGGGACATCCTCTATTTCCAGTAGTGTTTAGTGACCAAGTTTTTAATAATAGTTTAGTGACAGGGACAGATATACTGGTAAAACGTTTTACCAACAAAATATGTTCTTTTTCTAGAAGATATTTCACCATTGGGAAAGTGAAATATTTTTTAGTGACCCTAGACTAATTTTATATAGATCAAAAATTTATATTGGATAAGATCTTATATCCTCTCAACTAGTTTAAGAGATCATCGATATGTGAAAGGGGATACCAGTTCTTATTCATCATATCGTTCATTATCCTATAATCTACCCATAAGAACAAAGGTCCTTCAACATTATTATAAAATATATCTAAAAAACACCACATATATTTAATAGGACATATGAAACCTTTATCTTCTAGATCATCTAATTGCACAATCAACTCCCAAAGCACTTACGTTCCATTATATAATGTGGGATAGAAACTTGATCTGCTAACAGTTCCAACTCAATCATCAAATAATTTTGTTTCTTAGGTGATAATATATATGAACTATCATCATGAATAGTTAGAAAATGTTCTAACTCTAGAGGAAAAGAATATTGATTCATTCCACCATCATTTAGAACATGAATGACTACTTGATCCATGAAAAAAATCCAATCTTCTTTGAATTGGTCATGAATGACCAGCCTGAAGATACTGATCACCTTGGTGATAATAGATACCTCATTGTAGAGATAGAAAGGTAAATATCATCTATAAATAGTTGATATGTGCATGGTATGGAACAAGAAAATCCATTCCAAGTATCAAATCAAAACCTTCCTTTTCAAGAATAAACCATTCCCAAAATAAATTATACCCACCAATCTATAGATAACACACTATGAAAGGTATTATATTCTCTTACTTCACTCCCTAGTGTATTTCTATGGTCAAAATTCCATGAATACTTTCCATATAAAAACAAAAAAACATTTTAAAAAATATCAGATAAAAAATAAATGTGATGACTTCATATCAAACAAAATGAAATAAAGGGTATATGATACAAAAATAGTACCTATGAAGGTTGACTATCATGCTTCCATACTAGCTGGATTAGTATATATAATGTGTAGCTGACCAACCCCTCTACCCTGGTCTCTATCTTGAATCACCTAATTTATTCTTTCTCTATGGTACTAGAGCTTTTGAAATGGGGTTCCACATCTTCTACCTCAACCAAAACATTCATTGTAACTCCAGTTACCTAACTACTGAGGAGTGTCTAAGTCCTTATTAGAATCTACTGCCTATCCCGACCCACTTATATTTTTCTACTATTTAATGCCACTACAAAACCCTAGTAGGCAGCCCATTATTCCATAATAATGACACTCTAATGAGGTGTACATACATTGAGGTAGCTTGTGGACCATATTTCCACACCGATAGCACTACAATGGAACAAGATCATATGATGGTTACCCAGATCTTTGGATTCATTGTCTTCTATTTCATTGAATAAAACTGTCATAGTGATGTTTCTTTCTATTAGAATATGTGTTTATAATTTACCCTAATAAAACATCCTAGATGAAGCATTGGACCTCTCAAAAATACCATTCTTTAATGAGTTATTAATTCATCACATTCACAAAACTACATAGATGAATGATATTCACATATGACTTGATCTCATTGAAAATACAATCCTAATATTTTTCCATTCTAGATATCTCTTAAATTTACAAATATGGTTCAAAACACTATAGTTTTATGAAACATTAAGCTTAGTCTATCACTGATAGACCCTCCTATTTCAAGTGAATGAAATCATGAGCCTTCTCACCCCTCAAAGTATTAGGGTATTAATTGTTCAAGAACTTTGTCTTGAATAACTTTTAAGATATATCATCCTTCTTACTAAGAATATTTAGAATATTACACCAATTCTTGGAAGGTCAACGCATCATATATGGAAATAGATCCACCTAATTATATCCAAGTGGTAGTTATTTCATAAATATTATTTGGGATAACTCGATCAAGAAGATATCTTCCTTGGGGTTTCCCTCCCACGTAAACATAGTAATATGATGTATATAAAACACTTTATTCATATCATACATTTATGGCATGATGTGGAAAATATTTCTTTCCATGGATCACATGACCCTCTTCATTTTTTCACAAAGATTAACATCCATCTAATCCTCATGAGCTACTGGAATCTCTGGGCCAACTCTACTAAGAGCATGCTAATCTCCACTCTTTGGATGCTCAAATTGAAGATGACTAGGATTCATTTTCTCTACAAGGAAAAAAAATCCCAAGAACACTTTCTATACAAACAAGTTAAACCTCAGAATGTGACAACAATAGAGAACCACTACTCTCGGTCACCCTAAACATAGATTATAACACTTTTAGTTGGACATAACTGTTCATTTATTTCATTTATTAGATATCACAAGTATCTTATGTGACATTTAACATAGGAAAGTATAAATTAAATTCAATAAATATGTCCCTATAAATAAAAATTCATGTCAATATATATATATATATCCCCACGTACCTATCATTATGCATGAATACTCATGTCACACCATACCGAGAAACAAGTATAAGTCTAAAAAAACAATAACATTGCAAAACAACTGAATCACTCTAGGTAAAATAACATCAATTATAAGAAGAAAATGAACAACCACAATCCATCTCTAGGAAATCATATTTCCCCCTTGCATGTTTTATCTACTCCCATGCACAAGCTCATTATCAAGTGTCGACACATCCTTGTATATTTCCTACCTTCCCAAATATTAATGAAATAGAAAAAAATGATCCCTAGAAACAACATTTTAATATACCATGATCTCAAACTCTATATCATTTCTAGAAAGGGTTGGTTATGAGACCTCAAGCACACACGCATATATTCAAAAGAATTATGACTAGTATGGAAATTTTGATAATTTTAGTATTGAGACTATACCCCTGAATTTATAATTACATATCAGCAGAATTAAAAAAATATCATATTTAGACTAATATAAAAATATATAAATATATCATACCATTGGGAAATAAAAGGAGGGACAAATAAAATGATAAATAATGAAGTAATTATTTAATTACATACTAAAATGTAACTAAATTACCTACTATATGTAATATAAGTAAAAGACAAGGCGACTCAAATAATGAGTAAAAATTTCCCATGTCTCAAGCCCCAAGTCGGTCCCGTCTCCAAATTCCAACCCATCCAATAAGCAACAATCAATGATAAGGCCCCATTCCCGTGTCTAATCATGCATCCATGATATCTGATTCGGTACCAAATGATGGACTTAATAGGGTTTGATAATAACTCAATATGTCAAAAAATGTTGTGTCTAAACATAACCATCCTGATAATAAGTACACACAATAATGAAATGAATAGGTTTATTAATTAATTAAACAATTAAATTAACACTGCATTAACCTACCTTGGCACCATGCCCGATTATCTATGATCATGTATCAAGAACATACTAACCAAAACTATATATACTTGGTAATATATAACATTATATAGAGCCATGATAGAATTTCTCTAATCATCACTCCCAACATTGCCAACAATAACCATATATCCATGGTAAATCATTACATTCTTTGGCACTTTCTAGAATGTCTCTCTGAATATCTCATAACTATGCCAACCATAACCATATATCCATGGTATACATCAAAAACATTATGGTCAAGACCTCTAAATGGCCATTTTATCAATAAATCAAGGTTGATCCTAGTGTATAATAATTATAGCATGTATCAGGAAAAGATTAGTATATAATCTTTTCAGTATGTTTCACTACACTTAGCCCAATATATGATCATTAAAACATGTATTAAGGCCAATCCTGGTATACAATAAATTTAGCAAGTGTCACTAGTGTAACGCCCGATACTTTTATGAGAAATATTTTGTTTTTATCTTATATAAATCATCAAAGGAATCTTTCACTACACACAACACTTACTTGGCTTTCTTTACATGAAACTGCGGCCTTCTTCAATAGCTTGCGTCGTATGCAATACTGAGTTTCACTAAACAACGATATTCTATTAAAATATTATTAAAACTAGCCGTTATGAATAGTAATAACCACTTTTTGAAATTTTGTAAATTTTATTTTTCAAAATGGACTTCATTTTTGGATTTGGAATATCGAAATTAGCTTAGGGTGAAATTTTGGTACTTTTCAGATAACTTTCATATTCTGATTAATAGTGAAAATTACTAAATTTTAATTAAAACAACTTTTTTAATCTAAATAATTAATATTTATAAATTATTAATTTGAGTGGTTTTAAAGTATATTTAGAATATATTATTACAGTTTAATACAATGTTGGTTATTGGTTGTAATTTCACATTTAAACCAGATATAAACAAGTGTTAATCTTTTGATAGTTATTATCTTTTAAAAACGCGCTATTTATTTTGACGACGAGAATTAATTTTTAAATTAGTTAATTTAACTGATATATTTTGAATTTGATAAAATATAAATCATTTTTGAATTCATAATATCAAATATATCTTAGGCCTAATTTTTGGTATTTTTCTGGGAACATTCATTTTTTTGATGAATAGTGAAACCTCTAAGTGGTAGTTAAAAAAAATGAATTTTTCATAAAACATAATTTTACCGCTTCTATGAGTAGAATTTCGAAATTCCGGGAGAGACAGTTAATATGAAGGACTAAAATGTGGTTCAATGAGATGAAAATAATTTTTGATGAATAGTAACTGTTTACTTTTTTTTACCACGGTTAAAAGTAAATAGTGTAATTAATGGTAAAAGTGTTATTATTATTACCCTAAAACATGTAATAATTCTATTGGATAAGTTTAATTCGACCAAAAACAACCTTAGGAATAAAATATGACCATTTAGGATTACTTGGATTAGATGAGGACATTTATTAACAATTTATTTAAAGATGGGTTAAAATAGTTAAAATCAATGTTTAATAACTAAATCATTTTTAATATAGGGTTATACATAAGATAAATTCGACTATAAATATTCATTACAAATAGAAAAATATTTAAATCATAATTGTATTTTATTTGTAATTTTTAGACTTAAAATAATTTATTTTATTTATGATACAATGATGATGCAGTAATTATCTTATTAATGAAATATTGACATAATTGATGTTATAAATATCCAAATAAATGTAATTTGAAACTTTTGATAAATTTCAATAATTTTATATGTTAATATGACATGTTAGTATTGATTTAATTAATTTTTTTTGAACTAATCATTCTGTTATGATTTTCAAAAAAATCAATTACCAAATAGTGTCAAATTTGACATAAAATAGTTTTTAGAACAAATATTATATTATTAATTGTTATTATATTCCTAAAAATCTAATGTTAGGCCAAGATACATATATAGTGATAAGTGTATCATTAATGGACTAATTGGGGGTCTATTGGATTTATATGGTAAGTTTATTAACTATATAATATAAAAATACAATGTGACATGGTAAATGTCAATATAATTAACTAATAGTTAAAACTAAACGTTAAGGTTTATATAATGACCTAAACTTGTCTAAATTCTATTTTATGAGAGTATTTCGACCCATCCCCACCTTAGCTTCGAAATATATCAATTTGGAGCTATGAAAAACCGAATTTGACTTTATAATAAAATAATATATTTAGTTATTCCAAAGGTGCCCCTCTCCTCCCTTATAAAAGGGCACATCCTCCCTCTTTTCATCACACCACTTTGAGCCTTCATGCTCAGAAAACCCCTGAAAAATTATTTTCTACACTTCCGTAGAAACATCCTAGAGGTCCTGGTCTTCTTCAAAGACCAATTTTATTGCCCTAAGATGAGGTCTCAAAGAGGCTCTTCAAAGAAGAGGTAATGTCCATTACCGATTCTTTCAACTTTATTTCTTCTTCCACTTATTCTTCTTTAGTTGATTAATTATGAAGTAATAACATCAGTATCAATAATATACTGATATGTTATTATAAGTATGAAACAACCCTATTTCACCATTTATCCATCCTACGGAAAATGAAATCACCGCACATGAGTACGTACGGAATACCATCTCCACGCTATGGTGTAATCTATTTTCCACCACCACCTTACTTGGATGGGTATAATGGTGTAAATAATGACTATATATGATTATTATATAGTGATATTGATTCTGAAATAGTATACATACACTCCAATACAATTCCACGATTATGGGAACAATATCAACGCTCGTACGGACGTACGGAATACCGTCTCCACGATGTGATGAAACTTGTTCTACATGATCATTATTGAATAATGATTATATAAATGAATTGAATGAATAAATATGATATATATTACAATAATACCAATCTGTAAATGAGGTATCTATAACCTAAAAAGAAAAAATATGAATTTATTCGACAAAACACGCATAAGAACAAAAAGTAATAAACATCCGAATAACAAGTAGTAATGAAATATTACTGATAAGAAGAAAAGAATATGACCATATATGATATCATAAAAATATATATGAGTCTAGAATAAGTCTATAACATTATTTAATTCTTTATGCAGAAGGTTCAGACACTTACGAAGCAAATCGGACTTAAGGTAAGGGAAAATATCACAATCTCATTTTATCCGAGATTGTTTATATGTTTGTATTTACTGGGGTGTATTTTATCATCCACATCCATGTTTCCTCAATATGTAATATTTTTTCCATCCACATACAATTTCTAAATCCAATTTTACCCTTCGGTGAGTTTTTAGTAAATGATATGAAAGGAATATTTTGTCTTTTTTTGTACGAGGTACTTTTTTGACTTTTCCGAAAAAAGTACGAGAAGAATGTTTTTTAACTTATACGGCATGAATGGATTTTTAAAACATTATTTCCAAGAAGATTCCTTTACATGTTTTCAAGTTTATTTTTAATCAACTTTTTTAGTTTAAAATTGTAAGACACGTTAAGAAAGGAAAACGTTTTTGAAGTAGAAAGGATATTTTCCTCGAGAATGGAGTTCCAGTGTTTTATCAAAATTATTTTCCATATAGGATAATATAGGGTTCTTTTTCTATCCCTATTATTGTATTTATTTGACTATTTTGTGATGGAATTATTTTTATGAATTCCTTTATCTTATATGAATTGTTTTATGAGGTCATGTTGTTTAAGAATCCCATTTTTTATTACATGGGTTATGCAATGATATATGATATTTGATTTTGTGGCGCACATAAGAATGGTATCATTATGAGATGTGTGGGACCTATATCTCCTTCCAATGCATTGGGTAATGATTTTATATCTCATGAGATATACAAGGCTGGAACGGCAGGTTAAACGGGTTTAGTGAAACAGGACTGAAACGAGGAGTGAACTTTGTTCAGAAATGGAATTTGTCGACTAAGATAGTCATGGCAACGAGTCTTGACTAATAAGAAATGATTCTCTATGATTATGTTTGTATGCCACAATTTTTCATGTTTTATGTTATGATTATTGGGATTACATTTCACTACTATGATTTATCCTATGTTATGAAATTATGATCTCTTTTGAAGGTTATGATTTCAAAAAGTTATGTTCTTATGTATATGATGTGATTGATATTTCTTTTGTTTACCCTTACTGAGCATTTGAGCTCACCCTTTTGTATGTTTTCTTTCCCCAGGTCAGGATGAAGGTTATTAAGTAGGATATGCCAAAAGGGACTCTAGATATTATGAAATAAATGGAACGTAGAGAAGATTCTTTATGAACCAGTTGTTTATGATTCCGAGTTTCTAAAGACTCTATACCTATACAGTCCTTTCCTAGTTTTGTTATATGATGTAATAATTGTGCTTCAATTCTGAAGTAATAAAAATTTATGTAAAGTATGGGTCGTTATAGTTGGTATCAGAGGAATGTTATAGTCAACCATTAGAAACTAGGATGTGAAAGCCTTAGTATGAACCCTAAGGATAAGTATAAGCATAGAACACAATCTTAGTGTTTTATAAATGGCCATGAATAACCTATGATATGACCTTAAGTGTGAAATTTTATTCTTGATTATGTGGTTTTCCTATTATAATTAGTGTTCCTCACACTGTTCTTCTTGGTTTTAGTCAATGGCAGGAACCCGAAGGAACTGTGTTAATGCGGAATGCGACAGGAAATGCAATGATTTTCTCCCTGAGCAACCAAACGTTATGGGAGCTGGAATGAAAAATATTGTAGCCATGCTCACACAAACTTTTCAAACTATGAATCATGCAGGACTTCCAAATGAACAAAATAAGGAGCAACATTCTGTTGAATCCTTCATGAGGCAGCGTCTGCCTTCATTCAGCTGGTCTACTAATCCATTAGTTGCCGAACAATGGATCAGTACTACTAAAGAGATATTTTCAGTTCTTCAATGTTATGAACATGATAAATTCATCTTAGCAGTGTATCGCTCGGAAGGTGATGCTGATCAATGGTGGAATCTTATCAAGAATACGAGGCTAAGAGATGAAATTGAGTCCATGGAATGGGATGAGTTCATGAACTTATTTTTCAATAAGTACATCCCTCGTATTCTCCGAACAAATATGGAGAAAGGGGTTCATGAAGTGAAGCAAAATTATGATCAATCTGTTGGTACCTATGAAGAAAATTTTACAAGACTTGCAAGGTACGCTTCTAGTATTATTATCCAACCTGAGAGTAAGGACGATCAATTCTTTAGTGGCTTAAAACCAAGTCTTTTAAGGGCCTTATCCATAAGGGACTTCAATAGCTACGAGGAAATTGTTCGATGTGCTCTCAAAGTTGAGATGGAGATTGTAGTAACCCATCAGTCATATGGGTTTGATAAGAAGAGGAAAATGGAATTCAAAGGAAAATCTAAAGAGCACACTGAAAAGAATATGAGCTTTCCCTTATGCTCAATGTGTGGAAAGAAATATGGAGGGAGTTGTCTTAAAGGGACAAGTAAATGTTTCAAATGTGGAAAGGAAGGTCATCGGGCATTTGAATGCCACAATGATGGGAAGAAGATGTCTAATGATGAAAACAATAGAAGGGATACGAAGAATGAACCTAATACACTTCAATGTATCAAGTTCAAGGAGATGGGGAATTATGCCAATCAATGGCCAAATACAAGGGTTGATGATGATGGTCGACGTCAACAAACTCTTAAGGCTAAATAAAAAGGAAAGTCACATGCAATTTCTATCAGCGATGTGGAGTACGATAACGATGTGGTGAAAGGTACAATTACCATCCAATCTAAAGTAGCAAATGTTTTATTTGATTCTGGATCCACCCACTCTTTTATTTCTGAAGAATATTATAAGATTATCACCGTATTAACTCAACAATTAGATGGTGAGTTAGCTGTGACAACACCTAATGGCACAACAGTCACATCAAAAGTTTATAATTCTTCCCCGATTGAAGTTTGTGGGAAAGTGCTTCCTGCAAATCTTGTGATCCATCATATATTGGAATATGATGTGATTCTTGAAATGAATTGGCTTTCTTTATATGGAGCTCATATCAATTTCCAAAGAAGGGAAGTCACATTTCATATTCCAGCTCAATCTATGATCGTCTATCGATGCAAGGATGAACACAACCTTCCAGTGGAAATTTCTTCCATCTTATGGGTCTTGATTCCAATAACCAAGGGTTATTTATCTCAAATGGTTGGAAAGAAACTCAAAATTAAGAATATTCCCATTGTACGGGAGTTTGACGATATCTTTCTGGAGGAATTTCCGGGTCTTCCACCAAATCGTGAAGTTTAGTTTTAAATAGAACTCGTACCGGGTGCTTTGCCTATTTCAAAGACACTTTATAGAATGGCCCCAATTGAGTTGCAGGAATTGGAGAAGCAACTACAAGAGAATATTGATAATGGATTAATACAACCAAGTGCATCACCTTGGGGAGCACCTGTTCTATTTGTTATAAAGAAATATGGATCAATGAGACACTGCATTGATTATCGAGAACTTAACAAGATCACTATCAAGAACAAATATCCTCTCCCACACTTTGATGACTTATTTGACCAACTACGCGGAGCTCAATACTTTTCCATGATTGATCTTCGTTCAGGGTATCATCAATTAAGGGTCAAAAGGGAGGATATACCAATGACGGATTTCCGTACAAGGTATGGACACTATGAATTTATAGTGATGCCATTTGGTCTTACTAATGCCCCTGATATCTTCATTGATCTGATGAATAGAGTCTTTAGAGACTATCTTGATCAGTTTGTGGTAGTCTTTATAAACGATATTCTTGTCTATTCAAAGAGAAAGTAAGAACATAAAGATTAGTTGAGAATTATATTGAAGTACCTAAGAAAGGAGAAGCTTTTTTCAAAATTTTCCAGGTGTGAATTTTGGCTTCAAAAAGTTACATTTTTGGGTCACATAATCTCAAAAGAGGGGATATCTGTAGATCCAGTAAAAACAAAGGTTATCGAAAGATGGTCGAGACGAACAACAGTAACCGAGATCTGATGGTTTCTTGTCTTGGCTGGATATTATCGACGTTTTGTGAATGTTTTTTCACGATTATCTAATGCACTCACCAGGATGACTCGGAATGGAGTTATGTTTGTTTGGACGGAGGAATGTGAAGAGAATTTCAAGGAGTTGAAAAGAAGGTTATCCAGTTCCCCTGTACTAACACTGCCTTGTTATGGAGAAAGGTTTGTGATCTATAGTGATGCATCCATGAAGGGGCTGGGGTGTGTTCTTATGAAAAATGATATGGTGATAGCTTATACCTCACGACAGTTGAAAATCCATGAGCAAAATTACCCAACTCATGATTTGGAGTTAGCTGCTGTAATATTTGCATTAAATATTTGGCGGCATTATCTTTATGGAGAAAGGTGTGACATTTATACTGATCATAAATGTTTAAAGTATATTTTCACACAAATGGAGCTGAATATACACAAAAGAAGATGGTTGGAGCTGATTAAGGATTACGACTTCTCAATTCATTACCACCCTGGGAAATCAAACAAGGTGGAAGATGCATTAAGTCGACAAGACCATGCAAGTTTATCCATGATGAGGATCACAAAAGATCCAATATTTATGGATTTACAATGGATGGATCTTGGAATTATAATGGAAGGGGCAATCGTATCTTTCTCAAATGAATGTTTAACCATATATACATGTGAAGATTAAAGAGGCGCAGAAAGAAGATGTAGTGTTACAAAAAAGGTGAGAAATATTCCTGAATTCAACCTTGATTGTGATGGGATAATAATGTTCAGGAATCGGGTTTGTGTTCCTCCCATACCTGAATTAAAGAAGGAGATGCTAGATGAGGCTCGTAGTTCTTCATTCTCTATTCATCTTGGAAGCACAATGATGTAGTGGGACCTGAAAGAGTACTTCTGGTGGGATGGCATGAAAAGAGATGTTTCTGAATATGTCTCTCGATGCTTGGTTTGTCAGCAAGTTAAAGCTGAGAGACAGAAGTCTAAGGGGATGTTACAACCATTACCCATACCCAAATGGAAATTGGAAAACATCACTGTGGACTTTTGTCCCAGGACTTCCTAAAACATCCAAAGGTAATAAAGTTATCTGGGTCATAGTTGATCGTCTTACAAAGTCTACACACTTCATTTCTATTATAGAGGATTTCTCTCTGGATCAGCTTTCCAGGATATATGTAAAGGAAGTGGTAAGATTGCATGGAGTACTACTTTTTATTATATCTGATCGGGATCGGAGATTTACCTCAAAGTTCTGGCGAAGTCTTCAGCATAATCTGGATACAGAGTTGAGTTTCAGCAGTGCTTATCTTCCTCAGACAGACGGTTAGTCTGAGAGAATAATTCAAACTCTAGAATATATGTTGAGAGATTGCTCTATGGATTTCAAAGGTGGTTGGGATCAACACCACCATTTGGTGGAATTTTCTTATAATAATAGCTTTCACTCTAGTATTCAGATGGGTCCTTATGAAGCTCTCTATGGAAAGAAATTCAGGACTCCAACTTGCTGGTATGAAGTTGGGTAAAGAAAACTATTAGGACCTGATCTTGTTGATGAGATGGAAAAAAGGTCTGGTCTTTTCAACAACACATAAGAGCAGCTCAGAGTCGACAGAAAAGTTATGCCGACAACCGAAGAAAAGACCTATAGTTTGAAGTGGGTGATAAAGTTTACTTACGAATATCTCCCTGGTAGAGGGTCATGAGATTTGGAAAGAAGGGGAAGTTGAGCCCTAGATATATCTGTCATTTCAAAATACTGGATCATGTTGGAAAGGTAGCTTACCAATTGGCGATTCCACCAAATCTCTTTCAAGTTCACGATGTGTTCCATGTATCTCTCATGAGAAAGTAAATACCTGATCCTTTACATGTACTCATCTCAGAAGTTATACAGCTGGAGCAAGATCTTTCTTATGAAGAACAGCTGATAGAGATTCTGGATCGTAGTGAAAAAGTCCTATGAAACAAGACCACTCGATTGGTAAATGTTTTATGGAGGAACCACCAATTAGAAGAAGCTTCATGGGAGCTTGAGGATATGATGAGGGAAAAGTATCATCATCTGTTTGTTACAGAGTGACATATTTCGAGGGTGAAAATCATTTTAAGGGGGGTAGAATGTAACGCCCGATACTTTTATGGTAAATATTGTGTTTTTATGATATATAAATCATTAAAGAAATATTTAACTACACACAACACTAGCATGGATTTCTTTACACGCAACCGAAACCTTCCTCAATATCTTGCGTCGTACGCAATACCGAGTTTCACTAAACAACCATATGATATTAAAATATTATTAAAACTAGTCGTTATGACTAGTAATAACCAGTTTTTGATATTTTGTAAATTCTATTTTTCAAAATGTAATTCATTTTTGGATTCGGAATATCGAAATTATCTTAGGGTGAAATTTTGGTACTCTTCGGATAACTTTCATATTCTGATGAATAGTGAAAATTACTAAATTTTAATTAAAAACATCTTTTTTAATAAAAATAATTAATACTGATAAATTATTAATTTGAGTAGTTTTAATTTATATTTAGAATATTTTTTTACAATTTAATACAATTTTTCTCATTGGATGTAATTTCACATTTAAACCAGATATAAACAAGTGTCAATCTTTTGATAGTTATAATCTCTTAAAAACACGATATTTGTTTTGACGATGGGAATTAATTTTTAAATTAGTTAATGTAACTAATATGTTTTTAATTTTATAAAATAGAAATCATTTTTGAATTCATAATATCAAATATAGCTTAGGCCTAATTTTTGGTATTTTTCTAGAAGCATTCATTTTTTGATGAATAGTGAAACAACTAAGTGGTAGTTAAAAAAACTGAATTTTTCATTAAACATAATTTTACCACTTCTGTGAGAAGAATTTTGAAACCCCAAGAGACACGGTTAATATAAAGGACTAAAATGTGGTTCAATGAGATGAAAATAATTTTTGGTGAATAGTAACTTTTTACTTATTTTTCCCACGGTTAAAAGTAAATAGGGTAATTAAGGGTAAAAGTGTTATTATTATTACCCAAACACATGTCCTAATTCTATCATATAAGTGTAATTCGACCAAAAACATCCTTAGGAATAAAATATGACCATTTAGGCCCACATGGATTAGATTAGGACATTTATTATCAATTTATTTAAAGATGGGTTAAAATAGTTAAAATCAATGTTTAATAACTAAATCATTTTTCATATAGGGATACACATAAGATAAATTATAATATAAATATTCATTATAAATATAAACATATTTCGAACATATTGGTATTTTATTTGTTATTTTTAGACTTAAATTAATCTAATTTATTTATGATACAATGATGATGTAGTAATTATCTTATTAATAAAATATTGACATAATTGATGTTATAAATACCCAAATAAATGTAATTTTAGACATTTTATAAATTCCAATAATTTTATATGTTAATATTACATGTTAGTAGTGATTTAATTAATTTTTTTCAAACTAATAATTTTGTTATGATTTTCTCAAAAAACAATTACCAAATAGTGTCAAAATTGACATAAAATAGTTTTTAAAACAAATATTATATTATTAATTGTTATTATCTTCATAAAAATATATGGTTCGGCCAAGATACTTATATAATGATAGGTGTATCATTAATGGACCACTTGGGTGTCTCTTGAATGTATATGGTAAGTTTATTAACTATATTATATAAAAATACAAAGTGACATGGTAAATGTCAATCTAATTAACTAAGAGTTAAAACTAAAAGATAAGGTTAATATAATGACCTAAACTTGTCTAAATTCTACTGTATGAGAGTATTTCTACCCATACCCACATTAGCTTTGAAATATTTCAATTTGGAGCTATTAAAAACCGAATTTGACTTTATAATAAAATAATATTTTTTGTTATTCCAAAGGTGCCCCTCTCCTCCCTTATAAAAGGGCACCTCCTCCCTCTTTTCCTCACACCACTTTGAGCCTTCAAGCTCGGAAAAACCCTGAAAAATTCTCTTCTCCACTTCCCTAGAAACATCCTAGAGGTCTTGGTTTTCTTCAAAGACCAATTTTATTTTCCTTAAGAGGAGGTCTCAAAGAGGCACTTCAAAGAAGAGGTAATGTCTGTTACCGATTCTCTGAACTATATTTCTTCTTCCACTTCATCTTATTTAGTTTTTTAATTTTGAAGTAATATCATCAGTATCACTCATATAATGATATGTTATTATAAGTATGAAACATCCCTATTTCACCATCTATCCATCCTACGGAAAATGAAATCACCGTGCGTGCGTACGTACGGAATACCGTCTCCACGACATGGTGTAATCTATTTTCCACCACCTCCTTATTTGGATGGGAATAATGGCATAAATAATTACTATATATGAATATTGTAAAGTGATATTGATTCTCAAATATTATACATACACTCTAATACAGTTCCACGATCATGGGAACGATATCATCTCTCGTGCGTACGTACGGAATACCATATCCACGATGTGATGCGACTCGTTCTACATGATCTTCATTGAATAATGATTATACAAATTAATTTAATGAATAAATATGATATATATTACTCTAATACCGTTCTGGAAATGAGTTATCTATAACCTAAAAAGAAAAAATAAGAATTTATTCGACAAAACACGCATAAGAACAAAAAGTAATAAACACCCGAATAACAAGTAGTAATGATATATTACAAATAAGAAGCTAAGAATATGACCATATATGATATCATAAAAATAATTATGACTCTCTAATTAGTCAATAATATTATTTTAATCATTATACAAGAGGTTCGGACACTTACGACTCAAATCAGACTTAAGGTAAGGGAAAATATCGCAATCTCATTTTATCCGAGATTGTTTATACGTTGGTATTTACTGGGTTGTATTTTATCATCAACATCCATGTTTCCTCAATATGTAATATTGTTTTCATCCACCTACAATTTTTAAAATCCAATTTTACCCTTCGGTGAGTTTTTAGTAAAAGATATGAAAGGAATCTTCTGTCGTTTTTCGTATGAGGTACTTTTTTGACTTTTCTGACAAAAGTAGGAGAAGAATGTTTTTTTAACTTATACGACATGAATGGATTTTTAAAACATTATTTACAAGAAGCTTCCTTTACAAGTTTTCAAGTTTATTTTTAATCAAATTTTTTTAGTTTAGAATTGTAAGACATGTTAATAAAGGAAAATGTTTTTGAAGTAGAAAGGATATTTTCCTCAAGAATGGAGTTCAAGTGTTTTATCAAAATTATTTTCCATCTAAGATAATATAGTGTTGTGTTTCTATACCTATTATTACATTGATTTGATTATGTTGTAATGAAATTATTTTTATGAATTCCTTTATCTGATATGAATTGTTTTATGATGTCATGTTTTTTAAGAATCCCATTTTTTTATTACATGGGTTATTCAATGATGTATGATTTATGATTTTGTGGCACACATAAGAATGGTATAATTATGAGATGGTTGGGACCTATATATCCCTCCATTTCATTGGGTAAAGATTTTATATATCATGAGATAGACATGGCTGGAATGGTAGTTTAAATCGGTTCAGTGAAACAGGACCAAAACGAGGAGTGAACTCGGTTCAGAAATGAACCTTGTCCACTAAGATAGTCTTGGAAATGAGTCTTGACTAATAAGAAATGATTCTCTATGATTATGTGTGTATGCCACAAAGTTTCATGTTTTATGTTATAATTATTGGGATAACATTTCACTACTATGATTTATCCCATGTTATGAAATTATGATCTCTTTTGCAGGTTAAGATTTCCAAAAGTTATGTTCTTATGTATATG
Organism: Viscum album; assembly: GCA_963277665.1. NCBI lineage: Eukaryota > Viridiplantae > Streptophyta > Magnoliopsida > Santalales > Viscaceae > Viscum > Viscum album. Next base: position 1,315,275,575 of record OY728136.1, on the reverse strand, counting down.
ATGTGATTGATATTTCTTTTGTTTACCCTTACTGAGCATTTGAGCTCACCCTTTTGTATGTTTTCTTTCCCCAGGTCAGGAAGAAAGTTATTAAGTAGGATATGGAAAAAGGGAATCTAGATATGATGAAATAAATGGAAGGTAACGTAGATGCTTTATGAACCAGTTGTTAATGTTACCCAATTTCTAAAGACTCTATACCTATACGGTCCTTTCCTAGTTTTGTTATATGTTTTAATAAGTGTGCTTCAATTCTGATGTAATAACAATGTATGTAAAGTATGGGTCGTTATAACTAGGACTAGTCAACTACTTAAGTATTAAAGAATAAAGAACTGACATTAGCCTACTACATATCCACTATAGGGTGTATCACTAGGCAAGGCAACAAGGTTTTCTCAATATAACATCGTAAGGGTCAATGTTTAACATTTAATATTCAATTAAATTTTTTATCATTTGTTCTTAAAACAATAACAATCTAGTCATATTCTAGATCATAATCAACTAAATCCAATGGGATTCCATGGAATAATCAATTTACCATTTAATTAATTTATTTTCATGTTATGTTGGCACAATTTCAGTATTACACATACATTGTAATTGTACATACCACAGGGTTATGTTTTAGAACCCCTACCATTAACTGATGATTAACACAACATTTCAAAAGGGTAACACCAACTATGAAGATGGTGACACATATTTCAAGAAAAACCTAAAACAACCCAGGTCACAATCACAACCAATAGTGGTCCTAGGATTCCACTACCCTAACAAAAAATAATGGAATACGAAGGGACATCCCAACCCAAATACTTATTAGGGATCAATAATAGAATCCTGACATTCAAAATAGATGAAAGGCTTACAAATATTCATGGAGAACCATCCTAGTTTGAGAGAAGTAATCTGTAATTAATGAATGATAATAAAATCATAAATGATGCTGCTTAAAATAGATGGTTTGGATATTACATGGTGAGTAACTCTTCTACACATCATGTATTTCTTTTTCTATGGGGAAACCAATACACTGGTTTCCCCGAGTTATCATTTTTTCCAATTTACTATTACACAACATGAATGGTTTAAACATCATTTAACCATTTCATTTAATTTACTTGTTTAGTACATGTTTCTAGCATATGTTTGATGTCATGAAAAAGTATATTGTCATGCAATTTCCCATCAGACATTTTCATCCCATTTCCAACAAAAAGGACCTAAATCACTTACAAAGCCGACTAAATCCTAGAAAACCCTTAAAAATCGATTTCAAATTTCTATAAATAGACTACATTATTTCAAAAAAACATTCATCCCTAAACTTTAGGTGATTCTACACAATAAGATATCCTTAACCCCGAACCAGACTCAACCACAAGGGCTCAAATGAAAAACTCAAAGAGTAAAAAACATAAAAAAATGAATGTATCATAAAAAATGTTACCATACATATACAAGATGTATGATTTTAGATACACAGTGTGTATATGTCATTCTAGAACATAATGTGGAGCTATCCAATTCACTTATATATCTACCTATTCCTGTGTGCTTTGGCACTTTCTTGTGTACTATAGTCATGATTATATACCTGGATGTGACGGATTATTAGGTCTTGCTCATGTATTTTGGGGATTCCCATGTTCCTAGTCATGTTTGGTCTAGTGTGTACTTAGGGTTCATGTTGGTTCCCCAGCAATGGGTTATATGGATTTTGATACATGTCACATGGCATGTAATATTTTCCACTATATGTAAACCATAATGTCAAAGGAGAGAGTGTATACAATGTTTGTTTTTAGGAGTTTAGACATTTTAGTCTGGGATTTATTAGAAGTCCTAGAATGATTCACATGTATTCACTTTATATCCTATGACCCCAATTCTACCATAAAACCTATAATAGAGACAAAATATCAGTTGATCTTGCTTTCTGTCACCAGTGGATGGATTCCCACCACATTCTCCAGTTTAGAATCACATCCCATTTTTTCACCACACAGTACATGCCAAATCAAAAATGGGAATCTCCAACTCTAAATATAATCCTCCTCCAAGTGTCTATTTTTATCATTTCACCTTGATCTATTTTAATATAGTGAACACAAACATGTGGTATCGATCTATTATTCGAATGAATGGTCATACAATTATACAATATCATGTATTAGAAAAATCTCTATACAACGCAATACCAGTGATGAACGTGCGATGAATGAGGTAAGAAATCCAAAAAACAAGAAATGGAAATTTAAAATTGGGGGTTTCTTGGGTTGTCCTTCATTTATTTCAACTATAATTATGTATAAAGAAACATAATCAAATAATTTTAATTCAATAAAACCAAATAAGTTTAAACCCTACACCCAATGAATGATTGATAGGTGAATCAATCTATTATTGGAGTTGATTCAAATTCATCATGGGATAACCAAAGGGGGAAATAAACAAATGGAAAATAAATTCCCTACCTCAGGATGGGTCAATCAATGATGATGATCAAATAGATGTTGATATCATTGGAGAGATCCACAATCTCAGATTAGCACACAAAATTTCAATCAATGATCTGTTGTTGTTATTCCTAGAACTATTCTCCATGAATATTATATAATACCCTTGCATTATGTTGATAACCACTATATCATTCCACAATAAGGATTTTATAATGAGAGGAATAGATCAATTTTCTAAACTAACAAACAACCAAATTTATTTATTTTATTATTTTTTACACTCTATTGCACTTAACAAAACTCCCAATTCTGAAAAATATTATTTCATGACTTTGGTATATTTTTGGTTTTATATTCATTGTTTATCCAATATTTCCTATAGGAGTCCCCATTAAGTAGTTATTGGATTATTTTAGAAAATATTTTCATGAGTGATATAATATATTTAATTATATTATTATATCGGTGGTGAGGCACATCAGGACACTTAATCTCACTCGATGTTTGTGCTTAGCTATGAATGCATTTTTTAATATATTATTAATTCTAAGAAAGAAAAAATTATGACATTATATTTTAGTCACCTTAGGGATTTACATTGAGAAAAGAAAAAATCAATGTAAATAAATATGAGGGTACTAATCTCGCATCATATTCTCTTGATAATAGGAAATCATTTGAAGTCTCACATTATACCACGAAATAAGAATAAATAGATTCACTCCCCCATGAAGGATCATATTGTTTAAATCCTTGATCTCCACTGGGTACTCTAAAAAGGTTGCTTCATCCTCAATGTAAATCTCTCCCTAGTCGATATCAAGTGATGTGTCATGAACATACCTCTTGAGCTAAGACATGTGTTAGACATCATATAACCGGTCTAACTAAAATGAATTTGATAAGTGGTATGCCTCCTTGAAAACTCTATGCAGTATATGTAAAGTTCCCTTCAACCTTAATGATAATATTACATGGACAAAAATCACCATAATCTACATTGAGTATAGATAATGAAGAGAACGTGGATACCCTACTAAATACCCTAAGGCCTCCTTAATCAGTTCACATAAGAATTATGAGGGATAAAGTAAGCCTTCATCTTCTCTTGGATTATTTTCACCTCCTATTACATCACATGAACTAGCTCAGTGCCCATGAATTCCAAGCCACATGGGTCAATTAAACATAACAGTGACCTCTAGATTCTTTCGCACAAGGACATGAATGCTTTCATACTAATGGTTGAATTGTAGCTATTTTTTATATAAAATACACCATGTTTAGGTGATCCCACCAACTATGAAAAAATTCCAACAAGAAATGACATAACATGTCATTTAGAACCTGAATGGCCTACTCAATTTGGCCCTACATATGAGGTGAAATTCCATTCTTAGACAAAATTGAGTCTCCAGGGCCTCGTGTAATCATCTCCATATTCAATATGTGAATTGATAATCCAGGTCTAAAAAACATTCAAGGGAAAATTTTTAAGCCAAAATATCTCTTTTTTGTAAATGAATCTCTTTCTTTCTAAAGAACACTACTCTCGGATTTCTTAAAAGTGGGAAAACATAGTGATTTGGTCTATGATCACCCAGATGTCATCATTTCCTATAGAAATCCATGGAATAAATTTCACAAATTATATCGATATTCCATTTCACTTAAATAATTAAACCTAAATGGGATGATTTAAACTAATAAAACCTAGATCTTATCCCTCACCTATTAACAAGTGAGGCATCAAGAAACATACAATGGTTCACTTCTCTTTATATCTAACTACTAGAGTTGATGTTGATTATTCTATAACATCTTTTTTTCAATTGAATATACCACTAAGGAGTATGAATGGAACTCCCTCATAAAATCTTCACATAATGTCACTGGTACCATCATATATCCAATTAAATTAATGATGTCCTCCCCACCATTATAGAATTCATCAAGATCATGTTGAGTGGCTATCATGATACAAAAAGTCTCATAGTCTATAAATCTATCTCGAGCCTCTCTAATTTTCTATAAAAGTGGTAGGGTAAAAAACGTTGACTAAAGAGAAGTTAAACCATCCTAATCCATTAAGGAAAACTATAATGAGGGTAAATTCTTTGAAGCCTTAGTTAACAACTACAATAAAGATCTCTTGTTGAGAGAATGTTCCACGACAATCCACTTTATGAGAGTATAGACTATCTCAATGTCATAATCTTAGAGTAAATCTATGAATAATCTATAGATACTATTAAGATCCCTCTTTGGGAAGATATACTTGAGAATATTATGGTCGGAATATATTATCAACTTCTCATATATAAGGTAGTGTCACCAAAACATCAGGGTGAATAATACCACTACCAACACCAGATCATGGGTCTATTTGTTCTGGTCATGTTGGAATACATATCAGGGACCATAGGTAATCACCACCAACCTCTGCATTAGATTATAACCAAGTGTGGTATGTAATTCATCATAAAAAACTACATACTAAACACCCTCCAATGGAGGTATCAAGATATGGGTGCTTGTTGACCTTTACCACAACTTCATAATGGAATTACAGAACCATTCTATCCACAGGAATGTCTACACATATTGATTCAAATCAGTCAGGGGTGATGGTATCATGTAGAAATTGATTTTAAATACCTTGAAGTATCCTACTAATTCATGGAAGCTTCTCAGTTCCATCTTTCTCTTGGGTTGTTCTCAGGATAAAAATTCCTCAAATTTTACTAGGTCCACTACCACAAAATTTCGTTAAATTAAATATCAATAAACCGTACCTATTTGACCCATAAATGAATATTTAGGAGATTATAATAATTCTAGAACTCTTGGTGTATGTTTGGAACTATCCTATGTTTTCTTGCATGCTACTCCTCAGAATCCAATTATACTAGGATATCATTAATGAATACAACCACAAACCATTCTTAGAAAGGATAAAATATCTAGTTTCGGACACCCATGAATAATTCTATAGTTTTTCTACATACCAATTCAGTCACTATGTACTCATAATGAATGTAGAGACATCAGAATGACCAATTTGGTATATCTACAATCTTCACTCTAAGCTAATGATAACCCAAACTATGGTAAATCACTAAGAACCATCTCTAACCTCCCAAATGGTTGATGTTGTTATAAATCCTTGATAGTGGATATTTATTCTCCATGGATAAATATTCATTCAAAATTATTCTATACAAAACCTCAAGCTCTTATTATCCTTCCGGTCAAAAAACACTAAGATTTACTCGGGTGACACAATGGATCTGAAAAATATGTTTCTCTGTAAGTTCTCCATCTATGGCATATGGTCATGAATCTTTGTGGGAGCCATATGATATTCTAGAAAAGATACCAGTGTTATCCTTGGGTGAATGTGTGTGACTTTTTTTTCTATGTTTGTGTATGTAAGCCTAAAACATCCCGAGGATAGATTTCTTGATACTCTAAACCACTGTGGGAAGCTGGGATCATATAAAACCTCCAAATACAAGGGTAATTCTATATAACTGATGAGTAATTAATTGTATCCTACTATGTATTATCCCCTCTTTCTTAATCCATGTTTCATTCTCACCCATTAAGTAAAACCTAATCACATCCCCATGGACACACCACATCCTCATCTTAAACAATCATAATGGGAATCAACATTGGATATCCAATCCATAACTAAGATGACGCCATAAGGCCCAATCACTATTAGAAGGTGATCTCATAAAAATATATCTAATCCAAGAGTCAGATAATACTATATGAAAAAATATGTGATAATTAAATCCCTCTAGGTATGAGTCTCTAAGTGTGAGGGTTGAGCCAAGGGATCAACCAGAATTTCTATGTCTTCAACAAGTGAAGTACAAATAAATTTGTGTTTTGAACTCATGTCAGTCAGTATTATAGATAGATTATAGAATATACATACCATACCTCAAATCATCCATATCACCAAACTTCTATAAACCTCTATGCCCTGCAGTTGTCCTCATCCCTATCCAATAGTAACCTGATCCTAATATGGACCACCTGGAGGTAGTCGTATCCATAGGTCAAATCATTTTCCACCTCCAGCTTTTCTGCTTCACAACCTCCATATCCACCACCCTACTATCCACCTTTCTCCTACCCCCATCTGTTCTTCGGTATTCTATTAACCATTTCTTTATTAGATTCTTTCTTACACATAAAATCCCTTGTGAGATATCCCTAACCATCACAAGAGAAAGAATACCACTCTGTAGGTTGATTAGAACCTTCTGAAATACATTAATAGAAAACCATATACCATGGGATCGTCTCCTAAAGCATATCCCATGCACAAAACTCTATAACTAAAATCATCTACCTATTGTCGACATCTCAACTAATGTGAATTCAATACCAACACCAATTATTAGTATCTTCTTAGAAAAAAATCACTTCATTACCAAAACTAACTCAAACACTCAAACATATGTGTCAATTCAAAGAGATATCACTATATACCTTATATCTTGGTGCTGGACCTTCTAAATGTTCCATTCATTGAAATATAGAGCTTGAAACATGTTTAGAAATTATTGTAAGAGGTTAGTGAATGTTAACAAATACTCTAGAATGATCTTGATTCCCTACTAAAGCTACATAAGCCCTTATATGTGAACCACTCATAACCTGGATATATATCACCCTCCTTGAATAGATCATCAAACTATAAATAATATCGAGACGCCTCATCACGTATCTATGTCACAAGACATCACCAATTCCAATGGATCCCAGAGGAAACTCATCACATGGACCTCCAACTAATCAATAGGTGTTCTCACATGGAGGATAACTCAGGTAACCACCTCTAGCTTGTACATAACTTCTTAGGACTGGATCACCCTAAACCATGGGATATTTCTACATCTAAAACCCATGAATTGAACTCCGCCTGTATTACTATTGAAACCTACAACTCAATAGGTGCTGGAATGTTTAGAAAACCTCATAGTGGTAAAAAAATATTTTAGCACAGTGCGGAGAAGCCTTGTCATTAGGTTTATCATCATCAAGATCCAAATGTTGAATCCAAGACTGTTTTCCTTAGGCGGAATCCTAAAATAAAATCAATATATACAACATTCAAAGAGTTTATTTTGGGGGATAAATCGCTATTGAAATGGAAACCACAATCCATTTCTATATGATTCATGTAAAAATTTTTTCCCAGTAACCATTTTTATATATGTACAACGTCATCAAGATGGGTTTTAGTGTCTTAGTGAATGGATATGTTGGCCTTTGCACGAACTTTAGATTCCCTTTACTTGAATCTGAACTCAAAGCTCTTTAACATTGTTTCAATACATCCAAACAAAATCATATATTTAGAAAATATAAAAAATATATCATAGGATGAATAATCATTTAGTACCATCCTTTCATGACCAAAACCACCATGGCCTATGTAGCTGATGAAAAGTTGAATGTGACCTTCCAATCCCACGTCTAATAGGTCAGGGGACAGAGACCAGTATTGAGTTGTATTATCTCACACATAAGAGGCCTTACCATAAGTACTTATAAAAATTGACACATATAAAAATACACCTATAATGATGTATGGAAATGTAATATTAATACCATAATGAATGAATAAAATATATCCCATTTTAGATTGAAATAAAAGTACTAGAATGCATGAAGGGAAAAATACAAGCCCACCAAAACTGATATTGTAATCAATTTTGCTAAGATGGAGGGGATTGATGTTAAATGAAACACCTATCAAGAACCCTAATTAGTATATCTTAGTATGATTAACCCATTTCAAGAACTCATAGGACTCCATCAAAATTATCGTCTTCTACATAAGACATGTCATGTGCGGGAAGATACCCTGAAAGGGTGAGTATAATAATACCCCATTGAACACCCTAAAAAAACCAAAAGGCATCAAAAGAGTAGTCATATAATAGTCATAGGGTATTTAAATTATGATATGAGACATTTATATAACAAAAGTAACCTAGATATACTCATAATATACACTAAGTCTCATGAAGGTCTCATCCGTACTACCTTCCACATGATTCTACTTAAGGATTCATGGTAATTCACATCTTGGAGAACTCACCCCGTGATCCATGCTATCAATTATGTAACTCATCAATGATTTCATGATCACTAGATCTCACTATATATGAACTCACTGGATCTATGAATATCTCAATAAACTGTTAGAGGATTACATCCTAGGCCTATTGGGGGACACTGCAAACCCATTTTGAATAACCAACTATGTTGGGGATTGTACACCCATGTAAGTTGGTAATAACGATTCCTCAAATCCCACCTATGGAATAAGATATGACAGATAGTCCCACCAAAGCCTCATAGAGGGATAGAATAAAATATATCCACGATAAAAACTATAGAGGGGTTTATAATCCTATATTTATGACATAACATCACACTATTACATTACATAGATGGACCAATTGAACACAATGAACTAAAATTGGTCTAGACTGAAGTAGTGGAGCCTCTCAACCTACACTAGAAAAATTACATAGTATGTACTTGAGATACACATCCTGAATTTTTTACCTAGGGTCTTTTAATCGATCAAAGTCTCAAAAAACATGTAATCATCCATATACAAAATGTGTTATTTTAAAATATAGGTCATGTAGTGGTCAAGAAGACACTCAGAGTTACACCATCTCATTCCCATAAACATATGATCATGCTCATATACATCAGGTTGTGCCTATATACTATGGCCGTGTCTATCTACCTGGTCATGTCTATGTACCTAGATATGCTCATATACTCTTGTCATGCCCATGTTCTTGGATTTTTTTTCCTATATACCCCTCGGGTAAACGCCAATCCCCTTTTAATGGTATAAATGATGTGTGAAATGTATCACACATTGTTAAATAATCTATTCCACAAGTAAAACCTAGTTCCATAGGAGGGTTGACTGTACGATGTGTGTTCTTAGGAATACTCACATTGAAGTAATGTTTTTAATGAAATCACATATTAACTCACATGTAATTATTTCAATATAACTGCCTCTAATTACACTATAAATAAATGATCTTGGTTGACCATTATTTCAATTTTTGGTGGGTAGATTCTAGCCACATAATCCACTTGAGAATCACCTATTATCAAATCGTGCTATAAACTAAACAATAAATGGGGATTTCTAAATTCATACCCAATACTCCCTTGACCACATGCCACCACCATGAAACCTTAATCTATCTATAGATCCTAAACCCATAGACAATTTTTCGATCTATTATATTGAAAATTGGTCATATAATGAACAAATACTGGTTATTTCTCTAACCACTGGCCAGGTGAATAATGATGATGAATGGGTGGAGAATAAGGGAATAAAACCATAAAAAATAAAAAAAGGAATGAAACTTGACCATTTTTTGGGTTGGCCTAAATTTCATTCTAATATATTGATGAATTAATAATGAAAATAAAGTAACATCAATTCCCCATAACCTAGGAATATAAACCCACACCTGAAAAACATGATCGATCAGGGAATCAATATATTAATGGAGTTGATTCACATTTGTCATGAAATGAAAAAGGGATAAATAAACCAATATAAGAAAATGAACTACCAATATCTAGGTCAATAATATATGATGATCAAACACGCATTTATTTCATTGGTTTGATAAAAAATCAATGAATGGAACACTAATTTATAATCCATGATATTTCATCGATCCTCAAAGAATGATCCACCAAAAATGATGTCTCAATCCCTAAGGTTATGCAGGTAACCACAAAGCCTTTCCCTATTAAGTATTTTATAATGACATGATTAGTTCATTTCCATAAAATAAGAAATTCAAAAAATGAATAAATTATTTTTAAATTTTCCCTTGGGAATGAAATTTAACAAAACACCTGACATCGGAAAATTTTAAGTCTCACCAATGGTAGAATTCATATTTTAGATTCAACTGTGCTCTTAAATTTGTAATAGAAGCCCAAATTCAGGATGTATTTAATTATTTTAGAGAAAATATTCATGCATAACATAATATATTTAATATATTTAATATATCATCACCGAGACTCATTGAGTCTACGAATCTCATGACATTTGAGTGCTTGGTGCTGAAAATATTTCATAATATATCTCAAAGTCTTAAAAGAAAAAATGGGACATAATATAGGTTTAATACCTATTCACATAGATACCGTCTCATGGGATATAAAAATTACCCAATATATTAGTGTTCTATATGTGAATACCAATTATAATCTGTACATGAATATGTATTCTGAAAGTAGAAATCAAACATAATCCTTAAGAATAAGTATTACCCAGGGAAATGAATGGGTTGAATAATCATTTATTATAGAATAAATGAATGTAATATCATATTAGTTCCCATGAAATGAAATATTAATTAATTTTTGGACATTTATATGTAAAAAATAATCATAGTCCAGGAAAAACAATGTCCATGTTAAGTGAATATGTGAAAAGAGTGGATAGGTGACTTTGGAAATCTACCACTTATGTGTGATTTGGGAGAAAAGTTAAATGGTATTTAAGGAGACAAAAGAGAATATTAAATTCATTATTATAATAAATAAACTAAATAAATTTTTTCATAATATGATGAAAATATTCTGGATCCATAAATTGTTAATAAACAATATGTAGTGGAATTTGAAATCGGGTATGAAACAAAGAAGTACCCTTTAATTGGGATTTATAAATTATTGAAATTGAGAGGGAATAATTAAAATATGAATAAAAATAACAATGATAGGTCACTTTAAATAGATTAAAATGTGAGGGGAACTAATATATATAATATCAAATTAATTCAGGATGATAAGGGTGTGATTTAGTGATTTTTAGGGGGAAAGGGTATGAACCAAAATAAAGGTGGCTGGTTTAGAGGTTCCCTTAACTCATGAATACATTTATTATTCTCATTCACTTAACCTATTGGATATAAAAATTATATTTATTAATGAAATTCTTGGGAACAATCGTAAAATATATTTTATTTATTACTTATAATTAATTTTATTTTAGATTCATTTAACTGAGATATCATTTCTTTTTCTGTTATACCATATTCATTAGTTTCATGATTCCCAGGTCACTATTGTTTCTGGAGAATTATTTATATTATTATAAATGGGAATGAAACTATATAAGTGAGATGAAATTATTCTAATGTATATCTAGAAATTTAAATAGTACCAAAAATTTACTTTTTTTTAACATATGGATGATTCATTTAGTATAAATGTCATAGGAATACGGTAAGTTAATTTTGGAGGTTTTAATTACCATCATAAAGAAGATTTTTATTATTTTATTAAATGATTATTAATAAATTTGATATTGTAAAAAAAATTTATAATAAACTTATTATCATTATATTTTAAAAAAATATTATTTTTATAACCATCCATGAATGTGGCTAAGAAAAAACAATTATGTTGTTTATATAGTTTTCTTAACTGAAAAATTTGTGAACAATGTTTTTTATTAGAAAAGGAAGTGAAAATAGGTCGGTTGATGGATTTTATTTTAAAAAAAATTTACATTAATTCAATGATTTTTGAATTATTATTTAATGTTGGATGAAATTTCTTTTGAGGATGGGGAGGAAGAAAAATTGAAATTCTTTCTTGACGATACTACCTTCTCCTTTGGATGTCTCATAATAGGACACCCCTTAACAATATTTGGAAATGAAATTTATAATAAAACCCAAATAATGTGTGGTGGATGGATTGGAAGATAAATGGTCCATGTTTTGGCTATCATCAAGATGTCTAATGTTTGAGGAGAAGGGGTGGTTAAGAGTATTACTTATAAGTGGTGGAGTGGGGTGTTTTTTAATATAATGTTGATTAGTTTAGTATTATGGAACAAGAATACCAATAGTGATAAATCTTGTAACTATATAATGAAATTAGTGAATGTTAGGTTGAGATAATAATGTCTTACACCAGGTATGACTCGTTAATTCATGTATTTAGTTTATAATGTTAAAAAATCTATTTTACCATATCTCAAAATTCACAATCCAATTATTATAGAAAAGTTATTAAAATTTACAATAACCATTTTTTGATCTTTATATTATAAAATTGAAAGACATTTTATTAAAATAATTGTCCTAATATGAAAAATTTAATTTTTAATAAAATCATTAATTTATTGAAAACGACAATTTTTTATATTATGATCATTTTTATGACCCTTTCAAAATTTACTTATGGCCTCATTAAATTATATTATGATCATAATGAAACAATGTTTAATTTTATAAAATCATTTATTGAGAATAAAATTTGTTTAAAATCATTATAGTTTTTATAAAAATTAATATAACATATATTTTTATATAAAAATATAAACACTTATTTTATCATTTTAAAACATTTATTTACATGTATCATGATAGAAATATGACTTACTATCATTTTATAACATCTATAAATACTATTCTACAATTCCATGTCTTGGGATACTATTTTAACTATCATGTCAATATTCCAAATGGTAATATTTCTATTATAATGGTCATATTATTATTATAACAACAAGATTGTAACAATTATATGGTTTACATACTTTATAAAAATATATGATATTTCAATAATGTTTCAGCCCTTCATATTTTAAATAAATGTTATATAAATTTTCTTTTTAAAAATTCAAATCGAATTTCTTTTATTTGGTTTCATTTCTCGAGTGTTATTCATGATTTCAATAATTATAAGGGATCAAGGAGATCAAAATTTTCATATTATAGTTATTTATTTTTCTAGGTTTTCTAATTTTAATACATTTAATTGGTTTGGACATATTTATTATCAACATTTAATGATAAAATTAAAATAATAAATTTTATTTAGGTTCCATCATGTGGTAGGTGAACTTTATATAATATTACACTACTAAATATAAAACAATTTTATAATCTGAAGGGAAAATAAATTGATAAAATTATGGTTCGCCTCATGGGTCATTACAATGATAATATAAATATTTATCTCTTAGATCAGATAAATTTAATTCCTCTAAAAAAAAAATTTAAGTAGATTTTCACCTATTATCAATGAATTTTAGAAGAAAATTGTGTAGATTTGTGTAGAAACATGTTATGTTTGATTTAATAGACAAAGATCACAAATTTAAAAGATCTACTAACATGGTATATTTAATTAACCATAAAATAGTATTATTTAGTTAATTTTATAATTTAAATATGTTATCTACAATCATTATTCCATAATCAATTTTCCTTATTTCCCATGTTTTTGGATTTAATATCGTTCATATTCTTATCGAGTTAGAATTTAGATCATGAAAAAACTATCTGGTTTAATGGAGGATATTTATTTGAATATAAGTAAAATTATATTTTATAAATACTTCTATATATTATAAATAATTGATGATTAAAGGTATGTGAGACATTAATTGTTGGTCAACCATTTTTTGAAATAGTAAAAACTATCACTAATGTCCATAATGACAAAATATTGATATAAATAAGAGATGATTAATTCATTTTAAAATTATATATATTACGAGATACAATACAAAAGATTAATCTACATTCTATATAAATTTTTTAATCTCATATGAAAAAAACCATAATTTCCCCAATCAGAACTAAACTTACCACCAACCTCCGACACATTTTACTTGATTACTAGAGACTTTCAACAAGTGATGAGAGGTAATAATACACTATAGGGGAATTTTTTACCTCTAATCCCACTAATCAACAATATAGATTAGTTTTACATGAAAAATAAAACATAAATAAAGAATTTATACATAATAATTTCAAACAACTTTTAGAATAATAATTTTATTTAATACAATCCATCTTCATATAAAAAATATTTTTTTCCAGGTGTATGGGTTTCCCCATGTATTACTATCACAATCATTTTTCTAACCATAAGTAGGATAACATCCCTCTAGTGGGAAACATAAAGAATAAAAATTATCACTTTTACTGATAAAAAATAAGAAAATGAATCTATATATGCACAATATTTCACATAATGGGGGTGACTAAATAAATATATCTAATCATAGATCCATATTAATGATATATTTAATAACCATAAAGGTATAAAAAAATTATTGTTTAAAATATTATAATTTTTCCAAAAAATACAAAATTTTACTCGGATATAATTTTAAATAAACACAACCATTTCTATTTTTAACATAATTATACATGGCTTTCAAAATATAAAAATTTAGGAACCAAATAAATTCTACCAACACACACACTCGTATTCAAAACATAAAAATTATCATCATGGAATAGATAACTTGGATCTAAAGGAATATACAAATTCATATGAAATAAATAAATCCATTTACTATAAAATATATTCCTTTAAACTGTATTTCATGATCAAATCCCTAGAGGGAACTCATAATAAATAGAGATAAATAAAAACTAGAGGCTTTACAATAGTCATAGTGAAATCAAAAGGGTACCAATTGTAGATAAATTATGAGTACTAGACTAGAATCTTAGTTATGCTCTAAAGGATGCAATATTGTTTCAAAAATATATATATAATAATTTTATAAAATCATTTATACACCCTCACCATGAACTAACTTTAAAAAAACACTCTAAATTTTTTTTAAAAAGACAACATATATAAAAAATAGGTATAAAATTAATTTTTGATCTATTATTATGTAAAATAAGTAATGCACAATATCATTAAAATCCAATCAACACATTTATTTCTTATCCAAAAGGATTTGTATCATAAAAACTTTTAAAAAATTAAAACATTTTGAACATGTTATAAAAATAAATTTACAACAATTTTTATGTTTTATTTATATTAACAAGAATTTTTTATATTATAAAAATATTTTTTAAAATATATACGATTTGTAAATTTTTAAAAATAGAATTACATATTTTATATGATAGGTTAATATAAATATTTCATTTGATAACCAATCAACCCTATAAAACATATAAACACATTTAAATTTGTTAAATGGTGTTTAATGGTATGAAAGTAAAATTAAACAATAAAACAAAATTTTATCTCAATTATATAAAACATTAAATAGAACCACAATACTCAATTCTTTAGTGAATCATTAAATATAAAGTTATAACACTGTATATTCATAAAATAAATATTATAACACATATAATATATATATATATATTTTGAAATATAAAAATAAGAATTATTGTGGTATGAGTATTAACTTACTCCCCATTTAATTAATTAACAATTTAACATTATCAAAATATGCGTGTTCGGAAAGACTCAAGATCTCATATCATATTTTGGGGAAATATCATTATAAAATAATAATTTTTAACACTCTATAGAAAATTATCCAATTTATGACACTATATCATGTAAATATATATATTTAGGGAAAAAAATTCGAAGGTAAGAAGATGAGAAGACTAAAATTAGATTAGAAAAGAAAACCATTCCAGCACCATCTTGATAATAACTCCAAGAAACATATGAAGATAAACGAGATATTAGAGGACATAACCTCCCATAAATGACTATATTTAATGAATAAATATATATAAATAGACTTATTTGCCAACCCTCATCACCTACTATTATAAAAATTATAATATATAATTAAAAATACTCAAATACATACATTTATAGTAAATATTAAACTCATAAAAATGATAACCATAAACACTAATTAAAATAAAAATATATCTTTTAAATGAAAATAACTCCACTTATTTCATTTGAATTATCCCCCTAAAATTTTAATACATATATAAAATAAAAAAATAATATTATTTATAATAAAAAACTTGATTGATTTTGAGTCTAAATTAAAATTTCAAGATCCTTTTTAAATAATGTGTTGACACTATGTATAGTCCAAGATCGTGGATGGTTCAAGACCATGCAGTTTTATTTTAATTTTTCATTGAGATATAATCTATCATTAATTACTACATATAATGCTTCATAATATAATATATACATATATATATATTAATAACAACAATATTTTGAAATATAAAATTTTTCTTCCATTTTACAATTCAAAATTATCTAAATAAATTTTTCCAAAAAGTGGGTGTTTATTGAACCCATTTGATAGCCACATTCTACATGCATTAATTGATAATGTAACATCATTTTTTATATTATGATGAGGATTAATTTTTTTAATATTACATTACTATTGATAAACTTCATATATATATATATATATACGTGTGTGTGTGTGTGTCTCTGTGTGTGTATTGCTTATTTCATTCATTTGGGTTATTTTCAATCTGTTGATAATATTTTTTCGTCCCTTGATCATAAATGTATCAAACTATTTAATTTCTAAGATATATGAATCTAAATCCTTATAAATATTTATTAATTATAATTTATAGTGTTATATTCACTATAATAATAATATGTAATTTTCCAATAAAAAAGGAAATAATTTTATTCATACTAAATTCATTTCTATGTAGTACATAGTTTTATTTAAAAGGACAAATTTAAAATTTATATAACTTCAATATTAAAAAATGATATAATTTTTTATATTTATTATTTTGAATCATCTCTAATTAAAATTTTGGGATTTTATACGAAATTGTTTTTTAGTGAATCATATAAAACACTGATTGTTAAGAAAACAACCATTTCCTTAATGTATTTAAAAATTTGTATTCTATTTTGGAATTATTTTAAAATTTTATTATTATTTGATTACAAAAAATAATATAATAAATGTAATTTGGATCAAAACTACACTTGATTTTGGTATAAAAACCTTTTATATTTTAAATGATTTTTTATAGAAAATATTTTTTCATTATATTTTGAGGGTTTGTTTTTAAATTAATTTTCACCACTTATAGAAGTTGAATTTCATAAAACAAAATCAATGTTATTCATATAAATTTATAAATTTGGTAATGAGGCCACTTAATTTTGTTCTTTTTGAATAGTAACTTGGGTAAAAAGGTCAATTACCATGCTAAGAGCTAAAATGGGTTTAAAGGGATTAAACAAGACCAATAGGGGTAAAAATAACCTATTTTTTTATAAATCCTATTTTATGGTAATTTTTCAACCATATATTATCTATAATTATAAAATATACCATTTTGGATTCATTTTTATTGAGTAATACATTAATATATTTTAATCTCTTGAAACATTCAAAGTGGTACCTCTCTTTTAGTTATCAAAGAACAACCCATATCTTATATTATTCACACATAAAAATAATCTTATTTCTGAAATTACATTCCAAAATACATCCCTAATGTCCATACCTAAATTCTATATCTTTGTTTCCGATTATAATACAATCCCATGAAGGCTTTATTTATAAACTAAAGGGGTTTTTATTGAAGAAGTGGTATAGTTCTGGACCGAGTGTTTTATTTTTATTTAGTATCAGACCAAATTCAGAAATATATCAACCGTTTCAATATAAAACATCATTATGTGTCAAATATTATATTTTATTAATTTTATGTTATAGTACTTTTCATCTTCATAATTATCTAATGAAAAATAAAAACATGTCTTGTGAATTCATGTAGACTACCACCTCATGAGACAAGGTAATCTAAATTTCATCACCAACTATTTTGGATGGTCATAATTATGGATCGAAATAAAATAATATATTATATAATATATAAATTTCATTATTGAGTGGAAAATAAAGAATGTAATTATTTATCTTCTATTCAATGAAAGATAAAAAAGTCACTCGTGTGTACGTGTGGACTACCATCTCGTGAACCAATGTATTATATTTTTCAACAAAACCTCTCTTGGATAGTATATATTTGTATATTTAATAATATAATATGATATTTATGATATAATTATCATTCTATAAAGATAAAATGCTACATACCTTAATTTAATCAAATATATTGAAAATGTAAATGGTTCTTATGTGTGCATATGACCTTCCATCTTAATAATTGAAATGTAATTTATTTTTCATAACTGCCTTATATAGTTGGATAATAAAATAAAAGAAATTTATAAATTAAAATTAAAATAATATTAATATTATAAAAAATATATAATTATGTTCCATTTATCCATAGTCAACATACCCAATCCATTTCCGACTTTTAAGAAAATGTTCTCAAAATGTTAAAATTGAAAAAAATTGCTTTTGTAATTCAGTATAACATGGATAAAATTGGAATAAAATGTAAAAAAAATGGTCATTGAGAAAATAAATAATTGAATTAATATTTTTTCTAAATATAAATAAAATACATCACACATCAAACTCTAGTTAAGGGACACATTTCCATTAAATCCCATTTTAAATATTTTAATGTTTTATTTTCTAATTATTTTTTCTCAATGCGTATACTCATAAAATTAATTTATGGATGTATTTTTATTTACATAAATAAATTATAATTAAAATATTTTCTATCTTTTAACATTCTTTTAATGGTTTTAAAATGGAATATTTTTTGATAATTTATATGGGACATTTTTATGTCTTTACAAAAAGGATAAAATAATAATCATTTTTATTATATGTGAAATTATTTTCATATCCAACCACTGAGATTTTTATTAGATCTTTGTATTCATTTATAAGATTCCATGTTTTATTTTAATAATAAAAATTCGTTCCCTTTTTTGTGTAGTTTAGCTTTTAAAATGATGTACTAAAGAAAATGGATATATCATTATTTGAAATGTTTTACTTATAGATAAAGAAGTATATTTCTCTATGTGTTATTATGGATATGGAATATTTAATGTGTTACAAATATGCTATGGTCCATGGAAATTTTTTATTATGATGGGTTATCCAAATATATATCTCTAATTAATGGGGTAATGATTATGTTCTTCATAGTATTATGTATTAATTAAATAGGAATGTTATTACATTTATATGGGGTCCCATAATGGCTCATGTAAGTGTTATATGATGATGATATACAAAGGAACACAATTGAATTTTCATTTATTAGTAATCTGTTGTCTAGGAATTTTTTAGATTTCATAAGTTAATACAATAATTTTTGTTTTAATGAATGATTATGTCCATTAAGGATAGAAATGACTATTTTTAGGAAAAAAAATTTCTTCTATTCACATTTTTTATAATAAAACATTATGATTATTATATATAAATAATTTTTTATTATAAATATTCCTATGAAAATTTTTTATGTAATGTGAATTACATGTGTTTATAATCAATTTTGTAAGCTGAATTTTTATTTCGTGAAATATAAAATCAATTATATTACATCATGGCTCTAAAATGGAGTAAAAAATTTATTTTATTCATTTTTTATACCACTTACTGAATTTTTTACTCATCCCAAATTTTATGATACCTTTCACTCGGTTAAAGGATGACTAAGAACAATGTTAAAGTCATGTTAAAAATCATGAATATTTTTCATGAAAAGAAAGCATGTTTCATTTTAAGAATAATTTTATTATAAAAAATTGGATACCAAGTGGAAGTGTCCACTTTTTAAATAATGGTTTTATAATTTATGCATTATTAAATATTTACATTAAACAATATACCAAAAAAGTCATCTAAAATGAAATAACGAGAATTTTTTATTTAAAAATCAATAATACATAATGATTCAATTCTTCGTCATAATATTAAATATCTCATTAAAGGGACTAACATTTAATAGATAGATTGTGTACATGATATTATCTAAAAAACATTATTTCATTTTATTTTTAATTCACCTTCTTTTAAAATAAACCCTCATCCTTGAAATTTAAAATATGAAATATACCATTCTAATATATAACAATCTCTAAAATGAATAAGAGAGATGTGTGATTGCAAAAAATATTATATTATAACAAAGTTATTTGATAGATATTGTGGAATAATCATTATCTAATTGAATATATATACTTGAAAATGAGGATAAACTAATTAGTAAAACAAAAAATATACTAAAAACTACACTCCAAAAAGTTGTTAAAAAGGATGTAAAAAATTATTAATAGTTGCGATTATTTATCCCATATATTATAGTTAATGGTTTAGTAAAATCAAAAATCATTGTAAAAATACTGGTCTTATAGTTTTTTATGGTGATCACAATGAATAAGTTCCTTCTTTAGGATAAAATAAAAGAAGATTAAACACAGAATACCAAAGGATTGATCATTTCATGTGAAATGTCTATTTTCAAAAATCATTTATTGACCAAATATTGGAATGGGCAGAAAGTAATTCTTATTAATATTTACTTGATGTGTAATCAAGTTATCTAAATATTCAAATATCCATAAGTAACATATAAAATATAACATTTATATTTCCATTTGGTATACTTATTCATAAGATGATTTCATTCTTCCCATGTAATTTAATGGGAAACTTCCATCAATGCATGTTTAACATTTTATCACATTACCTTGAGTAGTTCATAGATTTATTCATGGATAATTTTACATTTTATCAACTCTATTATGATATTTTTATGTAATATCCATTCCATAATTCATATATTCATTGAAAATAATCACTTCTTAAATAATTAGAAAGGTCATTTTATTTTGGAGTGGGGAATATTATTAGTTCATTTTGTTTCTGGGTAGGTTATCTAAATTGGAAGTTCAAATAATAATGTTATTTCATTATTTCTTGATCTTAAATGTTTTGGTTATGAGGGTTAATTTTTTTTGGAAATTTCGTTCTTATAAATTCTTTTAAAGGATTTAGTAAAATTTTTCTCTCATTGTCTCAACCTTTGAAAAAGGCTATGATGATTTTTTAATAAAAAAAATTAAATACAAATTGATAGATTGAGAATTTTTTTAATTCATAGAGAATCATTTAAAAAATATGGTTCGATAAACCCTTTGATTCCATGTGTGAATATTTTAACTATAATTTTGGTAGAGTACATTTATAATAAAATTTTCATACATATTATGTAATCACATTTTCATCTCACACATCAAAAAATAAAAGGAAACTATATGAAAATTTAAATGTAATTCCTTTATACAATATTTTACTATTTTATTCTTTTATCACTGTTTATAAAGTCACTATAGTTTCTAACAATGCATACATTAAGTATATGTTCATGATTCTCATTTCTAATTGATATGTTAATTAAATTATTCATTTAATTCCATTGTTTAAAATAATAATTAATGATAATAAACCATTATAAAAATTATTACTCTTCCATATCATATCTATTTTCATTTTAATTTGATTTTTCAAATAAAAAACATCAGGTTTTTTTGGATACATTACTCTATGAGTATTTATATATTGTTCATAATACCATTACATGGTTTTATAACATTGTGATATTTTCAATTTTCTCAATGAAGCATTTTTGATTAAACAAATATCAGTTTAATATACATTGGATTGATTTTTAGATAGTTATGTGACTGAGTGGTTATTGGCTTAAAGCCACCGCACTGTTATGGGCATAAACCCATGTTTGATCTCTCCCTCCCCCTATTTTTTGGAATTTTTCCAGCACATTTGTAGAGGAATTCAGGGTGGTAGTTTCATGAATGAATGAGGTGGTTGTAGGTTGATGTTAGTGGAACTTTTTAGTGAGGAGTTCTGAGGAATGTGTAATAACTCAGGCCCTGGAGGGCCTCCTGATATATGTAGTATGTGGTACAACGAAAACATAAAATGTAACCTATGGGATAACTCTTGAAATCACAGGGCCTGTCTTTACAATCTTCCCTAACAATTGCCTTGGGTTGGGGAACTAGGTAGATATGGGGAAAGAGATGTATGATTATTCCTTATGTTGTTGGAACAATCACACAGACAATGGGAATGGATTTCCTCTTCCATGAAATTTTATTTTAAGGGATTCCATCTTCAACATGATTTTAAAAAGTTAAATTATTAAAATTTAATAATAAAAAAATTTGTTGAATCATTTAGGATTAATATTAGGAATAATATTTTATAAAACTAGTACTATTGGAAACAAATTTATGACCATGTCATATTATGGTGTGTAAATAATCCTGAATTAACATCTATCCTCAATCTTTACCACAAAAAAGCATGTAGGGGACCATTTGGTACCTAAAATCATGATATAAGGATATATCATTTTCTATTTGATAAAATATATTATTTTTATTTGTATGTTATTTTTATAAGTCATGTGAATGGTGTTAATATTCTAGAAATGTGTCTTAAAAGAATGAGACTACCACCAAACATACCCTCATTTGTGTGATATATTATTATTACTGTATTAACATATTTGAATAATTTATTGTTTATTTGGATTTGTGTACATTATTCTTCTAGTTGTTTTAGTCATGAAATTTTTTGGGAAAAAATACATCGAATGATGAATCCTAATTCATTATTGATATTGTGGCATACCATATCTTTTTTAATATTGGATTTAATTTATGGATTAATAGTTGTCGGGGATATGACTTTTTTAATCATAATATGTAATAACAATTTTTAATGTTATTAAAATGACTGAAGATCTATTATCCCTAAGTCGATTATCATTTATTATAATGGAAATAGAATATATAATATATCATTTTATTGGATCAAATAGGTTTGTAATATCATGTTTCTAGATACACAAATAAACAGTATATTAAATTAGAATTTTAAATTGATTCATAATAATACATAAAAGATTATTTTTCCCAATTATTATCCATATGTCATATCTTTTAATCAACTTTGTTTTTTAGGGTAGTGAGGAAACAATATATAGGGTGATCTGTGGTGCTCTGTATGGGATAATATAAATTAAATCTAATATAGTATTATCCTATAATACATAATATAATATGAATAAATTTTAAAATTATTCCACATAAATGGATACATAAAAATAACATATCAACTGATGAAATAATAATAAAAATAAATATACACATGGATAGAAATAAAAAATATCATAAAGGTAAAATGTATAAAGCTGGAAATTGTTGACAGAATCTCTCTTGATGGTTCTTTTGGGTTGATTGTGTTTTTTGAAAAGCTTTTACTTTTTTGAAGATGGTTTGTTATTAAATGCAGTGTGCAGAATTTACTGGAATGTCCTAAAGGATCACGTGGAGCACATAAGTGACAAAAGATTATGCAGAAGAGGGTAAGTACTAATAGATCATTTGAAGTTATTTTTAATGGAAAATGTGTACATTTATTTATTGAAATACTTATATATACCGGATATCATGATATTTCATGACGTGATTAACATGAAAATAAGAGGATCTCAAGATGATATTGTGTGATTCCCTTGAAGACACCATAAAATTGTCAATGTATCTCATGAGGGAGTCACATAAAGAACATGAATGAAAGTAGGATAGGGATGATGAGGACTTAACATGGTTATTTTAAATCACACATCCACAAGAATTTACCAGGTCATTAAATAGGGTTACATAGAGCATAATAAAACAATTTTTCTAATGGAATGATAGTCATTAGATCATGAAATGGTATCATATGAAGAATTGAAAGGAATATTTTCTAACAAAAACATGATTTTCAGTTATTCTAATGATGGGATCATGTGATGAACAAGAATACAGAAATTATTACCAATGGTGGAAGGATATCTGACATGAGACATTTCATGGTAATCATTTATGAAATCCAGAACTGATCAGATGTAGTGCATGAGGGATTTTTTTGGTAGATTTATCATTGTATGTGGTATTTCAATGGAATGATCAGATGGTGTCTACTCATCATGATGGATAGGTGATGTAGTGTGGGGGAGCCATTAAAAGGTGTTGGAATTATATGATTCGTGTTGTAAGGAAGGTGAGGTGATGTCGAGGCTGGGATAGTGTTTTTATGGGGGGATGTGTTATGGTGATGCAGTCTGAAAGAGAAAGGGTAGGTCTGATAGTTAAGTTGGGATGAATCCTATTAAAATAGAGGTGGAGAACTTGTAGGCGACATGTGGGTTTGGAAAAAGGCAGAGCGACACACTAACATCAATGATGATGGAAGAGATGATGGTAATAGATGCATGCTAACTATTGAGTTTAGGATGGAATTCGACTTTCAGGAAGTGATAACGGGACAAAATTTGGACAATGGATCCTGTAAGAAAAAAATATTGTAATATGGGTGGGATAACTCTTGGGAAGGATACAGATTTTGGCATGTGCATTGTGTGTGTGTGTTTTAATGTAATTGACCCCTCATTCACCTAATATATATATATATATACATATAAACAATTATACATGAAGATTAAGAGTTTTCATGATTAATTTTTCATAAGGTCTCTTTGTAAGAAGAGAAATGTACTGTGTCGGTGTCCTGTGAGTCATGTAGATAGAAGAAAGATTAATGATCTTCATAATCAATAGAGCGATATTGCAATGGAATCTTGAGATGTGAAGTATGAACATGGTATTTCATGCAAAGGGGGGCCATGTTGTATCACATGATTCAGGTCTCATGAACAAGGTCTCCCATCGTAGTCATGTTATTAGTATGATTAGAATATATAATCAGGATGTTTCTCATGAAGAGATATTGCTAAGGTGTCATACATAGGTGTTAGATGATCCATGAGAAAAAATACAGTACAATTTTGTCTCTCATCTCATTGATGAAATAGGAATATAAAGGAACACACTTTTCTGAATCATGTCAGAACATATCATTAGAATTTTCCATTATAGAAGTAGTATATTAACATATATATAAATAGAGAGATATTAGTGTGCTGTCAAATTGGGAATGGTTATAAACCTGAAGTGATAGTATGTACACTTTGAACCATATAACTGTAATGTGCTTTAGTATATTTGGAATATTATTACTTTACCTTTGTATTCTCCTTGGATGTAGATTACTAAGGGTGAATGAAGTGAATTGTTTTTGGAATATAATTTCTTTAATTTTAATTTTTTCTGTTCAATTAGAAGGTGAGAGAGTATAGAGTTTTTTAATGATGAAAAAAGATCCAAAGGGATTAGTTTTTTTAATATATCATGATCTTATTCACCCTTCACGATCATGTAATTTAACATTATAGGGATAATAATTAGTATCATAGGGAGTGGTTAATTTCAAAGTATCTATTTAAGAAGAAGCAATGTATGCTATTAATGATAGATGTATTTTTTTCATTGATTGAAACAATTTTAAAATATGGAGGAATTGGATGGAGAACTACATTTTATCATTATTTATGGATTTATTTACTACTACATTTCATGATATTCCATCTATTATGTATATTGGATCATCATCAACAGAGGAAAACAAGGAATTTAATGTTTCTTTAGGTGTAAATTTAACTTACAAAATCTATACAATTGTGATTTCATTAAAGTCAGAATATGACATGTGGGATAAGATTATTAATACATATGAAGGTGATTCAAATTTATAAGAATCTACATTTGTAGGTTCTATGGAACAAGTAAGTTGTCTTGAGGATTCACCCTAATGAAACTGGTTTTGGATTATTAGATTATGATAATGTCATTATGTAATACATTTTGGGTCTTGAATAAATTATTGATTATGTGAAAAATGTTATGTAAATCTAGAATATACTTCCACATCAATTCAATCAAAAAAAATTATATTGGATGATAAATATCATATGGAGGTAATAATAGATATCTTACAGAAAACACTTGTCTCATATGATATGAGAAATGATGATAATGAGTCTATGAAAAAAAAGAAAAGTCCTAAGAGGTGGATTTCAAGGCTACAATGATGATTGCCTTAAATGATTACCAGGATAAAGATGTTGTAGATGAGTTTATGCAATTTATTTCCTCAAATCTTTGATTGTGAAAGGAAAGTATAAATGGAAATAATATAATTCATGATTTCATTGTTGAATGGTTGGGAAACATTTATAGGAGTTACCTAAGATGTTTAAAAATGAGGATGAGGATTATGATGAATCTCTCCAGAAGAAGTATTTTGATAGTGTTAAATTAAATAAAAATACTAAGAAATATTTAAATAAAAATTATAATATTATTTCAAAATAAAATGATATTTAAAGAGAATCTTAGGCTGAGTATATAGAAAACAGAAAGTACCATGGAGAAAAGGTTATGGTTTTAGATGTGGGGAATTTAAAAACAATGAAAAAAGTGATAATAATGAAGGAGATGTTGAAGTAAGAGTTTATCTATAGGATCGATTAGATGTCACACTTGAGGAGATATATGTTTGAATATCCAAAAAAATGAAATCTAAGAGGGTAGTTCCTGATGCTAAACACTCTATATATGAGTAGGAAGAATATTAGTCTTAGTTGAATGTTGAAATTGAAAGTTTCATATCATAAATTCCTAAACAATAATAGGAAGTAACTATATTTTATATCATAGTTGAATAACAAACCATGTTTATCTATTTTCTTAGTAATATAATAAAATAATGAGTCAAACATATCGATTAACGCGAGTAAGAAATTTCTAGACTAAAAAATATGGTTAATGATTTTGAGAAAATCTTGTATCATGATTTTTTATTAGGAAATATGATCTAATAGGTTATAGAAATGGGAAATTAATTGTCCAATGCCTAATAAAAATGTTATTGGAATGTCAGGTAAATAAAATGAAATATTATAATGGCACAACTTGAATGTGGGAAGATTATAAATGGAAAGAAGTAATGATTGGTGTATGACAAAAATAATTCAATCCATGGGTAATGATTTATTTGGGTATGAATATGAATAAGAAAAATTAGATATCCCAAGATAGAATTAATTGTGTATCATTGATTTAAGGCAATACACATTGTATATGATTTCTTAATTGTAGAATAATGGGGAATTGTCAAAAATGTATATTCCATAACCAAGTAGAATCAATGATAAAAAGAGAAATAAAGTCACCAAAAAAAATTAAATACTCTATGGGTGATCTTGATGGTAACTAATATTGGTGTGGATAACTCTAACACTTGTCCAGATGTTCCCTATTGGTAATGTTGAGGAATGTTATGATGCAAGCTCAAAATAGTTGATGCAACATCTCAATGGATCACTGAACACATAGATAATGAATAAAAATATAGCATCATTAGAATTTGAGGTTGTACCACATAATCCTATTAAAATAAATTATATCATTTAGTACCTATTATGATGTTAATGTAATACATAGAAAACAAATGAGTTGAGAAGGAATTGGTTATAGAGACTTCCTTCAAAGAATCAGATCAAAGTGGAATATAGATCACTGATAGTGGATGCACAAAAAATATGATGGGAAATATAGATATGATGATATTAGTTATATATGGCATGGAATGTTTCATATGATTTAGCAATTATGGAGTACTGAATATCATTTTCTTGGGAAGATCCATGTTTGGGGAAAAGACATGAGACATGGAAGTGTCTTGGTTGTTATAGGTCTCAGCCCCAAATTACTATGTTTTAGTAAACTATGTGACATTTTATATTCTATATGATTAATAAAAAATTTGTGTATCATCCAAGGAAAATATTGATTAGTTTTTTTCAATGAATGTGCATGAATGGAGATATACATCTTGTGTGTGGAAATGAAGATATGTGTTTCCTATCCAAGCAAGAAAAAATGTGTTTTTGGAATGACCATCATATCCATTTAGGCTATTAAACCCTAGAATATTTGGTGAAATGTGATACTTTATAAGATATCTATATGTTATCCCATGATTGTATTGATATGTGTGATGATAAGGTGAAGGATCAAAGGTCAAAAAGAGTGATTGAACTAGTTTATATTGATGTGTGTGGACAAATTTTACCAAGATAAGTTTTGGGAACATAATAAATGTCATTTTAATTGATAAATTTTAATGAATGACATGGGTTTGAGTTATCACTCATAAGTTTAAGGTTTTTAGTTTCATAACACATTATCATAGAGAAGTTGAAGCGATTTAGGGAAAAAAATCTAGAAATTATGAACAGATAATAAAATGGAGTTCACAAAAAATCAAGAGGGGGGTCATCCCTTGAAAAATGTTTTAAGGAACCAAGGTTCAATATTAAGAACTCCCAAGTAAAATGGAGTGGTTTGGAGAAGAAAACAAATATCAACCACATGTTGATAATGATTATTATTGAGAAAGACTATCTAGAGTAGTTTTTAAATAAAAGAATGTCGAAATGAGTCTATATTTTTTATAGGACCCTACTATGTAAAAAGGATTATAAAACTCTATATGTTTTGTGGTATTGAATAATGTCTACACTTAATTACTTTTGAGACATAATAATTAAGTATTTGGTTCTGAATAAGGTGAAACATATGAAATTTGAATCACATTCAGATAACAGGATATTACTTAGATACTTTGAAAAAAATCAAATCATATAGATCCATTAATAAAAGTATAGGAAAGGTTTTAGAGAGTAATGATGTTGTTATGGTGGAAAATTATAATAATATTCAGCAATATAGTGAATAGCCTCTCAAGAACTGTGATGGTGCAATTAGAATCTCATGGTGAGTACAAGTAACTGAGGATGATTCATTAGAATATTCATATAATGAGAATAATAATATTATTTTGATACCTATAAGAAAATCAAAGAGGAAAGAAGAAATAGATTGGTATAATATCTTAAAGGATAATAAAACACAAGTACAAATTATAATAATGAAAAATATATTAAAAAGAATCATTCTTATCACATGTAGAGCCAATATTTTTTATAAAATCATCATGAGATGAAAATTGGGTTGATAAGATAAAAATAGTTCTTGACAGAATTAAAAAGAATTAGATATGGGAGATTATTTTTCAGGTCAATGGACTAGAATTTCATTAAGACAAATTGTGTTATCCATAATAGGATAAATGAAGACAACATAATAATTTGAAACAATGAAATATATGTCCGCATGGGATAATCCCAGATTGAGGTTATTGATTTTGATGATTCATTCTCACCTTTTGTCAAGGGGGAGACAATTTGATTATTTTTAACCATAATAATGAAAATGAAATTAATATTTTTTCTAGAGGAATGTAAATTAAACAATTATAAATGGGTTCTTTGAAGAATAATTGTATATTGAAAATACATAAGGTTATCTCATTCTTAATGATTAGAACAAAGTCAGTCAGTTATGGAATTCACTATACTATTTGAAGTAGGCACCAAGACCATGGTATTCAACACCAAGTTAGTATTTTAAGAATATTGGTTTCTAGTGTGGTTGAGTATATTATAATATCTATTTCAATAATGAGAGTAATCTATGGATGATGGTGTTGCTATATTCATATGAAGAAAATCATTAGTAGATAAAGTGAATCACAATGAAAATAGTTTGAAGAATTCATGAAATTAAATTTATAAATGGTAAGGATTTGTGATCTAACATTTATCCATGGTTTACTAGAAATTCAAGGAATATATGAATCATTTATTTATCAATCAAAATAAACTATTTATTTTATTAAATTTTTTGGAATGTAAAATTATTAAAATTTAAAATTACAGTTTCTGCAATGTTGATATTGTTAATAGATGAAGATGGAAAAAATCCAACATCACAAAATACTGACAGATCATTTATGCTCCAGTGAACTTAATAGTGACATGAACTAACATTGCCTTCACCACATGCCATGCGGCACAATACCAAAGTAATTACAAATAAACCCACTTAAATTTAGATAAAATAATACCTCAAAATATCACATTCATAGTGGATTTAATATTAATATACAATGAGAAATTTCTAAAATATTAATTGGATTTTATAGATTTTATTGGGCCGGTTCAATAGATGATCAAAAGTAAACATCAAGTGGTGAATTCTAACCTAGAAGAATTTGTATTTATTGGTTATTTAAGAAATAATATTGTATTATGTTGATAAATTCATAATCTAAATACATGAAAAATACTAAAAATTACACAAGATTACTTTGGATAATGTATAATATTGAAGATATGGGTGTTGAAGTGATGTCTCATGTTGAAATTTATTGTGATAAATCATATAAGGCCCCAGCCTTAAACCATACTTAATCTTGAGTTATTACAAGATTACACGTTGAGGATCTTTTCAGGTTTAGAGTTTTAGAGAATTAGTTCATAAAACTTGCATTACATTCCACATATAAACAAAGTGGTTACATAAAGATAGTATTCTTCATTCCCATCAATGGAAACACATTTAAAATAAAACATGGATTATTTCTTGACACATCCTTGACTCTATCATCTTATCATGTACCTTTCCCTTGACCTGTGAAAAACATTTCAAAAACTTGGGATGAGCATAAAAACTCAGTATGTGTTATAAAAAAACATGGAAAGGAAACATGAGTTCATATATACATAAGAATGAAATCATACTTTACCCATAAAACATAGGCACTTTAACATACCTCATAAAATCATGAATAAATCATAGAAATCATAAGACATAAAGGTAACTTGAGGCATTCATAACATTCTTATGTAGGGAGTAACCCTCTTGGTTACGTTTGGAATACCCATCACAGTATATTCCCTAAAATCTCTTCGTAGAAACCTTAACGTTTCACTCCTTCACGTTACCCAATGCATTGGAGAGCTATAATGGGCTCACCCGCCCTTAGATTATCACGGAACCACCCGTCTTCATAATAATGCCCAAGAACCATAACATAATCCTATCACATAAAACATGCATAAAGGAAACATAAAATTTCCACATTTCAATCATGAGATATCAATACAACAAATTGATATAAAAACATTATGAAAACCATTTTCAATACCAAAATAAAAGAAAAGTAAAACATGGTATTCATTTTTCTTTTAAAAAGAAGGTATGGCTTGTAGAGGAAGCTGAAACTCAAATAACGGTCACGACGGCGGAGAAGTCGTTGTCGCCGCATACGTACGACAAAAACATTCCCTTTTGTCGTTTAGTAAACTCTTCGTATAAAAAAAGATTCCTTTTGAATAAACGTAAAAGTAAAAGGGGTTTATACACCGTATAAAAGAAATTTGTGTATAAAATAAAATATGCCTCAACGAAAGGAGATTTAGGCGAAGTCCCATACCTCGTATCCGACTTGACCCGACCGTTCTTTAATCTCCTTTAAAAGTGTAACTCCTTTTGTTTTGAGCCTAAAGGCTTCCTTTGAAAGGATTCTGCCCAAGGGGAATCCTCTAGGATGAGGAGAGGGATGTGGAGAGAGCAAATGGGCAGGGGTTGTCCGAGCCAAAGGCTTGAGAAGTGTGTGAAATGAGGTAGATGTGGGGGCCTTTTATAAGAGGAGAGGAGGGGCACTTTTGGAAAGTAAAGAAACATTACTTTATTTGAAAATGTGTTTCGGTTTTAAAAGGTCCCACATTGATATAATTCGTGTATAAGGTGATAAGGGTTCGAAATCCACTCATCCAATTGGTTTTGGCCAAGTGTAGTTCATAGATTTTACATTGTCTTTCCATTTTATTTAAATCATCAAATAATGATGTCATCGCTGCATCATTATTATGTCATAAATAATTTAATTTATTTAATGTCTAAAAATTATAAAAAAATTACTATGATGTAGGAAATCTTTTTAGCTTTACAATGACTATTTATAATCAAAAATACGACTTGTATAATTCTACTTAAAAATTGTTTTAGTAAAACATATCATGTTTGTGTCAATTTTACTTTTCCATTAAATAAAAATATATTATTGTCATTTTCCAACTAAAGTGGCTCCATGGGGTCCCCAAGTTGGCCCATGGCTTGTCTTGGTCGGCCATGACTCACCCAATAGGTGTAGGACAAGTGTCACGGTGTTTTCACATTCCTATAATATCATTTTTACCTTAAACTACACTAATTACCACTAATCGCGATTAAGAACTTAATAAGTTACTATTCACCAAAAAATTATTATAATCTCATTGAACCACATTTTACTTCTTAATGACAACCATGTATGTCGGATTTTCAAAATTCAATACACATTGGTGGTAAACTTTCATTTAACTGAAAAATCAGTTTGCTTGATTACCACTTAGTGGTTTCACTATTCATCAAAAATTGAAGTTTTTCAGAAAATTACCAAAAATTCACCCTAAGCTATATTTGATATTCTGAATTCAAAAATGAAGTCTATTTTACAAAATTCAAAACATATAGTTCACATTAATTAATTTAATAATTAATTCCCGCTGCCAGATCAAATAGCTTGTTTTTACAAAACAATAAGTATCAAAAGATTGACACCAGTTTAAGTCTAATTTCAAAGTGAAATTGATTCCAATGACCTCCATTTGATAAAATGGTAAAAATATATTCTAATTTCACTTCAAAACAAATTCAAAACATAATCTAATCATATAAATAAATTAGGTTAAAAAGCAGTTTTGATGTAAAATGCAGTATTTTTCACTATTCATTAAAAAATGAACATTGTCAGAAAAATACCAAAAATTCACACAAGGTAAATTTTGATGTCCCAATCATAAAGAATAAGTTTATTTTGACAAACATAGTTTATAAAATTGTCAAAATATATATTCAAAAATGGTTTGCCATCAAAAGGCAGTAAAACAATCTTTTAAGAATATTAGTGTATTCCATGCATAAGCTTGTATTTATTTTCATTTTAAGCCTCTATAACACTATCTTAATCATTAATAGACATAGATAAAAATATCTATTATTCATTACTTACTTGGGATGTTACATCCTTCCCCCCTTTAGAAAATTGCATCCCCGCAATTTATTTACTTATCGAATAAATGGGGGTACTTATCCCTCATTGCATTTTCAGATTCCCATGTTGCCTCTTCAATCATGTGGTTTTTTCACAAAACCTTTACCAGATGAATCACCTTATTCCGTAACACTTGCTCCCTGTGGTCAAGAATCTGGACCGGTTGTTCCTCGTAAGATAGGTTCTCTTCCAGCTGAACTACCTCTGGACTCAAAACATGAGATGGATCTGGCATATGCTTTCTCAACATCGAAACGTGAAAAACATTGTGTACCTGAGATAAACATGGAGGTAAAGCCACTCGGTATGCAACTGATCCAACTCTCTCCAGAATTTCGTATGGTCCAACAAACCTTGGACTCAACATTCCTTTCTTACCAAATCTCATCACACTTTTCCAAGGAGAAACCTTGAGAAAAACATGATCACCTACCTCGAAAGATAGATCATTCCTCCGGTTATCCGCATAACTCTTCTGCCTGCTCTGAGCTGTTCTCATGTGTTTCTGAATCAGCTGAACTTTTTCTGCCATCTCTTCTACCAATTCTGGTCCCATCAACTTCCTTTCACCCACTTCATCCCAGAAAGCTGGAGTTCGACATCGCTTCCCATATAATGCCTGAAATGGTGCAATCTGTATACTGTTATTATATGAAAACTCAACCAAAGAAAGATGTTGGTCCCAACTTCCTTGATAATCCATAGAACAAGCTCATAGCATATCCTCCAATGTCTGAATTGTTCATTCTGACTGCCCATCTGATTGAGGATGAAAAGCTATACTAAAATTTAATTCAGTACCCAACGACTTTTGAAGGCCTTTCCAAAAGTTAGAAGTAAACCTAGGATCACGATCCGATACAATGGAGAGAGGAACTCCATGTAACCTGACTATCTCTTTAAGATAAAAAACGGGAAAGTTGATCAAGAGAGAAAGTATCTCGTATAGCAAGGAAATGAGCAGATTTGGTCAAGCGATCAACAATAACTCAGATTGCATTATTACCTCGAGATGTCTTTGGTAATCCAACAACAAAGTCCATGGATATATTCTCCCATTTCCACTCTGGCACTGGTAAAGGCTGAAGCATCCCTTTCGGTAACTGTCACTCGGCTTTAACCTGCTGACAAGTCAAACACTTCACAGTAAAATCAGCAATATCTATTTTCATTCCATCCCACCAGTAATACTCCCGCAGATCTCTATACATCTTAGTACTGCCCGGATGAACTGAAAACGGAGAACTATGAGCTTCACATAACAACTATCTCTTCAACTGTGAATCACAAGGCACACACAATCTCGTCCCAAATCTCAAAACACAATCATTATCAATGTTGAATTCAGGCAACTTACCTTTCTGAACCAGCTCTACCTTTTTCTGCAACTCACTGTCTTGCTTCTGTGCTTTCTTGATTCTATCTGATAGAGAAGATCTCACTGATACCTGAAACAAAACAGAAGGACTTCCTGCACCAACAACTTCTATGCCAAAGTTCATCAAATCGTTAACCAAAGGATCACGTTCCAACCACAACATTATTAATGAAGCATTACTTTTTCGACTCAAAGCATCAGCCACTTTATTTGCTTTTCCCAGATGGTAATGAATTGTACAATCATAATCTTTGATTAATTCCAGCCATCTCCTTTTTCTCAAGTTTAACTCTTTCTGAGTGAATATATACTTTAAACTTTTGTGATCGTTATATATTTCACACTTTACTCCATACAAATGATGCCTCCAAATTTTTAAAGCAAAAACAACAGCAGCTAATTCCAAATCATGTGTAGGGTAATTTACCTCATGAGTTTTCAACTGTCGTGAAGCATAAGCAATTACCTGATCATTCTGCATTAGGACGCAACCAAGTCCTTTCAATGAAGCATCACTGTATATAACAAACTCACCATTCCTGGAAGGTAGTGCCAAAACTGGAGCATTCACCAATCTTCTTTTCAATTCCTGAAAACAATCATCACATTCTTTTGTCCAGATAAACTTAACACCCTTCCGAGTTAGCTTAGTCATTGGACTAGATAACCGTGAAAAATTTATAACAAACCTTCGGTAATAGCCCGCCAAACCAAGGAAGCTACGAATCTCGGTTACATTTGTGGGTCTTGGCCATTCTTCCACAACTTTTGTTTTTGCAGGATCAACAGTTATTCCATCTTTAGAAACAATGTGACCAAGGAAAGAAATTTGTTGCAACCAAAACTCACACTTGCTGAATTTCCCATACAGTTTCTTTTCTTTTAAGGTTTGCAAGATAACCCTTGAATGTTTTTCATGCTCCTCTTTACTTTTAGAAAACACCAAAATATCATCAATGAAAACCACCACAAACTTATCCAAGAACTCATGGACAATTCTATTCATTAAGTCCATGAATACAGCAGGTGCATTGGTTAGCCCAAAAGGCATTACTACAAATTCATAATGGTCATATCTCATACGGAACGCGGTCTTTGGAATATCTGCCTCCTTGACCTTCAGCTAATGGTACCCCGATCTCAAGTCAATCTTTGAAAAAAACTGAGCTCCCTGGAGCTGATCAAACAAATCATCGATATGAGGCAAAGGATATTTGTTCTTAACTGTGATGTTATTCAAGGCTCTATAATCAATGCAAAGTCTCATAGAACCATCTTTCTTTTTAACAAATAAAACAGGAGCACCCCATGGTGATGTGCTAGGTCTAATGAAACCTTTCTCTAATAAATCTTGCAATTTCTCCTTCAACTCTAAAAGTTCAATTTGTGCCATTCGATAAGGGGGTTTTGAAATTGGCTTAGCATCAGGAACTAAGTCAACAGTAAACTCAACTTCCCGATCTGGTATTATTCCAGGCAACTCATTAGGAAAAACATCAGGATACTCATTTACCACTGGCACATCATTAATCTGAACAGTTCCTTTATTTTCAACGACGTGTGCAAGGTAACATTCATTTCCATCTTTTACAAGTTTCTCGGCCTCTTGACATGTTATCAAAAGTAAGGGTTCATTCTTGTAAACAAACTGAAAGTCTTTCTGAAAAGAAACTTCTTTAGCTCTACATTCAATCTTAGCATGGTAAATAGAGAGCCAATCCATACCCAGGATAACATCAAACTCTACTAGAGGTAGAACAATAAGGTTTGCAAGTAGGTTCTTTCCACAGATAAGGATAGGAAGATTCTTATAAATTCTTGTTGCCTCGACACTTCCCCCAGGTGTTTTTACCAAAAGTTCAGGAGTCATTTCTTGAGATGGTATTCCCATTTTACTAGAAAAGGTTTCAGAGATGAAAGAATGTGTAGACCCCGAATCAAAGAACACACTGGCATAATCTGAAAAAACAAACAAAGTACCTGATACAACTTCATTTGATGGCCCGACATCTGCTGAAGTAGTTGCAAAGGATTTCACCATCCCTTTCTGCTTGTAGTCTAACTGCTTCCCATCACTCAAGCTCCTTGTCGGACACTCGTTTGCATAGTGACCCATCTCATTGCACTTATAACATTTCACTAACTGTAAATAAAATTTGTTCTTACCTTCACCTTGATCCTTTTCAGTGCAATCACGAGCCTTATGTCCCATATTACCACATCGGTAGCACTTCCCAGAATTCAGAAGACATTCCCCAGCATGCCTTTTGCCACATTTATCACAAACTGGAAACTTAGTTCTCTTACCATCAGACTTTTTTGAAGAATTCTTACCTTTCTCCTGCCACCTCGGTCTCTTCTTCTCCTGGTTGTTATAGAACACTTGGTCATCGGAAAACTCCATTTCCACCTTCTCAGCACATCGAACAAGCTTTTCATAACTTTTAAACTCTCGAGAAGCTAATGCCCTTCGATATTTTGGCTTTAATCCTGAGTAAAAACGATTGATTTTACTATCAAGGTCTTGAATAAAATTTGGAGCATACCTTGCCAATCGAGTGAACCTTTCTTCATAGGCAGCCACTGAGTCTTCCTCTTGCCTCAATTACAAGAATTTCTTTTCCATCCTAAGTCGAACAGCCTTAGGAAAATACTTCTCAAGAAACATACCTTTGAATTCATCCCAGTCAAGAGCATCAATCTCATCGGTGTCCCTGATATTTTTAACCATAGACCACCACTGATCTGCTTCACCCTCCAAACGGTAAATAGCAAGACTAACCTTTTGATTGTCTGAACACCCCATGACATCAAAAATCTTCTCCAGTGCTTCAATCCACCCTTCAGCTAGCACAGGGTCAGATGATCCTCTGAATGATGGTGGATGTTGCCTCATGAAATGTTCCACCACTGACATGTTCTTCTGCGGTTGTTCTGGCTGATCTCGTGCATAGATACCACCGCCATTTATCGCTTGAGTCAACTGCGCCATTATTGCAACAAACTGTTCAATTCCAATTCCGACCATTTCTGGATGCTGATTCGGAAGGTTATTTCCTTCTGTATGCCTTCCTAGCACTGCTTCCCTATTTCCTCTGCGGAAAACCATTCTGAACAAACATGTCTTAGATGAAGCAACATGGTAATCTTTAAATGCTATATCATTTCAAAAAAATTTTTTTTGGATAATCATTTAATAGAATTCTAACTCCTAAAGTTATCTAAACCGACCTTTGATACCAACTATAAGGCCCCAGCCTTAAACCATACTTAATCTTGAGTTATTACAAGATTACACGTTGAGGATCTTTTCAGGTTTAGAGTTTTAGAGAATTAGATCATAAAACTTTCATTACATTCCACATATAAACAAAGTGGTTACATAAAGATAGTATTCTTCATTCCCATCAATGGAAACACATTTAAAATAAAACATGGATTATTTCTTGACACATCCTTGACTCTATCATATTATCATGTACCTTTCCCTTGACCTGTGAAAAACATTTCAAAAACTTGGGATGAGCATAAAAACTCAGTATGGGTTATAAAAAAAACATGGAAAGGAAACATGAGTTCATATATACATAAGAATGAAATCATACTTTACCCATAAAACATAGGCACTTTAACATACCTCATAAAATCATGAATAAATCATAGAAATCATAAGACATAAAGGTAACTTGAGGCATTCATAACATTCTTACGTAGGGAGTAACCCTCTTGGTTACGTTTGGAATACCCATCACAGTATATTCCCTAAAATCTCTTCGGAGAAACCTTAACGTTTCACTCCTTCGCGTTACCCAATGTATTGGAGAGCTATAACAGGCTCACCCGCCCTTAGTTTATCACGGAACCACCCGTCTTCATAATAATGCCCAAGAACCATAACATAATCATATCACATAAAACATGCATAAAGGAAACATAAAATTTCCACATTTCAATCATGAGATATCAATACAACAAATTGATATAAAAACATTATGAAAACCATTTTCAATACCAAAATAAAAGAAAAGTAAAACATGGTATTTATTTTTCTTTTAAAAAGAAGGTATGGCTTGTAGAGGAAGCCGGAACTCAAATAACGGTCACGACGGCGGAGAAGTCGTTGTCGCCGCATACGTACGACAAAAACATTCCCTTTTGTCATTTAGTAAACGCTTCGTATAAAAAAAGATTCCTTTTGAATAAACGTAAAAGTCAAAGGGTTTTATACACCGTATAAAAGAAAGTTGTGTATAAAATAAAATATGCCTCAACGAAAGGAGATTGAGACGAAGTCCCATACCTCGTATCCGACTTGACCCGACCGTTCTTTAATCTCCTTTAAAAGTGTAACTCCTTTTGTTTTGAGCCTAAAGGCTTCCTTTGAAAGGATTATGCCCAAGGGGAATCCTCTAGGATGAGGAGAGGGATGTGGAGAGAGCAAATGGGCAGGGGTTGGCCGAGCCAAAGGCTTGAGAAGTGTGTGAAATGAGGTAGAGGTGGGGGCCTTTTGTAAGAGGAGAGGAGGGGCACTTTTGGAAAGTAAAGAAAAATTACTTTATTTGAAAATGTGTTTCGGTTTTAAAAGGTCCCACGTTGATATAATTCGTGGATAAGGTGATAAGGGTTCGAAATCCACTCATCCAATTGGTTTTGGCCAAGTGTAGTTCATAGATTTTACATTGTCTTTCCATTTTATTTAAATCATCAAATAATGATGTCATCGGTGCATCATTATTATGTCATAAATAATATAATTTATTTAATGTCTAAAAATTATAAAAAAATTACTATGATGTAGGAAATCTTTTTATCTTTCCAATGACTATTTATAATCAAAAATATGACTTGTATAACCCTACTTAAAAATTGTTTTAGTAAAACATATCATGTTTGTGTTAATTTTACTTTTCCATTAAATAAAAATATATTATTGTCATTTTCCAACTAAAGTGGCTCCATGTGGTCCCCAAGTTGGCCCATGGCTTGTCTTGGTCGGCCATGACTCACCCAATAGGTTTAGGACAAGTTTCATGGTGTTTTCACATTCCTATAATATCATTTTTACCTTAAACTACACTAATTACCACTAATCGCGATTAAGAACTTAATAAGTTACTATTCACCAAAAAATTATTATAATCTCATTGAACCACATTTTACTTATTAATGACAACCATGTATGTCAGATATTCTAAATTCAATACACATTGGTGGTAAACTTTCATTTAACTGAAAAATCAGTTTGCTTGATTACCACTTAGTGGTTTCACTATTCATCAAAAATTGAAGTTTTTCAGAAAATTACCAAAAATTCACCCTAAGCTATATTTGATATTCCGAATTCAAAAATGAAGTCTATTTTACAAAATTAAAAACATATAGGTCACATTAATTAATTTAATAATTAATTCCCACTGCCAGATCAAATAGCGTGTTTTTACAAAACAATAAGTATCAAAAGATTGACACCAGTTTAAGTCTAATTTCAAAGTGAAATTGATTCCAATGACCTCCATTTGATAAAATGGTAATAATAAATTCTAATTTCACTTCAAAACAAATTCAAAACATAATCTAATCATATAAATAAATTAGGTTAAAAAGCAGTTTTGATGTAAAATGCAGTATTTTTCACTATTCATTAAAAAATGAACATTGTCAGAAAAATACCAAAAATTCACACAAGGTAAATTTTGATGTCCCAATCATAAAGAATAAGTTTATTTTGACAAACATAGTTTATAAAATTTTCAAAATATAGATTAAAAAATGGTTTGCCATCAAAAGGTAGTAAAACAATCTTTTAAGAATATTAGTGTATTCCATGAATAAGATTGTATTTATTTTCATTTTAAGCCTCTATAACAGTATCTTAATCATTAATAGACATAGATAAAAATATCTATTATCCATTACTTACTTGGGATGTTACAAATCATGTGTTATATATCTTAAGAAAAATACAATCCATTAGTCAAGGAAAATGATCATATAAATCAAATATCGATATATTAAGTAGAATTTTGAACATTTAGTTTTGCATTTAGAGAATGTGCCTACTAAACTAATGGTTATACACATCTAGAAGAAGTCCTTACCCAATGATTCATTTGAAATTTATCAACTGGCTATTTGAGTTCAATCAACCCCCATACATGAATAATGTGTATGTTGCACCCCCTCTCCTTGTGGTATGGTTTTTTTTCTTATTCACTAATCTGTGTTCTTTACAATTATTTAGTTAACATAAATTTCACATTTGGGTTCATTGAGAATGGGGGATAAAGTGTCTAGATCATTACTGGTAAGAAGAGGATAAAAGGGGTTGATAGGGGGAGTAGTGTAGTATGGGAGTTCTAAATATGATAATGTTAAAAATGAGATTTTAAATTATGAAAAATTATAAAAAATAGTGGCCTCTTTATTTATCTTGTGGTTATTTGTCATGTGAGGGTTACGATGTGATCTTGGGGGATGAAATTTTTTTAACCTTTTGGTTTTGAGAATGTTTGTAAAGGATGAATCAAGAATGAATTGATTCATCGATGAACATTTAATTCTTCAATAGTTTCTCAAATATATCATTCCTCATATAGAATTTGTGTGCGTATTAAGAAAATCCTTGAGAACTATCTGGGGTTTTATAAGGAAAATGGTTTTGAATATTCAGGATATGTCAACAAATTCATTCTTAATATTTAGACGTGTTTTCAAAAAAATTGAAATGATGTTATTTAAAAAAAATCTGCATTGTTTTTATTTTTTGATGAATATTTTTTATCAATTTTGTATGTTGTTGATAAACGATAGTTGTTAAACAGGGTGTGAAGAGTTATCACAAATGTTCTAAATGATAACACAAGGCATGTAAGTACCAAAGGATTACATGGAAGAGTGTAAGTACTATGTTATCATACAAAGTGAATTTTTCTAGACATTGTGGAATTTTCTCACCTTTTATCACAATAACTAAAAGAGATCATGAAATCACAGTAGATGATCTACATGAGTATAAGAGGATATTGTGTTGAAATCATGTTATGAACATAAAGACACCATATGTTTATCAAGGGATCTCATGAAGGTGTCATGTGAAGCACATAATGAAAAATAGGATGGAAGTGACGACTACTTATCATTGTCA
Source organism: Viscum album (assembly GCA_963277665.1). Classification (NCBI taxonomy): domain Eukaryota; kingdom Viridiplantae; phylum Streptophyta; class Magnoliopsida; order Santalales; family Viscaceae; genus Viscum; species Viscum album. The sequence goes on along the minus strand of OY728136.1, from coordinate 1,315,233,819 downwards.
TTAAAAATCATATGACCACATGATTATCATTATATCTCTTGATAGGTACCCACAAAGAACTAGAAGATAATGCCGTTAACCACATGACTATCATTGGATCTTACGATGGGATTATACAAAGAATTGGAAGAAAATGTTTCCTACTAAAAAATTCTTATTAGGTGATCATGTGATTGTATAACATGATACACAAGAAGATAATCATACTGAGCAAGTTAATGGGATGTTTTACATGTGACACGTAATGGAGGTTTTTTTTGAATTGTAGAACTGATCACATATAACCCGTGTGGGATATACTGAGGTGGTTCAGAATATGGAGAACCATGATTTCTAGAGTAATGGAATTGTATTTATTACTATAAATACATGATAACACATCCTTAATATGTTTATAAATTTTTAGTGATTTATCTCAAACATAGTTTTCACATGAAGATAAATATTTTATGTTATTAAATTCACATGAGTGGTTCTCATAAGCATAAATAGGTGTTGAACTGGAGTCACCAGATACACATGAACATAAAAATATCTCATGATATTCAAAATTAGTATAGGTATTTTTCAAAGGTAACTTTTTATGTGGAATATTTTATAGGTATCACAAATATTGGAAGACTAGTTGGTATTACATGATCTACAAAAGTTACATAAGGTATCGAAAAAGAGTCTCACAATCCTTGTGATTGGAATAGATACTCACAAAGTGGTCAAGTGAAGGGGTCTAGATAATGTATCATGAATAGTGGTTACATGATCCATGATAAACTCTCTTGAGAACATGTGTTTTTAACCAATTTTATGAAATAATAGCATAAACACACACACAATTGTGTATCAATATAGAACTGATCATCATATGATTCTACTAGAGGATAAATTAATTCACATCAATAGAGAGACCAAACATAAATTTGAAATTATTAATGGTTTTAAACAAAAAGTGACAGTGATTACACTTTGAAACATGTAATAATTGTTTACTTTTGTGTATTTTCTATATCAGTACATTGCCTTTGTATTCTCCTTGTAAATTTCTATATGATGGTGAACCAAGTAAATTTGTTTTTTCATGTTAATGATTTAATTTCCATTTATTCAATGCTTTGGGAAGGTTATAGGGAATAGGGTTTTTTATACAAAAACAATATCCAAATGGATTGTTTTTAAATATGTAATGCATTGATTCACCCTCCAAAGGATATTTGACCTTGTTGGGCTAAGTAATATCATAACCATACCATTGAGTATTTGTCATATGTCATCATAAATAATGGATAATGAGGAAACCATTACCCTATGATTGTTTTTATTATAATTACTACCAATGTATGAAGTTGATAACTAATTATAAGCCCCATCGATCATATAAAATATCTAAATAAATCATTATATAAATAGAATTGATAAATTATACAAATATATAATATTCCCTTGGGGTCCTCTTACATAAACATGGATATGTAGTCATAATCCATATAAAAATAGTTGATATTAATGTTGTTATTTTTAATATTAGTTAATAGAATAATATGTCTCACAAGGTTAATATGCATCAATAAAATTAGAATCTAATTATATATTCACAATTCAATAGAATATACACTTATCAATGGAAAGATATAAGAGTAACACTGTAGGTTTCATTAATAATATATGTATATAAATAACAATTAAATAGTGAATAAATTTTTTTAAATGGTAAGAGACCAATATTATAATATAATATTACCTTCTAAAACATATGATATTTTACATACATCATTCATATGTATTAAGAAAATAAAATTTTCTAAAGGTAAAACTCTTAGGATAACAATCATCCAAAATAATGATTTAGTTGGGGGGAAAAGGTATGTTGTAATTGAAGGTTGATAAATGATGAAAAGTATATATCACAATAATACTTATTTGGATATAGTTCCCCTATTATAAATAATATGCTTAAAAATGCATAAATACATAACATACATAGGGATTGGAATAGTAAATTTTGTGGTTATAATAAACATTTTGTATTATAAAAACATGAAATGATATTATAATGGGAGGGTATTATAATAGGTTATTAATATTAAATTTATTTATTTATAATAATGAATCGTAGTAATATTTTTTAAGAAAATTTAAAATAATTCAAAATGATTATTAAAGAGAAATTAAGAAAAGATATTAAAACCCTTTACATTTCTAAATAACATCATAATACCTAATAAATAACACCTTAGATCCTTAAGGGATTGTTATAAAGATTTAATGTGATAAAATGAGATGTGTACAATAATTAATTATATTATCACTTATTTTTATTTTATATAAAACTTATTAAAATAATAAATATTAGTGTTGGTGGAGAATCATTCAATATTAACAGGAATTATAGTGTGGTGTAGAGGGAATGTCATAATATCTTTTGATGTCAAGAGAGGTTCCATATCACAATATTAATCATTGAACCGTGATGGGGATAGTTATTCTATGATATTCATGGTAACACCATAATTTATGTACATGCTGATTTTGTACTACTATGAAAAGATGGGATGCACCATGATGGTTATGGTCACCCCATAATGTGACCCTAGATTGAGTAATTGTTCAATGATTCCCATGGTTACTATAAATTTTTACCATGTATAGTTTTGTAAGTAAATTTATTATTATTTTTAATCATTTAAAATCATCCTCATTCATCTCATCCAGTTAGCCCAATGATGGGGAAACCCAACCCATTATTCTCCCCCTTTCTCATCCATAAATCTAATTTAATTAGTGATGTTTTTCATTTTTTAGTAAGGTAATATTCCCCATATAGCCTATTTTTTCATTTGCTTCTCTTTCATTAATTTTTCATGGAACCAGTTCAGTATTTATGGAATATTTCATCAATGAATATTGGAATCATCTCTAAATGATGGAGCTTTATGGTATCTTTTCTAGGGATATTGAAAGAGCAAGAGCATGTCGCATTTATTTCCATCTTCATAGAGGTCACTTCTTAGATGATATATAATAGGTACTTCACTAATCCATTTTTTAATTAAAAAAATTTTTGGTTTTATTTTTGGGGTATTTTACTCATAAGGGTTCTAGATATATTCAATGATCCTTCAATATGTTATTAACTGAGGTTTCAGTATCACCATATTTCTCAGCGAATTTATAGAGATTATTCAATTCCAGTTCAAAGTCATCGACTACTTATAAAAGATATAATTATTTATTGGATAGTTTTCTTAAGATATAATATCTTAATAAATGGACGAGGGTCATTATTGGATTTTTTAGAGTGGATGATTTAGATTGGGAGAGTAAATTCATTATTAATGTAGCGAGTCCCAGTGATACATAACCTAATATTATATATAAGTGGGAATTTATTTTTGTGCATGGGTTCTTGAATATGTATTAATTTTACACTTATTATAGTATATATAGATATATATATCCAGATATACCTTAATTGATAGAATAAACCATGTTTAGTGGAGTTAATTGTGTCATAGTTTAAACATGACCTAACTGTAGTGGTTATGGTGTAATAGTGTGGGGGATATATTCCTATATTAAATTTGAATAAACTTATTTCCCTATGTTTTTACTAGTTTTATGGGGATTGAAAATTGAATTATGGTTATGTTTCATCATATTCTTTAATTGATAAGGGTTTTAGTATTTGATTTTACTAGAATTAGTGGGGTGTTGATGAGATTTGGTTATAGGAACCACCAATAGATTTATAAGACATAGTTGTAGATTTTATAAGGTGTATTGTATAATATTCCATATGGGAAATAGTTATAATAGTAGTTAATACCATTGTGGCATATGAATCTAGGAAGGGAAATTGATATGTTCCTTTAAATTATAATGGGTGAGGCATTTTAACTATTATTTAACCATTAAGATGATAGATAAAAGTTGGTATTATAGGTAATGACAGTGTAGGTTCTATTAATATAAGTTATTACCATTCTATAAGGGAGATGAATAGAACAATTTTTTAGAAGATTATTAATTTTTTGATCGGGCTTGTCTTGAATATAATGGCATACAATGACAGACAGGAGATGGTACAAGATATATGAATGATAAATGACTCTATAAACTAATTTAATAGGTATTGTTAAACTAATGATATACTATCATTATGAGGTGATAGAGGAGAAATAGTACCTCATCTATGTATGTATTATCAATTGTTTATTATATCATGAATTTGATATGATGTAGGATGCTCATGGGGTAATAGTTATATCCAATGGTGGTGATGTTAATGAAAAATGATGGGTGGATCAAAATTTATTAATACATTTCATATTGTAAAAATATTTAACAATCATGTCTAAACATGTAGTGAGTCTAGGATTACATATTTTAGAAATAATTTATTCCCATGGTTATAACTATAATATTATTAATAATCTATCTAGATAACATATTTAGTGCCCATGGTCAAACCGATATAGAGATTAGGATACCATATGACATTCATTAGTGTCTATGGTCAGACCAAAAATCAATCTGAAATTCAATATAATATCTTTATACCATAGATGTTGTGATATATTTGAATCAATATATGTGATCAACTAGGTAAGGTTAGTTTTCCTACTACAAGGTTTGTACATGATGGATTGACATGTTTTCTGATATACAGTGTGTGTTCTGACTTATTTACTATTTTAATTCATTTGCTAGTATTTCATGATTTATATTAGGTTACTAATTCATGGTTTATGAATAAGACAAAAATATTTTAATTCCTCGAACTGAGAATCCAAGATTCTGTGAATTATTTTATGTTACATTTTCATGATCAAATGAAATCAAATCCTGAAGCACCAATCAGTTTAGTAGCTTTACAAATACTATATTCAATCATTAGTTCAATATTACATCATGAAAAAAAACTATTAACCAGTTTCAAAACTCTCATATACATTATACTATCCTTATAGGTCAATTATTGTATAATTCTTCACATCCTGGGGGGAAATGAAAGATATGACAAGGGTGAGATCAAATGGTGAGTAAGGGTAAACAATATTGAAGAAGCTATCATATATGAGAATAAACATTTATGTCAAGGTATAAAATGGAAACATAAGTCTTTCAAATATAATCTTCAGCCTAATGTGGAAAATATAAATCAGATAATTTCATTTAAACATTCACATGTATATTCTAATAGTCAATTTATCACATGTAATATCAATAACTAATCTCATAATGAGGGAATACATAATGCGAGACATCATAAACACATCTTAAAGGATTACTCCAAGACACAATCTATAATATGGTAATTCATTAGCCAAAACCTAATCATAATTGTCTCATAAGAACAAATGATTCATCGAGGGGCTATAGCGGGCCCCGGCTGACAATTACAATGTCCAATACATTCCTCTTACGAAAGGGGTAAATCATAACCCACATAAACATTCATATTAATTATAGCACATGGAATGTCAATACGTAAACCATAAGCTATGAATGGTATTAAAATTGAACAACCACACACAAACATATCATCAACTATTATGTTCAATATGGTATGAGGAAACAACTTCAATTACATGCAATATCCAACAAATTATATTTACATAAATAAAGATAATCGCATAAAATCATTAAAACTCATTAAGAGAAATTACATTTTTACTTGAAATCATTTAAAAGTAATGAAATTGTATACGAAAATATTTATTTTGAAAATAATCTTGTAAAGATAGCTTTAATATGTTCATGTGTTGAAATAGTGGAAAAGATCTTATCTTGTTGTATATATAAAAAGCATTCATTCCTTAATTTGTCAAAAACGTCAAAAAGTACCTATTTTGAAAAAATATAGAAATAATCCATTAAAAAATTTGTATAATATGTCAAACTTGGGTAAAAATGACTAACAATTTTTTATTACATTTTTAAATTCATTTATAGAAACATGGATATGGATGATAAATATTTCTCAATTAATACATGCACATAAACAAACTCAAATAATAATGACATTGTGAAATTAACACTTATCTTGTAATTTCCTTTTGTCGAGGGTAAATTAAACTTTTTTTATAATAGTTAAATAATTTTAGTAATTTATATCATGACCATATACATATTTATGATTGCATATATGATCCAACTATATCATTTTGTTAATAGTATTTAAGTATTACCAATATTTCGGGTGTTAAATGATTCATTTTCCCATTCATGTTTTGTCATGTAAGTCATGTTTGTTATGAATAGGATGTATTTTATTCATATCCAGAATGATATTGTGTTTATAATTTTTATTTTGACTCATCGTATAAATTTTAAAATTATTTATAATTGTTAACATGTATAAAAAGTCTCACTGCATCATAGAGATAGTAGGTCGTATGTACGCACGAGAGATGATATTGTTTACTTGATGTTTAAAATGTATGTAATTGAATGGTATATTAATTATAAAGAATAATTATCATGTTATATTATTTATTTAAATATATTATACTCATAATCATATCCATAAAAATAATTAGTGTTTAATAAAAAATTATGCCACAGTGTGGAGATGGTAAGTAGTACGTATGCACGCCAGGAGATATTGTTATTTGTAGGATGGATAAAATGATGAATATGGTTGTCCCATGGTTATAATAATATATAAGTATATTCAAGATATTTTATTTAATACATTGGTAATTAAATATCATATAAATAGGTAGTAAAAGAAGAAAAGAACTTTTTAAAGAGTTGATAAAAGGATTACTTCTTCTTCAGGTATCTTCTTTTGATTTTCACAAAATGACTCTTTAGGTAGGATGAATGACCAAAGTATCCCCTCTTTGATTAAGTGAGAGAATTTATGAATAGAAAATTTCAGGTTTTTTCCAAACTAAATAGCTTTATAGGTGGGGATAAAATAAAAGTAAGGTTTCCCTTTTACAAAGAGTGGAGGGGCAATTTTGGAAACTTCAAAACTCTTAATTTATTATAAATTTATTTTCAGCTTATAATAGCTAAAAATTTATTTATTTCATTTATAATATGATTATGGGTCTAAATCCTCTCATTCCTTGATTTCTAGACGTGTTTATTTATTAAAATTAACATTATCTTTGGGATTTAACCCTTAGATAAACTGTTTAAATCTTATCATGTTTAGATGTGTTTTTATAATATACTGTTAATATAGATACTATAAAATGAAAAAATAACCCCAAATGTATCATTATTTATATATTTAAAATTATCCTTGTTAGTTGCGTGAACCATAGGTTTTTATGAATTTTATAACATTTAATAATATATTATTTATTTTAAGGTATCATTTATGTCAATTTTGATACTATTCAATATGTTCATTATATATATATATATATATATATATATATATAACCAAAATGATAACATAAAAAAATGCTTCTAATAAGTCACTATGATTTTTATGTTATCTATAAAATTATTATGTCAATAATTAAGTAAAATTATATTTATTTTAATATTTTTAATATTATTTATTTAATATTTATATTAATAAAATAATTTTTGCATCACTATTGTGTCATCACTAATAGTAATTATTTAATATATAAAAATTATAAATAAATTTCTATGATGCATTTTATTCTTTTATATTTTTAGATATTATTTATAATCCATTTTATCTCATTGATATCTCTATATTAAAATTATTAAAAATATAAGAAATAAGAGTGTGACATTTTTTCACATACCATAATTTTAATAATATTCTAAAATTATTCAGAGAAAAGGGTCCATTAAATGATTCTATTTTGAAAGATTAGTGATTAGGGTCTAATTTAATCATATAATGGTATTTTTATAGGTTTTATGGAAATTTTTTAATATTATTGTTACTTTAATTACCTGATATACCCTTATCCGCGGTAATAAAAAAAATTATTAATGTGACTATTAATAATATCCAAAATATATTAAATTCACCTATTAACATAATTTGGAACCAATAATTTAAAATATAGATGTTGAAATAATTAATTTAAAATTAGTCTCCATTTCCAAAACAAGAATACTTTTTTTCAAAAGCTAAAACCATCAATAGATAGGTATGTTTTTATATCCAATTTTAATGTGAAACTAGTTCAAATGACATAAATTATATGAAATATTATTCAAAAATAATGTAATTATACTTTAACATCAATTAATAGGATAATTTATACATGAATTATAATTTAGATGAAAAATGAGTTTTGAGTTAAAATGCTTTATTTTTTACAAATCATTAGAATAAGAATATTATCAGAATTGAAACAAAAATTTGAACAAAAAAATTTATATGTCCCACTTGTAAATAATAGTTTTTTAAAAAAATAATTAATTACAGATTCATATATTGGATTTAAAAAGGGTTCTCCATTAAAAGGTGGTAAAACTGCATTTTTGTAATACTTATTTTATTCAAATAATTGAATTTGTTCTTATATCAAGCCTTGAAAACACATGAGAAGAATATTGAAATCATATGTAATATATAAAATTTATAAGTTGGTTAATACTATTCATAATCACTTGTTTAATGGATGGGTAACATATTATATTATATAATAATATTTTATTTATCTACCATTGTTTTATAAAACTGGGTCCTGCATATTATAAAATCCAACTCATTGTTATGTGTAAGCATAGATTAATATGGTGTAGCGTGAAAATAAATCAAGAAACAAAAATAAAGTTATTTAAAAATGAAAATATTGTTTTGTCTTGGGGTGTCACATTGTCCCATCCTTCAATAAATTATGTCCTCTGAATTTAAACTCATGATCAAAAACTAGGGGTTTGACATTTAAAAACATATTTGTTGAAATATCACATTAGAAAACTGATTAATTATACCCCCACCTTAAAAAATATAGGTATGTATGAATGTAACTAGAGATAACATATATAAGGGTTCTACATATAAAAACAGGGACATTAAAGAAAACATTAATAATCATGTTCTGATTGATAGTGATATACAACATGATGAGGAGAAAGTTAAAAGTCACAATGCTACAAATATGAAACAATATAAGAGACAATTTGATTCATCAGAAAAAATACTTGGATGGTATTTTTGGATTCAATAAAATTTACAAAGAATTGAATAATTAATTTACTACATTGACTAAAAACACAAGGAATCATATTTACATGACAAGTAGAGTTTTACCATTTATCTAATTCCTACCACAACTTATCATTCTCTTCAAAAGAAAAAAAATTCAAAAAAATTATTTTTATATTAATTATATAGGGATCCAAAACATAAATTATAATTCATATTTCATACATTTCAATTAAAGAAAACTATGTTATAATAACCATGACATCACATAGTCCATTGGTATGTGATGTACACTTGTCACCCTTCGGTTGTGGGTTCATGTCTAGCGGCCATGTCAGGCATGATATGTTTTCTCATAACCAATGGGTTGTACTTTGTGTAAAACTATTTCATTATAAAAATTCTAAAATCTCCGTCAATTTCCAAAATCAATTTCAGTATTAAGTTACCCAAACAACATTATGTAGCTCTATTGAAACAGACCAAATATTTAATCACCTTAAAACCCTTAACGAAAACATTCATGCCTCCAAATCCATAATGACAGAGTACTGTAATACAATCCTTATATATCACATTATTCTTATAACACGAATAAAATGACATAATTCCTGAATCCAAAATCATGAAGTCATTAATAATTCCACTTTGACCATAGTAACAACATAAACTTGACCTTGATCCAGTATCTTCTTCTAAGCTATATTTTATTGACTCTTTTCAAAATCATTTTCATAATGTTTCATATCATTATAATTAAATCATTTCACATTTAAAACATCTTTATTTACTTCATAATCATGAGCCTGATAACCTTTCTATCCACACTTGTAACAAACATTCATTCATTTCATGAAAGTACTGGGGTGTTTCTTCCCACAATTGTCACAAATGAGAAAATCATTTTTCCTTTTTCCCTTCCTCTGTCTCTTGTTCCACTGTTATCTTATTATCTTGCTTACCTTTAAATTCATAAGACTTAGAATTTTTTTTCACTATCTTGATAGCACTTTAGACTATATATTCCTAAGATAAGAATTTTTGTGATATCAAATCCTTTCATAGAAATGTTTTTAACTTATAATAGAAACAACCAATATTTCTTCTTGGGTTATGTTTGTAGTCTATAATATGCCTTGATAACCTTGAAATTTCAGCCTCATACTTTGAAATATTGTCATCCTCCTTTTTATTCAGACTAATTTTTTTTCCATATCTGCTCGTTTCTCACAAGGAAACTACTTTTCTAGGAAAATTTCATTAAATTCCCTCCATTACATTTTAGCTAGTTCTTCGTCCTTTGTGTTTTGAATTAATTACCACAAATGTTCTGCATCTCCGAAGTGATGATAAAAAACCATAACAACTATATCCCTTTCATTAATTCCTAAGGAAAGAAATATATTTTCTAAAGAACTAAACCATTCCCCAGCTAAAAATGGATTTGTTGTCCCATTGAATGTTGGAGGCTCTTGTCTCAGTAAGTGATCTAACATTGTTCCTCCACATTGTTGATCAGGAAGCTCCATATTGGTAAGGTTATGGTTCATAACCTGAGTTAGTTTTCACAAATGGTTATAAATTGTTTATAACTAGTTTCATCTCCTGCTACAACATCATTATCTTGTGTATGAGGGAAACCACTATAAGGATTTCATGCATTGATATAATTTCAATTTCTTCCACTAGTCTCTATTTATAATCCATGTCATTAACTATATTATATTATGAATTATAATGCATCATTCCAAACTAGTAAAATAATTAATATAAAATAAAATCCTTTTTATATCTAATCTATTAATCATATTTTTTTTCTTTGGGTACATATTTGCACCTAAATCCTTCATAATGATTTTTATAGAAAATTTGAATTATTCTTTGCATAACCCCTAGTGTGTCAAACCAGGTGCCTAGTAAGGACACATATCGTGTATTAGGATACCTTGATTGAAGCCCAGAATACCTTGTTAGAGTTGTTTCTTCTAGTTAAATCTATGCCAGAACGACATCTACTTTTAGTATCCAGATAAGAATGTATTTCTTGTAATACCCACATAATCTATACATTAAAAATATTTTAGGATGTTCTTCTATACTTATCCTCATTTTCTATTTTAGGTAATGTTCCCTAAGATATGTTTGTTCTAAATCTATTTTACAAGGTTTATACTAAACATCATATAAAACCAACTATAACACCCTCACACTAGTTTCACAGAGTTGTTGAATTTTTTTTATTACATTGAAATGATCATAATAAATCAAATACCAAAGGACTAGTCAGTTTAGTAGCCTTGGAAATAATATATATAGACATATGTTTTACATTACATCTTCAAATGTAAAAGAAAAAATAATCACCATTTGAAACTATCATATCATTTATACTACCCATTCCGGTCAATCATAATATACTTCTTCTCATACTAGGGAAAAATGAAACATAAGAAAGTGGTCCGCCCAGATTCTTATTAAGGGTAAACAACACAAAAGGAGCTTCCATAAATAAGCATAAAATTATTTGGCAAGGTATACAAATAAATTAAAATAATATTAAAAATAATATTTAGAATAATATAAATAGAATAAATAAAATAATTTCCTTTGGACATTCAGATGTATATTGTACTAATTGAATAATCACATGTAATATCAATAACTAATCTAATAAAGAGGGAATGCATAATGCGGGATATCAAAAACAAACCGTCAAGGATTCAGCCAAGACACCATACATAATTTGGTAAATTTTTTTTACCAAAACCCAAACATAATTATCTCATGATTAATATTGATGAATCTAGGGGCTATAGTGGGCCCCAACTGACACATAAAAAGTCAATGCATTCCACACATGAAAGGGGTAAATTATGACCAACATAAACATGAGTATTAAAACTTATATAAGAAATGTAAATACTTAAACCATAATCTATAAATGGTATCAAAATAGAATATCCATATTCAAATATATCATAAACCATTCAATTTAATTTGATATAAGAAAAAACACAATTAAACGTATGATACAATAAAGGATGTCGACAGAGATGAAAATAATCAAATAAAATCACTAAAGCTCTTTGAGTGAAAATTCCTTTTACTTGAAATAATTAATAAGAAATGCAATAATAATAGAAAATATTTATTATGAAAATAACTCGGTAAACTTGTAATAGATGCTTCAAAATATGAGTCATCAAAAATCTGGAAAAAATTCTCCCACACCATATAAGTAAAAATACATTATTTCCTTAATTTTTCAAAAACATCATGAAGTACCTCATTTGAAAAATGACCAAAAGATTCCATTCAAAATTATTTAAAAATTAAAAAATGGTTAAAAATGGCTTTAAAGAAATTTATATAAAATCCTAAAATACAATTTAAGAATAATGATGATGGATGATAAATATTTCTCAATAGATAATAAAATATAAACAAACTTGGTTAATAATGAGATTTTGAAATTACCCCTTACCTTGTACATTTATTTAGTATAAGGTGTGTTAACCTCATATATAATGGTTAAATCAGGTTATTAAATAGTAATAGTATCATATCAATATTTTTAATGTCATATATTATGGGATAATATCATTTAATTAATAGTATATTAGAATTAAAATTATATTAGGTGTTAAATACTTCGTTTTATCATTCTTGTTTTTCCAAGCCAGTCATATTTTCAATGAATAAGATATATTTTATTCATTTAAAAAATGATATTAAGTTCAGAATTGTTATTTTTACTCATCATTTTACTTTTTAATCATTCTCGAATGGTTAATGTAGAGAATTAATCTCACCCCATCATAGAGACGGTAGGTCGTACGTATGCACGAGCGACGTTATCAGTCCTTTGATGATTAAATGGTATGTAATTTTATGGTATATTTATTTATAAATAGTCATTATAATTTTATATTCATTAGTTACATCCATTATAACTATCATTATATCAATAAAAATAATTACTATTGGATAAAAAATTACACCAGATCATGGAGACGGTAAGCCATATGTACACATGCACGGTGATATTGTTACTCATAGGATTGATAAAATGAGGAATATGGTGGTACCATGATTATAATAACATCTTAGTATATGGATGATTTTGGATTTATTACTTTGGTATGGAATCAATATAGAAAAAATATGTAAAACATGAAAAGAACTTTGATATAGTTAGTAAAATGATTACCTCTTCTTCATGAATCTCATTTTGATTTTTACAAAAAGACTCCTTAAGTTGGATTTATTATCAATTTTTCTCCTCTAGGAAGAATGTATAGAATTTTGGAGGAAAAATGGTCATGGTTTGGCTGAACTGAATGGATTCAAAGGCATCAATAAAAATATAATGATGGGTTCTCTTTTACAATAGATGGGAATGGCACATTTGAAAACTCCAAAAACTATTAATTTATTATAAATTAATTTTCTATATAAAATTGAACTAAAATGTTTTATTTAGAGGATATTATTAGTATGGGTCTATATCCCCTCAAAAAAGTATTTTTAGACAATTTTATGTCACAAAATTATCATTATCATTTTCCTGTAACCCTTAGTTAAACAGTTTTACTATTACCATGTCCACATGCCTTTTTATAATATAAGGTTAATATAGTTAATATAAAATGGAAAACTAACCCTAATTGTATCATTTTTGATTTATTTACCATTATATTAGTTTTTTAATAAATTAGGATTTTATTAGTTTTGTAACATGTAATAAAATATTATTTATTTTAAAGTATCATTTATATCAATTTTGATACTATTCAATATTTTCATTTTTAGCTAATATCAAAACAAGATGATAAATTGAAAAAAATACTTCAAATATGTCAAAAAAAATTCAATATTTTATATAAAATTCATGGATGTAATTAATTATGTTTAATTATATTTATTTTAATATTTCTAAAATTATTTATTTTATATTTCTATTAATAAAATAATTTCAACATCACTATTATGTCATCATTAATGGTAATTAATTAATATATAAATATTATAATTAAATTTTATAATGTATATAATTATTTTATATTTTCATATACTATTTAAAATCGATTTTATCACATGGATATCTCTATATTAAAATTATTATACTTATATAAACGGAGAGTGTGACATGTTTTTACATTAGTTAATTTTAATATTAATAATTTCATTTTCAAGAACAAATGTCCACTAAATAATTATATTTAGAAACATAGGTGATAAGGGTCCAATTTAGTTATCCAGTAGTATTTTTAGAGGTGTTGGTATAATTTTATAATATTATTTTTACCTTTAATTACCTGATTTACCCTTAACCTCGATAGCAAAAAAATAAAAAAAAATTACTATTCATAATATCCAAAAAATAAAATTAAACTATTAATATTATTTCGAAAAAAAGTTCCAAATAATGAATAATTTTATCCAAATTTAAAAGGAGAATTTGAAGTAATTAATTTAAATTTAATCCCCATTGAAAAAAATGAAAAAAAATTAGTTTTTGAAAAGTAAAACCCAAAAAAAAGATTAGCATTAGTATATATCTAATATTAATTTGAAAACAATTCAATTATCAAATATTATATTAAATAATAAATAAATACTATAAATTTACATATAAAAAAATTAAAATGATAATTGATCAATATATATAAATTAGACGAAGAAGTAGTTTTGAATTAAAAAGCAGTATTTTTCATTATTCATTAAAATATAAAAGTTATTTGAAAATCACCAAATATTTGTCTGCAATAAATTTTTATGTCCTGCTTATAATGTGGAAGTTTATTTTGTCAAATTGAAAATTTAAAAGTTTACAATATTGGATTTCAATAGGGTTCAATAATAAAAATTGGTAAAACATCATTTTTTAAAAAATACGTCTTTTATTCAAAAAATTGAATTTATTATTATACAATATCTAGAAAAAACATTTTATGAATATTATGATTATATGGAAAAAATTGTTGATCAATAAAACTGTGCATTACATGTAATTCAAGAAAACTCATTATTATGTGTAGTATGAGATTAAAATGGCGTTTCATAAATATCACAGAAGAAAAAATATTGAATTTATTTAGAAATGAAAATCGTAGAAATTCTAGGGGTGTTACACTTATCAAACATTATACTTTCACCCAGGTTTAACTTAAAACAGTATTTTACAAGTATATATATATATATATATATGAGAATAGGTTTTATAGAGGAACCAAATTGAGGGTCTTAATAGGGTCAGAGATGGGAATGTGGTGACATTCATGGTGTGTAGTGATATCTCTAGTAATTATTATTATTTCATTATGTTATGTATGATAAACCATGTCTGAAATCACATTTTTTATGTATGTTTATATAACTTAAGTATCTATTTTTTTTATCATGAATGTATTTTGATTCTATTGTTGTTTACAATTAGCCATAATTCTATATTCATACTCTAATGTTGGGTGTGTTTATTTTATGTCTGGTTTTTTGTTATTATCAATGGGTATGTTTAGAATATTATAGTCTCCACAATATTGGTAACACCCACATTTTGATTCATTTCTCTGTTTGTTGGTTTCATTTCAAGCCAGGAAATGTTCAGCTAAAGACTCTGGAATGATTTTAAAAGTCTTCCAAATATTTTTAATGAATTTTTTAAGGTGCATAAATTGATCCTAATTAGTTTAAATCATGATAAAGTATCCATGAAACAATTCAAAGTTCATGGGTCCTGTAGGAAGGTGAATTGTTTGAGAAAACCGTGTGGCTAACTATGAAATTTTTAATGATTCCAGCCATATGAATTGAACATTGTTATTGCATAGTTTATCAAACTATGCAGCTTAATATGTGAACAATAATTTTTAAGAGAGATCTGATTAGTAATGTTATTTCATTATTTCTCAATCCATGGGTCCAAATAGTTTGAAAACATTTTAAATTTATGGATATTCAATTTAAATCCAAAAATTTCCCAACACTCCCTATTCATTCTCTTCAGACCTATGATATTAATTTTTTAGGATTCCCTTAATAATTTTTGATCATATTCAATGTCTGGACGTCTATTCTAATGATTCGTTGAACATTTATCTTTTTAAATCAATGTTTAGGACTTTTGTCTTCCTTACCATTTTTGATATTCTTGTTTCCTCATTAATGGAACCATATATTAGTGTTGGTATTCTTGAATTTATGTGATCAGATGATTTTTGATAATTATGTATTTGTATTTGATATGTAAATGGAAGGAATGTTTTATATTTTTCATGATCCTCTAATGAACTTTATTTCAAATTTATTTTATGTGCGTGTTTTTACCTCCTAAATTTTGTGGAAAGTTAAAGATTTCATAATTCTGATTTATTTCTATCTTATTGATTCAATTTATATTACTAAAATACGATTATGAAATTATTTAGTTGTTCACATTACTGGGTTTAGTGGTGTGGGTAACACAAAATGGTATTGAAAACATTATTTTCATAAGTGGATTTTTTTTAAATCAATATATTTTAATTGGTGTAGTTAATATGGGATGGGTTTTTTGTTTTATTGTGCATTAGGATAATGGATCATTGATATAAGTCACCATGATAACAAGGACATCTTGGGTGCTACATTTTATGCGTGGGTGTGACTGTGTGTGCATCAGTATATGGTATTTTTATTCTATGATGATTAAAATAAACTATTAATGAATGGGATATAGATAGAATTCACTATAATTATATGACTGTATTATGAGGATCTAGTTTTCACTCATGTGTGAGTAGAACCATAGATCTAGTTTTTGGAAAATTTATTTCTATTATTTTTAAAAAGGAAATATTAATTTTGGAAAAAAATCTATCTCTATAATTCTGGTTTAGAACATTCAGTGTAAAATATTTTAATATGTTAAATATTTGTCTAAAATTATTTGATCATATTTTGATACTCAAAATACTGTTTTATAAAAATTTTACCTAAAAATATATTAGTTTTACTGGAATGTGGGAAAAGTATCTAAGGGTTTCGTACTATATTGTTACTCACTCCAACATATGAACCTCCTTGAATTTTTTGAAATTTCCTACCATGATAAAAGAAAATTATAGGTTTCATACATTACTATTAGAGAACTTTTATACCAGTTTTTTGGATGTTCCTATGTGAATATTGGATGCCTGAAATTGTTGGAGTTTATATTGGTTCAACATTAGTTCATAATACTAATGCCACTTTAGAGTCTTAGTATTTTTGGTTTATTTATTCTATTGTTTCACAGATATTTTTATACTACTTTGAGTTATATGATTTTATCTCATGAATTATTTATTGCTTTTATTTTTATTTTTAAAATTCCATTCAATGTTGTGGGAATTTTTTATTGTAGTGTGTGTGTGTGTGTGTGTTTAAGGTTAAATAATCCACAATTTAGTTTTTTAGTTAAACCTTTTACATTTATTTCGAGCTTTCTTTGTCTGAGGAATATCACTTATGGTTAGTAGCACCTCTGACCCAACCCAAGCTAATGGGATGGGTGGGGATGTTATAAATGGTATCATTTTCATCAGTTTTTGAGTCATGATTGTAGAAAGGATATATGATGTTTGAAGACATTAAATGTATTGAAAAAATATTTGTTTGACCTTTTATATTATAATTCATGTTTCCAAGGAATTCCAGGTACAGGAAGTGTTATAAAACACTTTTAGGCATGTTTCCAACTCATCAACATGGGTTTAGACAATGAGTTTTAGGCATCTGGAATTAATAAATAGTATTCCCTCTAGGACTATATTATTACATTGTTATTTTATTTTTATCCTTTGATATTTTGATTATTTTTTAGTTAAATATATTATTACTCATCAAAAAATGATAATTATAATTGAATAAATTAGAAATTATTAATTTGGTTTTGAAGCTAAAATGCCACATAGGTAATGAGAAACCATAGAGAGGGTTAAAAAATAATGTGGTTCCCACAAAACCATAGGTAAAGCAGTATTTGGTTTAGAGGATTGGGAATGATTTCCAGGATATTCACAATGGACCTTGGGAAGAGAAACCTTTATGCATGAATCAATCTCCAGTGTTAGTTAATAGGATTCCACTAATTTTCCAAGGTAATTCATGATCTAAGAAAGTAGATGTTTGGAGAGTGGGATTTTTTTTCATACTCAGATCTCCATATGAGATGAAATTTAGGGTAACAACATAAATTCTATAATACTTGGAACTATAGTGGTTAGATTTAATGGTTTAATAAAATTTTGGTTAGAAAATTAATTTGGATGTGATGAAGGATCTATTTAATAAAATTAAATATTCTACCAACATCTATTTGACTAATTCAATATATTTTTTCATATGAGGCAAGATAATATGTCACTAACTAAATTTCATGCACAATTAACTCACATGGGTTTCCATGCAAAGGAAGAAGTAACTGGTGGAAAAATGAAGGCCCAAATATTCCAGTCAATAATAAAAATAAATGTACAATCGAAATTATTTATTTTTTTCATATATATTATATTGTAATGGTGAACAAGGGATTCATTAGAGAGAGAGAAATCAGATATGAAATACTAATAGAGGGGACACCACTATCCATCCAGGCAGTAGAGGGAACTCTAGTATTAGAACAAATGTAAAAGGGCAGCATACTCCCAGGATAATAGGGACCCAAAGAAACAATATTATGGATCAATATCTTATCCACAAAGTCTTATAAAATAAACCATATGATTTCAGTGTGTCTCTATTTACCAAAAGAAGATGTATTTTACCATGTATCAAATGAATTACCGGAATTTTGTAATGAATGGGAATCTTAATATGTATTGAAACATAAACCTGATATGAATTGGAAGATATGGATTGACTCAACCTTATTTTTTATATTCATAGAAATAATACTCCAGTTAGAAAATTTCTTTTCCATAGAATCAAGTTAACAAGGATTGCACCATGAACACCTCAATGGTGTAGTCAACACCTTAGCAGGGGCATGATAATTATTCTATGGGGGAATATTGACATCTATATCGTGTTGATAAGACAATTATAACCACGAAACGAGGTCCCTCCAAGGTGTGAGGTACAATCCTTTTAAACTCCACTCTTATATATGTTTTCAATTATATTGGTGCATCGATTTCCCATCATTCCAAATTTGTGGTAAAAAATAGGATTTCTCATCAATACAATGCCTCATATCATGAGTATTAACACCTAAATTATGAAAAAATAGTGAGTAGGAATCAATTTCCTAGAAT
Source organism: Viscum album (assembly GCA_963277665.1). Lineage (NCBI taxonomy): Eukaryota > Viridiplantae > Streptophyta > Magnoliopsida > Santalales > Viscaceae > Viscum > Viscum album. Next base: position 1,315,214,448 of record OY728136.1, on the reverse strand, counting down.
GTTCAATTATTATTGATGTGGTATAGTATCTCTAAGAGTTTATATTGTGAGATGTGGAAATTTTTATCTTGTATTTTGAATATATTTCTTAGTGTAATTTAAATCCCACATTCCCTAATATGATCATAATGTGATGTTTACATCCCTTAATGGTGTTATTTAGAAATTAAAGGGGGATTTGGATATTACCATAGGCATATAAGAACCTTTTATAATAGTGGACTAAACCATCACTTTTCATTTGTTAGTAGTGGCTTTGGGAACAATAGGTAAATCTTACAATAGATATATTCCTATTATAGTGGATTGATACCCATATATATTTCTACATATTTTAACATGGTGACCACCACTATGGGAAATTTAATTTACTTTTGATTTACTCTTAATAAATATTTTTATTTTACATCCAAAGAATATATATTTTTCAAAATAATTATGGTACTTAATGGTCCAAATTGAATAATATGATAATAAATGATTTATTAGACCTATCACACATCATTATCCTATTTAAATCATATATGGTCATGAATTAATGGTGGTGAGACCCTAGATAGGTGGAATGATGATCCAAAAATGATATTTAAATTTTGAAACCAAATCATGATTCCACAATCATGTTTAGAACAAATTATTTCATAATATCACCATTGAAAAGGCATTATTCACCCTGAAATTTATAAGATGTAAACAAATAAATGAGACCTCATTTTTAATGGATAGGTTAGAAAATAAATATATAGAATTATTTTTGGAAATTTTTGACATTTCATCAAGTCATGGTTGATCATCAATGACTAGTTTGTATGATATATTCTATTTATATACATATTTTGATAATAGATAAAATATCAATGGGATTTATCATAAAACGACCATAGATGTTTTAGAATCCTAATACAATTTTGGTGATTATGAACTTACTAAACAATCCTTTACTCTTTCTCATAATCAGATAGTCTAATATAGTAGAATATCTAGAAATGTTATATATTTATGATTTGTTCAAGATGAACTGATTACTATTTTTTATCATCTCAAATTGGGATCCTAGATATGATTATTGGTTTTTGGGGATCATTGCTATATTCTCTCTGAAATCAATTGACCACGAGCATGGAATATTATCCTCGGATGGATGGGAAATCAAAATGTATGATTCATATATTGGATGATATGATATAGACTTATTCCATAGTCTTTTTTGCAATCTAGGAAGATGATATTTCATTAGTACAGTTGTCATATAAAAATAATTATTTGTATGAAAAAATATTTCCACACTTGGGATATTTTATATATTTTCTTTATATTAACAATTTTTTTGGGTGTTAATCAGAGCTTCTTCATTAATTGCATCTAGAGTTTTCCTCAAGACTACAAAAATGATCTAAAGTATCAAAAAGAATCTAGAAATGGCTTGGAGTCGAAAGAAATAACATGCTTATAATCATCATCAGCCACTCTCTTTTAATGTGATCGATCATGAATTATTGAATGTTTCACTTAGACTTTGTTGCCATCACTTGGGAAGGAAAATAAAACAGCTCCATGGTATGTCATACCATTTTAAATCCTTTAATGGATTGGAAGTATTGCATAATTGATAGTATTTAAACTAAGATTTAATGTTATCTCACAATTTAGTACATGTCTCTCATCATAAAAAGTATCAACAAGATTGTACGAATGTGATCAAATTGGGATCATGTTATGCTTTCTCTAGTTGCGAAATTTATCCATAAATGGATCTAAATTCTTGTTTATATAGGAGAATACCTCAAAAGGGTGATCTATTATTTATGTAGAATTTTTATGGAATAATGGTCAAATTCATGAAGAGATTCTTAATGGGGGTATTTAATATGATACCAAGGTCCTAACCAATTCATGCATTCCAAAGAAAAAAATCACGATGGTTGGGAGAATGTAACAACCATATTTTAACGTCTATATCTATATTGTGGAATATTCTAAAGTTAGGTAATGTTCATGGTAAAAATTTCTATGTTTTTTTGGAAGTCTTTATGAGGTTTTGGAATTATATTTATATGTTCATGGTTTTACCTTATATCTAATGCTCATTGTTCCAAACAGATTTGTGGTATGTGGTTTTTTCCCTTCCACTTTTCTTAGGTTGTGAAAGATTTTATGCATCTAAATGATGTTTTCTATTTGATTACATTTCAATTTAAAAATATATTGTAAGAAACTCTATATATTTTTTAGGGCTTGGGTAACACCACATGGGATTGAAATTACGAGTTTTTGAGAAGGGAATCATTTGGTAAATAAAATAAGATCAAGGGGAATTGTAATCATGGATTGGGTTATGTGTGTTATTGTGAACCAGGAAGATAAATCATGGATAGAAGTAAATATGATCATAGAACCATATTGGGAGGTCCATGTTAAGCACGTGTGTGTCTGTGTGCTCGTTTGTGGGTGCTTGGATTTATCATGTTTTGATTTTCGAAATAAACCATTAATGAATGGAGAATGGATGGAAGACACCATGATTAGAGGCCTATCAAGGGGGTTCTGAGTTTCCATGGGTGAGTCTATTGAACTATTAAATTCATGTCAAAATAAACTACTTATTCTATTTTAAATGGGAATTATTTTTTTTTTGATGAAACCTTTTTTATAACTAAATTTTTAGTTTATAAATATTTTGGTAAAATCTAAATATTATTTATATATTTGTTTAAATTTCCTAAAATAATTTTTATACACATCCTTATGTACTATAACACTACAAGTTAAGTTAATTCTATTTTTAGTTTCACATGGGAAAAGACTCTTTGGGTTTCCTTCTGAATGGTTATACTCAAACCTGTATAAGAATGTTGATGTATATATAGATGTTTCTTTCCATTATACATGAAAGGGACAAGTTCTTTATTTCACCAGTGAATAAAATTGATTGTGGGTATCTCATATGTTTAAATATAGATAATAGATGACTGGTGTTATCATGGAGTTTGTAGGGGGAAGCGCAGTGCCAATTTTTCTTCTTCTTTATAGTCTTTTTTTGTTCATTTATTTTTGATGTAACCGGGATATTGATTTTCTATCTAATTTGAGTTATAATGTTTTATCTCATGAATCATTTATATTTCTAGTTTTTATTTTTTTCCCATAATCATTATTCCTACTTATGGTTTTGGGTGTGTTTATGAGTTAATTGTTCTTCATATATCTTATTATGTTAAACCCACAACATTTATTTCCAAAAAATCATGTTTATGGACTATCAATTAATTTCAATAGAATACATGACGCATTCCAATAAATTGGGATTGGAGGGGATTTTATAATATTGATCATAGTTTTTCACTACTAGTTGGTTTTTTCGGGCACGTAGGAGGTGTTCTTGAGGTCAGGTAGCACCACTAATGTGATAACTGTTTGGATTTATCCAAGGCAGAAGAATAAAAAAATGATATTATTATATTTTTTGGTGTCTTAAATTTTTTTAATTTATTATTTCATCTTAGAATGGTTAGATAGAGGATGTACATCGATCTTATGATTCCTGAACTCATGCTTTTTAGAAGTTTAATATACAAGTGTTCTAGTATTGTGGTTTATATTTTTTTTTAAATTTTGATTGAGAAATTTTTCTAAGAATGATACGATTGGTTGAAGTTGTTATTATTCGATTACACTTTTCATTAGGAGTTACAAATAATTTTTAAAAGTATCAAACTTGGATCTTAGGATTCATATAAATTTCATTTTCATGTCTGTGATTGATGAACTTATAGTAACATAGGATTCAGTTTTTTAATTTTTCAATAAGAAATTATATAGTGTAATACAATATAATTTAATCATGAAAAGTTATTCAATTGAAACATAACATTTTTCCATTTTACATGATATTATAATATAGTTCAATGACAGGATTTGTATATTTTATTAAATACTTAAATTTCATTATGATTATAGTTACCTAGTTCATGTAATGTATAACAAACTTGGTGACTGGGTTAAAGAATTTGACATCTCAATTATGTATTAGTAAAATGGTAACTAATTTACATGTAGAGATAATACCCCTAATAAGGAACAGAATGTAATGTGAGATTCTATAGGATATTGAGATGTAAAGAAGATGTAGTGATTTTGGTACCATTCCTATGTTCATCGGATATGATCAAGTTGTTTTATATCATAGTTATATCTTGATTTGGATTTTAATGGGATGGTGAGGGGGAACCTTAATGGTTGGGTATTGGTTGAGTAGAGTGTGGGAATATTAATATTGATTAATGTGAAATAATAATTATTTGTGAAGATATATTTAGTCTTGGAATTGACTTGATTCCTTGGGTGAATTTGGATCAGAAAGCACTAAAATTATTTTTTTAAATACATTTGACCAGAAATGGATGCATAGATAGTTGATTAGGAATATAAACATGGGTTGATAAAATATGAATCAATTATTCATATTTATAGATGTATGATCAGGTATTATTAATGTATTCACCAACTCATATATGGGAAGTGACTATGGTGTATAGTTGTTGAAGGATAGTGAGATAGATAATTCAAAGTTCACTCTAGACATAGAAATTAGAGATTGAAAGATAGTGTGGCCCCTCTCAATGATATTCATGGATCTAAATGGTTAATGTGAGTTGGTTTCAATAGATTACTCTTTAGTATATAGGGTACGGGATAATGTGGAATGTATTATTATATTTAGTAAGAAAATGGGATTTAAGAGAACTTGAGTGATTCAATGATGATATAATTTTAAAGAGTTCGATTTAGTTAACTGATTATTGGATATATTTTACAATAATGTAGTGGGTTTATCTTAGTGGTATCTCAAGATGATATTGATAATTAAATATAGGTTCTTTAGCTCAATGTATATATAGAATACCAATAACATTGGTGAGGCGTTGCAAAGATAATTAGCTTAGAGTGTTGGATATAAGTGGACTCATGTCCTCCACCAATCCATATATTATATGACCATGTTTTGTATCCAATGATGAGTGATTATAGATTATTTTAGGAGTAGTGAGATCTTGGAAAAAAATATAAATGATTCTATGGGGTTTTGAGTGTACTACTAAATATTTTAGTGTATATCTAGGTTTTTAGATAGATTTGGTGAATTCCATGGCTGATATTTTTGGTAGGAATAAAATATTTGGTTGTGGATGTTTCTCATTAGAACATAGGTATACATGTTTTTTTTCATGGTTATTTATTATGTCCATTAATGTATAGGATAACAATTTTTGGATATCATGTTTTTTGTTTAGTATATTGATAATATGGATTCTTTTATGGGGAGGTTAATCTTATCAGTTTATTCATATATGAACCATTTTTGGATGGATAATGGTTGTGGTGAAACCAGTAGGTTAGTGGTTGGGATATATTATATAATAACAATGTGTATGTAAACTAATTTTTATATGGTTCCTGGATAATTACTAGATAAAGAATTTATAATCCTGGTTTGTGTAAATTAAATAGTTTGGGTAACTAAATCAGAAAATAATTCAATGATTGATTTGAGTGGTACACAAATTGGGTGTATTCAATTACTCATGTATATAATACATAAATGTATTTATTTAATTTTATATTTTTTTATTATATCAGAATACGAGTTTAGGTAAAACTTGGCATTGGAAAGTTACTTGGTTTGATGATTTATATTGGAGTTATTAAATTATGATTAGGTTAACATGACTGTGTGCAGACATGATTGGTATTATGTATAATGGAATTTATGTAGTGTATGTCCCATTAGTATTTAAATATATTATTAGATATGATAATGTGTCTATTTCACTATGTACATAATTCAAGATATGGTTATTTTGTTCTTGGTATTCGACCATTTATTTCAGAGAATATCTACTTTATCTTGAAAAATTAGTTCGTAGTATATCCAATTCTAGACCGAAATCATGAAATGGTGATTAAATTGGTTTTTCATCAAACAGATAAATGACTAGATATTTCACCAATTCTTCTTAGGGATGGAAATCCCTAGAGTTGGGGTGTTTATAATCACCCATGTCATTATGTGTTGGGTAATTCCTTAGATATTCAAAATATGGTGTAATTGGAAGATAATATTGGAAAAATAGTCATCAAAACATAGCATAAATGATGTATAATATTAAATTATAGATTTGTGGGATGAAACACACAACAATGTGGATTTTTGTGTAGTGATTAAGATATTTGTGCCATAATACTGTTGTTAATGTTTCAATGATTGGATATAATAATTTAGTGTTAATATGGAAAGAGGAGTAATGGTTTGATGTTTGTGATCATATCCAAAAAATGACCCTTGATTGGAGAATTATGTCATGATTCCCATGGTTATTCTATAATACTCTAATTTATAGTTTTCTTAAATAGAATAATTTTTTTAATCATATAAATTATCGGAAAATTCCCTCACACATTCTATGTTTCAGACAACCCCATCAAAGGGTATCTTTCTATTTCTTATCCCCCTTTCATCAAATTTAATTCTAGGACTGCTATAGGTGATTTAATTAACTAAACATGGTATTATTTCTCCTAATTCTTATTTTTTCCTCCTTATTCTGTTATATTAATTTTTTATGGATCTACCTATTTAATTAAGGACGATTCTATGAATCAGGGTGGAAAGATCTATGAACCGTGTTTCATATTGTTTTTATGGCTAAATATCATCAAATAAGGTAAAACATGGCATGTTCCTCACTATATTGATATTAAATACTCATTTAGTGAGTGCTTCATTGTATTTCAAAAATTACTTTTGTAATTGGAAACCTATGTGATATTGTTTCATGGGAGTTTTTCCTGTAGGTGTATGTGAGACATACCATGAACCTTCTATATGTTGTTTTTTATGGTTTTAGTATCGTAGTATGGCTCTATTTATTGTCATATGTTAATCCATATTGTCATAAATTTATTGATTTACTATAAATTTTATTATTAATGAATTGAGTGTTGTGGAATAGTATATTAGCTCAGGGTATGAATGATTATCACAATTGGATTTGATGAGGATGGATGAAATTGGATTTAGAGAATAAATCCATTATTTTTTATGTGGTCTCTATGATACATAAACATATAATGAGTTTGTACAACAATGTATTAGTTCATGTGGGTACATGTATGTATATATGTATTTTCCCCTACCTAATGTTTTTAAGAATCATTGTTGGATATTAATGATAGAATGGGACTTGGGCAAGAGAGTCAATAATGGCTTATCTTGATAATGATAAAACTATTGTGGTTATGTTATAATAGAGTGGGGATATCTACCATAATAATTATGAATGAATTGTGTTTTATATAAATTTTAGTTTTATCTTATGGAACTTTTTTTAAATGGTATGTTCAAAAGCTCATACAATTGTGAAGAGTTTGATTTTTATAAATATATAGAATTGTTTTGGTGAGGAAGAGTTCTATATTGGGGAACCATTTTGACATTGATGTGACATGGTAGTGAATTTTCATAGGGGTATGGTTCAAGATAGTACAAGTGAGATAGTTATATCTTTTTTGAATTACAAGTTATCATAGGAAACAAATAGGGGAACTCATTAAGTACCTTGAAATTTGATTGTGCAAAGCCTATAAGCTTTGAGAGACCTATTAGGGTTATGTATATGAGTTAACATAATGTGTGTGGATCATGAAGGGTCCATGCAATCATCTTATTATCCTTTTATATAATATATGGGTATAATAATTTTTTTTGAAAATTTTACCATATGAGTTATGGCTTGTTATATAGAGGTTGGGTATGAGGCTAGATAAAAAATGAGATATGATATGAGAATGAGATATTTTTTTGGATATAGGAATATTGGTTGTAGATCGGTTTCATATATTATGGTGATGCGAGATACTAGTGGGGAGAAATATCATATATTATATATTACTTATTTTTTGTTTCTTGTATCCCTATACTGATGTAGTTTAGTGTGCTTGTGGGGTAATAGTAATATCCTGTGGTGGTTTATAAATTATTAGTTTTAAGGGAGGATTTAATGTTATCCATAATGTTTTATGGAAAGGTGATACATCAAAAAACCCTCATTATCAATCATATTCACATTAATTAGGAACTTAAGAAGGCATCTTAAAAAAACATTAGAAACCATAGCTAGAATAACTGTGAAACTAAGACAGTATATGAGACTCTACCATAACAATGTTTATACCATATATTAGTACATGATTATATATGAAATTCTTCATCCTTTTATGGTGTGATGGATGCTATTCATTGGATAAGATAAAATAGGCAAGTCATGGTTTTGTGATGTCTGAGTTATCACATTATGTAGAAACATTTATATTATTATACAATTTTTGGTCTTGAATAATTATTTCCTTCATTCAATACTGATATATAATTGTGTATATTACATAGCATGTTGGTGGTTTCTATTAGGATTTATTTCTCACACCATGCGCCTTCACATGGGGGACATTAAAAATTATTGTATAATATGTAGGATTGATTACATTTTAAACAATGGACCGAGCCAAAATTAGTCTACTAGTTTGGATATGGGATCAAGGTAAAGCTTGGGATTAATTATTGAGCCTCTAGTGTATTTTAGTCTTTTTCAAATGTTATATGTGATCGAATCAATGGATGATCCTATTTGTATTTTAGATTAAATATCTTGAATTTACATTTTTAAATATTTTTTTGATGTTAATTATATTATAGATTTATTTGAACAATAAATCCATATGTGCACTGTAATGATATGAGATTTTACTATATAGTGTATCTCTTTAAATAAACACAATACCGATTTTTTTTCATAAAAAACACTGAAATAAAATGATCTCAAACATGTTAAAAAAATATTATTATAAATATTTAAATAGTATATAACCTATAGTAAATAAAATCATTGTAATCAATTAGAAATTAAAATAAAATAGAAACATAATACTTAATATTTTGAAAGTAACATTTTTAATAAAACCATCTTTCCTTATATAATTTATCTTCAACTAAAATATAAATTTTTAAATTTTCAAATATTAATATTTAAAGATGAACTAATTTTTCTAATTTCTCATATAAAAATGTACTTGGTATATTTTTTTATTTTCTAAGGAATGCGATTTCAAGAGGAATTGTAAATAATACAATTTCATTCCTAATTGGTGACTTTTATTGCTTTATCGGTTTATAAATACCTAAAATTCTGTAAAAAATATTAATACATCAAATATATATTGTAAATAAAAAATATATTAGTTATAAATATTTAAATAAATAATAAATTAATGTTTAACCATATAAAATAAATTTAATATTTTAAATCTAATAAGTAATATATTTTAATGATTTAATTTATTTAATTATTTTAGTTATAAAATTATGTTTTTTATTGGGTTCAAAAAGAAATACATTTTTTATTTTATTATAACTTAATTTATTTCAAGAGAATTCATAATGTTGATAACTATGGATTACACATAAGCTTTACAGTTGAAATTATACTTATTTTATAAAAAATATTTTTACGTGCTATGTTTGTTTATTTTAGAATTAACATTTCACAACCACAGTAATATTAACTTGTAAAATTATTTTAAAATTGAAAATACAAGGTTAAAATTAGTTTTAATTATCAATATTAACATAATTAATTAAAATTATTTACTATGGTTGAAAATAAATTACTCTAGTAAAATAATAAATTGAAAAAATAGATTTTCTATGAGAAAATTAACAAAAAAAAATAATTTTATTTCAAATATTTGATTGAATATTTTATAGACAAAAAATAACCACCCCTTAAAATTTTTTCTCATTTTATCATTTTAACCTTCATTAGTAACTTCAAATTATTGAAAATATAAATAGTGCTTCCAAAACGTTCCCTCATTATCACTTATAAAAAGGGATCTTTCCACCACATCAAGTTACTCCTTTAACATTTATTAAATTAAAAAATGAAATTGTTTTAAAATAGAAACCTAGACCATGTTTTTTATCCTATGTTGATCATTAGTTATCTTATGGAACCTATTTCCAAGGATATTTCTATGAAAATATTCTTGCTCTTGATATTAGAATTATCTATTTGTAATCATTTCTTCTTTATATTCCTCCATAATATTTATTATAAAATCTATATTATAATGAATTAATTATAATTAATATACTTATAAATTATTATATTAAATTTAAAAACATGTTTTTTTATTTCCAACCACTAGTAAAAATATTGTAATATTTGATAGTGCGTATATGTGGACTACCGGCTCAACAAATCGGCATCTCCACCTTTTTGGTATCCACCTCTTATGGATGGTTACAATGATTTAGTTTCTGAATAAATATGGTATAATATATATTATTATAAAATAATAATGTAAAATTTTCTTTCAATCCCTCTAATTCATTGAAAAAAATAAATTAATCATCATGTGTATGTGTAGGCAACTCCACCATGAATGGTGTGTCTTAATTTTTATAACTTCCTAATAGAGATGGTAATAAAATATTAGTTAATGAAATAATATGATATGTTAAAAATTATTGTTCTTTTTAAATTATAAACTATTCCCAACATTCCTATAGTTCTATAAAACAAATCTGAAAACACCAAATGTGTGTATGTGTGGACAACAGTTCCCATGAATGTGATGTAATTTTTTCATCAAGTCTACTCTAATTTTTATTAATAATTTAAAACCTGATTAATAACTTTAATAAAATATATATAATTTCATTATTCTTATATAATAATGATATTTTAGCTAAATCACCCAATAATAATACTTATCCATTAATAATATCATGTTCATGTTTTTGCTAGTTTAACCAACCACTTGAACGACAGTATAAATTTATATCATGGGTGAATATAAAAACATATTTAATTGTGATATTTTATAATAATAAAATCATTAAGGTATTTTTTATGGTTATGTATATATAATTTTTTACATTTTATAATTGATATCAACAATAAACTATCATAGTAAATTTACCCACCAAAAAGGATCATTTTAGGATACCTTTCATACAAGGAGTACTTTTTTTAAACCTATTTAAATGTATTATTTTTTTAGTAATTCTATAATGAAGGATATATATTTATTTTTAATTTTATATTATGGAGAAACATTGTAACCCATTTTACCACTTTCAATACAAAGAATTATTTACGATAAAATTTACTGAACAACACCAAGTTACCTACATAATTGAGAACTATATAATTAATAAATAACAAATTATTATAGATAAAACTCATAATATAATAATATATATATATATAATAATTTCTTAATAAATATTTTTAAAAAAATAATTTTATTACCATTGAATTTTAACGGATGTGTATAATAAATGAGGACCAAGGTAAGGGTTTTTTGTCTCATGTTTCACTTATTGATACATTTTCATCATTACATATAACATTTTACTGGGAATAGGGTATATTTTCACCCTTTAATATTTATTTATTCTATTATATTTCATGATATTCAATTTTCAATTCCATATTCAATCCCTCAATGGGGTTTGACTCAAAACATACAAAAGATGTTTGTTTTGGTTGTCTCAAACACCATTCATTGAGTGATGTTTGTATTATATATCAAATTTAATTTATATATGTTGAATACCACTTATTTATCAATTAAACCAGAAATTAAATATCTTTAATGGTATTATATGTTCAATTTCATGCTCAATGTCACATTCAAGGGGATTTAAACTAAACTTTGACTTGATCCATAACAGTTTTTTGACTCAAATTCTTTCTCATTAAGTAATAAACTATCTACTTAATTATGATATTTTAAGACCCTTTTATACATTAAATTCCATATATAATTGTTATTTTCTATTATTTATATTTCATTTACTTCTCTTCATTCATATCATATTCATTAATGAAAAAAATTCTCAAAAAATTATCAATGAAAGGAATAACTCCCATTCTTTTCGACGAATCCATTCCTCGATATCCATATTTTTCATTCAGCCAAAGTTTTCATCTATTTTTCAAAACTATAATAGTGATTATTTTATATTATCATAATAATCCTCTTTACACATTTTAAAAATATAAAATTTATATACTTTTTATGATTTTATATTTCAACATTAATATTTCAAAAATATTTACAATTGTTTTCTATCCTTTAAGAATAAAAGTTATATCTTTTATTTAAATTTTTTTTGATAACGTCTTATTATTTTCAAGGACCAATTATGGAATATTATTTTCCAAAAAATAATTTTTTATAATTATTTCAAAACTATTTTTGAAAATTAATTTTTAAATGACCCAAAATAAACACCTTTTGCAATAATGTAAATTTTTTTTCTAAATTTACATTTATATTTTCTTTCGAGTGAACACGCATTTTAACATAAATTTTATTTTATTATAAAAAATCATCCCAAAATATTATTTTTTTTAAATAATGTTATTTTCCACTTATATTTATTAAATATTACTTTTAAAATTTATTCAAAATATCAATGATATTTCTTAATTCCATAGTGATATTTATAAAAACTCAAAAAAAACCAAGTCAATGTCCTTTGATATATATTATTCTTGATAATTGATATTCATTAATTGTTACCATTATCCTTATTTATATGTATGTATAATTTAATTATTATTTGTATAAAAGATATCATTCATCACTTCCTTTGTCTTACTAACAATCCATTGTGTATAGGAATAACATTCTATCTTGTTCTTTTTCTTTGTGAACACTATATATTTATTATTTATTTAAGTATGCTAACCATGATTCAATATATCATTTCTTGGGTTAAATTATTTACCATGCCATATAAAATTTATCTATATGGTTTGAATACCATATTCATTATCTTGATTGAATTATTTTACCTAGAATGACAATGAAAATTTTTGGCATGCATTTATTTTCCATTGGTATATCATGTTATTATTGTTGATGGAATTATGAGTGTTTTTATGTGATTCCATTAGAAAATTATATAAAAACCCTTTCATATGCACTAGTTAATTATGATATGGTCGTGATTAACATTTTGAAGAACACACATTCCTAGATGATGATGGCTGGTGTCCTTTATATTTATCCAATGCATTGGATGAAGAATATATCTCTTAAGATAGTGAGACATATAAATAATGAACTTGTTTACACAGGGTTGTGCATAATAAAATTTCTCACAAAGTTTGTCCTATGACTATGGTCGTGACATATTTCAATGTTCTCTTCTAGGATAAATCATACATTTATATTTATTATTATTCATTTTTTACACCCTCATGGATTATTTTTACTGGAAAATTGGTTCACACTCTTTAGGATTGTTTATTTTAATGTGACAAACTATTAGAAATGACTCATGACTATTAATCTATAATTGTATGGGTATTATTTCCTTATATACATTTATTGTAGCTATTTTATTATCTTAAATTAAATTATGATCTTTCAATCTTATCACTCACGGCTGTTAATCTATTTATGATTTGATTCAATCATATCACTAATTTTTTTATTATGTTTATATTTCCCTAGGTTATCAAGAAATCTAATTATTAAGATGTTTATATAAGATTAACATGCATGGGAGATTTTATAGAGATGCTTAAGTCTTATTGTAGATTAATTATTGTCATATATATTGTGTAAAATTATCTATTGACACAAAGAACATGGATTCAAATAGTTTAATATATTTTTATAACTCTCTAAAAATATTTTCCTGAAAGGTTCCTTCAACTGTATATATTGAATTATCTTGTAATAATGGAAGTGTATAAAATATAGGGTATGAAGTCTATGTTTATATAACTAGATATATGGGTACTATTCTTGGGTAAAACATGATTTATGTTAAAGGAAATTTTCTATAACTTTAATGGTAAATATGTTACTAGTTGGATATAATTTAAGTGGTGTAAATTTCATTCATTATTGATAGGTTAATTTTTATCATAGTTTGAAAGGTATTGATAATCCCATATGATGTTTATAAAGAATATTTTATGTATTTTTGGAATTCGGATAAGATATGTTTTAGTAAAAATGTTAGAAATAAGTATTTTTATAGGATAAAATATTTATTATTTGTTAAAAGAAATATTTCATGGTTAATTTTGAAATAACATCCTTATCTGGATACTATTTTTAGATATATGATTTGGAAAATATGTAACTTGGGGTAATAAAAATAAAATTTAATGTTGGGTATTATGTTAATCATCACCTAGTTATTGACAAAGAGGCTTAAATGAAATAATGGTTTTAAAATATATGTGAATTTTCTATAGTTAATTCATATTTTCAATATGAAATAATATGATGAATTTGAAAATCATTTCGTTAAAAAACTAATTTGAAACTATAACATAAAGTCAAATGTAGATATTCACGTGATACAAAAAATATTTACTAATATGTTATTTTATGGATTATGGTTAAATAAATATTTTATATAATATAATTCAATGATTTTATTTTTTTTAATGTTGTTAAAAAGTTCATGAAAATTTTGGGAAACTTCTATTTTTTATCATAGTAAAAAGTTTAGGAGAACATAACATAAAGTAATATAGATTGAATTAAAAGTATTAAGGCGGTAAATAAGTTTTGATTAAAAAATAAAATTTAGGATTGAGTTTTCATATTCATATAATCATTTAGTCAATTTTTATTAACTATGTTTTTTATTATTATTGGGTTCAAATAGGATCACAAAATGAAGTCGATAATTGTATTTTTTTTAAACAACCATGTCATATAATAGAATAAGGGAGAATACATAAATAGGTGAAAAATGTTTTTACATTACTATTTTTATAGAAAATTTGATTTTTCTATTATTAACTAGGATAATGAGGGTGATATCAGAATTAAAATTAAATATGGATATTCTTAGTGATTCTCATTAGTTAGTGGTATCTATCGATGATAATTTAGTACACTTTATAATTTTTTAAGATTATGTGAAAAAATTACTAAATTTTTTATAAAATATTAATACTTTAATAAATGAATATATTTAATAATAATAATGTGTTTTTATTTATATAATTTTTTCTTACCAATAAAGGGAATCTTAGAGGACCGAATGACAATCCATTGCATACAAAAGAGTAGTGGGGTTCAAAACCATGACTGAAGGGTGATAAGGGAACAATGAGTACTGATATAAAATGTGTGGTATTACTTTAATAATTTGTACTTGTATTACATAAATTATAAAATTAATTATACTCATTTTATAAAAAATTATCATACTTACTTCATTACTCAGAATATGATTTATTTAAAGGTTATTGATTTTTTTTGATATCCTGGTATATATTTCTATCTATGTGACGAAATATGTAATTATGGGAATTTTATAATAATTAATTTATTTACATTTATGGATTTATGTTTCATAAATAAACTTATCAATTTAAATAAAAAAGGTATGGATTTAATTAGAAAAACTAAATAATTGTTATTTTAACTAAATTATTTTTATATGAATTAATTGTTTCAATTATATATATTAAATTTATTAATTATATAAATTTAATTTGATAAAATTATATTCATTTTTGGATTCATCATATTTTATTTATCTTAGGTTTATTTTTTGAGTTTTTTTCTAAAATATATGAATTTTTATGGAATTGTGAAAATAACGTTTTTTCAAAATACTATAATTTTTATGACATTATTAAAATATAATATTAAATTAGAAATTATAAATATCTTTTAATTACAATATATATTTTTATGGAGTTATAACATTTATTTCGATACATTATATTGAAAATGGGGACCAAATAATGAATTTTTAGAACAAATGATTTATTTTATTCAAATTAAAAACTATTTTTGGGACATTAGATTTAAGAATATGATTGGAAGGGTAAATTCATATTTAAATTGATATAAATTTATCAAAAACATCAATTTATTATTAAATTACACAGAAAATCACTATAATCAATTTTATAATTTATGTCAAGGAAAAATTATTTTTACACTTGAATCAGAAGATTCTCTAAAAACTATATTTCCTTTATTTTTTGTTCTCATAGGGAATTTTTTTATATTCCGCTTATGGAAACTAAATATGATATAAATGATTAAAAATTTTGTGTCATCATTTAATTTTATTTTTATAATTATCCTTTTATTTTGGTTCAAATATTTATATTATCAAGGGAAAATTCATGTTGTCACGGTTATGGTTAAAATGGGTGTAAACAAGATTAAGTGGAACATAAGTAATAAAATTTATCCATGACATGATAAAATTAAATTTATTGAGTAATTTAGACCCTTTCACATCTTACATATGAATTTTGGGTTCATTTGGGAAACATGACAATGAATATTACCTTATATTAATTTAAAACACTGAAAAATTTCAATAGTGTCCATATCCTCACTTATAAAAGGGTATACAGTCTCCTCTCTTCCTAAAAACGTTTGGGAACTTTATTTATTCCGAGAGATGGAAAAATACATTTCATACTTTAGTTAAAACTACATATAGGATATTCTCTCATCAAAATCACACCCTAGAAGGCTTATGGTGTAACCCAAAGGTTTTTTGAAGAGGAGGTATAACACTTAATAGAGTGTCTTCATTTTTTTATTTTATCTCATTTAAATATTCTATAACCCCAATGATATAAAAAAATTAGTATATTCATTATATGAAAATTTAATTATGAATATATAATAGGTATTTCATCATCACCTTCTTCATTCCATGAGAAATGAAATCATCTCTCAAGTGTACATGTGGTCTACTACCCACATAAAGCAATGTGTTTCATTTTTCATGACTACCTAACAAGATTGGTTAATATTATAGATTTAAAAATTATACATTATATTATACAAATAACTAATATTGTGAAATAATAATATATTAATTATATTCATACCCTTTAATCTTTTAAAAATGATTACATCATTCTTGAGTACGTGTAGAATACAACCCTCCCTAAAGAGATGTAATTCTTCTTTCTTTTCTTATTTAATGTATAATTTTTAATTTTATTTAATTTTTAAAAATTATAATAATTTCATGATTACTATTCATTTAAAAACTTAACAATGAGACCATTCACTTTTTTAAAAGACTGATGTTGTTTTTTGATTATGAGTCAAACGTCTACAAAACATCTGACATGAACATAATCGATTTAGTACCTATATAAGACATGGTAATAAAATTAACAAATGGGATTATTATTAGTGAATAAACTAAAAATTTTTATTAATAAAGTAATTAATTAATATTATTTTTTATATATGATTTAAATAATGAACATCGTGTGTCAGACTCCACGTAAGGGATTTCTTATCTCAATTACTTTCCATTGTAGCTCATTCCATGTTCACAACAAGGTTTCTTTTGTGTGGTATCTATATGCCATATCGTTAAATTTTATCATATGTTTTTGAAAATTCATGTTTTATAGAAACGTATTTCATGTTTTTTATATAAATTTACTTTTTAATAAAATTTAACTAAATTTGACTATGATTTTCCTTTAGGAAATTGTTTTAAATGGTTTAATCAATTCCAAAATGTTCTAATATATTCATAAAAATATTTTAATTTTTATTTTAAAATAATTTTTAATTTATTTAAAAACTTTTAAAATTACAGATTTTTACAACTCTCTACACGTATCATTTTGTACTCCTCTTATCGAATTGCAAAAAGAATATTTTTTTTAACATATAATTCATTGATATATTTTCATGTTTTTACATCTATTAAGTATTATCATGATTCAAGTACATGTTTTCCTATTTATCCAAAGGAAATTAAATTTAATATTTTTTTGAATATTTTATTATTAAGTGTTTTTAATGAAAAAAGATATTTCTCCTTATGATTATGTAATAATGTAAGTCTTTTTCTTATAGGTTCAAAGTAGTTTACCAAGTGGGTTTTTAATGATAATTTTCATGATTAAAAAAGTTCTTTCCATGATTTGGTACATCATAATTATATATTATAATAGTTGAGAGAGATATATATATCATGATTATGGGTGAGCCGAATATAGCTCTTATATGAATTGGGTAATGACTTAGTCTTCGAAGGAGAAAAATGGGGGATATAACAGTGTATGATATTATTAAAAATTAAAATTATATTTAGTTATTTTTGAAAATTATTTAAAAATAAGTGATCATGGGTTTTGAAAATTATAAACCAAGATAGCCACTTTTATGTGTTTGAAATGTTTTTATGGAATTTGATTCATTTATAGTGTTAAATAATGTTTGAGTAATTTCAATAGTGAAAGGTTTTTTTCAGAAAAATATTTTTTAATCCTTAATGGGGTTTAATTTGATTTATAAAGCATATAAATGGTTTTAATTGGGCTAATCTTTATTTTATAAAGTGGAAATTATTTATTTACTTTTCAATGTTTTATTGTGAAAATGGTAGGCAAAATCATGAAGATCCATGTTTTAATTGGACTAATGTGATTTCTTTATTTTTTATATCCCTTGGTGATATTTTTTTTGCATCCACTGTCTTAAAATGATTTTTTACTAGGAATTAAGATTATTAGAAACATTAATAAATTTATAATTATACTTTTTAGTGTGACATTAAATAAAGAAAATGTGTCATTATAAAAAACATTTTTTTGGGAAAATTGATACTGTATGGAAACATCCACTTTATTATACAATATTTTACATATTTTTTTAAAACTATATTTTAAAACAAACATGATATATATAGAAATGATTTTTTTGTAAATTAAGTAATTATGGGGGTTAAGGTTTTCAGTATTTTTTATTTTCTTTGGTAGTTCCGCTTTAATGGTTTAGATACATATATTAAAAGTTATCAATAACCGTGAAATTTCATTTTAGGAAAATGTTGTTTTTATGAAAATTTAAGAACACATGATTGGGTTATATATAACTATTAAATTTAGTATATTAATAATTTGTCAATAATAATGGTTAAAATACTTTTATGTAAATTTAGTTAGATAGTATTGATAGTTGTGGTATTGATTTTTTTAATGTAAAATTGATCCACGATACTTTTGGTTAAATTTTTATCACATATTAATATTATGATATTAATTTAATAGTGTATGACTTTAAAAATATAATGGTTAATATGTTATAGGGTTAATTATATTGATAACTTTTGGGTGAATATATGATTTCGTTTTGTTTTAATGTCTAGTAGTTTATGATGGTTTTTGAAAAAGTTATATTTTACATAATGTATGACTAGTGTTTATACAGGTTGAAGTATATTAATGTATGAATTATTAAGGTTGAGTATGGACAAGTAACTTATTACATCCAATATGAATATGGTATATGTTCTTTTATAAGTTATATTGTGAAAGAAAAAATGTTAACCCTGAATTCACCAATATTTTTCAATAGGTAATAATTAAAAAATTATGATAATATAATCTATTTAAGGATGATGAATGTAATGACACAAGGGTTTACAATAAAAATTATTCCCTTTAAGTAAATACTATTTTAATAACTACTTACCCATTCTTCACTTAACTAAAATGAACAGTGAAATATTGAAAAAATATAATTAAGAATCTCTAAGAATAGTAAAACCTCATTAAGATAAAACACATTATAAACAATTATGAATGCATAGAAAATATGATTTGAGTATTTAATAATTTAAAATGTTATTTTTCAAAAAAATAGTTTTCTTTATATGTTTTATTTTCATTTGAAAGAAAAAATTATGAACTTTAGAATTTAATTTTTTTAAATAAAGTTCATATTTTTTAATTCCTCATATAAAATCAGACTTAGTATGAATTTTTGAGATATTTATGATATATAATATTTTTAAATTAAGAGTTAATAGATAAATGTTCCCCAAATTTTATTATACTATGATTATAAAAGAAGGACCATTAATTTTAAAAAACCTACTAATTGATCAAACATGTATTTAAATAAATCATTTATGAATTTTAATGTTTTTTAATTTATATAATCTATCTTAAACCTTATAAATGAAAATTAATTTGTCAATTATAATCTAATATATTTTATTATTTTCATTTAATTATCTATTTTAAGGGTAAAATTCAGTTCTGTATTTCAGTTAAAGCTACATACCTTATGTTTTTAATAAATTCATTAAGGTCATGAAAATTCATAATGTTGATAATATTCTCTTATATATAATTTTTAAGATTAACAACATTATGTTTTAGAAAAACTATATGTTATAAATATGTACATTCATTTTAAAATTAATATTTCTTAACCTTATAAATTTTATTTAAAAAATTATTTTAAAATTTAAAATCATAAGGTAATAATATGTTTAAAATTTATATTTTTTTTATTAAAAATAATTACTATGGTTCAAAATTAATTACCTTGATAATCAAAATAGTTGTAAAAACAGATTTACTAAGAGGATATGATACAATAATTTGTTAAAAATTGAATCCAAATGGATTTGAGGTTTTTAATGACAAAAAATCACATCCCCTTAGAATTTTTTCAAATTTAATTTCTTTAATCATTAAATTTTAGCATTATATTAGTCATAATGTAAAGGGTGGTTACAAATTTCCAAAATTCTTCACTTATAAAAGTAGATCCTTCCACCAATTCAGGTTACACAATTAAATTATAATTTCATCACAAGAATATAAACATTTTCATATATTACCCTCTCCCCATTATCTATGCCTCTAGTAAACATTAGTTTTCTTAAGGCCTTGATATAAAATAAGGTTTTTAAAAAAACTCAAGAACACAACTAAATTATTAACTTTTTCTTAATCATTTCATTATAACCTTCCTCATAAAAAATATCGAAAGAACCTATTATATCGAAAAAATTATAATATATATAACATTATTTTCTTATATTAAATGAACAAATATTATTTATCCATATCATCCAATAATAGAAATAATGGAACCTTGATAGTGTGTACTTGTGGACTACAACCTCCACAAATTTTCATGTTTTATTTTTGGGTAACCACCTCTCATGGATTTTTATGATGAATGATATTATTAATAAATAAATAAATATTCAATATATTTATTATTTTGAAAAAAAATTTATATTTCATTTCAATCCATATAATTGAAGAAAAAAATTAAAACATTGTCATCTATACATACAAACTACCACCTATATGAATAATGTTATTGATTTTTCTTAAAAAACATACATGGATAGTTATAAACGTGTAATTAAATATTTAAAAATATATTTATAACACTATTGACAATATTAAATTATAAAACATTCCTTAACTTCCAACTATTCTATGATAAAAAACATCACATGTTGATATAACAAGAGTACCACCTCTTTGAAAGTGATTTATTTTTTCATCCAGAAATTTATTATTTTTAAAACACAATATTATAACAAAATAACCTAATAGTAATTCTTATTCATCAATTATAGAATGTTCAGGTTTTTATTATTTTAACTGCTATTATAAATGATTTTACATATTTTTATCACAGGTTTATATGGAAATATATTTAATGGTGATGTTGAATAATAATAACATAATATATATTTTTAGGGTTATAGATTTATAATATTTGACATTTTATAAGTGATAAAAATAATAAACTGTCCTTGTAAATTTAACCACCAAACAGAAACATTTCATGTTAACTTTTACACTTGGAGTGCATTTTTGGAACCTATGAAACTATAGGATTTTTATGAAAATGGAATAATAAACAAAATAGAATTCTCAAAATCATGATATTATAAAACAATTACATATCCTTTGACCATTTTAAATATTTATAAATTGTTTCATAAAAATTTACCAAACAACCCAAAGTAATTTCCATAAGAGAAAACTATACAGTAAATAAATAAAATGTGATTATATATAATTCATTGGAAATAAAAAACATTTTAATAAGATAATTATGAAATATTTTTGGAAACATAATTTTATTTTTCATTAATTTAATAGCATGCACATAACAGACCAGGAAAAAGGTTAGGGTTTCTTGTCCCAATTTTTACATAATGGGACATATTTCAAATTATACACCATTTCTTCCTTGGAATGGTGTATCTAAAAATAGTTTAATTATTTTTGTTATTATTATATTATATTTCATGATATTCAATGTTGAATTCCATTTTATTTACCTCAATTTATTTTTATTCAAATATTAATAACCTATAACCGGTTTCTTTCTCAAATTACTTTCTTTGAGATATGTTTGTATCATACACAAAATTTTATTTATATTGATTATATTATGCATATTAATTTTCTGGAATAGGAAATATAATTTATTCATGGTTTTCTATTTTCAATTTTAATACCCCCACCCACCTCTCTCTCTCATTTTCAAAGATTTAGATTCAAATGTTACTCGAGCTGCCATAGTATTCTTGACCAAAAATCTATCTTCTTAATTAATAAAATCTCTACTTTATTAAGATTGTGTAATAAAGTCGCTTCCTTTAAATAAAATTTTAAATAATATTTTCTTATGTTCTCTAAATTAATTTAATTAATTTGACATATATCATCTTCATTCATTAAAATACATCTCTAATAATATTTTGACATTGAAAATATTATCTCTAATTTTTTTAAAATGAACCATTTTCTCTTTGTCTATATTTCCATTTCCATAACATTTATCATAAATTTTTTGGAAATATAATATGGAATATAATCTATGATATTCATAATAATATAATCATCTATTTATATGGAAAATCGAATGAACTTTTTATGATGGGGTTTTCACAAAGATATTTCAATTTGTTTCAAAAGGTTCTCTATCCTTTAAAATAAAATGTTTTATCTACCACCACACATTTCATTTATAATACTTGAAGTATTTTAATAGAACTACTAGCTGAGAAGTTTTTTTTAAATTAATATTTTCTAAATATTTGAGAACACCTTTTTCCAAATTACTTTTAGAATTAATTAAAACATTTATATTTTTTGATAAAGTTATTAATACTTTATAAAATCACTTGTTTTGATTTATTTTAATTGATTACATAATTACACCACCCTTTTAATTTTTCATGAATGTTTCTCCTAAAATGTTTACGTTTTCTAAAATAAATTATTTTTCTACTAGTGTTATAAATCATTTTTTTTTTCAAATACTCTCAAAAGGCCTAGAATATTTTTTATTTGAAAATTGATTTATCTAAAACTCCAAAAGATTATTTTAACTAATTAATTATATTTATAAATATTATTATTGATTAATGATATTATTATAATGATAAAATAAACATTCTTCATCTCGATGAATTATTTGATGTTATTTTATATCAATGATATGATCCTTTATTTCATCTATTTTTCTATTATCCTCCATGAATAGGAATAATTTTTTTCCAAGAATTTTCTTTTTAAAGTCTCTATTTTTTCTTCCATTGTTTGAATAATTTTAACCAAGATTCCATACATTAATATATTAGGATAATTATTGACTTAAGCATATATCATTTATATGTATAGTTTAAATACCATATGGTTTATCTTTATTGAATGGTATTTACCTAAAAAGTTACTAAATATATTTTTATTCCAATTTATTTTCCATGGGTATATCATGTTATAATTTCATATATAATTATAATTTTTTTCATTATTTGGTTCAATCTTAAAAGGGTATGAAACCCATTTTCTTTCTATGGGCACTTTATGATATATTGATGATTTAGTATATGTGGCATAGATATATATAGATAATTATGGGTGTTTTATATCAACATCCAATTCATTAGTACCGGTTAATATCTAATGATATATTCATGTGTGTAGATAATTATTCTATTCAATCAAGAGCGAGAATATTGAGTTTTATCTCAAAGGTTATCCAATTCTTATGGTTGTTCTATATTTCCACGTTTTTTCAATGATATTCCAAAATTTGATGCTTATATTTATTCTTATGTTAATATATTATGAGTTGTGATTTTTTGGAATATGGTATCTCAATATTTTGATTCATGTATATTAATATGTGGAAAATTATTCCATGACTCATGATTATTGATCTATGATTTAATGGGTATAATTTCCTTAAATGTTTTGATTAATGCAATTTTTTCATCTTATTCTCACTTATAATCAATGAACCTTTTTATTTACGATTATCCTTATTGAAAATTTTATCTTACCTCTATCTTATGTTTCCATTTATATAGGTTATTATGAAAATTAATATGTAATAATTTTGTATAATATAATCTTGGGTGATAGATATGTGGAAGATGTTAAAGGCTTGTTTTGGATTAATTAGATTACTATATAGTGGGAAAATTTCCATTTGATACACAGAACATGAGTTATACAAGTGCAATATTTGTACATACTTTTTAGAACCAAAAAACAAAATATGTCCTCCAATTTGAAATGATGAATTATTTTGTAATTATAGATGTGTATCAAATACACTGTCACACCCCGACCGCAGATATCTTTATTTTACTTCTTTCTTGGTCCCGGTTTAAATTTTTCGAAGATTAATTTCGATTGGTGGTTTCGCGCCGTTGCACGGTCACCGCATCGTTAGCGGTGACCGTGTGTTCAGCCCAGGTGACAGTGTGTTCACCCGGTGTTTTAAACATTATAATTTTTATGTTGGTATTTTATTATTAATAACTTTTTATTTGCGTTATTATTGTATATATGTCTTTATATATATATATAGATTTATATATGAATAAATATATATATTTGTGTAACATCTTTAAATTATTTTATAATTATTATTTTAAATATGTGATCAAAATAATTATTATTTAAATTAACTAATTTATTATTTATTATTATTATAAGTTTTATTATTATTATATAAGTTTTATTGTTATTAATATTATAAGTTTTATTATTGTTATTATAATAATTATTATTATTTTGATTTTTATCATATATAAATATATATATAAACCTACCCTAGCCTAACCCTAGACCCCATTCCGCCGCCACCCTCTCCCCTCTCCCTCTCCCCCTCTCTTCCCCCACCTTCCTGCGCTCGGCTCTCCTGCACCAGACCCCTCGTTGCCGTCCCGCCTCACCCGACCGCTGCGGCCCTCCCCTGCTGGTCCGGCCTTCCGATGCCCCCCTGCATGCGCTCTGTCGTCCCGCCCCGGCGCACCCCGGCCTCCCACTCCGCCGCACCGACCACCGTGCAAACCTCCCATCAAGCGGCCTCCCAGCTTCCCCACAGCAGCCCTGCACCGGCCTCGTCCGACGCTCCCCGCCGCGCCTCTCCGGTCGCACGCCCCGCCCCTCCTTCCTCCCCTGTTTTTCTCCCCCTCCGGTTTCGGCCGACCCGCATCTCACCGCCTTTACTGCTCTCCATCTCCCTACCCCGCTGTCCCGGCTCCCCTGCACCGGCCTCCCCAGCTCCACCAACATTCCACCGCCCTGGCCCCTTCGCCCGCTGCCGCACCTGCCGCAGTCTCAGCCCCCATCTCCCTTCGTCGCACGACCGGCCCCGTCCCAGCTTTCCGCCTCACCCCAGCCGTGTCGCCGGCCTCCCCCGACCCCTTCCTTTTTTCCGCGCTCGCTGCGCCGTCCCGACCTTCCCCGCATCCCATTTTCCCCGACTCCTCCGCCTTCGCCGCACCCTGTCCCCGGCCATCTCCGCCGCTCCCCGATGCCCGTTTCCCTTGCCGCACCCACGACCAGCCCCGGAACCACCCTGCTGCTCCGGCGTCACCCTCGCCGCCATCCCGGCTCCCTCTCCCCCGTCCGGCCTCACCCGCTGCTCCGCAACCCTCCCCCTCCGTAAGTTTGTTTTTATTTTTATTTTTAGTTAATCTTATATAACATTATTATTTTTATCATGTTAATAATCTTATAATTATTTTATTATTATTATGTTATTATTATTATTATTATTATTGATTATTATTATTATTATTGTTATTATCATTTCATATTATTATTGTTTTTATTATTATTATTATGATTACTAACATATTATTAATATTATTATTATTGTTATTATTATTATTGTTGTTATTTTATTATTATATTATTATTATTGTTATATTATTATCGTTATTGTCATTATTATTATTATAATTATTATTATTACTATCATATTATTAATATTAATATTATTATTATGGTTATTATAATTATCATTGCGCTATTATATTTATTATTGTTCTTATTTGTATTATGTCATTATAATTATTCTTATTATTTTGTTAATATTATTGTTATGATATTATTGTTACTCTTATTATTATTATATTATTATTATGTCATAATAATAATAATAATTATTATTATGTCATAATAATAATAATTATTATTATTATTATGACATTATTATTACTACATTTTGGTTATTATTATTATGGATGTTATTATTATAGTATTATTATTCTATTGTTATTATATCATGTTATTATGATTATTATTATGTTGTGGTTATCATTATTATTATTATTATTACGTTATTATAATTATTATTATTATTAGTATGTTGTCATTAATGAGCCTGATTAACGACCTATTGTTTTAGGACCAGTTTGACGACGCAATACGCTGCGACCTTTACACAACAGGAGTTTCGCGTCGTGTCGTTCTTCGTTCCGATCCGAGGTAGGTTCCCTTTGCACTGCTTTTAAAATTTGAGTTATATTATTTCATGCTGTTTGCGCACCCTAATTGTTCAAAATCAACATTTTATTAATTGTAATAAATATGAGATAATATACGATAATTAATTTTAATATAAGATGGTTAATTTTTAAATGGTTATTTAATGTCAAAAGGAGCCGTTTATTTTATACACAACACATGAAACATCCTTTTGACGAGCGGACACCCAATAATGAAAGAATGCCCGTTTGGATTTTAAACATAATTCACGAAATGTAAAACAAAGTTCTGGTTTAATGAGAAATGATTTCTTTTGAAGCATGAACAAATACTTTGGTTCGTTTGAGAAATTGCCCGGTTGGCTCTTAAAGATTATTTGGAAAAAGAAAATGGTTTGGTTTGGTTTATAAAAATATTGTTAGCCTGTGACGTAGTGTTTTGGGGTTCTTTAAACGGTTTTAAACTGGGTTTTGTCTCATAAAGAAGTTGTACCTATCTTTGAGTAGTGTTTGTGAAATGTATTAAATTCCCGTTTGGCACTTTATGGAAAGCAATAAAAATGTTTTGATAAAAACCCTCTTAGGGCGACTCTCATGCCTTGGTTGAAATTGATTGTTTGGGAGGCCACGCTTAGAGGCTCCCGGGTACTTGAGTAGTAAAAGGCATGAGGTTGTTCCACGGAGTGACTCGGGTGATGCCTGTTGTGCTTTATATATATATATGTATATGATTGGATGCTCGGTTGGCATTAGTTGGCTCACCCCTTTTTCAAACACTTGAGACATGGGAATCTGGCATATTGAGAGAATATTCTAAGAACGATTGATGCACTGGTAGGTTATGGTACTGACCAGTGGCCCATAGTAGGTGGATATATTGGGTTTATTGCTATGGGATTTGCCCTCGACCTGCCCGTGAATGGATGGTCGAGCGTATTGGGCGTTTTGATTTTATCGTGACATGTCGATAAGGATGATTTCTCATGTATTGGTGTCTTCTGGTTTATTCTCGATCTCCTAGGTTCACCCATGTCTATTCAGCTTTTGTAGCTTGCAGTAATGATTATGATGCTCACATGTATACCTACATTGCCCTTGCTGTATGTTTTACTTTGTGCATTCTGGTGTATTGTTTTCTTTGGAAAATGGTAAATTGCTTTTGATTAGGTTTCAAAAAAATGTTTTCAAAAAAATGTATTTAATCCCCTTTGTACAAATTTGAAAATTTAAACATCACTTTCCCCCTTTCCTGAAAAGTCATTGACACTAATGAAACGAACCCGAATTTTGAAATGGTTAAGGGCAATGGTCCGCACTTTGTTTTTAAGTAAAATATTTATAAAAACATACTTTTTTAAATTGTAGTTCAAACTTGAGATGATGTTTCTTTTATTTTAAAGGTAGTGCATTGGGAATAGATATCGGGCAAGCCTACTGAGTTTTAATACTCACGCCTATAGTTCTTTTCTATTTTTAGTGTTTGTGAAGGCTATAGCTTGAGTGCGCTCGCCTAGGGAGACGCTTGATCGTTGAGTCGGAGAGCGACCCGTGAGGTCGCACGGAGTTTGTTCGCACGTCGTGTTTGGTTAGTTTGATTCTTGTTTGTTCCTGTTTAGTCACTCTATTTGGTTTATCTTTTCTGCGCTGCTCTGTATTATTTTCGTTGTCTTATTTATTTATATTGGGCGAAATCGTTCCCATAGCCTCTGTTGATGCCCTGGCGCTTGTCGCCAGCCCGGGAGGATCAGGAACGCCTCTCGGGCCATGTCGCGGACCGGCTCGGGTGACCGGTTCAGGGTCAACCCGGGTTGGTTCGTGACAAAATGGTATCAGAGCGTGGTTCTTGTTATTTGGGTTGTCCGGTAGAAGGAGATTAGGACTGTCGGAACTCGAGGGGTAGGTACGGGAAGAGCGTCGCGAACTCTTGCTCGCACTGATCTTCGAGTTACCAGGGGTAGTTCGGGAATTGTGTCCTTGTCCTTTCTGGTTTGTCTTGGATTGAGAGATGACAATGGAGGCAAGCCGACGTTACATCGCGATTTCACATGGAGTAGTGACCCATGTGGAGTCCGAGTACGTGGTTTGAATTCCTCCTAGTGGTCGATGCTGACTCGGGACATGGCCCACTACCATGTCGCCAGGTTGAGTGTGACTACTAGTCCCTCATTTCAGTGATTGATGCAAATTTGGATGTTGTTTTCGTTTTGGTATGTGTGAGTGCGTTGTTTGAAGTGAAAAAGGGTTTTTGAAAATTGGACTGGTTTCTTTTAAAGGACTTTAAATATATGAAATGGTGTTTAAAACTGAAATCTCCTGATTTGGAAATCTGTTGTTTTCTTGGAATTGGATAATAATGATTTGGGTTGAAACCTCGGTTCCTCTTTATGAACGTTTGCACATGTGTGAGAATGCATGGAATGTGTGTGTTGATGCACGTATGAATGGAATGTGGATGAAGACATGTGCAACGGTTCATGAGATTACCTGGGTGTGTATTTGAAGTTAAAGGCTTGACTTTGTTTTCTAAATTGGTTTTAAATGGGAAACAGTTTTGGAAAGTCTTGGTTTGAAAGTGGGTTGGTTTTGGAAAGTAGTCTTGAGAAAAAGGGTGGTTTTATAATAAAAAAGGGGGATTTTAAAATGAGATTTTGTTTTGTGTTGTGTTGTATTTTTCGGTCTTTGTGCTGACTGTTTTTTTTATGGAGGCGCTTTTATTGAAGATTCTTCGGTTGATATTGGTTTTGGCTTTGTGTTTTATATATCGCTCAGGAAATGCCGCCCAGAAAGGTCTCTAAGGATTCTGATAGGTCATGCCCAGTTTTTGGTCCTCTTCAGACTTTGCCTATTCTCCATGGTGATCAGGGTCCGTTAG
Source organism: Viscum album (assembly GCA_963277665.1). Classification (NCBI taxonomy): domain Eukaryota; kingdom Viridiplantae; phylum Streptophyta; class Magnoliopsida; order Santalales; family Viscaceae; genus Viscum; species Viscum album. The sequence continues at coordinate 1,315,184,911 of OY728136.1, read as the reverse complement.
AGGCAGTGAAATGGCTCGAGGAAGTGGAGCGTGTCTTTAGAATGTTTGGAACTCCCGATAACGTTAAGGTTCGTGCAATTATGGAGTTGTTTGAGGGTCCAGCTCTGGACCAGTGGAAGATGGTTACCTCGCCTTCAATGGAAGGTGAAATGACGTGGGATGTCTTTAAGGTCGTTTTCATCCAATGGTTTGTACCTGAGGAAGTGAAGCTGGTGAAAAAGAGAGAGCTTGTGTATATTCAACAAGGCCAACGGACGGTGAAGGCGTATGTTGACCATTTCAAGGAACTGATATCATTTTCTCCAGAGGTAGCATCTCATGAACTCATGAAGGCCTCTCTTTTCACTGAGGGTCTTCGTCCAGAGATCAAGGAGCGAGTCCTCCCTTATAAAGACCTTTGTTTCGAGAAGCTGGTGGAGGAAGCTTTCTTGGATGAGTTGGTTTCCGGTGTGCGGGTGGTTAGTACTTCAGCATCCCCAGTTGTTCGTAAGAGTTCCTCCTCTGGTGTGGAAAATATGCCAGAGATACCTGTTCCTAAGGAGTTATTCCCTTTGGTCCCAACTTCCAGTTCAACAGATTGTTCAGTGGTGTGCTATCAATGTGGTCGTTTCGGGCATTTAAAGCCATCTTGTCACAACCCTCCGAAAACGTGTCATAGATGCGGTTGTCTGGGTCATCTGGAGAAGTTTTGCCGGAAGCGTCGCTTAAAGAGGACGCTGTGATGGGAGAACGTCAGTACCTGACTGTGAGGCAGAAGATGCTTCAGCCACCAGAGCCCCAACCATAGGTCTTGGGGTGAAGCTCGCGCACAGTCAGGAGTCCCCAGGGGTGTGAAGCCTTGGTTCAGGTTTTGAGTTCCATGTTAGCAATGGAACAATCAAGATCTTTCAATACTTGTTTTTCTGCTGTTAAGTTTTGACGATATTGTTTGTTCATTGTTTTACCATGGGGTTTTCATGGACTTGTTCTATTATAATCCAAGTAGTCTGGTTTATGTGGATGTGTTGTTTCTGAATCGTGTGTCTTTCGAAAGGTGTGTTTGACCCTCGTGTGGGTTGACCTCGTTTTAGTTATGTTGTCGATGTGGTTATGTTTCGTGGACTTCGGTGAATCATATCTCCCATTTGATATTAGTTAAATGTTTTTCTATGGGTTTTCCCTGGTGTTGAAGTTGTTGACTCTAGTCGTGGGTTCAAGGTTTCGACGAAGGTGTTGTTTTTCACTCGTGCTATGAGAGTTGGTTTAAACTGGTTGGGAGTTCCCGCGTCGACCCCCCTTTTTTCCCAGGGTTTTCTATTTAGATGGTCAACTTTCCTGCACAAGTTGAGCTCTTGTGGTGGGGATAACCCCTTCGCGTTCTCCCCTCAACCTCGGACTCTAGTTTTCTCTTGGATGGGTCGGGTGTGACCTGTGTGGGGTAAGGTTATCCTGCAAATCTCAGTTCTCTTCAGTTCCTTTAGTTCTGTCTGGGCATAGACTTGGATTTTGGCTGACTTGTGGCTTGGTGACTTTCTAAGGGCAGAAAGTGTCTGTGGTGGGGAGAATTGTCACACCCCGACCGCAGATATCTTTATTTTACTTCTTTCTTGGTCCCGGTTTAAATTTTTCGAAGATTAATTTCGATTGGTGGTTTCGCGCCGTTGCGCGGTCACCGCATCGTTAGCGGTGACCGTGCGTTCAGCCCAGGTGACAGTGTGTTCACCCGGTGTTTTCAACATTATAATTTTTATGTTGGTATTTTATTATTAATAACTTTTTATTTGCGTTATTATTGTATATATGTCTTTATATATATATATAGATTTATATATGAATAAATATATATATTTGTGTAACATCTTTAAATTATTTTATAATTATTATTTTAAATATGTGATCAAAATAATTATTATTTAAATTAACTAATTTATTATTTATTATTATTATAAGTTTTATTATTATTATATAAGTTTTATTGTTATTAATATTATAAGTTTTATTATTATTATTATAATTATTATTATTATTTTTTTTATCATATATAAATATATATATAAACCTACCCTAGCCTAACCCTAGACCCCATTCCACTGCCACCCTCTCCCCTCTCCCTCTCCCCCTCTCTTCCCCCACCTTCCTGCGCTCGGCTCTCCTGCACCAGACCCCTCGTCGCCGTCCCGCCTCACCCGACCGCCGCGGCCCTCTCCTGCTGGTCCGACCTTCCGACGCCCCCCCTGCATGCGCTCCGTCGTCCCGCCCCGGCGCACCCCGGCCTCCCGCTCCGCCGCACCGACCACCGTGCCGACCTCCCATCCAGCGGCCTCCCGGCTTCCCCACAGAAGCCCTGCACCGGCCTCGTCCGACGCTCCCCGCCGCGCCTCTCCGGTCGCGCGCCGCGCCCCTCCTTCCTCCCCTGTTTTTCTCCCCCTCCGGTTTCGGCCGACCCGCATCCCACCACCTTTCCTGCTCTCCCTCTCCCTACCCTGCTGTCCCGACTCCCCCTACGCCGGCCTCCCCAGCTCCACCAACATTCCACCGCCCTGGCCCCTTCGCTCGCCGCCGCACCTGCCGCCGTCTCAGCCCCCATCTCCCTTCGTCGCGCGACCGGCCCCGTCCCAGCATTCCGCCTCACCCCAGCCATGTCACCGGCCTCCCCCGACCCCTACCTTTTTTCCGCGCTCGCTGCGCCGTCCCGACCTTCCCCGCATCCCATTTTCCCCGACTCCTCCGCCTTCACCGCACCCTGTCCCCGGCCATCTCCACCGCTCCCCGACGCCCGTTTCCCTTGCCGCACCCACGACCAGCCCTGGAACCACCCTGATGCTCCGGCGTCGCCCTCGCCGCCATCCCGGCTCCCTCTCCCCCGTCCGGCCTCACCCGCTGCTCCGCAACCCTCCCCCTCCGTAAGTTTGTTTTTATTTTTATTTTTAGTTAATCTTATATAACATTATTATTTTTATCATGTTAATAATCTTATAATTATTTTATTATTATTATGTTATTATTATTATTATTATTGATTATTATTATTATTATTGTTATTATCATTTCATATTATTATTGTTTTTATTATTATTATTATGATTACTAACATATTATTAATATTATTATTATTGTTATTATTATTATTGTTGTTATTTTATTATTATATTATTATTATTGTTATATTATTATCGTTATTGTCATTATTATTATTATTATTATTATTATTATTACTATCATATTATTAATATTAATATTATTATTATTGTTATTATAATTATCATTGCGCTATTATATTTATTATTGTTCTTATTAGTATTATGTCATTATAATTATTCTTATTATTTTGTTAATATTATTGTTATGAGATTATTGTTACTCTTATTATTATTATATTATTATTATGTCATAATAATAATAATAATTATTATTATTATGACATTATTATTACTACATTTTGGTTATTATTATTATGGATGTTATTATTATAGTATTATTATTCTATTGTTATTATATCATGTTATTATGATTATTATTATGTTGTGGTTATCATTATTATTATTATTACGTTATTATAATTATTATTATTATTAGTATGTTGTCATTAATGAGCCTGCTTAACGGCCTATTGTTTTAGGACCAGTTTGACGACGCAATACGCTGCGACCTTTACGCAACAGGAGTTTCGCGTCGTGTCGTTCTTCGTTCCGATCCGAGGTAGGTTCCCTTTGCACTGCTTTTAAAATTTGAGTTATATTATTTCATGCTGTTTGCGCACCCTAATTGTTCAAAATCAACATTTTATTAATTGTAATAAATATGAGATAATATACGATAACTAATTTTAATATAAGATGGTTAATTTTTAAATGGTTATTTAATGTCAAAAGGAGCCGTTTATTTTATACAGGACACATGAAACATCCTTTTGACGAGCGGACACCCAATAATGAAAGAATGCTCGTTTGGCTTTTAAACATAATTCACGAAATGTAAAACAGAGTTCTGGTTTAATGAGAAATGATTTCTTTTGAAGCATGAACAAATACTTTGGTTCGTTTGAGAAATTGCCCGGTTGGCTCTTAAAGATTATTTGGAAAAAGAAAATGGTTTGGTTTGGTTTATAAAAATATTGTTAGCCTGTGACGTAGTGTTTTGGGGTTCTTTAAATGGTTTTAAACTGGGTTTTGTCTCATAAAGAAGTTGTACCTATCTTTGAGTAGTGTTTGTGAAATGTATTAAATGCCCGTTTGGCACTTTATGGAAAGCGATAAAAATGTTTTGATAAAAACCATCTTAGGGAGAGTCTCATGCCTTGGTTGAAATTGATTGTTTGGGAGGCCGCGCTTAGAGGCTCTCGGGTACTTGAGTAGTAAAAGGCATGAGGTTGTTCCACGGAGTGACTCGGGTGATGCCTGTTGTGCTTTATATATATATATGTATATGATTGGATGCTCGGTTGGCATTAGTTGGCTCACCACTTTTTCAAACACTTGAGACATGGGAATCTGGCATATTGAGAGAATATTCTAAGAACGATTGCTGCACTGGTAGGTTATGGTACTGACCAGTGGCCCATAGTAGGTGGATATATTGGGTTTATTGCTATGGGATTTGCCCTCGACCTGCCCGTGAGTGGATGGTCGAGCGTATTGGGCGTTTTGATTTCATCGTGACATGTCGATAAGGATGATTTCTCATGTATTGGTGTCTTCTAGTTTATTCTCGATCTCCTAGGTTCACCCATGTCTATTCAGCTTTTGTATCTTGCAGTAATGATTATGATGCTCACATGTATACCTACATTGCCCTTGCTGTATGTTTTACTTTGTGCATTCTGGTGTATTGTTTTCTTTGGAAAATGGTAAATTGCTTTTGATTAGGTTTCAAAAAAATGTTTTCAAATAAAATTATTTAATCCCCTTTGTACAAATTTGAGAATTTAAACATCACTTTCCCCCTTTCCTGAAAAGTCATTGACACTAATAAAATGAACACAAATTTTGAAATGGTTAAGGGCAGTGGTCCGTACTTTTTTTTTAAGTAAAATATTTATAAAAACATACTTTTATAAATTGTAGTTCAAACTTGAGATGATATTTCTTTTATTTTAAAGGCAGTGCATTGGGAATAGATATCGGGCTAGCCTACTGAGTTTTAATACTCACGCCTATAGTTCTTTTCTGTTTTTAGTGTTTGTGCAGGCTATAGCTTGAGTGCGCTCGCCTAGGGCGACGCTTGATCGTTGAGTCGGAGAGCGACCCGCGAGGTCGCACGGAGTTTGTTCGCACGTCGTGTTTGGTTAGTTTGATTCTTGTTTGTTCCTGTTTAGTCACTCTATTTGGTTTATCTTTTCTGCGCTCCTCTGTATTATTTTCGCTGTCTTATTTATTTATATTTGGCAAAATCGTTCCCATAGCCTTTGTTGATGCCCTGGCGCTTGTCGCCAGCCCGGGAGGATCGGGAACGCCTCTCGGGCCATGTCGTGGACCGGCTCGGGTGACCAGTTCAGGGTCAACCCAGGTTGGTTCGTGACATACACTATGTAAAGATTATATTATTATCACTGAATCCGATAGTGAAGATCCTAGGGTGACTCAAGTATTATGATATTAGGTGTTATTATTGTATTTTCGGTTATTTATTTATCATTTATGGATTTTATATAGAGGGTATAATGCCTTAAATTTTTATTATGATCTTTTATTACTTGTTTATAGCCTCTCAAATTCAGGGTGGCATGCATGAGATCATATTGCACCGCTGATCCTACCATGGATTGTGGGCCTTGGGATAGGGTATTACATAATTGTTTTTGTAGTGAATATTTAATGGATTATGAGTAGGAATTTATATAAAATTTTGTAAAATTATTAAATAATTTTTTATATTATGAATTCGAAATATTGGATAGATAAAATTGAATACCAATGAATTATCCATGGTTTTGGATTTGTGATGTTTAAAATCATTCTTTATTATTTTTGAAAATTTTTAATTAATATATATGACTAAATTTTTTAATATTATTTCTCTTTTTAAAATATATTTTTAAATAAATAATTATTTTTATGCCTCCAAGTATAGTTTACAATTTGATAATTCAAATGAAGTTTTAAAAAATTGATTTTAATATTTTATAGTACAATATTTTAGTTGATAAAAATATTTTTTTTAATAATGTGTTATTATTATTTATTATAACATTTCTACATCAAAATTATGCCATAATATATACAATATAAGCATATTGTAACTTACTAGACACTGAAAAATTTATCCATCTTAGAAAAATTTAAAAAAATCACTATTTTGGGTAATTTTTATATGCCGTTTATTAAATTGAAAAGTAAGTCATGAAAAAATGTATTAATGATAAATTTAATTATATTCTTAAAATTATTTGTGTATTTAAAATCAGTATTTTTACACCAAGAAATTTAAAAACTCCATTTTAGTAAATATTTTTTTAGATACATATATATGAATTTATATTTTCATTAAATTATTAAAAGACAATATTATTATATAATAAATATATTAATTCTATATGATGTTATGTATTTTACATTATATTTCTATGTTTCACATAATGGAAAAAATATTATTCCAATTTTCCAGGTACTATGTTACTATTGAAATTACCATTAAACCCTTCCAATTTTTATATTACCCATTATAAATAAACATTGTTATAACCTATAAAATTAATCATATCAATCTACCTGTATCATTAAAAATTATATTCCTTAATTTGTAGTTTTATTTATTTAGGAAATTTATATTTTATTCTTATTTTTCCTAGTAGTATATGATCCCTTAATGTTAATAAATATTTTTTTCCATATATGGTTATATATATTATAGTGTCAGTTGTAGCCATTATTGTAAATGTAGCATTTTTTTATATTGTGCTACTATAATTAAATAAAATGATATATATTGAATGGTGTATATTAGAAATATTTCTATGTAAACATTAATGTCTTACATTATCCATCTGTATATAATACATTCTTTGAAATTAGTGGTATGAAAAAATATATTAATTGATGTAAGTAAATCATCCTCATTTATTCCTAAAACCATAGGGTTTCTTACTATAACATATTAATTATCAAAATTACATTAAAAATATTTTGTTAAAATTAACATAATATTACCTCTAGTGTAAATAACCTCGATATAAACTTTATCAAAATCAATATCTTGTCTTATTTCATTAGTGGTGAGTAGATATGTTGGATCTAAAGTATACTACATCAACACTGAGCCATCAGTGATTTCATATAATTTATCCAGTTTGGATGACATAGAAATGTTATTATCTATAACAGAACTTATCTCTAGAATCTCAAAACAACTAATATACATTATAAATAGATTTCCCTTAATAATAATTGTAAGTACATTCCATTGAAACACATTTGAGAAGATATGGTCCTCTTTTTGACACTCTATATCCTTTATATGGTTATAAATATAAATTTTTTCTTTCTTTAAGGTATCTTGATATATTTTTGGTCGAATCCTACTATCATTTTTCATCTTCAACTTATTTTAGACTGACTTCCCTCCTTTTATTAACTCCATTATATAATGTTGCATTATGAATTTTCTTACAGTAAAACATATCATATGGTTCAACTTGTGTACATGAGTAAATAAAATCGTTCTTTGTGAATTACACCAGAGGTATATACTATCCAATGATCCATATATTTTTATTGAAAATTCAATAAACATGTCCATTAATGTTTTAATAGTCCTTTTATACCTCTCATTAGATTAATTGTGATAGTTTTTATATAAAAATATGTCAATGTTTAAATAATTTGAGAGAATTTTAAATACTATTCTTGTGAAACGAGTTTCAATTTTCAATATAACTGATACTGTTTTACCATAAATCCACATAACATCCTTAATATAAAATAGAGAGTGTCACTCAATGGGTATTTACTCATTTTTACTAGGTTATTTGAGAAAATTTAACATGTTTATTATATTCCTTATAGAATCGTTTCACTTGGATTTATTAAGAATTCTCATAACAAAGTCCAATTTTATAGCGTCCCACTTATACAATGGTATATGGAGATGTTATATGGTGATGTTTAGAAGTAACCTCCCATCCATTATTTACTATCATTCCATGGATTTTGAAGAATAATCATCGATTACCAATATTAGGTTATCCCACATGAAGTGTTCTTTTAAATACATATACATATTTCAACTACCTTGGTGTATAATGAAATTTAATCTATGAGATTTATATAGAAATGTTTTATTTAACATAGTTAGATAGTGTACGTAGTATATTTACAAACATAAAAACTCTATATTGATTGTTTAAATCTACAAAACATCCATAGTCTATAGATTCAATCATCTTTTTATACCCTTTTCATCTTGTGGAAATTTCATTTCCATCTCAAGTAAACATAGTTGGAAAATTGTATAAGAAGGGAGTGGAATTTCATCTTCTCTAAAAACATCCATACATAATTTTACTAAAACTTTGAATATTAGATCCCTGTCAGTCTTCATTATGGATATAACCCAAAGATCCATTCAACTAAATGTATTCATAATCCTATTTTTATTCCAATTGTGTTTGTGTATCATCCAATCAGATTCCTTGAGTAGTTCCATATATCCCCCTTTTCTCATGTTAAAAACATTATGTGTGAATTGATAAATGAAAATATTTATATATATATATCTCATTGTTCACCATATATAAAATGTCACCATATCATATAAGAAATGATTATTTCCACCCAACCATTACCATGATTTAGATAATTTTGGTCATGAGTCTTTAATTCCATTAATTTATCTTCTATAACATTTTAATTTTTCCTAATGAATCACCCACATCATTTCTCTAACAAATCACTATATATATAAAATCCTCCATTCTACTTTATTATTTTTAATACCAACAAATTTATTAATATCCTCATTAGTTCATTAAAAAATTATTCACATTCCTTCAATTATGAAACTTTTACCTTTTTACATGTCAACTTGTTTAATATTTTAGCTAATTAAGATAAAATTTCAAAAAATAACTAATAAAATCAATCTAAGGAAATGAAAATACATATTTCAGATATATTAATTTATTTTTTCCATTCTTCAACTACCATATTCTATGATTGATCAATATATAATCCATCCTTATGGACAATACACTTTTGAGAAGCATATTATTTAAGGTAAATTTCAAAATTATCAAATTTCCATTAAAACACATTTTCTCTCTGTGAATTAATATTAATTTATATATGGTTCTAATAATCTTTAAAAGAATTAGATAATATATATATATCATACATAACGACCCTAAAAACATATGAAGATAATTATGATTGACTTTATTAATTTGATTTAATAAATTTATTGATGATTTTTTATAAAAGAAAGTGTATATAAAAACTATCATCCAGTGGATTATAATCATAGTGAAATAGTAAATAAATAAAATAACAAAGTATATAGAAAAAATATAATCTAAAAAAAGATACATAATATTAAATGTAAATTTTCATAGATCTAAATATTTTATTTATAAATATGACGTGTGATCTCTAATATGATATACTAGGTGGTGTGAATCCATTATCTATAAATACATTAGTTATTCCCTAAATTCCATCCATTTTAGTAGTTAAATACTATAATTTTTCTTAGATAATTCTTTTTCATCAGTGATTATGTTGATAAATAATTCAACTCCAAATAAAATGGATATATAGATAATTTTTCATGAAATATATAAATGTAATATTACGTAATAGATAAAAATTATATTATTATGATATTAATCTATTTCAGTGGTTATATTATTATTTTTATTATAAAATAATTTCATTATGACAATCTATTAGTGGTGGTTTCAAAATAGACTAAGGATATTAAATCTCTCCAAATAAAAGTATATTTATATCGTCTTCACAAATTGTAATATATTTCTAGTAGTAGTAAATTATATAATTATAACTTACGAGACAATAGATCCAAATAATTATTTCAATTGACTTAGTTGGTACAAAAACAAGGTTCTATATCAGTAAACCTCCTCACATTCTAGTAAAATAACCAGATAAATTTTCATTGTAATAATATTTTTCCTTGATGATTAAAAGAAGAACTCATTCATTAATGAATCTATTTATTATTCAGGGTTTAGATTAGAAAAGAAAATTATTAAAATTTCTATATATCTATAACCAAATATTTTTTTAACATTTATTTCTTTATAAAATAAATTTTCATCATTTTATTTATGTATTCATATTTTTCGATAACAATAGTACTATCTTGTAATTTCTCAATAAGCCTATTCTAAGGTAGAATACCTTAAATTTATCGGTGTTGATTTAAATAGTATTCCATCTCTATGTAATTAATAAATAGTAAAATAGTAGTCCCTATTTTCCCTTTACACATGTAATATTGACTGAATTTATCTCCAAACTACATCAAACTCAAAGAAAATTCTTAGTTCTTTAATGGAATAGACTTGGGGAAATATCCCATATATTTTACTTATTCAAACCATACAAATACTTTCTACCCATTCAATATCTATGTATCTCAAAGGTTATTATCTTTCTTTTACATGTCTATCTTAACTTTGAAAATATATTAATTTGATAACAATTTTTCAGTCTTGATTAAACCTTTCAATAGATCCTAATATTTCAAAAAATTTTGATAGAATAATACCCTTCAAAGGATTTGATTAAACCCATTATATAATTAATCTAAGATTATATCTAGATTATGTACATAACCCATGGCGCATTTATCTAACTATATAATGTTAGTCTCATAATCAACAATAGTTTCCTCTTCCATTTTTGTTACTAATTTAATATATTTATTTCTATATCAAGTAATTTATACTAATGATAATATTTATTAATTAACATGAAACTAAAATCACATCATTCTCTGATTTTTGTATTTTCCTCCTCCATATTTTTTTGGATTAATGGCCACCACTAATAGACATCTCCCATTAGAGTATATGTTACTATTATAACCATATCCACATAATTAATTATAATTTATTGACTATATTTTTGGTATACTTAATCCACTGTTATAACAATTATTATTTTTGGTTCTATTGATTGATGGTTATTTTTACCTCATGAAATCATCAAAACTATTATAAATCATTTATGGAAAATATGTTTTTCCATATGGGAATGATTATTTTTATAATCCAAGTTAACATAAACTAATATTGTGATAATTTTCATAGATTCAACTATAGATTAATTGGATATATACCCAGGGGAATACTTACACTAAGGACTTGTGTAGATATAGTATTTATTACATCAATTAGTAATCATTTATAAACAATGATTATATTAATTATTTAATGAAGAAAATTTGAACTATGGAAAATTGTATATAATTACTATGTATTTATCATAAATGAATATAATGTATTCTTTAATTAAAGAAATGTTTATAAAATTTTTTATGGGTTTATTGTAATTTTTTTTTCAAAATTAGTTCTTCTAAATCAAATACCCAAGGTTTCATGTATAATTTCCCTAATAAAAATAATAAAAAACCATATATAGTATCCTAGAGTTAATGAAAATATATTTTAATAAAATTATAATATATAAAATCCCATTACATATGATCCAAAATATTTTTAGCAACAACAGAAGAGATACATAAATGGAAAATAAATTGTATTGGAAACATAAACTACATCATAATAACACAAAACACATTATTATAACTCCTTGTATATCCTTAAGTCACATGTTTTATACTTCATTGTTTATTAAAGAAATATGTAAATAATATTAAGGGATATCCTAATCACTTAGATATGAAAATATATAATAGTGTATAACTTTGAATGATCATGAAATATATAATATCGTAGTAAAAATGATAAATTGATTATTTCAATATGAATAAAGAAGAATAAAATATGCATGGATAAAATTATAATGTAAAATATATTAACATGGTTAACAATAAAAATCTCATAATGATGGAATTCATAATTTTTGATATCGTAACTATATCATCTGGCCTTGTTCATAGGTATCATAAAAAAGGATAGAATACTCCCATTACCAAATGAATTTTTATATGATGATACCTACTAATTTGTCAAGAGGACATATAAATCTATGCTCTTACCATTATATAATATATATAATAAATTATTCATATGAATATAGTAGAAAACAATACAATACATAGTGATCAATAGGGAACCTCTTACACAAACAAGGGTAAGCAATTTATAATTGTATAATTATAAATAATGGATATATATATATATACTCATGGATCCCCAATAAATGAAATAATATTGATATATTGGAGGATATACCTTAATCAAATTAAAATATTATATGATAATCAAAATAAATTATAAATTTTCCTTATCAAATGATTAATAAGGGAGTAGTAGGATATATTACATTAATTTTAACAAGATAAATATAAGAAGTAATCATTGAATAAAATATTTTCGAATGGTATGAGAAAAAATAAATGACAATAATAACTTAGTATATGATGTATATATTTGACAATCATTTGGGGTGTAAAAGTTTATTAAAGATAAACTTCATGGTTGACCTGATTTGATACCAAAGGTTTAGAAGTTCCACCAAAATAACTTTTTTTATCAAAGATAATTTAGGGGTGAAAGTGTGAAACCAATAATTTTAACACAAAATGAAAATACATAGTGATTAGAATAAACCTTATGTCTACAAAACTGCATTTCATTACCTAGTATATATAAAAGAGAACTAACCTGAGTCTTCAGATCCTCAATTTGAAGGTCTTTAAAATTGGATGCTAACTTGTTCCAACTATGCATGTACTCCTATTTTGTCACCTACTCTAAATTGAATCCCTTTATTTGTACTATATAATTCTTATCAATCCATGCATGTAGCTCAACATTTTCCTCATATTTAAGCGACCATACTATCATAATTACAGCATCATTTTTATAGTAATTAATCATAAAATTTTATTCCTTTATTTCATCATTTTAATTCAAATGGTTTTCCAGGATTGGGTAAATATATTGTCAATCATCCCTTTGTTGTTCAGTTGGAGCAATTCATGAAGTTTCCGCTAGTCCCCTACCACATCCAGGATAGAATTTTCAAACTTCAAGGGAATAATTTTCATTATCATATCTTTCGATTTATTGGTGGATATTGTCTCCAACGAAAGTGGTAGGTATGAGTATTATTTAATCCATTTATTATTTACTCTCCAACACTTCCTCCTACTTAGTTTGGGTGGTCTATTTCCTTGAAAGTTATTTATGGAATCACCTGAATCAATGTTATAAGACTCATCATTGTGCTCATCTGGCACCCTTTCTCATCCTTAGAGATAATATCCACATTAATATCTTAATCCTAGTCATTATTTTTCATAATCCAAAAGCGGATTACCATCTCAATTGCACTCCCCTCCATGCCAAGATTGTTCTTTCCTAAATCCACCACCCCATTAGAATGTTTCTAGGTCATGTTGTCTAAAAAATAACATGCTTTGAGGACATTAAAATCCACTCTTTATTCTATCAGTTCTTGTTTCCTCTGTTTCCCACCTTGATTAGTAATTTCGTTCCCAGAATGAGGTTTCATCACATAGTAATGAGATTTAGATAGCTATAGCCCCCCCACACATAATGAATTTTAATGTTCTTTCTCTGAATAAGCATGCATAGTCTCCCTCAGGGCACCCAAATCAGTCTTCAATCGATTAAATGATGCATAAAATGTTGGGTTGCCTTTCCCCACTCTACTATATAAATTTGTGAAACTGGGATTAGAGGAAACCCCCATCATCTTATACCGAGGTGAGCATACATCCACACTTTCCCCTAATATGTTTTCCCAATCTTTTAATCACGTACCCTAGAGATTAACGGAGCTCCTCGTACTGCACCTACATGTAGCCGCCGAATGCCAAAATTTATTATAGATGGAGAATAATTCAACCCAGGATTCATTAACCACCTGGTTTCTACAATGAAATTCCTCACCCACTATAATCTAAAGAAACTAGGAAGATATCCTCAAAGAATCCACTTCCACATAGTCCCATGGATAGTTCGAGTGATAGAGAGATCGAGTTCTATTATCAAAGCCTGGAAATCTTACCTCGAGGTTCCCTAAAATTCACAAAATAGATGGGTTTTAAAATGTATTTGGGGGTCATGGAAAACATATCCAGATCACAATTAAATAGAATTAAAACATCATGTGGAAGTCATAAGACCAACTAAAAATTTAACCGAGATCTATTATAGTTTCAGGGTTTGATGGACTAGGCCTTGATAAAATCATCCTCTAATTTGAATAGAATAACAATATTCTTGTTTTAGAGAAAATTTAAAGTTGATATATACTATAAATCATACTACCAAAAAAATAGGTCGAAAAAGTTCACCAATGGTCATCACTACTTGAACCAAGAAATCAATGTAAGATTCAGAAGTGCGGATGTCATGTAGGATTCCAAAGTAGTGATCAGGATGTTATAGTTTCCATTGAATAAATCTGGTACCTTATGGGTAATAGATATTTGAGGGAATAAGGGAAGGGATTTGGGGATAGTGAAGGGATATAATACCCTGGATGTCACCCACTCAATGGATGTCATAGGTCCCCCTATTAGTGGAGGGACCGACTCAAAGGTCACTGATTTCACGGAACAAGCGTGTCCCTCACGCAACCTATCACCATCACATAATGGTTTTCATGTTCCAAAATAGGTTTATTCAACTAGTGTATTATAAGAGTTTGTCAAAAATAGATCAAAGGAAAATTTTTTAGGGAAATCCCTCCACTTAGAAATAATACATATATAATTCCAAAAATACTTTATATGCAAATATATTTGAATAATGGAGTTTGTGACTATTAAAATAATTTAACCTTATAATGACTTATAAAGACATAATAATTAGTGTTAGTTGTAATATATTATTACTATTAAGACAGTTGGTTTATAGTATTGAATAATAACAACATTTTAAATGGAAATGTAAAACATTTAAAATAGATTACAGAATAATAATGAAGAGAAGATATTAAGAACATTTAAAATGTCAAATATCATACTAATACTTGATAAGGAACATCTTAAAACCTTAAGAGATTCGTAGAAGGTATCTTGAGAGAGAAAATGAGTGGATAACTATGATCGATGATTTTTCTAATAAAGATATATGGGAGGATAAGTGTGTATTTATGTATAATTATGTAAAATTGTTTAAAAATATATGGTATTAACATTTGAAAATATTCAATGTAGAAAATTTAATATCATTATATTTCCCTTTATTTTAAATAGAGGGGTTTGATATTTATACCATGTTTTAATATAATTTATTAATTAAAGGGATGGAATAAATTTTATATATAATTATTTCAATAGAAAATACAATTTTTTCAAAAATAATTTATTTGTAAACTATTGTACAATATTTTAGACATGAAAATTATTTCATTTGTGTGGGAAAATGACAAAAATTATTTTAATTGAATAATTTTTTTGAATGAACTTATTTTAAGTCAAATAAGAATTTATATTATTTATTTAGTTTATTTTAGCAAAATAAAATTATAATAGAAATTTTTACATATACCATATTTTATAATTCGTATGAAAATTATACCATATTAAAAAATTGTAAACAATTTAGCATTAGAAAATTATGTTGAGATGTTTCAAAATTCAAATAAATTTTTATAAAACATAATTCAATGAAAAATTTAATTATTAACTAAAAATTTAATTGAATCTTAAAATCATGCATTTAACAAAAAATATAGAAACCCCATTTTGATTAATATTTATTATTAAATGGCATATATATGTAATTTTATTCTAATTCATTTATTAATAAAAATTATTTATTTTTATTTATTACACTATAACCACATATGAGTTTTTATATTACCAGAGAGGTGTATATTACATTTAACAACTAAAATACTATTATTATATTTATATTACTATATTATAATTCCAAAGGTCACTTTAACTTGCCAACGAATATATAATATATTTTAAATAAACAACATTAAACCTTGTAAAATCATTAATAACAATTTTTTGTTTATTTATAATATATTATTCCATTATTTATTTTGTTATTACTCATTAATTCTTATTTTTTTTAAATATGATCCTCCAGAATTTAAAATTATTATTTTTTCATATATTTTTATTTGATATATTTTTCAATAAAAGTAACTATCAATTTTGTGTATTATTATTATGTTAAAATAAAAGGAAATGTATTAATTGATGAATTTTTTTAAAAATTGTAAATATATTATGGTTAAATCATGGGTCCTATATATATAGGGTTGGGACTTTTTTTAAATATATTATAGTGAAACAATTCACTTATCAAGATTCTATAAAAGACATTTTCAATAAATATTTGAACAAAAAGTGCAATTTTATTGTAAATATTGAAATATTATATTAAATTATGGATTATAGAAATATTATAAAAACATCCAAACCCAAATTCATATGTCCTTACATATATTTGTCTTTAAAAAGGATTTTCACTTTATAGTTGAGTATGAGTAACATAAATAAAGGGAAATAAAACAATGAAACCTGAATCTCTTTGATAAATACACTCAAAAGAAATTATATATTTAAGGATTTTATGGGATCTGGATGAATTAATATGATTACACTAGAATTTAGTAAGCAAAGGAAAATGTTTCACATGAATGGATGATATTGTATAAAGAGTTCAATGTGGGATAAAATTTCAACATATAAAACTCAAAGATGAATTTGGAATATGATATGATTCATTAGTATTGGTTGGGTTAAAATAGTGTAATTATTATGCTCTTAAGTAGATCAATATAGATAAGAAAATAATCAGAAATAGATGTTTTACTATCAATAACATAATATTAAATCATTTTGTAGGTAGATCACAAATTAAGTAGTGTATAAAGTTTCCCTCCATAGTGAAAGTTATCAATGGGAACATGAGGTGATACAAATCCTTAACATATCATTGTTTTTATCGTCATTATTAATGAATTATAATAAAAAAGGTGTTTTTTATTAGAGTAAAAAACTATGTATAGTGAAGAAACCTACAATGCATGTAGTTTTTTTTCATTTGTATAATTTTTATGTTCTTCCATTATTTTTTTTAATTTTTATACAAAATAAAAAACATTTAAAATAATATAATTTAAAATATAATGATATTTTTTTGATTAAAATATATTTTGAGTTTTTTATTAATGAATTCCGAGTAGTTATAAACTTTCTGATGAATTGATCTAGTCGAAATGACTAATCATTAATACATTTAATCCTCAATATAACATTTACTGAAATAATTAACTTCCTATTAAGGATGATTTTTGGAATATGAGTGTGTTTCAAATGAAATAATTATAGTTTCTATTTTATATACCTTGGGAGAATATTAGTAACCATTAAAACGGGATTGTGATAAACTCAATTCTTTAATATTATACACATTATACACAATGATTATAATTTTCTAGTTTTCTATGCAAATGCTTTAGTATAAAAAAATTATAAGAAATATATTTTGATCACATAGAAATATTACCAATAATTAATTTAATACCCACATTATTTCATAACATGTTTTTTTTGGGATACTGCTAAGAATATATTTTTTAATGTTTTGGAAGAAAATTATTTTGAAATAAGTAGAGAAATAGATAAACTCAACACAACATATATAATTAGACCTTAATGTTTATCTTTGGTAATTTCTCAAGTGAGGGTCTTTTGATATTTGGCTATAATTGATAATAGCTATGCTGGTGGGATAAATCCACAAAAATTAAATATTTTTATAATAGTATAAATACACATTTTGAATGAAATGATATGCTAAATGAGATATTATCATCAAACAACAACATGGGTGCATTATGGGAAGATGACTTGAAAATTAATTTTAAATATGTATTTCAATTTTCATAAATATACCTTTATATTGAATAATTTATGAAATATTCATATCTTTGATAATAATTTTTATATTTTAAATTCTAAAATTTTCAGATATAATATTTTTTAGGTTATTTTTTAGGTGATAAAATGGAATTATATTTTTAATCTATTTAATTGTATTTTTATCTACTGTATGAATTTAATGGATTGTTTTTCTCTAGAGTGAAGAAGTAAACGAATGTGGTATTTGATATGGGACATTTATTTATATGATCTGAGATTTATCATATCTTATTAATAATATATAACTGAATAATTTCTTTTTGTAATGTTTGGAACCTTAAACATAATATTATATATAAGATACCAAGTAATCATAAAATAAGACCTTTTCATATTAATAAATTTTTATTATATAGATAGTAATTTTATGCTTAATGGGGAAACTATGTCCAATAGTGTACCTGACATGAAATAATCAGATCTCAAAAATCTTATGTTGCAGACAAGACTGAGTTAAACCAAAAAACAATATATTATTAATATTATTATTATATATTGTATTCAACTCTTAGAATTTTTATTGGTATGATTGAATAGAAATAACTATACTATTTTTAAACATGTTTATTTAATGTTTGTACTTTCTTGAAATAAATTGTTGATGCTTAAAAATTGAATAAATCCATTTTTAATCATCAAATAGTCAAATATTCTTAAAAGGTAGTTTTACCACCTTTTGATGGAGACCCCTTTTTAATTATATTTTTTTATAGTTCTATAAGTATTATTTGAAAAAATAATATTATTATTTGTAAAAAGAACATCATAATTTACTTTGGATCAAATTTTCTTATTTTTATGATAAAAATCGTATTTTAATTAATAGTGAAAAATACTGTATTTTAATTCAAAACAACGTTTTCATATAATTTATTTTTCTTGTTATATTATTATTAGAATAGGTATTAAAGTATATTTATATTATATTTTTATAATTTTATACAATTTTGGTAAATTTGAGTAATTTCATACTAAAATTTGATATAAACAGATGTCGATCTTTTGAGGTTTTTTACTTTTAAATAACTCGTTTTCTCATTCCGAAAATTTGTTTCAATTTATATTTAATTTTTACACATCTATGAAATTAATTTTCAAAAACTAAAATTCATGGTTATAATCATAAAAAAAATTTGGTTTAATATGATAAAAATAATTTTTGGGGAATAGTAACTTATTATTTTATTTACCATAGTTAATGAGTAAATAAGATAAATATTGGTTAAAATAATTTGATAATAATATAAAACTACCCTAAAACTTTTTAAAATATTACTATATTAGTTATGGACGACCAAAGTACCCTTTGTACCAAATAGTTTTCTTTTTCTTCTACTTGGGAGTGATTATGACACTCATACGATTTAATTTAAAGTAAAAGAAAACATATAATAAACTTTACGCTTTTTCCTAAAAAATTTTAATATGAGGTTATATATTTTATCTCTTAACCAATAAATAGTAATTAAAATATAAAAATATTAACTATATCATTGTATTTTATTTATATCTTTTATATAAAAAATAATTTAATTTAATTATGATGTAATGATGATGGATTGATTTCATTATTAATGAAAGAATTAAATAAATGATATTATAAATATTAAAATAAATAATATTTCAAATAATTCACGTAATAAACTAATTTTATAGTTTAATATGACATGTTAAAAGACTATTAAATTGGTTTTTTGAAGTTATATTTTTTTTATTTTTTTTTAAAATTCAGTAAATTTAATTGTGTCAAAATTGAAAAAATTAATATTTTATAAAACAAATATATTTTTAAATTATTTAAATATAATTAAAAAAATTAAAATTTAAAATGTTATTTCTATATCGTACAAACGTTCATTAAACATCCTCTTATTATCATTTTACCACATAAAAGTAAAATACATATCCTCTTTATATTAAAAATATTGTTAACAGAATAAATTATTTTTTTAATATTTTTAATATAAATTTAATTTATATAATGTTTATAACTTTATTAATTCCAAGGGTGTCTATCCCCACTACTATAAAAAAGCACACAAAACTATCTATTAATCACACTTTCAAGGCCTTTTTGTTCGACCAAGATCTATCAAAAACCATACGTAGAATACCTACCAAAATTATTTAGTCCTTATTTTAGGTAGAACACCCTCCTTAGAGATACTGAGGTGTTCTTAAAAGGTGGTCAACCAAAGAATAGGTGTCGTTTTCATTAAGAATTCCTATTTTATTTCTTCTTATACTTCCTTCAAATATCCTCCAACCATGATGAAATAAAAATTCCATTATACACAATATAATGAGATGTTATTATGTATATATATTTACCTAAATACATCCCTACTTATATTAAATAGATAAGGAATTATTCATTCATGCGTACGTGTAAACTTTCACCTATATGAACCTAATTAATTCATTTTCCATATCTATCTCTCATGACCAGTTATAATAATGGGATTAATGATCATATGTTATATTCATGAAATATTAATCATTATAAGATAATAATATATCAATTATTTTCTTACTTCCATGCACATAAAAATGATAACATTGTTCGTATGTACGTGTAAACTATCACCACTAAAAAGTGATGTGAATCATTTATATTCAGAAAAACAATTTAATGATATATAAATATAAGTATATTTTAATTATTATTATGATTTTAATCATATTTTTATTATTATAGAAATATAAAATAATAATTTCCTTATTTCTATAATGATTAATGAAAAGTGGAAATGTTTCTAATGCGTACGTACATCCTGATGTCTCTATGATTATAACGTTGTTCATTTTTCATAACATAAATTATTGGTTCGATTTAAAAAGTATAATTGATGTACTAAAGTGATTATTATGTCTTTAATTTTATTTTGGAGATGATGGAATTATGACCACATGGACTATTGACATCGTACAAAGTATATTTTTGACTCAAGTACCGAATAACACCAAAACGTCTTATATGAACATAAATAAATATGTTACTATTATAACATGGAAATAAATGAAATAAAAGAAATAATAAACATGAAAAAGTTCCTCAAGAAAGTATAAATTAACATATTTTTATTATTCAATATTTTAAAGATTGTACTTGATGAGTTAGAATCATCGTAGGGGGTTTCGTCTAAATCTCCTTTCATTAAATCATATTTTGATAATATACCCCTTATTTTATAAGGTGTTCAATTAAAACCTTTGAATTTTATTTCATTAAAATATTTTTCAAATAAATATTCTTATATGAATAATTTTACTAAGTGACAAAAAGAATGTTTTTACCGTATGTGGTGACTACAACTTTTCTTTCATCGTGATCATTATTTGGTATTTGGCTTCCTCTAAAGAATAAAAAAAATTCAAAAGAAAAATAAGTAACATAATCACTTTTCAGGTATTTTGGTATTGAAAATGGTATTAATAAGGGTGTTATTATATTAAAATTGATAATGATTCCTTATGATTGAAAATTTTATATGTGAAATGTTGATAATTGAAATTATTTTTATGTTACAATTATATAATGGTTCTTGGACATTTAATGGGTGGTTATGTGATAAACCAAAGACCAGTGGTTATGTGATAAACACAACATTCGTGGTTTTGTGATAAACCATGGATGGGTTGTTACATTATAACATGCAATTCATTAGATATAGAATTCAGTCGTATAGTGATTACATTAATAAGAATGATATGTTTGGAAGTCGACTGTATTGTTATTCCAATAAGTATGGTTGTGTCCCAAGTTATATTTACAAGTAATATGTGATTTCAATGGGTCTTATGGTAATACTGTGATTAAAAACTTTAATTTAATGAGCTTATATTCCGTGAATATTATTTACTACTACATAAAGGTGAAATGTATTACTTAATATAGTATTTGTGGTTTATTTGTTTTTGTAAGGCTGACCGTTTTTCCCATTGGGTATTATTTACTATGATTTTTATGTCCATCCTTGGTTTTAAAAAAAATCACTAGATTTAAGGGAGAATATAGTTAGAGATAAGATCAATAAAACGTTAGGATGATTAATCATTGAAGTAATCCATGTTTCTTTTTAATAGAGTTTGTTTTATAGGAGAAATATATATTGTTCAAAGTATCCATATTGTATTTCTATGGTTTTGTTATTTAATAGATATGGACTTAATCTCTAAAACAATAAACTTGAGAAGATCCTCAATTTTAATTCTTGACTAAACTAGAGATTAAGTAATGTTTAAGGATGTGGCCTTATAGTTGGTATCAGAGGTTGGTTTAGATAACTTTAGAGGTAAGAGTGATATTTAAGTGTAAGTTACAAGATATATATAACCAAAATGGTTAGAATAATAGAATGATTTGTAGTTATTTTAGATCAATTGAATGATTTTGAGGTAACATGAAAAATTATATCTTAGTCCTTATCTTCTTTATATGATGATTTTATTAATATAATCAAAGTATACTTTTTGGTTTTAGTAAATGGTTGGATCAAGCAGGCACAAAACTAACAATAGATATAAATGAAAATGTGGTGGTTCTATGAATAAACAACCAAATGAAATGGGAACTATAATAATGAACTTCTTGGTTATTATAAACCAACAATCAGGAGTTGTGATTAACTACATGAACCTTGGTGATTTTTCTGATGCATCATATATTAGAGAACAAATCCATGTATAAGTTCAGGTAATAATGATCATAAAGGAAATCATATTCATCAACACATGTTTCAAGGATGTGGAAAGAAAAATCTATTAAAATGTATTAAAGGGATGATAATCTGTTATAGATGTGGTAATGAAAATCATAAAGCAATAACCTACCAAGGAAAAAGAAAGCATTCACTTGACTCAATGAAAGGGAAATAATTTCATTCCATATTATCAATTGAATGTTTTAAATGTAGGGAATATGGTCATTATAAAAATCAATTTCTTATAAAAAAGGTTCGTGTGTGGGATCAATAATACCATTCTAATATATTATTAGTAATACCTAATTTCATTCCAATTGAAGTTGGAGAAACTAAAAATGACCCGTGAAAGGTATGGATTGCTTCCTGTCACATGTTTTTACATTATTGAATCTTAGGAAATAATACATGTTTTTTATGTAGGAAATACGTATTAAAGAATAATATGTAAATTTTTTAAAGGTAATCTGATGAAATATGAATTATTAAGTGGTATTCATATAAGGCATTTAATAGTTTTGTTAGTATTTTGGATGATGAAATATTTTAAAGTATTAATGATCTTTCGATTATGAGATTACATTGGGAGAATTTATATAGTATGTGAAACTCTGAAGTTTCTTATGTGAAAATTGTATTTTAGTAAAAATTATCTTTTCTTGTCTAGAAATAATTATAATGGAATGAATAAAATTTAAGGTTTATATGATCTTTGACTTTGAGGTTATTACATGTTATGTTCCAAAATGAATGGTATGGGATAAACATTGAGGATAAAACATGTTGTAGTTATTTTTGAGGAATTTATCACATATGGGGCATATTTTATAAGAATGATATTTTTTTAAGAAAAGGAAAACCTGCTTTATGGGTGACAACTCATCGCGTTCGGTAAGTTCGTGGGGATTGAACCCAAAACGTAAGGGCGGTAAGGGTGAATCACCTACCATGAGCCAACATGAAGTCTGAGGTTAGTATAACATCATTTTTTAGTTAAATGAGCTGGTGGAATAATAATAGGTTGATTTTGGTAACTCTTGTTTTATCTTATGGATAACATTTTTATTGAAAAATGTATCGGGGATGGAGTAATAAATGTAATTTTTGTAGAAGTTCTCTATTTTGGGAACCATATATGAAAAGGAAAATAGAATACAATGGGATATTATTTGAGGCCTAATGGTTGAATTTTATACTGGAAGAATCAATGTTTTTATTGTGGATGTATGGAGATTAAATTTATTTATAGAAATGATTAAACTATTTTAGATAATATGTGATTTTGGAAATTACTTTTTGGTTTGAGACATTAAAAGTGGTTGATGTTATTTGAATTTAAATGTTGTTACTTAAAATTGAATATTATTTGGTTAAATCCTTATAATTTTTGGGATTTAATCATTGTTATAATTTTTATTGAGGAATTTTAAGGAAATTTATTTGGTGAATGGTATACGGTGAACTTTTGGTATTACAATTGAATTTTGGAGGTTAAAATTATACTTTCTTCATCCAACAGTTTATTCTTTTCAGGGAATTATATTATCATTCCCTATTTTTTGGTTTTGGTCAATGTTTCAAGACACAATGAATATATAGTTAATCTTTTGATGATTATGTGATTTTCTAAAAGTTTATTATAGTTCTTCAAGTGTGAAAAATTCCACTAAAATACTCAAAATTGAAAAAAAGATGAGTTTGTTGTACAATTTGATTAAATGGTGATTCACAACTTTTCGAGTTAGTATATTTCCATATTTTCCTATTGTAAGTAAAAAATAATTCCATAACATTACGAAAAATATCTTAAAATAAAAACTTTTTCTATTTAATTTTACTATTATGAAATATAAATACATTTAGCTGATCAAAAATTGGTTGTTTTCTGATTATTTACTTTCTCTTGTTCATGTTCTCTATCACTCTCCATTAGAATATAATGGTTAGTTTTTATTCAATATCCATATTTTATACATGGAATTATAGTATATGTTATCTTAGGTGACCATTATAAATCACATTATTTTATTTAATATTTCCATCTTATGGACTCTTTTTTCAATGGGGGATTTTAATGATGTAATTTTGAAAAGTGAAACCTTAGTTACCAAGCCCCGATTTAGAATTGTGAGGACACAATTTCCAAATAGGAGGAAGGATGTAACATCCCATGTTATAATAAAATAAGACTTTTTATTATTAATTAATATTTATAATATAGATATTAATTTTCATTTTAATGAAACACTATGTCTAATAGCGTAATTGACACAGAACAATAGGTTTCTTCAGAGTCTTACGTCGAACAAAAGATATTGTAATACAAAAAATAATATTTTATTAATATTATTAATTTATGTTCTACATAATGACTAGAATTTGTATTTGTGGGAATGAATAGAACTATATATATTATGTTTTCACATATTTATTAAATGTTATTACATTCTTAAAATAAATTTAAGAGGATTAAAATGAAAATAAATCAAATTTTAAGCATAAAATACTTTAATATTTCTAAAATGTAGTTTGCCACCTTTTGATAGAGAACCCTTTTTAAATCGATTTTTTGACACTTTTATAAGTTATATTTGACAAAATAAACATTATATTTTTATTTCAAACAACAAAATTTAATTTGAATGAAATGTTGGTATTTTTTGATAAAATTTATATTGTAATGAATAATGAAAAATATTCAATTGAAATACAAAATTGCCAATTCATCTAATTTATTTATATTATTGTATTATAATTTGAATTTATTTTAATGTATATTATTATTATATTATTATTATTTAATACATTTTTGGTCATTGGATGTAATTTCACATTTGAATTTTATATAAACACATGTTAATCTTTTGTTGGGTTTTACATTTTAAAAAACCCTTTTCCTTATTTCAAAAACATGATTCATTTTAAATTTAATTTTTCAAATTTTAAAATTTTAATTTTTATAAGAAAACATACATCGTTGTAATAAGAATGAAAAATGGGGTTTAATATGATCAAAATATTTTTTTGGTGAATATATACTTTGGTATTTAATTTACCACAATTAAAGGGAAAATCAGGTAAATAAGTGTAAAATTAATATTATAAAAATATAAAACTACCCTGAAACTTGTCTAAATTTTATTAGACAAAATATGGCCAACCAAGAAAATGTTAGGGAGAAATTTTTGCATTTTTATGCCACTTGGGTTTGATTATGTCACTTATAACATTTAATTTAAAATAAAGAAAAAATATCCTCAACATGACTGTTATTATTAAAACAAATTAACATGGGGTAATATATGTGATACATTTGACTATAAATATTCATTATAAAGATAAAAATATTTCCCATATCATTTTATTTTATATATAATTTTTATACATTATATAACTAATGAAATTATTACATAAAAATGATGTCGTGATTTCTTTATTAATGAATGAATGAAATAAATGATATTATAAATATTAAAATAAATATTATTTTAAAAAAATTATTTAATAAATGAATTTTAGAGGTGCATAAGAAATTTTATAATTCTATTCAACAGTTTTCTCAAAGATTTATCTAAGTTGAATTTTATTTAAATTAAATAAATTGAATTGTCAATGTTGACATAAATGACATTTTATAAAAACTATATTTTATTAAATTATTTAAAAAGAATAAAAAAATTTAAAATTTAAAAATTTAATATAATAAGGACTAAATGTTCATAAATCATCCATTTGTTTTTTAAATTTACCAATTGGAAGTAAAATTCATAGCCTCATAATATTTAAAACGTTTTTACTATAATTAAATTTAAAAGAGAATAATTAATAGTAATCTGAAATGACAAGGTTTTAAATAAAATAAATACATGTCTAAAAACTATTAAATGATAGGATTTAGAACAATATTCATATAATATTCAAAATAAATGTGTTATGGAATATTTTGAATTGAAATTAAATTTAAATTATTTTAATGCTTTTAATAATTCTAAAGGTTCTCCTCCCCACTCTTATAAAGGGGCACCCAACCCTCTCTATTAATAGCACTTCCAAAGGATATTGGTATGGAAAATATAAGCCTAATAAAATATCTAGAATCCTTATCCACATTATTGAGGCCTTAGTTTATGCCGAACACCCTCCTTAGAGGTGTTATGCTGTTCTTCAATGGTGATCAACTGAAGAAGAGGTGTCATTTTCATTAATTATTCCTATATTATTTATTCTTCCAAATCCTTCAAATATAATCAAACTATGATGAGATAATATCTAAAATATCCTCAGTATACTGATATGTTATTATATTAAAATCATCATCCAAATCCATCTCCACTTTTATTAAATAGGTAAGGAATTAATCATCCATGCCTACGTGTGAACTATCACCTCCACAAATAGATCTAATTCGTTTTCCATAACTGTCCCTCATGACTGGTTATAATAACGAAGATAATATTAATATGTGACATTAATGACATATTAATCATTTTAATATAATAATATATCAATTAGTTTCTTACTTCCATGCACATTAAAATGATAATGCCTTTCGTGCGTGCGTGTGAACTATCACCTCAACGAAGCGATGTGAATTATTTTCATTCACCACATAACTTTTATGATATATATAAGTAAAATTTAATTATTATAATGATGAAAATAATATTATGATACTTTTTTAATGATAAAATAATAATTACATGATCTCCATAATGATCGATGAAAAGTGGAAACGTTACTCATGCATACGTATGACCTATCATCTTCATTATTATAACATTATTCATTTTTAAAACCACAAATGATTAGTTTGATTTATAAATTAATATTGATGTATTAATGTGGTTATTATTTAATGAATCATATTCTAGGGATTATGGACTTATGAACACGTGGATTATTAATATCATTTCAAGGTCCATTTCGACTCAAGTACCGAGTAACACTAAATTTGTTTGATATGAACATAAATAAATATATACCTATTAAATATATTTAATAAGTGATATAAATGGAATTATAAACCTGAAAAAGTGTCTCATTAAATAATAAATTAACCTAATTTTGTTACTTTGTATTATAAATATTATACGTGATGAGTCGGACAAACACTTAACCCCCCCCCTCACACATGATGTATACTATTATATATTGGTGTTATATTATTATGATATAATGTATATTATTTATATATATGTTTAAGTTGATATGGAAATTTATATGATACCTTTTTCCATTTAATGGTTCAATTATGTCATGATGATTGATTTTATGATTATCATGATGAAATTTTTACCAAACCCATATATTTTCTATGGGTTATTGAGAGAGGATATGATTATTTTTTTGATATTATGATATACTTATGAATAATTTAGGATTATTTTATACATTCTAAAATAGTTATATATCTATATAATTCATTGGGTAAGGATGAAAAAGTTAACTGGGTGGAAATTACTCTTATTGGATTATTGGAAATGAATGTGTAGAATTTTCCATAATGATTTTTTATCAACTAATAAATGATTGTATTGGTAGTGAGACTTAAAATATGAATTTTATAACTATTAATGTTCAAAAATTTATACCAATATTCTTTTACATTATAAAAATATTATGATTGTTCTCATGGATCAGGAATTTTGAATATGTTAGGATTTATGTCTTTTGAATGGTCAATATTTATTAGATGAATTAAGAATATGATATATCAGTTGTTGAATATGATTTCATATTTTTATTCTCAATTTATCATACATTAATGATCATGTTAGGAATATAAATTATCATTGATCAATATCGCTCATGTTTATACTAATTTAGTATTTCAACAAAACTTTTCTTATATTTCCTATTCTCTATGAAATAGGGAATGGTTTTAATTATTTTATGACTATTAAAGATTCAAAAAGTGAATAAAATTGTGAGATATGATGTATATTTTTTTGACCTAGTTTTTTATTTATCAAGTTTTCAAATGAAAGTT
Source organism: Viscum album (assembly GCA_963277665.1). NCBI lineage: Eukaryota > Viridiplantae > Streptophyta > Magnoliopsida > Santalales > Viscaceae > Viscum > Viscum album. The sequence goes on along the minus strand of OY728136.1, from coordinate 1,315,156,177 downwards.
AACCACTATAGCTCAATAATGGATCAAAATGATGAGTAATGAATATTTATGTTATAATATGTAATAATTATTTTTGTAATGTTTGGGTCACTATATTTGGTATTTAATAAGTGTTTAGAAATCTTTTGAGATTGGGAATACAAATTATTTTTTGATAACCCTAGGGATAAGTCTATATATATGGTGACATTCTATGTATAAGTCCCCAGCCTTAAACCTTGCTTAATCTTGAGTTAATACAAGATTACACATTGAGGATCTTTTCAGGTTTAGAGTTATAGAGAATTATATCATAAAACATGCATTACATTCCACATTTAAACAAAGTGGTTACATAAAATACAATATTCATTCTTCCCATCAATGGAAACATATTGAAAATAAAACATGGATTCTTTCTTGACACATCCTTGACAACATCATCACATCACGTTCCTTTCCCTAGACCTGTGAAAAACATTTCAAAAACTTGGGATGAGCATAAAAAGCTCAGTAAGGGATATAAAAATATGGAAAGGAAACATGAGTTCATATATACATAAGAATGAAATCATAATTTACCCATAAAGCATAGGCACTTTAACCTTCCTCATCAAATCATGAATAAATCATAGAAATCATAAGACATAAAAGGTAACTTGAGGCATTCATAACATTCTTACGTAGGGAGTAACCCTCTTGGTTACATTTGGAATACCCATCACAGTATATTCCCTAAATCTCTTCGGAGAAACCTTAACGTTTCACTACTTCGCGTTACCCAATGCATTGGAGAGCTATATCGGGCTCACCCTCCCTTAGCTTATCACAGAACCACCCGTCTTCATAATAATGCCCAAGAACCATAACATAATCGTATCACATAAAACATGCATAAAAGAAACATAACATTTCCACATTTCAATCACAAGATATCAACACAAGACATTGATATAAAAAAATATTATGAAAACCATTTTCAATATCAAAATAAAAGAAAAGTAAAACTTGGTATTTATTTTTCTTTTAAAAAGAAGGTATGGCTTGTAGAGGAAGCTGAAACTCAAATAATGGTTACGGCGGCGGAGAAGTCGTTGTCACCGCATACGTACGAACAAAACATTCCCTTTTTGTCATTTATTAAAACGCTTCGTATAAAAAATATTCCTTTTGGATAAACATAAAAGTCAAAGGGGTTTATACACCGTATAAAAGAAGGTTGTGTATAAAACAAAATATGCCACAATAAAAGAAGATTGAGACGAAGTCCCTTACAAAGACGGTATCGTTGGTTTAAGGATAGATCAATTACATAATTATGTGTGACAAATGAATAGACCAAATATAAGTGGATATTAAGTGTAAAATAATCAAAGGTCATTCACACATATTCAAAGGATGACATATTCAATAACTATATGTTGAACCCAAAGAAATCAAAATTGGGTTAAGAAGTTCCCTTGACAGCCTAACGGCGTCACATCAAAAAAAGGGTATCTCATCACTTGGACTTAAAATTTACATCAATAAGGATATATGATAACATATCCCCACATAACAATATGTAAATTAAAAGACCCAAAAAAAGAAGTCTTTTAAAAAGATGATGGTGAAAGGTTCCCTTACCGACATGGGTATCTTTCGAAACATACGCCCCGTGAAATAAGAACAATACCAAATTGATGTAAATACTCATAAATGAAAGAATTTTACCCAATGAGTAAAATAATGGTCAGTACATACACCACTCAAAGGAAATTATGGAAAATGTAGCATAAATATCACAGGTATAAAAGTGAGATAAAAAATCACTTACGAAAACTCGGCAGCCTAACAGCGCCACTTAAAACTTCCAAAAAATGGAGTGATGAGATCAAATAGGGTATATCATCACATTACAATAAAATTTACAGAAAGAGGAATATAAAAGAACATCCCCCATCATAAAAAAGAGGAGCTTAAAATAAGTGACTTAAAGGAGATTACTTAAAGAGAAAGAGAGAGGTTAGATCTCTTACAATAATTTGGCAGCCTAACGGCGCCACTCAAACCTTCCAAAATGGATTGATGAGAGAGAATAGGGTCTCTCATCATATGAACATAAAAATTACAGTAAGATTAATATAAAAGAACATCCCAATCACAAGAAATATGAGCTTAGAAGGAATGACATAAAAGAGTGTACTTAAAAAGAAAGAGAGGAGTAGGATCCCTTACCTCGTGTCCGACATGACTCGATCTTTCTATAATCTCTTGAATAATAAAATTTGGTCAATTTATAAATGCTTAAGTACCTCCTTTAAATATTATTATTCAGTTAATATCACATATTATAATGTTATAATAATTGGTTAAAAAAGTAAGTTCATATCAGATGTTATTGTCGATGTTCAGTGCATGAGTAAAAATTGAGCTTGTTGGAAAAGAATTTTCCATGTAGTTATAGGTACATCATCTCCAGAATAGTATTTATGTTTTAAATATCATATATATCCAGTATATATTCGTTTTATTCTATTCCATAGCATTTGGAGATAAACATTTAAAAGCACCGTTCATGGAGACGGTAGGCTTTACGTACGCATGTACGCTACTTTCATTTTTTTTCCATATTAATGGAATTAAATCAAAATGAGAGATATATATATTATAATTCCAGAATGATAACCATAATTTATATGTAATATATTACATATATATCCATTATATATATGTACATATAATAGTACATAACATTTGGAAATAAGAAATGAAATGTACCGTTCATGGAGACGGTAAGCCGTACGTACGCATGAACGCTACATCCATTTCTATTTCATATTTAATGGAATTAAAACATAATGATACATAATAGTATTTTAATTACAGTATGTTATCATATATAATATCATTAAATATATCCTTTATACTTGCCACATATGGTATTAACGAATCAAATCACTTTGAGGGGGCGGTAGTCCGCACTTCCTTAAATGAAGATATCGCGTTTAACCATAATGGAAACAATGAAGGTATGATATAAATGAAAAATACAGAATCTTAAGTAAAACATAAACATATTATATATAATATATAAATATAGAGTCATCTTAATGGCCACCTTTGAAGGTGCTAGAATAATGTTGAACAATCATCGTTTCGGGAGGCAGAAATTCTCCATCCACGGAAATAGTATGTTCTTTAACCTTTAGATGTAGGTGTGTGTAAGTGTAGCTCGAATACTTATTATAAAAACAACCTAGTATATTTAATATACTGTATTTGTTACAAAATAAATGAATAAAAAGTGTTTAGGGGGTTGGAGAAGCAAAATAAAACAAAAGGACACAATTGAAGACATTACCTTAAAATCGGGTAACTCCCATTGGTTTGAGCTCAAAGGCTACCTTGAGAATACTTCTGCCCAAATTGAGGCCTCAAGGAGTAATAGAGGGTAGTGGAGAGAGAAAATGGGCAGGGGTTGGCCGAGCCAAAGGCTTTAGGTGTGTGGGTAAGGAGGTAGAGGTGGGGGCCTTTTATAATAGGAGAGGAGGGGCACTCTTGTAAAGTTACAAAATGTTACTTTATTTTCAAAAGGGTTTCGGATTTGAAAGGTCCCACATTAATTTATTTAGAGGATAAGGTGATAATGGTTATAAATCCACTCATCTAATAGGTTTTGGACATGTTTATGTCTTAGATATTACATTATCTTTCCATTTTATTTAAATCGTTAAATAATGAGGTCATCACTGCATCATCATGATGTCATAAATAATTTAATTTATTTAATGTCTAAAAATTATAAAAAAATACTATGATGTATGAAATATTGTTATCTTTCCAATGACTATTTATAGTAAAAAATATGACTTTTATATCCCCATGTAAAAATTGTTTTAGTAAAACATTTCATGTTTGTTTCATTTTTACTTTAACACTAAATAAAAAGATATTTATGTCATTTCCCAACAAAAGTGGCTCCATGCGGTCCCCAAGTTGACCCATGGATTTTTATGGTCGGCCATGACACATCCAATGAGGGTAGGACATGTGTATAGGTCATTTCATTTTATTAAAGCATTATTCTTACCATAAACTACACTAATTACCTCTAATCGCGATTAAAAACTTAATAAGTTACTATTCACCAAAAAATTATTTTTATCCCATTGAACCACATTTTAATTTTTAATGACAACCATGTATGTCGGATTTTTTAAATTCAAAACACAAAGATTGAAAATTTTCATTTAAACAGAAAAATCAGTTTTTATAAGTACCACTTAGTGGTTTCACTATTCATCAAAAATTGAAGTTTTTCAGAAAAAACTCAAAAATTCACCCTAAGGTATATTTGATATTCTGAATTCAAAAATGAAGTCTATTTTACAAAATTCAAAACATATATGTCACATTAATTAATTTAATAATTAATTCCCGCTGTCAGAGCAAATAGCGTGTTTTTATGAAATAATAAGTATCAAAACATTAACACTAGTTTAAGTCTGATTTCAAAGTGAAATTAATTCCAACAACCACTATTGGATTTAATGGTAAAAATATATTCTAATTTTACTTTATAAACAATTCAAAAGATAATCTAATCATATAAATAAATTAGATTAAAAAGTGTTTTTGAATTAAAATACAACATTTTACACTATACATTAAAAAAATGAACATTATCGCAAAGATACAAAAAATTTACACAAAGTAAATTTTGATGTCCCAATTCTTAAGAAGAGTTTTATTTGGTCAAATAGAATGTATAAAAGTGAACAAAAATATATTTAATGATGGTTCTCCATCAAAAGGCGATAAGTGAACCTTTTTTGAAAAATAGGGCATATACGCCTAAAATGGAATTCTTTCCGTATTTTAAGCCTTTATATTTTATTGGATAAATGTAAAAACATTTAAAGACATATATAATAATATTTTAGTTATTTCTATCCATTCCCACCAATAAAATGGCTACATGTTAACTACCATTTAAAATAATATTATTTTATTATTAGAGTGCAACGTAAGACTCCCAATAAACTCGTTGTTGCGTGTTGGGTATGCCATCGAGCATAGCGTCCCCTTTAAAGTCATATTAATATTTTATTCACAAATATGGATAAATATGAAAATGTCATATTCTTTATTTACCTGGGGTGTTACACTATGGTTGTAATAAAGTAGATATTTTTTTGGTTTTATTGAACATAAATCTTTACGTAGATACTAGAACATATATTTTGTTTTGAAAAAAATTAACATTGGGGTAATAATAATGAATGTTTCAGATTATGTAGTAACTCGTTCTTCATCAGTGCATGATGAGTGAGACTAAGACTACTCACCATACTTGGAACACTCGTGGGATATTATAGAGTTAATTCACAATATATTTAAAAATATTTATGGTGTATTTTAATAGATAATGAACCTGGATGAACTTGGTTCAACCTAATCAGTCAATGAGTAAAAATAATGTGTTAAGATGTTGACATAATATGAAAACAATTTCATGACTATATGATTCTTCATTATCATTTTTATTCTTCACACTTTTATTTTTGGGTTTTAATCAATTGATACAACCAGAATAAATCATTTTAATATTAAAAGTGATAAAAAATTGAATGGTTTACATTTTGGGATAACAAATGAAACATAAGATAGAATGAAAAAACCAGTGATTATGCATGTCATCTATCCCATTATATAATTAACAATATCAAAAAGGGTGAGTATCCTAAAGCACCTAACATTTGAAATTATTGTTTTAGTGGAGTTAAATTGAATAATAACATGGATTGATGATTTATCTTCCTATATATAGAAAATATTGGAATAAATACTATAGGGAATGTCTCGAAGGATCAGTAATATGGTTTATATGTAATAATTAATGGTATAAAATGCTAGTTACAATGGAGATATTAAGAGTTCAATGGAGGGAAATAAATAAATCCTAAAGTACTATTTGTAGTTCGGTGTCTTATAAATGTGGATATTTGGTATTATTCAAGTCAATTACAAAATCCAAGGGTTATTTCATAGAATAAAGATGGGATTATTATATTTTTACTATTGATGATAAATGATTGAAATGTTTATTTCTTTTGGATTCAATAATTTTATTATTAAAGTGTTTTATCAAGGATATGCTAGTGGTAAGAATTATGAAGGATCTATGGGTTTTTCTAAAATATATTTTCCTAAGGATTTTCAGAAATATTTCCATTTGTAATGATGAAATATAATTTTGATTTTTATATTAGGGGATATTTTTGGAAAACACATGATTAAAGGATAGATATCATTTTATATTTTTGTGATATTGAGATAAAAAATTTTAGGGATATAGAGATGATATTTATTGATGATGTAATTTGGATATTTTTTTTACCATGTAAATGATTAGTAATTTTTTATAATATGATTTTTTATCTTTGATAATGTTCGTGGTATTATTTATATTTATGGAATATATTTGATTGTCTATAATTTTATAGTATGACTAATGAAAATGTTAATTTTTTGAATTATATATTTTTTCTCTAAGGATTTATGTTTTTTTGAATATTAGAAATATTTAAGAGTATACATTATCAAGGTATTCATGTGTTCGTATGTAACATTAAGATGTGATTTAATTTTTTTACGATTTATTTTATGCTTATATTTGAGAAATTGTGATATTTTTTGTTTTTGGTTTCTGGTTAAGAATGCATTGAGTATATTTGGAATTTAAATTTTTTTTGAAATAAATAATTATATCATTGGGTATTATTATTGAAATATTTTAGAATAATATCTAATATGATAATTTATTCATTTTAGATATCTTATCATCTACTAATCATTTTTTCAGCAGCATAATAGAGACATAAGGAATAACATGACATTGTTTAATTGATCTTAAGGCCTATTTTAGGTTTTTATCATTAATAAAGATCAATTTATATATTTATTTTATTATTATAATACTGATTTAAACCTGGTGTAAAGTAATTTAAATATTCAACCAAAGGAAAAAAATAAATATAATTAGTTAAAGAAATAAATTATATTTTCACATAATTCATCTTTAATGAATTCCATTATTATAGGAAAAGGATATTAAAAGCGAAAATGTGTTATTTTTTATAGTAATAATCAAGAATTGATGGTCTTTTTCACCCCTCACCAATTTATGGTTCTTTTATAATTAAATTTCCCAGAAACATGTCATATATCAATATGTATTAGTCATTGAACATTATTTTTTCCTCAATGCCCATATTTTAACTTCCCATAAATGATCTCCTAATATAGGAACCCAATTATCAGTTATTTTAGGTAACCTTTATTTTTCCCACTTCTACTTTTTAAAATAATATTTATTACCCCGTTATATAATGTAGCTTTTCAACAAAAGGCGTTTTCAGATATTAATCCATTTATGATATAGATCAAATAATGGGAAATACTTATTATAATATTTGGTGGGGGGATTTATCACCCCTAAACTTTTGTTTCAAAATATAACAATATTGATAGATTTATGAACATGAAGCACCGTTCATTAACTGAGTTATGATATAATTCAGATATATGATTATTCTAATATGAATTTTACTTCCCATCCATTGAATTGATTGGTATTAATATGAGTACAACCATTATTAAATATATGTATAATGGTCATACATAATTCAAATGTATAAATTAATGATTACAGAATAATAACACAATTTTTAGTGTAACCATTTGATTCTCTAAAAATATATTTTCATTTGAAATGTTTTATTGAATTTTGTGAGATAATAATATAATTAATTTCTACAAATTTTAGAAAGATAAATTTATAAAAATGATTTCATTTCTGGAATCATCATATAAAAAATATCTTATGGTAAAGCTTGGTGATTTTTTTGAAAGTAATAGTTTTTTAGTGAATATTGAAAGATACTGAAAATTGTCATTCATTTCATGTATTTAAAGTGTCCCTTTTTTGAATTGGTTTTAAATTTCCATCATTTCCTTTTGATTAAACCTAATCCAATTAATTCTATTATAATTCGAATTATGATTAATTTTGGTATAAATATATTTTTATACAAAAAATCATTTTTATGGAAATATGTTATCATCATATTTTATGGTTTTATTTCTTAAGTAAATAGGATAAATTTATTTTATTTTATAATGAATGGTGTCTCTGGAAAATATTTTTTACCTCGGGAAGGGTAAATTGAGTAAATAATGTAAAAATTAATGTAATAAAGCTTTAATAATCTATCTAACACTTTTTTATTTCATTTAAATGTTTTTTATTCAAACATCCTCATGAAATATTCACATATATGGAAACATAGATAAATCGTTCATTGATAATGAACTTAATATTATTATTAGATAAGAATAAATATAAAATTTCTCTCTATTTTTTTAAACTATCTTGAATTCATTAGTAAGGATAAAAAATGGGTTATGTTTAGTTCTAAATGTTTCATTGAAATATAAATTAATTCATTTTACCTTGTTATTATATTTTTAATTTTAGTTAAGCAATAGTAACCTTAAATACTTACACAACATTGAGAAAATACTTGTACAATCATTAGAATAATCTGGTAATTTATTTCGATAAATATGAAAAGTAATATTTTTTATTTGAGTTATGGTTTTCAAAGAATATATTTTTCTAAATATAATGTATTACAGATATGATAAAAGTGTTCATTCAAATTACCTTTTTGTATTCATTTTTTTAAAACTACACTATGTCAATAGTCCTGAAAATGAAATTAATGGTATCTTATATTAAATATTGAGTTATTAAATGAATTAAAACTCATGAAATTAATATATTCAACCAAGTGAGTGGTATATACCATATAATATAATACATTTTTCCACTAATATGTAAATTTTTCAATTATAACAACATTAAGAGTCCCCCAAATTGAAGAAAACATTAATATATATTTAATTTTCCTAAGGGAAAATTAGGGCAGTTAGAACTAAGAAAATGTAGTTAAAAACCATGAAAACATGTCTAAATATTAAAAAATGATATAATTTAAACTCATATTTATCTTAGTTTTGTGATATATCCATTTGGAGCTACAGGAATATAGAAATTAATTTATATTAATTTAATTAATTAATAATTCCATGGGTTCCCCTGTCCTCTAATATATAAGGATGTGTCCTCTCCTATATTTCTCACACTTATGAATAAAATTAGATCAACAAAAAAGTACCAAAACCTATTATTATCAACTTTATAAACACTCTAGATGCACTAGTATTCATTAAATATCGTTCTTTATGGTATTTGAGGAGATATCCAAAGAATTTTCTTCAAAGGGATGGAGATTTTCTTATTTTAGTATTTTCATTTTACTTCTCTTTCTGCGTCCTTTTATTATATCATAACTATTATAATATAATAAAATAATTATATAACATATTAATATATTTTATTATATTATTGTAATAACCTTATTCCTCTTTATTTACTATTAAAAAAGATATTAATGTGTTAGTCGTGCGTACGCGTTGACTATCACCTCCATGATGATAATATTTATTTTATTTAAACACCACATATGGTTGTTTATAATGAAGTATTTAATAAATATATATCGTATTAATAATATTATTACAGTTTTATAATTGTTTATTATTATTTATCTTCATTTGTTTCCATCCTTCGAAAAAATAGAACATCACTCGTGCATACATACAAACTACCATCTCCACAAAGTGTTGTAATTAATTTTTCATCACTGTTATATAAGAATAGTTATAAATGTACACATAATAATTAAATATGGTAATCATAACTTTATTATCATTCCAAATATCTTGGAACCATGATCAATGTATACAGAATAGAACTTCCATGCTGAAACTTACATTAAAAACAAAATAGATAACGCCTAGAATTGATGATTTGAATAATGAATTATTAATAAATGGGTAATGAAATGTTTTAATTGGATAATATATGATATTATAATTATTTATATGGTTTTCATATAATTATAATATATTAATGTTTACTTTACATGTGGAAAGGACTCATCCAATTAAATTTGGATGTGAGGTAAGGGTTTCTCGTCTAAAATTTTGTTCTGTGAGACATATGCCATATTAACCACTTGTTTAATTTTTGTGGTGTATATATTATAAATTAATATATTTTATTATTATTTTTTAAATATTATATCTATTTTAAAATCTATATAGGGATTTATCTTTTAAGATATTTTCAATCACATAATATAATATTTGTAAGGGTTCTCATCTCAAAATTGATTCTTTGAAACACTTGTTCTGTTATCCACCAATTTATATTTATGTGGTTTTTATACTAAACCGTAAAAACGTTATATAATGAGACACAATATTTTCATGATATTAAAATTAAAATTAAAATTTATTCTTTCATGGGGATTTTTATTCAAATGATACCAAAGCATTATGTGTTAATTATTCAATCTCACTTTTACTTTGGATTATTGATGTAAAAATTTCCATTTATGGAATTGTATTCCTTTAATAATTTATAAATACACATATATTAATTAAATTAGATACATTATATATTTTTCATGTATTTTTATAAATTTATACTGTTTGGAATTCAAGGGGAACCAAAAGACTATTTTAATGGAAACTGAGCTTAAATCACCTTTTGGTGGTTAATAGTTTTCTTACTTATGATAATTATTAGAAATATTTTATATATAGTATGTATATATGATTAAATGGCCTTTTAAATTAATTTTATCAATTAAATAATTTATATATATATATTTAAAATTATTATTCTTTCCATTTTTTGAAATGAGGAACTATTTGAATTTTTCATGTAGTGTGATAAGAATGTTTTTAATATAAATGGTATTAGAAGATTTACCCTCCTCTATAACCTTAATTTTAGTTGAATATTAATTTCTAGGTTTCAATGGTTCTATTCACATAAAATAATTTTATAAATATTTCCGGAGTTTTTAGTTTTAATGACCTTAAATAAAAATTATATTTTTTATGTTTTCATTGAAATGTTTTAAATGTATTTACAAAGACATTTTTTAACTATGTAAACATATTTTAAAATTTAATATTTCTTACTCAAGATATATTATTAAGATACCAAATATTTTATTTATTTGGATGTTTTATGATGATGTTGAAATTGACAAAAAAATAGTTTTATTTACATTGGTAAATTAAGACATAATGAATACATTTTTGATTTTGATGATGTGTTGTTCGAAAAACATGTTTATTTTCAATGTGTAATTATATAATGATATGTAAGATACAATTTTTTTGGGGATATATCATGATTTTTTTTCAATTATTATCTTTCATTTCTTTGGTTATTCCTTGTTTGGGTTTTACCATAGAGATATGTCTGGTGAAATTGGTGATTTTTGGAGGGGTATTGGAAAGTTCATGGTTGGCCTATGGACTTCCCAAACCATGTACCCTACCATAGAAACACATGTAAATAAAAATAAAGGAGAATCAAACAGTTGGTTCATGGTTGTCCAAAAATTTTACCCTCTTAGTAGTAATCGTACAACACTAAGTAATTTACACGGTTTGGAAAACTGTGTGTCCCATTCCAGGAAACCATTCCTGAGGAATTATTTTTTCCAAAAAGTTATTTAAAATTCTCGACCCCCACCCATTATTACCCACAAATTCCTTACATTTTCCTAACACGCGTTCCATTGAATTTGGAGGCCCCGTGATATATTTCAAGGGCTTCTGAACATCATTATTGATAAATCAAATATCTGTTTGACAAATTCGCGCCTCTCCTAGTATGTGATCTCTTACTACGCGGTTTCCTTCTTTTATTCCTTGTGTTTATCATACATTAGATGGATTATTTTTATCTATTGGATAGGGATATAACTAGGTTTTCATGGATCGTAATATATTTGATCTTGTAACTATATTTTTGATCAAGATCATATTCTTCAATGGGGAATTAACATTACACTTCAATTAGTGGAATTTCTATTTCATGAACTCTCACCTACAATCTCGAGGTAGGTGGAATAAAATTAAAATAATTAATTATTGATTTTAATTATGTGTATGGAAGTCGAAAATAGGTATTTTAATGTTTTTAAATTTCATCATTAATTTAATTAATTAATTTTGTAATTAATTATTATAGTAATGTGATTATGAAATTGATGGGATATAGGGATTATTAAATTGGTCAATTAATGGGATTCGATAATTTTTTAATTGATGTCGGATGGAATTGGTAAATAATTGGAATTATGGTATCGTTTTATTAACCTTAAATATTTAATTGTTTGTATAATTAAATGTTGAAAAATAGTTTCATAGTGATTTTTTCATATTACATCATGTGTTTAAAGTGAAGAACCATGTTTCATTTGATAATTTAATGGGGACCAATTGATTAAAATGTTTGATAAGAAAGTTTATTTTTATTATCCTTGATGAATAGGAAATTCTTATGCATGTGACATTGTAAAAAATATTAAAGTTTGACATAAATGATATTATGGAATGTGTGATGTTTTGATATATATGATATACATGTGTGGGTAATGTACTGATTCTTCAAAATACCATTTCTGATTGATTGATATATGTGGGTGGTACATAGAATAATTATTTAAAATACAATATTTGAAAGAAATTGGGTGTTGGACTGGGACTGATTCTTAAAATTTTCACAGGCTTATAGACATGGAATTCTAAGCTCGAAATTTTGGAATGAGACTATGGTTCCATGTTTCAATGATATTATATTGATATTAAATAATAAATGAAAACCCATGTGTTTTTAATATGTGATATCCCTTGGGGATAGTTCAAATTCCATCATGAGATGAAGTAGGTATTGAGGGTTTTGGATTCATCATGATCTCAAGAAATTTATTAGATTAATTAAATTATAACTGAATTAGTAAACTTCTTATTTTAACAAATTTTTTATTATTAATATAGCTACATACATTGTTATTAACTGAATATTGTTTTAGATATTTTTGTTGTGGAAAAATGTGTTTACTCACACCCTACTCAAGCTACCTAATTGGTAATAAAATTGAATTCATGTTTCATGACAAGATAAGATAAAAGGGCCAATGTTAGATGGACGAGTCATGATGGATCATGTATGATTGAATTAAATAAGCTTTCAGGACCCACCTGGGAGTTCTTAGTGTATTTATTTTTGGGTTTTTCATTAAACACATAACACACATATGGACTGAGATATCCAGTACTTTAGTTTTGTATATTGTTTCTTGTTTTAGTCCATCATTTGATATTGTTCATCCTGGTTATTATTTTATTTTTTTTGTTCTTTATTATCAATTTCTTATAGGTTATTTATTTAAAATATTTGGGTTCTTTTATAAAGTGGGTATAGTCTCTCCATGCTTTATATTTGACCATCGCTTCTAGTTTGTAGCCTTTTGCGTACATGGATGTGTGCTTGAGGTCACGTAACCAACCGGCTTGGGGAACGAAAATGTGGTACGTGGATCGACACCTTATGAAGTGGTATCATGATAGATGATTATATATTACATGGATATGTCAATCATTAGGGGGACATCCATACTTGATAAAGAAAAAAATATAATATAGTATGGAAGGACTTCCAAGTGATGTTCCTAGATCACTTTTTTCCAAAGAAATTGAGAGTCTCCCCTAGGGGAGTCTATTTATGATGAACTATGCAGGGCAATTTATTGTTTTTTATTTCATTCCTCCATCATTTATAGGGGATGAGGATACTATAATGAAATGTTTTTTGGATGGATTTAAAATTTAAATTAAGTCAACCGATAACAAGTTCAGGAAGAGGAAATTTTCATATGTGGTGAATTACGGTTTCTTATTTGAGGGGAACCGGAAGGAGGATACTAGTGAGAAGCATGTGGTTTTTACTAGACGAATAGGTGGTACTTATTCTGAGAGTAGGTAGAGTCACATTGAAACTGTTTACTAGAATAATTGAAGGTAGAGAAGTCTGGGGGAAGGGTATGTTACTTATGAAATTAACCATGTCATCCTCAACTAGTATAGTAAGTCAGATCACATTCATATGTAGTGTTCCTATCCACTAGTAGTGTTCCGAGTATACCACACGATGGGGAAACTAAAATAGTTTTATAAGAACCCATTACATATGGATATTTATGGAGCACGTAAGAATAACCCATGGGAGAGAATGGGATCTTCTACCCCATATTAGTTTGGAAGATATAGTTCTACCATTCAGGAATGTTGAGGTAGTGGTTATGGTTCATCTAGAAAAGAGTGACCATATTAGCCATGTGGTGCAGCTCAAGGGACTCATACGACATCATAGGGAAGAGGGGTAGGATAGTTTCATATCATTTATCACACATGTGGATAGAGAGCTAAGCAAATTACTATTTAGAGGTATTATTTTTGTTGTGTCATCACTTTATAGTTCTTTATTTCTTACCGGTGCCTCTTATTATTTTATATATACTCAACTTGTGAATGTTTTGATCTTTGTAGTGGAGTTTGTGAGTGGGTTTATGAATATCGATAATCCTTTGGGGTGCAATTGAGAGACATCTACTTGTAAAATGGGTTTTCTCACAAGGTTTGGGAGTACCATTTTCTTTTGGATCTTTTTATTCATGATATTTAATTATTTAACATGATTTTCAGCATATAAATGTTAGTATCATAACGAGACCATATTGATTGTTACCAATCTAGTTTGAGTTTTGAACCTCCTAAGGGTGAAAATTATATTCACCATGGAGAGAGAGATATCAAGGAAGGTCGTGCATGGTCAGTTCATCCGCAAGAGGGGGATATAACCACCCAGGTTGCAATCATATTTCTGGATAATAAGGGTATAAATAATGATTCATTTCCACCCATAATGGATGGGTTCCAAGATGTGTTTCCTAAGGACTTATCAGGGATGTGACCCTATATATATTTGTAATTTACAATTGAGATCATGGTAGGGGCTAAGACAGTTACTATTCCACCATATATAGTGGCACCAACATAGCTTCTCGAGCATATGAATTAATAGGATGAGTTGAGGGATACGTGATTTATCCATCCAAGTGTGTCACCTTGGTGTTCTCCAGTTTTGTTTTGGCATACAAGGTTGATGGGGCCTTATACATCTATTTTCATTACCATATGATAAACCATATGAAAGTGAAGAACATATATCCTCTTCGTCATATCGATGAGATCTATGACTAGTTGATTGGATCTTTTTTATTTATTGAATTGAGATCAGGCGATCATCAAAGGAGAGGTTGTCTACATGATATACCATGAACAACTTTCTAGAGTATGAATTGCCTATATGAGTTCATTATGATGTAATTTGGGCTGAATAAAGATCTAACTATTTTTATGGATTTGATGAGCCAAATCCTCAACTCGTTCATTGATCAGTTTGTGGTTTTTGTGGATGAAATCATGGTATACACCAAGACCCAAGAATATAATTTCCATAACCTTAACATTTTCCCATGTACACTGAGAGATAATCAAACATATTACAAGCTATCTATGCACCAATTATTTATTGAAAAGGTGCATATAATGGGTCACATAATCTAATAGGAAGGTGTTTCAATTGACTCATTAAAGGTACATGTAGTTATTTAAATCGACCTACCCAAGAATGTCTTTGATATTCTCCATTTTCTAATATTATCTTCATATTATCGAATGTATATCCACGAAATTACTTACTTAGATGCATGACTTTTGTGCTTTTCCAAGAAGATAATGAAATGGTAATGGTCTTGAAAATATGATTATTATATCGTAGAGTTGAATAATATCTAGACTACCACTCTAATTTTTCTCCAAATTGAGCAAAGTGACAGGTACATAGTTTTTAAAAAAATCTTCGGTAGGATATGGATTAGTTTTATTATAGGGGGTTCAGTTTTGTTTTATGGGTCCTTATACTTGAGTGTACATGAATGATATTACCCTACTCCTGACCTTGATATATCTGTAGTGGATTATTATTTGATGTGTGAGAAACATTTTTTATGGGGGAAAATATTTACTATGTATACTTACTATAAGATATTAATGCATACATGTTCAAAGGGATATTTGAATATATGAAAATGAAGATTGGCTGAGTATATAAAGTCATTTGATTTTTATATTTCATATACACATTGGAAGGGAAATAGTGTTGTTGATTCATTAATCTAGAAACCACATACTCCGGCAGTTCAAGAGTCTTGATCTGAATGGAAGATTAAATATTTTCTGGATAAGAAACACGTTGTGGATTAAAAGGACCAGGATCATATGACACTCATATCAATGTTAATGGAGTCCACCCATTTGAGCATTATATATGAGAGATAGTATGAGGATTCTGAGTGGCTAGCCTTGAGGTAAATCCTTGAATGTGGTGAGTGACCTTTCGAATAGACTATATATGAGGATGATATCATCTGTTTGTACATTCATGTTTTTTTACATATATGTATTTGGGAGGATCTAATGCGTGAATACTATTCCTCGAAGTGGGCGGTACATTCAAGTTTGACCAATATGTACTCCGACCTATGTCGATAGTATTTTTTGTTGGGGATGAAAATGGAGATAGCAGGGCCCCTGACACGTTGCTACACCTATTAAAAAATGAAATCCAAGAATCAATGACCTGGCGGTTCAGTATAGTAATTTCCCATTCAACAATTGAAACAAGGAATCCTTATTATAGAATTCTTGGTGGGAATCTAGATGGAACCATGGAAGAATTGTTTTATTTGGTTGGTTTTAGATCAAATAACAAAAGTAGTGCATTTAGTACTCATACAGAAAAACATCAAAGTGGATTATTTGGGAGGCATGTACATTAAATATATAGTCGTTCTTCATGGAGTTTCATGGATCATAGGTTCAAACTGTGACACATGTTTCACTTAATGATTTTTGAAGGTCTTGAAAAATTTTGTTGATAACTTGGTGTTTCTGAGTAAATATTTACACCCATAGACATATGGACCATCAGAATATAATATATAGGGTTTGGAATATATGAAATGAGCATGAGTTCTTGAAATTGGATTGTCCGAGGTGAATCAGATAGTGCTATTTCACTTTTCCTATAAAAACATTAATCTGGAGATGATTCAGATGGAACCATATGAGGCTCTTTGTGGTATTCTATACATATCACCTCTATGATTGATGGAGGTAGGTAAGTTAGATCTATTCGGAATGAGTCTCATTAGGATACATTGGATACAGTTTAGTTGATTTTGAGTCATATGGATTTGGATTATAGTAGACAAAAGTCTTTTGTAAACACATATTGAAGACCCCATGAGTTGACATTGGGTGATCATGTGTTCCTTTGGGTGTCCCCAACATTGGGTCAGCATATGAGTCAGAGGTAGAGAAATTTAGCACCCAGGAATTTTGGAAAATTTATTGTAGTCAGATAATCAGTTAGTTAAATTACATATTGGCTTTTACAAAGAGGTATGGTGTTATGATTGATGATTTCCATATGTCACATCTTCGATGGTATCTCCCTGACCCTTATCATGCGATCGATGTGGATGATATTGATCATGAGACTGATGTTTCCATTGATTATAATATGATATGTCTGTTGGATCATACATAATGTATTTTGGGTAGATATCATGATGATATTTTGAGTATTATGGAAATATAGACATGTTTAGGAGGAAACATGGGAGGGAGAAGTGCATATGCGGGCTAAGAGAACCAATATTTTTACGTAAGAATCTTAGATATTCTTGGGAGTATAGCTCAAATTTGGGATTTTATATTGTATAGAGATCCAATGATCATAAAATTTTCTAGATATTTCTAGGAATAATTTTCTGGT
This sequence comes from Viscum album, assembly GCA_963277665.1. Taxonomy (NCBI): domain Eukaryota; kingdom Viridiplantae; phylum Streptophyta; class Magnoliopsida; order Santalales; family Viscaceae; genus Viscum; species Viscum album. The sequence goes on along the minus strand of OY728136.1, from coordinate 1,315,138,317 downwards.
ACTATTTTTCCTTGTTTTGGTTATGCCTTCTTTCGGTTTATCCTTGGGGATATTTCAGAAGAAATTGGTGATTTTTTAGTTGTTTTGGGAAGTGCATGGTTGGCACATAGTTTTCCCAAACCATGCAGACATCCCCATTAATATATGGAAATTCAAATAGAGGGCAATAGAACCATTGGCACATAGTTTTCCCAAACCATGTGACATCTTAGAAATACACATTAAAACCCTAAGTGAGGTGCATGGTTAGGGTTCATGATATTCCAAACTATGTGCCCTACCCCACGATACAATGAGTGTGTAATTGTTTTATCCAAAAAAATCATTAAATTATCTAACCGCCTGGTCAGTACCCATAAATATCTGACAAAGGCCTAACATTTATTACTTTGAATTTGGAGGCTCCTATATAGAGTCTAGGGGCATTTAAACAATCTTCTTCACAAATCAAGGATCCATTTCACAAATCTACACATCCCTGTTATGTTATCTCTTCCTCATGGGTTTCCTTCCTTTCATCCATATTTTTATTATCCTTTTCAAGGATGATTTTCTTCTATGAGTAAGGGATTGATTTAGGGTTTCAGGGATCTTAATATGTTTGGTCATAGATCTAGGTTTTTTATTTAGATCTCATTCATTTTTGTGAAATATAAATTTATACTTCAAATTTTCAAACTTTTTTTTGGTTAATGCTCAGCAACAATTTTAAGAAGGTGGTTTAAATTGAAAATTATATATCCCTGGTTTTAATTTTGTGTTTGGAATTGTGAAATAGAAATTTCCATGTTCTGAAATTGTGTCTTGAATTTCATTACTTGATTGGTCAATTAATTAATAGAATAATTTTATTATAAAATTGAAGGGATATTGAGATTTTGAACATGGTTGATTATTGGGATTTTGTAATGGGTTAATTGATGCGATATGGAATTTATTGATAAGTGTAATTAGGGGATTATTGTGTTATCCTTAAATAGTTAATGGATTGTATGATAAAATGTTGAAAATGGTTTAATAGAGAAATGTTCATATTAATCCAAGTCATTAAACTGAAGACCCATATTTAGTTTGATATTTGAAATGGTACACATTGATGAGAATGTTTTATTTCACAGTGAATAATTCTTAGCATTAATGAATGTGAAATTGTGATATATGTTATATTGGGAATGATTTGAAATTATAATCTATGAGATATTGTGAAAAACAATATATTGTGATATATGTGATATACATGTGTGGGACATGAACTAATACTTCAAAATACCATATGTTATTAACTAATATACGCATGTGGGAAATGTAAATATTCTTCAAAATCCCATATTTGATAATAATATGGTGTGGTAAAGGGATTGATGCTTCAAAATCCTGCAAGGTTCTATACATGGTGTCCTAGGACCAAAATGTTTTAATTGGAATATGGTTCCTTGTTTTCATGATATTAAATTGAAATGAAATGATAAATGAAAACCATGAGTTCTGTGATATGTGTTATTCTGCGAGGATAGTTCACACTCTGTCATGGGGTAATGTAGGAATTTATGTTATGGGTTTAATCATGAACCCATTATATTTATGTGGTCAATTAAAAGATAATTGAATTCGTAATCTTCTTATTTTATCATTTCTACTTATTCATTATTTAATTGAATACATTATAATTGAATGTATATTATTTTAGAAATATTTTGTGGTATCCTATTAATTTGTAATCCCACCCTACTCAGGATTCCTAATCATTACCCAAATATACTTCATTTTTACTAGATATGATTATGGAATGTTCCCTCTATTATTTATATAAATCAGGATAGAGCATGGATAAGGGAACCGGACATGGTTTTAGGACCCTCCTGGGAGTTTTATGTGTCTTTATTTTTGAGTTTTTCAATTTAAACATGACAAACTTATCTCATGAATTATCTACAACTTTATTTTTTGAGATTTTTTCCTATATTGGTCTATCATATGATACTGGTCATTGTAGTTATTGTATTAGTTTGTTTGTTAATTATTATCTGTTGGTTTTTTATTATTTATTTATCTTATTGGAATGATTTGATAAAGAGATTATACTCTAAAAATGTTATATATTTGTTCTTCACTGCTATTCTATAGTCTCTAGCAAAAGGGTTGGAGTTCATGGGGTCACATAACAAGCCGGCTTAGGGCACCAACATGTGGCACTCGGGGCAAGATGTTTCATGTAATGATTTATTTTTTATGATCAAGTATAATATATATGAATAAATTACGAATATTTTGTAGGTGGTACCATTATTATATATCCCTTAAATGCTTTGGATAATGATTCCATAGTTAATTGGGTGAAATTTACTCAAAAGAGAATATTGGAATTGACAGGGTAATAATTTACATCATGATTTTAGGCCCAATAAGTAAATATGGTCTTCGAAATGAGCCTTGGATTAATATTTCATGGATTATGAGTATTTCAAAATTTGTTACACTATTTAATTAAATGATCACCTTCTTATGATATTATCTCATAGATATTTAATTTTGATTCACTTGGAATTTATGTATTATTAACATTGATGAATTATTCTATGAATAAAAATTATGATATATGAATTAATGGGTATTATTATATAATGTTGTGATCATGTTCTCATACACATATGCTCATTTAATTCTTAATAATGTGCATTGATTGATATTTCCAATGTGTATATTTATTTATTTATTAAAACCACCCTTTGTTTTGTCTTCTACTTCTAGAGATATAATGAATGGATTATATTATGTTATGCCATATAAGAACACTAGATATCTATAATATAAATTGAGATGATGAATATTTTTATTAAATTGTTTTTTATGCATATATTTTCCCAAAGAAATTAAACTTCTACAGTTCTATAATTTATCATAATAATGTATAATAAATTTTAATATACATAATATGTAGTACTTATATATGTACTTTTTCATCAATATAAATTTTATTTTCAACAAACTTTTTTATTTAAAATAATAATGAAAAAAAATATTTTGTTTATGAAATACATGAATAATATAAAATTAATTTAAAAATATATCATGTATTAAAATGAATCTAGAATTACTATATTTCTTATCATTAATGTACCATATTCATATATTCTTCATATAACTTCTAAATTATATATCCTACCATTTTACTACAATTTTTAACATAAAACGTTAAAGATAAATCTAAAATAATGATATGAATATAATTATAGATTTTTTTATTTATATACCCACATATTATTACGATTCCTTGTATTCATATATTTACCCTCAAAACGTTTTTTTAAAGATTTCATTTTCTTGGAATTTGAGTAAAGGTTAAAAGGATTTTAGGTGAATAAGTAATAGTTGGATCATGATTTTAATGTGAAACACCTTTTTAAATACCTCTCTCTGATGATCCTATTCACATTTTCAATTTTAAAATTATATGACCCATCCTATACAATAATATGATAATTAATCCATAATTTATTAATTTGAGTCATAATTCCACATCTTGTATATCCCTCTAATAAGTAGTTACACATTGAAACATTTTTTTTCTAAATCCATTATTGTTTACATAACACATTTATATAGTATAGGTAATTTTTAACTTAACTATTCAACATTGTAGGAATCCTCAACGGTTAATTATAATTACATAGGCATGGAAGAAATGTTTGGTAACCTCTTCTCTTATTGTTATTGAATCTTATTCATATATTTTATTTTTTCCACAGACACCCTATGTTTGTCATATGAAACATATAGTTTGGTTATTTAATTGACATTTTAGTCATGTTTTTGTGAGTTATAAATTTTTTATTTAATATGGATCACTAAAGAATTACTTAATCACAATGAACTATTCATTGATGTTGAAGAAAAAAAAATCTAATTTTTATATTATATTATTTATCCACTTAATCCATTTCCCTTTGAACATCATGTATCATGTCATAAAAATAGGTGAATTATTGTTTTCAGTTTCATTTTGTCTCCTTGAGTTAATTTTCAAAATTATATATTAAATTCTTCTCTAAAACCACAACACAAATCACTCCCACTTAGCCATTGTTTTTACATTATTATCTTGATACACATATACATGGAGAAAAATTGACTGGAATTATATTTAATTTAATATAAATTTTATTTTAATGATATAGAATTATAGAGTTATCGCTTATCTTATTAGTTATCTTGATGAAGAGTGTATCTCTACTATTTAATCATAAATTAATTTCTTATATAATCATCATAAAAATGTCAAAAACAAAAAAACTGGGGTAACTTTTTTTTGTTAAGAAAATTTATTATAAAATATATTCTACTCTGGTTTTATCTAAAGAGAAATTTGTTTAAATTCATCATCCTGAATTTTTTAACTCTTTAATGCATTGGCATCATGATGGTGCATTTCTCAACATTCCTCTATTCAATGTGTTGTGTCAATATTTTCTATTCATTTTGAATGGTTCTAAATCCACTCTAGTGATCCATGAACCTATTTTTTATTTATACCAATGTATTTTAATGTTAAAAACTATTTAGATTTCATTTTTCATAGAAATGGTTTTATTAATGAATTAAATAACAACAATTATTGTCCTCACTTAAAATTATAATACATTATATGGTTGAAATGGATTCTTCCACTCTCCACATGTCTCTTCTTGGGTTGAGTCCTTCTCTTTGGTCTATTTATAACATTATCCATAGATGTAGCGGTTTCTAGAGCACATATTCAGGTTCTTCAGGTCCTCCATGAGGGAAGTAAGGTTGTTTTCATTATTACTTCTATAGATAATCATGATGTGAGTTTCACATTATTTTTAAATCATTGGTCCCTTCCTCCTGATGTTTTGAACCTTGTTATAGGAAATTCCACATGTCCTTTACTATTTCTCCCCCTATAGTTAACCTCTTGTACTTGTTTTCCATCAATATTAGTAATAAAAATTTTATTTCTTGGAAAATATTATTCTATTTAATAAATATATAATAAAAAAAATTGGTCCACTCCTTGACTATCCTTTAATTTTGTTATGAGTATCATCTAAATTCCTCGATCTCATTTAAATAAATTTTTTATTCATAATTTCTTCTTTCTAATCCATATTCACTACCTCGATAACCCAAAATGAATTGTGTTCGTTTTCAATAGGAAATTGTACTTCTTTTATAAAAACATATTTATTAATGGAAATCAAAGTTACTATTTTGGTTATTGTTTTTCTACCTCTGTTATATTATTAATCTTGAATTTCCAACCAAGCATTGTTTTATACAATATCTTCTATAAAATACCATTTAATTATTTATTTGAAACATTATCTCATCCACCATTTTTGGGATGATAATTTATTTATATATTGAATATTCTTTAATATTTATCCAATAATTATTTTAATTTAATATTCTAAATTCAAACACAATTATTTTTATTGATGAATTTTTTTAACATTTTATATGTAAAATATTTATTTCATAATAAATTTAAAACTCATGGTCCCATATGTTACGGAAAAGCCTCAACTTCTTCCCACTTTGATACCTATTACATTTTGATGAGTTTGTACTCATTTCACTATAATTGTTTAAAATGGACCCATGAATTCCAATAACAGTACATATAATTTATAAAATTTATTTATCCCTTAATTTTTTACTTCTTTTCATTCAATCATTCTTACTATTAACCATAATGTATATAAAATTTTAACAAACTCTCTTACATCCTTGAGAACATTGTCCTGTAGAAACCATAATGAAACACCTTAGCATTGGTATTCTAACTTCAAAATTGTCCTCCACATTGAAATTTATTATAATGATTCAAAATATATAATACATCTTCTTTATTAACCCATGTTCTAATAATTATACTCACTCTTTATTTTTATAGAAATGTATCATTGTGAATGTTTTTCCTAGCATCAACCTAGAAGCTATTTTGACCATTCCCTAAAAATCCCCTCGGAAATTTCATTATAACATGGAAATTGTGTATATCTTAATACCAAGGTGTGCCAATAGTGTTGACACAATACAAATAATAATCCATAAATTCACCATGATTGGATTATATTGGTCATATAATAACTCTTATTTCCTAAAAAGGATTTTAAACTTGTTCTCCTGCTCCATTGTTTCCTTTAATTTCAAAATCAATGTCTTATAATATATGAAAAATGTTTATAATAATAAGTTTTGATTCCTTATATGAGAAAATATATTTCAATGATGAGTGATATGTATAGAAAATATCATGGTTATGAGTTCTATATGGTATAAAATTATCTATTTAATATATTATTTCCAATATTCTATCTTTTTTGTGGTATAATTCCAATAGTATCTATAGATAAATTTATTCATATAATAGATAACATACTTCCCCTTCTCTATTCACCAACCAATATTAGATCCTTCTATAAATTCACTAACATCACAGATGATTTCAAATGTTATAATCCAATCCAGTCTATTAATGATTATAAACAAGATTAAATCCTTCTTGTGTCTATTAAATAAATCTAAAAATACCTTATCAAAAATTAAATTAATATTCTTTAATAATATTGTTCATAATGGTTAATAAATTATTAGTGATTCTTTTATCAATCTTTTGTATAATTTGGTATTCCTAAAAATATATCTCACTGACTTTACTGATGTTCATTGTGGTATTTGTTATATTGCATCAATAAAATTCATTCTTTCATCATATTAAAAAAATTCCTATAAATTCATTACTAGAATGGTTTTCACATCATTCCAACACCTTGGATAGATTATCCAGGAATTCCAGAATTTTTATTCAAACAATTGATTAGTCATTATTGAAAAAATCAATTATCCTTTCTATAATGTGTGATAATAGTTATATCATGAAACATGGAAATGTTGTTATAAAACAACATAATCAAAATGAAATTATTCTATAGTAAAAATGTCCATTTGGAAATTTATTTTGGTCTTATATTGACTTTTTATACAAGTACCTACATGATTTTATCGATAGAAACCATTATGAAAATAGAGGTGTGAGTACCTTTCTAATAATTGAAATATCTCATAAGAAAGGTTATATAGAAATAATCCTTCAAAGATAATGTTTTATGCTTTCTATAATAAAATTACACTCTCAATCTTATGAAATTTATATTGGATTTATATTAAATATTATAATTCATTACCCCTTGATGAAAAATTACTTAATAATAACACGTGATATACATAAATATATACTATTTGATGTAGTATATTAAATACTTGCATCAAATGGTTTAACATTTTTATATTTTATGACCTCATTATTGATCATACATTGTCTTGTTAGGCACATAATAGTTAGATTCACATTATATCATATTAAAAAATAGTTTATATAGATTAATGAACAAATACCCTGAATATTTTAAATAGATCAGTCTATCTAAATATTATCATTATTACATAGATTAATAAATCCCTTATCCTAATCCTCAACTGATTTAGTTGATAAAGTTACTTGATGTGTCTCTTTTTCACCCGTATTTTTATACTATTATTATCCAAGAAATGACATTAATTAAAATATTTTTGGGTCTTGAAGAGATTATTTCAAGAAATTTATGTATTCAAATCATTATTTGATTGATTTCTAATAGACACTACTAATTATATGTGATAATTTATTCTATTCTAACCATTATTTACCATGGACTAATCTATCATGTCATAAATGGTTTCAATTTTCTCAAAAATATCATCATTTAACAATGTATACATCTCTATTTTTACTCTTAAATAAAGAATATCCACTATAAAAAACTAATAACTCACGTGGACTCATCACAACATGGAATGAATTGAAGATCTCATTATCTTTACCCAAATAGAATTAATTGTTCCACTATGAAAAATCTATTAGAAAACATATTATAGTTAAAAAAGGAGTAATAAATATTATATGAGATTCCATGAACATTTCAATATCTTACACTAACATATATATCTGTAATGTTGACTTCCCAATTATAACCGAAATGTATTCAATAATTCATATGGTGTAATTCCTAAATATATCTACAAGATATAATAAAACTAGTAGATGTTTTAACTCTCCCATTACTGATTGGGTGTATGATACCAATAGAATTATTTGGATACTAACTCTTATAACAAAAAATTAAGAAAACATTATTTTCCCCTAAAACTCACATAAACATAAAACATCTTGGACCCTTAAAAATTTATGGAATAACAATTTTAATGACTACACTATATCTTTTATTAATGAAATAGTTAATAATTCAGTGATCCTCATGTAATTTGAGATAATATTCTTTATTAATTTATTATAATAGGGTATATTTTCTAATTTTTCATCAAATATAATCAATATTTTTTTGAAGTATCTAGATGTGTTTGTTAATATACTTATCTATTTTTTTCATGTTCTCTATCTATTTTTTGAAATAGTTTAGGTAGTTCATATAGTTTGAAATCACTATCTGTTATTTATAAAATTATTATTCTATGAATTCTATAATTTATATTTTTATTTCAATAAACCATATCAATGGGTTGTTAATTTAATTATTTATTATTTTTATCTCATTTTTCATAATTATTGTTCTCTTCTTGTTTAGTTTATGAGTCATCATGTACAATATATTCATAATCATTCTCTATTATTATATTTACTTATATGGTTTAAATTAATATGAAACATTCTTCAATATAGATTTCTATTATACTATGAAGATTTATAGTGTCATTAATTGTGTTATGTTTGATAATCTACCCCAATTGAATTTTTAGATTAAATTTTATTAACCTATATAACCATGTGATGTTAGAATTGGTATATTAAAAAACATCATCCACACTAAAGTGTTTTTTTATATATTGTAACTCTTTGAGGATCCTCAAAGTTCCATTAAATATCTAATGGGAACATAATGCTTTTTACCCTTGTGTTATATCTTGAAATATTCCTTGAAATATTTATTTATATGTCAATTTAGAAGGTCTATATTGTATCAAATTTAAATACTCATTTTATGAATATTTTGGATGATTCTTCTAACCATGATTAAAATTATATGTGAATAGTTGATTACTTACTAAACAACTTATACAATGACCAATGTATCTTATTAATTCAACTTCATTAGGTAATTAATCCTATGATGACATGTTGAATATTATACAATGAATATCACTATGTCTAAATATACCACAATAAATTAATTTCCCTTTTATCCCATGCGTGTTTTATATAAGATTCTATAACCATTTTTTAAATTGATAATATGTGTTTTCACATAATTTGTCATTGAAATTTTATTAAAAATTACTATTTTTTCATTGATATATTTTTATTTTGAATTAATTTAATTAATTTTATAATGTTTCAGAGATCTTTATCTATCTTGTACCAACAATTAAATCATGTATATAAATCAATAATAGTCTACACCATAGCATTAAACTCTATAAAATAATTTTACCAACCATGAATTTGGGAATTTTTGGTGTGGGAACTACTCATAATAATCAACGAACCTCTCCCATGATTCATGGAATGCTTTTATTCTTTTCTCTAAAATGTTGGTATCATTGTTCTAAAATCCATTGTTCTTTTAGTTTGGTAAAATATTATGATTAAGTTACTAAATATATCATCCTATTTTACGAAAAACCTATACAATTATTATAATAATAAATATCATAATTGGACCTTGATACAAGATGGGAAAAATATCAATCATAATTCATCCTTTGAATATCCATTTAAAATAATATAGATAAATCTGGTCAAAAGGTATTTAATGAAAGAAACAAAATCCTCTAATGGAATCCCATATAAGTATATAAATTAATGAAATTTGTGGAACTTTAACTAATAGTTTCTGGAATTTAGTGAGATTATTATAAATACAGAATTTATAAATACAATATGTGCTTATTAATTGTTAGTTCATGGTGAAATACATTTATTATAAATAATATTATCTAGAAACTATTGAGATACTATTTTAAATAGAATACACACTATATTATTCTCCTCCATATCCTATTTGGTTTTAGATAATATATTTTTAAATATCCCTATTTCCCATTTAGGATCAAAAATAAGTCTTCAATAAATGATATCCTTGTGAACATAAACCTACAACCCATGTCAATGTATAATGAATTAAAATTTTATAATAAATCCATGAAATTTTTAATTTTTTATAAATTATTTTATTTATATATACTATTTAATTCGTTTTAAAACTGAATTCAATTAAAAATTTGGTATAAAACTAATATCTCCAGTGAAGGAACAAATCTTACATTTAATTATTATTTATTTTTAGTTACATAACCACCTACAAGTTCATAAGATCCTTATATAACATATATTAGTAGTACCTATGAACATTTCCAATTAGAATATATTGGATAAATTCATAGGTTTAGTTAATTATATTATCAAGTATATTCAATAATGTATTTGGATGTGATTGGTAAAGTATTATAGATAAAAGTCACTAATAAATAGATGATGTTTGTATGTAGTAATTATAGTCATGAAAGAAATTAATACGAGTTAAGGTATCATTATTTGGTGGTTTTGTAGTTTGATTAATTATATCACACTATTTTTACTTTAATTTCTAGACTATATTCTAGTAAGATCACTCATTACTTAATGAAATCCACTAACACAAAATAAATATCATTGGTGTAACAGGATTCCATATAAGGCTTCCCATGGTAGTTGAATGAAGGGAGTTTTGTTTTCAAGTATGTAATATAGATATTCTTGGAAGAAATAAGATATTATCACTCTTAAAACTATTATGTTATTCTCTCTAGTTTATATGATTGAATTCAAACCTCAATACTTTATCTAATAAATGCGACCGATTAACTATTGGGTTAGTCTAGTCAATCATTATGAATAAATGAGAAATATATTCAGGTATCAATTTTTTATAGAATAAAAAATGATTAAAAGATATATATCACTTGAAACCCAATATGAAGCTAACCGCTCCCAGTTATACCAAAAATAATTAAAATAATAATGATAAAATGAAGGATTGTATATGAATCATGAGTCCTCTTCCTCTTGTGCACCTCTTAACTGCTGAACACTAGGTGATAATTATTTAACAAACCAATCCCTCCTCTTTTCATAGTATGTTCATTTTTTTACTTCATCTTATCTTTATGAGACATATTGACATAATATTTAGGTATGATATCATTATAAATTTAATAACTATATATAAATGACTCATTTTTAATGGTCATCTACTATCCTTTACTCTTTTTATATCCATTCATCTCTTATATTTATTACTATATATACTTTGAGTTATGAGTTGACCAATTTGGATAGACTGGTTTTTTTTGGGATTCCCAAGGTCCACACAAGCTATGAAATAAGTTAATGTGACCTAAAAAGTCTATAAATATTTTTCATAACTATGTATCCCTTTTTAGATCTTTTTTTAAAAATTATACATTTATGATAATTCTAGAATGTTCCTAGATTGTAGGGACCTCATATACGTTCAATTGGATCTATTATAGATACAATTGTATAATTTATATAATTCCACATTTAATCCTCTGATTTATTTTCAAGTATTTTTCTTTTTTGTATTATAATTATGTTAGAAATATGATAGTGTGTTTCTTTGTCTATTTTGGGCTCAATGGGTAGACCTCACTTCATTGATTGTTGATGATTTGGCATCAGATTAGAGTTACAATCTTTAGTTATTTCTTTTTAGTTTTGACCAAGTATTATTATCATAGGTGCCTAACTATTAAACTACTCTAGAATGTAAGTACTTTAATTCCAATTATATTCAATATTGTTTCATATTTTATGATACAACAAATAAAACATTGCATTGAGATCATTATCCAAAAAAAGGATACTTTTTTTTGAAATTTAGTCTATCATTGTATATGTGGACATCCCTCCCCTTCTACACTCACGGGGTCACTCCATGTAACCTTTACAGAGTCTAAAACCACATAAATTTGTGATTATCTCTGTACTTATATGTTAACACATGTGCTCTCTATGGTCTATCACCATATAAATAACTATTTTTTAGAAAAATTGATGTGTATTAATAAACTATGTGTTGGCCCCATGAAAGGTAAATACCATGGAGGGTTAATCAGGGTATGAACATTTTTTAAACTTACCACACCCATGTTATTTTTCCATTACTAGTATGAACATATATCTTTATCATAATAGACATGAAAATATAAGGAATTTAAAAGAGAGTCACAAGTGATTTTTACTTTGTTCACCCATATTGGACTAGTATATAGAGCCTAAAATAGTGATGTTTAGATGTACTAGAATAATTAACCATAATAAAATCTTAAAATATATAGAGAATATTTACTATCTCTATTGGATTATGCAAAATCACTTTGAAAACTCACTACTCTCATAATTTGTGGACTCGCTTCTCTATAAAAAAAGTGAATTAACTATTCCATTAGAAGATTCAGAATATGTGATTAATAAAATTCATTTAAACTTCAACTAGTTTTTCATCAAACTCTTCTATAAGACTAATAATTAATTACACTTTACCATAAAAAACTATGCTAAATTTCATAATGGTTCATGTAACCACTTTTGTGAGAAAAAATTACTTTCACATAAAAAAACATTCACAAAAACACTTTTTAATGTAATATCCTTTATAAAAAACATTTTACCACACAAATTTTATTATGGAAATAATAGACTCCAAAATCTACAAGGTATGTTTATTCATGAATACCCAATGGTATTCCACAATTTAGAACTCTTATATAGTTCTTTATCATTAAACATAACCAAAAATATATCAAACAACATCTTGATGGGTTTTTATAATATAGTGTCTTTTGGGTCTATTTAAAACTATTTTAACTTCTTACCATTGAATTTAAAACCAGTTATCACATTTTTATTTATAAACAATTATCCCTAATAAACTATATATATTTATAAATGATTTAATAAAAAAATACCCAAAGACCTAATAAGTCAAGATCATCATGAGAATAAATATTATATTGAAAATTATATCAATGAATAACTTCATGAAACTATCATTCTCTACTTTATGATTGAAAATAATGATAACATAAAATATCTTATCCCAGTAACTATTTTATCCCCATGATATAAAATTAAATATATATACCCATTTAGAGATTTTTATAATTCTCACCACCTTTGGTGAAAGATATCTCTCCCCCATTGACAATTTATCCAAAGATTACTCATTTGTGGTCTGAAAGTAGAAAAGAATAATTATTATAATACAATGAAATCCATACCATAACCTTTGATCAACTTTATCATCGACATAGTGACATTTTTTTCAATGTTATTCGTCATTGAGGGATGGATGAGAATTTTTCTATGGTTGACAGCACTTTAAAATATGAAAATATATTTAAATTGAACACATCCATTCAACTCCTATATCATCAGCCTATTTCTTCATATATAAAATCTTTTTTCAATATTTATTCGTCGTTATATATTCATATTCTATAGTGCTCAGTGAAATAAATTATTTTTTATTTATAAAAAATAATGTAAAATATTCTCTAATATAAAATATAATACATGATTTTAACTTTTTATTATCTGCTAAATTTTCCCATGCCACATATGTATGTCTTAGTAAATCCTGATGTGATATTTCACTATAATGAAAACTACAATCCATTGTATGTTTGGTATAATATTTTATTCTCTACACTCTGGGGACTTTTATTTCCTTAGTATTTGTTTGGTATATTATATTTTGAAAAGTAGGAAAACAATGTTGATTCTTATAGAAATTAATTATAAGAGGCTCTCAATTACGTGTGTATATTGTATGACATGGACCTCTTTCCCATAATCATCCCTTAACAAATTCTTCCAAGTGAATAACATTTTTTTCATTACCATAAAATGTAACACTAAAAATAATTTAAAATTTATATGTTATATTTAAATTAATTTATTGATGTTAATTCCAACCTTTTTTCACCTATATTCCATGAAAAATATATACTCTCTAATAATTGACATTTCAATCTTTCAATGTACTAAATATTAAAACCTTACTTTCTGTGATTTGATTGATGAACCAAAGATTATTCCATCAAAATATAAAATAACTGTAATCCTTTGATAACTCTCTTTCCTAATATATATATTATGATAAACACCACCATCTTACAAGATAATATTTTTCATGTTTTGATCAAGTCAATAATATAATTCCCTTAGAACTTGATTCACCCATTAAACCACATTTTCAATTGAATTTTTTTCATAGTTCAAAAATAAGATAACAATATATATTCACTTTGTTCCCTAATTCTTCAATTAATCCTTCATGGAATGCATATTTTATATCCATTTATAAATATTGAACTTGAAATGAAATGCTATGTCAAATATTAAGACAATTGTTTCTAAAAAATCCAAATGAAAAGAAAAATTATTCATCAATATCAACACCATCAATCCAGTATAATCCATTGTATAAAATTGATGATTTTTTATGAATCATTATTCCATATTTATTTTATTTGTTACCGAAATTATATTTTTTCATGATTAAAATATTATTTTTTCCTCAAAACAGACATAAATTCCTATTTTTTAGAAACAAAATAGGTAGAGATATTTATACATCATGTATACCCCATTCTCATATTTAGTAGATTCTCATAAACTCCTTGGATATATGTGAGATAAGACTGTTTTTAGAGATATTAGTCTACTTATTTTTACTATATCTATTTGGAAAATAATGATATTCCTCCAATCAATTTCCTTTCTATTTCTATACTTTTATGTATCTATCAGGACAACTTCATTATGGTCATCATTTATTTTTTTTATAATCAATATCAACCCATTTTTCTTAAATATAACATATCAACTCTTTTTTAAACTCTTCTAAAACATTATCATTATTTTTTTAATATTAATCTCAATTTCCACTATAGTGATGTCAATTATTTTAAAAATCTTTTTGAGCCTTTTATTGAAACAATGGTATTTTTTTCTTTTGGATAAATAAGTACGAAAATAATTTATCTGCATCAAATTAAAACACCCTATTTATTTCCTCATAATGAATAAAAAAATTCTTCTGTATGTTTGAAAGTATTTCAAAGTTTAATTCATTTCATACCACCTATATAATTGAGTCTTTTTTTCTCTTTTACACAAAAAATATCAGTTAGAAATAATTAATGATGTCATGAATACCTCTTTCTAAAACAACATTTGTAAGACTTTCTCAGTACGTATTATAATATCCATGTTTTTAAAAATCCATTTCATATTATCTAGTATAACATTTTAATAAAGTGTTCTCACTGAAGATACTTGATTCCTTATCTCATGCTTCTTTAGATAATCCTCCATATATATATTGGGAAACTCCTAGCCATATTTTGGTTCAAAATGATGTGTAGGTTCCAGTTTTTCCTATAGAAACCATTTTTTATGAATAAATGGATCATTTTAAATTTAAATGACATGAAAACTATAACAATTGAACTTTTACTAGATGAATATTGAAAAATTATATAACTAGAACCAAGAGAGAGGAACTTTTAAATTAATTTATAATTAATATAAAAACACAAGAAGAAATATTTCCTCAATATTGAGATCATTTAACATTGATGGTGTTGATATCTCAAACCTGATTAGTGTTACATCATTGCGTTAGGAAGAAAAAATTTAGATACCACATAGTGATGATCTACATGTACTTATCGATTATATGACAAAACACCTGTGATCCATAAGGTTCCAACATAATTGATTGATCATCGTGAAATGTCTACCTTAATCACCTTAAATTTTTTCAAGCTTGAAGAAATTTATCTTATTATTCTATGTCTTGAGAGGAATAGAAGAGGAGGGAGATCATGATTGGTAAAAAAAATCAAAATGATTAACCCTTCTCTAATTGCCATAATAATTAATTTATTGACCTAGAGTTAGGCATTAATATTTCATTAATTGTACAAATTCTCATAATAATATATTCAAATTAAAAGGATCCTAATTCCATCTATTCAAATAAATATTATCATTTTTTATGGTTTTCAATAACCTATGCAATAATAATTATTTATTTTAAAATATTGTAAATAAATATTTTTCTATAGATAATTCATGTCCACTATTCATACTCAATAATTCCTAAATCCGTGAATAAACATTCTATTCACAATCTTCTGTTTAAATATTTATTTATCCTTTTCATAACTAAATATTTAATTTTTTAATAAATAAGTAATTATTTATTACTATTTGAAGAAAAATATATAAACAAGGATCATATATTCATGAAATAAAAAAATTAACTAGAGAACATATATTTACATTATATTTTAAATATTTAATAAATATTGAATTATTTTTACATGTTTAGATAATGAAAAAAATTTATTCTATATTCTAAATATAAATAACATTTAACTAAGGTAAAAGGGACAATTTATGAGTGATACTAAACACATTGTCCATAGTGGAATTAGGATTGATTTACTAATGTTCAGGAATACGATCTATAAATGGTTAAACACACCCATAGGGGAAGAATATATTTTACAATAAAAAAGCCACAAAATATCTTTCACTATTTAATATAATACCATTGTCAAGATATATCATAAACCATGTTTCACACTCATGTTGTCAACATATTTCTAGGATATAACATTATTTAACAATATAAATTGATTATTTCAATAATCCATGGACATGGAATTTAATATGATGGATCCATTCCAATCAAAGGGATGAGATATGAACATCCATAAATATGTTCAATAAAAATCCTTCCTTAACATTTTCGTTAATAACATTTCATTCATGACATGCCTAATATTACTAACTTCACCATGATTATATGTCGGTATGGTATAAAAAAAATACATCAAATTGATTGATTCATTCCATTAATTATTAGTAATCATAGAGTCTAATTATTATAACACACTCTCATATATAGTAATATTCAATAGTACCTAAATATGAGGTTTTTTTACACATGGTTATACTCTTATAATCTGTTTTCATTGATATTAATAATGGATAATATCACGAGATGAAGATTAATCTACTTATAACTACTCAAACTAGAAATTAAACATACAGGGTGTCCAATAATAGAATATTATTATACTGTTGAATAATGAATTTAAATACTATCAGTAAATTCTTGTTTTTCATCAAAACGGGGAACTAATATGACCATTTTCATTGATATAGATATGATTAATCATTATTTCAATAAATTCATATCGAAAAATGATTAATATGTAATAAGATATTTAATTAATATATTTCTATTTGAATATACATGTAATCTAATGTAAAAAAAGTTGTTTATAAGACACCAAATCCACCCCCACTTAAAATAGAGGAAATTATATAAAATCTTTAATATGGTATCTCTCAAATACTGATTGTGGTTCTTCTGATTTAATGATATATTTAAATGGTCTACAAAAATGTTTTCCATGTGATCTCTTCTCACTGTGATGTCACCACTATGAGAAAAATCATTTAAGTGATGATATTTACAATGTATATTATCCATTATCTCATGTGACCTCCAATCTCATAAAAGATCTATCGATGCAATATTATCACAATATACTGTGATAGGGTACTCACTTCTAAGAACCACATAAATATCATCAATTATGTTTCAAATCCAAACCGCTTCTTTATAGGACTAAAAAAGTGACTATATACTGGTACTCCAATATATATTCATTTAACATAACATTCATTGAGATCATCCGGATCACATCATCTTTATTGAGAGTTAACATGTTTCCCAGTTGTGATTTCAGATCATCTAGATATATTGAGAAACTAGAATCTATATATCCTTATACGACTAACTTATCATCTGCTCTATATACTAGGAAAATATACATATTCCACCTCTGACACTTATGGATAGTATTTAATTCCATCCAATGATGATAAATTGGGTTAAAATTATATATTCCTACTACGCTTGAGTTAAAGGATATATCTTTTATAGTATATATCATTACATACTTGACTGACCATATCATAGATGTCTGTGGATTCATTTCTATTATCTCTGTCATTGTAGGAGTCTGAGGGCACATTTATTTGGAGAGATTAATTCCTTATAAAACTATGATAAATTCTTTATTTATTTATTAAATATTTAATAACTTCATTATCATTTCAACTTACCTACTTTCACTTAGTCCATGTAGCCTCTTGGATCTGTCATGATGGATCCTGTTCCAAAAAATATTTATATTCTTTCACCTATGTCCTTCAGGTAGATTCATATTTCAAAACTATAATTAATTTACTATATGACTGGTGTTTCATTTCTAATAGGTAGTAAGTCATCGAGATAAACAATGAAAAAACGAATGTACTCTTACTAAATCTGTTATAGAAATAAGTATCCCAATAATTATTTATGAAACTAGATTATGTTATGGATTCATCAAAATTAATTTACCATTATTTGGATGCTTTATTTAATCCATAGATGGATATATATAACTTACACTCTTTTTTGGAACTCTTTAGAGTGAAAACCACTTCTACTTCATAAAAGAATTTTTTAGAAGGTTCATATTAAAGAAATATATTTTGAAATCCATCTTATAAATCTCATTGACATGTTAATCTTGTATTTCATATTCAATTATGATGGATTTAATCATAGAAACCCATGAAATTGTTTCATTATATTATATTTCTTTATGGTTCTTAAACACTTTCACAACCATTATTTCCTTAAAAGGAATAACTTGTCAATCCATGTCTATTTTATTCTTGAATAAAAACTTACCAAAAATATACATTACATCCACAGAAGGATCCATCAAAACCGAAAATTGGTTTTGGTATGGGGTATCCAGGTCATAATTTGTAACATCATTACATTTTGAATATTATATTATAGTTACTTCTTACCTTTACAATATGGGGTCATTATCATATAAGAATAATGAGTCACTAACCTAAGGAAAAGAATCATTTAAGTTCAATAAACTCTATTGTACTTTGAAACGGTGCCTAATACTCAAGAACATCTTCTTCACTAGGTATTTTTAGAATATGTTCTTATTCCAAATCTTCTGTTTCTTGAGATTAGACTTTATAAAATTATATCTTTTCCCTATTATATTTTTTTAGATATAAACTCTATCATGAAATATGGTAAAAAAATTAACCATGTCTTTTTTATCTGAAGGATCCAATTGTAAATATCCTTTATCTTGTTTTGGGTAAATTTTAATGATACACTTAGTACCTCAAGTTTCATGTTTTATAATAGAAATATCCATAATAAACTCTTCACCCCACTAAATTCCTAAATTTTACTATGGATATTTATTTAAACAAAATAGTTTTAATATAATTCCATTTGATTTTTTTAGTTGGAACATGGATTAGTATGTCTTATAATATCATTAATAAGATTTCCAAAAAATGATACTCAAATAATATCATAATTCATCATTGATCTCACCATATTTAACAGTGTGATGTTCTTCCTTTCACATACTCCATTACTTTATGTTATGTAACGTAGTATATATTCTGATAGAATCCAAGAATAATATAAATAATAATTGGATTATTCAATAAGATATTCTCAAATAGAGTCTATGTGGAGTTTCACAATCCACTTACCATGTTGGTTCTCAACATCATGCTTATTTTTCTTGAATAATTCTATGGAATTTGACTTATACCGCATTAATTAGACATATCCACGTGAAAATAATAATTATTAAAAGTTATGAAGTTTGATTACCCACCCCAATAATCAAATGGAAATGATATACAGACATTGTCATAAAATACATAATGAAACTCCATAGACCTTTCTCCCATTCCACTAAATGGAAATTTAATCATTTTACCATGAAAACAAGCATGACATACACCACATTGTTTTAGTTAAAATGAATCCAAATATCTATCTTGTTGTAATCTAGCCAAAAAAAAATTTTATATGACTTAACTGGTGATTAAATATTTGGGTGTGGTATGAGTTATGTGAAAACACATATAAAAAAGTCCTTTAAATCTGGTTTTTGGGGGTTTGCCATTTTTTTCAACGGTGATTCCTCTATGAGCTGCAATGAAAATATATTTATAACATTTTTTATTACGTCTAATGATAATAATTTATGTAAAAATACAAGAAATTTAAATCATGAATTTTCCTAAACAATGTCAAAGTCACCTTAATCTATTTTGACATCAATGTTTTTCTATAACTAATGTGAAAAAGTGATACAATATCACTTTTGATGTCAGTTTTCTGTTATAACAGATGTTGAAATACATTTTTATAAAGATTCAATGATCATTAATTTTTTTTTGAAAATGTGTGATTGATGATGATTAAAATTATTCCATAAAATGAAAATATAGAGAAACAAATATAATCCTTCAATATAAATATTCAGAATGATTTTAATCAGTATATTCAAAATACAAGACAGATAAATTAGAAAATTGTAGAAAATAAATAAATTCGTGAAAAGGAATTTTAATGATTTGATTTAATTTCAAAGATAGATGAAGTGTCTATTACCCTAGTTTTCATTATTAGAAAATAATCATGAAGAATTAATGTTCCTGATTATATGGAATTTTAGACACCAAATTTCATATTAGAAGAGAAATATTTATACTTTTAACTTGATATGATTAATTATCCTCCATAATAGAAAAATGAATCAAAAAAGTGTATATAAAAATTAAAATAATACAAATAAATCATATAATGGGAGAATAATTTTTATTCCCTAACCCTGTTTTCAACTTTATATGTTCTCTTGGATAGTTGGACAGCAGGAATTTGGCATGACACACCATAACACAGAGGATTCCAACTTGCACTGAGGGTTTTTTGGTGATAGTGGGAAGAATATAACCTCAGGTGATGATAATAATAATTGTCCATGTATATATGAAAAGTATAAGAAGGACCATAAAAAGTAGAAACAATAAAAAAATACAACTAAAGCATATAAAAAGATGATGTTTTAATAGTAAGACAAATGGAAAAATACCATTTGCAAATAAATAATTAGATCATAGCATGTCATAAAAAACAAATGTGTAAGGTCACCCATGGCCTACCATAGGACAACATATATATATAATCCCAAAGGAAGGTCCCTCTCAACGTAAAGGAACCACCAAGTCAACTTCCATCTATCCTAGGAAAAAGTTCTACATACCCCATCACTAAGGTCTATCTCCCAAGCCTAATCCCTTACCTAATCACAAAACAATAAAGCCTAAAAATGTCCCTACGGTCCCGTTAAAGGAATGAGTATCAACTCATCAGGCCACCCCCAATTTGTTCCTTTATTACATCCAGATTTATATAAGTCTATAAAAAATATAATTACAAAGGCAACACACACACATTTAATAATTAACTCTTTTCCCATGTGCACAATAGTCACAAAGAAGCAATTACCTGCTTCAGCCAATACTGGTATATCTCAGAATTTGTGCCCCAAAAAATATATTTTTCACACAATACATGTATGTTATTATATATTTCGTGTGGTGGGGACCCAGATCATAGTTCCTATATATTCCCTGATGAATATCATTCCTGGTAAACCCTTACATTACAACCCTACCCATGTCATCTAGCACCTAATTCTATTTAATAAAACATGTATCATGAATTATAAAAGTGCTGACATCCTATCAAAATTACCAAAATAATTGTATCACATATGTTTCATATTCATACCAAATGTTCTATTAGATTAATGTCTCAACTTTTTGATGTATGAAGATATTTTTCCTCCCATAAATAAAGAATCACCATCAACTAAACAATCCAATTTCTTGAGGTTTGGTGGTATCCTTCCTCCCATAATCTCATCCCATCGTCCTCTATTATAAACTATGATACTCATACCCCATATAGTGGTCTCAATATTCATCAAACGATGGTTAATCACCAACAATAGTGGATTTCAACAGTGAGAATATCCTACACACATGATGTTCAATACTATCTCGTAATGAAAAACATCTATGGAGTCCACCACCCACAATGAGAGGTTAACAAAACCATAATAGAGTCCTATCTATTTGAACTTGACTCCAATGACAACATCATCCAGTAATAGTGAGTAAAGATCTCCAAGTTTTTTGATCCATAACAACTGAAAACGTCATTTCCACATGAGACCACGTCACCCAAGTCTGATGGTAACAACATCCCATGTGCCGCAAGCCATACTCTCAACCTGAAGACCACTTCACCTCAATCAAATATCCAAAATCAACCCATATATCTTCGGCCACAACCATAGATTTGATAAACCTAGTCATCTATGTCATGGGAATCAACATCACCTCAATACCTTGGTCTATTCCCATAACTATCATGTGGAACTATTACAACCATATCACATTTAATTAATTTAAATTAGACAACCATCTTAACAATATAATTTTCCAAAAAAACCCTTAACATGATCAGAATATATAAATTCACTATATGGTACCCATAAATATCTCATAATATCAAATAATTAATTAGAATCCATAAATAAATAAATTATTTGTTTCCCTCGGGCAACCCAATGAGTGTAATTTTTTTTGCACCCTATAACACTCATAAAGTTACGTAGTGATATAGGAACTGCCAATGTTATACTTGACGGTGGATGATAATTAGATGACATTCTATAACATGAACTGAAATGAGTGAAATTAGAGTTTTAGACTATAACCATAAAAATAAGGAAAAATAGCTTGCATGGACTAAAAATTTGTTTATAGTGATAAAAATAAGAAAATCATACAAGTTGACTGAAGTCCTTAGTAATCCAACTCACCCAACGGATCCCAAATCAATGCTCTAACTAAGATAAAATAAAATATCATAGAGAATGGGGTGAGAGAGATCCATAACCTACTAGAGGTGATTCATGCACGGGAGGAAAAATTATGGATATTTATTTTTAAATAAGGAATGATTAAATTTTACATTTTGACTGCTTTAAAATGTCCCATTTTTTAGAAAACCAAGTGCCCACTATGTGGTTCTCACATTCTATGAGGAGAGACACTACACATGGTCTAGATACAGGTTTTGAAAAACCATGCACAAATCAGGTGGGTGAATCTAAACAACTTCACACTAGTGAAATATTGACTAGAAGGGGATACAATTTTAAAAAACACATGACCCTTTCAAAAAAGGTTGAATAGTTTGGGATGAATGGTAAGATAGAACTTATAGAAACTATGTTCCTTTGTATTCTATGTCATTTGACTTTTTATTCATATCTCAATGATTTTGAAAACCATTAAAACTATGGTGGATTTTTAAGATCCTTAAAACCTATCCTAAATAGTGACTTGTGGCATTAAAACTCTCAGAATTATTTTCTAAATCCTGGAATTCAAGTCGGTCTTCCCACCAAACTCAAAATTCACGTTTATCATAGAATTATGAACTATTAAAAACCCAAATATATTACAATATCTTAACCTTATGATAGATCAAATGTAATATTTAAGAACTCACATTAATATATTACATAACATTCCGATCTCATAATCAAAATCCTGATATACATCGCTTATTAATCACGGTCAGTTCCCCTTGTGACAGTCACCACCATAGGAATTGCCCGCTAGGTCACCTCCCGACATAAAAAATTAAACATCTCAATGGTTCCACAACCATACATAGACTTAAATGTCCTTCCATTACATAACTCCATCCCTGTATTTGATCATGTTTTCAATTATACCTGTTTTATACATGAAATCCATCTTATCCCACATCTAATATGAGGATCATCAGAACCTATGTCATACACAACATTAGTATGTCCGATAACTCTAAAAATATTCATAAGTCCTGCATCTATATAGATTCTCCAAAGGAATCACACTTCATATAAATACATGAACACCCATAATTGTCTCGATGCATAAACACCTCAAACAAAACATGCAACACAACTGATTCCCCCATACTAACTAGAAACTGGTTAGTCTGAATACAATATGCACACCCTTGCACAAAACACTTGTAATACTAAAAAAAAGGGTGTGCCATGATCAAGACATATAACTAACCATAATAATCTCTCTATACTACATTGAACCGACGAGATGAAAATCATACATCTACCCTGAATACCAACTACCTGAGGCCTAAGTTCTCTATGGATCGTCCCCAGTTACCATCCATTGACCCCACTATCGGGTCTCTATATCACTTCTATAACCTATTATGGCTGTAGAATCCTTGATACTATATCCTGGTATCCCTCCTAATCCTACCATATATCCCTAAGTCAGACCTCGTACCAACCTCTCGGTTATCCGATAAGAATTCATGAATAACGACTCTACGTTTCTCATCTATCAACATGCACGACAATATTTTGGATCCTAATCACCTTGAGTTTAATAATTCCTTGGATTTTTATACTAGAAGAACATAATTGGAAAACCATTCCTCGGTGGCCTTCCACAGTTCAATCTTGTGTGCCCTGGTGATTCTCCTCATGATATCACTTCTGATTACCTATAACATCACTAAAAATCTCACTTGATGTCATAACAATGCTCGGATAAGAGTTGTCCATCAGGTTTCCATCATCTATAAGAACTTTATTAACCACCATTGATAACTGGGTGAGTCTTAACATATTGAACTGATGCGTGATGGATTTCTACAATCCAACCTTAAAATGCCTCTCCCTCATGACATCGTCTCTAGTCATAAAAGGAATTAATTGAGACAAGTCTTTAAAGATCACCTCATAATCCATAATGGAAGTATATCCTTATTGTATGTTCATGAACTCATGGGATCTATCCACACTCAATGTATATACAAAATTATTATCGAATAACTTGGCCTCGAAATCCTTCCAAAATTCCCCCTATGCCTACCAGCCTTCACTAGTACATCCCACCATCACTTTTATATTCCTATGAGAATATATTTATACATTTTACCCCTCCATCCTAGGGGTGTCCTAAACTGATAAAAAATCATCTCCAACAACTCTATCTAGTTATCTAATATCATTTTTCAACCATCACCCTATAGTAATTTTTGGTGTCAAGACTATAAAAAATGAGTCAAATAATCCATAGATGGCTTATCTAAATGATCTCTCATGTCAATACCTTGTATGGACAACACCAAGATCACCCTGAAAGACTCATCTAGTCATGATCCAAAATCATCCATCTACTAGGGTTGTCCTACTTATAACGAAGCATGAACCAATGACTCATTATAATCCCAACCCTTTGTGGACTTATCTTGAACCTCAAGGGCCTCATCCCATACATGATATAGAGGCACCATATAATTACTTGTCTGTTGATCCACTATAATCTGATTCGTGGAATCATGCTAGGGAACCAATATGATGGTCAAACATCCATAAAGTCATGTATATATCATAGATAAGGAAATATATATGGGGAAGCACATCTCACCACCCTTGATCTCTTTTTCTGCACCCATGTAACCTTTCATACAACCTCACATCCCATTACTCAAACATAAATGATTTATATATCATGTATTATTCAGCCTCATGGCCCATTTCCTAACCATTACATGGCCAGGAATCACATATTATTTGCATCAGATATTAACAATATGTGGTAGCTAATAATAATTCCACAAAAAAGGCTAATAAGGACTAATTGTTTATCTTTTAATTGACATTTTAAATAACTCATCCAACTTTCATTACAATTCCGACCCTTAACAATGTCAAACCCATACATACTATATACACATAAAATCACATATGATCTCATCATGAAATACATATGTCGTCTCACTAAGTAGAATGGCACCAAAATGATATGCTAGAAAATATTGTTTACCTTTTTTTTGACACTTTAACCAAATAAATACCTCTAAAAATAATCCAAGTTACCAATGAAAATAATTAGAATAAAAAAAATCATATGGGCCTAACATCCTACAATGATGCATTAATACTCTCCCCTTTCCATTCAGGTCCATGGTTGAAAATCTCATAATCAAATAACCTCAAACCCATGTGTGCTACTCAAGGTGGAAATAAATCAAATGTAAAAGAGAAAATCATAACATCAATTTCCCACACATGGAATCTTCTAATATCTATCGTGTATGGGGCGACAGGCACCCAAACACAATTGTTACCCAATTCTGAGTACATAAAAGTATCTATTCTAACATGGCCAAATTAATAAGACAAAAATTGAGAACAAACACCTCCAAATACATTTTTTGTTACCAAACCTATTTTTCCACTCTATATATTCTCCAGTCTAGTTGGACACTAATTTTTAGGTGTGCATTCTGATATGCCAAACATGGGTGACTAGCAGTGAGGTTCTGATTAGGTGAAAATGGGGAGACTACAATCTCATTTGATGACAGTAATAATGGTCTATATGTCTATGAAATTGTGGAATAGGCATCATAAATGGGTTAAAATAAAAAATAATAGAAACATTAGCATATACAAAGCTAAAATAGTACTAACAATTCCAATAGAATAATATCATTTGTAGATAAATACATAGATCAAAACATGTCATTCAAAAAATATGTGTACGATCACTCATAGTTGACCACATGAGTAATTAAATATAAGATCCCAAAGGAAGGTCCAACCCAATTGAAAAGAACCACATGGTCCATTTCCATCCATCCCATACAAAATTTGTACATCCTTGATCACTATGGTTCAACTCTGAAGCCCAATCCCTTACATGATCTCAAAACCATGAAGTCTACATGTGTCCTGAGGGTGTCATGTTGGGTCTGAGTATGATCTCAGAAGCCACCACCAATATGTTATTGTATTACATAAATAATTATATAGGTGGATGAAAAATATAATTATAAAGGAAATTGTCACACATTTAATAATTAACCTGATTCCCTTATGCTCAAAAGTCATAAGTAAGTGTCTACTACTTCGACCAACACTAGTATAAATCTAAATAATTTCACCAAAATATGTATTTTGAATAAGAAATATGTCAACAAATATATATTTTCTATGAATAGGAAATGAGTCATAGTTCCCAAGTTTCCTCACATGAATATCGTACCAAATAAACCCTCAGGTTCCACCCGTAACCATGTCTCCTGACACCAAATTCCATCTAATACCACATTTATAATATATCGAGAATGTACTAACATCATATCAAAATTACCTAAAAATATGTCCTATTTCCCTCAGACATTTGATCCAAAGCCACCATCATCTCAATAGCCCTACATTCCAAGGACTGGTGATATCTATCCTCCCATAAATAATGAATCATCATTATCTTAAGAGGATGGTGTATATAGGTATAATGATATGTTTCCTCCCATATTTATGACCCATCATCCTCTAAAATAAACGGTGACCCACATCCCCCAAATTAAGTTAGTGAGCACAATTAAATGATGGTACATCAAAATCAATGGTGTATTTATATAGGGAGCACCTCCTCTATAACTAATGTTCAACATCATCTCTTAATCCATAATATATATACTGATCCCTCCATCCAAAAAAAGTTATCAAAACCACTTCAACAAAGTCATGTCAAAGTGCACATGATCCCAACATAAATTTTTGGCCAATATTAGTGATCTATAGTGACAAAAATTTCCTAATCCAGACAAACTAGAATCATCACATCCACCTGTGACCACATTGACCTAGTCTGATGGACAACACCAAACAAATCCTATGGGTAATTCCCTCAAACCAATGACCTCATCACCTCAATATTATGGTCAAATCCACCCCATATTTCTTGAGCTATTCCCGTAGCCAAATGAACCAAGTCCTCTTAGTCTCGGTGATCAACATCAACTTAATACCTCGACCCATGCCCATCATGTTCCCATGGAACCAATGAAAACATATAACATTTAATTAATATAAATTATATAACCATCCTAACCTAACCAATATGTCAAAATTCCCACACATAGCTAAGTATATATATATAGAAAACAGAATACCCTTCAGCATCTCAAAATATCAATTAATCACTTAGATCACGTGAATTAATTAATTAAAGGATTACATTATATAACAAAATGTTTTTTTTAATTAATCACCCAAAAATACTATAAATTAAGTATAAATCTAGAAACCACCTACCATATACTCACAGGTTCTCAGTATTTGAATATTGACTTCTTACCTGAGTAGAAACAAGTGAAATCAATGTTTTAGGATAATTACGTGACAATATGGGGAAAATATAACATCTATTTTGATTCAAATATAGAGATATAAACAAGATATATAGTAAAAAGGAATGAATTCATTTCTAGTAGGAATCCAATGCACCTGACCAGTCATGAATCAGATATCGTATGTGGATGGAGACTTTAATCCTAGAGAGGATAGAGGTAGATATCACCAGCCTATTGGGGGTGTTGCATGAATGAAAGGAGAAAATAGTGATAAAGGTTCTTACAGAAGGACTTGGAAATTTGGTTATTGTTTTTCTCTTAATAATTTCACATGGTTACTGCATGGTTTGGAAAACACTTATTCCAACTGTGTGAAGATCACTGTCTAAGAGGACAAACACCTCACATGGTATGTCGTGTTGTTTGAAAATCCATGTGTGAAGTGCGTGGCTGACTTTGAACATCTACACAATAGTTAAAGTATTATTGGAAGGTGTCACATTGATAAATATAGCTGTGGTACTTTTAATGATGCAACATATTTTATACCACAAAGGTAGACATACCATTCACCAATTGTGGTCCCTTATATTCCTTTTCCTAAGAAAGAGTTTTAATAGTCTGACACATTCAATACCCATTCAGAATATTGAGTCACATGTAGAGACATAAATCCAATTATAAATACCATGTTGGGGAACTCACACTCTTGGAATTATGTTCTAACTCCTATAATTCATTTTTGTCTACCCACCAAACTCATAATTGAGGTTTACCCAAGAATTCCACCACGATCAAAAACATGGGATGTTATAGTAAATATATATAACATTAAGAAGTCATTGTATAAAGAACTACTAGAATGATTATGTTTATTAAAATAGTATAATAGGAATTAATAATTGTGTGGGTTAAAAAATATAAAATTAATTTTAAAATTTTGTAATGAGGTATAATAGTTTTTTGGTGTTAATAGAAAATTTAGAAACAATTATTTGAAAAAAAAATTAAATCCCTATTTTTTTATATTTTTTATTTAATTTTGAAATTTTTTATTTATGAAACTTTTGATTAAAATTCCCAGCAAAAGTAGTTCTGATATTGTTTCTTTAACCCACATTATAAATAAAATATATATCATTATATATATTAATGTTGGATTTAGAAACAATTGATGTTAAAAACTTTACAAAACATGTCTTAATAGTTTATTTTAGTTAAAATGATTTCAAAAGTAATATATATATATATATATATATATATATATATATTCAAATCGGTGTTAGTAAAAAATGAAGTCATAATTATTTAAAAAAATATTGACATCTGTATTTTTAATAATTTATTTTAAAAAAAATTATACTCATTTTTTTTGTAAAAACAGACATCAAATGTATATATATATAGACATGCATCTATTTTAGTAAAAATGGAAGTCAAAATTTCTTCCCAAAAATTTGGTGCCATTTCTTACTAAAACCAATATAAAAATCTATATATATATATATATATTTTGAATTCAGTTTTAGTAAAAACCAATGTCAAAAATAAATATAATTTATTAATGTGTATTTAATTAATAATCAATGTCAAATTTATTAAAATGTTAATGTCAGTTTTATTATAACTTTTTTTGAAAATTTGATTCCAAAAGTAAAAAATTTAACTTTTGATCTCTGTTTTAGTATAAACCGACATGAATAATAGTAAAAAAAGTTTCTCGTGTTTCTCTTACTAAAACCTGACATTAAAATTATAGAAAATAATCGACATTATTTTTAAAGTCTGTTATTTGTTAAAATAAAATTCTCACTAAATGCATTGTGATGTCGATTTTCGAAAAATTGATGTTAAAATTAGGAAACTGAATCATATTTTTATTTTATGACTATTTTAATTAACGATTTCTTTTTTTTGTTAATATAATCTAAATATTTAATACAATTATTTAAATATGAATTTCCATAATAAATTATTTCATTGTAAATAAAACGATTTTTTTCCAAAATTGGATAGTAAATCCATATGTATCCTATTTTGACACTCAAATAATATATTTGGTAACTAATGTCATATAAAAAATATCATAACTAATATCATTTTGGTCAGAAATGGGATATGTTACTATCCAAAACTATCAGATTTATGTTTGGGTTCATTGAAAGAACCCTAATCCACCTCACTATGTGAAATATTTACGAATAAACATGGTTCATTTATTTGAATATTGAATAAAATTTCCATTTTTTTGTTTTTAAAATGGCCAGTATATGGTTCTGTGGTAACCAACACACCACACATGATATAAAATCAAAGGATTCACAATTCAAACTTAAAAATTCAAAAAACTAATTTGGGATCACAGAACAAGAGAATATACTAATACAAGATTCACTCATATCAGTCCATGTCATGTCACCTTCCATCATCATTGTAATTCACCACCATCATCATCTTTGTCATATCACCACCATCGTTGTCACCGTGAAAGCACTACACCAGTTCACCGGAGGCCATCAAAGTCCATCTAGCAACTGTGAAATGTCATCCACATGCCATCGTCGTCCCCCAGCGAACCATAAACAACCAAAACACCAATATAGAGTGTCCTCACATCATCAAAAAAAATGCATCATCGACACATAACCATTTTGAACATTTCTGACGACCGCCACCATAACCAACCATCTCTGATGACATGAGTAAGAAACAAAGAATAAAATTAAAAAAAACAAAATACATTTCCATTATCATTGTTATTTCTACATCTTAAGAAATCTTGGAAATGATGAAGAGAACCAAAGAATAATCATATGATAATACCAATATAGGTCACACAAGTATCACCATCGGCTGAAAAACACTATCTCCCAAAAACCACTTTATAACTAAAACTCTAGATCCAAATAGGATAGGGGTAGATGCAATCGAGGATAGGGGTAAGGATTTCAATAGCGGAGGTATTTGAATGATGGAATCATGGATGATACTGAAACTAGTTTCTAGAAACTAGAGCATTCTAAGGGATCCTATTCTTATAAGTTTGTTTTCAAGACGAATTGTATTTGGAGTTAGTCTGGGAGATCTTCTCATGGAATTTTTATTTATTCCCAATAACGATAAAAGAATATTCCCACATCATATTTTTATCATCCTATAATAGTATATCGAGAGGATCTGAGAGATACATATATACGTTGTTCATATTAATATTATCAAAAAAACTAGAGAATCTCTAAGTGACAGATGAAATAATGATACCAGTATAAAATTCATGATGTATTTTAATCCCTTGAACCTATTAGTGCTCAATGTATCTAATAAGTTAGACTATGTGAGGTCTAGATGGTGAACCATACCTAATCACTCTCATGTTGAGTTCCTTAGAGATCAAATACCATTATTTTCTAGATATCTTCTAAAAATAATCATCAAGATTATAAATCATGTTGTAGGCAACCTTTTTCTTATCTGACATCTTGAGTTCTCTAGACAGGGATGAAGGAATCAAAACATGAAAACGTATCACATAGCTCATGTATTTTTTAAAAATATTTATCTCTTCATCACTCACCACATAATCAAGAGGATCATGAATCCAACATTCAAGCTCAAAAGAGTTATGTTCATTTAAAATCCCAAATAGTAAATTTATGAACCATTAATAGAGGTTATCTCTAGTTATGAGATTGTATTTATCAATAATTTATCAAATGGATTATTCTTCTGATGAACTTGTAATTATGATATCTTAAAAATTGATACGATTATTAAAACATTAAATGATTACAAATTATTTGTTACATAAGAATTTTTCATTTTATTAATACTTACACTATTTAATCAAATCTCAATAACCCTAACCATTGATCATTGAATGTACCCTCAAATAAAAAATTCTATAAGAAATGATCCATTTTTTCTTTCATATAATTCTAAAAAAGGACATGAAAATTATCAGATGGTTTTTTGGTTAGCAGAATTTGGAACTCTAGTATTTCAACTCTTTATTATGATGAGTGGACTACCCAATCCAAAAATATTAACTCATATTTCCAAAAACAATTGCCTATTTTTTTTAATTATGTAGAAAAATGAAATGAAATTTAATTTATGTTTTCTTAATTCAACCTATTATCTTTAATAATATTTCCTGACAATTATATGTACCCCACAAAAAGTCATGAACCAACACTCTAACTATGGTTCCATCATAACACATATAATTAAATGTATAATGATGTAGTACTTTAATGAATGAAATTATTCAGTTTGTGTAAATTTTGAGTCTTTTATGTTTTACATGTCCTGATAATATTATGTAAATTTTACGTAAATAATTAACCATGTGGCTAATAAAATATTTATGCATAATACTTTTATTTTGATTACATATTTTCATATTAATTGGTTTATTTATGTGAACACAGTCTTTCATCCATAAAATAAATCATTCAATAAAAAATAAAAAAATGTATCATGGTCGAGAGAGTTAGCTAATTTTTTTTAACAGAGTATAGAATAAACAAACCATTAATCTGAGGTGAAAAATTAATTGAGTCAGTCTATGCTCATGTTTGATGTATTACACCTCTTCCCTATTAATATGATTTTGTTTGTTCTTCCATTACTCTTTATCAAACCAAAAACATAAACCTTGTAGTTTCATATTTATAGTGATTTTACTTCACTCACAGGTGAAAGAAATCATAATTTGGATTTACCTAGGAACCTATGCTAACTCATAATAAGGATAGATGGATGACACACAAACCATCAATTAAATTTAATAATATAAATGAAAAATTCAATAAAAAAATTAAATCAAAGAAGCCATGAATCCAACTTTGGTCAGTCAAAAATCATGATCATCCACTATTTTCACAAATACACATTTCAAATGACTAAAAATCATTCATTTTGAATAATTATATAATGAAGATAAAAATTGAATTAATCTATTAAATTATATAAATAATAAATTAATTTAATTTGTATTAATCTTTGTCCAATCTATCATGGACATACTAATATGTTGTGATGTGAAATAAATTATATAAATAAAATTCTATTTGGATTTAAGAACATATGTATATAGCATGTACTTGCATGAAACATAGAGAGTACTTGTATAGACTCCTCGGTATGCATTGAGGTTGTATGTATTATAATATTGTGGCATATTACACACATTATTTTTTACATCATCACATTATATATATGAGTCAATAAATTAAAAATGCAATACATATTAATTGAAAATTCATATAATGGTTCAGATTTACATGGTGTTGGCGACATATTGCGATTACACACGGTATGTAGTTTATAATTTTTATAAAAATAATAAATTTAGATTTTAATATACATATACATATATATATAACTTCTCAAATGATGTTTATGAGTTAATAAATGACACACAGAACACATGTTGTTGACAATTAAAGGGGTAATAAATTATATTTTATTTTTTTGCGTAAATGGGTTGGAAATATGGTGTGTGCATCCAGCAACATGTCCTATATCATTCTCAAAATATATCAATTATGCATTAATTTGGAATCTAAATGTCTTGATCCATGCATATTTTTGGCGTACATGGTATGTATATCTAGAACACATTGTTTAACCTATTTGTTATATAATTTTTAGTTTCAATGACATCCCAAGATTTTGTGAAAAATATTTTCTAAATAAATATAATCTTTCAGATATTTTTTTCACACACAAAAATGTATTTATATTTTATTACATGTAACACTGAGTTTAGATTTTGGTACATATAACTCTATGTATATCTTTTATTTCATGAATAACTAAGTTTAGTTAGTGTTACATAAAACAATGAGTTTAAATGAAATGTGACATACTATTAATTTTTTTTTATTTAATATGATTGTTATCACTTAGCTATTGGAATAGATGGTATTAATAGTATTAATTAAATTATGAAAATTAATATTTTACAGAAGTATGTATAATAAATTTATTAGTTACCAATAAATGTGAAATTAAAATAAAAAACCATTTAAATATATAGGGAATCATTTTATAAAAGAATATTTTTATTACCTCAAACATGTTTTATCATAATAAATTATATAAATAAATTTTGGTGAATTGATTTAATGAAAATTACATATTATAAATTAAATAAATTGTTTAAAATTTATCTTGTTTTTTTATAGATATGAGATAAGAATAAATCCAAGTATACACTTAAAAATAAAATTTTGAAAATAAATTTGGTGGACATCTTTTTTCAGACTTATTTTAAAATTAAACATTTTCCAATTTTAGAAAATTTAATTAAGGAAATGGACTTAATTTTTTCAATAATCATTTCAAAATTATCTTAGTTTGGATATTTTATAATTTTTGAAGAGAATGATTTTTTTTATGAATAGAAAAAATACTGCAGTTTATTTAAAATTGTTTATTCTTTTAAAGTAATTAAGAAAATGAAAATTGATTTAAGATGGTTATAATGGTAAAAATAGTTCAATTATATATATATTGATCATATTTTGGCTATTTTAACTAATTTCATATCAAATTTTGATATAATCATATTTTATTCTTTTAGACATTTTGCCTTTAGAAAATGACATTCTAATCACATCTGAAGTTTAATTTTAGATTTAAATTTTCTATTTATATGAATGGAATTTTGAAAATTTGATTTCATATTTTTAATAATAGTAATTTATATTATCTCATAAGTAAAACATAATTTTCAGTGAAAATGAAGAGTAAAGGTTTTTTACTACAGTTATGTTAAAACTGGGTTTACCGAGAATTAACCTAAAAAGATATGGGTAAAAAATGAACAAAAACATGTACAAAAAAATTAATATAGATATTTCAACCTTATATATTATTTTTTGATTATTTCCCATGTTGATCCCATTTTTTCATGTGAGAAATTATTGTAAACCTTTTTCTTTTCAAAAATTACAAGTGTGACACAGACCTCACTTATAAAAGGAATCTTCATCACATCTCCTCTTCAAAATATAAAGAATCATTAGTCTAGGAACTATATACACAAATAACATCATTAACTCCTTCCTCTAATGCTATAATTCATATTTTATTCCCAAATTCATCCTAATAAAATTTTTGGTGCAATAAAAAAATGTTATCAGAAATAGAGGCAATGTCCCTAATCGGTCATTTTATTTTATTTATTCTTCTATCTCCATAAATTATGAATAAAAACTAATTATATAATATCCTTAATATATTATATATAAATTAATATTGATATATAAATATAATATCATAAATCATTCTCCCCATCCATCAATTGGGATACAAAATCCTCATTCTTGTGTGTGACAGACTTCCATCTTACGAACTGATGTAATTTTTCCCCCTTCATAACATCTCCTGAAATGATATACTGATGGATTTATTGTCTAAATATTCTATTTATTATATTATTATGATTATATAATCATGATATTTCTTGTTCAATCTTACCTTCCATTCTATGGGAATGCTATCAATTCATTCCGATGTATAGTGGACTGTCGCCTCATGAAGCAATGTAATTTGTTCTCGCTTTACATGGAAGGTAATATGAATCGGTTTAATGAACACATATAATATATATATATATAATATTATTTAAGGGTAATATATTATTAACAATTTATTTCATTCTTTCCTTTGGGAAATGGAAATCGTGTTCATACGTATCTACAACTTCAACGGATCACTATGAATATATATATTAAGAACATATATGATATTTATTTCAGGGATTACATTCTAAATATTATAGAACAATGAGTAAAGATGGATTACCAAAAATAAAAAAATAAAATATAAACGAAAAAGTAGTTATTTCTTGTAACATGACTTCAACATGGGATTATTAATGACACATAATAAACTGTAATAATTAAATAAAATATAGTATAATATATTTTAAGTTTGGTTCTATAATAAACATATAATATATTCATATTTATTATACAATATGTTTGAATGTGTATTAAGTATGTTGGTACATTGGGATACATATTCTATATTCACCAAATGAATATTTTTTTACGGTGTGTACACTTCTTTTTAGAAATTTTATATCACAAATAGAATTATTTTCATGATATTTCATTTTTCATTTTATGTCATTTTTCAATGGTGGGTATGATTCAATAGATTACCAATGTAGTAAAGGATTTTTAGGTCATTTTCATTCTTTGAGACATATGTTATGTTATGAACTCATATTCTTTTATAGGGAGTATATACATACCTTTTCCATGAAATATAATGAATTAGTTTATTAACATGATATTTCATCTTTCATTTAACATTTTTATTTCCTGAGGATTGCAATTCGATGTTTCTAAAATGTTAAGGGTTTTTTTGTTTCAATCTCAACATTTATAAGGATTTCTTGTGATTTTTTATTCGTTAAAGAAATCATATGATCTATCACATAAGAAACACATGTTTATTATTATACTATTATTTTTTATAATACATTTTTCCCTTAATTTCTGACTCTTTATGTTCTAATGATTTCTAAATATGTTTTTTTGAAAAAAAATCTTCTTTTCTCCCTTCGGTAAAAAATCCCTTTTTCGCAAATCATGTTTTCTAAAAAGGTTTTCAAAAATATTTTTAAATCCTTCAAATGTTTTATTAAAAATAACTAAACTACTTTTGCCTTTTTATAAAATATTTTTAAATGTATATGAATATTATTTTCAAAAAATTACCATTTGGATTTTACCAATAATGTGAAAGGAATCCTTGTTTTAACATGTACTGAATGAATGATACTTTCCACCGTAATGACCATATAATTGTTTTAAATAATCCTTTATATGTTAAAAACATTATTTTCAAAGAAAATGATTTCCAAAATTCATGATGATTTATTATTTTTAAAAATTTATTTCCAAAATGGAAATTATAATTCCTTGAAGAACTGTTTTAAATAATTTTTAAATTGTCCCTTATAGGATTCAAAGGTTATTTTTAAAGAAAATGATTGGGAAAATATTATGTCTTAAAAAGTTAATTTTCAATTTGTAAAGGATATATATTTCTTACTAAATTCACCATGTAATAGATCATAATAATTTTACATCTAAGGATACATCCTTTGATTTTACTTATACTTTACATATGACAATATTCGATGATACCATCCTTTTTATTTCTCTTTTGGGTAAAT
The DNA here is from genome assembly GCA_963277665.1 of Viscum album. Classification (NCBI taxonomy): domain Eukaryota; kingdom Viridiplantae; phylum Streptophyta; class Magnoliopsida; order Santalales; family Viscaceae; genus Viscum; species Viscum album. Next base: position 1,315,100,814 of record OY728136.1, on the reverse strand, counting down.
GATTATATTTATTAAATGATTATGAAACTTATTTTTTCATGGTTTATTTTATGTTGAATCATTGAAATATTTTTGAAACATATTTCATTTACATGGGATTAAATTTGATGATAATATGAATGGTTTATGATATTGTGGCACAAATAAGGATGGTTTTAATTATAAGATGGGTGGGGACTATATCTCCATCCAATTAATGGGGTAAAAATTACATCACTTGAGATTAAAAATGGAATCAATTTTATGGGCTTGATATACTATTGGAAACAGTTTAATCATAATACACTTTCAAAAATATGTGCATCTTAATCAACTCTGGGAAATAGGTGTGTCCTGATCCATAAAGGGAAATATGGGACAAGTCATAAACCACTATATTGATGGTCTTGGTAGGTGACCTTGTAATATGAAATTAATTTTCTATATTTATTATGGTTCCATGATTTTATGAAATAATCTTATCATTAATGATTGACTTATAATGATTTACCACTCTTATGGGGCATGTTTTCCGAAATTAAAAACATTTATAGCAAGAACAATGTTTATGATCTATTACTATATGGGTATGTACATCCTATGTTATATTCATAATCACAAATCCTTACTCTTATCTTATAGTTTCATATGATCATAGATTTATATCTCCTATATTTACCCTTAACATGAATCTAATCTAAAAATTTATTTTGTTTCCTTACCCATGTTATGAAGAGAGTTTATGGACGGTGTGATTACAAGGAGTAAAACTCATGAAGATCATTGTGGGAGATATTGAATATATTTCATGAAATAGGAATAAATGTTTTCTATTCTGTAAAAAACAATAGTATTATTGTCCATGGTTTTGTTTTTATGAGATATAATGAATATTCATCCCAAAAATCTTATATTTGTGTATAAAATCATGGATTTTTATATGTAGTATTATAGGATAGGTTTAATCAATCATTTTAGATTAAGATTAGAAAAATATTTTGATTATACCTAAGGATATTATTAAGTATATATCTAGGGATATGCCAAGGATATCACTAAGGATATGTCTAAGGAAAATTTTATGTATACGAAAATATCCTAGAATTTGGGTGAATGATATAGAAGGGGGTTTCCATGAAATTTTATCCCAATATCAATACATCAAGTAGATGTCATTGTGGAATAGTGGTTCGTATTGTTAATAACTCGAAGAAGGATAAATTTTGTAGTACATTTTCATCACATATTTTATGATAATGGGATTTTCTAGATATCTATTTTGATATTACTAGGGGATATTATTTGGAAATTCAGAAACTCTTTACATACTATCATGATGGGTTTAAATAATTACAAGGAATGTTTTAGGTTAAGCCTGATCTGTCATAGATTGAAAATATGGTGTCATGATTATGAAATTATATAATTTATTTTTTATGATTTTCCAGTTTTCCACTTGGTATTGTGTTTCTCACAATTTTCTTTCCGGTTTTATTCAATGGCTGAATCCCTAAAAAACAATGTTAATTTTGAGTGTGAGAGACAATGGAATAATTATTCCCCTGAGAAATCAAAAATTATTAATGATTGAATGTAACATATTATTATTATTCTCAGACAAAAAACATAGTCAATGAATCAGTATGAATATTAAAATAAGAAAACGAGGGGAAAATGTTTTGTGGAGTCCTTCATAAGGCAACATCAACCATATTTCAGTGATTCTACTAATCCACTAGTTGGTGAGGAATGGATCAGTACCGATGAAAAGTTATTTTCTATTTCTCTATGTTTGGTGCATGAAAATATAATTTTGTCTATTTATCTTTAGGAAGGTGAATCGGATCAATAGTGTCCTCTTATTAAGAAGATTAGGGAACATGATTAAATTGAATTTATGGAATGGTAAGTGTTTACGGGGATGCTTCTCATAATGTAATTCCAACATGTTTTAAGAAATTTTATAGAGAAGTAATTACTTAAGCTAAATAAAAAGTATTTTGAATCTATTGGTACCTATAAATTAATTTTAGAAGACTTTCATTGTACACTATGGGTTTAATCATAATCCCTAAAAGAAAATTGATTAATTTTTTATGTTTCCTAAAACCAATTCATTAAAATTCCTTTATTATAGGATATTTTAGTGGATATGAATAATTCATTTAATGTTCATTGAAATTAAGAAAATTCAGATGTATATTTTCTATAATTAATAAGGATTTGATAGGAAAAGGAAAAGTGAGACTCTTGAAAACTCAAATGGTGAAAATAATTTTCATTCATCTTTATTCAATAAATACGAGAAGAAGAATCAAGGTAAAATCATGAATTGAACTAGGATGTTCTTTAAATGTGTAATGGTTAGTCATAAATCTAGTTAATGTAAAAATGTTATTCATGGGATAGTTAATGCAATGGAGGAGAATATGATGATAAGTAATGAAACACACACGGTATAGTATCCCATTTGGAAAGAGATTATGAATTCTGTGAGCTAATAACACCATCTAAGGGATAATGTGGATGATATTCCTCAAAATCCTTTAAGGAAAAATTAAAAAGGGAAATATTGTGTAGTCACAAAGGATGAATGGAATAATGATAATTATGGAACACTTATCCACCTACATATAGTTTGAAATTTCATGTTAGATTTAGTATGAAAAATCCCAATGAAAGTATTATTGTCCATCCTTTATTGAAATTTCATGTGATTATCTCCCTCTTCATGGATTCGAGAATAAAGAAATCACATTTGAAATTCTACCAGTACAAGGATGAATTGAATATTTCAATGAAAATGTTGTAGTTTTTACGATATTATATAAGGAGTTAATGTTGAATTAACATTTGGAAATGTATATATATCCATGTAATATTAACATAATAGTTAGGGAAAATATAATGGATTTATGATTTTAAGGTTGACCATATGTTCAAATTCATTGACATAATTTTTAAGGTTTTATAAAATTTGGATATTTTTCATGTTTATTGAAATTTTAAGATACATCTACAGAAATACAACCTTTTTTGTTTAGTATATTTTTTTGAAAAAACATATTTAAGATATAATTTTGTTACATTTTGTGGATATATGATTAAAGGTAATTGTAAACTTTAGGTTATATCTTCTCTTGCATGTTGAAGTAATTTTGGTTTGTTGTCGATCACCATATAATTTCAATACACTTATATTCTTTAAGTTAATATATCTCTTCAGATCCACTTTGTTAAATATACATTAAGAAATTGGTATGGTTACATGGAGTTCCAAACATAGTTGTATATGATCAAGAACCAAATATTACTTCAGTGCTTTTTAAATGTCACTAGTGATATCATGATACTGAGTTGATTTTCATCACATCATATCATCCTTAGACATATTCTCAGTTTTAGAGAATAATTGAAAACCAAAAGAATATTCTATGGAATATTTCTATGGATTCCAAAGGTGGTTGGGATCATCACCATTATCTATTTATGTTTTCGTGCAACAATACCTTTAACATGATCATTTAGATATCTAATTATGAATACATTTTTTATAAAAGTGTATAACTCCAAAAGTATTTGAATAATGTTTCATAGATTAAGCCTTGGGCACTTGGGCAAGATGATGAGATGTAAGAGAGGGTAAAATCTATTAAGAAATACATAATGAAAACAAATATTTGATTAAAATGTTATGTTGATAAAAATAGTCATGATGTGGAATTTGGTGTTTGGGATAAGTTATATCTTAGAATTTCCCTATGGAAGAAAGAATGTAAAAATAAAAGAAAGGTATATCAGTCCCTTTCAAAAATATCACTACATCGAGATAATAGGTCATTATCTGGTTCTTCCACTAATCTTATAATAGGTAAAAAAATTGTTCCATTTCACTCCCCTGAGGATGTACATGCCAGGTATATCATCTGTTCAAAACTCAATGGTCACACTACTGGATCATGATCGTTCTTATAAGGAGAAATCAACTAATAGTATGGATCAAATAGAGAATGTGCTACAAAATTGGACTACTATACAGGTAAAGGTTTTGCGAAAAACCCACCATCTTGAGAAGGCTACATGGGGATTGTATGATGTAATGAGGATAATTAATCATTAGTTTAATGAAAAAGTGGAAAATATTCAGTGTGAAAATAATTATAATGTGGGTATAATGTCACATCCTATGATTTTGAGAATATATATATTTTAAAATAAGATTAATCTTTTTAATATTTTTCATTACATGTGACATCAAATTTAGATTACATTACACGCTAAACCATGTTGATCTTGTGTTAAATGTAACATTGATTTTATCTTGTGATACATGAAATACTGATTTTAACCCATGTTACATGCAACAACAAGCTTAAAAAACATGACACACTATTGGAATATTATTATTTAATATGATACTTACCACATAGCCATTGGAATGGTGGGTATGAATAGGATTAACTAGATTATGAAAATATATAGTTGAAAATTTTATATATAATGAATTCTATGGTGACTAATTAATTAGAAATGAAAATAAATAACCATTTAAAAATAAAGGGAACCTTTTTCTGAAAATTATTTCGGGCACAAAAACAAGTTTATACAAAAAAAATAAATAAAAAACTTTTTGTTTTAACTAAATTTATATATTATATATTAAATAAAATTTTTCACATTTATCATAGGATTTTTCAATACAATAGATATGATTAAATCAAATTATATGTTGGAAATCAATATTTTTTCAAAAAAATGAATGTTATCGATTTTTCAAACATATAATAAAACTAATTTTCTCAAATTTCGGAATATATATTTTTTAAAAATTAATTAATTTTTTATATAATCATTTCAAAATTATATTTTCTTATTTTAAAACATTACCAGGAAGATACATTTTATTGATGAATAGTGAAATATAATTATTTTGATTAAGTAATTGTGAATAATTTAATAGGATATAGAACCTTCATTTTATTATTAAGATGGTAAGGTAAAATCAATTCAATAATATATCTATTAATAAGATTCAGTTAATTTTAGTTAACTTAATATTGAATTTTTATATAAAAACCTTTTAAATTGTTTAAATTTTCCCTTTGGAAAACCATTTTCTTATCTCGTATGTGGGGTTAATTTTAAATTAAATATTACCAATTCTGTGAATTGATTTATTATAAATATATTTCATATTTATAATCGTAAAAATTTTTATCATCTTGTAAGGTTATGTTAATATTTTTCCATAATGAATATTAAAAATAGTAAGAAAAAATATTTACACTAATTAATGTTAAAATGGGTTTAGCAGTGGTTATATTACAAATGATAAGTGTTAAAAATGACAAATAATATGTTTAACCCCAATTTTATTGATTTATTTAAAAATTATATATTCTATTATGATTAATGTCCTATTCTTTTTCCTTTTATCATGTGAAAACTGTGGATACACCATTTTATTTTAAAAAATGACAAGTATTACACTCACATCACTTATTAAAGGCCACACCTCTCATATCATCTTTACACATCCAAAACCATTTGGTTTATAAAATTTCTACCCAAATAAATTTCTGGATTCCAACCTATCATCCAAGAAGCCTTATTTTGGTCATAAATCCAACCTAAGATTCCTTTTGGTGATTCTAAAATAAGTTTTATAAAGAAAAGGTAATGTCCCTAACTAAGAATTTTATTTTAAATATTCATAAACCTCCTTAAACTTATATTAAAAATCATATATAATAAAATAAGTATCTTCTATATAATAATATTTTATTATGTTAATTTAATAACCTATATACTTCTCATATTCCATCAAATGGGTTATGAAATCATCATTCCTGTATATAGAGGACTACCTCTTCTCGGACAAATATTATGCATTTTCCCTCACCACCTCTCACTGATGGATATAATTATGGATTTATAAGATTTAAATTATTATTTTGATATTATTATTCTTCATTAATCATTATATCAAATTTTACTTCTTACATTCCATTTTGTGGGAATACGATAACATTGTTCGAAAGTACGGCGGACAACCACCCTACCAAGCGATGCGATTTGTTTACTATTTTAATAGTGTATAGTGGGGGTTTTAATTAAAATATGTTATATATATAATATATAAATTATTCTACAATGGTAATATGTTATTTTACTTCAATTATTTCTTTCATTCAAGAAAATGAAGGCAATGTTCACATGTACGTATGACCATCATTTCATTTAACGGTGAATTTCATTTTATATATTTTAATTTTATAGGGAAAAATAAATACCTATATAATGCATATATAAGATATTAATATCTTTTATAAAATTATACATAATATAGAACCATGGTCAAAGTAAGATGAAAAAAATAACAGATCAAAACATTCATAAAAAAGCATTTATTTCCTAAAATGTGGCTTTAACTTGAACTTTTTAATAAACAACCAATAAAATATCATAAAAAATAATATATTGTATTATATATATGGTTCATTAATATATTTATAATAAACATATATTTATTATATTGGAGTTTCATATGTATATTAAGGAAGTCGATACTTAAGGTAATGAATTTCTAGTCTCTCTTTCATTTATGGGTGGTTTATCTCATAATTAGCACCTTTGAACTTTTAATACTATATATACAACACATTTGACATATTGTATCCGAAATATATTTATTTTAATGATATTTAACGTTTTATTTGATGTAATTATTTAATGGCTATTATAATTCTCGAGATTACCACATTTGTAAGGGATCTTCGTCACAATTTTCCTTTTTGAGACATATGATTTGTTATGTACATGTCTTCCATTGTGAGCTGTATATACATCGAAATCATCATATAATGTCATAAATATATTTATTCTCTAGATATTATAACTTTCATTTAACTTTATTCTTTTATGTGTATTAATATTCAAATATCCCAATGTGGTAAGTGTTTTATGTTACAATGTCATTGTTAATCAGAATTGCTCATGATTATGATTCCAAAACTAAATATTGTGATATATCTCTCATTAAACTATTTAATTTTATTCACCTATGGTAATATATTAATAATAAAATTTGTCAATTCATTTTACACTCTATGTATTGAAGAGTTCAAAATAATTTTTTTAAGATTAATTATGTTTATTTCTATCTTTTGTCACAAATACTTCTTATTCCAAAATCATGATTTATAAAAATAAATAAATTTTTTTTTAAATCATATAAACTATTTACTTAACTAATTATCACAAATTTTTACATTTTAATAAAATTATTTCAAGGTAATATTCATTTCTTTTTCCAAAAAAATTTATTATTTGGCTTTTATCGAAAATTTGAAAGGAATATTTGTACTCACATGTATGATAAAAATGTAATTTTATATTTTCATGACCAATAAATTAATTTAAATTAATTTTTTTTTTAAATTTTTTAAATTCAAATAAATTATTTTTTAAAATTTTTGATGAATTCTTTATTTAAAAATCATTTTTGAAATTGAAATCATATATTACTCACTAAATGCTTCTAGTGATCCTTCAAAATCATGTTCCATCTAATATGATATCCTTTGATTTTTCTTATGCTTTATTAGGGATGAGATAAATTTTACCATCCTTATTCTTTATTTTAATGGTAAATGTACATGTTGATTAATTCTTTTTGAAAACACTTTATTTTTCATGTGTTATGATATGGTGAACTTCAGAAATTTTAATAAAACCTTTTTTCTTTACATGGTTTGTGATGTGATTATATGATGAATGAATTATAATGTTCTGAAACACATAAAAATTGTTTTAATTATGTGATTTGTGGGACTTATATCTCCCTAAAATTCATTGGGTAAATCATTATATCCCGTGATAAAATAATGTAAAACAATTTGATGGGGTTTACCACTATATTAAATAGGTCCGTCCTAATCCGCTATGGGAAATAGGTGTATCTTGATCCACTATGGGAAATAGGTACGTCCAGATCCACAATATGAAATAAGTAAAAAATCTAGATCCATTATTTTAATGATATTAGTAGTTAACCTTAATATATGAGATGGTTTTTCTATAATTATGATTGTTACACATTTTTAGGAAATAATATTATGGTTTATGATTGATTTATGATTATTTGTCACTTTTTGGTCCATGTTTTCTGAAATGATATTTTTGTGTTCCATGACTCAGGTTGATGATCTATGATATGGTGGGTATGGACTTCCTATGTTTTGATAATTATCACACACCTTTATGGTTATCTAATGATTACATATGATCATAGATTGATATATCATATTTTTATTGTTACTGGGAATTTGAGATCACCTTTTCATATTTGTTCAACCAAAGGTAATGAAGAATTATTTAGGTAAGGAATTCCTAAGAGGATTACTATATGAGAATATATTTGTTGGATATGTTTAAGATATTTTATAAAACAAGGAAAAAAGTTTCAAGTCTCCAAATACACTAAACTATTATGATCCTCGAGCATGTTTTTTTAAATTATATTGAATATTCATATATAATGAGGTGATATTTATGTATAAAATTATTAGTTTTTGTATTTCATATGCATCATGTAATTATTACTATATCCTTATTTTGATGGTGCATTTTCAATCATGAAAACATGTCGATGAGTTGATGTGTAACCTTTTTACACAATATGTAGTCTCATATGTTATGTGCCATCAAGGGTTGGTAAACACATGGATAATTTAATGAACCATATTTTTGTTATTTATTGTTAGGATAAATTTATTTTATCTACCTCATAGTTCAATAAAACAAGATATATGATATATACACTAGTTACATGTTGTGTAATCCCATGTTTTCTGACTAGATTTTTTGAAACCTCTATATGGGCTCTTCAAATATACAACAGTAAAATTATATTTGATTTGGATTCAACAAGTGAGAAATTAAGGGGATGATAAGAGATATCTAAAATCATATTCATGAATGAATTTTAAGTATTTATTTCAAAATTAAGTTTTATATAATGAACAATAACCAATTAATAATTATAAATCAAACATGTCTCCTTTGACAACACTTTATGGTTCCATATGAAAAAAATCTATCATTATTATGGATAACTCACCCTTTTCTAGATTTAATGGATTATTCACAATGTAAATGATGTGAAACCCATGGAAAAAGTGAAATTTTTCATGTTAATAATAGCAATTAGTTTTTTTCAGAACAAAGAGAGAGGATATTTCAAGTTAATTTATAATTATTATTTTTTAATAAAACGATTACATCATCCTTGAGATATTTATAAATTGATGGGGTTGGTCACTTAAAAATTATTGGTGTTTCGTTTTTTTATTGTGAGGACACAATGTAGATCATCTCTATCCTTGATCCATGTATTTTCTTCCGATCATCGAAAAACACTAATGAATCCCCAAGTGATTATATGACCAATTAATTGACTAGTATTGTTCTCCTTGATTTCCTCCCATTTCATTGGGGTTGAAGGAAATTATCTTGCTCTTCTTGGTTTCAAGAAGAAGACATGTGGAGGTATATATTAAGAGGTAATTATTATGCACAATGATTAACCATTCTTTAATTGACAAAGAAATCACTTTATAGAACTATGTATATGGATTAATATTTAATTTGTTGAAAAAAGTCCTTAAATAATATGTTAAACCTAAAAGTAACCACATTCCAGGTAATAAGATAAAATTTTAATTTTAATTTATGGTGATTGTTAACAAGTGCGTTGATAAATATTTATTTTACAACCTAGAAGAAAAATATTTATAACAGGAAAAATACAGTCCATTCTTCCTCCTCAAAATCTCTTGAAATCATGAATAAATTTTTATATAAATATTATTCATTCAATAAATTAGTTATTATCCTTTTCATAATGTAGAGATTAAATTTTTATTTAATATTCATGTTACTAATTGAATTATTTATCTAATAAATAAATAATAATTTATTATCAAGTGAAAAACAAGTGATAAATAAATATTTTATATCTATATAATTAAGCATTAAAATTAAGAATAACTATATAATTAATATTTTTGATCATTTAATATTTATTTAATTATTATTACTTTTCGATAAAGAGAATAATATTTATTCCAATATTTAAATACATTTAATATTTAACTGTGATTAAAGAGAACACTTTGTGTGTAAACCTCAAGGTCCATTCCTTTATAAAATAAGGTAGTATTTCATAAACTCTAGTATTACTCTCTAATATTGAGTCAATACACCCATATATGAATAATATATTTCCCAATAAAAACCCCAAATATGAATGCTCACTATTTAATATAATCCATTTGTCCTGAAAATTCATCAAGTACGATGAAGAACTGTTTCCTCAACCTATGTGCATTATTTTTCATTCTTTGAATTTCAAAAATAATTTTGTAAATGAACTGTGGGCATAAAATTTAATATTATTGTTCAATTCCAATAAAATATAGATGATACAAATATTCATAAAGATAGAAGGGTCAAACCCTTCCTCAATATATTTGTTAACAACATGTCATTAATGATGAACATTACATACCCAAATTCACCGCGATCATATCTCGCCATGATTTCAAAAAAATTACATAAAATTGTTTATTCATGACATGTAATGATAATAATAATAAATACTAAGTAATATTTTATATTATAAAGGGTAGGAATATCTTATGACACATAAACATGTGGGTTTCCTATAAGTGGGTTTGTTTGTATAATCACCTATCTTGGAGAATAAAAAATTTGATCTTCATGAAATAAAGTCTCATATTCTTATGAGTACTCACAATTGATAAAAAAATATATGATTTGTCATATCATATAATTTTATCCAAAAATATAACAAGATTTAAAATATATTCATTGAACTTTAAGGTTATCATTATTTCTCGAAACTACTATCCCATTTTTCAAAGTGACATATACTCATGGATATTATTACATTAAATTCCCACATAAATGAACACTAACTAATAATATATTTAATTTTTATTCACCACTATGAATACGTATTTAATCTAAATTTACAAATTTCTTTGTAGTACACCAACTCCAATAATTTTCAAACCAGAATTTTAGATTTTTTCCCAAGAATCATTTCAAACATCCAATAATATTGGGTAATGCAATTGAAAACTTTATAAAAATGGGTCATGACCATAAACCATGCAATACATTAGTAATAATTATTAAATAGTATACAATATCTCTTTCCATCATTGGATTTAGGCTATATTGGTCTATAAAAATTGATATTCACTAATTAAATCTAGCTTGTGTACTTAGTTTTTCCCCACTTTTATATCTTATGAACAATATTTCCATTTTAATATACATTGCATGTCTGTGTGTGATCATGTGATAACTTTGGGACACCATGAGCTCCGTAATTCCTCAATTGATCTTCCTTGTACTATTGGATCATTTTTATAAGTTCTCAATTCTATAATTTATTGTATTCTTCATTAGATAAAAAAACATATCTTATTCTCCATCAATTATGTGGAGATTCCCATTTTGTGCACATCCCTTTATTTGTTATTTTATCATCCTTCCTAGAGATGATACAATTAGGATTTCTGAAATTCATTGAATATCCATTGTCACACAATTATTCGATAATTATAAGGTTATGATCATGATATCTGAAAACCAATACGTCATTATATCACATATCATTACTAATAAATTTTTATAGTACTTCTAGAATAATCTTTATAACTTTTATTATTACAAAATATAATAACCCATAATTATTCATACTCAATACCAATAACTAGATTCTTTTTCCTATCATTTATGACATACATCCAATATCAACGACATATACACCTGCATTATCTGATGATTTATAGAAAATATCTAAAACTATTACTATCTCAACAGTTTAATTTTGATCCATGACTTTGAATTACAACCTAGTGGTGATTAGTATCTTTGATTATACTCTGAATATGATTGACCAAATTCATCTTCTTGTAATGAAATTTAATTTTTCATTTTCTTACTACATAAATATTCATTGAGATGTTGTGTATCAAAACATTTTCACTATAAAGGAAAATTCCTCCACATCATCGATGGGAAATATCTTTCCATATTTCTATATTCACAAACTACAATTAGTAGTCATTGAAATAACACTAGTAAAGTTGAAATTTTCTTGGTTTTATATAATTCTAATATTCCCTATGATCTCTCTTAGCTATGAAACACACATTATGATTGTATACCATTTTCCCCATGATAGTAACACATAATTTTTGGTGTACTTGTGTGTGTATTTGTTATTTTACAGATGATATTTTAGTTTTTTGAGTTTTCTGATTTCGAGTGAAAGTAAAATAAGACATTAAATTTAGAGTGGAAACGTTCTTTTTGCATCAACTAATATCACATTCCTCTTATGATCAAGTCCCATAACATATTTTTCATTATAATATTAATTTTTAGATACTAAAAATAATTTAATTATCATGATGGATTTCTATACCTATCTTTTAATACCCCTTCAAGTAGTTTTCTATCATTTACCATTATCATAACATGATTCAATAGTCTCTCCTAGCCTTCTATTTTCATTGTGGACTAATAAATTATCCATCCTAATCATTGATTTTTCCCCAATCATTTGTTATATTATTCAAAACATCGATAATCCATGTTTTTTAATTAATCATGAGATTGTGGTAAATAAACATCTTTGAGATTTATGGTTATCCATATATAAGATTTACTATTTTTTATTAAAATTGGATTTATCCTCTTCCTTTTACTTTAGGTAGAGTCTGGCATCATGAATCAGTTCAGTGGATTTTGTTATCTTGTCTCTCCAAAAATCAATCTATTCAATTGAATCCTCTAAATATAATTTGATATTAACTATAACCATACTTATTCATCCATATCATTAATGTATTCCCTTTTTTCTGGATTTTATATAACACCCATAAGGTCTTATTCCTTTCATTATTCTCTATCCTCATTTTCCATGACATCTATCTATTTTGAACTTTTATCCTCTAGTGAAAGTTTGAACTTCTTCTTAAGTAATATATTCTTAGTAATCCTCTTACATGTCACATTATTTTATTTTTTTCATGAGAATTTCATCATCTTTGTTATTATCTTAAAACTACTTGGTACACTTTATTACGAGGATCCCTAACATATATATTAAAAATCATGCATGTTAATTTTTTATTTAAAATTTCATTTTTCATTTTTTATAATTTTATAAAGGAAGAATATAACCTTTCTAAAACAAAATTATTCCTGATCATTTTATATTATAATATTCTTCAATTTCTTGAATGCAACTTCCCATGACATCCTTTTTAATTAAATTATTATCATCATTACTCGTCTCATTTTCAAAGAGTGTAACGTAAATATTATCCAACCTCATCACCATTGGATCCTTATCCATAATCACAAATCCCATTGGAATAAATTATGTTGGATAAATTATCAATATTTTGCTAATTATTTTCCTATTAATTTAGATTTATCTAATTACATCAATATCATCTACAATCAAATTTACCTGATAAAATAATGCATTAATATATTAATTTGTGTGCAATGTAAATCCATTGTACTTGTTCAAAATATGTATATTTTATCTTATAATAATGTGGAGTCCCCCTCATGGATATTAATAATATTTTACCACATAGAATATGAGGATTTACATTACATCACCGCCATTTAGATTGTTCTATCTAATGATCTCCCTAATGCATTCATCCCCTTATAATAAAAATCCAACAATATGTGATCTCAATCTTATATGTCTCTAACCTTTATAATAATTGATATCCAATGAATAAAAACTATATAAATACGTGTTAATAATGATTATAAATATTCTTACATTTAATTCTAATAATTATGAAATTTATTTTCATTAATCATTAGAAACACATTGTGAATTTCATCTTCCAAAACATCCACTTAAATTAGAGTTTAACTAACATTAACCATTTTATACTATACCTCTTATTTCCCAAAAAAAATTTAAATAACATGGGGGTATTCAATTTAAGAAAATATATTTTTTAAAATGAACATCTATATTGATCTTCTAAATATTGAGTTGAAATACCCCTCTCCCTCCCAGAAAAAATAAATTGATAAAACTAGTAAAATAGTGAAATAGATAATTTCAAGTTGATTCTCACACACTAGGATAGTCTATATTGTATAAAATGCCAAGATGGTAATGTAACAAAAACACTATGTGAAATTATTTTATACAATAATTAGAGTTGAATCACTATCTCCCAATTATACAACCAAACACATTGTTAAATATCTACACTATCTCACTAATTGAGAACTCATTAACCTTTCAAATCATGTTTACTCATTTTGCCTTTATTATATTGCTAAAATTTGAAAAATAAACATTTTTTACACAATAATTGGTGTTTTTTGAAGCTCATATTATATCCAAATGAATATTTTCAAATTAAAAAACAAATTTTTGGACTTTATTTTTGGTTTTTGTAACCCCTTCTATGAAAAAATGTTGTTCTTGTAAAACATATCCACACAAACACAAGTTATCATAAAATAATTTCTACACGTAGTACTTGGTCACAAAAATTCTCTCATATAATGAACACTATCGTACAATACTTAAATAAAAATATTGATCTAAGTGCATCTCTATGTATTCCTCTCTCTCTATTTAAAGATGTGATATATTCTCTATTTATAGAAATAATAGATATGTTATGAATAAAGTTGGTCAGAGTCGAGTACTTAAGAGGGGGGGGGGTGAATTTTGTGTGTTTTAAATTTTCTTTTGAAATGTATAATTTGAAATTCTCCAAATATTTAGAATTTAATTACCCAATTATCTTATAGTGACTTTATATGATCTTGACTATTCAATAAATTTTTCAAAATATCGATATGTTCTCAGTTGTATCCATTTGATAATTAATATATATTTTGAATGTAATCTAACAATTAAATACTATTATAAACGAATGTTAATTCTAACTGTTAGTGTTCAATTTAGTTTTATTAAATATTTGATAAAATTTAGTCAAAATAAAATGTAAAAACATAGAAGAAATAAAACAAGAGGTTCAGTTTCAAGTTAAGAATTAATCCACTCCACTTGGTGATCACCTTCCACCGAAGAGTTTAAAGTAAAAAAATGTTTCACATCCTTTATGGGGGTTCAAAAAACACACAGGCTATCCATGGAACAAGGCATCTACCACAGTTCTACATGGGTACAAACTACCAGGTTACACAAGGACCTATTCCACAATTATCTATGGGAGTAAATAAATGTATGGAGATATGTGTGGAAGGGTATCCTTTATCATTTAGTTTGATATAGGGAACAATTCATTCTTAACAGAAAAATACACACACTGCTCAAAATTATATAAAAATTAAAACAACAGTGGAAAAAATATGATATAAGACTTAGAAAGATCATTGTGACATGAGATGTTGCCCCTGACTCTTTATATGTAGCTGATATATAGTCTGATTTTTCATCTGGATGTTGACACAAAAATATATTTTCGTATTCTGGATTCAAGGTACAACCATGGTTGTGTAGGTATTATCTTCTACTCATTGATATGATGAAGTAATGTTTCAATTTAATGTTCATTTGGGTTGAGATTGCCTTGTGTGTTACAATTTTGTTCCAGAATTCATAGTTTTTCCATGAGAGTTTCAGATGTTCTTCAGTATATATATCTCTCACAAACAATACTTCAAAATTTTT
The DNA here is from genome assembly GCA_963277665.1 of Viscum album. Classification (NCBI taxonomy): domain Eukaryota; kingdom Viridiplantae; phylum Streptophyta; class Magnoliopsida; order Santalales; family Viscaceae; genus Viscum; species Viscum album. Next base: position 1,315,085,045 of record OY728136.1, on the reverse strand, counting down.
TCACTTCTATATATCTCTTCACCCTTTTTATATTATTCATGTTTCTCTAGGATAAAAAGGAAATATTCTTTCCATGTGCATAGGTTCATCATACCTCATACTATTTACTAAACGTCTTAAAAAAAGATTATAAACTATGTCAATATCATTAAAATACAAAAATATGTCAATTGAAAATAATATTAATAAATGCAAATTTATATATTCTATTTTTGACTTGTCTTTTTGTGTCTCAACCCATCATCATCACATTCAATCAGTCATTCCATACGTCGGTGACTCATTGTATTAGTGAATTTTTTAAATGATTATTTCTTCCTTCTTTTAGTGAGATATTTGATCTATCGGTGACTCATTTCAACTAATGGTGAGTCCTTACATCAGTAGCAGCATGCAATAGTAGTTCACATGGACTGACAGCAGGCTGTCTGAGTCGGTGAGTCATATGAAATAGTGACTGATCTTTGTCCGTGAGTCATATGCAGCGGTGAGTCCTTCCAATGGTGTGGCCTTCTAATGGTGTTAGGATCACATTCTTAGTATATATGCATGTTTGTATACTGAGTCAGTGATTCAAATGTCTATCAGCGAGTCATCTGTCTATCGGTTTTAGTGACACATACATATATAATGTTAGATTTTCTACTTGACTTATAGTTCAGAAATTTCAGAGATTGTTAATACCCACAATTACACATAGATAATCATTTATAATCATGTTTAGACTTATTCAAATGTATATAGTTATACAATTTATAAAATATTATATTCAATATAATGCTCTGATATAATTTTAGATCTACCATGAGGTAAGATATATGTTAATATATGACATTATTTGTGATAATTAAAACCATTATAGTCAGAGATAGTGGCCAACAATTTCAATTGGACAACATTCTCACCGTTTTTTAGGATCAAAAATCATAGAATTATTAGCGAATGAATAAAGTAAACAATCTAATTTGGAGTTTCTATAAAGATGAATATATTTAAAAATAATAATGATGGGATGTAAACTATATGAGAGATAATAATGCATAAACACCTAATAGTACTAAATAAAGTTCTCCCCCTTTTGGGATTAGAAAAAAGAGAACAGGGACAACAAAAAATATTAGCATAAAGTAAGAGATAAAATATACAAGAAAGAAATGTGAGAAGAAAAAAATTTCATTAATGAGGAAATTAGAATGTAATACATGGTGCTGGTAAAAAACATAAAGCAATTAAGAAACCCCATCAGATAATGATACACACTACTTGTGAGAGTGAAGACGTTCCTTCCCCTTACTAGAAGGATCAATGGATGGTTCAGCAGAAGGAGTAGGCTGAGAAGTAGGAGGGTTTGAATATATTTTTAGAGGAGGTAGAGGTAATCCATTATGATTTGTAGAATCTAGGTAAGGTTGTTGTTGAGAAATAAGGTGAGAATGAACATGATCATTAATGATGGTTCTAAGTTAAGTTAAGGCCTGAGAAATTAACATATGAGCTGGGGAAGACACTAAACATGCAGGGCCAACTGATGCATAAGCAAGAACAACAACGACTTCAGTTTGGTTATGGATATATGGTTTTAATATATTTATGAACTCTTTAATTATCTCTCCTCCATATTTCAGTGACCTTTCAAAATCAACATTGTTTTCTATGAACATATCCAAAAAGGGAGGGAAATATCTCAAATTCTTAATATGATACTTAAAAGCCTTCTTCACTTGAGGGAGATTATGATTTGTGGAGAAATACTTAAAGATACTTTTCATTTGATTCTTTGTAATGATTTTGGAGAAAAACTCATTAATCCTCTTGGTTATCTCTTCTTGAGTATATGAAGAACTTATTCTATAATACTTTACATGGTTATGAACCTTGTTTGAAATTTCTTTGACCTTGGTAACACTAGAAAATAAATATTGAAACTATTCATTCAAAACTGAAATGACAGTAGAAAGATCTACATAGTTTGAAGGCGGAACAGTTGGAGCAAAGGATGAAGAATGAACCAAGGAGGAAAGATACATACCATCTTTTATTAGGTTGGAAAATTCAAGTTCTTTATAATGAGAAATAAGATTCTCAAGTCCTTTCATGACAATTTCTATTGTATTTATGTACTCAGTGGTCAAATGATTTATTCCAGTTGTTAAATTATTCATCTCATACTTAACCATGGTATTTTTTGTCACAATTGTTTCTACAATTGTAATATAATTTGGATGAATAAAATTATCACTATCTTGGAAATTGAAGCAGCATCAACTGGAGGTACACTGGTTGAAGTATAATTAAAACAGATGTTTTAGCTTTCTTTAAGCCTTCAACCATAGAACGAATTTCTTTGAAATTATCATTTAGCACAATTTTATATCTCCTAGATTCATCAATCTCATATCTCATCTAATATTCTACAGAATGCATTAAGGATGAACATATTTCTTGATTGATGTTTTCAAAATCATCCATAGTGACATAGTCACTCAAAGAGATCTCATTCACTAGTTACCATATAGAATGTGTGAATACTACATCATCTGGATCTTTATAATTGGTTCATAGTGCCATGGACCCATGATTCCTTTCCCATTCATCCATTATATTAGAATCAATAGAAGTAATAGTATCAATCCTTAATCATCCAATTAGATTCTCTTCATCATCATGAGATTCTCTTTCTTGAGGCTCCCCCTCAGTTCTATATTTCTTGGATGCGTGATCCCCTCACTTGATGCTTCCTGTATAAGTTTCTTCTCCTTATTTTGAATTATTTTTCTAGTATATAATGTCGAGAAACTGGTTTATCTAGATAAACATTTTCATCCTGAACTTCTCCCTCAACAGATTCACCAGCATTAGCTTCAACAATATCTATACTAACAACATTTGGATTCCCATCAAGATGACCAGATTCACTATCACGGTCACATTCACTACTTTCTATATTATTACCATGTTCAACATTTTCATTAACATCTTCATCACTAACTTTATCATCTCATTCTTCTCTACTTTATTCTGAACCACTTTCACCACTACATGCTTCCTCTTCTTCATCTTCTTTTTTACTGGATTCATTGTTATATTCTATATTTCTTTATACTTATGTCTCATCAATTCCAATATATTGGAGAATTGGTTCATTAGAATGTAACTCCAAAGGTGGACTTGGAGGTCCAATAAAATCTCTTTTTGTTGGTCTTGTTATGTATGGGTCACTTCTATCATCAACTAGTGATCTCAAATCTCCGATATGAGTACCAAGATCCTCCTCCTTATCAAAAGATTAAATCACGTGAGCATCTAGATTGAGGGCATGATCCCCTAGATTCCTTGGTCTAATTGGATGATCTATACGATTAAACTTCTCATACAATATGTCTTCATTCACCGACTCAATACTTCCTCCATCGATTCCAGTTAATTTTTATTCTCTCACAGATGTCAGAACGTAATCATATTTCACTAAATTTAGTAAATACAACATCATCATCTTCACTTACACAACCTATCTCTTTTTTCATTTATAAAATCATTCTAGAGTAGAACATATAATTTGACTTACTGTAGAGTTTTATCATCTCATTTATGTGCACAATCAGATATATGTACATATTTCATTTAAGTCATTTCTGTAGAAAATATACCAAGTAAACATCTTAATAATTGTGAGAAAATAGTCCCCATTCTGGGGACAAATCTAGTACTGAATAAACATAAATAAAATTAGGTTCTCACAATTTAACTCTAATTCATGGGAATCCTATTTTTCTTATTTCCATTTATCTCTTTTAGATCTATCCGATAAAAAAATAATTCACATTCAGAAGGATTAGTACCTTGATAATCATCAAACATTCCCTTATTAGTAAATTTAAGACATTCGGGCCAAATTTTTTACGAGAAAGAAATTATCTTACCTTTTACAATTGACTTGACCCTAGAAACATCACTTCTTTCTAAGAGAAGTTCTGTATTCATGTAAAATTCATGTACCAACTTTCTGTAGAAAACTCTATCATTACTAGAGAACCAGCCATGCAATCATTGATATTGTAGCACATTTAACAACAATAACCATCTCTCTAATTTCGATTCCATCATTACATATTTTTCTAAGGTTACAACATAGTTTTCCAAACCGGGATTCACCAATGATGGTGATAATCTTGATTTACATTTATGTTTTTTATAAGCACGAGACTCACCATCATCTAGAGCTCACTTACCACATGACATTCCAAATAGTTCATTCTATAGGTCAGAAGGTGAATTGTTAGGGTTATAGAGAGAGAGAGGTGGCCGAGAGAGTGTATCTATAAAGGAGTAGAGTGGATCAATTCAAATTTATATCATTTAGGGATTTTGAAATTGCATAATTGTGAAAACATGAACCTCATTCAACAAAATAAATAAAAAAATGTCTTCTTGATAAAAACATATATCGTATAGAAATATTGGCTCATCGATGTCAGCATGACATATTTTTCATAAAACTAATAGTGTTGGAATGACATATTTTTCATAACACTAACGGTGTCATCTTGACATAGCATCAGCATGACAACTTCACATAAACAGATCAAAGGAATAGGAACAAAAGGTTTGACTGATTGATCATTATTAACTCATATCTGATTTAATTCATTATTTCAGAGTTCAATGGCTAAGTAAATATGTCAGCAATATGATATTCAGTGCCAATAAATTCTAAACCTATATCATCCTTTTGAAAATGATCTAAGAAAAATTGATGTAATACATCGATATGTTTTTTCTATAATGAGAAACTGGATTCTTAGAAATGATAATAGCACTTGAGTTGTCAAAATTTATAAGTACATGTCTAAATTGATATCCATAGACTAATAGAATGTGTTTCAACCACAAAATTAGAGCACAAAATCTACCAGGAGATATGTATTCAACATCGGTAGTTGATAATGCAATATAATTTTGTTTCATACTACTCCATGAAACAAAATACATTAACAAAATGTGATATGTCCCAGAGGTCCTCTTTCTATCTAACTTTAGTCGACCAAAATCAGCCTCAGAATAACTCACTATAACAAATTATTGTCCATTAGGGTAAAACTAGATGTCATGTAGAGAAAACTACCAATAATACTTTTGTAAGTTGTTTGATCAACAAATTTATAATTTTAATTAAGATCCGACATTCAACTAGTACTCATTACAATGTCATTACTTTTAAAGCTATCAATTCCATATCTTTTTAAAAGTTATTTTTTGTGTTTTCTTTGATTTAAAATGATACCTTCTTTATTTTGAAAAATCTAAAATCCATGAAAGAATTTGTGTTCACTAATCTAAATAATTTCAAATATACTTTTCATCATTTATAAAAAATCCAAACATAAAGAATTTATTGATGATCCAAAAAAATATCATCTATATAAATTTGAACTACTAAAACGTCATTAGAAATTCATTATATAAAAGGAGTACAATAATCAATTCCCTTTTTAATGCCTGTTGTAATGGGAAATGTCCTTAGACTATCATACCAAGATCTTGGAGATTGTTATAAACCCTATAGAGATTTTGTTGATTTGAAAACATGATTTTTAAAATGAGGGTTTGTAAAACCAGGGGTTGTTCAACAAAAACTTCCTCAACTATATACCCATTTAGGAATTCAATTTTCTCATCCATTTGATAATGTTTGAAATTAATATGGGAAGTATAACAAGAATGATTCTGATGGCCTAATGTCTAGAAATAGATGAAAATGTTTCTTCATGGACAATTCCTTCTTCTTTACTATAACCATGTGCAACCAATCTATGTTTATTTCAAAAAAATATTACCAGAATCAACTATATTGTTCTCTAAATACATGACCTAATTGTTGGTTATTGAGAGATCTAGTTTGTCTAGAAAAAATGGGATATAAACTTTTGGTATATCTACAGGTTCATGTTCATCATGTACAGATTATGAAGAATTTCCAGAACTATTTGATTTAATATATTTCTTGACTAGGGGATTATATGATGTTTAATTTATGTTCAGATTTGAAAAATCAACATTAAGGTTTCCTATAGAGGTCGTAGATTCATGTGGATCTATTTCATTAAATTTGATAAGCATAGATTCTTCCACACACATGGTTCTATTATTAAAGACTCTATAGGCTTTACTAGAGGTTGAGTAACCTAGGATGTTTCTTCATCACTCTTAGATGAAAATTTTTCAAGATTGTCCTTTGAATTGGGGAAATATATTTACAACCAAAAACCATGAATTAACTATCTTTGTGTTTTCTACTATTCCAAATAACATAAGGTGTCATCCATTCGATAGGTCTAATTAAGACTCTATTAATTATGCAGCAAGTTATATTCATAGCCTCATCCCAAAATTAAATAGGTAAATCATATTCATTAATAGTTGTTATAGATATCTCTTATAATTTTTTATTTGTTTTTTCCACAAATCCATTTTTTAGGTGTTCTATGGGAAGGGAATTTTTTATTATAGCCATTTTGTGAGAAAAAATATTCAAAGTATTGATTTTCAAACTCATAGCCATGATCACTTGTTAAGGATTTTATTCTATGTCCACTATGATTTCCCACTATTTTAGTATACTTGGTGAAGTAATTATGTGAGTCAATTTTGTGAGCTAAGAAATAAGTACATGTATACCTAGAATAGTAATCTAAAATAATATAGACATAGTGCTTCCCATTTAAAATAGAAACAATAGAAGGTCCAAACAAGTCCTTGTGAACCAAATGTAAAGGTTGACAAGTAGAAACTTCTTTCTTTGATTTGAAATATATCTTGTGATGTTTAACTTTTTGAAATGGATTACACACTTTATCCTTTGGAATCTCATGTTTGGATATATCCTTGTGTAGTCCTTTTCTAGTATGCTTCCTAAGAGAGCGTACATTTCAGTTTCCTAATCTCCTTTCCCAAATCCAAAATACTTTGTAAAAGGTACATAAACAAGAAACATATTGAAAAACTAATGAATCTAAGTCAACAGAATATACATTTTCATTCCTAAAAGAAAAAAATAGAAATTAACTTTTAGAGTTAAGAACATTGCAAGCATAATCTTAAAATATAACATGAAATCCATCACCACATAATTGTGAAATACTAACAATGTTATTTTCCAATACATCAGCAAAGATTAATCTAGAAATTAGAAATGAGTCAGAGTTACCAATCTGGCCTAAGCCAATTATTTTTCATTTATCATATTCACCAAAGGTGACATATCCACCATCATTATTGATTAGGTTCTTGAAGCTTGAATAATCTCAAGCCATGTGTGTTGAACATCCACCATCCAAGTACCATAAGCTCTTATAGGATATATTCAAAAAACATTCCAAAATAATGATCAAACAAAAATGAATTTTTCTGCATAGAATGGTTTGGTTCCAGTGTCATTAGTAATCACTTATTTAGGCATCCTAATTTACATTATGGGTTTTCTATAAGTCTTATGTAACATATTTAAAAATTAAACAATATTTTCTCCAAAAAAACTAGAGGTATTGAATAATTTTAAAGAACTGGAACTAGAAGTTGAATTTTGATTTTTAGGTAGAAGAAAACATTTTCCAAATTTAGTTACAAAATGTGTTTATGATAGGTTTCTTTATCCAGGATGATTTCCAATACCAAGAGTTTACTATGGAGCTATCTGTTTACCAAGAATTTCAGTAAGAGTATTTTTCTATAGTTAAACTTTTCTATATCTTTCTACAATTTCTCATTAGACATTTTTAATTCATTTTTTTCATTGACTAGTTGAGCATTTTTTTCATTTTTAGTATTATGTTTAGATTATATAGTTATATTAAGAGAATTTTGTTTCATTAAAGAGTTATATTTATCTCATCGTTCATTACAAGTCTCTTCCAACATGATACAGTATTCAAATATTTCATCACCTTTCATATTATCATTATCACTTTCATTTCCATAATAGTAGGAATTATGTACATGAGAATATAAGGTTACCTCAGACGTGTTTTTCATAAATCAAATATTTTCCATGTCATATTTCTCATCATTAGATGATTTTGATATAGTTGATTTATCCTCAGAGGAACTCTAAGTTTCATTCATTTCTCTCTTATACTTATTATCTATTCTTCATAATTCTTTTAGTATTTTAATTTTGGACACTGAGCTTTGACATTTCCCCTTCTCAAACATTCATAGAAGAAAATAACCTCTTATTTTTCAATTATTTTCCAATCCTTTTTCTAATTTCCATTGTTATCATATATTTTTTTATAATTGGGATTCCTGGAGAACATATTTTTTATATAAAATTTCTTGAATCTTCTAGCTAGATAAGCCATCTCATCATCACTATCTGATGTTGATTCATCAGTACTATATCCTTCAATAGAAGCTAGAAAATTATATTTTTCCTTAATCATAGAGGTAGTAGTCTTGGAGGATACATATTTTTTATTCATTTCATCATCTTCTTCTTTGTTAACCTTCACATCTTCCTCATAAATAATAATTTTTCCAATGATTTCATTGACAGGTAGTTGGTGATGTCATATGATTATCTAATAGAGGTATAATTTCCTCTCCATCTATAAGGTAAGCATCTAAGAAACCTCGTAATTTGTTCTTTGGTAATAACATCTCTTCTTAGAGAGATTAGAGTGTAGAAAATTTCATTAATCATTAGATACATGTCAGAAATAAGATCATTAGTATTCATATTAAAATTGTTATATTTAATTGTATATGTGTTAAGTATCATTTATATAACACTAGTAGTTCATTCATGTGAAACAGACTATGTATCCAAAATTTTATGGGTTGTTTTACATGACGAAATTCTATTAAATTCCTCATATCCAAAAGAACATTTTAAGGAATTAATGGATTTGAAATTACTTTTTTATTAGTATTAGTTAGGTAATACCAAGAAGTTCTAGCAGTATCATGAATCATATATTCATCTACAATTGAAGATAAAATTTCTAAACCCATACGTTCTAATTGAATTTTATTCCTAATTTTCCATTTTTCATAATTTTTCCCAAAAAGAATGGAGGTCTATTTGTAGAATCACCGTCTAACCTATAATTCATAATAAAATTTTAGAACAAGATTATAAAGGGATAAAAATTTAGTATTAACAGAAATTTTATGATCACTGAAATATAACTAAAATCACCGATGAAAAAGATTGAAAAGGCTTCGAAACCTAAAAATTAATAAGACCATTGATACCAAATAATGGCTAGAGTAGAGCACTCAATATGATGGGGAAATGAGCATATATAAAAATTTATGTTGAAAAGTATATTTTTAAATTCCCCCAATAATTAAAATTCAATTTCCCTATTAGCCAGTATTGAATTTATAAGAGGTTTATTGTTTGATTAATTTCTCAAAATACTGATTCGTTCTCAGTGGTATCAATTTGATAATTAATATAACTTTTGAAACTAATCTAATAAGTCAATACTGTAATAAAAACATTGTTAAACTAAATATCAGAGTTCGATTTAGTTTTATGAAATATTGGATAAAACTGAGTAAAAATAAAATAAAAAAACACATCAAAAATAAAAAAAGAGGCTCAGTCTCAAGTTGAGACTCAATACTCTCTACTTGGCGATCACCTAATATTAAGCAGTTTAAATTAATAAACAGTTCGATCAACAACTTGGATTAGGGTTCACAACAACACACAATCTATACAGGTCACAAGACCTCTACCATAGTTCTATGTGGCCACAAACTACCAGGTCACACAAGGACATCTTCCACACTTATTAGGGGGAGTAAACATATGTAAGAAGATATGGATGGATTGATATATTATATCCATCAGTTTGATACAAGAGACAATGCGTTCTTAAGATACATATACACACACTACTCAAAATTATATAAAAATGCAGGTAATATAGAAAAAAATGTGAATAGATTTAGAAGGCTCTATGTCTCTTGAGATGTAGCTCTTGACTCTTCTGATGTAGCTGAGATGTATCTTGGTATTCTTCTAGAGGTTGATAAAACAATGTGTGTCGTATTAGGGCTTCCCGGTATATGTATGGTTTTACAGGAATACTCTTATTCTTCTTTGATATGATGAAGTAATTTATCGATTCGAAATTCATCTTCGTTGATATTTCCTTGTGTGTTCATGTTTTTTTATTTATTTCATAGTGATTGAATGATATTTGAATATGTTAATCAGTATATATCTCTCTTGCACATAGGCATTCACCGTTTTTTCTCTTATGAAGGTCTCTTCACTCATTTTAAAATTATTCTTATTTATGAGTGCCGAAAAAGTGTATTTCCACATGAATAAGTTAATCATACCTCATACAGTCAGCTAGAAGTCCTACAACAGATTATAAAATATGTCATTATCATTAAATGACATAAATTTGATTGTTAGAGGTAATATTAATAAATGATGATTTAAATAGTTTATTAGTGATTCATTTATCTGTGTCTCAACCCATAAGTATGTCATTCTATCAGTATTTCTATACATCAGCTACTTGTTTCTAATATGATTCCTTCCTTCTTTTGGTGAGATAGTTGATCTATCAGTCACTCATTTCAAATGGTGGAGAGTCCTTGCGTCAGTATGACCATGAAATTTTAGGTCACTTTGGACTAACAATAGGTCATCTATGTCGGTGACTCCTATGAAATGGCGAGTCATCTATATCTTTGAGTCATATGTGACGATGATTCCTTCAAACGGTGAGTCCTTCAAATGGAGTGTTCTTCCAACGATGTTAGTTTCACAAACATAGACCTTATACATGTTTAAACTATCTATCATTGAGTCATATGTCTATCGATGAGTCATCTGTCTGTCAGTGTCAGTGACTCATAAATAGATAATTTTAGATGTTCTGTATGTCTTACATTTCAGCAAATTCATAGAGTATTGATACCAATAATTACACAGAGATAACCAGTTATAAATATGTTTAGACTTAAACACGCATAAATAGTTATATGATTTAATGATTTGATATTCAAAATAATTCTATAACATAATTTCTGATCTGACATGAGGTAAGATAAATGTAAATATATAATATTATTTCTAATAATTAAAACTTTTATAGTTAGAGATCATGTCCCACAATATCTATGGACCAAAATAACCCTCCTCATGGCAAACAAAATACAACACATTTATTCATGAATTTCACCAATCATGAGAAACTCCATTCTATATTCCCATCATATTTGTATGAGAGCCTACCTCACAAGTGTGGGAACCATTTTTTGTGACTAAAATTTATGTAATATTACTAAAAATAATCAATTCGGATCCGAATATTTTTTTTATTAATTCTATATACTATTCTCTAATATTACAATTCTTCAACATGATTTTTCAAGAATCACAACCCAAATTATTTAAAATATAAACATAAGGTAATATTTCCAAAACATGTGATAGACTGTGGGGAAATGTTTCCCTTTGAATCTTCTTTGATGTATGGCACAAACAATAATGCCTTTTAAACAATATCTCTCTATTATTTCATTAATACAATGAACATGTGAGTTTAAAATATGAGAAAATGAGTAATAAAACATTACAATTATATTACTATCTATATTCATATAATTAACATAAAAACCCCATTTTTCATTTCATTAATCTTAATATAGCACCTTCCCAACATGAAATACTTCAATAACATTCATTTAATTAGATCCAATGAAATAATGTTTCTAAATGAAGATTTAATGGATATATTTCATTTCATTCGCGTCCCACATTTGATTACTATTATTAACACCTCCAAAAATCCATAAATACCATTTAATTACTATTTATAATATATAAATAGAAAAAAAAATAAAATGAAAATAATTTAAATTCTATAAAAATAAATAAAAAATGGAATGATATTTTGCAAGTCACAAAGGAAATCTTGAATATTTTACTGTGCGTTTTGGTGATTAATCCCAATAATCCTATTATTTAATATTCATCATGATGTCATGTATGGTTTATCAAATATTTAACCGGACCACATAAAGTTCACATAATCTGGTATATGATGGTAGACTTAGCTTCATGTAAGGGTTATTAAGACATCACCTCAGGGTATGGATTCCAATATCACATTATGGTAAGGATTTTAATCTCATGTAATGAAAATTAATAAGATCATTCATAATAGTGATATATATCCTCCCCTAAATTTTATTTTAATATAACATTATGTAAATCTCCAAGGAATAAAGGTATCTGTTTGGTTCTTGGTTGCACCAAAAGTAGTGAAACCACATGGGTGGATGTTTTGAAGCGTGTTTTTCATAGGTTGAGCAGTTTTTTGAATTGTCAAGTCAGGATGCATCATGATGTTTTCTTAAGCATGGTATATGGATATTTTGGTTGAGTCACTCTTTTTTAAAATAATGACTTTGGGACATAAATAAGGTATTCATGGTTTTATGGTTCAATAGAGGAAATTCGATATAGGGAATTTTTTTTAATAGTGAGTATGAGGCCTCTATAACATTATCTTCTATGTGTCTAGATAAATTTGTGATAGAAATTTCCCTGAGCGATGGTAGACCATGTAGTCATTATCAGGAATCCAAAATAGTGAGGATAGTTCCTAATTTCTATAGTGGATTGAATAGTAATGGTCAAACACATTTAAATGGGTGAAAAAATGGATAATAGAATACAAGTGTTAGCCATTTTTAATGTAGGGATATTAGATCTACCTTTTCTTGAGACACCCCATGATGTAGTGGATGTCTCTAATTGTTGTGTGAGTTGGTTGAGTTCTCGTATAAATATGGGATATCCCTTATCCATATTGACCTTTCCTTCTTCTCTTAAGTCTTGGTAGATTTTAGGGTCTCTCTTGGGAGCATATTTACCTTATTAAAGATCTTAAATTTATCAATTCATTCCATTGAACATATTTTTATCTAAGGTTCAATTTCATTTCTTCCATCCTAGTAATCCTAATCTGCAAATCCATTTTTTTCATTTTCTAAAAACCACTTAAGAGTTAGCTGTAACCAAAAATTTCAAAAGGATTTAACAAAAACAGTGTGTCCACAATATTCAAATTTTAAAATTCAAGTCATCATCACCCATATGTCATCTCTAGTCAAGAGAGTGCCTCAAGAAATACACCCATCACATCTTCTAGGACACAAAACTCTCCATTATCACAATGTTGATGATACCCACTGGAATCTTCACCACTTCTCACAAGAGTCTACACCGTCATCATCATTTTCATCGTCACTGATCCCATTCCATTGGATTCTATTGTCACCATCATAAAAAACATCCTTATCTGAGTCCTAATAGAAGTCATTTGCATTACGAAATACTAATGTCAATATGGATATCATAATCTGATGACATCACTGAACAAAAACAACTTTGGTTGCCAAATACGGTCGAAGACAAACTTAATCTAAACATCACCATCATCAGTAGCTGACAACCACCACCATAAAATAACTAGAACAAAAACATACTAGAGAGTAGATAAAAATATTCACCATACAAACATCATAAATATCTAAATCATGTTTCACAATATGCATCTTCAGCTACCAAATTCCACCTCCCAAAACTGCTAAGGACAAACTGCTCCAGAACTGACTCACAGAGGAGCATAGGGTCTTGAGGTCATGGAAAGGAAAAGAGCAGCCATTTCCTATGTAATGACATCTTTCGAGGACTGAACCCTAAATCCAATCCAAAAACATACTGAGATGTGAATTCTTTAAGAACTCCTAACCACCAAATTGCATATCCCAAAACCCAAAATTATCCTTTACTCCAAATCCGACTTGTAGAGGCGTGATGGAACACAAGGTCAGAGAGAGGAAAAAACAACTGACGGCTTCAGAAACCACTGTCTTCCCTATGAGAAAAACCCCAAAAATCCACACCATTTGAATTAATATATCCACACTATGAAGAGAGGAGAGGAATATAAGAAGTGAAGGCGAAAGAACGTCAGAATGGCCTGCCGCCAGATCCAAAGAGGAAGGTTTCTGGATGAGACCCTTGGATGAACGTGAGGGAGGGGGAGAGCCAGGGGAGAAGGGAACTGTTAGGAGGGGAATGACCTGGTTATCCTTATTAACACATTTTTATTGGTGTAAATCAAGTTGATTCTTAGTGATGATTAATTATAATTTTTTTTGGTTGAATAATTTTGTACATGATTTGAGGAATAATATTATAGATTCATTAGAGAACAACTTCAGTTCCTTGGTGTGTAATTTCTTGGCGTTCTCATTGTAGGGTATTTAAAGGATCACTTTCATCTTATGATATTATTGTTATAGATAAATTTTGGACTCACCCAAGTAATGTTATCCAATATAAAATCAATTTTTTATCCACATGAATTGAATGACTATAACTATCATAAAACATCTCTATTACAAACCCCATTCAATAAATTTCATGGTGCCTCTAACATTATCTTGTTTAACACCCACCCATTAGTTATAAAAGCCTTTTATTTACACAAATTTGTCATTTGGTTAATCTCCTATACTTGAGACTCCCACAAATATGTTATGTATAACTTATAACTCATCCATGTGTTGTGGTTGAGATAATGTTAGAGGGAAGAACTTATTTTCCCTTAGGATTTTCATTATATAACACTCTTATTTGTATTAGTGTAATGAAAATATCATTTAGAGGAATGGTTTATTTTACATTACCATATACATTTTTTTCTATAACTCTTCCCTCATTCCTAAGTATTTGGATTGTAGTTTGGGTGAAGGGGATGTTACATGCTCTCATATAGAATTTTTTACCTTCCTTGATGTGGTTACTTTTTTCTTGATTTTTGTTTCAATGATAATTTATTTCTCTTTATTATTATATATAATTTCCATAAATAATGATTTATTGTATTCAAATTTTGGTCATGAACCAAAATTGAAATGTGACTAGTTAGGTTAGTCCATCCTTTACCAAGAAGTTACGATAGATGAAATTTTTTTAAACTCAACTAATTTGATAATAAATACTTAATAAATTATATAAGATGAAATATAAAAAGAAATTAAATTTTAAAGATTATAAAAATATTTAATTTAAATAATGAGATTGAAATTTCTTTATGTATGAAGTCTGAATATAATGATAAATAGAAATTTAATGGTAATATTATGAAAATAACCTCTACAATGGAATTAAGAATATACAGGTAACCTAGAATTAACTTTGTATAATGTTTATATATTTTTATGGTGTGATTTAGTTTTGTAATGTGACTAGAGAAGTATGGATCATTATCTATTAGTAGCTATTGTCTTATGTATGGAATTAGAAAATTTATATGGTTAGAGTTTCAGTGTTCTATATTTTAGATTCTGTGTTGTTGGGATTTAATCCTTGAGTTAGCGGTGGGATTATATTGTTTATCTCATAGGTATTTTGATACCTTTTATGCCTAATCCTTTTTTGAGTGCTACCTGAAACCTAGGGTTGTATTATGAGGTTCAAGGGGTCCTTAGGGGTAGTGGCTTAGTGTTTCTTTATGGGATGCTGTTTCTGGTTTGGGAATGATATGTGAGCTTCCATGATAGGAAACAAGTATGTTGTAATGGTTTTAAGGGGTATTATGTTCTAGGAATTTGGTTGGAATATATGTATTGATTCAGTCGGTGATTTTTCTTAGTGCATATTGGTTTAGTGTAATTTTAGTAATGGTGAACTATTAGAAGTGGATAGGTGATGGTAATGGAATGGTTTAGAGATATAACATGAATAGGGATTCTTTAGATGTTGGTATTGGCCTGATAATTATTAAGGTTATAGGTTTTGTTTAATGAGGGTGTCTATGGTGAGGTGTTTAGTGGGGTGTTTATTGTAGTTCTCTAGGGTCTTTATCGATGCCTTCAATAAATTTCATTACATAGGATTGGAACATATAAAAGAACATAATTTAAATGTATAAAATTATTGAATTTCATAAGGAATTGACATGTCAATGTGAAAGGATGAATAGTTAATCAAAACCAATATTGAGGGGTATAGAAATATATTAGAGCAGGGTTGGAAGGTGATATATTAAATATCTATAAATATGATATAATATTTAGAATTTTTTTTACAAAATATACCTTGTCATTCTTTAATGGATGTGTAATTTTGAAGAAAACTAGAACTAATGGATAAGGTAGTAACTTCCATATTTGTAATAGGTATGTTTTGATATTGATGCCAATTTATTTATTCGAATACTTAACTATCTTACTATATGGATATTATTTGTTATTTATGCATTGTTGTGTTTTTTTTTCTATTTTACTGAATTATATATGATGTCATATATTTTTTGGATAAATATATTGGTTCTATCTATAGATGAGATTATAATTCATGTGGTGATAATGATATGGTAGTGATGGTAAGGCTGTTCTTGTGATGGATTTATATGGATTTGTGAATGAGGTAAAGGATTTTGGTGGTGTAGGGTATCATGTTAATGTTTCAATTGTATGTGGTGAAGGATTTTATAATTATGTGATGATAAGGAAGATGATATATAAGGGATTGTTGTTTATTATATAGCTTGATCATTATGTAAGGGGTCCTCCAGCTAGGTTACCCTAGGTTTGATGGGTAGAATATAGTTTATTGGTAGTATCCTTAACATTTTGTTTTTAGGTAAAACATTAATAAATTATAGAGAGTTGTAATTTCTATTGATTTTTAATGGTTATTTTATTAAACATGATGGTCAGAAGGAATGTAAAAGATTAAATAAATCATTTTGATTTGAGATGTGTGACATCACTATTTATTAAGATATTCCAAATTGTGGAAAAAAAATTTGATTTGGGAAGTCATTTAAATTTGGCAGATATATGTTACTTGAATGAAATTGGTGATCACGATAATTTCTAACTATTTTCTATAATCCATATTTTTGTTTCTATCATTCTCTTATATAATTATCACCGAATATTTATATCTCAACATGTTGATTTACCGTAAAATTATTTTTGGAATTTTGATCCCAATATATACCCCCATGTTCTCACCCTCGTATAGTGTTTCTATGGTATTTTATAGTATTTTACATGGGATAATGAGTATTTATATATTCAGGTAGCTAGAGTGTAAGTTAAGAGATTTTTTTGCATTATACATGGATGTTATTTATTTTCTATCATGTAATTTTAGTCATAATTGGATAATTTAAACTTTTATATTATGTAAAAGAGTTTATCGGTTGTTTTTTCTATATTATTTGAAAATAAAAATAGGTAAACACCCATAAGTGAAATTTTACCATGGTCTAAGTCACTAACCCAAGCCTATTTGAGGTGGGATTTCGGAATAATCCCTTTCAGTCAGACCTGGAGGGGTACCGGGGGTGGGGGTCATGATAGAATGGAAATAGTGCAGATTTTTGAGATATAGGATGAATATTTTATGTTTTAGAGATATTATAGAGTTTGATGTTAAGAACATGTGGTGATTTCACAGGTTTGGTAGGGTAATTGTTTCATTCAAACATAACATCTATTATAAGTTGAGGATACCTGTTATGAAAATTGTGTCTAATCCACCCAATAAATCTGTGGAAGGGACCTTATTGTTTTATAAAACATGTTTAGGTTGAAATTCATTGGTTATGGAGTATAATTTAAGAAGCGAGTTAGAATTATTCTCTTAAATTGTATTCTATGATTGTTTTTTACATGTAATTACTATTTTTGTCTTTATCAAATTTTAAATTGTAATGATATGAGATAATCCTTATAATAATAATTTGTTATCTTCTATAAGTTACTTCATTCTTGTTCTAGACATGCTTTCTTATAAGCTGATGACATGATTTCATACTTTTTTTCTTTATTTTTTCATAAATAGTTATAACTAAATTTTTTATGAATGTATATATTTTATCCCATAGAATTATTATATGATTTAAACATATATATTTTAATATTAAATAATTGTGTCTAAAATATGTTTTTTGGGTGAATAGTTTTCTTCATAATTTTTGAATAAGAAATAGAACGATGAATTTTTAAGTTTTAATTTTTTTAAATATATGTTTTGACAACATGTATTATATTTTTTATTCATAATATGAAATATAATTTCATATGATAATATTAATGTATGATTTATGATGATACTGTAATAAAAGGAAATTTTATATATAATTCATTTGATTTCACAGCATGCTAGAATTATGAGATCGTATTTCATGACATGTGAGATCTATCAAAGTACCAGGAATGACTAAATTTAATAATGGTAGGAATGCCTAATAGAGTAAGTGAACCCTTACTATGAATTATTTAATAAATTTTGAGGGAACATTATAATTATGTAATAAAAATAATTAATGATGCATTTTTGAAATAGAAAAGTAAGGTGTTTCTTTAAAAAAAATTACAATGTTGGTTATATTTTATAAGTAAATTGTTATAAAATTGAGCTACAATTTATGAAATGTATATTTATGTTTATGGAATGTTATGAATAATGTTACCAAATATTATAAAACTATGATTTTATATTGTAATAATTATTATATTTCTTATTTAGGAAGCATTAAATGATAGAATGAAATAATTCTATAGTATTCAAATGATTTTATTGTTATGATTCCCTTAAAGATAAAGACCTTTTTATGCCTTGTTTTCCCTCATAGAATTATATTTAATGAAATATGAACATTGTGTATTAGATTTATCAAACAAATTTAGTTAGTTATGAACTCATTATGTGATTACTTATGATACATGTGTTTATAGTTATTAATTAATTAATACACTAGAAATTTTATAAGGAAAAAAATATGAAAATATTTAATGATTAATAGAAGAGGCATGTAAATGGAATATTTCACTTCCTTGAAATTTAATAAATATGAATGTGGTTATTGATGAATATTTATGATCGATTACAATCTATGAATAACTATTGTTTACTTGTAGATTTTTTCTATTAAACCTACTAATAATTAAATGATTAAATACTAAATTTAAAGAAATGGTTATTTGATGAGTATAAATTGATGGGACCAATAAACCCAATCCCTATTTGTTAATGTCATATATACCTTGGTGGTATGGTCTTAGTTTCCCAAAGAATTTTTTTTCTAAAAATGATTAATTTCCATATATGTATGCTCTAGGATGGTTGATCATTGTTGTGATTTATTGAGAAATTAGAAAAGTTAGTTCATTTAGAATTTAATGGGATGTGTTTCTTAGGTTCTAGTGGTGTCATGATGATTGAGATGAAAGGATGGAATGTGTTGTGTGAAATGGTGTTGTGGATGACATTAGATAATTTGGAACATTTTTCTATTAGATTTTCAAACCTTCCATAATTGAGATAATTGGTATTATTGTAATGCTGAGTATGTTTTTTCAGTGGATATAGTACTACTATATAAAGTTTTCCAACTCTATGTATTATCCATTGTGATGATGTTTTGATTTTTATGGGGTGTTCTAACTGGGTTTTTTTATTTTACTTGATTTTATTCCATAAAATATGAATGGGATAGTGCATGAGGTAATGATAAAGTGGAATATTGGGGTGACATTTTTTGGATTTTTTTAATTAATGTGAGTAAAAATATTCCTTAGTAAAGATTCAATAAACGAGCCTAAAGAATAATTGAATATATTGAAATTTCCATTAAAATGGTGAAGACTCACGATAATTTCTAAGTAACTATATAACATGGGTTGTTTCGATAGGTTTCACATGTTAAGGGAGTTGATCTGTTTCCATTAAACTATTGTTGGGCCTCTCTATTATGATTTCCCCAAAGGTCATCGTGATTATTTGTCCTTGGTTGGAAGTTAAAGGATGCATGAGATAGTAGATCATATTTAAGTATGTTTTAATAACTATGTCATTATTTTTGAGCGGTATATCCTGATAAAAATTATATTTTTGTCTTTTGAATCAGCATTCCAAGGATTCAATAAATTAGTATCATCAAGTAGAATTTAATGTGATGATTAGGTTCCTTATTTACCTTTCCAAGAACCAATTTCATTTTTATGGTTTTTTTAATTCACTATGTTGAATTTTTTTTGAGAAGTATCTAATTTTTGGAATTGGTTGTTTGGATTCCCCCTCGTTGTACTTACAATGTTTGGGGACGTCAAGAGGGGCCCAATGGTTGTCAAAATCGACTTTATTTATGTACTACTAAAATTTTCACTATCACCTAAAGGAAAATAAAATAATTCAAAAAGGTAATCTTTAATTTTTCACTATCTTTGTGGGTCATTGTCTCTAAGAAAGATATTTCATGAAGAACATCAGGATATCATGTAAGGGTTTTTAAATGATTACACAAACCATATAAAGGATTATTAATCCACTACATGATGGTAAAAATATATTAACATAAGTTTGATTCCGACATTATTTCTGGGTAAGGATTCTAATATCACAACCATGTAGGAATTATAATCTATGGTTTGGGTGAGGAATATATTATAAAGTAAGGATGGTATCTATACAATTATAGAAATTATTTTATCATAATTTTATGTATATCACCCTTATTCAACAAGGGTATCCATTTGGTGTTAGGGTGAACCAAAGGCAATGAAATTTTATGGTTGGTTGTATTGACGAAATTAATCATGGGTCATCCACTTATGATAAATAAATATTTATTATTATTCAAATCATATTCCTAGTAATGGTGGATAACTATATGGGGGTGAGTCACCCCTGTGGAGAACTAGGTTCATGGAACTAAAAAGTGGTGGTCGTAGGTCTCTATGCTGAGTGAGGAAGTGATGCTTTGAGGGAGGTATTAGAAATGTTGATCAAGAGGTAACTACACTGTGGTCTTCATCACAACTAGCTAAAACAGAGAGGCAATTATCCTTGAACTATGGATGAAAGTGTGGTATTTATCCTGTAGTCCAAAATGATGAGTATAATTTTCCTACGCCATAGGGGAGACCATAGTAGTGATCACGAAAATTTAAATGGTTTAAAATACTATAGATGTAATGACCTGATCATTTATGAATAAATTTAACTTTATTTTAATTTCTTATAGAAAACATATGCACTCTTTTTATTATTTTTATTATTGGGTTTAAATGACTGTTAAGTACAATTACTGTTGATAATATAGTCGTTGAATAGTGATCACATGACTAATATAAATTTATGGTTTTAAAAAGAATCCTTTTGATGCATACAAAGAAGAGGATGACCTCATCTAGTTGACTCAGGATGTATGAAGCTCATTTTTCATAGCTAAGAAACGAGGTAGCATCATTGTGCTTCTCTCTTGTCAAATCCCAAGAAGATATTCAACATGTTAATCTTGAACAGAATCAATTATGGGAGATGTTCAAGTTAATTGAGTAAGCCAGACAGTTGATGTTATCTGAGCCACTCCAAGAGTCTTTCACCATTTCACACCTTACCCATAGGTCTTACACATGTGTTATATGTTTTTATATAATAAATAATTAGTTGATTATTGTGTAAAAACTATTTATAAATAATATTCTAATTCCACCAATTCTTTTATAAGAATAGTCTTTCTAAAAAAGTTGAATTTGATAAATTGATTTTTTGGGTTAAAATGGTACCTTGGTGATATATATACATTATTATAAAAAACTAAGGGTTTTATTAAAATTATTATAAACACAATTCTTGTACATGATGATTATATCAGTTCCTTATCTGTAAATGAGTAGTTAATCACAATTATAAGAGTTACATTTTTTATACAATAAAACTAAAAGTGTATTTTTAAAGATTTTATTTTAAAGAATTAATGAATTTTTAAAATAATGAATATTTGAATAAAATATTATTATCAAATTAATATAATGAATAATAAATGAGTATATAATTTTTATGATGTCAAATGAATTTTTTTATGGTTTTAAAATGATTTTTTTAAAACCATTAAATTTTCCTCAAATATTTGTTTTCATTTTAAAAGAGAAAATTCAAATATTTAGAAAATTATATAGATATAATTTTTATTATTTTTGTAATAATGGATTTGAATTTATCAAAAGGTATATTTTTCATACTTTTTTGAGGCAGTCGAATTTTTTGTTAAAAATTAAATATCGTTTAAATAAATTTTGTGTTTTATGACCTCATAAGGACCCCAAAATGATGTAATAAATAATAAAATGTGTATTATCAGACCAATATATGTTCCTCCATTATAATAATGTGATTTTATATTTGTTTTACATAATTTATAAATCCTTAGGGAATCCTCCAAAATGTATAATATACTTTAATATTTTAAATTCATTTCATTAATAATATGACTCACCTCTAGATAAGAGAGGAAAATATTTTAATATATTTAACAATTTAACATATAAAATAATATTTTCCATTCCACTTATGAAAAAATCAGGGGCAAGACCCATGGTATGGTTTGTGTTTTTGAATATTTATTTATATAGATTCCAAAACCTAAGTATGTGAAATATTAAAGAATCCCCCTCTAATTTCATATATAATATCACACAATATCCAACTTATATTCCATCAAATTACATGGTTCAAATCTATAATCTTCCCCCATATCTCTAGAATCCTCCCATGTCAACCCAAGCTCTCATGAATTCCCTCTTCATGCTCGTGAAGTCACATACTCAAGTAAGGGATTCCATCCTTTCTCGTTTTTATTCATGTTTCTTTATTTGAAATACCGTTTTACATTCAATAACAAATTTTGGGGTATTATTTCTCACCTACCATATACTTATCTCATTTTTCTAATGATGAGATAACACTTTCCCTCTCATTAATTCCTCACATGTATAACTGTTACAATGTTGTAATTCTATAAGGGGTTTCTCTCTTTTTATTTAGATACAGATATTTCTCCCATATTATGCATCTAAATTTAATTTTATATGTTGTGATATTATGTTCCATGATTACCTTACTATCTATTCCAAGCCAAAATCATTATGTAGTGCATATCATACACATGTCTCTATCAAGGTTATTAAACATTATGCACATATACTTATTGAATGTCACTTACATGTATGTATTCCGCATTACATAATCATGGAATAACTTACAATTTTTAATGATTCCATTTTATATGATCCATGGGGCACACTTATGCATGAACAGAAATATTTAAAAATGGCTTGCCTTGATATCACTCCAATGATTTGGATAATGATTAGTATCATGATACTCATGGTGTAATGAGGGTTTAATCATGATAATAAATTTTCAATAAGATTTTACTCATGCTAATTCATGTGTAATGAGGGTTAAATTATGCTAATACATGTGGAATGGGCCTTTGTTCATGCTAAAATCATGTTTTATATTGTTTCCACATTTCTATGTTATGATAATCATGTTATATCATGACTTTATGTTCATGTTTCTATTATACTCCATTGATATACCTATTGACTAACATGAACTTTATTATTTGTGTTATTCCTTTTTTACTCCCTTACTAGGCTTTATAGCTCACCCATTTCATATGTATGTCCTCGGATTATCCCATGTAGTGTTAAGTACGAAGGAATTAGTTGGTCATGTAAAAGAAGAATGAAATAAATATGTTTTATTTCATGTTTTAAGTTGTTATGTAATGGTTCTAATTTCCTAAGACACTGGACCTCTCAATACATTGAGTTTTCTTAAGTACAAGTTTATGTAATAAATCATGTTTAAGTGTGTAATAAAGATCAGGGTTATTATAGTTGGTATCAAAGGACGATTTTAGTTATATTTGGGTTTAGGGTTATAAAACTCAAGTGAATGCCTTTGGGATAAGACATATTAGAAGAAAATAATCCCTAAATATTGGTGAGTATATAGTATTTGGTTTATCAAAAAATTCATCCTTGTATCGATATGAACAAGTAGAGGTGGATCTGGCACTGATGTATCTTGGGTTAAAACCCAAATACATATCATTGAGATAGATTCAAATGGGAACTGGTGCATGAAAATGGGGCTTATTGAACTATAGGTTCGATACTATAGGGGGGGGGTATTTTTTATGAAATTCAAAATCCTTGTATGAACTATTATTAAAGGAATAAAAAAATATCCTCAGAATATATTTTGGGAAGTAGATCATGGATAACATAGATTGAAGTCTATATATTTATATGTTAAAAAGTTAGTGTAATTTATATGTTATCCATTTTTTCATTTGATTCCTCTTTATGTGTTTAATAAACATAAAAATAACGTTTAGTTTATTATATACAATGTATGGTAATAGTTGAACTCGAGCTAACAACTGATATGAAGATCAATGTGATGACTATTCGAATGAGATGCCCAATCTAATAGGAGCAGGAATCAAAAACATTTTCATGATACACTCTCAGTTAAATAGTGTTTTGAATAGAAGCATGGGTCAAGAGAAATGTACACACCCCTAATAATGAACATGCTGCAATTGAGTGCACCTTGAGACAAAGGCCTACTAGATTCAATTGATCATCACATCCCTCAATCTTCAGACAATGGATCAACACCCTTGAAATATGTTCTCCATCCATCAATGTTATGAAGAAGATAAGGTTCTTCTAACTACTTATCGTATGGATGGTGAAGCTGATAAATGTTGAAAATTGATCAAAAATACAAAGTCTAATGAAGCAATTGAGGTCTTGGAATGGAAGGATTTCCGAAAAATGTTTTTGATAAATATTTATCTCACACCATATGACTTAATTGTGAAATAGACTTTGTTTCCCGAAAGAAAAAGTATGATGAATCCATTAGAGTGTATGAGGAGAAATTCCAAAGGCATTCACGAAACACATCCATATTTTTCATTACCCATGAATGTAAGGATGGTCGTTTCATTGGTGGTCTAAAACCAAGCCTACAAAATTCCCTACCGATCTGTGACTTCGATAGCTATGAGAAAATTTTGTAATGTTCCCTCAAAGTCGAAATAGAGATTAGAGAATCTCTGGGGTATCATTGGGATAAGAAGCAGAAAGTGGAATTTATTTTTGGCAGCCTTATGGATAAATGAAACAGTGCTAAGAAATTTTAGCACCCCACTTTCTAAATGTGTGGAAATAAGAACCATGGAAATTTCCAGAAGGGGATGAGGAAATTCTTTAGGTGTGTAAGATAATGGCACATCTCCATTAACTATCGAGAAGAAAACCCCACTACTATGATAGAGGAAAGGAACACTAAATTTGACCCTCAATTCAATGATCATTACAACAACTGCGAAAAACTAGGGCACTTTACGAACAAGTTCCCTATGGCAAGGGTTTTTAGAGCCAAACAACAACCTCCAAGGAAGTAAGGGAAATATTTTTCCCTCACTACTCATAAATTGAATCCAAAAAATGAAGTGGTGATAGGTATGATAGTTATTCATTCAAATATAGAAAATTAATTTTTTTAATCCGGTTCTATGGATTCTTTTATATCTCAAAATTTTAGTAGAACAATCCAAACACCACCACAAATCGTGGAAGTGGAGATGTTTGTGAGAATAGAAAATGGGTACATTATTTAATCCCATGAATAGAAATCCTACCCTATCAAAATGTTTGGATTGAACTTCCTAGATAACCTCATCATACTCCCTCTGGTGTAATTTTGATGAAATTATGGCATGGATTGGTTTTCCCCATATAGAACCAACAAAAACTGGAATGAGAGTAAAATCACTCTCCATATAAAGAATCGACCACTGATTCGTTATAATTGTAAGGAGGAGGATGAATCTTATTTTTCCCCATCATATCAAGAATGGGAATTAGTTCCCTATGAGCACATTTATCTTGTTCAGATTATTGAGTCTAAGTATGGAACCATCCTCAATAAAATTCTTATTCAAAGGGAATTCACTGAAGTGTTTCCCAAGGAATCGTCTGGTCTTCCTCGTAGAAGATATGTTGAATTCTCTACTGGTCTCATACCTTGGGAATTGAAAGTATCCCAAAATCTATATAGAATCGATGTTATAGATCTTAAGGAGCTATAGTAACAACTACATGAGAATTTGGATAAAGGGTTTATATGACCTTATGCTTCACCATGGGGTGCATCAATCCTCTTAGTCAAAAAAAGGATGGGTACATGATCCTTTGCATTGATTATCTTGAACTAAAAAAATCGCTATAAATAAAAAAATTTCATTACCATGATTTGATGTCTTGTTCGATCAACTATTTGGAGTACAATACTTATCAAATGTGGATCTGCGGTAGAGATATTTCCAAGTATGGGTTTAGAAGGAGGATATTCACAAGATTACTTTTCGTACAAGTTTTGGGCACTATTAATTCATAGTGATGGATTTCGTACTCACTAATGCCACAAAAATCTTCTTGAATAGAGACTTTAGAGATTACCTTGAAATTTTTATGTGGTATTTATAGAAAATATTCAAACATAATCCAAAACCATGGGGGGTATGAGGAGAATCTAAGAACTATACTAAGGACCTTGCGAAAGGAGAAGCTCTATGAAAATTATAGAAACTGTGAGTTTTGGTTGATGGAAGTATCATTATTTGGTCATATATTCACATGTAATGGGATATCTATGGATCCCTTGAAGGAAAATTTAATTGATGGATGGTCGAAGCCTATATCTACGACGGATATCTATAGCTTCCTTGGGTTAGCTAGATATTATCAATGATTTGTGAGAAATTTCTCAAAATTTTCAATCCCTCTTACAAAACTAACTAGAATGGTGTTTAAGGATATTTGGAATGATTAATGTGAAGACAGATTCAAGGAGTTGAAAAAGAGGCTTAAAACTATGCCTATTCTCACACAACCAACAAGTGGAGAACCATTCCTGGTATTTAGTTAATGTTTGAAGAAGGGCATGTGATGTGTGTTTATGGAAAATAAGAAATTAGTTTCCCATGATTCATGGTAATTGAAGGATCATGACTAGAAATATACAACACATGACTTGGAGTTGGCTGTAGTAATCTTTTATTCTATAATTTGGCGAAATTACCTCTTTGGGTAGAAGTGTGAATCATATATAGATAAAAAAATTCTAATGTATATATTCACACAGATATAGTTGAATGTGAACCAACAAATATGGTTAGAGCTGATCAAAGATTATTACATCTGAATCCATTACCACCCTAGTGAAGAAAACAAGATGTTGGATGCTCTATGTAGAAAGGACCTAGTGATTCTATCATTGATGATAATTTAAAAGGATCTAATCTTCTTAGATTTTATAAAGATGGACATGGGAATCAAAAATATGGGAACATAATGAATCCTTTCACAAATGATTACTCAACCGTATCTTTTAGAAAGGTAAAAGGGTTCTCAAAAGGATGATGTGGGAATTCAAAAGAAATTAGAAACCATCATAAATTGGAAATACTCATATAACAATTGTAATTAAGAATGAATTATGATATTTGGGTCAATACTATGTGTTTTATAAAATATGGAGTTAAATAAATAACGTTTGGATGATATACATAGTTTAAATTTTTTTCATTCACCTAGGAAACAAAAAAGATATATTGAGAACTCTGAGAGCATTATTGGTCGGGTAATATGAAGAAGGAGATCACTGAGTATACATCAAATTGTCTGGTGTGTTAAAAAATGATTATTGAGAGGCAGAAGTATAAGTGGATAATGAAACAATTTCCCATACCGACATGGAAATGGGAGAACATCAATGTGGACATTGTCATCGGACATTCGAAGACATCCAAAGGAAAAAATATTATCAGGGTTGTTGTGGATAATCTTACAATGACCACACAATTCATTACAATTCTTAAGGATTTCCTATATGATCAACTAGAACAGATATACATAAGAAATGTGGTAAGGATTCATAGAGTACCATTATCGATTGTATATGATTGAGATCCATGATTCACCCCTTTGTTCTGGAAGATTCTTCAATATGCATTGAATATTGTGCTGATCTTCGGTATGGATTATCATCCTCAAAATGATGGCCAATCTGAGTGGACTATGTGAACACTTGAGGAAATGTTGAGAACATAAATAATAGACTTAAAAGGAGGATGGGTTAAATTTCGTCATTTGGTTGAGTTATCTTACAACAATGGTTTCAACTCAAACATCCAAATAGCTCTTTGTGATTATATTTACGGTAGGAGGTGAAAAAATTGGAATATTGGGATGATGTTTTGTAGTGAAAACTTCTATGTCTAGAAATGGACGAAGAATGGTGGAGAAGGTTAAGACCATCAACCAGAACATTAAAGCTAAGCAGAGTCAACAAAAGATCTATGATGACAATCATAAATGAGACCTAGAGTTTGATATTGGATGCATGGTATTCCTACACATATCACCATGGAATAGAGTTATGAGATTTGGGAAGAAGGGATATCTTATACCAAGGTACATCAGCCCCTTTGAGATCTTTGATTGCATTGGAGGAGTGGCCTATCGACTATCACTCCCACCGATACTTTCTCAAGTACATGATGTATTCCATACATCACTCTTGAGGAAGTACGTACCAGACCTATTACATGTACTCAATCAAAAGTTGGTACCATTGGAGAATGGCCTTTCTTATGAAGAGAAGCCGGTAAATATCTTAGATCATAGAGAAAATATAATATGACATATGACAATGTGGCTAATCAAAGTGTTGTAGAAAAATAAGATAATTGAATAATTAATGTGGGAATTGGAAGATGTGATGATTCAAAGTTATCCTCGACTGTCTTACTGTCGGAAAAATAAATTTCTAGGGATAAATTTCTTAAGGGGGAATGTTGTAAAGACCCAATCATTTTTTAAGAAAATTTTCTTTCTATTAAGGTATTATAGAAAAAACATGAACTCTTTTTATTCTTTGTATTATTGTGATTAAATGACCATAATGTATAATTACTATTGATAATATATTCATTGAACAATTATCACATGACTGATATAAATTTAAGGGTTTTTAAAAGAACCCCTTCGACATAGATAAAATAGAGGATGACCTTATACTTTAGACTTAGGCCATATAAATCTCATTTTTATATATAATATAGGATATATCATCACTGGTATTCTCTATTGACCAAGCCCAAGCAGAGCTTCAATGCGTTAAGCTTGAACGTAATCGCATATGGGAGAAGTTCAAGTTAATATAGATTACCACCCAGGTGATGTTATCTGAGCTACCCCCAAAGTCTATTATCATTTCCCACCGTACCCTTGGGACTTATGCTGGTTTTATAAGGTGTTATATAATAAGGCATTATATACTTATTGTTTAATCACTTTCTATAAATAAAAGTCCTATTCTATCAATTTATTTATATGAACTACCTTTTTATAAAAATGATGAATTTGATAAATTTATTTTTTTCAGGTAAAAATGGTAATTTTTAGAAATATATACATTATCATATAAAACTAATGTTTTTATTAATAATATTATAAATAAAATTCTTATAAATTATGATTATATTAGTTCCATATCTATAAATGATTAGGTGATGATATTGAAGAAAGTTAAATTTTTATACGATAAAACAGAAAGTGTATTTTTAATGAATTTATTTTATGGAATTATTTAATATTTGTAATATTGAATATTTTAATAAAATATTATTATCAAATTAATTTAATGAATAATGAATTAGTATATAATTTTTATGAAGTCAAATGTAATTTTTATTATGGTTTGAAAACTGTTTTTTTCAAAACCCGTGAACTTTCAATAACTATCGATTTTCATTTGAAAATTTACAATTAACATATTTAGAAAATTATATATATAAATTTAATATTATATTTGGAATCAGGATGTCAACATTTTCTAATGGTGAATTTTTCATAATTTTCCAAAATAGATGAATTTTCGGGGTAAAAATTAAATTCCTTATAAATAAAATGTGTTTCATGACATCATAATGACACCAAAATTTTGTAAATAATACTATAATGTTTATTCTCGGCCCAATATATGTTTTTACATTAAAATAAAACAATTTTAAATTTTTTTACTTATTTTATAAATCCTTTGTGAATCCTCCAAAATTTATAATACACATTATAATTTTAAATTAATTTCTTTATTAATGTGACACATATCCCCATAAGAAAGGATAATATTTTATTATATTCGGCCAATGGCCTTATAAATTATTTTATTCCACTCCAATTTTTCAAAAACCATGGGAAAAACCATTCGAAGGTTTTTGGTTTTGAATATTTAATTATATAGATTCCAAAACATATGTTTGTGAAATTTTAAAGAATTCCACTCTCATTTCCCATATAAAACCACCCAATATCCCACTTCTATTCACTAAAAAACCTTGGATAAAATCCATAATATTCACTCCTCTATATATAATCCTCCCATGGAGCCCCAATTCCTCATTAATCCCCTCTTCAAGCTCCTGATAAAGTCACTCAAGTAAGGGATTCCTTCCATTTTCATTTTTATCCAAGATTCATATTTTTAATACCATTTTACATTCAATTAAAACTATTGGTGTATGATTTCAAACCTCCCCATTACTGTCCTCCTTATTTTTTAATAACTATATACTTATTTTAATCTCATTAATGCCTTTCATGTATACCAGTTACCATGCTGAAATTTCGTAATAGATTTCTCTCTTCTTATTCCCATTTAAGTATTTCTCCCATATTATGCATCTAAATTCAATTTCATACATTGGGATATTATGTTCCATTATCCCTTTACTATATATTTCATTCATAAATTATGAGATAACCCCTATTTCAACATCAAAACTTATGAATTTCTATCAGATGACTTTAGGCTGCTTAAATTACACCATGATTTTCCAAGCCAAAATCCTCATGTAGTTAATACCATACCCATGTATCTATCAATGGAATTCACCTTTATGCACATATAATTATTTAATGGTACATACATGTATTTATTACTCATTACTTAATCATTTAAAAACGTATGATTTTAAATTATTCCATTTTATATGATCCATGTGGAACACTTATGCATGAAATGAAATATTTATAAAGGGTGGGCCCAGATAGCGCTCTAATGCATTGTGTAATGATCAGTATCATGATACAACATGTGCAGTGAGGTTTTACTCATTATAATCCATGTGCTATGAGTTTTTACTCATGTTAATTATTATGAAATGAGGGTTTACTCATGATACTCTATGAGTAATGAGCTTTTTCTCATGATAATATCATGTTGTATGTCATTTCTACATTTACATGTTATAATAATCATGCTACATCATTCCTTAATGTTCATGTTTCTATTATTCTCCATTAATATTACTATTTTCTACAATTTATTTTATTCTTCATGTTATTCCTTTTTTATTCCCCTATTGGGATTTATAGCTCACCCCTCTCTTTTGTATGTCCTCAGGTATCCCATGTAGAGTTAAGTACAAAGGAATGAGTTGGTCGTGTCAAAGAAGTTTGAAATAAAGAAGTTTTATTTCATGTTTAATTTTGTTATTTTGTGGTCCTAATTTCCCAAGACACTAGATATCTCAATCCTCAGTGTTGTCTTAAGTACAAGTTTTTGTAATGAATCATGTTTTATTGTGTAATAAATAGGAGGGTTTTTATAATAGAGAGAATATGGGAGACTATATTTTGAATGTAGGGATCTCTTATCAGCCTTTGATTGAGACACAACATTGACTTAGTACAAATATCTATACCACTTCATGTCATTGTTATGTTATCATAGAAATTAGAGTTCTCCCATATTCTTATTAATCCTATTTATTATTCTATCAAGTCTTTGATAGTTTTATAGCCTCTCTTTGGATTATCGATAAATCATTAATGATATCCATCTTCTCTATTTGTAGAGTTTATCCTCCTATTTTCTATTGTTTCTTTTCTTATCTATTTTATTTAGTATCCTTATTCCATCATCCCAAATTGTGTAAATAGACTTGATGAATCATTATTATGAATTAAAATAGATTTTTTTGATGAATATGATCTTATAGAATTAAGGAATATTCACATGGACTCATTGGTGACTATATTCAGTTACATGGTGGGTAATTTCTTAGATTCGTTGAGTTTGGGGATTTCCAATAAGACAATCATTTTAAAAAATTATGGGTTTTTATATAATGATGATTCATCAAAGCTACCTTATGGACCCTAAAATCCTTCATTTTATAGACCCTTGAATTTAATTACTAATACAATCATCATTTTTACATTATCATTTATCCCTATCACATGAATTCATGATAACTCCAAAATTATATTATTTTACATCCACCCATTAGTCCCATAATCCCATTTCTTTCGGAAAACGAATCCTTTGAAAAATCCCAAATTCCAAAGACTCCACGAGAGTTGGTATATATAACTCATACATTGTGTTTCTGTTGTGGAAGAGATAAGGTATGGGGGTATGGTTACGTTGATCATATGATTTTCATTAAATTATTACCACCTTATTCTCAGTGTTAGGGAGATATCGTTTTTTGGGGTGTTCTGGTATACAATCAGACTCACTTTCATTCCAAAAATCTTCCCTCAAGACTAATATCGTGGAATGTAGCTTGAGGAACGGAATTATTTATACTCTCCCGTTTTATTTTTTCCATCGATGATTTGATCATTCCTTTCCGATTTTATTGTTATAATATTTTTTACATAAATATTTTATTTTATTTTATTTTCACAAATGTTGATTTAAAATAGGCATTCGTTTGTTATGAACCAAAAAATAAAAGTGAAAATTTATGTTAGTCTCCCATTTTTTTCAAATGTTATTATTTATGGAATCTATTTAATTACTATTGATATGATATTAAATCCTTTTATAATTATATGTGATGTAATGTTGAATGGAAATGGATGTTGAACGCGAATTTTAATTTTGGATTCAACTAATAGGATATATAGTTTCTTGAGTTGAGGATTTAAATAAAATGGAAAATATGAAATTAAAGTTAAATGATGAAAATATCCTCACGAGTTAAATTAATAATTGAGAGGAAACCTCAAATTAACATTGTATAATATTTATGTACAACTATGGTGTGTTTACTACTTTGGAATTTCATTGGAGTTTACCATGTTCTTGTCTATTGGAATCTATTAAAATAAGGAAGGTATTACTCTATGTACATGGTTAGAATGATTATCTTATCTCTTTTTGATTTAATGTGGATGGGTTATAGTCCTTCGGTTAGTGAGTGGATGTTATTGATTACCACCTAGGTATGTTACTTTTTTTATATCTTCCCCTTCCTTAAAGTGTTTCCTAACACCATGGATGTATAGTGAGGATCTAGGGATCCATATGGAAGGTAGTTTAGTGTTTCCCCCTAAGATGGTTCTAAAATTTTGGGTATGTTATATGGGATTTTCATGTAAGAAAGTGGTATGATGCTGTGGTCTTATGTAGGATTAATTACTAGGATTTGGGATGGGTTAGAAGTATGAGTTCCTAAGGGGTTTTTTATTAGTATTTTTTAGTTTATCAACCTATTAATATGTTAGTTTCTATTATGGGTTGAGGGGTTATGTTAAGGGGATGGTTTAGAGATATATATTTGATAGGGATTCTTTTTATGATGGTTTGGGACTAGCAGGTAGTAAGGATATTGGTTTAGTTTAATGAGTGTCACCAGGTGAGGGTTTTAGATGGGGTTTTTGTCTTAGTTCTACAAGTTACGGTTCATGTACATAATTATCTCTCATTACATAGGATTAATAAATATAAATAAACATAATATCACTATTTTTAGTTATTTCCCTACTTAATTAAATTATATGTTTATATTAATGATAAATTGACAATGTCATGAACTGACCCAGATAATACACCTAAAAAGTATATTAATCAGTCTTGACTTGAATTGAAGGGATTTCATTATCCTGATG
The DNA here is from genome assembly GCA_963277665.1 of Viscum album. NCBI lineage: Eukaryota > Viridiplantae > Streptophyta > Magnoliopsida > Santalales > Viscaceae > Viscum > Viscum album. The sequence continues at coordinate 1,315,051,145 of OY728136.1, read as the reverse complement.
GGATGTCTAATAGTACCTAAGATTCGGAATAATCCTGAGGGAATGATTTCCCACAATAATAACTACTCAATAAAAATAATAATATTTAAAAGTATAGATATTTGTTATTCCAAGAACTTCTCAAGATAGATATATTTTTAACCACAAGAAGACTGATACTTGTCCAAAAATAATATATCAACCAAAGTCATCAGATAAGACCTTCAAGACATCATCCTAGAAAAGTCTATATAATAGGTGGATCACAAGCTCCACTAATCACCACTGACTCCAAATTACCAATACCCATTAATATACAACTCCACAAAGAGGATCCATTCCATTCCATAGTAATGGCATAAAAAAATATACAGATTCCAAAATGAAATGGAAGGTTCGGAGTAACAAATCCCAATAGAATCCCATGAGGTATTTCATATGAAATATCTATGAAATAAACCCAATCATGTCAATTTTAAATAATACATGGAATATATTTTTTTTAATGTTCATATCAAACCATTATTAAAAAAATAGTTAAATGTATAATATAAATTTTTTTTCAAAGTTAATTTCCATCAAATTATGTATATGTTTATATATTAATTGAAAATTGAAGAAATAATATTTTTTTCAAATTATGAATGGATAAAAAATTCAATAAAAAAATATCATGTGTAAAAAAATTTCAATAATTTCACTATGCTTATGATCATAGAGGCATGAATAGTATATATATTCTTATATACCTCTATTAATATAAATATTGAAATCTACACACACTCACTATATCCCAATCATAATGGGGAATATGAGATAACCCAAAAGAAAAAAAATCCTCACCTCATGATAGTTTAGTTGTTATTTTCAATTTAAATCCATTTCCATGTAGAGATAATACATTTCTATCATGTCCACTTTCGACCTAACTAAAACAAAAATCATGAGATTCAATGAATAAACCAACCATGCATGGGGATATAAAAAATTGAATTCAAACTCAAATCATGGAACATATTATTTAAAATTGGACACTAAGATCATTTTCCAAAACATTCCATTTCTTTTCAAAGACCAATATTTGTGACTTTTATAAAAATCATGCCTTTGGTTTCAAATACCCCCATTTAAAATCATAAAAATTTTATTTCATTTTCATCTCATCATAATAATGAATCAAATCATTCATTTCATATCAAGAATATTTTTTGGAAATCAATAATTATTTTAAAAAATCTATTATCAATGGATTTAATCATGAAAACCATTCAATTTACAATGATTGATCAAGTGGATCAATTCATTCATCATAAATAAATTGGAAAACAAATTTAAATTAAAAAATAATATAAAGTTTAAATTTTGTGTTATTTTATTATGAAGACACGTACCTAAAAAATCAATAAACATCCTCACCAGATCCACCAATATAGTGTTGATGGATTGATTGATTAAATTATAATCATATGATCACATATCATAAATTAAAGATCTAGATCTATCAGTAGAATGAGGAATCATCACACTAAAAAATGGAGAGAAGGTTGGAAAATATTATCAGTGATCAAAGTGAGATTAAAGTTACAAGATGGGATCTGGAACACCAACGAAAAACTCAATCCATGAAGAATCTTGTCTTTGAGAGAAAAATTATCCTATAAAGAGCTTCCAAGGACCAAATTATCTAATTATGATTTCCAAAGAGGATATTAAAATTTAAAAGTAGTGTATCATAAATTAAATTAATAAAATTATAACATTAAATTTCAATCACGCGATTTGGCCTTAATGAATGACAAACTATGTGCCAATAATGAGATTTGTATTGGAATTTTACAGAGTTTCATGGTTTGGAATGATGGTTGTAAAACCATGCACTACCAATTTTACCGTACCTTCACTACTAGAAGTGGATCCATTGTTATGACACATGGTTTAACCCAATTTACCCCAAATTTTCACCCCCATTATCAATTGTTTTATGGTTTGAGGGGTAGGAAACACAGATTTCACAAACCATGTTCCTAACAGTTCAACCTCCACAAGAAAACCAAAATTAGGCACATGAATTCATGGGATGACCTATATTTCATTCCCAAACCATTTTAAAATTTTTTTAAGGCATGGGAACTTCAAAAAAAGATTCAAAATCCCCCCCCCCCCCCAAAAATATAAGGAATGATCCAAACAAAATATGATAAAAACTAATGATTAATAGTTTACTATAATGGTAATTAAGATGTTTACATTTTCACCACCATAAATTCATTGTAACCTAAGAAATACAATCAAGAAGACTCCATAGTAAATATGTGGGGCCACTAAACTCTAATTAAATCCACACTCTCAAACTTCTCATGAGAATCAAAATCATGATTCCAATGTGACAAAACCAAGGGGATATATTTCACTTGAGGGACCTTTATATGAGAATCAACAATCAAAAACGTTACTCGTCCATGGATAAATCAAGTTCCACATCGAGTTACTCCCAAATAAAGATATGATAAAAGTTATATTAATACTTTCTGATCTATGAAACATGAACACATCTATGATTGAATCCATATTAGGTGAAAAATATAAATGGCATGCTACCTTTCCAATTCTCTCATCATCCTCTAATTGATCCATGTATCTTAGTTCTAACTTTCCTTATTCTCTCATCCTTTGGTGACCCATATCAGGTGAATCTCTTAAAAAAAACTAGGTCACAAATCAAAAACTACAAAGAGAATTAATGATGATTAATATAGGACTTATAAAATAATTGTTCCATTACTGTTCTCTAAAGAGTCAACTGAATATTTGTTATTGTATCCAAGACCAAACTAGGTACAACCAGGGAAGCTTCACCAAGCACCATATAATAAAGTTGATATATATATGGTTTACCATATAAGTAATTAAGTGGTGAAAAGATGGTGGATGAATTGTATCTATTAATATAGGAAATTTTAACCAGTCACAAATGTAAATACGTAGCTCTTCTAAAGTCAACAACATAAGCTTCAATAAATTCCTCTATAACCTATATAGCCCCTATACATGACCATATTTGTATGGGTAATACATCATGCATAACTTCATTGAGTATCCCTTCACCATTTTGAGGATTTTCAAAAACTATAAGTAAACATAGGATACTTATTAGATACTATGGAAGATTTAACTCCTTTAATTATAACATTATCCTAGGTAAATATATTTTCCAATTACTCAACTTTATTGGTATCATTAATGTCAATATATTGATCTAATTCGGTGAATCGATCAACCACCACCCATATCTCATAATTTATTCGATGTGTATGTGGTAACCCAACCACAAAGTCAATAATTATCTTATACCCCTTCCAATTTGGAATAGTAAGTTGTCGAAGAAGGCCTAATGGATTATGATAGTCGACATTAATATACTATCAACTATATCAATGAGAAAATTATTTTTAATGTATCTTCCCATACCTCGCAATATGAAATGATACCTCATACCATAGAACACTTTTATTGTTCAGTGATCTACCACCCAAGGATTAGTGAAGATAATCAACCATCATAGCCTCCCCCATAGGTAAAGGAAAAATTATATGATTCTAGACAAAAAGTATACCCTCATAAGATAGATATAATTATTTTATGGGTTCCCCATTATATAATTATTCCCTAATTACATGGAACAAATCATCATGGTGTTTCTTTTCATTAATCAACTTGATATGTAAGGATTTCAATTGAAAAAATCAATATAAATACCTGGGACTCATCATCCCAGACTCCCAAATGAAAATTATCAATGAGATCCATCATATTCTACTCCTATGAATATTGTTTCATTGATTGAGCAGGTAGTTTCTAGAAAAAATACTCATCAACGATAGGACCCATAGTAGGGGGTTGGAAATATCAAAGTCAAAATACAACATGACCTAAACCCATTACCTTTGTGTATGATTTAAATATTTTATGCACATGAAAAACATAATGTTTTTATAATCTAGGTAGAAGATAAACATTTCCTAAAAAATATATTTCTCCCAACACATTAGAGAATTCATCGGCGTTGTGATTTTTAAATCATGTATGGGATAGTTCATATCATGAAACCAAATCTAACAAGAACCATAATCCACAATATGATAAACTCTATAAGAATGAAACCCAAACATCATCTTGATCCCTTAAAAATTCCACCTATCCTAGCCAAACATGAAAAAGTTTTAATAGAGGAGATGAAGTCAATTGATGATTCAACTCAATATAGATGCCTGAAATTTAAAAAAAATGAACATTAAAATTTATTCAGTAATAGTGGTCAAAAAAGAATCCCACGTTGATAAATATTTTAGAAACTAGTGATAATACCCTACCAATTTTAAGAAGATTTAAATAGTTAATGAATTTCATAGTTTCTCCTAGGTTATAAATGGGTCCACCTTCTATAGAATTGATGAAAACCTTATTTCGGAAGCAACACATCATAATAAATTTAACTCAAGAATCCAAAAAATTCATTTAGAAAGATTTAAATAAAGACTGTTATTTATCATGATATTCAGAACTAATCAAAAACTATTTATATGGTCCTCATTAGTTTTGGAGTTATCTAATATGACATCCATGAATACCTATACAACAGAATAAAGGTACAAAGGGAACATCTTGTTATTGAATTTCATAAACACAATATGATCATTTTTTAGAGAAAATTGAATTGAGAGGAACCCATTGTGTCCTCACCTACTCCAAAAAAAGTCACATGGGTAACATAATCCTTAATCCAAAGCTGGTGGTAACATGACTCGAGACCAATATTTGAGAACCAGTTCATGCATTTTAGCATATCAAAAAAATATTTAATTTAGTGAAATGGATATTTGATCATGTCCATTACATAATTGATCTTCTGATAATCTGTATAAAGGAGAAGTATTCATTTGGTCTTCTTGGAAAGAAACACCAGAACTATCCATGGAAACACACTAGGTCGAATGAATCCTTGGGACATCAAGTCATCCAAAAAAGTCTTCAAGTACTTCTTTTTAGATGGTTATAAATGGTATGAGTGAATATAAATAATCAAGGTACCAAGATCCAAGTTGACATAAAACCCAACCACCCTTACTAGTGGAACATCTAAAAAGTTATAACGTAACACAATGGGAAACATAAAAGGCTATTCAAGGAAGATCGCTGCTCTAAGATTACCACTATAGTTAAAAATTAATCCAAGATATCATCCTACCTAATTTACAAAGAGGTGGACTTTATCCACCCAACCTCAATTACCATTCTCCCTAAAATACATGGACAACCCAATTGTGGTAGTAACAGAGACTAGCCTAAGAAAATTGTCGATATGAGCCTTATGATAAACCATGCAGTCCAATCCTTGAAATAAAATCCAATTTTTTCATATCTAAAACCAAAATTGTTGAAGAATTTGAATATTTGGTAAAGTGAATTTGAGTGATGGGAATAAAAGACCATATCCTCTCTTCATAAAGAGATGTGTAATAATATCATTAACATAACTCATGCACTCTATATGAATGTTTATAAATTCAAAACTTAGTCAGATATGAATGAATTGGAGGAAATCGTATCAAATAAAATATTTAGTAATGTGGAACCAATTGTAATGGTACCAATCACTATAGTAGGACATGCATCTTCATCCACCGTATTCTCTTATGTTATATGAAGCATTGTTCCCAATGCCTGCGGCTGGAAACAATTAGTTATTAAAGCATATAATTTCCCAATAGATCCCCCCCAAAAAAAATATTTGATCTAGTACCTATATGCATAGCTATAAAGAAAAAGTAAAATCTAAAAAATTGTCATAAACATCCCCAATAGCTACATATCTACAGTGTCTATGTGTAGGTTCAATTTGAGTGCCCGACTTTTCCACAATCGAAAGAAGTTGGTGTCTCTTTACCAAATATATTATAAGGTGTAAAAATTATGATTTCAATATCTGACACTATGGATTACAAAATGAGAACCACCATAATTCCTTTTCTATTTAAATGGGACATTGATTCTTCCACTAGGAGTAGGAGTAAATCTATTCAATCTAGACATAATTTCCAAGATAGGTTCTTCCATCAATGATATATCCATATAATTATCATTAAAGGTATTCATTAATAGGAAAACTTGATATTGTATATCTAAATGAAGACCCGTATCAAACCTATGATTTCTTATTTTCTCATTCTATAAGACCATATGGGTGAAATGAATAAGCACATTAAAATATTTGGAATACTGCGTGACGATATAATCATCATGCTATAGTTTAATTAAATCCATAGAATTATCTAACACCATTGTTTACAAATTGAATAAGACTATAAAATGTTTATTTAATTCTTACATTAAAATCCCATATTATTCCCAGCAAGAACTATTGAATCCCACCACATTCTATGAGGTCCTTCATGATTGAAGATTACACATTTCACATTAACAAGATCTAGCATCTCCAGAAACTAAAGGAGTTTCATAACATTGTTCAAAAAATACTCTAACTCCTAAAAATCATTTTTACCCTATAATGATTCATTTTTATGATGAAGGAATTCATGGTCATGATCATTTCTATCTTCCATCTAGGGTAGGGAATCTGCATCCTGAAGGGGAACTGGAATATATACATAGACAAGAACTTGGACAGCATGCATAACTACATCAATAGGGTTATGATTAACTTAGAGGGTCACCTTATATGGTTCATACATATCCCCCTCTTGAGGACTATTCAAACATCTTATTGGGTTCACGGTACTACACAACTACAATAGATAAAAAGGTAAATGTTATCAAGGTTACATGATATCATCAACTATATCAATCATAATTAAACTAGGAAATTCAAATAAAAGATGAAATCATCATAACAAGTAAATAATTTTATCCCAAAACTCATCAACGAAATTTTTTTTAAAATTAAATAACTTAATTCTCAATATGATTGTATCAATCTGTGAAATCGCTCATAACATACCCATTATGTATTAACAATCATGTCTCCTATCTACCGGTACATTCCAAGATACATAAAAAATCAATAATGATCCATGAAAACTATTGATAAAAATTTTCTTTAACCAAACCATATAAAACTTATTAATAGTACCCAAATTATTCATGACAATGCCCAAAGGTCGTTCCAAATACTCAAAGGCTGGTGAGTGGGGCCCGAGTATCAAAAAAATCAAGATTGAATGATTTACCCCAAAGAATAACTCATAAAGATAAGTAAAAATATATAAAATAACAAACATTTATTATAAAAAACACTCATAAAGAGATAAAAAACAAAAATTATACAAGTAAAAGTATAAAAATTGTATATCATCTTAGGACATCAGATAATACCCTCAAGGCATCAAACCATAAAAAATCATGCAATAAGTCAATCAACAGAACCACCGATATCCACCAAACCCCATGGAATTCTAAAAAAACATCCACTACCACCAAATGGTACCTTCCCATTCCTTATATCTGGAAAAAGAAATTTTATAAACTCTCTAATGTAATGAAAGGTTTTGAGAAAAAAATAAAAATAGGATCTCACGTATAATTACATAATAAATATATATCAAGTAATTCTACATTACTAAATATAATATGAAGTGTTCCATTTAACATTTTTCATAGTTCCTCTCACCAAATTAATTACCAAAAAATTATAGGGTTAAAAAAAGTGGGTTTAAAATTGAATTTCAATCAACTCAGAAAGATATAATAATTTTTATCAAAACATGAATGGATAAATATTTCAATTGGACACTGGGATGTATAAATAATTTAAAATCATTACATTACGGTGAAGAGACTATGTTTTAGGTAACTATTGGTATTCTAACACAAGTTAGTGAATATACTACTCTAGGTGTGCACTCACTCCCTATATCTAATGCCCAGGAGGAATAAGAGTAAATCCCATAGATAAACTCCCAACCCTCACAATATTTTAGTTGGTGTTTTCATCATTATTAAATTTCATGGTAGATATAATACATTCCAAGAAGCTGTTCATCCCACATAACAACATAATATCCCATTTTCATAAAAAAATCAATCATACATGGGGATGTCAAATATTTCATTAGAATTAAAATCCTTCAACCAATTATTTCAAATCACCCCCAATGTTTATTTTTCAAAACAATCCATTTAATTTTAGAAATTAATTTCACCAACTTTATAAAAAATAATACCTTTTATTTCAAATAAACTCATATCAAATCGTAATAAAAATCATGCATTTTCATCCCATTAAAACCATTCCATGAATCATTCATTTCAAATCATGATCATTTTCTAGAAATAAAAACCATAATTTTGAAAAAAAATTATCAAGGGATTTAATCATGTACATCATACCATTTTAAATCATTGATCAAGATTCTCAATTCAATATTTTGAAATATATTAAAAAACCATTTTAAATTAAACAATCATATAATATTTAAAATGTTTGAGATTCCATTATGAAACCACCCACATCAATAAAAATTAAAAAACACCCACATGGGATCGATAAATGGAAATACGAGGGATATAATAGTCAAAGAAGAATCCTAGAATCAAAATTCATCAATTTAATATCTATATCCATAAATTTAATGATGGATCACCTATCTCAAATATAGAGATAATGAGGGAAAATAATATTCATGATCAATGTGAGATTACACTTATCAAATGAGATCCAATGTTGAAAATGTTACTTCAATACCTGAATAATAAAAATTTGGAGATACAAATTCACCTATATGGAGCCTCTATAGACAAAAGGATTGAATTTGGTTCAGATAGGGGGAGTTTAGAATTTTAAATGGGATCATGGTAATTAATTCTGAAAATCAAGGAATCAATTTTTCATCACATTTTTTAGATACACAGTTTGATAAACTGTATGAAAAACTTTCACCTCTTACTAAGATTTTTGAGGTATATATATGGACTATCCATATGTTTTGAAAAAACATTCACCAATGGTGGACCCCCACCTAGGCTACTAGAAGAGGATTGAGGATTTGGTCACACAGTTTGAAAAATCTTTCCCTAATCATGCACCCCACAATATAATATTCCCCATGTATTGAAGGGGTAAGAATTATGGTTTTCACTATATATTATCCTAACCATGATTCCACTTACGAAATTCCAAACAAGACACACAGTTTCCTACAAAAACATGCACACTGTTCCCTAACCACGTACTAATTGTGCATAAGGATAGGATGATTAGAAAGAATTCAAAAAAATCCAAAAAAATTGATTATTGATCCAAATATAATATTACCAAAACTAATTAATTAATGTACCAGAAAGAAGGTTTGAGGATTTCATAGGTAATATGAATATTTATATAGGAATATATAATATGTAAATGATTTTATGGAAGGTTCTTGAAAAATTAACTATAATAATAATAGAGGAATGAGTAATAAAAATGCAAAATGATGAATTTTGTATATTTTGGTGTTTTATTTTGAATTATCAAAATATATCTTATAATGAGTTTATGAAAATTAAATTTTAGAGAAAAATTCAGAAAATTGATAAAATATGGACATCCTTATTAGTGAGGGGAATGTTTCAATTTTGATTTCTATTTATGAAGTCTCCTATGGGATATTCTTATGTAATTAATATTAAGTGATTCGCAAAAAGTGTTTTTGTTTTTTTCTATGTGATATATTTTGTATAATGTCATATATATCATGGATCATTATTCATAGGATTCCTATAAATGGTTGTGAGAGATCATGATGATGATTATTTGAAAGTGATGATAATGATGTGGTTTTTAGGGTTTCATGGGGTTTAGGGAATGAGGTGATATATGTACATAATTTAGAATATAATGGTAATGTGGTGGCTATATATTGTGCAAGATTTGATTTTTATATGATTATAAGGCTGATGGGGTATAATTGAATTTAATTTTCATCTTGGTTTTTTGATTAATTTGTGAGGGGTCCTTCTATGAGGTTACACCACATTTTATGAGTAGTCAATCTTTAAAAATTACGATCATTCTTATTAAGTTTTCAGTGTCCTCTTTATTTATTTATATATATTTTTTATTTCCCTTAGTGAATGTTTTATATGTTTTGAAACGAGGTGGTTGTATGGAAAGTTGAAAATAATAAAGATAATGTTGGTTCGTGATCTGGGACATCCCTCTTGATTATGATAGTCTGGAATGTGGAAAATTTTTAATTTATGGGAAATAATTGTAATTTTTTATTAAAAGTGATGGTAATTGAGGTGGTTATTATGATTATATTTTAATATGTTTGATATTCTTATTTCCATGTTTCTATTACTTATATTTAATTACAAATATCATTCCAAAATCATTTAATTCATTTTTGTTTTTTTTCTTTTTAAAAATGATCCTACTATGTAATCCAAATTTCCCACCCCTCAGTAGTTTCTTTTCAATTTTTTTCAAGATACGTTATGGGAGAATAGGGAATCCTATTCGGGTAGTGGGAGTGAAACGTCAGAGTTCAATCTCACATTTTCTAGGGTTGCTTCTAATTTTGTATCATGTAGCTTTAAATGGAATCTTTTAAATTAAATAATTTTTTTATATTTTGGTTTATATTTATCTCTATGGATAATAGAAAGTGTGTAATTAAACTTATGTAAAAAAATACCTTTGTGGTAGTTTCCTCCCCCTGGCCTATTGGGGGTAGTCTTTAAGGTTCACCATTGTCTTTACTATCACCCCAATAGGGGTACAAATGGAGGGGTTGTGGGTAATTATAGTTATAATTTTATATTTGGAGGAATTTCATTCATTGAGACAATATTTTTTATTGGTTTATACCATATTTGTTTTCAAAGGGGCTCGATACTTATGCTTATATATATCTTTTTTACAGCTGAGTTGGTCTTGAAGAATCCTTATACATAGGTTAGTTTAATGGATGTTGTAAGACCACAATATTTCATTATTAATTATCCATTAAATATATATTATTATTAATAAATTTATTTATATTAAACACAAAACCATGATGAAATATAGTATAATTTATTATGGTGATTTTTTAATTGTAAAATATGATCCTGAAAATATATCCCTTAAATTGTTGGGTAAAAAAATTAAACACATTATTAAATCAATATAGAAATACATATTGATGGAAAAAATTATTAGGAGTCATATTTATAAATCTAAATTATATAACAATTTAACAGTGTTATAATCAATGGGGGTTTCCCTAGATCAAGCCCAAGACAAACTCTTTCATGTGTGCCTTGAGCATAATCATATATAGGATAAGTTCAAGTTCTTGGAAATAATTATGACATCTATTTTAGATGATTCAAAACAAATGATAGAAAAAACAACTTCTTATATTACCCACGATCATATGTGGTTTTTTGAGGGGATTTTTAATTAGATTTTATGATAAAATAAACATGCTATAAAAATACTATTAATATATGTATTTTATAAATTTACTATTTCTTTAAGATTTAAGTTTAAAAAATAAATTAAACTTATTATTAAATTTTTTATTTTATAAAAAATTATTGATGAAATTTATTTAATACTTATAAAACAATTGTCTTAACCTTAAATAATTAGAAATAAAATAAAATTTGAACTATTTTTTAATGAATTATATTTTTCAATATATTAATCATTTTCAGTGTAATAAAATAAATATATATTTTTTTAAATAACTTTCTAACAATTTTTTTAATGTACAATCAAGTAGATTCATATTTATTTAATATTTAGTTGATATGAAATAGACTATAAGAAATAAATATTTCAAATAATTCATCTTCCAATAAAAAAAATTTCATTATATTTTATGTTTCCAAATAAAAGTTTAATTCTTAAATTTTTTATTTTAAATTTTCAAATATGAATGTAATTTTTGTATTATATTTGAAAAAATTTACTTCGGGTGATTTATTCAAATATTTCAAAAAAATCATTTCTAGGTGAATGGTGAAAATTTAAATTTTTTATAAAAGTACATCTCTTATGAGATAATTTTTATTTTTGAATTACATAATAATTTATGAAATCATATCATTAGACTAAAAATATTTTTATTTATTATATTAAAAATGTTTAAAAAATAATATTGAATTGAGATACTTATGTTTAACATTTTAGAACCAAATGGATGTTTTATTCTCATAATTGAAATTTTTTATACTTTCCTTTAATTAAGTAATTAAAATGAATAATTTTTTTAATAATGTTTTTAAAGTGATAGAAATATAATTTTTAAAATTATTTATCAATAAATATAATATAAATCAACACTACATATGAATCTGATATAAATTTATTTTTATGATTTAAAAGAGATTTTTTTGATAAAAAATGTTGTTGTTTAATTAAGAAAGTTTTTATTGAAATTAATTTTATACATTAATAAAAATTCAATAAGATGATATGTTTTTCATATTTCTAAATTTAATATTCAAATTATATAATAAGGCTAATTTTTTTAATAACAAAAATATGTTATAGTAGTAAGAGTTAACTATGGTAAAAAGCATAATCATGGGGAAAATGAAAAATATATTTCAATCCATATCCCTTATTATTGTTGATGGGAGGTCATTGGACCAAGTGTTTCTATTATCCATTACATGACATGTATGGATCTACATTATTTTGGAATTGACACTTCTTTAGCATAATGTTATATGTATTTTATCATTTCCACCCCTCTAACATATAAAAGGGTCCCTTCAAAAACCCACATCCCATATATAAATACAATAAACATGAAAAAATTCATATCCAAATTATTTATGTAAATCAATACAGTGATTAATTTGTTTTTTGTCACTTATATTCCAATCTAAGAAGTCCTAAGGAGTTGTGGGGAGAATTGAGTTAAAATCTTCTAATAACTCATTTTTAATATCAAATCAATTCATTATTCTTATAACTCAAAAAATATTCTACCAAACTAAAATAGTAACATAAATATATGTATTACACTAAAATGTTATTATTTTTATTGGATAATATTTTTGTCTCAATCTTAACCATTTAAAATATGGAAATGTTTCTTTTTTGTATGATTGAACTACTACTTCTGTGAAATCACTAACCTAGATGCCACCTGATAGGTTCACCAAGCCTGGTAGGCCACATGGACTCAAGAACGTCTCCCCGAACACTAAAGGCTTCTGACTTGAAGCGGGTGCCTAGGGTGTGTCTATGGAGAAATTATTCCTTTATTACTAATGTGTAGAGTAGTGGGTGAATGTATAAATATATTAAATAGTGGAAGTAACATAAGTAAATAGAAGGAACAATAGAAGAATAGAGACAACAAAAAAATAACCAAAATAATAGTCAATAACAGATGATTTGTCATGTCACTAGAAAATAGGAAAACATGGATATGAGACAGCAGGCATAACATGTTCCAATATTTATAAAGGAATTAAAATAATATCCCCTGAATCACAAGTTTCAACTCCATCCACTACTATCAAGATCTATACAAAACATTACACAATCCTGTATTTGAAGCTGTATGCTTCCCTTTTTCAACACATGCAACCAAATAATCTAATCTGAGTACCAAATTGTTCCTACTGATGGTGTGAGATAAATTTTATTGGGGCCCCACCAATGGTGTCTATAACATTCATCCCATGTAATGGAATAAACTATGTGCAAGAATGCACATATAAGTAAAGCATTATATTGTAACTAAATACCAAAGTACCTAATTCAGCCCCTGGAAGGTGTCTGAACATAAAACCAATTCCAAATTTGATTGTCACCAATTTATAATATGTCATATTTTAATAAAAGTAAAAGTTCCAGTATGTATCAAGGAAACCTATAAAGAAATTTTATAGTGAAGTCCCAAGGTAATAAGTAAGGTGACATAGACCTCAAGGGTAACCAAATCAGTAATAATTTTATCCTGGAATGGGGTAATAGTGTATTCTAAGGAGAATAGTCCAAGGAATTCTACAATGATTCACCTATCGTGGGATGACACTTGTTTCTACAAGGGTGGGCCCAAGGTTGTTTCTTTTCAGGGTTTTGTCATAGGCAGCTTTGATTATCACCTATGATTCACTTTTCCTCTTGGTAGCTTCATGTGTCTCTCCTCTTGGGACTTCGGATGACGTCCTCCCTTAGTATCTGAAATGGTGTTTCTCAGATAGGTCTCTAATATTCAGTGGAACTGTTCTTTACTTCTAGATTTCCACGGTGTTAGGGGGTGATGTCACCTCTCAGTGGAGGCTAGGTGTTTCTCAGATCGTTCACAATCTTTCTGTGGTGAATATACAGGATTCCAGAATTCATCAATGGCATGGGTGTGATTTAGGCTCAGCTTTTGGACTTTCATGGCAGCAAGTTCATTTGGTCTGCAAAGTTCACATCTTTTCATCATCCACGCAGTTGGATCAGTTTAATCTCTTTGATTCTGATCCAGTTCTAGTCATGGGTTTAGTGTACTGTGAGGGTTTCAGTTCTATGAGGATTCTGTGATGGATTCATTTTCATCCATTGATCCTGCATTTATGGGTGGTGTTTCGTCAGATTCGATGATTTATGTCCTGGAGGCCTTTGTTTTCCTTCAGTTCACATTCTAGTTTTATATGAGGCACTTTGAATTTTTTTTGATATAATTTTTTTATCTTTCTAAATGGTTTGGTTAGTGCCTACTAGGATGCTTGTGTGGTTTGATTCAGGTAGTTATATGGAATTTGGGCCATGTCGTCTTCCGGGTTTCATCTTTCCCTCTACTTTCATGTTATCTTTCCTGGTTCCATAACTCCTCCATTTTCACCAAGCACGAGTAGAGTTTGTGTCTACATGTTTTTTTGGGATGTGAGTTCGAGTGCCCGGTTCAGGGAAATAGATAATGATGAGAAGTTTGTTGGTTTTTTGAATTTTGAGGTTGTATGTTACTAACACTCTATGAGGATCAGTTCCAGTTGAGATTTAACAGCAGGAACGATCCATATGTGCATGAAAAATCTAAACTTGTATGAATTAGAGGGTATGGTCAATCCATTGGTACTAGGATCGTGAAACCCTGCATGGGACAGCTCATTGAGCAGTCATGTGAGGTGGAGTCTTAACATAACGATGTAGTGACTAGGGAGGTGCAATTCCTTGTAGTCTTATTCTGTTTATTTTTAGGTATTAAGTATCCGACTATTCCCTCAAAACTGATTTTGGAATAAATAATAATAATTTTAATTCAGTCATCCAATATAGAATGGGGCTATGAAATGAATGTCCCTGGTGGGATTTAACGATATAACATACTTGTCCATGTTGCATCCAAGGAGTGTATTCAAGGAATCCTATTTTTTTAATGTTGGATCCAATGATTGTATCCAAGGATTTTGTCCAAATATTTTATCCAATGCATCCTATAGTACTACATGGGCGGATAGTACGGTTTCATTCCAGGAATCCAATGTTAGATAAGGATAAAGATCAAGGTTGGTCTCAACTTAAGAAAGTTGTATCTTTGAATCAGAATGGGGTTCCTGTGTGCTTATGGAATTACCCAATCAGAATCCAAGATGATCTTTAGTTAGTCCATTCCTATTTGATTATGAATTCATGTAATAATTCATTTGGTTCTAGACTTTTCTTCCATTAGTGTGATAAGGTAAAGTAGCTTGGAACTTTCTAATCAAGTCATTTGGTTCAAGCCCTGCCTTTCATTATTGTGATAAGGTCATGTAGCAGGAAATCATTCATTTAGACCATTTTAATTATATTCCATACTCAAGGTTCATTCCTATAACTTCCACTAATTTGGTATGAGGTGCTACTCAAATGAAACCCACTATTAATTTACATTTTAGGAAAATTCATATACTTAGCATACTTTCCTATTCCCATTTCACAATTAATTAAAAAATTAAAACACTTACTGTTGGTGGTTAAACATATACGCTTACATGGTTCTTTTTGTTATGAAAATCATAAAAAAAATCAAGCTATTTAATAATGAAAATCTTACCCTTAGTGTGGTCAAATAATGGCACACCAGAAAGGTGGCTAAAACGTATCTAAACACAGAAAAACCAATTTTGGCATAACACCCTACACATGGTGTTAGGATTTGTGGATGTAACCACCAATAAATAATTACATATTCACAATGATTATAACAATACTGTTCTAATATTATAATCATTGAATATTAATTCAATAAATGGAACCTGATGAAATCGATGTCCTCTAGAGGGAAATTCCAAAATCAAGGATCTTAAAGGATGAGATTTAAAACACCCACACTAGGCTTGTACAATCCTCCTCCTTTGGTATTGGCCCATGATTTGGCTCAGATCAGTGTAGATCTAAGAAAAAGGGAAAAATACTCATATTGCGGTAACGTGTTCAAGAATAAGATATAAGGAGAACAACTCAAGATGGCTTGATTACTTATCGTTGCACATCCAATGTGATGAAAAAACTCTTAATCGCTTCTTGGATGAAAGATATCTCTTGATTACTACCTTATATCTTTAAAGGGATCAAAAATTAGATAAATTTCGTTTACTCCCAAATAAACATAGATTCAGGAAGAAGGATGGAGGTTAATTAGATCATTAAAGGAAAATGATAATTTACCTTTAAAATTTCATGTGCAAAGTTTGTCAGCATGGTTGGACAAACCATGAACAAACCATGCATGGGTACCTAGGAAAAAGGTGTGCTCACATGGATTGGCCGCACGAATGTGCACAAACTATGCAAAGTGGTTCTGTCTGGAAATGGACCAACTGCACGGTTAGGAAACCCATTCTCCATACATGTTACATCTATGAAACATGGATAGATTTCCAAAAAAATATGGGTTTTGTGCTCTGAACGTTCCCCATACACCCCTGAGACCATTACTAACTCATTAGGTATCTATATTAAGGCCAAAGTAAATATTTTCACCTAAATTTAAAGGACCCATACCATTGTGAAAACACGACATCATACAATCTTCACCACTTAAAATAAATTATCTCTGAGTTCACCTTCCAAGGTTGGAGAAACTCTCTTTGATAACAAATCTGTCCATTGGGTACATTTCCTAGATTCTCCCTCCCAATTCTCATCCTATACTCAATCGTGTTTCCATATAACAAATACTAGAGGGATAAATCGGCCTCATCGAGCCATCAAACTTCATTCAATGATGCATACTGGATACGCCTAAAATGTAGAATTGGCATATAACTCGACTTCCATGGGATCAATGGTATGTGATGGATCCACATGATATTGGTGAAGCTATGAGATGTGGAATATTTTGTGCATGACACTGTATCTCAGAGGTTGTATCAACAGATAAGCTACCATCCCGACTCTCTATAGAATCTCAAACGTCACTTCATAATGAGGCGATAGATTTCCCAACATTAGTAACCATCTATTCCATAGACTAGGTGATACTCGAAGAAGAAAATGATCCCCGGCCTAGAAATCAATATGTTTTCGATGGAGATCGGCATAAGATTTATGTCATAACTGAGTAGTAGTCATATGCTTTCTGATCAGTTGAACTTACTCTAAATTATTCTGAATAAGATGAGGACCTAGTATGGCTACCACACCTACCTCTATCTAGTATCAGGTTGAACGACATGGCCTCCCATATATGAACTAAAAAGTGTGCATTTGAATTGTCACCTAAAATATATTATTCTATGTGAACTCTACAATTGGGTTATTCTCCTCCAAAGAGTCATCGAAATATAGGAAACATGAACGAGCATATCCTCTAGAACTTGTATTGTATGTTATTATTGTCCAAGGGTATGGGGGTGAAACTTTTTGCATAAATTCACCTATGTTCCCATAGCCTTCTGCAATCCCAGCTATAACCATGAAGTGAAATGAGAATCTCGATCTGAAATGATAACACAAGGGACCCTGTAGAGCCATATGATCTTACAAACATACAGTTTTCCCAGCTCATCAACTAAGAAAGTCTCCCAAACATGAATGAAGTGGAATGAAATATTTATTCGGTCATTGATTTCACAGAAATTATTTCTAATCGTCAGAGACCAGGGTAATCCAACTTCAAAATCAAGTGAAACATCTACCCATTTCCATTTTCGAACTATAAGTGGTTATATCAAGCCTACTGGTTTTTTAACGATCCAGGTATTTATAGAATATTAAATTTTCATATCTATGAATATTTATGAATAATGTATTAATTTTAAATTAAAGAGGAATAATTTTCAGATAGAGTACCTGACACATTACAATGGGTTTCTTCAAAATCTTATATTGCACACAATGTTGAGTTATACCAGAAAATATTGCAATATTATTATTATTATAATTATTTTAAATGGTAGTTAACCCCTAGCAGTTGTATTGGTGGGAATGAACCAAATTAGCTATATTATGATTTTATATAGATGTTAAATGTTTTTAAATTTATCTAATAAAATTTTTAGGCCTAAAATGAGAATGAATCCAATTTAAGGCATAAAATACTATAATTTTTTTTAAATGGATGTTTTATCACCTTTTGATGCTGATCCCTTTTTAAATCTAAATTTTGTCACTTTTATATATTCTATTTGAAAAAATAAACATCATCTTTAGAATTTTGACATGAAATTTTACTTTGGTTAAATTTTTTGTAATTTCTAATAATTTACAATTTCTTAATGAATAGTGAAAAATAATGCATTTTAATTCAAAACTACCTTTTCATATAATTTCATTATATAGTTAGATTGTAATTTTAATTTTTTTAAATTTTAATTGGATTATATTTCTATCATTATTTCAATTATTTTAATAGGATGAAATTTCAAAATTTAATTGGACATAAAAACATGTCAATTGTTTGATAGATTTTACTTCTTACAAACTTGTTTTCTTTTTTTTAACAAGGGAAATTAATATTAAATTAGTTTTTTATAATTCTGAATTTGGAAATTTTTAAAACGGAGTCTATATTAGGAATTATAAGGTAATTTTTTTTATATTGGTACCTTTAATTTTGGGACATTATGAATAGTAACTTCTGTAATTATTTTTATTTACCATCGTTAAAGGGTAAATCTAGTAAATAAAAGTAAAAAAGAAAATTTAAATAATATAAAACATCCGTAAAACTTTTTAAAATAATATAGGATGATTTATATATGACCATGATAATCTATTGGTAGAACAATTAGAATTATTGAGCTGCTTGGGAGTGATAATGATATGTTATAATAATTAATTTAAAGAAAAGAGAAAAAATAACAAACACATGAATCTTCTTAATACATTTTTATATGGGGTTATATAATCGATATAATTGAATATAAATATTATTTATGAATCTAAAATTGTTGTATACATCATGATATTTTATTTATAATTATTAGACATTAAATAAATAAATTTAATTATGATACAACGATGTTGTTGTGATTGCTTCATTAATAAAAGATTCAAATAACTGATATTCTAAAAATTAAATTAAATATTACTTCAAAATATTTATATAATACAAAAATTTTATGTATGAATATGAAATGTTTGGATTTATTAAATGTTTTATTTAATGAATATAGTTTTTATGAATTTGTACAAAAGTCAAGTATGAATAGTGACAAAAATTGACATAATTCGTAACATTCAATATTAAATAGTTTGGTAAATGATTTTAAATTCCTAAAAATATATGAGTTATCCAAGTGGTTAATATAAGACAAAATATTTCACAAATGGAATTTTTGTGAGACCTTTGACATTATATGGTGATTACATTAACCCAGAATTTCAAAATAACATGATATCACTATAAGAATAAAAAGGTTAAAATAAGTATTAAACCAAAATGATAAGGATAAAAATAACTAGAACCATGTCTAAACATTATTAGATGATATTTATTTGAACCAACATCATTTTATCCATGAATAAAATTAGTTTGGACCATATGTAATCAAAATTGAATTTATAATAAATTAATATTTCATGACTTTATCAAAGTTCCCCTCCAACCTATTATAAAATAACACCAACTCTACCCACTTAATATCACCACTAATGCGCCTTTTATCATCCAAAATCTACAAATATAATCTCCCAACATCACTCCTTTAACCCTAAATGCCTTAATTTGGGTAGAAGTAAATTCAAAAAATCATTTCGGCTCAAATCAAATGATGTTAGCTGATTTAGAGGTAATGTCCTCTCTCAAGTTCTTTATCTTATTTTATTTCATTAATAACAATGAAATTTTTTTTTATGATTAAATAAAAAACCATTATCCTCAATATTTTAGGTTGTTATTATGAGAAGTATTCATACTACACATACACACACCTCTATCTAATGGATACGAACATATTCTAACTGTGTACGATGAACTACTGCCTCACGAAACAACGATTGATCAATTTTCTCATTCCACCTATCACTATAGACATTATAATGGGAATTTATTTATATATGATATATATTATAATTAATTTGTTTTTATTCTTCTATATATTTTTATTTTCATCTTAGCATTATGCTTTCTATAATGTTTACAAACGATAATTTCATTTGAGGAAATGAGGACTTCCGCTCCCTCAAAGTGATATGAATCATTTATGTCATAAATGGAATGCATAAATGATAGTCTTAATGAAATTATGTTTCCTATATAAAATAGAAATTATATTATAATTATAATATACCTATGTATAAATTATTTTTCATTATATTAATATAAAAAATGAAATGAATGTAGTGTTTGTGTGTACGCACGACCTACCGTCTCCCTGAACGGTGAATTTAATTTATTATATATAAATGTTATGGAATTTTCTAAAATACACATATAATAAATATATATAATATTTAAATATTGAATAATATTCTGGAGGAAATTTACATATGACCTCATGGATAATTTAAATCAACATAAGTTCATTTTTGACTCAAATACTCAATAACAACAAACCATCAAATATGAACTCAAGTAATTCACTAATTAATATAACATGGTAATAAGTTATATAAAATGAATAGTAAAAATTAAAAAGGTTCTAAATCAAGTATAAATTAACCTAATTTTGTTATTCATGAAATTAAATAATTAATGGAACAAGTCAAATTCAATGTATGGGATGTTCTTAACCAAATTTCTATTCGTTGGGTTAATATTATACTTCTTGATTATGTTTAGATATTATTATATGACAAATAAATTTTGATATAATATATTGTATTTATACTTTGTTTATGTGTATTTATTGTTAATACATATAATCAATCTAAATTATTAACAAAATGATCTTTGTAAGAGAATTTCAAAATACAATTTCCACTCATTTGGGTTTTACATATAGTTGATTTATTATATGATGCCAATATTATGTGTAGAATCATATTTTATTTATTTATGTTGTAATTTCCACTTCCGTTTGTGTGGATATAATATTTTTACACATATTCACCCCATTGAAATAATCTTACCTCATTTGTACGAACAATGAATGGGAAATCATATCTCAATTTCCATTCATTGAGTTAAATATCAATGTAATTGGATTTGTTTATCCAAGAATATGTGTGAATTACCTCTAATTGTTTTACACTGAATATCCAATTATATTGTGTGTGATTATTTTTGTCACAAATAATTATGTAATTGATTTATCCTTAATCTAATGATACGATCTTTATAAGGGATTTTTTAATAAATCTATAATCCATCGAGACTTATTTGTTGTTATGCACCAATTCACATTAATAGTGTATATAATTAACATTGACATTTTAAATCCGGAATCACCTTATTCTCAGGATATTATAATATCTATTTAATATTATTCCTTAATTATTTGTATTCATATATTTTATCAAGTGGTAAGGGAATATTTAACAAAAATATCATTTTAAATGCTTTAAATATTTATTCTTCTAAATATTTCTCATTAATTTTGATGTTTTCAAATGGTTTTAAGGATTTATTTACATAGAAACTAATTTTTTAAAATATTAATTCCTTTAAATGACTCAAATTGGTATGCGACACTTTGATTTATAAATATTCTTTTTAAATTTTTTAAATATTTCTTTAAAATTGGATTAATTATGTCAATATCATTAAATGATATATTGTGAATGAAAATGTGGAAATTTTATTTTTACAATAATATGGTTTAATGCTTTATGATTATGTTACGGTTCTTGGCCATTTGTTATGTTTACGGGTGGTTCCATGATAATCTGAAGGTGGGTGAGACCGAGATATCTCTCCAATGCATTGGGAAATGTGATGGAGGTAAAAGATATAGTTTCTCCTGAGAGATTTATGTAATATACTATGATAGGAATTCTAAACATAACCATGATGGTTATCCCATATGTATCTGTGAAAGATACAATGTAATTATATAATTGATGCCACATGTTAATTTTATGTTTTATTATTTCTATGATGTTTTTAGGAATATTATGATTTCATGATGTAAGGTAAGAATTATATGTTTTATGGGTGAAAAGTATGATTGTGTGAAAATAATGTCATGGATTTTTAATATTCATGGACTAACAGTTTTATTCTTTATGTTATATTCCTTACTAAAATTTTTATTATCATCCCTTGTTTTGAAAAGTTTTTCACATGACTTAAATAATAATAGAGTCATGGATGGAATCAAGGAAACGTTATGTTGTTATAACATGAATGATACCATATTTCTTTTTAAAGTGATTTTGCTTTATGAAAAGAATGGATAGTTAGTAGAGGTGTCTACTTCTAATTATTAAATTGTTGTGTATGAGTTATGAATTAATTCTCTAATGCTCTAAATCTAAAAATATCTCCATTATGATTAATATCCAAATCAATGACTTATCTCAAGATTAATTCATGCTTAAGGTTGGGGCCTTATAGGTTTATGGTTATCTAACTACACCTGGTGATAGTTTAAACACCTAGTGATAAATCCTATTATCTTATGTTTCATTTTAGGCCTCTAATACTTATATTTTACATCCTGATACATCTTGAATATGCCTATATGAACTGGATAATGAAAAGCGTGGGACTCTTTCATCAACTCTTATCTTTTATTTTTAGGATCCAAGTTATTTCCACATAGACACAAGACATATTCTATATTCACAAACCAATATAGAGCTGGGTTATCTCTTAATATTATCTCATGGAGTACCAAGACATCAGGATAAAAAACTTTCTATTCATCACATTTTCAATGAGTGAAGAGGTAACTATCAAGGATGAGAGGTATGACTACCTGTGACTATCATGAAACTATATATATATATAAGAAAAGTGGGTCATTAGCTTTTATTCATCACTAACTTCCTATATGGATTGTGTTTGAGTTTTTTGACATAGGGCATCTACAACCATATTACCCTTCCCAGGCGTATAGACAATCTCAAAATAAATTTTTTTTTGATACTTGACCCATATCCACTATTTAAGGTTCAATTCATGCTGATAAAGGATATATTTGAGGCTCTTGTGGTTTGGGTACACCACAAATTAATCACCCAATAGATAATGTCTCCAGTAACATAAGGCAAGGAAAACTGCTACGAGATCAATCTTGTGCGTTGAGGTACATACTCTCAGGAGGCATCAACTTCCGAGATCTGTACACAATGATTTTTTCCTCATACCCCAACAATACTCCAAGGCTAATGCCTAATTCATCAATGAAGATGGTATATAATATACCTAGCTTCAGAAGTGTCAGAATAGGTGCCAATACAAGCCTTCATTTTAGCTCTTTAAAGGATTTATCACATGATTCTGGCCATAAGAACATGACATGCTTCTTTGTAAGACCATTAAGAGGTGAAGCGTGTTGTGAGAAGTGTTGTATGAAACACCTGTAATATCCAGCCGTCCCCATGAAACTCTATATACCAAACATGTTCTCGAGATTCTCTCAGGAAACTACATCACTAATCTTATCAGGACCAACATGTACTCTTGATTCTGAGATGATATGACCAAATTAGTTGACTTTTTCGATTCATAGGTGGCACATAGAAATATTCTCGTAAACCTTTTTCTCTCTCAATGTACTCCTAACTATATCAAGATGATTGGAATGGTCAAAATGAATGTGAGAATACACTAAGATGTCCTCCACAAAGACAATGAAAAAAGAGTCCAAATAGGGGTGGAAACACTATTCATCATATCCATTAAAACATAGAGTTTGTTCGTAAGACCAAACAGAATGACAAGGTACTCATAGATACCATACATGAGATGGAATGTTTTATGAAGTATTTCTGATTTCTGGACTTGCACCTAATTATAACATGATGACAATATAATATTAGAGAAGACCTTAAATCCTTTGGGATGGTCGATGTGATCATATATACATGTTAGTTGATATTGGTTCTTAATCATAAGCTGGTTAAATTTTCTGTAATCCACACATAGACATAACATTATAGTAGCCTTATTGGAAAAAAACACTAGAAACCCCCAAGTGGTTGTACTGAACTGTATAAATCATTTTCCCAATATATCCTCTAGCTTCTACTTGAGCTCTGGAAGATCTATTTGTTCCATTCTTTATGGAGTAATGGACACTAGAGCTACTCCTTGAAAAAGCTATATTGTAAACTGTGACTCTATCTCATGAGATAAGACATAAAAATAATTAAGAAAGACGTCCCTTAAATGATCCACAAATGGAAGGAAATCAGCTTGTTGTAAATCTGAATCCCCTTTGAAAATATTTTCAATTTCCACGGTCACTCCACCTAGCCCATGATTATATGGTATATCTCAAATATGATGGAAATACCACTCAACCTTATGTAGATAATTGCGGCCCTCTAGTGATGTAAAAGATACCGTTTGGCAATAGTAGTCCAAAAAATCATAATTGTGAACCAACCAGTTCATCCTGAGCATGACACTAAAGCCTGTCATCTTGGGAACAAATAGGTTCCAGAAGAAATGGAAACTTACTAAATCAAGGGGATAGTCCCTACTCTAGAATATGACCTATGTTAGTACCCTTAATGACATATCTAGGGTCATTACACCATAAAATATTATATCTCAAGTCTGAGACCTTCCACAATAGATTCATAGATAATAGAGTTCTAATCACATGTATCAAATAATGTAGATACTATAGTAGATTTCCCAAGAATAGTACCACATACTGTAGATGGTCCCATAGCCTGATCCCCATGTATCCGCTATAGTGAATTCAACTGACCTAATCCACATCCATGTGCAATTGATGGACTACCATGATCATAACTACCATGTTGTTGCTTCTGGTAATCCGGGGTCTTGCTACCATGACCATGACCTCCTCCTCGGTCAGACCATTCGTTGCTATTCCAACTCCCCACCTAACACATCATAAAATAACCCTCTCTTGAATTTGGATCTAGTGAATATCCTTTTTCTAAAACCCCATGATTTAATAGTAAGTTAATTTCTTTAAAATAATTCAATTTCTTGCGCTACATGCAACACCGATTTTAAGAGCAGCAAGACTTACCAATCTATCCATCAAAAAAGATATCATGAATTATATTAACTGAATTTTGAATTTTATATACTCCATATAATTTTCAAATCCTTGTTATGGGCTTCTTAGACATAATATAAGAACAAATTCATTTTTTCAGATAAAAGAAGTATTTTTCAAAAAATGAAATTTTACCACCATTTAAGGGGAAACCCTTTTTAAAACCAATATTAGACACTTTTATATATTCAATTTAATGAAATTAAATTCTTATTTAGAATTTTCGCATAAATATTTATTTTTGATAAATTTTTGGTACTTTTATGATAAATTTCATATTTTAAGGAATAAAAAAAACTAAATTTTAATTGAAAACAACTATTTTAATCGAAACAAGTTATATCATTCAATTATGTATTTTAATGGTCTATAAGTATAATTGTATTACATTTTTATCATTTAATATAATGTAGGTCATTATAACTAATTTCACATTAAACGTTGACATAAACACATGTCAATCTTTTGATAGTTTTTACTTTTTAAAAAACCCGCTTTTTGGTTTTGAGAACATAAATTAATATTAAATTAATTAATGAAACTTATATGTTTTAAATTTGTTAAAATAGAATTAATTTTTTAATTCTGAATATCAAAATTAGATTTGGGTGATTTTTTTCTATTTATTCTGAAAACATTCAATTTTTGATGAATAGTGAATAACACTGCGTTATTTTTTAAAACATACTTTTTATTTAAATTATTATTTATTTAATTTATTATAAGTCAATATAGATACATAATTCATATATATTTTCAATTTAATTAATTGTAGTCATTTTATAATATGTTTAGACATATAAAATTTTATTGTACTTTTTTCCGTCTTTTACCCACTGTCTAGGAGCATTATAAAATTTGCATAAAACTCAATTTTACCACTTCAGTGAGTTGAATTTCAAAAATCAGAGAGACATTGTGAACATCATTAAGTAAAATGTTGTTCATTAAGATGAAAATAATTTTTTTTGGATTGTAACTTTTGACTTTTATATTCCACGGATAAAAGCAAATAGGGTAATTAAGTGTAAAAATGATATTATAATTACCCTATCACATGTCATAATTCTATTCGATAAGTGGTATTCGACCAAAAACAAACTTAGGAATAAAATATGATCATCTTTGGTCCATTTGGATTAGATTAAGAAATTTATTATTTTATTTAAAGAAGAGTTAATAGTGTTAAATTGAAAGTTTAATAACTAAACAATTTTTAATATAGGGTTAGACATATGATATATTGGACTAAAAATATTCATTATAAATATAAAAAGATTTTCTACATAATGGTATTTTAATTAAAATTTTTAGAACTTAAATAAATTAATTTATTTATGACATAGTGATGATGTTGTAATTAATTTATTAATGAAATATTAAAATAATTGATATTATAAGTATCCAAATAAATGTAAATTGAGACATTTGAAGAATTACACTAATTTTATACATTAATATGAAATGTTAGGGTTGATTAATTAAATTTTATTCTATGTTATAAAGTTTTTATTTCTTTCAAAAAAAATCAAATACAAAATAGTATCAAAATCGACATAATTGAGTTTAAAAAAATACAATATTATTTATTGATATAATACTCCTAAAAATATAATGTTCTACCAAAGGACATAGATAAGGTTATATATATTAATAATGAACCACTTGGGGTTCTCTCGGAATTTTATAGAACCTTTATTAACTATATAATATAAAAATACAAAGAGACATGGTAACTGTCAAACTATTTAACTAAGAGTTAAATCTAAATAATAAGGTTAATATGGTGACCTAAACCTATATAAAAGCTATTATTTGGGAGGTTTTCGACCCATCCCCACCTAATCCTCTAAATAAATTATTTTTGAGCCATTATGAACCGAAAATTGTTTTATTATAAAATAATATTTCAACTTTTTTCTAATGTGACCCCACCTCTCTTATAAAAGGTCACTTCCCCTTCTCTTAATTTGACTTCTCAAAAGCCATTGGTCTCAGAAAAAACCTTCCCAAATATCCTCCCACCTTCTATCACATAAACCTAGAGTCCTTAAATTGATCATAAACTAATCCTATGGAGCCCTTTTTATCAACTCAAAATGATACATAGGAAGAATATGTAATAATTTCACCACCCTCTTTCAAATTATTATCTTTTTCCACTTCCACTTTCATTGTTGATTCCCTACAAAAATAACAACACAATTTCCTTATACATACTGTGATGTTATTATATATATGGTACAACCATATTCGTTATTCTACACATCCTATAAATGGCAAAGTCACCATATGTGCATACTTACGACTTACCGTCTCCAGGTCGTGGTGTTATTTGTTATTCAAACAGTTCAATATTTTGGATTAGCATAATAATGAGTATAAATTATCTAAAAAATAATTAAAACATGTTAATGATTATTTTTATATGATATAACATCCAATTACATTTGATTTCACTACTAATATAATGATATTGTCCCTCGTGCGTATGTACGGATTACAGTCTCCACGAATGCGATTAGGCTTATTCCCCATCGTAATAATTCAAGAATAATATTCATTTTATGATTAAAAATAATTTTTATGAACATAATATCATTCTTTATATGAATCAAATACATCCTATCCATAACAAACATGGCTTACGTAACCAAGCATATAATGAAAAACGAATCAGTTAACACTTGAAATGATAAAACTACTGGAATATCATTAACAAAGCAATAATAGAGGATCATATATGTTATCATATTTTTTATATAGATCCTATATAATTTAATAACAATGTTTTAGCTATTATACACGAGGTTAACATACCATCTATTAAGGTAAATTACAAGTTATAGGGTTTTCATCTCACTTTTATTCCTATGATATTTATGCCATATTTGCCACTATTACCTTTTGGGTGGTGTGTGTATTGCCCATTATTGTATTGTTTGCATAATATACGTTAATTTATGAGTATTTACATCATCATTGGATGATCCTTATTCAAGGGGTGTTTGTTTCATATGTTACCAAATCGGTAATGGAATTTCAAATTTTAATTTCCACTCATACGGTTTTACACAAACATCATTGATTACTTTACTCAAAGATTATGTGTGAAATCACTATTATTTTACTTATGTAGTAATTTACACTCCAATTTGTGGTTATATACTGGATATAGACATAATACCTTCATTGATAAATTCAAATTCCAATGATATAAACTCAATAAGAGAAATTTTAACTCAATTTCTATTCATTGAGTTAAAAATCCCAGTCATTGATGTTGTGTTTAAAAGAATATGTGTGAATGTCCTTATATTAATTTACATTAAATATCTAATCATATTGAGTGTATTTATATTTTTCACACATAATTTTGTCATTGATTTATCCTTAACCTTAGGATACAATCTTTATTAGTAAATTCATCTCAACTTACATTCCATTGAGTCATCATTGTTGTTATGTGCCAATTCACTTTTATTTGGTGTATATACTATAATTTGACATAGTATATAATGAATCCCTTTATTATCATGATATTATAAAGTTTTTATGACCTAAATTATTTTTATTTAAGCGTCTCTCATTTGGTTAGGAACTATATCTATAATATCATTTTGAATGATTTAAAAATTTATTATTCTAAGCCTTTATCATTAATGTCAACGTTTTCAAATTGGTTTTAAGGATTTATTTATTTGGACATGAATGCTTTAAAATGTTAGTTCCTTTAAAAAGATTAAAAGTGGAATGAGACGCTTTAATTCAAAACTATCTTTTAAATGAATTCCATTATATGAATTTTAAATGATTTCATTATAAAGGGATATTTCTCTAAATGATTTCTACTGATCATATTCAACTATGTTCACATCCTTTACGGGACATTATTATGGATCATGGTTGATTTATTATGATAAAAATATTCCATATTGTATTGAAGTTTTTGTGATATTTTTGACTGTTGATTTGTTATTTTTAAACGATTCAATATTTATGGAAAAAAGTATTGACATTTTGTATGAATGTTTTAATATGAATGATTATGTTATGTTTATTCAATTTCATATAAGGAATGAATTGGACTTACTAAGTGAAGGGTGGAGCCCGTTATATCTCCTTGAATAATAGGTAGGTCTCATTAGACAAAATAGTGTCTTGGCATAAGGGATTAACAAAATCTTATTTATAGTCTTGGCATAAGGCCTTGGCTATGTGGTTATGAAGTATGGAATTTTTCATTCCATCATTATGAAATTGTCTATTGATATTACATGTGATTATTAGACTAATAGAATATACATGTGAATAATTAAATAAAATTATTGGATTTATCATTTCCATATTATGCAAAAGTTTAGTTTTAAATGGCTTATATTCTAGTTTTATACATTGCCTTAAATGTTTATTTTTATTTAATACAGTTTCTGCTTTATTTTTTTCTTGAATGAGCATCTAAGCTCACCCCTTTATTATGTTTTATTTTCCCCAAGTGCAAAGAAATATATTTTGATAAACCTGTAGGTATATGCTAAGGGATATAAGAGTGTACAAATGTGACAAAATGTTAATATTTTTATTTCATTATGTAATGTATAACTTATTTATGTATCTAGTACTTTTAATGCTACTAAACTAATCGGTCGTTCAGGAAATTTTTACTTTTATCATGCCAATGTTAGGTCATAATGCAACGATTCTAGGTAATTGGGGTCAGGGAATTATAATGGTTATCTGAGGATATTTTGTAAAAACCATGGAAGCTAGATTTTGAATAAAACTCTAATTAGGAAATAGTACCCTAAGATAGACATTGAGGATTAGTACAGAATAACATCCAAAAATTTCAGTAATGTAAATATTATGTGGGTATTTCACGGAAATACATCCTTTTCTGGATATGAGAAGGTAGAGGCGGATTTGGAACAAATGTAACTAGGAGTGAAAAAACCGATAAGAAGTTTCAGGATTTACCCCGGATATCTTGGTTCATTAAAAAGGGCCTTGCTGCACTCTTGGTTATGACACCCTTAGGGGATATTCTTAGGATAATTCACATTTTCTTTACAAACTGATTTGAAGGATTTTAATATAATATTAATATCGATAGCCTTGGTTAATCCAAAGGAGTTTTAGATTTAAAATAAGGTGTTATGATATTCTTTAAATGATTTTATGACTCATACTATTCTTTCTTGTGTTTGTCAATGGTTGGATTCCACAGAAATCATAGTAACATCGATCATGATGTAAAAGGTGGGAAAATGGTGGAAATTATCAATGAAATGGAATGTTGATAGGTGTAATAGATATTGTGTTCATCCAGAATCATTTTTCAAAAATATGATCAAAAAACTATATATTAACCAATTCCTGGACTCAACAAAGAAGAGAAAAGTAGTGAATGATAAGAGCTCCAACATTGGAGACCATAAAGAAAAGAAATATCAATTTCCATCTTGCATGAAATGTTGATGGAGACACCTAGGGAAGTGTCTCAATAGAACAAATAAATGATTTATGTTTGGAAAAGGAGAACATAAAGTAATGAATTGATGACGAAAATGAAGAGTACTATAGAAAAAATAAAAATGATTCCATGAATCCATTTACAGTCATTTGCAGTAAATGTTGGGGACCTGGTCATTACCCGAGTGAATACCCTATTCTATAGGATAACCTCTTGGTCATGGAAAAACCTATGTGGAAATAAATGGACAGTAAAATGTTTAAAAGTATTAGTGCTCTATGGTGATGGGATTACATTGGAATAAATTTATCTTGTATGTGTAACCCTACAGTTTGTTATGTGAAAACTTCAATTTTATGAAGAATTGTCTATTATATTTTTGATATATTTATAAACTAACATTTGTATTTATATGATCATTTAATTTGAGGCAAATACAAGTTATTAAATATTGGGATGAAAATAAGAGGTGTGAGATAACATTTGTGGTGAAATTAGGTTATGGTTATTTTTAGGAATTTATCTCATTTTGGGAATGTTATAAAACATAGTTTTTGGGAAAGGATAAAATGAAGACCATTTGACAAGCCATCACATTGGACAGAGCTATGGAATCAAACCCTCAACAAGAGTGCGATTGAGATTTATCACCTACCACTAGACTACGTGAAGTCCCTGGTTAGTGTGACTAATTATTTTTAGTTAAATTATTTTTTGATCAATAATTAGTGGATTTTGTATCTTATTTATTATCAAACTTATATCATAGGTATAGGAAAATTATTTGGTGATTAATTGATAAATATTATTTTGGAATATGTTCGCTCTGTTGGGAACACTACATTCTTATGGAAAATAGAATACTATGGGATTTCATTTGAGGAGTAATGGTGTATTTTTATCTATAATTTTACAATGGATATATAGGGATTTTGGTTATTTATGGAAATGATTAACCAATCATAAAGAATATTTGATTATGTTAATTACAATTAAGAACGTGAATTTAAAATTAGCCGATATTATTTGGAGATACAATTTCATGGAAGACTATGTAATCAAATTCATCTAATTTTTGGTCTCAATATTAGTTTGGATTATATTGAATGATTTTAAAGAAAATTGTTTATTGAATGGTATTTATTGAACATTGGGTATTGTTGGATTAATTTCTGAAATTAAGAATAATATTTATTTCTCTAATGAATTATCCTATTTGGGGATCATCTGATCTTATACAAACCATTTTGGTTTTGGTCAATCTCTAGAGACAAGGTAAATATATTGTTTATGCTTTGTGGATTACATGATTCTTTAAAAGTTTATTCTAGCACATCTGGTGGGGGAAAGTCATCTTCAATACTCATCGTTTATAAAAAATATGACTTAGTGGAATAAATTTATTAAATGATGAAACTCTACATAAAAAGTAGGTATATCTCTTTATGTTATTATTCAATCTCATAAATAAATCCCTCAACTTTATGAAATGAAACTTAAAACCAAAAAAATTTTCCTTTTACTTTTCCTACTGGGAAACTAATGACCATTTATCTCATCACAAGTTTGTGGTTTTCTTGTTATTTACTATCTCCTGATCATGTTTTCTATCACTCTCCATCATAACTTAACATTTATTTTATCTTCTATATCCATGTTTTTTTATAGGGAATCCAATATGGATTATCTCGTACGAACTTTTTACTTATCTTTATTTCTTTTAATGTGACATTTTTGTTGACTATTTTCCCAATGTGGAACATTCAATGAAGTTCCCATGCCCAATTTTAAAATTTCATGGTCACAATTTTCAAAAGGGGGGAAGAATGTAACAGCCCATGATTTCATCGTAAGTTATTTTCATTAACGTAATTCAATAGCTTGCGTTACCCGCTACACTGAGTTCGAGCACAGCATGACCTACCATACTAGCCAATAAAAAAGTGGTTTTGAATAGTATTAACTACATTTTGACATTTTTATACTCCATAAACTTTTAAAATCCAAATTATGTGTTTATTAGAATAATATAATAATAAATTCATTTTTTTCAGAAAAAAGAAGTAATTTTAAAAAAATGAAATTTTACCTCATTTTAATGGAAATAACTTTTTAAAACCAATATTCAAACTTTTATATATTCAATTTAATGAAATTAAATTGTTGTTTAGAATCGAAACATAAAAATTCTTTTTAGATAAATTTTGTGTACTTTTCTGATAACTTTCATATTTTGATGAATACTGAAGAATACTAAATTCAATTAAAAACAAATGTTTTAATGGAAACAATTTAAGTGTTAAATTATGCATTTGAATGGTTTGAAAGTTTAATTAGATTTCATTTTTACCATTTAATACAATGTAGGTCATTATAAGTAATTTTACATTTAAATTTGACATAAACACATATCAATCTGTTGATAGTTTTAACTTTTTAAAAAACCCATTTTTTGATTTTTAAAACAAAAAATTAAATTAAAATTAATTAATGAAAATTCTATGTTTTTAATTTGGTAAAATATAATTCATTTTTGAACTCGGAATATCAAAGTTATCTTAGGGTGAATTTTTTATAATTTTCAGAAACCATTCAATTTTTGATAAATAGTGGAAAACACTATGTTATTATTTAAAACAAACTTTTTATTTAAAGAATTATTTATTTTATTTATTTTATTTCAAAATATATACATAATACCTATATATTTTCAATTTAATTAATTGTATTTATTTTATAATAAGGTTATATATATATAATTTTATTTATGTTTTTACCATCTTTTACCCTCCATTTACAAGCAATTGAAAACTTGCATAAAACATAATTTTACTACCTATGTGAGTTGAATTTAAAAAATTCGAGAGACATGGATAACATCAGTAAGTACAATGAAGTTCAATAAGATTAAAATAATTTTTGGTGAATAATAACTTTTGACTTTTATTTACCACAGTTAAAAGTAAATAGGGTAATTAAGGGTAAAAATGATATTATAATTACCCTGACACATGCCCTAATTATAATAGATAAGTGTAATTAGACCAAAAACAACTTTAGGAATAAAATACGATCCTCTTTGGCCCACTTGGATTAGATTAAGAAATTTATTATTATTATATTTAAAGAAGAGTTAAAAGTGTTTAATTCAAAGTTTAATTACTAAAACATTTTTAATATAGGGATTGACATAAGATAAAATGGACTATAAATATTAATTTGAAAACTAAAAAGATTTTATACATAATGGTATTTTATTTATAATTTTTAAACATTAAAAAATTTAATATATTTAGGACACAATGACGATACAGTAATTACCTTATTGTTGAAATATTAAACTAATTGATAATATAAATATCCAAATAAATATAAATTGAAACTTATAATGATTTACACTAATTTTCTATCTTAATATAAGATTTTATGGCTGACTAAATAAATTTTATTCGAAGTGATAAACTTTTTATGGATTTCAAAAAAAATAAAATAATAAATAGTGTCAAAATTGACGTAGTTGAGTTTTTAAAACAAATAAAATATTATTAACTGATTGAATATTCCTACAAAAATAAGGTTCAGCCAAAGGTCTTAGATATGATTATATATATTAATAATGAACCACTTGGGGTTATCTTGGTAGTTTATTATAACTTTATTAACCATATAATATAAAAATACAAAGATACATGGTAAATGTAAAACTATTTAACTAAGAGTTAAATCTAATAGATGAGGCTATTATGGTGACCTAAAACTATCTAAAACATATTGGTTGAGGTTTTTTGAACCATAACTCATTACCCTCAAAATAAATCATTTTTACCCATTATAAACCGATAATAGATTTATTATTAAATAATATTTCAATATTTTCCTGAAGTGACCCTCACCACTCTTATAAAAGGGTACTTTCCCTTATCTTACTTTCACACCCCCAATGCCATTTGGATCGGCCTTCCAATTCCAAAATATCCTCCAAATTTCCATGAAATCATCTTATAGTCCTTACTTTGATCATAATTCCAACCTACAGAGCCCTTTTGATCGACTCAAAAGGAAACACCCGAAGAAGAGATAATAATTTCACCACCCTCTATCATGTTTTTTTCTTCTTACACATCCTCTTTATTTGTTGATTCCATACAAAATTAATAACTCCAGTACCTTATACATAATGTGATGTTATTATAAATATGGTATAACCATATTCTTTATTCTACCCATCTTATAAATGACAATGTCACCATATTTGTGTACGTACGGCTTACCGTCACCACATAGTGGTGTAGTTTGTTTTTCAAATAATTCATTATTTTGTATTGGTACAATAATTAGTATTAATGGTATAAGTAAACATATAACATTTTAATGATTCCGTATATATGATATACCATCCAATTACATATGATTTTACCATTAATATAATGACAATGTCGCTCGTACGTACTTATGGATTTCCGTCTCCATGAACGCAATGAGATTCATTCCCCATCATAATCATTCAAAAATAATTTTAATTTTATGATTTAAAATAATGTTTATGAACATAATATCATTCTATATATGAATCTAATACATCCTATCCATAAGAAACATGGCTTATGTAACCAAGCATATAATGGAAAACGAATTAGTTAACACGCAAAACAATAGAACTACTAAAATATCATAAAAAAGCAATAATAGAAGATCATATATGATATCATATTTATGTATATAGTTATTTTATAACTTCATAAAAATGTTTTAAATATTATACATGATTTTAACATACTATCTATTAATGAAAAGGATAAGGTAAGGGGTTTTCATCTCACTTTTATTCCTGTGAGATTCATGCTATATTTTCCACAATTACCTTTTTTGTGGTATATGTACTTCCCATTATTGTATTTTTTCATAATTTAATTTAATTTATGGGTATTTAAATCATCATTTGATGATACTTCTTCCATTGGGTGTATTTTTCATATGTTACCAAATCGGTAAGGGAATTTTAAATTTCAATTTCCACTCATATGGTTTTACGCAATCTTTATTGATTACTTTACTCCAATATTATGTGTGAAACCACAATATATTTAGTTTTATAGTAATTTCCACTCCCCTTTGATTGGATATACTTTTTATACACATAATCACTCCATTTAGAAATTCAAATTTCATCGATATAAACTTTATAAGAGTAATTTTAACTCAATTTATATTCATTGAGTTAAACATCCATGTCATTGGTGTTATTTTTACAAGAATATGTGTGAATGTACTATGATTGATTTACACTAAATATCCAATAATATTGGGTGTATTTATATTTTTCACACATAATTATGTCATTGAATTATCCTTAACCTAAGGATACAGTCTTTATTATGAATTTCATCTCAACTTACATTCCATTGAGACTTCTTTGTTGTTATGAACCAATTCAATTTTATTTGGTGTATATACTATACATTGACATATTATATCATTAATCCCTTTCTTTTCATGATATTTTAATGTTTTTATTACCTCAAATATTTTTATTCATTCTTCTTTCATTAGGTTAGGAACTCTAACTAAAATATCATTTTAAATGTTTTAAAATTTTATTCTTCTTAAACATTCTCATTAATGTCAATGTTTTAAAAATGTTTTAAGGTTTTATTTATATGGACATGAATGTTTTAAACTGTTAATTCCTTTCAATATTTTTATATTTTTATGGGACACATTGATTCAAACTACCTTTTAAATGAATTCCTTTATCATGATTTTAAATGATTTCATTTAAAATGAATATTGATCTCAAATATTTTTATGCTCATTTTCAACTATGTCAAAATCCTTTACAAGATATTATTCATGATCAAGGTTGATTAACCATGACACAAATATTCTATATTGTATAGATGGTTTTGTGATATTTTTGATAGTGGATGTGTTATTTTTATACCATTCAGTTTTTATGGATAATGTATTGAAATTTCATATTCAAGTTTTAATATGAATGTCTTTGTTATGTTTAATATGCATCATATGAGAAATGCATTGGACTTAGTAAGAGAGTGGTGGAGTCTACTATAGCTCCTCGATGAATCTGTAGGTATCATGAGACATACTAGAGTCTTGGCAGAAGGCCTTTACAAAATCTTATTTGTAATCATGGCACAAGGCCTTAACTATGTGGTTATGAAGTTTGGCCTTATGCATTCCTTAATTATGAAATTTTCTATTGATATTACATGTGGTTTGTAAAATAGTATAATATGCATGTGAATATTTAAATTGAATTATTTGATTTATCATTCCCATATTATGATGAATTTTATCTTTAAAAGGCTGGTGTTCTGGTCTAATACATTTCATTAAATGTTTATTCTTATTTATGACAGTTTCCGAAATATTGTATTCCTTACTGAGCATGTGAGATCACCCCTTTATTATGTTTTATTTTTCCCAGGATACAAATAAGTGTATTACAACTATCCTACATGAATAGGCTATGGTTGATAAGACTGTTCGAAGGGGACACAATGTTATTTTTTTATTTTATGATGTAATGTAAATCATATGTATGTATCTAGAAATTCCAAGGCTACTAAATTGATTGGTCATTCGGGACATTATTCTGTGTATCATGCCGATGTTATGTAATAATGCACTGATTCTAGGTTATTGGGGTTAGGACTTTACACTTTTACAGTTATAAATGGTGGGATAATACTACCAAAATTCTAGAGATACCCCATACGAACACATTCCTAACACACCTATGGGTCTCTATAACTATAATGATTAAAATATCCTCAATGTCCATAATGATGACACACTTTAGAGCTATCGAAATATATAAAATACTTTTCACTCCCCTGATGAGAAACCTCGAGGGAACACTTCCTTCCACCAGAAGTCCTACTGGCCTACCGTAGAACTGGTCCTCTATGCCTGATATTACTACCCCCTCTAAGGTTATGCTCAGTGATAAGAGACTTATTGACTATATGATACAAAGTAGGCAGGAAAAAGACATTCACTAGATTATGGACAACATATTGGACCCTATCCACAAAACATATAGAACATTAAATCTCCTTATAGGCTTGAAGCGGTGCAAAGTGCTGAAATTCCATGAAATGCACAGAAAACTCCATGAATAAAATATAACCCTTCTTGAGATGCATGAAATCTCTATATATATCTGTTATCATCATTTTAGGAATGAATATATCATAGAAGGTACTCTGGAAATCATTCTATATCATAAACTGATGATGACTAGACTGGGTAATCACATCTCACCAATTCTTGGCCGAATCTCAAAGCATGTATGTGGTATGTTTGACCCTTTGCAATGGAGGCATTTCTAGATGCTCAAATATAGATTCGGTGGCTTTTAAAAAAGACTCAGTAGCTTGTGGACCATTATCCCCTAAAAATCTAGGATGATGATGCTACTAGAACTCATAAGTCTGATCATTCATCGTTGGTGCAAGCCATGGATTACCATGCATGGATTGCATCAGACTTTAGAAACTATCATGAACTTGGGTATTAGTGCCCAACTCAATTATAATAGGCTATGCCTCAAGTGGCACTATGGGATGTTAGAGTGGGTTTTCAAGGCACACCACATCGGTAGAATGGCCATCACCACCTTTCTAGCGTACAATACAAGGACTTCGTGGCGGTATTGTTCTACAATTTCCATGTACACACCTCAGAACAAGATTTATCAAAAAGATAGAATCACTAATGAAAGATGAATGTAGTAAAACTCAATAACCAAGAAATACAACCACAACTAC
Source organism: Viscum album (assembly GCA_963277665.1). Classification (NCBI taxonomy): domain Eukaryota; kingdom Viridiplantae; phylum Streptophyta; class Magnoliopsida; order Santalales; family Viscaceae; genus Viscum; species Viscum album. The sequence goes on along the minus strand of OY728136.1, from coordinate 1,315,012,328 downwards.
CTTCTTAGACGGCTATGTATCATTAATTTCTCAAATATTAGTTTAATTTCACTTTATATTTAATTTCTAGGTATACTCCTTTACCATGCATAAATATGAGAAGGAGGGATAAGGAAGTGAAAACATTTTACATTAGATTTAATGTTTCACATTATAATGGATATCCATTTATGGAGAATCATTACCCATACAACTATCTTTAGAAACAAAACCCATTTAATTATAGCATAATGGATCGACTTGATAAATTACTCATCCCATCTCATGAGGGGTCATACACCTTATGAATTGAGATTATAAATCAATAACTCACAACCATGAATAATACAAGAATAAGATATCTATCATAGATTTACTAAAAAATCATAGGAATATCATGTAATGAAAATCTACGAAATGAACCTATATAGAATGGTAATATGCATGACATGAATATTTTTGGTTCCTATAATGATGCCTAAAATAAAGATCATTTCCCATATAAAATCTGCCCAATGATAAAAGAAAATCAAAAATTAGAGTAATAATCAATAAATCTACACAATATGTACTTCACCAAATGGTGAAATAATATCAATTTTAATAAGAAAAAGAAAACCAAAATTATAATTTAGGAAACTTGGTTTTTACCTTGAATATTGGTTCATAATGCCCAAGAACATCTTATGACCAATTCATAATAATTCATATTCTAAAATATATTTTCTCCAAATTGTAATTTAAGAAATGTAATGAACCAACCTTAATAACACTTTGTGATATCCAATATGCAGATTCTACTTGATGGGTGCCCCATGCCTAGTTGTCCACATCACCTCAAACATATCTCTTTAAACACCGGAGGCTGCCAACTTGAAATGAAGGCCTAGTGTATTTCTAGTGGAGACTATGCCCCCATTACCAACTTTTAGAACAACAGGTCAATATAAACATGTGGTAAATTGGATAATAAATATTAGTAAAATGAATGCACAACAGTATGATAGAGACAATATCAACAAAAACTGAAATAAATAGAAATAGAATTCAACAACTGATGATATGCCATGTCACTAGAAAAATGGAAAACATGGATACAATATAGTAGGAATAACATGTTCCACAAATTATAATGGAATCATAAGACAATCTTGAGAATCCCTACTTCCAACTCGGTCATCTGTTATCAATCGCCGTACTAAAAAAGGAATCAATCTAGTGTTTGAAGCTATATGCTTCCCTTTGTCATCACCTAAAACCATATAATCTACATTTGGTACCAAACAGTGCCCAAAAAAGGATGTGAGATAAATCTCAATGTGCCACCACCAATATTTTCTATAACATCCACCTCATGTAATGGAATGTAATTTTGTGAAATCCTTCATATATAATTAAATCATTAAAATGTAACTAAATACAAAAGTACAGACTTCATCTCCCAGTTGTTGTATGAACATTTAGCCAATTCATCATTTAATTGTTACCAGGTTATAATATGTCACATTTGAATAATAATAATGTTTCAAGGATGTAACATGGAAGCCTATAATGAAATTTAATATTGATGTCACAAGGTAATAACCATAGCGTCATAGACTTCAAGGGTCTCTAAATCAGTAATAAATATAGTCTAGAAGGGGTTAAGTGTATAATAAAAGGATCATCATCCAATAACTTCCATAATGTGTCTCATAAGAAGTCTAAGGAGATCATGAAAGGTAAAATGGGGCTATGTAATTACTGGTCCCGATGGGATTTAAATATAGAACCTACTTGTAAATTCTTGATCAAAGTAGTGTATCTTGGGAATCCTGTATGTTAATGATGGATACAAGGAGTACATCCAAGGCATCATGTAGTACTACATGGGGGATCCTGCGAAATCATTTTGGGCATCCAATGTTAGTCATCAATCGGTATCTATGTGGTCTCAACATAATAAAGCTGTATCCTTGAATGAGAATGGGGTTCTTTAGTGCTCATGACATTCTTTGATCAGAATACAAGGTGAGATCGAGTTAGACCATTCCTTTATTATTAAGATACTTTTTTAATATTTAATTGGTTTTAATAATTTCCTTTCAATATATTGATATGGTCCAGTAGCATGCAACTCTTTAATCAAGATATTTGGTTTATTCCATTCCATTCATAAGTTTGACAAGTCCATTTAGCATGAAACCATTCATATAATATATTGTAATCATATTCCATATTCAAACTTTATTTCACTACCTTCCATTAATGTGGTAAGGGGTGATACAGATATGCAACCTACTATTCATTTACATTTAAGGCCAATTCATATACTTGGTATAATTTTTGATTCACATTTCACATTTAATTGACGAATTAAAACACTTACCTTAGGGAGGTCAAGTGGTATGAATACATGGAACTTTCCATTATATAATTCACCCTATAAATTAATTCATTTAATAGTAAAAATCTTACCCTTAGGATGGCCAAGAAAAGGAACACCCATACGGTCCCTCAAACGTGTCAAAACACCTAAAACCAAATTTCAGAATAGCACCATACATGATGTGTTGGGATTTATGGGTGTAACCACTAACAAATAATCACATATTTGGAAATAGAATAACCATACAATTATAATGAATATACTCAGGGAATATAAATTAAATAAACAGAATCTAATGAAATCGGTGGCCCACACACAACAATTCCAAGATCATTGACCTTTTGGGATGAGTTATCAACCAACCAACTTAGTCTTATATGATCTTCCTCCACTGATATTGGCCCGTGATTTGGCTCAAGCCAGATCAGATCAATGAAAACATAATAATTCTCATACCTTGATAACTCGATTGAGTGAAAGAGATAAGGTGAATGACTCATGATGACTCGAGTACTTTCCATTTCACATCCCACATGATGAACAGAAGCTTGACCTAATCCCTGAAGAAGTAGATATCACTATTCCTACAATTTATTTTCAAAGGGCTCCAAATTCAAATAAATTTAGTTTAATCCTTCATAAACATATATTTGGGAAGAAGGAGCGTGGTTAATTTCATCATTAAGGGAAAATTACAATTACCCCTTAAAATAGAATGTGCATGGTTTGTTCACACACTTTTAAATCAAATGAAAACCCATGAAATGGTACCAGGAAAAAAAGGGGCACTCACATGGTTAGGCCACATGATCATGTTATGTGGTTCTGTCAAGAAATAATCCATCAACACGATTAGTAAAACTGTACGCGAACCATGTGCCAACTGTGCAACTGGCCCGGTTTTCCTAAAAAGAAGGTTTTTGAGCTCTGAACATGACCTAGAAACCCTTGAGACCTGTTCTAACTCACTTTTCTCTAATTATAGGTCCAAATTAAGGGTCCATAATGAATGTTAATAGGATAAATACCTCAGTAAAAAAATTGGGTTCTTGCAACTTCCATTGACTATGAGTTTCATTTTTAATATCCCCCCTAAATAGATGAGCATAAGAATGTTTTTAGTCGATAAATATTATATTTTTTACATAATTATGTTTCTATAAAGATAAATAATAATCAAAATTCCTTTTTTTTAATTTCAAAAAAATAAAAATGATGAATGTGGGTATGGGAAAACTATTTCTCCCTAGATGTTGTGTTTCATTTTGATTCACCGTTATACATGGATGGTCATAAAAATTAAGTTGATAAATATATATTATTTCATTGATTAATATATGTTATTAATAATATTATAAATTTATAACAGAATAATTAACAATTATTATAATGTAACTCATTATTAGTAAATTAATAGAAATAATCTCATAATGTGTTGCATTTTTTCAAACCTTTCCCATGACTTATATCGATTGAAAATGGGAATTTAGAAACCATTGAAAAAAAATTATAATATCATGAATTATATAAAAATTATTAAATCTTTATCAAATAATGGGGTCTAACATTATTTTTATTAAATATGTTTGAAAAAATCAAATTTACAAACATTCTATGATGAAAATAAAAAATAATTAACTAATATATGTGTATTGATTGAGTATGATTCAAAAATAAAAAAGGTAAAAGTTATGAATAATATTATGAAATAATTAATTACTATTGTAATGTATTTTTATTCCAATTTTGGTGACTTCTATTTGTATTTACTGGTTTAAAATGATGAAGTATTTCATTGATGTAAGTATGTTGTAGATAAGATTAGAGTAAGTAACAAAGAATTATAGTGGATGAATAAAATGATGTTGATGAATAATAATTTTCTTGGATGTTTAATGGATATTATAACGAAGTTGTTATCATGTATAATTAATTACCTGATCATGTTGAAAGAAAATAAGAAGTTCCCATGAATGTTTCTACATGGTTTAGATTATTTAAAGACTGGATGACATATCTTAGATGATTGTTGTGTAATATGGTTGACGTTCATTCTATTTAAGTAATTGATATATAAAATAAAGTGTTATTTTAATGTTAATAGTTACATAGGATTTGAATGCATGTAATTTAGCATGATCTTTATTTCACAGGATCTATTTCGGGAGACAATCATCATTGAGGCTATCATGTTATTTTTTCTATGTCAATTTTCATTGGTTCAAACTAATGGATTTAGTGTGTCAGAGAGTTGATATGATGATGGAGATTATTGTGAAATGTGATAAGTAAGCCGAGATTAATCTGAAGGGTAAAAATAATATATATGTGTGTGTTTTAATGGAGGGTTAATTGTTTTGTGAAAATTCCTCTACAACATTGATTATTCATGAGGATTCCTAATGCTTAATACTTTTTTCATATCCTCTAGTTTCCATAAGTGAGTACCAAGGACTACTCCCAAAAATAACTAACATCAGACTAAGATGGCACTATCCAATGGGCTTCTAAAGAATGACATCATGCTTCCCCAAATTTTCATAGGTTTGAATGAAATATTTTAAAGGTATTTGGAGTTTTAATTCATATTATTCATAAGGTAGATCATAAAATTTAGATATCATAAAACTAGTTCATGATGAAAGATTATTTAAGGGAGTGGTAAATGAAGCTCTATGCCATAGAAATATTATTTTTATCATTGAAATTATTTATGGAATAATATATATTCTATGATTGATTTCTATAGAGTAGAAAGTTGACATTAAGTTGGATCATGAAATATAATATTTTACAAATCATAAAGTTTTTTTGTTATGACGTAGGATGAAATATAATATATGGTGCCTCATGACACATTGGGAGTGAACACATCGTAAAATTGGTTTAATTAGTGGTCCCAACACTATAATGAAATTCCACATCATAAATCATGAAAATGAGGATTTTATGTGTTCCAAATGAATTTCAGACATCCACACCACAAATCATATTCGACTCCACAATCAAGAAAAAATATGGATGGCCATGCTCCAATTTCTAGATCACTGCAAAAATTAGGATCATTTTTTATAGATCTAGAAAGTTTGATATCTCCACACTGTAGATATGTATTACACTATATAATGGTTCGAGAAGTAAAAAAATAATTGGTTTGAACTACCACTTCATTCCATAATAGAAGAGGTTACACTATTGAAGTGATTTTTTATTAAAAATATGTGTAGTTTGAATATCCATACTTAATTTAATTTATCTAATATATTTTATTTTTATTTAATCATATAATAACATAAATTTTAAATTAGATTATAAAAATCTATTTGGTATAAGATTAAAATTACATGTTTGATGATGAAGTTAAATGAATTTGACAATTTTAATATTGATTTGAAACTAATAATCAAAAAATAAGAAGGATGATGTGAACGAATTTTATATACAATAAATATAGGTATATAATATATATATATATATATATATATGGGTGTGTGTGAGAGAGAATAGAATAGACAAAAATTATGAGTTGAACACTATAATATTATAGAGGATTTCAATGTTCCCTCTAGAAGATAAGTAGAACAACTAATGAAATATTTATATAATTAAAGATAGAATATAAAAGTAGAGTAATGGAAATGGAGTTTGTTAAAATACATGATAGAAAGGAAACCATAACTTAATTTAATAAATATAACAATTATTAAGATCAGAAGAATCATTTTTTGCATTATTACTTTTAATACAAAAGAGACATGTTCAAGTAATATTTTCTGAAATTTAATGTTGAAAATGAACAAGAATGGAATGAACCAATTTTTTTTGAATATATCTAACCTAGGGATAATATATTATTAATACACCAAATGATTATAATTGTACATTTCAGTATTCACCTATGTATTAGATGTACCAAAGCATATCCAAAAGATGGGAAAACATGAGTCACAATGTCATACCCTTCTTGTTGAATCACATAAGATGATTCTAGTGGATTTTTCAATTATTGACTAATATAGATCACTCAAAGGTCTATATTTCTCACATTGAGTGGTGAGCCTGGTAAATTCTTATGTTTCTTGTGTGTTTTTGTTTGGTTGTGTATAAAGAAATAAAAAATGACAGATAGAACAAGATTTATCCACTTATAGTAAGAAGTGACTGAGGTAAATTTAAAAGGGATAGAAGTTGAGTTGATTCAATTGGATTAGTGCTTAAAAATATTGATCCACACCTACTCTAATTTTGGTTAATATCTTTACATGCCTCCATGTATTTATTCTAAAATAATTTATTAAGGTTTTGTGAAATTTAGGTGTAAATAGGTAAGGGTTATTCATGTCAAATTCAATTATTTGAGACATAATTTTTATTATTAACATATTTTTATTTATATAGTGTATAGTGTTCCCAATTGATATGTTATACCATAAATATATATATTTATTTCATTTAATGTCCTATTTCATGTTTTTACTGTCCTGGTATTTTTATATAGAAGATACCAAAACTATAAGTTTTTCTTTAATAATATCATTTTATGGTTTGAAATAATTATAATCTGTAACCATATTATATATCCCACCAATGTCCTCCATTATTATATGTACATAAAAAAATGTATTATATCTTTCTAACCTCACAATTCACCTAAAAAAATTTCAAAATTATTTTATACTAATCTTTTAACAATGTCAGTTTCAATAATTATTTTTTAAAATATTATACACTTTCATATATTTTATCTTCTACTACGTATTTATTGACAATGCCTTAATTTATTTTAAAATTTTAATTTTTATGATTTCCATTATGAAATTATTTATTAAAAATGTATATGGAAATAATCTTGAAAATGATATTTAAAAATGGGTTTTGACATTATTTTCAAATAACTTTTCTATTCTTTTATAATTTTGAAATAAATATTTTCTTAAAAATTTTCCATTCTAACCCTTTTAACAAACTATTTTGTGGGATTACGTTATGTGAATTCCACTACATGTTTGTATGGGTTTTAATAAAATTACTATTCTTTTTTTCTTTATAAAATATTTTACAAAAATGGTATAAAATATGAAAAGGCATTTTTTTTATTCTCTAAGTTAATTTTAATTATCTTATAAAGCTAATTTTCATCTTTTTTGTCATATTTTAATGTTTTTTATGTGTTACTAAAGATATTATCTAATGATACCACCCACTTACCTTCTTTCTCTAGATTAATTATCATTATGTTATTCAATTTCTTCACTCGACAATGATTTGACCTCTAGTGTGATTATTATTTAAATAAGAAAAGTTTTTGATTACTAAGGAATGTTGATGAAAATTTTTACTTTTATTTATTTATTTCATATGGGTAATTATTTGGATGTAATTAAGTGATGGGTGGGGCTATAAATTATGTTACCCCTAGACACCTTAGTATGTCTCTAGAGTATAATTATTTTTATTATTTTGGTTTATTATTTCCCATTTAATAATAATTCATTAACATGAGGCCTTGGGGATAAGATAAAAATGTATAATACATAAGACCTTGACGGTATGATACCGATATCTTACCATTTTTCCTTAATATAATGATCATAATTTCTATTCAAATGACATGCTTATAAGATCGTGATATTTCAGAATGAGATATTGATGATAAGATTATGATAACAAACAGAGTGTATTACATAACATTGAAATAAATTGTTATTATCCATGTGATCTACTTATTTCAAATTTTATTTTATCTGTGGATATATTATTCTCTTTAATTAATTTAATATATCATTATTCTAATTATTTATTCTTTATATATTCTATACATCATGCTTCTATAAGGATATCTTCCACTGTATGCTACCGCATAAGGAGTGTTTCAGATCACATATTTTATTTTATTTTCATTCACCTTAGCACTATGAAGGGGTTTTTGGATAAATTCAGATATGTTCTAAAAGGAATAATAAAGTTTATATGAAGTTTATAATTTTTCATTCTATGGTTTCTAATGTATTAATGAAAACATGTTTTTATCTAGTCTATCAAGGATACGAAACTATGTGATCCTATGTGATACTCTCCCATGTATATTATGAAAATGTAATAATGTTTCTAATTTCGTTGATTACTAGTATTTGGTTTTATTATAGTTGGTATCAAATTAGGTTTAGTGGAATCTTTGGGAACTATATTTAATAAATTAAATACTAGAGAATATGACCATATGAATAACTCTGTAGATATATCTTTGTTGTGTAAGATATTCTAAAAGTTTGGTAATCTATATTTTTTCTGGTATCCATGAAATCAAATCCCTCTTTATATATATACAATTGGATATGAGCTTTGACATAGACTCACCTAGGCATAATAACCCAGTAAAATATTTTTTGGGTCATAACTCTATCTTCACTTGATGCACATGAAGTGAGACAAATTTTACATCGGATTTGAAACACATAAGGGATAAGATTTGGTTATACGAATGCTCATTATGGAACATTATGAGGTATTCAAAGAGAAATTTATTATGTAATATATATGTATGAATTTTAAAAAAACTAAATCATAAAATAAATTTTGAAAACTAATTTAAACAAAAAGTGTTATAGGTTGATCCAATAAAATCATAATTTAACTTAATGTATCATAAGTTGAACTGATGGTCTCATTAGCGAATAAATATTTTGATTGATTTTTCATATTAATATGATAATTTAATATGCAATTCTGGGGTATTATCATAACTATAATTTTGTAGTGATTGGATTGAATTGAGATAATGAAAAATAAGTTTTAAAGGGTATATCTCTATAAACTAATTAAAAAATAGTCAGTTAAGGTGTTATAGTTAAAAAAATGGCTTATAGCATCAATATATCCATAATATTAAGGAATATATTATTTTTATCATCTTACCGAAGATATAATGTTATAAATTATATCTTGATTCATATGATTAACCATTTTTCCTTAGTGAGTAGTGATTAAAATTCCAAGGAAATAATTTATCAAAGGTGATGAATGAGACACCCCATGATTTTAGAATTGTTTTTAATTAAATAAGTATTATTATAAATATATTTTTCAACAAGAAATTTTAAACTAATCTGAAACATGATACAATTGTTAATGTACAAAATTTAAATTATTAATACGACCATTATAATATAACAATAAAATTGGTGGGTATAAATAGAAGTAATAAAATTATGAAAGTCGTATAGAATGAAGAATAAATGTAATCAAGTAGTAAAATTATTATTTACTAGGCCTGTTTATCTATACTTGGAATGCAATTATCATCCCTTTGTTTTTTCATTAAATAAATCCCAATTTAAACATCATCAAGCATGGATTGAGTAGAATAATTTGAGTGAGATGTTATAGATCATGGAAATATTAATGATATCCATTGTTTCTAAATCACCAGTCATGAAAACCACAACATCTTATCATAACATTAGTTATAATGTGTAATTTTTAGGGGATTTTTTTGTTGAAATTTACATGATAAAAACAAGTAATGGAATAAATTTGATTATGATACATGTATGTAATACATTTGGTATTTCTAAAATATTTACATTTCATGAATGAATTTAACTAAATAATTTATTAATTTAATGTTAATTTTTGGATGATATTTAATTAATACTTATTAAAAAACTTGAGCATTTTTAAATATTTACGAATAAAATCATTTATGGTCTATTTTTTGGCATATTGTATTTTTATATTAAATATTTTGTAATTTAATTAAATAAATTAATCATTTAATAATATTAATCTAAAAAATCAATGTAAAAAAATACAATACAAAATTAAATGATAATTCATATGAAATTTTATTATGAACATAAAAATTTTAAATAAATCATTTTCCTTAAAAAACAAATTCTTTTATTGTATGTTTCTAATTAACAGTATGATTCATAAATTTTTTAATTCTAATTTTATAAAAATGAAATAATTTTAGTTATAATTGTTTCAAAATTATTTTAGGGTGAATTTTTTGTATGTTTCTAAAAATGTTTTAAATTTTAGGTGAATTGTGAAAAAATTTAATTTTTGAAAATATTACAATATTAATTAAATCACCATGATATAATAATTAATTTAATGTTTAAGTAACCATTTTAATAGACCATATATAAATCTATGTATTAATGTAAAATTTTAAGAAGTAGTATGTTTAATTTAGAGACACATGCTTGAGATTTTAGAACATTAGTAATGTTTTACTCTATCCAAATTTTTTTTATAATTTTCCTTAATTATGTAATTATAAGGATAATTAAGGGTTTTTGATAGATTTTAAAGTCACATAAATATAATTTTTTAAAATAAAATTATATATCCTATTAATTAATAGTATATGTTATTTTCATGTAAATTTAGTTTTTATTCTTAAAAATACATTTTTCATGGACAAAAGACGTTAATGTACTATATGTACATTTATTGAAAATTGTTTTTAAAAAAACTAGAAAATAAATCTAATGATCTGGTTTTCATATTTGGAATCACTGTATCCAAATTATAATAGATAATTTTATTTTCTTAAAAAATAAGTTACTGAGGTAAAATGTAAGATTTCACGATAAAATTAAATTGTTAAAAAAAGAAAAATCATGTTGAAAAAGGGAAAAATATCTCCTACCATATACCTTATTTTTTTGGATGAGAGGCCATGTAACTAAGGATTAACCAATCTCCATTTTTCCAAATGTTTGTCCCACTTTCCTTAAAATGTTCCATTTAATTTATATATTGATAATATTACATGAAATGGTCCCTCAGACTCACTTATACGAAGGACCCTTACCAACACCACTTTTTCTCACATATAAATCCTATTGGTATAATTTCCCCAAACCTGCACTCTGATAGAAGGTTCTAAAAAATAATCTTTACATCGATGGATTTGAAGATAATAAACATCGCCCAATTTTACCCATCCAGAGCATGTAACATCATAAAATAATATTTAATCACTTACTTAACCATTGATTTTTTAGGGTTATAATTTTAGATAATGATGAAAACCTCATACATAACAATACCCATATCATCAAGTGAGAATTGTTTTCCAAATATAACCTAATTTTCTTATTTCACAAAACCCTTCAATGTATCCATTAAAATAATTCACACAAAAAAACCTTTCATGTAAAAAAGCATTTAACACCATTCATCATAACCTAGGGATAAGGAAACATAAGTAGGGTGATCTAAAATTCTCTATAAGGGTATATATAATCATTAAAAATCAAATTTTGTCATGGTTATTAAGATTAGAATAAGGATATAATGACATAATCAAGATTTATGAGCATATGATGAGATAATACATACCCATAATAACATTAATGATAAGTAATGAAACATGGAAAAAAATATGTAATGAATGTCAATAGTCATATAAGTCAAAAATCAGGATCCTTATGGAAACAATCCATGAAAAAATGATTCAATATAAAACCATACCAACTATAGAGGTAACATGGTTGAATCATGGAACCTTATCTTCATCTAACCCTTATAAGAACCCTTACAGATAGGATAACCTTAATTGGTTAATATCCACAATCTATTACTAGTAATATGTTAATTGATTAACTATATCATCTCTTAGGCATTATTTATATTCAATTAACACTATAATTATTACCTAATTTATTAGTGGTATATAACAGACCCGCCTAAGATATTATAAAAAGTATTATATGGATTTTGGTTCAATCCACAATCTTCCATTTTTCAATACTTTTTGTGTACTATATCATGGGTAGAATAATTAAAATCAATCAATTTTCAACATAAAATAATTATTGTTGTTTCATATCATGATTTACATGATGAAAAGAAATAGGTTCCATTAAAATATTTTTATATTATTATTGATCCATCTAGAGAACTAATTAAAATGGTACCATTAAAACATATCCCCAGTAAGCCTTAATTATAATAACGCTTTATTGTTATTGATGAATATAAATATTATAAAAATATAATTAAAATCATTGTTAATGAAAATAAATTTTTTATTTTAAAAATTCATTTTAATCAGTAAAAAATTTGGAAAATATTTTTAAAATACATTTCATAGGAAATAAAAAATGAAACTTATTAAATAAGGATCTATGAAAATAATTTTCATAATGATAGTAAAATTTTTTCATGTCGTAAATGATAAAAAAACATCATTTTAAAACATTTGTGAAGAGAGTCAAAAGTGACCCAGATCGAAAACAATAAGAAATTTCCATTTAAAAACAAAAAAATTAATGTAACTTTTAGTGTAAATAACATAAAAGAATAATTTATTTCTATTAAGGAATATTCTTGAAATCATTTTAGAACAGATGGATATGTAATATAATGATTCCCAATCCAAAAGGCAATAAAAGATTGGATTCACATAAAAACAAAATTATTGATGTTTCTTTAATAAATTAGTGAAGAAATAGAATATAAACTTATAGAACACATTAATAACTATAATAGAAGAAAAAATATGTGGTATAAGAAATTAAGATCATGAAATTTCCCCCAAATTAACCATGGATATAAAAAATATTAAAATTAAATCAAATTATAACATAAAGCCTTTACCGATATAGAAAAAGGTGATTGTAAAGTCCATAAAATAATGAATATGATTTGGGTTTAAAAGTAAAATTAATTTAATGTTGTAATATATAAATTTTCACTCATCAAAAATTAGTTAAACCATATAATTAAATAATAGTTCATGAAATTAAACACATATCTTGAAGATTATATTGAGACAAAGGAAACCCTTTCAAAGGTCATTAATTTTTAAGTGAATATTTATCCACGAATTGATTTTGTGATCATATCTATATCCAAATAAAAAAATTGGAAATACAAAATAATAAGATTCATATTTAAATTAATAGATAATAATGGATTAAAAAAGTAATTGAAGAAGTGTTATAAACTAAATATAAGAAATTGGGTTAAAATTTATATTAAACTAAGTAATATTCAATTGAAATGAAATTTAACATGATTTTTGAGTGATTCATGATATAAAATTTAAATGGGAATTATATACACATTATCAAGTCGAATATGTTTATAAATATAAAACAAGCCTCAAGGAAGTGAGATTTTGACGATATCCCTTGCAACGAGTCTATACGTTCTTTGTATATCCTTTATGACATTTATAACAAACCTATATCAATAATTTTGTTTCTCTATAACCTCATATAGGATTAATCAATTATCCTTAAACAATTTTTAAATTTTAAAAATATTTAATTTCATAATCTGTTATGTCAATATTCAGTGTTTTTAGAAAGTTCGGTTCACAACATCAAAAATAATTCGCTATTATGACACTAGTAAAAGAAGTATTTGTCAAATTAAATCCATAATAATTATAATGAAATAATTATTATTTCTATATATTACTTTTAGTTTTAGCTAACAATGATCTATGGTTATTAAATATTATTTTTGTTATAATCATTGAGATAGTATGTTGTATGTATGCATGAGTAACATTTCTATTTTGCAACGAACATAAGGGAAAAAAGATATGAATAATTTTTTCTAAATAATTTATAATTATATTATATATATATTTTAATCTCTTTAAATAATATTATATATACTATAGTTGTGATGAATTTATCAAATATTTACCGCATTTCATTATAGAGGTGGTAGTCAATATTTACACACAAACAAAATTATCATTTTTCAGTGGATTGAAAGGTAAAGAAATATATGATATATTATATATTCAAGATGATAATAATTTATTTAATATATTATATTTATAATTATATATATTAAATAATTAATTATAACTATATGTGATATTTGGTGATAGAAAATGGATTACATCGTTTTGTGAGGCAGTAGTCCATAGTACACATGAATGATGATGTCCATCCCCATTTAATGTAAGAATGAGTTGGATTAAAGTGAATACTTTAACAAAATTAAAGATAATTTCATTTTATATAATTATTTTATTATCTCAAAATGGAAAAAATATTTCTTTTCAAGGACGATGTAGATAAAAACTAATACATTTAGTTAAAATCTATACATTTTCTTCATAAAACCATCTTTTCATTATATAGTAAACCCTCAAATGCTGTTATTATTGAAAAAGTATAATGTTTATAAAATTTTAATCGATTTTGGAAATCTATTTTGGTTTTAATTTACCAAAATATAGTGCTAAAAATTATTATGTGATAGAATAGAGTAGGTTCCCTTTTATATATGATGGGAGAGGTACTCTTGTAATTACATAAATTATAAAATTAATAAATATTAATATTACTATTAATGTTTAAAATTTTATATAATTAAAATATAGGATGAGTATGTGTCAATAGTTTCTCATAATGTAAAATTTTAACATGTTTAGGTGATGTGTTTACCCATGTCGATTTTTTATATTCCCCAATTAACCCTTTGGATGTGTACAATGATATCAATGTTTTTACCCTTTAAGGGTCATGTAAGTCACTATAAAAGGAAAATTGAACTATAAATGAACCATGAATGATATTGTAAACCATTCCACATTAAATTGTATCAATATAATAATTTTATTTAATTTTAATCATTTTATAAAATATTATTTATTAAAAAATAATCATTAATGTAATTTTTTGGAAATCTTCATTAGATTGACATTAATGTTGTCAAGATAAAAATGGAATTCAAAAATTTAATTTTCAAAAATACCTGATATATATATCTATCATTATATTATAAAAAATAGTAAAAATATTTACATATATATTTTTTAAAATCTTTTACCAAAAATTATTAGTACTTGTACAAACACTATATCTTTATTGCGTATGAATTTAAGGTTATTATTTCATCACTAAAAATTTAAAATAAGTTTCCATAATCAAATTAATTTTATTGTTTTCAAAATAACCTTTAATATTCATTAAAATCATATTTTAATTCTTATTTAAACGTATAATAAATATGAGAAATCAATAGAGTGACATTTTGTATGTTTCTTTACTTAAAATAATATATATATATATATGTCAATTTGATATAAACATTCCACCAAAAATAAAAAACTATAGAATAATAGATTGGTATGGTCTATATACACCCATTAAATAGATTAAATACTTGTTTTAGGATTATTTTTATTCTTTATCATATTGTTTTTATCCACAATTACCTAATTTACCCATACTCAGGAGAGAAATATTTACTGGGGTTAATATTCATAATGAAAAAAATAAAAGTTACCTAGTTAAAAATATTAACCAACTAATTAAAAATATTGTGTTTATTTTTTGAGATTAAATTCAAAGATGTATATTTAATTAATTTTAATATAAATGTAAAAAATGCAAGGAAAATCATTTTTTAGGAAAAAAAATTTTACGCCAAAAAATAAACATATAACAGAAATTATAATAAGGATTAAAATTTACTTAATTATATTTTATATATATAAATAAGTATTAATTTATTTTGTGATATAATTAAATGCATAATGAGTTATTTTAAGGAAAATAAATTTTAGTTTTACAAAAATCAGTATTTTTCATAATTCATTAAAAATTAACCTATTCAGAAAAATCACAAAATTCCACCTTAAGATAATTTTTATATAATGATTTCAAAATGTATATCCTTTTTAATAAATCTATTTTCCAAAATATCTATGCATTAGAAATGATATTCTAAAACAAAAAAGTAATAAAAACCAATGTTGGAGAAAACATATTTTTAGAGAATAAAATGACAGTAATAAAAATTGAGATCTTATTTTAAATGAATTAATTAATAAATTTTTATTGAGTAATAAATTTATATTTTTTTAAAAAAATTGTTTAATCTTACTAATACGTAGAAATTTATTGACTAGAGGATAACATTAACATTTAAATATATCATTAGTGTGTGATGTGTGCGTTATTGAACATAGTTTTTTTAAATATCTATGTGTTACATTATCCCCCTATTATAAAAAATTTAATCCCTAAAATTTTGACTTGAGATCAATATATAATGGTATGAAATTGGAAAATATCTTTCTAAAACCCAAAATTGTAATAGATTATGATAAAAATCCTCTAGAAATTAGGGAAAGTGAACTAGAAATGTAATATGGAATAGCACATAACTTAGTTTCCAAATAAGTGAAAATTAGTGGGAAGATAAAATATGGAAATGGTATAAAATGTAATATAAAAATTATGATGTACGGTGATAGAGAATGTAACACCCTGACCCCTTAATACCAGAGAATGTGCATTATTTTTATAAATTTCTATGAATATAAGGAATCAAATCTATATAGACCAATTAGTTTATCAGTTTTGTAAAACCAGATTACATACATGATACCCATATTAGAATGGGAAATTGAAAATAAAATATGATACCTAATAAAATGAAATGAATAACCTCTTGAATGGTTACTCAAATTGTTCGTCCTCATAACATGGGGATGGGAAACATAATAAGGGTTACATAAAATTCTCAATAATGGTAAGTAAAGAAGAATTATTAATGAATTGAATAGAATAATCAACATGGAAAGGTAAATAGATGATAAAAAATTTCATTCAAATAACAAGATAATAATCATTATAGAAAGGCCAAACACTGAAACACATGACATTTAATGAAAAAATGGATAATATAATGCATTCATAGATATTTCAAAGAAGAAATAAAAAGGATAAATAAAAAATGATTATAAATAAGGGAAATGAATAATTGGATTCCATGTTTCCTAGGTACAAAGTACCTTTATATTAAAAATCATTCACATGATGGCTTAGATTATTTTATTAAAAAGAAAAAAATATGGCCACTGATTCGACACATGAGACTATTGATACATCGAGGGGTTTTCTATAATTGGTCCCCTACTATTTCATTACTATCCAAAAATTCCTCATATATTTAGTAATCAATTTAATTCATGAACAATCTTCCTTATCGAATATCTGTATTTAATAAAAGATACATATTTATCAATAATTCCCTAGTTAATCAATTAATAGTCAATGTGAACACCTTATATAAAAACAGAATATGTTTTATGAAACAATAATATCAATTTCTTGAGAATATGGTTATTTTATACAAATTTAATTCACCAAAAAATATCATTATAAAATTATTGTTTCAAGATAATGTAACCAATCACAAAATAAAGTTAGATTAAAAATATAATAATTAAAAACATTCTAGAGGAAAATAACTGTTAAACATTCCAAATTGACTGATAATCTTTGAAAAATTTATATCATAATACTCAGGTAGGAATAACATTAAATTAAGCTTATAATATAATGAGAATACGGAGATCCATGAAATAACATTAAAAAATGAAGTATATACACTGTGTAAAGGATACTCGGTGTATCGATCGATAATTGATTTTTTTAATAAAATATGTGAACCACCCCATTAAACCAAAAAATCTCATGGAGGTCTAAAATAGTGAAGTCCAAGGGCATCCCCTTAGAAACTTTTCTTGTATTCCACAGGATGGGAGTCCAGGCTGGAATAAACAACCAGGTGGTCTTGTGAAATACACCCTCATAAAAGGGAATCCGCAGTGTAATTTGCTTCTCTTTTAACACGATGCACCGAAAAACACTGACTGAACTGCACATATCATCTACAAACCTGATACGTCAGATTCCAAGGAGGATCCACTTTTCCATGAATCACCCATACTAGTGATTCGCAATCCGATTCAACCTCTTAGACAACCAGAGCACGATTATTGCAAAACATTAGCTCGGAAAGTAAAGCTCTCAGTTCTTCTCCAAACGAGTTCCCTGTACCATACCAATAGCTAAAAGAAATCAAGACCGACCCATAATCATCTCGAAGCAGACCCCCCCCCCCCCCCACGCATATGTCCATTTAAACAGGAGCCATCCACATTGAGTATGAAGCTTCACACCAGTAGACACCATCTGATCCAACAACCTTGGGAATTCACTACCTCAACTGGTCTGTTGAGGAGACTACAAATAATCTGAGAGCATATTCCATATTTCACAAGTGAGCATAGATCATGAATCATCACCTTCATTCTCATATGTAGAACAGAAACTGTGGGTCTGTTTTCAAACAGTTCTATATTCCTCGCTTCCCACAAAATCTAAAAAATAGTCATGGCGATGAGATCACGTACCTTAATAGCCACCTCTTGGCTAGCTGAGATCAAGATCCACTGCACAATAAAAATCTACATGGAATCACATGTGGTTTCATAGTGTCCCCATATTTTCATTGACGACCATAGAGACACCGCCCAGTCTCTCATGATAAAGAGGTGAAATGCGGATTTTTCTTTGGGTTACGAGCAACAAAGGAACTCCGAGGCTATTGATATCCTTTTTTATGAATATTATCCTCTACTGAGACTGATGAGTTACGCACTCTCCAGACCAAGAAATTAATTTTCATGGGTACCTCTTTTCACCAAAGATTAAAGGGACATTCAATGTGCACCCATATAGGAATAAGTTGAACCTGGTAATCCTGAACTCTGAAGTCACCATACCCTGATCTCCTTAAACAACACCTATCATCCTCCTTTAAAAATTTGATTCCAGAAAGCGTTTCCTTCTAATATTTTTTCAGAATGCACTCATGAAGTCTATGGAATTTTCTAACCTCTTTGATAGAAATATCTGGATTTGAACAATATGGGAAGAACAGCTTCTCTTCAATCTAGTAATAGTTCAAAAGGTGAATGTATTCTCTTCCAACAACCCAACAAGTATCTCCCTGGAGGATGTCCAGATATAAATGTATGGTTTTGGAAAACCTGGAAAGTTATCAATCATCCCACTCCTCCCAATGTGGCCAGAATTTCACTCTAACCATCTTGTCCAAAATCAAATCTCTAGTAAGAAAATCCCAAGCCAGTTGACCATACATGGTTTGCATTGTAATTTTTAAATCCCTAAGGCCCACTCTACCCTGGTCAATTGGTTTCTGCAGATGCTTCCAAGCAGCCCATCTGCACCAAACTGTATCATTTTCATCCTAGAGGAACTTGTTCAATATTTTCTCCAACATAAGAATGGTCCCATTGGGAGAATTGATTATGGAGAAGACGTGCATTCGAATTGAAAAAAGAACACTATTTATAAGAGACCCATGCCCGCCGAATGATAAGAATTCGTTTTTCCAACTGATAATATTCCCAAGAATCCTACTAATGAGGCCATAGAAAAGGTATTTTTAAATCTACCATTTGAAATAGGAGCACAGAGTTACACCATAGAAAATTTCTTCCACTGAACACTAGTATATCTTGAATTTCCATCACCCATATTTTGGATAATTTGTTAGAAATGTGAATGTTACTTTTCCAGTTATTGATCCTTTGGCAGCTTAGGAACTCGTATTTAGACATGATAACTTTGAAATTTTTAAGGGAGGACCTCCTACCATTCATGAAGATCATAATGTCATCCACAACCATAAGTTGTGAGAAGGTGCCATCTGCGGCTTTGGATTGGTAAGAAAGTAGACCCCCACTAGCCAGGACTTTGTGAAGATTTTGGGAAAGAGCTCCATGCTCAATGAAAAAACTAGATGGTGAAAGGGGGTCCCCAAGTCTCACACCCCACACTCTTTTGATGATGTGAAATTATTTTCCCATAAGAGAGATGTAGATTTAAGGAGATCAGTAGTACTAAAAACAAAGAACACAAAACCATTCGTGGAACCCAAGTCTCCTCATGGTCCAAATGATGATACTCAAATACAAATTATAATAATCTTTGTTCATGTCCACTTACATGATAATATTCGAACCAATCATATTTATATTGATATCAGTAGCCAGTTCTTTCAGAATACCAGTCACCCCTTGAGTATCCCTACCCTTGATGCAACCATGTTGCTCCTGTGAAATGGATTTTGGGATCACCTTGTCGATCCTTCTAGCAATTAATCATGCCAAAATCTTGTAAGAGTCATTGAAAAGGAAAATAGGTCTATACTGATCAATATATGAGAGGACTTTTGTTATTAGGATAAGTATCACTCTTGAATAATAGGTACTTCTGTTAAGAGAACCCCCACAAACAATGTCCTGAATTTCCGCAGAGACATGGTCCCCCAAAAATTCCCACAACGCCTTGATGAAATCCCCCGGAAACCCATCCGAACTTGGCATGATTTCTAGAGTCATATCACATATGGTATCCGAAACCACATCACCCAAAAGGATGTCCCTGAGGAAGTCATTAGTTTGATTTTCAATGCTTCTATGAATACCATCTATGAACTTAAAATACTCCTCCATCTCCAACACATTTCCTAAGGTTCTCGTGGGATGGCCTGCAAGCAGTTGTTCGAAATGCTCAGAAGCCATTCTTCCTTCCACATCAATGTCATTGAAGAAAGATCCATCTTCAAGCCTGAGATTTATCCTCATCACACGACGTTCATTAATACATGCATGAAAAAACGTATTATTTAGGTCACCCTCCTTTATCCATTAGATCTAGGAACATTTTCTATAATTTCATTCAATCTCCAAAATACTACCCATGAGAAAGCTATTTTGTCACAAATTGTCAGAAAGATTTTATCATCCCTACCCTTTGAAGCTTTGATTCAAGCCTATAGATGTTGCCTTGTAGCGATTCCACTGAATTATCCACCACTATATTGGAGAGGAGCCACGTAACAATGACTGATTTAAGCCATTTGAGTCGTTTGGATAGACCAACCCAGGCCCGTTCATCAACATCTTGCACCCAAAACTATTTCATCATTTTCATGAATCCTTCCAAATGGTGCCAGATTGGGGAGTAAATGAAGGGACTCTTAGTATGGATATCTTGCTTAAACTCAATAAAAAGAGGAACATGGCCCGATAAAACCCTATATACGTGGGAAACTGATGTACCTAAGAAAGAATCCAACCCATGTAAATTCAAGAGACATCTTTCCAGTCTGCTCCAGATCCTACTAATACACCGGTGAATGTTGCACCAAGTGAATTTTCATCCACTTAACCCCAGATCCAAAAGTCCCTTACATGCAATACTGTTTTTGAAATCGAGCATGCTCTTATTGAGACTTATCAAGCCTCATATCATCTCTGATCCATCCAGAATTGTGTTAATGTCACCCTCAATGAATTAGGGGAGTCCTAGAGAGTCAAAAGAGTCTATATAATCTCACAAGGATCTTCTTCCTTAAGCCTCATTGCTGGCATAAATGAATGAGAATATGATATCAAAACCCTTAAATATTATTTTCACCACGATGCTTTGGTCATTACAATAAACCAAATCAACCTGACATTTTCTTTCCCAAAAAATCTATATGTGGTTATTAACTTGGTTTTCATGTAGATGGTATTCATAGACCCACCTTTTTGAGAAGAAACTGAGTCTTGAGGGATCTTTCTTTGCTCCATGAATAGAAATTAGAGATACACCATTTATACGAACTCTAGATGACACAAATGAAATTTTTCCATGAACCCCCAGTCGTCTAGAATTTCAGACAATAATAGAAAACATTAAAGAATAATTTTTCTAACCCTTCATCCCTCTAGACCTACTATTGGGGAAAATTTTCCTCTTTCAAACTCTTCCTTAGACATGGAACGAGTAATTAGTCTAGAGACTCCTTCCGTAGAGAAACACTTCCTTGGAATTAGGATCCTCTATTTCAGCGGACTATCAGATTCATCCAAAAGTGATAGCATGTTACCCATTGGAGGATTCGGGGTGATTGGTTCCACCTTAATATGAAGTATAGATTCCATAACCCTACGAGAGGTTGGACTACGCATCACAACAATTTATTTCCTGACTCCCTCAAAGATGGGACTTCTCAGGATGGTGTCTGGGACTCCATTGGATATCTCTATTAAGGCCATCAAAGATATGTTAAGTTCTTTTGGGGAAGGAACGAAAAAATCTGTGAGCTATTGGAAGGAGAAGAGATAGATCTTGAAACTTT
The DNA here is from genome assembly GCA_963277665.1 of Viscum album. Lineage (NCBI taxonomy): Eukaryota > Viridiplantae > Streptophyta > Magnoliopsida > Santalales > Viscaceae > Viscum > Viscum album. Next base: position 1,314,989,983 of record OY728136.1, on the reverse strand, counting down.
CATGAGAAAACGCAATGGAAGAGACTTTCCTCCATCCAGAAAAGATATATTTTAGGATGATACATCCAACTTCTTCGTATCATAGATCAAAACTTCAAGAAACGAGCCAAAATCCAATGGTAACTTCTAAGGTGAAATGATGCTTCCCGAAATCTGACTGACCAGTCTCTCACCGAAGATTCTATCTTTTTCTGACAAATTCTCAACAACTGCTTCAAAATATGAATTGGAAAATATTTCTCTTTCCACCAACTATATAGGGGAGGCTGGATGATGCCTTGATGAAGAAGCCTCACCGACGTACAACAGAGATCCGTGGAAGCCTTCAGATGGCTTTCGCAGTTACTACAAAAGATGAGCTTTTGGTCTTTTCACGTTCCCTTTACCCCTCATATAGCAGTCCACAGAGTGGACTTGAAAACCACATGGTGAGAAGAATATAGGAGGATCTTGGTAGGTCATATATTGCCACCACGAAAAACCCGTCGAAGATCTAATAAGAGGGAAATGAGGAGATCGAATTAGGATATTCAACTCAACACAGATCTTGGGGTTACCGACATCTAGGAGACAAGCCATGTTGGAATCGGAGCTAAAGAAGCTCCCCAGAGTGTCTCCAACCACCACAAAGATAGAAGGGTTGTGAAGAGGGAGGGATGTCCTAGTAGTTTGATCTACACCGCTGATATACTAGATTCTTTACCATAGTGGCATGCCCAAGTCAAGTGGGAAAGGGTGAATTTTTTGGTTCCACAATGCATGTCCTCTCATGCCCAGGAAAGTACAATATTCTTCCTTGCTGAACATATAGATAAAGAAGGAAAACCTTGAAATATCAGAAATTAGCACTGGTTGTTGGAGGCCCTAGAAGTTAATAAGATATTTAAACACTTATAGAGATGGGTTGTAAGGGATAAACTCATCCACCAGTGAATGGTCTTGGTACCTCTCTACATCCTAAAGTTCATTCTCCGCAAGTACCACCACGGGAAAACCCTCCTTGCTTTCTGGGGATCTGTGATCCACCCTTAATAGAGGAATACAAGAATGTGAAATAGAAACCCCTGAAGAAACCACATGGTTGACTTCTTTGTAAGAGATGGGATTCATTTTAACGGGAGCCTTCCCATGGTTCTTAACCAAAGGAACTTCAAAAGGATAAGTAACACCCCCATTAGCAGAAGTTTCATCCAAACAAAACTGCCCCTGATGATCCCTCGAGGAAGGGAGAGTAGGAATGCCATTAGTCCCACCTGACCTCCTTCCAGCACTCCCGCTTACCACCCTCATAATGAGATCATACACTCTGTTATAACATTAAATATTCCTTAATGAAATGAAATTGAGATGAAATCTCTTACCTGGATTTCGAATTATAACGTGTGCCTTTATCTTCATAAATAATAAACATATGATAATTATTTTATTTATTAAAATTAATAATCATGTTTATTATTAATTTTACTTTTTTATTAAAATGATAAATACAATTACTTAAACAATGATGTTTAAGGGGGGTGTTTAGACTAAATTCGATTCATGTGTTAAAAACGAATTTTGTAGGTCGACTAACGTCAAAGGGGTAATTATATAAATATTTAAAAAATAATAATCATGAAATAAATATAATATTTATTCATAAATTTTATTTTTAAAACTGTTCATGAATGATGGTTATGAAAAATGATCCAACATTACAATCATAGAGACGTTAGGTCATTCGTATTCTTGAGAAATATTCCCATTATCTATGTTCATTTTGGAAAGTTGGTAAGTAATATTATAAATTTATATAATGTTAATTATATCATAAATAACATATCATTTATTAATATATAATTATATATATAATTATTGTTATGTAATAATAATCACATCGGTTCGAGGAGGTGGTAGTCCACACATCCATGAATGAAATTATCACCTGTTTAGTTTGCGAAACAGGTAATAAAGAAAAAGATATATTTTATTAAAATAAATTTTATTATTTCATAAATATATTATATATTTTATTTATTTCACATATTTTTAATTAAACTCATCTTTAATACATTATGTGTAATGTGTAAATGTGTAACATTTCTTTAAGGAGGCCGTAGTCCATCGCCCACTAATGATGTTATCATATTCCCAAAAAATAGAAAGAATAAAGTAATTTTTTAAATAATAATTATAAAATAATACTACATTATAAATATCACAAATATTAAATATAAATATGGTTTCAATAAAAATTCATACCATGATAGCTGGTAAAAGAAAAAAAAAATTTCATGAGGAAGTAGTTCGTCGTACATAAGTGGTAAGTTCGTTACCCATTTGATGGAGGAGTATATAAGTGTAGTTATAACCATTAATATAAAAAAATATCAATATATTTATTATAAATAGGTTATTATTTTTGAGCATGTAATTCGAATATTTGAGGGGTTTTATAATGAAAATAAAACAAAATATCTTAAGGAAGGATGTTACCTCTTGTATGGGTAACTTCTTTTAGTTTGCACCAATGGGATTACTTGTACGGATTTGTGCTCAAAGGGATAATTTTTTTATTACGTGTGGGATGATTCGATATTATTTTAGAATATTTTAGACGTTCCAAATGAATTTAGAGGTGTGAATAATGGTACGAGTGAGCATCTTTTTATAGTGGAGGAGGAGTGTCATTCTTGTCAATTTTTTAAAAAGGAATTCCACCAATGTTTTTTCCATTCTAAGTGGATGAAATAATAAAAACACTATATAAAATATATTACAGCGGCATAATATTAAAATACAATGGATTTTGGTAATGTTTCTATGTCACTTTGGTCTATAATTATATAGTTTAGTCATTTGTTAAGCTACTTTTTCTCTTAACTGTTGTGATTAATTTTAATCTGTTTCACCAATATTTTTTGTAAAAAACAAATTCCATCTTATTATAAATTTCAAATTATTCTTATTCAAAATATCCAATCCATTTATCCAAATTCCAATCATATAATGGAATGAAATTTATTTAACATTAATCCCGTAGACAGGATGACAAAACGAGTTTTTAAAGTAAAAAAGTTCTAACGTTTTCTATGTTTTTATATTCACTTTGAATACCAAAATATTTTAAATGAGATAAATTGGATTATATGATACAAAATTTCCATTATTATAATTTAAACCAAAATCAAAAAATAATTTAACTCTATAAATAAAGCAGTCAAAAAATATATTTTGAATTAAATTATAATATTTTTCACTCTACATCAAAAAATGAAATATTTTTAAAAAATACCAAAATATCACTCTAACATAATTTGGATATTTTTTGTTCAAAAAAGAATATTATTTTGACATATAATATTTATAAAACTGTCAATTTTTATATTCAAATTATTTTTTCCATTAAAAGGTGGTAAAATTGGAATAATTAAAATATAGGTTTTTATTTATTAAATTGGGTTGGTTATTATCATATTCCTATCAAATATATTGGAAGAATTTAAAACATATTTGATATAATGTGTAATATATAGATTAAATTAATTATACTAAATAATTTTAATTAATTTAATTTGTTTTGATAAAACCCATTTGCGAGCATAAATTTGTTTTTTATAAAAAATATTCCCTTTATATTCAATTGGTTATTATATTGATTTATAATCAATTTGATACCAATGAATCCATATATATATTTCTGGAAGAAAGTTAATAAATTTATAACCATAAATTTAATTGCTATGTTGTATTATATGAGGAATGTTCAGGTGTCGATCTTACTTAACCCTAAAAAATATTAATTAAAATAAAAGGGAATCAAGGAAAAATCATGTGACACATGATGTGACATGAAAACATGAAAGTGGAAAATCACCATCCAAAAAATGGAATGTCTCTAGACCCATTAAAATGGTATTAAGAACCGCATTAGATGTCCCAAAGGCTCAGAAATACCAGTAATATCACATGCAGCCATGGCCTAGCCGATAGCTGCCAATCTCTATGATCTGGCTCACCAAATCACATTGATGAGGCACAATGATAGCACTCCATGGAAGGTCATAATCTTGGACTCAATATTGTTTGTAATGTGGAAATCCTTGTTCCCTTTATCTTTATCATTCACACGATCGAGTTCATCCCCAATTTCCTTCCCTATAGGCATTGATGTCCGCACATCATCGGATGTAGATTCTCGTTGATGATGTCACATTCCATAAAAAAATCATGGTACCCATGATCATCATGCCAGTCAGTGTCTCATAATACAATAGGGAATACCACCATAATAAATCCTATAGTCTCCTTCCAATCAAAATTTGGGAAATATCCAACCAACATAGATAGAAATAGAATCCAAAAAAGACAAAAAAAGGTCCATAAAATCATCGCATAGACCGACTACTACAACATAATGATCACTTTCAAATGTAATCTCTACACCTAAAGACATCGCCCACATCCCGAGCATGATCCTCTATCACTCATTGAATCCATAGATCTATGCCTTCCCTCATCCCAATGAGGTCACGGTTGGACCTACCTGCACTCGCTTCCATCCACGTGTCTTTTTCATTGGCTCCACCAGAGTACCAGAACCCATCATCTTCATCATCTGAAACATTGTGTGTCACATAAAAAAATCCTTGGATAGAAAGCTTACCAATATTGTGACCATGCAACACACCCTCCCATAAACATCACCACCGAGATCCCAAATATGTGACGATGCATCACCATCCCTTCCTTTAAGCTAGGCTGCCATTATATCCCACACCCAATGTCATTAGTGACTCAGCACCTAGATTCCCATCGATATATCTTCAGCGAAAATTTACCACCATCCCCATAGATATTAACTAGGTCATATTATGTTAAATATTAATATAAGAATAATATTTGTTTTGGCAAAACAAGTTTTTTCGTTTAATGAAAACCATCAAACAATGTCATTCTTGCATGTAATATAAACTAACTCAGTGTTGCATGTATTACAAGAGATAGAATATATTTATTTGAAATACTAGATATATCATAAAATCTTAGGCAATTATTATACTTCTGACTATTGATGTATCATTTCATACACACTATTAAATATAATGTTATTACTTTATAATTTGGAGGCACTAGATTCTCTATACCATAATTAAATTGATTCGTCGTAATTTTAACATGATCTCCGTATCAAGGGTTTGATATTTTAAAATACTATTGTTGAAAAACCCATATCATAAATATGGTTCATAAAAAACCTTATAAAAAAGAGGTAAAATTGAATGTGAGGGTTACCACAAAACTGGGATTTTGAATTGGAGAATGTTAGTGAAAACATGGATATGGAAGGAAAATATAACTATTATGTTCTTATGGAGATTCATAGAGAACATGTTCCTATGAAAGTTATTGACCAAAAAACCTTAAACCAAAGGTATGAATAAAGGTTATTAATATCATCAAAAATTATTATAATAAGAAATTATTTTACTTTCAAGACAATATTTTCCTAGTGTTTGTAAATTATTTCACACTCTAATAATATAAGAAAATATATGTTTCTATAAACATAATATTTTGTGTTGATTACCCCTTTAACTATTTCAACTTCATATCTTATCATATGATGCATCATATAGTAATGTAATACATTAATCTCTAAATCCTCATTAAAATATCAACATAAACCATTTCATAAAAGGTAAACACTTTTACATAGTCATAATACAAAAAAAATTAGATTGAATGTCACTGAATTTCCGAAATGAAATTATCATTATCCTTGAATCAATATGAAGTAGCTCGTTAGTCATCACATAATGAATATGTGAACACCTTCATCATGTATTCTATTGAAATATGGTAATAACTTGAATCACCATTAAATAATATTGGAAACATACATTATTCCTTATTCAATTAGTAAGACATGGGTTATTGTATATATTCCTTAAATTCAAAATTGCTGTAAGATCCATCAATAAAGGTATAAAACACTTTTTTAACAAAGAATTAATCAGTTCCAAGGTAGTTGGTACTATACAATTTACATTATCTAAACAAATCATCTCTTTATTCCACATCATTTTCTTAGTATCAATAACATAGTAAGGGTTATCTTTCCCTTAACCATGTTTTTTACTAAAAAATTAACTTACTGCTGAATCAATATTCTTGGTACCATTAACCATATGATCTCAAATATTTAATAAAAAATTATGCCAGAAAAATCCTTATATATTACATATATCTTATGTTGATTACATCATCAATAAAATAATTTTACAACAAATTTCTTAGATCTAAATACATAGGCACATTAATAATTACCCTTCAGTTTTGTGAATAACATATGCTTGACAATGACCCCTTAGCTTCTTTAGATGTATATTCTCTCGATGTTTGGGGAATCCATTTGCATAGTTCCACACCTCCATGAAATTATAATATTGAATAGTAGATTTTTTTGTGTTCCCTTTGAAAAATATTCATTGGCGACAATTTATACTCACATATAATAAAATCTCTATCCTATCAGTAATTTACCATAGTGATTATTTTCACAGTTATAATTGGTAGAATAATTCTTCTTTACCTTTTCCCTTTATCATTTATTTAATAGTCATTTCTATTCTTCTCTTCCTTTCTTTTAAAGTGATAATACATGGATAATTATTTATTTTTCTTGATAGCATATAAATCTATTTCATCATATATAGAAAAGTTTTGAGACACCAGCACCCTTCAGAGAATTGGATTATGTTCTATAATGAGATGATCCATCATGATTTCTATGTTTCATATGAAATACTTAGCTTTCCTTTCAAACCTTGTAAATGTAGCTTCATAGAATACAACACTTTCTTCATTATTTTGATTTAAACTAACGAACTCTATATTCATCTTACATTCTTTATCACAAGGGGAATATTTGTTAAATAATTTGTTCTTAATATATTTCCATTCCATGAGTTCTATTTCCTCTTATTTCTTAGTATTTTGGTTCAATGATCACCATTTTTCAGAATATCCACTGAGACAATGCAATGAAAATGCAACCTTTTCCTTTTCACTTCTTCCCAATTCCATAAATATATTCTCAAAAGGCATAAGTCATTTATCATCCACCATTGTACCTGTAGTCCCACAAAATGATCTGGGCCTCTATCACATAATGCAATCCAACATATGAAAATATTATTGTGGAATAGGTTTCTCTATCCAGGAATGGTTACATGTCATAACCAGATTATGTTGTCTAGATATATCCATATCTTGAACATTTTGAATACAAGATATATCAGATTTAATAGAAGGGAAACCTCTACATTGGACACGATTATTGACACACTTCTTTCTTCTAGGTTCCATTTCTAAACAATGGAATATACTTGATTAGTGTAAGAACCCATATCTTCTTTTCAGGTATGAATAATTTTTTTGGTGTTTTTGAGAAAAGATGAGTTCCTAGAAAATTCAGGAGTAAAAATCGTGTAATTATAAGTACACGGTGTGTGCCAAATTGTTGCAAGTGACTGTGTACTGTCCATGTAATGGCCAGGTACATGGCCATGTGGGGTGACCTAGAGACCGCCTAAATCAGAGCCCAATTATGGAAAGTACACATCGTGTAATTTTAAAGAACATGATGTGTACTTTCTTTTTAATTCATTAAACGGACTAGGGTTGTGTCTAATAGACAGAACACCATTCTTCTAGGTCGGACTCATCCAAGAGCATCTATAGCCGATGATTCTTCTCCAAGCCCCCTAATCACTATCCATTCTCTAAATAGACCATCATTGATTCCATTGTAACCACCACATCATGCTCTTCCTTCATCTAGAGACTCATTTCCTGATTTCTATTCATTCACAAGATAACTTTGGTTGATCATTTTTTGTGTTTTTGTTGATCTATAACGCTCTAGGAAGATTCAAGGATTGAGGTTCACGTATATCATCCATAAATTTCTGAGGTAGGTGGTTTTTTCCTTTCCATTGTTTGTCTTTGTGTTATATCTGCAGACGTGCCCAATACCCTTGTTCAGGTTACTGTGTGTTCAAGGATTTCAACACTATTAATGCCTATTATGCCTTATGTGCTTTATTAAAGGATTTTTTATTATGAATAGGGTAATATATTCCATACTATTAATTTTTTGTCTAGGATTATTATTATTTTCTTTTTGGTCAATATTTTCTAGTTAGGTTTATTTGTTTTCCATCCCTAGTATTATTAGAATGGAGTGATTTTATCTTCCATACTATGATTTTTTGTATATTTTATATCCAAGTAGTTCCTGAGGTTAACTTTTTCTACCATAAAGTTTTTTGCATGACTGAATTGCACAGGGTTGTGAGAACCTGGTGTTGTAGACCATAGGGATAATCGACACCGAGAGATTCACTATTATTTCTATCTACATTACATTGCAAAACCTTATGGGGGATGGACTTCATGCTCCCTCAGAGTATCTGTAGTTTCCTAGTTACAAGACCACAAGGGGAATTTGATGTTAAGTGCTTCCCAAGAGTGTCTATAGTTACCGATATGAGACCACAGGGGGAATTGATGGTGAGATATTCCACAGAGAGGTTTTTCTAAAGATGAACCAGAGTGGTTAGACTATGATTACTTCCCATAGGGTTTCTTGTGTTTGTTTTGGTTGAACTAGTGGTGTTAGGTTGTGAGTATATCCCATAGGGTTACCTTTTTGTGATTATATTCTTACTTGATATGTGAAATTGAATGATATTGAACTACATGATTGTTTACTTTTGAGTACTTCCTTGTTTATTAATTTTTTTGGCTTACTTTCTGCCATATATATTCATTGACTGTTTGGAATAGATATTTTGGTGGTTACCTACTGAGATTAATCTCACACCATGATTGTGCCATGCTTTTGTGTCCAAACCAATTATATGTTTTCATGTATAGATAAGGGAAAACACCCATCTACATCAGGTACTTGATTGTCGTGGGGTTGAGGAGCATGGGACCAAGATGATTCTTGTGATGTTGATAGAGTTTATTTTCAATCTTTTTTACTTTTTTTTGTAATATTTTCCAGTATTTTGAATAGTATGATTTTTTTCTTAGACATATGTATCATGCATCATTTATATATGTGATCTAGTTGTTCATTTCATCAGTCATTCACTATTTTACTGTTGTATGGTATTATTACTGCTTCCACTATTGATATCTATTTATTTTTAGCTATGTTACTCTACCAATAATGGCATTGTATCCCCACTATCACAACCAAGGCCCTTACTTCTAGTCAGCAGCCTCTGGAATTTGGGGAAATGTTCATGAGGCCATGTTACCAACCGTGTACGGGGCACCTTTGGGCGGCTTTCAGAACTGGCACATTTCAAAGTGGTATCAAAGGGGATGTTCTTTCTTCTTGAATAAAATTTTGGAGCCTATTTTCAGGGATAAGATAGAATAGGTACATGGTAATAATTTTTTCTCGAGAGTAGCTAACCTATGTATAGGGAAAAGCCAATTTACCTCGTATATTTTAATTTTCCATGTTTTACAATTTTACTGTCGATTTGATGTCACAGTAGGGTAATTCACATGAATTTTACATTTATTGTTGATGTTATTAAGGTTCTATTTCTTTTGCAACCCGATGAGATGAGGGTATTCCATCTCATGCATCCTATAGGCACCTTCTAGAAATCGCATGTCATGAATTTATGCCATTCCATTTAGGGTGCATTACCAATTGAATGTTTTTGTGACAGATGTTTTGCAATATTTACATGTTGTTGTGATAGATTCCTTGATAGAATACCTGCTATTTGATAGGATATTGGATTGTGTAATATTTCTTTTGAATGAACTCCAAACTTTGGTTCTTGAGTTGTTATGGGCCATCATGGATAAAAATTTAGTGGATCATTTCCTTGTTAATCCTTGTATATGACATTTATAAGATTCCATGCATTGATTTGAGAAGATTATGGGCACTCGCGGATTGAAATTTGACACATTAATGTTTGTTTTAGTGTTTTTATGGGTTTTAGAGTAGCTTTTAAGGCTTACATTCCATAGAAACCTAGAATAAATGGAATGTAATGACAAATACACGCCATGTATCATTCTGTTTGGGAGTGAATTGTTTTTCTAAAGTACACATCGTGTACTATATATTGACACTGTGTAGTTCCAAACCGTGTCCCTGGCTGTGTGGGCATAGACACGAGGTTGGGAAATATTTGGTGGGACACTCCATGTACCGGATGTACAGATCATGTTGTGTAGACCATGTTTCCACTCGTGTGACTAATGACACAGAGGTATAAAACATAGTTTATACACATCGTGTAAAGATTGATCATGCCATGTATTAAAACACATGTGTTCATCCATGTAACGAACAACATAGGGCGGTGGAAATCCTTCTAGTACATGTCGTGTATGGAATAAACACACAGTGTATAGTCATCTATGTGTCCAACCGTGTAAATAAAAACATGGGTAGTTGAATCATAAGCAGTTCATTTCTTTTCATTCACAAACATTCCATGTACTACTATACTAATATTACCTTGTGGGTTATGGAAGGGGAACAAAATTCCCTAACACGCTGTGACTGGAGAAACACTCCGTGTATATGGGGTGTTAAATGGCCAGTTTTTGCAGAAGTACATGCCCATGTGAAGGCTCAATGGAACAAACTGTATAAGGCTTATACACACCATGAATCAATTATTGAAAAAAACAGGAATTATTTCTTTCTCATGTTCTCTTATTTCACTTATATGTTTCAGTCCTTGTTAATATTGGTCTAAGGACTATGACTGACCATGTAGAGTAATTCCATCGAGATGTCCTCTATTTGTATTCCAGTTACATTGTAGTGATTTTACATGAGACATGGATGATCAGGGACTACCAGCGGATCCTCGTATAGTGCCAGTCTGGGAACTAGATGTTATCTCGGATTCAAGAGACGATGCACAGTTCTGAGAGGGTTTTACGAGGTTCATGAATACCTTATGAGGTATACCGCCTCCTGCCCTATCATGGAATATTTGAAACATGTCTTCTAGTAGAAACATCCTCCCACCATCATAGGGGATAGAGGACCTCAAGATATAGAGTCATGGTTAGAATCCATGATATGTATCTTCGAGCATCGAGAGATGCCTCTATGGAGGAGGGTAAATCTTTCTACTTATATGCTTCAAGACTCCGTCAAGTGATGGTTGGATGTGATCTCAATGGCGGGATGCCAGTAGGTTATGGCGTGGGATGAGTTCCAGCATGCCTTCTATAACTATTTCTACCTAGAGACTTTGAGGGCCAATCGAGCACGATAGTTAATGAGTCTAGAGAAGGGTACTCTTTTAGTTATGGAGTATTCTTCTTGCCTCACAGAATTGAGGTTCTTTATGCCTATTCCAAGAGGTGGTGAGTTATTCCAGGAAAGGAAGTTTGATTATGGTCTAAGGCATGACATCTGATATTGAGTGAAAATATTTATGTTGACTTCCATAAGAACTATTGTCAACGAGGCAATGATTATGGAATGGAATCTAAGTGATTTTGGAGCTATGATCTAGGGCGGTTCGGCTTCTGGAGTTGGTACTATAAGGCCCCAGCCTTAAACCTTACATAATATTGAATTAAATGAATCATTCACATTGATGATATTTTCATTGTTTAGAGTTTTAGAGAATTAGGACATATCTATTACATCTCAAAAGATTAAAAAGTAGAAACTTCTACTAAGTTTCCATAAAATAAAAACTCTTAAAACGAAACATGTCCAGTTACTTGTTTTAGTTAGCATGACTTTACCTTGATCCCATCCTTGACCCTATTCCTCATTAAGTCCAGTGAAAAACATTTCAAAAAAACTTGGGTTGAGCATAAACAGCACAGTAAGGGATACAATGTGAATGAAAACTGTTAGTTTTTCAAAACAACAAGTAAAACATGTATACTTTATCAAAGTATTACTTTTCACCTTTATGAAGTAGTAAAAAAACTCTTCACTGAAAAAAAGATCATTACTTACCCTTTTTTAACCAAAAGATAACCATAAAACCCATATAAAGATCACATAACATAAAAAGATAACTTGGGACATAAACAAACTTAAATAGAATAACCATACGGTCGACATCCACACATACTTAATGGAATAGCCATACGACCGACTTCCATACCCAATGCATTGGAAGTTATAACATAACCACCCGTCCTGGTATTCATGACACCACCCATCATATGGTTTATCATGTAACCACTCGTCGAATGTCCAAGTACCATTATAAAATCATAAGACATAAAACAAATATAATGGAAAGAAAACATTTACACACATTGATCACCATATATCACTTAAATATATTGAAATAACAAATCCATTATAAAAACCATTTTCAATACCAAAATACATAAAACATTATATGGTATTTATTTCATTTTAGAAAATATTACAGCTTGTTGAGGAAGCCAAATACCAACTAATACTCCCGACAACGGAAAAGGTCGTTGTCACTGCATATGATAAAAGAAACATTCCTTTTTGTCAATTGGTAAAATGCTTCGTATAAAAAGATTACTTTTAAAAAAATTAAAATTAAAGGGGCTTTATACACCATATAAAAGAATGTTGTTTATAAAACCAAATATTCCTCAATGAAAGGAGATTGAGACTAAGTCCCTTACAAAGTCGGTATCCTTAGATTAAGGATAAATCAATTACATGATTATGTTTGAAAAATATGAATACACAAAATATAAGTGGATATTAAGTTTAAAACAATCAGAGTTCATTCACACATAATCTTGGAAAAAAAGTAATGACATAGATATTAAACTCAATGAAATGATATTGAGTTATGATTTCCGATAAAAGTTCGTCTAAATGACATAAGAATTTATCAATGAGATGATTATGTGTAGAAATTGTATATCCACAAAAAGGTTTGTGGAAACTACAAAATAGAGATTCAACACATAATCTTGGGATAATAATATCAAGAAGTAGAGGTTTAACCCAAAGAATTGAAAGTGGGTTAAGAAGTTCCCTTACAGAAATTCGACAGCCTAACTACGTCACTTCAAAATTCAGAAAATGAGTTGATGAGAGATAAAAATAGTATCTCATCACGTGGACATAAAATTTAAATCAATAAGGATATAGAAGAATGTATCCCAACATTATAGTATGTTAATTAAAAGACATAACAAAAAAAGTCTTTTAAAAAGAGGAGGGTGAAAGGTTCACTTACCGACTTGGGAAACTTTCGAAACGTACACCCCATTGAAGAAAGGTCATATAATGAATATGTAAATACCCATAAATGAAATTATATAACACAAAGATTATAATAATGGGAAGTACATACACCACTCAAAGGAAATGGTGGCAAATGTAGCATAAATCTCATGGGACTAAAAGTGAGATGAACAATCCCTTACGAAAACTCGGCAGCCTAACGGCGCCACTTAAATCTTTCAAAAATGGATTGATGAGATCAAATAGAGTCTCTCATCATATTAAAATAAAATGTACAGAAAGATGAATATAAAATAACAACCCCCATTATAACAAATAGGATCTTAAAAGAAGTGTCGTAAAGGATAATACTTAAGAAGAAAGAGAGAGGTTAGATCTCTTACGAATATTTGGCAGCCTAACAGTGCCACTCAAAACGTCAAAATGGATTGATGAGAGAAAATAGGGTCTCTCATAATATGAACATAAAAATTACAGTAGTAGTAATATAAAATAACTTCCCAATCATAAGAAAGATTATCTTAAAAGTAATGACATAAAAGAGTGTACTAAAAAAGAAAGAGAGGAGTAGGATCCCTTACCTCGTGTCCGACATGACTCGATCGTTCTTTAATCTCCTGAATAATAAAATTTGGTCAATTTATAATTTCTTAAGTACCTTTATTAAATATTATTATTCAGTTAATATCACATATTATAATGTTATAATAATTGGTTAATAATGTGAGTTCATATCATATGGTTTTGTCGATGTTCCGTACATGAGTAAAAATCAAACTTGTTGGAAAAGAATTTTCCATGTAGTTATAGGTACATCATATCTAGAAATATATTCATTATATATATATCATATATATAATATATATCAATTATATACATGCTTTTATAATATTACATCACATTTAGAGGTAAGAAATTAAATGAACCATTCATGGAGACGGTAAGCTGTACGTACGCATGAACGCTACTTCCATTTCTATTTCATATTTAATTGAATTAAAAGATAATGATACATAATAGTTTCATAATTACAGAATGATATCCTTAATTTAGATGTAATATATTAAATATATATCCATTATATATATGTACTTATAATAGTACATAACATTTGGAGATAAGAAATGAAATGTACCGTTCATGGAGATGGTAAGCCGTACGAACGCATGAACGCTACATTCATTTATTTTTTTTGAATTAAATGGAATGAAATAATAATGATATAAAGGTATATTATAATTCCAGTAGTATATCATATGTAATACCTTTAATTCCATCCTTTATACATCCCAAATATGGCATTAACGAATCAAATCACTTTGAGGGGGCGGTAGTCCGCACTTTCTAAAATGATGATATCGCATTTACCCATAATGGAAACCATAAAGGTATGCCATAAATGAAAAATACAGAAGTTTAGGGAAAACATAAACATATTATATATCATATATAAATATAGTTACATCTTAATGGCCAACTTTAAAGGTGTTAAAAGAATATTGAACAATCATCGTTTCGTGAGGCAGTGATTCGTTATCCACAGAAATAGTATGTTCTTTAACCATTAGATGATGGTGTGTGTAAGTTTATCTCGAATCCTTCAAATAAAAACATCCTAGTATATTGAAGATATTTTTGTTGTTACAAAAGAAAGGAATAAAAAGAGTTTAGAGGGTTGGAGAAGAAAAATAAAACATAAGAATATAAGAGAGGTCATTACCTTAAAATCGGGTAACTCTTCTTGATTTGAGCTCAAAGGCTTCCTTGGGAAAGATTATGCCAAACTTTTAGGCTTAAATGATTAATAGATGTATGTGGAGAGATGAAATGGGAAGGTGTTTGCTGAGTCAAAGTCTTGAGAGGTGTGGGTAAGGTGGTAGAGGTGGGGGCCTTTTATAAGAGGAGTGGAGGGGCACTCTTGGAAAGTTAAGAAAAGATACTTTATTATTAAAATACTTTCAGATAAAAAAGGTCCCACAATTATAAATATAGACGATAAGGTGATAAGGGTTCGAAATCATCCCATCCAATAGGTTTTTTACAAGTGTAGGTCTTAGATTTTACATTATTGTTTCATTTTATTTAAATTGTTAAATAATGAGGTAATCACTACATCATCATGGTGTCATAAATAATTTAATTTATTTAGTGTATAAAAATTATAAAAAAACTATCATGATGTAGGAAGTCTTTTAATCTTTCTAATGAATATTTATCGTCAGAAATATGACTTGTATAACCCCATGTAAAATGTTTTTCAGTAAAACAACACATGTTTGTGACATTTTAATTTTGACTTTAAATAAAAAGTTACTTATGGTATTTTCCTACCAAAGTGGCTCCATGGGGTCCCCATGTTGACCCATGGATTTTCTTGGTCGGCCATGACACATTCAATGAGGGTAGGACATGTGTCTAGTCATTTCATATTATTAAAAAATTATTTTTACCTTAAATTACACTAATTACCTTTAATCGCGATTAATAAAACATAAAAATTACTATTCACCAAAAATTATTTTAATCTCCTTGAACCACATTTTACTTCATAATAAAAACCATGTATGTTCGATTTTTTAAAATCAAATCACAGAACTGGAAATGTTTCATTTAAACGAAAAATCAGTTTCTTTAACTACCACTTAGTGGTTTTACTATTCATCAAAAATTGAAGTTTTTCAGAAAAATACCAAAAATTCACCCAAAGCTATATTTGATATTACGAATTCCAAAATTATGTCTATTTTACAAAATTAAAAACATATAAGTTTAATTAATTAATTTAATAATTAATTTCTGCTGTCAAAACAAATAGCGTGTTTTTAGGAAACAATATCTATTTAAAGATTAACACTAGTTTAAGTCCAATTTCAAAGTGAAATTAATTCCAATGACCACTATTGGATTGAATGGTAAAAATATATTATAATTGTTCTTTAAAACCAATTCAAAAGATAATCTAATCATATAAATAAATTATATTTAAAAGAGGTTTTGAATTAAAATACAACATTTTTCACTATTCATTAAAAAATGAACTTTATTGGAAAAATACCAAAAATTTACACAATGTAAATTTTGATATCCCAATTCTAAAGAATAATTTTATTTTCTCCAATATAACATATGAAATTTTCCAAAAGTGGATTTAAAAATCGTTTTCCATCAAAAGGTGGTTAATCGACCTTTTAAAGAATATTAGAATATTTATGCTTAAATTGGATTCATTCAAATTTTATTCCTCTAACATTTATTGGATAAAAGTAAAAATATTTGAAAAACATATATAATAATTTTGTAGTTAGTTCTGTCCATTCCCTCCATTACAATGGCTAGGCATTAACTACCATTTAAAATAATATTATATTATTATTAGAGTGCAATGCAATATTTCCAAGAAACTCGTTGTTGCGTGTTGGGTACGCCATCGAGCATTGCGTCCCATTTAAAGTAATATTAATATTTTATTCACAAATATGGATAAATATGAAAATGTCATATTATTTATTTACCTGGGGTGTTACATCCTTCCCCTCTTTTGGGAATTGCGTCCTCGCAATTTTTAAAATTGGGCTTGGAATCATCATTGAAAATCCCACATCAGAACAAGATTCAGTAAAACAATCACTTTAAAATAAAGAAAGTGAATTACAAAGTTCACCCGAGTTAACCCATACTAGGATTCCATGTAGAAGAACATGGACATGGAAGAAAAAACAAAGGGTCATGTTCTAAGGGAGAGTGATAGTAAACATGTCTAGGAGAAAGTTAACCATAAGAAAAGCACAAACTTGTGGTGGGTTAAACGGTATTCGATTCCCCAGTAGGAAAAGTTAATAGACAACCTTTTTGTTTTAAGTTTCTTTTCATTGAGGAATTTATTTTTGAGCTTAAATAAAACATAAGGAATCATACTTACTTGTCATGTTGACTTTCAACTTTTACTATATTTCTTACACGAACTCATATTTTCACCAAAAGATGAGTATTTAGGATGACTTGTTTACATTAAGAGAGCTATAATCAACTTCTAGAGAATCACCTAATCCACAAAAGAGAACTATAAACATCCCATGTCTTTAGACTTTAACCAAAAACAAAACCAAAAAGGTTAGTACAAGATCAGATAATCCATAAAAGGATAACCCTTTATAAAAAATAAAATCTATTCTTAATCTCCAAAATTTGTCCAACAAAATCCAATGTTCAACGAAGACCATTCGATAAACAATTTGTCCATAAAATTCTTCAAAGTAAACCAAACTAAGATTTTAAACAAAATATTTGAAGGATTTAATCACATAGTCTTCCATGGTACAAATTAACACTTATCTATAAATAACAGCAGTCGCTCTTAATGTCTCATATTGAAAAGTAATTAACCTAATCACATATCCTCCATGATAGGTTAATAATTCCAATAGATAACCCAAAATCAACATACTCTTAATTCATAAAATCATCTAACTAAAAGAATAAGTCATACTAACCAGGGAATTCACGTAGTCCAGTGGTAGGCGATAAATACCAATCGCACTTTGGTTGTGGGTTCGATTCCCGCAGCTTTGTCCGACGCGACGAGTTGTTACACAGTCTACGTGTTGTCCTTTTTCCAAAACTATATAATTCTCAAAAAATTCCCCAAAACGAGATAAAATCTTCAAAAATAATCATAACACAATTTAAATTCAATTTTTCCACATGCCTTTCATTTTCCATCATAACATATAGTAACCCATAATCATCTCAAATGTAAGGATCATATAAACCCTAATGGCTACCTTTATAATTATTACCTAAACTTCTACGTCGAGTTGGTTCTCTTGTACATGATGCATTAGAGAACTCGCCAAGGTTCAAGTGGTTGATCACGACTCTTGATAGTTGGTTGATGATAAACACAAGAGTTCTCATTATAGCTCCCATATCATTCAGTTGCTCGCTCAGAAAACTATCACAGTTTCCTTCACATCCACTGTTACTTCGGTGCCTGCTAGATCCAGCCATTTACTAAAACCATAAAAGGTCAGTGTGAGTATATCAACAAAACCATCGTGTACTAATGAAGAAGATAAAAACTAAGATATACTTACTCATTCACTTTATCTAAAACTAGGACTCTTTCTGAAATCCTAACCATTATGGTAATGTCACTTATGCCTAGAGAGTACCCTAGCCTCTAAAGTTATCTAAACCGACCTCTGATACCAACTATAAGGCCCCAGCCTTAAACCTTACATAATATTGAATTAAATGAATAATTCACATTGAGGATCATTTCATGGTTTAGAGTTTTATAGAATTAGTACATAACTATTACATCTCAAAAGATTAAAAGTAGACACTTCTACTATGTTTCCATAAAATAAAAACCCTTAAAAAGAAAAATGTCTAGTTCCCTGTTTTTGATAGCATGACATTACCTTGATCCCATCCTTGACCCTATTCCACATTAAGTCCTGTGAAAAACATTTCAAAAAAACATAGGGTGAGCATAAAAATCTCAGTAAGGGATACACAAAATGAAAATTGTTAGTTTTTCAAAACAACAATTAAACCTTGTATACTTTATCAATGTAATACTTTTCACCTTTATGAAGTAGTAGAAAAACTCTTCACTGAAAAAAAGATCATTACATACCCTTTTATAACCAAAAGATTACCATAAAACCCATATAAAGAAAACATAACATAAAAAGGTAACTTGGGACATAAACATACTTAAATGGAATAACCATACAGTCGGCTTCCACACATACTTAATTGAATAGCCAAATGGCTGAATTCCATACCCAATGCATTGGAGGTTATAACGTATCCACTCATCCTGGTTTTCACGGAACCACCCGTCATTTGGTTTATCACGTAACCACCTGTCGAATGTCCAAGTACCATTATAAAATCATAAGGCATAAAACAAATATATTGGAAATAAAACATTTCCACACTTAGATCACAATATATCACATAAATATATTGACATAACAAATCCATTATAAAAACCATTTTCAATACCAAAATACATAAAAGAGTATATGGTATTTATTTCTTATTAAAAAACATTACGTCTTGTTGAGGAAGCCAAAGACCAAATAATAATAGCGACGATGGAAAAGGTCGTTGTCACCGCGTACGTTAAAAGAAACATTCATTTTTGTCGTTTAGTAAAACACTTCGTATAAAAAGATTCCTTTTGAATAAAATTAAATGTCAAAGGGGTTTATACACTGTATAAGAGAAAGTTTTGTATAAAACCAAATATGCCTCAATGATAGGAGATTGAGAGGAAGTCCCTTACAAAGTCAGTATCCATAGATTAAGGATAAATCAATTACATGATTATATGTGACAAATATTAATACACAAAATATAAGTGGATATTAAGTGTAAAACAATTAGAGGTCATTCACACATAATCTTGGAAAAACAAAACCAATGACACAAACATTTAACTCAATGAAATGAGATTTAGTTATGATTTCTGATACAAGTTCGTCTAAATAACATAAGAATTTATCAATGAGATGATTATGTGTAGAAATAGTATATCCACAAAAAGTTATGTTGTAACTACAACATAGATATTCCACCCATAATATTGGCATAACAAAATCTAGAAGTAGAGGTTTAACCCAAAGAATTGAAAGTGGGTTAAGAAGTTCCCTTACAGAAATTCGACAGCCTAACGGCGTCACTTCAAAATTCAGAAAATGAGTTGATGAGAGATAAAAAAGGTATCTCATCACTTGGACATAAAATTTAAATCAATAAGGATATAGAATAACATATCCCAATATAATAGTATGTGAATTAAAAGACATAACAAAGGAAGTCTTTTAAAAAGAGGAGGGTGAAAGGTTCCCTTACCGACTTGGGTAACTTTTGAAACGTACACCCCGTTGAAAAAGGGTCATACAATGAATATTTGAAAACCCATAAATGAAATTATATTACACAAAGAGTATAATAATGGGAAGTACATACACCAATCAAAGGAAATGGTGGCAAATGTAGCATAAATCTCACAGGACTAAAAGTGAGATGGACAATCACTTACGAAAACTCGGCAGCCTAACAGCGCCACTTAAAACATCCAAAAATGGATTAATGAGATCAAATAGGGTCTCTCATAATATTACAATAAAATGTAAAAAAAGAGGAATATGAAATAACATCGCCCATAATAACAAAGAGGAGCTTAAATGAAGTGACATAAAGGAGAGTACTTAAAAAGAAAGAGAGAGGTTAGATCTCTTACGAAAATTTGGCAGCCTAACGGTGCCACTCAAAACTTCCAAAATGGATTGATGAAAGAAAATAGGGTCTCTCATCATATGAACATAAAAGGTACAGTAGGATTTATATAAAAGAACATACTAATCATAAGAAATATGAGCTTAAAAGGAATGACATAATAGAGTGTACTTAAAAAGAAACATAGGAGTAGGATCCTTTACCTCATGTTCGACATGACTCGATCGTTCATTAATCTCCTGAATAATAAAATTTGGTCAATTTATAATTTCATAAGGACCTTCTTTAAAGATTATTATTCAGTTAATATCACATATTATAATGTTATAATTATTGGTTAATAAAGATTGTTCATATTAGACGTTTTTGTCGATGTTCGGTACATGAGTAAAAATCGAACTTGTTGGAAAAGAATTTTCCATGTTGTTATAGGTACATCATATCCAGAATTATATTCATTATGTAGATATAATATATATAATATATATCTATTATATAAATGCATTTATAATATTACATAACATTTAGAGGTAAGAAATGAAATGCACCATTCATGGAGATGGTAAGCCGTACGTATGGATAAACGCTACTTCCATATCTATTTCATATTTAATGGATTTAAAACATAATGATACATAATAGTATTATAATTAAAGAATGATATACTTCATTTATATTTAATATATTACATATATATCCATTATATATATGTACTTATAATAGTATATAACATTTATAGATAAGAAATGAAATGTACCGTTCATGGAGACGGTAATCCGTACGTACGCATGAACGCTACATTCATTTTTTTATATTCAATAGAATGAAATAATAATGATATAAAGGTATATTATAATTACTATAGGATATCATATGTAATACCATTAATTACATCCTTTTTACGTCCCACATATGGCATTAACGAATCAAATCACTTTGAGGGGGCAGTAGTCCTCACATCCTAAAATGAAGATATCGCATTTTACCATAATGGAAACCATAAAGGTATTCCATAAATAAAAAATACAGAAGCTTAAGGAAAACATAAACATATTATATATCATATATAAATATAGTTACATCTTAATGTCCACCTTTGAAGGTGTTAAATGAATATTGAACAATCATCGTTTCGTGAGGAAGTAATTCACCATCCACAGAAACAATATGTTCTTTAACCATTAGACGAAGGTGTGTGTAAGTGTAGTTCTAATACAGCACATAAAAACATCCTAGTATATTTAAGATACTGTTTTTGTTACAAAATAAAGGAATAAAAAGATTTTATAGGGTTGGAGAAGCAAAATAAAACATAAGAACATAAGAGAGGACATTACCTTAAAATCGGGTAACTCTTCTTGATTTGATCTCAAAGGCTTCCTTGGGAAGGATTCTTCCCAATGGTGAGGCTTAAATGATTAATATATGTATTTGGAGAGATTAAATGGGTAGGGTTTGGCCGAGACAAAGGCTTGAGAGGTGTGGGTAAGGTGGTAGAGGTGGGGGCCTTTTATAAGAGGAGAGGAGGGGCACTCTTGGAAAGTTAAGAAAAGATACTTTATTACAAAACAATTTTCAGATAAAAAAGGTCCCACAATTATAAATATAATGGATAAGGTGATAACAGTTCTAAATCCACCCATCCAATTGTTTTTTTGACAAGTGTAGGTCTTATATTTTACATTATTGTTTCGTTTTATTTAAATCGTTAAATAATGAGGTAATCGCTGCATCATCATGGTGTCATAAATAATTAAATTTATTTAGTGTTTAAAAATTATAAAAAAATTATCATGATGTAGAAAATCTTTTTAGATTTCTATTGAATATTTATATTCAGAAATATGTCTTGTATAACCCCATGTAATATTTTTTTTTAGTAAAACAACAGATGTTTGTGACATTTTAATTATAACTTTAAATAAAAAGTTATTTATGTTATTTTCCTACCAAAGTGGCTCCATGGGGTCCCCAAGTTGACCCATGGGTCTGGGTCGGCCATGACACATACAATGAGGGTAGGACATGTGTCTAGGTCATTTCATATTATTAAAACATTATTTTTAGGTTAAATTACACCAATTACCTTTAATCATGATTAATAAAACATAAAAAATTACTATTCACCAAAAATTATTTTAATCTCATTGAACCACATTTTACTTCTTAAGGACAACCATGTATGTTGGATTTTTTAAAATCAAATCACAGAAGTGGCAAAGTTTCATTTAAACAAAAAATCAGTTTCTTTAACTACCACTTAGTGGTTTCACTATTCATAAAAAATTGAAGTTTTTCAGAAAAATACAAAAATTTCACCCTAAGATATATTTGATATTCTGAATTCAAAAATGATGTCTATTTTACAAAATTCAAAACATATAAGTTTCATTAATTAATTTAATAATTAATTCCCGTTGTCAAAACAAATAGCGTGTTTTTAAGAAACAATATCTATTAAAAGATTGACACTAGTTTAAGTCCAATTTAAAAATGTAATTCCTTACAATGACAACTATTGGATTAAATGGTAAAAATATACAATAATTGGGCTTTAAAACCAAATCAAAAGATAATCTAATCATATAAATAAATTATATTAAAAATAGGTTTTGAATTAAAATACAACATTTTCCACTATTCATTAAAAATGAACTTTTTCGGAAAACTACCAAAAATTTACACAATGTAAATTTTGATGTCCTGATTCTAAAGAATAATATTATTGGTCCAATATAACATATGAAATTTTCAAAAAGTGGATTTAAAAATAATTTTCCATTAAAAGGTGGTTAATCGACCTTTTAAAGAATATTAGAATATTTAAGCTTAAAATTGGATTCATTCACATTTTATGCCTCTAACATTTGTTGGATAAAAGTAAAAATATTTGACAAACATATATAATTATTTTTTAGTTAGTTCCGTTCATTCTCGCCATTACAACGACTAGGCATTAACTACCATTTAAAATAATATTATATTATTATTAGAGTGTAACACAAGATTCCCAAGAAACTCGTTGTGGCGTATTGGGTACGTCATCGAGCATAGCGTCCCCTTTAAATTAATATTAATATTTTATTCACAAATATGGATAAATATGAAAATTTCATATTATTTATTTACGTGGGGTGTTACATCCTTCCACCCTTTTGGGAATTGCGTCCTCACAATTTTTAAAATTGGGCTTGGAAACTTCATTGAAAATCCCACATCAGAACAAGAGTCAGTAAAACTATCACTTTAAAATAATGAACGAGAATTACAGAGGTCACCCGAGTTAACCCATACTAGGATTCCATGTAGGAGAAAATGGACATAGAATAAAAAAGGGTCATGTTCTAAGGGAGAGTAATAGTAAACATGTATAGGAGAAAGTTTACCATAAGAAAATCACAAACTTGTGGTGGGTTAAACGGTATTCGATTCCCCAGTAGGAAAAGTTAATATACAACCTATTTGTTTTAAGTTACTTTTCATTGAGGAATTTATTTTTGAGCTTAACTAAAACATAAGGAAACATAATTACTTGTCATGTTGACTTTCAACTTTTACTATATTTCTTAGAAGAACTCATATTTTCTCCAAAAGATGAGTATTTAAGATGACTTGTTTACATTAAGAGAGCTATAATCAACTTCTAGAGAATCACCGAATCCACAAAAGGGAACTACATACATCCCATGTCTTTAGACATTAACCATAACCAAAACCAAAAAGGTTATTACAAGATCAGATAATCCAGATAAGGATAACCCTTTATAAAAAGAAAATCTATTCTTAATCTCCAATATTTTTCCAACAAAACCCAAAGTTCAAGGAAGACCATTCGATAAAAAATTTGTCTATAAAATTATTCAATTTAAACCAATCTAAGATTTGAAGCCAAATACTTGAAGTATTTAATCACATAGTCTTCCATGGTAAAAATTAACACTTATCTCTAAATAACATCAGTCGCTCTTAAAGTTTCATATTGAAAAGTAATTAACCTAATCACATATCCTCCATGATAGGTTAATAATTCTAGTAGATAACCCAAAATAAACTTACTCTTAATTCATAAAATCATTTAAATAAAAATAATAAGTCATACTAACCATGGAATTAACGTAGTCCAGTGGTAGGTGATAAATACCAGTCGCACTTTGGTTGTGGGTTCGATTCCCGTAGCTTTGTCCGATTCGATGGGTTGTTACACGGTCTTTGTGTTGTCCATTTTCCAAAACTATATAATTCTTAAAACATTATCCAAAATGAGATAAAATCTTCAAAAATAATCATAACACAATTTAACCTCAATTTTATCTCATTCCTTTAATTTTCCATCATAACATATAGTAACCTATAATCACCTCAAAAGTAAGGATCATATAAACCCTAATGGTTACCTTTATAATTATTACCTGAACTTCTACGTCGTGTTGGTTCTCTCGTACATGATGCAGTAGAGAACCCACCAAGGTTCAAGTGGTTGATCATGACTCCTGATAGTTGGTTGAGTATAAACACAAGAGTTCTCATTATAGCTCCCATATCATTCAGTTGCTCGCTCAGAAAACTGTCACAGTTTCCTTCACATCCACTGTTACCTTGGTGCCTGCTAGATCCAGCCATTTACTAAAACCAAAAATGTCAGTGTGAGTATATCAAAAAAATCATCATCTAATAATGAGGAAGATAGACACTAAGATTTACTTACTCATTCACTTTATCTAAAACTAGGACTCTTTCTTAAATCCTAACCTTTATGGTAATGTCACTTATGCCTAGAGAATACCATAAACTCTAAGGTTATCTAAACCGACCTCTGATACCAAATATAATTCCCCAGACTTTAACCTTACTTAATATTTATTTAAATTAATAATTCACATTGAGGATCATTTCATGGTTTAGAGTTTTAGAGAATTAGGACATAACTATTACATCTCAAAAGATTAAAAATTAGACACTTCTACTAAGTCTCCATAAAATAAAAACTCTTAAAAAGAAACATGTCTAGTTCCTTGTTTTAGATAGCATGACATTCCCTTGATCACATCCTTTACCCTATTCCACATTAAGTCCTGTGAAAAACATTTTTAAAAAAAACTTGGGGTGAGCCTAAAAATCTCTGTAAGGGATACACAAAGAATGAAAACTGTTAGTTTTTGAAAACAACAAGTAAACCATGTATACTTTATCAAAGTAATACTTTTCACCTTTTTGAAGTAGTAGAAAAACACTTCATGGAAAAAAAGATCATTACTTACCCTTTTGTAACAAAATGATTACCATAAAACCCATATAAAGAATACATAACATAAAAAAGGTGACTTGGGACATAAACATACTTAAATGGAATAACCATACGGTCGACTTCCTCACATACTTAATGGAATAGCCATAAGGCCGAATTATGTACCCAATGCATTGGAGGTTATAAGGTAACCACCCATCCTGGTATTCACGTCACCACCCGTCATATGGTTTATCACGTAACCACCCGTTGAATGTCCATGTATCATTATAAAATCATAAGACATAAAAAAAATATAATGGAAAGAAAACATTTCCACACATTGATTACAATATATCACATAAATATATTTACATAACAAATCCATTATAAAAACCATTTTCAATACCAAAAATACATTAAAGAGTATATGGTATTTATTTCATTTTAAAAAACATTACGGCTTTTTGAGGAAGCCAAGGACCAAATAATACTCGAGGCGATGGAAAAGGTCGTTGTCACCGGGTACGTTAAAAGAAACATTCCTTTTTTCTTTTAGTAAAACGCTTCGTATAAACATATTCCTTTTGAATAAAATTAAAATTCCAAGGGGTTTATACACCATATAAAATAAAGTTGTGTCTAAAACCAAATATGCCTCAATGAAAGGAGATTGAGATGAATTCTCATAGAAAGTCGGTATCCTTAGATTAAGGATAAATAAATTACATGATTATGTGTGAAAAATAAGAATACACAAAATATAAGTGGATATTAAGTGTAAAACAATCAGAAGTCATTCACACATAATTGAGGAAAAACAAAACCAATGACATAGATATTTAACTCAATCAAATGAGATTGAGTTATGATTTCTGATACAAGTTCGTCTAAATGACATAAGAATTTATCAATGATATGATTATGCGTAGAAATAGTATATCCACACAATGGTTTGTGGAAACTACAAAATATATATTCCACACAAAATCTTGGCATAATAAAATCATGAAATAGATGTTTAACCCAAAGAATTGAAGTGGGTTAAGAAGTTACCTTACAGAAATTCGACAGCCTAATGGCATCACTTCAAAATTCATAAAATGAGTTGATGAGAGATAAAAAGGGTATCTCATCACTTGGAAATAAAATTTAAATCAATAAGGATATAGAAGAAAATATCCCAACATATTATTTTGTGAATTAAAAGACATAACAAAATAAGTCTTTTAAAAAGAGGTGGGTGAAAGGTTCCCTTACCGACTTGGGTAACATTCGAAACGTACACCCCACTGAATAAGGGTCATAAAATGAATATTTAAATACCCATAAATGAAATTATATTACACAAATAGTATAATAATGGGAATTACATACACCACTATAAGGAAATGGTAGCAAATGTAGCAAAATCTCATGGGACTAAAAGTGAGATGAAAAATCCATTTCGAAAACTTTGCAGCCTAACGGCACCACATAAATCTTCCAAAAATTGATTGATTAGATCAAATAGAGTCTATCATAAAATTAAAATAAAATTTAAAGCAATAGGAATATAAAATTACATACCCCATCATAACAAATAGGAGCTTAAAAGAAGTGACATAAAAGAGAGTACTTAAAAAGAAAGAGAGAGGTTAGATCTCTTACGAAAATTTGGCAGCCTAACGGAGCCACTCAAAACTTCCAAAATGGATTGATGAGAGCAAATAGGGTCTCTCATCATATGAACATAAAAAGTACAATAGGATTAATATAAAAGAACCTCCCAATCATAAGAAAGATGAGCTTAAATGGAATTACATAATATAGTGTACTTAAAAAGAAAGAGATGAGTAGGATCCCATACCTCGTGTCCGACATGACTCGATCGTTCTTTAATATCCTGAATAATAAAATTTGGTCAATTTATAATTTCATAAGGACCTTATTTAAATATTATTATTCAGTTAATATCATATATTATAATTTTATAATAATTGGTTAATAAAGTGAGTTCATATCAGACGTTTTTGTTGATGTTCGGTACATGAGTAAATATCGAACTTGTTGGAAAATAATTTTCCATGTAGTTATAAGTACATCTTATCCAGAATTATATTCATTATATATATATCATATATATAATAAATATCCATTATATAAATGCATTTATAATATTACATAAAATTTAGAGTTAAGAAATGAATTGCACTGTTCATGGAGATGGTAAGCCGTAGGTATGCTTAAACGCTACTTCCATTTCTATTTCATATTTAATTGAATTAAAACAAAATGATACATAATAGTAGTATAATTACAGAATGATATCATTCATTTAGATGTAATATATTACATGTATTTCTATTATATATATGTACGTATAATAGTATATAACATTTAGAGATAAGAAATTAAATGTACCGTTTATGGAGACGGTAAGCCGTACGTACGAATGAACGCTACATTCATTTTTTTTGTATTCAATGGAATGAAATAATAAATATATAAAGTTATATTATAATTCTAGTAGGATATCATATGTAATACAATTAATTTTATCCTTTATACGTCCCACATATGGCATTAACGAATCAAATCACTTTGAGGGGGCGGTAGTCCGCACTTCTTAAAATGAAGATATCGCATTTACCCATAATGGAAATCATAATGGTATGCCATAAATAAAAAATACAGAAGATTAGAGAAAAAATAAACATATTATAGATCATATATAAATATAGTGACATCTTAATGGCCACCTTTGAAGGTGTTAAAAGAATATTGAACAATCGTTGTTTCGTGAGGCGGTAATTCACCATCCACAAAAACAGTATGTTCATTAACCATTATACGAAGGTGTGTGTAAGTGTAGCTATAATACTTTACATAAAAACAACCTATTATATTTATGATACTGGTGTTGTTACAAAAGAATGTTATAAAAAGAGTTTAGAGGGTTGGAGAAGCAAAATAAAACATAAGAACACAATAGAGGACATTACCTTAAAATCAGGTAACTCTTCTTGATTTGAGCTCAAAAGCTTCCTTGGGAAGGATTCTTCCCAAAGTTGAGGCTTCAATTATGAATAGATGGATTTGGAGAGATTAAATGGGCAGGGGTTGGCCGATCCAAAGGCTTGAGTGGTGTGGGTAAGGTGGTAGAGGTGGGGGCCTTTTATAAGAGGAGAGGAGGGGCACTCTTGGAAAGTTAAGAAAAGATAGTTTATTATAAAAAGATTTTAGGATAAAGAAGGTCCCACAATTATAATTTAGAGGATAAGGTGATAAGGGTTCGAAATCCACCCATACAATAGGTTTTTGACAATCGTAGGTCTTAGATTTTACATTATTAGTTAATTCTACATAAATCGTTAAATAATGAGGTAATCACTGCATCATCATGGTGTCATAAATAATTTAATTTATTTAGTGTCTAAAAATTATAAAGAAACTATCATGATGTTGGAAATTCTTTTATATTTATAATTAATATTTATAATCAGAAATATGACTTTATATCCCCATGTAAAAATGGTTTTAGTAAAAGAACACATGTTTGTGACATTTAAATTTTAAAATTAAATAAAAAGTTATTTATGTTATTTTCCTACAAAAGTGGCTCCATTGGGTCCCAAAGTTGACCCATGGGTTTTCTTGGTCGGCCATGACACATCCAACGAGGGTAGGACATGTTTCTAGGTCATTTCATATTAATAAAACATTATTTTTACCTTAAATTACACTAATTACCTTTAATCGCGATTAATAAAACTTAAAAATTACGATTCACCAAAAATTATTTTAATCTCATTGAACCAAATTTTACTTATTAATGAAAACCTTGTATGTTGGATTTTTTAATATCAAATCACATAAGTGGAAAAGTTTCATTTAAACGAAAAATCAGTTTCTTTAACTACCACTTATTGGTTTCACTATTCAACAAAAATTTAAGTTTTTCAGAAAAATAGCATAAATTCACCGTAAGATATATTTGATATTTCGAATTCAAAAATGATGTATATTTTAAAAAATTCAAAACATATAATTTGCATAAATTAAATTTATAATTAATTCCCGTTGTCAAAATAAATATCGTGTTTTTATGAAACAATATCTATTAAAAGATTGACACTAGTTGAAGTCCAATTTCAAAGTGAAATTAATTACAATGACCACTATTGGATTAAATGGTAAAAATATATTATCATTGGAATTTAAAACCAATTCAAAAGATAATCTAATCATATAAATAAATTAGATTAAAAATAAGTTTTGAATTAAAATACAACACTTTTCACTATTAATTAAAAAATGAACTTTATCTGAAAAATACCAAAAATTTACACAATGTAAATTTTGATGTCCCGATTATAAATAATAATTCTATTTGGTCCAATATAACATATGAAATTGTCAAAAAGTGGATTTAAAAATCATTTTCCATAAAAAGGTGGTTAATCGACCTTTTAAATAATATTAGAATATTTACGCTTAAAATTGGATTCATTCACATTTAATGCCTCTAACATTTATTAGATAAAAGTAAAAATATTTGAAAACATATATAATCATTTTGTAGTTAGTTCTATTCATTCCATCCATTACAACGGCTAGGCATTAACTACCATTTAAAATAATATTATATTATTATTAGAGTGCAACACAGGATTCCCATAAAACTCGTTGTTGCGTATTGGGTACGCCTTCGAGCATAGCATCCCATTTAATGTAATATTAATATTTTATTCACAAATATGGATAAATATGAAAATGTCATATTATTTATTTACCTGGGGTGATATATCCTTCCCCCCTTTTGGGAATTGCGTCCTCGCAATTTTTAAAATTGGGCTTGGAAACTTCATTGAAAATCCCACATCGGAACTAGAGTCAGTAAAACTATCACTTTAAAATAAAGAAAGAGAATTACAAAGGTCACCCAAGTTAACCTATACTAGGATTCCATGTAGGAGAACATGGACATGGAAGAAAAAACAAAGGGTCATGTTCTGAGGAAGAGTGATAGTAAACTTGTCTAGGAGAAAGTTAACCATAAGAAAATCCCAAACTTGTGGTGGGTTAAACGGTATTCGATTCCCCAGTAGGAAAAGATAATAGACAACCTTTTTGTTTTATGTTACTTTTCATTGAGGAATTTCATTTTGAGCTTAACTAAAACATAAGGAAACATACTTACTTGTCATGTTGACTTTCAACTTTTAGTAGATTTCTTACACGAACTCATATTTTCTCCAAAAGCTGAGTATTTAGGATGACCTGTTTACATTAAGAGAGCTATAATCAACTTCTAGAGAATCACCTAATCAAAAAAAGAGAACTATATACATCCCTTGTCTTTATACTTTAACAAAAACCAAAACGAAAAAGGTTAGTACAAGATCAGATAATCCAGAAAAGGATAACCCTGTATAGAAAGAAAATCTATTCTTAATCTCCAAAATTTTTCCAACAAAACCCAATGTTCAACGAAGACCATTCGATAAAAAATTTGTCCATAAAAGTCTTCAAAGTAAACCAAACTAAGATTGAAACCCAAATATTTAAAGGATTTAATCACATAGTCTTCCAAGGTACAAATTAACACTTATCTATAAATAACATCAGTCGCTCTTAAAGTCTCATATTGAAAAGTAATTAACCTAATCACATGTCCTCCATGATAGGTTAATAATTCCAATAGATAACCCAAAATCAACTTACTCTTAATTCATAAAATCATAAAACTAAAAATAATAAGTCATACTAACCAAGGACTTCATGTAGTCCAGTTATAGGAGATAAATACCAGTTTCACATTGGTTTTGGGTTCGATTCCCATGGCTTTGTCCGACACGACGGGTTGTTACATGGTCTGCGTGTTGTCGTTTTTCCAAGACTATATAATTCTTAAAACATTCCCCAAAATGAGATAAAATCTTAAAAAATAATCATAACACAATTTAACCTCAATTTTATCTCATTCCTTTCATTTTCCATCATAACATGTAGTAACCCATAATCACCTCAAAATTAAGGATCATATAAACCATAATGGTTACCTTTATAATTATTACCTGAACTTCTATGTCGAGTTGGTTCTCTCGTACATGATGCATTAGAGAACTCACCAAGGTTCAAGTGGTTGATCATGACTCCTGATAGCTGGTTGAGTATAAACACAAGAGTTCTCATTACAGCTCCCATATCATTCAGTTTCTCGCTCAGAAAACTGTCACAGTTTCCTTCACATCCACTGTTACCTTGGTGCCTGCTAGATCCAACCATTTACTAAACCCAAAAAGGTCAGTGTGAGTATATTAAAAAAACCATCATGTACTAATGAGGAAGATAAAAACTAAGATATACTTACTCATTCACTTTATCTAAAACTAGTGCTCTTTCTGAAATCCTAACCATTATGGTAATGTTAATTATTCCTAGAGAATACCCTAACCTCTAATGTTATCTAAACCGACCTCTGATACCAACTATATGGCCCCAGCCTTAAACCTTACTTAATATTGAATTAAATTAATAATTCACATTGAGGATATTTTCATGGTTTAGAGTTTTATATAATTAGGACATAACTATAACATCTCAAAAGATTACAAAGTAGACACTTAGAGTAAGTTTCCATAAACTAAAAACTCTTAAAAAGAAACATGTCTAGTTCCATGACTTAGATAGCATGACATTCCCTTGATCCCATCCTTGACCCTATTCCACATTAAGTCCTGTGAAAAACGTTTCAAAAAAACTTGGGGTGAGCATAAAAAGCTTAGTAAGGGATACACAAAGAATGAAAACCGTTAGTTTTTTAAAACAACAAGTAAACCATGAATTCTTTATCAAAGTAATACTTTTCACCTTTATGAATTAGTAAAAAAAATCCTCACTGAAAAAAAATATCATCACTTACCCTTTTGTAACAAAAATATTCCCATAAAACACTTATAAAGAACACATAACATAAAAAGGTAACTTGGGACATAAACATACTTAAATGGAATAGCCATACGGCCGACTTCCACACACACTTAATGGAATAACTATACGGCCGACTTCCATACCCAATGAATTGGAGGTTATAACATAACCACCCATCCTGGTATTCAAGGCACCACCCATCATATGGTTTATCACGTAACCACCCATCGAATGTCCAAGTACCATTATAAAATTATAAGACATAAAACAAATATAATGGAAAGAAAACATTTCCACACGTTGATCACAATATATCACTTAAATATATTGAAAAAACAAATCCATTATAAAAATCATTTTCAATACCAAAATACATAAAACAGTATATGGTATTTATTTCATTTTAAAAAACATTACGACTTTTTGAGGAATCCAAAGACCAAATAATACTCACGGCGACAGAAAAGGTTGTTGTCACTGTGTATGTTAAAAGAAAAATTCATTTCTGTTGTTTAGTAAAACGCTTAGTATAAAAAGATTCCTTTTGAATAAAATTAACATTCCAAGGGGTTTATACACCGTATAAAAGAAAGTTGTGTATAAAACCAAATATGCCTCAATGAAAAGAGATTTAGATGAAGTCCCGTACAAAGTCGGTATCCTTAGATTAAGGATAAATCAATTACATGATTATGTGTGAAAAATATGAATACAAAAAATATAAGTGGATATTAAGTATAAAAAAATCAGAGGAGATTCTCACATAATCTTGGAAAAACAAAACCAATGACATAGATATTTAACTCAATGCAATGAGATTGAGTTATGATTTCCTATACAAGTTCATCTAAATGACTTAAGAATTTATCAATGATATGATTATGTGTAGAAATAGTATATCCACACAATGGTTTGTGGAAACTAAAACATAGATATTCCACACATAATCTTGGCTTAATAAAATCAAGAAGTAGAGGTTTATCCCAATGAATTGAAAGTGGGTTAAGAAGTTCCCTTACAGAAATTAGACAGCCTAACGACATCACATCAAAATTCAGAAAATGAGTTGATAAGAGATAAAAAAGGTATCTCATCACTTGGACATAAAATTTAAATAAATAAGGATATAGAATAACATATCCCAACATAATAGTATGTGAATTGAAATACATAACAAAAGAAGTCTTTTAAAAAGAGGAGGGTGAAAGGTTCCCTTACCGACTTGGGTAACTTTCGAAACGTACATCCCATGGAAGAAGGGTCATACAATGAATATGTAAATACCCATAAATGAACTTAAATTAAACAAAGAGTATAATAATGGGAAGTACATACACTACTCAAAGGAAATGGTGGAAAATGTAGCGTAAATATCACGGGACTAAAAGTGAGATGAACAATCCCTTACGAAAACTTTGCAGCCTAATGGCGCCACTTAAAACTTCCAAAAATGGATTGATGAGATAAAATAGATTCTCTCATTATATTACAATAAAATGTACAAAAAGAGGAATATAAAAGAACATCCACCATAATAACAAAGAGGATCTTAAAATAAGTGACATAAAGGAGTGTACATAAAAAGAAAGAGAGAGGTTATATCTCTTACGAAAATTTGGCAGCCTAACGGTGCCACTCAAAACTTCCAAAATGGACTGATGAGAGAAAATAGGGTCTCTAATCATAAGAACATAAAAACTAAATTAGGAGTAATATAAAATAACAACCCAATCATAAGAAAGATTAGCTTAAAAGTAATGACATAAAAGACTGTACTTAAAAAGAAAGAGAGGAGTATGATCCCTTACCTCGTGTCCGAAATGACTCAATCGTTCTTTAATATCCTGAATAATAAAATTTGTTCAATTTAAAATTTCTTAAGGACCTTTTTTAAATATTATTATTCAGTTAATATCACATATTATAATGTTATAATAATTGGTTAATAAAGTTAGTTCATATTAGACGTTTTTGTCGATGTTCGGTACATGAGTAAAAATCTAACTTGTTGGAAAAGAATTTTCAATGTAGTTATAGGTACATCATTTCCAGAATTATATTCAATATTTAGATGTCATATATATAATATATCTCCATTATATACTTGAATTTATAATATTACATAACATTTAGAGGTAAGAAATGAAATGCACCGTTCATGGAGACGGTAAGCCATACGTATGCATGAACGCTACTTCCATTTCTATTTCATATTTAATGGAATTAAAACATAATGATACATAATAGTATTATAATTAAAGAATTATATCCTTCATGTATATTTAATATATTATATATATAAACATTTTATATATGTACTTATAATATTATATAACATTTGGAGATAAGAAATGAAATGTACCGTTCATGGAGACGGTAAGCCGTACGTACGCATGCATGCTACTTTCATTTCTTTTTTTTTGTATTCAATGGAATGAAATAATAATGATAAAAGGGTATATTATAATTCTAGTATGATATCATATGTAATAGCATTAATTCCATACTTTATACGTCCCACATATGGCATTAACGAATCAAATCACATTGAGGGGTCGGTAGTCCACACTTCCTAAAATAAAGATATCACATTTACCCATAATGGAAAACATAATGGTATGCCACAAATGAAAAATTCAGAAGATTAAGGAAAACCTAAACATATTATATATCATATATAAATATAGTGACATCTTAATGTCCACCTTTGAAGGTGTTAAATGAATATTGAACAATAATCGTTTCGTGAGGCAGTAATTCTCCATCCACAGAAACAGTATGTTTTTTAACCATTAGACGAAGGTGTGTGTAAGTGTAGATCTAATCCATCACATAAAAACATCCTAGTATAATTACGATATTGGTGTCGTTACAAAATAAAGGAATAAAAATAGTTTAGAGGGATTGAGAAGAAAAACAAAACATAAGAACAGAAGAGAGGACATTACCTTAAAATCGGGTAACTCTTCTTAATTTGAGCTCAAAGGCTTCCTTGGGAAAAATTATACCCAAAGTTGAGGCTTCAATGATGAATAGAGGGATGTGTAGAGTTGAAATGGGTAGGGGTTGGCCGAGCCAAAGGCTTGAGAGGTGTGGGTACGATGGTATAGGTGGGGGCCTTTTATAAGAGGAGAGGAGGGGCACTCTTGGAAAGTTAAGAAATGATACTTTATTATAAAACGGTTTTCAGATAAAAACGTCCCAAAATTATAAATATAGAGGATAAGGTGATAAGGGTTCGAAATCCACCCATCCAATAAGTTTTTGACAAGTGTTGTTCCTATATTTTACATTATTGTTTCATTTTATTTAAATCTTTAAATAATGAGGTAATCGTTGTATCATCATGGTGTCATAAATAATTTAATTTATTTAGTGTCTAAAAATTATAAAACAAATATCATGATTTAGGAAATAGTTTTAGATTTCTAATTAATATTTATAGTCAGAAATATGACTTGTATAACCCCATGTAAAAATTGTTTTAGTAAAACAACACATGTTTGTGACATTATAATTTTAACTTTAAATAAAAAGTTATTTATGTTATTTTCCTACCAAAGTGGCTCCATGGGGTCCCCAAGTTGTCCCATGGATTGTCTTGGTCGGCCATGACACATCCAATGAGGTTAGTACATGTGTCTAGGTCAGTTCATATTATTATAACATTATTTTGTTTCTTAAATTACACTAATTACCTTTAATCGCGATTAATAAAACATAAAAATTACTGTTCACCAAAACGTATTTTAATCTCATTGAACCACATTTTACTTCTTAATTATAACCATGTATGTCATATGTTTTAAAATAAAATTATAGAAGTGGCAAATATTCATTTAAATGAAAAATTTGTTTTTTTTACTACCACTTAGAGGTTTCACTATTCATCAAAAATTGAAGTTTTTCAGAAACATACCAAAAATTCACCCTAAGCTATATTTGATATTCCGAATTCAAAAATGATGTATATTTTAAAAAATTCAAAAAATATAAGTTTCATTAATTAATTTAATAATTAATTCCCGACGTCAATACAAATAGCGTGTTTTTAAGAAACAATATCTATTAAAAGATTGACACTAGTTTAAGTCCAATTTAAAATTGAAATTATTTCCAATGACCACTATTGGATTGAATGGTAAAAATATATTATAATTGGACTTTAAAACCAACTAAAAATATTATTTAATCATATAAATTAATTAGATTAAAAAGTGGTTTTGAATTAAAATACAACATCTTTCACTATTAATTAAAAAATGAACTTTATCGGAAAAATACCAAAAATTTACACAATGTAAATTTTGATGTCCCGATTCTAAAGAATAATTTTATTTGGTCCAATATAACATATGAAATTGTAAAAAAGTGTATTTAAAAAGAATTATCCATGAAAAGGTGGTTAATCGACCTTTTAAAGAATATTAGAATATTTACGCTTAAAATTGGATTCATTCACATTTTATGCCTCTAAAATTTATTAGATAAAAGTAAAAATATTTGACGAACATATATAATCATTTTTTAGTTAGTTCCTTTCATTACCTCCATTACAACGACTAGGCGTTAACTACCATTTAAAATAATATTATATTATTATTATAGTGAAACACAAGATTCCCAAGAAACTCGTTGTTGCGTATTGGGTATGCCATCGAGAATAGCGCCCTATTTAAATTAACATTAATATTTTATTCACAAATATGGATATATATGAAAATTTCATATTCTTCATTGACATGGGGTGTTACTGGTACCCCTCAGACAGACAGTAGGAAGTGTTGTAGGGAGTCTACATGTAGAGATCTTAGTAGGGTGGAGAGTTATTCTTGTGGTGAAGTGGTATGATACCAGTGTGGTATGAGTGGGAATATGAGGCAAAATTGCTCGAGAGACCCAGTGGATTATCGATCTTACAGCAAGATGGGTCATCTTCAGTGGTTCTATCATTTCTTCTCACCAGTAGATGGTGATATGAGTTATTATAGGACTCCATATTTCGGAGTAGCACCACTAGTTTCTTATCAGTCTGGGAACTGGAGTTCTTTTAACCATTCATTCCAAGGAGGAGGTCACGATCGTCTTTATTAGTTGGCAGGCTTTCAGTTACAATAGGCTGGATTAACTCAGTGTTGTTAGGCAAGGTCATAGGGATGTGGTACAAGACAGACTTTTGCAGTGAAGCAGACCCAGCAGGAGAAGGATCCCAGACCCTCTACAATTTGATGTTTAATCCTAGTAGCGATATATTTATCTTATTTACCTTTGGATATTGGGGATTCACATTGCTTTATATTTGTTATTGTTGTGGAGAGACTTGGGCTCTGTGTCGTTACCTCGACTGATATCTTGAAGCTAGACGCTTCCTTGGGTCTAGAATGGCTAGTGTGCATCAGTGAAAAGAGTTCCCTCTCGAGGTGGGTGGGGGGTAACTTCTTATAGGACCTTTATGTTCTAGAGATGAATGGTTATGATTTTATTCTCATAATGGACCGTTTAGTCCCTTCCCGGTAGTTTTAGACTGCTATCGTTGTAGGGTGAGGTTCATATCACTAGAGGGAGGATCATTTATTCATAAGGGAGAATCGGATGTCCCGGAAAGTAGAACATGACCTGAGCATTATGGGTTGGGAGGAGTTACAACCTAGATTGCTAGCCTATATTTGGATGACTAGGGGACTACACAGTTGGATATTCCTCTAGTTGTGGATCGTTTTAGGGATGTAATCTCAATGGACTTTTCATGTTTTCCTCTGGAGAAAGAGGTATACTTTTATTTTGATCTTGTTCTAGGGGTGAAATCAGTGTCCATTACTGCTTATTGGTTGGCTACACGGGAGCTACATAAGATCATGAAGTAGTTGGAGGAGTTGCAGGCAATGGGTCTCATCCCACCCAGTACTTCTCCTTGGGTTTCTCTTGTCCAGTTTGCAAAAAAGATGGGTGGTACCCTACGACTTTCTGTGGATTATCAGAAGTGGAACCAGTTGATGGTTAAGAACTTAAATCCCTTGCCTAGGATTGATGATCGCTTTGATAATCTTCGAGGAACTCGGGTGGTCTTGAAGATTTACTTGAGATATGATTACCATAAGTTGCACATTAGACCATATGATATAGCTCTTACAACCTTCGGGAGAATGTCTGGTCTATACTAGTATGTAGTGATGTTGTTCAATCTCATGACCATGACTGCAGTCTTCATGGAACTGATGAACCAAGTTTTCCATCCATACTTGGATTCATTCATCGTTGTCTTCGTGGATGATATCTTGGTGTACTCTCACACTCGACACAACCATGTTACCCATCTTGATATCTTTTTGAGTTCTTTGAGAGATATTCAATTATTGGAAAATCTCTCAAAATTCTACTTTTGGATGCACCAAATTCACTACGTTGGTCTTGTTATCTCAGATACAAGAGTGTTAGTAGACCTAGATAAAGTGAGTGCTGTAGTTTCATAAGAGAATCCTAAGAATGTATTTGAGGTATGATGATTTCTAGGGATGGATGGATACTATAGATGTTTCATATAGGACTTCTCATTCTTAGAAGCACCACTGACGAGCTTGAATAAGAATGATTTGAAGTACTTGTGGTCAGATTCTTGTGAGTTAGCCTTTAAGGAGCAAAATGGTAGGTTGAGTTCAGCACCGATACTAGTATTTCTAGAGCTGGTAACGAACTATACTGTGTATTGTGATGTATCAAGTATCGGGCTGGGAGATGTCCTTATACTGGGGGAAGGATTTGTTTCATACAGGTCACAATAGTTGAGGCCACATGAGAGGAACTACACAACGCAAAATCTCGAGTAGTCAATAGTTGTTCATGCTTTACACTATTGGAGACATTATCTTCTAGGAGAGCATATTTTGGTTTTCACATACAACAAAAGTCACTACTATATATTTACAAATTGTGATCTAAATCTGAGAGAGAAAAGTTGGGCTGAGTACCTTCCGTATTTTGATTTTGAGCTTGCCTATACGACTGGGAAAGGCCACATTGTGGTTGATGCATTGATAAGGATGACTTAGATATTGGATGTTCATGAGGACAGCAATGAGTGGAAGCTTATGTCTTTATTCTCTAAGATGCATTTAGAGGTGCACAACAGAAAGGAAGATACATTTCTTTCTTCTGTAGATGTTACCTCAACTCTACTTGATCAAGTGTGGATGAGAAAACTATTAGATTCTGTATTCCTAGTCCTTTGGGAGAGTGTTTTAGGAGAGGACCCTATTCTTAGATGGACAGTATGTGAGGATGAGATCTTGAGTTTTCATGGGCATGTGTGGGTTTTAGTAGAAATACGTGAGGAGGTGATGCAAGATTTTCATTCCACTTTTTGGGAAGTTCATCCCATGTCACCAAGATTTATCGAGATCTACACTGTCAGTATTGGTGGCCTGGTATGAAGATAGATATTGCTAGTTTCATCATGAGGTGTTCCACCAGTCCGTAGGTAAAGGAAGAACATCAGTGATCATCAGGGATTTTTCCGTAGTCACCCATTACAAAGTAGAAGTGGAATTATGTCATGATAGATTTTGTGATAGGTTTGCCATGGTCACCTCGAGGGAATGATGATGTATGGGTTTTCATTGACAAACTCAAGAAGGTTTCTCACTTCTTACTGATCAATCAGACCTTCAGTGTTGATGAGGTGGGGAGGCTTTACATTCGATAGATTTTATTTCTACATGAGGTTCCACACTATATTGTTTGTGACAGGGATTTATGTTTTACTTATCCGGTATTATAGGGACTATAGAGGGATTTGGGTACATAGTTATTTCAGAGTATAGCTTACCATCCCGAGATAGATGGCCAGTCCCAGCATATGATTGAGGTGCTTGAGGACATGCTTCGTGCATGGATCTCAGATTTTAGAGGTTCTTGGGAGAAGCACATACCTCTTGTAGATTATTCCTACAATAATAGTTTTCAAGAATCTATCCAGATGGCACATTATAAGGCGTTGTATGGCAGGCCTTTCGGAACACCCTTATGATGGCTGGAAATAGAAGAGGCATCTATGTTGGGACCTCGTCTTGTCTAGCAGACCACAGAGTAGATTTAGTTAATGCTAAAGAGGATTCATATTTCATAATCATGATAGAAGTCTTATGTTGATCAACGGAGATGACCTCTAGAGTTCGAGGTTGGAGATCAGGTTTTTCTACATGTCACACGAAGGATGGAAGACAAAAGGTTTAGGAGATAGGTTAATATTTCTCTGAGGTATGTCGGACCGTTCGAGGTTTTGGAAAGGGTCGGGCTGGTTTGTTATCAGTTTTAGTTACCTCATAGGTATCAGGCTATGCATGAAGTCTTTCATGTTTCATAGCTGCAATTTTAAATCTCAGATTTGCCTCATGTCTTTCATCCCGAGGAGGTTGAGCGAGAGGTGGGCACATCATTCGAGGAGCATCATATCTAGATTTTTGATCGCAGTGCGAAGGTTCTCTGTGGTTGGTTTTTCATATGGTATGAGTGATATGGAAGCAGGAGAGTGTACCAGAAGATACATGGGAAAGGGAGGTTGATGGATGATCGCAATTGCCGAAGTTGTTCAAAGATTATTCTTCTACCAGACATTTCTACGAAAAATAAGGGGACAAAATTTTTTATGGGGGTAGTCTGTAAGAAACCAAATCAACTTTTCAGTTATAAATATGGTTTTCTAGTTTATTCGAGAAATGTGGAGTTTCTATAAATTTTAGGAGTACACACCGTGTAATTATAAGTACATGCTATGTACCCAGTTTTTGCAAGTGACCGTGTACTGGCCGTGTAACGGCCGAGCACAGTGCCATGTGGGGTGACATAGAGACAACCTAAAGTGGAGTCTAGTAAAGGCAGTTAAATTTCATGTACTTATAAATAACACTCCATGTACTTGATTTTTAATTCATTAAATGGACCGAGGTTGCGACTAATTGATAGAACACCATTCATTTAGGTCGGACTCATCCAAGAGTGTCCATGTCCAATGATTCTTCTCCGAGTCCCGACTCTCCACCTGTTCCCTGACTAGTTCTATGTCGATTGTGTTGGAATCTCCACAGTAATATCTTACTTCTTCTATATCTGCATTTATTGATTTCTCTTCTTTCACAAGATATCTTCGGTTGAATGTTTTTAGAATTTTTGTATATCTATGAATTTATAGAGAGATCCAAGGCCTGAGGTTCATGTATAAAATATGTAAAAGGCCGAGGTAGGTGTTTTGTGTTTTTCCGTAGTTATTCTT
The DNA here is from genome assembly GCA_963277665.1 of Viscum album. NCBI lineage: Eukaryota > Viridiplantae > Streptophyta > Magnoliopsida > Santalales > Viscaceae > Viscum > Viscum album. The sequence continues at coordinate 1,314,948,073 of OY728136.1, read as the reverse complement.
TGAGTAGTATATGAAAAAGTTCACAATACCCTTATTTGTGGTATTGCATGTTCATGGATGTCAACCCTGTTAATTATTGCATCTCCTTGTGTGCTTGAGTAGAAAATTTTTCATTGTCAATAAGGTTATATTTTCCATACTATGGATGTTTTTCCCATGCTTGTTATTATTGACCGTATGGTCAAGTTTTTCTTATTAGGGTGATTTGATTTCCATGACATGTATTGTTAGGATGGGGTGTTTTTATCTTCCATGTTGTGATATGATGTAGACTATTTATCCTTGTAGTTCTTGAGGATTAATTGGATCTTATACATAGTTGTGCATGATTGACTAACAAAGAGTCGTGAGAACCTGGTGTAGTAGACCATCAAGAGAATAGACGCTGAGGGCTTCTCCATAGTGTCTGTTTACATTACATTGCTAGACCATAGGGGGGATGGACTTTGTGCTCCCTTAGAGTGTCTGTAATTTCCTCATTACAAAACCAAAGGGGGAATTGGATGTTGATTTCTTCCCCACAGTGTCTATAGTTACTAATACAAGACAACATGGGGAATTGACGTTGATTGCTTCCTCAAAGAATCATTGCTAAAGCTGAACCCGAGTGGTTAGACTGTTAGTACTTCTTAGAGGGTTGGTGGTGTCAGTTTTGGTTGAACCAGAGGGGTTAGGCTATGTTTAATTCTCAGTGGGATACCTGTTTATTATTATATTCTTACTTGATATGTGAAATTGAATATCATTGAACTGTAGGATTGTTTACTTTTCATTACTTTCTTTTTTACTGCTTCTTTTTGCTTATTGTCTGCCATATATATTCATTGATGAGCAGAAATAAGTATTTGTGTGGTTTCCTACTGGAATTATTCTCACATCCTATTTGGGTCATGATTTTGGGTCCAATCAAATTATATTGTTGCAGGTATAGATAAATTGAAGAGCCCTACTGCTTCAGCTACCTGATTGATGTAGAGTTGAGGAGTATGGGGCCAAACTGAGGCTTGCGATGTTGTTAGGGTTTATTTTCTCTTATTTTACTTTTCTTTAGTACTATATTACATCATTATGAGTTTTTTGGTTTATTTATCAGGCATATGTATCATACATCATATATATATGTGCTCCAGTTGTTCATTCCTTCAGTCTCTCACTTTTCTACTGTTTTATGGTATTATTACTGCTTCTCATTTTGAAATATGTTTATATTCTGCTGCGTTACCCTTCCAATGATGGAATAGTTTCCCCACTATCACAACCAAAGCCCTCGCTTCTATTCTACAGCCTCTGGAATTTGGGGAAATGCGTTTGAAGCCATGTGACCAACCAAGTATGCGGAACCTCTAGGCAGCTTTTGGAACCGGGACATTACAAATAGCTCGTAAAATTATAAAATTTCTAAATTTCTGAATATGGTATAACACATAACATAAACTAAAAATTTTATACCTAGATGATCTCATAATCATAAATGTGGATTCTTTGGGAATATCTTTTCTTTCAAAACCCCAATAATGGTTTGTATTGAAAATGTGAATTATCCTAAGTGTATCCCCTAGGAGTGTCAAACTATGTGCACAGTAAGGCTCATTATAAAGTACCAGGTTACACTCGTGTCAGGTTCAAAACACATTTTCAGAGTTGTTACCCCAAGTTAAATATATTCCAAAACCACATCCACTTATTGTATCCATATAAAAATTTATTCCTATGAATACCCATTTAATCTCTACCATACAATGTTTCTAGGATTTTATTATATAATTATCCTTAAAATCTATCTTAGGGGTTTCCCGTAATATATTTTTTAAATATATTTTCCATGTATTCATCTAAACCTCCTTTGACCCTAACTATAACACCCCTCCCTAGAAGCAAATAGATATTGCATTATTTTATTAAATTGACATGATTACAAGGAATAAAATCCTAAAGGAATTATCATTTGAGTAGTTTCGGAAAACAATATTCCATACATGATACCCATATTACATTGGTAAATATAAAATAAAATATGATATATAATAAAATAAAATGTAAAGCCTCTTTGAAATATTCTTCATATATTTTTTCTTTATAGCATGTGGAAAGGAAGCGTAATAAGGGTGAGCTCAAATGCTCTATAAGGGTAAGTAAAGTGAAACAAATAATGAATTGATGAGAATAATCAATATAGTATGATAAATAACTACTAACACATGATATTAAAATAACTATATAAATGATATATATTTATTATGGAAACGTAAGAAACCAAAACGCATGTCATTTAATCAACAAACTCAGAATAGAATGCATCCATTGATATGTAAAAGAAAAAATCTCAAGGATAAATAAAAACTGAATCTAAAGGATGAAAATTCATAAATATTGGATACAATGTTTCTTCTGTACATGATATCTTTTCCATCAAGACCATTCATAATACATTTTTATCATATCGAGTAAAATCCCCTTAAAGTTTGCCAGCTGATTCATCTAATGAGACTGCCGATGTATTGTGGGGCTATCAATAACTGGGATCACCATTGTCGTATATATCCAAATAATTTATCGTATATTTATTAATAAATTTAGTTCATGAAAAATGTGACCTATCATACATCTATATTGAATAAAATATATGTGTTTTTCAATAATTCCCCTGTTAATCAAATAATTGTCAAAGTGAACATTATCTATAAAAATTTCATACTGTTTATAAAATAAAATCATCCATTATTTGAGAATATGGATATTATAGATAAATTTAATATACAATAAAAATTTATTTTAGGAAAGTGATTTTTTCAAAATAAAGTTAACAATCATAGAAGAAATTTTGGTAATCATTGAACAAATTCTTTAGGAACATAATCATTAAACATTATAATGTTTTTAATAAAACATTGAAGCATTTGAACCACAATACACATGAAGTAATAACATTATAAAAAATTAAAAGGAATTGAGAGTAATAATATTCATGAAATAACTTATTAAAGGGTTGTATATACACTATATAAAAAAACTAGGTTTATAACATTACAATATACATCAATGAATTGATAGGTCAATAATGGTCAAAGGGGTCATTATATAAGAATTTATAAAAACATAATACTGGGATAATTTTCATATTTATATATCAATTATACATTTAAAACTAATAATTAAATATTTTTATGAGAAATGATATTACATAATAATCTCGAAGACGGTATGTTATACGTATGTAGGAGTATTGTTTCCATTTTTCAATGAACTTTACGGAAAGAGGGTAGGTAACATTATACCATTATATAATGATAATTATATCCTATATAAAATTTTATTTAATAATATATACTTATATATAGAATTAGTTTTATTTAAAAATATTCACATCACGTCGAGCATGTGGTAGTCCACACGTCTACAATCACCTTTTTAGTGTGTGAATAGGGTAATAAATAAAATGATATATTGTATTTACATTAAGATAAATATGAAATAAATATGATATATTTTTCATTTATGTCACATGTTTTTAATTAATCACATCATTAATACATTCCATGTAATTAATTAACATCTCCTATTGCTTTGAGGAGTCAGTAGTCCACATATCCACACTTTGAAAAACGTTGTTATGATATTTCTACAAAATGGAAGGCATAAAGATATGTGTTATATCAAAAATCCAGAAGAATAAAAAAATTATAAATATAAAATATGTCATATATAAATATTTTTCCATCATAATTTCCACCATTATGGTTCTTAAAGTAAAATAATGAACAGTCATAGTATTGGGAAGAGGTTGTTCGGTGTACACGAACAGTAAGTACATTACCCATTTGATGGAAGTGTGTGTAAGTATACGTCCAAGACATAATATAAGAAAATATAAGTATATTTTGTATAATTACGTTAATATTGAATAAGGTAAGAAGAATATTTTTGGGGTTGTAGAATGAAAATAAAAATTATCTTGAGGAAGGATGTTACCTCTTATTTGGGTAACTCTTTTTAGTTTGCACCAAAGGGCTTCCTTGGATGAATTTACGCTAAATTTTCAGATTCTGGGATTAATTTATTGATTTTTAAAGCATATATAAGTATCTATTTTGTGATAAAAATGTATTTAGAGGTGTTCATAAGGGTGGGGGTGAGTTCTTTTTTTATATAGGGGGGGGGGGGGGCGAGTGGCGTTCTTGAAAATTTTTAAAAATGGAATTCCACCCATGTTTTACCCATGTAAAGTGGCCCCAATTATGGACCGAATTCGATATAAGAGAGGATAGGGTAAAAATACGAACATAAAATTGATTTTAGACATGTTTCAAGGTCATTTCTGGCCATAAGTTTATGTTTTAGTGCCTTGTTAAGCTAATTTTTCTTTTAATCGTTGTAATCAATTTTAATCTCATTAACTAATATTTCTGGTTAAAAATTGAGTTGAAATTATTTTAAATTTAAAATTATTATTATTCAAAATATTCAATCCATTTTTAAATATTAAAAAAATTAATTTTTATAAATTAATTAAAATTTAATCTCCCTTGATGGGATGGAAATGTGGGTTTTAAAATTAAAAACATTCAAATGTTTTCTATGTTTTTATATTCAATTCATATGTAAAATTGATTATAAAATCTTAAATTGGATAAAATGATAAAAAAAAATTATAATTATAGTTTAAAACCAAATCGAAACATAATTTAAGTATATAAATAATTGAGGAAAAAAAGAATTTTTGAATTAAATTTCAGTATTTCTCAATATTCTACAAAAAAATGAAATATTTCAGAAATATATTAAAAATTCAATATAACCTAATTTTTATGGTAATATTTCAAAAATGAAGTTTATACTGACTTATAAGATTTTTAAATGTATAGAAATTTATATTTAAAATATTTTCTTCTTTAAAAGGTGGTAAAACTACCTTTATAAATAAATAGGGTTTTATGTGTGAAATTGGGTTTGTTCTTATCTTATTCATATAAAATATATTGGATGAATGTCAAAAATATTTTATTTAATATGTAATATATAGATTAAATTAATTTTACTCACTAATTTTAATTAATTTAATTTATTATATGAAATCACATTTCTGAGCATTAAAATATTTTTTTTAAAACATTCCCTATATATTCAATTGGTTCTTATAACAATGTATAATTAATTTATAACCAATGAATACCACCATATATTTTCATAAGTTATTTAATAATATTCATAATATTCAATTTAAGGGATAGTTTTTATTATATTAAATAATAATATCTTAATAATATATTATTGTTCGGTAAAACTCGGTCTTCCATCTAATGAAAACATCGGAATTATTTTGTTAATGCATGTACAAAATGATAAATTAGTGTTTCCCATATTAAAATATATATAATATATTTATTTAAATTATTATATATATCTTAATGTCTCAATTTGTTATACTACTTTCTATGCTTGGTGTTATATGTCATACACACTATTAAATATAATATAATTACTATAGAATTTTTAGGTGTTATAGATAACATTAATCAAAATAATGTTAATGATTATGAGAAATATAAAGAACAAAAAACCATTAACTAATGAGGTTGGAAAATGACCATAAATTCATCATTAAATAAGTTAATAAGATAACATTTTTTTAAGATCCTATTCTTAGAGATGATTAATTCCTTTAACACCTTGAGTAAGAACATAAGAAAATATACGTACATGAACTTCTTAAAACACTTAAACAAAAATTCATCATTTGGTTGGGTGTTCCAAAATGATTTCATATTTTCTAATTTTTTCTCTAAATGGATAATGTTGATATTTAATTCCTAAAGAAATATAACCATCTTAGAATAAAAAATGGTATTATATGGCTAAAAATGTATACTTTCTATTATTACTAAAACCAAAATAGTTATTGTAAACACTAATATAAAAATACTCCTTTCTTCATGTGAGAATATTTCCCTACCATTCCCTACTTTCCTTACTTCTCAAAGATTATTCAAGATCTCCAAAAAAATCGCCACACATGATTCCTTTCTTGAAAAAAATAATTCAACACATTATCTATAACAGGGGGGAAGGAAATATAATAAGGGGGACCAAAAATTAAAAGTAATGGTAAACCTATTCATTAACAATTGAATATCATCAGTGAGTATAAGATGAGAATAATGGTATGATGACATAATCAGAGTACATGGTCATGACATAATAGAATTTATATCCATTATAACATGGGTCCTAAATCATAAATAAATAAATAAATCATTATTATAATACGATGGTCATATAATTTAATAAGCATGATCACTGTGAAAAAAATCCCCGAGAAAATGATCCATCAGAAACTCATAGCATTAATAGAGAAAATTTGTTGGTATATTGAAACATTATATTCATATCCCTATTAAGATAACCCTTAAATATGATATAAACTTATGTGGTTTATTACAATAATCTTTTAGTAGTAAAATATTTATCATCTAACTCTATAAATTCATAGGATATACTTATATTTAGTCATATCCATCATCATTACACAACAAATTAAGGGGCTACAACAGACTAACCAATAACGTAACATAAAATAACCCTAAGTATTAGTGTTAAATACACTATCCATATTTCATAAATAATTTACATTTAGTTTATTATGAGTAAATTAATTAAAATATTTTACTTTCAAGAATAATAATAATAGTTTTTCTATAACTTTATTTACACACGGAAAATAAAGAGGTTCCCTACAAATCTCTCTATAAGAATTATAAACCATCCAACGAAAAAAGAAGTATGGTATCATTACAACTACCCCCAATGTATCATAAGTAAAATAAATATTTATAATCATTTATCAATATAAATTCCATAAAATATATTTACAAACATTCTGAAGGAAAATAAAATTTCTCATTTTTAAAATAACTTTTAATAACATTAAATTTTAAAAATATTGATGAAATCCATATCATTGAAAATAACCTTGGAAATATATTATGTAATATTATATTAAAATAATGTTCAAGATTGTGGGATAATTTGTTGATGTTATAAATGTTAAAAATAAAAACAATTCAATCAATTTTTAGTGGAATCAAAAGTCATTCATATGGAAAATGATAAGAATTTTTATTATAAAAAGGTTTAAAAAATATTAAAATATTATGTAAAATAAAATTAGTAAATATTTTATATTTTTAGAACAACATTATTCTAAAAATATTAAAAATAATGGATATATAATAGAAATATTACTGATCTTGAAAAAGATAAAATATTGGTAACACTTATAAAAAACATTGATGATATTTCTTTTATAAATAAAGTATTAAATGGAAACTAAACATGTAAAAAACATTCATAAAAATAATATAAGAAATTTTTTTTGGTTCAATAAATTTTAGTTATAATGTTTCTTCAAATAATCCATTAACATAAATAATATTGAAAATAATTGTGAATATAACATAAATCCTTAATCGCTCTGGTAACTTTGAATTAAAAAGTCATTTAGAGAAATAATATTATATAGATTTTTATATTCAATTAATATATTGTAGTAATATTTAAAAACTAATTCATGTGGCAGTAAGTATACTATTCCAAGGAATCGTGATGCACAACAATAATAAAGTTGTAAGAGAATGAGATTGAAAAAAATAAAACACTTCAAAATATCATAACATTTTAAGTGATAACTAATCAATGAAGTGATAACCTGAAATTATTATAAATTAAAATAAGTTAACTAGAAATAGAAAATAAAAACGTTATAGATGATTTCAAATATAACATGAAATAACTATGTCAATGAATAAGTTTTATGACCCAATGAATATAATTGAGTTAAGAAAGAACAAAGCACTTTATAACATTCTTATCAATTCCCCTGGGATGAAATAAATAGTATTTCATCATAAAATAACATTAATTATATAGTATTAATGATATAACATGTAAAAAATTCATCATTCCATATAAATTAATTTAGGTGTATAAAATGAAAACATTCTTTAGTGAAGTAAAATTGAGATGAAATCCCATACAATGAGACTACACTTTTTATGGATATAATTTAAGTCTTTTATAATAAACATAAATAGATTATTTTTTATGATCTTTTTCTGAGATTCATACATTTTACATAAAATACTTATTCAAATTGTGAAATATTTAATTACTCAATAAGTTATGACAATGTATGGTGTTTTGAGGATGTTCGGATCATAACTTCAAAATGGATTTGGTATACTAAATGAGAAACAATTGATCATTATTTCATAATATTTAATATAATTATAATTAAATAATTATAATTCCTAGACATTTAATTTAATTTTAATACAATCCATGAATTAATTTTTAAAAAAAGAATTATGTTACACTCTTGGAGACAATATGTCATACGTATAGATGGTTAATGTTTTAATTTTTCAACCAACATGAGGGAAATAATGTAAGAATTAATTATCAATATATAAATTTGATTATATAATATATATTATATTATCTCATAAAATAATATTATATATCCCATCAACATGATGCGATGATGACAAATGAATCATATACCTTCGTGAAGGTGGTAATTAACATGTACACATAAATGGAGATATCATATTTCAATGTATTGAATGGTTAAAAAATTAGGATCTTTTTTATATAAATAATGATATATTAAGTCATGGATATCATTTATATTTACTAAATCCATATTTATAACTTGTCATGATAGGAGGTGATGGAAAATAAATTACATCAGTTTATGAAGTCGTGGTCTGTTGCATGCACAAACAATGGTTTCATTTACAATTTGGTTGAAGAATCTGATAGATTATGTATAATAAATTTACATAATAATATATAAATATATGGAATATACTGATTTTATTTTATAATAATTCTTATAATTGTTTTTAAGGATATAGAAAAATAATTAAAACAATATCATTCGATTAAAACTTTCTTCAGACAACCTCCTTTTCATTATATATTAATGTCCCTAAGGTTGGTATTTTAACCAAAATAAGGCATATAGTAAATATTTAGTAACTCGTGGAATGTATTTTGGTAGGTATTGGCTGATATAGATTTCTAAAAAGGAGTGAGGAAAAGATGATATGATATTCCTTTTTAAAAGTGAGGTGAGGGGAACTCTTGAAATTACATAAAGTATTAAATTGATTTTCATTGAAAAGTGATAAAAATTATTTATATATAATGAATATATTATATGGAAGAGTCTAAATAATCCCATACAGTAAAATTTGGACAGTTTTAGTTGAGGGTTTTATCCATATGACATTATTTGATCCCCTGTTAACCCTTTCGATGATTACCATGATATCAATGTTTTTTACTATTTAGGGATCACAAAAGTTACTATAAAAGGAAATGTAAACTAAAAATATGGCTGATATTTTAAACCATATTTCATTGAATTGGATAAATACATGATTTTTATATATTTAAATCATTTAATTATATATTTTATATTATAAAGTGTCATTAATTTTGTTTTTGGAACAAATTATTTACATTGAAATTAAATTCATCAAGATAACAATGGAATTAGAATATAAAATTTTAAAAAATCCATAAAATGTTATATAAAACTATAAAATTTATGATACTTTAGAGATCACTAAAAAATTACATTTAGTGTTTTTAAAATCATTAACATAATTTTTTTACTACATTCACACGCATTATGTTGGTCTTCTGTATGGAATTAAAGAAATTATTTATTCAATGAAAATAAAAAAATCATAAAAATAGTTTTATTTCTCAAACTACACTTTTATTTTCATGAGAGTATTACTTTATTTACTATGTGAACATATAAGATATATTTAAAAGCTAGAGAGCGTCATTTTGTATTTTCCATTACTTAAAAATATATATAATATATTTTAAGAGAATAATGGAACAATATTTTAATAACTATAAATATTTTATGAGGATTGAATAAATACACTCATTAAATCGTTTAATATCAGATTTTATGGTAATTTATAGTCCTCATGAATATATTTTTAACCGTAATTACCAGATTTATCTTTACTCGGGTGAAAAATATTCACTATAGTTACTATTCATTATTGAAAACAAAATAAAAGGGTCATAGTTACCAAATTTGACCCTCATGATTCCAAATAAAGGATTAATTCTTATTTATTCAATTCCTATAAGTGAAATAAATCAATTTTTTTTTTAAATTCATCAAATGCAATGAAATTTTTTTTTAAAAGTTTTTTAAAAACAAAAATGAATTTATATAGAAAGTATGTATAATTATTATTAAAAATAATTTATTTAATTATATATAATTAAATAATACTTATGTTACATTTAGATAAAACTCAAAAAATAATTGTACTTTTTAATGAAAATAATTGACATTTTTATAAAAAATATGTATTTTTCACTATTCAATAAAAAAATAATTCTTTTCAAAAATATCAATCAATTTCACCATAAGATAATTTTAATATGATAATTTAAAAACATATATCAATTTTTCAATGTATTTTTTTAAATTCAATGAAATTATTTATAATATTCCATCACAAAAATTCAATAAAACCCATTTTTGGGGAAAATGAAATTTTTAAGATTATTATGACATTACTAAAAATTTACTGGATATTTCTTAATAAATAATCATTAAATTTGTATTTATTATGAACTATATATATATATTCTAATGAGTTTAATATTATTCATACCCACTATTTTATGACAAATGTAATAATTGTAACATTTAAATAATAATAATATTATATGATTCGTTTATGCTTAACAGTGAAAGTTTTATATGATATCGAACATAGTGTTATATTAAAATCCCTAGGTGTCAAATTATAACCCATTTAATAAATTAATTCCATAATAATTGAAATTTATACTGTTAATCAATTATTTTGAATTTATTAATATTTGTATTAAAAAACCGCATTGTAAAATTGGAAAAAAAACATCTTATTAAAAAACTAGAATCAAAAATATGAACGTCATATAAAATAACACATAACTAGGTTTCTAAAGAGGGGAACATTTTTGGGATGTGATAATGTGTAAATGGATAAAATAAGTAATATCTAACTAATGATGTAGAGTGACTTAGAATTTTGATCCAACTGAAGTTAATGATCTTGATAAAGTCAATAACCAAAAAATAATAAACCAATGAGTTGGAAAAAATACAATCAATTAATCAGAAAATAATGGTGTCGATTACATTTTTATTTCCATATCAGTTTCCTATAGTTGAGGTTTTAATTTACCATCTAGAATAAAGACATCAGAAAATATTCTTACATGATTTTCTTCAAATCCATAAATTCAATTTCGTCCTTTGGTTGTATGCTTAAAAATATTCCATCATTATATAATATTTTAATCCTAATGATAATTCTGAATATTAAATGTTTTATGCACTAAAATAAACATTAAATTGCAATGAGGTATATAAATGTATAAAAATTTATTCTTCCAATCATTACTAAAATCAAAATGGTTGGCCCATGATTATATAACACCCAAAATAACTTTACATTAATATGAAAAAATACATCAATATCCAAAAATTTATAATAATACTCAGTGTTCAAATTAAATAATTCCATAAATAATTTACACTTTATCCCGTATAACCGCAATATTAAAGAATATATTAAGCTTAAATGATTTTTCAGGCCATTAGGAATAAATCTCTAAAATATTAATTGAATTATTCCCAAATAATCTTTCTAGTTACATCACATGTTAAACATATGATTTATATATATCTAAAACCAATGAAAAATAACCCAAAATATCATTAATATCCATGAAAAATCACTATATAGTCATATAATTTAACGAACATTAATAAAATAACAAGAATAATATTTAGATACTAACCTGAAAGTTAATACATATCAATACTATTAATATCTCCAAAAATATGACATTTTCAATGAATATAATTTCAACCATCAATATTATATATATCTCACCATCCAATGGACAGTAATTATATTACAGTTATGTCACTTGGAACCTAAAAAGTAGTATATATGCCTTTTAATATATGATAAAACATAAAATTATAAAACAATTATGGAATCCAAAACTCTTTCAAAATAATCAGATGAAAACATTCAAATATATAAAATTATCTAAATATCTCTCTAATACCAATGATAGAATCCTAAACATACACACCAGGATTTATCACTAAAAACATAATCATTACATTTCTGGCTTTGATACACATAAACATAACTGAGATTTAGCCATCTAAAACACACAACATCAATAACTAATATTGGATCACTTACAAAACAGTAAACATTATAGTGTTAGTGTTTTTTATAATTCAGAAACACTCTTAAAGAACAACACCCAAGTATTCAAGTGGATGGATTATTTATATTATACCTTGTATATCTTATTTCAAAAACATTCTTCAAAATATACCGAAAAAAATAATTCCATAAACCTTCATAGACAAAAGTTATTTAAAATAATTATTCATAAATTGGGAAAACTACACAAAATAATGGTGATCTCAAATTATTTTTAAGCATAAAAAAGAATGATCACTTGAATGAAATCAGTAAGAATAAAATGCGCATATTTTTATGATGAAATAATTGATTTGTGTGAGTATAAGATAATATAATCTTTACGTATTAATACATGGATCCTAAATCCTGAAACATGGAATAAATCTTTAATAGAATATAATATTTATATAAGTCTATAATCATTATCCATGTGAAAAAAATCCATGAGAAAATGATATATTGGGAACTCACATCAATCATAGAGAACATTTGAAAGTATCTTGGAACATTAAATTGATATCACACATATAGGAATAATTATAAATGGGATAATTAAACATTGTAACTACCCATAATCTCTTCAGATTAACCTTTTAAAATTTAACTATTTCATCTCTTAGGATTTACTTATATTCAGTTTTCTTTGTCTCTATTACCAAATTCATTGGGTTGATATAACAGACACACCTATAATATATTTTATAAATTCCCTAGATTTTGGGGTTTAGTACCCAAACCCACTTTAATTACTAATGTCTAAGTACCTTATCATGATAAAAACAATTAAACCATACCCTTTTAAACCTAAAAATAACCATTGTTCTTTTATAGATTTATTTTCTTTTGGAATGGAAATGGGTTCAATGAAAATATCATTGAAGTAATGATCATCCATATAAGGATAAAAAAAGGATAGTATCATTACAACATGTCCCCAATGAAGAATATGTTAAATAAATGGTTTTGGTAATTGATGAATATAAATAACATAAAAAGATCATTAAAAACAATATTTCAGAAAATAATGTTTTTATTTTGAAAATAACTTTTAAAAACTAAAAAATTGAAGATTATTATTGAAAAATTATTCACAAATAATTATCTCATAAATGTATAAAATAAGTTTCACAAATTGGCCTGAATGCCGTGTTACAATAAAAACCAATATAACCCTGTAAAATAAATAAAAAGGAATTATCAATCCCCACAGTTGGAAACTATAATATGTAATCATTCAAGATACCAAAGAGAACAATTTTTCCAAAAAAATGGAAGAGAAAACATACAAATTGGAATAATCGATACTCATCATGTATAAAGTACCATAAAAATAGGTAAAATTAAAACCAAATAGTACATCAACAAGACACTCAAATTCTACTAATATATTGCAATAAGTCCCATGTAACGGGTGGATCACATCTCCATCGGCCACCTCCATCTCTATAGTCCCCACAAATCAGGTAAAAATACCTCCTCCCAGAGGTGCTTCCCCTTTACATGAACCAATCATGAGATAACCTATATCTACCTAAAGGAAAAGTTAGGGTGTGAGGAAAATAGCCCTATAAGGTCTTGAAAAGTATTCTATAATCAATTCCATAAAAAATAAACAAAATATAATTTTAATTTAAACAAAATAAGGCATGGCCTTAAATTAACCTATTTTAGGAAAACATCATTTCAAATAAAAAATATGTTTTTATTTCAAAAATGACTCAAATGAAAATTTTATATAAAATATTTATATAAATTAATTTCCATGAATAAAATTGTTATATAATCTTGGGAATGTAGTCATCAAAATAAAAATATGTCAAATCACCATTATAATAATCCCTGAGGAACTTTAGATTATAGATATTGGATCTATGTGCTTCTCATTTATCATCATAGATATATATATATATATATGCACACTCAAATATACACCCAAATATGGGAGACCATAATGAAAAATCAATCTACACCGCAAAAAGGGATCATATTACTATAAATTATGTTGAACATGGTTTATATAGTGTTTTCATAATTAATCTATTTCAAAGGTGTTAGAGTCCCATTGTGAATCTCCTAATTACCACTAACTACTCATTATCACATGTGGTTTGATAAATAAATAAATATTTTATTCTTTTTTATGTAAAATAGTAAATTAAAAATCTATTCATCATTCAAAAATTAAAGTTTCCTAAAACCTTATTTCCAATTAACATTTAATTTCAAAAAACAATTATAGGTTTTTTTAATTCATTAAATTTTCATGTAATCATTATATTTAATATATTTTTATCAATGGTCATAATAAAAACATCTCATCCAATAACTTTACAAAAAATCATTCAATTTTCTCAAATCCACCAATAAATTTCAATTCAACTGAAATTAGGGGTTTTTAAAATTTCAATGCCCATTTCAAATAAAAAATCACACATTTAAAATTCATGATTTTGAATCATTTAAGAAATAATTTAAAACAAATAAAAAAATCAGGGTGTCAATAATAGGAAAATCAATATATAATTCTTAAACTTTAATAATGATATCAAAACTACATATCACCAAGAGAAAGATCCGCCAATGAAGAATGAATTCATGTGAGATCATGAAATGAAACCTAGAATAAATATCCATAAAATGTGATATTAGATCCATCAATAAAATTATGATATATCAATATCTAATAATAATGGATGAGATTATCCAAAGAAACCATATAAGAGGAGATTAAAATACCCGAGAGGAAATAAAATCCTCCTCCATCTCTTCGATTCGCAAAGGAAGAGATTTTACAGAGCTAGTGAATCCTCTAAAGAGACTCTAGAATCATGGTAAAACTATTTAGGTTGATTTTGGGTGTTTATAAATCCTAAATGAGGGTCCCAAGATATTTAATTATATTTTTAGGCGGTTATAAAACCACACACTTGGTTTTCTCGAGAAGTTTTATGGTTTACAGTAACTATGTGCCTTTACTATGCACATGTACTAGACTTATGAATATGGATAAGGGTTTTGATACATGGTTAAACAAACCCATAACCAATATTACAAACCCTCAATGTCCAAGGGTACATGGTTTGGAGGGATAATCGCATGGTTTAGAAAAATGTTGCACCCCCTTCCAGAGCACCATCACATGGAATACTATCTGGTGGGCCAAATAACCTGGTTTCCCTAACCATGTGACAACCATACATAGCCCCATGGTTTCCATTTTTTAAAATAAAAATCCCTAAAACACTAAAACCATACAAAAATAAATCAATATCAAGAAAATTCTAGGAACACCTTCAATGATGTAACATGATGTTACAAACTCCACACCATAAAAACTTTTTGTCACTAGAAATCCAATCAAGAATATTCTCTATCAAAGAGTTGATGCCACCACTATCTATTTAGTTCCTCATGCTCCTAGGAATCCTTATAATTGGGTTATTTCAGAAATAGGACATGTACCAAGGGTATATTCTTCATAAGAAGAACCATATTCATGGAATCAAATATCTAGACTAGATGCACAGGAATAGATAATTCCAGCTCAACATCAAGATCAATCTTGATCAATACATAAGAAGGGTTATAAGGATACTTTTGAATAACAAATACATTAAACACATTGTGTTTTGACCTCAAATATAGTATAAGTTCCTAATTGTTAGACACATTCCCCACACCCTCAAAAATATCCAAAGGACCCACAAAACCCAATGCTAGATTTTTCATATTTCCCATGATGTTGGTGAACAAATGGAGGTGAAAATATAAAGAATACCTAGTCACCCAAGGAGAAAGCCAATATTCATCGATTATGATCATCAAAATATTTATACTGGATCTCTATGACCACCCTTCTATGATGAATCAATAGAATCATCATCATCGTATCTTTGACCAACTTTGGTCCAACCAAGGAAGCTTCACCAATCTCCAACCAAAATAATAGATATTTATTTAAAAAACCATAAAATTCATAAAAAAGAAATCCTGATCACATGTTGAAAGCTATTATTTTAGGATAACTCTAATATTCCAAAATGTTCATCTGATGATCCCCAAAAGTTGATAATGCAAGAACAAGTCATTTTTTCCAAAATAAATATATATCATTAAATATGTCCATCTATATATGGAAGATATATCATGATAAAACATACAATGGATCCCATTACTTCTTAGAGGAAACTCCAAAGGATATAATGAAATCATGGATTCCTATAAGATACTATATGAGATGGGATTTATTGATAATAGACAATCTATTTCACATAAAGACTTCCCAAGTCCTCAATAATGGTTATATCTCGATAGGGTATAATGTGAAACAATTTGGGAAGCCTATAAATCAAAAATCATATCACATTATTCCACATATGAGTACATTAAAACCCAACCACAAAGTTTAAATAGATCTCATCCCACTTTCATGTCAGTACCAGAAGAGGTGAAGCAAACCTAAAGGTTTCTGGTTCTTATCCTTGACCAGTTTGTATGTGTAACAATGAGAAACAATGTTAGTAATGTCTCACCTCAAACATATCAACCAGAATCGTCACTAAAATCATTTCAAATCTTTTCGGTTCTAAGGTCCATCTCTAATAGAGAATTATGGAAAACCACCATTAAAACCTTCCTCTCAAGAAAATCTACAATGCGTTGATTATAAAAACATGGGATGCCCTTAAAAGTTAAAATTCACTCATTGATAGTCTCCCAAACATAAATATTTTCCTCAATATAATGGAATTCAGAACCATGATACTTCTATGTGAAGAATGTTCTCAATAAGAGATTACTTCAACTACATTATTTCCAAAATATCCATATTCTCATTTTTCTAGACTCCGAAATGTTATTGAGAAAAGAGAGGCATTTAATTCCACTCTTCTAATTATTTTTTCATGGCCCAGGTTGGAAGTTTCCAACTTAATGTATCAGTAAAGAAATTTCCCTTACCAATAGTTTAAGAAATTTATAGATCAAAATAATTTAGTTACCCCACCTAATGCCTTTGTTGGAGGTTCAAAGAGTATTTAGAGAATATTTAAGTCATGCTTTTTTGGTCAGAAAAAAAAAGCAAACCTTTATCCAAAAAGTTAATTCCACCAACTCTTATGATCATGAATCACAACTTCATGTTAAATATCATGGTTCATATAATTCTTCTCATGTGGATTATGGATCTAGAACTATAGGATACCCCCTGATCACCATTCATAAGAACACAACCTGAACCCAAACTCGATGTGTTTCAAATGAACATATAGCTCTTCCTAACCCCTTGAATAGTCAAATATATCTTATAATCAAATAGATGTTTTAAGTCATCAAAATGACACTAAAATTCCTCATCTAATAAGAATTTAACTCCCTTTTAAGTGAGATCGGTAATTGTAGAATCTAGCTTTGAAAATTCATTAATGATCATGTGGTAAGACCCCCTGAGACATAGAAGTTATAAATCTAGAAAACACTACATAGTTTATCCCATGTAATAACATCCTTTAAAGTCTTAAGAACAACTATCACACCATGTAACGTGACCACAAATACAAATATTTCACTTCTAAAATACTTAAATTAAACATTTAATGCTTCATGTAAAGTTGGTGATCTCTAAATATTTATATAAAATATCACAAATGATGCACATGGACCTCCTTGGTTTTGGAGTGGACTAAGATATTATCCACAAATACTACCAATATCATATCAAGGTAAACATTGAAAACTATGATTATTGAAACCATAAAAATTATAATATTATTATTTCGATGAAATGGAATGGAAAGATACTCATAATATACAAACCTACTTCTAATGGATGTCATATGAATGTTAGAAAATTTAATTCTCAACTAGTGAAAACAACATTAAAGATCAGTCTTCGATAACCACTTCAACCCTTTCAACATATGAAAAAAATAATAAATATATGGAAATAGATAATTGTTCTTTATTATAACTCGATTTTTTTCTAGTAATCAACACATAGCGAAAGTGTCATATCATATTTTCTCACTAAGAAAATAGGTGCCAGCTAATGTAAAATAGATGGTCATATAAAACCATTATCTAGAATAGCATCTAATTGTGTATAAAAATCATTCAATTACGATGGTCTTATATCATAAAAATGAATACATGTTGGTTTATTACAATCAAACAAATAAATAAAAAATATACCTCTATTACTTGTGGTAAACCAGAAATTGAATTATGAAAAACACCAGGAAACTCAAAGAAAAGTATAATGATATCAAAAATAAAATATTTTCACTCCATATCAGAAACAATAATGATATTACCCAACCCAATACCAAAAAATAAGGTCTATCTCTACATTCCTTTAGGTCATCTCACCCTAGAAAACATGTCACAACCCATCAGCCATAGTAAGATAGACCCATTAAATATATTAGTCTATATAGTACTTATGATAAATCAACAAATCCATCATGAAAATATCATCAAAAGGTTCATCTTGGGAACCACAAAATTATGGGTATAATCAATTTGAAATATAGAGAAACCCCAAGAGGGTAAATGGGGAAACTTCTCTCTCTTGCTTCAAAGGGGTATAGTAATATTCATCACATAAGACAAAAGATCCGTAGGAATATTTAGAAAGTTCAAAATATGAGTTGATATAAGGACACATACTTAACATAAATATACATTTTATCATTTTTTCAGAATACTTAATACTTTATAAAAACAAACATCCAAATACCGTATTAATTTAGTGCCTTTGGAAACATGGAAATATAAATAACATGTTCATAATAAATCTATATCTTGTCCCACCTATTTCTTCATAACTACAAGAATTTTTGAAATGTCATAAATAATACCTTTATTAGTATCCCATGAAAATAAACATAATAATGGGTGATCTAAAATTCTCAGTAAGTGTAAAAGAGGGTGATATATAATCATAACATTAACATATGGGAAGGAGATAATAATAATAATAAAATTTAATTATCATACCCTGCATATCAAAAATAATATACATAATTCATGACATAAATATTCAAAATTCATAAGACATAAATCATAAGGGAGTCAAAAGAGTAAACCATGAAAGAATAACATACAAATAATACATGGAATTGTGGAAGACACAAAAACATGTAATATCATTCCCTATATGTAACGGATCATTACAAAAACTTATTCGGTCACTTCAGGGGGACTACATCTACTATGCGGGACATTCCACCAATCCCAATCAGAGTCCTTTCCTTATAAGGGATTGAGTTTTCCCCTCTTACCATTATGGATCAAGCTCAACGACTTGTTTCCCACTATTTTCTCATTAGATATAAATCTTTAATCAATGAATTGGAGGGATATATGGGTCCCACCAATCAAATAATGAATACCATACATATTGTTTCCACAAAAACATAAATCATACCAAATCCCATAAAAATAAATTGGTTTCATAAACATTTCATCATGACATAACTCATGAAAAAGAAACAAAATTCAAAAGTACAAATCCATCACAATCACAACCCATTAAGAAAAAAAAATTGAATGGTGTCATTGGATCATATCGATAGTAAAATATATGTATCACCAAATAGATTTTTCATAGTTGGAAAATGATTTTTAAAGATCATTTTAAATAATTTTGGTGAGAAATATCCTTTCTAATTTGAAAAAATAACTTTTAAATCGAAAAAATAGAAAATCATTTTTAATGAAAATTAAATTTAAAACATATGAATTAATATTTTAAAATAAGTTTAAAAATATATAAAATTATTTCCCCTGAAAATTAATATAATATAATTTAAAACACTTTTTTATCATTTTTACAAAACATTATTTTGAAGGAATAATGATTTTTGAATGAATAATGAATAACATAATATGAAACATATAATATCAAGAGAAGAATTATATTCATGATATAAAATTTAAAATTGAAGTATAAAATCCTCATAAATGACAACAACATAATAAGAGTCTTAAATAAAGAAAAGTAAGACAAAATTCCCTTAGCAATTTGATGACTTTTGAACTATTAATCCAATGAGAGATATATCATGAACTGGATATATAAATACCCATAAATGTAAGGAATAGGTTCAAAAATTAAATTCATGGGAATTATATTCACAAAACAATAAATTATTTCTGAATATGGAATAAGTCTCACAGAAATAAAAGTGAGACTAGAAATCCTCTTACCTTAGGTTAGATTTCTATTGTACGTATCTAAACCTCCTATATAATGATTTAAATTGTGTTATTAATGTATAAAAGAAACATATTCATATTTATGATATCATATATGATCCTATTATATCATTTTATCACTCTTTTATTAATAATACTTCGTTATTACCCTTATTTTAGGTGTTAGTTGATTTATTTTTCTGATAAATGTTGTATCGTATAAGTCTAGGTTCTTGTGAATAGGATATAGTTATGTCATATCAACAATTAAATTAAGGCAATATATATCATATTTATTCATTATATAAATTTTAATAATTATTCTTGAATAGTGAACATATAAAATGAATCGCATCGCGTCGTGGAGATGGTAGGTTGTACGTACGCACGAGCGATGGTATCATTCCCTTAATGGTAAAATGGTATGGAATTGGATGGTGTTATTATTTTAAGATAATAAATATCATTATATTATTATTATTATTATATATATCTATTATTTCCATCATTATTCCCATCAAATAAAGGGGGGATGAAAAAAAGATTACACCATGGTGTAGAGATGGTAAGTCGTACGTACACATGCGCAATGCATTTATTTTTCATAGGATGGATTAATGGGGTAATAAGTTTGTTAAATAATCATAGTAAATTATCATAATATAAGTAAAATTTTATTTATTACTTTCTATTTGAAACATAACATGAAGAGGAATTAAAAGTATAAATAATCATGAAAGATTCGTTAAAGACGATTACCTCTTCTTCGGAAAATTTTCCTTTAGACCTCTTCTAAGGTACACTGCGGTTGGTGTTTTGAGAATAAAATATCCTATAGAATATCAATATTGAAGTTTATAAGATTAATTGGAATGATATGGTTGATATTTAAGACTTAATTTTCATTGTAGAAGTGAGGGAGGATGTTACCATTTATAAATAGGATGAGGGGTAATTTGGAATTTCAAAAAATATTAATTTATAATAAATTTAATATCAATCCAAATACCTCAAAAATTAAAATAATTAAAAAAATAATATTGTATATTTATGTAATATCATCAACCAAAATATATTTGAAAATTTTTGGTCTTATTTTAAACTATATCATTTTGAATAACCTTTCATTAAAAAATTTTAATTTTAACTAACGTAACAGATTTTCAATATTAAAAGGATGTAATTCTAACATATGTGATATCAATTAGACAATAAATGATAAATTAAAAATATTTTAAACCATGTTATAATAATTAAATTTTTTTGAAGAAGTTTAATGATTTTTAACTAATTGAATAAAATCTTTTTTGGATAAAATATCATTAGTGTCAATTTTGACAATATTTATAACTTGGAATTTTAAAAATATCGTTATAAAATGTTAAATTCATACCAAATATTTTATTATATCACAATGTGCTCAAGTTCATCTAGAAAAGTTTTATATCACATTTATTATTTAAATTATATTCATTTTATTATTTTTCAAAATATTTATTTGATATTTCCATTAATAAAATAATTACTACAACAACATTGTGTAATTGTCCAATATACTTTTTTTCACACTAGAAAATAAAATAAAATTATCATTATAAATAATATCTTATATATATTTTAATAATTTATATATTCAAATATATCTTTTCGTTAACCCCATATTAGAAATGATATTTTATTTTAGAACATGATTTTCACAACATTATATTTTCATTAAATAAAATATTATAAATATCATAATCTCATCTATGTGGCCCAAAAAGAAAAAAATAAATTTATATCACGAAACTCTGTTTTTTATGTTAAACAAATTACATTTATATTCATTAATAAAAAACCTTTTCCTACGTCGACACATAAGGATCATTTAAGATAAAGAGAGCGACATTTTGTGACTTTGTTGGATTTAAATATTATATAAGTCATGTTCAAGGAAAATTTTCCATTAAAAAACATAATTTCAATCATAATGTGTTAATGAAAAAATTATATTCATCTAATAGTTTTTTTCAAGTTTTAGAGTTATTTTATATATCTTAACAGTTTATTTTTATCTTAATTGCCCAATTTACTCATTACCGTGCTAACAAAATTTACCAAGGTTAATATTCATATTGGTCAAAAATAAAAGGTTCCTATTCAAAATAAATTCAACTTATGTATCTAAATTTTTAATTCATTTTTCAAAATTTGACTCATTTAAATTTTAGAATTAAATTTAAAATAAAATCTTTAAAATACCATGAAAAAAGTTTTTCAGAAAAATAAACTTTTAAAACATAAACTATTTTTATAATTGAATCATTTGAAAAAAAAAATTTAAAAAAAATTCAATAAATAAAACTAATTAAAATTTAAAACTATTCCAAAACATAATTTTACCTTGTAAATACTTTAAGAGAAAGTATAGTGTCTAACAAAAATCAGAATTCTCACTAAGCATAAAAGGATGAAACTTTTCAGAAAATAGAAAAAGTATCTCAAAGATAATTTCAAAATTCATATTTAAATAAGGAAGTATATTTTTTCAAATAAAATTTATAAATTTTTGAATTTTAGTTTTAAAAAATTTCTATTATTAAAAGATTGCAAAATTGCCTTTTAAGAAAATACTTATTTTTTTCTTAAAAAAAGCTTGTTGTTATTTTATGCCTATAGAAAATATTGGTTGAATTAAAAAATATTTAATTGAATATAAAAAACATAAATTTAATCAATATTATTCACTAATAGTTATTAATTTAATTTATTAATATAAAATACCTTTGTGGGAAAAAAAGTTTATTCATAAAAACACATCCTTTTTTTCAATTTGGTTTTATCTTCATATATAATTAATTGTTATCACAAGAATTTATTTAATAATTTAGTATATAATTATTCATTCCTACCATTATAATGTCTATGTGATAACTATCATAGTATATTGTGGTGCAGTCAAACTCAGTTTTTCTTGTAACACAACCTATCAAAGAAAATTATCATAATGTGTAACACAAGACAAAACTTGTGTAGCGTATACCACAAGATAATATAAGTGTTGATTTTAGTTCAATCATAAATTGTTGTTTCAAATATAAAAAAAAATAAAAACATAGTGTAGCATGTAACACAAGACATCAAATAATTTAAATATATTTTAAAAATAATTCACAAAAACTTAGGGTATTATATTCTACCCCATAAAATTAATTTCTCCATTTAAATTTATCACTCTAATAAAAATAATTTAGGATAGATATTCCTAATAATGTCTTCAAATTCTCCTGTATCTTCTTCATATTGGTTGTTTCTTTAAAAAACATTAACTAGGTTAGTGGTCTTGTCTTGAAGAACATCATCTCTATGATCCAGAATTTATATTGATATCTCTTTAGAAGGAAGATCCTTATCCAGTTGTATGACCTATGAGTTTAGTAAATGTGATGATTTAGGTATAAAATTAATAATTGTAGAAGATACGTAGAGATTGAAATCGTGGACATTGAAGAGAAATCTAACTATTATGTTCTGATGGATAGTGATATATAACATGGTCATTATAATGTTATCCATCACAAAATGATAAATCTGTGATGATATAAGGGACCTTTTGATTCATCAGAAATGAAGGTACGTAGATAAAATTTTTGTTTCTATTTAATTATCCTAAATTTGAATAATTTCTATAAGAAGATATAATTACTTAATTTCATTCCATTTTGTAATCATAAACTCATCCATCAATTATTCCTTGGTCAATTTCTACTTCTCACACCAAGAAATGTGATTAAAATTATAAAATCGTAATAACTGGTGGATCATAAGATCTATAATGGGATGATAATTCATTCTTTTTGTCTCAAATTATCATCAAAAAAATGTTTAGTACATGTTATAAAATATGCATAAATCTTTATATGATTTAGCAAATCCATAATCTCTATAACCGCATCCAAATATCAAAAAACAATTTCATAAATGGTTACCCTTATGAACCTTTTCAAAAAAAAATTAATATCCAAAAAATCCAAAATAAGGTTACTAAATATCAAATCTCCACATATCATCAATCCCCAAAAACTACTTGATGTACTTTTAAATGTCATACATAAATCATGTGAAGACTATTATCATGTATTTTCATAAAACAAGTTAACAAACTGGATTAACGTTTAAACATATTAAAAACATGCATGCATTAAAAAATTAACTTCTTTCTCATACCAAAAATCCAAAAATTCTACAAACTCTATCCATGATATTATAATCGACCTTTTCATCATTTTCATGTTCATCAATATTACCCCATTTATTTTATCAAAAGAAAACATCTTTTTATCTCATTATTAACCAATCATAACTTCCATATTAAGTGTTATCTTTCTCTTAATAATTTTTTCTAAAAAAATATATTACATTACCACCTAAATTACTTTTCATGGTTACTATTACAATTTTGAATCTACTCTCAAATCCTTAATGAAAAAATATAGTGATCCAATCCACAGATGTTACATTATTTCATAATAAAGTAAAAGTAATTCTACAACATTATTATTTAATTCAAATACATAAACACTCAATCACATGAGCCTCAGACCAGTTGGCGATGTATCCTTATGTGCAACCACACGACCCATGTTCAAAACCAGGTAGAGGAATATTTTTCAGGGACTGTAGCAGCACTGTAGAAGGAACTGTAGGAGGCACTGTAGCAGTACTGTATACTCTGCAGGTACTGTAGTAGGCACTGTAGCAGTTACTATAGTAGAAATTGTTCAGTACTGTAGTGGCTGGAACTAATCACCTTGGGACACCAGTTTGGGCTTGGAGTCTTTATAGATTTCAGGCCACCCACGACTTTTCATCAGTAGGGATTTTAGGCCACCTTGAAGGCCTTTGGGCCAACTTAAGGCCTTCAGGCCACATGCACTTGCCCCAGACACAATACAAAAAATGGAGCAGCCCCAGAAGAGGATTTTGAGTAGGTGCACTCACCAGAGAAAAGCCAAATGGATTTTTTAGAATGAGAGGGTATGGAAATGCCATCAGGACCAGCCTGTTCTTACACAGGAAGCCTATCCAGATGTCCATTTGAAGGTGGAGAGCTACTATCATGATGTAGATACTAGTCAGGGGTAGTTCTTTGTAGATAGGCTGGTTTAATTCCCTATGACCTTCAGGTCATGTAATCTCTTAAGCATATGGGACATGTAATCGTTGAGCATACGGGCCGTGTAAGGCTTCCCCCTCATTCCTGGAAAGTGGGGTTATCAAAAATCAAAACAAATGAAGGCCTTCGGGCCATTCAAGAAATACATAAAAACTCAATCATTCCACCAATAGGTTTTCATACACTATATCCCCAATAGTGATTTCAAGAAATTTCTCTTTGTATTTTAATTTAATAGGTTGATGATGTTGATCATCATCATTAAACATTATTTTTGTGTACTGATTATCATAATGTCTATTTTCTATATAGTATATGAATTGATGTTTGAGGGGTGGATTCTATGTATACTTCTCTCTATTAACATCATTCTATTACTCTTTCCCATCACTTCAGTAGTCAAAAGCACGATGATCTTCTTTCCCACAAAAAAACATTTACCATCCCACTTAAGATAATTTTCTCCGTGTTTCATTCCACACAGAGAGCATAAAATAATGTCCATCTTTTTTTCTTTATGGTTTTTATATTTTTCTTTAATATATATATTTCATTTCTTGTCAAACCCATGATATTGATATATAAATCCAAAAAATATTTCCACCTCAATAGCACAACACACAATCTCTTCATAGCTACAAAAGTTTCTTACGGATAACACCCATTAAAGACATGGTTTTAATCCCCAAAAGTATATATCAACCATAATTTTAGGTTCGATGATAATACAAAATTCATAACTTCAATGTCTTGTAATATTAGCATCATAGGTACAAACAGAGTTTTCATCCCTTTCATTTAACTCAATGAACACTTTATCCATCTTCATACGAAGAACATGAGGAAAGTACTTATAGAATAATAAGTTCTCAAACTTGCCCCAATCCATGGATTCAATTTCATCCTACTTCCTTGTATTATTAATTAGGGTTAAACACTATTCCGCTACACATTCTAAATTATAAACATCAAAAATGACTTTTTCCTATTCTGAACACTAGTGGAGGGAAAATATCTTTTTATTAGTACCAATCCATTGTTCTGAAAAAAGTGGCTCAAATGATCCATTGAAAGAATGTGGATGGGGCCTCATGAAGGAATCAACAACAATTTGTTCTTTCCTATGCTCATTTGGAATACTATCTTGATTCATATCTTGTTTGATTATAGTGATATGATTTTTCATTCCATCTCCCATAACATTTTGTTTCTCAAGAGGTTAATCGTTTCATTTCCTATTCAATTAAACATTAACAAGGTTCCTTTCGTTTTTATCCAGTTCTTAAAACTAAAAAATAATTGTTTGAGAAATAGAAATCATACTAGGTAAACCTCATAATCCTGGAAAATTACCTTCAGTCTATAATATCTTATGTTTCATCTTCAATTATTTTTGACCGTTACGAAAATTTTAGGATTGTAACCTATAATTAGACTTATGCTTAGGGATATTATTAATGTTTTAATATCCTAGTTTCTAATGGTATGCCAAAAGTTTTCACTAATACAATCAATAATGACCCATGATTAACATATATATACATTATATAATTTTTTAGGAATACTTCATACATTACAGAAACACACACCCAAATATGGTATTATTTTAGTGCATTTTTAAACATGGAAATAGAAAAAAATTGGTTCTTAATACATCTAAATATTCTCTATCCTATTTCTTAATAACTATAAACGTTTTTGATATATCATATTTAATACCTTTCTTCATATCCGGGGGAGAAGAAACATTAGAAAGGGTTAGCTCAAATGATCAGTAAGGGTAAACAAGAGAGAAATATAATAATATCATAAAAATAAGGGTATGAGAACATAATAATAACATTTGAATGTCATTAAATGCATATCAAAAGTCTTAAATACAAGTCATTGAAAAAATATTGGTAATTCACAGGACAAGAATCACGAGGGACTCAAAAGCATAAACCATGTAATCATAACATAGAAACATGATAATGAATTGTGCTAGGCACATAAAAATGTAATATCATTCCCTATAAGTCAAGGCGAATTACCAAAATTATCAAGGCACTTTATGGGGACTACACCTACTTGGTGGGACCCACCACCATCCCCATTCATAGTGGGTTCCTTATAATGGATTGTGTTTTACCTTATTCATAAAATGGGTTAATCCCATTGACTTTTTTCCCATTATTATCTCATGAGAAATAAATATTTACCCAATTCATTATAGGGAGATATAGGTTCCTCCTGTAAAATAATGAAAATCATAAATATGTGTTAAATAAGAATGCATATCATATTATAACTCGTAAAAAGAAATGGGTTTTATAAAAATTTCATTATTACATAAGTCATGGAAAAGAAAAAAATAATATGTACCAATCCATCATAATCATAAACCATTAAGGTAAATAATAATAATTTTACCATTGGATCATAGCCTCAGTAATACATAAGTTACATTAAATAATTTTTTCTCAGATGGAAATGATTTTGAAAGGTCATGGGAAATATTTTTTGTGGAAAATATTTTTTCTGATTTACAAACACTTTTAAAATCATAAAAAATTTGGAAAACCATTTTAAATTAAAATAAACATGAAAAAATATAAATAAATATTTTAAAACCATTTTAAACTTATTTTAAATACTTTTCCTTCAAAATCTGTATAAGATCGTTTAAAAAACATTTACAACTATTTTAGAAAATATTATTTTTATGGAACACATATTTTGATCCAAAATAGAGATTAAAATTAAATGATACCTATATTATCATTAGATGAAGGATATTAATGATACAACATATAAAATCTATGTATACCCATATCGTATAAGTTATAACATTACATGTGATTCAAATAAAGAAAATTAAGACAAAATTACCTTACAAATTTTGTAAAGTTTGAATCAAAAATCCTGTGAAAGAGAGAGCATAAAATTTATATATAAATAAAAATAAATGTAAGGAATATGATTATATAATACACTTGTATTTTGTATATAACCACACAAAAGAAACAAGTGGTGAATGTGGAATAAATCTCTCAGAAATAAAATTGAGACCATAAATCTATTTCCCTTTGTTCTGATTTCATTTATATGTATTTAAACATCATGTATAATGGTTTATGAAATGGTATTAATTTATTACATAACCTTATTGATTTTTATGATATCATATATTATCCTATTATATCATATTAGCATCCATTTATTAATAATATTTCGATATTACCCTTCTTTTGAGTGTTAACTGGTTTATTTTTCTTATGCATGTTTTGTCATATAATTCCTAGTTTTTGCACATAAGATATAGTTATGTCACATAAATATTTTCTTTAAGGTAATATATATCATATTTATTTATTATATACTTTTATATAATCAATCTTGATTTTTGAACATGGAAAGTTAATCGCTTCATTGAGATGGTAGTCTGTACGTACGCAAGAGTGATTGTGTCATTCCCTTAATGGTAATAAGTAAGGAAGCGGATGGTGTATAAATTTTTATAGAATAAATATTGTGATATTATATATATATATATATATTAGTTCTCTCATTATACACATCCTGATAAAGTGGTGATGAATAACATATTACACCATGGCATGGATATGGTACATTGTATGCACGCATGCACGCACGTGCAATGCTTTTGTTTTTTGTAGGATGGATAAAAGGTGTAATATCATAATTCAATATTAATAATAAAATCTCATAATATATTTTAGACTATATTTATAAATGTATATTTCAAAAAACACAAAAATTATAAGTAGAAGAAGAAATTATCATGAAATATTTGGTAAATATGATTACATCTTCTTCGAAAAACGTCCTTTAGATCTCCTAATAAGAATAATACGGTTTTCCTTTGGAGAATACCAAAACCTCTAGAATATGGATAGGGAAGTTTATAAGGGAAATTATTATGGTATTATAGATCTTTAAGGCTCAATTTGATGTGTATGAGTAAGAGAGGAGATTCCCTTTTATATTTGAGGTGAGGGACACTTTTGGAATTTCAAAAAATAACTATTTATGATAAATTAAATAACGATTCAAATACCTCCAAAATTATATGTATTAAAATATTATATGATATAATCATTTAATATGATAAACTAATATATTTTATATATGTGTTTCTATTGTTTCAAAACATATCATTTTGAATAACCCATAGTTAACATATTTTTATTCTAACAAAAGGTAAAAACATTTTCAATTTTAAATTTATGAAATTTTTACTTATATGATGTCAATTAGACTATAAATGAAAAATTTATAAAATATTTGGCTCTATTATTTATATTTTTTAATTTTAAATTATTTTAGTATTTTTAAATAATTCAATAAAATATTATTTTCAAAAAAGATGATTAATGTCAATATTTACACTATTCATTACATAAACTTTTAAAAATATCATGATAAAAAGTTAACTTTGAAAAAAATAATTTATTATATAACATTGTGGTGAATATCATATATAAAATTCATTTATCCAATTAAGTAGTTCATGTTATATTTATTTTAATATTTTTAATATCATTTATTTGATATTTCCAATAATCTAATAATTACCACGTCAGCATTATGTAATCATTTAATATACTAATATTTTAACTAATAATTAAAAATAAAATAACATGATAAATATTAATATTTTATATTTCATAATAATATTTACAGTCAAATATATCTTTTCGGTAACCCAATGTTAAAAAATATATAGTATTTAAAGCCTGAATGTGGCATCTTTAAAAATTCATTAAATAAAATATTATAAAATCATAATCTTATATTCATGTCCCAAATATTAAAAAATAAATTTATATCATGAAAATATGTTTATTAAGATAATAATTTACATTTTTATTCTCTCATAACATACTATTTTCCCCATGCGTACATATAGGGGATATTTAAGACAAAAAAGTGACAGTTTTGTGACATTCTTTGATTTAAATATTATACAAGCATTTTCATGGATATGTTTCCATTAAAAAAAATTAATTTAGATCCTTATGCGTTAATGGTTAATTTTACCTAATCAAATAATTTTTTTTCATGTCTTAAAGTCATTTTATTGTCCTTATCATTTTATTTTTAACCTAAATTACAAAATTTACCCTTTATTGTGGTAACCAAATATACCATGCTTACTATTCATATTGGAAAAAACAAAAGTTACCTAATAACTAAATTTGAATCTTATGAATTTAAATTTGAATCTATTTTTAAAAATTAAAAAAACATATTTTTCAGAGTTAAATTTAAAATTAAACTTCTAAAACACCTTGAAAAAACAGTTTTTTAAAACTAATGCATGTAAGATCCCTGGTTTTTCTTGAGGTAAGAATATTCTTTTTGGGATAAATGTGTTTCTTTCCTTTTTTTCTTATAACCTATGTCGGGCCATGGTACGGTTGGGTTATTTTTGGGAAAAAAGGGAAACATGATGAAATATGGCCGCACGCCAGGTACATGTTGCGTACTTTGTCTACACATCATGTACTTTATATTTACACCATGTGCTTGGTCGTCCTGGCTTATAGCCAGTCTGGCTCAGAAAACAGAAGTAGAAGTACACGCTGTGTACTACATGTGCACGTTGTGTACTTTCCCAGTGGGGTATTTTTTTATAAAAGAGGCAGTATCTAATGTTTTGACACACACAAGATTTTCTACCGTTTTTAATCCAAAACACATCTAAACTAGTTTTTCATATATTGGAGTCGTCTGAACTCTGATTCGAGAACCTTCTATCATGTTGAGAGAATATCAGTAAGTAATTGATTCTTTTAATTCGTTATTGATTATTCGAAACAACGTCTGTGCTATTTTTATTTATGTTCTAATGCCCTAAAAATCCATTCTTCTTATATTCTTTAGATTTCATTCAAAACAATAAAAAAGGACATAATGCTGGATGATCTATCTAATACCAAAGGGAGGTAGGTGGTCTATACTTTCATTCAACTTTTATTTGTGTTTTTCGAGTGTTTGGCCAAAATTCCATTTCTTAGACTTTCCAGCGAGGTCTCTTTTTTGAGCGAGTATCTTTTAGTGTCTACAGTCGGACCTATTTAGGATTCTCATAGTTCTTTCTAGGTGTGTTTACACCCTTATCATGTTTCAAGGTCACCAATCGGTGAAACATAAGTGTAATATCCTGTTTATTCCTTTTTAAACAACCCTAGGGGTGTGTTATTTCACTTGCCTTGTTAGAGGAATAATGTTAATAATTTGATTTCTTGAGTAGCCTATGTTAGATATGTAATTCCTCCTTGATCAATGAATATCATGTTATGACTTGTATCTATTGATATTTTGGCATGTTAAATAGATAACATGGGTGGGTATACCTATATTAAAATGACTAATGTCATGTTAAATAGTTTATATAGGAGGGTAGGCCAATATTCTTTCTTATGATAAATGGTTTTCAAGAGTGGGTATACCCATCGCTTGTTCCTGGTGACGTGAGTGGGTAAACTCACATTGTTATAAATGTTTATCTAGTATGATTTAATGATTTAACGATTGATTTAATTGTAACACCCCAGGTAAATAAAGAATATAACATTTTTATATTTATCCATATTTGTGAATAAAATATTAATATTACTTTAAAGGAGACGCTATGCTCGATGGCGTACCCAATACGCAACAACGAGTTTCTTGGGAATCTTACGTTGCACTCTAATAATAAAATAATATTATTTAAAATGGTAGTTAACGCCTAGTCGTTGTAATGGCTGGAATGAACAAAACTAACTACAAAATGATTATATATGTTTGTCAAATATTTTTACTCTTTACAATAAATGTTAGAGGATTAAAAATGCGAATGAATCCAATTTTAAGCGTAAACATTATAATGTTCATTAAAAGGAAAATTAACCGCCTTTTGATGGTGAACCTCTTTTAAATCCACTTTTTGACAATTTTATGTGTTATATTTGACAAAATAAAATTCTTCTTTAGAATCGGGATATCAAATTTTACTTTGTAAATTTTTGGTATTTTTCCGATAAAGTTCATTTTTTAATGAATAGTGAAAAATGTTGTATTTTAATTCAAAACCACTTTTTAATATAATTTATTTATATGATTACATTATATTTTTAATTGGTTTTAAAGTTAAATTAGAATATATTTTTACCATTTAATCTAATTGTGGTTATTGGAATTAATTTCACTTTGAAATCGTACTTAAACTAGTGTCAATCTTTTGATACTTATTGTTTCATAAAAACGCGCTATTTGCTCTGACATCAGGAATTATTATTAAATTAATTAATTCAACTTATATGTTTTGAATTTTGTAAGCTAGAATTCATTTTTGAATTCGGAATATCAAATATATCTTAGGGTGATGTTTTGGTATTTTTCTGAAGAACTTCAATTTTTGATGAATAGTGAAACCACTAAGTGGTACTTATAAAAACTGATTTTCCATTTAAATGAAATCTTACCACCTCTGTGTTTTTAATTTCAAAAATCCTACATACATGGTTTTCATTAAGAAGTAAAATGTGGTTCAATGGAATGAAAATAATTTTTTGGTGAATAGTAAGTTTTATGTTTTTAATCGCGATTAGAGGTAATTAGTGTAGTTTATGGTAAAAATAATGCTTTAATAATATGAGATGAGCTTGAAACATGTCCTACCCTTATTGAATGTGTCATGGCCGACCAAGACAATCCATGGGTCAACTTGGGGACCCCATGTAGCCACTTTGGTTGGGAAATGACATAAATAAATTTTTATTTAATGTAAAAGTAAAAATTACACAAACATAAGTTGTTTTACAAAAACAATTTTTACATGGGGTTATACAAGTCAGATTTTTGAATATAAATAGTAATTGGAAATATGAAAATATTTCCTACATCATGATATTTTTTTATAATTTTTATACATTAAATAAATAAAATTATTTATGATATCATAATGATGAAGCGATTACCTCATTAATAAAGGATTTAAATAAAATGAAAAGATAATGTAAAATTTAGGACCTACACCTGTCCAAAACCTATTGGATTGGTGGATTTAGAAACCTTATCACCTTAAAATCTAATTATATCAATGTGGGACCTTTTAAATCAGAAACTAATTTTCAAATAAAGTAACATTTCTTTACTTCCGAAGAGTGCCCCTCCTCTCCTCTTATAAAAGGCCCCCACCTCTACCTCCTTACCCACACATCCAAAGCCTTTGTCTTGAACAAAAACTGCTCATTTTGCCTCTCAAAATCCATATCTTACTCCTAGAAGCCTCAATTTTGGCAGAAGTCTTCCCAAGGAAGCCTTTGAGCTCAAATCTAAAAGAGTTACCCGATTTTAAGGTAATGTCTTCACTTGAGTTCTTTTGTTTCATTTTTCTTCTCCAACACCCTAAACTCTTTTAATTCCTTTCTTTTGTAACAAATCCAGTATCTTCAATATACTAGGATTTTGTTATAAGAATATTTCGAGCTACAATTACACACACCAACCTCAAATGGTTAAAGAACATACTGTTTCTGTGGATGGAAAATTTCTGCCTCACGAAACGATGATTGTTCAACACTCATATAACACCTTAAAAGGTGGTCATTAAGATGTCACTATATTTATATATGATATATAATATGTTTATGTTTTACATAATCTTCTATATTTTTCTTTTTTGGAATACCTTTATGGTTTCCATTGTGGGTAAACACGATAATTTCATTTAAGGAAGTGTGGACTACCGCCCCCTCAAAGTGATTTGATTCATTAATTCCATATGTGGGATGTATAAAGGATGCATTTAAAGTTATTATATATGATGTATGTTACATATAAATGATGAATATAGTTCTGGAATTCAAATATACATACCTCTCATTTATTTTTAATTCCATTAATATGACATAGAAATGAAATTAGCATTCATGAGTACGTACGGCTTATCGTCTCCCTGAACGGTGCATTTCATTTCATACCTCTAAATGATTATGTAATATTATAAATACATGTATATCCTGGATATATATGATATATATGATATCCAAATCATGAATATCATTATGGATATAATGAACCTTTGACCACACGAACAACATGTAATTGTAAGAAGTCCACTTTCAACTTAAGAACCAAATATCGACAAAACAAACATTATTAACTTAAATGATTACATAATGTTTATAACATGGAAATAAGTGATATAAAAGGAATAATGAACTTGAAAAAGGTTATGAAGAAATTATAAATTAACTCAAGTTTATTATTCAGGACGTTAAAGAACGATCGATTCAAGTCAGACCCAATGTAAGGGATCCTACTCTTCTCTTTCTTTTCAAGTACACTCTTTTATGTCATTCCTTTTAAGATCATATTTATTGTGATTGGGATGTTCAATTATATTAAACATAATATAAATTTAATGTTCATATGATGAGATACCCTATTCTCTCTCATCAATCCATTTTGGAAGTTTTGAGTGGTGCTGTTAGGTTGCCGAATTTTCGTAAGAGATCTAACCTCTCTCTTTCTTTTTAAGTACTCTCCTTTATGTCACTTCTTTTAAGATCCTATTTGTTTTGATGGGGGATTTTCTTTTATATCCCTATTGATTTACATTTTATTGTAATATGATGAGAGACCCTATTTGATCTCATCAATCCATTTTTGTATTTTTTAACTGGCGCCGTTAGGCTTCCGAGTTTTCCTAAGGGAATTTTCATCTCATTTTTATTCCTGTGAGATTTATGCTACATTTTCCACAATTTCCTTTGAGTGGTGTATGTACTGCCCATTATTTTACTCATTGAGTAATATAATTTCATTTATGAGTATTACATCAATGTTGTATTGTACTTCTTTCATGGTGTAAAGACCCGTAAAATTCAAGGAAACTTTTTTTCTTAATTTTCTATGGGATTTTACAAGAATGCAGTTTCTGACGGCACCTGATTTCGAGGCCCGGTGTGCTCAGAATCAATTTCCGAGGTTTAGCTCGGGTTTGTTCAGTGAACAAACAAGCGGGAATTTCTAACTTTGAAACCGGTTCTTGAATCAAATTCTGAGGGCACCGATGGAACCACGGCGCCAGTATTTTCTTAGGAATGCCTATTCCGGAGTTGTGTTTTCATAGGAGGAGTTGTTAAAATTTGTGGCTTAATTGAGGAATGAATAAAGTTGTGAGAAAATTTTATTTCTTAAGTCTAAGGTAGTTTTATACTACATGGGGAAGTTGGGGTGGCACCTAACTACCCAGGTGAGGATAAATGAGAGGATAAAGTGTGGTGGGGCCTGCA
This sequence comes from Viscum album, assembly GCA_963277665.1. Classification (NCBI taxonomy): domain Eukaryota; kingdom Viridiplantae; phylum Streptophyta; class Magnoliopsida; order Santalales; family Viscaceae; genus Viscum; species Viscum album. The sequence continues at coordinate 1,314,912,113 of OY728136.1, read as the reverse complement.
CGAGCCCCCACCTTTTCAAATTCCCCATAACTCCATAACTCCTCTAAACCCCCCACTTAAGTTGTGTAACTCTTCCTCTCCCCTCTCTCCCTCTTAAATTCTTGCCAACCTATCACTTAATTAAATAGACAACTCACTATTTAATTGATTAAGTGAATTAGGTTTTGAATTTTTGTAAGTTTCAATGCATGGAAAAATAAAAAAATAAGGAGAAGCCTTATTTTATTTTGGGAGTTTTGTTGTATGAGAGAATTTGGAAGAGAGCTCTTCCCTCTTTTGAAGAACTTCATCTTCAACGAAGAACAATGCCTCTTCAACGACGTAAGCGACGAACGTCAACAACCTTCTTCGACTTCCTCCCTCGGATCCTACCGACGTGTAATGTCTTCCACAGCCAACGTAGCGCGGGATTGGGAGTGTGTGATGAACATGGCAAATGAAGAACTTCATCGTCTTCTTTCCGCAACACCATCAACGAACGACGAACGTCAATCGACGAATCAAATGTAGTGGTTCGTTTCATTTTGTTCTTGATTCTATCTTTGACGTTCTACGAGTAATAAGAACCCCTTGTTATCGTTTAACGGGAGGAGGCCAGACCGCACGAACACGACCGATACTCCTGCCTTTTTATTCTTTCTTTTCATTGCGGTCCTAAAGAAAGTGATTTGGTTTCGTCGCACCGCGTGGGAAAGAACGGCAAGGATGTGCGACATCGTCACGCCGCGCGGGGTCGAGTGGCAAGAATGCGCGACTTCGTCACGCCGCGCATTCAAAATTTTAAACCCTCGTGCGTGGGTATTTTGATTGCAAGGTGTTTTTATAATTTATTTTGGATAACTTATACCCTCGTCAATGATTAAAATCAAGTGTTATTGTTTGCAAATTGTTAACACCTAACGCGGTGGGCGCGGGCCGAACAAACACGGCCCGACAACCCTCCGCAGCTTGTTTATGAATGTGCGGATCGACAGATGATGACGAAGCAGGCCGCTACGGCGTTTGAATCCCTTCGCAGTGATGGTCGGGTCTCGGGAAGACCATTGGTGTAGACAGTTGGAGAAATGGACCACCGGAGCGCGTCCGGTGGTCCGCGGAAGGGGGCGGCGGCACGCCATGCCGACGACCGGCGGCGGGGTGCGCCGCCGGAAGGTCGAGGGCGGCGGAGCGCCGCCGACCTCAATTAGCGGCGAGGGTGGGCTGCGCACACCCACGCCTGATACTTCTTCTCGGCTGCGCTGGGCGAGCCGCGGCCGGCCGGTCGAGTCGGCCCGAGCTGTACGGGCCAGGCCGCGCCGGGACGGGTCGACCCGGTTCGGGCCGACCTAGGGGGGTTGGGCCGGGTCGGTCCGGCCCCAGACCCCCCGTTTTCAGACCCTCTTTGGTCTTCTGCCCATATCTTGGGATACGGACCTCCGATTGACGCACTGTCAGTTGCGTAGCGATCCTCAGAACGAGATGGTCGTTTCGTTATATCACACTCAAGGTTTCGGAATACTTTGGGTTCGGCCGGGTTGGTTCGGATACGAAACCAACCGGGCCCTCGGAGCGGAAACACTTATATCATGAGCTCCGGACGTCCAATTGACGTACCGTAAACTTTGATGGATTTCTCTAAGTGAGACGGATCTTTCGGCTTACTCCGCTCGAGGTTTGGATGCCGTCGGAGTGCGTTCGGGTTGGTTCGCTCATGAAACCAACCGGGGCCCTAAAACGAAAAAGCCAATAACTCACAGACCGGGCGTCCGATTGACGCGTCATCTATCTCTTTGTATTCCTATTGATGAGATGGAACTTTTGGAATACTTTGCCTGTGTTTTGGTTGCTGTTGGATAGTGGCCGGGTTGGATCGTACCCAAAATCCAACCGGGCCCCTGGAACGGAAAAGCTGATATCTTTCAGACCGGACGTCCGTTTGACGAACCGTCAGCGGCGTTGGTGATCATGTTGAGAAACGGTCCCTATGAGTATACCCTATTAGAGTTTGGGGTACAGTTGAGATACGTCTGGGTTGGTTCGCTCATGAAACCAACTGGGCCCCTGGGACGAAAAAGCTAATAACTCACAGAACGGGTGTCCGATTGACCCGCCGTCTGTTGCGTTGAGACCCACATGACAAGGCGGTCCTATGAGATACTTATTCGTGGGACTTTGTGATACTTGGAGTATCGACCTGTAGCTCGTGGAGAGGACCCTCCAGGAGACAAGTGTACGGAGTACGGAGAACGTGTAGCCAGCTGAGACCTGACGACTGCTTGACTGACTCGACTTGGAGTGAGTCGACTAGCCCAGTGGACGGACCACCCGGTATTTGGCGACAGACCCACGACGGATGGAGCACCCGGTAGTTGGCCGCAGACCCGCGATACTCGACAAGAAGAGCACCTCTGTAGGCTATTAGGGGGAGCGCCTGGTATTTGGTGACAAACCCTCAGCGGACGGAGCACCCGGTAGTTGGCCGCAGACCCGCGGTACTCGACAGGAGGAGTACCTCAGTAGTCTTAGGTTAGTGAGCAGTACCATGGAGTCGTAAAAGGACCACTGTACACTTCAGAGATGGAGCTCTACAGTAGTTATGGATTCGATAATGAAAATCTTTGTTTGAACTGAGACTATTGACCTTTGTGTTTACCTCATGATTGAGATGGGTTACTTGATAACTTAGGTATATGTATGGACATATTCCTAAGTAGAGGTTATCTGTTGAGATCTTCTTTGTGGTTATCCTTTTTGGTTTTAGTGAGACCTTGAGGGTCTCGGGGTCCCTACTGAGTATCATTATACTCACCCTTACACGGGATATTCCCGCACCTCGTTGTGTTGGTTGCAGACGACGGGCAGTGCTGACGGAGGCTGAGTGTTCAAGGACTGGACGGTACCCAGAGGAGGACTACACGACGAGTCAGTACCTGGAGGTGGACTACACGACGAGTCAGTATCCGGAGGAGGTTGATAGGTGAGAGCGTTGAGGAGGCTATCTGTACCTACCCTTCAGGTAGGATCCGTGGTGGATGATTCAGGAGCTGTGCCATCTGTAGCTACCCTTCCGTTAGGAACCGAGGAGGATGACCCAGGAGCTTCTTCCTTTCTTCCAGCTGTTGTCTTTTTCTGTTGTACTTTGTTCAGTTGTAGTTGTACTTTCAATTGGGTTTGTATTCTGACCCATTTACCTTTCATCACTTCTCTTTGTACTTAGTGTTTTACTTCCTCTTGTACTCTATATTGTTTTTTTACTTTTATAAAGGAAATACCTTCTCAGTTATTAGAATTTACGCCTTTGTTGCTAGTCGCCAGCCCCTGGCCTATGGAAGGCGGGCTTGGGGTAGTCACGGCACGGGCCCCGAGGATGGATCGTGACAAATTGGTATCAGAGGAGTCGGTTCTACCGCAGAACTTATAACTCTGATGTTTTCTTTCTTTGAAGCAATAGTGTTAAGGGTACCGAGTGTGGTCTTCATTTCAGGGAATCCAGTGTTGGTGCGGGTGGCCGACGTATCCACACACCAGTACCCTGACAACTGAATTCCGACTTTGTGCACGAAAACACTGATTGCATGTGTGTTTCCAGAAGTTTTATTTAAATATCAGCTCAAACCAGGTCATCTCACTAGGTATAAGTCTTTTGACCATGTCACGTTTGTTTCTTTTAGGATGCCTCCCCACAAACGACCAGCTAGAGCCCCGAGATTTGTTTGTACTGATAGACAGCCGAGCGACGAGGCCTCAGTACAGGGCCCTATCCTTGTTGAGGCACCAGCGGAGGCACCAGCAGTACTACTACCCATTGGGCCACCGATGCCATCATCCCCAGCAGCAGAGGGTGCACGTCGCTTGAGCGCACTGCACAAGTTCCAGCGCCAGAGTCCACCCAGGTTCCAGGGAGGGACGGACCCGCAGGCAGCTAAGGATTGGCTGGAGGTTGTGGTGAGAGTGTTCAGGCTAGTGGGGACGCCGGCAGACTTCATGGTGATCCTTGCTGCCAGCCTTCTTCAGGAAGCAGCATGCAGATGGTGGAGCCTGATGCTCTAGATGCATGATGAGGTGACACTTCTTTGGGTAGACTTCGAGAGCCTATTCGGGGCAGAGTTTGTACCAGCCACCCTTTGAGCGGTGCGTATATAAGAGGACATGGGAGAGCTCAGCTTCAGGAAGCTGAGGCCTATGGTCATAGTGCTCCGGAAGCAGATGGACAGGAGCGAGACTAGCTCCATACCTAGAGGCTATTGATCCTGTTGCTTATAGTTTTGTTGATTTTTATTTGTAGTTGCTTCGTTTCTTTGTACTATGGGCTGCAATAATAAAAAAGACACTTATCTTTGTGATGTTTTCTTTCCTGTCTTTTTGTTGGGTTGATACTGAGTGGTCCCGGTTAAAACTGTTGACTTGACCCTCACTTTTGAGATTTTTACTGCAGGAGACCTAGTGACCTCACACTGATGCCGACAGTGTGACTCAACCCTTGGAGGTGATAGTGACAGTTGGATCTCTTGGTAGTTACGTCAAGGCCTTACGACGTCATCCATGGCATGAATGCATCATTCATGTCAGGATTGACTGTATTAGGCAATGAATGTGGATCATCCATGGGATGAGACCAGGTTTCTATTATCGGCAAAGAAGAAATCATAGCAGCTCTTGTGAGACTAGAGAAGGTCCAGGTCATCCAAGAGCGGATGAGGATAGCACAGGGCCGACAAAAGCCTTATGCTGACTGGACTTGGAGGCCTCTAGATTTTGAGGATGACGATCATGTCTTTATACGGGTTTCACCTCAACGAGGTTTATGGAGATGTGTCCAAGACGGAAAATTATCCCGGAGGTTCAGTGGACCTTCTTATGTCCTCAGCTGGGTAGAAAAAATGGTTTACTTCTTGATGCATCCACCTCAGTTGCACCAGGTGCACGATGACATCCACGTATCTCAGTTGAGGAGATACGTGTTCAACCCTTCGCATATCATCGACCATGATGAACTGGATTTGGGCGATGAGGTGACTTTTGCAGAGTTCCAGTAGAGGTTGAGGATCGATGGGAGCGGGTTCTACGAGGATGGTCGATTCCTCTTGTGCGCTTTCGTAGGCAGCATGAAAACCTCCTGGTGAGCACATGAGAGCGGAAGGCTCAAATGCATGCTCAATACCACTTTTGTTCCCCTAGTTTGTGTTATAGCTTTACGGGGACGTAAATCCCTGAGGTGGGAGTAATGTAAAGACCCATAAAATTCAAGGAAATTTTTTCTCTTAATTTTCTTTGGGATTTTACAAGGACTCAGTTTCTGACGGCACCTGATTCCGAGGCCCGGTGTTCCCGGAATCAATTTCCGAAGTTTAGCTCGGGTTCGTTCAATGAACGAACGAGCGGGAATTTCTAACATTGAAACCAGTGCTCGGAATCAAATTACGAGGGCACCGATGGAACCGCAGTGCCAGTATTTTCTTAGGAATGCCTATTCCGGAGTTGCGTTCTCACAGGAGGAGTTGTTAAAATTTGTGTCTTAATTGAGGAATGAATAAAATTGTGAGACAATTTTATTTCTTATTTCTAAGGTAGGTTTATCCTACATGGGGATGTTGGGGTGGCTCTTAACTACCCATGTGAGGATAAATGAGAGGATAATGTGTGGTGGGGCCTGCATGAGCCCCCACCTTTTCAAAATCCTCATAACTCCATAACTCTTCTAAACCCCCCACTCAAGTTGTGTAACTCTTCCTCTCCCCTCTCTCCCTCTAAAATTCTTGCCAACCTATCACTTAATTAATTAGACAACTCATTGTTTAATTGATTAAGTGAATTAGTTTTTGAATTTTTGTATGTTTGAATGCATGGAAAAATAATAAAATAAGGAGAGGCCTTATTTTATTTTGGGAGTTTGGTTCGTGAGAGAATTTGGAAGAGAGCTCTTCCCTCTTTTGAATAACTTCATCTTCAATGAAGAATGACGCCTCTTCCACAACGGAAGCGACGAACGTCAACAACCTTCTTCAGCTTCCTCCCTCGGATCCAACTGATGTGTAGTGTCTTCCACAGCCGACGTAGCTTGAGATTGGGAGTGTGTGACGAACGCGGCGAAAGACAAAATTCATCGTCTTCTTTCCGAAACACCGTCAACGAATGACGAATGTTAATCGACGAATAAAATGTAGGGGTTCATTTCATTTTGTTCTTGATTCTATCTTTGACGTTCTATGAGTAATGAGAACCCCTTGTTATCGTTAAACGGGAGGAGGCCGGACCGCACGAAAATGGCCGATCCTCCTCCATTTTAATTCTTTCTTGTCATTGAGGTCCGAAAGAAAGTGACTCGGTGTCGTCGCACCACGTGGGAAATAATGGAAAGTATGTGCGACATCATCACGCCTCGCGGGATTGAGGGGCAAGAATGCGCGACGTCGTCACGCCGCGCATTCAAAAATTTTAACCCTCGTGCGTGGGTATTTTGACTGCAAGGTGTTCGTATAATTTATTTTGGATAAATTATACCCTTGTCAATGATTAAAATCATGTGTTATTGTTTGCCAATTTTTAACACCTAATGCGGAGGGCACGGGCCGAACAAACACGACCCGACAACCCTCCGCAGCTTGTTTATCAATGTGCGGATCGACGGACGATGACGAAGCAGACATCTACGGCGTTTGAATCCCTTCGCAGGGAGGGTCGGGTCCCGGGAGGACCATTGGTGTAGAAGGCAGGAGAAACGGACCACCAGAGCACGTCTGGTGGTCTACGGAAGGCGGTGGCGGCGCACCGCCGGAAGGTCGGCGGCGGCGGTGAGTCGCCGGCCTCAATTAGCGGCGAGGGTGGGCCGTGCACACCCCCGCCCGCGGCATCCGCTCGGCCGCGCTGGCCGAGCCGTGGCTGGCAGGTCGAGCCGGACCGAGCCACGCCGCGCCGGACGGGCCGGGATGGGTTGACCCGGTACCGGCCGACCCAGGGGGGGGGGGGGGGGGGGGGGGGGGTTGGGCCGGGTCGGTTTGGGCCCAGACCCCTCGTTTTCAGACCCTCTTTGTTCTTCTAACCATATAATGGGATACGGACCTCCGATTGATGCACCGTCAGTTGCGTAGTGATCCTTGGAACGAGACGGTCGTTTCGGTATATTGCACTCAAGGTTTCAGAATACTTTGGTTTCGGCCGGGTTGGTTCGGATACGAAACCAACCGGGCCCTCGGAGCAGAAACACCTATATCTTGAGCTCCGGACGTCCGATTGAAGTGATTTCGACTTTGATGGATTCCTCTAAGTGAGACAGATCTTTTGGATTACTCCGCTCGAGGTTTGAATGCCATTGGAGTGAGGTCGGGTTGGTTCGCTCACGAAACCAACTGGGCCCCTGGAACGAAAAAGCCAATAACTCACAGACCGGGCGTCCGATTGACGCGCCGTCTGTCTCGTTGTATTCCTCTTGATTAGACGGAACTTTTGGCATACCTTGCCTGAGTTTTGGTTGCTATTGGATAGTGGATTGGTTGGATCATACCCGAAATCCAACCGAGCCCCTGGAACGGAAAAGCTGATATCTTTCAGACCGGACGTCCGTTTGACGAACCGTCAGCGGCATCGGTGATCACATTGAGAAATGGTCCCTATGAGTATATCCTATTAGAGTTTGGGATACTGTTGAGATATGGCCGGGTTGGTTCGCTGACGAAACCAACCAGGCCCGTGGGACGAAAAGGCTAATAACTCACAGACCGGGTGTCCGATTGACGCGCCGTCTGTAGCGTTGAGACCCCCATGATGAGGCAGTCCTATGAGATACTTCTTCGTGGGACTTTGTGATACTTGGAGTATCGACCTGTAGCTCGTGGAGTGGACCCTCCCGGAGACAAGCGTACGGAGTACAGAGACTGTGTAGCCGGATGAGACCTGACGACTGCTTGACCGACTCAACTTGGAGTGAGTCGACTAGCCCAGTGGACGGACCGCCCGGTATTTGGCGACAAACCCACGACGGACGGAGCACCCGGTAGTTGGCCGCAGACCCACGGTACTCGACAGGAGGAGTACCTCTGTAGGCTATTTGGGGGAGTGCCCGATATTTGGCCACATACCCTCAGCGGACGGAGCGCCCGGTAGTTGGCCGCAGACCCGCAGTACTCGACAGGAGGAGTACCTTAGCAGTCTTAGGTTAGTGAGCAATACCTCGGAGTTGTGACAAGACCACTGTACACTTCAGAGATGGAGCTCTATAGCAGTTATGGTTTCTATAATGAAAATCCCGGTTTGAGCTGAGACTATTAACCTTAGTGTTTACCTCATGATTGAGATGGGTTACTTGATAACTTAGGTATATGTATGGGCATATACCTAAGTATAGGTTATCTGTTGAGATCTTCTTTGTGGTAATCCTTGTTGGTTTTAGTGAGACCTTGAGGGTCTCGGGGTCCCTACTAAGTATTGTTATACTCACCCCTGCACGGGCTATGCCTGCACCTCGTTGTGTTGGTTGTAGACGACGGGCAGTGCTGACGGAGGCCGAGTGTTCGAGGACTGGATGATACCCGGAGTTGGACTACACGACGAGTCAGTACTTGGAGGTGGACTACATGACGAGTCAGCATCCGGAGGAGGTTTACAGACAAGAGTGTTGAGGATGCTATCTGTACCTACCCTTTATATAGGATCAGTGGTGGACGATTCAGGAGCTGCGCCATCTGTACCTACCCTTCAGGTAGGATCCGAGGAGGACGACCCAGGAGCTGCTTTCTTTCTTCCAGCTGTTGTCTTTTTCTGTTGTACTTTGTTTAGTTGTAGTTGTAATTTCATTTGGGTTTGTATTCTGGCCCATTTACCTTTCAGCACTTCTCTTTGTACTTAGTTTTTTACTTCCGCTTGTACTCTATAGTGTTTTGTTTACTTTTATAAAGGCAATGCCTTCCCAATTATCAAAATTTACTCCTTTGGTGCTAGTCGCCAGCCCCTGGCCTATGGAAGGTGGGCATGGGGTATTCACGGCATGGGCCCCGAGGATGGGTCTTGACACACGGGGTGTATGTTTCGAAAGATACCCATGTCGGTAAGGGAATCTTTCACCCTCCTCTTTTTAAAAGAATTATTTTGTTATGTATTTTAATTCACATAACATTATGTTGGGATATGTTCTTCTATATCCATAGTGATTTAAATTTTATGTCCAAGTGATGAGATACCCTTTTTATCTCTCATCAACTCATTTTCTGAATTTTGTAGTGACGCTGTTAGGCTGTCAAATTTTTGCAAGGGAACTTCTTAACCCAATTTTGATTCTTTGGGATAAGCTTTTACTCCTTGAATATGTCGTTCTATGAATATGTGTGAATAACCTCTGATTTTTTTAAACATAATATCCACTTATATTTGGTGTATTAGTTTGTCACACATAATTATGTAATTGATTTATCCTTACTCCAAGGATACCATCTTTGTATGGGACTTCGTCTCAATCATCATTCATTGAGGCATATTTTGTTTTATACACAACCTTCTTTTATACGGTGTATAAACCCCTTTGACTTTTTCATTTATCCGAAAGGAATCTTTTTTATAAAAAGCGTTTTACTAAATGACAATAGGGAATTTTTTTGTCATACATATGTGGAAACAACGACTTCTACGCCGCCGTGTCCATTATTTGAGTTTCGGACTTCTCTACAAGCCATACCATTTTTTTAAAAGAAAAATAAATACCATGTTTTACTTTTCATTTACTTAGGTATTGAAAATGGTTTTCATAATGTTTTTATATCAATGTGTTGTATTGATATCTTGTGATTGAAAAGTGGAAATGTTATGTTTCCTTTATGCATGTTTTCTGTGATACGATTATGTTATGGTTCTTGGGCATTATTTTGAAGATGGGTGGTTCCGTGATAAACTAAGGGCAGGTGAGCTCGATATAGCTCTCCAATACATTGGGTAACGCGAAGGGGTTAAACGTTAAGGTTTCTATGAAGAGATTTAGGGAATATACTGTGATGGGTATTCCAAACGTAACCAAGAGGGTTACTCCCTATGTAAGAATGTTATGAATGCCTCAAGTTACCTTTATGTCTTATGATTTCTATGATTTATTCATGATTTTATGAGGTATGTTAAAGTGCTTATGTTTTATGGGTAAAGTATGTTTCATTCTTATTTGTACATGTACTCATGTTTCCTTTCCATATTTCTATATCCCTTATTAAGCTTTTTATGCTCATCCCATGTTTTTGAAATGTTTTTCATAGGTCAAGGGAAGGGTAAATGATATGATGATAATGTCAAGGAAGTGTCAAGAATGAATCCATGTTTTATTTTAAATATGTTTCCATTGATGGGAAAAATGAATACTATCTTTTATGTAACCACTTTGTTTAAATGTGGAATGTAATGCATGTTTTATGATCTAATTCTCTAAAACTATAAACCTGAAAAGATCCTAAATGTGTAATCTTGTAATAACTCAAGATTAAGTAAGGATTAAGGCTGGGGCCTTATTGTTGGTATCAGAGGTCAGTTTAGATAACTTTAGAGGTTAGGGTATTCTCTAAGCACAAGTGACATTACCACATTGGTTAGGATTTCAGAAAGAGTCTTAGTTTTCGATAAAGTGAATGAGTAAGTATATCTTAGTTTTTACCTTCCTCATTAGTACATGACGGTTTTGTTGATATACTCACACTGAAATTTCTGTTTTTATTGAATGGATGGATCTAGAAGGAACCAAAGAGACAATAGGTTTGAAGGAAACTATGGTGGTTCTCTGATTAAGATACTAGATGAAATGGGGGATTCAATGAGGAAACTCGTGGTTGTTCTAAACCAACTATCAAGGAGTAATGATCAACCACTTGAACCTTGGTATGATCTGTAATGCATCATGTATGAGATGACCAATCGATGTGGAGATTCAGGTAATAATTATAAAGGTAACCATTAGAGTTTATATGATCCTTACTTTTGAGGTAATTATGGGTTATTATATGTTATGATGGAAAATTAAAGTCATGAGATAAACTTGAGGTTAAAATATGTTATGATCATTTTTAAAGATTTTATCTCATTTTGGGGAATGTTTTAAGAATTATATAGTTTTGGAAAAAGGACAACATGCAGACCGTGTGACAACCCGTCGCGTCGGACAAAGCTGCGGGAATCGAACCCACAACCAAAGTGCGACTGGTATTTATCGCCTACCACTGGACTACATGAAGTCCCTGGTTAGTTTCACTAATTCTTTTTAGTTAGATGATTTTAGGAATCAATAGTAATTTTATTTTGGGTTATCTACGGAAATTATTAACCTATCATCGAGGATATGTGATTAGGTTAATTACTTTTCAATATGAGAATTTAAGAGAAACTGAAGTTATTTGGAGATAAAAGTTAATTTGTACCTTGGAAGACTATGTGACTAAATCCTTCAAATATTTGGGTTTCAATTTTAGTTTGGTTTACTTTGAATAATTTTATGGACAAATTTTTTATCAAATGGTCCTCCTTGAACTTTGGGTTTTGTTGGAAAAATTTTGGAGATTAAGAATAGATTTTCTTTTTATAAAGGGTTATCCTTTTCTGGATTATCTGATCTTGTACAAACCACTTTGGTTTTGGTTAAAGTCTAAATACATGGGAAGTATATAGTTCTCTTTTGTTGATTAGGTGATTCTCTAGAAGTTAATTATAGTGAACAAGTCTTCCTAAATGCTCGTCTTTTGGAGAAAATATGAGTTTCTATAAGCAATCTAATAAAAGTTGAAAGTCAACATGATAAGTATTTATGTTTCCTTGTGAATAAATTCCTCAATAAAAAAACAAAAATGTTGTCAATTAACTTTTCCTATTGGGGAATCGAATACCGTTTAACCCATCACAAGTTTGTTATTTTCTTGTGGTTAACTTTCTCCTAAACATGTTTTCTATCACTCACCATTAGAACATGACCCTCTGTTTTCTCCTCCATGTCCATGTTTTCCTACATGGAATCCTAGTATGGGTTAACTCAGGTGACCTCTAAACTTCTCATTATTTATTTTAAAGTGATTGTTTTACCGACTCTTGTTCTGATTTGGGACTTTCAAGGATGTTTCCAAGCACAATTTTAAAATTGCGAGGATGCAATTCCCAAAAGGGGGGAAGGATGTAACACCCCAGGTAAATAAAGAATATGAAATTTTTATATTTATCCATATTTGTGAATAAAATATTAATATTACTTTAAAGGGGACGCTATGCTCGATGGCGTACCCAATATGCAACAACGAGTTTCTTGGTAATATTATGTTGCACTCTAATAATAAAATAATATTATTTTAAATGGTAGTTAACGCCTAGCCATTGTAATGGCGAGAATGAACAGAACTAACTACAAAATGATTATATATGTTTGACAAATATTTTTACTCTTTACAATAAATGTTAGAGGATTAAAAATGCGAATGAATCCAATTTTAAGCGTAAATATTCTAATATTCATTAAAAGGTCGATTAACCGCCTTTTGATGGAGAACCTCTTTTAAATCCACTTTTTGACAATTTTATGTGTTATATTTGACAAAATAAAATTCTTCTTCAGAATCGAGACATTAAATTTTACATTGTGTAAATTTTTGGTATTTTTCCGATAAAGTTCATTTTTTTAATGAATAGTGAAAATGTTGTATTTTAATTCAAAAACACTTCTTAATATAATATATTTATATTATTATATTATATTTTGAATTGGTTTTAAAGTTAAATTAGAATATTTTTTTTACCATTTAATCCAATTCTGGTTATTGGAATTAATTTCACTTTGAAATCAGACTTAAACTAGTGTCAATCTTTTGATACTTATTGTTTCATAAAAACAAGCTATTTGCTCTGAAGCGGGAATTAATTATTAAATTAATTAATGAAACATATATGTTTTGAATTTTTTAAAATAGACTTCATTTTTGAATTTGGTATATCAAATATAGCTTAGGGTGAAATTTTTGTATTTATCTGATGAACTTCAATTTTTGATGAATAGTGAAATCACTAAGTGGTACTTATAAAAACTGATTTTCCGTTTAAATGAAATTTTACCACCTCTGTGTTATGAATTTCAAATATCCGACATACATGGTTGTAATTAAGAAGTAAAATGTTGTTCAATGGAATTAAAATAATTTTTTGGTGAATAGTAAGTTTTATGTTTTTAATCGCGATTATAGGTAATTAGTGTAGTTTAAGGTAAAAATAAGGTTTTAATAATATGAGATGAGCTTGACACATGTCCTACCATTATTGGATGTGTCATGTACGACCAATAAAATCCATGGGTAAACTTGGGGACCCCATGGAGCCACATTGGATGGGAAATGACATAAATAACTTTTTATTTAATGTAAAGGTAAAAATGACACAAACATAAGTTGTTTTACTAAAACAATTTTTACATGGGGTTATACAAGTCAGATTTTTAACTATAAATAGTAATTGGAAAGATAAAAAGATTTCCTACATCATGATATTTGTTTTATAATTTTTAGACATTAAATAAATTAAATTATTTATGACATCATAATGACGCAGCGATTACCTCATTATTAAAGGATTTAAATAAAATGAAAAGATAATGTAAAATCTATGACCTACACATGTCCAAAACCTATTGGATTGGTGTATTTAGAAACCTTATAACCTAAACCTAGAATTATATCAATGTGGGACCTTTTAAATACGAAAATCATTTTCAAATAAAGTAACATTGCTTTACTTTCCTAGAGTGCCCCTCCTCTACTCTTATAAAAGGCCTCCAACTCTACCTCCTTACCCACACATCCAAAGCCTTTGGCTCGGCCAAACCCTGCTCATTTTTCCTCTACATATCCCTATCTTACTCCTAGAAGCATCAATTTTGGAATAAGTCTTACCAAGGAAGCTTTGGATCTCAAATCAAAAAGATTTTCCCGATTTTAAGGTAATGTCTTCACTTGTGTTCTTTTGTTTCATTTTGCTTCTCCAACCCCCTAAACTCTTTTTATTCATTTCTTTGTAACAACTCCAGTATATTAAATATAAGATGTTTTTATAAGAATAATTCTAGCAACACATAGACACACCTACATCAAATGGTTAAAGAACATACTGTTTCTGTGGATGGAAAATTTCTGCCTCATGAAATGATGATTGTTCAACACTCATATAACACCTTAAAAGGTGGCCATTAAGATGTAACTATATTTATATATGATATATAATATGTTTATGTTTTACTGAATATTCTGTATTTTTCTTTTTTGGCATACCTTTATGGTTTCCATTGTGGGTAAACACGATAATTTCATTTTAGAAAGTGCGGACTACCACCCCCTCAAAGTGATTTGATTCGTTAATGCCATATGTGGGATGTATAAAGGATGTATTTAAAGTTATTATATATGATGTATGATACATATAAATGATTAATATAAATCTGGAATTAAAATATACATACCTCTCATTTAGTTTTAATTCCATTAATATGACATAGAAATAAATGTAGCGTTTATGCGTACATACGGCTTACCGTCTCCATGAATGGTGTATTTCATTTCATACCTCTAAATGATTATGTAATATTACAAATAAATTTATATTCTGGATATATATGATATATATGATATCCAAATCATGAATATCATCTTGTATATAATGAATCTTTGACCACACGAACAACATGTAATTGTAGGAAGTCCACTTTCGACTTAAGAACCAAATATCGACAAAACAAACATTATTATCTTAAATGATTACATAATGTTTATAACATGGAAATAAGTGATATAAAAGGAATAATGAACTTGAAAAAGGTCTTAATCAAGTAGAAATTAACTCATGTTTATTATTCAGGACGTTAAAGTACGATCAAGTCAAGTCGGACCCGAGGTAAGGGATCCTACTCCTCTCTTTCTTTTTTAAGTACACTCTTTTATGTCATTCCTTTTAAGATCATATTTCTTGTGATTGGGATGTTCATTTATATTACTCTTACTGTAATTCTTATGTTCATATGATGAGAGACCCTATTCTCTCTCATCAATTTATTTTGGAAGTTTTGAGTGGCGCCGTTAGGCTTCTGAATTTTCGTAAGAGATCTAACCTCTCTCTTAGTTTTTAAGTACTCTCCTTTATGTCACTTATTTTAAGCTCATATTTGTTATGATGGGGGATGTTATTTCATATCCCTCTTTATGTACATTTTATTGTAATATTATGAGAGACCATATTTGTTCTCATCAATCCATTTTTGTATGTTTTATGTGGCACTATTAGGTTGCCGAGTTTTCGTAAGGGATTTTTTATCTCACATTTATTCTTTTGAGATTTATGCTACATTTTCCACAATTTCCTTAGAGTAGTGTATGTACTGCCCATTATTTTACTCATTGTGTAATATAATTTCATTTATGAGTATTTACATCAATTTTTTATTGTCCTTCTTTCACCGGATGTATGTTTCGAAAGATACCCATGTCGGTAAGGGAATCTTTCACCCTCCTATTTTTAAAAGAATTCTTTTGTTACGTCTTTTAATTCACATAACATTATGTTGGGATATGTTCTTCTATATCCGTAGTGATTTAAATTTTATGTCCATGTGATGAGATACCCTTTTTAACTCTCATCAACTAATTTTCTGAATTTTGTAGTGACGTCGTTAGGCTGTCAAATTTTTCCAAGGAAACTTCTTAACCGAATTTTGATTCTTTGGGATAAGCTTGTACTCCTTGAATATGTCGTTATATGAATATGTGTGAATAACCTATGATTTTTTACACTTAATATCTACTTATATTTGGTGTATTAGTTTGTCACACATAATTATGTAATTGATTTATCCTTAATCCAAGGATACCGTCTTTGTATGGGACTTCGTCTCAATATCCTTTCATTGAGGCATATTTTGTTTTATACACAACCTTCTTTTATATGTTGTATAAACCCCTTTTACTTTTATGTTTATCAGAAAGTAATATTTTTTTACAAAGCGTTTTACTAAATGACAAAAGGGAATGTTTTTGTCATACGTTTGCGGCGACAACGACTTCTCTGCCGCCATGTCCATTATTTGAGTTTCGGCTTCCTATACAAGCCATAACTTTTTTCAAAAGAAAAATAAATACCAGGTTTTACTTTTATTTTCTTTTGGTTTTGAAAATGGTTTTCATAATGTTTTTTATCAATGTGTTGTATTTATAACTTGTGATTGAAAACTGGAAATGTTATGTTTCCTTTATGCATGTTTTATGTGATACGATTATGTTATGGTTCATAGGCATTATTATGAAGACGGGTGGTTCAATGATAAACTAAGGGCGGGTGATCCCGATATAGCTCTCCAATGAATTGGGTAACACGAAGGGGTTAAATGTTAAGGTTTCTCCGAAGATATTTATGGAATATACTGTGATGGGTATTCCAAACATAACCAAGAGGGTTACTCCCTATGTAAGAATGTTATGAATGCCTCAAGTTACCTTTATGTCTTATGATTTCTGTGATTTATTCATGATTTTATGAGGTATGTTAAAGTGCTTATGTTTTATGGGTAAATTATGATTTCGTTCTTATTTATACATCTACTCATGTTTCCTTTCCATATTTTTATATCCCTTACTGAGCTTTTTATGCTCATCCCATGTTTTTGAAATGTTTGTCACAGGTCAAGGGAAGGGTACATGATATGATTATAGTTTCAAGGAAGTGTCAAGAAAGAATCCATGTTTTATTTTAAATACGTTTCCATTGATGGGAAAAATGAATACTATCTTTTAAGTGACCACTTTGTTTAAATGTTGAATGTAATGCAAGTTTTATGATCTAATTCTCTAAAACTCTAAACCTGAAAAGAACATTAATGTGTAACCTTGTAATAACTCATGATTAAGTAACGTTTAAGGCTGGGGCCTTATATTAATGGTTTGATAAATTCCTTGGACTGCTCTCCTTGGATCTAGAACTCGGTAGGGGACGTCTTGGGTTGACTCTTCCCCTTGGGTATTGATTGTGTGGGATGCCTCAGGCCTTACTAACCAATAGGATCTGGCTTGGTTTGGCTCATGTGGGACCTAATACTAACTTTCTCTAAGGACCGCAACTAGTTCCAAACCGAGTATCCAAAAAGGGGTTCACATATGACTCACTTGGATTCCTTGGACACACTCCTTGGATCCGGCCCTCTGTGGTAAACATATTTATTACATGGATGCCTTGGTCTGCAGACGCTTGGGATCCGGCCCCTAGGGTCTACACATAACATTATGAAGTGGCTGTGGGATACTTTATTTCTTTATACAGCATGGCTATGGGATATAGGATACATATGGATGTAAAACGTGGTCGTGTGACTTGTTAACTTGTTATAGATGGCTTGTTAGGAGCTAAATCTCTTTTGAGGTAGACTTGAGGGCTGTTAAGTTTTACAATACAGTATACTTATGCCATGGGAATATTCACTTACATAAAAGTCTTTAACACTTGATAGAACTCTGTAGAATTGATATTAGAACTGTATAGGCCTGGGTGGTGTCCAAATGGGTTGTTTATATCATACCATATTTGGGAATCCTTGGGGACCCAAACAAGTAATATGGTTGTAGGTGATGATATGGGAAAGTTCCCTAGTACAAGTTATTTATTGTGTCTTTAGATCATTGGAGAATAGGACCAAGATGAAGATTGAGATGTTGGGATACCTTTTTGTTCTTCTATTCTTTTTGGGACTTATACTATATTACATTGCCTTGTAACTACGTTTTCTGTTATCTAGACAGTGGTTCCATCTTGATCATTTTTTATATGATATACTACTAGTTATTGATATGTATATTTTTACCAGCCTATATTACTTTTAGATGTCTATTTAATTATTCCCTAATGCTATTTCATGTTTTTGACTTCCGCTATGATGAACTAGTAATGAGGGTATAGTCTCCCCACTAACTCACATTGGCCCCCACTACTGGTCAGCAGCCTCTGGTGTTTCAGGAGAGCGATTGAGGCCTTGTATCTAACTGGGCTCAGGGCACCGTTTCGGGTGGCATCTGGGTCCAGGACATTACAATGTGGAATCAGAGGATTTTCCTTTTTTAGTTGACTTACTTTTTCTGATGTTAGACATGGATAAAAAGGATATGGATTTTTGTAATAAATTTTAACCGGGAGTATCTACCCCACATATAGGAATAAAAACAGATTTCCTCGAATTGGGTTCTGATTTTATGGATTTTGACTATTACAATTGATTTGATTTCACCGTTGGGTGATGCAAATGATTTCTACTATAAATGTTGATGCAATTTTTGGGTTCTATTTCAATTTCGAATCGATGAAATGAGTGTGTTCCATCTAATTCACAATATTGAAACTTTTTACAATCACATTCAATGCATTATGCCGTGCCATTTAGGTTGCATAAGATATTACATGTTTTTGTGGTAGTTGATGTGATAGATGTGTCTCTTGTTCGGTTAGATGGGAGTAGTATACAAAGGTGTGAAGTCATCATTTAATCCATAAGAAGTATGTTCCCTTATGAATTCAGAAATGGTGCACCAATAAAATGAAAATGTTAAATGAAATTGATTTGTATGGTTTGAATGGGAGCCCAGTTTTTCATTCATGAGGAGTTATGGGCCCTAATGCATTCAAAAATTGTAAATCCCTTGGTAAAATTTCCTAAATAACTGAATATGATATGGGAATGGGACATAAAATGGTGAATAGAGACATGAATTAGAACTGACTTGTTAGTGGGTGAGAGGAATAGTTTCTATTGGTTCGTTGGATGTTCTCTATACAGTCTTAGCTTTAGGAGCGGGTTGTGGGTTTGAATGGGTTTTTATGTGGGTAATGACATGTCCTATTCTTTGAGATTTTTGATTTGTTGTCATTATTTTCTTAGGCATGTATTTGGCATTGTAGAGACAATCCATCATGATTACCTCCTATGGTATGTTGTGATAGAGGTGTTGAAAATACCTCAGAGACAGTGGGACACATGCAACTGCCTGATCCTCCTATAGTTCCAGCTGCGACACCTGAGGTTGTACCAGACATAGGTGTTGAGGCACATTTCCACAAGGGTTTGTTTCACTATATGTCAACTTTACAGGGAGCACATCAACCAGATATAACTATGGTTGAGATGACATGGGTGTTCCAGTAGAAGAATCCTCATACATTTTAAAGGGATGGAGGACCACAGGCTACTGAGAAGTGACTAGAGAAAACATTAGCAATTTTCAAGGATCTAGATATTCCTTGGGAGCATTGGGCCAAGCTTATGACTTACATGCTACATGGAGAAGCCAAGCGCTAGTGTGAAGTATTTAAATAGGATGATGGGATGCATGATATGGGGTGGGCTGAATTCCAAACCTGGTTCTATGACTACTGTTATCCAGATAATCTATGCGTAGAGTGTGATAGTGAGTTTTTGCATCAAGATCAAGGTGCAATGACAGTTATGGAATACTCATCACACTTTATAGATCAGTTGTGTTTTCATCTGATGTGTCTTTTTGATGATATATCACGGGTGAGGCGCTTCAAAAAAGGTATCAGAAATTCTATCACATCTCATTTATTCATGTTCAGGTTTCCTTCTATCACTAAAAATGTTAATTAGGTGATGATTACAATGAAAAACTAGAGGGAAGTTGTGGGTAAAGAACACGGGACTGATATTTCTCACCCTAGTGGATCTACGTCTCTAGGAAGGAAGAGTCTATTCGATGCCTCCTACGACGTGAGTACCTGCCAGGTTGTGAGTATAGGAATCTTGGTGTTTTTCCATCAGTTTTGAAGGCAAGGCCACATAAAAAATTAGTGCAATCATGACCCAGTATATTGATGATCATGCGGTAGGATGAGGCACATGTAGCAGTTCTGAAGGATCATCCCTCCAAATTTGAGTGGTTGGGGGTCAGCTTTGACGTCAGGTTTGGGAGCAAGTTCTTCTGCTCCACATCATACTGGAAGCTAGGGTAGTGAAGGCCGGTCATGTTATTGTTGTGGTGGTCTTCTCCGTGGTATCCATACACAGAGTTCTCAGATACAATAGAAGAGATCAGTTCAGGGTATCCATGCATGGTCATAGAGTCGCGATACATGCAATACTTATGTAGTGCAATATAACCAACAAGTGAAGGATTCCATAATATCTATATTGAGAGGTATGATTTTAGTAGCTACTACTATTGTATCTTCTTTTTTCGATACATCTTCGTCTCACATCATTATCATTGCATGATTAGTAAAGAGCCTTGGGATTTTTTTCTTTCTAAGGGTGTTTTGACGCTAGAAACATAGTTGGGAGTTTTAAAGGGTGATGTACACCGGTGTATGAATTTTCCCCTTGAGGTCAGAGTGATTACATCATCTAGGATCTTTATTTCCTTGAGATGACCGAGTTGGACGTCATTTTTGGAATAAATTGGCTCATAGCTTATATGGAGTATGTTGATTGCTATCGCCGGAGGGTGAATTTCACATCATCAGAGGGTGAAGTGTTTATTCACAAAGGTGAATGGGATGTCCAAACAATCAGAGATAGACCCGACAATCGTGGGCTTGGTGGGACGACAGCCCTGATTGCTAGTTTCTTTCTGGATGATCACAGAGTGAGTCAGGAAGATGTTCCTCCAGTGGTTGAGTGATTCCTGTATGAATTTCCTGATGAATTTCCAGTTCACCTCTTGAAAGAGAGGTGGATTTCCCCATCAAGATAGAACTAAGAGTTACACTGATATCCATTTCTATTTACAAGATGTACATGACAGAGCTTCAAGAGCTCAAGAGGAATCTAGTGGATTTACAGGCGAAGGGGATTATCATACCCAGTACGTCTCTGTGGGGTTCACATGTCCTTTTTATAAAAAAGGCTGACAGAACTCTTAGGATATGTGTGGATTATTAGAATCCAAACTAGAATCTTGTTAATAACTGGTATCCCTTTCCATGAATAGGTGACGTGTTTGATCATCTTCAAGGTGATCGAGTGTCATCAAAGATCAAATTGAGGATAAGATATCACCAGGTGTGTTTTAGACCAGCATAAAGACCTCGTACAGCCTTTCCTAGAAGGTATGGGTTGTACAAATATCTGGTTATGATGTTCAGTCTCACCAACATGGCTGCGGTTTCTATAGCTCTAATGAACCGAGTGTTCTATCCTTACCTAGATTCTTTTGTTGTGGTTTTCATGGATGATATCTTTGTTTTTTCTCATAATCAACATGACCACACCATCCATCTTGAGATCATTTTGAATACACTCAGAGAGGATCAGTTATATGTTAAGATCACAAAATTCCACATTTTGATGGATCAAATCCATATCCAATGTCACATTATCTTAGAGATTGGAGTGACAGTGGACCCAAATATAGTGAGAGTTGTAGTTTCCTAGGAACATCACCATAACATTTTTCACATACAGAGCTTCTTAGGAATATCTGGATAGTACATGCATTTTATCCAGGACTTCTCACACTTAGTAGTGCCATTAATGGGATTGACAAAGAAGGGTGTGAAGTTAGTGTTGTTATAATCTTTTGAGCCAACATTTTAGGAGCTGAAAGGGAGGCTGACTTCAGCACCAGTCCTGATACTGCCAGAGCATTGAAAGAGCTACAGAGTGTACTCTGACACTTTAGATATATGGTTGTGGGGTGTGCTGATGTAGGGAGATCGAGTAGTAGTGAAAAGTTCTCAGCAGTTGAGGAATCTTGAAAATATTTACCCTATGCGTTATCTCTAGTTAGTTGCAGTTATTCATCCATTGAATTGTTGGAGACACTATTTACTAGGATAACATTTTGTGGAGTCCACAGACCACAAATGTTTCATGTATATCATTACACAACGTGATCTGAAATTGAGGCAACTAAGGTGGGTGAAGTACTTATAATCTTTTGAAATTTAGAAATAATAAATGCTTGGTAATGGAAATGCAGTAGCCGCTGCACTGAGCAGGAGGACTCCGATATAGGCTGTGTAGCAGGCTACTAGCGAGTGGTAGCTTACGGTGTTGTTCTATGAGATGCATCTGGAGGTTCATGATAGACAGAGGCATAATTTTATTTTATCCTTAGTTGTAACATATACCCTGCTAGATAGAGTTAGGATGAGGCATCTATCAGATTCAAAAGGCCTAGTTCTACGGGAAGGTTTGGCAGGTGAGGACACTCCTCCCATTTGGACGTTTGGAGATGATGGGATACTACATATCCATGGACGTGTATGGGTTCCAGTGGGAATAGGTGAGGATTTGATGTGGGAGTTTCATGCTTTAGCTTGGCCAGTGCATCGCAAGGTTTCCAAGATGTACTTGACCAGCAACATAAATACTAATGGTTAGGAATGAAGAGAGAGGTAGTTATTTTTGTTATGAGGTGTTCCACCTGTCAGTAGGTGAAGGCAGAATATCTATGACCAACTGATATTTTACAAAAGTTTCCCATCTCTGAGAGGAAATGGGATGATGTCACTATTGAATTTGTGACAGGTTTTATGAGGTTTCCTTGAGGTAATGATGTTTTGTTGGTTTCTTTTATAGTGTTATGAAGGTCGCACACATCTCTCTAATCAAGAATACCTTCAATGTTGATGATCTTGGAATGTTTAACATCAGAGAGTTGGTACGACATCATGGGGTCTCGCACACTATCGTTTCAAATATAAATGACCACATTAAATTTCTTTTTTGGGAGATTTTTTAGAGGGTCTTGGGTTCAGAGGTCCTTCTGAGCACATCATACCACCCTCAGACTGATGTACAGTCCAAGTGTATGATACAGGTGCTAGAGGACATGTTGTGAGCATGCCTTTTTGGATTTTGGGGGATCATGGGAGAGGCACATTACCCTATTTGAGTTCATGTACAATAATAGTTATTAGGTGAAGATATAGATGGAATCATATGAGGAATTATACTGTAGGCCATTCTATTCTCCCCTGTGCTGGTTAGAGGCAGGTGAGGCAGCTTTACTAGGACTACATATGATGCAGGAGACTTCTGAGAAGGTCCAGTTGAGTTAGAAGTCTATTGCTACTGAACAGTCAGGTTAGAAATCATATTTTGATTACCACATATGACCTGTAGAGTTCAAGGTTAGTGATTGGGTATTCTTTTGTGAATCACACAGGTTGGGTCATAGGCGGATCAAGAGATATGGAAAACATTCACTAAGATATTCATGGTTGTTTGAGGTTCTGGAGAGAGTCGGTTCAATTTCCTATCAGTTGCAGTTACCTCGGACGTATCAATCCATGAATAATGTCTTCCATGAATCTAAGCTACACCGTTATCGCACAGAAACATCTCACATTTTTCAACCTGAGGAGGTTGTTTTTAAAGTTGAGTCATCCTTTACGGAGCATCCGATTCGTATCGCTGAAAGGAGCTTGAAGGTTCTCTGAGGCTATTCAGTTCCTCTAGTATGGGTTCTATGGTAGCACGACCATTTACATGATGAGACATGGGAGAGGGAGGCCGACATAGGGGCTCAGTGGCCAGAGTTGTTTTCAGATGAATCTTGACCCCCATTAAGAGAGCAATTCAGAGATGAATTGTTATAATGGGGATGATTGTAAGATCCTAGGTTTTTCTTGAGGTAAGGATCTATTTTTGGTTAAATGTGATGCTTTATTTTTTGGATTAGACCCTAGGTCAGGTCGTGGGTCAGTTGGGTTTTTTAGGAATGATAGGGGAAAACATGCTGAAATATGTTCATAGGCTAGGTTCACATTGTGTACATGGTCTACACACAGTGTACTTCAAGTACACGTTGTGTACATGGCTGCCACGACGTGTATGTAATGCCCCGACCCTAGTTACCCAGAGTCGGTGAATTATTACAAAACATTGGCATGATCACAAGAAAGATCAAATCTCGAAAGACCGATTGGTTTAGTAGCCTTGGAAACACTAGATATATTCATAAGTTTTACATTACATCACAAAATGAAAAACTTCTACCAAAAGATAATGTCTCCATAATCCACACTCATATCCCCACATAATATCCCTTCAGGTCATTCATAATTTACTTCTTCACTTCCTGGGAAAAATAAAACATAGAAAAGGGGTGAGCTCAAATGCCCAGTAAGGATAACAATATAGCAGAAACTTTCATAAATAAGAATAAACATTTAAGGCAATGTATAACTAAAACAAAAGCCTTTCAAACTTTAACTTTCAACATTGTATGGCATAAATAAAATGAAATAATGTCATTTACTCATTCACATGGATATTCTACTAATCGAATAATCACATGCAAAATCACTAACCACTTTCATAATGTTGGAATGCATAATACCAGACTATCATAACCACATAGCCAAGGCCTCGTGCCAAGACTACAAATAAGATTTTGTCAAGGCCTTGTTCCAAGACACTAGTTTGTCTCATGAGACCTACCGATGCATCGAGGAGCTATATAGGGCTCCACCCGTCACATATTAAGTCCAATGCATTCCCATATGAAAAGGTTTAAACATAACATAAACATTCGTATTAAAACTAGCATACGAAATGTCAATAATTTCACCATAAACTATGAATGGTGTAAAATTAGCACATCCACAGTCAAACATATCACAAAACCTTCAATACAATATAGAAGTTTTGTATCATAATAAATCAACTTCAAATAAGCGTAAAATCCATCAAAGGATTTTGACATAGATGAAATCAAAACACTTTTTAGAGAAATATCTCTTTCTATTTTTGAAATCATTTAAGAGACATATAAAATAAAACATTTTCTTGAAAATATTCTTATAATCTTGTATGGAAAGCTTTGAAGATTTTATAACGGCGGAAAATAACCGCACCTGCCGTATAAGTTAAAAAAAACATTCTTACCTTAATTCTGTCGAAAAGGTTAAAAAGGACCTTGTTTTGAAAACGATAGAAAGATTACTCTTATAAAAAGTCAAAAAAGGGTATAAATGACTTTAACCCATATTCTTGTAAATAATAAAAACATTTTGAAATACATTTTGAAGAAACATGGATGTGGATGATAAAGAGATCCCAATAGATTATTACGTATAAACAACCTCGGATAATGAAGAGATTGTGAAATAACCCTTACCTTGTACTTTTCCTTGGTTGGGGTAGGTTAACCTCCTGTATAATGGTGAAATAATTGTTATTAAATTATACATGAATCATATACAATAATATGATATCATATATGATCTTTTAATATTGATTTGATAATAATATCTTAGTATTATCGTTGTTTCGGGTGTTAACTTACTTGTTTTCTTTTGTATGTTTTGTTACGTAAGACATGTATGTAAAGGATAGGTTGTATGTTATTCATATCCAGAATGATATAAAGTCCTTAAACATCATTTTTAAATCATCAAATGATAATTATACTTGAATGGATACGATGGAGAATTAATCTCATCGTGTTCGTGGAGACGGTAGTCCGTACGTACGCACGAGCGACAATATCATTCTTTTGATATTCAAATAATATATAAATGGATGGTATATCATATATACAGAATCATTAACATGTTATATTTATTATTTACATGAGTTACACATCATTATTATACCCATCCAAATAATATTATATTTAATAACAATTACACCACGACGTGGAGACGGTAAGCCGTACGTACGCACGTATGGTGACATGTTATTCAAAGGGTGGATAGAATACTGAATATGGTTTTACCATATTTATAATAACATCACAGTATATATATGATACTGGAGTTATTATTTTAGAATGGTAACAACAAAGGAAGAAGAAGTGGAAGAAGAAAGGAACTTGGAAAAGGGTGGTGAAATCATTACCTCTTCTTCGAGTTCTTACCTTTGATTTGATCAAAAGGGCTCCTTAGGTTGGCTTTCTGATCAAACTAAGGCCTCTAGGTTGTAGTGAGGGAAGTTGGGAGAGTATTTGGGCAGAGTTTCGCTGAACCAAAAGTCTTTGAAGGTGTGTAGAAATGAGAATGAGTAGTGCCCTTTTATAAGAGGGGTGAGGGGCACCTTTGGAAAAGCTAGAAATATTAATTTATAATAAATTCATATTCGGTTTCTAATGGCTCCAAAGTTGATTATTTAAATGTTAAGGTGGGGATAGGTCGAAAACAACTCAACCAATAGAATTTAGACAGGTTTTGGTACTTATATTAACCTTATATTTAAGTATTAACTCTAAGTTAATTAGTTTCATTTTTACAATGTCTCTTTGTATTTTTATATAATATGGTTAATAAACTTACTATATACATCCAAGCGACCCCCAAGTGGTCCATTAATGATGAAAATATCATGATATAAGTCTCTTGGGCGAACATTAGATTTTTAGGAATTTAATATCAATTAATAATATAATATTTGTTTTAAGAACTCTTTTATGTCAATTTTGACACTATTCAATAGTTGATTTTTTTTTAAACTCATAACAGATTGATTACTTCGAAAAAAGTAAATTAAATCAATCCTAATATATCATATTATCCTAGAAAATTAGTTTAATTCATTAAAAGTTTAATATTTTATTTATTTGGGTATTTATAATATCAACTATTTTAATTTTTCACTATTATAGTAATTACTACATCATCATTGTGTCATAAATAAATTAAATTATTCAATGTCTAAAAATTATAAATAAAATATAATTACGTAGGAAATCTTTTTATCTTTCTAATGAATATTTATAATCTAAAATAAAACATATATAACCCTATGTAAATTTTTTTTTGCTAAAAGATATATGCTTGTGTCATTTTTGTATTCATTTTAACTTAATTAAAAAAAAGTACCCCTATCACCTAAAAGTGGCACCATGGGGTCCCCAAATCGACCCAGAGATGCCTATGGTCGAACATGTATCAACCAATAAGGCTAGGAAACGTTTTAGGGTAATTTAGTATTATTATAATATTATTTTTTAACCCTTATTTACCAGATTTATCCTTAACCATGGTAGATAAAATATTTACCACAGTAATTATTCAAAATGTCTAAAAATAAAAGTTACCTATTTACACAATTTGAAAATGTTGATTCCAAATATGGAATCCATTTTTCTAAATTCAAAACATAGAAGTGGCAGAAATTAATGTAAAATTAATTTCTGCTGTCAAAACAAAAAGCGTGTTTTTAAGAGATAATAACTATCATAAGATTGACACCTGTTTATGTTCGGTTTAATTATAAAATTATGTCCAATGACCAACATTATATTAAATGGTAAAAATATATTCAAAATATACTTCAAAACCACTAAAATTCATAATTTATCATTATTAATTATTTTGATTAAAAAAGTTGTTTTTAATTAAAAATTAATAATTTTCACTATTCATCAAAATATTATAGTTATCCGAAAAGTACCAAAATTTCATCTTAGGCTAAATTAGATATTCTGAATCCAAAAAAGAAGTCCATTTTGAAATATAAAATATATATAATTTCAAAAATTAGGTATTACTATTCATAACGGCTAGTTTGATTGGTTACGGTGTGTTAGAACTTGGTGTTGCGTACAACACACGCTATCACATTATTCAAAGAGAAGCGTACCGTAGAAGCTTGGGGTGTTACATTCTCCCATCCTTCAAATAAATTAGTCCTCGAAATTTCTATAATACTACCGCATGAAAAGACTCAGGTGGTTCTTCATCATAAGTTCCTCGGGTTCCCACGTTGCCTCTTCCATCTTATGGTTTCTCCACAAAACTTTTACCAGACGCGTCGTCCGGTTTCTCAGTACTTGTTCTCTCGTATCAAGAATCCTGACGGGCTCTTCACAATTGGAAAGATCGGTTTCTAGTTCTAATTCCTCATAGGTGAGTACATGCATTGGGTCAGGCATGTATTTCCTCAACAGAGATACGTGGAACACATCGTGAACTTTGGAGAGACTTGGCGACATTGCCAATCGGTAAGCTACAACCCCAATTCGTTCTAGAATTTCGAAAGGTACGATGTACCTGGGACTCAATTTACCTTTCTTACCAAAACGTATGACTCCCTTCCATGGAGATACCTTCAGGAAAACATGATCACCCACTTGAAATTCCAAATCCATCCTTCGATTATCGGCATAGCTCTTCTGCCTACTTTGTGCTTCTTTGATGTGATTTTGGATTACTTTCACCTTTTCCACCATTTCCTCCACCAGTTCTGGGCCTACAAGTTTTCTTTCACCAACGTCATCCCAACAGGTTGGTGTACGACATCTCTTTCCGTATAACGCTTCATATGGTGCCATCTGAATACTCGAATGGAAGCTATTGTTATAGGAAAATTCTACCAGTGGTAAATATTGATCCCACATACCCTGAAAGTCAAGTGAGAAAGATCTAAACATGTCTTCTAAGGTCTTAATAGTCCGTTTTGATTGTCCATCTGTCTGAGGGTGGTAAGCAGTGCTCAAATGAAGTTTAGTATCCAAGGATTTCTGAAGACTTTTCCAAAATCTTGAAGTAAAACGGGGATCACGATCAGAAACGATCGATAGGGGTACTCCATGAAGTCTCACAACTTCATTAATATATAGTCTTGCTAGACGTTCTAGGGGTATATCTTCTCTTATAGCAAGAAAATGTGCTGACTTGGTAAGACGATGAACAATAACCCATATTGCATCGTTACTTCTAGGAGTCTTTGGTAGCCCCATGACAAAGTCCATCGTAATATTGTCCCATTTCCACCCAGTATGGGAAGAGGTTGCATGACTCCTCCAGGCTGTTGCCTTCCAGCTTTCACTTGTTGACAAACCATACATCTTGACACAAAATCAGCAATCTCCCTCTTCATGTTGTCCCACCAAAAATGTTCCTTCAAATCTCTATACATTTTGGTTCTCCCAGGGTGTATAGAGAAATTGGAACTATGAGCATCATCCAGCAATTCCCTTTTTAGATCAGGTATATCGGGAAGAAAAAGTCTCTTCCTGAATTTCAAAATTCCATCTTCATACACAAAGTCTCTCAATCTCCCATCATTCACAGCTTTAATCTTCTTTTGAAATTCTTCATCATCGGTCTGAGAACTCTTAATCCTTTCTAGTAAAGATGGTTTGGCAACCATTTGAAAAGGCATTTATTTTTCACCTTCCCTGGTTATACCCATGTCCATCTTTACTAGATACATGAATATTGGATCCCTTTCAATTCTCATCATGTTCAAAACTCCATGGTCTTTTCTACTCAAATCATCTGCCACCTTGTTTTCTTTCCCCGGGTGGTAGTGTATCGTGCAATCATAATCCTTAAGTAATTCAAGACATCTCCTTTGCCTCATGTTGAGTTCTTTTTGTGAGAAAATATACTTCAAACTATTTTGATCAGTATAAATCTCACATTTTTCACCATAGAGGTAGTGCCTCCATTTCTTCAAAGCAAAGATCACAGCTGCAAACTCGATATCATGAGTAGGATAGTTTTGTTCATGAATTTTCAACTGTCGTGATGCATAGGCAATAACTCTATCATTCTGCATAAGGACACAACCATGTCCTTTCTTTGATGCATCACTATAAATAACAAACCCATCATTCCCCGATGGTAGAGTCAATAGAGGAGCATTGACTAATCTTCTCTTCAGTTCTTCAAAAAATTCTTCACACTCTTTTGTCCAAACAAATTTAACCCCTTTACGTGTGAGCTTTGTTAATGGGTTAGCCAATCGGGCAAAATTCTGGACGAAATGTCGATAATAACCTGCCAAACCAATAAAACTATGTACCTCAGTTATACTCGTAGGTGCTTGCAATTCTTGGATTACCTTGGTCTTAGAAGGATCAACAGAGATTCCATCTTTAGAGATAATGTGGCCAAGAAAAGAAATCTCATGAAGCCAGAATTCACACTTGCTAAACATCCCATATAATTCATGCCTCCTCAGAGTCTCCAAGATAATGCGGAAGTGATTTTCATGATCTTCGTAGGTTTTGGAGTATACCAAGATATCATCAATAAATACCACCACAAATTCATCGAGATACTCCTTGAAAACTCTATTCATCAGATCCATGAATACAAAGGGTGCATTAGTCAATCCAAACAGCATTACAATAAACTCGTAATGCCCGTACCTGGTTCGAAATGTTGTCTTCGGAATGTCTTCCTTCTTCACACACAACTGATGGTATCCAGATCGAAGGTCAATATTTGAAAAGTATTGAGCTCCATGCAGTTGGTCAAATAAATCATCAATGCGAGGTAGGGGATACTTGTTCTTTATCGTTATAGCATTGATCTCCCTGTAGTCGATACATATCCTCATAGATCCATCTTTCTTTTTAACAAAAAGTACAGGGGCTCCCCATGGAGAAACACTAGGGAGAATAAATCCTTTATTACTCAACTCTTCTAGTTGTTTCTTTAGTTCGACTAACTCTACAGTGGCCATTCTATAAGGGGTCTTCGATATAGGCCTTGATCCAGGAATCAAATCAATGGAAAACTGAACTTCTCGTTCTGGAGGATGTCTAGGTAAATCTTCTGGAAATACATCTACAAATTCTTTCACAATAGGTACATCCTCTATTTGAACATTCCTTTCCTCACCGATAGTTATTTCATTCTTTTCCTCCCCAGTAATTGAATTTAGTTGAGCTATTGAGGGTGGATCTAAATAATAATTAGGTGGTGAAGATTCTGCTATAAAGATAAGGTGTTCCTTATCATTATCATCAAGAATCGTAACCTCTTTCTTCTTACAATAAATCTTCGCATCATAGGCTGAAAGCCAGTCCATACCAAGGATTATATCAAACTCAATCATCGGTATGACGATGAGATCAGCAGATAAAGAACATTTATGTGATCTAATGGGGACTGATTCACAAAACTTTGTTGCAATGATACTTCCCTTAAGAGTTTTAACTGACAACTCCCTTATTAAATCAAATTGCAAATATCTAATTTTCTTAGAAAACTGGGAAGATATGAAACAATGCGATGATCCAGAATCAAATAATGCATTTGCTAAACTTGAGGAAACCATTAAATTACCTTCCACCACGTCTTTCGGAGCTTCTACCACAGCACTAGTGATAGCATAAGCCTGGCCTTGATCCCTTGGCCTTTTCTGAGGTAAGTTCTCCTGACGCTTAGGACATGCATTTTCATAATGCCCCATCACCCTACAATTATAGCACTGAACGTTGGTAGCTTCCTTCTTCCCCTTGCAATCATGAGATTGGTGGCCTTTTTCACCACACTTGTAACAGACTCCCATTCCCTTCAAGCAAGTACCAGGATGTTTCTTCCAGCATTTACCACAGGATGGATATTAAACCATTCCCTTCTTCCCCTTATTTCCATTCCCAGATTGATCAGCAGGTCTCTTCTTCTCTTTCTTTTCATTAAAGTCATAAGACTTAGAGAATTCCTTTTCGGTCTTGATAGGACAAGAGAAAATGTCTTCGTACGACGAAAAGGATTGTGAGACTAATGCTCGACGAAGAAATGGTTTTAACCCATCAAAGAAACGATCAATATTACTTCTTGGGTTATGTATATAATCTCTATCATACCTCGCTATCCTTGTAAAGTTAGCCTCATACTTTGTGACATTCTCATCCTCCTTTTGTCTCAGACTCAGAAATTGCCTTTCCATATCTGCTCGATGGTCGCAAGGAAAGTATTTTTCTAAAAACAGATCTTTGAACTCCATCCATTCCATATTTGATACTTCATCATCTTCCTTCATGTTTTGAATCAATGACCACTATTGATCAGCATCTCTAGTGAGGCGGTAAACTGCCATGATAACTTTTTCCCTTTTACTACTCCCCAAAGCCTGAAATATTTTCTCTATGGAATTTATCCATTGCTCGGCTACTAAGGGATTTGTACTCCCATTGAACGTTGGTGGTTGTTGCCTCATGAATCGATCTAACATTGATCCTCCACGCTGTGGATCAGGGTGCTCCATATGGGTAAGGTTATTATTCATAACCTGAGTAAGTTGTCCGAGTATGGTGATTAGCTGATCGGCACCAGTTGCATCACTAGCACCACTATAATTATCTTGAGCAGGAGGGAAATCCCTACATGGAGTGCATGCATTGATACAGTTTCCATTTCTTCCACTAGGCGCCATTTCTAAACAATGGCATAAACTAGATCAGTTTATGAATCAAAATACATAATCCCATACTTATAAAACACTTAACATAAATTGAACTATTTATGGATATAATCCATAATCATAAAAATGTTTTCTTTGAGGAAGTATATACTCATAAACCCTTCATAATGATTTGTAAAGAAAATGAGAGTTATCCTAAGAATATCCCCCGGGAGTGTCGTAACCAAGAGTGCAGCAAGGCCCGTTGTCGTGCACCAGTTCCCGTTCGAGTCTAGCTCAAAGCGGTGTTTTCGGGTTTTACCCCTAGGTACATCTGTGCCAGAGCCGCCTCTACCTGCTCTTATCCAGACAGAGATGTATTGCTCGGAAAACTCACAAAATCTCTATAATACCATAATTCTAGGAAGTTATTCTATACTAATCCTCAAAGTTCGTCTTAGGTCTACGTGCTCTAATCAGAGTTTATCTAAATCTAGCTTCCAAGGTTTGTACTAAACTTCCTCTGATACCAACTGTAACGCCCCGACCCTAGTTAACCAGAGTCGGTGCATTATTACATAACATTGGCATGATCACAAGAAAGATCAAATCTCGAAAGACTGATTGGTTTAGTAGCCTTGGAAACACTAGATATATTCATAAGTTTTACATTACATCACAAAATGAAAAACTACTACTACAACATAATGTCTCCATAATCCACACTCATATCCCCACATAATATCCCTGCAGGTCATTCATAATTTACTTCTTCACTTCCTGGGAAAAATAAAACATAGAAAAGGGGTGAGCTCAAATGCCCATTAAGGATAACAATATAGCGGAAACTTTCATAAATAAGAATAAACATTTAAGGCAATGTATAAATAAAACAAAATCCTTTCAAACATTAACTTTCAACATTGTATGGCATAAATAAAATGAAATAATGCCATTTACTCATTCACATGGATATTCTACTAATCGAATAATCACATGAAAAATCACTAACCACTTTCATAGTGTTGGAATGCATAATACCAGACTATCATAACCACATAGCCAAGGCCTCGTGCCAAGACTACAAATAAGATTTTTTCAAGGCCTTGTGCCAAGACACTAGTTTGTCTCATGAGACCTACCGATGCATCGAGGAGCTATAGCGGGCTCCACCCGTCACATATTAAGTCCAATGCATTCCCATATGAAAAGGATTAAACATAACATAAACATTCGTATTAAAACTAGCATACGAAATGTCAATAATTTCACCATAAACTATGAATGGTATAAAATTATCACATCCACAGTCAAACATATCACAAAACTATCAATACAATATAGAATTTTTGTATCATAATAAATCAACATCAAATAAGCGTAAAATCCATCAAAGGATATTGACATAGATGAAATCAAAACACTTTTTAGAGAAATATATCTTTCTATTTTTGAAATCATTTAAGAGCCATATAAAATAAAACATTTTCATGAAAATATTCTTATAATCTTGTAAGGAAAGATTTGAAGATTTTATAACGGCGGAATATAACCGCACCCACCGTATAAGTTAAAAAAACATTCTTACCTTAATTCTGTAAAAAAGGTTAAAAATGACCTTGTTTTGAAAACGACGGAAATATTCCTCTTATAAAAAGTCAAAAAAGGGTATAAATCACTTTAACCCATATTCTTGTAAATAATAAAAACGTTTTGAAATACATTTTGAAGAACCATGGATGTGGATGATAAAGAGATCCCAGTAGATTATTACGTATAAACAACCTCGGATAATGAAGAGATTGTGAAATAACCCTTACCTTGTACTTTTCCTTGGTTGGGGTAGGTTAACCTCCTGTATAATGGTGAAATAATTTTTATTAAATTATACAAGAATCATATACATTAATATGATATCATATATGATCTTTTAATATTGATTTGATAATAATATCTTAGTATTATCGTTGTTTCGGGTGTTAACTTACTTGTTTTCTTTTGTATGTTTTGTTACTTAAGACATGTATGTAAAGGATAGGTTGTATATTATTCATATCCAGATTTATATCAAGTCCTTAAACATCATTTTTTAAATCATCAAATGATAATTATACTTGAATGGATACGATGGAGAATGAATCTCATCGCGTTCGTGGAGACGGTAGTCCGTACGTATGCACGAGCAACAATATCATTCTTTTGATATTAAAATAATATATAAATGGATGGTATATCATATATATAGAATAATTAACATGTTATATTTATTATTTACATGAGTTAAACATCATTATTATACCCATCCAAATAATATTATATTGAATAACAATTACACCACGACGTGGAGACAGTAAGCCGTACGTACGCACATATGGTGACATGTTATTCAAAGGGTGGATAGAATACTGAATATGGTTGTACCATCTTTATAATAACATCATAGTATATATATGATATTGGAGTTATTATTTTAGAATGGTAGCAACAAAGGAAGAAGAAGTGGAAAAAGAAAGGAACTTGGAAAAGGGTGGTGAAATCATTACCTCTTCTTCGGGTTCTTCCTTTTGATTTGATCAAAAGGGATCCTTAGGTTGGCTTTCTGATCAAACTAAGTCCTATAGGTTGTAGTGAGGGAAGTTGGGAGAGTATTTTGGCAGAGTTTAGCCGAACCAAAAGGCTTTGAATGTGTGTAGAAATGAGAATGAGGAGTGCCCTTTTTTAAGAGGGGTGAGGGGCACCTTTGGAAAAGCTAGAAATATTAATTTATAATAAATTCATATTCAGTTTCTAATGGCACCAAAGTTGATTATTTAAATTTTAAGGTTGGTATAGGTCTAAAACAACTCAACCAATAGAATTTAGACAGGTTTGGGTACTTATATTAACCTTATCTTTAAGTATTAACTCTAAGTTAATTAGTTTCATTTTTACAATGTCTCTTTGTATTTTTATATAATATGGTTAATAAACTTACTATATACATCCAATAGACCCCCAAGTGGTCCATTAATGATGAACCTATCATGATATAAGTCTCTTGGCCTAACATTAGATTTTTAGGAATTTAATATCAATTAATAATATAATATTTGTTTTACGAACTCTTTTATGTCAATTTTGACACTATTCAATAGTTGATTTTTTTGAAACTCATAACAGATTTATTACTTCGAAAAAAGTCACTTAAATCAATCCTAATATATCATATTATCCTAGAAAATTAGTTTAATTCATTAAAAGTTTCATATTATATTTATTTTGGTATTTATAGTATCAACTATTTTAATTTGTCACTATTATAGTAATTACTACATCATCATTGTGTCATAAATAAATTCAATTATTAAATGTCTAAAAATTATAAATAAAATATCAATATGTAGGAAATCGTTTTGTCTTTCTAATGAATATTTATAATCTAAAATCCAACATATATAACACTATGTAAAAATTGTTTTCCTAAAAGATATATGCTTGTGTCATTTTTGTATTCATTTTAACTTAATTACAATAAAGTGTCCCTATCACCTACAAGTGGCACCATGGGGTCCCCAAATCGACCCAAAGATGGATATGGTCGAACATGTATCAACCAATAAGGATAGGACACGTTTTAGGGTAATTTAGTATTATTATAATATTATTTTTTAACCCTTATTTACCAGATTTATCCTTAACCATGGTAAATAAAATATTTACCACAATAATTATTCAAAATGTCTAAAAATAAAAGTTACCTATTTACCCAATTTGGAAATCCTGATTCCAAATATGGAATCCATTTTTCTAAATTCAAAACATATAAGAGGAAGAAATTAATTTAAAATTAATTCCTACTGTCAAAACAAAAAGCGTGTTTTTAAGAGATAATAACTATCAAAAGATTGACACCTGTTTATGTTCGGTTTAATTGTAAAATTATGTCCAATGACCAACATTATATTAAATGGTAAAAATATATTCTAAATATAATTTAAAACCACTAAAATTCATAATTTATCATTATTAATTATTTTGATTAAAAAAGTTGTTTTTAATTAAAATTTAGTAATTTTCACTATTCATCAAAATATTAAAGTTATCCGAAAAGTACCAAAATATCATCTTAGGCTAAATTAGATATTCCGAATCCAAAAATGAAGTCCATTTTGAAATATAAATTATATATAATTTCAAAAAGTAGGTATTACTATTCATAACGGCTAGTTTGATTGGTTACGGTGTGTTAGAACTTGGTGTTGCCTACAACACACGCTATCACATTATTCAAAGAGAAGCGTACCGTTGAAGCTTGGGGTGTTACAGTGTATCTAGTCTGGCTCAGAAAAACAAAGTGGGAAGTACACGCTATGTACTTTTCTAGTGTGGGTTTTTCTAAAAGAGGAAGTAGCTAATGTTTTGACGAATATAATATTATCTCTCTTTTTTGAAACCAAAACACCTCTAAAGTAGTTTATCATATATTGAATTTGTTCGGACTCATATTTGAGCCCTGTTTGTCACACTGGGACCATATTGTTAATTAATCGATTAATTTTTTGTCATTATTTATTCTTCAAAATAAAAAAATGTGTTATTTTTATTTAGGCCCATATGCACTAATATTCCATTCTACGCAGCTTTTTAGATTTATTCCAAACATGGAAAAAACGTGACAGGATACTGGAAGAGTTGTCTACTACCAAGGAAAGGTAGGTGGTATATACTTTCATTATTATTTTCATTGTGTTTTTAGAGAATTTGGTCGAAATTCCATTTTTCGGAATTTCTAGCGAGATCTCATTTTTAAGTGAGTGGCTCTTAGTATTTGTAGTAGGACCTAGTGAGGATGCCCAGAGTTCTTTCTAGATGATTTTCAGCCTTTTCATGTTTTAATATTACCCAAGGGGTTCTCCTTAAGGGGAGTATATTGTTTATGCTAGTTGAAACCACCCAAGGGGTGTTTCCTTGTGCTTTCCTAGTCAGAGAAAGTCTTTTAACATTTTTATTTCCTAATTAGCCTTTTAAGAGATGTATTTCCTCCATGATCAATGAATATCATGTTATTCCTTATGAATATTGATAGTGGGAATGTTAAATAGATAATATGGGTGGGTATACATCTTTGTAAATTACTAATGTCGTGGTAAATTGTTTATATGGGTGGGTAGTCCCATATGATTCCTTATGATAAATGGTTTTCATGAGTTGTTGTACTCATGGCTTGTGCCTGTTGATGTGAGTGGGAATACTCAAGTTAATATAAATTTATATCTTGAATTATTGAATGCTTAAATTATTGATCGAATGATTTGATAAATGCATTGTAATTCTCTCCTTGGATCTTGAATGTGGTAGTGGATGCCTTGGGTTGACTCTGACCCTAGGGTCTTGATTCTGTGGGATTACATAGGCCTTATTACCCCATAGGATCCGACTTTCTTGAAATCGTGTAGGACCTACTACTGACTTGATCGTAGGACCCAAACCAATGCATAAACGAGTTTCCAGCAAGGATTCCCATTAGACTTGATGGGATGTCGTGGATATGCTATTTGGATCCGACCCTCCATTCTCTAAATATTTAATACTTGGATGACTTGGTCTATTGAAACCTTGTATCCGTCCATTTGGGTCTTCACTTCACATTAGGACGTGGTCCTGGGATATTTGATTTCTTTATAAATCGTGGTTGGGGGTTACATGTTGCAGATAGATGTACAGCGTGGCCATGTGACTTGTTTACTTGTTATAGCTTCCTTATTAGGAGCAAACTCTCTTTTGTAGGTAGCATTGAGGGATGATCAGTTTTAATTTATAGTAGACTTATGTAATGGGAATATGAACTTAATTACCAGTTGCTTACAATTGCATGGACCTTGTATAATAGCTGTTAAAACATTATAAACTGAGGTGGTTTCCTTCTGGGATGTTTATCTAACACCTTATATGGGCCACCTCGGTGACCAAAAAAAATTATATAGTTGCAGGTGATCATATGGTCAAGCTCCCTAGTATAGTTTGTTGATTGTGGCTTTAGAACAAAGGAGCATAGAACCATGATGAGGCTTGTGATGCTGGGATACCTATTTTGTATTTAGTTCTTTTTGGGACTTGTACTGTATTACATTGCCTTGTACCTACATTGCCTTTTTTCTAGAAACATGTAACATCTGCATCATTTTTGAATATGAGATACTTCTGGTTATTTGTATGTATATTGTTATCTCCTTTTATTACTTTTAGTTGTCTGTTTATTGATTTGATTCCGTTGTTGCAAGTATTTTAAATCCTTTTTGATACTCTATTAATGAGGGCTTAGTCTCCCCCCTAAATCACCTTGGCCCTCTCTGCTAGTTGGAAGACTCTGGTGTTTTGGGAGATGCGCTTAAGGCCTTGCACCAACTAGGTTCGGGGCACCATTTGAGGTGGCATCTACATCCAGGACGTTACAATGGACTTTTAAAACATTAAATATTTTTATAGTAGATTCATGTAAAAATCCTTTTAAAAAACCATAATTGAATAAGATATAACTAATTAAAATTTAAAAGTAATCCAAAATGTGACACCAGAAGCTTCTACGATATGCTTCCTTTTAAATAATTCATCTATGTGCAATGTATGCAACACTGAATACGAGCGCACCACGACCTATCAAACTAGCCATTTACAAAGTGGTTATGAATAGTATTAAACACATTTTGAAATTTTATCAATTTTATTTTTTTAAAAATAAACTTCATTTTTTAATTCATAATGTCAAAATTAGATAAGGGTAAATTTTTTGTATTTTTCTGAAAACATTACATTTTTTATGAATACTAAAAAATGCTAAATTGAGGATAAAAACTGAGTTCTCATTTAAATAATAATTTCAATTTATTTTACAGTCAAAATATGTACATAATAAATATATTAGTCAATTTTAATTCATTGAAATCATTTTTATAATGTAATTAGATTTGAAAATTCATTGAACAATTTTACGGTATTTTTACCCACCTTCTAGCCACATTAGAAGAATAACATTAAACATTGTATCACAACTTTTGTGAATTAGATTTTTAAAATATGACATACATGGTTGTAATAAAGATGAAATCTGTGTCGTAATAGGATCAATATAATTTTTGTTGATTAGTATCTTTTGAATTTTATTTAACACGGTTAAATGTAAATTAGGTAATTAAAGGTAAAAATACTATTATAATAATATAAAATTACACAAACACTTGTACCGAACTTATTTGATGATTAATGGATAGCCATGAAAACACATGGGACACATATTTGTCCTTTGGAAGCGACATTGGTGTAATTAAGACATTTATAACATTTAATTTTAAGTAAAGGTAAAAATATCATAAACATGACTCATATTACAAAAAAAATTAATATGGGGTTCTATAAGTGATATATTATACAATAAATAGTATTTAGAAAAATAAAAATATTTAAAACATAATTATATTTTATTAATAATTTGTAGACATTAAATAAGAAAATTTATTTATGACACAATGATGATGCAATCATTACCTTATTTAACAAATATTCAAATTAATGATATTATAAATATTAAAATAAATTAAATTTGAAATTTTTTATTTTATCCACGAATTTTTTGGATTTATATGACATTAAATATTTTAGTTAATGAATTCTGTTTTCAGTATTGATGTTTTTATGACTTTAACAAAAAAACATGTATTAAATAGTGTCCAAATTGACATAAATGAAATTTTAAAATAAATAATATTTTATTAAATGATATAAATATCCTAAAGATATAACATTGGGACAAATAAATTGTATAGTGATATAAATTCATTAAATGATCCACTTTAGGTTCACTTGGAATTTTTTAGTAAATATATTTACCATGTTGAGTAAAAATTCCAGAAGACATGGTATGAGTTAAACTATTAAACTAAGAGTTAAA
This sequence comes from Viscum album, assembly GCA_963277665.1. Lineage (NCBI taxonomy): Eukaryota > Viridiplantae > Streptophyta > Magnoliopsida > Santalales > Viscaceae > Viscum > Viscum album. The sequence goes on along the minus strand of OY728136.1, from coordinate 1,314,872,154 downwards.
TATAAATGATAAGTTTAAATTTGTGATGTAAACATGTATAAAACATATTAGTTAAGGGTATTTAAACCCATACTCATATTAGCCTCTAATTAAACTAATTTGGAGCTATTATAAATTTAAATACAATTTATAATAAATTAATATTTTAAGATCTTCCAAAAGTTCTACTCACCCCTCTTATAAAAGGAAACTTCTCCTTCTCCTTAATTCACACCATCAAACCACATTCCCTCTGCCAACACCTTCCCATTTCCTCCACCAACATCTCTCATATAATTCTAGAGGATCCACCTTTGAAATAAATCCTTCCTAAGGAGTCCTTTTATGAAAATCAAAATGAGACGCCTGAAAAGAGGTAATTATTTTATCACCTGTTTTAAAGTTCTTATCGTCTTCTACTTCCTAAATATATGTTGTTTCCATAATAAATAACAACTCTAGTACCTTCCACATGATTAGATGTTATTAAAATTATGGGATATCCATATTCCTCCTTTTACCCATCATATGAAAAATAATATCCCTATATGTCCGTACATGCAACTTACCATCTCCACACTGTGGTGTATATTGTTTTTATTGTACACATTATTTCTAGGGGTATAATGATTAATATAATGGATGTAAATAATAAATATAAAATGATACTTTCTCTTTAAAATTCATATTATATCCAATTCTATATCATATAACCATTAAGTAAATGATATCGTCACTCGTATGTATGTACCGCTTATCGTCTCTGCGATGCGATGAGACTAATATTCCACGTTCCAAATCCAAGATTTATTATAGGAATAAATATTATTAATTATGAAAAAAATGACATAATAATTATACTTGTATGATATATATATATATATATATATATATATATATATATATTTCATTCAATTACATCCATTTAATACGATAAGAAAATAGAAACTACGTTCATGCGTACTTATGGCCTACCGCCTACATGAACGATGCAATCCATTTTATTTATCTATCTATAATATATATATATATATATAATATATATGATATATAAATAATTTATTACATTATGGAAGTAATTAAATTATTCTTTGAGTAATATGGTCAACTATAACAAGTTAAAACAAGTATGATAATGAAAACGATTATTAACTGAAATGTTGCTTTAACATAGAAACCATTAATAAACATTAAATATAAAGTCATAAATGAATAATATATGATATACTGAATATGAATATGGTCCTAGTATAATTTAATAATATTTTTTTACCATTATATAGGAGGATAACTCTCCCTCGACTGAAGGAAATAATAAGGTAAGGCTTAATTTTGAAATCACATTATTATCCAAGATTGTTTATATATAAGTGTTTATTGAGAAATATTTATCATTAATATAAAGGATTCAGAAAAATGTTTTCAAAAGAAATATTTTTAAGGTTATATGTATAGAATATTTAACTAAAACATCATTACAAATGTTTTAATGATTTATACTTCAAAATATTTCTCAGTAATGTCCATGTTTTAAAAATAGGTTTGACGATTTATTTATATAGATGTAAATGTTATAAAATTTTAATTACATTCAAAAGACATAAAATGGTACGGTTAATATTGATTAAAAAAATTATTCTAAATCTATTCTTTTATAAATTGTGCAACTTGTAATGACTTCAATGTAAAAAAGTGATAATTCTCTACAAGTGTTATGATGATTTTATTAGAATATTTTAAACTTTGTAAACAACCTTTGTTTGATTTTAGGATTAATTGAGGTTGATTTATTATGATAAAATCTTCCATATTAAATTGAAGGTTTTATGATATGTTTTAATGTGGATGTGATATTTTATTACAATTCAAGGTTTATGGGTAAATTATTAACATTTTTCATGTTGGTTTTAATATAAGTGTTTATGTTATGTTTCAACCATTTAATTTGAAGAATGTATTGGAAATAGTAAGTAACAAGTGGGGCATGGTATATCCCCTAAATGAATTAGTAGGTCTCATGGGACAAACTAGTGTCTTGGAATAAGTCCTTGGTAGAATATATATGTATGGTCATGGAAGGAGGCCTTCACATAGTGGTTATGATGTCTAGAATTATCTATTCCCTCCTTATGAGATTAGTTATCGATTTTACGTGTGATCGTTCAACTAGAAGGATATTCATGTGATTGTTTAAATGTAATTATTATATTTATTCTTAATATATTATGATGAATATAATTTTTTTTAAATGTCTTGTGTTTTAGTTTTGTACATTTCCTTCAAATTTTATGCTTATTTTTCATAGCTTCTGCCATATTGTTTTTCCTTACTGAGCATCTGATCTCACCCCTTTCTTATGTTTCATTTTCCAAAGATGCAATTAAGGGTTTTATGATTGATATGTCAGATTAATCTAGGGGAATATTGGAATTCTCAGAGGATTATATATGAATTGTTTTATATTATAAATTCTAATGTAATATTTATGCCTATAATTTATTTTACAAAACTTCTAAAGTGATCGGTCCTTCAGGTTTTCATTCTTTGTAATTGTAAAAATGTATTAAAATAATGCACCCGCTCTGGGTAACTGGATTTACGGTGTTACAGTTGGTATCAGATATTGTTTAGAAACAACCTTTGAAATCGATTCAGAAAACAAAGATTAGGGATCATATCCATAAGAATGTCTTTGAGGATAAGTATTATATAACATTATATAATTTTGGTAAATTGAGGATATGTGGGTATTAATAGAAAATAAATCCATGTTTGGATACTACAGGTGGATTTAGTTATGAAATAGATGTACCTAGGGTTGAAAACTCTGACAATGTGTTCTGAGCTTGACTCAGGGTAACTTGGTACAAGACAACGAGCCTTACTATGCACTCGATTTGACACTCTAAGGGGATATGAATAGGATAATTCATAAATTATTTACAAACCATTATGAAGGATTTATGAGTTATTTTTCCCTCAAAGGAACCATATTTATAATTAGGGATTAGATATGCATAATTATTTCAATTAATGTTATGTATTTTTCTAGTTTGAAATTATGCATTATGATTCATAAAAAATCTAGTGTATGACATTATTTAGAAAAGGAGCTTAGTAAAAGGAATAGAAATCATATCAATGTGCCTAATCCATGTACAGCATTCCCTCCAATACAAGATAATGATAGTGGAGATGGTGGAACAACTAATACTGAATAGCTTATAACCATACTTGTATAGCTAACCCATGTTATGAATAATATCCTTACCCATATATAGAATCCTAATCCACAACATGGATGATTATTATTTGACCAATTCATGAGAAAAAAACCTCCAATATTCAATGGGACCACAAATATATTTGTATCTAAACAACGGATAAGTTCCTTAAAGAGAATATTTTTGGCTTTTAGAAGTAACAAATGTTAAAATGTTTTCATGGAAGTTTGTCATATCTCTGGTGATTCACATCAATAGTGGGTGTTAATTAAAAACAGAAATAGGGATGATGAATTAGAAAATATGTGATGGGGAATGTTTAAAGAACATTTCCGAGAAAAATACTTTCCTCATTAATAACTAGATAATATTGAAAGGAAATTTATGATTCTAAGGCCAAAAGAAGATGATAATGCTGCAAAGTTTGGGGCTAACATTATAGGGTCAACAAGGAATCATCATACTACATAAATAACCTAAGAAGTAAGATTTATTGATTCTTTTATGGGTTTGAAACCATTCCTCTGACATGAATTGGTATCAATTTTTTTTCATCAAACGAAGATATAGCCTCATGTGATATCAAGATGAAAAAAGAATTCTATAATTCATATTTCATTAAAGTAATGAAAAATAAGATGATATAAGTAGAGAAATTGATAGATAAAGTGAAAAAGGGAAAGAAGGATTTTCCCTTATTAGATAATTATGGGAAGAAACAACATGTTACTTGCCAAAAAGGAATGGTAGTTTGTTACAAATGTGGAAAAAAGGTCACTAGGCTCATGATTGCAAGGGTACGAAAAAAGTTTCATAATGTTAAAATTGTAAAGATTTGGTACATTATGAAAATTATTGTCCAAAGAATCAACGAAATATATCTCAGAAGAAGGAAATGGATCAAGGGCATGCTTATGTTGTTACTATGGTCGAAGTAGAATATTTAATGTATTTGAGTTTTTGGATTCAAGAATTATATTCTGGATATAAGAATAATGTGATATATATAATGATTTTATGACAGTAATTTTTGGTTTTATTAAGGTATTAATATGATATTTTTCACGTGACAATAATAGAAACATTACGTTGGTTTGGGAATTTGATGTTACATTTGATTTTGAAAATTTAGAGACCATTTAGAGTGAGTATGGATAGAAGTATAAATTTAAAGGTTGGAATGAATTAATTTGTACTTTGGATAGTATTGTTTATGTATAAAAAATTTCTCAAGATTATTTTTGGATTGTTATAATACTATATATTTAGAAAAATGGCAACCCGCAGGTCGATCGATAACTTGTTACTTCGGACAAGGCTGTGGGAATCAAACCCACAACCGAAGTGTGATAAAGCATTATCACCTACCACTGGCCTATAAGAAGTAACTTGATATTATAACATATTTTTATTAATTATAATTGTATATATTTTTATTTTGAACTATATACGATTAAAATAAATAGAATATTTTTAAATTTTATTATCTTTTGAGAAGAAACATGAGTATATGGTAAGAATTAGTAAAAGGATAAAACTATACATGTCTATTAAGTAGTCTTACTTTTGTTATTATTCTATGATGTAAATTAATTCTTCAATAATAGGGAAAGGATATTGAAACCAAAAAATGTTATCCTATTCCTATTTCTATGGATTCAAATAGTCTTTAGATCACCACAGATTTATAGCTTTGTGATTGTTAACATTATCTTGATTATGTTTTCTATCACTCTTCATCAGAACATGATAGTTATATTTTTTTTAATTTCATATACATGATTTTTTAAATGGTACCCTAGTATATTATATTTCCTGTAACCATCATACATCCCTTTCTATATTTTAAAATAGAGTCCTCATTAATTCTTTTTTCAATGTTGGATTTAAACAAAAATATTTTGAAAATTTCCAACCCATAGTTTTCAATCTTAGGATTCAATTGTGAGGACATTATTTATTGATGGAGGGGATAATGTAACACCTCAATCTTCCATGGTATTATTACTTTTAAATAATTCCATAGTGTGTGATTTATTAAAAAAACTTAGTTCGAGCACAGACCGACTTATTCAACTAGCCATTTAAAAAGTGGATATGAATAGTATTAACCTCATTTTGAAATTTTATTTTTCAAAATCTACTTCATTTGGAATTTTTAGTGTCAAAATTAGCTTAGGGTAAATTTTATTAATTTGTCTAAAAACATTCAATTTTTTATGAATAGTGAAAAACACTATGTTGTGGATAAAATCATACTTTTTAATTTAAACAATTATTTCAATTTAAATATATTCTAATTTCAAAATATATAAATAAGACATATATTAGTCCAATTTAAGCAATTAAAATCATTTTTATAATATAATTTGTTAAAAAAATTCATTGAACATTTTTAATGTCTTTTTACCCAACTTCTAGAACATTAGAAGATTTTCATTAAATGTAATTTCACAACATATGTGAAATGAATTTCAAAAATCTAACATACATGGTTGTAATCTAGATGAAAAATCTGGTTATTAAGATCGAGATTTTTTTTTTCAAATAGTAACATCTGAATTTTATTTACCACGGTTAAAGGTAAATAGGGTAATTAAAGGTAAAAATAATATTATATTAATATAAAATTAACGTAACACATGTATTAACATTATTGTATGAGTAATGGGAGACCAAGACAAACCTTTTGATATATATTTTTCATTTTATGCCACTTTGGTGTGATTAAGAAATTGATAACTTTTAATTTTAAGTAAAGGAAAAAATATCATAAACATGACTTTTATTGATAAAAGAATTTTAATATGGGGTTATATAAGTAATCTATTAGAATATAAATATTATTTAGAAATCTAGATTTAATTCATACATCATTGTTTTTTATTCATAATTCATATACATTAAATAGTTAAATTTATTTATGACCCAATGATGATGCAATGATTACCTTATTAATGAAATATTTAAATATATAATATTATAAATAATAAAATAATTATAATTTGAAACTTTTTATGTCATTCAATAAGTTTATGTATTACTATAACATGTTTTATTTTATTAAATTCATTTTTTTCTAAGGAATTGATTTGTTAAGACATTAAAAAAATCAAGTATTTAATAGTTTCCAAATTGACATCAATGAGATTTTAAAATAAATACTATTTTATTAAATGATATAAAAAATTTAAAAATATAACGTTCAGAAAAATAACTTTTATGGGGAAAATAATTTCATAAATTATCCACATTAGTTTCTTTTGAAAATTTATAGTACATATATTAACCATGTAGTGTAAAAATTCAAGGAGATGTGGTAAGTGTTAAACTATTTAACTATGGGTTAAATCTAAAAGATAAGGTTAAATATGAGACCTAAACTTGTCTAAAACCTATTGGTAAAGATTATTTCGACCCATAATTATCTAATCGTCAAATTAAATAACTTTTTAGCTATTTTAAACCGAAAATAAATTAAAAAGAAATTAATATTTAAAGATCATCCAAAAGTGCCCTACACCCCTCTTATAAAAAATCACTTCTCCTTGTCTTTACTTCAAACATTCAAACCCCTTTTTCTAATCCAAAAAAATTCCCATTTACTCTCCCAAAATCCCTCATATCATTATAGAGTCTACAATATGGTCTTATTGACACACTAAGGAGTCATTTAGTGCAAACCAAAAGGAGACACCCAAAAAGAGATAATTGTTTTATCCCCTCGTTCAAAGTTCTTCTCTTATTATGCATCATCTTTCTCTGTTGTTTCAATAAAAATAATAAAAAATACAGGACATTAAACATTATAATATGTTATTATAATAATGTTACAACCATATTCTTCCTCTTACCCATGTTATGAAAAATAATATCACCATTTGTGTGTGCGTACAACTTGCCGTATCCATGCCGTGGTGTAAATTTTTATCAGGTCAAATTTATTTATATGGGTGTAACGATGAATATAATGGATTTAAATAAAAAATATATAATGATATGTTTTCTTTAGAATTAATATTCCATCCAATTCCATACAATTTAACCATTAATAAAATTATGTCGTCGCCCGTGCAGACGTACAACATATTGTCTCCACGATGCGATGAGACTCATCATCCACATTGATCATACAAGAATGATTATAAGAATAAATATTATTAAGTATAAAATTTATAAAATAATAATTCTACTTGTATTATATATATAAATATTCATATAGGTAATTCACTTACTTTCATTAAATAAGATTAAAAACAGAAACAACATTCATGTGTATGTACGACCTACCATCTCCATGAACGGTGTGTTCAATTTTATTTATCTATCTATTATATATATTTATATACAGAATATATATGAAATATAAATCATGTTTTAAAATATATAATTATGTGAATTATTATCTAAGTAATACAATAAAAAATAACAATTCAAAAGACGTATGATAAGGAAAGCGATTATTACCCGAAATGTTGCTTTAACATGGAAATTATTAATAAACGTGTAACATAAAGTCACAAATGAATCATATAGGATATCATGAATATGGATATGTTCCTGGTCTTGGTCTTGGTATAATTTAGTAATATATTTTTACCATTATAAAATAATATAACTCTCTCTCGACTAAAGTAATGTATAAGGTACGAGTTAATTTTGAAATCTCATTGTTATCCAAGATTGGTTAGGCATAAGTATTTATTGGGAAATATGTATCATTAATATAGATGTTTCTTAAAAAAATTTCAAACAAGAATATTTTTAAGGATTTATTTACTATAATATTTAACTAAAAGAACATTTTAATTTTTTTAGAGATTTATTCTTCTAAACCTTTCTCATTAATGTCCATGTTTTGAAACTGGTTTTAATGATTTATTTATATGGACATAAATGTTTTAAAATGCTAATTACCTATGAAATTTTCAAAGTGTTATGAGACAGTTTTATTAAAAAAATTATTTTAAATGACTTATTTTATAAATTGTGGGACTTTTAATGTCTTCAATGTAAAAAAAGGGATATTTCCGAAAAAGAGATTTAATGATTTTATTAGAATATTTTCATATATGTCACCATACTTTGATGGATTTTTTTCTTAATTGAGATTTATTTATTTTGATACAATCTTCCATTTTGTATTGAATGGATTATGATATGTTTGAATAAGGATGTGTTATTTTAATACCATTTAGGTTTTATAGTTATAATTTTTACATTTCGCATGCAAATTTTAATATGTGTGTTTATGGTATGTTTCACCCTTTTCAAATAAGGAATGTATTGGACTTAGTAAGTGATGGGTAAGGCCCGCTATATCCAATCGATGAATTGGTATGCCTCATGAGACAAACTAGTTTCATGGTAGAAGGCCTTGATAGAATATTTGGGTTTAGTCTTGGAACGAGGCCTTGACGTATTTGTTATGATGTCCGACATTATGCACTCTGTTTTTATGAGATTAGTTATTGATTTTGCATGTGATTATTTGATTAGTAGAATATCCATTTGATTGTTTAAGTTGAATTATTTTGTTTATAATTTCCATATTTTTCTGAGTATAATTTTTTAGAATGCTTGTGTTGTAGTTTTGTACATTTCCCAAAAGTTTATGCTTATCTATAATAGCTTATTCTAAATTTTTTATCCTTATTGAGCATCTGAGCTCACCCGTTTCTTATCATTCATTTTCACAGGATGCCAAGAAGTTTTTCATAACTGATATGAAATATAAAGATAGCGAAATTATGGTGTTCAGAAAGGATTATCTATGTTGTATTTTATGTTATAATTTTAATGTAAAGTACTTATATATAATATATTTTCCAAGGCTGTTAAACATGTCAACCCATTGGGAATTAATTTCCTATAATCATAATAATGTATTAAAATATTTCACTCGCTCGAGCTAACTCAGATTAGGGTGTTACACAGAACATAATTTTATTTTTTATAGGCTTTAAATTAAAATATTGTTTTTAATAAAAGTGAGTATTTTCATAATTTATCATAGGAAATTTTTCAGAAAAAAATACAAAATATTAACCATAAAATAATTTTAACATTAATATTTAAAATAATAATTTTATTTTTTCAAATAAATTTTATATCGATTTCAAATATTAGTTTTTAAACAATTCTTCTATTAAAAGGTGCCAAAATGCATTTTAGGAAAAATACGTCTTTTATACATAAAAATGTGTTTGTTCTTATTGTATGGCTATAAAATATATTTAATGAACTAAAAAATATTTAATTGAATATAAAATATTTAAATTTCATTAATATCATTCAAAAATATTAATTAATTTAATTTATTAAGATTAAACAACTTTATAAGAATAAAAATGGTTTTTTCATAGAAAACACTTCCTTTATTTTCAATTGGTTTTTATCAACATTTGTAATAAATTGGTAACCAATGAATTAATTTCATAATTCCATTAGTATGTATTAATTCCCATCATTCCAATAGCTATGTGATAACGATCATAGTATATTTTTTAAGTAGAAATCGATCTTGTTTGTAACAAAATCTATCAATGGATCTCAGAATTGTGTGAAACACAAACTAAACATTGTGTAGTGTATACATAAAGATAATATATGCTTTTCATGTAGTGAAATATTAACATGGTGTGTTATATAAATAAATAATAAATTCATGTATCATGCAACATAATCCCTAAAATAATTTAAATTTATTTTAAAAATAATTCCTTAAAATTCATGGTAGTACTGTCAATATAAATAAGTGAGATTAAAAATTGTAAAATAATGAAACAATCATGAATGAATCTATAGAGATTATACCTCTAATATTCACTAGACCCACATCAACTTCATATGGATACTCTTCTATAGAATCAAGAATCTTCTTTCTAGATGCCTATGGCTAGAACCCCTTAGTTCATGAAGAGTTTGATTTCACCACAACACTTTTTAGTGCTAATTACCCTATTCCACTACAATTCATTAAATGGAAATGGAATAAAATCTACATTATTCCTAATAAAAAATAATAATTATAGATATTTGGAACCTCGGGAAAAAAATTAATTCGAATTCCCAACCATATCCCACTAAATGAATGTTAAAAGGCATCATCCTATAACTGTAGGAGGTCTTAATGATTCTTTATGTCTAAATACACCATGATACTAATAGTGATTTCTGATTCAATTAATTGAACTAAAAAACTTCCATTGGGAGAAAAATAAATTCCATTAGACACTAACATATATTATAGTTCAGGCTCATCAATAATTGCATTATCGACCACATTAGCATAAGATGTGAGATTTAACAGAATAATTGAGATAATAGGCCAGCATGAAGTCTCATCACCAAAGTTTAAGCATTAAATTTCTCATTTTTCAACACCTCAGGGGAAAATTGAGCAAGCTCAAAAAAATGGTTCACATACTATGCCACGGTTATATCCCTCTACTATAGGTTAGAATCACTGAGGATTTCACCAATTCCATCGAATCGGGATATAATGATCAATGAAATGGATTCAAAAATATTTCCAATCCAATAACTCATGTTTATTCTCCATCAACATCAAATACAACCATCCTCTCCTAGGTATCTCAATATTTAATATATCTCATTTCACATTAATTGGTACATGAATTTTCATGTACTCAACAAATAGCTCTATCATTTTCAAACTATCCCTGTCCTCTTAAGGATCGTTTGAGTTTTGAATGGTTGGTTGTTTTGGTGAATAAACACTTGAGCATTATTCCTTGATTCATCTATTTGAGGTTCTATTACCAGATCCTAACTAGTAATGGGTATAGGATCCTAAACCAAACCATGGACCACACACACAACTATCTCAACAAGATTCTAGTCTACAAGGGGATTCACCAACAGTGGTTCACCAGCAGATTCCGCCTATGGCCTATTCAAACATTTTGTACGAGTCTTAATGTTATAAAAATAAAAATAATACATAAAACATCAACAAATTTAAAAATATCATCAACACAATCTAGAGTCAAAACAATATCATAGAACTCAGAACAACCGGTGAAATACTAAAATAAGATCATATATACTCTTTAAAAAAATAATTCCCAAACACCCATGGTGACTTAAGGCTTATTATGATGATATATGGATAGGAATATTTTCTTAAATATGTCATAAATCGTAACAATATTAAATTTTATTTATCAAGAAAAACTAAACTACATACCAACACCTAAGAAAGATGCACAACCTATTCCTTTGAAACCACTTTATCAAAAACAACCCAAAATACTATAGTAAAATGATACCAATTTCAGAACTGACATAGACTAAAGGGGTTTCGAAATACCCTTGAGTTGGAGGCTAGCACATGGAATCAGACATGAAAAATGGTTAAATTTCAAAAAAACAAAAGAAGGTAAATGCTACATGTTGTTATGATCAACACTCTTTAAGGAGAAAGTTCCAGAATCAAACAGGTAAAACAAAACCCAATAAATACATAAATAAGAGACTCAAAATCTTCCAAAATATATTTATAAATACCATGTAACATGTGGATCAGATATCCACTGGTCACCTCTATCACTCCCGGCCCTCTGAATCTAGTACACCCGCCACCTCTAAGAGTTGCCTTCCAATTACATGAACTTTTATTATGATTATCTAAAAACACTAAAAGGTAAATGAATGGTGTGGGATAAAAAACCTAGTATGGTATCACCAAGTGTTCCATAATCAATTCCATAACAGGTAAACTAATTATGAATTCAATATAAATAAAATGTGGCATGGAATGAAATTTTCATATATTCAACAAAATAATCTTTAAAATCAAAATATATAATTTATATGAAAAATAAATTAAAAAAATATTTTATATAAAAAAATTATATATATCATTTTAATTAGAAAAAATAATTATTTAATAAATGGAATGTAATCATCGAATCAAAATATATAATAAATCCATGCTAATAAACCTTAATCGATTTTAGTTTCTGGCTACATGATCTTTACACTTCTCATAAATCCACATGAATCAAGATATGCATTCTTAAGCAAATATTCACCCCAATAATGGAGCACATTCTCGGAAATTACTCTACCCCAAAATAAGGGATCCCATTATGGTAAATCATGCCAAAATCAGTTTATTTGGTTTATTTTTCATCAATACATATCCAAGGAGTCAGAGTCCTATCATGCTTTCCCTAATAACAACTAACTACTCCGGCTCACATGTGATTCATTCAATAAATTAATTAATAAATAAATAATGTTTTGTGGACATCATTTTTTTCAAATAAATTTATTATTCACAATTCAATTCCCCAAAATCTCTTTTCAATGTATCTTTTCATTTCAAGAAAAAATCATTGATTTTTATCAATTTATTCACTTTTCAAATCATCTTTCAATTTAAGCTATTTTCTCGAGGATTGACATCAAATAATATCATCAAATAAATTTCTAAATAAAGCTATATTTATTTTAATACAACAAACAGTTTTATTTCCATTCAAATTGTTGGTTTTCAAAAATTCACAATTGTAATTCAAAATTAAACATCACACATATCAAATCCATGTTTTCAATCATTCATAAAATCATTTTAAATAAATCAGGAAAATCAAGGTTTCAATTGTAGGAAAATTAATACAAAAACATTTACTTTAAATAATGGGATCAAAAGAACACAACACCTTCTTGAGGATCTTCTAATGAAGAATCAAAGCATGGAAGATCCATAAATTGAACATATAATCAAGATCTATAAACATGGATATTAAATCCATCAATAACATGATATTATACCACTATATAATAAGGAATGAAGATGACATTAGAATAAAACTCATGATAGGAGATTAACGTATGATAGAGGGATCAAAAACATCCATTATCATGTCTATTCATAAGGTAATAGTTTTATAGAGAAAAAAATATTCTAAAGAGCCTATAAAAGTAATGAAAATGGATTTTGGTCACTTCATGGTTTTTATACATCATAAACAAGGGTACCTATATTTTTAATTAAATTTTTGTAGGGTTAAAAACTTCCATGAATGGTTATTTAGAGAGAACACATGGTTAGAAATAATTTTATGCCTCAACCGTACGCCTTTACTATTCTTCTAAATATGGTGGATGATTTGGCCACACGGGTAAACTAATCATAAGTTAACCCTAAAAACCATCACTATCCAAGGGTACATGGTTTGTAGGGAGTTATATATGGTTTTGAAAAACCATGAACCCCCTTCTAGAGCACAATTTCCTAGTACATAGTTTACTTGGAAAATTTTCATGGGTTTCCCTAACCATGTTTCAACTGTGGACAACCCCATGTAATTCCTATTTCCTTGAAAACTCCCTTTGAACAACACAAAAATAAGAAATGTACAAATAAAAATCATAAAAAGGGTCAAGTAACAATTGAAAAAATATAACATGATGTTATAAGATGCTTTAAATAATATCCTATCACAATGGTTAAAAATAAATTGTTTTTTAAACTTTTGTAAAGAGGTTAAAAAATGAAACACCTTAAAAATGATATGAAATTTACCTTTAAAGACATAAATTTGGTTATGAGATCATTTAAAATAAAATTATTAAATAATTTATGTTTTAAAATAACATTCTTAAACTTATTTTAGAATACATGGATATGTAAATGAAATATTTCCAATCAAATAAGAGATATAAGATCAGTATGACATACAAAAAAATTATTAATATTTTTTTAATAAAAAAGTGAGGAGATGTAAAGTAGACTTTTAAACCAAAATCATAAGTAGTATAAAAGAAAACATATGTTTATTAAATAAATTAATATCAAAATGTTTCCCTATAGAATCCATGAACATAAAAAATCTCAAAAATAATTGAGATTATAATATAATTCCTTTATCGATTTGATAATATTAGAATAAAAGGTAATTAAAAGGAAGTATATGCTACATATTTTTAAATACCATTAATATTGTTTCATAATATCTAATAGTTATTCAATTAGGTATTATATACACCATACATGGAAATAATTCTACATTAAATGAATCCTATTTGGAGAAAATGGGATTAAGACAAAGAAAACCCTTTCAAAGATTATAACTATTGAAGTGATAATTAATCCATGATGTGATTTTATGAAAATATGTAAATTATAATATAAAAAAAGTAAATAAATAAAAAAAATTATAAATAAATTCAAACATAATCATGTCATAACAATTTCAATGAATAATTGTTATAACCCTATGAGATAGAATTTAGTTAAAAACACATACCACTTGGTAACTTTCAAGTCAAACATTCATAGAAGAAATAATTTTAATTTTATCTAAAAATAATATGATTCATGATAGGTTTATTATATAACTTGTAAATTGATGTTATATAGACCTTAAAATGTAAATTTTGTGTATAAAATTTAAATATTCCTCAAAGAAGTGAAATTAAGAAGGAATCTGCTACTTCATGTCCAGAATTTCAATGCATGTACATTAAAACTAATATAATATAATTATGTAAATTATTTTATATCTATATAGAAATTTCAAGTATTAATACATTATCCTTTAAATATTTATTTCATTTCTGAAATATTTTACAATTTAATAATTTTAGTCAACATTGAGTGTTTTGAGGACGTTGAGTTCATAACATCAAAACGACTTTGGTTAGTTGACCGTTGGAAATGGAATATTTGTTACATCATCTACTGAATATTTTTTATAAAATAAATTCCATTTTTATATGTTAATTATAATTTTAAAACCAACCATGAAATATTTTTATGAAAAATGATTTATGTTAGAATAACAGAGAAAGAATGTCATACATACACATTAGTAATGTTTTCATTCTTCAATGAAGATGAGGGAAAAAAAGTTTGTATTGTTATATATCTAAAACTGATTATAATATCATAAATATTATATTATATATTTTAAAAAAATATATATACTACCCATTTTATGTGGTGATAATAATTGTGTTACATCGCTTTTTGGATGTGGTAATCCACACATACACGCGAATAACATTACCATTTCTCAATGGATAAAAATATAAGAAACAAAAAGAAATAATATTTTTATAGAGTCATAATTTTATCATGAATATCATATTTATTCGTTAAATCTATCATTATAAATATCCTATAGATCTGATGATAGAAAATTATTGATATCGGGTAACGTGGTGTTAGTCCACCATACAAATGAAAAATGGTTTAATTTCTCATTTTATGAATGATGGGGGCTTATTAAGGTTAATAGATTAAAATAATAATGAGAAATTATATGGTAGATACTAATTATATTATAACATATTTGTTTTAAGAGTTTTTAAGGTGGGTGAAGAAGAAATAAAACAAAAAAATTCGGTTAAAATCTTGACCTCTTCTTTGAACAACCTCTTACGCTTTATACCTTAATCCCTTTATGGCTGGTTTTATGTCCAAAATAATACATCTATAACATTTTGAGGTATGTTGTAATGTTATTTTTTGATGTATTGTTTGAAATATATTTCATAAAAGTTTTTAGGAATATAGGATAGGAGGATCTCTTTTTTTAGTGTGGGGAAATATTGGATTTGCATAAACTATTACATTATTATAAATTAATATACAAGGAAAAGAGGAAAAAAATAGATATATATATATAAATATAATAGAACTATATTATTCTAGATCATATAATATGATAAAAAAAATTCATTCTTAGTTACGTTTCATACCCTTATCACTTTTTAACCCCCTCCCCCTATAGTTAACCAATTTAATGATTACTAAGATGTCAGATTTTTTTACTCTTTAATGGTCAAAAAATTAACTATGAAAGGAAAATTTAACCATTAATGGAGAATGGTTTATATTTTAAACCATATCCCATTCACTTTTCCAAATATAGTATTTTAATGAATATTGAATCATTTAATAAGATATTTATAATTATAAAATATCACTAATGTCAATTTTATAACTATTCGTTTACTTTTACTTTTAATTCATTTAGATAAAAAATAAATTAAAATTTATACACTTAAAATGTACCTACTTATATATATATATATATATATTTAACAGAACCAAAAAATTTCCCAAAAATATATTCAGTTTTTTAAAAACAATTTAATTTTTTCAACTTCTAACATAAAAAAATATCATAATTGAATAATCATTTAAGATTATTAGTTCATTAGTAAATTTTTTAAATAATTTAAAATCATCAAAATATTTTAATTATTCTGAAAATAAATTTTAAAAATTCATTCTCATTTTATTTTAATCCTTATGTGAAAATATGAAAAAATAAAGAAATAGAGTGGTGTTTTCTATTATTCATGACATTAAATAAAATATAAGTCATTTTCAAATAAAAATTTCACATAATATCCATAACATATAATATTTGATATTTATTTTCATAATGAACTCATAAAAATGATTAATGAAATGTTCTAGGGTTATTTGTAGTTCTTGTCATATTATTTTTAACATTAATTACCTGATTTAGCTATACCGAGGTGGTAAATACTTACTACAATCAATATTTATAATAACCAAAATTAAGGGTAAATTGATTACCGTATTTGAATATCATTATTTGAAAAATGGGATTCAATTTTAAAATTTTTATTTTGCTGATGTTTTAGAAATCCATTTTTATTTTAATGTGTTAAATGAAAGAAAAAAGAAGTCTTTAGAAATATGTATTTTTAAACCAAAAAAAGATCATATAACAAAAGGAGGTATGATGATAAATAAAATATATTTAATAGGATAATATATAAATAAAAAAATACTTCTGTTGATTTTATATAAAATTCGAAACATAGTGGGACTTTTTAATTAAAGGAAAATACATTTTTACAAGTAACAATATTTTTCAATATTCACTAAAAAAACTATATTTTAAAGAGAATACCAAAATTAAACCCTAAGATTATTTTGATATGATTAATTCAAAAAATATTCCATTTTTAAATAAATATTTTACAAATAGCTATATTTTTATAATGCTCTCTCACAAAAAACAATAAAAACCATTTAAAAAGAAAACCTACTTTTAAATAATAAAATATTTTGACTAAAAAGTGATTACTTATTTTGTAAGAATTAATAAATAAATTTGATTAATTTGGACCATTATATATATAAATATCACAATGAGGTTAATTTATTTATTTCCAATAATTTAAATTATATGTTATAACTATATCATTTAAATATTTTTAATATTACAGGGTTTGTTTATCGTTCATGTTGCATGTTGTATATGCTATCGAAAAAAGTGTTATTTTAAAATATCATAGTTTTACAATTGTATTGATTAAATTATTCCCAAAATAGATCACAAATATATTTCCTATATTCTAGAGGTGATTATCCCAACCAAAGAAAAACCTACGAGGGCCCAAGGAGTCATCTTAAGGGGTAAGAAAAATTCTCATAAACAATCATTTTAAATTTTTATTTTTTTCATTATTATTTAATCTATAATAAAATGTAATATACCCTTACTAATATATTAAAAATTTTAAATTAGTTTTCTAAAATACAATTATTTTAATGGAATAATCAGTTTCTACCTCATTCCCAACCATTCCAAAAATGTAAATGTTTCTCGTGAGTAGATATAGACTAATTCCTCCATAAGTGATGTGTTTTTTTTCATATCCTCCATAAATAGATTTTTATAATAATTTATTTAATCATTAAATATTTAATTTATTACAAAATTATGATTCTATATAGGTAAATAATCATCTACCATTAATTATTTAAATCTATAGAAATATGAAAATGTTATTCCAGTATACATGTATAATACCACCTCTATAGATGATATTGAAGATCCCACTTTGTGTATGATTGGTATTTTTTGTAAATGGTAATTATTGGTTGTAAATAGTGGTCAATGAAACATATATATTTCATTTATTTCAATATTTTCATAAATTTAAAATGATACTATTTTTGATGGATCTATGATATCAAAGATTGATTCCAAAGTAAATATGGATTGGAAGAAGGGATGGAGAATAAATAACTCATGTATTATTTTCAAAAGAATATTTTAATGTATTTAATTTATATATATGTATATTATTTCACTATTATTAATTTCTATAACTTGTAGCAGTATGTGATTTAAGATGACATAATGTTTACAACAATAATGAAGACGTGTCAAAACATGATTGATTGATTAGGAGCTATTTGGAATTGTTATTCAAAAAGGAAAAGAGGAGTAATATTAAGACCATAAAAATAGTATTTGTTATATTAAAAAAGATTTTAGAATTAATGATAAGGCCATACAATAGAATATTATTTCATGTGTTTTATTTTAATTTCATGGAAGTATCTAAATGGATTTTTATTAATTGTTACACATAGAATTATTCTATGTAATATTTTTTGTGATTCCTTTATCAAAAAAATTTAAAACCATTTCAATACACTAGGATCCATCTCAATAAACCAAATTGTGCGATTAATTCTCAACCACATGGGTGATTTATCTATCTATTTTTATATAATTGAATAAAGAGAGCACCTATAGGTAGAAAATTTGGTGTGCTCATAGAGGATCACAAGCTGGTTAGCGCATAACACCTAATTATTCAATGTGATGCAATGATGGGGGTGAGTGAGTCTGACCACCTATATAGTGTGTGATGTGTATCTGAGTGCAGAACTAAATTCCATATCATTGTTTTGAAAACATTGAATGAATTATTAATAATCTGTCATCCTCAATAATGTTCTATATGGGACACAAATTATGACGTATTGTATCTGCATCAGCAAAAATATATGGATAAAACATATACATATGTTAAAATTTTTGTTCTCTATCTAATTAAATCCACTCACCATATTCATCATGTAGATGAAGTTTTAATTTCAACGTTATACTACGACACTCGTTGACCATGTTTCTAACCAATTAAAATGATCATTCTAGGAGAACAAGACTCGAATGTTCATCTCAAAATCATCAATAAATCCATATCTTTCATGCATATAATAATGTAGATAATATGATTTTGATGAATGAAAATGAAATTTTATAGGATGTTTCATTCATAAGATATTCTCAAATAATGTTTGATCAATTTATGTGAATGAATTAATCATCATATTCATGTGAGAATATCACTATGAAGATATGCTAATTGTAATAGAAGTAACAATAGTTTTTATCCATCACATTATAAAATACAATCATTTGAATAATATAAATGTTAATATCTTTAGTCATTCATGATATTGATTTACACACAATTATTTTCATGATTCTATGTAAGTGATGAAATAAAGGATATATAGTGATCCTATCTTATAAATACCTAATCACCCAGTAGGAAAACACTTCTTCCTTTTGAATATTTATTTGAGAAATGTTATTTTTTTTAAAAATAGATCCTATCATAGTTTCGATTATGTGAAGAATTATATGATCTATGAGGCACTCAGTTTTGAAAATAAGTGTTCTGTAAGCCTCTGGAATATTCAAATAATAGTAGGTCTAGTTACACCTACAATGAAAAGAATAACCACAAACTGCTTGTGAGAAGATGAAGAGTTCATCATTTGTACACTATGTTTTAGCCTTCATGACTACATGATGTTTTATATATATTTTCATTCAGTTCATGAGTATCATAGTCCATCTATGTTACATTATGTAGTGTCATGTACTCTATTACATGATGAAGAAACATATATTGCTTCAGTGTATACAATTAGAACATAATTATCAGACTTCTTTGAGAATGCCTTCTATTTTTTACAAAATAATGAATAATCACACAAGATATTTCATTAAGGGAGAATTAAAAGTTAATAGGCAGGGTTCATTTGTTTAATAGTTCATACCAATCAAATTCCAATGTAAATGTATAATCCCCTAGGGAATGTTAAAAAAACCTAAATAATTACACATTAAATAATAAGAATAATACCCAGTATATACTAGGGTTACTAAGAGAGTTACATGATAGAATTTCAGGATGTTACCATTGCACGAAATACTGATTCAATGTTAATTGATTTTAATTTTTCATTAGAATTAGGAATAATTAATTTCCTAATAACATGATGGATTAAGAAGTTGATACTGAACACTATTACATATTTCATGTGTAAAACAATAGTGATAGAATAAGAGTTGGTGATACTGATCATATCTTCTAATTATCATATAGGTAGATGAATAAATATAAAATATATATTTTAATACACATTGATATTATTAATATTGAATAACAAAGTGATGATAAAGGAAGAAGAGAAGAAAGTAATGTGCATATCTATTTTTTAGAAAGAAGAAAAAAAATAAATGAATATAAAAGAAAAGATCTATGTATACCATTCTAAAAATATGAAGATGAAAAAGAATGAGAAGATTTTATATTATAACTATGATATAAGAAATTTTCATTCTAACTACAGTATATGTAACAAGCGATTAAGTGGGAAGAGAAGAACAAATTATCACTATGAAATTCCACATAAGTCTCATTGGGTGGAATCCAATCATATTGTAATTATGTATATTAAAAAATAAGGTGAAGAATTTCTATATAGGTAGTATCCAGACATATGCAAGGTGAAAATGCACTATCATTTTACTATATTGTAACTCAAGTGAAAGTTTATTCCCTGATTGATATAACCATAGTTATTGGATTTTTTTCTATTAGTTTTATGTTATTGGATTATTTCCAAACCATGGAAAGGAATAAATACTCGTATTTAGTAGTGGAAATTGTAAAATATTATGTTCCTTATTTACCTTATTTTATGTATTTTTATATGATAAGGAAACGATAATATGATAATTAAGATCCAAACAGTTCAAGGAATTAAATTGGATAAAAGTTATATTTTTTAAAAATGTTTTGATCACTGATTGAGAACCCTCTCAGTCGTGATTATATCCCATAGTGGTCATCTCAATAGGTATCAGATCCAAGGTTCACCTTAATTAGATTCACTATGTATTATTTATTCTCTTTTTAAGATTTATGTTTGAATCATGTGTTATCAATGAAATTCATTTTTAATTAAGATTAAACTGTCATTAATATGATTTAGATTTCATACATGACCCTGATTAAAATGAAAAAAAAATAAAGTAATTTGAAGTATAGATCTATATTATATAAAGGAGATACAGTATCAGTATATCCATTCCTTTCAAACAATTAAGACATTTCAATCTTTGAATGTAAAGAATAAGTGGTTCTTGTTTCCACCAAGGAGTTGGAGAATTTCTCTAATTAAATTGAATCAATAGATTCATGTGATAACGTGGTACGTGTTTTTACTTTTCAAAGTTATCTTGAAGATGATCCAAGAACATGTGGGAGTGAAAAAAAGTTAGTTTATTATTAAATTGAGGTATTAACAAAAATGATTCATGTAACACCAAAGAATTATCTCTAAAATATGTTTGATATTTGAAATCAGGTAGGAAGAGGTCATTCAAATTGAGTAGATGTTGTATGTAATAGGGAAGTAATTAATAGAAAATATTATAGAATATATAAAGGTCTCCAAGAATATTGGATACATTGAATTATAAATAGTGGGTCCTGAAATAATTTCATCATAGATCTCATACAATGGGATCAATGAAGTTGAATAAAAAATAGTAATCCAAGAGGACTATAGATGAAAGTATCCATGAACTCGATAAAAAGATGAAAAACATCATTGATGTCAATGATTTAAAATTAGATTAAAAATTAAATAAAATCAAATAACATTACTCTTTATTTCAAAATTCAATATTGAGCTTTATTAAGAGTATGTTAAATGAATGTAGATTGTTTGTGAAGAGAAAATTATTATGATTTATTATCATAAAAACATCCTCAATATTAAGTTTCCATAGATGGAAGTGTATTTTATAATCTTGAAAATTCCATATATTTATACATCACAAAATAAATATATAGTTACTTATTTTTATCAATTCTTACTAATGGATTCAGACATTTAAATACCTTCAACATGTTACAAGAAGATAATAAATTTTTTCAATGATCTACCTCAAGATGTTTTGAATAAATATGTATTGTAGATATAATCTTATAATAATTTTTTTAAATCTATTATCATTAATAGTACATGTCATAATAAAGATATACCAGTATGGATGAATAAATTTGGTGAGAACATAACCACCATGAATAGGGTGGATCAAAAAAGAGTATGTAATATGGTTCCTCATAAAATTATCAACAATGAATGAAGAAAACCCAGGAACATATAGTACAATAAATAATATGGTAGAGTTTTCTAGTTTAATCTTTGTTCATCAATACATTCATACATTGAGCATTAGATTGTTTATAAAATCATTAAAATTCAAAATCCCTATAAAATCCCTTTTAAGTTGGAGCAATCAAGACATGAATAAGTACCATCCAAAGAGTTTTTTATTTTCTTTCTATATTTTTTTTAAAATATCCATATGTTAATTTTAAAAAACATATTTAGTAAAAAAGAACCAATCCCCTTTCTACCCTTCGGTTAAGTCATAAGGCAATAGGTGACCACCACCTTTCACAAAAAATTTAGAAATATAATTTAATTATATATATTTTCATATTTATAAATATATAATTTTTTATATTATGATATATATATATATATATATATTATTTTAGGTTGTTTATAATTATATCAATAATATTTTAATTTCGAATTATTATTATCAATAGCTTTTGTGCCATTCATATTTGTATTCAAATATATTAACCAAGTAAAATTTGAATGATCACATAAGGAGTGGTTGATTTTCATGTTGTTAATGGAAGGAGGATGGTTGCTCTAGACATTGGATCCCAAAGCAACATATTTCAATCATGAATTTTCTTTTAAATAACTAATATTATATTCTCATTTTTACTAAGAACATCATTTCTATTTATATTCATGACATGGATAAATTTATTTTCATGTTTTAAAATAAATAATCCTTCTTTTATAAAGTATATTACATATAAAACCCTTTAGATAAATGAAATTTGGTCATATAATTTCCCACATTTCTAGAATGGGAACTTATAATAATGAAGGATATTGATAGAAATATTGAATTCGATGAAGTTTATTCTCATGATAAACAAGAGTTGGTGCATGAATAGATTCCACAGTTTCTTATAGAATAGTTATTCTTGAGAATAAATTATTACGTAGGAGCCTCAGATAGGTTATAAAATTCAAAATATATGGTTTTCCTCTCACCAAATATGGTGACATGTTATTGGTTAAAAATAATGACCCCCTCTCCTATATGGGGGAAATAGATGGATGAGAAGCTACAATTTAGAAAGAATACATGAATTCAAAAATGGATTCCATATATCAGAACTAAGTACGGGTTCTGGTGGATCTTCAAGTCGACATAAATGAAATTGGGTGAAAATGGGTCTTTAATAGAAAATTTTCCATGGACGTTAAAGTGAATATATATATAAAAAGTCCAGTGACTAAAGGGTTTAAATAATAATAAGTCATTAGATAAAATGAAAACCTTTACCCAATTTCCATGTATAAATCACTTAGAGTTATATATTCCATTTAAGTTTTCCATGATTATGAAAATTGGGAGATGGATTTCAAAATAAAACTCTATAATAGAAACCTCAAAAAGATATATATATGACTCAAATTGAATGGTTCATGACACTAGAAAATTATAATAAGATACGAATGTTTACACGATCCATTTATATATTGACATAAAACTCTTATTCATGGAACATTAGTTTTGATGAATCCATAAAATATTTTGATTTCATAAAGAATGAATATAAAACATGTTTAAAATTAGTTTAGTGGTAGTGTGTTCATATTTCAATAGTGTAAGTGGATGAGTTATTACTTATCAAAAACAAAAAAAATATTCCATTCAATTGAGGACTAGTTAAGAATGTTTTTCATCATTATAAAATTAGGTAATTCCTTGTATATCGTAGGAATCAAGATCATTTTTGGTTGATTAAAAATAATTCTTAGACTATCTCAATGTATATATATTGAATGTATATTATTCTACAGAATTATAATATCTTAATAAAATATGGAGATCGAGTAGATTGTATTCATTTTATATGGGTGCAATATATAG
The DNA here is from genome assembly GCA_963277665.1 of Viscum album. Lineage (NCBI taxonomy): Eukaryota > Viridiplantae > Streptophyta > Magnoliopsida > Santalales > Viscaceae > Viscum > Viscum album. The sequence goes on along the minus strand of OY728136.1, from coordinate 1,314,847,796 downwards.
GGTTATTTTGAATATATTATATTCCATCTTCAATAATATTTTATTGAAAATAAATTTTGGTATGGTTTTAAACCATTACAATGGTATTTATAATCATTTTTTAGATTAATTTCATTTTCTTTTATTTATTTTATTTATGAAATTCATATTATTTTCAATAAATTTTTTGATGTCATGGATTTGTTTTAAATTTTATGATGATTGTTTTTATAGTCTATATTTTTGAAATTTTTTAATGTTATCTACTTGAAATTTAATTAGTTTTCCTATTTTTCAAGTATTCGACTTTGAAATCATATAAAATATAAAATGTGACTAAAATGTAAATTTAAATTGAAACACTTGATAAACATGTAAAAAAGGTTGATAGTAAAAACAATTTCTTCATTTTAGTAGACATAAAAAATATAAATGAATGATTAAAATCAATGAAAATGGGAAGATTCTTACCCACATGGTGTTTTTTGAATGGTACACCTATATCGAGATCCCCATGATCTGTGATAGGGTGGAGTCAGATGACCTAGAGAGGGTTGATCCTTGAGAACTAGAACATCTGCCATCGTACACTCTTCTAATGTCTCAGTTGGAGTAGGTGTCAACTGGATGTTATCATGCACACTAGATCCTTCTCACAATAGTGTCATAGAATCACCCACCATCATTAACTGTGGGAACCATATAGGATTTTAATGATCTGGACCCCATTTTGGTGAAAAATTTAGATATAGAATCAAGAAATATGGATCCCATTCCACCTATCGCACTTCCAAAATTTTCTGAGGATGGATTTCTTGAGGATTGATCTATTCCTATGGAATAGGTGAGGCCTCACATGATGAATTATGGGGTCTACATCATCATCGTCGTGGATCTTCAGCATCAGAAGCTGCTGAAGGAGGTCCCTGAGAAGAAACCTCAACTCCCTGGGTAGGATCCTCGACTCTCTAGGGTGGACTATCAAATATTATCTCATGGATCACATGATATGTTAGCCTTAGCGCCAGCACTATAGTATGGATCACTACCATGCTAGGGACCCTCTCCTCCTCTATATCACTCAAGAGACTAAGTTGCTCTGATCGAGTTTTTTATAAATAGATTCAAAATGAATTATAAAATCATTCAATAAACAAACTAATATAAATTTATTAACTTACTATATCTTGATTCCCTATTGTAACAGCCCCAGATTTTATAAAAAATATTCTTTTTAATTTTATTAATGTCTTGTGTTGTACGCTACACCAAAAGGAGCTTGCACAACACGCATCCTTGACTTGCCTTGCATTACACGCAATCGCGACCCTCCTCGATAGCGTGTGTAATACGCAATACCGAGTTTCACTAAACAATGATATGCTATTAAAATATTATTAAAACTAGCCGTTATGAATAGTAATAACCACATTTTAAAATTCTGTAAATCTTATTTTTCAAAATGAACTTCATTTTTGGATTCGGAGTATCGAATTTAGCCTAAGGTGAAATTTTGGTACTTTTCGGATAACTTTCATATTCTGATGAATAGTGAAAATTACTAATTTATAATTAAAAACAACTTTTTTAATCGAAATAATTAATAGTGATAAATTATTAATTTGAGTGGTTTTAAAGTATATTTAGAATATATTTTTACAATTTAATACAATGTTGGTCATTGGATGTAATTTCACATTTAAACCAGACGTAATCAAATGCCAATCTTTTGATAGATATTGTTTCTTAAAAACACGCTATTTGTTTTAACAGCGGGATTTAATTATAAATTTAATTAATACAATTTCTATGTTATGAATTTGGTAAAATATACTTCATTTTTGAATTCGGAATATGAAATATAGCTTAGGATGAAATTTTGGCATTATTTTGAAAAACATCAATTTTTGATGAATAGTGAAACTACTAAGTGGTAGGTTAAAAAAACTGAATTTTGCATAAAACTTAATTTTACCGCTTCTGTGAATAGAATTTTGAAAATCCGACAGACACGGTTAATATCAAGGACTAAAATGTGGTTCAATGAGATGAAAATAATTTTTGGTAAATAGTAACTTTTTACTTTTTTTTTTACCGCGGTTAATAGTAAATAGGGTAACTAAGGGTAAATATGATATTAATATTACCCTAACACATGTCCTAATTCTATTGGACAAGTGTAATTCGACCAAAAACAAACTTAGGAATAAAATATGACCATTTAGGCCCACTTGGATTAGATTAGGACATTTATTATTAATTTATTTAAAGAAAGGTTAAAATAGTTAAAATCAAAGTTTAATAAGTAAATCATTTTTAATATGGGGTTATACATAAGATAAATTCGATTGTAAATATTCATTAGAAAGCTAAAAAGATTTCCTACATGATGGTATTTTATTTGTAATTTTTAGACATCAAATATTTTAATTTATTTATGACACAACGATGATGAAGTAATTATCTTATTAATGAAATATTGACATAATTGATGTTATAAACACCAAAATAAATGTAATTTCATATTTTTTATGAATTCCACTAATTTTCTAGGTTACTATGATATATTAATGTTGATTTAATCAACTTGGTTTGAACATTTAATTCTGTTATGACTTTCACAAAAATCATATATCAAATAGTGTCAAAATTGACACAAAATAGTTTTTAAATCAAATATTATATTATTAATTGTTATTTTATTCCTAAAAATCTAAGGTTCGGCCAAATGACTTAGATAATGATATATATATTAATAATAAACAATTTGGGGTTCGTTTGGCATGTTATAGTAAGTGTATTAACCATATAGTGAAAGAAAACCAAAAGACATGGTAAAAGTTAAATTATTTAACTTAGAGTTAAATCTAATTGATAAGGTTAAAATAATATCCTAAACTTGTCTAAATTCTATTGGTTGATAGGATTTCGACCCATCCCCACTTTAGCTTCGAAATAAGACCCTTTGGAACCATTATAAACCGATTTTGACTTTAATATAAAATAATATTTTGAGATATTCCTAAGGTGCCCCTCTCCTCCCCTATAAAAGGACACCTCCTCCCCCTCCTCCTCACACCAATTTGAGCACTCAAGCTCGGCCAACCCCTGCCAAAATCTCTTCTCCACTTCCCTAGCAACATCCTAGAGGTTCTGGTCTTCCTCAAAGACCAATTCTAGTGCCCTAAGAGGAGGTCTCAAAGAGGCACTTCAAAGAAGAGGTAATTACTGTTACCAATTCTTTCATCTTTATTTCTTCTTCCACTTCTTCTTCTTAGGCTGTTTCATTATGAAGTAATAACATCAGTATCACTCATATACTGATATGTTATTATAAGTATGAAACAACCCTATTTCACCATCTATCCATCCTACGGAAAAAGAAATCACCGCGCGTGCGTACGTACGGAATACCGTCTCCACGCCGTGGTGTAATCTATTTTCCACCACCACCTTACATGGATGGGTATAATGGTGTAAAGAATAACTATACATAGTTATTAAAACATCATATTGATTCTGATAGATTTTATAATCCACTCCAATTCAATTCAGTATTTATGGAAATAATATCATCGCTCGTGCGTACGTACGGACTACCGTCTCCACGACGCGATGAGATTCATTCTCCATGTTAACCATTTAAGAATGATTATAATGTATATATAAGAAATAATAATGAAATATATGACATTATAAAGCTACTGGATTTATGTATATATATACATATGTATGTCATCTACTTACTTCCATTTCAAGACAATAAGGAAAGAAAAACAGCGTTCATGCGTACGTACGGACTACCGTCTCCATGAACGGTGTTTTTAATTTTATTTATCTATCTATTATATATATATATATACTGAATATTTATGATATATAAATCATATTTTATATTCTGGAAGTAAGTAAATCATGATATAAGTAATAATTATGTCAAGAACAACAAGTCAAAACACCTACGATAAATGAAACGATTTTACCCAAAACGCTTCTTTAACATGGAATTTACAAAAGAACGGGTAATATAATGTCATAAGTGAACCATATATGATATCATAACAATAAATATGATTCTGGAATAAGTCAATAACATGATTTAAATTATTATACAGGAGGTTCGGACACTTACAAAGCAAGTCGGACCTAAGGTAAGGGAAATATCACAATCTCATTTTTATCCGAGATTGTTTATTCGTAAGTATTTACTGGGGTGTATTTTATCATCCACATCCATGTTCCCTCAATATGTAATATTGTTTCCATCCACTTACAATTGTTTAAATCAAATTTTACCCTTCGGTAAGTTTTTAGTAAATAATATGAAATGAATCTTTTATCATTTTTCGTACGAGGTACTTTTTGACTTTTCCGACAAAGGTACGAAGAATGTTTTTTTTACTTAAACGGCATGAATGGATTTTTTATGGTTTTATAAAGCCTTATTTTCATGAAGCTTCCTCCAAAATATTTCATGAATATTTTTAATAAAATCTCTTTCTTTTAAAATTGCATGATGTTTTGTGAAAAGAAATTGATTTTGAAGAAGAAAGGATATTTTCCTCAAGAATTCATTTCAAGTGTTTTATCAAAATTATTTTCAATCTAAGATAATAAAGGGTTCTGTTTCTATCCATATTTTTACATTGATTTGACTATGTTGTGATGGAATTATGTTTATGAATTCCTTTATCTTATATGAATGGTTTTATGATGTCATGTTGTTTAAGAATCCCATTTTTATTACATGGGTTATGAAATGATGTATGATTTATGATTTTGTGGCACACATAAGAATGGTATCATTATGAGATGGGTGGGACCTATATCTCCCTCCAATGCATTGGGTAAAGATTTTATATCTCATGAGATAGACATGGCTGGAATGGTAGGTTATACCGGTTCAGTGAAACAGGACTGAAACGAGGGTTACTCGATTCAGAAAGGGACTTTGTCCACTAAGATAGTCTTGGAAATGAGTCTTGACTAACAAGAAATGATTATCTATGATTATGTGTGAATGCCACAAAGTTTCATGTTTTAAGTTATGATTATTGTGATTACATATCACTGCCATGATTTATCCCATGTTATGAAATTATGCTCTCTTTTGCAGGTTAAGATTTCCAAAAGATATGTTCTTATGAATATGATGTGATTGATTTTTCTTTTGTATACCCTTACTGAGCATTTGAGCTCACCCTTTTATGTTTTCTTTTCCCCAGGATATAAAGAAAGGTTTTAGGTAAAAAAAAGGGGAAGATCTTTATGGGAGATATTGAAGATCTTTCACCACGATTAGAAGATTACGTTCCGAGTTTCCAAAGACACTAAACTATTACGATCCTTGTGTGTGTTTTTGTTATGTACTAAGTATTCCGCAAATTTAATGTAATGTCCATGTACGTCAGGATACGGGTCTCTACAGTTGGTATCAGAGGAAAGGTTTAGTCAACCTTTGGAAACTAGGATGCGAGAACTTTAGTGAGATCCCTATAGATATTTCTAAGGTATGTCTAGGGATGTCCCTAAGGTTAAGTATACGTATAGGTTATAGTACTAGAATTACGCTAACGATCATAGAATTAAACCTAAGATGTTAGATATTGAAGGTACTCCCCCTTTATTATGTTGTTTTCCCTAGCATGATTTTTGCCTCTCACACTATTCTTTTTGGGTTTTAGAAAATGGCTGGAAACAAGATGATTCACAATAATGGAGGATATGATGGACAATGGAATGATATTCTTCATGAGCAACCCAATTAAATGGGATTTGGATGTCCAAACATCATTATTATGCCGAATCAGAAATCTCACAACATGATCAATAAAGTAAAATTTGGTAAGTTTCCTGACTCGACTAATAAGAGAAAGATGGAGTTCCATGATGATCATAGAGGAAAGAAAGTTCAATTTCCCCTATGTAAATCACGTGGGAAGAGGCATCAAGGAGAATGTTTCAAGGGAACTGGAAGATGCTTTGGGTGTGGAAAATAAGGACACAAAGCAAGTAAGTGCAAAGGAAAAGGGTCGGTTAACACCATGGATGAGGATAATGGTAATGCTACGACATCAACAATGGTTAAATGTTTTAAATGTGGAATGTACGGGCATTATGAAAACCAATGCCCTAAGGGAAAGTCTCATGAAGATAATCAGTATGGTCGTATGGGTAGTATTTATGTGGATGATGATGAAGAGACTACAAATGATATGTGAGATGAAAGAATTTTTGAAGCTCGGTCAATGGTTTGAGAATGTAGTGGCATGATTACATGTTTATCATGTGTAATTTTGGAATAAAGAGACATCTATGGATTGTTACACTGTTGTCTTTCCTTGTGTTTTGAAAAGTGTATGATTAATATTACCAGTATCCATGAAAGGTTATTCAGATATTTTTGGAATGTAGATGATATGCGAATAATGAAGGGATAAGGAGAAAATTAAATGTTTGATTGTATTCATGAGCTCATGATTGATATAAGGACTAAGTGATATCATGGTTTGAGTATATAGAATTTTGAGGATTTTGGTATGTGGAAAGTGTTAACTTTTAACTGCATTCATGTTTTCACTAAGGTATTCAAGAGAATACACGATTAAGGACATTTAATGTTTGGAATGTGACCAACAAAACATATCTTATGATATATGGGGATCAACGATGATATTAAATCTCTGGTAATTGTTTTCACTATGTTATGAGAGTGGACTGCAGTATTATGGATAAGCCTAAAGATTAGAATGGATTATGTTGGACATAAGTTAGTATTGTTTAAGGATAGAATTTTTTTCGATATTATTGATGGGATGTTATAGTAAGGTAGTTTTAGAAAAAAGGACAACCTGCAGGACGGGCGACAGCCCATCGCTTCGGACAAGGCTGTGGGAATCGAACCCACAACCGAAGTGCGACTGGCCTTTATCGCCTACCACTGGCCTACAGGAAGTCCCTGTTTAGTAGAAACTAGTTTTATTATATTAAGCAGTATGATATATGAAGTATAAGCCCATTTTAGGAACCATATATGATTAATCCCACTATAGATCGACTTATGTATACAAATTTTGCTAACCTTTTGAGACAGATGGAATGACCCGTCATTCTATCACATGATCTGCTAACACTTCACGAATAACAAATTCAACTTCATTTATTTAATAGATGAAGTGGCAATTGTTAAAGGCACGAACAACAGTGAGATTGTACCAAAATAATGTAAGTATTTATTCTAATTCAAATTCTTTAACTTTAGGTAAATGATCTTGAAAACCAAAAATGTTGTCCTAGTTCTCTTATACCTGATGAATCAGATGGTACCTTAGATCGTCACAAATTTATGGATTTGTGATTACTGGCTTTTCCATAGCCATGTTCTCTACCACTCTCCATCAGAACATGATGGTTAGATTTCTCTTCCATATCCATATTTTCACCTATGTGGAAACCCAATGATTAGTTTATTTGGGTTACCGTTACGTTTCATACTTTTGTTTTTAAAGATTGGTTTTGACATTCCTTTTTACGCTGTAGGTTTCTATTAAAGAAACTTTCGAATAGTAAACCATTTATAACTCCGACGAAATTCGAGGGCGAAATTCATTTTAAGGGGGGTAGAATGTAACAGCCCCGGATTTTATAAAAAATATTCTTTTTAATTTTATTAATGTCTTGTGTTGTACACTACACCAAAAGGAGCTTGCACAACACGCATCCTTGACTTGCCTTGCATTACACGCAATCGCGACCCTCCTCGATAGCGTGTGTAATACGCAATACCGAGTTTCACTAAACAACGATATGCTATTAAAATATTATTAAAACTAGCCGTTATGAATAGTAATAACCACTTTTTAAAATTATGTAAATCTTATTTTTCAAAATGAACTTCATTTTTGGATTCGGAGTATCGAATTTAGCCTATGGTGAAATTTTGGTACTTTTCGGATAACTTTCATATTCTGATGAATAGTGAAAATTACTAATTTATAATTAAAAACAACTTTTTTAATCGAAATAATTAATAGTGATAAATTATTAATTTGAGTGGTTTTAAAGTATATTTAGAATATATTTTTACAATTTAATACAATGTTGGTCATTGGATATAATTTCACATTTAAACCAGATGTAATCAAATGTCAATCTTTTGATAGATATTGTTTCTTAAAAACACGCTATTTGTTTTAACAGCTGGATTTAATTATAAATTTAATTAATACAATTTCTATGTTATGAATTTGGTAAAATAGACTTCATTTTTGAATTCGGAATATGAAATATAGCTTAGGATGAAATTTTGGCATTGTTCTGAAAAACATCAATTTTTGATGAATAGTGAAACTACTAAGTGGTAGGTTAAAAAAACTGAATTTTGCATAACACTTAATTTTACCGCTTCTGTGAATAGAATTTTGAAAATCCGACAGACACGGTTAATATCAAGGACTAAAATGTGGTTCAATGAGATGAAAATAATTTTTGGTGAATAGTAACTTTTTACTTTTTTTTACCGCGGTTAATAGTAAATAGGGTAACTAAGGGTAAATATGATATTAATATTACCCTAACACATGTCCTAATTCTATTGGACAAGTGTAATTCGACCAAAAACAAACTTAGGAATAAAATATGACCATTTAGGCCCACTTGGATTAGATTAGGACATTTATTATTAATTTATTTAAAGAAAGGTTAAAATAGTTAAAATCAAAGTTTAATAAGTAAATCATTTCTAATATGGGGTTATACATAAGCTAAATTCGATTGTAAATATTCATTAGAAAGCTAAAAAGATTTCCTACATGATGGTATTTTATTTGTAATTTTTAGACATCAAATATTTTAATTTATTTATGACACAAAGATGATGAAGTAATTATCTTATTAATGAAATATTGACATAATTGATGTTATAAACACCAAAATAAATGTAATTTGATATTTTTTATGAATTCCACTAATTTTCTAGGTTACTATGATATATTAATGTTGATTTAATCAACTTGGTTTGAACATTTAAATCTGTTATGACTTTCACAAAAATCATATATCAAATAGTGTCAAAATTGACACAAAATAGTTTTTAAATCAAATATTATATTATTAATTGTTATTTTATTCCTAAAAATATAAGGTTCGGCCAAATGACTTAGATAAGGATATATATATTAATAATAAACAATTTGGGGTTCGTTTGGCATGTTATAGTAAGTGTATTAACCATATAGTGAAAGAAAACCAAAAGACATGGTAAAAGTTAAATTATTTAACTTAGAGTTAAATCTAATTGATAAGGTTAAAATAATATCCTAAACTTGTCTAAATTCTATTGGTTGATATGATTTCGACCCATCCCCACTTTAGCTTCGAAATAAGACCCTTTGGAACCATTATAAACCGATTTTGACTTTAATATAAAATAATATTTTGAGATATTCCTAAGGTGCCCCTCTCCTCCCCTATAAAAGGACACCTCCTCCCCCTCCTCCTCACACCAATTTGAGCACTCAAGCTCGGCCAACCCCTGCCAAAATCTCTTCTCCACTTCCATAGCAACATCCTAGAGTTTCTGGTCTTCCTCAAAGACCAATTCTAGTGCCCTAAGAGGAGGTCTCAAAGAGGCACTTCAAAGAAGAGGTAATTACCGTTACCAATTCTTTCATCTTTATTTCTTCTTCCACTTCTTCTTCTTAGGTTGTTTCATTATGAAGTAATAACATCAGTATCACGCATATACTGATATGTTATTATAAGTATGAAACAACCCTATTTCACCATCTATCCATCCTACGGAAAAAGAAATCACCGCGCGTGCGTACGTACGGAATACCGTCTCCAGGCCGTGGTGTAATCTATTTTCTACCACCACCTTACATGGATGGGTATAATGGTGTAAAGAATAACTATACATAGTTATTACAACATCATATTGATTCTGATAGATTGTATAATCCACTCCAATTCAATTCAGTATTTATGGAAATAATATCATCGCTCGTGCGTACGTACGGACTACCGTCTCCACGACGCGATGAGATTCATTCTCCATGTTAACCATTTAAGAATGATTATAATGTATATATAATAAATAATAATGAAATATATGACATTATAAAGCTACTGTATTTATTTATATATATACATATGTATGTCATCTACTTACTTCCATTTCAAGACAATAAGGAAAGAAAAACAGCGTTCATGCGTACGTACGGACTACCGTCTCCATGAACGGTGTTTTTCATTTTATTTATCTATCTATTATATATATATATATACTGAATATATATGATATATAAATCATATTTTATATTCTGGAAGTAAGTAAATCATGATATAAGTAATAATGATGTCAAGAACAACAAGTCAAAACACCTACGATAAATGAAACGATTTTACCCAAAACGCTTCTTTAACATGGAATTTACAAAAGAACGGGTAATATAATGTCATAAGTGAACCATATATGATATCATAACAATAAATATGATTCTGGAATAAGTCAATAACATGATTTAAATCATTATACAGGAGGTTCGGACACTTACAAAGCAAGTCGGACCTAAGGTAAGGGAAATATCACAATCTCATTTTTATCCGAGATTATTTATTCGTAAGTATTTACTGGGGTGTATTTTATCATCCACATCCATGTTCCCTCAATATGTAATATTGTTTCCATCCACTTACAATTGTTTAAATCAAATTTTACCCTTCGGTAAGTTTTTAGTAAATAATATGAAAGGAATCTTTTATCATTTTTCGTACGAGGTACTTTTTGACTTTTCCGACAAAGGTACGAAGAATGTTTTTTTTACTTAAACGGCATGAATGGATTTTTTATGGTTTTATAAAGCCTTATTTTCATGAAGCTTCCTCCAAAAGATTTCATGACTATTTTTAATAAAATCTCTTTCTTTTAAAATTGCATGATGTTTTGTGAAAAGAAATTGATTTTGAAGAAGAAAGGATATTTTCCTCAAGAATTCATTTCAAGTGTTTTATCAAAATTATTTTCCATCTAAGATAATAAAGGGTTCTGTTTCTATCCATATTTTTACATTGATTTGACTATGTTGTGATGGAATTATGTTTATGAATTCCTTTATCTTATATGAATGGTTTTATGATGTCATGTTGTTTAAGAATCCCATTTTTATTACATGGGTTATGAAATGATGTATGATTTATGATTTTGTGGCACACATAAGAATGGTATCATTATGAGATGGGTGGGACCTATATCTCCCTCCAATGCATTGGGTAAAGATTTTATATCTCATGAGATAGACATGGCTGGAATGGTAGGTTATACCGGTTCAGTGAAACAGGACTGAAACGAGGGTTACTCGATTCAGAAAGGGACTTTGTCCACTAAGATAGTCTTGGCAATGAGTCTTGACTAACAAGAAATGATTATCTATGATTATGTGTGAATGCCACAAAGTTTCATGTTTTAAGTTATGATTATTGTGATTACATATCACTGCCATGATTTATCCCATGTTATGAAATTATGCACTCTTTTGCAGGTTAAGATTTCCAAAAGATATGTTCTTATGAATATGATGTGATTGATTTTTCTTTTGTATACCCTTACTGAGCATTTGAGCTCACCCTTTTATGTTTTCTTTTCCCCAGGATATAAAGAAAGGTTTTAGGTAAAAAAAAGGGGAAGATCTTTATGGGAGATATTGAAGATCTTTCACCACGATTAGAAGATTACGTTCCGAGTTTCCAAAGACACTAAACTATTACGATCCTTGTGTGTGTTTTTGTTATGTACTAAGAATTCCGCAAATTTAAGGTAATGTCCATGTACGTCAGGATACGGGTCTCTACACCTATGTTGCATCAGGTAAGATACTGTATAGATTTCAGTCCATACGATGGCTCATACACGACCTTCTCTGAAATATGGAACTGCATCATAGGTACACCTTAGATACAAATCACTGCTCATCTACCCCAGTGGTTTAGATAATTGGCATGTCATAGGTGCTAGTATTAATCCTTCCTCTATGTCAGCTTCAAGACCTGATGCTCCCAATTCTATCTCTGTGTAAATGGAGTTAGGTGAACACATCCAAACTGGTGCATGAATATATCTTTTTGATTCCACTCAGTAATATGAAAGTGAATGAGTGGCACTATAGCCATTTCATCAGGAATTATAGCTATACATTATACTAGAATCTATTCCAATAAATCCTATTATGGAATCCATTAAATCTTAAATGACATGTGAGATTTCTTAAAAATAAATCATACTAAAAAAAATTTATGTTATTATGAAAAGTTTTAAACATTTATAGATTCTATATACTTACCTCGTTGGGTAGAAGACTTTCGAACAAGAAATGGTATGCACCCAAATGGTGTGTCAGAATTCTGAAAATGTTGTGTTTCTGGATCCACCTATAAAATAAAACATTGAAGGTGATAAATAATAATAAATTAAATTCAATAACTCCTACTAGAATCAGAATCCAATTGAGATGAGTGATCATACCATCTTACACACTGAGCATCAAGCATCACTTCTATAAGAAGTGACTGGCCAGAGATATCTAGGTATAGTGATGGGATGCCCTCCCATTACCACAAATGAAGAAGGATGATGCATCCTCCGAGATCTTTTTTGTCTTCATAACATGTCATTCATAATGCTCTGTATGTGATTTCCATGTAGGTAGATCCCTTTTTGTACATCTAAGCCTGATCAAAGTCCTCCAGCATCTCTACATACATCATGTGAAAATGATTACCCAAGTGATCAGTGCATAGGGTCCTTCAAATGATCCCTGATATATATACATGGGCATGATGGATGATTTTATTCTTGTTTGTATCATTGGGTATGTTTGAAAAGTAATATCAGGCCAGCCCATAAATATCGACCCACCATATGTAGCCACAATGTCTTCCAAAATGTCGATGCATAGAAATAATTGAACAAGGTTAGGCCAGCATGCATGAGTGGATCCAATAATGGCTTCCCCCTATATAGGAAGACTGATAAGGACTTCCACATCATCAAGGGTGATGGTCATCTCTCCCTCAGGTAGGTGGACTATGTGTGTTTCTGGTCTCCACCTCCCAAGGAGGGAAGAAAGAAGATGATAATAAAAAAATGTGGACTATGTGCATGATGCATGATTATATAATGTTTTTTTCAACTCAGTAAACATATCCAATACTTATTTGGTAAAATCATTTTCAGGTGTGAGAACATTATTTTCAAATTTAGGCACACATATCATTTCTTCTGACCAAGATGTAAAGAGTAGAAGATTATTTATTGTGGGTCATTATTGATGCACAAATTATTGATTTATTGAAACTCTATCCAAAAATTTTGTTGCTCCCTCCTCATTAGTATTGTTTACGCCATATATTCAATAATTAAAAAAATCCTCAACAAAATCCATATTTACATATATATCCAAGATATCATCAAGATTTTCCTCTTCAGTATCATACAGATGATCCTCAATTTCATATGGTGAAGCTTTTTCAACCACTCTTGTAAGTCCACGTCTTCATACAATTTGATGTTGTTGTTGTACAATAGAAACATCAACATATAACTCCATCATGGTACTATCTGATCACTTGGAAAATAAATTTATTTCTTTCACATCAGTAACCAATGGAAAAGATATATTCCACAGTGTAGCTAGAAATTTAAAATGTCTATAGCTCATAGACTTGAACTCTTTATCGGGTCCCAGATATAAGGGACCCCAAATTTTGTCTTCAAGATCACGTAAGTTTACAAAATCATATATAATAACCAATATTTTTTGTGTTTTACAATAATAATATACTTTCTCAATTTGAATAACCTCCCTATAGAAATAAACATAAACATACAAGAATCTCTAAGTCAAAAATGTTTTCTTTGATCAAGATTTAGATAGTGCCACTAATAATATCATTGATGGTAGAACATATAATATTTACTATAATGAAATTCTAGAACATCTTTTTATACCCTAAAATATGATGCTAATGTGTCATTGTATAAAATTTTATTAGAATATAATCTACTTAATGTTTTGGAATGGCACAAGGCCCATTTCCATGTACTAGGTTACCCAATTTTAGAAATGGGACACATTTTTGGAGTTGTTAATTCGAGGTACATCTCATAGAGAGACACAACCACTTGTTTTCATCCGGACAGGGATTTGACTACTTAAATAACAGCATAATTTTTATGCTAGAAAAATTTTCTATAGAACATGTCTTAGATAAGATGAGACTCAAACATCTTTTAGACAGCCACAACCACTTGTTTGTATCTAGACATGGATTTGATTACATAAATAACCACATAATATTTACGCTAGAAAAATTTTATAATGTTTTATTATATACTAAAATATGACACTTATCATTACTTTAAAATTTGTTTATAACAAGTTAACCATTAGTTAATCATTTATTGACCATTATTTATACATTGGTTAACCATTAGTTAAACATTGGTTAACCATTCATTAATCATACCTTAACCATTCTTTAATCACCCCTTAATAATTCTTTAATCATCCCTTCATAGTTGATTAATTTTTCTTTAATCATTCTTTAATCATCCATTAATCATTATTTAATCATCATTTAATAATTCTTTAATCACCCTTTAATATTTATTTAATCATTACATAGTCATTCTTTAATCATCAAATAATTATTTTTAACGATTACTTAATTAATCATTAATCATAATTTAATCAATATTTAATCACTAATTAATAAATAGTAAATCATTACTTATTTATTCATTAATTAATTAGTATTTACTAATTACATAATCATAATTTATTCAATAATTATTCAATAGATAATCATTACTAAATAATTACTTAAAAATTCTATAATAATTGGTTAGACATTACTTAATCCTTAATTAATTATACCTTCATAAAAATATAATCATATTATATTAATTAGTTAATTCTAATTATGTAATCATTATATATAATCATTCCTCAATCCTATGTTATTCATTAGTTAATCTATTCCTAATTATTACAAATAATGAATATTATTTATAAACTATATTTAAAAAACTAATCATCTTCAAAAATAACATATTGAAAATAAATACAAATTTAAATTAAATAAATCCATAACAATGAAATAAATAAGAAAAAGTACCTATAAATGATACTTCACAAAAAACAGGACTTATTTTATGCCACCTTCTCTAACACACATATAGAACACTTTTTCAATAGAGAGAGATGCTGGAATGTAGATAGATGGGTCAATTGTTCAGTGATGATAATTGGGGTGGGTACCAATTTATACAAATTTAAGTGAAATGCGGCAAGGGGTGACACATTTTTCTTGTACCATACGAAATAATATCTCCACAACATCTTTTTATTTCACTTTAGGAGAAAGGAGGCCACCTTATATGTTCATTTACCATGTCACTTATCTGGGGAAATGTAGAGGTTAATTGAAAGGGGGAAAAGGGCCTTCTACCTTTCATAGATATTTTTAAAAATAATTCCATGAAATATTTTTTTAAAAAAAATGGAAAACATATAAAAAAACGCACCATCTAGATGTTAATGAATATCTTCCATAACAAATAGTTCTGGAAAAAAATGTAAATATTTGTTATTCATGAAATGGTAGTGGAGGAAATAATGGTGAATTCTCATCTATACATGTATTTATAGAAGATAAGATAATATTTCAAAATGGTAATCTAAGAAAGAGAATAAACCATGGGAATAAACTAGATGAAATTTGTAAAAACAAAGTACTCCTAAGAAGAAAATTGAGATGCTCAATGATTCTCAATTCATTATGTTGATCAAAGTTACAGCATCCAAAAACACTAATAAAAAGGATATCACCTAGAATAAGTGATGTGGAAAATCCAAACATGATTCCAATGATCCTAATGGAATGTTAGTTATCTATATAGATGATTTTAAAATACCGATAAAAAGGAAGAAACACAATAAAAGGATAGTGACAATAGAAATGAAAAATCTTCATATGAAGGTGATCTTCTTTGTGTGATGTGAAACCAGGTTGGACACACACCTAAAGATTTTCTAACAACAAATACAATACAATAATAATTATTTAAGAATATGAAAGTATTTCTAAGTGATAATATTTATTTAAAATATCTTAAATTTCGAAGGATCACACACAAGGATATTGATGATGTGATAATATCCATGCATCCAAAATAAAAATGGTATTTTAGATGTGAAATTATGAATACCAAATGAAATAGGGAAACTTTGTTGAGAAAAATATCTCAAAATTTCTTTTCACATTAATAATCAAGGAAGAAACTACCTTATTCCCTTAATCCTTATATATTTTATTTGATCTAATAACATAGGGAATTGAAGGTGAAGAAATTTCTCATGGGGGAGAAACTGAGAAGTAGTGAGTACTATTAAGACTTGTTTTTTAAATCTAATCAACTTTTTTTTAACACTGATCATGGTTCACCTAGACCTAGTGTAAAATTAGGGGTAACACGGTGTTTGAGTATGAAACAATACCATTTTCCCATTTAATTTATATTTCTTTCCAACAAGGGTGATAGAAAGTTAAATGGTTTTTTAAAAAATTATTGTGAAAAAATTCACATATTTTCATATTCATTTGGAATAAACATTAATGGTATTTCAAAAAAAAAAATACAAAGGGGGGATTGAAGAGCCCACTTTTTGTATGAGTTGGATTTTTTTCAATGGTTTTTATTGGTTGTCAATGTTAGTGAATAAAATAGTAATATTTTATTAATTTAAATATATTTTAGATGTTAAAAAGAATAAAATTCCTAGAGTATCACTGATATCCTATTTTGATAACAAGCAAAATGTATCTAAGATGAATGTATGAAGAAAAAATAACTCATGACTTATTATCTTTAGGGTGTTATTTTTGAGACATAGAGTTTATATTTGTTATGATATTTCAATGTTGTTAATGTCTAGAATAGGTGTCACTAAGTGATATGATATGAAACATTGTTTACAGTGATGAAAAATATCTTGTGAAAGATGACTAAATGATTATGATCTCTCTCAAATTGTTATTCTTCAAGTAAAAGATGAGGAATATAAAGGCCATGAAAAATAATATTTTTCTCAATGAAGAAGACGTTGCAATTAATGAGAATGAAATGAAATATCTTATTATTTCTTTTTTTTATTTTCATATTGAGGAAGGGGATAAGAGGAATTATAATAATTGGTATTCATAGAATTATTATAAGTAATATTTTTGGAGGGACCATTATAAATAAAATTTAACTATTTAAAGCCCTTGGGATCGAACACAATCGATTTCATAATGGGAGGAATCCACAAACACATGGGAGAGTTAGCTCTCTAATCCAATATTGAAGCATTATCTGAGTTCATGTGGGTAAGAATATATGGGTGCTCACAGACGTATATAGTTTGTTGACCACATAGCATCTTTATGGTACCCACAATGGCGTACTAGGTGGGGAGCTTGTTGGCCTAACCCATATAGTGTGTTCTATGTATCATGGTGCCAAACCCCATGCTGGATAGATGTGTGGATGACATGAATAGATTTATTAAGAAGAAATAAACCATATTAAAGTTATAGGTGGGGCATGGAATATGTACTATTGTAAAACTATCATTAAAAATTTGGATAAAATGATTATGTATGATAAATTCTATTAGCATTATCTGATTTTATTCAACCTTTTAATGTGGTTCATATTTTTTATCCAGACAGTAGTGATCAACGATCACATTTATAACCAACTATAGGGATCATTACAAGAGAGAAAGGCTCACATATTCATCTGAACATTATTCATGAAATAAATGTCTTTCATATATATGATAAAGAAAAGAATAAGCACTGGCCAAATAAAAACAGAGTGGTGGAGGCCATTTTATGCGTCTTATATGCATAGAAAAAATCTGAGTGATTAAATGGACTATATTTATCAGCACATGTGCAGCATAATATTACATTCAAGAGGTTCTAATCATGAAGGAAGTAACATCGAGTATTTTGATGTCGCATTATAAAGAAAAATTGGTTTAGAGAATATAAATTCTGAGATGTTTCAGTTTTCATGTTATTGATTTTCACAACATTATTTTCAGGCTTCTATGTTGATGTTGAAATCAATGAGGGGTGGTGATACTCACTCATAAATATTGAATCCATGATGAGGAAATTTTTTTCTCTAATCACATATATATTTGGGATATATTATTTTTCTTAAATAGTGTATCTCTAAGTATATTTTATGAACAAAAATAGTAGAAATGGGATCCCATCATCATTTTGAAGAATATTTACTTGGTACTCCTAGCTATGGAAAGAAAAGGTTTTATGTTCTCACCATTACCATGACGGATAACCACACACTTCTTACATGAAGAGGAAGAGTTCTATGCTTCCATGTTGTGTTTCATCCTTCACGAATACAAGATGGTTTATATGTACTAAAATCTAGTACATGAGTATCATACTCCTCCTTTGTTATTTGATGGTTTATCATATACCTAATTATGAGAAAAATTAACATATATTTATTTAGTGTATATAGATGAATATAGAATTATTAATTTTTAATGTGAAGAATTTCTATCTTGTCTGAAGGAAGGATTACTCGTGGCACATATTTTGTGAATGATGATAAAGAAGTTAATTGTGAGGGTGGAATCATTTAAATGGGTTTTCAAATTAAATTAATATGTAAATTTATAATTCATATCAGAAAATGTTAACATACAACAATAATGTCACATAAAATAATTATAATAATAATACCTTTTATATTTTAGTCTTTATATTAGAGTTCCATTTTCTAAGATTCCCCGAAACACCTTAATAGGGGAGTTGTAAATCACAATGTCCAATATTTATTTTAAATTGAAAAATAATGTTCCAAAATTGTTAGGAACTAGTGAAACATATCTAATTAAACCATTTAGAAATTAAACATTCATATGAATAGATACAACACAATAGTTTTACTTGTCTCACTATTAAGATCTAGTCTAAGGAGAATACGCTGATAATGTGTTGGTCATACATAAATCCCCTAATCGTACCAGGTTATTATGTTATACTGAATTTTAGGAATAGTTTATATGTTCTAGAGACCCAACCTCAACATGATTTTAGGGACAACACAATACATCCCTCAAAACACTTCCTTTGACTCCCCCTAGCCCACTCCTTTGGTAGAATTTTAACTCGATTTAACGACTTAAATATCTCTTTAGTATATTTTCATTTATTTATTTTCCTTGGATAAAACAAGAATTTACTTTCACCGTAGTATAGAGTTGATACAATTAAAATCCCTGTTCACTAAAATCCAATATTAAACATAACTATTCACAAATCTATTCACCTTTATGAAACACCATTAATTCTTCAAAAAAATTACAACCTTTGCAAACCCACTCAATTTTGTGCCGCACCAAACCATTGAAAAATACATATCCTTCAAGGAGCACGCAACCTTCATAAATCTCACAGCCTTTGTGGAACACTACGACATCATGAAACTCCCATTCTGCATAAAACTTCTAAAAATCAAAATCATTATCATTGATTATGTCTTAAACATTCATTTTATGATTCCCAAGCTCGCATAGAATTATATATTCACAAAGATCCTAGCCTTCATGAAATCAAAGTGACTAATACTTTTCATCAATTATAATTATTTGAAATTAAGTGTGGGTAGCTACATATTTATAGTCACAACCCCTCATGATGATCGCACATTTCCAGTTGCCTATTCAAAAACCTGCAAAATCATGTTCCTGAAGATCCTTTATTTTCAAAGATCCTGTGAAATTTAACTCATCCATGAAGGTTCTCATCATCATAATGATTCACCATAGACCCATCGTGAACCCAATATTATTTTCAATGTTATTTAGAACATTTTCTTTCTATCATACATTTGAAAAGCTCTATACCATCGTGAAACTCATCCTTTTTTGAAACCTTTTATTTGTTAAACCTAGTCATAGAAAAACTCATGCATTTACCAAACTTGAGAAAATTATATCCCCAAAAACCACCATTCCTGAAACTAGATCCTTCTTCTAAATTTTTGAATCGAATAATTTGGTAAATATAAGGAAATGATGTTTCCTTCAACACAATATACATCTTGTACTGTATGATCCCTTGCTTGAAAACACCCGAATAAACCTAGCGTGGATTGAAAACAAAAACAAACTAGACTTTGTTTCCTGTCATAAAAGGTCATAGTTACAACACATTGAACTATTTCATGATGTTAACATGATGTTAAATAATTATTTTTTGTTAATTGAGTGTGTCCTATATTTAATTAGAATAATTAATAATAACTTGTTGATGAACTTGATTGTTTGAGATGCTAATAATAAACACTATTCCATATTTCTTGTGTAAAATATTAGGGATAGATTAATAGTTGGTGACCAGGTTTATAGATACAAATAATCATTTGTGGAGAAGAAAAATTCTAGGATATCCAGTCTACTAAAAATTCTAGGATATCTAGTCTACTAAAAATTCATAATATTCTGACTACAAAATCTAGAGTGAAAAAATAGAACATAACAAGAAAATATTGAGCATATCTATTTTTATGAGACGAATAGTAAATAGAAAAAAGTATATAAAAATATCTATGAAAATGTTTCTGTATAGAATAATATAAATAAAATAGAGAATCTTAATTTTTTATTCTATAAAGAATCAAATTTTATTTCCTATTAGTGTGAATGCAACAAGTGAAGAAGTGGAAATATAAGAACATTTAAACATTGTGATACCAAAAAGATGTATTATAATGTGGAGGACTTTCTTGGTGTTACAAATTACCTTAAACCAAGGGGTAATGACTGTATATAAATGTTGTAAAAATAACTATGTGGGTAGAACATTCACTTTCAAATGAAAATAGTAAATTTAAAGTGACAGGTTATTCCCTGATTTATATAACCACTTATAAAGGACTTTTTTAAATTGGATTTGTTTTATTGGATAATTTCCCAACAATGGAAAAGTCAAGCTACTCTTATTGAGTTGTGAACCTTGTAAAAAATTGCTTCATCATTACCTACATTCAAATATTTTCAAATGATATAGAAAACATATTATTAGAACTAGGAGTCTAACACATCTAATAGGTAAAAGAGATAAAAGTTATAATTAGTGAAAAAATTATCTATACTAATTAACCCCCCCCCCAAATATTGAGTATATCCAAAAAATTTCCAATCATATTTATTTTCATTATAACCACCATATATTTATGATTTTGAAAATGTTTTTGATGAATATATATGATATTTAAGGGAAATTCATGTCCTGAATAAGATTTTTTATCATTACACAACAATTAATGATTATTAAAATGTATCTAATTATTATTAGAAAATTAACTGAAACAAAATTATCTTAGATCTATTTTTCTCAAACCATATCCATAACCTTCATGAAATGAAAATAATAATTCATATATTATTAAAAATTATTCTAATATCTCAAATAAATTTTGAATTATGAATTTTACATCAAAGGGAGGTCTAAAATCATTATTACGATACATGTACAAAACAATAAATATTATTAACATACAAGGATATAAATAATCATTAAAAACAAATTATATATATATATATGAATTGAATATGTATAATTGATGAATATTAAAATTAATGGATATGAATATGTTTATAAAGTAATTTATCAATATGGTTATTATTATTAATAAAGAGAATAAATAGGTTTTATGAAATTTCTGAGTAAAAAGTAAATGCTTATTAATCTCAACATCCATTATTTGTGATATTCTTTTTATTATGATCCTATTTATGTTTATATGGTGTGTATGATGCCCCATTCAAATATAATACAGTCAATATCTATATTAATGACATTTAATGTTATATATCTTGGGTTTTTCATGTTATTTTGAATTAAAAGTTATGAAATCTATAAGTCTTTTTTTCAAATATCATTTATTTTCAGTTAGTAATATTTCCCGCTTATATACATATTCTTCGTCCCACTAATGTTTTCCTTAAATATTTGGAAATTAAAATACGTATTATTTCTTATGACCATTAGAATTCTCCCAAAATATTTTTAAATGGAAGCCATATTACTCTTTTAACTACGTGGTTTTCAAAAAATTTATTTTGAAATATTTTTCCTGTTCATATTTTTTTTAACTACTCTTTTGTTGACATAAACATTTTTAATTTTAAAAATTACATTATATAGATATTTATCTTTTTAAATATTTATTAAACAATTAATCTATTATTCTTCTTCAAATTTAATTTTAAAATTTAATTATGAATTTATTTACAATTAATGTTGACATTCATTAAAAAATATTAAAGGAACCTTATTTTATAAGTTTTCTGTACTAACATATTTTCCATCCGTATTCATTTTCAATCATTAATAATCATACTCTCTATTTTTCATGGGTTTCCAATGAAATTTCAATTCCCATTTCTATATAATATATCCTATTAAAAGGGTGTAAAAATTTAAAGGGTATTTCTTCTTCATTCACGAAGAAACTTTTTGATGTACATCTAAAGGTGTTTTCCATCTATTTTGACAACCTTTAATGTTTATTATGTTTTACTTTTAATATTAATTAATAATACCCATCACTTTATTTCTATATACAGCTTGTGATCATGTTATTCTATTTATTGACTCAGGAAAGCATTGGTCTCCATTAAATTTGTTACTCCAATATCGATGTTTATTGAATAAAAGGAATTTATAATATAAATATTATTGTTCTTAATTTCATTCATATGGTAAATTAATTAGCCAAAAATAAGATATGGGAGGGGGAATACTTATATAGCTAATTGATGAATTTTTAGGTCTTGTAATATAAAAATTCTTTTTATTTAGGTGTATTATTTTCTAATTAATATTATTTCCTCGATACGAGGCCTTGATGATAATTTCATGATCTCCTTGAAACAATTACATGATAGAAATATCATGACATAAAATAATGTGACCTTCATTGTAACATAATGATGTTCTAGAAATTTTTCTTGAAGATAAGATTATGATATTTTTCTATAAGTCAATGAAGGTTTGATTAAGATGTCCAAAATTATGGAACCTGTGACTATAAAATCCATTATTGATATCCTCATTCTATATTTATTTACATTTTTATTTTATCCATGGGTATATTACAGTCTTTATTTTATTTAATTAATACACTATTATAATCATTTATTTATTCTAAACTATATTTTCCATTCTTATTCTAGGGAAACATCCCCTATATTCATCCCCTTACTGAGTGTTTGGGATCACTACTTTTATGTTGATTCATTTACCAACTATAAAAAGTGGGTATCATTGAAGAAATTTAAGGATATTGTAAATTGAATAATATGTTTTATAAGAAGTTTATAATTATTATTTTTAATGTTTCCAATAAATTATTGAAAACATATATATATATATATATATATATATATATATAGTCTCCCAAGACTCCTAAACTATGCAACGTTTTGGGATGTGATACATTGTATCTATTAAGACCATAATAAAGTAAGAAATATCACAATCTTATAGGATTCTAGGTTTTTACAGTTGTTATTAGATGAATTTTAGTATAATCCTTTTGAAATATATTTAGTAAAACCAATATTGGAAAACAAGACCATATAAGGGACTGTAGATGTAAATATAAGTATATGAAAACATCATAAAATTTGGTCAATAATAGTGTGTATAGTTTTATAGTAATAAAATTCCTATCTTGATATAAAATATTGGATCCAGGATTTGGAACAGATTCACCTTGGGGTAACAATATTGAAAAATATTATTTGTCTAATAACTCGATCTTCACTCATTTCATAATAAGAGGGGGGGTTATTGCACACCTGGTCTAACACTCTTGAGAAATTTTTTTGATTATTAAAATTATATTTATTATCCCTTATGAGTGATATAATTGTAATTTTACAATATAATATAAAAGTATTATGTTGATAAAACCTAATATAAAAAATGACTATGTATGACTTAGATGATAAAGTTATAGGATGATCCAATAATAAACATAGTTGAACTGAATTTATCAGAAGATGAAATAATGGTTTAATTGGGAAATAAGTAATAGGAATTATTTTTGAATCCCATATGATCATTTAAACAGATTTTATTTGATATTATCATAAACATTTCAGTGTAAGTGTTTGGTTAGAATCGGGATCATGAAAACGAAGTTGTGAAAGACGTTCCTATTTAAACTCATAAAACATGAATTAATTAAAGGAGGAATATCTGAAAAAATGGTTGCTAATATCAATATATTACAAATATAAATGATAATATAAGTTTTCTAGTATTACCCATGATGTTTAGATATAAATTATATCATCATTCAGACACTTATCTATTTTTCATTAATGGGTAGTAATTAAAATAAAGAGGACAAAATTTATTTATGGGAGAGAATATGACACACATTGATTATAAAATTAGTTTCCCATTGAATACATATTTTTATAAATAACTTATTTGACATGGAATGTCAAATAAAGATGAAAAATGATACATTTATTTAAGATGAAATTATAATTATTAAATTTGACCATTTTAATATAGCTTTTAAATTGGAGGGTATAAATACAAGTAACCACATTATGATAACTATGAAGAATAAAAAAATGGAATCATATAGTAGAAATTTTCTTTATGAGGCATAGTCTAAATAATCATGTAAAGGAGTTAGAATGACTATGGTTATCCCTATAATAATTCTTTGAGAAACTCCATTAATTTCTTATTATGATAAATCATTTGCGGGAAAAGTTTAAGATCATGAAAATTTTTATATGAACCACGATTGTTGAGCCTCCACCCATGAAAATAAGCATCACTTATCCATCCATTATATTTTCTGTGGTTGTATTTGTTTGAATCATAAGTATAATATTTAATTTTATAATGATTAAATGTAATAAATTTTATATTAGTATATTTATTGTATGCATGTGGTATTTTCTTAATATTTTATTTTAATTAATAAATTTAACAAGATAATAAATTTGGTATTATATACACATTTATAAATTTTATTTAATGAATAATTATTAAAAAATTTGGTAAAACATATTGAATTTGAAATAAAATCTTTTATGATCTATTTTAATGAAAATTGTATTTCTCTGTTTATTTATTATTTTTAACAAAATAAATTAAATTACAAATTTTGAAGATATTATTTTAATAAAAAAAATTTATGTAAAAGTATGAGAACACCAATTATTTAAGTTATAATTTATATGAAATAATATTATGAATGGTTATTATTTTACTAAAGTAAATTTACTATCAAAAAAAGTTTCATTATATTTTATGTTTCAAATTAATAATTTAATTCTTAAATTTTAGAATTTAAATTATAAACACTATATTAATTTTTTATTAATCATGTTAGATTTATCATACTATAATTTTTTTATTTTTTCAAAATAATTGATAATTATTGGTTAAATAGTGAAAAATACAATTTTTACAAATACTGCAATATTTTTGGAATCAAATTGATATAAAAATCAACTAATATTTTATGAAACATTATTTATAGTAATAATATCTGTTTCAGGATTAAAATATTAAATTCAAAAATATTATATTGATTTTATAAACCTAAATATGGAAGTTTTATAATGTAATTAATGTTTTTTCTCTTAAAATATTAATTTTGATCATTTTATTTAATTAAGTAATTACAAGGATAAAATAAGTATTGTATTAGTTTCAAAGTAACATAAAATTACTATCATCTATCATAATTAAATAATTTTCATCGTCATCAAAACTACACATGAGTTTCTGATAAATTCAAATTTATATTTAAATGTAAATTTTTTCTAAAAACAATTTTTGTTTCATTAAGAATCCTTTTATTATAATTAAGTATTAGAACCTTAAGAAATTAAATGTGATGAAATGGTTTTTATTTTTTGAATCATCAATTCTCAATTATATAATAGTTTTAATTTAATCTTCAATGATAAAATAAGAAACTACAGAAAAAATAACATTCCACTGTAAAATTTATATGTGCTAAAAATTAAAACAAGGGGAAAAGGCTACAAATATCAAAAAAAAGTTTGTATCTATATGGATGAGTGTTTTAAGGAAAATGGGTTTCCCCCAGACCATTTTTATAATTTATTACTTTGAAATCTAAATATATAATATTTCTTACGACAATCATAATTATACTTACCTCATTTCAAAAGTAAAATATAGTACCCCTTTAATTATTGGAGTTTCAATAGATATATTTTGAAATATATTTTATGTTTTTGTATTTTATCTTCTACTACACATTTGTGGACATAAAAAATATTTAATTTCAATAGTTTTATATTTCTATTATTAAATAATTTTTTAAAAATTCTTCTTGTCTTCTTCAGGAAAAATATATTTAAAAGTTACATGTGACTTCATTATCGAATAACGTTGAAATTTTTTACCAAATGTGAAAGGAATATTCCATTTAAGGCCTTCCATGATAATTATTTTTTGGAAAAATTATTTGGTTTTCTTTAAGAACCATCCTTTCAAAATTTTCATGTGTTTTAAATAAATTTATATTCCCATTGTTTTATAAAATATTTTTAAAAAATAGAGAAAAATGTTCAGTGAATTTCTTCTTATTTTTTATATACATTCCTAAATATTTTCCAATGGTGTTTTCATATATATAAACATCCATTAATGATTAATATGTTGAACTGGAAATATTATTTAATGTTAATATACAAATTCTTTCTTAGGATCGATTAGAATCATTTTTTTTCATTTATTGACCATGGAAAGTATTTATATCTCATATGATTGTTATTATGATATATATATTTATTTATTTATAAGAAATTTTATTATGAATTATATAGTAATTAAATTATTTCATGTCTTGAATGCACTGGATTTAATTAATCTATGGGGTCTCCAAGAATAATATATCCTCTGGATTCACTTATAGGTCCCATGAGGCAAACATGTGTTGGTGTTTTAGTGTATGTCTACCCATTTATTAAAATTTTATTGACAATGGGAATTCAAGGTTGGATAATGGTGTCCTAGGAAAAGATCGTGATGATAAGATAATGATTTCCTATCATGTCTCCATGAAATGAATATTATTATGTCCATTAATAAGAACATGAAAGTAATATCATGTTGTCTTAGTGTAAGGTATTAATATTATTATTAATATTTTTAACATTATATATTCCATAACGATAAAATGCAATATTATAATTATCCTTTTGAACTATTTATTTCAATTATTATGTTATTAACTTATATATTATACCTTACGTTCCATTTGATTTTTTAATTTTTAGGATTATTTATTTCTACCATACTATTTTATCCATGATTATGTATGTATATGTTTCATTGTATGTTACCCCATTACTAGATGTTGGAGCTCACTCCTTCAATTAGCTTTCCCCATGGAACAAAAAGGGATTGTTGGATGAGTTCAAGGATTTTCATAAAATAATAGGACTGTTTCCATAATATATATATATATATTATAATTTTCAATTTATTATGAGAAACCTATATATATCTAGTCTCCCCTGATTTCTAGGTTGTGTGATATTTTTAAATTTAATCCCTTGTATCCTCTAAAAATGTAAAAAAAAACCCCCCACATCAAGGTTAATGGAGACAAGGTTTATACTGATGGTTTGGTAGAATAACATGGGTTATATTTGGTACTCTTATGTTTAGATGAAGTTGAGGTATATTCCTTCCATGTATTCAAACAGTTTTAACAATTTTTTTCACTATAACTGCTCATAGTGTGGAATGATTCTATTATTTGTCTAGTGAAACTTTTTCTCATATTTTGGTTGCTATATTCAATTTGTTTTATTTATTTATTTATTTTTATATGATATATTATATTTATTTCCATTTATATACACACATTCATTCAATTTATTATAATCACATAAGATGCATATACCTCTTGGAGGTATCTGTTGGGAGTTCGTACTCATACCCTTCAAGTATAATTATAATCACATACAATTTCATCTATGTCATACTATCCTTGATAATTTATATATAAATATTTACTAGGTTGGTTTTATTTCTATAATGTAATAGAGTAGAATAGTAGGACTCCACTAGGTAGTATAGTAAGGGTGTTCAGTTTTGGTAAGTGTTATCATTCAATATATAATGAAGTATATTTAATTATAGTTTTTTTATAATATTTTTATCTTCTATATGGATTATTTTATTTTATTTTATGCATTATCATATATTGTTAAATTCTATATTTTTATATTGGGACTTTGTGACACCAATTAGAGGGTCGCCATTATTTTTTTATGTGATGGAATGTCCAAATTATAAATGAGTTTTCAAATATTTTTTTATAACATAGTAATAACGTAGTTTGTTTATAAAATAGGGTAAATGATTCCTGAATGATATAGTTATACACTCAATTCTACTAATAATCCTTGTAAAATTAGTGAATTCACTTTGGGAATGTTGTTGTCCATTTTGGGATAATTTCTAATTTAGTAATGTATTTGCAATGTGGAATTAGAGTAATTTTTGGTATGGGATATATTTAATTATACATATATATAGGCTATAAAGACATAGAAATAAGACTATTTTCATATTTTTATAATAAAATTATGGTGGAAGAAAAATTAAACAAATATTTATAGGTATACAGTATCGAATCAATTCATACGAGTGAGGTGTGGGATGAAACCTCACAAGAATGGATTTTATATAGATATTATATACTTCAAATTGAATACCATTTCTCCATAGGCTAATTTATCATGAAAATATTTTTTTTTTACATACTCATATGATATATATCTTTTATTATACTTTAATTACTTGATTGAATAAATGTAACTAATAATGTAATTATTGTTTACCTAAACACAATATCTTTTGTAATTAGTTATCAAATAGTACTAACATGTTGATTTTTATTTCTATTAATTTTTTTTAAAAAGATTTATGTACTATAAAATGTGTTTTAATTTTTAAAAAAATTGGAAATTTTTGTGAATTTTTTTTATTTGAAATGTAATGATTTTTTTTTTGAAATAGGGTGTTTTATATAAAAATAATATGGGACTAAAACTAATTTTATTTATATGATAAAAAACATTGGAATAAACTGTGAAATGTTTTTGAAATAGAATTCATAAATGGTTATTTATTATGAATGTATGATTTTTACCTTTATTTGGGTTATAATTACAAAATAAATACTTAATTAAAATTAAACATAATTTTAACAGTATTGTATTTATGTTTTATTTTGTATGGTTGAATTGGTGGAATGTTTATTATATAAATATAATAAGATATAAATTTAGTAATATTTCATGAATTAATAAATCATATGTACTTTTTATGGTATTTACTAAACTATTATATTTATATGTGGATTTTTATAGATGAAATGCATTATTATGAATAGTTTTAATTGACCGAAAAAATTATTATTTCCATTAACTCTTATTTATACATTTATAGAATTTAGTATCGAGTAAACATGGTGGAAATTTAAAACTTTTGTATTTAAATTGGGTGATTTTATAAATAATATCAATGTTTTTAATTATTTTTATTTATTTTTATTGATGGGTAGATCCTTCATAGTGTTTGTAGTTTTTTAATGTTGGATTTTTGATATGTGTGTATGTATAGTAAACCCCAATGGATATATTTTTGGATGTGACTAGTTGGAAAAATCATGGGAGTATTTACAGGCATCCATCATGTACCTGGAATAGTGCCACTACGTACTTAGTAGACCGACCTATGAGGGAGAATCACAAATTTAACAGTAAATGTACACCATGATTCATCTGGGTATTTAATGATCTATTGTTACATATTTTATAATTTAAAGGTTTTATATGTTTTATGTTTATAAATTTTTTCTACTCTCCTTTTATTTTTCTCTTTTATGTGTAGTTGGGAGGTTGATTTTTAGTCAAATGGGTCCCAATAATATATAATTAGAGTGTTTGGTGAAGTCATAGATTTATCCTGCCTTTGAACTACCATCAGTGAGATGATAGAGTTCTACAAATCAGTATGTTTTATAGAACCCATTGGATAACTAGTGGTGCAGTAAGACCCCATGTAGTGTTTTTGGGAATAACGGCTTCTTAGAGGTGCCTCGAGTTGCATAATTGGGCCCACTATCTCATCTATGTTCTTAGTATGAGGGTGAATTAAATTTACAATGTAGTATTTTAATCCCAGATGATTTTAACCATATTTATTACAAAATATTGATCCCAAATTCCCTTTTTTTAATTGGAGGTATCTCTCCTTTGTCAATATGTTCTCCCATTAATCTCCCCTTTTTTCATCAAGGTAGAATTGATTATGTGATGCTTGGATGATGAGTTTACTGAAGACCTTAACCCAAATCTACTTCCATCCAAGAGATGATGATGGATTTATGATGGATATGTTCTTTATATGATTATCCAATGATGAATTCATCCTTACATCATATATTGGTGGTAGATATATTATTTTAATGATTTATCATGACCAAATCAAGAGATTCCATAAATTATGAATTTTTTATGATTATGTATTTCTAAATAATCTTTTTATACCCCTTTTTGGTGTAGGATCAATCATATAATAATAATCCACAAAATATACTTTGTTAGATTTTTGGTGAAATATATTTGTCCATGACAACCCTTTGATAAGATCATGTGTCCTCAGAAAAATAGATGGTTCTATGTATCTTCCCTAAAGTGAATCATCATGTGATCGCATTCTTCTTAAATCTCAATTTGGTTATATTTTCCACTAATTATTTTTTGGTCGATCAATGTTCATTGGTTAAACTTGAGGTTACCTTATATATTTGATAATGAATTCACTATATGTTCTTGAATCTAAAATAGATATTTTTAATTGAAATCATCTTCATTAACATACCTTTAAACTGGTTCCTTTTACTAACATTATAATACATCATCAAAAACCTTGACGTAAGAAGGTTCATACATGTTGGGGCTCTATTATTTTATTGTTTCATTAATATGATACTTCTGTGACCTATAATTTTGTCTATGTTTTGTTTTTATCATAGGTGGGTGTTTTTTTCTATGCCCCATGACACTAATTTATGATTCTATACATCATGAGTATTCTTATGCAGTCAGTTTCTATGTTAGATGTTCATCATGATTTTTTATCATACTACTATTCTTGTGATTTCTTCATATTATTTTCTTATGAATGCTCTACCCTATTATGCATAATTACCATGCCATTAGAGGTTCATATTCTAGTACTCATAATAGGTAGATTTCATGATAGGATTATCCCTCCGAGCAATACTGTGCATGACATGAAATGATGATTTCGATGGTCCTGAATAGAGGGTAATAATGAATTGTGGATATATAGGTGCATGTGTACCTAATTCCTAGTGGATACATGGTTTAATTTACACCATACTCCTATAAGATGTTTATTAGCACATTTACTTGATGCCATGTGGATTCTATGTAGCATATATACCTCATTCCTAGAGGATGATATGAATAATGTTCACTTGTTTCCTTAAGTGGGATAAGAAACAAGTTAACCACCCTTGAGGCTATTTCTTGATCATTTTTTATATTTATGGTTATCCTACAAGAATGGACCCAATTCAAGTACATTGAGGGATCATGGTGAATTGGTTATTACATGTATACTTATTGTATATCTATTTATTTTATTCTATTCATTTATTATTATCATAGAATATATGAATTGAAATTGTGCACAATTGTTAAAGACACATTGTTGGTGTCCTACTAGGTTTTATTAATCACACTCTACATGATTATCTCAATGAGAATATAGAATTTATATATAATGATGTATGAAATGGTAAGGGGACCATAGAAGAAAATTGATTTGGGAACCATAGAGATGTAAACATAGAAAGGATGGTATCAAAATTATTTCCATATTAATTAATTTACTAATATACTTGGAATTATTTCTCTTTTTTGGATTTTCACACCGGGTGCCTATTAATTTATTCAATGAAATATGTACCATATAACATTGTATTATTTCACACTGTTTACTATGATTTGTTATATTTTTTATTATCAAGGAAATTATATGACACTTTGGGTATAGTCTCCCCATCGATGGTGTTTGGATAAATATTTCTAGTTGACAATATTTTGCATATAGGGAAGCATGAATGAGGTCTTATGTCTCTCCATATTGGTCCCAGCAGTTTGGGTCAGGGCATTACAAAATGTTATTTGAGAAAAAAAATCTTCTTGTTTTACTTACTTGGATAATGATTGATTAAACATTGGTAATGTGGATGTTATGTAGGGTCGTTACCAAGTTACTAGTGAGACTTTGTGGGACATACCTCTTATTTATCATTTATGTGATCATTGTTGCTATATTATAGGATTTGGGTTTGTTGAAGCATTATAATTAGGTACATGGGATAAAATTCCATATATATACATGTTGTGTGCTACATACCAATTATTTAATTTAATTACTTAACTATGATATTTTTTTTGGTAGACTTGTTTTATTGATTGAGTGATATATATTGTTTCCATGATGATTTGATATATGATCTTGAATTATTTATTTGAACCAAATAATTCTATATTGTTTTCTGTATATAAGTCTATGTGACTACTTTTTAGTAATGGAGAAATTATATAGTTCTTGTAGGGATCTAAATTGTGTTATGTGTAGACTCCTAGGAGAATAATATTAGGATCCCATTTAGTAATTTCAATATGTTCTAATGACTTTAGATTCTATAAAAGTTTGTCCATAGAGTTTAGAATATGTCACCCTGTAGGGGAAATATGGGACCACCATTTGATTTGGGATGAGATTCTAGTATTAGGAAGGATTCCTATATTTCATATCTCATTGTATTATAGGGTGAAATAGATCGCTATTGTACACATACTCTAGTGGTTATGATAGTTGTCCCAGCTTGGTAGGGAGTCTTTCCACTTGTTCCTGCCCAATGGTGGAGGGGTACTCAGCTCCATGGTCAACTAATATAAAGACTTACAGATCAAGCATCCACCATCAAATTTGGAAAAAAAATATTTTTTTCTGATTTAATGGACTAGAAAGAAATTATTGAGTTTGAAACTGAGCTATTTGAGACACCTGAGGATAAGAATGTGATGTAAGAAGCATTTATGCCATAAAGACTTACTAGGAGATCATGGGGAATGATGGAACATACTGTAAAATGTGAGGATCTCACGTGAGAGGCCTTTAATGACCCATTATTTAGTTAATTCATTCTTGATACACTGAATATATAATGATAATATGTGTTTATGGAGCTACAATAAGGGTTCCTGATTGTATCAACATACTCTTTAATTTCATCAAGCTAGTACACATTTCTACTCTATAGACCAGTAATAAGGTATAAATGGTTGGGAAGTTAGAGATTAATATTTCATATAATATCTAAAGATAGGTTAGTAACATTTACCTAGGTACATATACTACTATTTTGAAAGTGGAATTTATTACTGAGAAGGACCGTGTAGAGGGTTGAGAAACTCATCTTCTTTCACCATTCAATTCTTATTTAGTTGGACCTCCTACTGTTGTGATGACTGAATCATCTAGTTTCAAGAAGATAAAGACTAGATACTTGAAATAAAGACATGGATGTAGGTGGGGTAGAGAGTTCCATATTAATCCGCATTAAGAGGTGATACATGATTCATCAAAAATATTTATATATGAAATTATCGCTAGTTCTTCACATCACCTCAGAACAAGTATCGATAGTGTGGAATTATAGGTCATAAATAGTAGTTCTTATTTAGTGATTAGAGACTAGGAACCATAGGGGTGTAGGAATGAATGATCTATGACCCATGGATAAATTTGGTGTCCTTAATAGGATGTTCGGAAGATGAAAACTCATGAGGTTCATCTATGTAATGACCCGGAAAGTCTCATTTTCTTGAGAGCTCAACGAGTCATTACTAGGCATTAAGCGACATCCTCAAGGAGCCAAAGGCTGGAAATAAATGCCAAAGGGTTTCAAAACAAGTGGGGATGATTTACTATTTTTTGAACACCCCATATATCCGACAACCATAAACAAAAAAATCTACTAAATGATGCATGATAAAAGTTATGCCAACTCAACCATTTATTTTATCAAAAACAAACCAAAAGTACCACAGTAGAAACCAACTCTAAATCAGAGTAAACAACAGAAATACAAACTAAAAGTCCACAAGACGGCAACCCAACTCCATGTTCCACAAGCTCCATCTTCTAAAATCAATAACCATCCCAAGCATCATGAAGTAGTGTTATAAACATGTGACACTTTACCTTTTCCAACATCCCAGTATATGAAATCTGCAAAATCCACAACATGAAAAAGCAGGGGGTGAGTAATGAAACTTAGTAGATTTTCCCCGATGACTTTCCAACACATGCCTTTAGGATAAACCATGTTATCACATTTATATAAAATAATTTATATAAAACAATTCCGAAAAATTTCATAATAAACAAGTTCCATGTCAAAACCATTTTCCAACAAAACCATCTTTCTCAAGAAGAACAACCAAGAAAGTTTCCAATCAAATTACCATTTCTATTTTTGGTACATTCATTCCATTTCACAAATCCACACAACCAACCATGCATGAAACCTAGACCTCCCTATGCTCACGAGTGGTGAGTTATCCTTCCACTATGTCGTCACATAGTGAACTACCTTAATGTGGGTACTTCACGAACTTATCTGTCCCAAACTTTTGATGGGGGGACTTCTCTCCCTTATCCATCCCAACCTTTTGAAGGGGGGGACTTCTTGCCCTTATCCATCACAATACACATGGACACACACCACATCCCATGAAAATATATGCCCAAAACCATGTGTGTTCAAAACCATTCAATAAAGCATCACCATTTTATTAAAAACCATTTCTTTCAAGCAACAAAACCATAACCAATTTAAAATCATCATTTTAAATTTACTTCAACAACCACTTTCTAAAAAACAAATGATTTCAATCAAACGTTACTAAAAAGGGGTTTCAACCATTCTTTCATAGTAGATAAATAATCCATTTCAATCAAGGGATAACATTTGAAACATATCCTGCAAGTTCTAAGAAAGAGGAATCAAGAGTGAATCCACCTACCTCAAAGGTTTTGACGAAAACCCTAACAAACGGAGAATGCACAAGAAACCTGGATGAATTACCAAGGATCCTCTTTAGATCTCTTCTCCTAACAAAAATAAGACCAAAGATCATCATCTTTGGCATCCAAACACTTATATCTACCCATTACGTGTGTAGATCTATGAAACCGAGAGAAGAGGAGAAGTAAATCTACGTAGATCTGAGAAATATAACAAGAATGATCACATACATCAAAAATCCGACTTCTATTGGACAAGAGAAGCCTTAGGATCGCCTCTGGAATGATGGGAGAACCTTCCTTGTCCTTTGGAGAACAAAAATCATGAGTTAGGGCCACTTAGGAGATAAATTGATCCACTTAGAGGCAAAAATGTGTGAGATCCACTTTTATAGTATCTCATTTAAGCGGCCACATTGTTAGTTTGCAAGGTTTGACAAACTATGCGCTAACTATGCATTAGCTACTGCCTCGGCCACCCTTATCACATGGTTTGTCCGCACAGTTAGAAAAACCATGCGCCAAACGTGAGAAATTATTTGCCTCCAAGACACACTATGCATGGTTTGGCTGCACGGTTATGACAAACCATGCACCTCCCATGTGACTTCCCCTTTGCCACAAAACATCATTCCAAGTTCTCCAGACCCTCCTATCCAACACCCTTAAATTTAAAACCATGAAAATACTCCTGTAAGGTATACATACTAGAAACTGGGGGTACTACATTCTCCCCACCATTGGATTTTCTGTCCCCAGAAAGTAGGAAATCATCGCTTTCTTGAAAGAGTTATGTCCATTGCTCTTTCATTTCTTTCTAGTGTTCCCAAGTCTCTTCTTGAATCTGACCATGTTGCCACAAAACCCGGACTAGACCAATGATTTTTTCACGCAAGACATTATCCTATCTATCCACAATCCTTACTAGGATATGTATCAATGAAGCATCCAACTCTATGCCAACATGATCCCATCTGATCACAAGGTCAGGATCAGGCTGATACTTCTTCAACTGACATACATAGAACACATTCTGCATTGCACTGAACCGTGGTGGTAATTCCAATCGATATTCCACCTCACCAACCCGTTCCAGTATCTCAAAAGGGAATATATATCGAGGATATAATTTTCCCTACTTCCCAAAATGACGTTGTCCAAACCTTGTAGAGATTCTAAAAAAGACATGATCACTAACCACAAACGACAAAGATCTTCGGTGATGATCCACATAAGATTTCTGACAACTTTGATCCATCTCCATCCACTTTATAATCACATAGATCTTCTCCGCTTTTTCTTGGACAAGGCTTGGCCCAACTAGTGAAGTCTCACCAGTTTCCACCCAGCACAGTTGAGAACGACAAGGACACCCATACAATGCTACAAATGGAGCCATGCTTATCGAGGCTTGATAACTGTTATTGTATGAGAACTACACTAAGGGTATATGCTCCTCCCATGAACCCCAAAAACCCATTACACAAGCCTGAAACATGTCTTCCAGTGTCATTATCATCCTTTCAGATTGTCCATCCATTTGAGGATGATATGTCGTACTCATATTCAACTGAGTTCCCAGGGATTTATATAAGGATCACCAGAAACGAGATGTGAACCTCAGATCTCTGTCTGACACGATTGAAACGGGTGTGCCATGTATCTTTACCACTTCTCGAATATTGATATTTTAAATATCTTCCACCATATTAGTTTCAAGAATATGGATTAAATGGGCCGACATGGTTAGACAATCCACTATCACCGAAATGGAATCATGTTTCTAGACCGTTCATGGTAGACATGTAACAAAATCCATTGCTATCTGATCACATTTCCACACTGGGATAGGTAACGATTGTAACATACCAGCTGGCCTATGATGTTATTCTTTAACATGTTGAAATGTAAAACACCTTGAAACAAATTCAACTACCCTCCATTTCATGATGCTGCACCAAAATTATGCCTTCAACGCCTTATACGTCTTCTATGTACCTTGATGTGCAACCCATCTTGAATGGTGGTAAGCATGAAGGAGTTGTTCCTGAGAAGTTAAAGGTACATCTATATGATCTAAAAATCACTAAACTGAACTCCCTTCCAACTTACATCCATCAATGGTCTCCACACCATTGAGTTTTGAACTCATTTAAACACAGTCTACATCAGATTCATGTGCCTCCTATACTATCTCCACCAAATTAGGAACAAGAGAAACTAGAACGAAAACGGAAACATCAGCTCGATCCTCACATTCCATATATATGTTGGCTAGGACCCACATCAACTACCACTCATATAAAGCTTCTTTCGCCAACTGAGTATACAACTTCTTGATTAATGCATCTACCACCGAATTTCCCTTACCTGGGGTATAAATCAAGTCAAATTCAAACATTTGAAGATACTCGATCCATCTCCTCTCCCTTATATTCAAATATCACTGTGAGAAAATGTGTTTCAAGATTTTGTGATCTGTAAACACAATACATTTTGCACCAAAGATATAATGTCCCCATGATTTCAAAGCATGGACAACTGCAGCCAACTCCAAATCATGTGTTGGGTAATTTTTCTCATGCACCCTCAACTTCCTTAAGCCATACGCAACCACATGGTCTCTTTACATGATAACAAAACCCAACCCTATTCTCTAAGAATAAAATACACCACATACACCTGTCCTGATTCTGACAATATCAAAATGGGTGCAGATGTAAGGTGAACTTGCAACTCTTGAAAATATCTCTGACATTCTTGAGTCCATTGAAATGCACTGTTCTTCTTTTTCAATACTGTCATAGGCGATGCTAGTCGTGAAAATTCACAGAAGAAGAGTCGGTAATAATGTACTAAACCAAAAAAACATTGTATTTCAAATACATTCTTCAGCGAGTGCCAAGAAAGAAAAGTTTCTATCTTTTCTGGATCCACTTAAAGACTTTTCTCAGAAACAACAGGGCCTAGAAAGTGTACCTCTTGTATCCAGAAATCGCACTATGATAATTTGGAATAAAACTGATGGTCTCTCAATATTTCTAACACTATCGCCATGTGTTGCTCATGCTCAGTCGTTGTTCTTGAGTACATCAATATGTCATCCACAAACACCACAACAAAAGAATCCAGATATCACTGAAATATCTGATTCATCAATGCCATAAAGACTGTTGGTGCCTTCGTAAGACCAAAAGGCATGACTACATATTCATAGTGGCCATATCTTTTTCTGAATGTTGTATTTGGAATATCCTCCTTCCAGAATCGCAACCGGTGATATCCTAATCACAAGTCAATCTTGGTGAAAAAATGAGATCCCCTTAATTTATCTAATATGTCATCAATGTGTGGAAGTGGATATCTATTCATTATCTTAACTTGGTTAAGTTTATGATAATCCACACATATCCTCAAAGTTTCAACTGCTTTCTTTACAAACATAACTGGTGTTTCCCACAGAGACATGCTTGACCGAATGAAATCCTTGCTTTCCAGCTCCTCTAACTAAAAATTAAATTCCTGTAACTCTATTGGTACCATCCTATAAGATGTAAGGGTAATAAGACTTGTCCCTGGAAGCAGATCAATCATAAACTCCACTTCCCTTAGAGGTGGTAACCCTGATATGTTCATGGGGAAGACATCTGGAAACTGATCCACCACAGCTAGAAAATTATTTTCCTTAATATCTTCCATTGATGCCAAAGTCAACGATGAGAATTGGTGAGAGATCCTTTCCACCATTGGATCCAACTATCTCTTTGCACTTTTCGTTGCAATCCTCTCTCCTCTGAAGATATTCTCAATGTCGTCCTCAGTTGTGAAACTAACCGTTCTCCTATAATAGTTGATGTAAGCTTTAAACCTTGTCAACCAATCCATACCGAGTATTACATCATAGATATACATATCCAAAATGGATAAGTCACATTCTAGCTCAGATCCATCAACATTAATAGTACATGCTCCACACATGAAGGCTTGACATTCCCTTTCACCCATAGGAGTTTGCAGTTTCATGATAAAAGGAATCATTTCCAATTTTAAACATAGCAAGTGAACAACATGAGAAGAAATGAAGGAATGTGATGCACCAGTATCAAAAAAAACTTTCACAATGGTAGAATTAAAAATAATTGTACCTCTTATTGATGATGGTCCATCCTGATCATCAACAATTATCTGCTCAGATTCATACAATTGCTTCGTTGCTGCACTGTTCTCCTTGTTGCCTTGGTGAGATTGCCCTGATTGTGGAGTCATGATCTTTAGAGAATCATCATGGCAAGCTCTATTATGCTGACGAGACTGACTCTGCTATCCTCGTCCTATCAAATCATATGATGCTTGCGACGCCTGGGATGTGTCACGTGCACCAGACCTCAGAGTATTTCTACAATAGCGTTGTAGATTCCCCATCTACTTGTAATTGTGACATCTTCTAGGTTGCGTCATACACTATCGCTTTATTTGATCAGTCGAGCCACATTGATGACACCCGACATTCATCATAGGTCGTGGAGGAAGATTCACAGATCCAACCATCTGATTTTGATTCGCACTCCCACCTTGGAAGTAGGTGTCCCTCTTCCGCTTGTTCCTAGCATTAGAGTTTCCACGCATTCCTGTGGGTATTATCATACATCCTCATCCAATAACTCTCTACATGTCTCTTTCATCTACTGTTTCTCTATTTATAATTTCCGTATAATCCATAATACAGAGCATAGCTATCTTTGAGAAAATCTTCTGTCGCAACCCTGATTCAAAGATGTGTGACTTCAGCAACGCACTTGCAGCAACTTTTGGTGAAAATCGCACTAAATTCATAAATTTAGCTGCATATTCCGTGATAGAGTTATTATCCTGCTTCAGGCTAAAAATGTATGGTGTCCTACGAACCTTAAACGTGTGAGGATAGAATTGTTTATTGAACAATTCCTCGAATTCCTCCAAGCCCAGGCCTTAATCCACCTTATCCTACACCACTATCTCCCACCACTATCGTGCAAGATCATCCAGCTTATACGTCAACAACTATAATTTCAATTCTTCTTTTGTTCCAATGAAATAGAAGATACGATTTATCCTACTCAGGCACACCTTTTCCCTTTCTGGTTCTGGATCACCATGAAAGATGGGTGGATTCTGCTTCTTGAACTGGACAGAATGGTCTACATGCCTTCACTCATCCCTCTGATTCCCTGTGTCCACAACCTGGAATTCTTGAACAATACTCTAAACCATCTCTTGGTTCACACGTGGATTTAGTGCAACCACATTCTCCGCAGCATCTTCGGGTTGGTTTCTACAACAATTAATGGGTGCCATTTTCTATACAAAAAATTCACGCCGTTAGTCTCACTTCCTCCCAACTAAAGGCTTAGAATTTCAAATTCTGTCACATTATCTATCTCAAAATTGTTCTCAAAAAAACATTTTTCCATGTTCAACCATTTTTTAAAACATTCAACATACTTTTTGAAAATCAACCCACTCTCAAAATACATCAAATACTCTGTTTTCAAAGTCTTTCAGTTGAAAACTATTTCAACATTTTATAAAAATTTGCAACATACACAAAATCCTTACTCATTCCTCACAATGAGATATGAAATCCTAGTGGGAAGTCATTCCTCTACAATGAATGTCATGCTCATCTCATTGGATAAACCCCTGACAATGAGATTACCAACATTCTAGATGTGTATCCAAAACACTTATGTACCCAACACCAAGGTGACTTGAAGTTCAGCATAAATGAGTTAGCTACGTCCTTTTATTCTATACATTTCAAGTTCTGACAATCCTACTCTTATCTAAGATGACCACCCATGGAACAGAAAAGATGAAATTTCAACTCCAAGACCAAGAACATTGATGACCACTTGTTAAGCAAGGACCGAAGAAGCAGATACCATTTGTAATGACCCGCCTATTATCATTGGCTTGAGAGCTCAATGAGTCATTACTAGGCCATAAGCTACACCCCGAAGGTGCCAGATGATGGAAATAAATGCTGAAGGGTTTCAAAAAAAGTGGGGGACGATTTACCCTTTTTTTGAACACATCACAGATCCAACAATCATAACCAAACAAATCAACTTAATGATTCATGATAAAATCTATGACAATTTAACCATTTATTTTATCAAAAACCAACCAAAAGTACCACAGCGGAAACCAACTCTAAATCAGAGTAAACAGTGGAAAGACAAACAAAAAGACCACAAGATGATAACCCAACTCCATGTTACACACGTTCCAAACACCAACATCACAAACCAGCCCAAGCATCATGAGGTAGTGCTATAAACATGTGATGCTTTACCATTACATAAATTCTGGTATATGACCTCTGCAAAAGAACTAACGTGCCAATGCAGGGGGTGAGTAATGAAACTCAGTAGGTTTTCCCCAATGAATTCCCAAACCATGTGTCTAAAATACAACATGTTATCACTATTATATAAAACAATTTATATAATAAAATTCCAAAACAGTTCACAATAAACAAGTTCCATGTCAAAAAAAATTTCCAACAAAACCATCATTATCAAGAAGAACAACCAAGCAAGATTCCAATAAAATTCCCATTTTTATTATTGGCACATTCATTCCATTTCACAAATCTATACAACCAACCATGAATGTATCCTGGACCTCCCTATACTCGTGAGTGGTGAGTTATCCTTCCACTAAGTCGTCACTTTGTGAACTACCTTAATAGGGGTACTTCACAAACTTATCTATCCCAACCTTTTGATGGGGGGACTTCTCACCCTTATCCATCCCCACATTTTGATGGGAGGATTTCTCGCCCTTATCCA
This sequence comes from Viscum album, assembly GCA_963277665.1. Taxonomy (NCBI): domain Eukaryota; kingdom Viridiplantae; phylum Streptophyta; class Magnoliopsida; order Santalales; family Viscaceae; genus Viscum; species Viscum album. The sequence continues at coordinate 1,314,805,671 of OY728136.1, read as the reverse complement.
TCCCAATGCACATGAACACACACCTCATCCAATGAAAATATATACTACAAACCATGTGTGTTCAAAATCATTCAATAAAGCATCACCCTTTTATTAAAAACAATTTATTTCAAGCAACAAAACCATAGAAAATTTAAAATCATCATTTTAAATTTAATTCAACAACCACTTTCCAAAAACAAAAAATTTTCATCATCCATTAATAAATAGGGGTTTCAATAATTCTTTCACATAAGATAAATAAACCATTTCAATCAATGAAAACAATTTGAAACAAATCCTGATAGTTCTAAGGAAGAGGAATCGAGAGTGAATCCACCTACCTCAAAGGTTTTGAAGAACACCCTAACAAACAGAGAATTCACAAGAAAAACCATCCGAATTACCAAGGATCCTCCATAGATATCTTATCCTAACACAACCAAGACCGAAACTCATCATGTTTGGAATCCACACACATAGATCTACCCATCATGGGCATAGATCTGTGAAACTGAGAGAGGGGGAGAAGTAGATCTAATTAAATCTTAGAAACCATGTAAGAAGGATCACATAACTCAAGAATCCGGTTTCAATTCACCTAGAGAAGCATTCAGATTGCCTCTGGAACGATGGGAGAACCTTCCTTGACATTGGTAGAACCAAAATCCCGATTCAGAGCTGCTTAGGAGAAAAAATGAGCCACTTATAGGCAAAAATTCATGAGAACCACTTTTATAGGATCTCGTTTAAGTGGACGCATGGTTAATTTGCACGGTTTGACAAACGGTGTGCAAACTGTGCATTAGCTACTACCTCGGCCACCCTTATTGCACGGTTTGGCAGCACGGTTAGACAAACCGTGCGCCAACCCTGTGACATCCACATTGCCTCAAAACATCATTCCATGTTCTCCTGACCCTCACATTCATCACAATTAACTTTAAAACCATGAAAACTATCAAGTAAGTGTTACATACCAGAAACTGTGGGTAGTACAATGTATCTCATGGATAGTGTCTTGGAGTTGGTGAAGGCTATGTATATGCAGTGGATCAGACTCCCGTAGATGGTGGTGAGGCTCTATACACTATTTAATGTATGATCTTGATGACATTTATGTTTTCTATTACTTTAATTTATATTAGTTAATCTCATTCTTTTATATCTACACAATTTTTGGTTGGACTTGACTTACTGGTCATGCTATATTCTGAGTTATATTCTCTCAATAAAAATAAATTAGACAATATCCAATTATGGAAAGAGTTTCCTTTTTTTGGTTTTTAGTTATATACATCTATGGGAATTTATAATTTCAGAGATAAAAATCCTTGATGTGATTATTGGAAATGACTAGCAAACTTGATTCTAAGACCGTAATGATTTCTAGTCGATATGGGTATTGTTTACAGTTCCTAAGGGAGAAATTTTTTCAAAGATTGGTGAGTTGTATTTGGGATTAGTTAGAGTAGTTCTAATATTTAGACAACTTGGGATCATCAGTTAACATATTGTAGGGTTTGTTCAATCACTTGGCTCAGTGGTATACTCCTGTATTTTTTCCCAGTCATTAATCTCTATCAGAATATATTTTTAAATGACTATATAATATTTCCACCTAACAGATGTGTTGAGTTCAAGAATGAAATTTTTAGGACCAATAGGCTAGATACCCCGTGAGGTGGGTGAATCAGGGTATGACAGATTAAAATGATTTCCCCTTTTGATCTTGTATTACTGTTAGAAAAAACCCTCTTCCCTCTCCTTCCCGATGCAGAGTATGAACAATTATTAAAGAATGCACAGGACACCGTGATTTCTACATGGTTCACACTCACTAGGCTACGTCCATGGATCATACACCATCAGTGAGCCGATGTACCAATTCCAATATAAGTGCACTTCTATTTACAAGTTCTAAGCGGACTCACTGTCCCTCCTAGTTTTAAACCACTCACAAATTGAAAGCACACAGCTCTCTCAACTGATGTGTGCTCACTGCTTCATCTGAAGATCTACTCACAGTTTATAGACATGTAGGTATCTTCATTATCTCTAATGAAATTTGAATCCATAATAGTTGATAGATTCTTTGTTAATGTCCAACTTTCACCCACAGATGAACCTCACTTTGCACCGGGTGTACTGGGCAACCCCAATTTTTACGTGTAGCCCTTACCGCACCTTGCGCGTAATTCCTTTTACTTTCACAAAATAAAATTTTGCACAACACCACTTTTTACACGCAACCCATCCTTTTTATGTGCATCCTCTACACTGAGTTTCACGGAATTTTCTTATTCTATGTGCAATCGACTTTTTGGGAACCAATATTTTTCTGCGCAACCTCTTCTTTTCTCGCAAACAGTTCTTTTATGCGTAATCTTCATGTTTTCATGAAACTCCCTTGTGCACTCCAATTTTGCGCACCAGAGCTCGTATACCCTCTATGTCTTGAGCTGCTCTAAATTAAGGTGTGTCACTTCATATTTATAGGCCAAATTGACCCTGTGTGAAAAACCTTCTTCCCGTCTGTAATCCTCATTGGGCGCGAAAAACATATCTTCTGTGAAACATCATATTTCGGGCAATGCTCCAATTTTTCGCGCACTTAATGCCTTCCAATTTTTAGGCTTCTGATCTTGAGGCGACTCTTGCGTGAAAAACACCAATCCTCCATTTCGTGCACCGCACAAATATTTTGTGCACCATTTTTATATTTCACACACCACATTCCTTTTCCACGCACCACACAAATATTTCGTGTAACACTTTATTTTCCATGCATGACGATGATATTTCACGCAACCCTTTATTTTTTGGGCACTACCTCCAGATACTCAATTCCTTTTTTGAGGTACTTCAATCAAACATGGATGGACAACAACATCTCTTGATCCTGACAAATCACATTGTAAACCCCCTTTTTCAACAAATTATACATCGTGGTATGCTTTTTGAACAAACACAACATGGAGGCCTACTTTCTCAACAAAATAAATCATAGAAAAAATTCATTAATTGTACCTTGAGAGATTTTTTCCCAACAGTATCCCCCTTTGGGTTTGTTGAAAAAAAATTTCATAACGATTCTCTGCAGTTGATACTTCATTAAAGCTCTTTCCATCCACTACCACTATTCACCTCATGTGGTTCTGATAGCATTAAAGGATTCACTTAACACATACTCTAATCCCACATGAGAAATGCTCAGCATGGGATAAAATAGTAAATGAAAAGTGCATCAATGAAAAACTTTATTTATGACATCAACTGTTGATACCAAAGTGATACAAATTGCTAAACTGATACCAATTTTGGATCGCTGGAAACCTTCTCTCACTATTACTCTTCTTTTATCATGATATGTAGCTATTGTGATATCTATTCTTTGATCGATCACTTCTAGAATCATCAGATATAAAACTCTCCCCTATCTCATTACTCTCCTTCTATCTCACTGCTCCACCTATCAGCTTCTCACCGTGCCTTTGAAAAAGACATGTTCTCCCTTTATTAGCCAGAGTTCCCCCCCCCCTTGAGGAGTCACTATTTCTCACCCTTTGTCAGCGAACCCAAATGGAAACTCCTCTGGGCTTAGTGACATTGAAAATAATACAGTAGAAAAAACCAAACCATACCTCGATGAGATGGGACGTAATGTGTCCCATATACACACATTTTCAAGTGTCGGGAGTCGACTGGACTCCCAGAACCAGTCAATGCCTCTCAAAAGCTTCCTTGGGTAAGGCCTTTATCATAATTACTACAACCTATAGTAATGTAGGCACGTACTCCAACTTCATGATTCCTAGCACAACCTTATCTTTTATAAAATGATATTTTATCTCAAGGTGCTTTTTTGTTGAGTGACGGACTAGTTTTTTTCTGAGATTGATGACACTTGAGTTATCACACTGGATTATTTTTGGAGACATCACTTCAAATCCCATATCATCATGCTGCTACTTCATCCACAATAACTGTGTTCATTCTTGAGTGGCAGAAATATACTCATCTTCTACAGTGCTTAATGAGATGCAATCTTGCTTCTTTCATAGCCAAGCAATACATAGTCCACCAAGATAGAATGCACCTCCTGACATTGATTTTTTGTCATCCACTAAATCGTCCCAATCGGCATCATTATACCCAATAACTATGTCTGAGATTTTCTGTAATACATTAAGCCGAAGTCCATCGTGCCCTTGATATAATGAATTATTCTTTTTAATGTAATCATGTGTCTTTCCTTGGGATTGTTTTGATACCGTGATGCTAGGATGCTGGATAAAACAATATCAGGTCTTGTCGCTGTTAGGTACAGTAAACTCCCAATAATCTGCCTATATTCTATGATATTAACTTCCTTTCCATTACCAACTTTTGATAATTTAATCAGAGTAGCAACCATAGTTATCATTTCCATGAATTTTTTCATTCCAAATTTTTTCAAAACCTCCTTGGAATATTTTTATTGAGAAATTAATGATCCATTCCTTCCTTGTGTCACCTATAGACCAAGTAAAAATGTTATCTCTCTAGTCATTGACCCTTCGTACTCACTTTTCATGAATTCAGAAAACATTCTTCATTGATCTTCATATGATCTGTCAAATATTATTTCATTGACATAAACCAAGACCATCATCCTTTGATTACTATTGTTATTGAAATAGTTATTGTAATCAACTCCCCCACACTGGAAACAGAGCTTCTTCATGTACTGATCAAGCATTGAGTACCATGCTCATGGTGCATGTTTCAGCCCATACTACGCCTTCTTCAATTATCAAACATTTGTATCATCCTCATTAATGAGAAAACTATTTGGCTACTCAATATACACCTCTTCCTCTAGAACACCATTAAAAATACAGATTTGACATCCATCTAGAAAACATTGAAATCATGTTACAGTACAATGGATAGAAATAATGTGATTTTTTCTAGTCTCGTAACTGGTGAAAATGTCTCATCAACATCTATTCCCTCTATCTTGGAGTATCATTTGCACACTAGTCCTAAATTTTCCAAATCAATATGTCTTATTCATTCATCTTGTTGCGATAGACCCATTTAGTCCTGATGACATTCTTATTTGTGGGCCTCGAAACAATCTCCCACATCAGATTCTTCTTAATATAATCCATCTATTTATTCAGAACCAGAACTCGGTTATCATATTCATTTGTGTCAGCAAGAAATTTAGGCTCTACCTGAGATAAGAAAGATATCTGCTGCTGTGAATTTATTCTTCTCATCTGAACTAGAGCTGATTGATCTCCAATGATATTTTTCCCGTCAATTTCAGCTCTACTCCTTGGATTTTGTGCAGATACAGAATTTTCTTCTTCATGCTCATCATTAGAATCTTCTTTTGAATCAGCATCAGCCACTTCTTCTCCTCCTGCGTTACATTCCTCCTCATCGCATTCATCTGGAAATTGTTCACTGTGCTGTTGAATACTCTCTTCATTCTCTACAACAGTTACGTCATTGCTCTCAACTATTTTTCCAAGCCTTGTGTAAAATCATTTGTATGCTTTTTTTCCTTAATATCCAAGGAATATCTCCTCATCTCCGTGCGACTAAAATTTCCTATTTTTCTCCTTGTTGAGGATGAAGAACTTACTTCCAAATATTTTAAAGTATTTCATTATTTTCTTGTTTCCATACAACATCATAGACAGAGTGTTTCCTTTCGTCAGACACAACAAAGCCCTTTTAGAATTGTAGACTGATGTCAAAACTGCTTCTTTCCAAAATTTCTTTGGGAGGACTTTTTCTATGAGCATTGTTCTGGCCATGATGTTGATGATCTGATTTCTCTTATAAACTACTCCATTCTGTTGTGGATTTCTCACTAAGGATACTTGATTCCTTATCCTATATTTCTCGAGATTTTCTTCTACCTTACTGTTTGTAAATTCCGTACCATTATTAGTACTAAACATCATAATTTTCTGTCCAAGCATCATTTCTCTCTCCCTCTAGTAATATATTACGCAGTTGAAAACATCAGACTTATGGGAAACAACAAATACCCATGCCATTATGCTATAGTCATCAATGAAAAGAACATAGTACCTCTTTCCGTCAATTTCTCTTGCTGTGAGAGTCCCACAGACATCATCATGCACCAATTCGAGCACTCTTGTTGACTTATTTTCCTTTTCTTTATACATCTTTCTGATGATATTCCCTTTTTGGCATGCATCTCACATGTGAGTATGATCATGTGATAGCTTAAGGAGTTCTCTTACCGCATCAAACTTTACAATATCTTCCAAGGTTGGTTGGAATAGATGACCAAGTAATGTATGCCACAACATGATCTCTTCCTCTATGGATAGAAAGCACATATCTTCTTCTCCACTTACCAGTTATTGATTTACCTTTGTACTTTTTCCCTATAGAACCACTGCCCCATCTCTTCCTTTTACGATACAGACCTTCTTAGTAAACCTTTTAAAATGTCCTGAGTCACATAGTTGACTGTTGCTGAGAAAATTATGGTTGAGGCCTTCTACTACTAAAACATCAGAACATCTCATCTCTTTACCCCCATACTTGGTCTTCCCTGAGCCAATTATCTTTAGGAATTCATCATTTCCAAACATGACTACTAATTCTTTGTCCTGATTTACATCAGTAAAAATATCATTATTACCTATCATGTGAGATAGGAAACCACTAGCATGGATCCAGACACTAGAGCGATATGATGATTTAACGTAAATTTCTACCATGACTGGCTTCTCATAATTTTTCTTCTTGGTCAATATTTTTTCCTTCATACTTGACAAGGATTGAGACTTCTGATCTTTCTTAGAGTATGATGAACCAACATTATCTTGGAAAGCCGCTAATCTGTTTTAAATTTTCATCTCACCTGTTGGTTCATTGATTTGTTACTTGCGATCATTTTGATTCTCCCTTGGCACATTCCTCTGTATGGTCGATGTAAAATACCTAGCCTTGTGCCCAAATCCTCCACAACAAAAATAGTGTCCTTCTAAATATGTTTTGGAGAACTGTTCACTATTTGGATTCTACCTTTTTCTTGTGCCCTTCGATATCTCTTGGCTATGGAACACACATACAGTGAATGTCCCATCATTCCACAACAATAAGACCTGATATGAGGTGCATTCCATTGCATGTCTTCTGAACTGCGAGTTTCTCCTTGGGATCTGTGAATATTCTGATACTGCCTTATTTCCAAATAAACCTTCAATTTCAGAGTGGTTGATTGCGGTCTGACCTCAATTTTCATAGATTTTTTTTTGATCAAGCCCCCCATCGGTCTTAGCATCTGAACATAGTTGACGCTTTTTTTCTGCTGAACCACTATTATCCACTTTCAGCTTCTCAATTTTCTGAGTGAGCTTCATTCCTGATGAACTAGAAGGAGTCAAGAGTTTTTCTTGATCTTTAACCTTTTTCCTCAAACCGACAACTTCTCCTTTAATTTTTTTCAATATTCTTGATTTGATCTTTCCTTGTGTTATTCAATCTATCGATCTATATTTTCTATTATTAAATTTCTATTTTAAACTCACTAACTGATTCTAAATCCTCTAGTATTGATGATTTGAGTTTCTCAATTTATTCCATCAACTCAGACATCTCTTCTTCCAACTACAGCATATAGAGTTTAGCATCACGAACAACTTTGTTGGAATTATTTGTTTTGACTCTCCAAATATCTATCTCCTCAAGAGAAGCCTCTAACTCACCTTTCATATCAAATCTTCCCTCAACTTCTTCTTCTTCTTCCTCAACTTCTGTTTCATTCTAATTTTGAGAACTACCGAAAAATGCTACCATAGATTTTTCTCCATGTTCTCTGCAGTTCTCTATATCTTCAAAATCCTCAACCTCTGACTCATATGAACATTTATATTATTTTGAAAGAAGGTTCTTCTTATTAAATAAATATCTCCTGAACTATTTCTTTCCCTTCATTAGGCAGGATACATCTTCTTGGGAATTTGTATTTCATCAACATCATAATCCTCTTGGACCTTTTTGGGGAACCTTTCTGCAAGATGTCCACAATTTCCACATTAAAAACAAACAAGCAGAAGATTCCATTCAAACTATCTTTTTCCACATTGACTGTTTGAGGAGAGGAACGACATCACATAATCTATATCTTCTTCTTCCTGAGAGTCTTATATGGCCAGATTCTTCATGGCCTTGAATTCCACCTCTTTGGATTTCCCCTTTTCCGTAGTATCATTATCTTCATTTCTCATTTAATATGCAACAAGGGTGTTATGCATGTTATCCAATGTCAGCTATTTTGGGCCTTTGTCTTCCAAAACCAAAACATTCAGATTGAACCGAGGTAGGTGTTTCTTAAATATGGGCTCCAAAATCATTATGTCTTCAATAAATTCTCCAAGACCTTGAATATCATCCACAACAACATTTACTTTGTCAAAGAACGCATCAACAGACTCATTCGGGTTCATTTTCAGATCTTCATACATGTTCCCCAACACTTGCAGCTTTGCCTCTCTGACCTTTGTATCCCCTTCATATATATTCAATAGCTTTTCCCACATGGAATGTGACATTTTTCATAACATCACCTTTGTATATAAACGATTGGATAGGGCTCCCCCTAAGGCATTAATTCCATTGCCATCGGCATCCAACTCTCTACGCTCAGCTTCTGATAATGCACCGCTATTAATATCAGTTTTTATCCCACACATTGCTGCTATGAAAACATCCATTCCTAATGTTCGGAAGTTGTGTTGCATCTGATTCTTCCATAGCTGGAAATTGTTCCCAAGAAAGATCAGAATCCCTTTATGATTAGTGACCTCTATTTGAGAGAGAAACACTCATATTAAATTTTCCCTCTGATACCAATTGTTAGGTACACTAGGCTAGATACCCTGATGGGGGGGGGGTAAATAAGGGTATGACATGTTAAAATGACTGTCCCTTTTGATATTGTTTTTAAGTTATACAACGACCTATTCTCTATCCTTCCCGATGTAGACTATGAAAACACCATAAAGAATGCATAGGACACATCAATTTTTAGTTGGTTCACCCTCACTGGGCTATGTCCAAGTATCATACACCATCAGTGTGCTGATGTACCAATTCCACTATAAGTGCACTGTTGTTTACATGTTCTAATAGGACTCACTGTCCCTCCTGGTTTACAACCACTCACAAAATGAAAGCTCACTGCTCTCTCAACTGAAGTGTGCTCATTGCTTTTTCAGAAGATCCACTCAAATTTTATAAACCTATAGGTCACTTCATTATCTCTAATGAAATATGCATCCTTATCTATTTATAAATTCTCTATAGACGTCCAACATTCACCCATAGATGAATCTATCTTTGCACTGAGTGCACCGGGAAACCCCAATTTTTACTCGCAACCCTTACTGCACCTTGAGCGTAATTCCATTGACCTGTGAGAAAAACAATTTTCATTCAACACCACTTTTTACCTGAAACCCTTTTTTTATGTTCAACCACTACATTTCCTTTCGCTGATTTTTCTTCTTCTACATGCAATCCACTTTTTGCGCACCAATATTTTTCTACACAACCCTTTCGTTTCGCAAAAACAGTTATATTACAAACACACTTCTTGTTTTCCCACAACTCCCTCATGCACTCCAATTTGGGATCTGAAAGATCAGATACTCTCATAGTATTGAGATACTCCAAATAAAGGGGGACACTTCCTATTTATAGGAAAAATCGACCCTATTCGAAAAACCCTCTTTTTGTGCGGAATCCTTATTGGGTGTGAAATACATGTCTTCTGCACAACGTCATATTTCATGAAATGCTCCAATTTTTCGCGCACCTAATGCCTTTACCAATTTTTGAGTATCTTTTCTCGAAGAACCTGTTGTGTGAAAAAAAAAATCCTCTATTTCATGCGCCGCATAAATATTGCGCGCAACACTTTTATATTTCGCCTGCCGCACAAATATTTCATGCAACACATACCATTTGCACGCACCACACAAGTACTTCACGCAACACTTTATTTTTCACGCACCACGCTGATATTTCGCACAACACTTTATTTTTTTCTCACCCCATGGATATATCACTCATTAATTTATTTTTCATGCACCACTCAAATTTTGTGTGCGTGTCCCTTTTCCAAAAATACATCGCTAAAAGTTTTGATTTTCAGGCCCAAAATGTTTTCAAACACTGGAACATCATGCCACCTTGTATGTGCTCATTTTGTACCGGCTCCAGCTCATCCATTCCATTTTGAGGTTCTTCAATCAAACATGGATGGCCAACAACACTTCTTGAGCCCAATAAATCACCTTGTAAACCCCCTTTTTAAAAATATTATATATCATGGTCTTCTTTGTGAACAAACAGAACACGAAGGCCCGCTTTGTCAACAAAAACCGTCACCTAAAAAATGCTTCAATGATACATTGAGGGACTTTTTACCAACAAAAATCATACATAGTGTGTATATAATTTCAACTATCCCTAAACATATGGAACCAGATGAGTTTATGGATCCCAAAGTATAGCTTTAGTAAATTGAACAAAAGGGATTTTTCAGTCCGTGTACATCACCGTGGGGTGAACCGATTTTGGTTTCCAAGAAGGTGGATGGAAATATTAAACAATTTCATGATTATAATACCATTAATTAGGTAATGGTGAAGAATAGATATCCTTTCCCTTGGATATTTGAAGTCTTTGATCAGTTGTGGGGGGGGGGGTATGGTGGCTCTCTAAGATAGTTGTTTGAATGGTCTATCCTTAGTTACAGGATAAATAGAAGGACTTACTGGTTATGGTATTTTATAGTAGCTATGGTCTATATGAGTACGTGGTGATTCTATTTTGTCTAAATAATGCATTTTACATGTTCATGGAACTGAAAAAAAAAATCTTACACCCATATCATTACTCATTCATTATGGTTTTAACTGATGATATCCCAATTTACTCACCAAACCCATAGTAGAATGCTAGAAAACTCGAGATATTCTTGAGTACACTTCGAGAACATAGACATTATTCCAAGATATTAAAGTGCCATTTTTGGATTTAGTAGGAGATTTTATTTAGGATATATGTTTTATGAGATAGGTATGTCAATGAAACTAGATAATTTTTGTGAGGTACTATCAGAGACATGTCCCTTGAATGTGTTTCAAATTAGGTTCATTATGGGTTTAGCAAGATATTATCAGAATTTTATCCAGGATTTATCTTTTTTATCATCACAAAAGAATTCCTTAATGAATACGTGAGTGAAAATTTAATGGACAGTCTAGTGTAAAGGTGAATTTATTAATTTAAAAATGATTTTGAATACAAATTTTATATCAATTCTTCTTGAGGCTTGGTTCATATATTCCATATATTTCAAAGCATTAGGGTATGGTTATGTTTTATTAATAATATATAGGTAGTGGGAAGAAAACAACCTTTTGACATGGAGTGTGAATTCATGGACCATGATTTGAAGTGTTGGAAATAATATCTCTTTAGTGAGAGGATTATTAGCTATGCATACCATAGGATCCTTTATTATATATTCACACAAGTGGATACGAAATTGAATAAATGTCACTAGGTAGACTATATAAAAAAATTATATTTTGGTAGGTGCAATGCACCATGTAAATATATCATCTTTTTAGATCATATTATTCAATATATTTATATAACTTATAATCCTGGTGCAAAAACTTCAGGGGAATAATGAAATCTCATGGGATTGTTCAATAACTATAGGATTTATTCTTGAAAGGAATATATATTGACGGATTCATCCTGATGGTAAAATATCATTTTTGATACCTAGTAAATGATTGAAAAGAATCCGAGAATGAGTGCACTATGATGAATGGACATCTAACGGGTTATGACCTGATACCTTGGTTGTCATTAGATGGTGATGATGAGGAAATCCTGATACAAGGGAACAATATAGTCTCTACTTTGATCAAAGAATATTCAATGTGTGAGGTCCATACAACTAATTGGGTAGTACATGGAAGAGATACAAATATAAAACATGATGTTTTGAGATAATTATGCATCTAGAGACGAAGAGGGTTCATATAGGATTTGAATCCAGATATCTTAGTTTCCAAAGGATAAAATCTAAGAACAAGCATCTTAGTGGTTCCTTGTAGTCACATCTTTTTCACATTTTTAATCAAGAGTACATCATGATGGTCTTTATATTGTGGTTACAAAGTACACATGGATCCATGACAGTTTTTAGGTGTTTTTTGACTAGCTAACAAAAGTATAAAATTTGTTACTAATCTGTGAGACTAACTATGTGGATGACCATGAAAAAATTTATATTCATGAGATAGTACATTTGTATGGACTTATAATTATAATTTTATCTAACGGAAACACATTTTTTACAACTTGGTTTTGGAAGGGCATGTATAAATTCTTAAGGACTCAATTGTGATTATGCACAACATTCCATCCCTAGACAGATGTACAATCAGAGGGAATGGCCTACAGAATCGATGATATTATTAAATCTTGCAACCTATACTTACATTAATCATTATATGTTCACCTATCCAAAATTTAGTTCTCATAAAATGATACAAACTAGTTTTTGAATCATATAGATCCTTACAAGGCTCTTTATGGTCTGCTATATAATTTCCCTCTTTATATTAATGAGGGTAGTGAGGAAATAGTTATGGGGAACAATTTAGTATATGAGGCCTCTATGTGAGTGAAACTAATTTAGAAGTTATTGATAAAAAATAACAGTATTAATATGTCTTATAAAAAACATAGGAGTATACCTTTGTTTATCTTATAGGTTAATGGGTTTTTTGAGACTGTCTCCTTGGTTGTGACACGAAAATTTAAACAATAATGGGATGTTTACACCATACTATAATGGACCATTTGAGATCATTGAGTGGGTTGGACAAGAGTTGTACCATCTGGATATTCCTCCTTACGACCAAGGTATTCATAATGTGTTCCATTTGTATCATCGTTGAAGGTATATTCCTCATCTAAAAAATTTCATCGGCTATAATGATATTGATATGGATCATAATGTGTTGTAGTTGGAGCTTCATGTGAAGATTTTAGACTGGAGTAAGAAAGTCATATAAGGGAATACATAACCAATAGTCTATATTTTATAGAATCATAGATAGACCATTAAGGTGACTTGGGATCAGAAGGTGGATACTCAGGCTTAGTGTTCTATGTTTTTTGAATAGAATGTTTTAATATACTTCCCAAGGATGAGATGTTTTCAGTGTGGAAGAATTCAAAAATAATAACATACTTTGATGTACAAGATATTTTGTGTTTATAAATTTTTATATTCTAATTTTAATCTTATATATTATATATAATATGAGGTTTGTTTTTAGTATGAAGAGAATCAATAGTTGATGGATTGAGAGTTAGTAGAATTAAAGGATTTACAATGGTTGTAAACTTCTACCAACCTACTTATGCACTGCACCAGCTTACTGGTGGAGTAGTTTTATTAATAGAAGCATATATCGACACCACTAGCTATTTGGTGGAGATAGAAGAACAGAATATGTTATTTTAGGCACATTAGTATGTTGATAACTAGTCAAATCCCTATCAGTACTACCACTCAACCACCCATCAGGTCCACCGACTCATCGATTATCCCAATGTAAGGATGAAATAAATTTTCCCTATGGGGTTTTAATCCAATTGGGTTTTGATCCAATTTATAACCGAATTCCAACAAGAAATCCCTTTTTTTTGAATTTGAAACCACAACCCCATATCATTGGCCTCTCTCATTTATCTCTACTTGGTTTTTCATGGTTGGACAGATCCAATAACACTAGAATTTATGTTTCCTCTATATTTACACATAATTAAACTTTCATATTGATATATGTGCATCAATATATTATGTATCTATGTTTTACATTATTATTGAATGACTACTTATTCATTACATTATAGATCAGTGAATGATATACCATTTTTAATACCACACTTAAATAGATCAATATCTACAATAAATTATATACATTTTATGAGTTTATATTTATGAGTCTTCTTCCTAGATATCTTACTGAATGTAGATTGAGGATATACCTAAAATCTATTGATTATCCTTTGGTATATTGGTGGTGGAATCGATGTGTCAATGATGTCCTTTTGACTACAGCTTGATTCCTCGTGAATGGTTACTATTCATAGGTCAATTACCTTATATCAATCATCACATGACCTTCTTATTCTTAAATCGAATCATAGATCTCTTTTTCTATAGATATGGATGCATCAATGCTCATTGGATATACCTCAGGTTCTCTTATTGAATTTAAATAAAAATCATGATTTATTGTTGAATCGATAATGGATCCATTGAATTGTACTCCTAATCTTTGAAATACATTAGAACAAGTTCCATTTATGAAATATATATATGGTATTTGATTTTAGAAAAAAAAATATGAAATGAAATATACTTTGTTTTTCTTCTAAAACTTTTTCACTAATGATTTTGGACTTACTATAGAAATCCTTGACGTGTGAGAATGTTCTTTGTGGGTTTGAAATGTGGTTCTAGATTTAATCATTTGAATAACATTGTAGTACTTTTTCAATAACCTTGAGGTTGGAAATACATTATATTTTTTTCCCTAGTATATTATTTTTTATTTTATGTGATACTCAAGTGACATAGATTATTGTCCATGCATAATTATGATCACATATGGATGTTTGTGCAACCCATCCGTGATGGAGTACCCTCTGGGGTTCTGATATATGATAAATTTTAAATTTCAAGGTATGGAGAATTAGATCTCATTTAATTTCTATAGATTATGGGGTCAATAATAATGGAATTTATCTCACCTATAAGTGTATTTGGTTTTGGAACTAAAATGAAGAGTTGGGATATGACAAGTTCTTCGAAGGTGATTGGGATACAACAGTGTTAAAGAATCCTGGTTATCATTTTAGTATTCTTATATATATAAATATGGTGACTTTATTGAAAATTGGTTTCATGTAGTGGGAGGTAATAAGTTGGTTCAGAAACCATGGCTTGTCTTCTTGGATGTTGGACGTTGGTGGATTTTGAATGCCAAGAATAAGTCTTTCCCTGTGGGTAATATAATTTCTTAATTGGCTTTGGTTTACACAACTCATATCCTGGAGCTAGATCTCAGCATCTTCTTAAGGAAATGGGACAATGCTCCTTCCCTGGGGAAGAGTATGGATGGAAGAAGGCTTGATCTCCACTCTAAAGGTCCATCTCTTAAGAGTAGACGGGTTTAATGAAACCCCCTGAAAATGGGTCTCATGTTTAATATTAATGGTTTTAATATGAATGGATTCATAAGGGGTGGTGGTCTGGTTAGAGATTGCAAGGGTTTGGATGTGTGGACCTTCAGTAGCTCCTTTGAAAAAGTTGACTCCCTCCTTATGAAGGCCACCACAATTCTCAAGGAATTTTTTCTTTGTCTTGATTTGATCATTAGGCTAGAGTTGGTTGAAAATGATTCCATGATCATTCAAAATTATATTCAAGAGTATATTTATATTACATATTCCATTTCTTATCACATACAGAGATGCATCATCTTGATAGAAAACCAAATACAAGCTTGAAGGGAACAAAGTTTGATATTTCTGTGCTTCTGGGGGGCCCATAGGATCCACTCTTTTCCTCCTTCTCTATCAGGGTATCACTTTCCACTGAATGTGCTAATTTTTTTAGAGATGATGCTTCTAGGTAACAATATATTCTTCCAAAATAATCATTTTAGGCCCTTATGGGTTTCATATTTTTTATTATTATTTTACTATTTGTCATGATGTTGTATGTTGATGGAATTTTTATGTATCTTTCTAATATTATCATGATGTCATTTTATGCTTTTCATATTTATATTTTTAAATGAAAGTTGTAATTAACATGATTAAAGATGTGTTTATTTTAGTTCAAAAAATAAGTGCACCATCTTAATATGATTATATCATAGAGGGGGTTGAATGACATTCAATGATGATATCGATGGCCTTGAACATAGGGTAGTGATTCCATGTGGATGTTAGGTATCAAATACACTCGATGCCTAATAGATAATGAGTAACACAATTTCTTAATAATAAATGGATGTAAAGTAGCATGTACACCAAATTTCTAGGTAATTCTATGTATCAGGTTAACTCAATTCCATAAGGATGAGGAAAATATGATTTCTATCTTTGTTGTTGTTTTTAAATAATTTCTGGTATTTACATTTATCATATCAGCATGGATCTGAAGAAGGTATGATCAAGTTTCATGGGGTCCTGGTTAGCACCCATACAGTTTTTTGGTGTGAATTTATTATTACATTAGCATTTATTATTATCAATGGAATACACCAGTTATACTTTTTAACACTTACTGAGGACGCATTGTTGGTATCCAACTTGATTTTATTACTCACCTATTACGAGTATCTTGATGCATGTGAAGAATTTATGAATAGGAGTCCCATAAATTGGAATGGCTCCATGGTATATAGTTGAACTGAAAATCATGGATATAATAGAGGGATCTAGATTGACTCTGGATGAATCCTACAATGTTAATTTATTTACTTATTTGGAATCACTTATTACTATGGATTGGATTTCCACACTGGTATTTGTTTATTTATGGAATGACATGTGTTCTATAGGACATTATATTATTTATTCCTAATTAGTGTAAGATGTTAGGTTTTATTTTATTATGTAGTGAATATGATAGTCAGGGTATAATCTCTCCACTTGTGGAATTCATATGCTCACTACTAGTTAGTATCCTCTTGCGTATGGGGATGTTAACATTATGTTTTGTGGGTCTCTAGCTCAATCCCAATGGTACAAATCTATCTGTTACATCTACAAAAACCCAGTAGTTTCAAGCATAATAATTTAAATTTATTGACATTTTAGTATCTTCATATAATTTTAAACATCTATATAGGGTCATCAGGTTTCAACGAACCACATAAAGGAGAATAATATTTTGTTACTCTCATTTATACATCCTTGTTTTCAATGATCTAGGTAGTTTATGTTGTTTTTGATTAATTTATTTTGGATAAATACTTCATCTTCTCTTATACATTCAATTATCTATAATATTTTATCTAATTCAAAATTATCATGTTTGGGATTTTATATTGGATTTTAAGGAATCATGGTGAAATCCATTTAGAGGAAAAATATGGATGAATGTATTCTGTTGATTTTTTTATGATAGTGATTTTTTGGTGACTTATTTTATATATTTTATCTATATTAGACTATTTTAATTGTTTTATGGGTTTTGAAAGTGTGATATATTACATATAGGTATGTTAGGTTGGTTTTATGTGTTTTTAGTAGGTATTTTAGTAAATAATTTGGGTTTTCTTATAGATAATGGTTTAAAATAATTTATATAGGAAAGTTGTTTCTACTAGATGAGAAGTCACATTCTATCATGTAATTTATAGAGGTAGACTCATCTTAAATTTGTGTTATAATTGCAGTTTGTTGAGATGTTATTGTTGGTTATGTTTTAAACTCTAATGGAAGCTAAATGTTTATTTTTGAAATATAAAATGAATGGTAAATAAATGTGTTATCCAGAAAAGACAAATATCATTTTAACTATATTTTTATCAGTAATTTTCTTTTATAAATATGTTTAATTAATCTAGGAACACATGTTTTCATTTCAATCCATTAGATTATATTTGTTGAATTTTATAATATTTTGATAAAACCCATGGTTTTTTTATTAACATTTAAATCCTCATGTAACCCATTTTTTATCATTTTTTTATTTTTAAATGAAAAAATATTTATTATGATTATTTTTAGATTATATTTTATATCATTCATGTCAGACCCTTAGATTTTAATATGAATTTTTTATTTAAATAATACTATATTTGATAAGTTATATTACATGAAGCACTGAAATAAAATGAAGCGATACATATTACATAAAAATTATTCAGAAAATTATTAGATGAATAAAACCTATATTAAAGAATAGATTTTAATCAATTAAAAATTATTACTTTTAAAAGATAAATAAGTAATATGGTATAATATTAAATATGGTTTTTATCATAAAAAGAATTATTAATGTGTTGATTATTTTACCCTAATAAATTAAATAGATCATTTTTAAAATTATATTATAAAAATATTTAATATTTAAATATATAAAAATTCATATAATTTGTTATTAATATGAAATTAGATTAATAATACATAAATTTTATAAGTAAATTTCTCTTATAAAAATATTTCTTTTTATATTTTTTGTTATTATTTAAAATCTAAATATAATACTTTTATAATATAAATTTAGTGAAATTAATATAATTTTTTAATTATCCATCAACATATTATCTAGTGATAAACTTTTTATATTTTTCTAAAATGGATGATATTTAAGAGAATAGTGAAAAGTAAGGTTTTACAAACACAATCAAATTTATGAAATCATCCTAATATTAAAATTTCTTGAATTTCATTGAATAAATTTTTATAGAAAAAAAATATATTTCATAATTAAAAAAAAAATTTATTTTAATTTATATTCATTTGCTTCACATTTTGGAAATTGAGTATTCTTTTATTCTAATAAATGAACTATTTTTATCAATATTTTAATTAAGTAATTATAAGGTTTGATTTGGTTTTTGATTTTTTATGAAATAAAAATAGATCATACTTGTGGTTTCAAAATATAGAAAAAATTAATGTGGATCAATTTTATACATGATTTTTGGTGCTAGGTTAATTTTTATTACTAAAAGGATATTTTCTAACAAAAAATTTTTTTGTTCTATTTTACACATTTACATGAAAATTAAGTCTCTCAAGTAATGTAAATTATACCTTTTGTAATATTATAAAATTTTTAATCATAAGGTGTAAATATTTTAATGGGAATAAATTCGTTTTTTATATAAAAATAAGTTACCGCTGGCAAAATTTTAAATACCTTAATAGAGGATTAAATGTGGAAAAAAGGGTCAAAAAATTGATATAAGGTCCCAAAAATTTATAAATACTCTTATGAGATGATTTTATTTCGTAAAATTGTATCTAATTGTATAAAAAATTATTTTGGATGATTTTTCATTGAATTATACCATAACATAATTTTTAATACCATGAATATTTACAAGAGTGATACTCCCATCACATTTAAAAGGAGCCCCTCACCCCTAACTTCTCCACACAATTTGTGCACCCTATCTCAACCAATATATACAAAAATAACACATAAAATATATTATTAGTTACCTATACGTTATGGTTTCATAAAAATACCTTCTAAAGAAGGAACAAAGAGATATTCAAAGGGGGATACCCATGAAAGAGGTAATCATATTCACAAATTTCATTCACATTAATTTCTTACCAAACATCCTAAAAACATTCCATATTAATTATAATATTATTAAATCATTATAATTAGTATAATATGTTTTTGTTTTGATTATAGACCACCCATCATCAACCTTTTTTTCAACCATTGGAAAAAAAACATTGTTCGAGTGTATGTGCAGATGACTATATCCCAGAATGACGAGTTCATTTTTCATCATTATTGAAGATGGAATGGTATAAATGATGTATTTAATAACTAAATATGATATTTATGTCATGTTAATGATTCTATAATTTTCAAAGTATCTTTACCTTCCTTCCCCACCATCCATTAGAAAAGAAAAATGTTGCACATGTGTATGTGTAGACTACCACCTCCATGAATGATATATTTAATTTTACATTACCAATAACATGGAAGGTTATGAAAATAATTTTAATAAATACATATTATATTTATATAATTATTAATATTCCTTCATATTTATATAATCATTATATAATAATATGTTCTAACTCATTCTGTCATTATAACATGAACATGTTTGGCTCGATTTTACTACCTATATGAACATTTTTGTAAGGCATTTTTAATGCATGATTAAGGAATTTTATTTATTGGTAATTATTTGAAATAAAAATTTATTTATATTTCTTTATTATTTTTCTAATTTTAATATATGAATTTATATTTAGAAAACAATTCTTTAAATGAAAATAAAACTTCTAATAATCAATTTTAATCATTATTTATAACTTCTCAACATAAGTAACATTAAAAATTCAAGGCACTATATAATAAAAAATACATATATAACATAATTATGAACATTCCTCGGGTGATGACCATGGTGGGAGGAAAAAATATAGAATTCAAAATCTGTAAGGGAAATGAGATATTTAACACTAAGACATTGATTTTAATAATGAACTACTAATAAATGGGTAAGAAGTTATGAATAAATGGTATTGAGAAAAATATGTATAAATATGGAGAAAATATACATTTATTATAAATATAGATTTATTATATTGTAGGTTTGATCATGTATATTCTAGAAGAAGTCTAGGGTATGTTTTCTCATCACACAATATCCTTTCATTGGGTTATATCAGTTCTTCATTAACTATTTTTCATGATAATGCATTTCACGGCCTATAATTTATTTTTGTATTATTTATTCTTTTTTATGTGTATATATATTTTTTTACAAAAATTATTCATTTATTGATTACAAAATTATATTTTAGGATTTTTTAATGGTTTCTTGGTCTCCATTTAAATTTCTTGGTACATGTATCATATTATGAATCTTGATTTATTTTATATGGTGTCCTTACTAACACACGAAAGTATTTTGAAATATTTTTTCATTTTAGTAATGGTTTTTATAAAACAATAACATGTTAATTCGTTAAATAAATTGTTGATTCAATAATTACCAAAGATGTATTTTATTATCATTTAAACATTCCTTCTTTGATATATTTTTCGAATAAGGCGCTTTTATTCATTTATTTGTAATATATACATCCTTTTTGAAATATAACATACTTAATATCATTATAATCATGGTATTTTATGTTATTTCTAAATTTAACTCATTCAATAGGGTTTTTGATTTTAAAATTGTTATGGGATTTTATTTTAAATCATCACATTAATGGTTTTCAATACATTTAATGAAAACCATTCCCCAACATATCCATATTCCTTGAATTATTCCAATAATTTCTTTTTAAAGCATAATTAATTTATTCAATTTATTTTCCATGATTGTTTACATTATTTTAAAATTTTTAAATATAATATACTTACAATTTTATGAACCTTCCACTTTTGAATATCATTACAAAAGTTTGAAATAAATGTTATTTAAAAATTTTCTACTTGATAATTTTTTAGAAAGACATTTCCTTTCATAATTATAAATATTCTTTTCCAATATTTCCGAGTTTTTAAAAGAAAATACCTTTCCCCTTTACTCTATGAATTTTTTGTTATAATGGTAAATAAAATAAAATAAAACTTCTTCTAGTTTTTCAATGAATATTTAAAAACAATCTTATGGTTTTTTCATATATTACAACATCCTTTAATTATTTCTATGATTCATTAATGATATGATCAAATAATACAATATATTTACAATTTATAGATATATGATGATTATTATTAATTATGTTATTGTGAAATATCTTTGTTTTACACAAGTTAATCAATATATAGAGGAATGGTGGTTGATTTATTTTGTTCTAATATGAAATAAAATAATTGTGTTTTTAGAGTTTTATGGTTAATTAAAATTTTAGATGATGATTGGTGATCCCAAGATATTACTCTCCAATGCATTGGGTAATGGTTTATTCTCTAGAGAAATGATGATTGCATTTAACTATTTATAAGTTTTTATTTTATAGCTTAAATAAGAGTGAAAACTAGTGATGAATATAATTAACCATGAAGACATCATAGATTTTATATAATTTTTATGAATTATAATGATTTCAATTAAAAGTGTTATATTTCACATAAATCATGTTGATTTAATCATATGACTATTGTCTTATGATATTCCAAATAATTATTCCATGAATCATGATCTATGAATCATCTTTTTTCAGTTACTAATATATTATGTTTTGATTATTAAGTTTGTTTATATTCTGAGGCACTTTTTTATCATTCTGAATTTTGATATTTTATTTTTAACGCATACGATTACCATTATAGAGAACATAACCTCAATCATATTATATTTTTATTTCACTATGTCATGAAAAAGGTTATTATGTTTGATATGTCTCTAATATTGTCATGTGTGGTGAGTTTTAAGGGATATTATGATGATTTTTTATGAAGTATTAAATATTTATTTTAATTGTAAAAATATCCATTGGATGGTAAATACATGGGTTTTTTTAGAAAAAGGATATTTCCAAATTGATTAAAATTTTAAACCTAAAAGGTCATGGAGTTTAAAATTATAATTGTCGATTTTTATGAAGGTTTCACATTATTTAATATCAAATCAAGTATGAAAAGTGTTTTTTAGTACCATATCCAGAAGATTTAATCTCATTTGTTTTAGTTCATATCAAATACACTATGTAAAGAAATTTTTTTGCCCCAGATCTTGTTGTATGTTTCTGGAGAATTACATTTAGTATCCTAGGAAGAGTTAGGTATGTTTAAAGATTATGATTTTAATAATTGATAATAATTTAAAATATATAGAAACTATAGGGGTTATTATGTAGGATTTTGATCAATAGTGAGAATACTATTATAACCTTAATGGTTAGTATATTAAGTATAATTACTATTATTGTTTGAAAAATAACAAGTGTTTAATAAAATGAGAAAAAATTTATTGAAAACATAGTATTCATTCTATTTATAATATGGTTTATTAAGATTATTTGTACTCACAAAGTGATGTATGTCTAATGGAAATAGTTGGGACTAAAATAAATTGTGTTAAAAAAGGGTTTGAAGAAAAATATAGTTGTCGTAAATATGAGATCTTTTCTTTTTATAGGTATGTCTCTCCTTGAGTTTTTCCATAAACATTTTTGGTTGAGTTTTTCCTCATCATAAAAAATTATTTTTCGTTTTTTTTGTGGTAGAAGTCTATTTTTTAATAGATCCAAACATGGAATGCAAGGAAACTTGAGAAGAACAGAGAGGATCCCCACAGGGGGAAATTATTTTATTCTGTTAGAATTAAAGAAGTATAGTTATAAATGGGTCATGTATTACCAAGGTTTATTGGTATGTTGAAGATCAGTAAAGGGGGGTTGGGTTTTTTTATGGAAACAAGGCTGAAAACTATCTTCAAGACCTTTACACACTATGTTAATGGGTTACTCAGCATATAAAAGCCACCAAATTCTTGTCATGAACTAATTCATGATGTTAAGTGGTTTCACAAGAGGAACCAATCACACAACATGTATTGTTTGGGGGAATTTAATATTCATCTAAGGTGATGTTTCTTTTTAATATCCCTCTAAAATGAAATACATGTTGGCTAAATGAATTACAGGCCATGTAGTTCTCTGATTATTAGTTTTAATGTATATCAAGCTAGTGATTTCTTAATCATCTCATATGAATGCTTCTCCTCTTGGCCCTAGGGTGGCTTTTAAGATATTTTACAACACCATTATCCATTCCATACATCTTGTTTTTGAGATCAATCTTGATATGTGGGGTTTCATTATTTTAATTTCTCATTCATTTGTTCTCCAAATATTTAGGTGTATTCCCTTGACTATACTAATTGATATATTTGATCTTGATCTGTTTTAATATAGTACATCCTTTATATTTTTTACACCTTCATCTTTATTGGCCTTTTCAATTGTAAGTGTTGTTTTCCTTTCTAGTTAAAGGTATTGGGTCTAAATCATATCCCTATGATCAGAATTTCAATTTCTATTTATATGAAATTTTTGGTTTATGCTAATTCTTATGAAAAATAATTATCTAATTGAATAGAATAATGATAATTCTTTTTTATATTCTTCAATTAGATCCCTTGGGATTCAATTAACAATGTTCCTTGGATTATGAATACCATTTTTGTGAGATAACCTTTGAAAATAATGAATTTTAAATAACATACATTCAAATTTAGCATTAGAAGTGACTCCAGTGAATGCTTGAAATATATTCACCTTGGAAAATGTCTTAATAGATTAATATAAATAATGGGTAAATTGAAAGAAGAGGTAGTTATAAAAATTAACCATTTAGTTTTATGTGGTCATATTTTGATATTATTATTTTTTTGATATGCACATATGAAACATATTCAGATGCTTAAATATTGGGCCATTCCCAAACACATTTTGAGATAATTATTTACTGGTCTATGCCCTATCACATGATGTGAAGCTTATATTTCAGGATATATCCTAACTCATGTTGACATGCTTATATAATAGACTATTCCCAAATACATGTTGAGATTCTAATATAAAGGGCATTAACCACATACATGATGATATTCTTATATATCAAGCTTTGACCTGACACATGTAGAGATTCTTATATACCAAGATATACCTTGACATGTGTTTTGATGCTTATATATCAAGATTTTATAAGCGATTTGTCATACCATCGGCATATGGTTGTGGTTTTCATGGTTGTGAGAAATTCTTAATGACATTCTGGCATGGTGCCAAGGTAGGTTCTGTTTTATAATGGTTATATGGTTAAGATTAGTATTGTGATGAGACATTTTCGTAGATACTCTAGCATAGTTTCAGAGCATGATTTCATTGTATTTTATTAATTAATGAAATAAATAATACACATGATTATCAAATTATTTCATGTACTTATTATCAGAATAGTTTGTTTAGAAATGGTGGTGTTTACCTATGGAGTTATACTCACAACATATTCTGGTCACCTTTTGGTACCTAAGCATATTTCATGGATGTGGGGTTTGACAAAGGAAAAGGACCTAATTGTTGACTTGTTGCTTGGTGGATGGGCTCGTGTTAGGATATGGGTCTAAAATGGGGTTCAAGGGAGAATAATTTTGGTCAATATTGTGTTAGATGGATCTTTTATTTTTAATAGTTTCGGTTTGACATTTATATACCTATCATCAATTCATTACATGATACATCATTTTTGGTATATTGGTTTCTCCTTTTTTTCCATGTTCTATTATATGGCTTCCCCTATGTCGATTACTCGGGTTTCATTTGTTTATATGGCTTATTTACATAGCTAGGACACTCCATACCATGTGGTGTAGTCTCTACATTATTCATATCACACCCCCATTGTAATGAACTGAACATATAAAATTTGTAATAATAATAATAATAATAATAATAATAATATAGGATTTGTTTAATAGTGGTGCATCTAAGATAAAATACTTGCAAAATAGAAATAAAGATATGTTTTATTCCATAAGAATGCTGAAAACCTTACATTTCCATAAGGAAAGAAGAACTACAGAAACATAGAATTCCTACTAATAGGCATATAAAAATTTCTGGGAGACCTCCAAACACCACAAATAGACCATGAAAATAGTGGATGTCCTTCAGGTCTGTCAAATTGGAAAAAATATTGAAAGAACAATGGAAATCGTATTAAGAATTAAAGGGATGTAGAGAACCATCTTCACTAAGATTATTTTTGATATTTGGAGTACCCTAAACGCATTTATAAGGCCCTTGTGACAATTATTAGCCATTGCAGTCCTTAGGCGACCGTTGGTTTTTGTAACGGTCATAAAATTATATAATTGTTGGGTAATTGTTTTTTATCATTTTATGAATTCTAATTATGTAAGTATATTAAGAATTCTGAAAGTGTTAAAATGAATTCAAGTTATATATTTTAATATGTTTTTAATTGAACATATCTTTATATTTTGAAAGCGTAATGTTTTAAAGTTTAAAATGAATTTGAAATAATGAATTTTTTGTTTTAATGAAAATAAAAAGAAAAGTACATATATTTACTTCAACAAATTTTAAGAGAAGTATACATATTGTTTTTGATACAAAAATCTGTATTTGAATTTGAAACCAAGTTTTATCATACTCTTAATAATTAAAAGTTATAATTTTGGTTACGTTAAGACATTGTATAATTTATATGTTACATTGTTTATTTTAAGGTATAAAAGTTTAAAATGAAATTTAAATCTTGTTTTAGTCTAATGAAATTAATGATATTTTTTGTTTTAAGGGAAATAAATAATGAATACTTCATTTTTTATATCCTTGGTTTGAAATGATGTTATATGGTTTGTTAATTGTTTTAATGTTTTTAATCAAGGGTTATATAAAAAATATGTTACCCTTGGTCTATCCTTCTAGCCAGTCGAGGGAGGAAGCTCACACCACTCCCTAAGGAGTGGGCGACCAAGCCTTGGCCCGTCAGCAAGCACATGCCAGCCATTAGTGTGTGCGCACCCATAGGGGCACATGGGTGATTCAGGGTGGAGCCACTGGGTGGGGTGAAATGACAGCAGAGTGTGGGCACCGAGCATGCCTGCAGTGAAGAATCGGTACAAGGTGGTCCCAGGGAGGCGGAGGAGAGATAATTGAGCATTGGGAAGGAGCTCGAGGGTTATAAGGTTTTCTCAAAACCCCATCTATTTCGATGTGGGACCATATTTTTAAATGTAAGTCTACTACTGACTATTCAATCTTGCCACATGAGTTCTGGACTATATGATCTGGTCTTGGTTTCAAATCCTACAACTGCGACACTTTCCTTCATGTTTGGCTCGACCGTCCGATCATACCCTGTGACTTCTCAGAAGTCTGTGCCTTTTAAAACTCTAGATCAATCTGCAACCATATGATCCAATGACATGGTTAACCTCATCTATCTAACCTTTTTTATAACAATGGAATCATCTGCAGTCGTCTGATCGACATCGAATGATCTCGACCGTATGATCTTTTCCACTATTCTCCTTGTTTTTTATTCCTCACTCCCAACCAGTGGCCTTGCTCATGGTTTTCTCCTCCTTCTTTTCTCATTTGTCCTCCATCAATCTCATCTCCTCAGATCCAGCCCATGGTTTCTACCCCTAATCCCTCTTCTGGTCTTTTTTTTTCTTTGTTTTTTTATTTATGTTTTTGAAAAAATTATATATTTATATAGTCTTCTATTAGTTTCCAGTTTATTTTAATTAGGGTGTTAGACTTGTTTTTCCATAGTCAATTTTCATTGGTATTTGTTTATATTTTATGTATGAATCATTATTTATAAAATATATACATATATAGCTCATATAAACCCTAATTTCACACACAGCTCTACCCTATTTTCTCTTTATGTCTCTACTCATCTCTATCTCTCTTTTGAAGGCAATTAAGGGTTCTTATTTAGTTTGGTTTTGATTCAATTAACTCATGCATACTTATATATTTATATATTTATAATTATATATATATATATATGAAACCTATTTTGATTCATATTTATAAATGGTGAAAATTATTATGATGTCCTCTACTCATATATTACAAGTAAGGGTTTATTTCATCTTGTTTTGGATTTGAAAAACCAAAATATACACTTTTGCGTATATATAGTTTTGTATAACTTAAAAAAATTATATTTTTTATTTTTAACATCATGACTGTTAGTATTTAATAGAATTTTTTATGCACATGATTCTAGAAAGGAATTATTTTGGTTTTTTTATATATGAAAAACAATTATTTTAAACTTCTGTATATAGGATTATGTATATAAATATATATATTTTTATTTATATAACAAATCTATATTGATATTATTATTTTCAAATGATGACTGTTGGTTTTTAAATGGTGTTCTTAATGAAAGTTATACATATAAGGGTTTATTTAGTTTTTTGTTTATTTAAAACCAATGTATATACTTATATATTTTCACTTATAAAACAAAACTAATATATTTTTATGATTTTTTAATTCTAAAGATATGTTCTAAATAATGTCCTTATATACATGTAAATAATGTAATGATTCTAATTTTGTTTGTTAAATAGGACCATATATACAGGTATGTGTATATATACATATAGGTATTAATTATAATCATAATTTGGTTATCATAAACCCTATTTTAGTGATGAAATTAAGTTTTTTAAAGTGTATAATGTTTTTAATTACTTACTGAACCTTGTTTTAGTTGTGCAGATCCCATGTATACAAATTGTTTATATATGGTTTTATATAATTTTCAAACCCACATAAGAACCACATTAACATATATGCATGTATTAATTTAATAAAGAAGCTTTAATTGATATAATTTTATACAATAGACATGATGAAATCTTAGATTGGACAATAATAACAGAACCTTGTATTGCTATTGTGTGCATAAAAATTCTAAAGACATCACTATGTTAATACAATTGACTTTACATGCATGCTTACCTAATTTATAAATTTTTTGATAAAAGGTTGGAATAATCTTTTTATCACACATAAATATATATATATATACTTGTATAAGCACATGTGTTTCATTATATTCATAAACATGAATACTTCACATGAAATAATGGTTTTACATCCATACTTTGTATTTAAATTTGTGATAAATTTTCCACAAAAAATGAATTTAATTATATAATTTTATGTTTTAATCTATTTGACACTTAATTTTAATTTTTTATTGTTTAAACAATATAAAAAAGTATCACAAATTCAAAAAAAATGTAAATTGTGGTATGAAAAATTATCACATTCATGTGAAAAATGTTTTGAATGTAAGAGTTATCATTTTACGTGAAAATACATTATTTTATGTGAAATAGATATTATCACATGTTCAAAAGAATGTCATTTAAGTCTATGCATGTCATTGTTACATTTGACACATCAAAAACCTAAAACAGAAAAACCTAGCAATTATATTAACACTTATTGCTTAATTCACTTCATTTATGGATATGTAATCAATAATTAAATTTATCTCTCTTGATAACTCATGGATTAAGAATGTAAGGATTCAATTTGGTATGGGAGACTGTTAACATAATGCCATACTAGACATATAAGGATTGTATTGGACTTATATGATATGATGGGTGTGCCCAGACAACGCTCTAATGCATTGGGTAAAGTTAAGTCTCATGAGATTAATTATGTTGGGTTTTTACTAGTATGGTCTTGGCACGAGGCCTTAACAGTTTAATTATGTACAATCTTGGCATATGGCCTTGAGAATGTTTGGAATTATACATTCCCTCATTATGTATTTGTATATGACCATCCAATTGATTATTCTACTGGTATAATATCCCTGGGTTATGAAACATTACTTATGATAATGGTAATGAAGGCATATGACATAATGAAGTATGTACATGGAATGTTTTTAAGGAAAGTGTAGCATCAATTATCATAATCTGGATACATAAGTTGATATTATATTTTTCATCTAATGAATTGCATTTTATTTGTTATTTGAATCAGGATATTGTTACTTATGATATTATAAGAAAGTGTTAATTCATGTACTGATTTGTACCTACAACCTTTCATGATACCTTTAAATTATTTTAATCAATTTCTAGATTATGCCGCATTCCATGAATTTTTGTACATTATATGAACACTGATATGTGTTTTACCTAATTATATACATATAATTCTTGTGTAATATATTTTCTAGAAAATTTCATTATGTAACCTCTGAAAAATGTTGGTGACGTGCTTTAGGAAGTGATGTTATCCACTTAAAAAATTTTTTGGAATTATTTCAAAGGTTGTTTGTTTTAAAATGAAATATCATTAATTAATTTTGAAAACCCCATACTAAAAATTTTAAATTATTACCCTACATTTTCAATTTATGTTTACAGGGTTAGTATATTTATCAAGCTATTAGTACTCCTATGTGTTAGCAATAATATGAATTCTATATTTGTCAAGTATTTAGAGAAATGTATCATTAGTATTTTGTTTTCCAGAACATAAACCAAATAGATTCTATATGATGGAATGACATGTTTTAATTTTATTTCCAAATATTTATTACAAATTTGAATTACACTCCATGCTTTAGGCACCGACTCTGAGATTCTGGGGTCGGGGATACCACACCGTCCATTAGTCGACAATCTCTAGTGTATAGGGAGGCGTGCTTTGGATCTCATAACCAACCTTTTTTCACATGAGAGGGTTCTAAATGAGGGGATGTTACAAAGTTATATCAAGTGTCATGTTTTATTTTTTATTTAATTACTTTTTGTGAAATTTAGAATGGATACTAGGATGTTTTGAAACTTGGTAATGAAATTTTCAGTGGGGGTAGCCTACACATGTACAAGGGGGATCCTGGGTGCCCAAGAATGGGATTGATATTCATGATGTTTTCGTGATATGGTTTGATGTTATTTTACCTTGGGTTATTCACATTTTGTGTAATGATATTATTTCTTGAGACTTATATTCATGTCCTAGTATGGCATGTGATGATTATACATGCATCATGATACGCACAGAGGGATATATACTGACATGCATGGTTTGTGATAGGGACATACAAATATGCATGGGATTTATTTCCCATGTGACTATGGTAAGATATATTTGTTATACCTAATAAATGAAATGAATGATTTTTTATGTCATGCAAAATCACTTGATAATCCATGTTTAGAGAAACCAGGTCTCGTTGGTTTTTTGTTGTAGTCACCATTTTTGGTTGAAATTATTATTACCTCGTTCTCTATGGTATGATTTTTTCTTATAGAGAATATTATTATTCATCATCTTTTAATTGAGAATTAGGAGGGTGGAAATCATCAGGCTCCTAACATAGATGATATAGATCTTCTTGTAGATAATGAGGATTTGATGGATGTTCATCTTCAGGACATTTTTTGATGGTCATTTGATCCATGGAGAGGGATACTTTTTTCATCTTATCTTCGATGTGTAATCTATAGATAGATTTTAAACTATAGCAATCACTTGTTTTAACTAGGGAGGGAGGATCCTAAGAAGAAGAGTTCTGGATTGCGTCAATCCAAAAAATCATTATGCACCTCAATACACCCAATCATATGGGTGTAAATTTTGCTACATATATGCTTCGTAGACCAGCCAAGTGATGTTAGAATATTTTTGAGGAAGTCAGGATATATTAGGAGTTATCTAGGAAGGACATTTAGAAACATTCCATAATCCAATTCCATCCACAGACGTTGGGAGATGGGAAGGCTCATGAATTTATTCATCTAGAACAGGAGGGAATGTTAGTGGTGGACTATGATGTCTGTTTCAACAACCTATAGCACCTTATAACATCCTTGTTAGATGATTCAATCTTTAGGGAGAGACAGCTTTAGAATGGGGTTCGGTATGAAATCGGGTCATAGGTTAAAATTGTTCATTTGTGAATTTTTGATGATGTGATAAATCAGGATCCCATCTCAAAATGTTATCTGAGATATTCACATTTCAGAATCTAGGTTGTTTCAGTAAGGAGAACCATGAGCTATTTTTTAGGTAGTAGGAAGTACCACTATGATAGTTTTCATCAAGGAAGTATTGGTAAGAGAATATGTGGTGATGAAATGTTGGCTCAATACCTTGTTTCAATGTAATGCTATCAGTGTTGAAATTTTGTCCATAAGAACCCATAGTGTCTTTACCCCATAGCTGAGTGTTGTACATGTGAAAGGCTGGGTTATCTTTATATGTTTTATGGGAACTTTCTATTGAAGAAAAACTAAAGGGGATCTAGATATACAACTAATTATGGAAGGGTCTTAGCTAACCCTCAGCAGGAATGAAGCTGGAGTACTACTAGCAATTCAGGCCAAGTAAGGGGTGTGGTACCCCATTGTAAGAGAGGAAGTACTACATAGAAGGAATAACGTTGGGATGTAAGAATAGATTCTAGGCTAGAGGGGTCAACCAAATTCAATCTACTAAGCATTATCCGACTAGTTTGGATGTAGTACCTTCTACCATCATAGGTACGATTCCAATATCATCTACCATAGCATTCAGTTTTTATATAGGATCATATCAGTCCTTTTTGTCTTCACTTTTTTCAAACGGTTTTGTCTTGGATGAAAAAATATTATATAGAAATTTTACCATCAATACACCATTGGGTTTTTAGTCATATAATATCAAACATTATAAGATATGTTTTTTTATTGATTGGAGGATTTCATTTATTTTGGGAACTATTTTTGTTGGAAATGAACGGTTTCAATTTGATTCTTAGTATGGATTGGATACTTATAAACCATGATCATATAAGCTGTTATATAAGTAAATTTACCTTTCAATATCTATAATTGCTTAGTTATTCTTAAAAAGTTGATCTGAA
Source organism: Viscum album (assembly GCA_963277665.1). Taxonomy (NCBI): domain Eukaryota; kingdom Viridiplantae; phylum Streptophyta; class Magnoliopsida; order Santalales; family Viscaceae; genus Viscum; species Viscum album. The sequence continues at coordinate 1,314,773,429 of OY728136.1, read as the reverse complement.
TCTTCAGGTTGGACACACATGACCAATTAAGTCACAATTGAATTGTCTCACAGCTCAAATAGACGGTATTTATCTAGATGATGGTGGAATTAAACATGATTAATTTCCACTAGTGGTATAACCTTTTTAAGACCTATTTCCATAATAATTCTATAGATTAATTCCATAATGAGAGATTGTGTTCATGATCGTGTTAGTTTCGGGAGCATAGCCAGCTTTTATTCCACATTACATAATTGTTCCAGTAGAGCTTCAAGAGTTGAAAGTATAGGTGGACGATTTGGAAGATAAAGGTATTATATGGCCGAGTATATAACCTTGGGGTTATCCGGATCTCTTTTCCAAAAAATTGTTATGGTATGTGTCTCATATGTATGAATTATCATAGATTGAACATTATAAAGTTCAAGAACTGATATGCCCTTCTGTTTATCGATGATCCCTTTAATCATCTCAATGGTTCTAGGATCTTCTCTGAAAAAAATTTAATATTCGGATTCAAATACATATGGGTGATTCTATCATACAAACATTGGGGTACATTTAGGATATATTATGACTTGTATGAGTTTGTAGTGATGTCATTTGGGTTGATTAAGGCATTGGAGGTTTTCATTGCCTTGATAAATGGAATCTTTCATCATTTTCAAGAGTAGTTTGTGGTGATTTTTTCTTCATTATGTCATAGTGTACTACCAATTGATAGAATATTAGTCCTAAAATATTATCATTATCATTAGTAAATTTATTGATCGCCATTTTTATAGAAATAAAACCAAATGCTGTTTCTAGATTGAAAAAGATCACTTATTGATCCATGTCCTATTGAAGAAAGAATTTTATGTGGAATCTAATAAGGTTTTATAAATGGTATCTTGGTAGAATACAAAGAATATCATTGAGATTCATATATTTATAGGATTGGTAGGTTATTAATGGATCATTATTTAAGACTTCTCTCATTTGGAATCACTAATGTCAAGACTGACTAAGAAGGGAGTGAAGTCTGTTTGGTTGGACGCTTGTGAGAGATATTTTTAAGAGATGAAAGGCGTAAAGACCTCAAAACCTATCCTCACATTGCATATGACATGTAATTCATATTCCATGGAATATTATGCATCCATTGATGGACTCGGAGGATCAAGTGGTTTATTATCACAAAAGCTGATAATACCACACAAGAATAATTTCACTACTCATGATTTGGAGTTAGTGGTGGTGACACACACCCTGACATGTTCGATCCATTGTTTTTTGGGATATAGTTTTGTCGTATAAATTGAACATAAGCTCCTTGGGTACATATTTTCTCAGTGACACATAAAATTTATGTAAAGGAGGTGTATCAAGAAAATATAGTCTTTGGAAATTAATTTGACATACACAGTGGAAAGGGGTAATGTTGTTGCTCATGCATTGATTCGAAGGGAAAATAAAGAGATAGTTTGAGAGTATTGCAATGAGGGGTGAATCATGGACCTCTTTGTAGACATAAATCTAGGTATTAAAGAGTTTCAAGGTTAAGTAGATCTATGTTTTACATCTGGTATACACATTATTTCAGATCAGATAATGATATATTAGATATCTGATATGAATGGATTAATTCTAATAGATAACTTATATGGTGGATAGATTCCATCAGGATGGTCCCTTGTCCAGGGAAATTATATTCTTTTCTATAGTTGATTTTTTTTCATATGAGAATGTGTTAGGTGATGAAAAGGGATTATCAAGCTTCAATGTGGTTGGTACACCCTATTTTGAAAAATATGTGTCGTTATCATCCTAGAAAGTATCGATGGTTAGGAATGAAGAAGAATTTCATTGGATTTGTGGTGAGATTTTTCAATTCTCAATATGTGAATGTCGACCATCAGAGGCCATATGGTCTTTTCAATAATTTTCCTATTATTGAGTGGAAGGAGGTTGATTTCACTAAATATTTATTGATAGTATTACCCAAGAAAACCTCAAATAATAATGCATTATTGTTGATTTTGGATCAAATGATGATGTTAACCTACTTCTTTCCTATTAGGGAGATCTTCATAGTTGATGAACTATGTATTCTTTACATGTGAGAGGTAGTTTGGTTATAGGGTGTTCAAAGTAGTATTGTATCTTATAGAGATCCTCGTTTCACATAGTGGTTTTGGAAGGGTCTTAAGAAGTCTTTGGGATCAAAGGTCCTTTTAAGAATATCTTATCATCCTTAGACTGATGGTATACCTACGTGGACTATTCAGATTATATAGGAAATGTTATAAGTTTATGTTTTGGAATTTTTTGGTTCATTGGATAAAAATATGGCACAAATGGTGTTCTTATATAATACCAGCTTCTAGTCATTGATCCAGATTGAACCTTTCAAGGATTTGTATGAAAGTCTATGTCATCCATCTCTTTTTTTGTTGGAGGTTTGTGAGTTAGCACTTATTTAACATAGTCTTGTTATGGAGACATCTGAGAAAGTTAATTGTATTAGGAGGTGGATAGTGACTACACAGAGAAAGAAAAAAAATCTTGTGATGACAACCAAAGATGAACTCTAGAGTCCAAGGATAGTAATCATGTTTTCCAATAGGTGTCACATATATTGGGTTAATGTCATATAATGATACTGGAAATTTTATCTCCCAGGTTGTTCATCCCATTTGAGGTAGTGGAAGGGGTTGGTCCAGTGGAATGTCGTTCAACCCTTCCATGACACTACAGTGTCCTGAATGACGTGATTCACATATTTCAACTTAAAAGATATCTTCTAGACCATACTCATGTTATTGTTGCAGCATAAATCAATCTTGATATATATGTGTCCCTTATGAAGGATCTGATACGAATCATAAACCACAGTGAGATATATCACTTGGGAATGACTATATTGTTGGTTTTACTATAGTGGATTCATTAGAGAGTTCAAGATGAGACCTAGGAGAAGGAGTCTGATATGAGATCATAGTGGTCAAACTTGTTCTCCAAGGCCCTAAAGTGATTCTTATAGAAACTCAGGGATTAGTTGTTATTTGTTGGTGATGTTTTAAGATATTTTCTTTTTTGATATATGTATCTCTCGTAGTTTTTGTAAAATTATTTTGATTGAGTTTTGAATCATTATTAAACCATCGTATAGCATTTTTCAATGAATGTATATATGTTTGAATAAACATAGACTACGGTTGAGAGGAAACAAGAGAAAATTTGAGAGGATCCACATATGGAGAAGTGTGGGGATTCTCTTTGAATTGATGGTTTCTAAATATAAATTGGTCAACTGTTACCAAGGGTTCTTGGTATGTTGAGAATCCATAAAGGGGGTTCAGGTTTTTATATGAAAACTTGGATGGAAACTATCTGTAGGATATATATATATATATATATATATATATAAATGTATATGCTGATGGGTTACACTACATGTAAATGCCACTAGAATCATGTCATGAACAAATTCATAATGTCAAGTGATTACTCATTGTGAACTGATCACACCATGGGTAATGTTTTGGAGAATTTAATATTCATTTGAGGAAACATGTTTTTTAAAATATACCTCTAAAACTAAATACACAACATGTAAATGAATAACACATCCTTTAATTACTTGAGTAATTTTTTTAAATTATGTCATGGGGATTATCTCTCATTCATCACATGTGTATCCTTCTTCCCTTCACCCAACAAAAACATCCAGACAATTTTGGATCACCCCTCTCCATTCTAGACAATCTATTTTTTATCAATCCCTAATAAGTAGGTTTTCATTGATTTTCATTCATGTTCATCATTCTACGACTATTTTTTTGTAATCTATTGACTGTGGTCATTGTTGGTTTTGATCATGGTAAGTTTTTATCAATGTTATCCTCAAAAATTTCAACAACATCATCTTTGTCTGTGTTTCCATTGTAAGTGTTGCGTTCTTCATCGATTAAAGGTAGTGGTCTAAATATTAAGCATATGGTTTGATTTTTAGTTTTTTGAAATATAAAATATTGTTATTGATCTAACAAATGAGTTCAATAATTAATTAATTATATAAAATAATGAATATTATATGTTGGATTCTTCATTGTATGCATTTGGATTAAATTGATGACGTGACCTAACTTATGGCTACCTATTGGGTGAGATAAATATTGATAACAATGAATTGGAAGTTTCATGTATATGAATTTATCATGAAAGTGGATTTATCTCATTTCATGATATATATTCATTGTGGAAAATGGATTAGTTGATTAATTCAAATAATTAGGTAAATTGAAAGACAAATAGTAATTAGAAAAAATTTCCATTTTGTTTTATGTGGTTATATTGTGATAGGATTTATATTATGATATAAAATTGTGACACATTCTGAGATGCTTATATACCAAACTATTCCATGACACATGTAAATATTCTTATATATCGAGATATTCCCTAACCCATGCTGAGATTATAATATACTGGGCTATTCCCCAACACATGTAGAGATGATTATATTCCAGACTGCACCTTAAAACATGTTGAGATTATTATATAACGAGTTGTTCCATAAATATTTTTGAGATGATTATATACCAGGTTATGACTTGACACATTATGAGATTATTATATACTAGGATATTCCTTGAAAAATGATGTGATGCTTATTTAGAAGGCTTGTCCTGGTGATCAGTTATATCATTGTTATATAGTTCTGGTTGGAATGTATTTGAGACATGCTCAATTTCATTTCTACATGTATATAAGGTCTCGGACTTATACATTACTTAAAATTGAATTAAATGAATAATTCACATTGAGGATCTTTTCAGGTTTATATTTTTTGAGAATTAGGACATAACTATTATATCTCAAAAGATTACAATGTAGACACTTCTACTAAGTCTCCATAAAATACTCATAAAAAGAAACATGTCTAGTTCCATGTTTTAGATATCATATATTTCCATGATCCCATCCATGACCCTATTCATCATTAAGTCCTGTGAAAAACATTTCAAAAACATGGGGTGAGCATAAAAATCTCAATAAGAGATACACAATGAATGAAAACTGTTAGTTTTTCAAAATAACAAGTAAACCATGTATACTTTTTCAAAGTAATACTTTTCACCTTTATGATGTAGTAAAAACTCTTCACTGAATAAAAGATCATTACTTACCCTTTTGTAACCAAAAGATTACCATAAAACCCATATAACGATCACATAACATATAAAGGTAACTTGGGAAATAAACATACTTAATTGGAATAACCATACGATCGACTTCCAAAAATATCACTTAATGGAATAGCCATACGACCAACTTCCATACCCAATGCATTGGAGGTTATAACGTAACCACCAGCCATGGTATTCATGGAACCACCCTTCATAATGTCCAAGTACCATTATAAAATCATAAGAGACTAAACAAATATAATGGAAAGAAAACATTTCCACATTTCGATCAAAATATATAACTTAAATATATTGACATAACAAATCCTTAATAAATACCATTTTCAATACCAACATACATAAAAGAGTATATGGTATTTATTTCATTTTAAAAACATTACGACTTGTTGAGGAAGCCAAAGACCAAATAATACTCGCGGTGGAGGAAAAGATCGTTGTCACCACGTACGTTAAAAGAAACATTTCTTTTTGTCATTTTGAAAAACGATTCGTAGAAAAAGATTCCTTTTGTATAAAAATAAAAGTCAAAGGGGTTTATACACCTTATAAAATAACGAAATATGCCTTAATGAAAGGAGATAGAGACGAAGTCCCTTACAAATACGGTATCCTTGGATTAAGGATAAATCAATTACATAAATATGTGTGACAAACGAATAAACCAAATATAAGTGGATATTAAGTGTAAAGAAATCATAGGAAATTCATACATATTCATATAATGACATATTAATGGAGTACAAGTTTATCCCAAAGAATCAAAATTGGGTTAAGAAGTTCCCTTGCATAAATTCGACAGCCTAATGGCGTCACATCAAAATTCAGAAAAAGAGTTGATGAGAGATAAAAAGGGTATCTCATCACTTGGACATAAAATTTAAATCAATAAGGATATAGAAGAACATATCCTAACATAATAATATGTGAATTAAATGACATAACAAAAGAAGACTTTTAAAAAGAGGAGGGTGAAAGGTTCCCTTACATACTTGGGTAACTTTCGAAACGTACTCCCCATTGAAGAAGGGTTATACAATGAATATGTAAATACCCATAAATGAAATTATATTACACAAAGATTATAATAATTGGGATTACATACACCACTCAATGTAAATGGTGGAAAATGTAGCATAAATCTCACGAGACTAAAAGTGAGATAAAAAATTCCTTACGAAAACTCGGCAGCCTAACGGCGCCACATAAAACTTCCAAAAATGGATTGATGAGATCAAATAGAGTCTCTCATAATATTACAATAAAATGTAAAGTAAGAGGAATATAAAATAGAATCCCAATCATAAGAAATATGAGCTTAAATTGAATTACATAAAAGATTTTACTTAAAAAGAATGAGAGGGGTTGGATCCCTTACATCGTGTCTGACATTACTCGATCGTTCTTTAATCTCATAAATAATAAAATTTGGTCAATATGTAATTTCATAAGGACCATATTTACTGATTATTATTCTTTTAATATCACATATTATAATGTTATAATAATTTGTTAATAAATTGAGTTCATATTAGACGTTTTTGTCGATGTTCGGTACATTAGTAAAAATCGAACTTGTTGGAAGGGAATTTTCCATGTAGTTATAGGTACATCATATCCAGAATATTATTGATGATTTAAATATCATATATATCCAGTATATATTCATTTTATACTATTCCATAACATTTGGAGATAAAAAATAAAAAGCACCGTTCATGGAGACGGTAGGCCTTACGTACGCATGAACAATACTTTTATTTTTTTTCATATTAATGGAATTAAAAATAATTGAAAGATATATATATATATATATTATAATTCCAGGATGAAAACCATCATTTATATGTAATATATTAAATATATATCCATTATATATATGTACTTATAAAAGTACATAACATTTGGAGATAATAAATGAAATGTACCGTTAATGGAGACGGTATGTCGTACGTACGCATGAACGCTACTTTCATTTCTTTTTTTGTATTCAATGGAATGAAATAATAATTATATAAAGGTATATTATAATTACATTAGGATATCATATGTAATACCATTAATTCCATCTTTTATACGTCCCACATATGGCATTAACGGATCAAATCACTTTGAGGGGGCGGTAGTCCGCACTTCCTAAAATGAAGTTATCGCATTTACCCATAATGGAAACGATAAAGGTATTCCATAAATGAAAAATAAAAAGCTTAAAGAAAACATAAACATATTATATATCATATATAAATATAGTGACATCTTAATGACCACCTATGAAAGTGTTAAAAGAATATTGAACAATCATCGTTTCGTGAGGCATTAATTCGCCATCCACAGAAACAGTATGTTCTTTAACCATTAGACAAAGGTGTGTGTAAGTGTAGCTCGAATCATTCAAATAACAACTTACTAGTATATTGAAGATACTGTTGTAGTTACAATAGAAAGGAATAAAGATAGTTTAGAGGGTTGTAGAAGCAAAATTAAACATAAGAACACAAGAGAGGACACAGCCTTTAAATCGAGCTACTCTCTTTGATTTGAGTTCAATGGCTTCCTTGGAAAGGATTCTTCCCAAAGTGAGGCTTCAATGATGTGGAGAGGTATGTGGAGAGATGAAATGGGTAGGGTTTGGCCGAGCCAAAGGCTTTAGAGGTGTGGGTGAGGTGGTAGATGTGGGGGGCTTTTATAAGAGGAGAGGAGGGAACTCTTGGAAAGTTATAAAATATTGCTTTATTATATAATTTTTTTTCTGATTTTAAATCTCCCAAAAGGATATATTTCAAGTATAAGAAGATAAGGTTTCGAAATCCACCCATCCAATAGGTTTGTGACAATTTTAGGTCTTTTTTTTACATTATCTTTTCATTTTATTTAAATCGTTAAATAATGAGGTAATCGCTGCATCATCATGGTGTCATAAATAATTTAATTTATTTAGTGTCTAAAAATTAAAAAAAAATATTACAATTTAGGAAATATTTTAATATTTATAATGAATATTTATAGTCAGAAATATGACTTTTATAAACCCATGTAAAATTTTTTTCAGTAAAACAACACATGTTTGTGACATTTTAATTTTAGCTTTAAATAAAAAGTTATTTATGTCATTTTCCTACCAATGTGGCTCCATGGGGTCCCCAAGTTGACCCATGGATTGTCTATGTCGGCCATGAAACATCCAATGAGGGTAGGACGTTTTTGTAGGTCATTTATTATTATTAAAACATTATTTTTACCTTAAATTACACTAATTACCTTTAATAGCGATTAATAATACTTAAAAATTACTATTCACAAAAATTATTTTAATCTCATTGAACCACATTTTACTTATTAATTAAAACCATGTATGTAGGATTTTTGAAAATCAAATAACAGAAGTGGGAAAGTTTCATTTAAACGAAAAATCAGTTTCTTTAACTACCACTTAGTGGTTTCACTAGTCATCAAAAATTGATGTTTTTCAGAAAAATACCAAAAATTCACCCTAAGCTATATTTGATATTCCGAATTCAAAAATGATGTCTATTTTACAAAATTAAAAAAATATAAGTTACATTAATTAATTTAATAATTAATTCCTACTGTCAGAGAAAATAGCGTGTTTTTATGAAACAATAAGTATCAAAAGAATGACACTAGTTTAAGTCCAATTTCAAGATGAAATTAATTACAACGACCACTATTAGATTAAATGGTAAAAATATATTTTAATTTCACATTAAAACCAATTCAAATGATAATCTAATCATATAAATAAATTAGATTAAAAATAGGTTTTGAATTAAAATACAACATTTTTCACTATTCATTAAAAATTGAACTTTATTAGAAAAATACCAAATATTTATAAAAAGTAAAATTTGCTATCTCGATTCTAAAGAAGAATTTTATTTTTTCAAATATAACACATAAAATTGTCAAAAAGTGGAATTAAAAGAGGTTCGTCATCAAAAGGTGGTTAATCGACCTTTTAAAGAATATTAGAATGTTTACGATTAAAAATGGATTCATTCACATTTTTAATACTCTATCATTTATTGTAAAAATTAAAAATATTTGACAAACATATATAATCATTTTGTAGTTTGTTCTGTTCATTCCCGCCATTACAACGGCTAGGCGTTAACTACAATTTAAAATAATATTATTTTATTATTAGAGTGAAACATAAGATTTTAAAGGAATTCGTTGTTGTGTATTGGGTAAGCCATCGAGCAAAGCATTCCCTTTAAATTAATATTAACATTTTATTCACAAATAGGGATATATATAAAAATGTCATATTTTTTATTTACCTGGGGTGTTACATCCTTCCCCCCTTTTGAGAATTGCATCCTCGCAATATTAAAATTGGGCTCAGAAACATCATTGAAAGTCCCACATCGGAACAAGAGTCGGTAAAACAATCACTTTAAAATAAAGAAAGAGAAGTACAGAGGTCACCCGAGTTAAACCATACTAGGATTCCATGTAGGAAAACATGGATATCCAAGAAAAAGCAAAGGATCATGTTCTGAGGGAGAGTGATAGAAAACATGTTTAGGAGAAAGTTAACCACAAGAAAATCACAAACTTGTGGTGGGTTAAACGGTATTCGATTCCCCGATAGGAAAAGTTAACAGAAAACATTTTTGTTTTAAGTTACTCTTCATTGAGGAATTTATTTTTTATCTCAAGGAATCTTACTTACTTGTAATGTTGACTTTCAACTTTTACTAGATTTCTTACACAAACTCATGCTTTCCCCAAATGATGAGTATTTTGGAAGACTTGTTCACATTAAGAGTACTATAATCAACTTCTAGAGAATCAACTAATCCAAAAAAGAGAACTATATACTTCCCAAGTATTTAGACCTTAACCAAAACTAAAACAAAAAAGGTTAGTATGAGATCAGATAATACCCAAAAAGGATAATACTTTATAAAAAAATCTATTCGTAATCTCCAAATTTTGTCAAACAATACCCAAATTTCAACAAAGACCATTCAATAAACATCAATCCATAAATTATTCAAAGTAATCAAAACTAAGACTGAAACCCAAATCTCTGAAGGATTTAATCACAAAGTCTTCCAAGATAAACCATAACTTTTATCTCCAAATAACATCAGTAACTCTTAAAGTCGCATATTGAAAAGTAATTAACCTAATCACATATCCTCCATGATAGGTTAATTATTTCAAAAGATAACACAAAATAAACTTACTCTTGATTCCCAAAAACATCTAACTAAAAGTAATTAGTCAAACTAACCAGGGACTTCACATAGTCCAGTGGAAGGCGATAAATACTAGTCGCACTTTGCTTGTGGGTTCGATTCCCACAGCATTGTCTGATGTGACAGGTTGTCACCCGGTCTGCGTGTTGTCCTTTTTCCAAAACTACATAATTCCTAAAAAATTTCCCAAAACGAGATAAAATCTTCAAAAATGATCATAACATATTTTAACCTCAAGTTTATCTCATGCCTTTCACTTTCCATCATATCATAGAGTAACCCACAATTTCCTAAAAAGTAAGGATCATATAAACCCGAATTGTTACCTTTATAATTATTACCTAAACATCCACATCAATTGGTCATCTCGTACATGATGCATTATAGAACATACCAAGGTTTAAGTGGTTGATCATGAATCCTTGATAGTTGGTTTAGAACAACCACGAGATTCCTCATTGAATCCCCCATTCATCCAGTCTCTTAATCAGAGAACCAACATAGTTTCCTTGAAACCCATTGTCAATTTGGTTCTTGCTAAATCCATCAATTTACTAAAATAAAAAATGTCATTGTGAGTATATCAACCAAATTATCATGTACTAATGAGGAAGATAAACACTATGCTATACTTACTCATTCACTTTATCTAAAAACTATGAATCATTCTGAAATCCTAACCATTATGGTAATGTCACTCATGCATAGAGAATACCCTAACCTCTAAAGTTATCTAAACCGACCTCTGATACCAACTATAAGGTCACGGCCTTATAACTTACTTAATATTGAATTAAATGAATAATTCACATTGAGGATCTTTTCAGGTTTATAGTTTTAGAGAATTAGGACATAACTATTACCTCTCAAAAGATTACAAAGTAGACACTTCTACTAAGTTTCCATAAAAAATAATCTTAAAAGAAACATGTCTAGTTCAATGTTTTAGATAACATGTCTTTCCTTGATCCCATCCTTGACCTTATTCATCTTTATGTCCTGTGAAAAACATTTCAAAAAATTGCGGTGAGCATAGAAAGCCTAGTAAGGGATACACACTGAATGAAAACTATGAGTTTTTCAAAACAACAAGTAAACCATGTATACCTTTTCAATGTAATACTTTTGACCTTTATGAAGTAGTAAAAACTCTTCACTGAATAAATTTTCATTACTTACCCTTTTGTAACCAAAAGATTACCATAAAACCTAAAGAAAAATCACATAACATACAAAGGTAACTTTGGACATAAACATACTTAAATGGAATAACCATACGGTCGACTTCCACACATATCATTTAATGGAATAGCCATACGTTCGACTTCCATAACCAATGCATTGGAGGTGATAACGTAACCACCCGTCCTGGTATTCACGGAACCACCCGTCACAATGTCCAAATACCATTATAAAATCATAATACATTAAACAAATATAATGGAAAGAAAACATTTCCACATTTCGATCACAATATATCACTTAAATATATTGATATAAAAAATCGTTTATAAAAACCATTTTAAATAGAAAAATACATAATAGATTATATGGTATTTATTTCATTTTAAAAACATTACAGCTTGTTGAGGAAGCCAAAAACCAAATAATACTCACGGCGACGGAAAATGTTGTTGTCACCGCATACGTTAAAAAAACATTCCTTTTTGTCTTTTTATAAAACGCTTCGTAGAAAAAGATTCCTTTTGTATAAAAATAAAAGTCAACGGGTTTTATACACCGTATAAAAGAACTAAATATGCCCCAATGGAAAGATATTGAGATGAAGTCCCTTACAAAGACGGTATCCTTAGATTAAGGATAAATCAATTACATAATTATGTGTGACAAATGAATACACCAAATATAAGTGGATATTAAGTGTAAAGAAATAAGAGGATATTCACACATATTCATAGAATGACATATTCAAGGAGTACAAGTTTATCCCATAGAATCAACATTGGGTTAAGAAGTACCCTTATAAAAATTCGACAGCCTAACGACGTCACTTCAAAATTCAGAAAAAGATTTGATGAGAGATAAAAAGGGTATCTCATCACTTGGACATAAAATTTTCATCAATAAGGATATAGAATAACATATCCTAACATAATAGTTTGTGAATTAAAATACATAACAAAAGAAGCCTTTTAAAAATAGGATGGTGAAAGGTTCCCTTACCGACTTGGGTAACTTTTGAAACGTACACCCCATTAAAGAAGGGTCATAAAATGAATATGTAAATACCCATAAATGAATTTATATTACACAAAGAGTATAATAATTGTAAGTAAATACACCACTAAAAGTAAATGGTGGAAAATGTAGCATAAATCTCATGGGACTAAAAGTGAGATGAAAAATTCTTTACGAAAACTCTACAGCCTAACAGCGCCACATAAAACATTGAAACATTGATTGATGAGATAAAATAGTGTCTCTTATCATATTAAAATAAAATTTAAAGCAAGAGGAGTATAAAAAACATCCCAATCATAAGAAATATGAGCTTAAAAGGAATGACATAAAAGAGTGTACTTAAAAAGAAAGAGAGGGGTTGGATCCCTTACCTCGTGTCCGACATGACTCGATCGTTCTTTAATCTCCTGAATAATAAAATTTGGTCAATTTATAATTTATTAAGGACCTACTTTAAAGATTATTATTCAGTTAATATCACATATTATAATTTTATAATAATTGGTTAATAAAGTGAGTTCATATCAGACATTTTTGTCGATGTTCGGTACATGAGTAAAAATCAAACTTGTTGAAAATGAATTTTCCATGTAGTTATAGGTACATAATATCCAGAATAGTATTGATGTTTTAAATATCATATATATCCAGTATATATTAATTTTATTCTATTCCATAACATTTGGAGATAAAAAATTAAAAGCACCGTTCATGGAGACGGTAGGCCGTACGTACGCATGAACGCTACTTTAATTTTGTATCATTTTAATGGAATTAAAAATAATTGAGAGAAATATATATTATAATTCCAGAATTATATCCATCATTTAGATGTAATATATTACATATATATCAATTATATATATGTACTTATAATAATACATAACATTTGGAGATAAGAAATGAAATGTACCGTTTATGGAGACGGTAAGTCGTACGTACGCATGAACACTGCTTTCATTTCTTTTTTTGTATTCAATGGAATGAAATAATAATGATATAAAATTATATTATAATTCCAGTACAATATAATATGTAATACCATTAATTCCATCCTTTATACATCCCACATATGGCATTAACGAATCAAATCACTTTGAGGGGGCGGTAGTCCGCACTTCCTAAAATGAAGATATCGCATTTACCCATAATGGAAACCATAATGGTATGCCATAAATGAAAAATAAAGAATCTTAAGGAAGACATAAACATATTATATATCATATATAAATATATTGACATCTTAATGGCCACCTTTGAAGGTGTAAAATGAATATTGAACAATCATCGTTTCGCGAGACAGTTATTCGCCATCCACAGAAATAGTTTGTTCTTTAACCATTAGACAAAATATTGTGTAAGTGTAGCTCTAATACTTCACATAACAACATTATAGTATATTTCAGATATTGGTGTTGTTACAATAGAAAGGAATAAAAATAGTTTAGAGGGTTAAAGAAGAAAAATAAAACATAAGAACACCAGACCGGACACTACCTTTAAACCGGGAAACTCTATTTGATTTGAGATCAAAGGCTTCCTTGGAAAGGATTATGCCCAATGTGAGGCTTCAATGATAAAGATAGGTATGTGTAGAGATGTAATGGGCAGGGTTTTGCCGATCAAAAGGCTTGAGAGGTGCGGGTAAGGTGGTAGAGGTGGGGGCCTTTTACAAGAGGAGAGGAGGGCACTCTTGTAAAGATATAAAATATTACTTTATTATATAATGTTTTTTCTAATTTTAAAGGTCCCAAAAGGATATATTTCTAGGATAAGGTGATATGGTTTCGAAATCCACCCATCCAATAGGTTTGTGACAAGTGTAGGTCTTAGTTTTTACATTATCTCTTTATTTTATTTAAGTCGTTAAATAATGATGTAATCGATGCATCATCATGGTGTCATAAATAATTTAATTTATTTAGTGTCTAAAAAATATAAAAAATTTCATGATTTAGTAAATCGTTTTATCTTTCTAATGAATATTTATAGTCAGAAATATGACTTGTATAACCCCATGTGAAAATTGTTTTTGTAAAACAACACATGTTTGTGACATTTTATTTTTAACTTTAAATAAAAAGCTATTTATGTCATTTTCCTACCAACGTGGCTCCATGGGGTCCCCATGTTGACCCATGGATTGGCTTGCTCGGACATGACACATCCAATGAGGGTAGGACATGTGTCTGGTTCATTTCATATTATTAAAACATTATTTTTACCTTAAATTACACTAATTACCATTAATCCCGATTAATAAAACTTAAAAATAACTATTCACCAACAATTATTTTAATCTCATTGAACCAAATTTTACTTCTTAATGAAAACCATGTATGTCAGATTTTTCAAAATAAAATCACAGAAGTGGCAAAGTTTCATTTAAACGAAAAATCAGTTTCTTTAACTACCACTTAGTGGTTTCACTATTCATCAAAAATTGATGTTTTTCAGAAAAATACCAAAAATTCACCCTAAGATATATTTGATATTCTGAATTCCAAAATTATGTCCATTTTAAAAAATTAAAAAAATTTAAGTTACATTAATTAATTTAATAATTAATTCCCGTCGTCAGAGCAAATAGGGTGTTTTTATGAAATAATAAGTATCAAAATATTGACACTAGTTTAAGTCCAGTTTCAAGATGAAATTAATTCCAATAACCAATTTTGGATTAAATGGTAAAAATATATTCTAATTTCACTTTAAAACCAATTCAAAAGATAATCTAATCATATAAATAAATTAGATTAAAAAGGGGGTCTTACTTAAAATACAACATTTTTCACTATTCATCAAAAATTGAACTTTATCGGAAAAATATAAAAAATTTACACAAAGTAAATTTTGATGTACCGATTCTAAAGAATAATTTTATTTTGTTAAATATAACACATAAAATTTCCAAAAAGGGGATTTAAAAGAGGTTCATCATCAAAAGGCGGTTAATCGACCTTTTAAAAAATATTAGAATGTTTACACATACAATTGGATTCATTCACATTTTTAATCCTTTAACATTTATTGTAAAAAGTTAAAATATTTGACAAACATATATAATCATTTTTTAGTTAGTTCTGTTCATTTCCGCCATTACAACAGCTTGATGTTAACTAAAATTTAAAATAATATTATTTTATTATTAGAGTGTAACGTAAGATTTCAAAGGAACTTGTTGTTGCGTATTGGGTAAGCCATCGAGCATAGAGTTCCCTTTAAATTAATATTAACATTTTATTCAGAAATAGGGATAAATATAAAAATGTCATATTTTTTATTTACCTGGGGTGTTACAATGTAACCGAGGTATGTTATATTTTTCTAGGGTTATATGGTGATAGTTGGTATGGTTTTGAGACATAATTATTGATATTCCATCCTGGTGCTGAAGCGGGTCGTTATGGTAATTTATTAATTAATTATTTAATTAATATAATTATTTGTCACATAATTACATGAACTTCATATCAGACTAGTTTATTTCTTTGACATGGTGGTGTAAACCAACTGATTTTTACACACACCCTATTCAGGCCACCATTTGGGAACCTGAGAAAATTTCATTGTTGTTGGTTTCGACAAGGGAAAGGGACCTTGTTACTGACCTGTTGCTTTTCGGATAGGATGGCGTTTGGAAATGGGTTCAACGTGGGGTTTGGTACTGGAGTCTAATGGGTTTATATTGTGACAGATTACTCTTATATTTATAATGTATTCAGTTTTTCATTTAGATACATATCATCATATCATTACATGATAATTGATTTTTGGTATATTGCTCTCTCCTTTATCTTATCAGTCCTTTTATTTTGTTTCTACTATGCCTGTTACTCTAAATATTTTTGGATTATTTACACAACTATAACACTTTATACTAGGGAGTATAGTCTCCCCACTATATATATCCAACCCACACTGCTAGTTGGTAGCCTATGATATATAGAGAGGTGTGTTTGAGATCTCCTAACGAACCATTTTGTCATGTGAAAGTGTCGTGTCGAGGGAATTTAACATTTGAATGAAAAAAATGGTAACAGATGGTATGAGAAATAATATAGTAATTCTTAAAAAATATATGATGTTATGATTGAGAAACATAATCCTAGATGAATTTCGAGACATGATGAATTAGATAAAAATGGAGTTTCATGTAATTTCATGTGATGAAGACCATATGGGAAAAAATAATAAACATAATATGTGTAAATAATTTGTGACAAATTACCCATAGAAATTTATAAAAGGAATAATAAAAATGTAATGCCTGAAACCAAACCATTAGTTCAAATATTGAGTTAAATAAGACCTCATGAATTCTTCCACATATAGAAGAAGAAGATGACTATCCATGATGGACATATCACTATCATTAGGGAGACTATAACCTCAGTATCATATCCTTGCACCAATAATATGAAAAATGTAATAATCAATTAATATTAACAAGTTGGAAAATATAATTTCATATGATACACTTTTCATAAAATAAATAATTTGGATCCCATTATGTAAATTTAAACTAGAGTAAATCTGTAAGGAGATAAATATATAAAACTCTAAAAAATATCCATAGAGTTTTTTTCAGTCCTTTCACTAGTTCAATGCTCCATGAATCACCTATCTTCCATGTATCTCTTTCCCTTATCTAGATGACCATATAAATGGTATGCACAAACATTAAGGTGCTTATATAGGGTGTGAGTAATAAAATCTAGTAGGACCCCACCAATGTTTCCATAAATGTTTTTTCATGAATAACAAGTGTATTCGATGATCATAATAAATTCACATGAAATATGTAACAAACATGTTTTGATCACCCATGTTCATACCCAGACACATCGAGCCTCATCCACATCGTCTTTTTCTCCAATCGAGAATGATGGACAAATATGTCTAGTGTGATTAAGAACTACCCAAAAAAATGCAACATGTTTCTTAATATCCTCAATTCATCGAGATGCACATGCTACTTGGTATCTATTTGTAATAAAGTTCCAATACATTACATGGTATCCTTAGTGAATTGGGTTTAGGGTTGGGATATAAGGCTATTATTCTCCCACACCATGCATGTTACCACCACCATCATCATAAAAAATTATGACTTCTTTCCCCTTGATGGAGTGATCATAAGACAACAATCGACCTCTTCAAACTTCAATGAACAAAACCACCATCAAAATGGTAACAAAAATATCAAGGTAAATCAAAATAAGACAATCACAACACATCATCATAAGAGCTTTGTAGTAACATATGACATAATTTTATCACCATAAGTCATGGTGATAGGATACATTATAAATACTCTTGGAAACAAGGATCATATATGGCTATCATGAATACATACAAACCCATAAATGGAGACTATCAAACATGGTCGACAAGCTATGCTAACATGATATGAAACACGGGAACATGTACATAGGGTACTCAACAAGTTAGTAATTTCCAACCATAGGGTCATCATTGATGTAATTCATGGTTCAAAAAAGGGTAAGATGTTGAATCACATAAAAAATACATAGATAATAATGTCACACATCAATGATGAATTTCTTGGGTTCCATTTATCATGAAAGAAGTTTAGAAAAAATTATCAAGGAGATTCCATGTCAAGAAGGTTGCTTCTAGTATCACATACCTTCTCAGAGTCTGTAAATGGATCTAATTCCGAGTTTTGATAAAGGAGATCACACAAATACCCTAGATCTATTTTCAATTTTTGAAAATATCTTAAGATTCATTAAATTCTAGAAGATAATCTATGGTTAATAAAATGAACTTCAATTCCACCATCAACCTATCAATGGAAAATATATTCAAAATGGGATTAAAAAAATAGTCTCAAGATGATTATTCAATGATAACAAACATAGTAATTTACATAATTCATAAAGCATTTTACTATGGTAAAATCAGATATTATTGACACATTGAAACCACAACCAAATAAGAAATAATTAAAGAATCCACAAAATAGTTGTAATTGGAATTCAAGTATAGAGAATAAACATACTAGACATATGAATAATCTCATGAGATAAGAGATATATTATGTATGAACATGAATAATAGAGGGTGTTACATCACATATCTTACGTATAGTTCTTCAATGAACATGGATTCATGAACATATTGTTTTTTATGAGAGAAATTTGTCATGGAATTACATAGGATTCTTAGAAGTCAAGATAGTTTTTTATACAAAGAAAAATGGGTAAGAACATAATATAGATGGTTATTAAGTCAGAAATTAGATCATTAATTTCATATGTATGGGACTTTTCTGCATGGTTTGACAAATCATGTGCCAACTCTATACCATTTTTGGCCTTTAGTACATGTTTTATGGTTTTTCCATAGAGTTATTTAAATCATGCTACAACCATAACATTATCCATTGGAGACTACAACATGTTTTTTTTGTGAGTAATTTTTATTAATAACCTTGATCATAATATAAGTACCTTCACTTTGGCCTCTTTTACTATTTTCACGGGTTCTTGGAGAATTAGAATTGGTTGGGAAACCCATTCTTAAACTGTGCCACCCTAAAGAGGCCGTAAAAACACTCTAAATCCTTCTAAAAAACCCCATTACATATTCCAAAAAAAATCATGATTCAAAAATAGGATTAAATTATGAAATTAACTTGTAACAAAGTTGAAATTTTATATTCCATTATATTATCCCCTTTTATAGACTTATTATCCTAAAAAATAATCTACATACATCTTGTTCAAACAGCTCAGGACATTGAGCCCACGCATTTTCCTCCCACTCCAATGACTCCTCCAGGAGTTTTCCATGTCACCATTATATATTGATATGTGGTACTATATTTCCTCATAGTACATTCATTCTATAATCAATAAACATCACTGGGAATTAGACATTTGACGCATCAATCTTCTTGTCAATATCCTTAAAATCAATAACATACGTATGGTTGGTCATGTACCTACGAATATGAGAAACATGAAGCACATAAGGAATAAATTGATAACTTATAATGGATAATATATGGTATTCCACTATGCTAACATGTTCTATGATATCAAACTCTCCATGAAAATATAGGTCTAACATCCCATGGTTCCTCAATCATCAGTTTCTACATCATGCAATTACTCTCTAAAATATCGATATTCAAAACAAAACTGCATAGGTCTTTCCCTAAAATTGGTATAAAAACTATTCTTACAATGATATATGATCATCCTCTTAAAAATTAGCTACACTCTCTCATATGTATCTTATAGAATAATGGGCCCCACAACTACTACCTCACAAGCATCTTGCTAATAAAGTGGTAAAGGATATGGCCTACCATAGAGAGCTTCCGAAGGCACTATCTATATGGAATACTAGAAACTATTATTCAAAACAAAACTCCACAAAGGCTACTTGATCGTCCAAAGATCCACTGAAGTCTATGAAACATGATCAAAGGATATTCTATAGTATAAAGATCACCTCTTGTGGTTGTCCGTCTATTTGAGGATCATACACTATAGTCAATCATAGATGATTACATAATAAAATCTTCACATCCTAAGAAACATATGATGTACTATGTGTTTATCTGTCAAATATAATTCTCAGGGGAACTATATATAATTGTACTATATCATGTAACTATAGCATTCTCACTTGTTCTATAGACTGACTATCATGTAAAATTAATAAATGATAAAATTTCATTATCCAAAAAATAATCACCCATACAACATTGCTACCCCTTGGGGTACTTTTTTATCCCATAACAAATTACATCATGACTTCCTCCCAATACCATATTGGAACATAATGTGGCTAAACAATTGTCTATGATGTAGGTGTTCAACCTTTATCCTCTGTCAAGTAAGATAGTAGGAGAGAAACCAATAAATATCTATTTTCATCATACGAAAATATGATTTTCATCTAAAGTCATGGTACATCATTATATCTATAGTTTTTACCACCCACATAGAGGTATGAAATTCCCATATCAAAGCTTCCTAGATAGATGTAGGGACTACAACTCTCCCTTAAACATTGTTAACATTATCACTATCCAACTATCATCTAGGTATCAGGTCACTATCTTCTAGCTCTTCATGGGTCACGAAACACTCTATGTCTGTTTATGTGGCCTTTAATTCATGTGTTTTAACACATCATTTTTTGTGTATTTTTTTAGAATCAATGATCAAATTAAACATTAAATTGTTATTTATAGTACATTGGTTATTTTTTAATTTCAATGTATAATTAATCAGTTTTATTGTTAAATTTTGGTTTTATATTTAAAATTATGAATGGTGTTGTTCTTTGAGTTCTTAATGATATTTTTTATTTTATTTTAAAATAATAATTTTAGTTATTTTGAATTTACAGGTGTATTCAGTTAATTTAACCATTAATTTATTCATTTATATAACTAATTAACTAATTAATACATATAAATTTTTATTTAAATTTTTATTATTTTATTTTTAATAATTTATTATATTTGAAATTATTATTTATTATTTTAAATTTTTTTAGTTAATTCATTTATGAATTAATTGTTTTCCTATTAATTAATTAATTATTTAATGAAATATTTATTTAACTATTTATTTTTAATTTTATTATTTTAACATTGAATTTAAGATATAGTTTTGGTAGTTAAAATTAGTATTATTTATATATTTTTAATTGTTTAAATTTTTATTTAATTTAATCGGTTTCATTTTTTTGTGGTCGATGTGCTTAATGAAAAATTTGAAAAGTCTCAAATCAGTTGGGCCTTGTCTTTTGAATAGGCTTCTATTAAATCCTAATTTATCATAAGTGAAATGAAATTTACCAATGTTAATATATCTTTCTTGGAAGGGTATTTTTAGTAAGGGATTTTAGTGTTACTATAGGAAGTAGTAACCATTATTTTTATAAATTCCGTGTCAATTGAAAATATTTCAATGTATTTGATAGTATGACCATAAAAAACACAATTTATTGTGAAATAGGGATTGAATGTATAGGAAATATGATCGACCATGTGTGTTTCACTATTCGAGCACTTGAGGAAACCAAAATCCAAAGCTCACTAGTTAATTACTCACAACTGAAGTAAAAAAACTGAGATTAAATAATGAATAATATTGATAGAAAAAACAAAATTTTTATCAAGGAGGGATGAATTTTAGATCTGAAATCACTATGGATTTGAGTGAAACCCATGTGATG
This sequence comes from Viscum album, assembly GCA_963277665.1. NCBI lineage: Eukaryota > Viridiplantae > Streptophyta > Magnoliopsida > Santalales > Viscaceae > Viscum > Viscum album. The sequence goes on along the minus strand of OY728136.1, from coordinate 1,314,751,597 downwards.
GATTGGATTCTGAAGATGCCAGCTGATATTTATCGAGCGGAGTTGATGTAATTTAAAATAACTGTTGGATATAGATCATTTATTGATTTTTGAGGCTAAAAAGTTTTAGTATAAGACAAGAGTTTGAACAAATATCTAAGTCCCAAATGACATTTTATTAATTGATATAATTAATCTCCATCACTCTTGAAATTAAAATCCACTGTTGAAGATATTGTCATCGGGTTCGATTTACTAGTCGAGTTATGAAAATTAAAGACCAACCAAAACTTCTTCATATAGATTATTTGTTGTATAAAGTATCTAAGGAGGATACCATGATGAGACTGATCTATTGGGGGATGTAATTATTTCATTCCCACATTAAGTGAATTCGGAATATACCTAAACTAGGTAATAGGATTCGATTATCATGTAAGATGCTAAGGTCATTATCAAAAAATAATATGGTTCATAATTTTAAGAAATAGAATTATATATATTGAAGTGGATAGTTTGGAATGAAATTAGTGTTTAAAGAACATGACTTAGTGATTGATAAAACAAATATGCACATATTCTGGATAAATAAGTTGGATTTTTTTCAAATGCAAGGGAGGATTCATGAAGAATCTAAGACTCATACTGAAATGATTTGATGATTAAGGAGTTTTGTTATTCCCCAATTAAGATTTTGTATGGATTTTGATTCATTCATGAAATATATTTGAATAACTCCCTAAAACATTACTAGGGTGAAACACAAGGGACACATGGGTCTTGATTTTGATATATGAATAAGCTTGACTTTTTTTAAACTGGTGTTGCTTACGGTTCTAATATTAAATTCTATAAGGAGTTTGAATCTTGGGGATTATGAAGCCAAGGACATATAGATTATTTTTAATGGATGGGAATTTTATTTCATTTGAGGATCTTTGGAGATTGATTTTCATTCCAATGAGTTTCTAGCATTTTCAAATGAAGTCAATGAAAAATGAATTGATATCAAAAGTCTAGTAGGTTCCATACAATTAAAGAGTTAATAGAATGTGTTTGGGTGTACCATGGTTTCAAAAATAGGTATGATAAATTCATATACCACTGACTGAATATCAGTAAAATAACTTTTTAGTTGTTGAATATTTGTACATTACACTATTTTAGTGTATGAAGACTGTGAAAAAGTGAAAAATAATAAAAATAATATTTGAAAACTGGACACTGGGGAACACATTTGTAATTTTCATATATGGAGTAGGCTCAAAATATAAAAATAATCTCCATAGTTGAGAGTATGATATTATTTATAAACCATGATCCATAAATTCAATTCAAGAGAAAATTACGGATGAAATGGTGATAGATTGACATCAACTAGAGGGAGAGGAATATATATCCATTTTCCTTTGTCTTCCATTGATTCTCCTTTTTTTACTCACGCTCTATTTTTAATTTCTATGACGATACACTATATGTAAATTTCAATGGGAAGTTTTTTTATTGTTCATTTCATGTTTGTATTTTAATTACTAAACAAGATTATATATTTCACTTGTTGGATTTCATTCTTCCAAACTCCTTGATCTTAGTCAAAGCATCGAGAGGTGAGGAGTTTTATTAAGACTAATTGGAATATTTTCTTATTTTTAAAAATATCTATGTTATTCAGAATAACTACCAAAAAGGTTGGGAGAAATCCCCTATATTAAAAAAAATAGAAAACCCCTTTTTAATTGGGTTTAGAGAGAACCCATTATAGACCAAAAGGCTTAGAGGCACAAAGCCCTAAAATCAGTGGATCGAAATACCGATGGTACAAAACTCATTAAAAGAACACATGAAACATAGTCACAAAATACCAAAGACATGAAGAACCAAGAGAAAAAAAACATCACTATCCAAGGCCTAGAAGACGATCATACTGTGGAATGAGAACCACGCCACTCCATCCATCCACCCACTATGAATCTAGCCATTGAGATACCTGATACTTCACGATGTCTCCACTATTACCCTTTCCCATATATGTTGAATCCAGAACCATTAGTTGGGAAAAGTATAATCAATATTCATCCCCAACCATGATTTTATCTATGATGTATCAGATTTGATGAGATTCTACCACCCTTCGCTTTGTCGATGCTGCCCTCACCCGCTCATTGTGAACGTTGCTTCCACAGAGCACCACTAATGATGATCCCGCATCATCGACCATAACACCAACAATATAGTCATCCAAGATTCTTTCAGAGTTCTCCAACCCCACATCCTCATCTACACATTTATACTCCACCACAGCACCATCACTATCACATTTCTAGATATTCAAGTCCTCAAATCATCACAACACATGATGTTGATGCCACATGTTTACCACCATTCATAATTATTATTTCCAGGAACCACATCTACTAGATATACCACTTTTTCCTCACTAATCTAAAATATATTCATCATTGAAGAAGACCACAACATCTAATAACCCCAAAACCCATCGAAGAAACCCCTATAAGAGCTGAGGGATCTTAGGTAACGTTGAGATCCCATCATTTAGAAGTACTAGATGAGTGGGAATTTGAAATTGAATATGAGTTCATTGCTAAATGAATTCTATTTTTTCATGTTTTTTTGACACTATTTTGACAAACACAATATTTTAGGTGAGTTTCTTCAATTTAATTTCCATCGTAATATCTCATTATATTCTCCTAGTCATTAACAAATGTTAGAACTAAAACAAAAAATTAAATCATCTCTTTATTCATCATTTTTACATTTTTTACATCCAATTGTGTGAATTATTATCTTTAATTTGTCTATATTAGGTCCAAAATGGAATGGGGATTACATCGACCTCCTTCATTGATAATCAACCATGCTTTCCACGATACTTTTCAGTAAAAAAATATAAATGAAAATTATATTTTTTGGATGAACTTCAGTCCATTCAAATTTTCATTCCATTAGTTTGGAAGGATTGGAACAAGTGCCTGAATTTTTCTCAAAATGAATTAAAAAATTGAAAATATATTTAACAAAAAAACATTCTAAAAAATCACTAAAAATAAGAAATTGTTCCACTATTAAAAGTGATAAATCGTTAATATTTGCTTCATTTTTATTGTGTTCTTCAATAAAATCATAACTTATACTATCTACTATTATAGAATGTTTTATGTGTTGTTTAGTTAATTGATTTTAAGTTATTTAACTAATGATATTTTTGATTAATGTGAAAATCTCATTATTGTTGTTTCTGATTTGTATTTTTAGAAAAAATTTAATAAAAAATGGATTGTGATTATATTAATGAGATTAATTGTATTCTTCACTATTATAGGAAATATTCATGGTATTTTCACTATAACTGGCCATGAAATAATTTTCATAATGATGAAGCACATCAAATCAAAATAATATATCATGAATAAACACAATAATAAAATTATTGAGATAATCATTGAATAATCTATTAATCATATCAATAAAAATTGAGAGTAAATTAGAAAATCTAAATGGAATTATAGTAACTTATAATTTTCAATACCAAATATGAAATATCATCATTAAAATATCTTCATTATTTACATTTATTTGATAAATCATAGAACAATGTTCAATTTTTGAAAAATATTGGGCTACATAAATTTTTCAAAAAATTTATTAATGTGGGGTTAGATGATACTTGTCTTTTATAAAAGTGGAATTTATTTCCATGTAATCTATTCAAAACCTAATATACCCATGGTTATTCTTAACAAATGAATAGTATCTTCCTAGGGAGAATAACATGGGCCTATAAATCCCTTATCATAAAAATATTGTATTCATTTCATTAGTTCCACAAATTCTACTATGCACATCCAATATATTATCTTGGATATAGGGTTTTCATTAGGGGTAAGATCAATGGAAAACTCAACCTCATAATTAGGTGGATGTCAATAATGATTTTTAGGAAACACATAATTTTATTCTTTGAAAATAGATATATAATGTATTCTAAGAATACCATTCCCATGAATATGTTTTTTCTACTCTTTCTCTTTAATAATTACATTTAGGAGTGCTATTTGCGGTGGATCTAGACATGATTCAGATGAAGTATCCTCCCCTATGAGGATAAGATAATTCATATGTCCATCATGAATCACAATCTTCTTCTCTTGGAAGTAAATTTTCATGTTCTAATTTTAAATCCAATCCGTACTAAGGATTATATGCAAGTAAACCATAGGTATAATAAATAAAATTTGAAAATAGGGTATTTTAAGGTGTTATAATGGGGGATTACTGATATATCATTATTTCTATATAACTTCCCACAAGAGCCTTGATTTTTAACTCCATTATTAATGTTGTAGGGAAATATCTACTTATCATGGAAAAATTGATGATATTAAAGAGTATGAAGATCCAAAATAAAATAAATCATTAGTAAAATTTGAGTTTATGGTCAATTTAACTATCACCATATATTAATTAACTTCAAACATAGCTTTAATGATTTTATAATCTTATCATTTTTTCCATTTCATTTTTTAAGGAAATTTACCTTCATTCTTGAGACATTTATTTCAGTACGTCCCCAAATGAATATAGTTGATGCATTTTATATTTGAGGCTTCCTTCTTTCTCTTTCAATAATGATATTCATTAAATTTTCTCTACATGTGAATAAAAATATCATTCCAAATAAACATGTTGCACAAGGTTTACATAAGCATTTATTAGATGTGGGAAATTAAACCCTTCACTTATTCCATTAGGTTTTATTTTTTTAGAGAGCTCATCCACCCAATTTTTTTCCCATTTTTAGTGATAAAAATGAGATATAGGGAATTGTTTCTCTATTTATGTAAATAGATACTATATCATTTTATACTAATTTTTTTTCAGATAATGATTCCCTTAGAATTCTAGTATTTATCCCATCATACAAATTATCTATCTCAATTCATATATTGAGAACATAATCTATAGCATGAGTTTCTAAACTGGTAAAAACTAGTTTATTTTTTGGAATTTTTTTTCTATTTTCTTCTTTAGGTTGAGGAATTTTCTTCCTATATCTGTTTATTACTCTGAGGAATGTAATATTCAAGGAATATCTCTTGTATGGTCTTCCACCCCCACAGGATTTATATATTTGAATCTTTTGTGTTTCGGATCAATGTCCACCATTGATCAACATCTCATTTATTTTGATAAATTGTTATGATATCCTTATCTATTTCAATAGTTTTGAATGAGATAAATAAATTATCCTAGGACCTGATCTATTTCTCAAGTACTAATGGATTAGTAGTCCCATTAAATAATAGTTGTTTTCATCATAAGAAGATTTCTGCCATTAGTGTACTATATTGGAGATAAATAGGATGATCTATATGGGAAAATAATAAATGGAATTTATAAACATGTGGGATACATGGTGCACTCTCTCTTGAAGCCCTAATGGTGGCTTTCCCCCTTCAAGTGGCGGTGATGGTCATTCCGCCCTCCCCACATCGGTGGCACTGTCTTTCTACTTTATTTAATCCATCCCATAACCCTAAATTCTGCCAAATTCACCATTTCCCTAAAGTCTCGGCTCTCCCCTGAGGGGACCCCCTCTCCCCCTCTCCCTCCATGAGTTCACAACAGTGTCTTCTCTCCATATGTATTCTCTAATATCCCAATTCAACTGACGAAGTCCTTCTCTCAACAACTTCACCCATTTCGTCAATGATTCTTGGACCTTGCAAGATCGTGTCATCTTCAGTCACATGGACCCTCAACACTTCCTTCTTCTATTCTCCAATGATGATCATCTTTCCACTAATGTGTCCAAAGGTATTTCTTCCTGGGAAGGTAACTGCTTATTTCTTCTACGATGGAGCTTCAATTTCCATTAGAAAAGGGATTCCCTATCTGTAGCAATTTGGTAAGCTTTCCTAGGAAATCCCCTCCCATTTTAAAATCCAGATATTCTTCAATTGTTAGGAAATATGGTGAGAAGGTTTTTGTCTTTCGTTGAGCATTTTCGTACTTTGTTCCATCCAATAACACCCTAGATTTGTGTGGAAGTAGACGTCTCCAAACCCCCTATCGAAGAAGTATCAATTGATGTTGAAGATGAGATCCACATACTTCAAACATCGGTTTCTGATAGATGGTACAATTTATTTTCTTTGGCCTATTGTCTGGGTCATCTTTATTAGGAGTTTCATTCATCATTTCGTAAACTGTCACTTTTAGTTTATTGCAGAAGGGTCCCTCGAGGCATGTATGAGGCTGTTTTTGGGCCTCTAGATAGCGGGGTATGTAATGAGGCCCCAAAATCTTTAAGTGAGGTCTTTCATCCTTCAACGATGATTATATTGGGTTTGGGGTAGGAAATTTCTTCATGTTTGGTGAAGGGTTCAAAGCCTAATGTCCCAGATCTAATGATCGAGGAGGTTTTTTCTTAGGTGAGGCATGATTTGTGTGTTCCCTCATTGTCAAGCAGTGTGGGGGAGGCTGTTCAGGTCCATGAGTTCCATAATTTTTTCTCCACCCCAAATGCAGCTAAGGGCTATGCTGTGGGGTTTCTACCCTTGTATGTTGTTCTGGCCAGGCAGTTGGTTTTAGCTTAGGCGTGCAAGGAAGCCTGCAATGCACCAGGTGCTGGTGGCCTTCAATATTTTGGTTGGGATGACACTAACTAGCATTCCAGATTCATATGACATGGATTTGTGAAGCCTAGAGGTTTAGATATTTCTGAACTGGAACTGCAGGCATGAGAATCCTATGTCGATAAGGTGATGTATGGAGGAATGGATATCCAATCCCATAATCAATTTTCAGCAGTAAGAGATTATTGTCATTCCCCTATAAAAGGGGATAATGATGAGGCTTATCGGGAGGATAATGATTCTAATTTGGGCTCCTCATTGAGTAAAAGTACGTAGACATTGAGGAGGACTATACTAGATCCTCTTCAAGGAAGGGTAAGAACACCATCATTGATTCATATGGGTTTCATAATCATACATGGAGGCCACGGTGGAGGAAAGACTATTCCCCCTTACCAATCCCCCTCCCCCTTAAATAGATCCTCAAGAAAAGGTATGCTTCCTTCGAAGGGTCCCATGCAGGTGGATGAAAAGTCTACTGGGGAGCTTGTTCCACTATCAGGGGAATCTTCTGTCATTGACCTATTTCATGCTGTAAAAGAGGCTTTTCAATCTGAAATCCACCTAAACATGGGGTAATTGATAGAGTGTGATGAGTTGGAAAACATATTCTATGGAAATAAATAATTCTCTAAAAAAGGATTATATGTCATCACTACAGAAAAGGAGATTAACAGGCTTATTGGCAGGCACCTTCAGGGTAACCTTACCATGGAGCAACATGACTGGTATCAGAAACAATGTGGAATACTAGCTCGTGGATTTAATGAGAACAAGATATCTGTTTAAGAGCTCATTATTATCTTGGACAATATAACATACAATTGCGAAGACATACTCTAATAGGATCCAGATAATAAGTCAATCATTACTCAATGGATCCTCATAGATGTACGAACACTAACAAGCTAAAAATGCAAATCTTAGATTCATCCATGAATTATCCTATTGACAAATTGTTTTGTGTAATTGACAGGTTTACTAATTTTCCTTAAAATCGTTTTATTTATAAAAAAATATTTTGAGGATCAAATAAGATGATCTATATGGGAATGGTTATTAATTATAATTTAAGTCAGCTTCCATAATACAACAATAATTTTTTTATCTCTATCTCTATACATGTCTTCTTTATTATCAGATAAATCCCTATATATATTAGGTGCATTGAGATGGTTTACATTACATCCAGTAGTGTCTATTTGTAAATAATCGAATACACTATATTTAATTATAGTATTCTGAATTTTAAAACATAGCACATAATTTTAAATATTGTGTAACACTTAACATAAATTGAATAATAATTATTAGATAATTTCAATTTCAAAATCTTATTATCTATTGGAATATCTCTAAATAATAAAATATTTTCAAATATTTCATAATGTTTAGTAAAGACTTTTTGATTCATCCAATTAATATCCTCTAGGAATGTCTAGCTAGGTGTTTAGACTTATGCCCACTAATCATGCATCGAGTATAGTTTGATTTGATTCTCAACCATCTATTTTCATGTTTTAAACCCCTTGAATTATTCATGACACAACCTCATCAACATGCCAATATCTAGATGGGGATATAATATCATGGAAAACACTCAATCTCTAGCTTACCAAAAACAAAATGGTATTATATTCAACAAAGACATATCCTTACAATCATCTATAACATTATGTTATCTAATCATTGTCTTCTAAAACATAATTCCAAAAGTTTATACTAAAAATTACCCAATAACATTTATAAAACAATAACTCCAGTAACCCATAGATAGTGGTTATCATAATAAACTATCAAAAAATTTAATAGATCACGTACTAAATGATTTAATATTTTAGAAGTCATGGGAGACTAGATACGAACATGATTCTCACACTATATTTGAAAACATTAAATACAAATGAATATTATTCACGGAACTTTAATATTTGACATGGTATATCAATGAAATTATTTATAGATCCCTTCTTGGTATACTGGGGAAAGAAAAACCTATGTTTGGTTCAAATTAGATTCAAAAAAATTTAAAGTGCACAATAGAAGCTATCATTGAATAAATAAATCATAAGTAATATTTTATAGATAAAAATAATAAAATATTCCATATAACTAATGTCAAAAAAGAATTATATTTCTAGGGATTTCATAAAAGCCAAAATAATAACATGACTAACAATAAAAAGTTTCACAATGAAAAAATTCATAATGTTATACCTAATCATAACACCAATATCTTGTTCGATGAAATATTATATAAAGTGTTAATCCATACACCAAATACCCGAACTAGTTTGTCTTACAAGATATGCCTATGCATAGAGGGGATATAAATAGATTATCCAGTGAAATACTAATTCCAATTCATTCGTCATATAAAATAAATGAATAATAATTCAATACTTCATCAACATAAACATTTTTATTGAACAAATAAAATATGATATATTAATCATTATCTCAGTCAGTAACTATAACGACATGATTATAAACCATCTAGTGTAAAGTGGTAAAAAATTCATTATTGTATGTCACAAAAAAAACATAATATTCATAAAATATTGTTTAAAATTTTGAAAATAAGTTTAGAATGTGAATCTAAGGTATTATTGAAAATTTGAGAAAAATAAAATTTTATTTTGAGAAAATTTTAAATAAAAAATCAAGAGTATTGATAAAATTATATTCAATGCAAATTACCATGGAAACATGTATTGGTTGCTACAAAGTGATGAACATTTATTGCGGTAGGAGAATCTATTTTTGTGGTAAAAGTAAAAATAATTATTTCATTCACACATTTCAAAACAAATTAAAAGAATTTCATTTAAAAAACATGAAAAAGATTCATTTTAAATATTCAGAAGAAAAAACCAATTTTTTAAATGACATTAAGAAATAAATTGATCATATAAAATAATATCCTTTGAATCATTTTAATAAATATTTGTACAGATGAAAAAGTTCAATGACCTAATAGGAAAAAATGTTAGATTTTCTTAACACCCGTTTTCATGATTGTATTAATTAATGAAAAGAAGAAAATGTGGAAAAAATTTAAACTCCATATATAAATATAAGAGAATAAAATAAATTTATTTAAAAATATAATAACATATAATTTCCATTATTGTATTTTTGAACACAAAAAAATCCAGAATAAAAATGAGATTATAGAATAAAATCATTCCTTAGATCTCTTCTTGGTCAGATGCATTAAAACAACTTGATCAATTTATATTAATCACATATTTTCTTAACAACAATTTTCATATATTTTTTAAGGATATTTTAGAATTATTTTTTCTCTATTCATTTAATAGTTCTTTTTTACACTAACAACATAAGGTTGTTTCATAAATTTCATAAAAATTACTTTGGTATGTTTACCATGGTTAAATATTTTCTGAAATTTTTCTATCCAAACCATAATGTTAATAAATTAATTAAAATAATAATAATTATTATGTAAAATTTTATAATCATACAATCATTTTGGTAATAGAAAAACACATCGCATTTCCCCATAGAGTTGGTAGTCCACACATACATGAACAACATTATCATTTACCTATGGACTGATGGGTTAGATGGTATATGATATCCTATATTTATAGAATTATAATTATTTTATAAATATAATATATTTTAATTAATTAAATATTTATAAACATCCATTAATGTGTTGATGAAAAACTAATTACACGGCTATGTAGAGATTATAGGCCGAATGTACACTCAGAAAATATTTTCATTTTCTATAGGATTAAGTGGAGGTAGATAATAAATGTACTATTAAAATGGAAACATAATAGTATGGTGTATATAATAATATAATTATATTAAGATTAAAATCGTTTTATGAGGTGTTTTATGAATAATCAAATTTTAAAAGGCTCATTAAGAATATATACCTCTTCTTTTAATAGACACTATTAGCTTGCACCTTAAGCCTTTTTGAAGATTCCCTTCGGTGTGACCTAAAACTATATGATATGGTTAGAGATGTTTAGAAGGTATTGTTTCATGAATGGATAATATAAGTTTCTCATAAAGAAAATATAATAGGGGAGTGGGGGTTCCTTTTATAAGTGTAGTGGGTGGAAAATTTGTAAATACTTGAGATAATATTATATAAAATATGTATTATTCATATATATTGGCTCCAAATTATCTTATATTTCGATATTATATGTTTATGGTATAAATATAACCAACAAATAAGATTTAATCTTCTTTTTTATTTTATATTAAATATTTTTCTTGTAATTTTTATCCCATTTAACCTATTTTACCCGTAACTCATGTGATAAATATTAATGATGCTTACTATTAATTGTGTAAAAGTTTATGTTTAACATATTACAAAATATTAATTATGTTAATAACAAATATTGAATCCAATAAAAATGATTAATTTTATATAAGTGTTAAAAATTACATTTAATATATATTGGTAAATGCAACGAATCCCATTTTTACAATAAACATTTGTTTTACAAATAAAAGATATTTTATAGAAAAATAAAGATTAATGTTGATTCCAATGGAAGTAATTGGATTTTGATACATTAAAGGATACATATTAATATTTTAAACCAAATAAATAATATAAGTACTATTATAATTATTGTTTTAATAGATAATAACAAAAAAATATTTTATTTCAACAAAAACATTACTCAGATTTACAAAATAATAATAATATACTTCTATTTTCAACAATATGTTTTATATGAATTATAGTAATTATAAAATATATATTTTATCTTTAAAAAAGTTTTCATAATATATCAAATTGTTCTTATATCATTGTAATCTCATAAAAGTGACATTATTTACAAACTTTTTATTTCTCATTATTCCCACAAAAAACAACTATTTTTAAAAATTCTCATAAAATCCCATATAGGTAATTTTCAAATGATTAATTTACAAAATAAAATTCAATTTTTTTAAAATATATATTTTTAAATTTCTTAATTTAGGCTTAAATAAAACTCTAAAATAATTTTATGTGAATTATGTTATTGATTCATTTGAAAGAAAATATTACTTCATACAATTGATGCTCATGTGTTATAGTAAATCTAGAAAAAATTACTATAAAATAAGAACCCTAGACACTAAACCCTTAATCCCTAACCCTAATCCTAACACCCTAAACCCCAAACCCAACACCCCAAACCCTTAATAATAAAAAAACATAAACCGGAAAATAATTAATTCTTAATCCATAAAGCATAAACCATATACCATAAGTCATATGCCCAAAACCCTATACCCTATACCCTAAACACAAAACCCATAAACAAAAACAAAAAACTATATAAAAAAACAACAGAATCTAAAAAAACTCCAATACAAAAATCATAAACCCTAAATCAAATATGATAGCCATAAAATAAAAACCCAAAATAAGAAATGGTAATATCGATAAACAAAAACCTAACCCTAAACCCTAAACCCAAAGCATTAAAACCCAATACCTAAACACCAGGCCATAAATCACAAACTATTATCCAAAAAACATTAACCATAAATCCTAAACCTTAAATTATAAACCCTAACCATCTTATCAAAAATCATAAAACAGAATACCTAAGACAAAAATCCTTAAATCCTAAACCAAAAAACTGAAAAAAAAAATTATAAACTGAAACCCTAAACCCTAACACCAAAACCAAAAAACCTAAACTATAAACCCTAAACCATTAACTATATACAATAATCATTAAACCCTAAAACCAAAACAAATAAACTAAGACCCCAAACCACTCAACATAAAACCTACACCCTAAACCCTAAACCATAAACTCAAAACACAAAAACCTAAAACCCTATGAATGAAATAATAAACCCAAAAACATAAACCTATACTAAAATTCCAATACCCAAAACAAAAAAAATAATTGAAAACTGAAAATAGAAAAATAAAATTCTAAAACTATAATACTAAAACCTATAACACAAAAACCTAACCTACAGTTTCAAAACCCAAAACCCATAACCCAAAAACCTAAAACCTAAAACCTAAATATTATAACATAAACTATAATATATAAACTATAAACCCCACAAAATAAAAAAACGATAAACCCTAAACCCTCATTTATAAACCCTATGCACAAAACCCTAAGTGAAAACCCCTAAACAAAAAAACCCTAAAACATAAAGCACATACTCTAAACCTAAAATCCAAAAAAATATCATATCAATAAACCCAATACTTTAAACCATAAAACCTAAACTATAAAGCCTAAAACCATAAACGTATTCCACAAAATCAGTAAGCCAAACTATAAGACCGATAACAAAAATCCAAAATCCAAAACACAAAATTCTAAACCCAAAACCCTAATACAGTAAAACCTGACTCCTCAAGTCTAAATCCTAAACTAAAAAAACATAAACACAAAAACCTAAAATTTAAACCACAAACCATAAATCATAAATCATAATAGTAGAACCGTAAACCCTAAACACTAAAATATCTTCCAATAACACTAAACTCTCAAACCTAAAATCTAAACACTAAACCCTAAAATATAATCCGAAAACCCCAAATAACAAACCCTAAACCATAAAACTAAAACTAAAAACCCAAATACTTGAACCCAAAACACTAAACACTATCCCATAAAAACTAAGCACTAAACCCATAACCATTAACCATAACCCTTAAAAACTAAAACTGAAACCCGAAACACTAACACTTAAACCCAAAACCTCAAAGCATAACCCTCTCCCCCTTACCCATAAACACAAAACCCAAAACCTGAATCCAAAAACACTAAATCCCATATTATTTTAATCCATAAACTCTTAATTTCAATACCCAAAACCAAAACCCTAATCCCTACATGATAAGCTGCACCTAAACCCTAACACTTATACCATAGCTCGAAACCAAAAAACCCAAACCCAAAACAGTAAACTACAAACCCAAAAAACTAAAAACTAAACCCTCAATAGTTAAATATAATCCCTCAACCATAAACCCTAAACCCAAAAATGATAAACCATAAACCATACACTCTATCCCCAAAACCCTAAAACTAAACCCCAATACTAGAAACTTTAAACCCTAATGTGTAACCCCTTAAAACCAAACACCAATACCTACACCATAAACCCCAAACCGTATACCCTAAACCCAAAACACAAAACCCTAAAATAGAAACCCTAATACCTAATGTATAACTCAGAAACACTATAATATAAACCCTAACAACTAAATATATATCATCAAACCATATATTCTAAATCTAAAAAACAAAACAAAAACCATAAAACCCAAAACATGTATCTTTAATGTGTAAAACATAAACCCAAATTACAATTTCTTAAACCCTAGGCATTAAACAATAGAAACTAGAACATAAACCAGAAACCCTAAAACCTAAACCCAAATGATAAAACCCAAAAATCTAAAACCTTATATCAAATCCATAATCCTAAAACACTAAACCTTAAACCACAAAATTCTAAACCCTAAACCCGAAACCACAAACCCCAATTCAAATACATGAAACCATAAACCTAAAAAAAATATTAATCAACAAACCCTAATCCTTAAAACCAAAACCAAAAACCTAAACCCCAAACCAAAAACAATATACCCTAAAAAAGTCCATAAACCTCAGTCCATAAACCCTAAACCCTGTAACCATATAACATAAACTATAAACACTAAATCCTTAATCCAAACCCCTATAACCAAAATCATGATACTGATAACCATAAAAACTAATCTTTACGCACTAAAACCTAAACCCTAAATCCTAAACACTAAACCCAAAACCCAAAATCCAAAATCCAAAACCCTAAACAATATACACTAAAATCTAATTTGTGAACCCTAAACCCTGAAACCCAAACCCTAAATTCTAAAAAATAATCCCTAAACCATGAACTGTAAATACTAAATCCTAAACCATAAATCCTTAACTTGGATCCTAGAACTTTAATCCCAAAACCCCAATCCCCAAACCATAACCCGTAAATCATGACCCCTAATACATAAAACCTAAACACCCAACCCTCAACCCAAACCATAATACCTAAACATGAAACTAAAAACCTTATTCCATCGACCCTACAACTATAAATGATAAGGAGTAAAAAAATTTAAAACCTAAAATCCTAAATACTAAACCATAAACCTAAAAAAATTTACCCAAAACCATAAATCCTTAACCATAAACCATATAATATAAATCTAAAAACAAAGACCCTAAACCCAAAAACCTAATCGCTAAACCCTGAACTGAAAACCATAATCACTGAACCAGATACCCAATACCCTAAACACAAATAAACAATAAAAATAAACCCAATAACCATAAAACAAAAATAATAACCCTATAATCATAATTTAGAAATCCTAAACACTAAACACAAAACTCAAAACCCTAAAACCTAAATAAAAAACCCAAAACCCAAAAATCAAAAACTAAAAACCAAAAACAAAAACCCAAAACCCAAAAACCTAAACCATCACCCATAAACCCAAAAACCTAAACAATAATCTTAAGAATAAAAACCCATAACCCAAATCCAAAAGACCAAAATCATAAAATCCTAAACCTAAAACCATAAAACATTAACCCTAATGAATACAGCTTAAACCCAAAATCCTAAATCATAAACACTGAAAACTAAAACATAGACCCTATATCCAACACCCATTTCAAAAAATACTAAAACATATACCATAAATAGTATTCCAATGTATTTAAAATTAAAAATTGAACTCTAAACCCAAGATCCTAAACCATAAACCAAAAATATTAATCCCTAACCCCCAAAAATTAAATCCTAAAACAAAACCGTACACCTTTAATTCTATTCTAGAAACCCATAACCATAAACCCTAAACACTAAAAACGTATCTATAAACCCTAAAACATAATCCCTAAATCTGAAACGCCAAACCAGAAACTCAATCCCTAAAATCAAAAAACCAAAACCTTAAAGAAGAAAACCTAAACTATAAACCCTAACAATTAAATCCTAAACTCTAAAACAAAATCCCTAATACTCAAAACCATAAAACCTTGACAATGAACCCCTATCCTTAAAATAAAAAAATATTGAATCCATTTTTCTAAATACAAAACCGTAAAACCTAAACCAAAAATCAAAAACCTTATACATTGAACCCTAACACCAATTCATGAATTTATATGCTATAAAATCTCCTAAAATGAAATCCTAGAATGTTATAACCTAAATCAATAATACAAAACCCTTAGAACTGAACCGAAAACCTTCAATCATAACACCTAAACCCAAAACCCTTATCCATAAACTCAAACCCATAAACACTGAAAACTAAACCATAAAACCTAAACCATAATCCAAAAATCGTAAAATATAATCTATTATCCTTAAATCATAAAACCCAAAACCATAATTACAAAACCTAAACTTTACAACACTAACAACTAATACCCAAAAACCAAAACCCAAAAAAATATGCCTAAATAAAAACTTCTTAAACGCCTAAATCCTAATGCATAGACCTATATCCATATACTCTAAACCGTAATCTTTAAACAGTATACCATAAATCCTAAACCATATAACCTAAACCCTAAAACATAAAATTAACCACCCTAATATAAAATCAGTGAACCTTATAACCTAAATTATAATCCCTAAAACCTAAAACATAATCCCCAAAACCCAAAACCTAAATCAAAAATCCTAACCCTAATTTAAAACCCAATACTCATATCCCCAAAAACTAATCCAAAAACACTAACCCTAAATCATAAATATTGAACCATACATTATAAACCATATACCATTGAATATAATCTATATACCCTGAATCATAAATCCTAAACACTAAACCATAAACCAAATCTTATATCCTTTAAACCCAAATATTATGTCTTATAAATATAAACACTAAACCTTAATAAAAAAACCCTAAATTCCAAACCCATATCCCTAAACCTAGAACCATAAACTATAAACCATTATCCCAATACCCTAATCCCAAATAAATAAACCTTAGACACTAAACTATAAAACATAAATAAAAAAAACAAAACTCTGAACCCTAACCCCCAAACCATTAACTCCAAACACTCAACCAAAAACCTTAATCCCTAAACCTAGTTCTTAAAACGGAAACCATCAACTCTAAAACCCAAATCACAAATCACAAAACCCTAAACTGAAAAATATATGACAATAATATTATACATGAGAAACTAAAACCTATAACCTAATTCAAAATATATCAAATAATCGATATAATTAATGAACAATGTGTCGTATCAAATATCTATATTGAGTAAATAATACATATTTATCAATATTTCCCTAGATAAAAAACTAACCATCAAAGTAAATACTATATGTAAAAATGATATAATGTTTTGGAAATGGACATATCCATGATAATTATATGGATATTTAGTATATGTTTAATTTTTCAATGAAAATTTATTATTATAAATTGATTTTTGTAAGTGAAAGTTAAAAATCACAAAAGAATGTGATATTTCATAATAACTTCTATCACTTGGTAATTTTCAAATGAAAACATCTTAGATGAGATAACTCAAATATAAAATTAAAATTCCATGAAGAAAAAAATTATTAATTATATTACATGTCAAATAGGAAGTATATACACCACAAAAAAGTAAATCAGTATATAATAACATATAAATATCAATGGAGTGTAAATTGAGACGACATTCCTTACATTACACTCTTTTTTGGTTTAATGATATTTAACCTCATTTTTAATGGTTTTAAAAATGTTATTAAATTATACTATAACAATAATAATATTTATTATATCCTATATGATCTTATTATAATACCTTATTACCTGTTTGTTAATAATAATTCATTATTTTCACTATTTGAAGTGTTAATATTCTAGTTTTTTAGAATGTTTTGACTACTTATTTACTCCCTATTACATAGATCATGATTTCATCATATCTATAATGTGAACCATGATGTAAATATTATATATATTCATTATATACTTATTTATAGAAATCCATAAATTTTTGTTATAGGTAATGAAATACACCATTCATGGAGATGGTAGGTCATACGTACATATGAACGTTGTTTCGATTTTATTTTCGTTTTAGAAGAATAAAAAATAAATGATATATCTATATTTTATAATTAAAGTGTAAAATTTATTTCATATATATCACATGTTTTTAATAAAAAAATTCCCTAATACCTTCCATGTAAAGCGTGAACAATTCTCATCGCTTTGAGGAGGTGGTTGTCCACATTTCAACAAATGATGTTATCATGTTCCCACAAAAAGGAAAACACAGATGTATGCGTTATATAATAATTATAGAAGCATTATGAGACAATATATATCATATATATCATATATAAAATTTAATTCTATCGTTATTTCAATCCATGAAAGGTGGTAATGGAAAAATGAATCACATCAGTTCGTGAGGTGGTACTCTGACATATGCACGAATGACAATTCTGTGTCCCATTTGGTGGAAGTATTTGTGAGTGTAAATACTACTCTTAATATAAAATAAAATAAAAAATTAAATATTCTGATTTTATTTCATAATAATTATATAAAATGAAATTAAGGGCTGTAGAAATAAATAAAAATAAAGTGCTCACTGAAGAATGTTACCTCTTCTTCAGGTAACTCCTTTTAGTTTACAACCAAATCCATCCTTGGTTTGATTTATGAAAATATTGAGGTTTATAGGATGAGAGACGGTATTTTTGGAGGTTATTGGTCAGGTTTTTTATGATACAATGGTCTTTATTGGTGTGAAAAAATGGGGGGGGGTGAGTACTCTATTATAGTGGAGGTGGAGTGGTATTCTGGAAAATAAAAAAGGTAAACATTGTTAGGAGGAATACCTTACATCATGTGGCTCAAATAATGAACCAAATTCAATAAAATAGTTTTTATAGTATAAATATGTTAATAAAATAGGTCTTTTACAAGTTTATATTCCATTTGGAACCTTATGACTAACATTTAACCACTAAGTAAATTCATTTTCTCCTTAGTTGCTATAATTAATTTTAAAATATTTCACTAAATTTGATAGTCAAAAACTAATTATACCTTAATAGAAATTATAAATTATTTTAATTCCAAATATGGAATCCATTTTTTATATTCAAATCACATAAGTTTCAGAAATTAATATAATATAAATCTCACAGATGGATTGAGACAATAGGTTTTTAAAGTAAATATGTTCAAAATATGGCTATGTTTTTATATCCACTTTTAAAATAAAATTTATTGCAATGAATTACATTAAATTAATAGATATATAATTAATCTAATTTTACTATAAATAAAAATAAAAATAAAAATAAAATAAAAATTAGTTTTTATTAAAATTCATCTTTTAATTAAAATTCAATATTTTTCATTATTCAAAAAATAATAAAACATCTTAGAAAACTACTAACAATACACCCAAAACTAATTTTGATTTTAAAATTTAAAAAATAATTTTTATTATTTCAAATAAAATTTATATAAGTGTCAATGTTTAGTTTTAAAACAATTGTACCCTTATAAGGTGGTAAAATTGACTTTTTAGAGAAATACTATTTTTAAGCATAAAGCTGGATTTATTCTTATCTCAATTATTTTGGTTGATTGTAAAAACATTTTAAAAAAATTTCTAAACATGATATTGATAGACCAATTAATACCGAAAAATATAATGTCTAGGTGATAAAATCTATGTTAAATAATAATATTAATAGTATATTATAGTTTAGTACGACTTGGTCTTACATGTAATGCAATCCAACGAAGTAAGTCATTCTAGTGAAATATAACTCAATGGAAAGTGAAATTAAATATAAAATTATAATTAAAATTATTATAAAAGTAATATATTATAATTTCTTTGGGTGTGACATTCATCCCTCCGATAAAAAATTTGTCCTCAAAATTTCAGGTTTATTAACTTTTAAAATTATGATAGTGGTTCTACTTTATAATATCATAGTTTTCCATGTTTATTCCTCTATTTTTTACACTATAATAACTTTACCATAAAATCCATCTAATTCCTCAATAATTTCTCTCGGTTACCTAGAATCTAGATAGTTTCTTCATTGTAAGATAGATCATGTTCTAACTCTATGTCTTTAGAGATGATCCATGGGTTGGATATGGAATATACTTCCTTAGAAAACTTATATGGAACTAATAGTGTAATTATAAGAGATTTGGAGGAATTTTAAAATGATAATCATAAACTCCATCACATTTAATAATTTTGATGTGTCCAATATATATAGGGATTAATTTAAATTTCATACCAAACCATATAATACCCTTCCATGAAGATTCTTTTATGAAAACATAATTTTACACTTGATATTAAAAACCTTTACTCTGATTACTGGTATAACTATTTTCCATACTTTGCGATTCTTTGATGTGAGCCTAAATAGACTTTATCTTTTTTTGTCTCTTCAATTTTTTTGGGCCTAATGGTTTTATTTCACAATCTTCTTACCAATAGTTTTGAGTACAATACCTCTTTCCATATAATGCTTCATATCGTTCTATTTAAATACATTAATGGAGACTATTGTTATAGGAAAACCCAACCAAAGGAAATTAATGATCCCATATAAATTTAGATCCATTTAAGCATGAAATTAACAAGTCTTCCAATGATTTAAGTATTCATTTAGATTTTCTATTAGATTGATTATTATAGGAAGTGCTCAAATGATTCTCTTTATCAAGAGGCTTCTGAGGACACTTCAATAAATTTGATCTAAAATGGGGATTTTTATAAGAAAACATTGATAGCGGTTCAAACTAAAGTCATATAAATTAATTAATAAGGAGATTTGTGATTAACTCAAGTGGTAAATCTTCTCTTATAGTGATTAAATGTTCATATTTAGTTTGGAAATCAATGATTACCCATATGGCGCCATTATTTCGTGGAGTCTTTGACAGTCCCATGAAAAAGACCATAGTATTGTCATCTGATTTCTATAAAAGAATTAGAAGAAGTTATGAGTCTCCTCTAATATGTTTCTTAATAGAATTTAGTTATTAAAAGACCAAACATCTTGAAACCTAATCATCGATTTCCCACATCATTTTATCCCACCAAAAAATTTCCTTCAAATACATATACATCTTTATGCTACTATGGTGTATAGATAAATTTGAACAATGAATGTCATCCAAAAATTCCCTTTTTATTATTTGTAGATGTAACATATAATATATTTCTAAATTTTATAACCCCATCATCACAAATTTATCCTGTTTATTTCCCATCATTCAAAGAATCAATTTTATTCAAAAAACTATCATCATCAAATTGAGAATTCTTTATCATTTCTAAAAAAAATTTGAAATAATCTAAAAAATTATCAATGTAACCACTATTTATAAATTCCCATATCCATATTTACTATATCTATGAACTTGGTATGATTCTCAATCCTCATGTATTTAAGAAATCAATGATTTTTCTTACTCAATGAATCTGCTAAATTAATTTATTTTCCATGGTGAGAGTGTATTGAGAAATCATAATCATTCAGTTGCTTGTTCCATATCCTCTCTCTCATATTGATATATTTCTAGGAAATCATGTATTTTAGGATTTTTTATCCATGTATATCTTACAAACCTCACCATAGGGATAATGTCTCCATATCATTAAATAAAAAAATCACATAAGCCAGCTCAAGATCATTTGTTTGATGGTTTTTTCCTTGAATATTTAATTGCCTTGATGCATATGCAATATCTTTTTCAATTAGAATTAGGAAACAACCAAGTCCATTTTCCTAAGCATCACAATATCTGACAGACCCTTCACTTTCAGATGGTAGATTCAAAATCAGAGCATTGACTAATATTTTATTTAATTTATCAAAGCATTGTTCATATTACTTTATCTAAACAAACCTAACCAATTTATGTTTAAACTTGGTTAACATGTCATATAATTGGGAAAATTTGTGAATGAATCACCAATAGTAACATGCCAAACAAATGAAACTTCGTAGCTTAGTTATATTTTATGGTGTAGTCCATTATATGACAGCCTTTGTCTTTGTATGATCAATAGAGATTCTATTTTTTAGAGATAATATGGCCAAGAAAAGAATCTTCTTGAATCCATAATTCAAACTTACTAATTTTCACATAGAAATATTTCTTTTAAGAATCTTAAGAATGATCTGGAAGTAATATTAATGGTCTTAATATCTTTTAGAAAATAGAATAATATCACCAATGAAAACCACAAAATATTATCATGATATTCTGGGAATACTCTGTTCATTATGTCCACAAAAATAGAGGGTGAATTAGACAATACAAATAGAATTATTATAAACTGATAATGTATATATCTCATTGGAAATTATTTCTTTAGAATGTATTCCTTCATTATTCAAAAATATTGATACCGAGAATGATGAAAAATCTTTGAAAAGTATTTTTTTTAGTTGATGTTGATCAATCAAATCATCAATGCAAGGTAGAGGATACATGTTCTTTATTTTAATAGCATGGATTTCCATATAATCAATTGACATCAGCATCAATACATCTCTCTTATTAATAAATAGAATAAGGGATCCCTATGGAAAACCCTATGGATAATAAATCCCCTATTACCCAAATCCTCTATTTCATTCTTTAACTCCACTAATTCGACAGTGGTAATTCTATTGGGAGTATAAGATATTGTTTTTTCATCAAGGATTAATCCAATGGAAAATTCTACTTCCATCTCAGGGGGATTTATAGATAATTATTAATGAAATACGTCAATATACTCATGTTCAATAGGTACCTTATCAATTATAGGATTACCGTATTCATCCAATGATTTTTTTCACTACATCCCCATGAATTTCATTTAGTAGACCTATTAGGGGAGGATTTAGATAATAATGAGATGATGATGTTTCTGTGATAAAGATAATGAATTCTAAAAAATACTCATGTATAATAATTTCCTTCTTTTTGAAATAATTTTTCATTATATTTTGAAAGCTAGTCCAAAATGATTATTAAATCAAAGTTGTCCATAGGTGTGATAATAAGGTCAGCAAATAAAGGACATTTATGTGTCATAATAGAGAGTCCTAAACACATTTTCATTGAAATGAGACTTTCTTTATTAGTTTTAACTAACAAATCCTTTGTAAATAAAATGGTATATGTATAATTTTTTAAGAAAATCGAGTAGATATAAAATGTGCGATGATCAAAAACTAAATAAATCATTGGATAGATTTGAAGATATGATTAATGTACTTTACATCACATCATTGGATACCACCACATTTGTTTTAGTTATTTCATAAGCTTGGCCATCTCCCCATGGCCACTTGTGAGGTAGATTCTCTTGACACTTGGAGAATTCATTTGTAGAGTTCCCCATTTACCTATAGTTGAAACACTAAACAACAGTGTTTTACATCATCAACTTGCATTATCTTTCCAGGTATCCTTTCTCTCTACCCTTATAACTATATCCCAATCCATTCGAACATTTCACAGGGTGCTTCTTTCTATAGTTCCTAGAAGATGGAAATTTCCTCATGTTCTTGTATGATACATTCCTTTTCTCTTGATGTTCTATTGGACACTTCTTCTCTTTATACATCTTGAATAAATTTATTATTGAAAATTCCTTCCCAATATTTATGTAACATAAAACTATTTCATCATATGATGAAATATGATTGGAGACCAATTCCTTTTGGAGAAATGGATTAAGAACATCAGTAAAAATGATCAATCTTGAACTCTATGTCATGTATGTAATTCATAACATAACTATATAACCTTGTAGAAGTATCTCCATAGTCTATAATGTGTTCTTTCTACTTTTTCATTAATTAGGGAACTGTATTTTTGTTTCAATTTTTTCTTGTGAGGTAAGTATTTATCAAAGAATATCTCCTTGAAATTTTTTTATTCATTGAGTTCTATTTGTTCTTCCTCATTAGTATTCTAGATCAAAGGCGATCATTGAACAGTATCGACTTTGAGATAATACACCTCAAAAGTCACCTCTTCCATTTCGCTAAATCCCAAGGCCATAAATATCTTCAATAGAGACATAATCCATTTCTCATATTCAATTGGATTATTTTTGAAATTGGGTATTGACAATTTTACATATGTTTTTATTGATAAATTACAATTACATAATATTTAATTAAATTTAATATAATTTAAAAATAATCACTTTTATTTATCATTTATAATATTCTATTTGTTTATTTTTTGACAATCTTTATGTTATTATTTTTTATTATTATATTTAAGTGTTGTAAATAAAGGTAGTCATGTGCACAAGCCACATAGAAAGATCCTATAACCACTCTTTGGGGGAATCAAAGGTCTACCAATGTGGGAGGACCCTCCTTAAAGGCCTTGTACATAGTGCTAGCAAAGCTGTACCTGAACCATGTATAAGGCCCGAGGAAAGCATGCTAGGTTTGGGAATAGGTCGCCAGCTGATCCTCCAGGATCAAATGTGTTCTTGTGTTTTTATTATGGCCAATTATCAACACATGTTATATTATATATCAGTGCTTCTCAACTTTTTCGATTAGACATGGGACTCTATTTTTAAACTTTCGATGCATTCTTTCTATACTCAACCATTAGTTATGATTTATTAGATCCGTCTGATCTCTTTCATCTCCCACACTCATTTTTGAACTCCCACACATTATGTTTTGAACCCTGCATATATTTTGGTCATCTTTTCCAGCCATCCCTTGAACTCCAATACTTCAACGAGTGAAACCATGTATCTATCATTTGTAACCAAGTTTATTCATATCATTGGTAAAATATAATTTTAGTTTTTAGTTTTTCATCCATCTTCACTCAAGATAACAGTGGCTCGACCTCCCCTTCTTCATCAACTATTCAGTCACTCTCCACCTCTCTAACTAACATATGTATCTCTAATGGTTATAACTAAGTGTCTTTAATTTTTATTTGTTTATATCATTTTATCTCAGTTTATCCTTCTGGAATCTTCTCTCGAGTAAAAAGAAACTCATTTTTTCTCCTTTGACATTTCTTCTTCCCCAATGTGTTTCATTTTTCTCATTGGTTAGATTTTATTCTTGTTGGTTTCTCTACATTTTTGATTCACCATTGGTATTTTCCAATGGTGGGTAAATCAACTCAACATTGTAATTTTTATTGGTGGGTGACATGACTCACCATTGGAATATTACCAACAGTGGTTGATTTTACTCACCTTTTGGGACATAATGGTGGGTCAATAACACACTAAATTTCATCAATGGTAGGTAATTTATCCACCAATGATATCAATTGTGGGGGTTATGTTTTTTTTCTAACCCATAATTTTTTTTCTTGTTTTTTGTTCGAAGCCTTTGTATTAAATTCATCAATATCCTACTGGTGTACATTCCTCTTTTATTGAGTGTAGTGAATTTATTCTTATTTTGTTAATTGTTTCTTGTTATTTAAATTTTCATTGACTAATTATTCCTCAATTTTTAGTAGGATCTTCCATCTTCATTTAGTTTCTCAATATATTTTATCAGGTGTTATTCTATCTACTAGAAGAATATTTTCTCTTTAGTTCATTATTCATAATTCTTATTGTTGTTTTTATATTTTTTCTTTTATTTAACAATGATTTTTTTTGGTTCGATGTGTTTTTTATTTAAAATTATAGTATGTTTATTATTTATAATTGAAGTGTTTTAAAATTTTATTATTTTTTTGATCGTCCAATGTTTAAGTGATAGTGTTTTTCTATGTTTTCACTGATCCACTATTGGCATCATGAGTCTTTAGGTCAATATCCACAATTGGATTCATGCGACAGTGGGTTATGTGTCACAATTGGAACCCATGGGTGATCATGAGTTACTGTTGGACATCCAAAAATAGATAATTGTTTATTATTCTCATGATAAAATTAATTGTTAGGATGGATGGAATTACTTTAATTTTATTTAATTATTTTCAATTTTTCTTAGAAATTCAATGGTGGAATATACTCTAGTTTTATACCATTTTACATTTTTTATGGTGACTCGTGAGACACCGCTCTCTATTCCAACTATAGGCCAATGAACCACTTTTAGTTGAAAATTATTTCCATAATTTTTACTTCTTAATTTTAATTAATGTTTTTAAAATAATTTACATTTTAATTTTTTTATGATTTCATGTCTAAATATAAAAGAAACACGTGTAAAGAATAATTGTAATATTATTTTTTTCTAATCTCACACATGCAATTTAACAGTTCATAGGATGCTCTATTTTTATATTGTTTTTTCTATATGATTAATCTGGAAGATTATTATTTTTATTTTATTTGTTTTAAAATTATAAATTATTTAGAATTTTCATTATTAAAATGTTAAATGTTTTATTTTAATTTTTCATGACAAAATATGTATTCATATTGCGTTATATTTACAACACAGATTTAACAGAAAAAAGGTAATGGATATATTATAGTATTGATATATACTAACAAGTGTCGTGCAGATATTGGACAATGACACAGTCATTTAGATATTAGTATTAATTATTCATCAGATTTTTTCAATAATAAAAACACATATACTAGTTATGATAATTCATTCAAAAAGAATGCAGTGATTCAATTTCTATTACTCTCAAATTGATCATGAATCTTCTTCGACATTTGTTCTTCCATTTTGATCACTAGAAATCTTTATCACTTTTATATTCCACCTATGAAGTGATAAAATAACATGATATGCACCAATTTTCTACATAATCTTCTCAACTAGTTTTAAAAATTAGTTTTATCTCTCCATTGTAATAATTTCAACCGCTTGTTTGTCCTCTAGATTTTTGGATTAAACTGTTCCAATCAAAAAGTTGTCATTGGGTTCATCCTTTGATATAAAAGGAAGGTAAGGTTGTTCCTATCTGACAAAAGGAAGGTTGGTTTTGGCTACACCAAAATTTATGGGTTTTACCACCATGTGTGAAAAAGGTACATTTGTATTTTTTTGTAATTGGGTTAACACTCCCAAAAAAAGGAGGATTTAGTGAATACTAGTCTCCTCGTAGATTGGAGGACATTGATGAGAGTACTATGATCTTGGAGATCTATACCACTAAAAGTAATTCTTGTGTTATACGTTTTATTTCGACTTCAAATTTGGACACTATAACAACTTGGATAAAATTCGATTTTTAGTAATATATTAAAAATAAATATTCACCCGCAACCACTAGTACCATATTATGGAAACTAAATATTTATATCATAGTTTGGTTCCAATTAAGGATTTGGTTTTAGTTTTTTCATTATCTATTTTTTGAAATAACCATTATCCTATACTTAATATAATAACGAAAAAACCACTATTTTTTTGTGGAAAATTAGGATTTAAAGATTTTGAATCACATTAGGCCACCTAACATCAATATAAGTGAATACATTTACTAGAATTACAGTACAGATTTATTTTATAAAAATATAGGTCGTGATTAGTAGTCAATAATATCAAAACCATACACACAACGAGAAGGTGATTTAGAAACACTCACTGGTAATGATGCATAAAATGAATGTTAAATTAAAAAGCTATGAATTAATTATACTGTTCTCTATGTTGAAATATTAATAGTCATATTTCTTCCTAAAAAGAAAGTTCTGACATCTGAAGGAATATAAAAGCCACTCATCAGGGAACCGATAAGCTGTATATAACCATGTTATGTATATAAAAAAATATGTTTCAATAATTTAGGTAGAATGATTAAGAAATAATAAATTATATTTACAATAGATTCACCAAAATTTTCAACAGTATAGTTATACTCGGAGATACCATGAATAATAAATTTATCATCAAAAAAACACTTCAAGATTTTACCAAGGGATAGTATTAAAAAAAGTTTCTATTGAAGAAAGAATGGGTTTCATTGAATATTCAATGGATGAGTTGATAGGGTCACTAAATCAAATCAAAATTAAAATGAAGAATGAAAATGCTGATGGCATCGATAAAGGGAAAGTTATAGAATTTTGAAAAAAATAAAATTTTATTGAAAATTATTTTTATTCTCAGTTACAAAAAAGTGAAAGGGATGAAATTTCACATTTCACCATAATGAGTATACAAGTACATGAAGGGTAAGGAATGCAATAGGAATAGACCTAGGAGTGACCATCTACATAATGAATGAAATGGAAGTAAAATAAGTGAAAGAAGTAAATTTTATGTTTCTAAATTAATATGATACGAGTGAAGGAAAAGGGGAATATAAAATCAGACTGTACTGAATTGAAATAAGAAGTAAAAGAAAGAGAAAAGAAATAAATATAAATTAGTATAGTATTGTTCATAATAATAAGAAACTAGTGTTGTATGTTATGAAAGTGAAAAATAATCACCAAATATATTTTTGATATCTACTACTATAAACGAGGTAAAACTGATTATAATTTCAATCATGGTTATGAATCTAATTTTAAAAAATATGTTTAATAAATAACTAAACAAAATTAATAAATTTAAAGTTATATCTTAAGAATGGATTAATTATATTGGTAATTATAAAAAGAAAATAATAATATTAAAGAAGAAAATAAAATATTAAATTATTCTGTTTTACGTAACATAGAAGAGAAAATGTTTGGAGATTCGAAACTGCTTAATGATAAAGATGAGAATATAATAGTAAAATATATCTAGTGAAGAATTAATGAAGATCAACACATAGGATTTAATATGTGAAAATTTTGATAAAAATTAATAGGAATGAAAGAACCATAAATATAAAAATAATAAATTGAAAAATACTAAATCATGTTCAAATGTGAAAATATCTAATCACCTAGAAGTTATTCATAAAAATAAATAAAACACTTAAAAGGAAATTACTAGTTTAAAGGAATTTTTATTAGTATTTGTTCTAGGATAAGAGAAATTTGATAAGATAATTGTTCTGAACAAAACAAAATATGATAATATAGGTTTTTGATAAAATAATCGGGTTCCAAATATGTACAAAACTCTTTTTTAAGGAAATAATGGGAATATTTAAAATTTTACTTAATTATAACATGATAGGGAATAATGAAAATGAATATTATTTAAATATTACTCAACATTTTTGTTTTACGAAGAAATTAATTTCTAAAAATTTATCATCCAGATTAACCTATAATAAATGCCTTAAATTTTTATAGGGAACCTAAAACTTTTTCTACTAATCTAGTTGGACCCAAACTAGTTTGGGTACCAAAAAAACCATCTGGTTTATTTTTTTTTTTCAGGAATCCGTCTTGAAGAGATCCAAAGCCACCTGGTATTTGGGCACTGGGTGATCAAGGAATATAATCAGTGAACTTTATAACCTTTATATTTTAACTCATGTGATGGATGCAATATAACATTCTATAAAAATTATAAAGGTATGGTTAAAGTTTTTTGAGAAGTATGTATATTAACTTATGTTACCACTTATAATGTAATTTTTGTTAAATTTTTTGATCATAATTTAATTTTCCTATCATTATATTTTGGTGATGGTATGACTGTAAAATTTGAAGATAATAATTTTTTTATTTATAATGATAATAAAGTTTTATTTTATGCTAATAAAAAAAATATATTATATTTATTTTTTAGAACTAACCTAGAATAATGTTTAATTCTTAAGTGTTATAGAAACAGATCACATTCTGTGGAACAAGATATTGGGACATATTCTTATCTGACAGTTGTACAAGATGGATAAACCTAAAAATGTTATAGAACATCCAAAATTCGGTATATGTAAGTACTATGTATGTGATTCATGTCTAAATGGTATTTACAATAAAGGGACATTTAGAATTATTATTATGGTTAATATAGCTAGATGCTTAGAACTGCAACATATTGATCTTTTTGGACCCATGAGAACTACCACTTTAGGTTCTAAAATATTTTTTTTTGAAATTATTTATGATTTTAGTATATTTACTTGGAATATTTTCTTATCTCAAAAAATGAAACCTTAAACAAGTTTGATATTTCTATAATAAAATTCAAAATCATAATGGTCATTAATTGCATCTATTAAAAGTGATAAAGGATGGGAATTTATAAAAATAGAATTTGAAAAATTAATATAAACTAATGGATATTTTCAATAAATTTTCCACCCTTATAACACCAAAATTAAATGGTTTTTTAGAGAGGAAAAATAAAACTATTTAAGATATGTAAATAACAATTCATAATGAATTCAACCTTAAAAAATATTTTTGGGCAGAATTAGTTAAAATTTCTTGTTATATCTTAAATAGAGTTTTCATCAAAAACATATTAAAGAAAACTCCCACTAAAATGTATAATAATAGGAATCCAAAAATTGGTTATTTTAAACGTTTTGGATGTACAATCTATATTTTATTTAATAAATACAATATAGAAAAATTTAATTACAAATGTGATAAAGGTATCATTTTAGGATACTCTAATAATAGTATGACTTATAGGTATATAATAAAAGAACTATAACCATAGAAGAATATGTGCATGTTAATTTCATTGAAAATAAGGAAAAACAGAGTCATCTACATTAAGTTGTTGATTGCAAACAACACCGAACCAAGCTCATCCCGAAGAAGATATCCCCATGTATCTTACCATCCTTTAACAATCCATCAACATTAGGCTTATAGGCATTCAGTAGTGGCCACCATCTGAACCAGCTTCCATTGGAATTTTACCAAATCAATGGCCGATTAAGAAACCTATAGATATTATAAGATTATTGTCTGCCTTTAACCAGAGAACCCAATTCATGTAGCATCACCTTCATTCTCACATGATTAATGGAGACCGAAGGGCGCACCCTAGACCTCACCTTATTCCTTGCCTCCCATATCATCTAGAAATTAGTAATTATGATAATTCCATGGTTTCTGATTTCCATCTCTTGCCATTCCGAACCCACAAACCAACTAGAAATAATGTCTCCTACTATGGATTAGTACAAAAGTAGCAAGGTGAGGCCATAGAAAGACTATATATGTTATTAATCCCAAATTATTTGGTTATAGTAAAGGTTGGTCCAATAGTATTTATAAAAAGAGTTTCAAATTATATACTAATTGTATATAATTTGGTTGCTGATATCATTTTCAGTTCTAAAAATGATAAACACAGCAATGAATTTTCAAAATTATTGACAAATAAATTTTATATGAGGCTTATAGGGGGCTGTAATTTTTTATCTGATTAAAATTTAATCAAAATAAATATGGTATTTTCATAAATCAATAATGTGTTTCAATGAACTTGTTAAATTTTTTGGACCAGATTCTTGAAAAATCATCAGAACCCCTATGAGCAAAAATTCTAAACTGGACGCAGGTAAATCTAGAATGTTTGTAAGTGATTATTTCTATAAAGTCATGATAGGAAGTATTTAATATAATACTAATTCTCGGTTATATATTATGTTTTTTATGTATTCTTGATATTAGACAAACCCAAAATAAATTCAGCATAAAAGAGTGTTTATTTATATCAATAAGTTGATATGAAAATAAATTCAGGTATGTATCACATTTTATGAAAAAGTTTAATTTCACAGAACTCTAAGAAAAAACTATCTATAGAAATATCAATATCTGAGGTTTTAGTATGTTTGGATACTAGTTTATATTCAAAATTATTTAGATAAAACAAACTTTGTAAGATTTTGATATTAGTTTGGATAAAATTTCTATATACTATGATAACACTTGTGCTATTTAAATTTCTAAATACCCACTTCTACATTATAGAACTAAGCACATTGATGTTATATTTCACTTCATTTGGGGTTATGTAAATAAAGGTGATATAAGGTTAGAATTTATTCCTACTAAGAAACAATTAGATGATATTTTCGAAAAAACCCTTAGATTCTGCTAAATTTGAAAAAAATTAAGATTGAATTGGGTGTGCTGGAAGATTATCTTTTTCTTAGTATATTATTAGGTTTTGATAAATCAATCTAATTTTTCATTAATTGAGTCCTTCCTCTCACTATCATTTTTTACACTCCTTAAATGATTTTTAAATCAGTCTAGTTAAAAATGTATTGTTAAAATAAAATTGTCTCAATTTTACT
Organism: Viscum album; assembly: GCA_963277665.1. NCBI lineage: Eukaryota > Viridiplantae > Streptophyta > Magnoliopsida > Santalales > Viscaceae > Viscum > Viscum album. The sequence continues at coordinate 1,314,719,791 of OY728136.1, read as the reverse complement.
TTATGTGAATGTTGTATCTTTTTATTATAATGATGGTTTTTTTCTTCATTACTTTTATATTAATTTATTTTGATTAAATGATATTTTTTTAAATACTGATGTACTTTTTTATAACTTTTAAAATGGGGGACATTTTATTTAATATATAAAAAATTAATTTATAAAATTGTTTTAAAATTTAATAAATATTATGTTTTTTAATTTCAAAAAAGGGTTATATTGTTTGTAATTGGGTATTTACAATATTGCATATATATTTTTTATAGAATATACTTACATAACATTTAATTGAAATAAATATAGTATAAAAATAATATCTATTATTTACCTTTTCTAATATTCTGTTTGATCCCTGGTTTTTATTTTTATAATCGTTACATTATTATAATTAACTATTATTTTTTAAGTGTTGTAAAAAATTAGTCATGTGGACAAGACATAAGGGACAATACTAAAACCACTCTTAGGTAGAAACTGATGGTCTACCCATAGGGGAGGACCAACCCTCAATACCCCAAATACAATGCCAATAAAGATAACTCGGGCCCATGTATAAGGCCCAATGAAATCTCCTCTTGTTTTGAGCATAGGTCTCATGCTGAGCCCTCATGATCATAGGTATTATTGAGTTTTCATTCTAGAAAATCATCATCAAGAATTTTATGTTATATCAGTGCCTCGCCGCTTGTTTGATTTGATGCATTACTGTGTTTTAAATCTTATTATTCATCTGTTTTAATCTATATCATTGGTTTATTTTATTTGATCCTTGTGATATCTTTCTTCTCTCGTGATAATTTTTAAACTCAAACCCATTATGTATGGAACCCCATGTTTTTATTCTTATTTTAATTTCAATCATCTTATTGGGAAATCCATCGATCTCCAATACTTTAGCGAGTTCCACAGTGTCACTTCCATTAATAACTGAGTTTCTTCTTATATTCAATTTAATCGCATTTTGCTTTCGGTTGGTCTTTCATCTTCACTCGAACTGATAGTGGCTCGAACTACTCTTCATCCTCCACTGTCTGGTCACTCTCAACATCTCTGGTAAACATTTATATCACTTATGGTTTTAATCAAGTGTCTTAAATGTTTCTTCTTTATATCATTTTATCATTCTTTTTCCTTTTTTAAGGTTGGGGCTGAAACCACATCTGTTATTAATGCAAAACAAATAACTCTTTTAACTTGTTAGAGGGAGACCCATTAAATTACCCAAAGGACCAGTGGGCATTTATCCCATTAGATGGCCCGTAGGCCCAAATATTTGGCCAAAGGTCCATATTTTGAATAGTACTGCTACAGTTCGCCTTCTACAGTACTGCACAGTAACCTACCGCCGCTAAAGTACTCGGTATTGCTACAGTGCCCACTCTATAAGCTCTTTTTTTCTTCTAAGAAATTCATTCTTCTATATAGTGATTTAGTTTCTATTTTGTTCAATGTTATTCTTTTTGCATTCTCAAATTTTTTCGATTCACCGTTGGTATTTAAAAACTATATGTTAATATACTCACTATTGGAATTTCCAATGGTGGGTGACTCGACTCAATGTTGAAATATTACCAAAGGTGGTTGATTTTAATCACTGTTGGAACCCAAAAGTGGGTTAGTGACCCATCAACAGTTATCAACAGTAGGTGATTTACCTACTATAGAGATAATTAATGGTGGTTTATGTCTTTTTCTTGACCATTTTCTATTTTTCTTGTCTATTGTTCAAATCCTTGGCAGTAACTTCATCAATCTTCGGCATGTTCTCTTTCCTCTTTTATGGAGTTTAGTGAATTTATTCTTTTTGTTTTTGGATTATTTATTCATACTGTACTTTTCATTGATTGATCATTCATAAAAGCTTAATAGGACCCATTCAAATTATTTATTTTGTTACATATATTTTATCAGTTTTTATTTCATCTAATGAAATAACCTTATCTCTTTAGTTTTTTGTTCATAATTCTTAAGGCATTATTTATATTTTTTCTAATATTCCAAAGTAATTCTATTTAAGTTTAAATTTGATTTCTAATTTAATATTTTAGTATGATTATTCTTTCTAATTGAAGTGTTTTTATATTTTATTAGTTGTTTATATCATTCATTTTTATCTTTTATTGTTGTCTGTGTTTTAATTGGGCTATCATTGTCTTCATGAAGTGGTAAGTCAAGATTAATCATTGGATTCATGAAACTGTAGGTCAGGATTCCCCATTAGAACCCAATAGTGAGTCATGAGTCACCATTGGACATCCAATGATAGGTAATTTTTTATTCTTCTCATGAATCCATTTATTGATTATAAGCATGTAATTATTATTATTATTTTATTTTTTATTACTTCTTAAAAATTAAATGATAGATCATACTCTATATTACAACCATTAGAAATTTCCAACAGAATCCACCAATCATTATTTCAACAGTAGGCCAATGACCCATCATTAGTTTAAAATCACTTCCAAAATTTATATTTCTTAATATTAATTAATGTTGTTAAAATAAATTACATTAATTTTTTCTGGTTGAAATATCAATGAATCATGTGTAAAAAATTATTGAAATATTATTTTTACGTAATCTCATACATTTAGTTTAACAGATCACACTACGGCATTTTTTTTAGTTTTTCTTGTGTGAATAATCTATAAGATTTTTTTATTATTAATATTTTTAAAATTATAAATTGTTTATAATTGTGATTGTTAAAATATTAAATGTTTTATTTTATTATTATTTGATTAAATAAAAAGTTTTACTATGTTCTATTTACAACATGTATTTAAAAAAATAAAATCTAACAGTCATATTATAAAATTATTATATAATAACATGTTTCATGGAGACATTATACATGATAATGTTCATGTAGATATTGATTTCTGTTAGTTTGGAGATTTATTCAAGGATGAAAACACATATACTAGTGCAAATGATTTATTCGACATGAATACAATGATAAAATTTATGCGACTCTCAAATAGATCAAGAAACATCTTCTAAAATTATTATTCATCTATGATCATTATAAATATTTATCTCTTTCGACTTCCACCTCATAAGTGATAAAATAACATGATATTCAATGAATTTAATCATTATCTTCTTAGCTGTGGTTTTAATTTTTTTTATTTCAAAATTCTAATACTTTCTGCCACCTTTTTTCCTCTAGAGTTTTGGATTAATATTTCTCCAACCACAATATATCGTTGGGTTATTCCTACCATCTAAAAGTAAGTTCAGTTTATTACTCTCAGAAAAAAGGAAGGTGGGTTGTGATTCCTCCAAAACTCATGAGTTTTACCACCAAGTGTGAAAATGGTGCATTTATATTTGTTTGTAATTAGGTTATCATTCCCTATCAAAATTGAGTATTTAGTGAATTAATGTCCCCTCACAAATTATTAGAGATTGATGAGAGTACTAGGATATTGGTGATATGAACGTATATAAAATATTCTAATATTATTGTTTTATTTCCACTATAAAATTTAACACTGTTATAACTCTGATAAATTAGTATTTTCAATAATAAATCAAAAAAGGCTTCCCCTCCTCTAGTCACTATTGACATACTAAAGGACCTATCAAATTAGTAGTACCACTAAAGGATGGGGTATTCTATTACATAAAGTGGTCCAGTATAAGAGATTCCCATTGTGGAATAGGTTCCACCATTCGGGAAATTTTATTATTCATAACTTGGTTATGTCGAACTAATATAGCCATAATGTTCTCTGTTCCAATACAACCTATATTGGATTCCTCAGTAGGTAATTCTCAATATTTTCTATGATTCTTGATACCATTCATCCTTCTAGACAAATTTTCAAAACATTTTCATAAACTGGATTAGTTTATAAATTTATGAGCTATAAATCATAATGAATAATTCCAAATATTTCGTGATGCTTAACATAAATTAAAAAAGATATTCATCATAAATATTAAAAGTGTAAACATTGATTTCTTTGGGAACATCATTAATTTTAAATCCATAAAAATGGTTTGTAAATAATATTTGAATTATCCTAAGAATATAACCCAATAGTATCAAACCAGGTGCACAATAAGGCACGTTATCATGTACCAGGTTACACTCAAGTTAATCACGACAAACCGTTTGTAGATTTATTACCCCTTGGTACATCTGTGTCAAAACAACATCTACCTTTAGTATCCATAAATTTATGAATTTTTGGGAAGACCCACATAATACATACCTTACTAAAACATTATGATACTATTCTATACATATCCCAAAGCTTATCTTATAGTTATGTTTCTTATTATATGGTTTCTAAAATCTAGTTTCTAAGGTTTCTATTAAATTGGTTCTCATACCAAATGTAATGTCCCTAAATCTATTTGCCTGGATCTGGGGCTTTACTTTATTACATTTTCATAGATACAAGATTCAAATCCAAAATTATTGAATATTTTAGTTGTTTTGGACAATCAGATTACATACATAATACCCATATTACATTGGGAAAAGTAAATAAATAATATATAAAACAAACTTTGATATATTTGAAACCCATTCCAATAATTAATCTTCATATCCTTTGGAAAGGAAATAAAATATGTGTGAGATCAAATCATCATAAAGGTTTAAGTATAGTGTAAGAAATAAAGAATCAGTAAGCATAATAAACAAGACAATGTAACTAAATGAGAATATATAGCGACCCAAGCTTAACGTACATGTGAAATACATTTCTTTTTCAAAATACATAATACATTAAAAAAATATATACCCAAGGACCATATTAGTTTTGTTTCATTGGAAACAAGGAATATAATCTTCTAACATGGTGAAAGATCCTCAACATCTCCAATAAAGAACTTCCCCTTATGTTTTCCTACCTAAACCCTTTCTTTATATCCTAGGGAAAGAAAAAAATAATAAGGGCGAGCTCAAATGATCAATAAAGGGAATCATGGAGAATACAAAACAACCATAAACATTAGAATGTAAAAACCAGAACATAAGGTTCTAATGTCAAAATATTGAGTCATAAAATAAATCTTAGCAGTATGTAAGGCAATGATCATAAATTAAAGTTAACCATGATAAAATGGAATTGGCATAAAAAATAGAGTTGAGGAAAAAAATTAATCACATAATATTATTTCCATAGTATCTAAAGCATTTCATCCAAGACCATCATAGTGGAAATTTTTTTTACTGAATAGGGTTTACATGTTGTTCCATCCATGTATTACGGAACCGGATTTACTTGTCGTTCATGTAATGTCTATCTCATGAGATATAAATCATAAACCAATGTACTGGAGGGAGATATTGGTCCCACCCATATCATAATGAAATAATTATTACATGTCACACAAAAACATAAATCAGTCATCATATCGTAACCGATGAAATAAAATTGGTTTTTAAACATAATTCCATTATAACATAATTAATATATTATATATTGATTTCATAGAAATAATTTCATCATAATCACAATCAAATCAAATAAATAATACAGATATATACATAACCATATGTCATCTTATAATAAAAATAATTTTCATAAAACACTTGAGCTTAATTCTTGAGGAATATATCCTTTCTTCTATCAAAAAGTGTTCTATTCTCAAAATGCTGTGAAATTTTAAAAGAAAAAAATGTAGTTAAAAATAAACATTGAAATATTTTAATGGAAGCTTCATCAATATAAGGAGTTATGAAGATGTAAAAATCCATTCATTCTGTGTATGTTAAAAAATATTCTCCTCATTCTTTTACCTGAAACGTCAAAAAGTACCGTATATGGAAAACGAAAGAATGATTTCTTCAATAACATGCAGTAAAAGTCAAAAAAATGTGTAAAATAACATTAAATAAATATATATATTATAATAGAAACAATTTTTATAAAACATTTACATAGATGATAAATATACCCCAGTAAATACTTACGTATAAAAAATCTTAGATAAAAATCATAATGCAAAATTATCCCTTACCTAAGGTCCGATTTCTTCTATTTGTGTAAAATACTCATTTATAGTGGGTGTGAACATATTATTAACATTTATAAAACCATAATAATATATACGGTATCATATATTATTAACTTATCACTTTATATAACTTGTTTATTTATCAATTACATGTTAAAAAACAATTTTGGTTTAAAATTGTTTTATATATCATATGTGTTTTGATGTGTTTTTTTTAATCTTATTACATAGATAATGATTTTAAAAACATCCATAATTGTAAAAATCATTTACATATCATAAATATTCAGTATATAAAAATATATATAGTATATAGATAAATGAAATGGAATAAACTGTTCATGGAGATGGTAGGTCGTACGTACGCATGAACGTTGTTTCTATTTCCTTTTTAAATTGATTGGAACCAAGTAAATGAAAGATATATATATATATATATTGGAATTATTATGTCATATATTTAATTATTATTTATTATATATACTATATAATCATTCTTTAATGGTTAATGTGGAGAATAAATCGCATCGCATCATGGAGACAGTAGGTTGTACGTACGCGTGAGCGATGATATCATTCACTTATTGGTCAAATGGTATGAAAATGTATGGTATACTAATTATAATTAATAACTATCATGTTATATTCATTATATTAATCTATTATCTCATCATTATACTCATCCAATTTATGTATTGTTGAATAAAAAATTACACCACTGTGTGGAGATGGTTAGCCATACATACGCTCAAATGGTGATATTCGTAGTTGTAGGATGGATAAAGGGAGGTATATGTTTTTCCCATAATTTTAATAACATATCATGATATATAGGATACATTATTTGTTACATTATTATGGAGACAACATAAGAAGATAAAGTAGAAGAATAAAATAATTTTGAAATATGTGATAAAACAATAACCTCTTTTTCGAGTATGTTCTTTTGATTTTCCGAAAAGGTCTCCATATGATGGATTTATTCCCATAGTGTATCATATAAGAGAAAGGGATGTATTTTTTGATATTATAGAAGTAGTGGTTGGAGTATATAAAGGGATTTAAAGGTGTGAGTAAGTTGGTAATAGTGGTGGACATTTGTAAGAGGGAGGAGGGTCACTTTAGGAAAGTCTTGAAATATTAGTTTATTATAAATTGAATTTCAATTTATAATGGTCTGAAAATAAATTATATTAAATATAACATGAGTAAGGTTGATATCGTCTCTACAAATTGAATTGATACATGTTTTTATTTTATTTTAAACCTAATAATTTTGATTTATTCTTATATAGTCTATTGATTTTTATTTATGGTAATAATATTCTAAATATTAAATGGTAATAAATATTTACTTATTCGTTTTAAATTGTAAATAATTGTATAATTTGTTAAATTTTAGACCATTTAATTTTCACTTAGTAAATTTTAATTTTTTAATATTTTTAAATAATTTAAAAATATGTTATTTTGAAAAAATATCAATAAAGTCAATTTCGAAACTATTCAATTATTTGACATCAAATAAAATCCAAAACGAATATAAATTTGAAAAAAAATATTATGTACACATATATCATATGATATACACCTATAAAATTAGTGTAGACCATTAATTAGTACATATGATATTTATTTTAATATTTTTAATACAATCATTTCAATATTTTTATCAATAAAAATAATTTCTCAATCACTATTATGTCACCATTAATAGTAAAAATATAGTCTCTAAAAATATAAATAAATTAAAATTATATATATAATTTTATTATATTTATATATACTATTTATGTTCTATGTTTCATGAATTATATCACGATATTAAAATTAGTATACTTATAAGATATAAGAGAGTGACATGTTTTCACTTTCTTTTGTTATAATTATAATTACATCAAATTCATAGAAAAAAATCCATTGAATGAAAAAATTATGACCATTAGGTGATATTGGCTGATATTAATATATCCAATATGATTTTTTCAGGTGTTTGGTTAATTTTATTTTCTTTATTATACTATTTATTACCCTAATTTACCTGATTTACCATGAACTATGATAAATAAAAATTGTCATAGTTACTATTAAAAATATTAAAAAAAATTAAAGTAACTTATTAAAATAATTTGGAACCAGTAATTTTAAATATAGAATCAATTTCTTAAAATAAAAAACCCAAAGGTCGTATGAATTAATTAAAAATAATTTCTCGTTGTCAAAACTAGAAAGCATGGTTTTTTTAAAGTAAAAACTATCAAAAAAAATGGCATGTGTTTATGTCCAATTTAAATTTTAAATTACATACAATGACCAAAATTGGATTAAATAATAAAAACATAGTCCAATTAAACTTTAAAAAAAATTAAAAATATAATCTAACTATATAAAAAAATTTCTTGAAAAGGATATTTTCAATTAAAATGCATTATTTTTCACTATTTATTAACAATAGAATTTCATCAGAAAAATACCTAAATTTCAACCAAGGTAAATTTTTATGCCCTTATTATAAATATTAAGTGTCAAATATAACTTATAAAATTTTCAAAACTATATTTAAAAAGGGTTCATCATATAAAAGTGGTAAAATTGTATTTATTTGAAAAATATTTCTTTTATAAAAAAATTGAATATATTCTTTTATCATATCTAGTAATCATATAATATGAATTTAAAACATTAAAATGAATATATTAAATATATATTTCACATATAAAATCCATAAAGTGTGATTTTATTATTTTATAGTCCCATTTATTTTCACTTAAATTGTGTTTTTAAGGAGGTTAGTACAATTCATACCCACCATTATAATGACTAGGTTACAAAATTTAATTATCCCAAATAGTTAGTTTTTTATTAAATAAATTCAATCCAAATAACTTGAAATTGTGTGTAACACATGAAAATAATAGTGTTTCATATAATACAAGCTAATACATTGTTGTGTATAGCGAAATCTAATCTTGGTGTAGCATACAACACAAGACATCAATGAAATTAAGAAAAAACATTCTCATAAAATCTCAAGGTGTTACATTATACCCCCTGAAAATGAATTTATCCCTAAAAATTAGTCGGGGTTATAAAAGGATTACTACATGAATGTTTATTTCTTAGAAACACACATCATAAAAATAAATACAAATACATCATTTTAAAAAGGAATGTTGGAAAAAATATGTTTCCTAAAGTAACTCATCGCTGATTTTTAACATAGGAGAACATAGGTGTGAAGTTAAAACATAGATATGGAAGATAATTTTGATCATAATGTTATGATGGATAGTGATAGAGAAATGTTTTTGGAGGTTGTAAACAATCAGAAATCTATAAAATATGTGATGATTTAAGTGACCATGTGATTCATCGGATAAGAAGGTACTGGGATAAAATTTTTTGTTTTCAAGATCATTTTCGTATGTTTAGGAACATGAGAATAAAGTCATACTTGATTTATTATAATATAATCTTGGGTCGTTCCTTGAAAAATTTTCACTTCATTTCATATTCAATGAAATGAAGGTGAATTTGTTATTCTTGATGTGTTAGAAGATTATGTGATCCATATATAAAATGATAGGCCATTCCATATATCCTTATCACAAAATGGTTATCACAAGTTATCAAATATACATAAGTCCATCTATTGTGATATTAATCGTATATGATTCCAAAAATATACTTATACTTCATCTATCATACCTTTTAAATAAAATAAAACTAATTTATACTTACCAGTGACTTCTCATAGGGCAGTAGTAGGTGATAAAGGTGTGTCACACTTCGGTTGTGTATTTGATTCTCGAAGCCTTGTCTGACATGATGGGTTGTCGCCCGTCTTGCAGGTTGTCCTTTTTCAAAATCTATACTATTATAACATTCCATAAATAATATTAAAAAATGTTTTAGCCTTATGCATTACGATTTCACATAAAATATAATCCATCTTAACCTTTAGTCTTATCCATAATACTTCTTTCTAAACTCACAGTACAAAAACATTTCAAGGAAGGTCATATAAAAATCATGTAAATATCTTCATTTATCCCCCATATATCATAAGTTATATCTTTTTTGTCACATTCCAAATATTTTAATGACTCTATCAGGAATTCTCTTGATTCATGGTAATAACCTAAATTTCTATATATCCTTATAAAAAACGTGCATGTTTCCTTACTGCAAAATTAATTGGATATATTCCTTAAGTCCCAAAAATTTGTATACTTCATCCATGATAGTGTAACCTACATTTACATAACTCCATAATTATTTATCAAGAAACTATCATAAGTCAATTTACTTATTCAAATCAAACATATATTTATCCAAACATCATTATCTTAATATAAGAAACATATTAAGGGTTACCTTTCCCTTAATCATGTGTTCTCCAAATATATCACCCTACCCATAAATCAAATTTTTGATTCCTTAGAACTATACAACATATCATTTCCAAACCTTAATGAAAAACCAATACAAAAAGAATATATATATTTCATTATTCATATAACATAATATTTGAATTCCAAAACATATACACTACAATCATCCATCATTATTATTAATCCATTACTCATGATCCATTATCTTCATATTTCATATAATATGAATCATGTATTAAGGTTTATAAACCAAAATATTCTTAGATTTAATGTAAAAAATAATGTAAGAACATCACATACATTTCATATTCCATTTATAATATCTTTATCCTCGATAGTATGACAAATACATATACCATCGTCAGGATTCTCTTCATGATATTTCCACTTAGGATATCATTCTTCGGAATTATCATAATTTCCACATTTGAAATATTCATTGGTTAACAATGTTCTATATAGTTATGCCTATTGACTAAGAACAAAAATTAAAGTGTGAGAAATACATATAATAGATTGGAAATGAATAAGTATGGTGAATTGCATATAATATATCAATCTATGATATCTTCCATTGAACCCTATATTATTCATGATTATCAAAAAACCCAAGGATGGTAACCTATACTAGAATTTTCCTTAGGATATCCATATACACATACTTAGAAATATCTCCATGGATCCCACTAATGTTTATGCGTCCTAGTTCTCAAAGGTTGACTAAACCTTTGCTCTAATACCAACTATAGCAACCCAAACTGAATGTACATCGACAATACATTTTTTTTTTGTGAATAAATAATTCATTACAAAAATATATGCTCAAAGACCATATTATTTTATTGTCTTTGGAAACTTGGAATATAATCTTCTAACTTGGTGAAATATCTTCATCATCTCCCATAAAGATCTTCCTAGTTTTTTTCCAACCTAAAATCTTTCTTTATAACTTGGGGAAAAGAAAACATAAAAAGGGTTATCTAAAAATCTCATTAAGGGTAAACATAGAGAACATAAAACAAACCATAAACATAACAATGTATAAACATTAACACAAGGTTTAAATATCAAAATCTTGATTCTGGAAATAAATCATGGAAATTCATAAGGCATAGATCAGAAAGGAACATTAACCATGATAAAATAGTGTTGGAATAAAACATTTAATTGTGGAAAAAAATAAAAAACATAATATTATCTCCATATTATCTAAGTAATTGTTTTCAAGACCATCATAGTGTACATAGTCGATTATTGAACCGGGTTTTCTTTTCATGCCATCCATGTATTATTGAACTCGATTTAAATGATGTTCCAGTCATGTCTATCTCATGAGATATAAATATTTACCCTATGTATTAGAGGGAGATATTGGTCCCACCTATCTAATAATGAATTCATTATTACATGTTCCACAAAAACATAAATCAATAATCATAGCATAACCCAAGAAATAAAATTGGTTTCTTAAGCATCATTCCATCACAACATAAAACATATAATATAAGTGTATTTCATAAAAATAATTCCATAAAAAACACAATAAAATAAAATTAATAATATGGATAGAAACATAACCCTATGTAATATTATATGGAAAATAATTTTGATAAAATCATTGAGATTATTTGCTGAGGAAAATATGATTTGTTCAACAAAAACATTTTTTATTCCCAAAATTCCATTCAAAAATAAAAGAAAAGTGTTTACATAAAAATAAACTTGAAATCAAGTAAAGGTGGTTTCCTGGAAATAAGGTGTTATAAAGAAGTAAAAATACCTTCATTATGTGTAAGTTAAAATATAATTTTCCTTGTACTCTTACATGAAAAGTCAAAAGGTACCTCGAATGGAAAACGAAAGAAAGATTCCTTCAACATGATTTAATAAAAGTCAAAAAATGGGAATAAATAAAATTAAATATATATAAAATAATTTTAAACATCTTATGAAAAAAATTATAAAATATTGACTTGGATGATAAATATACCCCCAATAAATACTTACGTATAAACAATCTCAGATAAAAATGAGATTGAAAATTTATCCATTACCTTAGGTCTGATTTCATCCATTTCTTTCCAAAAATCATTCATAGTGGGTTTAAACATATTATTAACTTGTAACAGAACATAATAATATCTATGATATCATATATGTTTAACTTATGAATTTATATTACCCATTTATTTATCAATTCCACGTTACACCAATGTTTTGGGTAATAATCATTTTATTTATCGAACATGTTTTGATGTGTTATTCTTGATCTTATTACTTATATCATGATTTAAAAACATCTATGATTTAAACCATGATCTATATTACATAAATATCTAGTTTATAAATATATATAGTCTGTAGATAAATGAAATGTAATACACCATTCATAGTGACTGTATATCGTACGTACACATGAACGATGTTTCCCTTTCCTTAATTAATTGAATAGAAGAATGTAAATGATATATATATATATATATATATATATCTAGTAGAATTATTATGTCATATATTTCATTTTTATTTATGATATATAATTTATAATCATTCTCGAATGGTTAACATGGATAATGAATCTCATCACGTCGTGGAGACTGTAGGTCATACGTACGCACGAGCAACGATATCATTCACTTAATGGTTAAATAGTATAAAATTGGATTGTATATTAATAATAAATAATAATTATCATGTTTATTCATAATTTATATTTATTATACACATCATTATATCCATCCAAATTAATATTGTTGAATAACAAATTACACCACAGTGTGGAGTTGGTAAGCTGTATGTACACACACATGGTGATATTGTAATTTGTACGATGTATATTGAGGTATAAGGTTGTACCATAATTTTAATAACATCTCATAATATAGTGGATAATTTATGTTTTACTTTATTATGGAAACAATATAAGAAGAGATATTATGAGAGGGAAAAAAATTTCAAAGTTGTGATACAATAATTACCTTTTTCGAGTATGTCCTTTTGATTTTCCCAAAAGGTCTCCTTAAGATTGATTTCTTCAAAGTGTGGCCTATAAGAGGAAGGGAGTGATTTTGGGAGCTTATTTGAGAAGATTTTGGACAACCCAATGGGATTGAAATGTGTGAGTAAGTGGTTAGAGGTGGGGGCCTTTTATAGAAGGGAGGTGGGTCACCTTAAGAATGTCTTGAAATATTAATTAATTATAAATTGATTTTTGATTTATAATGGTCCCACACTCATTAATATAGAAAATAAAATGATTTTAGATCTAAATACTCGCAAGAAATAAAATTTAGACATGTTTTTATATTATTTTAAACCTTATCATTTTGATTTATCCTTATTTAATCTATTTAATTTTATTTATGGTAATAATATTCTAAATATTGAATGGTTACAAATATTTACTTATGTGGTGTAAATTGTCCATAATTTCATGATTTATGAAATTTTAGACCATTTAATTTTCAATTTCTAATTTTTAAATATTTTTATTTATTTTTAAATAATTTAATAATATGCTATTTTTATAAAATATCCATAGTGTCAATTTTGACACTATTCAATTATTTGACTTTAAATAAAATCCATAGAGAAGATAATTTCGAACCAAATTATTTAATACAGTCATAACATGTCATATTCACCTAAAAATTCTGGGATCACATTAATTAGTTAATATGATATTTATTTTAATATTTTTAATACCATTTACTTGAAATTTCTATAAATAAAATAATTTCTACATCACTATTGTGTCATCATTAACGATGATTATTTAGTCTCTAAAAGTTATAAATTAATTCCCATGATGTATATAATTCATTATATTTCATTAGAATTTTTTTTTAATTTTTATGTAGTTTATCACTATATTAATACTATTATACTTATAATATATAAGGGAGTGACATGTTGTCAATTTATTTTGTTTTAATTTTAATTACATCACTTTTTTCATTATAATTACATCACTTTCATGAAAAAAGTCCATTAAATGAATCAATTACAATGCTTAGGCGACATTTGTTGATATTAATTTATCCAATAGGATTTTAGTTGGTGTTAAGGTAATTTTATTGTCTTTATCATATTTTATGTTACCATAATTTACCTGATTCACCTTTAATTGTGGAAAATAAAAATTACCATACTCACTATTCATAATATTAAAATAAAAGCTACATATTAAAATTATTTATACCCACTTATTCCAAATATGGAATATATTATTCAAAATTCAAAACACAGATGTTGAATTAATTAATTTAAAATTAATTCTCATTCTCAAAACCAAAATGTGGTGTTTTTAAAAAGTAAAAACTATCAAAATATTGACAAGTGTTTTGGTCCAATTTAAATGTGAAAATACATCCGATGAAAAAAATTTCATTAAATGATAAAAACATAATCCAATTTCAATTTAAAACCAATTAAAATTATAATCTAACTATAAAATATATATTAGACGAAAATGCAGTTTTGAATTAAAATGCAGTATTATTCACTATTTATTAAAATTTGAATTTCATCATAAAAATTCTAAAATTTCAAACATGGTAAATATTGATGTAACTATTCTAAATAAAATGTTTATTATTTCAAATAGAACTTATAAAACTATCAAAAACTATATTTAAAAATGGTTCTCCAACAAATTGCGGTAAAAGTGTATTTCATTGAAAAATAAATCTTTTATTCGATGCATTATCTAGAAAACATATAAAATGAATTTGAAACATTACATTGAAATTATTACCTATAAATTTCTCTAATAAATTCCATAAAAAGTGATTTTATTATTTTATATACTTGCTTATTTTCCTTTAAATAATTTTTTTTATGAAAGTTAATACTATTCATAAAATCCATTATAATTACTAGGTTATAATATTTAGTTATCACAAATAATTATTTTTTTGGGAAATTAATTTTATCAAAAGAACTTGAAATTTTGTGTAACACAAGACCAGAATAGAATTTCGTATACTAAAACCTTATACGGTGTTTCATATAGTGCAAGATACTCTCCGTTTAGTGTACAACACAAGAAATCAAAGAAATTAAAAAGAATCTATCTGATAAAATCTCAGGGTGTTACAACACACATTCAATTTAATCTATAAACTGAGAATAAAGTACAATCATAGATTTTATCATATAGAAAATATCATCTATAAAATTTATAACTGAAATAAATTATATGCTTAATTATTGTATTCCATGTCTTAGGCACATAAAAACAATTTCTTTCAAGATCTATACTCTCGAATGTTTAAAACTATAGGTATAAACCTGTTTAATTTAGCCAAATGATTTGTCTCCTGAGAACCTATCAATGCATTGAGGGGCTATATAAATATTAGGGTCACACATAACTATACATCCAAATCATTCCCCATATATCAAATAATCTATTTAATTAATAAACAATGTGCCTTATCAAATATCCATTTTGAGTAAATAATACAGATTTATAAATATCTCCCGAGATGATCAATTAATCCTCAATGTAAATTCAATATGAAAAGATGGTATATGGTTTAATAAATGAGAATATACCTGATAATGATATGGATATTTAGGATAAATTTAATTATCCAATGGAAGAAGATTACAATAAAGTGTTTGTTTCAAGAGAAAGTTATCAATCACAAAATAAAGTGAGATTTCATAATAACATATATCACTTGGTAATTTCCATATAATATTAAAATGAAAGAGCTGATTAATTTTGAAATATTAAATACCATGAAGAATAAAGTATCCATGATATTTAATGTCCAATTGGGAGTATATACACCACATAAAAGTGAATTGGTGCATAATAACATATAAGTATCAATGGAATTTAAATGTTGAAAAAATACATTACCATACACTCCCTTTTCGTTGAATTATACTTAGCATCATATATAATTGTTTTAAGCATGTTATTAACTTATAACATAACCATAATAATATTTATAATATCATATATGATCTTATTATAATATCTTATTATCTATTTTTGAATAATCATTCATTATTTTCACTATTTCAGGTGTTAATTACATAGTTTTTCATGTATGTTTTGATCAATTTTTTATTCCTATTACTTAGATCAGGATTTCATCAGCTCCAAAATATAATAAATGATTTAAATAATATATATATTCATTATATATGTATTCATATTATTCCATTATTTTTTGGATAGGAAATTAAAAACACCATTCTTGGAGACGGTATGTTGTATGTACGCATTTACATTGTTTCCATTTTCTTATCATATTAAATTAATGAATAATAAATGATATATATGAATAATATAATTAAAATATGATATTTATATCATATATTTATAATATTTTTGTTAAAATGATGCTTATTACATTCCATTTAAACCTCAAATAAATTATATCCTTTTGAGTAGGCGGTAGTCTACACATCCACAAACAATGTTATCATATTCCCAAAAAATGGAACACATGGAGGTATGTGTTATATAATAATTAAATAAGAAAGAATAAAATAAAAATATAATCTGTATAATCTATAAACTATATATCCATCATTATTTCTAACCTTTAATGGTTGTAATGGAATAAGAAGCATCATCAGTTGCTTGGCAGTAGTCTTCCTTAGACACAAATTATGATTATGTATCCCATTTGATGGAGTATTGTGTTAGTGTAGAGAGTAACCTTAACATAATTTGATATAAAAATATTTTAGATAATAATTTCATTATTTTATCATGATATAAAATTAATATAATGGTTGGAGATGGAAATAAAACAAAAGTGCTCATTGAATAACATTACCACTTCTTTGGGTAACTCATTTTTGTTTATACAAAAATCATTCCTTGGTTGGATTTAATCCCAAGGTGAGAATTAAAGAACGAGGTTAGTGATTTTGGGATCATATTTGGGACGTTTTTTGATTATCTGATTGGATATAGAGGTGTGAATAAATGTGGGGAGGGATGAGTGATCTTTTATAGTGGAGGAGGACTCGCATTCCTGTAAATATAAAAAGGTAAACACTATTGTGAGGTATACATTACATAATGTGACTCAATTAGTGATCCCAACTATAAATATGAGAGTATGTGGTATAAATATGTACCTAAAATAGGTTTTTGAAAATTTTCTACATCATTTTCCAACTTAATTCTAATGTGTATCAATTAAGTAAACTCATTTTCACCTAAATTGTTATAATTAATTTTAATTGCATTCAAAATATTTTTGTTCAAAAACTATGTTTTCTTATTATAAATTATAAATTATTATAATTTCAAATATTTATTAAATTTTATAAATTCAAAAAATCTTAGTGGTAGAAATTATTTTAAAATAAATCTCACGGATGTGATGAGACAAAGGGTTTTTAATGTACAAATGTTCAAAAGTTTGGTAAGTTTTTATATACAAATTTAATATAAAAAAGATTATAATGAATTAAATTATATGAATAGATATATAATTTTTATAATTTGACCTTAAAACATATACATAATATATATTAACAATATAAAATATTTATATGTATAGTTAGTTTTTAATTAAAATTTTGTATTTTCACTATTCATAAAAAATGAATATTATCAGAAAAATACCAAAAATACACCCTATGATAATTTTTAAATTCCTATTTTTAAAATGTAGTTTATATTTTCAAATAAAATGTATAATGTTTAAAAAAAGGAAATAGTAGCGCCATTAAAAGACGGAAAAACTACCTTTTGAGAAAAATAATATTTTTTTTTCATAAACCTGGATTTAATCTTATCACAATTATATTATATTATTGTGAAAACATTTTATAAAAAATTTTTAAAAAAATTATTTATTCATATTAATAGCAACCAATATAATTAAATGGCTATTAATTCCATGTTAAATAATAATATTAATAGTATATTGCAGTTCAGTGAAACTGAGTCTTACGTGTAACACAAGCTATAGATGAAATTTGTTCTTGTGCAAGATATATCATTGCTACATGATATTAAAACTATCAATAAAATTAAAATTATTATAAAAGTAATATATTGTAATTTCTTAGGATGTAACATAT
The DNA here is from genome assembly GCA_963277665.1 of Viscum album. Classification (NCBI taxonomy): domain Eukaryota; kingdom Viridiplantae; phylum Streptophyta; class Magnoliopsida; order Santalales; family Viscaceae; genus Viscum; species Viscum album. The sequence continues at coordinate 1,314,701,351 of OY728136.1, read as the reverse complement.
AAACTCTAAACATTAATCCCTAAACCCAAAACCCTAAACCAAAAACATTGACCCTTAAAATATAAACAATAAATCTTAAACCCCAAACCTGAAACTCTAAACCGTAAACCCTAAACCCTAAATCATATTCGAAGAACCCTAAAACCTAAACCAAAAAAACTAAACCATATAACCATAAACCCAGGACAATAATCTAAAATCCCTAAACCAAACCCAAATATTAATAACACTAACACCAAAACAATTAACCCAAAACAGAAAAAAAAAGAAACAAAAATCCCTAAACCAAAAACCAAAACTAAAAAATGAATAACTATAAACATTAAAAAAATAGTCCATAAACCATAAATCATAAAACCTAAAGCCTAAACTCTAAACTCTATAACCTAACCCATAAAGATAAATCCATAAAACTCAAACAGTAAGATACTAAACCCTAAACCATAATCTTTAAAACACAAACCCATAGATCGAAACCCTAAAACCTAATAAAACAAACCCTAAAAACTATTACCTAAACCCATAACCATAATCACTAATCAATAAACCCTAAAACTGATTAATAAATCACTAATTGATAAACCTTCATAAACATTAAACCTAAAATGTTAACCCATAAATCCATATTCCTAAAAACTCAACTTGGAACTCTTATCCCTAAAACCTAAACCACAAACCCTAAACCACACACCCTAATATGAAAAACATAAACCCTATAGGATAAATACTATACCCTAATAAATAAAACCTAAAAACTAATCCAAAAACCTAAACCATAAATAACAAAACCTAATCCATAAAACCTAACACCCAAAACCATGAATGCTAAACCCTTAACCCTTAACAATAATCCCAAAAACCCAAAATTCAATAATAAAAACCTTATCCATAAACTAGAGATACCTAAACATTGAATCCTAATTCATACACCAAAATCCCAAACCCCTAAATCCTAACCCCTAAACACAACACCAAAGACACTAAATCCCAAACCAAAAAACAAAATCTCTAGACCAAAACTAGTAATCATACAACTTAAATTATATTTTCTAAACTCTAAACCATAATCCATAAACAAAAAACCCTAAAACATAAACCCTAAACCCTAAAACATAAACCCTAAACCCTAAACATAAAACCAATAACCTGAATCCATGTAACCCAAACCATAAAACCTAAACACTAAACACTAAACCTTAAAATCTGATCCCTATTACCTAAAATGTAATACCAATAATTTAATCCTTAAAGCTTAAACATTAAAACCTTTAAATATATAACGTAATAATTATTCCCAAAATCCTAAACCATAAATTAGAAACATGAATCCCTATCCATTGAACTATAAACTATAAACCATGAACCTTTAACATTAAACCTTATAATCTCAACTCTGAACCCTAAACCCCAAACCCTTAACCATATACCATCAACCCCAAACCCTAATTTGTAAACATGAAACCAAAAACCACAAAACATCAACAATAAAAATATAATAAACCATAAACCCTAGGCACTAAACCAAAACTAAATTCCCTAATGCCCAAACTATAGATCTCATATATTAAACCGTAAAACCCAAATAGTAAAACACAATCCATAAACACAAAAACAGAAACTAAAATGACTAAACATTATAAAAATAACTCTAAAACCGAAAAAAACCAAAAACTATAAACCCTAAACCCTAAATCATAAATCATAAATTTAGATCCCAAAACCCTACACCATACACCCTAAAACACTAAATTAAAAACCTTAAAACTAAAACCAAACACCAATACCAAAAAATCTAAACTCTAAACCGTAAAAACAAATCCCAAATCAAGAAACCCATAGGCCAAAATGCAAAAACCTAAACAAAAAACTGAAACCCAAAAACTATAAATCATACACTATAAAAATGAAATCCTAAACCCTATACCAAAAACATTGAACTCTGAAAAAATTCCTAAACGAAAATCCGTAAAAATCCAAACCCAAAACCCTAATCCATAAACACCAAACTCAAATCATGAATCCCTAAACTATAAAAACTAAACCTAGAACACTACACACTAAACCCATGACCAAAAAACACTATAGATTACAAAACCCAAATCCCAAATCGCTGAATGATAAATCCTCATTAGCCATAATCCTAGAATGGTAAGACCTAAATCCTTAATCTTAAAACCTAAATTATGAACCCTAAACCATAATCCCTAAAACCCATTCCATAATCCATAATCCATAAACCCCAATACCAAATTAATAAACTATAAACACTAGACCCTAAACCACAACAACTAAACCCTATATCATAAAACCTAAACACCAAATCCTCAACCCTAAACTATAAAAACCAACCCCCAAACTATAAACCCTAATCTCTAATCCGTAAAGAAAAACTCAAAAACGAAAAACCCAAATCTCAAAACCTTTTCCTACTCCATAAATCCAGAAACCCTAAATCATAAAGTATAAACATAAGTCTATTAACCCTAAACCAAAAGCCCAAAACACCTGACAATAGACCCTAAACCCTAAATACTAAATCATAAACCCTAAAATCAATACCCTAAAGCAAAATAAGTAAAATATACAACATAAATTATATTAACTAAATCCTAATCCCAAAATCTATAACCACATAACCTAAACCATAATCCCAAAACCCAAACCAAAAACCCTAAACACGAGCCCCTAACCTATAAAACCTAACACTAAACCCAAAAAATTAAACCCTAATCCAGGAACCAAAAACAATAAAAGTTAATCCATAGACCCTAAACCTAAAACATGAACACTAAAATCAAAACACTAATCCATAAATAGTAAACATTAAGACATAAAATATAAACCTTAAACCATATAACCCAAATCCTAACCCCAAATTCTAAATAAGAATCCCTAAACCCAAAACTAAATATATAAATCCTAAACCCTAAACCCGAAACCTGAATCCCTAAACTATAAAATCTAATCCCTATAACATAAACTCTAAACCCCAAACCCTTAACAATAACCACAAAACCCTTATCCCCAAATTATCAACCCCAAACCAGATTCACTAAACACAAAACCCATAACCCATAACTCTAAAATCCTATAAATGAAACCTAAATCTGTAACAAGTAAACCATAAACAATAAGAAGTAATCCTATAACCTTATAACAGATATCCTAAAATGTATAAACTAAACCATAAATTTTAATACCTAAACAAAACAAATAAACCAAATATATAAATACATAAAAACCAAACTCTAAACCATAAACCATAATTCGGAATCCCTAAACCACAAACCCAAAATCCCACAACCTATAACTTAAACCCTAAACCCTAAAATAAAAATCATAATAGACTAACTATAAACCCTACACCCAAAACCCTATAATCATAAAACCTAAACCCTAAACCAAAAACCCAAATACAAAATTCCAATATCGAAAACTCTAAAAAAAATACCTAAACCTAAATCCCATAACCCAAAAACCGAATCACAAAACCCAAAACATGAAACAAAAAACCATAGAACCGAAACCCCAAACCCTAAACGATAAACCATAAACTCTAAACCTCAAACCCTTAACCATAACATCAAACCCTAAACCATAAACCTGAAAAAAAAATCCCAATACCATGAACCTTAAACCAAAATTCAACAACCCTAATCCCTAAATCAAAAACACTAAAACCCCAAAACCCTAAACATTAAAACCCTAAACCCAAAACCATTAACACAAAAACATAAAAACCAATCCCTAAAACATAAACCATAAACCCTGATCCATAATCCCAAATCTCTAAGCCCTTATTTGCTGACATAAAATCCTAAAAACTAAGCAGTGAACCCTAGACACTAAACCCCAAATTCTAAACCCTAAACCTGAAACCCCAAACAATGAAACATATTTCTGAAACCCTAAACCTGAAACCTGAATCCCTATAAAATAATTATTATTTTTCTTATAATCATTATTTTCAGTTTTATTATTTTCTTCTTTGAACACCCTAAATATCCTTTCTTTAATTTCATATTTCTCTCTCGTATGAAATTAATATATTGATTGATGAAATTAGTGACAAAACCAAATATCCTTTTTCAATATGATTTAGAAACCATATAATTCATTTACTATTTTCTACCTATAATGTTATTTAGTATAACTGAATATCATTCAGTATAAATCGATACCTAGTTATATTCCATGGGATTATCATGATTATTGATGAAATTATGAATGTTTTCATTATTATCTTCATTTGAAAGGGACATGAATCTAATTTTATATCTCTAGGTTATTTATGATATGACTTATTACTTATGTTACTTATATATAAGGATGATTATTGTATGGTCACATCATATCCCTCCAATTATTTATTTTAATTTAATATATAAGGAGATTTTCTAGCATGGAAATAATGAATTTTTATATAATATTAAGCATAATGAGGTTTCTCACATTTTTAGTTCTTCACATAATGAGTTTGTTTTCATATTCATTGGAATACTATTTTTTCTCACAAATATTCCTATGATTATGATTTTTTCATCTTACAAAATTTTATTCCATTTTTAGAAATGATATGTTCTTTGTTTATGCCACTTCATTATGATATTCTACACTTTTATGATATGACATGTCCTGTTTCAGGATTTATGATTTATGCTTTGTTGGGAATAACATTTATGTTAATACTAAATATAACTATATGATCATGTTATGATAACTTATAATCATTCATTATATTGATTATTTTTACTCTTACTATGCATCTGAGATCACCCCATTATTATAAATTTATATAGGTTTAGAAGAATATTATTTTTCCTGATTTTTCTAGAAGAGGATCTTATTTGTATAATTTTTGAGAGATTTTGAAATATCTTTTTTGGATTAAGTGGTTTCTTATATAGTAGGAAATTATTAAATTATTTGAAAATCGAACTTATTTTATTAGTTAATGTTTTGATCTAATTATACTAAAACTCGAAATTATTGTGATATTAAAAGTATAATTTATAGAAATAATTTCTTTGTATTCATGTATTTGAGATGATCACATCCATGGGATATCATAACTAAACCATAAAACCAAAACCCTAAAAAGTATACTATAACTTGAAACCCCAAATCATAAATCCTAAACCCCAAACCCCAAAACCTAAACCCTAAACCCTAAACCTTAAACATAAATCCTAAACCAAAAATCCAAACCCATATGTCCTTATACATAAACCCTATATTATAAACCCTAAACACAATACCCTAATCCCTTAATCAAAAACCCTAAGTAGTAGACTGTAAACTATAAATAGTAAATCCTAAACACCAAACCATAAAATGTAAATTCTAAATACTAAACCATTCTCCCTAAACCATATACCCTAAAATCTATAACTTAATCCCTAAAAAATATACCCTAATCCCTACACTATAAACCCTAAATTTTAAACTTGATACCCCAAACCCAAAAACAAAAAAACCCAAAAACCCAATCTCTAAACTGAAAACATAAACCCTTAAAACAAAAAATATATACCCTAAACTCAATACCATAAACCCAAATCCCAAAATATTTACCCTAAAATCCCTAGAGAAAATATAAAACACTAATTCCATGACCCATAACCAAAAATCCAAAACTATAAACACTAAACCTTAACCCATAAACCCTAAACCGTAAACCATATTCCTTGAACTATGATTAGTAAACCCATATTTCATAACCCTAAACCATAAATGATAAACATAAACAATAATCCCTTTAACCAGAAACCATAAAATATAAACAATAAAACCATAAAATGAAACAAAAAACCACAAGCACTAAACCCTATACCCTGAAACATAATTTATAAACTAGAACCCCTAAACCACAAACCTGAAACACTAAAACCTAAAAACTAAATTCTCAAAACTAAACCCTATAACATAAACCATTAAACCAAAATATAATCCCAAAACACTTATCCTTGTGTCTTAATCCTTAAACCACACACCATAAACGATAAATACTAATCCCTATACACAATACCCTATACCCGAAAACCTAAATCCTAAACCTAAATTCCTATACACAAAACCAAATAACTACAAACAAAAAATAGTATTCTATAATATATAAACCATAAACACAAAACCCTAAAAAACCCTAAACCCTAAAACCTATATGTTAAATCATAATTTCTAACAAAAAACCCATACAAATTTATCATTAACCCTAAATGATAAACCATAAACCCTTCACCCAAAACTGAAAACCCAAACTGCTAAATTTTCAATCTGTATATCCAAAACCCAATGCACCAAAAAAACCCAAAAACAATAAACTTGACACTGAAAATATGAAAGCATAAACCATAAACCCCAAAAAATATCTCATAATCTAGAAAACCAGAACCCAAAATCATTATACATAAAATATTTATCATAAATATTAACCCATAAAACATAAACCATATAACATAACACCTATTCCATAAAACAATACCTTTAAATCATAATCCCTAAACCCTAAACCAAAAAACCCACACCCTAAACCCTAATTCCTAAAAACTAATCCAAAATCAATGAACCCTAAACCCTAAACTCTAAACTCAAAACCATAAACTCTAAAATATAAAACCTAAACCCAAACTCGGAAAACCACAAACTTATTCCTTAACCTTAATCTGGAAACTGTCATTCTTAAACCCAAAACCCAAAACCAAAAAACAAAACCCAAAACCCAAAACCCAGACCCCAAAATACAAGACCCTAAATCCAAAATCTGAAACCCATAAACCCAAAACTATATTCCATAAATCCTAATAACTAACCCCTAAAATAAAATCCCTAAATCAGGAATGTTAAAATCCAAATTCCATACCCTAAACCCTAAACCCAAAATGATAATCCCTAGACCTTAAACCCAAAAAGTAGATCATAAACACAAAACCCTAATCTACAAACCCAAATCCAATACCCTAAACCCTAAACCCTAAACCCAAAACATAGATCGTAACCACAGAACCATAATCTATAAAACCATTACTCGAAACCATAAACACCACACACTAAAACATAAATCCAAATCTTTAAGTCATATGTCCTAAATCATAAACCATAACCCTAAAACCCAAAATAAAAACCCCAATTCTAAAACACAAAACCCACAACCATAAACTATAATCCCCAAACCCTAACCCTAAAACCTAAACAATAAACCCTAAACCTTAAACCCTAAACCATAAACCATAATCAGTAAACCAAATCCATAAACCATAAACCCTAAACTATAAACTATAATCTCTAAACCTTAATCTCTAATCACTAAACTCAGAACCCAAATGACTAAAACCTAATCCCTAATTTCCAACCAGTAAACCCCAAATCCTTAACCATAAACCCTAAAACCCAATCCTGAAACTGAAAACCCTAAATCATAAACCCTATACTCTATTCCATAAAACTAAAAATTAAAAATTAATATCTAAACCTAAAAACAGAAACCATGAACCTTAAACTATAAACTTAAAGTCATAAACCTTGAATATTAAAAATTAATTCATAAAACCAAAAAATTATACCCAAAACCCAAAACCATAAACCCAAATCTGAAATCCCAATACCCCAAACCATAAATCCAAAATTATAATCCTTAATACATAAAATCTAATCACTTAACTTTAAATCCCAAAACCAAAATGGTAAATTCTAAACCCTAAACTCTAAACCATAAGCCTAATTCCTAAAACCCCAATACCAAATCCATAAAACAAAATCCAAAAACACTAAACACTACACTATAAACTATTATCCTAAACCACAAAAACAATACCAAAAATGATAAATCCCAAACCTAATCCATTAACCCTAAACAAAAATCCCTAAACTACAAACCCAATATTATAAGAACCCTAAAACCTAAACCCTAAATCATAAATTGTACACCCAAAATCCAAAACCCTAAACCCTAAAATCTGAACCCTAGACAGAAAATTGTAAACAACAATACCAAAAAACTAAACCCCAAACCATAATCCATAAATCCACAACCCTAATCATCAAACAGTAAACCCTAGTCCATAAACACTAAACTTTTTATCATAAACCTTAAACCCAAATCCAAAAATAATAATCAATATACCATTAATCATAAAGCCTAAGCAATATATCATAATTCATAAACCCTTATCCCGAAATCCATAATTCTAAACCTAAAACCTGAAACACTATACTATAAATAAGAAGTGTTGAAGATTAATCCTGAAACTCTAAATTTTTAACACTAAACCCTAAACCCAATACCGTAAACTTTAAATATTAAACCCTAATCACAACCCCTAATATCCTAAACCATGAGGCCTAAAACATAAATCCTAAACCCTAAAATCTAATTTCTTAATCATTAAATATAAAACCCTAAACCCTGCACCCCAAATTCCAATCCTCAATCCCAAAACCAAAAAGTCTAAGCCCTAAACCCTATATCCAAATGTTGTAACCCTAAAACCTGAACCAAAATTCCTAGACCCTAAATTCTAAATCCTAATCAATAAAGCATAAACACTAAATCATAAACCATAAACCTAGAACAAAAATCCAAAATCCAAAAATATTAAACATTAAATCGTAACCCCTAAACACTAAAACCTAGACCCAAAATAAAAAATCATAAACCCTAAACTATAAATGATAATCCATAAACCCTAAACCCTAATTTGAAATTGTTAATACTAAATCCCTAAACCCTAAACCCTAAACACTAAACCCTAACCTAAAATTCAAAACCACAAATCAGATACCTTAAATATAAGAACCTAAAACCCTAAAACCATAAACAAAAACCATAAACCCAAAAAAAAAACAAAACCTGAAACCCTAAACCCTGAATCACAAACCCCAAATGGTAAACCCTAATAACTAAACCATAGACCCTAAACCCAATTCCCTAAACCAAAAACCAAAAACCCATATCCTTAAACTATAGAAATTGAACCGTAAATGAAACCCCAGATACTATAAACCCTAAAAAAACTATAGACCCTAAACCCTAAAACCTCAAGTTTAAAAAAAATCATAAACCCTAATCCATAAATCGAAAATCCTAAATGCTAAAAAATAAAATCTAAAGAATAATTCCTAAATCATTAATCCAAAACCATAAATCATATATACTCTACCCCAAACCCTATAACCTCAACCCAAAACTTGAAAAACTAAACCCAAAAAACATATCCCAAAACCGAAATCCATATTTTCTAAACCTTAAACACTAAACCTGAAAACCTAATCCCTAAACCATCAATCCAAAACCCTAATAAAAAAATTACTAAAACAGAAACCCTAAACACCAAAACCTACACCATAAATAATGAACTTTAAACACTAAACACTAAACCAAAAACCCTAAACCCCAAACCTTAAACCATTGACCCTAAACTAATAACAGTAAACCTGAAACCCTAGTCACTAAAAAATGAATTGTAATCATTATAACCATTATCCCTTAATATTAATGCCTAAACTCAAAACCCTTGTCACCAAAAACCCAAAATATGAAAACTTATATCCTGAAACATAAACTTTAATATCCAAACCCTAAACCCTAAAACCAAAAAAAACTATCAAAACTAAAACATAAACCCTAAAACCTAATCACTAACCATATACCATAACTCATAAACCCATACCCCTAAACTCATAAACCCAAAAATCAAAAATCAAAACCATAAATAGTGAAAACTTAAACTCTAAACCTAAAAAATCAAACAATAAACTCAAAACCCTAAACCCTAATCCAGAAACCCAAAACCCTAAATACTAAACCATTAACAATAATACATAAACCCTAATCCATAAAACACTAAACCATAAATCATACACCCTAAACAATGAACGTTAAACACTAAAACCCTAAATATAGAACCCGATACCTTAAACCAGATACTTGAACACTAAATCCAGAAACCTAAAACCGATATCATAAAGCCTAAACTGTGGAGCCTAAATCCTAAAATCTAAGCCAAAATCCCTAAATCCATAACACTAAAAATGACACCCTAAACACTATAACCTAACACCTAAATCCTAATTGTTAACCACTAAATCCTAAAAACTATATTATAAACCCAAGAATAACAAAATTTAACCATAAAAACTATTTCATAAAATTAGTGAATTAATTCCTAAAAAAATAAAATCCAATAACCATAAACTGAAAACCAAAAACCGTAATCCATAGACCTAAAATATAAAATTACAAACCCTAAAATCTAAACCCTAAATAATAAATCCTAATATAGAAACCCAAAACATTAAATCATGAATCATAAAACCTATGAACTAAACCATAAATCCTAAAACCAAAACCTACAAACAAAAACACAAAACCCAAAATGTATGATCCTAGCCTTTCTAGAGATGTATCGTTCTCATATTCAGGTATTATTTTTCCATTCTTTTTAAATACCTAATTTGGGTTTTTTATTTGTATTTTTAAGGTAAGATTTAAGACATTTGGAATCCCATGGGGCTATAAAATGTTAAGGTCCACAACTAGAAAAAATATGTGGCTCCTCCCCAACAACCATGGATGCTGGTTTTAAACCCCTTGAAAATTTTATTAAAATTCATAAACCCCTCTGGTTTTACCCCAAATTGACACTACGTGACCTAATGTGGTCTCTTTCATTTATTAAAGCTCCTGATATTATTCCAAGGCTCTTATAACCCCTTACAGTGTGAATCAAAGATCTAGTGTAAGGATTCATCCACTCTCCTTGTATGTAATATCTCTTAATTGGTATTCTATCTCTCCTTAATCTACTAACCAATGAAAAGGGATGATTTTTTCTACATTTGTGATGGTTTAGATCTTGGTTTTAATGGATCTCATTCCTTTGAATCTTGGACTTAGGTATTGGTCCAAGATATTCCTCACTGTTCTGATTTTGAATTTTCGCTGTCAAATTAAGGATTCCAGTTTAGAGAATATTCATCAATAGCTTTGAGGTAGGTGTTAAATTTTCTCAATTACAATATTATTAATTATAATTATGTGTGTGTACTTTTGAAATTGAAATTTCCTCATTGGAAAATTTTATTTTAGATTGAATTAATTAATTTGTTTCCATGTCATTTTGAAACCCCAAATGAATATCATTTTACTTGTTAATAATTTTGAGACCAGACATGATGGAAACCCTTGGGGCATGCCAGAATAATTGAAATGATGATTTACAAATTAGTCATGGTTGATAAATGGGATTGTGAATATGGTTGATAAATGAATTTATGAAAATGTTTGATTAATGAATTATGGAAATGGTTGATAAAAGTGTTGTGAATCTTGGACCATGCAATGTAAAATTTCTAACTATGTTGTGGGATATGTACACCAACACCAATTACCCAGAGGGTCCATATTATCGATTAAGGCCCCCAAGACTTATTTTTATTTTCACATGATCACCAAGTTATTGGACAAGGACGGATTCACCAAATACCTATGGTGTGCTAGACTATTGTTCTAGTCTTCCACTATATGAATGTGAAATTGGAAAATAAAATATTAATGGAAACTCTAGATAAATGAAATGTGATATCTCATTGGGGGATGTTTCAGACCTAATACAGTCTGAAGAAGGTATATTTGATTTTTGTGACAATATGAACCCAAGGCCCTATGTGGTTAATTAAAGAATAATTTGATGTGAAAACTTATTAATTTAATATTTGTACATAAATATTTAAACATCTGCATACATTGTTATAGAGTGGATATTACATTAAACCCCATTGGTGGTGGCATACTGAGATGTAATTACACTCTACTCGGGATACTTGTTTGGTACCCAAATAGACTTCCTGTTTGCAATATATAATGAAGAAATGATCCCTATGCTAGATGGATATTTTGGGATGTTGTATGGAGTATGGATGAGGTAACCACACATGATTTTGGGACCCACTTGTGGAGTTGTTAATGTGTTGTAATTTTTTGTTTTTATTTGACACTTGACACTTATATAGAATGACATATCTATGACTTTGGTTTACATTAATTTATTCGTGTTTTTGGATTATCATTAGATTCTGGTCATATTGATTATGGTATGATTATGGTTATTATTTATTATCATTTGGATATTATTTATAGATTTTTGATGTTGTTCTACATTTATAAATAGGTTATAGTCTCCCCACAATATATATTAGACCATCACTACTAGTTGGTAGCCTTTGGTGTATATAGAGGACTTCATGATGTTATATAACTAATAGGCTTGGAGCACTGGCTTTTGGAACCCAGGTTGGGGCATTAAAATGTTTTATTAATGGAAGATTTTTTTTCTTTTTACTTTTCTTACTATTTTGAAAAGATAGACAGGGTACTCGAATTAGTTGGTCCTCGGTTAGAAGCATTTTCATGAGAGCATCCAACCCATGTACAGGGGAAAACCCAAGTTCCTAGTGTGGGATTATTGATGTTGATTTATGGTGTCTTAGTTGGATGTTATTTCACTTTGAGTGGTGGAATTTTTGTGTGAAGTAATTGTTTTCTGATATATTATTTGTGGTCTGGTATAGAATGAATGTTGGGTATACATTCACCATTATATGAACTCAAGATTTTTATATTACATGAATCATTTTAGGTATGAATTAAAAATAATGTTTTGGGTAAGTGTCGTAATAAAATTGATTCTCCTCTTTGAGTGTTTTAATAATTAATTTATGTCCAGTAAGAAATTTGTAATTTTAAATGATGCTAATCGTGGAAATTTAAAGTGGATAAATGGGTATACAATGGGAAACTATAAAATATGAAAGTGTTTTACACTATGTTCGACATGAATCAGATGATGGATGGTTGAGGGTAGTGATAGTACCACAGTTTTGATTGTGAGGTGAGGAATGAGGGCTGACTTGTTATTGAATTATTTGAATCCATCTTACTTAAATGTTTTAATGAAGTGTTATTTATCCTAATATATGTGTTTAGCATTGTATAGATATGCATCAATGATGAATCTTTTTGATAAGACAATTGGAGTACATGGATAGAATTGTGCCTCCAATAGTGGATCCAAAGGCTCTGATTGTTCCAAGTGATGAAGTTGAAGATAATTTCCATGAGAAATTACCCATTTTATAATATTTATAAAATGTTTCATAGGGTGGAATATGCATAATATTTATAACCTATCGTGGGAGTTATAATTTAAACACACTAAAACATTCACTTGCAAGGGTGGACCAGATATAGATGAGTTTTGGATTGCGTCTATCTAGATTATCCTTGGCCATTTGGAGACCTCTGTATAGAAGAATATTATGTTGGATACTTACATATCGTGAGATCAGTGAAGCACTAATGTGATATTTTCACATAGGATGATAATCCCATGAATATGGAATGGAAAGACTTTTTGGATAAGTTTATTGAATGCTTTTACCCAGAGATACCCATGCGGGAGAGATCAGTATAGTTTTTTTGTTAACCTAGGGGATTTTGTCCATGATGGACTATGGTAGTCTCTTAACCAATTTTAGATTTTTGTTCTATAATTTGAAGGGGATGAATAAAATGTGGAAAAAACATTCAATATGGGATTAAATGTGAGATTAAGTCATAGGTTAGCATCTTTTGGATGATGACAGTTATTGAAGTAGGGAATCAGGATGTCATTTCTAAGGGGAAATAGAAGGAGGCTTCAAGTGGATTGAAGGTGGTTTGTACTGGATGACTAGGAGGTATTTATTCTAAGGGTATGAAGTTTTATTATTATAATTTCAACCAGCGGTATTGAAAATATAGTTTATAGGGAGGAGGACCATTTACTCAGTGCAGTAACTTAATATATTTCCACTAGTGTTATATGCCGAGTCACATTTTTAGCTAATTTTCATGACCACCAGCAGAGTGAAAAGATTATTACTAGATGGTTAACTTGTAGAGGTATTATAGGAACCCATGTCAGATGGGTAGTGACGGGGGAACCAAGACGAATCAGAGTGTAGGAAGGGGGTCTTCTGCCCCATATTAGTATGTAAGATAGAGTTAATTTTTTCATGGTAGTCAAGGTAGTGGATAAGGTATGTCAGAGAAAGAGCACCCACATTAATAGAGTGGTTCATCTCAGGGAAACCATACTATAGCATAGTGAAGGGGGAAATATTGTTACATGCATCTCAACCATTAAGTTTTGATAGTGAGGTTGTGTCAGTGACATTCATAGGTAATATTATTTTATCTTCTACACTTTCTAGTTCCTTATTTAATATAATATCCTTTCATTATTTTATGTCTGCACAAAATGTGATGATTTTGGGTCGGATGTCGATGTTTTTGAGTGAGGTTATGGGGATCAACAACACCATTGGTATTATGTTTTGAGGAACATATGTTTATATAAGGGTTGTTGTCTTGAGGTTGGGCAGTATCATTTCAATTGGGATCTTTTCATAATTGACATGTTAGTATTTTACATTATTTTGGGAATGGACTAGATGGTATCTTATCGATCCCATGTCAATTGTTACCAGAGGAGACTAAACTTTACATCTTTTGAGGATCAAGGTTATGTTCATTGTGAAGAGTGGGGGATCCACTTAGGCTATAAAGGGAAAATACGTTAACAACTAGGGGAGATCACTACCCATGTTACAAATATTTTTCTGAATGATTGGGTGTAAAACATGATATATTTCCACCTATAGTGGACTGATTCTAGGATGTGTTTCTTGAGGACTTATCATGGATTCTACATTAGAGGGGTGTTGAGTTTATAACTGATCTCGTGCTGGGAGATGAACTAGTTTATATTACACCTTATAGAATGGAACCAATAAAGCTTCAAGATCACAATAAATAGCAAGATGAATTCATGGATAAGGGATTTATTCAATTGAGTCCATCATATTTGGGTTCTCTGGATTTGTTTTCTAAAAAGGATGATGGTATTTTGTGTTTCTGTGTTTATTACAAAACACTGAACTAGATGAAAGTGACGAACCAATAAACTCTTCCACATATCATCCATCTCTTTGACTAGTTTATAGGATCTTTTGTTTTCTCCATGATTGACATTAGATCGGGGTTTTCATGAACCAAACCGTACTGAGGATTGAGTCGAAACTACCCCAATCCCGCCTCAATAGGATAGGGGTTGGTGACCAGTGCTGAAGGTATAAAAAACTCAAAGAGTCCTTTTCCTAAGTACCTACACACACACGCGTGCAACCGACTCAATAAAAAAATTTTAGGGAAAGGGAAAAAATATTCAACACTGCTATATATATAAACCAAAAATATACATCGACCTCTAAGTAGTACATGTATAAAAATGTAAACTGAAAGGGAAAGTGTAAAAATATAATCCCAATAAGAAATTTTCCACAACCCATCAATATGTGGGAAAGTAAAATATTGGAGAGAGCCCCACTCCTGGATCTCAAGCTATGACTACCACATCATGTCCAAGAACCCGATATACCTATGCTCCTCTGAAGTCACAGTCAACATGTTTTTCTTCTGCATGGGCACACTGAGTGCTGTCAAAGCCCAAGTAGGGGTGAGTTTAAAAATAATCAGTTGGATTCCTTGATGGCTCAAGGGGGAAACAAGAGAGGTAATGAAGAGTGAATTAGTATATAGATCAATGTATTGTAATATAGTATAGCTCAACACAAAAAAGGATTGAAATATTATCATCAAAAAATGAGGATCTAGAAACAACGAGAAGATGAAGTTCTCGTCAAGTCTTCACTACCTATAGTGGAAGAGTAAACTCATCCAACCATGAGAATCTAGACATGGAAATCATGTGGCATATTCCACAAGTCATCGCCTCTCTAGGGAAGAGAGTAACTAAAGCCCAAGGAGTGGGTACTAAAATATAATATATCTATATATATATGTTATCAACCAAATAATCTCAAACGAGAGAGTAAGGGGATCTCTATATCACAAGCTCAGCCAAAGAAAAGAGTTTTCCATAGTCCCATATGTAACCACCATTGATTCCCAGAAACCCACACTTCTTCCCTGGACTAAAAGTAAAAGGGGCTCTATCATATAACCTTGATACTATCCAATTTGGGTGGGTATTTCTCACCCATGTATTTTTAGGTCACGTCACCAGAATGCGACTTGGTGGGAAAATCTCCCTTCTTTCTTGAGAGACAAAGTCACATCAAGCACATCTTGTTACTATGCCGCCAAACTGAGAGATCATGTCCCAATTTTCTGAGCCTACTACACAACCCGTCTAGATCATATTCTCAGAAGAGTCATCAGCAAACCTAGTTCCCATCCCAGCTAGTGGGTAAGCCCTAAAGAGTAAACAATGAACCTCACTACCTAACTACAATGGAGGGTATTCCCTAAAAGAGTAACTGAAGAACCTCCCTACCCAACAATTATAAAGGGTAATCCCTGAGGAGAGAATGGATAACCGCAATACCCCTCCCCGAGGGAGGGTATGCCCAGAAGAGTAAAAAAGGAACATCACTGCCTATCCCTACTAGAGGGTAAGTCCTGAAGGGAGAACACCAAACCTCACTGCCCAACCGCGTTTGATGGTAAATTGGTATTACTCTAGTGATTCTTAAAATATCACTTCCATCACTATCATTATCAAATGTCACCTCATATTTGTTTTGCACCCATAATGTCAAGATTTTCCTCAAATAGGAATCAAAGTCAGAACATCTCGCACCATACCTCTAAAGCCACTACGGCGGGCACCATCATGTTCTATGAAAAAAACATAGGATACACTACTCGTGAGCCAATATCCATGTTCATAAGATTGAGATACATGAGGTAGAATATTCTTAATGTGGTACACAAAATATGTAGGGCCCACACGATATTCCACCTGCCTCATCCTCCAGCACTCTTTGTAGCCATACTTGTGTATTAAAATACAGACACATACCCTAATTAGCCACTGAATGAGTCCAATATAAATTTTTAGTATATATAATATTCATGTTCTTAATTATTCATAAACACTGTTTAGTGCATTTTACACTTTCAACATCATTTCACATTATGATTGTAATTCTTTTTTAAAGTGCACTATTACTGGGTACAAATTTAACACCTCCTAAAATTGAAAATGTTGTTTATTATATTTCATATTTTATTTTTAGGTCTTCCATAATATAAAGAACATTTAATACTTTTTGAGCACTTAAAGATTCACATTGGAAGACCACCAATGTTAGAGTTAATCCGACAACATTCTGGGAAAATTAAACTCGACAACATCTTAATATGGAGAGTGTAGAGACCAAGATTCAAGCCTAGTAATTATAAAAATTTAAATTAAGATATAGGAAATAAAGTGGAAAATTTCACCCCAATATTTAAAGATCTAATTTTCAGTGTTAATGGGAGCTTCATGCGACCCAATGTGGAGATAAAATTCCTGGCTAGATTCTACAGCCCAAAAAAAACAACTCACGATTTAACATATATCTCGAAAACCAAATATCCATTTTTGTTAAAATTTTACCAAAAGTCATTGGAAATCCATATATTCATATTTTTATTCTATGGAACAACCATATTCATTATTTTGAATCTCATTTGGGCACACCTGTCAAAGACATACAAGTTGGCTGGGATTTTTTTGTCCATGGTGGAAAAGTTCACTCACCCTCATCATTCCACCAACCTTGGCCTACCACCATTAATTGATGAGACACATAATATTGGTGTATTGATCCAAGGCTTACTAAATAACTATATAAGGTAGTGGTGGTGGATGAGCTGATCATATTTTTTTCTTGGTTTCATTTTAGTTTTTTGCTGCTACTTTGTGTTTGAAATCACATTTCTTTCTAATGTAAGTTATTCAATTCAAATTTCATTATTAATAAATTTTTTTCCTTTCCTATTATTTGTTTACTCTCCATATCATGTTTATATCATTGCCTCATTGTGTGAAATTATTCACACTATACCTTGAGAAATTTATCACACAATGGTGGAGTGATCATGATTTTTCTTGTTTTTAGTTCTTCACTTCCACCCTCGTAAGTATACTTCCGGTATCCATTGAGACCATGTTAACAATGGAGGGATAACGATTTTATGGTTTGATCCAAGGGTTTATCAAGGGGATCGATTGGATAATATTTATCACACTATAAATTTTTATTAATTTCTTTTTTTGAGTTTCTTTTATTCAATGATTTTCTATCTTCCTCTTCAATATTGAATTTATTCACCCCACATTTATGTACTAATAAGATCCTTTACATTGGAGTGTTCATAAAGATGATCCTAAAATTGTATAGGTTATTAAAATTTATTTTTGAAATATTTTAACTCATAAGTTATTTGGTTAGTTTGAATTCATCGAATTAATCCTTCTGGTGTTAATGAAATTTAAATCGGTAAAAAAGGAATTCATCCAATCCACCATGAGCGATAACCTAGGATAAACTCATTATCATAATTTGAGTTAACTTAGATCTATTGGTGATCCTTTAAACCCATCTAGAACAAACCCAAAGTAGGAAATTTAAAAGCACAAAATAATCCATTGAATGCACGTGTCTGTAGGTTAGTTATTAGGTCTCTGAGGATTCGACATCAAAAGGTACATTACAAGTAACCGCTTAACAATAAAAAATTTGGGAAAATTTGGGTGAAAACAAAATTTGGAAACGTTTTCAGGTACCAATGTATGTCATCTATGCACTCATTATATTCTCCCAAATTTATATTTTCTAACCTCAACTTCTCTTATCTTTTCACTTTCCCATTTTTTTTCTTTTACTGCATGTCCTCCTACACTAGTGATAACTCAAAAAGATTAGTTAGGATGGAATTTCCCGACGGTGGGGAGTAAATACACCAAGGGAACTATTTACATTATATCCTAATAATCCTAATGCACTAGATTAAAAAATTAATCCCATTTCAATGTAATGTTTCAACGAAACCAACTCATAAACCTAGGTGGGAACCATAATTAAAATCCAAATGAGGTATCCCCAAACTTGGGAAATGCAGTCGATCAAACCATGAATGACTACCTAACACATTCCTAGACCATTACACCCTATTTAATTAAGAATTATACCCTGGGAGAATACCGTTATGTTTTAAAACATTATCTCCTAAACTACCATCCATCCTTATGTGGGATGGAGTCAGAAATTCCATATCTTCATGATAAAGAGTTCAACGAAATTATTGAAACCATGTTCTCACCACAACAACATGAGTTTTATAAGATGAGGATCTTTCCATTCCCATTTAATGATTCAGAAAATAATTTTTTAAACAATTTGAGACCTACATTAAGCCACCCATAATACCAATTGAAAAGATAATTATATAAAAAAATAATTCCCCCATCACAAAACAATTCCACTTAAAAAGAGAATCCAAAACAATTTTGAAAAAGAGGGGGAGTCATTTTAGGAAATATGGAAATGGTTCAAATACATACTCACATGGTACATCACCATGGATTTTTAATCACATAATAAGTTTTAATTTTTTATTAAGGGTTGGGTCTGAGAAAAAAAATTCATTGACATGATGTGTAATGGAACCATAAAAAACAAATCCCCAAATGATGCTTACGAGTGTCTAAAAGGACTCACTGAACAAAACCAAACATATGGACAATCATCTTACTATAAGAATCCCTCAAAATCAGGTGGAATTCACACACTTAGGGAAGAGTAATGACTTAGGGAGCTACTTGATGCACTCATTAGGAAGGTCAAGGAGATCGATCATAAGAAGGTCCTTGAAATTCAAACTGTTGACCCTGTTGGGAAATTTGTGAAAAACATGACCACGAGACTAAAAACTAAACAAAAATCCCATATATTAAATATGTTATTCTTGGTGAACCACCAATAGAGGTCAATGATTTGAACTTTCAAAATAAAGAGTACCAAAACACATTCATCCCAATGTACAATGACCATCAAGGATTCTGTTGGAAAGATAACCAACAACCTTGTCATTTACAAGGACAAAAACCCTACCCTCCATTAAAATTTAATTATCATAAATAGTTCCAACCAAAACTAGTCCAATACCAACACCCTCATATCCAATACCAACAACCAATCCAACAACCCAAGAAATAACCAATCAAACAACCAAATTATCCTCCTGTGATAAACCAACCAGAATAGTCCCCTACTTAATTTTTCACTATTCCAATACTTGAGTAGTTTTGTAAACAAATGGAGAAAATGAACTCATAAGTCTCATCCCTTAAACATGAATTGAAAACCATTAAAATTGGTAAGTCCCTCCTGCCTAATAAGGAAGTACCATCCTCAAATTTATGGGGAGAATCCAGTTACACACAAACCTCTCATGCACAACTCAATGTAATGGATATTTGAAGAAGAGAGAAATCCATTGAGAAACCTGAGAAATCCATTTCAGAACCATTAAAAGCTTCAGCAATGCATGACAATTATGAAGAACCGCCCAATGATTTTGAAACAACCAATGACAATGTGAATGAATTACAACCACACAAAACAATCAATCAACCTGCTCTATTCCCACAAAATGTGAGAATAATTACTAAACTATAACTGAATGAAACATTTAGGGTAATCATATCCCAGGTTTAGTTGAACATTACACTTATCGATGAAATCCAAACAATTCATTCCAACTCAATGTAACATAAGAACTTGTACATTTTTAAAAGGACATTTTCACATAAAACCATGTCCTTTTGGATACTAATTTGATTACCACTATTCAGGATACCATTCCTCCAACGTTGAATGATCCATGATGTCCATACATCAATGTTGAGATATGAGAGAAAAATTTTTCCAAAGGCTTTTGTGATCTAGGATCTAGTTTGAACCTCATTCGTTATTCTATGTATTTTCAGTTAGGTCTTGAAGAACTCCAACCGACATTTGTCACTCTTCAACTTGCATATCATATTGTTTGATTTCCTAAGGGGATCTTAAAGGTTGTTTTGGTGAAAGTTGAAATTTTCATTTACCCAGGTGAATTAATTTTTCTTGATAATCATCCAAGCTTAAGTCCTAGGTAGAAAACCCAATTCAACATTGTCTATCCCTTCCTTACAAAACTCAACTCTGTTATCAAATTCTGAAATGGGAACATGACCATCACCTTTGGAAACATGATCCTAGACTTGAGCATCTAAAATTAAAACTATCAAAATGGTAATGATGAAGAGATCCATGAGTTTAATTTGATTGGTAGTGTTGATAGTGAACTTGTGGAACATAAAGGGATTACTAAAGGATGTTTATGTTAAGAATAGATTTATTTTCTTTGTTCATCTACGGGAAAGTTTTCTTCTTGGATTGAATATCTTTTTAATAGCTCTATTGATGATTTTACCAAATCACAAATCAATGATACCATTGGAGAAATCAATAAAACTGATTTCATACCCATTCATGACATTGAACTGTCCAATTTAGTGGATGAAAATTCTGTTCAAAAGGAACCAATTCGCTCAAGACATGTGAACAAAGAAACTGTGCTCAATACAAAGGCCAATACATTCTTG
This sequence comes from Viscum album, assembly GCA_963277665.1. Taxonomy (NCBI): domain Eukaryota; kingdom Viridiplantae; phylum Streptophyta; class Magnoliopsida; order Santalales; family Viscaceae; genus Viscum; species Viscum album. Next base: position 1,314,679,812 of record OY728136.1, on the reverse strand, counting down.
GAAAGAGATAACCAATCTGATATAAAATTTAAGGTCCTACCTTCGTCACTCAAGTATACATTCTTAGGGGATAATTCAGCCCTTCCTGTTGTCATTTCTTCTTCTCTTGAATCCAATCAAGATATGATGCTTCTAGATATCTTAAGAAAGCATAAGAAAGCAATTTGATGGACCCTTTCTGATATTCCTAGGATTATCCCACTCATTGAAACTCATAGTATTGTTCTTGAATATGAATCCAAACCATGTCATCAATGTAAGTGGAGACTCAATCCAAATCTTATGGATATGGTAAGGAAAGAACTTATTATGTTGTTGAAAGAGGGTATCATCTACCCCATTACTGAGAGTGAGTGGGTAAGCCCAATTCAAGTTTTCCCAATGAAACTTGGAATCACTGTGATCACCAATTAGGATAGTGAACTTCTCCCCACAAGGGTCAGTAGTGTATAGAGAGTCTATATTGACAATAAGAAGCTAAAATCTTTTAAAAAGAAAGATCATTTCCACTTTCCCTTTTTTGATCAAGTCCTCAAGCGAGTGGTGGGTCGTCAATTCTATTATATCATAGATGGATTCTCAAGGTATAATCAAAATGAGGTCTCCTTATAGGATCAATTAAAAAAACCTTCACATATCCATTCAGCAAATTTTCCTTCAAGGGCATGCCCTTTTGGTTATGTAATTCCACCGGTACATTCCGGCGGTTAATGATGGTATTCTTCTCAGACATGGTAGGGGATTGTTAAGAGGGCTTCATGGATGAATTCTCCATCTTTGGGGATAAATTTTAGGGATTCCTTTGGAATGTTGAAATTGTTATTTCAAGATGCGAGGATAATAATCTCGTCCTATATTGGGAAAATGACATTTCATGGTAATGGAAATTTTCTCAGCCATCATGTCTCTCATTGAGGTATTAAAGTTGATAAATCTAAGGGTGAAATCATTCATCAACATCCCTATAATAAAATTGTTATGAAAGTGAGGTCATTATTAAGACATACTGGTTTCTATATAATGATCATTAGGAATTTCATCTCTCTTTATCAACTACTTTTTGCTCTATTTTGTGAAAGATGCTCCATTTTTATGGACACGAAGCTATGAGAAATCATTATCTACACTCAAGTTAGCTCTTATCTCTCCACCTATCGTGAAATATCCAAATTGGAATCTTCCTTTTCACCTCATGTGTGATGTGATTGGCTTCACTATAGGATCATTCTAAGGAAAACTATTTGAGAAAACTCCACATATCATTGATTATGACATGAAATCATTAAATGATGAACAAATCAACTACACAACCACTGAGAAAGAGTTTCTTATTGTTTTATTTCCCTTATATAAATTCTTGTTATATCTCTTTGGATCACCCATCATTATCTACACCGATCATTCATCCCTAAAATACCTTTTCCAAAAACAATATTCTAAGGCTAGATTAATTAGGTGGGTTCTTCATTATCAAGAGTTTGATTTAACCATTAAGGATAAAAGGGGTGTTGAAAATTTTGTAGTTGATCACCTATCTATGATGGAATTCAAAGACAACTCAATTAACCATTCAATGTCTACTTCATTTCACAATGATCACCTCTATTCTGTGAGTGATTTTCCATGGAATGCCAACATAGAAAACCATTTCGTAATAGGTAGCATTCAGAAATTATTAGGGACAAAATATAAGAGGAAAATTTCTTTCTCTTGTCAAACAATATGTGTTTGATGATCCATACCAATTCAAGCTCTTTCCTGATCAGATCATTAGGAGATCTGTTTTCGAGTTTGAGAAAGAGTCCAATATAAAATTTTTCCTAGAGAGGCATGTGAAGGACCCCGGGACACCCTGAGAGGGGAGGGGTGAATCAGGGTGACCACTTTTTCTTTTAATGTGATGGATCTTGTTCCCACGTTGGTAGGAACTTGTTGAACCTGTATGAAGATTATGATCAGAAAGAAAACATTCACAAGCACAGAGAAGACACAACCATTTTTACTTGGTTCACCACTAAGGGCTACGTCCAAGGAGCATACGCCGACAGGTTGTCGGTCGTACCAAAATCCACTATGCTTCACAAGCTGTAGATTACACAAGTTCGGGTACAGTCACTCTGTCCCAGGCTCACTGCCTTTACAAAGATTCAGGGATAGCTCACTACTTCCCTCGGGTCACTCCCGTTGACTCCCCCTGGCTCACTGCCGTTGGTGAAGTCCCACTCAGTTTATAGACGTGAAGGTCTCTTCTTCATTTGCATAGGAGTGCATCCTTTGTTGTATGTAGATGCTCTATTGAAGTCCGATTCTCACCAGAAGAAGAATATCACTTTTCCTCGAATGTACCGAGTAGTCTCTCGGCTTTCGTGCATCTCCAAACACGCTGGTGGGCTCCAGCAAAACCAGGTGCGCTTCTAAAAGACCGTCGCGCAAGTCCCACTACGGCGCGCAAGTCCACACTGGCGCGCAAGTGTCATCAACACAGTTGCGCGACTCTTCCTTCCCCAACTACAAACTTGCGCGGTCCACTTCCTTTCTCTTCCAAACCACCTTGGGCGCACAGCCAAACACCGGCGCGCAAGCTCTACTTGCGCGACAAAACAACCACCTGCGCGACTCAACCACCTGCGCGACGAGAGCTCGAACAATCTCTCGGCCTTGAACTCCGTGGAAAATGAGGAGGGGTGGTCCAGTATTTATAGGCAAACTGGACCCCCTGCGCGGTGGCGCGCAAGTCCTCGACGGTGCGCAAGTCTTGTCTTCAATAAACTCTGTCGCGCAACTCACTTGCGCGACCCAACCAACACTTGCGCGACATTCTTTCCTTAGCCAAATTTTGATGTTCTGATCCTCAAAAACATATGGCGCGCAAGTCTTTTATCCTCCAAGAGCACGGCGCGCAAGTACCTTTGCCAAAAACACTTCACTTTATTGGCCGATTTCTAGGCCCAAAAAATTGGCAAACACTGGGAAACAGCGCCTCCTTCACTACTGTTTTTTGCTTGAACGGTATGATCACTTTGTTGGTACACACCCTGAACTTCCACTGAGGATTGACAACAAACACAAACCATACACCAAATCATGCTTTGAAGAACCTGGTTCCAACAATCTCCCCCTTTGGGTTTGTTGGCAATCAGAATAAATTCAATAGATCTCCAACCATGAGCAAATCCAAAACGCAAGAATCAACTCAGCCAACACTCTAAGTCTACGTGAGCAATGCTCGGTGTAGAAAACAAGAGAGAAAGCTTGAATTGGGTCTTAGTGTTTTGAAATTCTCCATGACGCCCGATGTCATCCTTATTAAACTTCTCATCACAATCTTACACTTCTCATCACAGAAGAACTTCTTGCCTTTCTTGCCTTGAATTTATTCCTTTCTCCCCCATTGACAATAAAACCAAAGACCGAAAAGTTTGATCAACGTTCAGCTCAAGCCATACTCCCCCTGGATAGTATCTCCCCCATAAACCTGCATCACAGCCATAAGCAGAAAAAAAAACAGTTAAAACAAACGGGGAGAGGGGACTTCCGGAGCCTCCTTATGCAGTAGGAGGTGGTCGAACACCGAGGTTCAACCAATGCTTCTCGAACACAGCCGAAGACAATGGCTTGGTTAGGATATCAGCCACTTGTTCATTAGTTCCAACATGATCCATTTTAATCACGCCTTGTTCAACCTTTTCTTTGATAAAATGATACCGTATTTCAATATGTTTTGTACGAGAATGTTGAACCGGATTCTTCGTAAGATCAATTGCACTTTTGTTATCACAATAAATCACCATTGGTTGCTGCACCTTATCACCAATATCTGTTAGCTGCTGCTTCATCCAAAGAAGTTGAGTGCATGCTTTTGTGGCGGAGATATATTCAGCTTCAGCAGTACTAAGAGAAGTACTTTCTTGTTTCTTGCTCAACCAGCCAACACATTTCTGCCCAATATAGAAAGCTCCACCACTAGTGGACTTTCTATCTACGACATCACCAGCCCAGTCAGCATCAGAAAATGCTGATAATTCACTGTCCCAGCCTGCAGCAAAAAATAACCCGAAGTTATGTGTACCTTGAATGTACCTCATGATTCTTTTTACTGCTGCCATATGTTCCTCCTTTGGATTACTCTGAAAGCGGGCCGCAAGACATGTTGCAAAGACAATATCTGGCCTTGTCGCTGTCAGGTACAGTAGGCTTCCAATGATCCTCCTGTACATGGTGGGATCAACAGAGTTCACATCCTCATGCTTTCCAAGTTTAGTTCCAACCGCAATCGGAGTTGACATTGGTTTGGAGTCTTGCATATTGAACTTTTTCAGCAGCTCTCTTGCATATTTTTCTTGAGAAATGAATGTGTATTCCTTCCTTTGAGTCACTTGCAGCCCCAAGAAATATGTGAGCTCCCCAATCATAGACATTTCAAATTCTGATTTCATGTGGTTGGCAAATTCATCCACTGATTTCTTCCTACTGCCACCAAATATGATATCATCAACGTAGACAAGAACCATGAATTGATCTTTTGGAGAATTCTTCACATAGAGATTGTGATCAACTCCTCCTCTTTTGAATTCCAACTTCTTGAGATATGAATCTAGTCGTGAGTACCACGCCCGTGGTGCCTGCTTCAAACCATATAGAGCTTTCTTTAGTTTGCAGACCTTTGTTTCATCGGTACCCAAGACAAAGCCCACTGGTTGTTCAATGTAGACTTCTTCTTCGAGTACACCATTCAAGAATGCTGTCTTGACATCCATTTGATATACTTTATATCCTCTTTGGAGTGCCATGGCAAGGAAAAGCCTGATTGACTCCAGTCTAGCCACTGGAGCAAAGGTTTCTTCAACATCAATGCCTTCAATCTGAGAGTATCCTTTACATACCAGTCGTGCCTTGTTTCTGATGACACTTCCATGCTCATCAAACATATTTTTGAAGATCCATTTGGTACCAATCACATTATGACCTTCGGATCTCTGGACAAGATCCCATGTCTGATTCTTATCAATCTGATCTAATTCATCATTCATGGCTTTCACCCAAGATTCATCTTTTGCAGCTTTTTCGAATGAGGATGGCTCTACAACTGATAGAAATGCAGATTGCGTGGTATTCCTCATCCTTCTGGTTTGAGTGGGTGCACTCCTATCCCCAATTATGTTGGATGGATCAATCTCAGCTCTTCGATTTCTCCTGTGAGATTCAGTAGTATTCTCTTCAGCCATAGTTTCTTCTTCAGATTCTTCTTCTGAGTCAACATCATTATGTGATTGAGGAGTGTTTTGAACATCTTCCTCTATTTCTGCATTTGTAGTTTCTTCATGTCCACATTCTTCATGACTTTCTATCACATCAGCATTTGACGTCCGTGAAGCATTTGTGGTTTTCTCTTCAATTATCTTAACATCATTGCTTTCCACAATCCTTCCCAAACGCTTGTTGAAACATTTGTAGGCTTTGCTGTTCATTGAGTAACCAAGGAAAATTCCTTCATCTGCATTGTCGCCATATTTCCCTTGATTTCCTTCTTTGTTCCTGATGAAGCATTTACTTCCAAAGACACGAAAGTATTTTAGAGACGGCTTCCGTCCATGCCACAATTCATATGGTGTCTTCGTCTCACCCATATAAAGTCCTGTTCGATTCTGAATGTACATTACAGCTTGAACAGCCTCTTTCCAGTAATGTCGTGGAATACGACTCTCAATCAGCATAGTTCGTGCCATGTTGTTCACCTGTCGATTCCTTCGTTCAACAACTCCATTTTGTTGTGGAGTTCTCACAGCAGCTACCTCATGTTGTATCCCATGCTTCCCCAGATAATTTTCAAATTCAATGGACGTGTATTCTCCTCCATTGTCAGATCACAGCACTTTGATTGTTCGTCCAGTATCATTCTCGGCGATTCGCCGATATGTTTTCATGCAGTCAAGGACCTGTCGTTTCCGATGAATGACCATCACACATGCCATTCGACTGTAATCATCTATGAAAAGGACAAAGTACCTTTCTCCATGAGTTCCGGCAACATTTATTAGACCACAAACATCTGTATGAATCAGATCAAGAAGGTGAGATGCCTTTTTCTTCTTTGGCCGATATGAACTGCAGACCAGCTTCCCACGAATACAAGCATCACAGGATTTTTCACGCTCACGCTTCAAGTTGGGGATGTCCATGACAATTCTCAATTTTGATATTTTCTCCATGTCTTGTTGATTGATGTGTCCCAATCTCCGATGCCACAAATTGTTTTCTTCTTCAACAGTCATGTAACATACATTTTCTTCACTATCAACCTGATACAAGTTGCCTTCTGTTCTGCATCCTTTCATAAGTGAATTGCCGGTTTTTCCCTTGATGGTGCAGCCTTTCTGATTAAAAGTAACTATAAGTCCTGAGTCACAGAGTTGACTCACGCTAAGGAGATTATGGTGTAGGCCATCTACGTAAAGGACTTCAGTCTTCTTTAGTTCTCCATTAGCTAATTGGGTACTTCCACTCCCTTTGATTTTCAGAGCCCCATCATTACCAAATCTCACTGTACCATCAACATTCTTTATAATATTCGTTAGTAGGCCGGCATTACCCGTCATATGAGATGAGCAACCGCTATCTAGAATCCAGGTACTGTTGTTCTTTGTAGCTTTGAGGGCTACCTCTGCAAGGTTTGATTTCTCAGTCTTCCTCCTTTCCTTCCACGAGACATTAGATTGAGTATATAGAACTGACGGCCTTTCAACTATCTCTTCCGCATACCCAGGTTCTTCATAGTCAAAGTCTTCTTTAAGAGGTGCGAACCTGTTTGAAAGAGCAACATTGTCTTGCTGACGAGACTTGACTTGTCTGGAACTTCTGTATGAGGTGTCAATGTCCCTTCTCTGCCTGCAATTAATGGCCTTATGACCAAAGTTAGAACAACGAAAACAATATCCATAGAAATTATTTCTTCTATAAGAATTAGGATATGAAATTGTTCTCCTTTGTTGACCATCTATATCTTCTCCATTCAGATAGCTTCTTGCCTCTTCACAATAGGACATGGTATGGCCCAGATAGCCACAGAACTGACACTTCATGAGAAGAAAAGTCTTCTCACTTGAATTTCTCCTTATAGCTTCTTCCTTGGGAGAATAGTAAGACTGGCTGCCATTTTTGAAAGTTTGAGGATAATTTTCAGGTCTCCTTTTAGTTTGGATTGAGGGTTCCCTTTTCAGCACCCTAGGTAACATTTCAACATGTTCAACTTTCATCTTATCTTTCTTTTGGATCTTTTCACTTCCAGCAGTTGATGACTCAGCCTCACAGCCAATTCCACTCTTTCCCATGCAAGCGGGTCTTTGATCACTCAAGATTTTTCCAACCCCATCTGAACCACACTTGGCTCTTGCAAGTAATTCTGCATCTGAGAATCTTCCGAACTGTATTTTCTTCCTCGATTCTTTTGGAACTGATTCTGTCTCCATTTTACTCCTTAGAGTAACTACTTCCTCCTCAAGACCCTCAACAGTCTTGGATTTTTCATCCAGTCTGGATGTGAGGTCATTGATGACCTTTGCCTGCTCTTCAATTCTTAGCTTCAGATCAACTGCATCATCATTGCTTTCAATTATTTTAGACTGTACCTTCACAAATTCTTCCAGTCGTTCAATTTCAGCTTCATGTTGATCAACATATTCAGTTGATTCTTCTACAATTGATTTCCACTTATTGCAGCTCTTACATTTAATCTTAAGCTTACTAACTGCATCCTTAAGTTGCACCTCAGGATCTACACAAGTTCTCAGTTGTTTTTCACCATCAGTATCTTCTGACTTTTCAACAGTGGCCATCATAGAAGCATGGTTCCCAGTTTTGAATTCTGGTTCTTCTTCATCACAGAATTCATTGTCATCTTCTTCCTCTTCACAGACAAAACTCTTCCTTTGCATTTTCTTACCAGATTTGAAGTCTCCCTTTTTGAAGAACCTTCGTTGAGGATTCTTGAAGTTTTCATCTTCACTGTCATCATCATTGATATTCTTCAAGCACTGAGAGGCAATATGCCCAACTTTTCCACAACTGAAACATGCGAGAGGTAACTTCCCTTTGAATTTCCCTTTCCCCTTCTGGAACTTCTTTGCAATGAGAGAAAGAATTTCTTTCTCTTCGTCATCATCACCGCTACTATCCTTTGAGATTTTCAATTTATCCATGGCCTTGAATGCCATTTCCTTGCTCACCCGAGTCGTAGCATCTTCTGGTTTGACTCTCATTTCATATGCTACCAAACTGCTCAGTAAGTCATCTAGAGAAAGTTTGGAAAGATCTCTTTCCTCAAGAGCTGACACCTTCGCATTATACAGAGGTGGAAGTCTTCTCAATATTTTCTTTACAATATCAATGTCTTTGATTTCTTCGCCTAGACCCCGAATTGCTCCAACCACTTCAGTAATTCGATTGAAGAAAGAGTCTGCATTCTCGTCTGGATGCATCTTCAGATCATCAAACCGATTGTGTAGCACTTGTAGTTTCGCCTCCTTCACTTTGCTATCACCTTCATAAATATTCTCAAGTTTATCCCACATAGATTTTGCTGAGGTGCAGTTCATCACCTTCAGGTAAATCGGATCAGAAAGGGCTGCAGTGAGAGCATTCTGTGCTTTAGCATCTGCATCAAGAAGTTTCCTGTCTGTTTCAGTCATAGCCAGACCTGTTGGATCAGTGACATGTATTCCTTGCACAGTATAAAAAATAACTTCCATTCCAAGAGATCTTAGATGAGATCTCATTCTGTTCTTCCAGATCTGGAAATTGCTTCCATCGAAGTGAGGGACTCCCCTGACATTGACGGCGTTTTCCATGACGAAGAAGGTCAGATTCAACACCAGCAACCTTTACCCTCTGATACCAATTGAAGGACCCCGGGACACCCTGAGAGGGGAGGGGTGAATCAGGGTGACCACTTTTTCTTTTAATGTGATGGATCTTGTTCCCACGTTGGTAGGAACTTGTTGAACCTGTATGAAGATTATGATCAGAAAGAAAACATTCACAAGCACAGAGAAGACACAGCCATTTTTACTTGGTTCACCACTAAGGGCTACGTCCAAGGAGCATACGCCGACAGGTTGTCGGTCGTACCAAAATCCACTATGCTTCACAAGCTGTAGATTACACAAGTTCGGGTACAGTCACTCTGTCCCAGGCTCACTGCCTTTACAAAGATTCAGGGATAGCTCACTACTTCCCTCGGGTCACTCCCGTTGACTCCCCCTGGCTCACTGCCGTTGGTGAAGTCCCACTCAGTTTATAGACGTGAAGGTCTCTTCTTCATTTGCATAGGAGTGCATCCTTTGTTGTATGTAGATGCTCTATTGAAGTCCGATTCTCACCAGAAGAAGAATATCACTTTTCCTCGAATGTACCGAGTAGTCTCTCGGCTTTCGTGCAGCTCCAAACACGCTGGTGGGCTCCAGCAAAACCAGGTGCGCTTCTAAAAGACCGTCGCGCAAGTCCCACTACGGCGCGCAAGTCCACACTGGCGCGCAAGTGTCATCAACACAGTTGCGCGACTCTTCCTTCCCCAACTACAAACTTGCGCGGTCCACTTCCTTTCTCTTCCAAACCACCTTGGGCGCACAGCCAAACACCGGCGCGCAAGCTCTACTTGCGCGACAAAACAACCACCTGCGCGACTCAACCACCTGCGCGACGAGAGCTCGAACAATCTCTCGGCCTTGAACTCCGTGGAAAATGAGGAGGGGTGGTCCAGTATTTATAGGCAAACTGGACCCCCTGCGCGGCGGCGCGCAAGTCCTCGACGGCGCGCAAGTCATGTCTTCAATAAACTCTGTCGCACAACTCACTTGCGTGACCCAACCAACACTTGCGCGACATTCTTTCCTTAGCCAAATTTTGATGTTCTGATCCTCAAAAACATATGGCGCGCAAGTCTTTTATCCTCCAAGAGCACGGCGCGCAAGTACCTTTGCCAAAAACACTTTACTTTATTGGCCGATTTCTAGGCCCAAAAAATTGGCAAACACTGGGAAACAGCGCCTCCTTCACTACTGTTTTCTGCTTGAACGGTATGATCACTTTGTTGGTACACACGCTGAACTTCCACTGAGGATTGACAACAAACACAAACCATACACCAAATCATGCTTTGAAGAACCTGGTTCCAACAGCATGTAGAGGCCATATTTACACAAATAAAACCACTTCAAAGGCCCTCCAAAGTGGTTTCCACTAGCCTAACCACACTTTTTATTCCTTCCAATTATTAAAAAGTTACACTCAGGGTCAACAATTTGGATCCATTACCAAAAGGAATCAAATTCCCCTCACTCCCATTCTGGTCATAGAAATCATTGATTATTGGGGGATTGATTTCACGAGACCCTTCCCAAACTCTAGGGGAAACATCTACATACTATTATATGTTGATTATGTCTCAAAATGAGTTGAGGAAATTCCCACAAAGTCCAACCACCATCATGCTGTGATCCAATTTCTGAAAGAGCATATATTTTCTCGATTTGGAATTCATAGGGCTATAAAAAGTGATTGAGTAAACCATTCCTGCAACCATCCATTCTCTTCACTCATGTCTAATTATGGGATTTCTCATAATGTTCCCACAACATTCCATCCTAAAACCAATGGTCAAGATTAGATTGAGAATTGGTAGATTAATAAAATTCTTGATAAACTCTTCAATTTTTTATGGAAAGGTAGGTATGAGTAACTCTTGGATGCTCTTTGGGCATATCATACCGAATTCAAAACCATCCTACGCATGTCACCATATAGATTGGATTATTAGAAACCAAGAAATTTACCTATTGAAATTGTAAATAATGTGTTTTGGTCAATGAAATAATGAACTTTGACATTTATTTGGCCAATGTTAAGAGTAAATTAGATCTTAATGAACATGAGGATCTTACGATGGAGGCTTATGAAAATTCAATGATTAATAAAGCTAGAGTTCAAGCCATCCAATCTTGGAATATCAAAGGTAAACACTTTGAACTGGGAAAATTTGTGCTCTTGTATTGTTCCAAACTTCTTTTACACCAAATAAAGTTAAGGTATATATGGCTAGTTCTATTCATAGTGAATCATCTATACCCTCAGGGGGTAGTACAAATTCAGGATCCCACAAGTGGTCACATATTAATGTTCAATGGTCATTGGTTAAAACCATTCATTGAATCATTATATAAGAAAGAAACGAAGGCTAAGTTATGTAATCCAACCTACGAACCATGAAAAAATTGATATATTTAGGATCTATGTGTGGCTAACAATGTTATAAAAACATTGCATATGAGGATGCCCATATTTTTCATGTTTCCATTCATTTTGAATCATCTTAATTTTTCAAATATGATTAATGAATAATTTTGATATTTTTTCTAAAAAAATATTGATTATGATATTACCTTAAACTGTTGTCATGTTCTTCTATTATGACTATGGATTGGTATGAAAGGGTAGAGTCGTATTTATCTATGTCACATGGTGTGATCCTTGAGTAATACCTTACCCAGAAATTTAAAAAGAAAACAATATATCATCAGTTTGTTTTATTTTTATGTTTTTTAGGATAAAAGAAAAATAAAATAATTATGATAATAAATTAAAAGGACACATTGTAGTTTATGGGGAAAACCCTATCAGAACTGGCGAAGCCACGTGGACTCAAACCCGAGACTAAATGGAGATAGGGGAGTGTGCCTACCACTAACCTACAGATTATAGTGTTTTCTTATTCTTATATTTTATTTATATATATAATTATATTCTAATATTTATAAATCCACATATATATAATCCTAATTTTTAGTTGTTCCTAATATCAGTCTTTGGTATGCTTAAATAAACAAGGGTATTTTTTTCCTTTCTTTTAATTTTTGTTTATTTATAAGGGCCTCAGGGGTTTCCATTGTGTTCTAATTATGTTGGTGTTTGAGATTCATTGGATGTTGGGTTGATGTATTTTTTATAAAAATCATACTAATATAAACACAAACTATCATCATTGATGAGGCTTCTCTGAGGGACATGGATATCAAGGGTTTAAAAGGGAGTAGGAAGAACTTCAACGTAAACCACCATGTGACATCATTCCTTGATCCTCGTTTTTATTTTCCTTTTTGAACACCCCTTATCTACTTATAACACCTTATAAATTTTCTTTTCTTCAAAAAATGGGGACAATGATATTTTATGTTGGAGGGATATGAAATAAAAAAATTGCTTATGTGTGCAAAAAATTGATTTGAATGAAAAGTGTGTCTTAATAGATGGAAAAGTTCATTTAACCTTGAACATGATAATACACATTCCAAACTTTTAAATTGAATATCAAATAATTTTTCATGCCTTGATTTTGATTTTAATGCATGATTAAGTTCATTCACATAGATTTTGGAAAGTACAGTTGTCCGATGTGATTTTTCACTATTTATATTTTCATCCATTAAATAACAAAAACACAATTCAAATCCCTTGGATTGTGGGGTATTATTTTGAGTTCATGGGGTCCCCCAAATAAATAGCATCGGTTTTGTGAACATTTTAGATTTAATACAAGTATTCAATTAAAAAACTCAAATAACCCAATAAATTTGTGCATAGAGAAATGAAATAACCTAATGCGTGGATTTTAGAACATGGGGATAGTGAATCCATAGTTTTATGGCCCATAGTTAGTAATTTTTTCTCTATTTATGATAATTTTATGTTTTTTTCAACTGAGTTAACTCCAGATGATGCCTGAGTATGTGGGATTCACTTGGTGCCCTATGGTCTTTGAGATTGGGAGTTATCGACAAAGTCTCACTACATGGGTTGACTATGTTTAGTGGAATTTCAATTACCATGGAAAAATTGAAAAAAGACGAAAAAATAAATATAAAATAAAATAATGAATAATCATCTAAATATTTTTGAAATGTTATTCCACCTAGTGAAACCATCATTTTCCCCTTGAATAAGGATGAACCCCCTTGTTTATTGTGATACACAACATATCATCATAATTAATATTGGATGAAATATGGAAATGAATATGAAAAAATGAATGGGATTGGGATTGGGATATTATTATGAAAGTATTTTTTATTAACATATTATGATGGGTTTCATGATTTTTTTGTGTACGGGTTTTTGGTGATCATTTTGTATTAAAATGTTTTCGGAAAATTGAATTAGAATTTCATATTTTTGAGATATATATTTCTCTAGACTATAAAAACTAAAGCTAGGGGAGTTATTATCCACTAAATGAGTCTAATATTCATTGTTAATATATATAATATTCACATGATTAATTACTCATAAACACCATTTTAGTGCATTTTACACTTTGAACATTATTTCACATTATGATTGTAATTCATTGTTAAAGTGCACTATTACTCGGTCCATATATGAAAACATAATGAATCATGAAATGAAGTTGATTTTATTTTTCATATTTTATTTTTTGGTATCAAATTATATAAGGGACAATCCATACTTTGGAGAACTTGAAGATTCACATTATAAGACCACCAACGTTAGCCTTGAACGAACAACATTCTTTGAAAAGTAAACTGGTCAACATCCAAATAAAGAGATTGTAGCAGCCACAATCCAAGCCCAATAATTCTGAAAAATAAACTAAAGATAGAGGAAATCAAGGGTAACATTTAATCCAAAAGTTAAAAGAGCTAATTCAGAGTGTTAAATGGTGTTTCATGTAGCCTAATTTGGAGATAAAATTCGGGGCCAGACTCTGCGGCCCAAAAAAACAACCAACCATTTTACATATATCTCTCAAAACAAATATCTATTTTGGCTAAAATTTTAAAGGAACTCTAGAAAAAACCTTATATTCATATTTTTATTATATGGCCCACCCAAATTCGGTCATCTTGATGCTCTTTAGAACACACCTGTCAAAGGCATGCATGTGGGCTAAAAGTTTTTGTCATGGGTGGAAATGTCCACTCTACCTCAACATTCCACCCACCTTGACCTACCAGTATTAATTGAGGATACTTTTACTATTGGTGTATCTACACAATACTTCCGAAATTCTTATATATGGTAGTGGTAGTGGAGGATTTGAGATTCTTTTGTGCTTGGTTTCCTTTGTAGTGTTAGGCTTCTACTTTGTGTTTGTAATCTCATTTCATTCTCATGAAAGTTGATCAATTCACCATAGTTTCAAAATAAAAGATATTCCTTTCCTCTTATTATATTCTTCTCTATATCACATTGATACTATTCCCTCGATGTGTGAGATTATTCACACCATACCTTGTGAAATTTATCACACAATGGTGGAGTGATCTTTATTTTGTTGTTTTTACTTATTCAATTCCAAACTCATAAGTCTACTTCCCACTTCTGTTGAGAACAAGACATCAATGGAGGGATAAAAATTTTATGTGTTGATACAAGGGAGTATAAAGGGGCTTGAATGGATGATATTTCTCACTCTCTAAATGTTTATTAATTTATATTATTTGAGTTTCTTTTATTCAATTATTTTCTATCTTCCTCTTTCATATTGATAATTATTCTCCCCTATTTTATGTGATAATAAGATCCATTATCTTGGAGAGCTCATGAAAATGATCCTGCAAATGTATAGTTGATTATAATGTGTTTGTAAAGGTGTTTAACTAGTAAGTGACGAGGTTAGCTTGAATTTATTGAATGAATCATTCTCGAGTTAATAAAATTGAAATCGTTAAAAAAGTAATTCATCCAATCCACCACTAGCGATAACCTAGGATCAACTCATTATCTTAATTTCATTTAATTTATATATTTTAGTGATCTATTAAACCCATCTAAAATCGACCCAAATTTGGAAACATCATAGCCAAAAATTATCCATATAATGCCTGTGTCTATATGTTACTTCTAAGGTCTTTGAGGATTTGACAACACAAGATAAACTACAAATGACCGCTTAACCCTAAAAAAGGGGTAAATTTTGGAGATACCATACCCAGAAGTCTTGGTAGTGTACTCTTAATGTACACGACACCACTATCCAAAAGTTTGATTAGCGTGCGCTTCTCATTACTGATCTGAAGATTGAAAACATAATTCTACTAAAATGCCTCTTACAAATGGCCTCAAATAATGAAACAGATCACATAGTTATGATCCATGAAGAAAATAAAACAGGTTAAACTATTCATTCACCCAAAACAGAATCCTAGTGAAGAAACTTCATTCCACCATGTAGAACACAAATAGTATCATGTGGGGCGCACACCTTGATCCCAAAACAAATCACATGGATTATGCCATTGCGATCCCCTAAAAAAATATGGGATCATCTATTTATTCATCAAAAATGGAAACCGGTGAAAATGGCACTCTTCACCGCAAATGCTTGATCGGTGACTGATAACTACCGATCACAAAAAGGCTACGCACATCCAAATGGTTTGCACCATTGTAATCCTTGAGGAAAATAAACTAGGTAGACTATTCACTTTCCCCAAACAGATTTCCAATGTAGAAGTCATAAAATGATACATTACTATTGAACGGTGTCCCATGGGTCCCATAACATGGCCCCAAATTTAGTTGGGTAGATTGTACCATTGCGATCATCATTGGAAAACACACAAAATCGGCTACACGATCATCCAAAATATATACCTGGTGAAAAAGTCACATTAATCTGCAAATTCCAAAGATGGGACATGTGGATCCAACATCATTATTTCAGTTTATGTGCCAGAAATTGACTTTCTAAATTCCACCACAACTCCAGGGTCACAACGCCTTTGACAGTGCATCAATTGAACATTGGATGCAGAAGTTATGTCACGTATGAGAATCGTCGAATAATAATAATAGTATTATTTTTATTTTAAATCAATGTTTCATATCACTGAGCCTTGAATCATAGAATTTTTTTTCAAAACATCTTCAAAAGGACCGATGTGAAACAAGGATTGTGTGCTTACAGACAGAATGCAAAAAGAACCGCTAGATTGAAAGATGCGATGATTTTATTAAAAACAACAGTCCAAACCGGCATGGACCAGCCTGAAGAGGCTCGTCCAGCTTGAACCGCCGGCTGCTACCACGGGTTTTCCATGGCTTCATTGCTATCTGCTACACTCCGACACCTAAGACCATTCATGCTACATTACCACCGCCTGATGTAGCCACCCTCGCTGGAACCCATGCCAGAAAACATTCGTGGCCTAATTGGATCACCTTAGTGGACCAAATCACGATTCGGGACCAAATCTGGAATCCCTTGGATGATACCTTCATAGTTCTAGCCTTCGATCGATGATCCATAAATTTTTCAGCATGAAATAGAGTAACTACACATTCTTCTCATCGCTGCTCTTCCTTCGATGCTCAAAATTGGAACCTAAGAACAGATCAGGACTCATTGGGTCGAGGGATTCACAAATACAGGTCATACTCCATGATCGGAGGATGTTTGTGCAAGATAAAATGTATTTCAATGAAGAACATGATGAATTTGAAGAAAGATATATTGAAAATTGAAACAAACGATAGTCGTTGTTTGTTTGGAAATCTATAAATGATTCTATATATGTAAAAAGAAACAGAAGATGAAAATGATGACAACATATTCAACTTAGTTTCTACAAAATCCAAAAGAAAAATCCTACCTCAAATCTGGTTGTGCTGTTGTTATTTTTTTCTGATCTATTATCATCTGACATTTCATCGTGATCTGATGACATTTGGAAGCCAAATAGTCGTCAGCCAGAGAACTGTCAACCAAGAGAGAAATGAACTAGCCCTAGCTCATTCCTCTAACATCCTTTTTATAGGAAATTATCAAAGGGAACGAAATCCAAATCTCCTTCTCCCTATCAGCTGAGGTAACCCCTATGGTAAAATCCATTATATGAACTCAATAGCAATCTCATATTTCCAATCCGAGTCTATTTTTTATGTTATTTGAATTAGAGTTACATATAAAACAATTTAATTTAATTATTTTATTTACAGTATTTCCCTCTAGGAATTTTTCTATAGAATGTATACTCCCTAAACTTTTATACTCCTTCTAGGGTAAAATGTACACACCAGACTCAACTATGGCCTCATATTTCTGATCTGATTAATAGTATGAGAGTTAATTGGTCTTATCTATTAAATGAATGAATTAATTAATAAATTAATTCATCCATTTAATGTACTTCTAAAGAGCGAGGGGTCCGAACATCCCTCTCTGACATATTTTATGTCGCGTCTAGGGTAAACACTACGTTCTAGACCCAAATGTTGTTTCATATTTCAGATCTAATCAACTGTTTAAGAGATATCTTATTTCCATTGTTTGAATAGTACAAAAAAAATAATTTTTTTGTATAATTTATTCTGGGCACAATAGGCCTCAAAATTTCTTGTTGTCTCAGTGCCTAGATTTGGAAATATTTTTAGAAATAATCAAATGAATTATAAGGTGAAAACCGGGTCTCTACATCATTTCCTCCTTCAAGATTTTCGTCCTTGAAAATAAAAACTACGAAAAGAAACTAGTGATAATTAGCTCCCACCTAGCTCTCCCACTCCTAGGATAACCTACATGTTTCCATGAAAACACAACACATGAAACAAATGGATGGTTTGTACTCCAGCGTTCTACTCTATTTGATGAAGTGCGTAGAGACACACATGTATCTCATTAGCTGTAACATGTAGAAGACATAACTTTCCCACTCTATCTATTATGGGGTAGGGTTTGGTGATAAGAATTTTTTCCATCTCTTGCATGATTCCAAACTTCCAAATAAAACATAGAGGATAGTTTACTTACCTGGTTGAAACTCTACATTCCACGTCGCAACTGGAATCATAGATTTTCCCTAGAATGTGGTCTCTTGATTCCCACCTTCAGAATATCCATCTGCAGAAACACCTAAGGATATATTTTCCTGAAATATTTCACAGTAAATGTAACATAACCGAGAATCTATAACATCCTTTAGAATGGAAGGATTCAACACCATCGACTAATGAAATTTTATACCGTTCTACTCCACGAGGGTCAGCTGTAAGAAAGCTAACTACTAGGAAACGTCTCATACTAGGTGAGCCTAGAGCTTCTTGCTTAGAGAATTTGCTAAAACATTTCCCTTTTTATGAAATATAGAATACCTAAAAGTCATAGTCTTGCAGAAATTTCAACCATCACTGCCATCTCAGGTTCATGTCTCTCTGGGTGAAGATGTACCTGAGACTTTGGTGGTATGAGCAAACCACAAAGTGCTCCACCAGAAGATAGAATCTCCACATAGACTACCACTTTCAGCACCACATAGTGAGTCTCATAGTTATTTTTATGGGTTTTCCATCACCTCAACCTATACTTGATAATTGGAGAACCAAGAATGATGTTGAGCATCCAAGGTACCCACTAACAAGGAAGGCGGGTAAACTCGTCCAACTACAAGATTCTAGACACGGAAATCGGGTGGCATACCACGCACATCTTATCCCCTCTTGTAAGGAGAGTAAAACCCAAAAAATTAACTCTTACAAACCCACTATTGGATCCCCAGGAAAAGGGAGGACAAGTAGAAAAACCCCTCTAGAAAATCCAAGACTAGCTCAGAAACTCAACTGCACAACTCTACCATGAACACAAATGTCAGAGGGATTCATCCCACTCGCCTTGATACTATCCTATTTTTGTGTAACTAACTCTCCCTCATGGTTTTTCTCATGTCAAAATAACATTTATCAGTGGGGGAAGAATCCCTCTTTGTCGTGAATAAAAAGCCACATCAAGAAACACTGACACATGGTTACACCAACACCCCATGTCACCCTCGTTAACTCCACGAGTAAAGAGTTTTAAGAAGAGTAGCTCAAATAGTGTATAACAAGTTTTACTGAAAAAGGTTGAAAAGACACAGAGTGTACCTTTTATCATCTCATGTGATGGAAGATTATAAACATCCATAGCATGCAACTACATGCGGCCCCAACCGCCAGCTCTCTGAGCCAGACATGGTCTGCCTGGTGGTGGTGGAAGGACCTCCCAATGTAATCCACTAACCATAGTTCTTCCTTTTACTCTGCCAACACCACTTCCCTAGGGACCAACCTATCCCCACCTGGTGGATCTCTAATATTGACACTGCCTCTACCAAGGTAGAGCATCTACCAACTGCATAGAAAGCTCAGAACATCTGGTGGGTAGTCTCGTGCCCCGTGACCTCGCCGGTCACAATCATGGAACTAGCCCTCCTAGGGCTCTCCCAGTGCTCTAAACTATCCTAGAATATGTGAATTAGTCTTATAACGGCAATCCCTCCTACGTCGAGGCCCTGTGAACTAACTTCCTCTAGCTATAGAAGACATACCAACTCTACTATACCCACTACTAAAACCAACCATCTTGTGCCCCTCTAACAGAAATATCTCTATCACTAGTGCCTCCTCCAGCACCCCGAGATAGGTGAGGATGCACAAGGGCACCACACTAGAGTGAATATCCTCTACAGAGACCCTTCTCAAACTTTCATACCCAGAAAATTCTTTCATGGATCAGATATGATGAGTAATAATTAATGTCTGTGAAACTAGTAGCATACTCATCCACCGTCCTCCCTCCCTACTGAAGCTACAAAAACACTTCAATCCAAACAGAGCGTAATATGGAGGGGTATTACCCCTCAAGAAACGACTTCTGAAAGACATTCCAGGAGAGTGTCGACTCATCATGCATCAAATTATCCTGACTCTACCAACTCCAAATTTCCTCATGGAAAATATTGGCTTTGAAAGCCACCATCTAACAATTCAGTGTCTGAACAAGACTGAAGAGGGAAACTACTAACTCTATCCAACCCTTCACTACCAGAGGGTCTGGATTACTGTGGAAACTCAGCGGTCTCTAATACTGGACATCGCAATGTCCAATCAACCTGCACACTTCTTCAGCATGCACTATCATTACTAACTACTGTTCTATAGGTGGAGATAATGCTACCTACCCTCTTGGGGAATGTGTAATCATGTGACGGATCCGGAACTAAGGCCTTGTCTCTCAAAAAATTGTCTTTATGATCTAGATCTAGTATCATGGATGGCTGTCGTCACGGAGGTATCCTGAATCCGATCAAGGAGTGTCATGCTCAAATGAGTATATATATATATTGGCAATTATGGGGATCTGGCTCAAGAAGAATAGTCAAAGACTCAATACGATATAATGTTTGTACCAATGTTCCCTATAACCAGTGTCTCACCTTACTGAGTTGACAAGAAGGTAATCATGGTCCTAGTGAATGGATACATCGGTCGTCACACCATCACTTGACTCCCTAGCCTGATTGATTCTCTGAAGACATGTTGACACTGTTTCCCTAAAACCCAACCAATTATTTTATTATGGATTGTCCGAACAATGTCCCCAGGAACAATCCACCTCTATTACCACATTGGCATGACCCGAATCATACAGGGGCTCGATCCACCACAACCCCAAGCCCACCTCCATAGGCCAAGGGCTGGTGACCACCATCGAAGGCATAGAAAACTCTGTGAGGCCATTTCCTATATACCTTTACCCACACACGAAACCAAATCAATGAAAAAGTGAATAATGATAATAAAACATGATACAACACTAATATATATATAAAACAAAAATATACATCGACCTCTTAACATTACATGTATAGAAAAGTACATTGAAAGGGAAAGCAGAAAATACACACCCAACCAGAAAAGTGTCACAACCCAGCAACTCGTGGGAAAGTAAAACAGGTGAGAGATCCCCAATCCTAGATCCCAAGCTATAACCACCGAATACAGTCCAAGAACCTCATATCCATGTGCTACTCTGAAGTCATAGTCAACATGTCTATTGTCTTCAAGGACACATCGAGTGTGGAAAAATCCCAAGCATGGTTGAGTATAAATATACTCAGTAAGACACCATGAATGCTCAAGGGAGTAGTAATTAAGGTGCATAAGAGGAAAGTAGTAGATAGAGAAATGTGCAGTAGAAGAGTATAGATTAACCCAAAAAATGAGTGAAGTAATCTTGTCCAAACACGAGGAGCTAGAAACAGTGATAACATGAACATCTTGTCATGTTTTTGCAATCTATAATAGGAGAGTAGTCTCATCCAACCATGAGAATCTAGACACAGAAATCATGTGGAATACCCCACATATCTTCGCCTCTCCTAGAAGGAGAGTAACAAAAGTCCCTGGAGTGGGTACTGCAATACAATATATATATATATATATATATATATATATACACATACTCAACCAAAGATTCCCAAACTAGAGAGTAAGTGGATATACATATCTCTAGATCGTCCCAAGAATTTTTTTTCCATAGTCCCAGAAGTAACCACCATTAATGCCCAGCATCCCACATGCCTGTCCTGAACTAAAACTCAAAGGGGAATAATCATTGCAGCTTGATAATATCCCCTTTAGAAGGTCTATCTTGCTCGCATCATTTTAGGTCATGTCACAAGGACACATTTAGTGGGAAAAGAAACCCTCTTTCTTGAGAGTCCAAATTCACATCAAGCATATCTCATTTCTATGCCACACAATTGAGAGATCATGTCACAATGTCATGAACTCACTACCCATCTCCACTGGAGGGTATGCTCACAAGATTCATCATCAAACCCACTTCCCAACCCAGCTAGAGGGTAATCCCAAAAGATTAAATGAAAAACCACACTACCCAGTCACGTTGGAGGGTAAGTCATGAAAGGGTATACAAAAAACATGACTTCCCAGACGAACTAGATGGTAAGCCATAAAGAGAGAATGGTGAACCTCAATTATCATCCCCACTGGAGGGTATGCCCAGAAGAGTAAATGTCGAACCTCACAAGCCAGCCCCACTAGAGGGTAAGTCCTAAAGAGAGAACAAAGAACCATAAGAATGAGCTGTGCTGGAGGGTAATCTTGTATTATTCTAGTGATTCCAAAACATTACTATCGTCACAGAGTATTGCCTCTGATAGGATTCCCACCCAAAATTTTGTGTGTTTCCTCGGATAAGCATCACACTCAGAACATCTCCATCATACATTGAAAGACACTATGGAGGGCACCATCACATCCTATGTAGAAAACACTCATGATAGACAACTCGTGATCCACAATATGAGTTCATAAGAAGAATATATGTGTGGTAGAAAATTCGTAAAGTTGTAGACATCATGTCTGGGGCCCACACAACATGTGACCCCATGTCATTATATGGTCATGTGACTAGCCATACTAGGGTACTAAACTGTGATCATGTACCCACAAGTCATGCTATTGTACTCCCAGAGTACATGACACCTCTATCCAAATAGTGGACGAGTATGTGTTGCTCATTACTGATCTGAAGAGAGAAAACATAATTCAACTGACATGCCTCTTGAATATGGTATTCGATAACCAAATGGATCACACCACTGTGATCCTTGCAGTAAAGTGCTTACGATCAACTATTCTTTTTCCCAAAACTGACTCCTGGTGAAGATGTTTCATTCGACCGTGCTGCACACAAATAGTGCCCTGTGGGGCCCATGCCTCAATCCCAAAACACATCACACATATCTTACCATTGATAACCCCTTGAAAAAGCTCATGAATCATCTATTAAATCATCCAAAATGGAAAATCATTGAAAAGGGGGTTTTTACCGCAAATACCTGATCGGTCCTCGATTACTACCGATCACCAAAAGGCTTCGCATATCCAAATGGATCACAACATTGTGATCCATGAGAATAAAATTAAAGGTTGACTATTCACATTCCCCAAACAGATATCCAATGCAGAATTCATAAAATGTGCCATTATGCTCAAATGACATCTCGTGAGGCCCATTTCTCGTCCCTGAATTTAGTCAGGCGGATCATGCCATCGTGATCCCCACGGTAAAAAACAGAAAATTTACCCCTCGATCATCCAAAACTGATACCGAGGGAAAAAGTCACATTTCACCACAAAATCTAGAAACGGGCCTCATAGGCACCACCCTACTATTTCATTTTATGTGCCTAAATTTGACATTTAAAATTATACCTCATCACCAGGGTCACAATGCCTCTGAAGGTGCATCAATTGGACGTCGGACGCAGATGTTACATCCAGTATGAGAATCATAGAAGTATAATAAATATTTTATTTTTATTTTAAATAGATGTTTCGTATCACCAAGACTTGATCCCGATAAAAAAAATCATAATATTAGTCTCAAAAGATCCTCCATAAAACAAGGATTTCATGGCCATAGACTTCACACAAAACAGACCCCCAGATTGCATGATACAGGTTTTTTTATCAAATACCCCATTCCATACCAGCCGGTCCGGCTCAGACCGCTAGCCACCGCCACGGGTCCGTCGTGCCTCCATGGATCTGGATCCATCTATCGTGCCACCTCCGTGCTCCACCACTTGTCACTGTGCCTGCATCTGTACCAATGCATACCAATGTGCCTGCTGCCGTGTCACTACCTACCAGAGCCACCCTCTCCGGAACCCATGCCGGAAAAATTCCACAGACCACGAGGATCACCCCGATGGTCCAAATAACGATTCAAGACCAAATCTGGAATCCTTGGAATGATACATTCACATAACTAGCCTCTGTTCAACTATTCATCAAATTTTCGGCATGATGTAATGTAACCACCACATCTGCTCATCATTGGGCTTCCTCTGCCAGTCAAACTCGAACCCGAGCACAAATTGGGAGTCCTTGGGTTGAGGGCTTCACATATATGGGTCCAACTCCACGATCAAAGATCTTTTGTGAATGATGAAATGTTTTTCAGTGATATACATGAAGAACATGAAATTTTAAATTGAAACATACAATGGTCATTGTTAGTTTGTCCATTGTTAAGGGATTCCATAGTAGTGAAAATGAACAGAAGTCAAAAATAACAACAAAAATAATCAATAATGGGGACGAAGAATCTAAAATATAAATCCTACCTCAAATCTGGTTTCACTATTTCATTTCATATGCTCTAATCTATCATCATATGATATTTCCTGACAATCCGACGATGTTCGGACATCAAATCGTCGTCATCTAGAGCTCCACTACCTAAGAGAGAAGTGGCCCAACCCTAGATTATTCCTCTAACATTCTATTTATTGGAAACTTACAGCGGGTGAAAAATCCAAATTTCCCAATCCTGATAAACGGAGGCCCCCCTGGGTAAATACCACGCTAAGAACTAAACAAAGGTCTTATATTTCTCAATGGAGTCACCATTTGAAAGTTATTCAATGTAGTGTTTCTAATAAAACTATTTAATTTAAATATTTTATTCACGGTTTTGTCCTCTGAGACATTTTCTACAGAAGGCATACATAGAAAAAGACTATAATCCTCTTAAGGTTAATAGTATGCTTTGTTATAAATAATGGACATAGATTTCCAATCAGTGGTACCATTTGAGAGTTATTTGGATCTAATGTATTAAATGAATTAATTAATTAATTAAATCACCCATTTAACATACTGCTAACAAGAAAAGGGTCTGAACGCCCCGCAAAAACATATTTTATGTTGCGCCTGGGGTAAACACCATGTTTCAAACCCAACTACGGTCTCATATATCTGAAATGATAAACCATTTAAGAGATAATCTGTTTCGGTTCCGTGAATAGTGCAAAAACAAATAATATTCTTGTATAATTTATTCTGGGCAAACCAGGCCTCAGAATTTCACGCCGTATCAGCACCTAGCTTTGGAAATATATGTATAAATATTCCAAGGTTTTTCACAGCAAAAACAGAGTCTCTATAGGGGTTTTATAATTTGATATTTAGAACTTCTGGTATACCACATGCTGCTTTCAAAAGTGAGTATGGCCAATCTGAGTTAATCGTGATGTTGTTCAGGCTGATGAATAGTATAGATGTCTTTATAGACGTGATGAACTAAATCAACCAGCCATACCTAGATCAGTTTTGGGTGTTTTATGGATGAAATCTTGATATACTCTACGATACAAGGCAATCCAGATTAAAATCGTGACATAATTCAGAGTACACTAAGAGTGTATTGGCTATTTTCTAAGAAATATAAGTGTCAATTTTAGATTGAAAGGGTACATTTTTGGGTCACGACATCTCTAAGTAATGTGTTTGAGTAGACCGAGATAAGGTGAAGGTAGTTGTTTCTTGGGAGTTATCTAATAATGTTTTTTATATCCAATGATTTTTAGGATTGGTGGGTTATTATCAGAGATTTTTCTAGGAATTTTCTTATTTATAGGGACCAATTTTGATATTTAACAAGAAGGGACTTTTTTATGAATGGTCTTTTGTATGTTAGAATGCTTCATAATATTTTTACTTGGGTTTCAATACAATAATACTTTTGATCCTACCTAAGCTGGGTGAGGAGTATATCGTGTTTTTTGATGTATCCAGAAATTAGACTTGGAAAAGTATTGATGCAAGGAGATAAATTTATCATGTATGGTTGATAAAGGTTGAGGCCACATAAATGGATTTACCCTATGTATGATCATGAGTGATCTATGATGGTTTATTCCTTGTAGAGTTGGAAGAATTATCTGTTGGGAGAAAAGTCTACTATATACAACTACCAAAAAAGCTTAAAGTATATATTTTCAATGAAATAGTTGAATCTATTGCAGTGAATATGGGTTCAGTACATGCAGACTTTTGACATTGAGTTATAATATACACCTGGGAAGGGAAATAGTATTGTCGAAACATTGATTAAGAAAACAAACAATCAGGTACTTTAGGAGTCTAGTTCTGAGTGGATGAAAATGAAATTACAGGCTAAGATTCATATTGAGGTTTAGGAGGTATAAGAGTAGATGATCCTTGTATCTTTATATTTTGAGGCCACAGTTTTGATCTGAATTAGGGAGAGGAGGTATGAAGATCAAGAGTTATTTCCTTTAGGGAAATACTGGGATTTAGAGAGTCAAAATCTGATTTAATTTTATATGGGGATGATATCATCTATGATTGGGTCTATGTTTTTATTACTATGCGTGTGAATGATGATATAATGCATGAGTTTCATTTATAGAAGTGGGAAGTTCATCATGGTTTGACCAAAAAAGTATTGTGAACTTTGTTGATCATGTTGGTGGTCAGGCATGAAAAAGGAGGTTTCGAGTTTTGTAACATGGTTAAACATCTTCCAAAATGTGAAGGTTTTGAATTAATTAATGTGGGGTTTACTATATTTGATTCCTATTCTAAAATGAAAGTGTGATGAATTAATTGTTGACTTATTGGTATGTCATCTAAGGACAACAAAGAATAATTATGATATATGGGTGATTTTTGACCGATTGATCAAAGTATCACATTTCATGCATATCTAGGATAGTTTTACAAAAAAATAGTTGGGTGAGATGTATATTATTGTGATAATACATTTTTCAGGGTGTACCTTAGAGTATTGTTTAAGATTATGATTTTTTTTCTTTAATACTGGAATATATCAAGGCCTACAAAAAATTTTGGTTTCCCAAATATTTTTGAGTATGGATTTCCACCGAAAAATTGATAGTAAATCATAATTTACTATTAATGTGTTGGCGGATATGCTACAGGCATACATCATAGACTTTGGTAGGTATTCAGAGAAGCACATAGAGCTATTTTATTTCACCTATATCAAATATTAATAAATTACTTTCCAAATGGAACCATATGAGTCAATTTATGATAGGAAATGTAGATCAATGGTTTTTTTGGATGGAGGAAGGTAATTGAATGTTGTTATGACCGAGTCGCATGTAGAAGACATTAGAGCGGGTTTAAATGATCTGGAAACATAAGGATATGGATTATAGTAGCAAGATGTTGCATAATGATCAACAACAATAACCCATTGAGTTTACAGTGGGTGATCATGTATTCCTTTTGTTTTCAAATTGATTGATTAATCATAGGATATGGAGGCAAGCCAATTAGGTTCTAATGTTTTTTGGTACTTTTGTGATTGTGGGGTGGATCAGAGTAGTGGTGTACTGATTTCATCTTCCACGTAGGTATAACACTATGCATAATGTTTTTCAGGTGTCTCATATTTAGAACTATAACCTCAACCCCTCTCATGTGATATATGTTGATGATGTTGAGCATAATTCTAATTCATCCATTGAGGAGCATCTTATTTATGTTATAGATCATAGTGAGAAAGTGTTGATGGGAATGTCCACACCTATATTCAAATGTTGTATAAGCATTGATGTGTTCCAGAAGAAAAATAATATAGGGGAGTACATATGTGCGATTAGAGGCCTGATATTTTAACCTTAGAATGTTTGTGATTATTGGGAGTACAAATCGAGAATGACCAATTATGATATGGGAATATTGTAAGATCCTGAACATTCTTTAGATGCCTCATGCTCATTTATGAGTACTATTTTACCCTTTTTTGGTTATTCATTTGATGGGTTTTGTTTTGGGGTTGTTTTATGTGAAACTGGAGAAATATGAAATCTCAATGAGTTGTGCACAGATAAGGTGTGTGATGTCTAATATCATGTGCCTCCACCCAGGAAACAATACTGGCAGGTTTTAACCCCCCCCCCCCCCCATTGTTATTAATATCTGGGAACCCCCTAGTATTTATCCCAAATTTTCCCCCACTCAACCTAATATGGTATCCTTTATTTTTTGAAGCTCCCAAGAAGAATCAAAGGCTCTTTTAACCCCTTCCATTACAAATCAAAGATCTGATATAAGGATTAGACCTCTTTTCTAGTTGCCAATCTCTTCTCATTTGTTTTCTATCTCTCCAGTCTATTTTTCCTAATTAAGAGGGATAGTTTTTCCCTCTAATGGATATGGGTTAGATCTATGTTTTACGGAACTCATTCTTTGAATTTTGGTCTTAGGTATTGGTCTTATATCTTCCACTTCATAGTGATTTCAGATATTACGCTTCAAATTGGGGATTTAGGTTAGCTGAACATTAATCAACGACCTTGAGGTAAGTGGTTTATTTTTTCAATTATCATATCCTTGATAATAAGACTGGGTGTATAATATTGAAATTGAAATTATAATAATGGGAAATTTCATTCAAAATTGTATTATTTAATATAATTTTATGTGATTATGAAACCCCAATCGAATCCCATTGGACCAATTAATGATTTGAGACCAAACATGATGGAAACCCATGGGGTGTTCTGATACAATTAAAATAATTATTTATAAATTATGTATGGTTGATAAAAATGATTATTAATATGGTTTATAAATGTATTTCAAAAATTGGTTGAATTATGAATTATTTAAATGGTTGATAAAAGGGTTGTGAGTGTGGAACCACGAGATGTGACATTTAAGACTATTTTTTTGGATTGGGATTGTTTCCCTAAATACTCATAGAGTTACAAACAACCACTCTAGGCCCCCAAGATATATTATTATTTTCATGTTATCATTGAGTTTTAGGATAGGGACCAATACTCCAAATACCTACAAGGTTGTATACTACTATTCTAGGTCCTAATTATAAGAATTTGAAATTGTAAATTAAATTATTAATGGAATATCATGATAAATGAATTGTGATTTCTATTTAGTGGATGGTTCAGACATGACATGGTCTAAAGCAGGCATAGATGGTTTGAGTTCCACTGTGAACATGAAGACATGTATAGTTAATTAATGAATATTTTATTGTGAAAACTATTTACTTTATAATTTTTACTTTATTCATTATACAACAGAATACACATTTATAGACTCGATATTGTTTTTGATTTCATTGGTAGTATCCTAATAAGTTTTACTCACGCTCCACTTAGGTTTCCTGATCAGTACAAAAATAGTCTTCATAATTGCATGACATAATAAGGGCAACAACCCTATGTTGGATGGCTGAGTTTGGATACAAGATGGGTAATGGAAGAGGGAACTGGACATGATGTTTGAACCAGCTTGGGGATATGTTAGTGTATCTTTGTTTTTTTCATTTGAAACTTGAAACTTATATGGATTGAAAGATCTATTTCTTTGGTTTATGATCATTTGCCTATGTTTTCATATTATCATGTGATGTTTGTCTTATTAATTATGGTATTAACCTAATTATTGTTTATGATTATTTTTCAATTTTTTAATTATTTTCATTGTTTTTCTACTTTGAGAAAGAGATTATAGTCTTCCCATTACATATATTATACCCTCACTACTATTTATCAGCCTATGGAATACGGGGTGGTGTTACTATGGTTATATAACTAACTGTCTTAGAGCATCAGCATGTGGCACCTAGGTCGAGACCTTACACAAAACCTAAAACCCCCAAACCAAAACCCCAAACCTCGAATACAAAGATCTAATCTCTAAAACATAAATCCAAAATTATAAAATCTAACCCATAATCCATAAATAAAAAAAATTGAATTATAGGCTACAATGATGTTTTTAGAAACAATCAGTATAGCTTCTTTATACAACTGTTTTTTATTAATTAATAGTATAGTGTATGATTATAAATTTTTTTTTTAAAAACCATTAGTATATGGTTCCCTAGATTACTATGTGTGATCCCCCCATACCCCTTATTCTCAAAACACATTTGGTACCCCTAAATTAGTGCTCTACCTCCGCTATAATTCAATTGGAAATTTCTCAATTCCTTCTCATTTTTTCGATAATTTTATAGTGCAATCATCATGGTATATTGTTTTCCTCTCCATTTTTTCTTATTGCATTATATTATCTATAAATTTGTATAAAGTAAGTTATAATAGTCCCTAGGGTAATTTATTTCATGAAATTTAATTGTGATTTTTTATATTTATCATTTATATATATCAAACAAATCAATATTCTTTGGTTATCTTAGTTGAATTATAATAGGCGTCATTGTAAACCCTTTTGTTTGTATAATTATTAAAGGTTTTATTAATTTATGTATATTATTATTAGATATATAATGATCATGTTAATTTTTTAATTATTTGTAATTTATCAATCCATATTTAACTATGTCGATCTTCGATATTAAATTCGCGTGTGTATTTTTTTATTATTTATGTATTATAATTATATATTAGTGGTTTAGTAAATATGAATATAATTATGGTTCAATTATCAATGTATGACTTGTCCATTGTATTTTTCTCTTATTTTACCCTTGTCGTTATGCATTTTCATTCCATGAATTGGGAATTACCTAAAATAGAATGCAATTACCATGTGCATTGTTATGAATCTACATAAATATTTGAAATATTATTTATTATATCGGTGTTTTATGAATGTTGTGTGATTCAATAAATTTTATAGTTTTATAGATTTATTTTAAGAATAATTTTTATTTAATTACTATTATAATGTGATTTTAAGGCCCATTTGGAAAATACCAAATTTTTAACATTACAAAACATGATTGATATATTTTTAATAAAATGAGATTACATTTAAAATGGTTATATGGTTTTCACGTAATATATAAACAAATGTTACATGTAAGATAATTTTTTTTCTCAAAAAGAGTAGTTTAAAACTTATCTTCACCATTATATCTTTTAAAAAATCATATATAGTTACAAATATAAATAAAATTTATATTTAAAGTGTGATTGAGAAACTATATTTCAACAAATAACTATTAATAAATAATGAAATACCTATGAAAATATTTTTAAATAGAAACAAATTCAAAATTTTATGTTTTATAGAAAACCCAATTTTTTTTCATGTTTTATGAAAATAATAATTGATCATATAGTGAAGTTAACGAATAACTCCAAACACCAATATTTCCATAGCATCATCAACCACTAAAAATAGTTAAAAAAATTTAATATTTAAAATTAAAATTAAAATATGAATATTAAAAAATTTATAATCGTATTAGGATTTACGATAATATATATATATATATATATATATATATATATATATACATGAAATAGTTTGTGGTGTTATATAAATGATGTAATTTATGATATAATTAGATATTTACAAAAAAAATATTTTACATGTATACCAGAATCTTGTCTGTGTTGGATTTCATTAATGATTTTTGGTTTATCTTAATTTTCATATGAAATTGAAATATACTTATTTAATGAAGAGAAAACTATTCTATTGTGGTAGGTGTAGATATATAACTTATTTTAGAAAAATATTCCATTCGATTCAACCCATTAATACTTGCAATTTTTACATATTTAATCAAATCTAGTATTAATGTAGGATGGTCTTTCTATGGTTAGTTATACATCAGAAGAGTACATTCTGAAATAAAGAACTTTATCAATATGTATGAATCCCCTAAAAATATATGATGTATATGTTTAATGAAATATATCCAAACATTATGGTAAAGTAAAATATTGGAGCATGAAAAATCATGGGTAATATTGATATACAATTGATTTTAATAAAAAATTACATATTAAAATTTTAATTTTCCAGGTCATATCTATATTTTGGTTTGTTAATAGCCTGAATAAACTATAGAATATTTCATATCTTATTTTTTATTTGGCTAGATAGTATTATTCTTTGATAAATTTAATATTAAAATTGGTATTCGTATTATATTATTGGATATGATTTTCAGACATGTTACATTGAATTATTTCATGCTAGTGTTATGAATTTTTTCCCACCTAAAGATATATAAATCCAATATGAGAGCTGTGATTTTTTTAAAATATATTTTTTAATAAACGTTTTATTAGGGAACTATTTTTGTTTGAATTTATCGTGTTTGACCATGAAACATCCATTTAGTGTGGATTTTTTTTTATTATTTTCATATTTTAAAATATTTGACCATGGAATCTTCCAAGAATTTTTAGGAACTAAAATAAATCTATTGGAGATATATTTTGACCTCTAGAAATCAATTTCAATGAATCTTTCTCATTCCATGAATCTATCCCTTAAGAAACATTTTATGTTTCATTTCATTTCATTTACAAATCAAGTCATTTTTGAAACTCATAACTAAAATAAATTGAAGACAAATACAATATGCCAATTTATACATATTAAACATTTTATAAACTTAAAAAATCAATTTTGAATATGTGTGTGATCCAAAAGTTTCTATATAACCTAAACATCATAAAATCGTCTAAAAAAATTTCAAAATATATATACACCATCCTAGTATTACCATAAACTAATATTTCTATATCCATAAAATAAATTATAATGAAATTTTCTTTAGATAACATAAGTTTAAAAACATTTGAACCATAATGATTTTAAATAATTGAAAACCATTTAAATAAATTTTCCATAATTATATCAATTTATAAAAAATAAAATTATAATACTATTATGAATATAATATACTAAATAAAATTAGAATTAAAAGTATTTCTAAAAAAATGACACTAAAAAAATCCCTTATGCCTTGACACAAATTACCCTTAACATTATTTCAACACAAAAACATAAACACAACCTCTATTTTAAGAAAAAATCCCACTAAAACTATATATATCAATTTAACCAAACATTTCTAACCCTTCTATCCAAACGATAACCACAAACCAATAATATAAAAATGTATTTTAACTAAATGTTTACATATTAAAAACTATAATTTTTTTAGAAATAATGGAATATGACCAAATAAAGAATTAAATAATTATACACATCTGATGTAAATTATGTTTTCCAAACATGTTACTAATATAAAAAGATAAAAAAAATTCCTTGAACATCATTTTGATAAAAAACGTAATTGTAAAAAAAATTAAACCATTTAATTAAAACATTAATTTACATATTAAAAAACATTAAATTTATGAATTTAAATATCTACGTTATTTCAAGTTAGAAATTAGTATGAACTAAACCCCATGAAAACATAAGATAAAAAATGCATGGTCAATATCGATTTGAACAATCATGAATATAATTACATGAAATTAAAAAATAGATCCAATTAATATATAATATTTTAAGAAAACCATTCATTTTTTCAGTTATTGAATTGTAGAAATGAAGAAAATCATTTTTTATAAAACCATTGAAAAAGAGAAACCATTCATGTCATTCAAAACAGCCATAATACATTCAAAATAATAAAAATTTACAATCTCTAAAATAGATATTTTTTCCTTCAATCACCTTAAACAATTAAAAAAGTCGATGGTTTAAAATTCCTCTTTCATATATTCATGGTGGTTTAGTATCAAATAAAAAATTCATTAAAAATACTGATTTAAATTAATTTCTTCATACGATTTTAGGAAATCAATTAAAATTATATCACATGTAAATTACCTTTTAATTGACCTAGTTTAAACATACAAAAGACCTACTTTTACTTATATCAAATAAATATAAACAAAATACAAGAAAACCATAAATTACGTTATTTAGATATGAAATCAGTGAATATTATACTAACATAAATTGATAACATGATTGTCTAAAATATTATCATCAAATATTAATATACATATTGAACACTAACACATAATGTTATATATTAAACTCATATAAATTACACCTCCAATGAAATGATTATTTAATAAATTTTCTATCATTATCCACCTGAATTTTAAATCGAGTTTGGATCAATTCTATTTTATGGAATCACACTATCCATTGATAAACATAAAAAGTAAACAAACATTACATACAATAAATGATAAATCAAAATACATAAAACAAAATACCTTTAAAATTATAGAAACATTATGTGAAAACAATCAATAAATATTAAAACATATAGTTGATTTCCAAAAAATTCATATAGAAATAAAAATAATGAAATTAAATTTATTTAAATTAAAACCCAATGAATTCATAAATAGTTTATTAATAAAAACCCAAAAAATAATTAAATTTATTATATTTGAATATATAATTTCATAAAACTACCTTGTTACAAACTAATATTGAAACCATTATAATAGTAATATATTAAAATGATTATTCTAAAACCTCATTCCATGACCACCACAACCATTATTATCACCAATATCATCACTATCATCATTAGTATCCCCACTAGTGAATTTTCATTGAGAATCATCATCAACAGAACCTCTAGGAATGTTCCCACCCTAACCACCAGAAAGACCATCATCGCTTGGTGCGTTAATGTTATCACGATCACTACCCTCAGTATGCACAGCCTAATATGACTCTTTATCGTCAACATCATCTCATGTGATGATAGTTTTAAAATATATTTTAATTTTATATTTATCCCATATTTTAAAACTCCTATATTGAAAATTAATTATATAATTATATATAAATTCAATATAGATGTGTAAGTAAAATAATACATAAGAGGTGACATGACCAAAAAACTAAACTCTAAACCTTAAACCCTAAAACATAAACCAAAACCCATATACCAAATACAATAAACCCTAATCCTTAAACCCTAAACCCCTAACCATAAACCCAAAAATAAAAATCCATAAACCCGAAAACATAGACCCTAAACCAGAAACCCAAATCCCGAAACCCAAAACCCTAAATACTAAAACATAAAACCTAATCCCCAAACCCTAAAATATAAAACCTAAAACCAAAAACCAAAAACCTAAACCCTAAAATCTATATAATATGATCCAAAAAATAACCCAATACCTAAATACATGAACCCTAAACACGATACTTTAAAAAAGGAACATATAACCTAAATCCTATAACATAAACCCTAAAACCTAAACCCTAATCCCTATATACAAATATATAAACCCTTATTACATTCCAAAAACTCAAAACCCCAAAACCATAAATGATGAAAAATATTCCTTAAACCCTAAAAATTTATCCCTAAACCCTAAAACACTAAACCCTAAATCCAAAACCCCAAACCCTAAATCCTAATCCCCCCTAAATCAAAACATATAACACAAAACTCTAAGACCAAATCCCTGAACCCCAAACATCAATCCTTAATAACTAAACCATAAAACCTAAACCATTAATAATTAAACTAAAAAATTAAATTCCAAAATTTTAAAACTTGATCAAAGAAGAATAAAACCTAAAGCTTAATTTATAAACCTAAAAAACCCAAAAATTCAAAACCCACAACCCAAAACATGAAACCCTAGATCTGAAAATAAAAACTATAAACCCAAAACCCAAAACTCCAAAATATAAAAAAAACTTTAAAATATATACTATAAACCCTAAACCATTAAGCCAAGAATGGGAAACCTAATCGAAAAACCCTAAATCATAAACCCTTAACCTAAAAAAATTAAACTATAAACCCTAAACTATAAATTAAAAAGCATTAATCCAAACCCCAATATATAATCCATAAAACTTAATCCCTAAAACATAAATCCTAGACCTTAATCCAAAAACCCTAAACCCATAAACAAAAAAACCGAACTAAAACTCTCCAAATGAAAATAGAAAATTGAAATATCCAGAAGGCTAAACATAAAATATAAATCAAAAAATATTTTCCACAAACCTTAAATCCTAATATCTATACCGAAAAACTAAACCATAAATCCTAAACATTAAATCCTAAATAGTAAACCCCAAACCATAAATCCTAAACCGTTAGCGCAAAAAAATTTGTCATAATCCATAAAAACTAACCCTTAAAACCATAATACCAAAATCATAAACCCTACACCCTAAACTGTAAATGCTAAATGATATACACAAATCCCAAAACACTGAATCATAATGCCTAAACGATAAACTAAAACAAGTAAACACTAAAAACAAAACCAAAAAACCTAATCCTTATCCCTAAAACCTAAACCTCAATCCCTAAATCCAAAACCATATACCCAAAACACAAAACCCTAAACCCCAAAACATAAACCTAATCCCTAAACATCAAACCCTAAATAAAAAATTTTTAACCATAAAACCAAGACACAAAACCATAGATACTAAACCTAAAACAAAAAACCCATAACCGTAGTCCCTAAACCCTAAAAACATGACCCCAAGCACTAAACCCTTAATCCAAAACTCGAAATCATAACCCCTAACCCTTAAACCAATACCCAATTCCCAAAACCCGAAACATAAAACACAAAACACAATACCCAAAGACCAAAACCCAAAATCCAAAACACGAAACACTGAACCCTAGACCCTAGATCCTAGACCTTAAACTATATATTGTAAACCCTAAAATCTGAACCCTAAGTTATAATCCCTATACAATAAATCCTTAACCAAAAAACCCAAATCCCTAAAACATGGAACATAAAATCTATTACCTAAACCATACACCCTAAACGCTAAAACCTGAAACCTCAAACCCTAAACCCTAAATCCCAAATAATAATTACTAAAGTCTAAACCCTAGATTTCAACACTCAAAATCTAAAATAATAAACCCAAATATATTAACCCCAAAACATAAACCCAAAAACATAAAACCCAATCCAAGACCCTGTATTTAAAACAATAAACCGAACCAAAATCCTAAACATTAAATCCTAAAGTAGTGATCATAAACCTTAACACCCTAAAAAACATAAAACCTTAAACCCTAAACCGTAAACCCCATAACCTAATCGCTAAACATTAAACTCCAGAACATAATCCTTAAACCCTAAAACCTAAAAACAAAACCATAAACCATAGACCTGTAACTCTAAAACATAAAATCAAAAACAAAATCCCAAATCCTTAATCCTTAAACCCTAAATAATATACCCTATACCCTAAACCATAATCACTAATCCCTAAACTCAATACTCTAATACCTAGAAACAATGACCAAAATCGTATACTGAAAACCCCAAAAATAATTCAAAAATTGTAAAATATAAACAAAAAATCGTAAAACATAAACAATAAACCCCCAAATCCTAAACCATAATCCGTAAAATCTATAAAAAAACCCCAAAACCCAAAACATAAAACCCTAATTTCTAAACCATAAACCCTGAATCCCAAACTGCAAATAGTAAACCATAAATCCTAATCCTAACACCCTACACATAAATCCATAAACACTAAACCCTAATCCACAATCCTAAATCACTAAACCTTAAAGCCTGAACACAAAAACATATACCATAAACCAAAAACCAAAAACCTGAAACCATAATCCCTAAAAATTAACACCATATGAAAAACCCAAAACACTAATGAATACACTATAAACACTAAACATTTAATCCTAATACATAAACTATAAAACCTAAAACATAAACCCTAAACCCAAAACTAAAAACCCAAAAACCAAAATGAAAAACCCCAACACCTAAACCATTAAGCATAAAATCAAAAAAAACCAAAACACTAAATGGTATATAATAAACCATACAACATAAACCTTAAATCTTAAACATTAAACCGTAAACACTAAACCCCATACCCTAAACCATAAATTTTAAAACATAAACCCTAAATCCAAAAACCCAAAATATTAAACCCTAAACAACAAACCATGAACCATAAACCTTAAAAATATAACTATACAGACTAGCCCCTAAATTATAAAAGCTAAATTGACATGGATAAACCCAAATCCCAATGCACTAAACCATATACTAAAAACCCTAAATCCTAAACCATAAACTCGAAACCCTAAACTGTAATCCCAAAACAGTAAATCATAATCACTAAATCCTAATTCCTAAATAATATAACCAAAAATCTAAAACCAAAACCGAAAACAATAAACCATAAACCCTAATCCATCAACATAAAAACTTAAATTATAAAACCCAAACCCTAAACTCTATACTATAAACCCTAAACACTAAACCTTATTCCCATAAACCATGAAAATAAACCATAAAACATAAACACAAAACCGAAATCCTAAAAAAATAAAATCTAAACCCATATATTAAAAAAAATAAATCATCAACTCTAAAACATACACTCTAAACCAAAAACTCTAAACCATAAACCCTAATCCCTAGACCATGAACCAAAAATCTATAACCCCAATCCTAAAACCCAAAACCCTAAACACTAAACAAAAACCCAAAAACATGACCATAAATCCTAAAACATAAACCATAAAACCTAAAATCCGAACCTAAACTTTAAACCCTGGTCCCTACACCCTATCAACAAAAACCATAATCCCTAAACCCAAAATCCTAAGCCCATAGCATAATTCACAAAACCAAAAACAAAAACCCCTAAACCCTAAATCCTAATCCAAAAAAATAAAAACAATACCATAATCAATCAATCGAAAACCATACACTATAAAACCTAAACCCTCATACATAACTATAAACCCTAAATCATAAACCCTAAACACCTTACCCAAAGACCAAAACCATAAACCCTAAACATTATTCTCTAAACCAAAAACCCTAATCACAAAAAACAAACTCTAAAACCTAATCCCTAAAAACTAAACCATAATATCAAATCCCAAATCTCTAAAATACCAAGACGTAAATCTTAAACTAGTACATAAATCATAATACATAAAATAAGGAAAAAAACATGAAACTCTAAACCCAAATCCATAAACCCCAAAACCAAAACCCTAAACAATAAAATATAAAACAAAACCCCTAT
This sequence comes from Viscum album, assembly GCA_963277665.1. Lineage (NCBI taxonomy): Eukaryota > Viridiplantae > Streptophyta > Magnoliopsida > Santalales > Viscaceae > Viscum > Viscum album. Next base: position 1,314,641,316 of record OY728136.1, on the reverse strand, counting down.
GGCTTAAACCCTATACTATAAGAAATAAACTATAAACCAAATACATGAAATCAAAAGCACTAAATTATAATCTCAAAACCCTAAAACCTAACCCCTATAATTTAATACCTAACCTTAAACCCAAATACTAGAATTTAAAACCCCAAACCCTAAAAAGCCCCTAAAACTAAATACCCTAAATCATAAACCGAAAACATGAAAACACACTACCCAAAACCTGAAACCTAAAAAATAAAACCCAAACCCCAAAAGCTAAAGAGTAAACCCTAATCCCTAACCCCAAAACAAAAAAACCTAAAACCTTTTCTGTGAACCCTAAACTCTAAACCAAAAACCCAAAACCCTGCACCATAAACGAAAAAACCAAAAGTCTTAAATTGTAAACTGTAAATCATAAACATTAAACAAGAAACACAAAACATAAACCCTAAATAATAAAATGAAAATTGACAGCCTAATTGCTAATACCTAAAAACAAATTACTAAACCCTTAACCTATTACCTAAAACGAAAAAAAAATCCAAAACCAAAACCCAAATTGAAAATCGAAAATCCTAACCAAAATATTAAGAATTCATAAACATGGAAGCATAAAGCATAAATCATAAACACTAAACACTAAAACAAAAAACATAAATCTTAAACCATAAACCATAAACTGTAATACATTTATCCAAAACCATAACCACCAAATCCTAAATAACTATATAATAATTCCAAAATAAAAAACCATAAATCATATACCCTAACACCCTAAACCAAAAAACCCATACCAAAAAAACTAGCACCACAAACCATATGCACTAAATAAAAAGACTAAATCCTAAACCCAAACCCTAATCCCTAAAACCCTATAATAACAACCTAAATACAAGACCTAAAATAATAAACCCAATACCCTAGAACCTAAACTAAAACCCCTAAATCATAAACCATAAACAATAAATGCTAAATAGTATAACCTAAAACCTAAACCCAAATCATGTAACATAAAACCAAAAACCAAAAACCAAAAACCGAAAACCAAAAACCAAAACCCAATACTATCAACACTAAACCCAAATACTTTAATCCTAAACCCAAAACCCAAACACAACATCTATTACCCAAAACAAAAAATCCAAAAACCAAAACAAAACCCCTAAAACCCCAACCCCTAAACTGAAGACCATAAACAATAAACCCAAAAACATAAATTAAAAAATTAAAAATTAAATATATACCCTAATAACTAAACACTAAAAAAGAAACCATTATACCAAACCCTAATACCTTAACACTAAACACTAAAAACTAGAAATCAATTGATAAACCCTAAAATCAAACACCCTAGAATCTACATCCTACAGACTACAACATAAATAATAAAATCCAAAAAAAAAATGTGAATCCAAAAATCCTTTACATGAAACCTTAAACATGAAAACTAACACACTAAACAGAAAACCCCGAACCATAAACCAAGTAATAAAACCCCAAACTCTATATAATAGATAGTAAAACCAATACTTGAATCCTTAAACTATAATCCAAGAACCTTAAACCCTAAAAACAAAAAACCAGAACCCCTAACCCTAAACTTAAAATCCTAAACCACAAACCATAAAACCCTAAACCCAAAACCTGAAAACTGAAACCCTAAACGAAAAACCCAAAATCCCAAACACTAAACCCTAATCCAAAACACTAAACATCAATCCCTATACTCTAAAACCTAAACATTAAACACTATATCACAAATTATAATCCTTAAATTGTAACCCGTAAACAGTAATCCTTAAATTTGAACCCTAAACCTGAAAACACAAATCCTAATACCCTAAACCATATACATTAATTCCAAAACTGTAAACTCTTAAACCATAATCTCAAAACCCTACATGATAAAACCAAAACCATATTCCCTTACCTGAAACTCTAAACCCTAAATTCTAAACCCTAATCACTAAAACCTAAATCCTAAACCCTAATCCCTAAGAAAAAATGTTAAATTCTAAAAACTAAACCCTAAAGCTAAAACACAATATCATAAACCATAAATTATAAACCCTAAACCATAATATTTTTACCCTAAACCATATACACCAATCCCAAAATACTAAACCCTAAACGAAAAACCCTTAACCTAGAACCGCAAATAATAACCTTAAACCATAAAAATAAATTCTAAATCCAAAACCCTAAAAACATAACAAAAAAATAGATATTATACAAAAAAATAAAAATAAAAAACCAATTAACCAAAACAAAAAACCCGAAACACTAAAATATTAACCCTAAATGATGAATTGTAATAATTTTACACTAAAACCTAAACCACAAACCCAAAATCCAAACATAACCCTGAAACTGTAAAACCTAAACCCAAAACCCATTATAGAAAACCCAAAACTCAAAAATCAAAACCTGAAAACTAAAAACCAAAAACTGAAAAATAAAACCATAAAACCAAATCCCAAAACCCAAATACCTAAACCCATATCATAAACCCTATAATATAAAATATAAACCATAAAACCTAAACTTTTTGCGTATACTATAAACCCTAAACCCCAAAAAAATATTCATTAAAACCTTTGATCTAAACCCTAATACCAAAAATGTTATCCTTAAACCCTAATCCATGATCCATAAAAAATAAAACCAATTAGAAAATGTTTTACTCCTTAAACAATAAAACCTAAAACCTAAAACCCTAAACTTTAAATCGATGACCTTAGAATCTATATTATAAACCCAAAAACCCGTAAACCTAAATTGTAATGCCCTGGCCCCAGAATCCAGGAGTCGATGCCTAAAACATGGTGTGTAATTTTTTTTAAAAGATGCAGATAAATTTACATATCCCGTCTCAACATAGAGTATCTTCCCAGTCTTGGTTCTGGAAAACCAGATACAACTGATACTTTTCTTCAAAATTGTACCAGATAAACTCTATATTGCTGCCACCATAGAGAATAACTAAAAGTTGTAAAGTATACTAATCCTATTAATATAAATTAAAAATGTTGGGTGAGAATTTAAAATTCTCATTAAGGGGTTTTAAAAATAAATAATAAAATCCTTTTTAAAAACAACCCTTTTAAATAATTATATATACATAAAACATTTTCATAAAATAAAACAACATTTTTTTGTACATCATCATCAATTTTCAAGGGTTACAAAAAATAATTTTCAGGGAAATCTCATACAGAAGAATATATACATTTATTTAAAGTTTAAAAAAAATAAACATTTTAAAATATTCTTACTTGTAAAAAAATTAATTGAAAGATTCATATAAGTTAGGAGTTGATCCAACTAGATTAAGGGTGACATGCAAGGGTGATGTTTGAAATTACAATATGAAATAATGCATTCTTATAATTTCACAAGAAACGATATCATAAATCAGTTATCATATAAGATTCAATTCATGAAATGACAGATGAATTTATATCTTCTGTGTTAAAGTTAATAAAATAGATGATAAACATTCTTTATAAATGATTTCATATGTACTTACATAATTATGTAATGTGAATTTATTTCCACAATCATACATAAATGTTTCTTAGACAAGGATATTCTACGAGTTGAATAATCACATGGTTAGTTAAATATTAAACACATAATGAAGGAATACATCATGTTGGACAATCATAAACATTCTTTCAAGGCCTCATGCCAAGAGCATACATAATCATTTTTTCAAGGCCTCTTTCCTTGGCCTAGTTTTCCCCATGAGACCTAAAAATGCATCAAAAGGCTATAGTGGGCCTCACTTATCACAGATTAAGTCTAATGCATTCCGTATATGTCTAATATGTCTTATATTCAAAGATTTGCATACCACCTTGAATAATTAAATTTCTCTTCTTCAAATTGACCAATACCATGTTGAATAATTACATATCTCTTATTCAATGTGTCCCATATCACATTTAATAATTAAATTCTTAATCTATATGTTATCATAAGAGATAAATCTTATTCTTTAAATAACTGACTATATTCATAAATAAAGTGAATCATGCGATTAATGCAATCATTAATCTAAAAATTGCATGGTTTGTTAGTTATACTTTAGGATATTGATATTTAAAATTTATTAATGACATGCATGGAAGAACAGACACTCTTTTTCACATGTGCTGATAACTAGTGCACATAAAATAATAGATTGTTTAGGTTTGTTACATAAAATAATAACTCTTAAAATTCAAAACCCTTATTTCATGAACGTAATCATTTTATATACAAAAGTAAATACTTTTTTATTTAATATATTTATCACTCATGTTGAAACCATAAAATAATAAATTTGATTTTCAATCAAATTAAATCATAAACATTAATAATTAATTGTATTCATTGTGGTAGATTCGTCATGAAATAAAATATAATATTTATAAATGTAAAACATTCATTTTATGTGAGATTTCTATGCAGAAAAAATAGCTAAACAAAATTCACTACATGTACTTATCCATGCAAATATATTTTCATTAAACAAAATATAATTCCATCATTTTACCCTAAAATTATAAATTGGGATGAATGAATGTAATGATAACAAGGTAATGATCCCTTTTATCATTTTGGCCACACAATGACAAAACACGTTTATGTTATTGATTTCCATTTTAAATTATTATTCATCTACATACAATTATCTCATGTAATCGAATATATTAAATTCATGGATTTACATAAAAATGTAAAACATGAAAAAGGTACGTATAAATATGTTTATACAAATATATTTATTCATAAACATAAATTTAATTTTTGATCTAATCAATTTTACAATATTGAAAACAAAAAATAATAGAAAATACAATACCGTTAAAAACATATTTAAATGAAAACAATATTGAAATATATTTATGAAATTTTACATAATTATATATATACATATATATATATATATATATATATTAGTTTTAAATAAATAGATAGATAATCAAAATAATATTTATGTAAAATATGTAGGTAGGGAAATCCCCTTTTTAAAATAGTTCTTCATCCATTAAAAATAAAATTAAAATAAGTTGAGTGTACCATTTATACGGATTCATATATACAAATGTAAATATATGAGTTTAGAAAAATCCAAAAACATCACTTATAAAACCTTTTCAAGTGCTCTATGCATCATAAACGTCAATTAAATACTGGTTTTCAAAATTTAGAAAGCCTAAAAAATTTTAGGACTGAATGTTGTATAAAACCATACATACACAGAGTTTATATATTGTATTTTCATAAATAAAAAATGTTTAATAGATCATTAAAAGAAATATATACTTCAAAAACCATAGTTTACCACTAATATCAATTTTCTGAACACCTAAATCAGATTATAATTAATATATATATATATATACACACATATATAAATGTATATTCATATATATATATATGTATGTATGAGTTTATGAAACTAATAAAAACTCATAGAAATTTTTTAAAAGTATTATATGCATCAAAACATCAGTTAAATAATAACAATCACCATTTATAAAATCTAAAACTGGTTAGTATTGGAAGCTGTGGAAAGTAGTACATACATATTAGTGTATATATGGGGTTTTCATACAAAAAATGAAGCCAAATAAACCTTTACTTGACTTCAATGGTGAGGTTGATCCAACAAAAGGATGATGGTAGGTTGGTGAGAAGAAAACGGGTAGGGTTGTGTGTGCAAGATGGGTTAATATACATAGAAATTATGTATATTTTATATCATATTTCTCAAAACTAAATTCTAATTTAAGAAACTCGAATCATACTATTTTAGAAAAGAAAAAATCCATAATAAATTTGAATATTTTATAAATCATTCATTAGATAATATATATATATATATATATATATATTATATGGGAATCTTATATAGGGATATTATGGGGTTTTCATTAATCTAATGCGTCCATGGTAGACTTGCGAAAACAACATAATTACTAGGACTGAGGAGAGTGATGGGAGGGTCATGGCATGAATAAGAACAGTGGAGGAGGGTGCAACGTGGATTGCTGTGGCATGATAAAGAAGAAAAAGAAGATGAAGGAAAAAATAAATACAGGGTTGTGATTGCCTGTGGATCCGATTTGAAGACTACGGCGACTCGGCGTATTATAAAAGGGATAGATGGTTGAGAATAGATTTGGGTTTTGATCAGAAGACCATGGTGGATCAGTGATTTTTAAAATGTTTGAACCGTCTAGATCTAACACATCTGGATCATATAGTAGAAGAAATATGCAGCAATAAGATGCGGTGGGGGTCGATATGGAACTGGCATAGATGGTTGAGATCTCGCACAGTGAGATCAGACACCATGGAATGCATTCCGTTGGAATATCCACATCCCATATCCAAATCGAGAGGGATTCGGGACAACCTTATAAGGTTCTATGTTGCTTCCTTCCATTCATTTACACAAACACACATATTGGAGTCCATAGAGATGGGACCCTCATTTGCAGGCCTTAACCCAGCCTCATCCTTGCCGATGTGCGACCTGGCTCAAACTCTGCTCGCGCCTAACAAGGCCATATACATGGTCTGATGCACAACTAATCATGTATCATTCCAGAACTCAGCCTAGGCCTTACTTCGGTTGCCCTTTTGAGAAGCCCACTAAATTTGAGGACTTGTCTTTCAAGGTTGTCCATGATTAGATAGAGTAATCACCAAATTATTTATAAAAAAATTTACTAAACACAAAAAGTTAAGAAAAAAAGAACATATATATTAATTTTCTTCTATTTAAAACCATTATAATTATAAATGTAATTATTTTCATAATTTTTTATTCATTTTGAGTTTTAAGACATTATAATTTTGAATTCGAAATATAAAATACATCCTCAGTTACAATTATATCATCATTTAACAAAATAAATAATATTAAAATATTTAAATCCTTTTAAAACATTTGAAGTTATTAAAATACTTAAACACTCAGAATACTTAAAATAGTCAAAATAAATAATGGTTATAAAATATTATGACCATCTCACAAACCAATAGTCATATCAAAAACAACAGTCACCTTAAGACCCCAACAACTACTTATTCATATAAATACCCATTCTTGTTATAGTAAGGATCATGGTCATTTCTTATTCTAAGATGATGGTGCTCTACAATCCTTTGAACCTTTATATTTTGTATACCTTTCTTACGATTTCTTTCATTTTTTTGGTGGATTCAATGGATGAGGGCTACGTAATTGGACTTGTAGTTATGTTGGATGTTCTTCCATTTGTTCTTTTATGTCTTGCAATTGAGTTTCATTGAGAAATTGTAATCCCTTACATCAATGTAATTTATTAGTGTTTCTATTGAATAAATTTTTTCCTATTTTATCCAACCAAAATATGTTTTGGACAGAACCAATATTAAACAAAACAAAACAATAATAATAATACTAATAACTAACAAAATATTTTTACATTTATAAAAATGTGTGGGGAATCACATAATCCCTTATGAAAAACCTGTTAAAATTAAAACATAAACCCAAAACTGTAAAACAAAGACCAGAAACCCTAATTCCTAAACTATAAAAAATATACCCTAAAACTTAAAATGCAGACCTTAAATACTAATACTTAAACAATAAACCATAAAATATTAAACATGAATCCCAACACCATAAACATTATACCCAAAACCCAAAACCAAAACCCAAAACCCAAAGCCCAAAACCCAAAACCCAAAGCCCAAAACCCAAAAACGAAAAACGAAAACCCAAAACCCTAAATCAAAAACTATAATCCATAAACTATAAATCATAAACCATAAATTGTAAATCCTAAAATATAAACATAAAACTCAAAACCCTAATCCTAAAGTCCAAAACCTTAAACAATAAAGCCTATAACCTATAACCTAAACCCAAATACTTCAACCCTAAACACTAAACACATTACTCTAAACCCTAAAACCTTTACTCTAAACCTAAACCTGAAAAAATGAACCCTAAAAAATAATTCCAAAATAGAAAAAAACCACAAAACAAAATCCGTATACCAAAAACCTTAGAATTATAAACCGTGAAACCTAAACCCTATACAAAATAACAAAAACCAAAAACCCAAAAACTGAAACCCTATACAATAAATACCTAATCATAAATAGTAAACACTAAACCCTAAAACAGAAAACATGAACTGAATTTAATAAAACATAATCATTAAAATAAAATCTCAAAACATTAAACCCAAAACCCTATACCCTATACCCAAAACCTTAAACCATAAAACCTAAACCTAAAACCAAAATCACATAAACCTATACCATAAATCCTATTACCTAAACCCTAAATCCAAATCCCTAAAACCTAAACCCTAAAATGTAAAAACTAAACCCCCAATCATAATCCAAAAATAGTGAAACCTAAATTTTTACCCCTAAGACCAAAACCTCAAACCCTAGATCCTAAATCGAAATACCATAACCCAAAACCCATCACCAAAAAACCAAACCTATAAACTATAAACACTAAAAAACAAGAAAATACAAACACTAATCTATACAACCCAAGCAATATAACCGAAAACATAAAATATAAATCCTAAAACATAAATTATAAACTCTAAACATCAAATAAAAAACTATAAACCATAAAACCTAAAAAAACTCTAAAACCCTAAACCCAAATTCTTAATCCATAAACCTTTAACATTATATTCTACAAATTTAAAAAAAATCTAAACACTATACCCTAAAACCTAAATATTAAACTCTAAACCATAAACCCTATGTAATAAACCCTAAACCCTAATACATAGAGTCTAAACTACATAACCTAAAATATATATGATAATATATATAGTATAAGACCTTAAGCATAAACACTAAACCATTCCTAAACTCTAAATCCTGAACCCTAAACCAAATACAATATTGCATAAACCCTAAACCCTAAAAACCTAAACCCGAATTTTTTCCCAGAGAAATGGATAGTTAAAACACTAGAGGGGGTGAATTGATTTCCCAAAATTTTATTTCAAAACCAACCTCTTCAATGTATATGATATCTAATATTATCAATAATAAAAACTAATAGTAGAAAAAATAAATTTTTATCATAAAGAGACTGAAAACTGGGGATTTATAGTCGTTCTGGGAGTAGAAATACCCTAGTATAATACATCAATAATATTATCCCTAATTTAGTGATTTTCACTACAATGGACCTTTTTTAGGGGCTCCCAACTTAGTACAAGAACATATTACTTGTTAAAAGTTACAAGATATTTCAGATAGTCTATTCCTTTAAAAGACCTATCCATAGTCTTAAAAACTCACTTACAACTAATTTAAATAAAATAGAGATGATTGAACTTTAAAGAATCATTATAGAATAAAGTTGAAAGAAGAAACTGATAGTAGAAGGAGATACAACCTAAGAAGATGATGATCATCCAAGAACATCTCTGTATGGTCTTTGATTGAAACTAATAGACTTAAAAGAAAAACATATGAGCATTGTATGAAATTTTTTCTATTTACATGAACTTTTTGTAATCATTATCCAGGTAATATCATGTGTGTGTGTATATCATTCCATTTTGTGTATATATATATATCAACTAACTCTCTATATTTCTATATCCTAACTGATTTTGAACTTAATCATAAGAGATAATCATAATCGTCAAGTGAATACTCTATTAAAAAGTTGATGATATGAGTTCTTAAGGGAATACGGTCATTAATTCCATATATAGAATACACATCTACAATATTGTTGTTAGAAAACTTATTCTTAGGATATTTTCATTCCTAAAAAATGAATCTTCATGCAAATTTACCTTCTTATAAATAGACTATTATTTTTATGATATTCATAAAATCATGAAATGATATATTGAAGGATTATACCAATATTATAAAAGAAATACTAATGATATTCAAAATAGTTTGTTCTTCAGAAAATGAAAAACTGATTGAATTTTCCTCATAAAATAAATTGATTAGGGGCTTCAAAATGTAAAACTGATAACTGACTTTTACTTTGTGTAAGGTAAACTAAATTAAACATTGAATAATTATTCTATTTAATATAATTATTTTACTAAAGTGTGATACCTAACCATCACAAATTCTATTAGTTATTTCAAGATAATATTTTGTTAATATCCATTTTGTAAGATAATGATGTTTTATAACTCCACTATGACTGAAATATATTTCACTGAAAATACGGTAGCTCATTTATTCTCTTTGTTAGATAATATCTTATGTAGTAAGACAACTATTAAATACTAAATTTTATTACTGTTAATAAATGGAATATAAAATTTAAAACAAGATTCCTATAAGATTATATAATTTTATATATATTTTAACCACTTTACATAACATATGATAATCAATTATACAATGTGTAGAATAAACTCTTTTGAAATTAATGGCTTATATCATATAACTAAATAAAATTTGAAATACATAATATAAAATCATTCAAATAAAAAATGGAACATTTTTAGTTATCAACATACATAAAAATTGAGATATATTGTAACATTATAAATTTATCCCACAAACTCCTTATTTTTAATGTTCATAAAACCCATTGAATAATTGAAGAAAAATTTAAAAAAATAAGCTTTAAAATTGATTTTTATATTTTTTATTTTATTCTCCCCATTTTTTTGACATTAAAAATAATTATAATAAGTAAAAAATAATACAATAAATATTGTATATGAACAAGTGTAAATAGTAAATTCTACTGAATGTGAATAGAATTTGGAAAAAAATTTGACCAGTAGAAATGATGAAATAAAAGCAGTAAAGAGTAAAGAATCATAAGAAAGGATTACTGAATAAATTTTAATAAATGAATAGAAAAAATTAAGAATATAAAAAAATTCATACTCTAAATACTATAACACTATAGATCGAAATAAATTCATTAAAAACATAAAATATAGTCTTTGAAGAATTTAAATATTTTCATGAAACACCATTTAAATGTTTATGAGGTTCCATTAGACTAAACAATCATATGGGGAAGTATGTCAATTCTGAGGTGTAAAGTAACTTTTTAGAAGGGGAATTTTTAATGAATGTGGATGACCAATAGGTAAGGAAGATTTTGTTATAGGATCATTAAAAATTTCTCAAAAAATCCACCCAAGGTGAGTAAAGATGATCCAAGTCCATCTTAATCACTCCGACTGATCCTTATGAAGGTGGAATTTTTTTTAGAGAATCTTATTGTAGCCTTTCCAAATCAAATATATTTTCAACTAAAAAATACAACTTAAAAGAAGGTTCATGTAAAGGTAATAAAACAAATTCGAAAACCAATGATTTCCCTTTAAATAGATTTTAGTTGGTCTAATAATATCCTTTAATCTATGAGGTGTCATGTCAACATGATCAGTAATAGGAGGTACAATAAAAAAGTATTCCTCAAATTTTAAAAATATCATATTGACATGCATGAATCATCATCAAAAGATCAATCATTCAGTTTTCTTGGAGTATTGAAAAATAGTTTCAGACTCTTTGAGAAAAACATCCAATGATATTTTATAAATGTACTTTCCAATAACAACTGACACCAAACTTCCTCAATGATTGAAACTGATTTTTTGAAATACATCTTTGATTATCAAATGGAATTATTTTGAAGATACATGAAACTACTAAGGTTTAACAAATTTATTTACCATTACTTATTATTATTCATCATAGGTTTCTGGATTAATTTTTTTTTCTATAATATGATTTTGGAATTCCAAACATCCACTCAAAATATTTAAAATTATTTTCCATTAATCCACCAATTATTTGAAATCTAGTAATAATAAATCTATTATCCTTTTTCACTTTAAAAAAAATATTCTGAATTTATGGTACATTTTTATTTAGTAATAAATTATTTCCTTATAATATTGATCAATAAATAAGATATATCATTGTGGAAATTTTATCATTCTTTTAACTTTAGAAATAACTTCTCATTGAAGATCTCATAAAAACACCCTAGAAAGAAGATAATATTTCATGGAATTAATAGTTGAATTCATAATGTCTATATCTTAAAACACACATTACTTTTTTTATTTTATATCATATTGACTCAAATTGTTTCTATTATAATCCATAAAAACCTATCCAAAACTGTTTGGAATAACAATTATATTCACAAAAATCATATTTCGAGACAACTTTCTCATGAAAATCCCTTATTTAACTTATGGAATAAACTAACAAGATATTTAAATATTATGCTTAATGCATTAAGGTGGAGTAACTTTCATGGGTTCTTTGATAATTATCATCAAATTCTGCTATGAGAATATCTAGAATAGTATGCATTATAGGAATAGGAGTGAATTTGTTATATTTCACTTTTATACATTGATTTTCATTAAAATTTTGGTTTTCACCAACATCTGGTATTTCATCTACATTATACGTATCTACTAATTTTGATTTATTTCTTGTATTTACATCAATTTCAGTTGAATATTATGGCTCTTTTTATTCTTCTCTACTAACTACATTTTGATTAATATTATCTATGGATTATTTTCTAACTTTTAGACATCTCTCATTGAAATGAGACACTTAAAATAAATGGACATCACCTGATACTATTTAGATGGTTCTTTCCCTTTCAACTATAAAAAATTGGTAATGGTTGAGTCCAATTTTTCTCTAACAGAAGGAATAAGAATGACATCGAACTGAACTAGTGTGAGAGTAGGGGATGAACTAACATCAGTAGCATTTCCTTCCCTAGATTGAACAAAAAATATTACAATAATTTCTTTTCTGTGAGAGTTTCATTATCAAAAACATCTCTTAGACCTATACATTGCACTGGATATTTCATTGTATCAATAGTACATACAGGGGCATGAAAAAAAAACTTCATGAACAACTTCCATCTGAGATGACCCACCATGATTAGTAGAAGGGACTATCAAAATTTATTAATCTAAATTAATGGGTAATAACTTATTCTGATACATACTCAAAGAGAAATTGCCTCATTGTAATACACATTCATTTGAAACTGTTAGTCATGAAAAAATGTATCAATGTGTTGTCCAAATAGTCACTAAATTAATGGAAACCTAATGTCAATGTCCTTCTAAAGGGAAAAAATTTCAACAAATTATTTTTAATGTGAAATATATACTTTATAATGTAATGTTATATATTTATAGGTATCGCAATTATAAGCAGGTAAAGTAATGTGAAATCTTGGAAAATAAATATTTAAAACTCAATTTTCTCTTGTGCAATAGCATACTGAATGAAAATTGTAAGAACTATTCTCTTAGGTTCCAAATCCTTCACCAACTTCTTCTCAACATCGGTCTTTCTGAAGAGAGACTTTATCATTTCTGGTAGACATACATCATCAATAAAATCAAGAAAAGTACTAAAGTCGGTATAACCATTATGCGGACATTTAAACACTTCTTCCATTTCTAATAAAGTGGTTGTAAAACGTATATTATTCACATTCACTATTACCATATCTTAATTTACATGCAAATAAAATACAATGGTATCTTAAAAGACTCAAAAAAAAATTCATAAAAAAATCATTATGTTTTTCATTAATGACGAATTCCCAACCATGAATATTTTTAACCATTTTATGTAACATATATGTACCATACAGGAAACTGATATTTATTGTTATTCAACTCAAAAAAATTCTATTAGTCCTTGGAACTTTTATGCTTCAAGAGGTGACATTGTCAGTTCATTTAGTTTTTTTCATTTTTGGAAAGGGATTTGGATGGTTGGAGGTTTAGGTTGGAGTGGTTTTGATATAAAATTCATATATGTTAAAATTTTTATAGTATTTTCAAGCATATAACTGAATTTAATTCATTCATTTTTTGGTAATTAAATTGTCATGAAATGTTATGTGTAGAGTAATCATAACAAAACTAGGTGATGTGTCCTATTTTTATGTGGAGAAAATTAAAATAAATTATGACTCCAAATATGAAATATAAAATATTTACATAATTATACATTAAAAATACATGATAAGTAACATTGAAATAAAATTAATCACATTTAAACACGCCTAATTAAAATTTGATAGAGTCAAATCCTTCATCAAAAATTGATTTTTTAAAGCTTCTATTAAATTATTTTCTATGAAAAAAATATAGAGGGATATCCCTCTATTAAGTAACATCACATAAAAAATGATGTCTTAAATGAATTATATTTGTTATATAATAGTTTATTGTGTTCATTGAAATATTGATCGAACTCATGTTATAACATTTTATTGGGATATGATTAAAATTGAATCCATTGCCCATTATGGTATGATTCATTCATAACACTTGTGTACAACTACATCATACAACAATGTATTTAGCCTTAGAATATTGATAATGATAAACAATGTTTCTTCCTTCATGACCATGATACTATATATTTAATAAGAAAATTGAATGTTTCTATGGTTCTTGTCCTTTCTAGTATAAAACAAAAAAAAATAGATTATGAATATTGTGTTATATTATAATCAATGTTTTTTGGTAAAATTATATAGAGTAACATAGTTCCATTAAAATATCTTAGAATCATATTTGGGGAATTTAAATGAGATTCTTTAGGATTATATTGAAACATTATGCAATGGAGTAGTGAAAACATAATGTCTTGTCTACATGTTGTAGGATAATGTAAACTTACAAGTATTATTTTATACAACCTTTTGCTAACTGATTTTCTAGCCTCATCTATATCAATTTTAATTTTAGAGATCATTTGAGTTGAATAGATTATAAAATTTTTTGGTCCAATAATTTTATGTAAATAAAATATGTATTTTCTTTAGTATAACAAATTTCTAAAATAGTTTTTATAAATTTTAAATCCTAAAATATATTTTGACCCACCCATGATACTAATTTCAAATTCTTTTCGCATATGTCTTGAAACATTATTGCACAATTTTTGGGTTGTTGATTAAAAAAATATTCAATATATATTTCTACCAATAAAATATCCATATATGAAATTTTCATAAATATTGAAGGATCATCCTATCAAATATAAAACAATTTGATAAAATAAAAATACTTAATCTCTCATACCATGCTCTCGGTGCCTGTTAAATTTCATAGAGAGCATTGGTATATTTAAAATTATAATTTTGAAAGTGGTCATCTTCAAAACCAATATGTTTTTAAACATAATCTCCCCATATTAAAAATCTATTTATAAATGTAGATTTAACATCCATCTAATATAATTTAAAATTTATATAAGCAGAATATTCTATAAGGAATGTAATTTTTTTTAACCAGCTGCAAGGGAATATTTCTCTTTATAGTCTATTCATTTTCCCTAATTATAAATTTTTTTAACTAATCAATAATTATTTATAGTTGTCACACATTGATCATACCATTTGTTCATAAATACCCATTTAGTTCTAATTATAGGATATTTAAAGGGTCTATCAACTTATTCCCAAACCTTGATCCCCTTAAACTAGTTTAACTATTATTATATAGGTAATACCTAACTTTAATCAGCTAAATATTCTTACATATTTCTAGGTTTTAGATAACATAAATAGGTAGAGAAATTTTCTAGATTTATTATATTTAATTAGTTTTAACTACATAATCTAAACTTATTACTACTATTTGTAGAGGTTGGTCTTTATGGTTTCTATCTTGTATAGATATCACACATTCTAGTTAATTAGTATCATCCCTTATAGGATTTGATTCAAATTAATCAATTTCTAAAACATAATACTTATAGTTTTTAAAGATAGGTTTAGGTCTCATTCCCTTATGATAATCAATTAAGTCATTAATTTGATACATTTTGTGATCAAATTTTTATAATTTAATCAAATTTCACATGAGTTGATTATTCAACCATCCTTCACCTTTTGTTGAAAATTATATCATTTATTGAATTAGTGTAATATCCTTTAAATATAACTTCATCATATCTTGGAAAAACATACCAAGATTTTCTTTGGTGTTTGACACATAAACCTTGCATCCAAATACTATAAAGTATCCTACCTTTGGTTTCCTATTATTCCCTTACACATTGGGTTTTTAAGATAGGCCTTACTCTAACTCTTTTAATGATGTAACATGTTTTGTTAACAAATTCAAAAAAAAAAATAGGAATGTTATTTTCACACAACAATGTTCTATAAATTTCATGAAAGGTGTTATTCATCAATTTAATAAAACCACTCTGTTGGTGTATCCTCAGGGAAGAAAAAGTGTGTTCAATGCCTTATTTTTAGAAATATGAATTAAATTCATGATTCTCAAAATCTCTTCCATTATCCCTTCTCAAGGTCATAAATTTGAAATATTTTTCATTTTTTCACATGTTTATATACATATATGACATGATTCACTCTTAATTAACATAAATTAACACCATTTAAATATTAAAAAATAATCAACCAACTCTTAAACAAGTAACTTTCCCACAAACTTTTTGGTATAGTTATTGAAAACAAATCCATATGGATAAGCTATATGGGCCTAGAAGTAGTAACTTATTTAATTGGTTTAGAAGATGACTTGTGTTTCTTTCGCATTTCACATGCATCACATAAATTATTTTTATCCAATTTAAGATCAAGAAAATCATAAGTCAAGTTTCTTTTAGATAAATTTTTCAAATAATAAACATTACAATGTCCAATGCCTATATTAAAAATCCATTATTCATAAATTTAAACATTCAAACCATTTACATTTTTTCTACATAATGAATTTATATCTAAAGTATACACATTATTTCTTCATGGTTCTTTAATCATTATGGATCATTCATTAAAAACTATGAGTTCATTGTTTAAAAAATTAAATCAATAACCATCATAAAAAAGTTGATAAATAATTACCAGGTTTTTCTTTTAGACATCAATATAATGTACTCTATTGATGAGGATTGATTATTTATTTAAAAATTATTCATTTCCTATAATGTTTCACTTTTCCTTGTCACTAAATATGATGCATCCCCCATTATTCTTGGATAGTATGTGAAATATTGATAAATCCCCCCTCATATGTATTGAACTGCCACAATTCATAATCATTTTTTTAATTACAATTAAAATAGTTCTTTCCCTATAATGAAACATCAAAAAACAAGATTTTTTCGTACCTAAATACTCTTGGGTATATAAATGTTAACTACAAAGGAACTTTGGATACAAATCTATTTGTGTTTTTCAAAAAAAAATAGTATCATGTTTTGAGGAAAAAAAACTATAATAAAAGTGTTTTTAATTCTAAAAAATTGAGGATTTTTTTATTGTATATATTGATATAATTTCATAACACTCCATAACTAAAACATATAATCTTGTAGAGGTTTTTATATTTAAATATATGAACTAAATAGTTTTAATAGTTTTTCCCATTTCTTATTCTAAATCCTCCAATGTTAAGTTGATTATGACAAAGAAATTTGTTTAGGTAATCCTCTACCTTAGTGAAAAAACTGACAACATCTTTTAGGTTTTGAACCACATTCCATAGGTTCTCAATTATTTTAACATTTTTAGTACATGATATAGTAGACTTTTCAAATTGATCTTTAAAATATAATATTTGGGTATTTAATTTTTCTTTATTAAATTTGTTTTATAAGAATTATGAATAGTTTTTTTTCTATTCATTCATATTTACTTTATAAGAAAGTACCGTATTTAGGGGCCCATGGATATGGTAAAGTACGGGGAACATGGGAAGATGGGGGAGAACCCAAATATCATGAATGCAGTGAACTCTGAATCTATGAAATAAGGGTAACAAAGGGACGATTGTGGTGGATCTGATGCTCATGAATGTAGGGAATTCAGAACCGGTGGAATAGAATGGAGTTAACCAAAGAAATGTCGTTATCATCTGATGTGAACGATGCAGGACTAAACATGTATGGAACAAGGTTCTCTTCTATCCCACGAAGTGGCATAACCCAAACAAGGAGGGGCCCCAATACAATGGTATGATATTAGTAGATGTGGTAAGATTCCTCACTACTTAATATTTCTCTAATTTTGATGCACCTACGCCTTGAGGATTTTCTAGGAGGAGTTGGATTGCACATGTCGCTTCCAATCAGGATTTCATTGAGGAGAGATTCAATCTATCAAAATACTCCATCATCTCTCGAGTTCTTGTTTGAAAAGGAGATAAAAGGTGGTATATATTGATCTCACTCGGTGAGTTGTGGAGGTTTGGGGATTTGCTGATTGGAAAATGATTTTTATAGGAAAAGAATTCTATCATATCCTATTATCATATGACGATCACAATAGAAGGGCATGAACCGTGGGATTCATTGCATTGATGCCTCGATTTCTAAGAATTTAGGAATGGGATAGAGACTTCGACACTGATAATTATTAGAATACCTATGCTCAGTTATGGATCCGAATCAAACTGAATTGGATTTATTGGCACCCTAAAATTTTATGGGACATTGAATCCTCTATTGGAAACCCTGTTAGAATGGACATGCATTCTGAGAACACATGTTTTGGTCAATTTTCTTTTATTCTTGTGGAGGTTCACATTACTAGTACTTTGGTTGAGGAGGCGGTGCTCACAAAAAGGGATAATAGAATTAGAATTGGTATTCAATATGAAGGTAAACCAAAATTCTACACGAAGTGTAATCTCTTTGGATATCTCTTAGATGAATGTAAAACGGAGGCAGAATGTGAATATTTTAATGGAAGAGGGAATGATGTAAGTGCCTGCTGGAAAAAATTGAAGGCTACACTCATGAAACCTACAATAGATGAAGATGAGATAGGCATGCCTGGGTGGAAACCATCTGAACCAAGCAGCCCTAGAAGGCCTCCAATGGAGGGAAATTTCCCTGCTGATACAAGTGGAAGAAAGACCGAGGTGATGCATGAGGTTGTGCCCCTAATTAATGATGTGCCTGACATCTTTAAGGAATGCATAGATTCCCAAAGGGGTAGTCCTTTTGAATATTTTGTCATTGCTGAGGGGGATGAGCAAAATCTGGGCACTCATGGACCACATATTCAAAAGGCACTTGAAAATGATGGAACATAATCCGCAAATATATCTCATGATGTGGATATGGGGAAGTGGTTGGTAAAGGATGGGGAATGTGAATGTGGTGATGTGAATTATTAGGAAGGCAGTATTCTCCCAAGTGCCATCATCCAAAGCAGCCAAGAGATGAACATCAAGGGGATGAGATAAATCTACACACTCTAAAAATATGTTCACACCTCTGAATGGGATCCACTGGTCTAATTATGTTGATTAACTCAAATCTAAGAAACAAATGGATTCTGAGGGGATTCACACTAGGGAGAAGGATGCTCACCCTCTAAATGAATGTGATGATGTCACTATAGATACTCCTGGTCGGGAAGATGAGAGTAAAACAATGGGGAAAGAGAGAAAAGGGAAAGGGCATGAAAAAAACAATAAGGTGAGGCACAACAAGCAGACCCTCGGACAAGGAGAATGACTTCTAGAAAATGAATATCTCTTATTGGAACTATCATGGGATGGGGAATAACCCCACGACCAGGGCCCTTTGACACATTTTCATGGCCCAAAAACCTGCACTAATTGGTAGTTCTGAACCCAAATTATTTTTTAGCAACTGGAAGGGATTTAAAAGTAAATCTCTTGGATATACCTTCTTCTCTCAGAACTATCATGACATCAACATTGATCTTCTTTGGGTGTTAAGACATGATCCTTTTCACATTAACTCCTTCAGCCAAAGTGCTCAGTGTGTCACAGTCTCTTGCATCATTTTAGGATGTCAATTATAGGTATCTTTTATATATGCGGTGACATCATATATTAAGAGGAGGGAATTGTGGAAAGAGGTAAAATCTAGTACTAACAATAAGAATGGGAAATGGTTTATTATTGTAGATTTTAACACAATTTTATGGCCTAAAGAAATAATTGGTGAAAATTCCAATCGCATTGACACCTTGAAAATGTATTCCTATTTTGATTCTTGCAGTCTTGTTGAGGTTCCTATTGCGGGTGAAAACATCACATGGAGTATATAAATGTTGCATGGGAGGCAAGAATGTATGATGGATATGTGTTTTGTTAAAATTGATGATAGGACTACTTTTATTGGAATTTCGGGATTTATTCTCCCAAATAATCCCTCTTACTACAATCATTTCATTGTGGATTTTGATTGCATGAATGAAGGTCAGTGCCCTTCCTTTCTATTTCAATAATGGGTGTCTTCTGATACCTGGATGTTGGGAGACAGTGTTGGAAACATGGATCCCAATTCCAATTGGTATTCCCTTTTACAGTCTTGTTGTGAAACTAAAGCATCATAAGGGGATGCTCAAAGAATGGAGTAAAAAATTTTTCTCCAGATTGGATATTAACATTAAAAATGTTGATGATTGTCTTTCCCAGAGTCAAGTAGTGAGGCAACAACATGACACACCATCTAGGGAGACAATAAAAGAACACAATAAACATGATGTCCTTCTAGTTATGAAGGATAGGATGGAGAAAGCACAATTGAATTTGAAATGGAGGAAGGATGGAGACATAAAAAAAATTCATCACAGATAACACAAAGAAACAAATGAAAATGGGGGAATTAAAGTTATAAAGATAAATGACAACATTTTCACCTCTGAAAGTGAGATTTCACAAGCAACTATCGAATATTATAAGGGGATCTATTCTGATAATGGAAGGGAAAACACTCAAAAAATAATTAGCAACATCAACACATGTATTGAGGAACACCATAAATGAAATATACTAATGGCTCCATCCATGGAGGAAATCAGGGCTACCCTCTTCTCTCATAACATGGAATGTGCTCCTAGACCCGATGGCATCACCAACAAGTTTTTCATGTTCTATTTGGATATTTAGTAAGATGAGGTGACTCATGCTATTAGGGAGTTCCTTATTCGCTTCTTATAGTACAATATTCATTTAATTATTCATATAAGAAATTTTCATCTTCTAATTAATTCTCATGCTCTAAGGTATTATAAGACTCTACCACATCTCAATGTTCCATGAAGCACATGTTAGAATTATGATTAAGAGATTTAGCTTCTAATACTAATGATGTAATTTCACAAGAGTCATCAGATTAACTCCATATAACCTCCATATACTTCTTGGATTTCTTCTTATATCTAGTCTTAATGAGGAAATTTTTGTCAGGATTTTTATTTTCATGAAATTTTTGAATGTTTGGATTGATATGTCCATGATTTGTTAACTCATGGCATGTCACTTATTTAGCATTGTCACCTTACTTCCTGTTATTATTTAAGGGTCTTCATAATCCTCTTATATTTTTATAGAATAATCTGATCTTCTTGGAAAACTATGAAAGTTCATCATATGATCTAGAATATCACGAGGAATATTCTTCTTCGAATGTTTAAGAGATCTGTATACACATATTCTTATTTTCATCTTTATAAGTTGAAACCATCATAGAAGAATTTTAATTCTTAACCATTTTAAATTCTCGATCATCATCTTTAATTTCTACTTCTTACATCATAAGAGTACCCATGAGATATTTTATTTTATAATTCATGACCACTATGAATTGTATAATGGTAGCTGAGATTCCGCTCCACTTATGTGGTAAAAATATTAGAATATTAAATTAATTCTCAGGATAAGTAATCGGTGTTCCATGAGTAGTAACCTTATTCACAATATTTGGGAGTCTTTTATTTGACTGGACAATGGTTTCTCCTTCAATATTTTCAACGGTGTCAAACCTATGTTTGGAAGTACATATCTAAGATCCTTCACATTTGATATTTCCTTATAAGAAACTACTATTTTATTCCACATTTAAAAATTTGTGTGACATTGGTAAATATTATTAAACTCATACAGTTCTAGTCAATATATTATAATATCCCTACCCTTAGTATTTAGATCATATCTTACTTCACTGTTAGCATCCCATGATTTTTTAAATGTCTTTATAACTTCATATGTTTTTACTTCTTTAAGATGAAACTTTAAACCATGGTTCTTCAAATATATGGTCATTCTTTCCTTCAAGCAACCATAATTTTTTCCCTTAATGTAAGGATACCTAACCAGTAACATTCATTCTCTGTCATCATCCATATCATCCATTTGAAATTAGATCTTTGGAAATCTACCTTTGATAGTTGTGAACTCAAGAGTAATGATCTCGGGTTCCAATTGTTGTCCCATGGAATTGGTTGGATAAAAACTCAACAGAGGGTGAATATTGTTCCTAAAATTTTACTTTAAAATCATCTTCTTCATGGTATGTGAGATTTAATCATTAATTTATTAAAATTATGAAGTGGGGAAAAAGTATTTTAATAAAGGGAATGAACACATGGAATATGTAGTTGTTCGGGGAACATAAATCCCCTATCCTACTCCACTAACACTCTTCTACATGAGTTAGTTGATTTTCACTATGGCATCATTTTCCCTAGGTGCTACTTGCTGAGTAAAATTTTATATTACTTGTTACAAATGTAAAAGAGATTTTAATCACGATATTCCATTACAATACCATTCCATGCTCTTAACACACTCATATACAATGAGTGTAAATAAAATAGAGATGAATGAACTTTAACGAATTGTTGCAGGACATAGTTTGATGAAGTAACTGAAAGAAGATGATGATGCTTCTAGAGAAGATGATGATCTTCAAAGAACATCTTTGGATAATATTTCATTGTGACTGATCAACATGTAAGCATGAAACATGAGTGTTGTATGATATTTTTTCAATTTACAAGCATTATTTTTTACCATTATCCGAGTAATCACATGTACATGTGTATATCAGTCCCTTTTATATATATATATATATTGATACACTGACTAAATCACTATATTTATAACTCTTATTTGATTTTGAACATAATCAAATGATATAATCACAATGGTTGAGTTAAAAATCTCACGAATATTTGATGAGATTGGTTCTTAATGGCATGTATCCATTATCTTTAAATATGAAATACTCTTCTGCAATAGTGATGTTAGAAATATTCTTCTTTAGATCTTTGCATTCCTAGAAAAATGACACTCCATACAAATCAACCTTTCAATAAATAGAAAATTCTTTCTAGAATATGCATAAAATCCTCAAATGACTTACCAATAGATTATACCAATATTATAAAAGAAATAATGATGATTTGAAAAAAAATATTTTTCATATTAAGATAACAAACTATTATCAGTTATGTCATCAAATAAATTTATAAGAGGATTCAAAATATAAAACAAATCATTGAATTTTAATGCATGTAAGATAAACTAAACTCAATGTATAAAAATTTTCTGCAATTGAGAATTATGTTACAAAAGTGTGATGCATAAATTTAAAAAAAATCTCTTGTTTATTTAAAGAGAATATTTTTTTAAATATCTTTTTAGTAATATAAATATTTTTCATAACTACACTCTAACATTGATATCAAGCTTTAAAAATGTGATAGCTCATTTATTCTCCTTGTAAGATAATATCTTATGTAATTACATAAATTTTTTATATGATGTTTTCTAACTCTGATAAAAAGAAATATAAACATTCAAAACTAGATTGACATAGGATAAAATGATTTTCATCATATTTGAACCATTTTACGCAATGTATGTTAATCATGTATACTGAGATAATAATAAACTCCTCTGAAACGAATAGCACAAATATTATAATAGATTACAATATGAAACACATAAGATAAAATAATTATAATAAAAAAAGCATTTTTTAAATAATCAAAACATATAAAAAAATGAGGTATTTCGGAATAAAAAATATCCATCTGACAATATATCCCAAAACCCAAATCCCAAAACAATAAACACTGAAACATATAAAAAATAAAAATAAACTAAACCCAAAATGATAAATTCTAATAAAAAGATTGTAATCTCCAAAGATTAAACCCTAGACCCATAACTATAATTCTGGTATCATAAATCCTAGAAACTAAACCAAAAAACATAAACCCTAATCCAAAACCCCTAATCCCTTAACAGTAATCCCTAAATACTAAATACTAAAACCTGAATAGTAAACCCTACACCCTAGATGAAAAATCATAAACTGTTAACTAAAAATCATGGACACTAAACCATAAACCATAAACCCAAAACCTATAACCATATAAATTATACCATACATCCTAAACCCTAAGCACTAAATCCAAAATCCTAAACCCTCAACTCCAAATCCTAAATCAAAAACCATAAACTGCAAAACCCAAAACCCAAAACTATAATCCATATACTATAAAACCTAAAGCCTAAAACCTAATCCCAAAACCCAAAACCCAAAACCCAAAAACCCAAATAAAAAACCCAAAACCCTAAATAGTTGTCCCAAAACCAACAGACCTAAACCAAACTCTATGAACACAAAACCCTAAACACTAAAAAATAAACCACTAGCCTGATATCAGAGACCCATAACCCAAACTAAAAAACCCAAAAACCAATACCCATAAACCCAAACCCAAAAACCAAAACCCCAAAAATCCAAAATCCTAAACTATAAGCCTTAAAACCTATACCTTAATCCCCAAAAAATAATCCCAAATTCATAAACCCTGAACCATATACCCTAAATCGTAAACCGTAACCCTGTGACCTAAATCATAAACCCAAAATTTAAATCCTATACTCTAATCCCTAAAACCAATACCATAAAATATAGAACCAAATACCAAAACAACAAATCTCAAACCCTAAAACCGAAATCAAAGACACTTTTAATTGAATAATAATCCCTAAAAACTGAAATATCAAGCCCAAAACACAAAACTCCAATCAACAAACCAAAAACCAAAAAACCTAAAATTTAAACTATAAACCATAAACCAAAGACCGTAAACCTTTTAATATAAAAAACATATTCTAATACATAATACTAAATCCCTAAGTTATAAATATAAGTCATGAATCCCTAAATATTAAACCCTAAAACGTAAATTCAAAATCAAAAACCCTAAAACCAAAACCCAAAACAAGAAAAATTAAACCTCAATCCCTAAATCATAAATCTAAAACCCAAAACCCAAAACCAAAAACCATAAAACCAAAATCCAAAAACCCAAAACCCAAAATCCAAAACTAGAAATCCCGAACCCAAAAATGTAAACATAAAAACAAAATCCAAAAATTATAAATCAAAAACCCTTATCCTTAAACTATAAATCCTAAAATCCAAACCCTAGTCCCTAAAACAAAAACCCAAAAACATTAACCATAAACAATAAATTTTAAAAATTAAACCACAAACCATAATCTCAAAACCCTAATCCTAAACACTAAACCAAAAACCCTAAGACAAATACCCAAAACCATAATCATTAAACACTAAACCCAAAACCCTTAACATGAAACCTGAATCATAGAACACAAAAACCCAAAATTCATATCCCAAAACCTAAATCATAAAACTATAAACTGAAAAACACTAAACCATAGATATTTAACCCTATAACCTAAACACTAAACCATGATCCATAAACACGATATCCTAAAACCTACTATATAAACCCAAATCCCTAAACATAGTAGCAAAATCCATAAAAAATAAACCCACAAACCCTATACTGTAATGCCTCAATTCAAAAACCGAAATAAATAAACCTAAAACCTTTAAATAAAAAACAAAAAAATAAAAACCTATACCAAAAACGCAAACCCTAGACACAAAACCCTAAACCCTAAAACCTAAACCTTAAACCCCAAACCCAAAAGCATTATCATTACACACTAAACCCTAATCCATAAAATCCAAACTGTAGACCCCATATCCTAGACATTAAATGATAAACCCAAAACCTTAATCCCTAAACCCTAAACCCTAAATCATAATCTCTAATCAATAAAATTTAACCAGAAACCTAAAACCTAAACCATATACCCTAAACACCATACCTAATACCGAAAATTGAAATCCGAAAATCAAAAACCCTATAACCTCGACCTTAAATCTTAAACCTAAACCCTAAAACCAATAACCAAAAACCTAAACAAAAAAATATAATCCAAAATAATAAATCCCCAAACATAATACATTAAAACCTAAATCCTAAAACATAAACCCAAAACCCAAAAACCTAAACCAAAATTATTATACCATAAATCCTAAGCAGTAAACAATAAACCATAAACTCTAAAACCTAAACCCATAACTCAATCAGTAATCACTAAAATCTAATCCTCTCACCCCTAACACTATAATCCTAGACCCTGAATCCCAATTCCTTAACACTAAATGCTAAATAGAAAAATCCCGAATCGAGAAAACAAAAAAAAACCAAAACCCTAAACACAAAATCTTAAACCCCAAACCTTAATCATATACCAAAAGCCTAAAAACCCAAACCATAAACCCTAAACCCCCATCATAATACCTTACTCCATAAATACTAAAACATAAAATATAAAACTGAGAACCCGAAACCCTAACCCTTAAACCTTATACTACAAAACCCTAAACACAAAACTTGAAAACTAATTCCAGAACCCTGAACTGCAATCCCTAAACCCCAAACCCAAAATGAAAAACCATAAATTTTAAAATGTATTTTCTTACCATAATCTCTTATCACTAAAATATAAACCTCATAAGCTAATATAAAAATGACGAACCCCAATCCTTAAACCCTAAACCATAAACCCTCTCTCATACCCTAAAACCCAAAACCTTTAAAAACAATCGGAACTCAAGTATAAACCCAAAATTCTAAATATTACACCCTAACCCCGAAACAAATTTCCTAAAAACCCAAAAAATAAATAAACCCCAAAACCTAAAACAATCAACTAAAACCCTTAACCCTAAACCCAAAATCCATAACCCTAAACCATGAATAATACACAAAAAAGAAGAAATGTGACACACTGTGATTTTGTGAAATATTTTTTTTCAAATAAATTTTATCTTCTATATATTAATCATTACATATAAAATTGAGTTTGTATTGAATTACATGCAACACTGAGTGTAACTTGTGATACACACTACATCGTGTTTAACCGAAATGTAACATAATACTAAACTATTTTAAGGATGGTTCTCATCAAGACATTGGAATGCATAGTATGTACAGGATGAAGTAGATTACGAAAATATATGGTTTAATATATATATATATATATATATATATTTAATTATTTTTTGATTAATTAAATAAAAATTAAAATAAAAACTATTTAAAAATAGAGGAAATCTTTTTCTGAACAACAATTTTTTTGGAAACATACAAAATAAATTTAAAAAACTACTTTTAATTATTTTTTTAATGAAATTTATATATTATATATTCAATAAATGTAATAAAAATCATTATATTAGATTTTTAGTCAATAGATAGGAATAAATCCAATTTTACGATTAAAACTGTGTTTTTCTAAAAAGTAATTTTGTCACCTTTTGTGTAATTATATTAAAACTAGATTTTTTAACTTTTAAAAAAATAATTCGAACAAATAAATTTAATTATTGAAATCATAATTTAAAATTTATCTTAGGGTGATGTTTTGATATTTTTCTGAAAATAGAAATTTTTTGGATTAATTTTGAAAAATACTGAATTTCCATTGAAAGGATCGTTTTTGTTTAAATTAGTTATAATATTGAATTATATTTCAAATTGGTTTTAAAATAAAATAAGGGAAATTATATAATAATTTATACAATTTAAGTCATTTTAATTTTTTCTTATTGAATTTGATACAAAACCTTTATCAAATTTTGAACATTTTCTCTATGAATACCCTTTTCTCATCATGTTTGTATGATTGATTTTAAATAAAACATTGTAACTTAATTAAATTTAATTTTGGTAAATTTATTAAATATTTTGATAAAAAATAATCCATATTAAATAATAAATTCAACTTATTTTTTTCCATCATGAACATTAAAACCATAAAATTATCTAATATGGTTAATGTAAAAATTGGTTTTCTAGGGTGTTAAACTAAAAATATATGGGTTAAGATGACCTAAAAACTTTAATAAATTTAAATTTTCGAAATATTTATGCCATATAATTTATAATTCTCTAGAATACTCCAATTTATATGCTTTTTTATTAACTGAAACGTGAGTACACCTTTTTTATTTCAAAATTTTATAATTCTTCCACTCACCTCACTTATAAAAGTCCACCCCACTCCTCCCTTCCTCACTCCCGAAAAAAATTGGGACATGACCTATGAAAATAACTTCCAAAATTATATCATATCATCATATAACACTTATTTTTTACATAAATATATCATAGTATGGTTTTTGGTGGAAATATGAGAATGATACTCATATAATTGGTAACATTATCCAATGAGAACTTTTATTTTATTTATTTCTATAGAAAATTAAATTATAATTAAAACATGATTATATAATATAAAAATTACATTACATATAGTGATATGTTTTATGTTTTTTAATGACCTTCAACCATGTCCACTTTCATCAAATGGGTTATGAAATAATCATTCATGTGTATAGCGGAACACCATCTAGCGAAGCGATGTCATTTGTTTTTCCATTATCCCCACTCAAGATTTGATATTAAATTGTATAAAAATTAAATATATGATATAAATAAAATAATAATTCATTTTTTATCATTATATCATATATAACATATTACTTTATATTCTTTAGGGGATATGATAATGTCACTCGTGTGTACGGCGGACTACCACCTCATGAGGCGATGTGATTCATTTTTCACTAACTCTTTACATAGAAGATAATGAGGATACATATATGGATATAAATTAAATAATGAATATATTAATGAAATATTTATAATTCTTAAAAAACAATATATCATTTTCTTCCTTACCCTATAAATCATTAAATGATGATACACCGTCAGTGTATTTGTGGTCTGCTGCCTTCACAAAGCCATGTGACTACTTTTCATCACCAAACCATAGTAATTATATGTAGAATTATATTTAAAGAAATAATATTTAATTATTATGTTAGGTTAATTTTATAGATACTATTAATTACTTAACTCTTTTCCATTATGATCATTGAAAAATCGAAACGTTACTCATGTGTACATATGACCAACCATCTCCTAGATGGTAATTTAATTCATTTCTCAAAACCATATTTCCTGATTGGTATTAAAATAACAATTTATATATAAATATGATAATTATGATAATTATAATTACTCTATATATAATTCAACCATTAAAAATGTAATAGTACTAAAAATTATAAACCAAAACATATATGAAAAGTGAAGCAGGTATTACCAAAAACATGACATTAACACAAAATTGTTAATAAATGGGTAATAAAAAGAAATTATTAAATAATATATGTTCTGATATATATAATTATGGTTAATTATAATATGTATAATATTATTTTATTTAATAAATAGGTGGTTTTAATGTTTATGATGTATGCCGAGGCTTAAGGTACGTGATTTCTATCTCAATTTTTACTTCTGTGAGACCCATGTCATTCTCACTACTTGTTAATTTTATATGGAGTTTATAATTACCATTAATCTATATTATGATTATTATATATAATTTTATTGGGGTTTACATATCCATTTTATGATTAATCATTCATTGATTTTACGATTCAAAAGATAACAAATCGGTAGTATATTTTTGTCTCAATTTGACTTCTTTGAGACATATGTTATGTTATGAACACATATTCCTAAATAAGGTGTATATACAGAACCTATTTAATGTAATATCATGAATTAATTTATCCTCATGATATTTTTTGTTTCATTTAATGATGTTCCTTCTTGATTATTACGTTTCAATGTTTCTAAATTGTTAAAGATTTTATGTCACAATCACATCGTTTATAGAGATTGTTTATGATTACATTTCCAATGATAAAATCTTATGATCTAATTATAAATAAAATCATAACTTTTATTCCACTTTGGTTATTAGGGAAATTAATTATATCATTTTATACTATTTGGTACTATATATAATTAATAAATGTTTTTAATAAAATCTGACATTATTTCTCTCTTTGATCGAGAAACTGTTTTCTTCATAAACCATGTTTTCTAAAAATATTTCCAATTTTTTTTAAATATAATTTTATTTTTAATAAAAAAATTTACCCATGTATTAATGTTTACATAAATTTTGAAAGTAATATTCATATTTTATTCCAAACAATTATTGTTTTAATTTTACCAAAAATGTGAAAGGAATCTTTGTTTTAATATGTAAGGAATTAAAAAAAACATCCCTTCTTATATTTCCTTTCCATGGGTTATGAATATGTTTTTAAATTATGAGTACTAAAGGGGAAGATATTTTGAGATAAATTGAATATCTTTCAATAATTAAGAGTATTGGGTTCCATGTGCACAAAGGAAATAAAATATTATGGTCTTTAAGTATGTGTTTTTGTAATATAATGAATATTCATCTAAAAAGTTGTAATTTACATATATAAGAATAATGGGTCAAAATAGTTGGTTTTATAGGACATTTTTAGTTAATCTTTGGAAAATGGGATAAGAAAACATTAGTGGGATTCCAAGGGTTATTTCTACATACATTTCTATGTATGTCTCAAATGATAGGTCTAAGGATGTGTAAATGTATAGGAAGATGTCTTGGAATTTTTATTTAGGATTAAGAAAGTAGTTTCAAATAAATTAACTCCTAGTTTGGATAAAAAAGGGGATGTGGCTCTATCATAGTGATATATAGGGCTAATGAATCTAAAAAGGGATCATTAAGATATATTTGATCATCACTTGGTGCATCAAAATGGACCTTTCTTCGCCTAGTTTTAATCTCGTGAGGGTTATTATTTGAAAATTAAAAAACTCTTAATTACACACAATGAAGGATTTAAATCAATTATAATCAAGGTTAAAATAGGTTATAGAAAATGTGTCGTAGACTTAAAATAAATTATTTTTATTTATACCTCCAAAATTATTTTTCAAACTATTTGGTTCCCTATTTTGATCAGCATTTCTCACACAATAATTATTAATTTATGTCAATTACGGGAAGTAGAAGTAAATGGATTAACAATGAATGTGGTGGAAAATTTCTAATGAGATTACAAATGGTACAATAACTGGAGTGAAGAATATTGTGATTATGACCAATTAGTTGTCATGATATATGATTAACATTGTTCAAATTAACCAACTCTCATTATCAGTAATGAAGAGAATGATATATTTTATTGAAAGATTATGTAAGTGTGACCATGGAGGAAAGAAAATTCAGTTTCATATATTTCAAGAATGTGGGTTGAATCACTCAAGTGAATGTCTCAATGGAAAAAGAAGATGTTTCATTTGTGGAGAAGGACACAAAGTAAGAAATTATCATGGAAAAATGAAAATCTTAGTTAACAAAGTGGATGGGAGTATTGTTCTCACTATGGTATTATTAATGGATTAATGTTTTAACTATTGAATGTATGGGCAATATGAAAATCAATTTCATTGTGGGAAATATCATGATGGGAATCAAAAAGTATTTGTGAGTAATGTTTATGATGCTAATGATGAATAGGCTAAAAATGACATATGAAAGGAAATATATATTAAGGAATAGGATGATAAATCATAGTTAATGTTATGAGATTTAAGTGGGATGATTGAAGTGTATGTGTATTGAATTCCAATAATTATCTTATATTAATTGTAAAATATATAAGGATTGTTCTTAATAATTTTTTCATTATGTTTTTGAAAGAATATGTTAAAAGATTATTATGAACAAGAAATTGATTTATTGGAAACGTGATATTCAAGGAAAAAATGATTAAGGGAAATATAAACCATAATATGTCCCTGATTTAGTGATAATAATATTGGGATAAAGAGACTATTGATTCGGATAAAGGAAATTGGACTATATTGGTTTCCTAGAAAATAATAAATTATTTTTTTAAAAATGATGTATATTATCTTTGATGGAGTATACAACATTATTGGATTAATGGAATATATTCAACAAACTATTTTTCTATTCATGAAATAAGGAAGAATGTATGTTTTAAATAATTTGTTATA
The DNA here is from genome assembly GCA_963277665.1 of Viscum album. Lineage (NCBI taxonomy): Eukaryota > Viridiplantae > Streptophyta > Magnoliopsida > Santalales > Viscaceae > Viscum > Viscum album. Next base: position 1,314,609,212 of record OY728136.1, on the reverse strand, counting down.
GTTATTTAGGTTATTAATAAGTTTCAATAGAATACATGATGTAGGTATTCATATATTTTTTATATGATAATTGAGATCTAATTCAGTTTGTCTTGTGGATTAATGTTATGTTCATTTTGATAAATTTAGTAACATTAATACATTTTGAATTTTGGAAGGGTTATATGGTTATCCATTCATGGAATGGTTTAATTTGAATTATTTATGTGGTTTTAGAGATTAATTCCTTTTTTCTCTATATGGGGATTAATGCATAACTTGTGCTAACCATTTTGAAGTGAGGATAACTAAAGATAGTTGGAATGACATATCATTCTATTTATGGATCTTATGACCCAATAGTGCATCAAGGGTTAAAAACATACATTAATATCTTGGAGTAAGATATAAAGTGTAAATTTATCAAACCATGACCAAAGGATGAAATTTCCCATATGAAATAGAAATATATCATGTAAATACATTTTCATATGTTCTCAGTCTTGATGGAAAAGGAATACCCCAACATTAGGAAAAAGATCTTGAAATAAAATAGTTTCCTGTTATCAGCATTTCTTCACACCACCATATCTAATGGTTTTGTAGTCATTAAATTTCTCTAGATCACCCACATTATTGTGATCAATGATATTTATCACTCCTTACAATTATTTATATTTTTCTTCTATATCTATATCTTCACTTCCCACATATGGTCTCCTATTTGGAAACCAAGTATGTGTTTTTATAGATGAATTTTGAACAGACATTTCCGTTTTTCAAGAATATTTTTATTCACCCCTTTTATTAAGTGGTTTTTTATGAAGAAATTTTTAAATGATAACCCTTTTATGACCGAGATGAATGTTATGAGAGTAATTCATATAAGGGGGGTGGTATATAACACCTCAATATTTTGGGAAATATTTCTTTCAAATAAATTAATTATTTTTTATATGAAATATTAAATTAAAAAATGAGTTAATATTGGGTTACACAAAAATATATACATAACTTGTGATAGGTGCTACATAATGTTTTAATGAAATGTAACATTGATCATGTAGTGATTCACTATTCATTCATATCCTTATACGTCTGTGTTAAACTAATTTAGAATTGTAAATCACACATTTTATGTTAAATTTAACTTCACATTTGGTTCAATATGATTATTTTCATCACTATAAAAATGTTAAATTTTACTTATTTAGAATATTTTGTTGTAGGAGGATGTGATTTGGAGGATCCAAAATGATTTTTAAGAAACATGGGAAAAACTAAATGGATCTCCATGAAATATTACCCAATTATTTTAACATTATCAGAAATAATTGATGTCAATAGATCTAAAATGTTTTGAGAAAATCCAAAATGAAGTGGTATAAAACTATTATCAAGATACCCAAACCCAATTCGTCCATCTGGGGGGCCAACCAAATATCTCTCTCCATAGAAACGAATATGCTAAAAGTTAAAAGATTGGTTTAGTATTTTGATAATATCTAGCATTATAGATTTCCAATAGCTTCCAAATATAACATATTGATACTCTGGATAATGGAAAAAACTCTGTTATTTTGTCTAAGTTGTGATAAGGCCATTTACCAATAGAAAATTGAGACACAAGTGGTATCTAGAAATATGGGTTCCCAAAACCAGTTTCCATTTTGGCTATAAAAGCTCACTAGAGGAACCTCATTTGTATGTTCAACCAAGGAGTGAGGTTATAAAAATTTGGCTTCCCAATGGATTAATCTAATCAATTTTTAGGTTCTATATCTCCCTATCCTCATAGGGAGAGATGATATGAAATCATAGTTCAACATGAACTTTCTCCTCCTCTAAATAGAAGGTTAAATGGTGGGTGTTTATTGTGAGGGAGTTATAAACACATAAATGGAGTTATGGTTCTTATAATGGATGCTTATTTGTAGTAACGTGGGTTTATAAACATATCATTCCATGTATCTTACATTATTTCTTATTTGAATTCATTTTTTGATTCATGTGATTGGTATTCTCTAAATTTATAACTGATCAGTGTGAGTTTTTGAGTGAGTGACTTTTGTTTTTCCAATTTAAAAACCCAAGAATACTTTTCTTAACCAATTTCATGATATTTCAATATTCCATAAAATATATTATTCCATTAATAAGTATTGGGCCATCGAAATATGTTTTCTATTTCACGGTTTGGTTTTTCAAGGATTGATATAAAATATTAGGAAGTTATCCGAATTCTAATTAATTTCAACCAAATACTTACTCCATAACTTAATGAATACCTAAGATAAATGAACATTAAATATTCATAGTTAACTAGAAATGAACCCACTTTCTCATATGTTTCAAAATCAACTTTTTTTTCCACTATTAAATTCTATAAATTATGTAATTTTATTTTTAAATGTTTTTTCAAAACCACCACCTCTTTTTGTACTTTTTGTTAAAAACAAAAACATTAAACATCCGATTATACTTGAGAGATGACCTTGGGTATACCATATTCTAGAAAATAATCTTAAAATAATAATCAATTTTACATTTCATGAGATTTCTGTTAAATTATGGCATTAGTTCTAGGGAGAACTTTGGTTTTTAGAGTGTGTATCTTTATAGAAACATTTTTTATTTTTTGAATATTTGTGTGAAACTTTTCTTCATTCATTTTATTATATTGTTTTCTCAAAGATTATTTTTTTTATGCCTTTTGCATGATGTGATAATAATCAAGGGAACAAATTATTTTCGAACAGGAACCAGAGATGATCTTGCATCATCAACACCAAACACCACCAAACAATCCTTTGATGGAGGATGTATAGAACATTGACACTCTTCTCAATACTTCTTCATATTCTGAATATAGCATCAAGACCGAAATAATCATGAATAATATGGATGATAATAACTGATCATTAAAACAACTAACCTTGCCTAATGTATATATACAACCCACTTATATTCAAATTCATCGAAAAGCACAAAATTTTGAAATTAAATCTTCTTTCATTCACTTATTACCAAGATTCCCTGGAATCACGAGAGAATACCAAAATAAGAACAAAAAATAATTTTACATTGTGTGAATGAAATTAATAACTATGTATGTGTATAAATAATAAGTAAAACATAGATCATTCTCATTAAATTTTTATGACACTAAAAAATATTGGTTTCATTACGTTAATTCTCCAATTAGAGGGTTCACAGACATGAAACACCATTTTCATGAAAATTATTTCTTAACCTCTCAAATAGAAATAATAAGGAATGAAATTTGTGGAAGAATAAAATCATAAGGGGAAACACTTCATGAATACGTGTAAATATTTAAAAGAATTTTTTTTATGTTCCCCAAAATACCAAATAATTTATAAACATTTATGACAATACTTTTATAAGGGTTTCATTCCAATCGATTGTAGCATGATTGATGCTGTTGTAGATTGTATACTTGTTGATAAGAACCCAATTTATACAAGAAAACTAATAAAAAATAAGGACCAAAACACTAAAAATATTACTTCATGGTCCAATGTAACCATTTGAGGTGTCCATGAGGTGTATAGTTCTGAGGATGGGGAGGTGGGCCTGATGTTTGAAGAGGTAAGTACCCTTCTTCGAAAACATTAAATTTTCCAAAGGAATGTTACCACACAATACAATACAATAATACACTCCAAAACCCAATCTTATCCTAGAGTATATGATGAAACAAATGGATGAAAATAATCTTCAATTCCAATAAACCATAGAATAATCTATACAATACCTAAAAACTAAATTTGGGAAACTCAACAACTCTATGGGTGAAATCCAAAATCATGGGTCAGATAAACTTCTTTCATAACAACTAGTTAACCCTTGTGATAAGGAATATGTTTTTTCTATCACCATTTATAGTGGAACAAAACATAAAATCCAAATTACCCTTCCATTAAATTCTTCCCATCTTGTGGAAACCACCATTTCATCCATTTAAAATGATTTGGACAAGGACAAAACTTGTCCTGAGAGAATCCAACCAAAGGAAATAGAAAATAATTTGATGAACCACCATCCCAAACCATTCATCTTCCATTTTCCTAAATGTTCTCTAAACCAAGGAAACAAAAATAAACTAAACTTGATAAATAAATATTGGAATCATTCAAGATGGTGTGGGACACCATTCAATTTATTGATGTCATGAAAAAAATTCCACGATTTTCCATGTTTCAAAAAGTGATGTGTACGCACTGAAATAAAATTTAAGGTGATTGAGACATGAGTTTGGGGAGGAATGTCTTAGCATTGATAAATCCATCACATCCCACAAAATTCTATAATTTTGGAATTTTCTCATTTCCTTTGACCATTAAGAAGTAATTATTTTTAGATGTTTTTATTTATTTGGATACTTCTATAAATGTGATTTCTCAATCTATTTTAACTTCATTGAAGGTCAGAGCATTGAAACCCAATGGAATTTTAATTCAACTAAAAAATAGAGTATCTCACACATCATTGGTGGGTTAGATGATATTCTTGTGAGGGTAAATTTTTTAATTTTTTCAACTATGTTTTATGTGCTTAGAATGCATGATAATAGGATAAATTGATATGCCCCAATTATATTGAAGAATAATATCTTTAAAACTACCAAAACCATAACTAATGTCCATAATAGAACATTATCAGTGGAGTTTGGTGGTGATATTTTCCACCTTTACATTCTTGATGCCATGAATTTCTCATCAGAAGAAAATTCCTCATTTTTATTTAATTATATTAATGTACTACCTTCCCACAAGAAAACATATTTTTTCCAATAATCACGTTTTTAAGTTTTCATCATTAATATACAATATAGGTAATGCATCCTGAAATAGATATTGTGCCGGTTTAGAAAAATTTCATGAATTTTCTTTAATTGATGATTTCTTGAGAAGTGACGATCACATAACCATAGATGATATTGATCATCTAGTAAAAGTTTATTCCTCGAATGGGGATGTTACCATTAAGATGTTAAATTTTATTATTTTCCACTAAATTCCATATTCAGTCAAATAAATCCAAATTCCCTCTAACTTGGAACTTACACCACTACCTCAAAATTTGAAATATTCATATATGGATAATGGAAACAAGTTTCTCATCATAATTTCTAGTTCAGTCCCTCTAGAACATGATTTATGACTGATTAAACCTTTGAGGAAGTATAAAAAAGACACGGGATTGACACATGATAAAATTATTAGTATTATCCTATAAATTCTCATACATCATATTTTGTTAAACTATGAGGCTAAAGTGGTGACTCAATCATACTTTCAACTAATCCCAAGCCTCTTAAATGTTTTTAAAAATTAGGTAATAGAAATATTGGCTTAGAAAATTATTTACCTCATCGTTAAGGGCTAATTGTTCAGTCCAATGTAGTTAGTTCCAAAAAAATTAATCTACTGATAAAAAAATGAAAATAACGAATTAGTTCAATGCCTTGTACATAATAGTTTTCATGTTTATGCAGAATATCTCCAACTAAATCAAAACACTAGGAATGACCATTTATCATTAATATTCACTAACCATATGATAGAGAGTCTAACATTGAAGTCCTACTAATATTTTCTTAATGGGTATTATAGATACTTTCATATCCATATTCTCCCTGAGGATCAAGAAAGGAAAACATTTACTTACCACTTTGGAACCATTTCATATTGGAGGATTACATTTGGTCTATGCAATTCTCCAAGTAATTTTCAGTGATGTATGATTAGATTTTTTTCATATTAACTAAATAATTTCATGGAACCATTTCTAGATGATTTCACTATATGTGTCTCCACTTTTGATGAATGTTTGAGTGGTCTTGATTCTACACTACATTTTTTTATTGAAAAAATACTATATTAAATTATGAGAAATGTCATGTCAGGATGGGAGAAGGTATAGTATATAGACATGTAATTTTTGGGGATAATATCAAAGTAGATAAATCAAAAATTATACATCATTTATTCCCTACCATTCCGCAAAAATGTGTGGGATTTGTTATATTTCATAGGTCATGCAAGATATTATCATCATTTCATTCATGAATTTAGTAATATTTCACTCCCCTTATCCCACATACTCTAAAAATAAAAAGAATTTTTTTTGATAAATAATTTTAGGATGCTTTTAACAAATTGAAATCAAGTATCACTTCATCCTTAGTAATAGAACCACATTTATGGAAAATACTATTTGATATGACATGTGATGCCTCTAACTATGTTTTCTAAGAAATCTTATCATATTGGTTTGATCGAGATACACATGGTATAACCTATTCCTCACACGCATTTTACCATGGCCAAGAAAACTAAACCACAACTGAAAAATAATTCCTTAACCTTTTATTTCCCTTGGATAAATTCACGTCATACCATTTAGGGTCCAAAATGTTTTCCTTCCCAATCCATGCAGACATATGGTATCTCCTTATGGAATTTGAATCCAAACCACTTCTCATTCTCCAAATGCTTCTCCATCAGAAATTTACTCTTGATATTAGGGATTAAGAGTGAGTATAGAATGTGATGCTTGACCACATATGGAGGTTCTTCACATACTTGGAAATTGACTCATACACTTGTATTATCATTAATGACATGTTTATTGATGTTAAATTATACTGAGTACTAGATTTCATTCCTTGATATCCTAAAATTGTAATTTTTTGGGTAGCATCTTGCATTCCTACAGATTTCAACAAAAACCAAGCTGATCTTCTAAAACATGAGTGTCGTTGGCACATTTGGGATAACCCATACCTTTAAAACACATGTAGTTATTATGACTTATGTTGATGTGTTCTCTATATAAATTTTTAGACTATCCTAAGATTCATCCAAACTCTCGCTTACGGGGGACACTTAGGTCTCCAATGGACTACTCACAAGTTCCTCAAATCTCATCGCGTCTGCGAGATTAATTTTAAATTAAAGTTTTCCATTTATGAAAATGCAATTTGAAAGAAATGGATTCCATATTCAGAATTATAATAATATATATTAACTAATAATGTGAAATTAATTTTTGACCATAATTAATTGAAAAAATAGTAAAAATTATTTACCATGGTTAATGTAAAATTGAGTTTACCTGGCAGTTAAACTAAAAAGATAACCATTAAAATAACCTAAAAACGTGTCTAAAATATATTTTATGGTTTTGTTTTGACACTTTTATGTATATGTATTTATAATAATCCATTTTTATCCTTTTTAATTATAATAATGTGGGTACACATTCTTCTAAAAATATTACAAGCATGTCACTCGCCTCATTTATAAAAGGGCACACCCTCTCCTCTCTAATTCAGACATTCAAACCCATTTTCAGATAATAACATCCAAAATAACTTCCCAAATTCTCTATTCTTATCCTATGACAATTATTTTTTACATAATTCTAACCTAGTCATTATTTTGGTGCAATCTTAAGGAGGATTCCCAAACAAGAGGTAATGTTCTCAAATGAGCACCTTAATTCTATTCATTTCTCCAAATCCTTCAATTATAATTAAACCATACTGATAAAATATCCTCATTATAACACATATACATAGATTTTGTTATGTTAATGGTATTACCTACATTCACCTCCACTTCCATCGAATGGGTTGCGAAATCATCATTCCTGTGTACGGTGGACTAACACCTCGTGAATCGATATCACTTGTTTTTTCATTAACACCTCTCACGATTGGGTTTTATGATGAAAATAATATATATATAAGATATTAATATAATAATTATAACTATTTAGTGATTTTATCATATATATTTTTATCTTTCCATTCCATAGGGGATACGATATCGTCCCTCTAGTGTACGGCGGACTACCCTCTCACGAAGCGATGTGATTTGTTGTTCACTAACACTTTACATGGAAGATAATAATGATATATATATGTGATATAAATGAAATAATTTTAAAATTAATTACATATTTATCATTATTAAAATATAATATATCATTTTCATTCTTACCTTTTTTGTCACTGAATGATGACAACATTATTCATGTACTTGCAGAATATCTCATATATGAGGTGATGTGAATCTATTTTAATCACCACACCATAGGAATAATATGTATAAGTATATTTAAAGATAAATAACGGAAATTATAATATTATTATAATTATTTATTGAAGATATATTACTTTCCTCGTTTCAATAATGATCGTTGAAAAATGGAAATGTTACCCATGCGTACGTATGACATTCCATCTCCATGATCACAACATACATCATTTTTTAAAACCATATGCCTTGATTAGTATTAAAAGTATAATTAATATATAAATATGATAATTATTTCATTATAATTATTCTATTTTTAATGGATCAAAGATCAATTAATGGGACCAAAAATATAAAATCAAAACATATATGAAAAATAAACCCTAAATCCTAAACCATAAATCATAAAACCTGATATCTAAACCCTAAACCATAAACATAATACACTAAAACACAAAACCCCAACCCTTGGCCCTAAACACTAAATCTTTAACCATGAACCATATACCCTTTACTCTCTTACCTTACCACTAAACCTTAAAATATAAACACTAAACCATAAACTATGAATCATAAATTGTTAAACTGAAACCCTAAATTCTCGACGTTAATCCCCAAACCCTAAACCCTATATAACAACCCTTGTATTTTTTATACACTAATTCATGACTTATTACATATAAACACACATAGTACAACCAAGAATATTGATAAGACTATTGTATTTGGTAATTAGGTACATACCACAACAACATGATACATGGATACAATAAAATAATTGAAAACTTAGTTATGAATCTTCTTAAATTTAATATCATATAAAACAAAATAGTATAACTTGGGGACATACATAATAATTGGGTGTTCTTTAAATGCTAGAAATGAGATAATAAAAATTATAACATGATGAAAGTAACACATGTTATTAAATAGACATATCAATGAGACATGAAAAATGTGAGAATCATGATTTTGAAAAATGAGGAATTATATATAATGATAACAAAAATGAATCATGGGACTGTGTCAACAACATTAAACATGACATCATAAGCATAAGTAAAGGTTAACCACCAAGAAATATTAACATATTGCACTTAGGATAATCACCCATGAATCATACATGGCATATCATAAGACATGGTTAACCACCAAGATATAATAACATAGTGTGCTTAGGATAATAGCTTGTGCAATATACATAGAATATCATATGATTAAAACATTTCCAAATGCATTGGAACACTATTTGAGTGCACCAATCATAATCATATCAAGAAGATGTATAAGTGTTCCACATAGAACATATAACATAAGAACATATTTCATCGCATTTAATTCCAAGATTTAGGATTGTGGGTTACATATATTGAAGTGCCTAGTTAATTATGTATAGGAAAAACTAGGTGAGTTCCATTGATTAGAAAAATAAATGGGTATACACTTAACAATGTTTGGAATATTCGATTACAAGACAATTTCTGTAGTGATTAAGAAAAAAAATGATGTTGGATAAAATTTTCCATTAAAAATTATAGTGAAATTTCGGTAGCATAATGGTCATAATTAATGATTTATAAAATGGATTAATGAGATAAAAAGATGAATATAATCTATTAGACATAAAAATTATAGTATTATGGATGTGTAAAAACATATCCAAAAATTAGTAATTCTAAATCAATGTTGTAAAAGAAATATGGTTCTTGAATGGAAAAGAAGAGAGAGTGGTCCCTTTCCTTGATGATTTTCGTCCTAAATCATGGATGGGAAAACCATAAAAACTTGGATAAATATTGGGAACACTTATTATGATATTCAGAGAGGGTAAAACGTCTAAAAATCATGGATTATGATTTTATTATGGAGAGGAATGGATAATGTGTGGTATTTATACTTGAGGTGGGTGAGTCTTGAAGGATTATATATTGGTTATTTTACTACATAAACCAACCACATATGACATCAATCCATTAAAACCATTTTGATGAAAACATTAATAGTGTTATAGTGTGGTTGTATGTCAATGTCCTCCAAAAACAAACAATGCCTTCTATAAAAACCAAAAAATGCCGAAAATCCAATAAATAAATTTTATTTCAACAATCCATTTTTTTGGTTTTTTAAATAAAGTATAAATTTATAATTTAAAATTGATATTTAAAATTTCATTTTTATACTTATTAAATCAAATTTTTACTGATTATAAAATCTTTAATCATGCTGACATAAGAATGACATCATAAAATTATAGTGCTCGTAAAGTTGTAATTTTTACCTTTTCACCAAAAATTCAATATTATCAAAAAATTCATAAAAATTACTCTAAGTTAATTTTGACGTGATGAGGTAAAAAAAGAAATTTTTTTCATGAAATTAATCTTATATTTATTTTATTTTTAACTTTTAAATAAATCATTATTTAATGAAAATTAACAATTTAATAGAAAAATCAACATTTAGACGATTATAAAAATTTATTTCTGTTTTATTAAAATATATTATCATATTAAAATAATTATATATGAATATTTAATGAAATAAATTTTTATATAAAACTTCTTCATAGATCATATTTTAATTGAATATGTTTTTAGTCTCAGAAAATAATATGAATTTCATATTAAATAATCTTAATGATCATTTAAATGTGTTATCGTAACCAACAACAATAAAGACCAACTATTTTATTTAATAATGTTCATAATTCCAAAAAAACTATATTATATTACAAAAATAAATTTTTATGATCATATTTCCCTTAAAATACATCATCAATATTACCCTTCATCATTCACTTCAATTCAAATCAAGGTTCAGTATCATTTCTAAAATGAATATTGCATTACTAACTCTCAATTTCATTTTTATAAAACTATTCAAGGTTAGGATGATTCTACAGGATTGAGGTGGCCAAAAATTTTATATAAATTACATTTATTCTCTATTAGTATTCCCAATAAAATATATTTATTAATAATAAGAATTTTTGTGAACTTAATGTAACATTCTTAAATAATGAAATAAAGTTATTCTGGTTTCTATTATTTTTTGCCATTATATTATTTTTCCTAGTTGTACAAGTTAATATCAATACATGACGTTAAAATTTCATATGGATGTTAAAATTATTTTTATATCCTTATAATAAAAAATTCATTTTAAAATGGTCTTCAGTTAATAACCAAAATAGAATTTTTAGGGCATTACATTCTTCCTCTATAAATAAATCATGTCCTCAAAAATCATGGCTGTCCATAAAAGGTCCAATATACCGTAGGCTCAGTGTCTCCTTATTTCAAAATATCATCAATAAATTATAGGATTATATATTAAAAAATACATTATTCATAGCATGAAATTACAGAGTACAGATTAATCTTACGGGTTTTCATACGTTAGGAATCTTGGTTCATACAAATTAATATTTTCATTCTTTTAATTGAAAATATAAAACATTATATAACTAAATTATTATTGGTTGGTAAAAAACATATGATAACAAAATAATATCCTTATAGTGTGTCAAAAAATGTGTGAAAAATGTGCATTTTCATACACCAATTCCCAATCAACTCTAGCTCAATACAGTGTTTTTTGATGATATGCCAAGGTACATATTTTGTAGAAAAACATCAACTGGTAGTATCCTGACATGGAATTATTTTATTTTAAACCACTTACTATATACTTTACCAATGATTAGGGATGTCTACTTGTGTTCAGAATTATACATAAATATTTCTATATTTTTATCAAATCCTAATCCCAAAAATAACTAGGCATTTTCTCTAATACCAACTATGAAAACCCTTATATTTATTACACATTAGTTCATGATTTATTATATGAAAACACACTATGTAAAACCCAAAATATTGATAATCCTAATGTATTTGGTAATTAGGTACATAGAAAATCAACTTGATACATGGATACAATTACACTATTGAACACTTCCATAATAAGATTCTAAAATTCCTAGATTTTAAAAGTGTATGGGATAACCTATGGACATACATAAGAAAGGGGAGAGCTATATGGCCATCTAAGGGGATTAAAAAAAGCATAACATGATGAAAGTAAGACATGTTAGTCAATAGATATATCAATGAGACATGAAAAAGGTGAGAATCATAATATTTATTTATGATACATGATATAGGATGATAATATAAAGGCATAATGGGAATATAAATACAAATTTAATCATGAAATCATTAGCAAAAACCATGGTTAACCAAAATAATATCATAACATAGTGTGCTTTGTATAACCTATCATGAACCATATATGGCATATAATTAGTCAAGATTAACCACCAAGACATCATAAAATTGTGTTAACAGGATAAAATACAACACCCATTAAAAGGAATATCATGAGATTAAAACATTACCCAATGAATTACAACACTATCTGAGAGAACCCATTATATTCATATCATGTATAAGCATAAGTGTGCCATATAAATCATATAATATAAGGACATATTTCATCATATTAAATTCCTTGATTAAAGATTATGGGTTACATACATATAGTTTCCAAATAAATTATGTATAGGTAAAACACGGTTAATACCATTTAGTGGAAAAGTGTACTGCTATACACTTCACAATGTTTGGCATGAAAAATCTAAAGGAAAATTTGGCAACATAATAGACACATATTATAGTTCATGGGAGGGACTAATTAGAGTGAAAGGGTTATATCATCACATGATCATAATAAGGGTGGTAATAGGGATATTTAAGAACATAATATAAAATGAAAAATTGGTAATTAAAAAAAATAAGACCAAAAAAGCGTGTTTGAATAAAATATTCGCATGAAAAATCAAAGTTAAATTTCGACAGCATAATGTCCATACATAAAGATTCATAAAATATTTTAATGGGAGAGAAATGGTCATATCTACATCTTTAAATATATATTAATTTGTGAGGGCTGTAATAAAAAAATCCCATCATTAGTAATTGTAAATCAATGTCATAAAATAAATAAGGTGCTTGAATGAAAAAGAAGACGTAGAGGCCCCTTATGTTGATTATTTTCTTCCTAAATATTTGAGGGAGAAACCTTATAACCTTGGATACACTATGGGTACATCATGGATGATATTAAAATATGGGATAATGTAATAACCTCATGGGTTATACTTTTTTGGGGAAATTTTTAGCTAATGGGTAATATTTATACATGAGGAGGTGTGAGTTTCAAAGTATTAAATATTGATAATTTTACTATATAAGACAACCACTTACGTGAAAAATCAATTACAAAAAAAATCTAGACTAAAAAAGAAATTGAATCTGTTTTTGTATGTCGAAGGACTTCCAACCATAACTATACCATCTTTTCAACCTAATAAATGTGCAAAATACAACAAATTAATTTTATTACTAAAATCCAATTTTTTATATATAAATAAAAAAATTAAAATTTTTATTTACAATATTAATTTTTATATTTATTAAATTCAAATTATATTTCTATAAATATTTCACATAATTTTGAAACATATTGATATAATAATGATGTCATAAAATCATAACACTCTTAAAATGGATATTTTTTCTTTTTCACAAAAACAAATCATTGCCACAAAATTTGCTAGAAAATCAATATAAGATAATTTTGATGTTATGAGTGCAAAAAAAATTATTTCCTGAAAATAAAACTCCCTTTATGATAATTTTAACCCTTAAATAAATTTTTATTTTAATGAAATTTAACAATTTAATATAAAAATCAATATTTTGATCATTATTAAAATTTATTGTGGCTTCATTAAAATATATTATGAATTTAAATGAATTTTTTATGATTAATTAATAAAATAAATTTTTATTTAAAACATATATATAAATCATATTTTAATAAAATATGTTTTTTGTCTCAAAAAATAAAACAAAAATACATATTAAATAATCATAAAAATCATTTAAATATGTCAATGTAAACAACAACATCAATAACCATGTGTTTTATTGACTAATGTTCATAGTTAAAATCAACTATATTAGTTTCCAAACATATGTTTTGTTGAAAATATATCCTTATAAATACCCATTCATCCTTACACTTCATCACTCAATTTAATAAAAATCAATATTTATATTTTTCCCAAAAATTAATATTTTTTACTAACTCTATATTTCTATTTTATAGCATTATTAATGGGTGGGATAAATCAAAGGGATCATGGAGACCCAAATTTTTATATTTTACCCTATTTATTATATGTGATTTTTTTCATTGAAATATTTGGATTAATAATAATAATTGTTGTAGATTGAATATAACATTATTAAATAATGAAATAAAGTGTTGTTGGTTTCTATTATATGTTTTACATTCCATTAATTTTCCTTGTTATAAAATTTCATATCAACACACGATGTTCAATGCCATTATAGAATTTAAAATAATATTTATTTTATTATAATAAAATATCATTATAAAATAATAGAGAAATTTATAAAATAATGGAATTTTTTGGGCGTTACACCCTAAACCACAAGGCTAAAACACTAAACCCAAAACACCAAAAAACAAAAAAATAGAATATGTAAAACCTAATTCCTAACCCCTAAACCCTAAAACAAAAACCATAAACCATAAACCATAAATGATAAACCCTAAATCCCAAACCAAAAAATCATAAATTCTTAACTGTAAACCCTTTAACAAAAACCAAAAACTATAAACCATGAAATAGTTAACCTAAATAATAAAACCTAAAACCTGAAACTATACACTGAAAACAAAAAAACATAACCCATGACACCTAAACATTATTCCCTAAAACATAAACCATAAAACATGTAAAAAAACATGAAACTAGAAAACCTAAACCCACAACCCTAAAACCTATTCCCTAAACTATAATCCCAAAACCCTAAGCACTATAATCATAACTATAATTCATAAACCCTATAACCAAATCCTAAGACATGAAACCAAAAACACCAAAACCTCATTCCTCAAATACTCAACGCTAAATCACATATATTAAACCCTAAAATATAACAGATAATCCATAAAACCAAATTTTTATATTGTAAACCCTAAACCGAAAACCAAAAACTATAATCTCTAAACGTTTATCCCAAATCCAAAAATACTGGACATTATTCCATAAAACCTAAACTATTAACCCCAATAAATAAACCCTACATGAGGAACCCTAAATCCTAAACCCTAAATTAAAAACTCAAAACCCTACACCATGGACCCTAAACCCAAACCAAAAAATTAAAAACCCTAATCCCTAATCTCAACTCTAAACCCTATACAATAAATAAATAACCCCAAATCCTAAACACTAATCTCTAAAACATGAAATCTAAAACCTGATCCATAAACCCAAAATCCTAAATCCAATATCCTATACCAAAAACGTAGAGACATTTCCCAAACACTAAATCCATAACCTAATCATTGAAACCTAAACCCTAAACATTGAATCATAAACAATAACCCCAAAATTATAAACACTAAACCCTAAAGCCTATAACTGAAAACATAAAAATAAAACCCTAAACCCTAAATAATTAATTTCTAAACCCTAAACCATAAAAAATATTCCCCAAACAAGAAATCCTAAACTATAAACCCTATATAGAAAACTATAATCCCTAAAATTTAAATCATAAACCCTAATCTCTGAACCATAAACAACAAACCCAAAACCAAAAATTTTACCAACTATACCTTAAAACTTAAACGCTAATATCTAAATCCTAAAACCTAAGAACATAACTCTAAAACAAAACCAAAATCTATAAACCATAACCCCTAATATATAAACACTAAACCCTAAACCAAGAACCCCAGACCCCAAATATCATATCCCAAATCCCAAAACCTAAAACCAAAAATCCTAAAGACTAAAACATAAATCCTATATCCAAAACCCCAAATCCTAATATCCCTAACAAGAAAGCCTAAACCCTAATACCTAAACTAAAATCCCTTACCATAATCTGTAAACCCTAATCTATAAACACTAAACCCAATATTGTGAAAACTAATCCATAAACCATAAAACCTAAACCCTAAACCCTAATTATTATACCCTATAAACAAATCCCTGAACATCAAAACCTATACTCTAAAACTGAAACCCTATATCATAAACTAAAAACCAAAATAAGAAAAACATATACCCAAAAATAGAAATACTAAACACTATATCATAAACACTAAACCGCAAAAGCTAAATGATAAACCTTGAACAAAAAAATGTAAACATGAAACTATAAACACAAATCCATAATCCCATCAGCCCAAACCCAAAATTAAGAAAATAATAATTAAAAACTAAATCCTAAACCCAAATCTCCAAATAAAGAACCATATACCTTAGACCATAAACACACAACCCAAAAACAAAAATTCAAATCTATAAACTCAAAATCTAAAACCAAAACTATAAGTACCAAATAATATATCATATGCCATAAATTTAAAACCATATTCCCCAAACCAGAAATCCTAAAAACTAAACTGCAAACCACAAACCATAAACCATAAATGCTATCCCATAATATATTTTCTCAGAGTTTTGGAATGTTATATATAAATATTAGTTGGAATTATTTCAAGACTAGAATTTTCGACGGTGTGGAATTCTATGGCTCAGAGTTCCGAGAATAAACGTTGAAATAAATCAAAATTTTAAATATCACTAATTAATATTTTTCATGAAAAATATTAATGACTTTTAAATGGGTGTCCGGATCAAAAATATATGGTTATCATTACATTCAGTGTATTTAATTTACCTTAGGTGAGATCTAACATCGACCGGTGTGGTCGGTAGTAGAAATTAGTATTTGGATGTTTTATAAAAAATAAAATAAATTTCATAGTTTATTTTATTTTAACGTTTCCATAACATAGTGATGCATTATGTTGTTTTAATTAACCAAGAGCCTAGGGTTAGTCTTATAACCCTAGAATCATTCCCTATAACCCTCTGGAAATTTGGAGAGGATCCACCCCAGATAATTCCCAACAAACAACGACACATGGATCGTTGCTTGGTGAGATCGAATCCTGACCAACGACTGATATCCCTCTTCATTGAAGATCGAGGTATGGGTTGTAATTTCAATTCTTTTCCCCATTATGGGATTCAAACGATGAACTTGGATTGAAACATTAATTGGTTGACCCATGGATCGTTCGTTCTTGTGAGAGGATCTTTTATTCGGTTTATTTTGGAGAATTAATATGTCCATGATTTGTTTTAATTTTATTTTCCTTATTTGATCAATATAATGGGAGTGGATCAATTTCATAATGAATGTTGGAGGAGGTTCATTAATTGAGTAATTGTGTGGATTTATTCTTCCCCTTTTTAACTCACGTTCATCACATTATTCGCATGGTTATGAACAATGGATAGTTGTGTGCCTGTTTCACAATGAAACAATCCAAATTTTGAGATCTGACATTGTGACGACCCAACAGAGGTTTGATGATGATGTATTTTAAGAATCGGCTCAGTTTAAGAGAAATAATTCTTCAACGGTTATTCATATGAGTGGATTGAAAATTGTTCTCGACACCGATCAGAGGCCCTAAACCAACAGAATCGTCTTTTTGGTGTTGGAATGACCTCTAACGTTTAATTTCACAAAAATCAGATGGATAGATCAAGAGATAAAATATATCCCAAAGCACTGGATAAAGAACGTTGGGTTTGGGAAAATCTCTTAGAATAGGGTGTGTTCTTCGAAGAATGTGGCATGTGGGGCTGGATCAATAGCGGTTAGGGTTACACAACGTAGGATGCGATGACATGGTGTGTGAAAACTATCACACAGCGTGGGGGTCCCTATGTGGGACTCGTTTTTTATCTCGGATGATACATGGAAACGGGGTGGAGTACATGGAAAGTGCTCCACCACACATCCAGACCAGGCAGATTACACTGGTTACCATGTGTACTTATACAAGGGTCGGAAAGCACAGGTTGAACCCATGTACGAGCACATGGCTAGAATACATGGTGAAACCTCGCGGATAGTAGGACATGGAGTTTTAAACTCTTACACTCCATGTATATCTCTTTATACAAGACATGATCTTTGACATGGGACATTGTACACGGGCAGTACCCTAGGTCATAGGACTTGGAATGTGGCCTTTCTACATATTGTGTACCTTTTTGTACATGGCTTGATCTTCTTGTCAATCATACCTTGGATAGTTTTTTTAGGTTAGTTCCCCCTTTCTAATTACCCTTATGGTAATTTATTGTTTACATCCACAATAATATGATCCCTTCAGCAAGAGTTTATGGATATATTTAGAATCCCTCTAAGAGGCCCGAAGCGAGATCCTCTACCCATTATTGACCCTTGGTACAGTCAGCTATCGAGGTGACCAATCCAACAGGACATTGAATCTCAACATAGATGGTGAATCTGGATGAATCATGGTATATTCCAAGGTGTTCAGAGCGATCCTCATTGGTGTATGATGATATTTCTCCACTCATGAGTGAGTTCTCCTAGAATGAGTGTATGTGTTATCTCTTCAGATCTATCAATACATCTATCTCTCTCATGAAACATCCCAACAAATGTACTTCTTGGATGGGCGTCATCAAAGCTATCAAATTCATGATGTTAGTTTTCCCAGATAAGTTCTTTGTGTAATCTTTGAACTAAATCCCTAGTATGGGTATGCGGTCGTTGTGACTTACCTCTAGACTACAGGTCTGGGATTCAAAAATATTTGGATATTTTCAGTTATTATATGTTCTATATACATATAATTTGTAGATATTACTGTACCATAACTTTTTTTATATATTTGTGGGTTTCAGGATCTTCTGTTGAGTCTTGTTACACTCACTGCTACATGGGAGTTTCCTGCATATGTTGTGTCTTTTGCAGATGACCAGGACCAGACCGAGCTTTGTGAGCTTTCCTGTAACATCCAGAGCATCCACGATACGCCTCTCTTTCAATAATGCAATAGCTTGCATTGTACGCAAGTTCGAGTTCTAACACACCGCTACTAATCAAAGTAGCCATTATGAATAGTAATACCCACTTTTTAAAATTATAGAAATTTTATATTTCAAAATTGACTTCATTTTTGTATTCGTAATATCGAAATTACCCTAAGATGAATTTTTTGTAATTTTCTGAGAACTTCAATTTTTGATGAATAGTGAAACCACTAAGTGGTAGTTAAATAACTGATTTTTTTTAATTTAAATGAAATATTACCACTTCTGTGATTTGATTTTAAAAAATCCAACATACATGGTTGTCATTAGGAAGTAAAATGTGGTTCAATGGGATTAAAATAGTTTTTGGTGAATAGTAACTTTTAAGTTTAATTAATCGCGATTAAAGGTAATTAGTGAAATTTAAGGTAAAAATTGTATTATAAAAATATGAAATGACCCTTACACTTGTCCTACCCCTATTGGATGTGTCATGGCCGACCAATACAATCCATGGGTAAACTTGGGGACCCCATGGAACCATTTTGGTAGGAAAATGACATAAATAACTTTTTATTTAAAGTTAAAATAAAAATGTCACAAACATAAGTTGTTTTACTAAAAGAATTTTTAAATGGGGTTATACAAGTAATATTTTTGACTATAAATATTCATTAAAAATTTAAAAATACTTCCTACATCATGATATTTTTTTTATAATTTTTAGACATTAAATAAATTAAATTATTTATGACACCATGATGATGCAACGATTACCTCATTAATTAACAATTTAAATAAAATGAAAAGATAATGTAAAATCTAAGACATAAACTTGTCAAAAACCTATTGGATGAGTAGATTTCGAACCCATATCACCTTATCCTCGAATTATATAAGTTTGGGACCTTTAAAATCCGAAAAAGCATTTCATAATAAAGTAACATTTCAATCATTCCAAGAGTGCCCCTCCTCTCCTCTTATAAAAGGCCCCCACCTCTACCACCTTATTCACACCTTCAAAGACTTTTGGCTCGGACAACCTCTGCCCAAATACTCCCCCAACTTCCCTCCATTACTCCTAGAAGCCCCACTTTTGGCATAATTCTTCCCAAGGAAGCCTTTGGCTCAAATCAAAAGATTTACCCGATTTTAAGGTAATGTCTTCTCTTATGTTATTTTGTTTTATTTTTCTTTTCCAACCCCCTAAAATATTTTTATTAATTTCATTTGTAACAACACCAGTATCATAAATATACTAGGATTTTGTTATAATAAGGATTCTAGCTACACTTATACACACCTACATCTAATGGTTAAAGAACATAATGTTTTTGTGGATGGCGAATTTCTGCCTCACGAAACGATGATTGTTCAATACTCATATAAAACCTTCAAAGGTGGCCATTAAGATGTCAATATATTTATATATATGATATATAATATGTTTATGTTATACTTAAGGTTCTTTATTTTTCATTTATGGCATACCTTTATTGTTTCCATTATGGGTAAACACGGTATTTTCATTTTAGGAAGTGCGGACTACCGCCCCCTCAAAGAGATTTGAATAGTTAATGCCATATATGAGATGTATAAAGGATGAAGTATATGATATTATATATGATATTATACTGGAATTATAATATACCTTTATATAATTATGATTTCATTCCATTAAATATGAAATAGAAATGAAAGTAGCGTTCATGCGTACGTACGGCTTACCGTCTCCATGAACGGTGCATTTCATTTCTTACCTCTAAATGTCATGTAATATTATGAATGAATGTATATACTGGATATATATGAGATATATGATATCTATATCATTAAAATAATTCTGGATATAATGGATATTTCACCACCTGAGCAACTTGTAATTATAAGAAGTCTATTTTTGACTCAAGTACCAAAGATCGACAAAACGGCAGTTATTAACTTAAATAATTACATAATGTTCATAACATGGTAATAAGTGATATTAAAGGAATAATAAACCTGAAAATGTTCTTAAGAAACTATAAATTAACCCTAGTTTATTATTCAGGAGGTTAAAGAACGGTCGAGTCAAGACATGATGCAAGGTAAGGGAACTTCTTAACCCAATTTCCATTCTTTGGGTTAATCTCCTACTTTCAAATTATGTCATGATATTATTATGTCCTATCTTGTATTTTTACTTTCTTTATGTGTAATAATAGTGAATACACATAATATATCTATTTTATTTTTAAAAAATCATCCTTGTGAGGGACTTTATCTCAATCTCCTTTCATTGAGGCATATTTGGTTTTATACACAACTTTCCTTTATACGGTGTATAAACCCCTTTGACATTTACATTTATTCAAAAGGAATATTTTTATACGATGTGTTTTAATAAACAAAAAAAGCAAAGTTTTTCTTGTCGTACGTATGTGGTGACAACGACTTCTTCGCCGCAATGGCCATTATTTGGGTTTCAGCTTCCTCTACAAGACATAACTTTTTTTAAAATGAAAAATAAATTCCATGTTTTAATTTTCTTTTATTTTGGTATTGAAAATGGTTTTGAAATTTTATTTATTATATCAATGTGTTTTATTGATATCTTGTGATTGAAATGTGGAAATTTTATGTTTCCTTTATTTATATTTTATGTGATATGATTATGTTATGGTTTATGATATGTTGAAACCTGTTCATATGAGGAATGCATTGGACTTAATAAGTAACGGGTGGAGCCCGCTATAGCTCCTTGATGCATCGGTAGGTCTCATGAGACAAACTAGTGTCTTGGAACGAGGCCTTGACAAAATCTTATTTGTGGTCTTGGCACGAGGCCTTGGTTACGTGGTTATGATAGTCTGGAATTATGCATTCCATCATTATGAAAGTGTTTATTGATATTGCATGTGATTATTCGTCTTGTAGAATATCCATGTGAGTAAGTAAATGGCATTATTTAATTTTATTTTTGCCATATTATGCTGAATTTCAAGTTTAAAAATGCTTTTGTTTTAGTTATATATTGCCTTAAATGTTAATGTTCATTTACGAAACCTTCCGAAATATTGTTATCCATACTGAGCATCTGAGCTCACCCCTTTCAATGTTTTAATATTTTCTAGGATGTGAAGAAGTATTTTATGAATGACCTACAGGGATAGTCAGATGAGGATATGAGTGTGGACTATGGAGATTTTTTTTATTGTAGTTTTTCACTTTATGTTGTAATGTAACGTTTATGAATATATCTAGTGTTTCCAAGGCTACTAAACTAATCAGTCTTTCGAGACATGATATTTTGTGATCATGACAATGTTACGAAGTAATGCACCAACTCTGGGTAGCTGGGGTCGGGGTGTTACAGTTGGTATCAGAGGTAGTTTAGTACTAACCTTGGAAGCTAGATTTAGATAAACTCTGATTAGAGCTCATAGCCCAAATATAGCCTTTGAGGATTAGTATAGAAGAACTACCTAGAATTTTAGTATTATAGAGATTTTGTGAGTTTTCCGAGCAATACATCCCTGTCTGGATACGATCAGGTAGAGGTGGCTCTGGCACAGATGTACCTTGGGGTAAAACCTGAAAACACCGCTTTGAGCTAGACTCGAACGGGAACTGGTGCACGACAACTGGCCTTGCTGCACTCTTGGTTACGAAACTGCCGGGGGATATGCTTAGGATAATTCTCATTTTCATTACACACCACTATGAAGGGTTATGAGTATATACTTCCTCAAAGAAAACTTCTTTTATGATTATGGATTATATCCATAAATAGTTCAATTAGTGTTAAGTGTTTTAAAAGTATAGAATTATGTATTTTGATTCATAAACTAATCTAGTTTATTCCATTGTTTAGAAATGGCACCTATTGGAAGGAATGGAAACTGTATCGATGCACACACTCCATGTAGGGATTTCCCTCCTGCTCGAGATAATTATTGTGGAGCTGGAGATACAACTGGTGCTGATCAACTTATTACCATACTGGGACAGCTCACTCAGGTTATGAATAATAACTTTACTCATATGAGGCACCCTGATCCGCAACGTGGAGGATCAATGTTAGACCGCTTCACGAGGAAACAACCGCCAACATATAATGGGGGTACAAATCCATTAGTAGTTGAGCAATGGATAAACTCCTTAGAGAAAAATATTTCACGCCTTGGGGAGTAGCGAAAGGGAGAAGGTTATCATGGCAGTTTACCACCTCACTAGAGATGTCGATCAATGGTGGTCATTGATTCAAAATACAAAGGAAGATGAAGAAGTATCAATTATGGAATAGAGAGAGTTAAAAGATCTTTTCTTAGAAAAATACTTTCCACATGACCATCGAGCAGATATGGAAAGGCAATTTCTGGGTCTGAGACGAAAGGAGGATGAGAATGTCGCAAAGTATGAGGCTAACTTTACAAGGTTAGAGAGGCATGCAGTATATTATATACGTACCCCAAGAAGTAAGATTTATCGTTTCTTTGATGGGTTAAAACCATTTCTCCGTCGAGCATTAGTCTCACAAACCTTCTCATCATATGAAGATATTGTCTCATGTGCTATCAAGACGGAAAAAGAATTCTCTAAGTCTTATGACTTTAAAGAAAAGCAAGAAAAGAAGAGATCTTCTGATCAATCTGGAAATGGATATAAGGGGAAGAAGGAAAGAGCTGAATATCAGTCCTACAGTAAATGTGGAAAGAAACACCCCGGTACTTTCTTGAAGGGAATGGGAGTTTGTTATAAATGTGGGGAAAAAGGTCACCAGGCTCGTGATTTCAAGGGAAAGAAAGAGGCTATCAATGTTGAATGCTACAATTGTAGAGAAATGGGTCATTATGCAAATGAATGTCCTAAGAGTCAGGCAAACTTACCTCAGAAAATTCCAAGGGATCGAGGCCAATCTCATTCTGTGACTACAGTTGAAGCGGAATAATTAATGTATTGGTGCTTTTGGACTCATGCATTATATTCTTGATATTAGAATAATGTGATATATATATAATTATTGTACTGCAGTACATGTTGATTTCATTGAGGTTTTAATATGATGAAGGTAATCATATTTTTAGTATGTGACAATAAGAGAAACTTTACTTTGTTTGGGGAATCTGATAAATTTATTTTGGAATTAAGAGACCTTTTAGAGAAAGTTTGGACAGAGGTATTTTGGATAACTATTAAGGTTGGGTGATAACCCGTCACTTCGGACAAAGCTGCAGGAATCGAACCCACAACCATAGTGCGACATGCCTTTATTACATACCACTAGCCTACAAGAAGTCCCTGGTTATTACAAAATAGTTTTACTAATCTAAATGGAATGTGGTAATATTTTGAACCTTATAAAATTATGATAAATAGAATATTTTCGAGTTCTATTACCTTTTAGAGTGAAAGATGTGTTTGTGGTAAAAATTTATTAAAGAATGAAAGTTTACATAACAAGTATGTATATTCCCTTAAATTATTAGTAAATCTCCAAAATAAATTCCTCAACATTATAAAAGGTAACTTAAAACAAAAACATTGCCGGTTAACTTTTCCAACTGGGGATTCAATGACCGTTTAACCAATCACAAGTTGGTGATTTTATTATGGTTAACTTTCTCCTAATCTAGTGTTCTACAACTCTCCATCAGACCTTGATGGTTTGTTTTTCTTCCATATCCATATTTTCATAGAATCCTAGTATGGGCTATCTCGGGTGACCTTTGTACTTCTCATTCCTTCTTTTAATGTTATATTTTTATTAACCGTATTTCCAATGTGGGTTTTCCATGAAGATATTTTCTATTTTCAACCATTTATTTTCAAAGAAAATTTTCAAATTGCGACGTCGCAATTTATTGAAGTAGGGGAGAATGTAACATCTAGAGCATCCACGATACACCTCTCTTTCAATAATGCAATAGCTTGCATTGTACGCTAGTTCGAGTTCTAACACACTACGACTAATCAAAGTAGCCGTTATGAATA
The DNA here is from genome assembly GCA_963277665.1 of Viscum album. NCBI lineage: Eukaryota > Viridiplantae > Streptophyta > Magnoliopsida > Santalales > Viscaceae > Viscum > Viscum album. The sequence continues at coordinate 1,314,584,216 of OY728136.1, read as the reverse complement.
GTAATACCCACTTTTTAAAATTATAGAAATTTTATATTTCAAAATGGACTTTATTTTTGTATTCTTAATATCGAAATTATCCTAAGTTGAATTTTTAGAAATTTTCTGAGAACTTCCATTTTTTATGAATAGTGAAGAATACTTAAAAACAACTTTTTTAATAAAAATAATTGATAGTGATAAATTATACTATTGAGTGGTTTTAATGTCTAATTAGAATATATTTTTACCATTTTATCCACTGGTGTTCATTCTAATTAATTTCATTTTGAAATTAGACATAAACAATTGTCAATCTTTTGATATATATTGTTTCTTAAAAACATGCTATTTGTTATGACAACGGGAATTAATTATAAAATTAATTAATGAAACTTATATGTTTGGAATTTTGTAAAATAGACCTCATTTTTGAATTTGGAATATCAATTATAGCTTAGGGTGAAATTTTGGCATTGTTCTGAAAAACATCAATTTTTGATGAATAGTGAAACCACTAAGGGGTTGTTAAATAACTGATTTTTTTCATTTAAATGAAATATTAACACTTCTGTGATTTGATTTTCAAAAATCCGACATACATGGTTGTCATTAGGAAGTAAAATGTGGTTCAATGGGATTAAAATAATATTTGGTGAATAGTAACTTTTATGTTTAATTAATCACGATTAAAGGTAATTAGTGAAATTTAAGGTAAAAATTGTATTATAAAAATATGAAATGACCCTTACAATTGTCCTAACCCTATTGGATGTTTCATGGCCGACCAAGAAAATCCATGGGTCAACTTGGGGACCCCATGGAGCCACTTTGGTAGGAAAATGACATAAATAACTTTTTATTTAAAGTTAAAATAAAAATGTCACAAACATATGTTGTTTTACTAAAACAATTTTTAAATGGCGTTATACAAGTCATATTTTTGACTATAAATATTCATTAGAAATATAAAAATATTTAATAAATCATTATATTTTTTTATAATTTTTAGACACTATTTAAATTAAAATATTAATGACACCATGATGATGCAATGATTACCTCATTAATTAACAATTTAAATAAAAGGAAAAGATAATGTAAAATCTAAGACTTAAAATTTTCAAAAACCTATTGGATGAGTATATTTAGAACCCTTATCACCTTATCTTTAAATTATATAAGTTTGGGACCTTTAAAATCCAAAAAATCATTTCATAATAAAGTAACATTTCAATCTTTCCAAGAGTGCCCCTCCTCTCCTCTTATAAAAGGCTCCCACCTCTACCACCTTATTCAGACCATCAAAGTCTTTTTGCTCGGCCAAACTCTTCCAAAATACTCCCCCAACATCCCTTCCTTACTCTTAGAAGCCTCACTTCGGGCATAATTCTTCCCAAGGAAGCCTTTGGATCAAATCAAAAGAGTTACCCGATTTTAAGGTAATGTCTTCTCTTATGTTATTTCGTTTTATTTTTCTTCTCCAACCCCCTAAACTCTTTTTATTCATTTCATTTGTAATAACAACAGTATCCTAAATAAACTAGGATGTTGTTATAATAAGTATTCGAGCTACACTTACACACACCTACATCTAATGGTTAAAGAACGTATTATTTCTGTGGATGGAAAATTTCTGCCTCACGAAACGATGATTGTTCAACACTCATATAACACCTTCACTGGTGGCCATTAAGATGTAACTATATTTATATATAGGATATATAATATGTTTATGTTTTACTTAAGTTTCTGTATTTTTCATTTATGGCATACCTTTATTGTTTCCATTATGGGTAAACGCGATATTTTCATTTTAGGAAATGCGGACTACCGCCCCCTCAAAGTGATTTGAATCATTAATGCCATATGTGGGATGTATAAAGGATGGATTAAATGATATTATATATGATATTATACTGGAATTATAATATACCTTTATATCATTATTATTTCATTCCATTAAATATGAAATAGAAATGAAAGTATCGTTGATGCGTACGTACGGCTTACCGTCTCCATGAACGGTGCATTTCATTTCTTACCTCTAAATGTCATGTAATATTATGAATGAATGTATATACTTGATATATATGAGATATATGATATCTATATCAGGAATATAATTCTGTATATAACGGATATTTTACCACATGAACAACTTGTAATTATAAGAAGTCTATTTTTGACTCAAGTACCAAAGATCGACAAAACGACCATTATTAACTTAAATAATTACATAATGTTCATAACATAGTAATAAGTGATATTAAAGGAATAAGAAACCTGAAAAGGTTCTTACGAAACTATAAATTAACTCTAGTTTATTATTCAGGAGGTTAAATAACGGTCGAGTCAAGACATGATGCAAGGTAAGGGAACTTCTTAAACCAATTTCCATTCTTTGGGTTAATCTCATACTTTCAAATTATGTCATCATATTATTATTTCATATCTTGTATTTTTACTTTCTTTATGTGTAATTATAGTGAATACACATAATAGATCTATTTTATTTTAAAAAAATGATCTTTCTGAGGGACATTGTCTCAATCTCCTTTCATTGAGGCATATTTGGTTTTATACACAACTTTCTTTTATACGGTGTATAAACCCCTTTGACTTTTATGTTTATTCAAAAGGAATATTTTTATACGAAGTGTTTTAATAAACGACAAAAAGGAATGTTTTTCTTGTCGTATGTATGCAGCGACAACGACTTCTCCGCCGCCATGGCCATTATTTGGGTTTCGGCTTCCTCTACAAGACATAACTTTTTTTAAAATGAAAAATAAATTCCATGTTTTAATTTTCTTTTATTTTGGTATTGAAAATGGTTTTTGAAAGTGTTTTTATTATATCAATGTGTTCTATTGATATCTTGTGATTGAAATGTGGAAATGTTATGTTTCCTTTATGCATATTTTATGTGATATGATTATGTTATGGTTTATGATATGTTTAAACCTTTTCTTATGAGGAATGCATTGGACTTAATAAGTGACGGGTGGAGCCCGATATAGCTCCTCGATGCATCGGTAGGTCTCATGAGACAAACTAGTGTCTTGGCATGAGGGCTTGACAAAATCTTATTTGTGGTCTTGGCACGAGGCCTTGGCTACGTGGTTATGATAGTCTGGCATTATGCATTCCATCATTATGAAAGTGGTTTTTGATATTGCATGTGATTATTCTACTAGTAGAATATCCATGTGAGTAAGTAAATGGCATTATTTAATTTTATTTTTTCCATATTATGCTGATTTTCATGTTTAAGAAGGCTTTTGTTTTAGTTATACATTGCCTTAAATGTTAATGTTTATTTACGAATGCTTCCGCAATATTGTTAACCTTACTGAGCATCTGAGCTCATCCCTTTCAATGTTTTAATATTTTCCAGGATGTGAAGAAGTATTTTATGAATGACCTATAGGGATAGTCAGAAGAGGATATGATTGTGGACTATGTAGATTTTTTTATTGTAGTTTTTCACTTTATGATGTAATGTAACATTTATGAATGTATATAGTGTTTCCAAGGCTACTAAACTAATTGGTCTTTCGAGACTTGATATTTTGTGATCATGCCAATGTTACGAAGTAATGCACCGACTCTGGGTAGCTAGGGTCGGGGAGTTACATTTCCTATGGTCATAGGTGTTCCTACGACTATTATTATCTATCCTAGTACTATTTCTTGCTTACATGATTCACTTTGTAATTTGAAGGCTCTTTATTTTGGTGGGATAGTATTCTGTCCTAGTTTACTTTCTTCACTTTAATTTCAATTTTACTCCATTGGTTGGGTTTAGTTGTATGCATTTATTTTATCCCTTAGGGTTTTTTACATTTCAGAATTTATGGGCTTGTATATGTGTGCATTTGAACAGGTACGTAGGAAATGTCTCCCGTGTAAGTGATATGCACACTAAATTCAAGTCATAAACCCCTGGCCTATTGGAGGCAGGCTTGGGGAGTCACAACACAAACCCCACTGGGATAGGATGTGACATACTGGTATCTGAGGGGGTCGGTTCTACATTATGACCAAGATTATGTGATATTGGTTTCGAGAAATAGTGTTAAGTGTTTCGATCATGGCTTTCAGGTTAATAACTATAGTGTTGGGGTGGGCGGCAGACGTATCTTTACACCAGGACACTGATAAACAACTTTTTGACTTAGTACCTAAGGACAATAGTGTAAATCCTCAAACCTTGTAACCCAGACTCGGTGCATTATTATATAACATTGGCATGATCACAAGACATCGAGTCTCTAAATACTGATTAGTTTAGTAGACTAAGAAGTACTAGATACATAAATAAGTTTTACATTACATAATGAAATAAAAAACAAAAACAGTGTGTCCCCTTTGAACACACTCATATCCCTTAACCTATCCATTCATGTCAATCATAATATTCTTCTACACATCCTTGGAAAAAGAAAACATAATAAATGAGCGAGCATAGATTCTTAGTAAGGACAACAATATAGTGGAAACTATCATAAATATGATTAAACCTTAAATGAAATGTATAATACTAAAACACAAGCCTTTTAAACTTAAATGTTAGCATAATATGGAAAAGATAAATCAAATAATTCCATTTACTTATCAAATGGATATTCTACATGTTGAATAGTCCCAAATAATATCACTTGTTAATTTTATAATGACCGGATTCATAATTTCGGACATCATAACCACATAGTGAAGGCCTCATGACAAGACAAAAATAATATTTTGTTAAGGCCTTGTTCCAAGCCACTAATTTTTCTCATGAGGCGTATCGATGCATCGAGGAGCTATAGCGGGCCACACCCATCAATTACTAAGTATAATTCATTCCTCATATGAAATGGTTCAAACATAACATAATCATTTGTATTAAAACTAGCATATTAAATGTTAATAATTTAACCATAAACCTTGAATGGTATAAAAATAACACATCCATAGTCAAACATTTCAAAAAACTTTCAACACAATGTGGAATATTTTATCATAATAAATCGACTTCAAACAAGTGTAAAATTCATCAAAGGATGTTGAATTTGATGAAATCAAAAGTATTTGATAGAAATATATCTTTCTATGTTGAAATCATTTATGTTAGGTCCACTAGGATTGAAACCCAGGGAGGGGGGTGAATCTAGGTATGACTGATTAAAAAAAATTTCCCCTTATGATATTGTTTTGGTATTAGGAAAAAACCTCTTCTCTCTCCTTCCCATTGTAGAGCATGAATAAACCATAACGAATGAATACGAAACACCAATTTTTACCTGGTTCATGCTCACTAGGCTAGGTCCAAGGAGCATACACTAGTAGTGTACTGATGTAGCAATTCCACTATAAGTGCGATAATGTTTACAATTTTGAAGTGGACTCACTGTCCCTCCTAGTTTACAACCACTTTCAATTTGAGAACTCATTGTTCTCACAACATAAGTAAGCCTATTGCTTCTTCGTAAGATACACTCACAGTTTATAGACCTATAGTCACTTCATTATTACTAATGAATTCAGACTCCACTATATGTATATGCACCATTGAAATCTAAATTTCATCCACTGATGAATACCCATTTTCCCCTGACCACTAGGAAACATCCTTTGGGAAGTACCTTCGCAAAGCAACCTACTTCATGAAGCTCCCAATTTCATGAAGCTCGAACAAGCCTTAGCAAAGCTCCTGCCTTTGCGAAGCTCACACCTTCGCAGATCATAGGCTATCGTGGATAACTAGTCCTCCCAGAGTGACTTCCTTCATGAATCTCACTGAGCCAATTCAAAGCACACATCTTTCACGGAGCTAAATTAGTGGTCGAGAAGCTCTTCTCTTTCATGAAGCACACTGCCTTCATGAACGACCTTCAAAATTAGAGAGATACGAATATCTCTTTGGAAAACTCTCTATTTCTCTCGTGGGGGTTGAGGCCTATTTATAGGTGATTCCACCGACCTTCGGACCATCTACATGATGCCAGCGCCATGCCATCTCAAATTTAGAAGCTTTGAAATTTATACCAAAATTCTCTCTATATCACGAAGCACCGCGGAAATTTTCCCATCGCGGAGCTCGTTGTAATTACAAAGGTTCAATCAATTAGTTCATGTTGCCTTCACAAAGCTCCCTCACATTGGCCTTGAATGCGGCCATTCAAGAATCATGTCTTATTCCTGAAGAACACTGTCAACATTCATCTTGTCTTTGAAAAATCCAATCCATGAAACATATCTTTTTGAAACTCATGACCTTTCCATATTTTGATGAGATCATCAAGGAAATCCAGATTTCACGATGCTCACCAACCTTCAAATTTTGGACCCCAAAAATTTGGAAAACACTAGAAAACAGTGCCACCTTGTATCTATTCTTTTGTACTGCCTCCAGATCTTCTGTTCGTTTTTCATGGTTATTTTTTATCATTGATTGTTAACAACATCTCTGGAATTCAAAAATTCACCAAAGAAAACCTACATTGTCAACCACACAACCAACCAAAAAAATGCTGCAATGTTACCTTGAGGTATTTTTGCCTTAAAATTTCCCACTTTGGGTTTGCTGACAATTCATCTCATAAGTATTATTTGCACATTGATACCTCTCCAACGATCCTTCCTTCATATACCACTATTCGCCTCTTGCGAGTAAGATAGCGACAAAAGATTCACTCACCACATACTCTAAGATCACATGAGCAATTCTTGTCGTGAAAAACTAGAGTAAATTAAATAAATCACCAGTGAATCATTTAATTTATACGACCAACTGTTGAAACCCAACTGATAGAAATTTTTGATACCACACTGACACCAATAGGTGATATCTATAAACCTTCTCTCTCCATTCAAACATTACTGTTCGGCTTTGATCATGATCCTCACTTTTCCTGATATCTATTCTTTGATCGATCAATTATAGCAACGTTATATTTTAAACTCTCCCCCTATCTCATTGCTCTCCCCTATCTCACTACTCCACCTATCAGCCTTTCCCCGTGTCTTTGACTATGACATTTCTTCCCTTTCGTATCCACCATTTCTCCCACTCTAGGAGTAAATATTTCTCCCCCTTTTTCAACAAACCCAAAGGACACTCTATTGTGGTCATCAACATTATGAAGTACACAGATTAGTATATTAGAGAATAACATACCATACCTCAGGGCGAGGGGGTGTCACACTTCTGTACTTGTTCATGTGTGGGGATTCGACTGAACTCCCAAAGCTAGTTGATGCCGCTCAAAAGCTTCCTTGGGTAAGGCCTTTTTCAGAATGTCTGCAACCATTAGTTATGTAGATACATAATCCAACTTCACAATTACCTAATCAACCTTATCCATGATAAAATAATACTTTATCTCAATGTTCTTTCTCCTAGAGTGATGGATGGGATTTTTTTCTTATATTTATAACACTAGATTTATTGCATTGAATTCTGATCGGAGACTTCACTTCAACACCCATATCATCAAGTTGTTTCTCCACCCACAATAACTCTGTGTATTCTTGAGTTACAGTAATATACTAAACTTCTACGTTGATCAAGGAAATGAATTATTTCTTCTTGATTAGCCAATAAATACACAATCCACCAAGATAGAAAGATCCTCTTAAAGTTGATTTCATGTTATCCGCTGAACCGGCCCAATATGCATATGTATATCCAAACAGCTCTTGCTGAGATTTTTCATTATATGTGAAACTCAAATCCATAGTTCTGTTTATATAATAAACTATTATTTTCACTGCAAGAATGTGGATTTATTTGGGATTACTTTCATATCTTCCTGCTTGACATGTGACAAAAACAATATTATGTCTCGTCACTATCAGGTATATTATGCTCCCAATAATTTTCATGTATTCTGTGATACCAACAACCTTTTCAATATCATCTTTTGATAATTTCATCTAAGTAGCAACCAATGTCTTCATCTCCATGGAATTTTCCATTACAAATCTTCTCAGAAACGTTTTGGAATATTTGTATTGGGAAATGAATGTTCCATTCCTTCCTTATGACACCTGTAAACCAAGGAGAAATATCAGCTCACCAATCATAGACATTTCAAACTCATATTTCATGAATTCTAAAAACTATCTGCATTGTGATTTATCTGATCCGCCAAAGATATTTCATCGATATAAAATAGCACCATAATCCTTTGATTAATGTTGTTGTTGAAATAGAGATTGTAATCAACTCCACTATGTGGGAAACCAAGTTTCTTCAAATACTGATCAAGCATAGAGTACGATGCTCTTGGTGCTTGTTTCAGCCCATATAACACCTTCTTCAGCCTAAAAACCTTGTTCTCATCCTCATGAATGAATAAAACATTTGGGTACTCGATATACACTTCTTCCTCCAGAATCTCATTCAATAATACAGATTTTACATCCATCTGGAAGACTTTGAAAATACATTACATTGCAATGGCTAGGAATAACATGATTGTCCCCAATCTTGCAACCGGTGAAAATGTCTCATTGACATCAATTCCCACTATATGGCAGTATCCTTTGCACACTATTCAAGCTTTATTTCTAATCACTATTGCATCTTCATGCATCTTTTTGTGAAAGACACTTTTAGTCCTGAGGACATTGTTATGAGATGGCCTCAAAAAAATCTCTCATGTCTGATTCTTCTCAATTTGATCTATCTCTTCATTCTTGCCCTGAACCCAGTTTTTTTCTTCAGTTGCATTAGCAAAGCATTTAGGCTCTACTTGAGACAAGAAATATGTTTACTTCAATGACTTCATTTTTCTTGTCTAAATGGGAGCTGATTGATCACCAATTATATTTTTCTTGTCAATTTCAACATGACTCCTTGGCTTCTGTGCAGACATATATTTTCCATCTTTATTCTCATCAACAATATCTAATTCCAAATCAAAATCAACAACTTCTGCTCCACCTGTGTTACTTTCCTCGTCATTACTTTCATCTAGAAATTTTTAACTATGATATTGAATATTCTCTCCATTATCTACTACAGTGGCATAATTTCTCTAAACTACTTTTCCCAGCCTTTTGTTAAAGCATTTGTATGCTTTGATTTTTCCTGAGTAAACAAGGAATATCCTATCATCTCCACACGACTCAAATTTCCTATGTTTCTCCTTGTTGTTGATAAAGAACCTACTTCCAAATAATCAAAAGTATTTCTCTGTTGGCTTCATTCCATACCACATCTCTTACAGAGTCTTTCCTTCCTTCAGACACAATATAGCCCTATTAAAAATGTATACCGATGTCAATACTGCCTCCTTCCTAAATTTATCTGTTAGGAATTTTTGTATGAGAATCATTCATGCCATGTTTTAGATGATCCCATTTCTCCTTTGAAACACTCCATTATATAGGGGAGCTCTCACTAAGGAAAATTCATGCCTTATCCTTTGTTTCTCAAGATAGTCTTCCACCTGATTGTTTGTGAAGTACGTAATATTATCAGTATGAAAAATTAGAATTTTTTGTCCAAGCATCCATTTTCACTCTCTCTGGTAATTTTTAAGCCACCGAACACATCATACATATGGGAAATAACAAATACCCATGCCATTATTCTATAGTCATCAACAAAAAGAACGCAGTACCTCTTTCTGTCAATTTCTCATGGTGTTATAGTCCCACAATCATTAGAACAAAACAATCTGAGCACTCTTTTTGACTTATTTTCCTTTTCCTTATACATCTTTATGTTGATCCTACCTTGTTGGCATGAATCGCACATGTGATTATGATTATGTGATAGCTTTGGGAGGTCTATTGCTCCATCACACTTTACCAGATCTTCCAAGGATGGTTGACATTGATGTCCAAGTCATTTATTCCACAGCTTGTTTTCTTCTTTTCTGGAGAGAAAGAACATATCCTCTTCTCCACTTACTAGGTATTGATTTCCCTATGTTCTCTTTCCCTGAAGAACCACTGCCCGATCTCTTATTCTTCTTAAGAATTTTCAATGGTGACATTCTTCGTGGCCTTAAATACCACTTCTTTGGATTTCAATTTTTCCACATCATCGTTATCAACATTTATCATTTAATATGCAACAAGGGTGTTGTGCAGGCTATCCAATGTCAGCACTTTCTGGTCTTTCTCTTCAAAAACGGATACTTTCAGATTGAACCGAGGTGTATGTTTCTTCAATATGCGCTTTACAATCTTTATGTCTTCAATAACTTTCCCATGACCATGCATGTCTTCCACTAAAAAGTTTACCCTTTCAAATAATGCATCAATAGAATCATTAGGGTTCATTCTCAGATCATCATACTTATTTTATGAAACTTGCAGCTTTGCCTCTCTGACCATTGTATCTCCTTCATATATATTCAATAGATTTTCCCAAATGTAATGTGATGTTTTTCATGACATCAACTTTGTATAAATAGCCTTTGATATGTCTCCCCCTAAAGCATTAATTCTCTTGGAATCGGTATCCAATTATCTAAGCTAAGCTTTAGATAATGCACCGCTATTAATATCGTTTGTTATTCCATGCATTTCTACTGTGAAAGCATCCATTCCCAAGGATCAAAAGTAGTGTTACATCCAATTCTTCCACATATGAAAATTTTTCCCGTAAAAGATCGGAATCCCTTTGTTATTTGAGACCTCTATTTGAGAGAGAAACACTGATATCACACTTTCCCTATGATACCAATTATTAGGTCCACTAGGCTAGATACCCTGAGAGGGGGGTGATTCAGGGTATGACTGATTAAAAAAACTTCCCATTTTGATCTTGTTTTTCTATTAGAAAAAACCCTTTTCTCGCTCCTTCCCATTGCAGAGTATGAATAAACATTAGAGCATGAACATGACACATCAATTTTTAATTGGTTCACCCTCACTAGGCTACATCCAAAGAGCATACACTGGTAGTGTGTAGATGTACCAATTCCACTATAAGCACACTGTTATTTACACGTTTTAAGAAGACTCATTGTCTCTCCTGGTTTACAACCACTCACAATACGAGAACTCACTGCTCTCTCAACTAAAGTGATATAACAAGTTTTTTAGAAGATACACTCAAAGTATATATACATGTATGTATATTTGTTACCACTAATTAATGTGTCCTCCCCTGTTTGTAGATTATCTTTGGATGTCCAAATTTCATCCACTAATGAATACCCCTTTTCCCATGACCACTGGGCAACAACCTTTGGGATGTACCTTCACAAAGAACCATACTTCGAAAATCTCCCAATTTCACGAAGCTCAAACAAGTCCTAGTAAAGCTCCTACCTTTTCGCGAAGCTAACACCATCGCAGATCTCAGGGCCATCACAGAGCTTAGGTCTTCATAGAGTGACTTCCTTCGTGAAGCTCACTAAACCAACATGGTGCACACAGATTTCGCAGTGCTAAATTAGCCTCCACGAAGCTCTTCTCTTTCGTGAAGCACACTGCCTTCGCGAACCACCTTCTCAAACCACCTTCATATTTCAAGAGATACAAATTTTTATTTGTAAAACTCCATACTTATCTCAAGGGTGTTGAAGCCTATTTATAGGAAATTCCACTAAACCTCAAACCATCCACGTGTTTTCAGCACCATGTCATCTCAAATCATGAAGCTCCTAAATTTCCACCGAAAATCTGTCAATATCGCGAGGCACCACGAAATTTTTTTGATCACAGAGCTCATCACAGTCATGGAGCATTCGGTCAATTACTTCACACCATTGCTATGAATATCCATTGAAATCACATTCAACGCTTCTGTTCTGGAAGATCATCGTAATCATTAAAAACATAGTCAACATTCATCTTGACATCGCAAAATCTAATCCATGAAGCATATATTTAAGAAACTCATGCCACCATGTATCTGTTCTTTTTTAATGCGTCCAGATATTCCATTCCATTTTCATGGTTCAATTTCAACATGGATTGTTAACAATATCTATGGAATTCAACAATTAACCATGGAAACCAGCATTGTCAACAAACACAGGCAACCCAAAAAATGTTGCAATGTTACCTTAAGGGATTTTTCCCAACAATTTAAAATTCAAATAATTATAAAAGAAAACATTTATTTTGAAAGTATTCTTATAATATTATATGGGATGCTTTGAAGGTGCTGTAACAGTAGAAAGTAGTTGCACCCGCCGTATAAGTTAAAAAAATTCTTACCTTAATTTGTCAAAAAGGTCTTAAAGCACCTTGTTTGCAAAAAGGAAAAAGATTCCTTTCAAAACATTAATAAAAATTCAAGCAAGTGTATAAATGAATTTAACGCTTATTCTAGAATATATTAAAAATGTTTTAACATAAATATTTAAGAATCACAGATGAGGATTATAAAGAATTCATTGTAGATGGTTATGTATAAACAACCTCAGATATTAAAGAGATTATAAAATTAACCCTTACCTTGTACTTTTTCTTATTCGAGGGTATGGTAACATCATGTATAATAGTTAAATAATTGTTATTAAAGTATACAAGTCCCACATACAGAAATATGATATCATATATGATCTTAAAATAAATCTTTGTTTATAATATTTTAGTAATATCATTGTTTCAGGTGATAACTGATTCATTTTCCATTATAAGATTTGTTACGTAAGTCAAAGTTTTATGGATAGGATGTATTTGATTCATATCCAGAATGATATTATGTTCTTAAACATTATTTTAAATCATAAAATTAAAATTATTCTTGAATAGTTATGATGGGGAATGAATCTCATCGTGTTCGTGGAGACAGTAATCCATACGTACGCACAAGGGACAATATCATTCAATTGATGGTTAAATAGTATGTAATTTGATGATATATTACATATAAAGAATAATTAACTTGATATATTTATTATTTACATAAATTATACTCATTATTAAACCCATCCAAATAATGAAGTGTAGAATAATAAACTACACCACAATGTGGAGACGGTAAGTCGTATGTATGCATGTATGGTGACTTTTTCATTCATAGGATGGAAAAAATAGTGAATATGGTTGTAAAATATTTATAATAAAATAAATTTATGTATAAGGTACTGGATTTGTTATTTTTATATGGAATAAATAAGTAAAGAGGAATTGGAAGAAGAAAATAAATTTGAAAGATGTGCTGGAATTATTACCACTTCTTCGGGTACTTCCTTTCCAATTTGATCAAAAGGGATCCATAGGTTGGATATATGATCAAAGTAAAGCCTATAGGTATAATTTAGGGTAGTTGGGAAGATATTTGAATAGGTTTTGGCCGGTCCAAATGTATTTGGAGTTGTTATTTTGAAATAAGAGGAAGTACCCTTATATAAGCGATGTGCGGGTCAGTTTAGGAAAAGATTGAAATATTATGTTATTATAAAACTATATTCTGTTTATAGTGGATTCGAATGGATTTATTTCGAGGATAATGTTGGTATGGGTCTAAATCCGCTCAACAATAGGTTTTAGTCAATTTCAGGTCACTATATTGTCTTTATCATTTAGATTTGACTCTTAGTTTAATAGGTAAACTTTTAAAATGTCTTCTGGTATTTTTATATTACATGGTTAATAAAATTACTATAAAAATGTCAAGATAACAATAAGTGGTTCAATAATGACATATATATAATTATATAAGTCCTTTGAAAAAACCGTAGATTATTTGGAATATTATATCATTTAATAATATAGTATTTTTTTTAAAAACTAATTTATGTCAATTTGGACACTATTTAGTAATTGGTTTTTGTGATAGTCAACAAAACATCATTAAATCAAGAAAAAATACATTAAATCAATACTAAAATGTCATATTAACATATAAAATTAGTGTAATGCATCAAAAGTCTCAATTTACATTTTTTGGGAATTTATAATATCAATTATTTTAATCTTTCATTAATAAGGTGATTAGTGCATTATCATTGTGTAATAAATCAATTTAATTATTTAATGTCTAAATATTATAAATAAATATCCATGATGTTTGAAATATTTTTTTATTTCTAATGAATATTTATAGTTGAATTTATCTTATTTATAACACTATATTAAAAATGGTTTATTTATTAAACATTGAATTTTACACTTTTAACTCTTCTTTAAATAAAATAATATTAAACAGCCTAATCTAATCCAAGTAGATCATATTTTATTTCTAAGGTTGTTTTTGGTTGAAAAACACTTATCCAATAGAATTAGTTCATGTGTTAGGGTAATTATAATATCATTTGTACGTTTAATTACCATATTTATTTTTAATTGTGGTAAATAAATTTCAAAAGTTACTATTCACCAAAAATTATTTTCATCCTATTGAACCACATTTTAATTATTGATTTCAACCATGTATCTTATATTTTTTAACTTCAATTCACAGAAGGGGTAAATTTACAGGTTATGCAAATTTTCAAATGTCCCTAGAAGGTGGGTAAAAGACGATAAAAAGTTCAGTAAAATTTTATACATATAATATTATTATAAAATGACTCCAATGAATTTAAATTACATAATATAGGTAATATGTACCTTTTTTAATTTAAATTAAAATAATTATTATTTATATAAAATTCTGTTTAAATAATAACGCAAAGGTTTTTCACTATTCATCAAAAATTGAATGTTTTCTGAAAAATACCAAAAATTCACCCTAAGAAAATTTTGATATTCCGAATCCAAAAATGAAGTCCATTTGGAAAAAAATTAAAAATTTTCAATAAGTGGGTATCACTATTTATAACATCTTTTTAACTGTTTAGTTTGATTGGTCGTGGTGTGCAATAACTAAAAGTTGCGTACAACACAAGCTATTGTATTATTCAAAGAGAAGAATATCGTCGATGTTTTAGTTGTTGAAACTAGTTGTAGGGAAACAAAAAAATGGTACATGAATCATATATGAATGGGTTGTGTTTTCCATGTCCTTTGTTGTTAGTTATCCAGATATACTCTTTGACCATGATATATCATGTTTCTTTACAAGATGACTCTGTGATGCCTACCCACTAGGATTTAATGACTTGATCACAAGGTTGATCCCCTCAGCATTGAGTCTTCGATTCAGGGACCAGTTCCCCAGGCGTTACCTCTAGGTGGTGTACCAACTATAACACCACCAGTGGAGTAGTACATGGTACCTTTAGTACCATTAGTTGAAGAGTGAAAGTTGAGTGTGCTCTATGAGTTTCAGAGACATAGACCCCTCAGGTTCGAAGGTGAGCCTGAACCTCATGTAGCTGAGGACTAGCTTGAGGTAGTGACCAGAGTTTTCTATCTAGTTGGGACACCAGTAGACCTGATGGTGATCATATGAGCAAGTACTCTTCAGGGTTTAGTGGTACAATAGTGGAGTTTGACCAAAAAACTCATGATGAGAAGACTCATTCTTGGACAGAGTTCAAGAGACACTTTAGGGTGGAGTTCTCTTCAGTTACACAGAGAGAAATGTATATCAAAAAGATTCTTTAGCTCCAGCAGGAAAGTTCAACAATGGATGACTATTCATCGAGGTTCACCAACCTCGCCATGTACTCGATGGACATGGTTTGGGATCAGTACTTTAGGGATTGAAACATCGAGTGAGGTTAATGATGGGAAATCTGAGCTATTTTTGGGCCCCTATGAATTTCAAATTATGAATGAGTTTTTGAGATAGATTTGGTGGTCGAGAGCTTATTGGAAGAGTGGAGACAGTAAGTGGAAGTCAGTAGTAGTAAAATACTTGCGGATATCTCGTCAGAAGGGAGTCGTTGTCAGGCATAGGGATCAGGATGTGGGAGACATCATAGGACGACCCAAGGTAGGGGATTTGCAGTCCAGGGATCTCAAGCTAGATCCAAACATCCTAGGGAGAGTTGATGCTTCTCGTGCAATGGTAGATAAAATCTCACTAGAGACTGTCTAACCCGTTGAGCTGCTGACAGGGAGGCGGTGGATGGACCATAGAGGAAGAGGCAATGAGTGGAGCAGGTAGACCCTCCAGGTAGAGGATGTGGTAGAGGGGCATGGAGAATTTAAGGAGGTGGTAGATGCTTTGAACTACATCCATCACCACCCCCATGAGGCCCTCACTAGTCTCAGGGTTCTAGGGAGCTGGGACATATGTGAAGAATGGAGTTTCATACATCTACCTTAGTGTTACTTCTTGGAATGGAAAAAATTTACCTAGTCCTCTTATGTTAGTTTTGGTGGACAGATATGAAGAAGGCAGTAGCAGAGTTTGTTCAAGGTGCCTTGCATGAAATTAGGTAAAGGCTGAGCACTAGGAGCCCGTAGGGTTATCTCATCCCCGAGTAGTGCCGAAGTGTAAGTGGGATGAAATATCAATAGAACTCATGTTGATCTTACTGTTAATGTCAAGAGTAAATGATTCAATCTCTGTGATCATTGAATGACTTCCCAGGTCGGCCCACTTTCTAGATTTAGGGAGTAGTGTTCCATAGAGAGCTTGTGATGCCTTTATATGCAGGAGATAGTTTGGATTCATGGAATCCCATTAATGATAGTCTCATATCGCAATGCTCATTTCACATCCCAGTTGTGGAAGGGATTGTAGGAGTCGTTTGGACTCAACAATGCATGGGAATAGTGTTTCGTCCCCAAGAAGATGGTCATTCAGAGAAAATCGTTCAGGTTCTGGAGGATATGTTGTGGACATGTATCTTAAACATTGGTCTTAGATGGGAGGACCACCTACCTATGGTGGAGTTCATGTAAAAAAATAGATACCACTCCACCATCAGTATTGAACTGCTTGAGGCTTTATATTGGTAACCCTTCTTGTTACCACTTTGATGGACTAATCCTGGAGAGTCCACACTTATGGGTAAAGAGATGGTGTGAGCTACCACCAAAAAGGTACAGATCATCCAGGAGCAGATGAAGATATCCGAGATCTGGCATAAGTCTTATACTTACATATGGAAGAGACCAATAGAGTTTGAAGAGTGAGACAATGTCTTCCTTTGGGTCTCACCTAGACTAGGGTTATGGAGATTCTTCTGGGGTGTCAAGTTGTCTTTAAGGTTCATTGACCCTTTTCCCGTACTGTTCAGAGTTGGTGAGGTGGGTTACCAACTATATCTACCTTCACAGTTGAACTGAGTAGATGATGTCTTCTTTGTGTTGTAGTTGAGGAGGTACATGCATTATTAATCGCACATAATCAAATGGGGTGAGATATAAATCAATGATAGATCAACCATTGAAAAGTACATGCTGGAGATCTAGGATTTAAAGGAGAGGATCCTTTGTGTTCAAGTGATTCACTAAGTATGTTTCTGGTGGTAGTATGAGAATATTCAAAAGAGCACGTGGGAGTGGGAGGCTCAGATTCATGCATAGTACAAACATCTGTTTGATTAATCATTTGTTTTTTATTTTTGTGGATGTAATGGCCTAATGTGGGGAGAATTTATTTTCTCAAATTTTCAATTTTTTATTTTTAAATATTATATTAATTTATTTTGAGACCAGTATTTATGATGGTGTGTAATTCCAAGGAATGGAGTTCCCAGAATAAAGGATTGAAATAAATTAAACTTTCAAATTACATGTGTGAGTGGTTTTATTGAAAATGTGGAATAAATTGTAATTTGGTACCCATATCTGAAATCATGGGGCACTATTTCATTCATATCAACGAATTTACCTTAGGAGAGTCCTAACAGTGATTGGTGGGGGTCTGCAGGATATGTTAGTTGTTGGACATTTTAAAGAAAAGAAAATAAAATAAATAGATATTTTTATTTTAACATTTTCCTAACACAGTGACTTATTATGTGGTTTTAAATAACTGGTAGCCCAAGGTTAGTCTCATAACCCTAGAAGAATTCCTTCGAATCTTTTGGAATATTGGAGGGGAACCACTACAGATAATTCTTAACAAATGTTGAAAAATATTGACATGTTGACCATTGCGTGTAGAGATCAAATCCCAACCAAAAAATTCTCTCCCTCTTCATGGAGGATCGAGGTAGGGTTTGTTATTTCAATTACTTTCCCTATTACTTTGATTAAAATGATGAAAACAGATCAACCCACGAACAGGTTGTCCAATGGTTCATTTGTTCTTGCGGGAGGGTCCTTTATTGGGTTTGTTTTGACGAATTAATCTGTGCATGATTTGATTTAATTTGATTTTCTCAATTAGTTCCTTCTAATGGGAGTATATCAACATCGTTAATAATGATGGTAGAGGTTAATTCCTCAATTAATTTTGTGGATTTATTCATCCCATTTTTACCCCGTGTTCTTTTCGTTCTTCATGGGGTAATAAATAAATGATCGTAAGGCGTCTGTTTCACAATTAAAAGATCCCAAATTGGAGATCTGACATCGTGACGACCCCATGGAGGTGTTACGATGATGGAGGATGATTAATTGACATGGTTCAAGAGTAATTATTCTTTAACAGTTCTTCATGTGAGTGGATTGAAACCTATTTTTGAGGCTGATTGGAGGCCTAAGACCAACAAAATTGTATTTTTAGTGTCAAAGTGACTTCAAACCTTGAGTTTCATGATGATCAGATGGCCGGATTGAGAGATAGAAGATCACCTAATGTGTCAGATGATGAAAGTTTGGTTTTGGAAAATCGGGAGGAATATGGAGTGTTCTCCAAAGAAATCAGCATGTGTGTATAACTCAGTGGTGTCTATGGTTTTGAGATGTATTAGGAAATGACACGGTTTGTGAAAACTATTACATGGCTTGTGGGTTATTTTGAGGGACTCAACGTTTATTTTTGAAGATACATGGACACGTGGTGGTGTAAATGGCACATACTCCACCCCATGGCCAGAACAGGTTGGTTAAGAGGGTTACCCCATGTACTGGTACATAGATTGACATACATGGGTTGAATACATGTACGGGAAAATTTCTAATGTACACAGTGTGACCCCCATATAGTAGTACATGGTGGGTCAAACTCTTACACACCGTGTATATCTCTTTCATCATAACAGTCTCTTTGACATGGGCCATTGTACACAGGCAGTACCTAGTGTCAAAGGAAATGGCATGTGAACTTTTTACATGTCATGTACCTTTTTGTACATCACTTTATATTCATGTCCACCTTTCCTTAGATAGGTTTCTTTTGGGTTAGTTTCCCCATGATAATTCCCCTGAAGTTCAGGTATCGTTTCCATGCACAGGAGTATGATCCCATTAGCAGGACTTTCTAGATAGAGTCAGAATCTCTCCGAGAGGCCTAGAGAGAGCTCCCCTACCCATTCATGACCCTAGGTAGAGTCAAGAATCGATGTGACCAATCCTAAAAGATGTAAATCCTATACATAGTAGGTGAATATAGATGAGTTGTGGATTACGCCAAGGCCCTGGTAGTGATCCTCATACGTGTATCATGATATTTCCCTACTCAAGGGTGAGTTCTCCCAGAATGAGTGTATATGTTATCTATTCATATCTATTAGTGCATCTATCTCTCTCGTGACACTTGCCAACAAATGTACTTCTCTGACAGACATCGCCAGAGCTATCAGACTCGTGGTGTGAGATCTCTCAGATGAGTGCTTCCTGGAATCATAGAACTAAATCCATACCATAGGTATATAGTCATTGTAACATAACTATAGACTACAGGTCTAGGTTTCTAGTATATTTTTATATTTTTATCTTGTTATATGTTTTTTAAATATATACTTTGTATATATAACTATACTTTTACTCTGTCTATTGCTTTGTGGTTTTCAGCGTCCTCTATTGTGTATTGTTATACAGATCACTACACAGGATTTTTACCCACCTTTACTATCTTGTATGGACAAGTGGCCTATTAATGGAGTCCAGAGTGGACTAGGACCCGACTAAGATTTGTAAGCTTCCCTACGGGCTGAGGTGTCCCTACAGCAATGAGCAGAAGTCCTAGTACCTATTTTTTTCTTACATGTTGGACTTCATAGTTTGTAGACACTTTATTTTTTTGGGATTGTATTGAATCCCAATTTACATTCTGCCCATTACTTTCTATTGTACATTGTTGGTTTGTTTTAGTTGCATGAATGAATTTTGTCCCTTAGTGGTTTTTTTACATATCAGCATGTGTGGGCTCAGAGAGGTGTGCATGTGTACAGGTACATAGGCAACACATCCCATGTCAATGATATGCCTACTCGGTCCAAGTTCCCACCGCCTAGCCTATTAGAGGTGGGCTTGGGGAGTCGTGGAACAAGCCCCACAGGGATGGGTCATGACACAAACATTAAACTCTAAACACTAAAATGAGAACCCTAAACCCTAAACTACAAAACCTAAACATTGAACTCCAATCCCAAGTTCCTAATCACGAAACCCAATAGCATAAACCCAAAAAACCAAAATCCGAATACTTCAAAAATGGAAATTCCAAACACCAATCCCTATATCAAAAATCTCAAACAACAAACCATAAACCGTAAACAAGAAAACTTAGAAACTAAACCTTAAATCCTATGAACTAAAACCTATATGCTAATATCTAAACCTAAAAGCATAAAATATAATCAATAAATCCTAAAACCTAAACCCCAAAACCTAAACCATAAACACTAAACCATATTCCCTAAACCCCAAAACAAAAACCCCAAACCATAAAAACCTAAACCCTGAAGCCTAGTGACTAAAAACTAAATCCCAGTCTTTTAAATCTAATATCCCATACATAAAACCTGATTCAATAATACTTGAACCTCAAACTGAAAACCTGAATAATTATACCCTAAACCCTAAATCCTATACACTAATAAATAAACCGAAAACACAAATCTATAATTCAAAAACCCAACACCCAAAACCCAAAACCCAAAATCCTAATTCCCAATCCCTAAAATAAAATTGATAAACCCTATACTCTAAACCAATTATCATATACCTTAATCATAAACCATAAACCCTAAATCCTAATCACAATACAATAATCCCCAAATAATTAACACTAAACCCAAATCTCAAATATCTAAAACCAAAAAATCTACACCAAAAATGGTAAAACATAAACCCAAACCACTATCCCTACACCCTAAACATTAAACCATAAATATTATACCCTAAATCCTAAACCCTATAATCCAAAACAGAAACTCTAAACTCGAAACCCTAAACTTAGAACCCCAATCCCATAACCCAAAACCCTAAACCATAAAAAATATACCCTAAATAGTAAAGAACTAACCCTAAAAATATAACCAAATAAATAAAACCAAAAATAGAAAAACCAAATCACAAAACCATAAAAACTAAACCCAAAAATCTAAACCATCTACCACTAACCCTATACCCTAAACTACAAACACTAAAACCATAAACTTGAACCCTGAACCCTAAACCCTAAATCCAAAACCATAACAGATAATCCCAAAATCCAAAATCCAAAACCCAAAATTGAAAACATATAATCTAAACACTAAACACAATACCATAAATCCTAAACCATAAAGATAAATCATAATACCTAATACCGTAAACCCTAAACCATAGTACATAAATAATTAAATTTAAAATAAACAACTCCAAAACATAAAAAACTAAAACCTAATCCATAAAATCTAAACCCTAACCCCTAAACCATGAACCTTAAACCCCAAACCAAAAACCCAATACTGGAAAAATATAAATAAAACTGTAATCCTGAAACCCTAAATCCTAATCTAAATACCAAAATCCCATAACTTAAAACCCAAAACCCCAAATCCATAACCCTAAGACCAAAAACACTAAATCAGAATCTTAAAAATAAAAATGAAAAATCCATAAACCATAATCCCAAAAAACAAAAAATGGAAACCCCAAACCCAAAAGCATAAACCCTAAACCCTAATCTAAATGCCTGAATCCATAAACCATAAAACGAAAAATATAAATTATAAATCCTAAACCTTAAACATTAAACTGCAAAACCTTAACATAAACCCTAAAATTTAAATTATCAACCTTAAATCCCAAACGCCTAATTATAAACCCTTAACCCATATCCCAAAACCCAAACCCCATAATTGAAAACCAAAAACCAAAAACCCAAACCCTAAAACCAAAAACTCAAAAACATAAAACCTGAAACTTAAACCTAAATCCTAGTGACTAAACCCCAAAAACAAAATCCCAAAACCAAAATCTTGAAACCCCAAACCAAAAACCCCAAATCATAAAACCATAAAATCTCCCTAATACCTAAACTAAATACCAAAAACACAAAAACCTATAACCTAAACCCAAAACCCAAAACCCAAAACCCCAAACCATAAACCTTATAAAATACACCCATAACCCTAATCTCTATACCATAAAACCTTATACCATAAACCCTAAATATAAAACCCAAAATCCAAACCCAAAAACTCTTATCATATCCCCCTAAGCTCTAAGCCTCGTACCCTAAAACCTAAACCCTAATCCAAAAAACATAAATCGTTAATGATAAAACCAATAACGAAAACCCAAAACTCAAAAACTCAAACCATATAACAAAATCCACAAACGTTAAACTCTAAACCATACACCATTATCCATAATATATAAACTCTAAACCATAAAACTGAAACCCAAAACCCCAAAACCTAAACCCTAATCCCGACAACCTGAAACTTGAAACCAAAAATACAAAACCCAAAACCTCAAACCGAAATTCAAAAACACAAAATATTAAACACTAAACCCAAATCCATAATCCCTAAATGAATAATAGAAAACCCAAAACCCCAAAAAAATAGACCTTAAACCATTAATCTAAATCACAAAATGAAATACCAAAACAGGAAAATCTATACCGTAAATCCTAAAAAAAACCTAATATATAAATGATATACCCAAAATCATAAAACATAAACACTAAAAAATAAACCATATACAATGAACCAAAAACCCTAAAACCTAAAACCCATGACCGTAAATACTAAATCCAAAACCCTAATCCTTAAGCAACAATACACTAAATGAGAAACCATAAAATAGAAATAATAAACTATAAAACATAAAGCATAAAAACTAAACCCTATACAATAAAACATAATCCCAATACCTTGAACCCCTATCCATACACACTAATTACTAAATAATAAAAGATAAAACCTAAAATCTGAAACCCCATACCATAAACCTTAAAAACCTAAACCCAAATCTGGAATTATTTTTCACTAAACCATAATACCTAAATAAAAAATCATAATCCCTAAACTATAAACTGAAAAGAATAATCCATAAAACCCAGAAACATAGCCCTAAAATGTAAACCACAAGTGTTAAACAGTAACCCCTAAAATCTAAACCCAAGATCCAAAACCTAAAAACCGAAAACCCTATACAATCATCCCTAAACAAGAAAACCAGAACCCTAAAACCTAAACCAAAATCCCAAAACCAAAATTCATAAACCCCAATCCCTAAATCAGAAACATAAAACTGTAAAGTGTAAATCCATAAATACAAAATCATAAACCATAGACTAAAAATTAATCCCTTAACCATAAATCCTTAACCTAAAATGATAAACAATAACCCTTAAAACATAAGACATAACCCCAAAAGAAAAAACCAATATACTCCAAACCCTAAATACCATATGCTAAATACAAAATTCTAAACCCTAAACCCTAAACAATAAAACTTACACAATAACACATTAACACTAAACATTAAAACCTATATCATAATCCATAAAACCTAAGCATGAAACCATATACCTTGTACTATAAACATAGACACTAAATCCAAAAACTCAAAACCCTAAACTATAAACCCTAAAATCAAAATCATAAATGGTAAATGCTAAACCCTGTGCCCTAAACATAAAACTCTAGACCATATATTCTAAACCCTAATCCATACACATTAAACCATAAAATATAAACCCTAAACCATATACCCCAACCCAAACAAAAAACCCTAAACCTTAAACCAAAACCCTAAAACCTAAATAATAAACCCTAAATCCTAAAAGAGTACCACAAAACCAAAACCATAAACCAAATACCCTACAACATAAATCCCAAATCCAAAAAAACAAAAACCTAAACCTAAAAAAAACCCTAAACCCTAAACCCAAGACAAAAAGAATAAACCCTACACCATAAACATTAAACCTTAAACTCCAAACCATAAACACCAAAACCTATACCCTAAAATCTAGACACTAAATTGTAAACCATAAAACCTAAAAAAATCCCTCAATCATAAAACCAAAATGATAAACCCTTAATCATAAACCGTGATCCAAATACCCTAAACCATAATCCCTAAACCGTAAAACCTAAAACCCCAAACCCTAATTCCTAAACAAAAATCAGCAAAGAAACAAAATATAGAATTAAAACCTAAAAACCTAACAACTAAAAAAAACAAAAATCCCAAAAACCTAAACCCAAAACACTAAACCATAACCCCTAATCAGTAAACCATAAAACCTATACCCTAAAAACCAAAAACCCTAATCCCAAAACCCTAGACCTTGATGACTAAAATCATTAACCTAAACAACAAAACATAAAATATAAACACCAAAACCTAATCCTTAAATCGTAAACCCTAAAAACTAAACCATAAATCCTAATCCCAAAATCATAATCCAAAAAACCTAAACTATAAACCCTAAACCCTAAACCCTTATACCAAAACCCTAGAAACTAATAAAAAATCCAAAACCAGGAATGCTATACCCTATAGCCTATAATATATACCCTAAAATAGAAACTCTAAAATTTATACCTTATACCTTATACCCAAAATCATAAATCCTAAACACTAAACCATAAATTCCATGCCCAAAACTAAAAATGTTAACCATTAAACCCTAACCCATATACCCTAAACCCAAATCCGAAAACCCTAAATAGAAAAACCCTTATCAATAATCAATAATCCATATTAATAAAACCTATCTATAATACCTAAAACCTAATCACTAATATGGAAACATGAAATACTATTCCCTAAACCCTAAAAACATAATCCAACACTCTAAATTTGTAACCCCAAATTCGTACATGAAACCCTAAACCATACAACCTAAACAGTGAATGCTAAACTATAAACCCTAAACAATAAACCATAAATCCAAAAATGTAAAACCCAAAACTGTAATCTCTACAAAATAAATCATAAATATCAAATATTAGTCCCTAAAACACTAAACCAAATAATTAAATACCTAATACCTAATATTTGAATCCCAATCCCTAAACTATACACACAAAGCCTAAAACCCAAATCCATACAATGAAAAATCTAAACCATACCCCTAAAACCAATACCTTACACCGCAATCCCAAAATCTAAAACCCTAAACCCAAACCCCTTGCCCCTTCCCCCTAACTCACCCCCCTTAAAACCAAAACCAAATCCCCTAACACCTAAACCCAAAGGCCTATACCCTAAAACAAAAACGCTAAATCCTAAACTATAAACCCTAATCCCTGAAAATTAACCCTGGAATCCTAAAACCTAAACCCTTATCCTTATTCTCTAGACCTAAAAACCATAATTGTGAACCCTAAACCACAGTCCATAAATCATATAACCAAAATCCATAATTCTAAAATGTAAATCATATACACAAAATCTTAAACCCTAAACACCAAATCCTAACCCCTAAACCCTAAACTCAAATATCCAAACCCTAATCTTAATACCCTAAAACCAAACCCATAAATCCTCATACCCGAAAACCGAAAACCATATATAATAAATCATTAATCATGAACCCCATACCCTTAACCCAATCCCTTAACACTAAATGCTAAATGCTAAAAAATAACCCTTAAACCGAAATTACAGAACCATTAACCTTAAACCCTAAACACCAGATCATAATTCCTAAACCCTTAACCTTATAACACTAAACCAGAAATCTTAAATTCTAAACCCAAAAACTGAAACACAAGAAACAGAATACTCAAAAAAATAAAAAACTAAAACTTAAACATAAAATGATAAACCCTAAAATCAAATGTATAAATCATATACCTTAATACATAATCCTAAAAACCATATTCTATAAACAGTGATCCCTAAAACCTGTACCATAAAAAATAAAGCATATAATTCATAACTAAAATCCAGCATCCATAAACCCTAAACCATAAATTCTAAACACCAAACCCCAAACCCAACACTTTTAACCCTAGACCACAAACCTTAAACCACAATCCCCAAAATCTAATCCCTAGAAACATAAAACATAATACCTAAATCACACTGGAGATAATGTATAACCTAAAATCTTAACAAAAAACCCTATACTATAAACAAAAATCCAAAACCCAATACACTAAACCATAAATACTACACCCAAAACACAAAACCAGAAATCAACCTCCCAAAAACCGCAGTCTTAAACTCATAAATCCTAAAACCTAATCCTTAAACTCTAATCCCTAAACAGTAATCCATATACCCTAAACCATAAATTATGAACTCTATGAACTAAACCATATACCTTAAAACCTGAACTATAAACCACAAACCCTCAACCCTAATCCTAAATAAAAAAACATTAACTATAATCCAAAAATATTAAACCCCAAACCAAAAACCAAAAACCATAAACCATAAAACCTGAATGTTAAACCGTAAATCCTAAACCCAAAACCAAAAAAAAATATACCCTAGACTCATAAACAAAATACTAAAACACAAAAACCCAAAAAATAGTCCCTAAAATCTAAACCATAATCCATGAGAAATAAACCCCAAATCCTCAACCATGAACTCTATACCATAAAAACTAAACTCTAAACCCTACACTATTTACCAAGAAACCTAAAACCAACACCATAACACAAAACCATAACCCTAACACTAAAGACTAACCCCAAACCATAATCCCTAAAACATAAACAATAAACAATAATCCTTAAACCCTAAAACTTATACCCTATCAACTAAAAAATAAATCCCTAACCTAAAACACTAAAACCCATTAACCAAAACCCTAAACACTAAAACATAAACCCTAACCCAAAACAAAAAACATTAACTTATAAAACCAAAACTCTAAACAATAGAAACAGTGACTGACGCTTAACATACACTAATATTACATTATTTTTTTAGGAATACTCATTACGATACCCAATCAAAAATTAGATGACCATAATAGTTTAACGTATTTGGAAACAAGAAAACACAGAAAACTATTCCATTGATAAACTACAAATCTCCTACTATGATCTTAATAACAAGAACCATTTTTAGACATATCATACATAATATATATCTTCATAACGCGAAAAACAGAGATATATGAAATATTAAGCTTGGAAGATCATTAAGGGTATATAAGGGAGATAATTAATCATAACATGAATATAATGATATGGTGACATGATCGTAACATTGTAAAACTAGACCCCGCATATCAAATATAATAAACTTGATTCATGGAATAAAAATTATCAGTTCAATAGTCATGAATCAAAAGAAAATAAAATAACATGAGCAACGACAGAATAAAATTTACATAAGACATGGAATCATTGGCATACGTATAAGTATAGAAAATAATTTCCATAATTAACGATCATTATTTCCAAGGATACAATAGTGTAATGGGTTCACTCCCCAAACCATCAAATTTTTCAAGGTTCACTCTAAATACCATCATAACTGACAATATCCCTTAATAAACTAGGTTCAATCCCTATTATAGCCATATATATATGTAATGAGATATAAATCATTATCTAAAGAATTAAAGGAAGATATAGTCCCCATATATCACATAATAGAAATCTTACATATGTCTACCAGAAGTTCCTAAAACATTTTTCATAACATTACCCATTAAATGAAATGGGGTTCATAAACATTTAATCATATCATAGAATGTGTAATGTATATAGTTTTCATAATCATATCATCATTTCATCATACCATAACCCGTGAAAATAAGATGGTTTCATAAGATCTATATCATGGTATAACCCGTAAGAAGTGAAGTGGGTATCATAAAAATATTATAATGATAAACCATTCCTCAAACGAATATGAATGGTATCCCCGATTCATATCCCAATAAAATAATAATTTACTTAAAATGATGGCATATTAGATGTAACATGTTTTTAGTCAATCATTTGAAACATTTATTGTGGAAAATATACTTTCCTCCTTAAAAAATATTTTTTTAAAACATAAAACATTTTTGAAAATATTTTTCTTTGAAAATAACCGTGAAAACAATAAAGGAATCTTCAATGAAAATAATGTCCTTCATGATGTGATGTTTCATTCATGTTGTACATGTTAAAAAAAATATTACTTTTACATTTTCAATAAATATCAAAAGGGAATTGTTTTGAAAATGAAATGAGGAATCGATAAAAAAATTAAAAAAGGAAAATATGGTTAAAAAATATTTTAAATATCATAATAATCAGTAATTGTATTTTTTTATATAACATGGTTTTTGAAGATAATGAAATCTAGGATAAGTAGGGAAATAAATTCGTATTTTATAAAACATGTTTTCTCAATAATATAGAGTTTCAAATACTAGAAAATGGTAATATTACTAGAAAATATCATGAGTACCCAGAGTAAACAAAAAATTATGATAATTATTGAGATTTAGATCATGTGATCTCATTATTGGATACTAAATCATAAACAATATTAATAAACAGTGAGATTATAACATAAAACAATTACTACTTTGGTAACATTGAATCATATTCCCCAAAAAATGAATAAAATAAAATAGAATATAAACAATCATTAAGATAAATAAATTAATGATATTTCATTTCTAATTTGTTGTATGTACACCTTGTGAAAAAATATAGGTGCATAACAAAACGTATGATGCAATGAAGGATAATTTTGAAAAAAATTCCATACCGTAAGTCTCCTCATCATTTATACTCATTAAAAACACTTTTATAATAAATATATTTTATAATAAATATATAAAAACCATATTCATATATATAATACCATATATTATTTTCTTATGACCTTTTATTTCCTTTTTATTAATGATTCTATATGTTTAGGGTAATAACAACTTTTTCATTTAAACATGTTTTTATTTGTTGTTTATTTTGGTCCACTTAATATGATCATGGTTTTATAATATCTATAATTTTTAACATGGAATAAATATAATAAATTTTAATTATATATTTATTTATAGTTGTCTATAAAATTTAGTGATAGAAAACTAAGGGCAAATTCATGGAGATGGCAGGTTGTATTTACACATGATCATTGCTTCCATTATCTTATCGGATTGAAAGAAAGAAAATTAAATGATATATATTATCATTATATAATCATTTTTTTCATATAAATATCACATTTTTTTAAATCCATCCTTAATACATTTTGTGTAAATCCAAAGTGAATCAAATCGTTTCGTGTAGTGGCAGTCCACTGCACACACGGGCGATGTTATCGTATTCCAACCAAATAAATATTATGATGGTATGTGTGATATAATAATTATAGAAACAAATTAAAATCATAAATATAATATATAAATAATAAATCCATCCTTGAAACCATCCTTGATAGGTTTTAATGGAAAAACAATTGGCATCGGTCCATGAAGCATTAGTCCACCGTACACATGAACAATGATTTCGTAACATATTTGACAGAAGTGTATATGGTTGTAGGTAATTACCATAACATAACAACATATAAATATATTTATGATACATAGGATATTATATCATCATATTATAATAATAATTTAATGTGGAGGAGGAATAAATAAAACAAAAATTCTAATTGATCAGTGTTACCACTTTTTGTAGTATCCTCGTTAAGTTTAAAACAAAAAAATTCTAGATTTGATTTATATCCAAATACGTATTATATCAAGATATTAGAGAAGTTTTTGATTGTTTTGGGTAGTTATTATCATAAATAAAATGGTTTTCAGGTGTGAAGAGTAGAGGAGAGTGGCTTCCTTTTATAAGTGGGGAGAGGATACACTTGGATTTTTTAAAAAGAATCGAGTTCTCCCACATATTCATATCTCAAAAGGGTAAAAATGGGACATTATAAAAAATTAGTGGTGTAATGGTAAAAAATAAGGCCTGAAAATAGTTTTTATAAATTATTATAGTTCATACCTACGTTTATCCTTTTAGTTTAACCCCCTGGTAAACCCATTTTCACATTAACCACTGTAATTAACTTTAACAACACTCACTATTCATTTTGGTTAAACATTAGGTTGGAATTATTAGAAAAAATAAATTATTAAGATTCAAAATATGTAATACATTTTACCCCAATTGTATTCAAATAATTGGAAACATTTTATTTAATATCAATCCCACATACTCAGTGAGAAAATAATTTTTTAATGTGAAAATTTTCAATGGATTACAATGTTTTTATATAATTTTTTATAAAATTGGTATCAATAAACTAACATTGATTAATGGATGTATAATTGAATTAATGAAACTTTAAAAAAAATTAAATTATAATTAAACTTTCTAAAAAAATTAAAATAATCATTATTCAATTAAAATTAGATATGTTTGACCATTTAAAAAAAATTATAACATCTCCAAAAAATCCCAAAAATTCACCCAATGATTATTTTGACATTCTGACTTTAAAAAATTACGTTTTTTTTATCAAATTTATTTTCTAAAAGTGTCAATAATTAATTATATTATAATTTACAAAAATATATAAAAACATTTTTTGTGAAAATAGTATATTTGAAACATATAAATAATTTTCTGAAAATTAAGTATTTTTTATCAATATTTGTTCTTTATATAAATAAATTATACATAATATATAATCATGTTCTATTATTATTCATAATGAGATGTTTAATATCTAGGATATAATAGTCACATTTGAAAAATATATATAATATATCAAGGTTTTGTTAATAATCGGGATCTTCTGTAACGCAAGCTAATCAGATGTTTCCTATAACACATGATTAACATTATGTTGTGTGTAGTGCAAGATATCAAAGAAATTTAGTTTTATAAAAATAATAATAATTCATAATAACTCAGGGTGTTACATTCTACTCCTCTTAATAATAATTTGACCCTCAAAATTCATCACTCTGATAAAAAAATGAGGATACTTATTTCTCATTATTTTCTCATGTTCCCACATAGCTTCTTCAAACTGGTTGTTTCACAAAAACATGTTTACTATGTGTGTCGTATTATATCATAGAAAATTATTTTTATGAACCATAATCTAAACTGGTTATTACTCATAAGTAATATCTTACTCCATTGGTATTTCCTCTAATTTTAGTGCATGTTAATGGTTAGGTATGTACTTACTCAAGATAGATAAATGGAACACATCAAGGACTTCTGATATTTTTTGTGGAAGCACCAAGTGATAATACATAGTCCTAATATGGATAATAATTTAAAAGGGACTGATATAACTAGGGGTTAATTTACCTTTCTTTCAGAATCTCAAAAACATATTATATAGAGAAATTATTAGAAACACCTTATCACAAACCTCAAATTCCATATAACAGTGGTGATTATCATCATAGATTTTTGCTGACTATGAGCTACCTTTATGTATTTCTGAATGGATATAAACTTCTCGGCCATTTCCTCAGCTATCTTATGCCTAAATAGATTTCCTTCTCTAACTTCATTCGGGCATGTTGGAGCTCTACAATTCTTTCCATAGAGGTATTCCTAAGGATCCATCTGAATGATAGGGTGAAAGATAATGTTTTATGAAAACTAAACTAGATGAAGGTGTTTATCCAAACTACCATTGAAATATAAAGAATAAGGTCTCAATATATTCTCTAGGATTATAATTGTTCGTTTAGATTGACCATATGTTTGGGGATGATACATAGTTCTGAAAATAAACTCTATATCAAGAGCTTGGTGATGAAATCACCAGAGCATTGAGGTAATCCTTATATACCGATCAGATACAATGGAATGTTTTACTATATAAAACCTTACTAGTTCCTTAAATTATATCCAATAAATGTTAAGAGGAGATAAGTCTACTCTGATAACAATGAATTGTGCTAATTTAATAAGGTGATCTTCTACAACCCATATAGCACTATACCCTTTAAAGGGTTTTGGGAGTCCAATGACAATTTACATGGGGATGTCCTCCAATTTCTTTTTTGTTAAATTTAATGGATACAAAATCCACTTAGAAATTTTTCTTTTATCCTTAACATGTTTACATACCAAGCACTGATATATAGACTTCGTGATATCCCTCTTCATTTCATCCCATTATAAGTATTCTTTCAAATCTCTAAAAATCATTATATATCATAGATGCATATATAAGAATGAACTATGAAATTCTTCTAACAATTCCATCTTCACATATGGTATGGATATAAATCACACACGGTTCATGAACCTAATCATTCCATTATGATCAATGTTAAACATAGAAACATTTATAACCATCTTTTATAGATCTAAATATTCCATTTTTTGACTCATTAATCTTCTCTTATATAGATGGTTAATCATTCAATTGATCAAGATAATATTTTTTCACTTTCCTATTGAATTCTACATGTATCCTTTGTAAGTAATGACATGTTGTATCTTTTTTTAGCCACATCATTGAAAAGGTACCATGATCCATTCAACTCAATGCATCGACCACCTTGTTTTCATTCCAAATGTTGTAATATTTTGAGCATTCAAACTCTCTAACCATCTCTAAACATATTTTATGGTTCATGTTAAACTCCTTTTGTTTTAAAATATACATTAAACTTTTTTATCAAATTATATATCACACTTTTATATATAATTATAATACCTCCATATCATTAATTCAAAAATTATAGTAACTAAAACCAAATCATGAGTTGGGTAATTTTTCTCATGAATAATCCTTTTTTATGAGGCATGAGATATAAACATTTCATTTTACATAAAATTATATCCAATTACCTTCTTGGATGAATCAATATAGATTACAAACCCTTATCCAATACAGGGTAATGTAAGCATAGGTAAGTTGACAAATATTCTCTTCAATTACTTGAAATCTTCCTTACATTCATCTATCCACAAGAGCTTTTCTCCCTTCTAAGTTATCTATATGAGTGCATTAGATAGTAAATAAAATTTCTCTGCTAACAATCGATAATATACAGCTAAACCAAGAAAAATATGTATCTTGATCATTGTGGTTGCTTTCGACCAATATTCAATAGCCTTCATATTTAATGTATCAACTGATATACCTTCTGTTGAGATTATATGAACCATAAATGATTTTTTTAGAAAAAAATAAATTTTTATAAATTTTTGATGTATGTTATTCAACCTTATGGTTTTTAGTATAATTATTAAGTGATCTTACTGATCTTACTTTCCCTTTGTATAGATAAGAATGTCATCTATAATTACTACTTTAAATATAACAATGTAATCTCTAAAAACATTATTTATTAAATCCATAAAGATAGATGGAAAATTAGTAAGACTGACTGGAATTAATATGTATTCATATGATCCATACTTTGTATTGAATTCAGTCTTGGTTATATCGTCCTTATTTACCCTCAATTAATGATATCCAAAATGAATTTTAATCTTTTAAAAGTATTGAGATCGATGGAGTTGACTGAACAAGTCATTGATACATGGAATATAATATTTGTTCTTAATTATGATCTTATTCATCTCCCAATAATAAATTTAGATTCTTATTAATCTATCTTTCCTTTAAATAAAAAGAATAGGTTTCCTCTAAGGTGACACACTTAGCCTAATGAATCCCTTGTCATGGTTTTCCAAGAGTTTTGACCTCAATTCCTACAACTCAATTATGCCGATTCAATAGAGAGTATTTCAAATTGGTATAGAAATAGGTATGAGTTATATTGAAAACTAAACTTCATGTTTTGGTGGAAGACTAGAAAACTATTTTTGAAATGCATCAATAAATTACCTTACAATAGGCATATTATCGATGTCGGGTTTCTCCTAAACCATCGGATATAAACAACCCTTCTGAATGAGAATTAAGAACTATATTATAGAGTTAATCTTCATAATATGCATTAAATTATCATAAAATTTATTGAAGATCATAGGTTGGTTTGTAATATCAAACATTTCTTATATTACTCAACAATTGATGTGGGATTTATGAATTGAAATCTAGTCTTTTTGTAAGATGACCTCAAATTCTTCCATAGGAAGAATGATAGGATTTGCAGGAAGCACATCCCCACCAAATTCAACCAAACAAGAATCATATACTTTATATTAGGTCATATTAAAATTAGTGTTTTTCAATTATAATTCTATATATAATCATTTGGGTGTGATCTTGATTCCATTAGAGAGTCATTGTGATATGAAATAATGTGTAGATCCAATGTCAAATAATAAATTAGTAGTTATAGAGTAGATAGTAAGTGTAACTTTCACCATGTTGTTATCACACCCCACATTAGAAATAGTGGTCACATAATATTTAACCTTATCCCTTGTATTATGGGGTTCTTGACATTGATCATCAGAAATAAACTCTATATTTTTGAACTGGTTAGCATATTTCTCATACAGTATATATTTGAAACATAGTAATGTGGGTGATGCATTCTGTGAAGCTTTTTATTTATTCATATCATTTTCTAATTTCTTTTGATCTCTTAATAAATCAATCACATGATGATATTCCCTTCCACACTTAAAACATTTACTAGTCCCCATAAGAAAATTTCCTCTATAATTCTTCCAAAACTTTAAGCGTAATTGAAATGTCATCTTCTTTCCCTCAATGGTTCTTAGATTTTCCTTTGATTTCCATTATTTTACTCTTATAAAAACCATGATGTTGATATATAATTAAAACCTCCATTTACACCTTGAAGTAACATAAAACAATCTATTCATAGATACTAAATCCAATTATATATAATGCACATCAGAGACTTGGTGTTAATCCACTGAAGAATCGATCAACCTGACATTCAGGTTGGATAATAATAATATAATCATATCTGTATTGGTTTGTAAAAAAACTTCTCATAGCTACCAACAGATTCGTCATCGTTTTTCATTAGCTCAAGTAACTCCTTCTCTATCTTCATATAAAGGGCACGAGGAAAGTAATTATTAGAAAATAATTTCTTGAACTCTTCTCAATCCATGGATTCAATTTCATCATGTTGACTGCTATTCTTGGTAAGATTACACCATTGATCTCCTTCACCTTAAAAATAATGGATAGCCAAAATGGCTTCATGTTCCATTCACAGGATAATGGAAAATATATTTTCAGTGGTACTAATCCATTACTAAGAAACTAGATGATCTGGGAATCCATTAAATGATATTGGATGTTGCATCCTGAGGGACTCAACAGAATGTCATTCCCTCTTTCTTCATTTGGATTTTCTGCATGACTCATATCTTAAAAAAATTGTGTGAGCATATAAATTAGATTTTTTATTCTAGTTCCCAAATTTTTGTATTCCTAGGAGAATAATCATTGAATTTTCCATAAAACTCAATATTAACATTGTTATTTTGGGTTCCAACCATTGACTAAAACAAAAAAACATAGTGTAAGAAACAATAATCATAGTAGGAATCCAAATAATAATGAAAACACATTTATAATATGTCTAAATTGTGAAACCATATATTTAAACTATGATATTATTGGTTTATCATAGGATATTAATAGTCATCATCTATTTAGATCCATCATTATGGACTGTAAAGAGTTTGTAAATTCCCAAATAATATCCCTCAGGAGTGTCAAACCAGGTGTTTATTAAGGCTAATTTTCAAGCACCAGGTGACAATCAAGACTATCATAATGGTCCATTTTCAGAGTTATAAACAATAGGCACTTCAGTGTAAAAGAAACATCCTCTTATAGTATCCAGATATGGATGTAATTTCTTAAAAACCACATACTCTATCCTTTGTAAAAATTCCCAAAAAAATTATAGTACATTCTATCATCCCTAAACAAATCCTTAGAAATATTCCTAGGGATCTAACTAATGTTTTCTCATTCTAGTTTCCAAATATTAACTAAACCCATCATATGATACCAATAATAGTAGACCAATATTACCATTCATAGATATTACATCATTGTTTATGAATATTCATTACATTACACAAACACATGCCCGAGGACCGTAACAGTTTAGTGTGTTTGGTATCATGGAAACACAAAACACTATTCCATAAGTAAAATAAATCAAACACCATTTTGATCTTCACAACTATCACCCTTCTAATATATATCTTATCTATTATATTTCTTCACAACCTCAGGAAATGAATCATAAGAAACAGTGATCTTAGATTGTCAATAAGGGTAAAAAATGGAGACATATAATCATAACATGAACATAAAGATATGGGAAAATGATCATAACATTAGAAAACATTACCCTACATATCAAAGATCATAAAACTGAGTCATAGAATAATAAATGGAATTTCATAAGACATTATTGAAAAGGATATCAAAGAACATGATCCATTAGAGCATAACATTAGCATAAGACATGGAATTAATGGAATACAAATAATCATATATAATCATTTACATCTTCACCAAGGCTCAATTCCAAGGATATCATTGTGGAATGGGTTCAGTTCCTAAAACGTCATAGTAGTCAATGTTCACTCCTAAGACCATCATAGTTGAAAGAAACCCTTACTGAACTGGGTTCACTCTTTGTTCCAATCCTATCTATCTCATGACATATAAATCACTACCAAAATAATTAGAGGGATATATATATCCCACACATAACATAATGAAAATAAAAAATATGTGTTCCTTATGATCAAAAAACATTCATTTTATCATAAACCATGAATGAAAATGGGTTTTTTAATCATTTCATCACACTATAACCCTTGTAAAAGAGATAGGTTTCATTATAATTTTATCATTTCATCATATCGTAACCCGTGAAAATAAT
The DNA here is from genome assembly GCA_963277665.1 of Viscum album. Taxonomy (NCBI): domain Eukaryota; kingdom Viridiplantae; phylum Streptophyta; class Magnoliopsida; order Santalales; family Viscaceae; genus Viscum; species Viscum album. The sequence goes on along the minus strand of OY728136.1, from coordinate 1,314,547,330 downwards.
CTGGTTTCATAAGTGTTGTATCAAGGTACAATATGTGGAAAATGGAAAGTTTTCATAAACATATTTTTAGGATATACCATCCATATAAATAATAATAATGTTATCCTTGGTTCATAACCCTATGAAATCATAAGTTATATAAAAGGATATCATCTTATATGAAAAATTATTTTTACCGCTCATTTAATAAATTTATTTTTTTAAAATTTATTTTATCTTTTGAAAATATATTTTTTAAAACATAAAACAATTTCAAATATTTTTCTATGAAAATAAATGTGAAAACTTCTAAAGTAAGCTTGAAATAATATAACATTATTGATTATGGGATCTTTTTTTTCATGTCGTACACATTAAAAAAAATATTCCTTTCACATTTTTTTTAAACAGAAAACAAGAATTATATAGAAAATGAAGTAAAGATTCATTTTAATCCATTTTTCTAAAAATTTATAAAATATGTATAATTTTATTTAAAAAATTATAATAATTTTCTTTAATTTTTTTTTAGAAAAAATTGTTTTGGAAGTAAAAAAATTTATAACCGAAGAGATGAATAGATTCAGATTTTCTTAAAAATATTTTCCCAATTATTTTATGTACTAAAGAGTGGAAAATGGTATTATTAATTAAATATATCATGAATACATATATGAAAAGAAAAATCATGATAATTATTTATAGTTATGTCATTATATTTCAATAATGGAGACATAATCATATACAATATTGATAAATGATGAGATTGAAACATAAAACAATTACTACATTGGTAACTTTTAATCATAAAAACCATAAAATACTAACATAAAATGGAACATAATATATCATTAACACAAATAAATTCATCATATTAAATTTTATAGGGGATTTATATAAACCTCATTAAATAATATGGGTGCATAACATAACATACATCTCATAGAAGAAAAATTGAGACAAAAAATACGATACCATAAGTCTTGACATTCTCTGTACTCCATAAAACCATATATATGATAAATATAATATTATTATAAACCTATTATTTAAACCTATTCATATATATCATAACATATAAGATTTTATTATGACATTTTATTACACATTAAATAATGATTCCATGTTAATGTTATGTTTTGGGTGATAACTGCTTTTTTTATGTTTGGATTTGTTTTTTGGGTCCCCTTACATTGATCATGGTTTCAGTATCTACAATATTATAACCCTGATATAAATATCATATATATTTACAATATATTTATTTGTAGTAATCCATAAAATTTAGTGATATAAAATGAAGTATATTGTTCATGAAGATGATAGGTCATACATACGCATGAATTATGTTTCTATTTTCATATCATATTGAAAAAATCAAAACTATATAATATATATTATCATTTTATAATCACTTTTATGTCATATATATATCAAATATGTTTATTAAACCAATCTTTAATACATTTCATGTAAATCATGAATTAATCTCATTGCTTTTTGAAGCAGTAGTCCACCGTACACACAAGCGAAGTTATCATATTCCAACAAAATAATGTGAATATTTAATATATAATAATTATATTATAATATTAATATCATAAAAATATAATATAAATAATAAATCCATCAATATAGACATACTTTAGAGGTGGTAATGGAAAAATGGATGCTATCAGTTCACAAGGCAATATTCCATCGTACACACGAATGATAATTTTGTAACCCATTCGATGTCTGTGGGGATGGTTGTAGGTCATTCCCCTAACATAACAAAATCTCAGTATATATAATATATTTAGGTTATTATTTCAAAAAGGTATAACAATATTTTGAATATTTGCAGGAATAAATAAAATAAAATAGCTCATTCAATAATATTACCTCTTCTTCGAGTATCCTCCATAGGTTTGCACCAATATTATTTCTAGGATGACTCTCTATCTAAAATAAGAATTATATTATGAGAGTAGGTAAGTTGTAAAGTGTTTTGGGTAGGTCTTATATGAACCAAAATTTTTTGATGGTTTGAATAGGATAGGAGATAAGAGGCCTTTTATAAGTGAGGGAGAGGACACACTTGGTATTTTTGAAATGAATTGATTTCTCCCATGTTTTTCTTATGTCAAAAGCTTCCAAAATGGTCTATTATAGAACCTTAGATGTGTAATGGTCAAAAATATTTCCTCGACATATTTCTACCATTCCACCTCATTGGTTCTATAATTGAACATTTTGGGCCCTAGTGACATATTGGTAAAAAATATATAATTTTCCACAAAGTCATTATATGATTCAAAAATACTATTTCTCAAAATGGGTCATTATAGTTAATTTTTGGTATATAATTTAATATTCATAATTCTTGGTTTAAAAGACATTTTTAAGAGCCATTATTAAAAAATATTAAATATATATGATGGTTTTGTTGAAACTCGGCATCTTGTGTAGTGCAAGATAACCATGTATTGTGTGAAGCGCAATACTAACATGGTATTTCATGTAGTGAAATATATAAAAGAAATTTAATTTTATAAAAAAACAAAAAAATATCATGGGGTCTTACGATAAACCCAAAATCATATACCCTAAACTCTAAACTATAAAACAAAAACCCAAAACCAGGAATCTTAAAACCAAAACCCAAAACCGTAAACCCTATGCTCTAAAACCAAAACACTAAACAGTAAATCCAAAACTCTAAACCCAATAACCTAAACCCAAAACCCAAAACCCAAAACCCTAATCCCTAAATATTATTCCATAAAAACTAAATTCTAAACCCTAATCTCCAAACCCTAATCCCTGATTCCCTAAATGCTAATGCATAAACCCTAAACACAAAATTCAAAACCCTAAATCACAACATCTGAAACTAGGAACCGTAAACACTAATCACTAAACACAATACATCAAATCTCTATCTATAAACAATAAACTATAAACCAAAAATCCTAAAACCTAAATCCTATATTATAAACCCTAAAACCTAATTCATAAACCCTAACCGCTAAGATTTAAACCCAAAACTCAAAATGAGAAACCATAAACCCTTTACCTTATACCCTAAACAATAAATACTAAACACTAATCCATAAACCCAAATCAATGAAACATAAACCCTAAAATAGAATCTGCCAACCCTAAATCCTAGTCCCAATATGCTAAAATAAAATCTTAAACCCTAAACAGTAAATTTTAAAACATATATAATAAACCAAAAAAACTAAAAAATACTAAATACATTAGACTATAAACAAAAAAATCATAATCCAGAACCCTAAAACCAAACCACTAAACACCACCAAAAACTATAATCCATGCCCATTAAACCATGAAAACTAACAGTAAAACCCAAAATCTAAAACATTAAACCAAAAAGTCTAAACAATCAACCATAACCCCTAACCATAACAATAAACCCTAACCCCTATAATTGAAATCCTAAACATTAAACCTCAATCCCTAAACCTAAATCCCAAAACCCCAAACCTTAAACCCTAAAACATGAATATCTACACTCCAATACCTAATTGATAAACAAAAAACACAATTCCCTAACAATGAAACCCTAAACCCTAAACCCTAAATCTTAAACCCTATACTCTAAACACTAATCCATAAACATGAAGCCTTAAAACGAAATCATTAAACCCAAAATCCAAAAACCAATACCTTATTCTCTAAAATTGAAAACATAATACCAAAAACAAAAAACAGAAATCTAAAACTATAAATCAAAAATCATAATAAAAACACCCTATAACCTAAACCCTAACCCAAAAATCATATAACCTAAATCCTAATACCTACCTCCTCAATATGATACTCTAAACCTAGAGAACCCTATCTTGAAACCAGAATCTTTAATCCCTAAAACCCAAACCCAAAACCCAAATATATAAATCTTATACCATAAACCCTAAAACCAACACCCTATACCATAAACCCTAAACCATAAAACCTAATACCTAAACCATAAAAACTAAAATATAAACCCCAAACCCTAATCACTAATCCATAAACCATAAACCCTAAACACTGAACCTTATACCCAATATCTTAAATTATAAAATTTAAACCCTAATCCTTATACCCTAGTGCATAAACTATAAACCATAAATCCTAAACCATTATCCAAAAACACAAAACCCTAAAAATGTATACCTAAAAAAATAATTTAATCCATAAACATGAACCCTAAACCCTAAAATCAATACTGTAAATCCCAAACATGAAACACTAAACCTTGAAAAATAAACCAAAGAACCAAAAAACCCAAACCCCAAACCTTAGACCCAAAACCCAAAAATATATACCATAAACCCTAATAACAAAATCCTAAACCCTAATAACTAATCCTTAAACTCTAATACATGAAACCCAAAACATCTAAAACCTAAAAAAACACCCATAACCTGAAACTTCAAAATCCTGAAACTGAAATGTGTAACTATAAAACCTAATCCCATGATCCCAAACCCAAAACTATAAACTCGGAACCTAAACTAAAAATACAAGACCCAAAACTATAAACACTAACCACTAACCCTTAATCCCTAAACCTTAAACAATAATTATAAGACCAAATCCTAAAATCCTAAAAACTAAATCCAAAACCAAAAAATCTAAACCCAAACCCCAAAACAATAAACCCTATATTATAAACCCAAAATTATAAACCCTAAAAATTACTCTCATAAACCTTAATGCTAATCCCTAAAATCTAATCCATAAAAAATAAATTTTAACACCCAAACAATAAACCTGATGCCCCAATCCTTAAATACTAAACCCTAAACCCTTAACATTAAACCCAAAAACCAAAAACATAAACCCTACACACTAAATCCTAAACATTAAACACTAAATCCTAAATTCACAAAAATAAAATTGAAACCCTAAACCCTTATTTATAAACCATAAACCTAAAACCCTAAAACAAAATCATTAAAAATACATATGCCAAACTCTAAAACATAAAAACATAATACCTAAAAACTGAACCATGTTTCCTAAAACAAGAACCATGAACCCATGTACCCAAATCCTTAAACATTAATCATTAAACCATGATTCCCTAATCAATAACAATATTCCAAAAAAATACACCCAAATCCCTGAATCCTATAACTATAATTCCAAAATCATACTTTCTAAACCCTAAGACTTAATAACCAAAAACCTAAATCCAAAAACATTTTACCCTAAACCCTAAACTCAAAACCCTAAAATCTAAACCCTAGACCCTAAACATGATGCCCAAATCCCATTAGACAAATACCTAAAACCCTAAACCCAAATCAATAAACCCTAATCACAAAACCGTAATTCCTAAACCCAAATCACAAAACCCTTAACCCCAAACCATAAACCCAAAACCCCAAAACCTTGATTTGAAAACATAATCCCTATTCCCAAAACCGAACACCATAAACCCTATCCCTGAAAATATAAATCCCCATACCAAACCCCAAAACGTAAGACCTAAACCCTAAAATCATAAACCCTATTCCCTAATCCCTATACCCAAAAACCCAAACCTGAATCCAAAAACCAAAAAAAGTAAAGATGAATCCCCAGTACAGAAACGCAAAACACAAAAACTCCATCCATAAATGAAAAACACATATCCCAGAAACCTAAATCATAATCTTCAATAAAAAATCATAAACCCTAATCCCAAAACCCTAAATCCTATACCTAAAAAATACTATCCTAAAAAAACCAAATATCTAAACCTAAATCCTGAATCCAAATCAATAATACTTAAACCTTTAACCCTAAAAACCCTAAGCCTTAATCCATGGAACCTAATCCCTATTCCATAAAACATAATTCCTATACCCTAATCCCTAAAACACATAACCCTAATATCAAAATCCTAAACCCCAACCAAAAAACACTAAACATAATCTGAAAACCTGAAACCCAAAACCCAAAACCCTAGTCACCAAACACAAACCCCTAAAACCTAAACTAAAACCCCTAATACCCTTAACCAAAAACCTAAAACCTAAAACCAAAAACCCTAAACCCTAAACACTAAAACCTAAATAGTATATCATAGAACCAACACTTGAAACCCTATATAATAAATCCTAAAATCTAAACCTTAAATCCTATACCCTAAACCCATAACCCAATATGCTAAATCCTTATTTATAAACCCTAAACTGTAGACCCTAAACTATAAACACAAGACTATAAACTGTAAACACTAAACCCTAAAAATAAAACTATATAACCCAAACCCTAAACACTAAAACCTAAAAGTTGTATGTTAAACCCTAAACCACGAACCATAAACCTTAAACCATGAAACAAAAACCCTAAACCAGAAACCGAAATTTATAATCCCAAAACAAAAAACCCAACACCTAAACCTTATAATAAGAAACCTTAATTCCTATACCCTAAAAGAAAATGGAAAACCCAAAAACTAGAACTCAACACCCTAATCCTGATACCAAAAAACCCTAATCTCTAAACCATAAACCCTAAAATATAATCACAAAATAATAAACCCTAAACCATAAACAATATATTTTTAACCCTAAATCCTAAACAATTAACCCAAATCCATAAACCATAAACTCTAAACACTAAAACATAAACCAAAATCTATAAAACCTGAAACCAAAATCATATACCATAAACCATATACCATGAACCCAAAAACCTCAATAAAAAAACCAAATACCATAATCTCAAAAACCTAAATCCTAAACCCTAATAATAAACCAAAAACCCTAAACCCAAATTTCTTATTGCTAAAACATATACACTAAACACTAAAACATTGACTATTAACAATAAAACCTAAACATTAAAACCTAAACAATAAAACCCAAAACTGAAAATCCAAAACCATAAATGTGAAACAAAAAACCTAAATCCAAAACCCCAAACCCTAAAACATAAACCTCAAATAAAAAACAGTAAACACTGTCCAATACAAAATAAAATATATAACCTATCCCTTAAATTCTTATCATTAATCCCTAGACCATATACCCTAAACCCTAAACTCTATCCATTAAATCATAAACCCTAATCCTAAAACCCTAAACTATAAACCCCACACCCTAACCCAAAATCATAACCCCAAATACTTAATCCCTAATGCTTAAACTCTAATAAAAAGCCCAAATATTTTATACTTGATACCTAATCCATAACCCATAAACCCTAATCCCCAATATATAGGCCCTAAACCCTTATACCTAAAACCATAATGTGAAACATGAAACCTCAAAACCACAACCCCAGAAACCAAAAATAAATCCCAAAACCCAAAACCCAAAACCAAAATACATAACACCATAAAACCTAAACAATGAAAAATAAACCCCAAACCCTAATTCATAAAACCAAAACCAAAATACCATAAATACTATACCATAACCCTAAATCCAAAACCCAAACTATAAAAAAACAAACCCAAAACTCAATCCCACGAAACCCAAACCATAAACCAAAAAACATGAACCAAAAAACAAATTATAAACTCTTAACCATAAATCTTCAACTCTAAACATTTAATTATAAACCAAAACCTTTACCCTAAAAAATAAACCCTATACCCTAAACCCCATCCCCTAAATGCTGTAACCCAAAATACAAAATCAAAATCATAATCCATATACAAAAAACACCAAAAAACCAAAACACAAAACCTTAAAATCTATACAGTAATTCACAAAATCTGACCAATACATCAAAATCTTTATAAAATAAAATCTAAAGCAAAAACCCATAACCCATAACCCATAACCTAATACCCAAAAACCCAAAAACCAAAAACCAAAACACAAAACCCAAAACAAAATATCCAAAACCTAAAATTTAGTACCCTAACCCCAATAACCTTGAGTTAGTGAATTATTTTATTTGATTAACATGATTGAATGAAATCAATTCTTGAAGGGCCTATAAATATATTAGCCTTCGAAAAACTATATACAAACATAAGTTTTACAGTACATCGTGAAATGAAAAACTACTTATTAACTCCTTTAAAAAACACCCATATTCCTTAGACTATCCCTACAGGTTAGTCAAAATACACTTCTTCATGACACGAGGGAAAATGAATAAATATAATTGGGTGAGATCATATTATTAGAAAGGTTAAACAATATATTGGAATCTATCATAAATAAGTATAAACTTTTAACGCAATGTATAAACCTAAAACACAAGCCTTTTAAACAAATATTAAATATTATAGGGAAAGAATAAATTAAATAATTTTCTTTAAACATTCACATTGATATTATACTAGTTAAATAATCACATGCTATATAAATAGAAATATTATAATGAGGGAATGCATAATGTCCAATATCATAACCACATTGTCAAAGCCTCGTTCTAAGTCTATACATAAATGGGAAGAAATACAACCTTGTTTACATCATGAGACCTACCGAGGCATCAAGGCTCTATAGTATATCCTGATCATCACTTACAATGTCCAATAAATTCAACATATGAATAAAATGAAACATAACAAAAACATTTGTATTAAAACTAGTATATGAATTGTTAATACATTAACAATAAGCCATGAATGGTATAAAAATAATACATCTATAGTCAAACATATCATAAAACCTTCAATATAATAGGGATGATTTTATCATAATTAATTAACCACAGTTAAGAATAAAATCCAACAAACGATGTTGACATAGATGAAAATAATCTAATAATATAATTAAAACATTTTGAGATAGATATCCATTTTTTACATTGAAATCATTTAAAAGATGAGAAACTATAATAGAAAAGATTTATTTTTAAAATAACCTCATACTATTGTAAAGGAATATTCACAATTTTATGGCCTTCTAATGAAAGAATATATACCCTCATGTCATATATTTATGGAAAACATTCTTTCCTTAATTTTTCGAAAAGGTCATAATGTACCTCATTTGGAAAATAATAGAATCATTCCATTAAAAATATTTTATAAAAATTAAAACATGGGTAAAAATATCATTAAAAAGTTTTAGATAATATTTTAAAATAAATTTTAAGAAACATGGACATGTCTGATAAAGATGTCCCAGTACATACTTATAGATAAACAACCTTAAATAACAATGAGGTTGTAAAATTAACCATTACCTTACACTTTCCTTTAGTAGAGGGTGTTTTAACCTTTTGTATAATTGTTAAAATATTTTATTAATTTATACTAGGACCATATAATAATTTATGATATCATATATGATCCTATTATATCATTGTTTTAATATTATTTCAGTATTACCATAGTTACAGGTGTTAACTGTTTCGTTTTTCAATGCATTTTTTGTTGTGTGAGTCATGGTTTTTAAACATAGGATGTATTTTATTCATATATAAAACTATATTAAGTTAAAAATTACTATTTTTACTCATTATATGAATTTTATAATCATTCTTAGTTGGTTAACATGGAGAAATAAACTCAATAGGTCATGGAGACGGTAGGACGTACGTATGCACGAGCGATAATATCATTCCTTTAATGGTTAAATGGTATGAAATTGGATGGTATATTAATTATAAGGAACCATTATCATGTTATATTAATTATTTATATCCATTATACTCATCATTATACTCATACAAATAATGTAGTGTTGAATAACAAATTACACCATGGCGTGAAGATGGTAAGTCGTGCTTACACACGCATAGTGATATTGTTATTGGTAGGATGGATAAATGGATGAATATGGATGTTTCATTATTATAATAACATATAATAATTTATATGATTATGGATTTATTACTTCGGTATGGAAAAAACATAGTATGATAAAGTAGAATAATAAAAAAACGTTGAATGAGTTGATAAAAAAATTACATCTTTTTGGGGTATCTTCTACTGATTTGAACAAAAGAACTATTTATAATGGATTTTTGCCAATAGTATGGCCTAAATGATTAATTTAGAGAAGTTGGGAGGAGAATTGTAAAAGGTTTGTCTGAGAAAAATGTATTTATAAAAGTTAATAAAAGAGAAGTAGAGTCAACCTTTTATAATAGAAGGAAGGTGAACTTCTGGAAACTCCAGACCTATTAATTTATTATGAATTGATTTTTAGTTTCAAATAGCTCAAAAGTGAGATATTTAGAGTATATGATGCATATCAGTTGAAATAATCTCAACCAATTATTTTAATACATGTTCATGACACAAAATAACATTATCTTTTGGGTTTAACCTATGGTTAAACTGTTTAACTCTTAATGTGTCAATGTGTCTTTGTATACAGTAGGATTTATATAATAACTATTTAATGCCAATAAAACCCAAATTAGATCATTCACAAAAAATTTAACACTATCCTAGTTAGTTTTAAAAACCTAATATTTTTATAAATTTTATAATATTTAATAAAATATTATTTATTTTAATGTATCATTTACGTCAATTTTGATAATCTTCAATATTTTCATTTTTTAAAATATCAAAAATACATGATAACATCGAGAAAATACTTCAAATATGACACTAACATGTCTGTGTTATCTATTAAATTCTATTATGTCATTAATTAAGTCAAATTATATTTATTTTAATATTTTAAATATCACGTATTTTGTATTTCTATTTATAAAATAATTTTGGTTTCACTATTGTATCAACATTAATGTAATTATTTAATCTCTAAATATTATAACTAAATTAATATGATGTATATATTTATTTTATATTTATAAATAATTTTTATAGTAGACCATATCATTTATATAACCTATAATTAAAAATGAAATATTTATTAAAATTTGAATCAGACATTTTAACTCTACTTTAAAAAAATTTAATAAATGTCCCTATCTAACACAGGTTTCCTAAAAAGGTTCATATATTTTCCATATGATTGATTTCTGTCAAAACACACAGATCCAATGAAATCAATACAATTGTTAGGGTAATTTAATATTATTATAATATTATTTTTACCTATAATTTCCCTATTTACCTTTAACTGTGGTAAATAAAATTTAATAGATGCTATTCACCAAAAAAAATTTGATGTTATTCGAAAATTTGTTTCATAATGATTACCACCATGTATATCTACTTTTTGAAATTCAATTCACATAAGTGTTAAAATTACAGTTAACGCTAATCTGCATATGTGGTTAGAAGGTGGGTAAAAGAGACGTTCAAAAGTTCAATAAAATTTTTATACGTAGTTCGGTTATAAAAATGATTTCAATAAAATCCATTTTAATAATATATTTATTATATATCTATTCTGACATTAAAATAAATTTTATGTAAAATAATCATTTAAATAAAAAACCCGTTTTTTAACAATAATGCAATATTTTCACTATTCATCAAAAATTGAATCTTTTCAAAAAAAATTCTAAAATATCACTCTAATATAATTTTAATGTTCTGAATTAAAAAATGGTGTATAATTTGAAAAATAAATTTTACAAATTTTATAATGTGGTTAACACTGTTCATAATTCCTTTTTAAAGAGATAGTTTGATAGGTCATGCTGTGATCAAGCACATTGTTGTGTATATTGTAAGCTGTTGAATTATTTAAAATAAAGTGTACCATGGAAGCTTGTGGTGTTACATTCTTCCCTCCAAAAAATAATTTCATCCTAAATATTTTTATATCACTTCATAAAAATATTCGGGTGGTTCCTCATCATATGGTATTCAGGTTTCAACGTCGCCTCTTCCATTTTATGGTATCTCCAAAGAACCATTACCAAACGAGTCGTCTAATTTCTCAACACTTGTTCTATGGGTTCAAGAATATTGAAAGGAACATCAATGTAAGACAGATTGGGTTCTAATTCTATTTCTTTATAGGTGAGTACATGTATTAGTTCTGGTATAAATTTCTTTGATAGTGATACATGGAACAGAACATGAACTTTGGAAATAATTGGTAGTATCTCAAAACAGTAAGCTACGCATCCAATTAGATTCGAAATTTAAAATGGACCAATGTACATGGAACATAACTTACCATTCTTACTGAATCGTATAACACCCTTTCATGGATATACCATCAAGAAAACATGATCTCTCACTTGAAATTATAAATCCTTCGTTCAATTATCGGTATATATCATTTTCCTACATTGAGATATTTTTATATGGGTCTGAATTATGTTCACCATTTCTATCATTATCTCAAAAAGTTTTTCAAGTATGAGTTTTCATTCACCAGCATCATCCCAACAAGTCCATGTATGACATCTCTTTCCATAGAACAGTTTATATGGTTTCTTCTGAATAGTTGAATGGAAAATATTGTTATATAAAAAATTTATTAGAGGTAAATACTGACCCCCCATACCTTTAATTTCAAGTGAGAAAGATATCAATATGTATTTTAATGTTTGAATAGTTTTTTCTGATTTTTCAGATGTTTAAGTGTGGTATGCAGTGTTCAAACAAATCTTTCTATCTAGGCCCTTTTGAAGACTTTTCCAAAATTGTGATGTAAAATGGGGATCATGATTAGAAACAATCAATAGGTGTATACCATGAATTCTTACAACATCATTAATATATAGTCTTCCAAATTGATGAAGTGGAAAATATTCTCTTAAAGTAAGAAAATGTGTTTATTTGGAAAGATGGGTAATAATAAGCGATATCACATCATTTATTTCCGGATTATTTGGTATTGCCATGAAAAAATACATCGTAATATCATCCCATTTCCACATAGGTATAGGAAGAGGTTGCATGAGTCCTTTAGGATGTTTTCTTCTAACCTTCATCTATTGAGAGACCAATCATCTTAACACATAATCAGAAATCTCCCTCTTCTTGTTCTCTCGCAAAAAAATGTTCCCTCAAATATCTAAATATCATAGTTACTCCATGGTTATAGAAAAATTGGAGCTACGCGCATCATCTAATAATTCCCGTTTTAGACCAGGTATAGCACAAACACAAATCCTCTTCCCAAATATCAAATTTTCATTTTCATATAAAAAGTAATTCAATCTTCTAGCATTCATATATTTAATTTTATTTTGAAACTCCTCCTCATCAGACTGAGTACTTTTTATCCTTTCTAGTATACATGGTTTGGAAACCATATGAAAAATTAAGGATGATTCCCCTTTCATGATAATTATCATATCCATATTTACTAGATCCATGAACATAGGATACCTTTCAACTCTAATCTTGTTCATAACTATATGGTTTTTCCTTCTTAAAAAATCTTCCACCTTATTTTCCTTCCTAGGGTGGTAGTGTATTGTGAAATTATAATCCTTGAGTAGATCATTCTATCTCCTTTTCCTCATGTTGAGTTCTTTCTATGATAAAATATATTTCATAGTCTTGTGATCAATATATTTCTCACATCTTTCTCTATACAGGTTGTGTCTCTATATCTTCAGATCAAAGATTGCTACAGCTAACTCATGATCTTGAGTTCAGTATTTTTTTTCATCAATTTTTAATTGTATTGATGAATAAGCAATAACTCTAACATTTAGCATAAAGAACAACCAATTCCATTCCTTGATGCATCACTATAAATTACAAACCCATAATTTCTATATTGTAAGGTCAATATAGGAAAATTGACTGATCTTATCTTAAATTATTCAAAAGATTCTCCACACACTTTTTTCAAATATATTTAAACTCTTTTATGTGTGATTTTGTTTAATAAGTTCGCCAATCGGGAAAAATAATATACGAAATGCTAATAGTAACCTGCTAAATCAAAAAAACGGCATACCTCCACGATACTCGCTGATGCTGGACATTATCGAATGATTATTGTCTATATACGATAAATAGATATTCGTTCCTTTGAGAAAATATGGGGAAGAAAAAAATTCATGAAGTTAAAATTCACACATTCTAAACATCCCATATAGTTCATTTATTCTAAGAGTTTTCAAAAAAAATCTATAAGTGGTTCTCATGGCCTTCATAGTTTTTTATGTATACCAATATATCATAAATATATACTTTGAAAAAATCATCAAGATATTTTTTGACCACTATATGAATTGGATCCATGAAAACAAAGGGTTTATTAGTTAGTTTAAACTACATGAATATAAACTCGTAATACCCATACCTGGTTCAGAATGATGTCTTTGGAATATCTTCCTTTTTTAAACAGAATTGATGATATCTAGAAGAAATGTAAATCCTCAAAAAATATTGAGATCCATGATATTGATCAAACAAATAATCAATAAGAGTTATGGGATACTTGTTCATTATTTTAATAGCATTGAATTCTCTATAGTCAATGCATAGCCTCATTAATCTATCATTATTCATTACAAAAAGAAGTGGCTATCCCCAAGGAGAAACTCTAAGGTGTATAAATCCTTTATTACTAAAATCCTCTATTTGGTTCTTCAGATCTACTAATTCCACATTTACCATTCTATAAGTAGTTTTTGATATTGGTCTTGCATCATGGATTAAATCAATAGAAAACTCAATTTCAGGCTTTGGGGTTGTCTAGGTAAATCTTTGGGAAAACATCAAGGTAGTCTTTTACAATAGGTACATACTCAATTTGAATATTTCATTCTTCATTTCTAGAAGTTATTTCCTCTTCATCCCCAAGAATCCCATTCACCAAATCTAATGACACTGGGTTTTTTATATGAAAATAATTGATAATGTTTACGCTCTAAAGATAATGGATTCTACATCTTCCTAAAAAATCCTAACTTCCTTCTTCATGTAATAAATTTTGACAGAATATTTTGATATCCAATCAATACCAAGGATTATATCAATGTATACGATAAATATGACAATAAATTCATTAGATAAAGCATGTTTATAATCCATAATGGGAATTTTCTGGCACTTCTTTATTGCAATGATACGTCCCTTAGTGTTTTGACTGATAACTCCATTGTTTATGTGAATTTGAAATATATAATTTTTGAAGAAATATAAGATGATATAAAGGAATGAAGGGATCCATGATCAAATAAATATTTGTCTAAATTTGATAAAATGATTAAAGTACTTATCACCACATAATTAAGAACATCAACCTCAGCTATTGTGATCGCAAATTTTTGGCATTTCTCCCTTGGCCTTTTCTAGGGAAAATTTCATTAACACTTATGAATATCATTTTCATAATGTCACATATCTTTAAAATATTATCATTGAACATTGGTAGCTTCTTTAATGCCCTTAAAATAACGATATTGGTGGCTACTTTCTCAACACTAGTAACAAACTCCCATCCCCTTTAGGCAAGTACTAAGGTATTTTTTCCGACAATTAACACAGGGGGAAAAGTAAACTTTTCCTTTCTTCCCATTACTTCCTTTTCCAGAGTGTTCAATAGCCCTATTATTCTCTTGATTTACTTTAAAATCATAAGACATAGAGAATTAGTTTATTATCTTGGTATCATGTGAGACTATATCTTTGTATGATGAGAAATATTGTGAGATCAGTGCCCATAATAGGAATTGTTTTAACCCATCAATGAATCGATAAATATTACTTATTGGTTTACATATATATCCTATTGCATGCCTTGCTTTCCGTATGATGATATCCTTATACATTGCAACATTATCATCCTCCTTTTTTATTAGACTCAGAAATTGTCTTTCCATATCAACTCACTTTTCATGAAAAATGAATTTTCTAAGAAATGTTTTATAAACTCCCTACATTTCATATTTCTAATTTATTAATCCAGTTTTGTATAATGAATTAATGTCTACCATTAATCCTCATCTCTTGAGAGACTATAAACTACCATCAAAACGTTATCCCTTTCATTACACCCCAAATAAAGAAATATTTTCTCTATGGAACTTATCCACTGCTCATCTACAAAATTATTTGTAGACCAATTGAATGATGGGGGCTGGTTCCTCATGAACAGAAATAACATTGATCCTCCACATTGTGTATCAAGATACTCCATATTGGCAAAGCTATTATTCATAAACAGATTCATTTGTCCCATTATAATTATAAGTTGTTCATCACCATTTGCAACTCCTGATCGAAGATAATTTCATGCAAAGGAGGGAAATCCCTAAATGGATTATGTGCATTGATATGATTTCCATTTCATTAACTATGCATCATTTCTAAACAATGAAATTCACTAGATTATGTTATGAGTCATAATTCATAATTTAAAAATACATACCATAAATTGAATATTTTATGAATATCTAATCTTATAATAATAAACATGGTTTCTTTGAGGACATATTTTCTTTTAAATCTTCTATAATGGTTCTCAAAAAAATGTGGATTATCTTAAGCATATCCCCCAGGGGTGTCAAACCAGGAGAGTAGTAAGGTCTATTTTCATGTACCAGGTTAACCCGAGTCAAGACTGGAACACCATGTCAGATTTATTACTCCTAGATATATCTATGCTAGAACCACATCCACATGTAGTATCCAAAAAAGGAAGTATTTTATAGGGATTCCAACACAATCTCTATTTTACCAAAATTCCTGGATTTTCTATTATAAATATTCTCAAATTCTATGTTAGGGTAATGTTTCGTAATCATGGTTTTATTTAATCCAGATCCAAGATTTTAAATAAATTTTTTTAGATAACAACTGTAATGCCCTAACCCTAGTTATACATCGATTATGCGTTATTTTATTATATTAACATGACCACAAGAAATTGAATCCCAAATGAACAATCAGTTTAGTATCCTTGGAAAATATATATAAAAACATAAGCATTACATTAAATTATGAAATAAAAAACTACATGATAAATCTTTCGAAAACACCAATATCTTCTAGACTATCCTTGATGGACATTCAAAATATACTTCTTCTCATCCTGGGGAATAAATGAAACACAATAAAGGGGCGTGCTCAGATGATCAGTAAGGTAAACAATAAAAAGGAATATAACATAAATAATATTAAATTTTTATGGAAAGGTATAAACTAAAACACAATCCATTTAAGAAAACATTAAGCATAATATAGTAAGAATAAAACAAATAATTTCATTTAAACAATCAAATGGATATTCTAGTAGTTGAATAATAACAAGTAATATCAATAACAAATATTATAATGAGGGAATGCATAATTTTGGACATCATAACCACATCACTAAGGCCTCAAGATAAGATCATACATAAATGGATAAACACCAAAACTAGTCTGTATCAGTAGACCCTCCTACGCATTAATGTAAAATAGTGGGCACATCGCAATACTTACTATGTCCAACAAATTCATTGTATGAAAAGTTAGAAACACATCATAAAAATTAGTATTTAAACTAGAATAAAAAATATTCTAATTTTAACCATAAACCATGAATGGTATAAAAAACGAGTGTCCACAGTCAAACATATCATAAAACCTTAAAAATAATATGGAATATTGGATCATAATTAATCAACCTCAATTAATCATAACATCTAACAAAGGATTTTGAAATAGATGAAAATAATCTAATCAAATCCTTATAACTCTTTGATAGAGATATCATTTTTTTTGTTCGAAATCATTTAAAATTCATAGAATTATAAAATAAAACATGTCATTTGAAGATAATATTATAATATTATATGGGATGCTTCAAAATTTTAAGGATCCATAACAGCAGAAAATAGCCACTCACATCGCATATGTTAAAAAAATATTCAGTCCTAAATATTTTGAAAAGTTCATAAAGTATTTTTTTTGGAAAATGACCGAAATATTCCATTCGGTATATTTTATAAAAATTAAAACATGGGTAAAAATAACATTAAAATGTTTTCAGTAATATTATGATATAAATTTTCTGAAATATAGGCATGGATGATAAATATGTCACACAAGTTACATACATATAAATATCCTCAAATAATAATGTGGTTTTGAAATTAACCATTACCTAATAGTTTAATTTAGTCAAGGGTGATTTAACCACCTTTATAATTGTTAAAACATGTTATTATATTATACCATTACTATATTCATATTTATGATATCATAAATGATCCTTTTTAGGTCATTTTGTTAATAATATTTTAGTATTTCCATTGTTTTTGGTGTAAAATATTTAATTTTTCTAGGCATGTTTCATTTTGTAAGTCATCTTTCATATACATATGATATATTTTAATCATATATAGAATTATATTATGTTCATAATTATTATTTTTACTCATCATGTCACACCCTGTTTTTCATGTCTTTATTTTGATCTGGTTCATTTGAAATCTCGATCCTCTTCTTGGGACATGGGAGAGATGAATGTTTTTGAAGTTTCATCTATGTATAATCGCCCTAATTTGGGTTCCTCATTGCTTGTTTAGGATTTTTTGAGAAGGGGTGGTTATTTCATGATTTGGGCCAACCGTGAGCTCATTTCCATATTTAAAAACCAAACTTGTTTTTTTATAACTCCTTAATTTTTTAATATTTTTCATTTATTCCACTTCTTACATGGCCTCCCTTGAAATATTAAAACTACCATATCTTTTTATTACCCCTTAAAATTCAAAATAATGGTTAATTTTGGTTACTTCTTTCGGTATTGGGCCTGCCCGTCTACCCATTTCCATTTCTAAAAAAATATTGTTTTTCTTTTATATCATATTCATTTTTTAATAATTATAGGTGATTACACAACTCATTCGAAGCCAAAATACCTAGACTCACTTCCATTATCTATTTTACCTTTTTGGAGCACATTTTCATCGCATATTAGGGAGAAAGTTCTCAGGTTTCCTCAAAACATCCAGAATTGAGAAGGTAAATTGTATAATTTACAAATCATTCAATTCATACAATTTTTACTGAAAATCATCATTCCCTAGTCCTTATATACCTAAGGAGTATCTCTAATATGTTCTAATACATTCTTTTTTCTCTAATGTTTCAGATCTAATAGAAGACCAAATGTTTTCTAGGTGGAAATGTGAGATTCCTTCTCCTTTCTCCTCCTTCTTCCTCTTACTTTCATCATTTATTATTTTTATATTCCCCCTAGTCATCTCCAACCTAGTGTTCTATTATAATATGATTTTTTAATGTGTTTTTTTTTCTTTTTGTCTGTTCATCATAGGTTTGGGGTTTATAAACCCTCGGATGGTGATATTGGGTGTGCGTTTCATTTACGCCAAGGATTTGAGGTAGTATATCTCTTTCACTTTCCATTATCATTTAGGTTTCATTATTTTTTTATTGTTCACACATTATATATATTTGGATTACTTTTTTCAGCCTTTGGATAATTTTCTTGGTGTGAAAAAAAAAATTTAATCTTTTTATTGAAGGGTAGTGTTGTTTGGTCATAAAAGTGTGCACAAATTGTGTCTTTAAACGTTATGTTATCATTCACACCTAGTTTGTGAGGTTTAGAACACATTTTATTTTATTATTAACATTTTAAAGTTTCTTTAATAAAATATGGCATGGAATTGGTGTTTTATTCATTGTCAAGTGCTAAAAATTAATTATTTTCTTTAAAAGTGCATGTCCAGCGTTCGGTAAATTGCCCTGTTGGCTTTTATGTGTTAAGTGTGATTTAAAATCTATTTTTTTTGGATTTATAAATGAATTATAAGAATGAAAATGGTATTTTGGGTCATTCAATTTATTTCTAATGTGTATCTGGATTTAAAAAAAATGGGTTTTTGTTTACGACATGTTTTGGCCCGAGTTGGCGGAAAATGGAATTTTTCACATCCTTATGAAAATAGTTGTGTTTTTAATATGTAACCTAAGTGTTTTAAGGGATTTATGAAATTTTTTTGCTGATATAAATGGTGTTTATAAACCTCCTAAATAATATTTAATTGCATACCTTTGTCAAATATTAGTTATGAGAAATTCTTAAAGAAACATTTGGCATTTTTTATAAAAATGGTTTCTATGTGTATTTCATGTTCTATCGTTTGGGGCCTATTAATAATTCATAAAATTGATTTATAAATTGGTTTTGGGTATCCAAATCTTTGTTGACATGGTAATTATAGTTTTTGTTCCTTAAAAGATAAATTTTAATGGACTATAGGTTCAAGGACTCATTATACTTCTGTAAATAGTTTTATGAATAGTTTGGGGGTTTATTAATCTGTGAAAGATATGTGAGACATGTGTGTTGCCTGTTTAATGTGTGTATGATTTGTAAATGGAATATTTTTGAGAAAATGTTATATTACACATGTGTAACATGTTTGATCACCAAATGGGAAAACAAGTGTATATAGGTGGGCGGATGTGTACTAGTATATTAGTGATCTCATGGGGTTTGGCCACGGTTTGACGTAGTAAGGTTGATGATGAAAATACTAACTAAACTATGAGGATGATGTTGTGGAACCACTAGGTTATGGGTATTATCCTTACTAATGGCTCGTGTGCATGAGAAAATATATTTTTGTGGTTACCTCCACTGAGATACGAGGTACCTGGGGCCCACAATGAACTAGTGCGTAGGGGTGTTCCCAAGATTTGTGCTCACTCTCTATTTTGTACTCGCAATTGTGAAAAAGTTTTCTTAGTTTGTAAATTCAGCAGTTTTTATGTTTAATTTAAAATTTTACCATCTTTAAAGCAGCACTCTTGAAAATTATTTTCATTTTTAAGTTTCACCTCTTTGACAAATTTTTATGTCATTCCTGTTTATAAAACATTCAAGTTTGTGTCTGGTAATTTTTGTTATGGAATAAGACCACAATTTGAAAACAAAAATTTATATCTTGTATTTAAAAATTGAAATGGATGATTCTTTTATTTTAATGGAAGTACATTGGGAATTGGATATCAAGCTATCCTACTGAGTTTTAATACTCACGCCTATAGTATTCTTCTATTTTTATCCCTTGTGCAGGTTTTAGCGTGAGTTAAATCACCTTGGGATACATGTGATTATTGTTTTGGAGAGTATCCATAGGGGTCACATAGAGTTAGTTGGTTATTGGGTTTGTTTGGTTGAGTTGTTGGTTTAGTTTAACTTTCAGTTTCTTGTACAAATAATTTTCAGTTCAATTTTTATATAAATTATTTTGGGTTGTCCATTTATTTCCATTATTTGTTTGATTGTTTATATTAGAGAAAAATAGTTTCCCTCTGTACTATATTGATGCCCTTAGTTCTTGTATCCATTCTGAGAGGATCTGGAATGCCTCTTGAGACTTGTCGTGGGCTGGCCTGGGTGACCGGTTCAGGGTCGACTTGGGCTGGTTTGTGAAAAAATGGAATCAAAGGAGGTCAGATCTTAGTAGGCCTTTATTTTTATAGTACACTTTTTATTTGGGGGATTTCAAGGTAGACGGAGTAGGATTGTTTGGTTTTGAGGTGTAAGTGTGGGAAGATCATCATGAACACTTTCTTATTCTAATCCTCGGGTTTCCACAGGAATTCCAGTTTTATTAATGTCCTTTGATCTTGGTGATTGTTTACTGATGGGATATGACAAGGTGAGTATGACTAATGGCCTATGTGAGCTCTCCAGGCTCAGAAAGCCATGTGGAGATGGGGCATGGTTCTAATAAGTCTCTACGTATTGGTGTTGTGTTTGAAATATGTCCTCCAACCATATGTTCAAGTCACCCACCGACATTTGTTCCATTTTTTGGGTCTCTTGGACCTTTCATGATTTCTGGATTTTTGTTTTGCAAATCCATGTGTGAGAATTGTTGAAATCAGTTTCAGAGGTAGGATTAGATTTTGAAAATTGGAAAATTGTTTTAAAAAAATTAAATACAATAATGTTTTGGGAAGGTTGTGTTTTTGTGAAAAAAAATTAGGAGGGTTTGGAAATGATTTAACAATATTGGATTATACAAAATCTAAACTTGTGGATTGTTGGAATAAAATGTTTGGATTGTGTGAGTCATTTTAAGGTCATACAGAATATTTGTTTTAAATAGGGTGCTTTGGGATATTGAAAATTGTTTGAATCATATGAATTGGTTTTTGAAATTTATTTTGAGAGGTTGGTGTTTTCATAGAAAGGTTATTGGTCTTAATGGGCGTCATATTATGAAAATATACCTTGTGAATTTTAAAAAATTGGGAGGGGTCGTTTGGAGTAGATTGGTTGATTTAAAAGTTGTTAAAAATGAAAATTGGTAGTTTTTTAAGAAAATGGTTCTTGATGAAGTGTGGTTTGTTTTTTTCATGAAATCTTAAATGTTTTATGACTTGGTGGTTAGTGTTTCTTTTGAAGTTACATGATTTTTGGAATGATGTTGTTTTGTTTTATCATTTAGTGTTTTCATGGGATCTCACATGCATGATTTTATTGATATCTTGAAGGATGGCCTATATGGCATGGTGTTTGGGTGCCTAGGGTGGCATGTAAATTTTCATGTGGGTGAGACTTGATGAAACACTATTGTTTATTGTTGAAATCCACCATGTTAGTTGTTTTTTCAAATGTTTTTTGTGATGAAAAATTGTGGCATTTTGTTATAAACTGATGGAAATGTGGATAGTTTTTTCTATGACTTAGATGAATTTTTATTCAGTATTCTTCCTTGTGATCTATAAGTAATAATCTTTTTGTGTCTTGAGATGAGATCTTGTTGGTGGGTTTTTATTGGAGTAATGTTCAGAGTGTTTCTAAAAATGTGTTTGATGTTGTCATGTGGCCATGGATCATTAATTATTGGAAATAATTACATTTTAACATCCTAAGGATTAATTTCAAATGTTAAATCCCCCACAACAGATGATTCCTCATAACACTTTTTGTCATAGAGATCTATTTGGTATCGAGTTAATGTGATTCCAGGTCGTGTTAATTCTTTCGGACATAGTAGTTGTGTTTGGTGATGTTGATGTGTTTCACCGTATTCCTTGTCCATTCTTCTACTCATTCAGTGTCAGAGTGATTTTATATATATATATATGAGTTACTATTTATATGAAGGTGTTTGTTCAGCATGTGAGTTTTTTTAGTGGTGTTTTCCTTAGCACCTGACTATGGTGAAACATTTTCTTCAAGAATCAGGGCTCCAGCCATAGGCCTCGGAGTGAAGCTTTCCACGTAGTTAAGAAATCTCCAGTGGTGTGGAGTGCTAGAATAGTATTCTACCTCCACCATTTTGGTAAGTTATTTTCTACTCTACTATGGTTCCTCATCACTTTGAATCCTCTCTTATCGCAATGAGCATAGTGGACTTACCCCTCACACAGTTTCTATGGTTATGACTTCATGGATGTGGGTTTTTGATCAATGTCCTTGTGTGGACTTCCTGTGTAAATTGGGTGTGGTCATGGTATTACCTGTTCATTGATGTAGGGTTTTTGGTGGTTCAACTATTTATTTTTTGGTTATAGCGACCCATTTATTGGTTCCCCCTTCCCTCCCTGCCCCGAGTGTTGGGGGTTTTGATCCATGTTGAAAGACTTGGCCCAGTTCTTATACACTCGATTCGGGAGTGGGTGGTTTAAATGTTAATTTTATAACCCTATTAAATTATTATGGTAGGTTATTATGGAATATAATTTTTGGAATTGTGGAAGTGAGGCCCAATTCTAGTTAATGTTGAATTCTTATTTGTTTATTTCTATTTGGGTTCTAATGGTCGGGTGACCCACCATGGGTCTCATTGATTTTTCATGCTTAAAAATTAACTAGTGATTTTTGTTTCTTAATGGTGGGGATTCCATTCTATAATCCATTGGAATCTTTTGTTTTCTGGATTTCTCATTGTTTTGGGTGGTTTTTGGGTTCATTGGTAGAAGGTCCAACAACTGTGTTCTTGGTTTTATTATGGAGCTAGTGACTCGATCATTCAATTGGTTCTCAAGAAGTGGTTGAGAGTTGGTGTTTTAGTTGAGGTAAGAGGATTGAGATCCATTAATGGTGGATGATGTTTCATTGTATTTGGAGGCTGGAACATATTGATATGTAATCATTAGAAGTTTGATCAATCATCTGGAATGTGTTGTGGCTTTTCAGGGGTGGAAAACATTAATAGTTGCGAGAATTGTGACACCCAGTTTATCATGTATTTGTTTTAATCTTGTTCATTGGATATATTGAACTTTTTCATGGGTCTTGGGTGAGATTAATTTTGAGTTTTATGTTTAATCTATGTGTAATCACCATAATTTAGGTTCCTCATTCCTTGTTTAGTATTTTTTTGAGAAAGGGTGTTTATTTTGTGATTTGGGTCAACTGTGAGCTCATTTCCAAATTTAAAAACCAAATTTTTTTTCCTTTTAACACTCCTTAATTTTTAAGAATTTTTCATTTATTATACTTCCAAAATGTCCTCCCTAACATATTAAAACCACTATATCCTTTTTTTTACCCCTTAAAAATCACGAGCATGGTTAATTTAGGAAACTTATTTAGGTATTGGGCCGGCCCATGGGCCCATTTCAAGTATAAAAAAATAATTTTTTTCATTTATATCGTTTTCATTTTCTAATAAATTTCAATTATTACACCTCCAATTAGAATCCAAAATACCTATACTCACCCCCATTATCGATTTTACCACTTTGGAGCTCATATGCATCACCTATTAGGGCGAAAGATATCATGTTTCCCCAAAACATCCAGAATTGAGAAGGTAAATTGTATCATCCAAAAATCCATCAATTCCTGCTATTTTTCCCACAAATAATATTTTCGTGGTTATTATAGTCCTTATTATCCTCTCCATTATTTTCGAAGTCATTCCGTTTTCTCTAAGGGTGCATATCTAATGGAAGAAGAAGAGTTTTCTAGGTTTTTTTATCCTGTGAATTTATATTGGGGTTTGGTTCATTTGGGGCAGTTCTTCATAGGTTAAGGGTTTATAAATCCTCAAATGGTGATATTGGGTGTGCCTTTCCCTTACGCCAAGTATTTCATGTAGGATTTTCCTTACACATACCTTTATCATTTATGTTTCATAAGTTTCCAATTTTTAACACCTAATATATATTTTTATTACTTTTTTTCATCCTTTGGATAATTTTCTTCATGTGAAGAACGTTTTTGTGCTCGGTTTTGTGAAAGGTAGTGTTGTTTTGTCATAAAAGTGCACACCAATTGTTTGTTTAAATGTTACGTTATATTTCCCACATGGTTTGTGAGTTTTAGAACCTGGTTTGTGGTATTTTGAAATTGTTAAAGTAGCTTGAATAAAATATGACATGAAATTGGTGTTTTATTCCTTGTAAAGTGCTTATAATTAATTGTTTTTTTAAAAGTGCATGTCATGTTTTCGGTAATTTCCACGGTTGGATTCTATATGCTAAGTGTGATTTAAATTTTTTTTGTATTTATAAATGCATTGGAAGGATGGAAAATTGTATTTTGGTTCGTTAAATGTCTTTCCAATGTGTATTTGGTTTTATAATCAAATGGGATTTTGTTTACAACATGTTTTGGCCCGAGTTGCTGAAAAATGGCATGATTCACATCCATATGAAAATGATTGTTTTTAGAATATGTAACCTGAGTGTTTTAATGGACTTATGAAATTTATTTTCTTCTTAAAATAGTTTTTATACACTGCCTTAATAAAATTGAAATACATACCTTTGTCAAATGTTAGTTTTCAAAAAGGCTTAAAGGCTCGTTCGACATTTTTTTTACAAAAATGGTTTCCATGTGTATTTCATGTTCTATCTTTTGGGGCCATTTTATGGTTCATAACATTTTTTATTAATTTGTTTTTGAGCTTCCAAATCTAGGTTGATATGGTATTGATGGTTTTTTGGCCTTAAAAGATCATTTTTGAATGGATTTTATGTGCAAGGCCTCATTATATTTCTTGAAATACAATTATTAAAATTTAGGTAGTTTATTGATCCGTGAAAGAAATGTGAGACATGTGTGTGGCCTCATTGATGTGTGCATGATTTTTAAATGGAATCATTATGAGAATATAGTATTTTATAGATGTGTATCTTCTTTGAGAATAAAAAGGATTGTCCTGGGTATCTAGGTGGGAGGATGTGTACTAGTATGCTAGTGATCCCGTGGGGTTTGGCCCCTATTTCACGTAGCATGTTTGAAGATGACAACACTATCTAAACTATGATAATGATGTTGTGGAACCACTAGGTTATAAGTATGCTCCCTGATAGTGGATGATTTACACAAGAACATATATTGTGATGGTTACTTCCACCGAGATACGAGGTAACTGGGGCCCATAACGAACTCGTGGGTAGGGGTGTTCCCAAGACTTGGGCTCATTGGATATTTTGTACTAACCATCGACATATGGTGTTCTAGGTTAGTAAATTCAGTAGTATGTGTGTTTTATTTAAATTTTTACCATCTTTAAAGTATCCCCATTGAAAACTATTATCATTTTGAAGGTTCGCATCTTTTAAAATTGTTATTAGCATTCTTGTTTATAAAACATGCATGTTTTTGTCTGGTAATTTTTTTAGAATGGGACCTCATTTCGAATACATACCTTTATATCTTGTATTTAAAACTTGAAATTGAAATTTTCTTTTAATTTAATGGAAGTGCATTGGGAATAGAATATCGGGCTAATATACTGAGTTTTAATACTCACACTTATATTATTCTTCTATTTTTATCCCTTGTGTAGGCATCATCTTGAGATTTATCACCTTGGGAGATGTGTGATCATTGTGTTGGAGAGTGACTAAAAGTGTCACAGAGAGTTAGTTGGTTATCGGGTTTGGTCGGTTTAGTGGTTAGTTTAGTTGTAGTTTTAGTTTCATGTATAAATAATGTTTAGTTCTTTTTTTATATAAATATATTTTAGGCTATCTATTTCTTTCCGATGTTTGTTTGATTGTTTATATTTGGGTGAAATCATTCCCTTGTGTACTCTATTGATGCCCTTGGTGGTTGTCGCCATCCAAAGAGGATCGGGAAACGCCTCTCGGGACTTTTCGTGGGCTAGACTAGGTGACCGATTCAGGGTCGACTCAGGCTAGTTCGTGACAAATCATATAAATTTTATAATCATTCTTGAATGATTAACCTAGAAAATGAATCTCATCATGTCATGGAGACGGTAGGTTGTATGTACACATGAGCGACGTTATCTTTCCCTTAATGGTTAAATGGTATGGAATTTTATGAGATATTAATTATATAGAACCATTATCATGTTATATTCATTATTTATATCCATATATTCATCATTATTCTTATATAAATAAATTAGTGTACAATAAAAAATTACACCATGGTGTGGAGAGAGTAAGCCGTACATATGCATATATGGTTATATTGTTATTCATAGGATGAATAAATAAAGGGATATGGATGTTTCATAAATAAATTACATATTAGAATGTATATTATACTATATTTTTTACATTGGTATGGAAACATCATTATAATAGGATGTAGAATAAGAAAATAACTTTGGAAGAGTTGATAAAACAATTACCTCTTTTTCGGTTATCTCATTTTGATTTGAACAAAAAGACTCCTTAAGAAGGATTTATTCTCAAATTATGGCCTCCAAGATAAATTTAGGAATGTTTTTAGGATAATTGGG
This sequence comes from Viscum album, assembly GCA_963277665.1. NCBI lineage: Eukaryota > Viridiplantae > Streptophyta > Magnoliopsida > Santalales > Viscaceae > Viscum > Viscum album. The sequence continues at coordinate 1,314,519,904 of OY728136.1, read as the reverse complement.
AAGGTTTTTCTTGGGAAAAATGGATTTATAGGTGTTAATAAAAGAGAAAGAGATGTAACTTTTTATAATATAGGGGAGCGGCTCTTTTGGAATCTCCAAAACTAATAGTTTATTAGAAATTTATTTTTGGTTTCAAATAGATCTATTGTAATTTATTTTGATGATAAGATTCTCATAGGTCTAAATCCTCTCATCCAATGATTTTTAGGCAATTTTACGTCACTAAATTAACCATATCATTTGGGTTTAACCCTTAGTTAAACTGTTTAACTCTTATCGTGTCTACCTATCATTTTATTCTATAGGGTTAATGTGGTTACTATAAAATGTCAAAATAACCCCAATTGGACCACTTATGAAATATTTAACACTATTCAAGTAATTTTTTTATCCTTATATTTTTATGAATTTTATTACATTTAATAAAATATTATTTATTTTAAAGTATCGTTTATGTCAATTTTAATACTATTCAATATTAACATTTTTTAAAATAACAAAACAACATTATAACATAAATAAATTATTCCAATATGTCACTAACATGACTTTGAAATCTATAAAATTATTTTCTGTAATTAATTAAGTAAAATAATCTTTATTTTACTCTTTTTAATATATTTTGTTTCGTGTTTCTTTTAATAAAGTAATTTAAGTTTCACTATTGTGTCATCCGTAATTGTACTTTTTTAATCACTAAAAATTATAAATAAATTACTATGATGCATATATTAATTTTATATTTCTAAATAAAATTTATAATTTACCCTATCAATTATATAACATAATATTAAAAAAAAATTAGTTATTAAAATTTAAATATGACATTTTTATATATTCTTTAAACAAAATATAATAAATGTGCTAATCAGACAAATTTGGCATAAAAAAGTCATATTTTTTTAAATAAGGGTGATTTTGGCCGAAATACACTTATCCAATGAAATTATGAAATGTGTTAGGGTATTTTTATTTTATTATAATATTATTTTTACCATTAATTACCCTATTTTCATTCAACTGTGGTAAATAAAATTCAAATGTTACAACTGAAAAAAATTATTTTAAACCTATTAGACCAAATTTTTCATATCCATTAGAACCATATATGTCTGTTTTTTGAAATTAAATTCACAGAAGTAATAAAATTATGTTTAAGGTTAATATGTAGTTATGGTTAAAAGGCGGGTAAAAGAGACGTTCAAAATTTCAATAAAATTTGTATATCTAATTCTATTATAAAAAATATTCCAATTAACTACATTGGAATAATATATGTATTATTTATCTATTGTGACTTTAAAATAATTTTAATGTAAAATTATTATTTAAATGAAAAAGTCGGTTTTTTAATAATGCATTTTTTTCTCTATTCATCAAAAATTGTAACTTTTTAGAAAATTACCAAAATTTCACCCAAAGCTAATTTTCATATTTCGAATTCAAAAATTAAGTATAATTTGAAAAATAAAATTTATAAATTTCATAATGTGGTAAACACTATTCATAACTGCTTTTTAAATGGCTAGTTTGGTAGGTCATGGTATGATTGAACTCGTTGTTGCGTATAGTACAACCTAATGAATTATTTAAAATAAAGAATACCGTGTAAGATTGGTTGTTACATTCATCCCTCATTCAAATAATTTTTTCAGAGAAATTTATAGAATATCACTTTATAAACAAATATGATGGTTCTCCATCATATGTTTCTTGGGTTCCCATGTCACCTCTTCTATTTTATGTTTTCTCCAAATATGTTTTACCAGATGAATCATCTGATTTATCAAAACTTGTTTTATGGTGTGACGAATATTGATAGGTGACCGAGTTGTCATGACACATCAAATTGACTAAGATTTTTAGGTTGATTTATAGTATATTAAAGACCCTAGGTCATCTGTCAAGGAGGGTTGATAGGTTTAGAGTATGTGTTTTTAAGAAAATTACTAAAAGGGGGATATTTTGAAAACTGTTTTAAGAAAATAACATGATTTAAAGAGTCTAATAATTTATAAGTTAAGCTAGTATTTTAAGAATAATGAGAGAAGGAGGTAATTTCTAGCTCACTATATATCTTTTACAGTTCATTTTTCTAAAAAATAAACATGGTTTTGTTTAATTCTTTCGTTGAGGGTTATTAAGATCTTGATTCCCCTCTTTCCTCTTAAGTTGTTGCACAAATTACCAACCCTTAACTCAAAAATAATATTGTAATGGATTTTACCAAAATAGTATATTTAAGGATACCAATCATACTAATATCATATATATGTGTGAGATAAATAGGATTCTAATGTTGCCCAATTGGAACAACCCATGATTCTCACTTGAAATCTCAACCCAATCGGTGTGGAAATGAAAAGTGATTCAGTTAGTTAAAACAAAAAAAGAATTCAGAGGAGATGGGTGTTGATATAAAAAAAATTGAAATTTTTAAAACACAATTCAAAGATATCCAGTAGAAGAACATGTTCTGAAACTCCCTCCCAAGTAAGTGTAGCTCCCTCGAAATGATTGTCCATTTTTTTCCTGCCCATCGAGAGGAGGAGAAGGCTCGGCTGGAACTTCTCCTTCATCCATTATCTCCCTTTGAAGATAGGGGCCTCTAGATCTTCTTGGATGAGGAGAGTAACTTTTAGATTCTCGAAAATACCAAATATCTTCCTCCTTCCCAAAAATAAAAATGATGTTCCCAATGTAACATTTATAGGAAAATTGGAAGGTGGTTTGGGGCACACATATTGTGTAAAACCAATTGGACCATTGTTTTCGGTGGGTATATAACATTATATCACATTTTAAAAACTAAAATTTTTTTACCCCAATTATTTAGTATCTCCATAGATAATTTTCCTTTATGTGGACACCTACAGATCATGATATAGAAAGATCACATCACACCACTTTTTACTTTGTACAGATTCGGTGTGCTGTATAGACTAGGTCTATTAAATAATATAATGGATGAATTGGGCATGGATGTATTGATAAGAGTTTTAGAACATTGAAATTTGTACCATACCACAAAATATCAACAGATTTCAATTTACATAGTTTTAGTAATATGCACATCATAGGACATGTGTTCGTGGATCCCATTGAATTTTGGCCCAATTTTATTCTCTTCATCTTGTGCCCTTCAAATCACGTCCACCTATAATGAAAAAATAAAATCATGTATAGTCGCCAATTTTAAAAGTTATAAATATTAAATGAAGGTATAAAACATTAAGTGGATATTTTTATTATTTTTATAATTTTCAATACAACACTATTTTATCACAATTGTGTAAAGGTGAAAATGAAATAATGAATCGTGGTGTGATCACACCCCCACACCTAAAAATTTAAACTCCAAGAAAAATTAATATTTAAAAAAATAAATGCATTTATATATACCCAAATTAATAAATATTTTACATTCAATTAAAATTTTATTCTCGATAGAAAAGTGATCAAAGAAAATCTCACACCAAGGAGTTAGTCTCAATGATCATGGAAAAAGGCATTTCAAAAATTGTATGACAATAAAATTCTAGGAGATAAATGATACCAATTGATGAAAATAATTAAAAAGTTAATAATGTCATTAATTTTACACAAGTGTGTGTATTTGACAACCATTTCATTCTATTCATTTTACTTTTTATCGATTAAATATAAGTTATTTTTTAAAAACATCTACATACATGATTATTTCCACCAAAACATCCTTACATCCATTACAATAAAATTTCAAGACCCACTAACATAAGCATTCCCAAAAGTCATACCATAATCTATTAACCTAGATATCCCCATATGTTTTACTTTTCATCATTCCCCGTATTTATTATTATTATTTTTCAAAATTTTCACTTGGAACAAATCTCACACTCTTCTCTCAACCCTTGTTGAATCTCTTCACAAAATTAATAGTAATAATTAAAACACTATAAAAAGTCGAGTAATGGTGGTTTTTAACCTACCCAATATACATCCCTTTTTTAGGGTATACAACATTCAAATAATATGTACATAAGCATTTGTGAATCTGGTATAGTAATTAAATTAATCTAATAAGGAATTAATGTAAGGAAAATCCTTTTTGAAAGTAGAGAAAAATTATCCAAACATATATTGACCTTCTATTATGTATGATATTTTCACACATCATGTTTTGGTTCAATGGACTGTTTAGAAATTAAGGGAATTAATTTTCCCTTAAAATACTCACAAAAAGTATACCATTATTCTCAATGGTTTCAAAATGATTCAACCACTTATATCATCGAAAAATAACCAAATTCAAAAATAAATGTCACACCATATCATTGAATTTTTTCACAACTGAACATTTCATAAAAAACTGAATGTTAAAACAATATGAAATAAATAAATTCCCCTGGAATTTTCAATAAATTCCATGATTAAGTTGGAAACATTTTCCATGATAAAATGGGAATACAAAAATTATAATTTCTATATAAAAGTGATGAGTAAATGTAGGGTGAAAGTTAAAATACTATAAATCAATCAAAAAAGTGAAAAATAAAGAAAGATAGTGAAAAATCCTAACTATCCCAAGAATATACCCACCCCCACACCTAAAGTGTGCATTTTCCTCACTATTATAAAATAGAATCAGGGAAGGATAAAACCTAGAGAGTGTAATTCATATATTTATTCTTCAACTTGGAGTTCCTCCATCGTTGACTCTGGAATGACCTCAAGAAATTGATTTATCTGCTGCCCATTGACAGTGAATATTTTCATAATTTATTCATTTTGAACCTAAAAAAACAAATGGAGAGACATTAGTAATGATGTATGGTCCAAAAAAGTGGTAAAGAAGCTTACTTGGATGCAAAATCAACCTTTCATTATATAATATGACTCTTCCGAAAGTTAAACTAACAATTAAGGTTGATATTATTGTTGGAAACATTGGTTTGCTCCTTATAAATACATGTGTTCTCATATAAATCCCTTCTCATTTCCTTCAACTCCTAAATATGCAACATCATTTGAGAACCTACACCAGAAATATTATAATTGGGTTGTTTAATGGCCAAATAGGACTTGTTCTCATTCTCAATAGGTAGGTGAAGACTCTTTCCAAACAGAAGCCAATAGGGTGACATTATAATGGGAGTTTTAAAGGTAGTACGGTAAGCCCATAATGAATCATCGATTCTAAGACTCCAATATTTTCTATTAGGTTGAACCACTTTTCAAAGAATATATTTTACCTCCCTATTTTACACCTCAGATTAACCATTTGTTTGTGGGTGATATATAGTAGACACTCTATGCCTGACCCCATACCGACTCAAAAGAGATTCATTGTCTGGTTGAAGAAATGAGAACCCTTGTCCCTGATGATGAACCTAGGTAATATAAGGCCACAAAATATTTGGGTTATCAAATATTCCACAATATCCTTAGAATCACTTGCCTTTGTAGATCATTCCTCTTCTCATTTTGAATCATAACCCACTTCCAAAAGAATATTAAAGTTACCAAATAAATTGGGAAATGGCCCCATAAATTCAATGCCCTAAACATGTAAAATTTCATGGATGTGTAAGGTTTGTAGTAAAATTTCATTTATTTTAGTTACATTACCCATTATTTGATAGTGAAGACAATATTTATAGAAATCATGGGCATCTTGAAATTTTTTTGTCCATATGAGACCAGAATTAAGGACCTTGAGAGCAGTCTGTTGGGGACCAATGTGGTCCCCACAAGCAAGAGTGTGACGGAAACTAAGGACAGACTGGAACTCACTTCTAGAAAACAACTCTTAAATAATTGATCACTACATGTATGAAAAAGTATGGGCTATCCAAAATGCACTAATAAAACTAATGTTTAAGATGGTCAACCTAGTTTTTATTGAAATCTGCAGGAATGCAAGGTGATTCTAAATAATTTATAATTTCAGCATAACAAGGAATAACATCTTGCACTATAAAAAATTTATCATTTGGAAACATGTAATTTAGGGGAATACATGGGGAAGAGTTAATGTCTGAGGATGGGTAGATCCTACAGATATGGTCAGATACCACATTCTATACTCCTTTTTTATCCATAATTTATAAATTGAATTCCTGAAGGAGGGGCATCCAAAGAATGAGATGTGGTTTGGATTCCTGTTTCTTAAAGTGATACCAAAGGGATGCATGGCCTGAGAACATAATGAATTTAGACCATAAATGATAATTCCTGAATTTATCCAAGGACAACACAATGGAAATAAATTGATTTTCAATTTTAGTGCATTTTTCTTAGATAGGATCAAGTGTACGCAAGGTATTGGTAATAACATGTGGAGCTCAATTGAACCATTTTGATAAGACATCCCCAACTATATTGTTAGAGGCATCACACATGAGCTCAAATGGTAAATACCATCGAGGTGGTTGGATTATTGGGGATGATGTGAGGCTCTATTTTAACTTATTATAATCTTTGTCACATTATTTCTCAAAACAAATTCCTTTTATTTTTGGAGAAATAGAGAGAGGGGGATTAAAAGTTTACTAAAGTAATGAATAAAATGACGGAAAAATCAAGCATGAACTAGGTAATACGATGCATCCCATATATTTTTGGGAGTGCTAGAGAAGAAATGAAAACCACTTTTGATTTATCTTCTTGAATATCATCCCTAGAAATGACAGGTCCCAAAACTATAACTTGTTTCACCATGAAATGGAATTTTGCATTATTTAATATGAGTTTATTTTCAATACAGCAACATAGGACTGAACCGAGACTACTCAAACCTTCTTCAAAATAGGATCTATGAATAGTGAAATCATCTATGAAAACTTCTATACAATTTACCGGGTAACATGAAAAAATTATAACCATGCATCGTTGGAATGTACCCAGAGCATTGCATAGAAAAATGGGTTCATCCTTTAGAAAAATGTGTCAAAGAGGAAGTAAAGGTTGTATTTTCCTAATCTATAGGGGAAATATGGATCTGAAAGTATCTAAAATAACAATCAATAAAATAGTAATGGAACATCCCTGATATCCTACATTTGGTTTAGGAATTGGAATGGGAAATGATCCTTCCTCGTGTGTTGGTTGAGTCAGTGATAGTTCACATAGACATGCCAACTATTCTATATATGAGTTGGAACCAATTAATTGTTTTCATTATTAATTACCATCAGACCAATTTTTTGAATAACTACTTGTACTGTACTAACCCATTTGCTATTATATATGGGGTTAATGAATCTTTAAGCCAATAATTTTTTACCTCCTTTTTAACAACATCTAGGAGGATTGGGATCAGTCGACGTCGTGACTTACTCACTGGTTTAGACTCATCATTTAAAAAAATATGTTGTGTGAAAATTGATGGGATAATACCATGAATGTCAGAAAGTGACCATCACAAAGATTTTTTATTCTCCCTAAATGTTCAAGAAGTCTCAATTTATGTTCATGATGGAGGGAAGTAGAAATGATGATTTGAAAATTGTTTCCATTATTAATATATGAATATTTTAAATCCTGAAGCAATTATTTTAGTTCTAGTTCAGGATGGTTTTTATATGGGAGTGTTTTTGAAATCGGTAGATCAATAATATCATCTAACTATTCAATGAAATCATCCTCAGATGATGAATGAGCTTTAAAAATCATAGTGGTATCATCGATGCTCATGTGTTCCTCAGTCATCAAGAATTCATCAATTAAAAAACATGAATGACATTTCTCTAGAGTGGTAAAACATTTGATGAATGATCCATTACCTAACCATTAAATAATTTAGGAAAACTCTGAATTAGAATCAGGTGAATTAAAAAAATATTTTTCCAGGGAAGGTAGTAAATCTATATAGTTGACATCGAGAGAGGAATGTTCTTCAATGGGGTGCTTCCTAGCATCAAGGATGATGAAGTGGACAATGTCATCACCAAAATACATTAATAATGTACCATTGTGAACATTAATTATGTTTTTTGCTATTTTCAAGAAGGTAGTCTCTAATATAATTTGGGTGTCTCCATTCATCCCATCATCTTCAAATTTAAGCACATAAAAATAATTAGGAAAAATTAAAATTTTTACCCTCATAAGAATATCCTCTAACACACTAGAGGGGCGTGCATTAATTATATTTTATAGTTGAACATAAATTCCTATGGGATTAAGTTCCTAGAACTTTAATGAATAGTAAATAGAGTGATTCATAAAATTTATAGAATCACCCAAATAAATAAAAGCATTGGAAAAGGAATACTCCCCTATGGTGCTCAAAATAAAGAATGTTCAAGGATAATTGTATTTGGTGGAATGTGATGGATCTGTATGTGATAATAGATTCACCCCGAATGTCACCTTTCTATCACCTCAAATTCTCCTTCGGTGTGTACACATATCCTTCAAAATATGGCATATCTTGGAATTTTCTTCATGACATCATTCAATGGGATGTTAAAAAATATTTTTAGGAAATTTTCCAATATTTCTGTATCATATACATTTTTATTTTGTTTTATTATTTGGGTGGACCATTAGTGAAATAGATGATGAACTTTTGGGATAGGTTACACATCAATAGACACACTCTTTACTTTGGAAGGGCTTCTCTCATGACATGTATTTTCTTCTCTTGGACCATTTTCAGCTATTGGGATGGTGGTTTCTTCCGGAATGGATTACTTTAATGGAGGTTTCATTTGATTTTTATTTTGTTTCCCACTCCTAATGGTGATGGAACTAACATTTCCTTTATCCCTTGTGTTGACTTCTAGTTGAGAGGGAATTTTACCTTGCCTATGACTTTGAATTTTCCCAATAGAGTTAGCAAGTTGTCCAAATTTGTTTTTTAGGTCTTGTATGGATTCTTGGGTGGGGTTTTTTAATTTGAGATTGTTGTAATTCATTTATTTCATCATCTATTCAAGGCTAGTATCGGCTTTTGGATGGTGTGGTTGGAAAGGCCTTTGTGGTGGGTGGGTGTTTCTGGGTGATGGTGGTGGAGGAATACTTTTCCCTGGTTGGTTCCATTATTATTGAGGATGGTTTGAATACCCACTTTCCTATAATAGTGGTTTTCATTCCAACTAGGGTTTTATGGATAGCAAGGTTCTTTCATAAAAGGGTTGTTTATTGGGGCGTCCCAGAAATACTGCCTCAAAACACTCATAAGTATCTCTTATTTGGGTGCAATGGTCAATATAATGGGTGTTAGAAGAAAATATTCCAAAGTGTATGGGAGGAGGAGATTGGGAATTACCCTAAGAATGATAAATTTTTCGAATAAAGGTATATAACTCATCAAATTTTATGTCCACCTTCTCCTAAAATTCTGTTGACTGCACCTCATGGAATCATGGAATGGGTACGTTGGATCTTCAACTAAATTATTGAGTGTTCTATTCAATGTCCTCAATCAGGTTTCTTCTAAGAATTTGTGTCTTATCCACTAGCACACCAGCTACAACAACATCAATAATATTTCGATCAATAAGAATTACACATTCATAAAAATACATAATTAAAATTTGACAACTTATTTGTTGGGGTGGGAAATAAGAAAAAATCCATTTAAATATTTCTTAGTTTTCATGAACTATTTCCCCTTGTGATTGTCTTATCACACATATTTCTTTCCTTATTATTGTTGTTCGAGAGGCTAGGAAATATTTTTCAATAAAAAGGAATTTTATGTTCACCCAGCCTCTTATTGGTGAATTAGCATGGAATCTTGGCAATAAGTGAATTAATCCAGATTTTAGTTCCAAATTGGGTGCCTCGTCTTGTATTTGAATGTAAGTGGGTTGAATATCAATATCAGGTGAGGATTTTTCTTTTAGTTATTTATTATTTAATCCATGTTATACACATTATTTTCAGTTTCTGGTTTTTTTCTAGAAGAATAGGGGTTTAGAAAGGTCTCATGTTGTGGTGCTTCTTCCTTCGAAGGGTTGTCTAGTTCATATCGATTTCTTGGATATAGGATATTCTCTGGTTCGGTTTTGGAAGGGTGTAAATATCCTAAAGTAGAATGAATCATGAGTAGAACCTACAAAGTAAATAATTCAAGACACAAAAGTAAATGAAATTTTATAAGATAAAACCAATAACTATTTTTAAAATTTACATGTATCTTGAAAACACATGCACTTAAACCAAAGAGCTTCCCAAAAATTGTGCCAAAATTTGACAAAATTTTCAGGATAAATTAAATTGATTAGGATATTAAGGATTATTTATAGTATAGTTGAGACCCTATATCACCTTTCATGGAGTGTTGATAGGTATAGAGTATTCATTTTTAATAAAAAGTACAAAAAAGGGGGTGATTTTGAAAATAGTTCTAAGAAAATAACATGATTTAAAGAGTTTCATAGTTGATAAGTTAAGTTGGTGTTTTAATAATTATGAGAGAAGAAGGTAATTTCAATTTAACTACACATCTTGGAAAATTCATTGTTTTAAGAAATACACATGGTTTTGTTTAATTCTATCATTGAGGGTTTTCTATATCTTGATTCCCCTCTTGCATCTTAAATCATTGCACATACTTCCAACCCATGACCCAAATAATCGTTTTGTCAAGGATTTAACCTCAATAACATAGTGAAGTATATTAAAGTATACTAATATATTATGTATGTGTGAGATAAATAGGATGCTTTTGTTTCCCAATTGGAAAAAACCAAGATTCCAACTTTAAATCTCAACCCAAATTTTTTTAAATGAAAAGTGGTTCACATAGGTAATCACAATAAACGAATTCAAAGGATAAGGTTTTTGAGTTAAAACAAAATTGAAATTTTTAAACCACAATTTTAAAAATTAATATGAATAAAAAGTGCAATAACTACATTCCAAGTATGTGTAGCTCCTTCAAAATGATCGTCTTCTGTTTATCTCGTCATCAATAGGGGGAAGAGGTTTGGGTGGATCTTCACCCTCATCCATTATCCCCGTATGAAGATAAGGGACTCTAAATCTTCTTGGAAGAGAGGAGGAATCCATTGGTTCTATAAAATACCATCATTGTGACTTCTGTCCAAACATACAAATGAGGTTCTCCAGGTATCATTTGATAGGAAAAGTGGAAGGTGGTTTTGGGCACACATATTGTGTAAAACCACTTGGCCCATTTTTTCTGTGGGTAGACAAACTTATATCGCTTTTTGAAAAAATAAAACTTTTTAACCAACCTATTGAATATTCCCACCGATAGTTTGGATTCATTTCTACACCTACAACATGATATATGGATAAATCAAATCACACCACTTTTGACATCGTGCAGATATGGTGTGCTGGATAGATCAGGTCATTTGGGCCACTTAATGGTTGAATTGGGCTTGGATGTATTAATAAGAGTTGTATCCCACAAAAATTTGGACCATTCCCAAAAATATGAGCCCAATTTTATGCAATAAGTTTTATTACTATTCACATCATTGGATAGGTGTTCATGGATGCCTTGAAATTTTGGCCCATTTTTCTTCCACTTCATCCTGGGCCCTCGAAATCACCTCCAACTATAATTAAATCATCCAAAAAAGTATAATTTACCCTTTTAATAGTGATAAATATTATATAATATAATAAAAAAATAAGTTAAATTTGTTATTGTTTTTATAATTTTCAATAAAAATCTAGTTTATCACAGTGGTGTAAGGTTGAAAATGAAATATTTAATTGTGGTGTGATAAATAGGCACTTCATAGTAAGACTGATTGGGTTCTAGTTTTATTTATTTTTTAGTGACTATATGTGTTGGGTATAGAATGTATGTACTTAATAGTGATACATGTATGGCATCATTAACATTGGAGAGACTAGGTGGCATTGCTAAATGGTAAGCTCCAGCTCTAATTCGTTCCAGAATTTTAAAAGGTCTGATGTGCCTAGGACTTAATTTAACCTTCTTGCTGAATTGTATAACACCCTTGCATAATGATACAATCAAGAAAAAATAATATTCCACTAGAAATTCCAAATCCATCGGTTATCAGCATAAATCTTTTTCCAACTTTGAGATTTTTTCATTTGGGACTAAATAGTCTTTACCTTTTCTGTCATTTCCTCAACAAGTTTTGTGCCAATGAGTTTTCTTTCATCATCATAATCCCAAAAAAATGTATGATATTTTTTCCATATAACGCTTCATATATAGCCATCTGGATACTTGAATGGAAACTATTGTTATTAGAAAATTCTATTAGAGGTTAATACTTGTCACATATACATTGAAATTCAAGTGAGAAATATCTCACCATATCATCTAAATTTTGAATAGATCTTTTTAATTTTTCCCCAGTTTGAGGGTGGTAGGCAGTGCTCAAATAAAGCTCAGTATCTAGGTCATTCTAAATATTTTACCAAAATTGAGATGTAAAATGGGCCTAATCAGAAACAATTTATTGGAGTACACCATGAAGTCTTACAAATTCATTAATATATAGTCTTTATAAATTTTTAAGTGGAAAATATTCTCTTATATCATGAAAATGTGATGATTTGTTAGGATGATCAATAATAACTAATATCACATTATTTATTTTCTGATTATTTGGTATCCCCATGAAACATTCCATTGTAATATCATCCCATTTAGACATTGGTATAAGAAGTGGTTGTGTGGATCCTCTCGGATGTTGACATTCAGCATTCACCTATTGAAAAAACAAACATCTCAACACATAATCAGCAATATCCATCTTCATGTTGTCCCACCAAAAATGTTCCTTTGAATATTTATACATCTTAGTGCCACCATGGTGTATAGATAAATTTGAGCTATGTGAATCATCCAATAATTGCTATTATTTCTCAGGTATTGTGGGAACACAATGTCTCCTCCCAAATTTCAAAATTACATCTTCATATATGAAGTCAATCAATCACTCATCATTCACAACATTAATTTTCTTTTGAAAATCCACCTCATCAGTCTAAGAAAATTTTACCTCTTCTAGTAAATATGTTTTGGCAATCATTTGAAAAGGTATTGATTTCTCACCTGCCAAGATAATTCCCATATCCATATTTTCTAGATCCATGAACATAAGATCCATTTCAACTCTCATCTTGTTCAGAACTCCATGGTTATTCCTACTTAAATCATATGACACCTTATTTTCCTTCCCTGGATGATTGTTTATTGTTCAATCATATTCCTTGAGTAGCTCAATCTACCTAATTTGCCTCATGTTGAGTTGTTTTATTGATAAAATATATTTCAAACACTTATGATCAGTATATATATAATATCTTTTGCCATAGAGATAGTGTCACCATATATTTAGATTAATGATTATTGCATCAAACTCAAGATCATAAGTTGGGTAGTTTATTTGTGGATTTTTAATTTCCATGACTCATAATCAATAACTCAATCATTCTATATAAGAAAACAACTCATTCCTTTCCTTGATGCAACACTATAAATCACAAACACGTCATTTTGAAATGGTCAAGTCAAGATATGATCAATGACTAAAATTATATTCAATTCATAAATTAATTCATTACACTCTTTTGTCTAAATGAATTTAACCCCTGTATGTGTGAGCTTGGTTTACTGGCTATCCAATAAGGAAACATTCTAGATGAAACACCGATAGTGGCCTTCTAAACCAAAAAAATTGTTTAACTTGGTTATACTCATCGGTGCAGGCCATTCTTAGATAGCCTGTACCTTCATAAGACAAATTAAGATTACATACTTCGAGACAATATAGAAAAGAAAATTAATATCCTAAAGCTACAATTCACACTTACTAAACATCCAATATAGTTCATTTCTTCTAAGAGTATTCAAAAACAATACAGAAGTTGTTCTCATGGTCTTCATAGCATTTAGAGTATATCAAGATATCATCAATAATTACATTGACAAAATCATTAAGATATTCCTTGAACACTCTGTTTATTGGATCCATGAAAAATGAGGGTGCCTTAGTCAGCCGAACAATATTACTATAAACGTGTAATGCACATACCAGGTTTGGAATGTTATCTTTAGAATAGTTTTCTTCTTTTACACAAAATTGATGACATCCAGAACGATGGTCAATCATCAAAAAAATATTTATCTCCATGAATTTGATCAAAAAATCATCAATGTGAGGTAGGGGATACTTGTTCATTATTTTAATAGCATTTATTTCTCAATAGTCTATGCATATCCTCATTGATCCATATTTCTTCATAAAAAGGAATTGGATATCCCCATGGAGAAAAACTAGGATAAATGGATCCCTTATCACTAAACTCATCTAGTTGTTTATTTAGCTTTAATAATTCCACAATGGTCATTCTATAAGGATTCTTTGATATTGGTCTTACATTAGGGATTAAATCAATAGAAAACTCAACTACATGCTCTGAGGGTGTCTAGGTAAATCTTTGTGTAAAAAATCAATGTATTATATTAAAATAGGTATATCCTCAATTTGAATATTTATTTCTTCATCCCTATATATTATTTCCTCTTCCTCCCCAAGAATCTCATTCATCAAAGCTACCAGGGGTGGGTTTTGATAAGAATCAGATGTTGATTTTTATGCTCTAATGATAATGGATTCTAAAATTTTATCACAAATCGTAACTTCCTTTTTATTACAATAAAACTTTTCATCATATCTTGATATCCAGTCCATACCAAGGATTATATAAAATTTTACCATAGGTACAATGATAAATTCAGTAGATAAAGCACGTTTATATACCATAATGGGAACTACCTGACACATATTTTTTGCAATGTGACTTCCCTTAGGAGGTTTCACTGATAAATCCATTGTTAATGTGAAATGGAAATATCTAATTTTTAAAGAAAACTATAAAGATATAAAGGAATTTTAGGATCTAGAATCAAATAAATCATTGACTATATTTGAGGAAAAAATTAAAGTACCTTCCACCCCATCATATAGAACTTCAACCTTAGCAGCTGTGATCAGGAAAGCATTGCCTTTCTCCCTTGGCCTTTTATAGGACAAATCTCATTGGTAATTTGGACAATCATTTTCTTAATGTATTGTCTCTTTACAATTTTAGCATTTAATATTTTTAGATTCTTTCTTCCCCTTATAATCATGGGATTGGTGGAAATTTTCTCAACACTGGTAACAAATCACATTCCCTTTAGGAAAGTACCAGGGTGTTTTTTCACAAAATTATTGCAGGGTATAAAGTTAACCTTCTCATTATTCCCCTTAATTTTTTTTCAAGAGTGTTATGTGGCCCTCTTCTTCTCTTTCTTCAATTAAATTCATAAGACATAGATAATTACTTATCCATCTTAATAGCACATGAGACTGTATTTTCATATGATGATAAGGATTATGAGGTGATAATTGGATGAATGGTTTTAACCAATCAAAGAATCAATCAATATTAATTTTGTGTTACATATGTATTCTGAAACATGCCATTATAACCATGTGAAGTTAGCCTCATACTTTTTAACATTTTTATCCTCCTTTTATCTCATAATTAAATACTTCCTTTCTATATCAACTCTTTGTTCATGGGGAAATTGTTTATCTAACAATAGTTTTTTAAACTCACACAATTCTATATTTTATAATTAATCATCCTCATTAATTTTTTGAATTAATGACCACCATTAATCCACATCTCCTGAGAGATGATAAATTTCAATTAAAACTTTTTCCCTTTCAGTACATCCCAAAGCAAGAAATATTTTCCCTAAGAAACTTATACACCACTCATCTCAAAAATTATTTATAGTCCCATCGAATATTTGGGGATATTGCCTCATGAAGTGGTCAAAAATTTATCCTCCACATTATAAATAAGGCTGGTCCATGTGGGTAAGGTTATTATTAATAACCTGAGTCAGTTTTCCAGGTATTGTTATAAGTTGTTCAGCACCAGTTCCATCTCCTTCTCCAACATCATTATCTTTCTTAGTATAGAAATCACTACATGGATTATGTGCAATGTTATAATTTTCATTTCTTCAACTAGGATCCATATCAAAACAATTTCATTCAATGGATTAGGTAATGAATCAAAATGAGTAATGTTAACATATGTAACAAAAATTGAAAAAAATATATATCTATTTTGATAATCATAGACATGGTTTCTTTGGGGTCATATTTACTTTAAAATTCATCATAATGGTTCTCAAATAAAATTTGAATTTTCCTTATCGTATCCCCCATGAGTGTCAAACCAGGTGCTTAGTAAGGCTCGTTGGTGTGTATCAGGTTACCCCGAGTCAAGCCTAGAACAACTTGTCGGAGTTATTACTCCTTTTTACATTTGTTTCAGAACCACATCCACATATAGTATCATGGCATATATGTATTTTCTAGATATTCCCACACAATATCTATTTTACCAAAACTCTAGGTAGTTCTTCTATATTTATCCTAAAATTCTATCTTAGGGTAACGTTCACTAATCATGGTTTTTCTAAATCAAGTTTCCAAGGATTGTTCTGAAATTTTATTGATAACAACTGTAATTCCCTGACCTCTGTTACCCAAAGTTTTTTCATTATTTTATTACATTGGCCTGACGACAAGAAATCCAATACAGAGAGACTAATCTCATTAGTAGCCTTGTAAAAACTAGATACAAATATAAGGTATATATTACATCATGAAATGAAAAACTGCATATTAAATCATTTAAAAACACCCATATCCCTTGGAATGTCCCTATAGGTTAGTCAGAAGATACTTCTTCACATTATAGGGAAAAAATTAATCAAAATTAAAGGGTGAGATCAGATGCTCATCAGGGGAAAACAATATAGAGAAAACAATCATAATTAAGCATAAATGTTTTTAATGAAATGTATAAAACTAAAACACAAGACTTATAAACAGATATTATGCATAATATGGAAAGAATAAATCAAATAATTCAATTAAAACATTCACATGGATATTCTACTAATCCAATAATCACATGTAATATCAATAACTAATATTATAATGAGGGAATTCATAATGTCAGACATCATAACCACATCGACTAGGCCTCATGCTATGACCATACATTAATGGGTAAAAACCCAAACTAGTTTTCTTGAGAATTCCTACTGATGCATCAAGGGGTAATATAGGGCCCATTCTGTCACTTACTAGGTCCAATGCATTCTTCATATGAAACGGATAAAACGTAACAGAAACATTCGTATTAAAAATAGCATACGAAATGTTAATACATTAACCACAAACCATTAATAATATAAAAATAGCACATCCCTAGTCAAACATATATAAAACATTCAATATAATATTGAATATTGTATCAAAATAAATCAACGAAACTTAATCATAAAATCAAACAAAGTATAATGACATAGATAAAAATAATCTAACAAAATCATTAAAACACTTTGAGATAGATATCCATTTTTTACATTGAAATCATTTAAACGTGGCGTAATTATAAAAGAAAACATTTATTTTGAAAATAACATTGTAAGATTGTAAGGGAAGATTCCAAATTTTAAGGCATCATAATGGCATAAAATAGCCGCTCGTGACATATAAGTTAAAAAAACATTCTTTCAAAAATTATTCGAAAAGGTCATAAATTAGCTCATATGGAATACTATGGAAGGGTTCATTTCAAAAAAATTATATAAAGTAAATCATGGGTAAATTTTTTTTAAATAATTGTTAATATTATTTTGAAATAAATTTTAAAAAATATGGTGGTGGATGATAAATACTTCCCAGTATATACTTGCATATAAAATCCTCAGATAATATTGAGGTTGTGAAATTAACCCTTACCTTATACATTAATATAGTTGAGGGTGTTTTATCCTCATGTATAATGGTTAAAACTGTTATTAGATTATATTAGGACCATATCAATATTTAGGATATCATATATGTGTTGAAATAGTGGGTGCCCTAGACCCAACTATGTAGAACTTTTGATTACCGTATCATGTGTACAGTTAGATAAGCATGTTGATATCTTACCATTATAGTGCAGACTTTTTCTGCCTCCACTATAATAATGGTAATGTCCAAAGGTTAATGGTTGTGTCAAGAGGTTATATTAGATCCTAGACTATAATGAGAACCTCGAGATACAATGACATTGATCTTAAATTTATGTTCTATACTCTAGATACATCTTCCTGACTGGACATAGTAGATGTCTGACTATCAGGTGTTGGGGTCATAAGAATTGAGACTACTTCTCATGAAGTCCGCACTTGGTGATCTCTAGTAGTGAGATCATGAGTACAGACCCGTCAGTAGGAACACCACATGTCTTGGGTGTCATTGTTTGTTCCTATCTACGGACATGTATATTGGTCTCCTTACTTGAGACCATTAATAATGTATATCATTTAATTACATACTTTGATGAAAGTCGAAAACCATGGCAGTAATGTCATGGCGGGGTAGTTTCTGTCGGGAGCGTCATTAGTGGTATGACGTTGGTTGAATGGTCAAGAAAGGATTTTTCTCATCCAAGTTTAAGAAGTTGTATATCTCAGGCCTGGTTGATAAGGATGGTGTTGCCTTCATAAGTCTTTGGCCAAAGCAGTTGAAAGCCGAATCCATCTTGATAGATCAAAAAATAATAAATCAAGACAAGGATGATGACGCAAGGGTGCGTCCTTATTTATGAGATATTTAATGACAAAAAGACTATAGTATATAGTCAGTGTTTGTAGGATGGTAGTCGTTGCTATGACTATCCTTATCTCTTTAGGGGCCATGACGGGTTCCTAGACCCCGCTCTTAGTCTGTGAATTTTATTCACTGCTATTGAGATAAGGTCCTAGAGGGTCACACAAAACAACATATTCAAGAATCTACACCTATTCAGTGGAATAAGAATATGGACATAGTGGGCCCCGCCATGGTGGCCGAGTGATTTCCAAGTTTTCGATCACCAACTGAATTAAATAAATTCATTAATATTCAAGTTATGAATATTTGGGATTGAATTTATTTAATGTATTTACAAGTTTAGTAAATACGAGAAAATATTAATCGAACAAATATTGTTCAAGGTTCGTTTAATTTTAAGCGGGACAGCGAGTCGAGTTAAATGACTCAGATTTTATCACGTAATATATTTTATGTAGTACAAGTATGTGATAAAATTAATAAATAATATTGATGCAGTTTTAAGTCGTCATAATTATTTATTTAGAGAATTTTGATATTAATGGGGGCCGGGGAACCCTACTGGGTATTTATCAAAATGTCTATAAATAAGAGAGGAGGCTCTCTCTCTTTGGTGTGCACATCATTATTCATTCATTTATGGAATGAAATTTGATATCATCTCTCTCCTCCCACTTCATAGAGAGATAAGAAATCGATCCAAGAGTTCGAATCAAGTTTCTCCTCACGCATCGCAAGATCGACAATGCGGTGATCCTCAGGATGTTGAAGATATCGTTGAATTTCCGCGCTAGCACCTGGAGTTCGACGATCGTCGTTCCTGCGGATTTTTGAGGCACGTGTGGAAGATCTAGAGGGATCCTGCTATGGATCCTTCATGAAATGATCGTCCTTGACAAGTAGCCGTCGAAAACGGATTTGGATATGCAACAGGTATCTTTTTATTTTTATTTTTTGTCTCTTAATAATCTACGTGAGATCCTCGGACCTCTCCGGGGCTCGGATCATCGGCAATGACTAGTAACGTCGTTCCGCCGATGAAAATTTTAAAATCCCCAGCCCACCGGCTTCCGTTACGGGCCCCGGAAACCCAACAGTGTTATCAGAGGGAGTCGCAAAGATTTTATGAGACAAATTAAATTAATTTTCATGAAATTAAGTAGAGGTTTTAATTTTGGTCACGACCGTTCAAACCGCGCGCCGATCTGATGTCGAATGACCAAGTTGTGGTCATTTTAATTTTTTGGATTTGCTTGAAGGTGCGGTTTGATCTCGGGTTCTAATTTTATTTCATCTTCTTGAACTGATTAAAATTATATTAGTTAATTAGAAATAAAATCAATTGTGAAAATTATATTTTTATAAATAATATAATTTGCACAATAATTTTATTATTATAATTATAATTATATTATTATTATAATAATGTAATAATAATAAATTAGTATTCTATTATAATAATTATATTATTATTTAATTCAAGAGGCTATCTTTAGCATTAATAATAATAATGAAAAGACTCTAATCTAAGTCTTATAGTTTAAAAAAGGGGTGGAAATACGACTTAAAATAAGTCTTCATAAAACACAAAAAAACTAAAAAATGGGAAAGGGGAGGCCGGCTATGTGGTCAAGCATAGCACAGAAAAAAAGAGGCTGGACTTGCGCATGGAAAATAGGAAAGCAACAAAAAAAAGGGAGGACTCTTCCGCGCGGCGCATGTAGCGCCGCGATGCCCTCTCCCGCCCGGCGTGAAGAAGGACAGGGGCCACCGCACAACCTCCGCCTGCATCCTCTCGGCCTCTGGCCCTTCCCCCTTCCTTCCTGCCTCTCCTCGTCCGGAGCCGTCCACCTCGCCCAACCCCGCACAACCACACCCCTCTCATCCGTATGCTAGCAGCCTGCTTCACTGTCTCTCGCGCGGCACATGCAGCGCACCGCCCAGCGAACACAGCGGAGGATTGTCGGCCCTCCCTACAGCACTGCAAGGGCCTCCTCCCGGACGATGCACCACCGCATAGGCCACCACGCACATGCAGGCACCACCTTGTCGGAACTCGTCGCCTGCCCGCACCACTACAGCGGCCACCTACTAGCCAGCCATTGGCCTCCAGCCGCTGGTGCATGCAGAAAGCCAAGGGACCATGACCCAACCACCTGAGGAGTTTTTTTTTTTACATTTTTTCAAAAAAAAAATTGTAAAAATACAACGAGGTTTAAAATATTTTTTTTTTACATCCTAAAGGCGGCACCTGGTGTGCCGCCTTTGGGGAATTTTCCGGCCAGGGCAAGGTGGCACTGGGTGTGCCGCCTTTGCCCAAAAAATAACCGCAAAGGCGGCACACCAAGTGCCGCCTTTGCCTAAATAATTTTTTTTAAAATTTTTATTTTTATTTTTTTTTGTTTTGTTATATATATATATATATATAACAAAACTTTTCAGCAGAATTTTTCTGCTATTTAATATCCAGCGGCTCTGCCATTACAGCAGTCTGGATTCTGACTGATACCCTCACCCAGGACTCCCTTTTATAAGGGGGTTTGCCCTGAAAACAATACTGCATTTCCGATGTGGGATTCTGGTTCTCCTTTTCCTGCACAGTACATTCTGCGTTTCTGATGTGTGATTCTGTTTCAAGTACGCGACTTTGAAAGACTATAAAAGTTAAACTATAAGGCCAATACAAATTAAACTTTAAACACTGATTAAACATATAAGAAATAGTTGAAAACAAAAATAATTTCATAAAAAATGTTGATACAGATTAATTTATAAGCTTTCAAAACCACCTACTTGAAACTTAAACATATTTGAAGTACGTGACTTTGAAAGCTTATAAAAGATAAATTATAAGACCAATACAAATGAAACTTTAAAAATTGATTAAACATATAATAAATAGTTGAAAACAAAAATAATTTCATAAAAAATGTTCACCAAAAACAATTTATAAGCTTTCAAAACCATCAACATGAAACTTAAAAATGTTTCAAATTCTCGACTTTGAAAGACTATAAAACATAAACTATAAAACCAAAAGAAATGAAACATTAAACATTGATTAAAAATATAAGAAATAGTTGAAAACAACAAAAACTTGCTAAAAAATTTCCGTAAAAATTAATTTATAATATTTCTAAACAATCTACTTGAATAGGGAATCTGATCCATCAGTTTGAGGGATACCGGGGCTAGGTAGATAGATAATCGGATCATTGTATCTATGGATTTTTTGGATAGGAAGATAGATTCATTTCATTCATTATATCGAGGTATTTCTTTTTTAAGAGAATATAGACTTTCTTATAATTATAAAATAAGGGACACCTTTATTTTTTGGTTATAGAATACGATTCTCTTAAGGTTAAAAGACATTATTCTTTTAATGGCTTTGAAAGTCATTATTTGTTTTGTATGAAATTGTATTTCTTTTTTGTAAAAAGTTTTTATATTTCCACCACACATATAATTGAATGCAAAACATCATATTAGTATTTTTATTATGATTTTATCCATATTTATATGATTTTGAGAATAACAAAACTTTTGAATTAATAAAATCTATCATGATTATGATTCTTGATCATACAGAAATTTTATTCAAATTTTTACCCATAAATTTTAATGAGGATGAATATTACACAAAATTCAGGATCACATGTCAGATTTTGAACCATCTTGGCACTGCTTAATAAGTAAACACATTCTGTGGAATTCGAATATGTGTGTATTAGGGTCCTCTCTATAATACAATATAGCACTAAACCATGGAAACTTTCTTTGCAGGCACTCCACCATAAAATATGGATCCACTATTCTCTCATGTGTCTCTATTTTCACAACCACCCTTTCTTATCTAGAAGCACATCATACCACGTATTGTTTGGCTAAGGTTTAATTACTTTCCCACCTAGGTAGTGGTAGACTCTTCCCTTGGCTAGCTAGTGGTAGGATAATTTTTTTGAGTAAAATAAAACAAATAGTTATCCATTTAATCTCCTAAATTATTATTTATGTAAAATATAAATTCATCTCACATGAACATATTTTAATCCCTCATGAAATAATAAAATATTATATTTCCTTCACTTCCTTTTCTATTATTGTAAACAACGTGTCACCATTTCCACAATTTTTTTAACATAATATCACATCAAAAGTCATCACAATTATGCCTCACATATCAAAATAATCTACTAACAAGTCATTCATCCTTATTGGAAAAGAAATTCATATCAATGGGATCTTTATATATCATATTCCTTATTGTTTTGAATTAATGACTTCCATTGTTCCACATATCCATTCATATGGTGAACCACCATGATGACTTTTTCCTTTTAACTAATTCCTAAATTGAAAAGTATTTTCTATAGGGACATTATGCATTTTTCATCTACAAATGGATTAGAAATTTCACTGAATGTTAGAGGTTATTACTGCATGAAGATATCCATTATAGTTACACAATGGTGTAGATCAATAGGTCTCTCTATATAGGTGGGTTTATTTTTCATAACAAGGATTAAAATCCCTAATATAGTTATTAATAGGTTTTTCTGCAAAATATATTTGTTAAATTGTTTATGGGGAATATCCCTACATTGACTAAGAATGTTTATATGGTTCCCATTCCTCCACTTGGTATCCATATTTTTTATAATGACATATATATTATTAGCTAATAAAATATAAATGTAAAATATAATTCTAATTATGAATTATAGAGTGTTTTCTAGAAATCTTGAGTGTTTTTCATTGAAATATTTATATCTATATTGGTTCCTCTAAATCAATTTCTAAATGTTACTAATAATGTTACTCAAATACCAATTATAACATCTTATAATCCATAAACCTATAGTCAATAGTTATATTACATTATTGATATAAAGTAAAAGAGTCTCCAATGGAAAGAACAATTTAGTAGTCTGGGAAGACCATATATAGATATACAATACATATTAAAATAGAAGATACAAAATGAACATATTATGAGATCATGAAAATCCCTTCAATCATATCCCAGAAAATATCACATATTCATCCTCAATGAATCCTGAAAAAGGAAAAAATTACATGTGTGATCAAAAGCTCATTACAGAGTAGCATATATGGGAACCTTACATAACATAAACATAGAATAAGTGATATGTAAAGTATAAATTAAAAAATGAAGTCATAATATGCTAAAATTGAGGGAATTATATGGTCAAGATTATAAACGATAACATGGAATAAAATAATCAATTATCTCATACTGATGGAATGTATATTTCTAGAAATGAAATTCTTGTTGTTAAGGCTTAACGCTAGGCCACATTAGTATTATTAGAAGAAGAATACACCAAATACCAACATATTTTTTCATATGATATCTACTGATGAATTGATGGGAAATATTGTTATATGACAGACCCATCACCTGATTAAGACTAATCAATTCACTCTACGAGTCGTAATGACCTTTGTAAAAGTTACCTATGAAACCTATTGGTGAATTAATCATGGGTATCCATATATTGATAAATGTATACATAAAATACTTCCCATTCCTTATAATAATGTAAATCTCTTCTCGAAAAACCCGTATTGAACTTTGAAGACTTGTGTTACCATCCATGTATTTGGAATTACCCTAATCATAAAAATATAGTGGTGAGGGTACCTTCAATGTGTTGTATATCCATGGAAGATAGTAATTGAGTACAATAGTTTTCATTGGTATGAGACCCAGGAAAAAATGACAACCCATATATTTAATGCCCCCTATTTCATGATTTCTTTCAAAAAATATACACTTAATATAATCACAAAATAAAATTATTCCATGTGTTCTTAGGTAATTAGTTACATAGAATAATAACCTAAAATAAGAATACAAAAAAATTATTTAAAACTTCATAACATGCCCTTAAAATCCACTGATCTTATAATACTGCATAGGATAACCTGGGGATGTACATAAGAAAGGGGTGAATTATAAATCCTTGTAAAGAAATAATCAAAGAATAAAATTATGAAATTAATACATGTGAGTAGAGAGACATAACAAGGTGATATAAAATTGATGTGATTCGTAAAAATAAACCTCAAATTATTATATAATATAATAATATCAAGGCAACATTGGAATGCAATAAAAAATAAAACATGGAAACACAATTCTAAGTCAAGGATAACCACTAAAAAAATATAACATAGAGTGCTTAGGATAACCTCCCATGCACTGTAAGTGATTTCTCATGAGGTAAAAACATTACCCATTTTTATGAAGTGGAATATAATTTAAGTCCACCCATCATACTCATATCATGTACATGAATTTTTTTATGTTTCAAGTAGATTGTTTTGAAATATTATAAATTACTTTTTACGGAAATTTTTACGGAAATTTTTGTTGTTTTCAACAATTTCTTATATTTATAATCAATGTTTAATGTTTCATTTCTATTGGTTTTATAGTTTATGTTTTATAGTCTTTCAAAGTCGGGAATTTGAAACATTTTTAAGTTTCATGTTGATGGTTTTGAAAGCTTATAAATTGTTTTTGGTGAACATTTTTTATGAAATTATTTTTGTTTTCAACTATTTATTATATGTTTAATCAATGTTTAAAGTTTCATTTGTATTGGTCTTATAATTTATCCTTTATAAGCTTTTAAAGTCACGTACTTCAAATATGTTTATGTTTCAAGTAGGTGGTTTTGAAATCTTATAAATTAATCCGTATCAACATTTTTTATGAAATTATTTTTGTTTTCAACTATTTCTTATATGTTTAATCAGTATTTAAAGTTTCATTTGTATTGGTCTTATATTTTAACTTTTATAGTCTTTCAAAGTCGCGTACTGGAAACAGAATCACACATCAGAAACGCAGAATGTACTGTGCAGGAAAAGGAGAACCAGAATCCCACATCGGAAATAAAGTATTGTTTTAAGGGCAAACCCCCTTATAAAAGGGAGTCCTGGGTGAGGGTATCAGTCAGAATACAGACTGCTATAATGGCAGAACCGCTGGATATTAAATAGCAGAAAAATTCTGCTGAAAAGTTTTGTTATATATATATATATATAAAACAAAACAAAACAAAAAAAAAATTTAAAAAAAGTTATTTAGGCAAAGGCGGCACCTGGTGTGCCGCCTTTGCGGTTATTTTTTGGGCAAAGGCGGCACACCCGGTGCCGCCTTGCCCTGGACGGAAAATTCCCTAAAGGCGGCACACCAGGTGCCGCCTTTGGGGGGTAAAAAAATAATTTTTTTAACCTAGATGTATTTTCAATTTTTTTTTGAAAAAATGCATATAAAAAAAACCCCCACCTGAGGGACCTCCTCCGGCCGTCCCGAAGAAGGCACGGCCACCATGGACCATTTCGCCTGCTCCACCTCCCGCTTGCGCAAGTGGACAGCCCCCCATCACCTTCATGTGGTGGCCCCAAGCACAAAACCAGGTGGCTGAACCTCCGCCGTCGCGCCATGCCTCACCGAACCACCCCGCATAGCGGGTTCCCTAGAACGCAGCCCCCGCGCTCTACCGATAGAGGTGCCACCTCGAGCAGCAGTAGACCTTGCAGCGGCTCCTCCTTGGGAGCACCATGGCCAAGCTTTCCCAGCCGCCACCCGGTCCTCCTAGCGGGAAGGTACCCCCTGACATGGGTTTAATTGAATCAATTAATATAATTAATTAATTAAAATAATTAAATTAATTAATATATTAATTTTGGTTAAAATAATTTTTTAATACATGAGGATTAAAATTAATTTAAGTTTAAGTATTAAAATTAAATTAATTATATGACTGATAATTAATTAAATTATTTTTTTTTTAATTCATATAATTTAATTAAATTAAATAACCCTCATATTTATTTATGCATTTTAATTTTTATCGCACTTATTTTACCAGTCTGCTGGTCTTGAGCATCAACCTAGAATTTCTGCTTTTAATTATTACTTTGATTAATTATTTAAATGCATACGATGATTGTAATTAATAAAAGACAGTCTGCGCATCGTCTATTATTCGGTTAAAATGTATAAGGGCATGCACGCCGAATTTATATGATGTACATTTATACCCAAGTTCCCACCACCTGCGCGTGAGTATAAATGTACTTCGGAAGAAGACGACAAGCGACGTAGACCCCGCCAAGATGAGGCGATGTACAAAGTTGCAAGACGACACATGTATTACACCCAGGCGAGGAGGTACTCCAAGACGCGACATCGACCGCGCCAAGACATGGCGGCAGTGTAGAAGACCAGCGGACATACAGAACATGAATGCTACATCAAGAGTCAAGTATACAACTTAGGTACGATGCGCTTAGTTCGTTTAGATGCTCAAGACCAGTCTGGTAGTAGTTTTACCCTTATGCATTTATTTAATATTTTACACATTTTACAACAGCGCAAAAAATACATAAAATGATAAATAATAAAATTCATAAAGAAGCAACGTTTGATTTCTTTTAATGATAAGTTGTGAGCGTGACAACATAGATGAACAAGATTAATTGAAATGGAATACATTCGTCCAGATAAAAACATAAAACCCATAAAGAAAATTTTAAGTCACAAACAGCCTTCCATCATTCAAGTTTGAACAAAACCGGGTGTTCGAGGTGCTGGTTCATGCCTTAGTTGAGGGTGCCTCTTACTACCAGGGAGTTCATATTTGTGTGGTGGGTCGACTTAACTAAAATTTCAGCAAAGATATAGCCTTAGCTAGTTTGTTGTAATATTAGAGGCAAGCATTGAGTAAATAATTAAATGATTTATGAAGTTGGGACTTCACTCAATAGATCATGGAATAGAATGATAATGCGGTTGGCCAGACAAAAGCCTACTTTGGAACCTCCGAGTAGTGGCGTAGCCCTATCATGTAGACTATGATAGAGGTTCAGGGATCCTTTCCACTAGAATACTCAAGAGTATTCCGATTCTAGTACAGATGGTTCCTAGAATTCGAAAAATTAGTGGGAGATATTTAATAATTAAATAATCAACAATGTCAGATTAGTTAATAAAATAAAATTACAATCTGCTAAAGTATATTTGTAGATAATAGGAAGCAGTACCACAATACAACTGCGATAAATATTATTCAATCATAATGTCTAAACTAAGCACTAATTTCCTAAATGTAGTATAGGAACTTGCACACATTACTACATCAATGGAAATTCAAGGTTCTTATGTCCCAACCTGTTAAGACAACTCAGGAAGCAATGGTGTAAAACTTCTTTTAGGATACTCATGAATAGAGAATATGATGGTTCTGTCATAATTATGTCATTAAATTCAGATGTTATTTGTGGTCGTTACATCAAGACTTGGATGGTGATCACATGTAGTATCATCTCCAAGATTCTTTCGAGGAGAAAGTGAAGGAAGATTTAAATGTGATGGTTGCACACGGTTTGTATAAAGAGAAAGAAAGTTCAAAATCTTTCATTCCATCCCATTTCTTATACATTTTACACCCAATTACTCTAGTTTCATTTAAAAGTACAAACGAACCATATATAGTAAGCGCTTCATTACCGTTAAGGTAACATTCGCCAAGTAATAAGAATATTGGAGATAACGCCATTTTTTATTCTTATGGTGAATATATTGAAAGACAAGGCAGAAATGCCTATGACAAGTTACGCCAAAGGCACCTTAATCATTTCCTTCAACGAAAAGTGGTTGGTTATTTAACAAGAGGTTATTTTCATCAAAAAATGAAATGAATTCATGGATGATTAAAAATAGAAATACACGAAGCAAGTACCCGCTTCACGTTCAGTTTATATTCATCAAATAAAGGTATTGTTTTCTCAAATACTTATTGGGTATTAAAATACAGTATGCTTTTCACATATATGTATTGAAATTCAATAACCAAGTAAGTAATGAAACATTAACAGAAGTAAAGTGTCTTCTTCAAGAAGCTAAAAAAGGGTGATTCCTAAGTCAGTGGGGAGAAACACATAACTTCAATAATTTCAACGTAATTGATTAAAATTGAAAAATTTGTGTAGTATAACCCAAAAAATTTATCTCATGTGCCCTTTTGGACATAATGAGACATTATTCCATGTTTTGGAATGAATGTTGTTAGTGGTAACATACTCAACAAATAGTTCACTACTCTTTGAATCAATGACAAAACGTGATGAATATAAAATGTATGACCTACCCATTTGTGGAAATGTGATTCTATGTCAAGTAAAACTAAAAGAGGACGTCAAAAATATACCCAGTATGGTATTTAAGTGTGGCACAGCTAAACACCAAGGGTATAATTGACATCTTTAGTTTAGACAAACAATCCTTTTGAAATAATGGTATGGAAAAAAGCTTCTGAGGTTAGTTCAACACAGGAGTGTGAACTGTTACAAAGAAAGATAGAGGTAAAGATACATAATAAGATTCCTTTAACTCATTAAGTAATGTACCAATGAAGTATAATTTTGGTCAGATGATATGAGTTGCTTCTGATCGGTAGGCCGAAGAATATCTTGACCAAGAAATCATCGATCTTGATAATGTAGTGTGGAGTAATTCCTAAATGCATGTTACTTATCTACATCACCGTATTAATGTTCATAAGGAGGATCAATGATAAAGCTTTACATATTAACACTGATCAACAAACATGTAGCGTGGAGAAATTCCTAAACCCATATGTTACACATCAAAGTTATGATGTATGTTGTATCAATGTTGCAACTTGCAGAAACTTCAATCATATTTGAAAAGGGTAATTTTCAAATAACAACCTGAACTCATAACCAATATACCAACTAAAATGTTAAATGGATATCATACGAGTCATAGTATGATGACAATCCATTATGTCATAGGACGTGTTTAGATACAATGTGTTTGTTAAGATTTAAACAAACCTGCATCAAGTTAAATGCATTGTGCATCTAAGGTAATTATCCTAATAGTTGCTTAAGATATTACCTAAATCCCTAAGATAGAAAAGATGTAGTTATGTATTAGACTACATTTCTATACATGGGTGAACATCTCTATTAGAGATATTGGGAGCTGAATTGACTTGGACTTAGTCAATGCTCGGGATGCACAAATGGTTGGAATAGGGAACAAGTTCCACAAGTACATGTGGAATAGGAATGTTCCAGAGACACATACTTCAGAGGAAGAATAAAACCATGGTGATGGTTTTATAGTCACCGCGGTCGGTGATATACTATTCATTAAGAATAATAAGTCCAACAAGTAAGCAGTATATGGAAACAAGCTATGATTGAAAAGATCAACAAAAATTCAATAATAGATTCCATGTATCAAATTTCAAAGGGGCTTATAAATTGAATACTGAGGTGGGTATTCAAATGAGATGTTACATGGATGGTACAAGTATGGTAACAATAAGGCTCGATTGTTTATACCAAGTCGGTACGCCTAAATCTATTAGAATTTTACTTGTCATAGCCAATCTTCTAAGATACTTTTATTGGTCGTTGGATGTCAAGATCATATTTCGGGGAAGGTGTCTATACGATGGAGCCATAAAGAGATGATGACATCAAATGATTCTAATAAGGGTTGCAAGTTACTAAAATTCAATTATGGATTAAAGTAAGCAACAAGATATTAGAGCATTCACTATAAATTAATCTTTGCCTTGTGTTTACCATAGGTTTGTGGGAGCACAAATGTTTACCAAGTGATATATGTTCAGCAACATATGGAAAAACAGATTTTGATCTTACATTTAGATAAGATCAGGTTAAAAGAAATTCTCTAATGATTGACTTCAAATAGCAACCTAAGTTTTAGGGAACAGGATCTAATAAGGTAGATCCAAAGGATAATTGGTCCTATTCAATCGTACATATAGTGAAATTATATTAAATAAATACATGTTGGAACAATTCAAGTTCAGAATTGTTGCCTATGTCACATGGCTTAATCACTTCAGGTTAACAAGTTCGGAGCATGTGTAGAGATTAATGTTGTGAATTGATACCATATGCTTAACGATGGATCAATCATATATTCCATAGTATTTACAGTAATTGATACTGCCAGGATATAATTTATTATAGGCAGATATCAATTATTTCCAGGAGTACTGCAAGTGATGCAGTTAGAACTATCATCTTGTACTTCGGCAAGTACAAATGATATGTTCCATGAATATGGAGAGGAACATATAATAGTTTTGGTGGGACACAAACTAGTAATACTTAGATCAATTTGATCTAGCCTCGCAGTTAGGTAAAGAAGGTGAGCGAGTCAAGATCATAAAATGTTGTAGTAGCCACACCTACAAATACCGAGTACGTTGCAACTTCTAAGGCAGCTAAGAAGCAGTTATAAATCGCAATGATTTTTCACAGTTTTTCGATTCTCACCTAGTGAGAAAAGTATTATCTTAAGGGGAATTATGATATTCTTACTATCCAAGTCGTCAAGATATGACAATGGACAAAAGTAATATACTCGGGGATACCCTGTCTTGAGATGTTTTACTCAAGCATATGAGGTTTCATATAGCAGATATGCCAAGCGGTGAAAACATGGAAGGCTCAGCAGTTAAAGCCTTTACTCAGCAAAAGCATGATATTTATTATGTGAGTAGATAACAAGTTTAGTTATAAAGTTTGATCTAGTGCAAGTGGTAGTGTTGAAATAGTGGGTTCCCTAGACCCAACTATGTAGTAATTTTGATTATTGTATCATGTGTATAGTTAGATATGCATGAAGATATCTTACAATTATATTGAAGAGTTTTTCTGCATCCACTATAATAATGGTAATCTCCAAAGGTTAATTGTCATGTCAAAAGGTTATTTCAGATCCGAGGCTATAATGAGAACCTCAAGATACAATGATAGTAGTCATAAATATATATTCTATAGTCTAGATACATCTAAATGATTGGAAAATCTTGATGTCTGACTATCAGGTGCTGGGGGATCATAATAATTGACACTTATTTTCATGAAGTTTGCACTTGGTGATATCTAGTTGTGAGATCATGAGGAAAAACCCGTCAATAGGAACACCACATGTTTTGGGTGTCATTGGTTGTTTATATCTACGGACATGTGTTTTGGTCTCCTCTCTTGAGACCATTACCAATGTATATCATTTAATTACGTACATTGATGCAAAGCGAAAACCATGGCAGTAATGTCGTGGTGAGGTAGATTGTGTCAGGTGCGTCATTAGTCGTATGACGTTGGTTGAATTTTCAAGAAAGGATTTGTTGCTTCAAAGTTTAGGAAGTTGTATATCTCAGCCCTGGGTGATCAGGATGGTGCTGCCTTCATAATTCTTTGGCTAAAGCAATAGAAAGGCGAATCCATCCGAATAGATCAACAAATAATAAAGCAAGACATGGACGATGACACAAGGGTGCGTCCTGCTTTTTGAGATATTTAATTACAAAGAGACTATAGTACACAGTCATTGTTCATAGGATGGTAGTCGTTGCTATGACTATCCATATCTCTTTAGGGGTCATGACCGCTTTCTAGACCCCACTCTTGGTCTGTGAATTTTATTCAATGCTATCGTGATTAGGGCCTAGAGGGTCACACACAAAATCATATTCAAGAACCCGTACCTATTCAGTGGAATATGAATATAGACATAGTGGGACCCACCACGGGGTCCGAGCATTGTCCAAGTTTTCGATCACCAATTGAATAAAATAAATTCATTAATATTCAAGTTATGAATTTTTGGGATTGAATTTATTTAATGTATTTACGAGTTTAGTAAATATGAGATAATATTAATCGAACGAATATTGTTTAGGGTTTGTTTAATATTATGAGGGACAGAAAGACGAGTTAAATGGATCCGATTTTATCATGTAATATATTTTTTGTATTACATGTATGTGATAAAATTAATAAATAATATTGACGTAGTTTTTTGTCATCATAATTATTTATTTAGAGAATGTTGATATTAACAGGGGTTGGGGAACCCTACTTGGTATTTATCGACATGTCTATAAATAAGAGAGGATGCTCTCTCTCTTTGGTGTGAACATCACTATTCATTCATTTATGGAATGAAATTTGACAGAATTTCTCTCCTCCCACTTCATAGAGAGCGAAGCACTCGATCTAAGAGTTCAGATCATGTTTCTCCTCACACATCGCATGATCGATGATGCGGTGATCATCCGGACGTCAAAAACATCGTTGAATCGCCGCGCTAGCACCCGGAGTTCGACGATCGACGTTTCCACGGATTTTTGAGGCGTGTGTGGAAGATCTAGAGGGATCCTGCTATGAATCCTTCGTGAAACGATCGCCGTCAAAAAGTATCAGTTGAAAATGGCTTCGGATATGAAACGGTTATGTTTTCCTTTTATTTTTTTTCTCTTAATAATCTACACGAGATCCTCGGACCTCTCAGCAGCTCGGATCATCGGCAATGCCAAGTACCATCATTCCGCCAACGAAAATTTTAAAATCCCCGGCCCACCAGCTTCTGTTGCGGGCCCTAGTAACCAAATAATATTATCCTCTTATATCATTTTGTTATTAATATTTCAGTATCACCATTTTTTCTGGTGTTAACTACTTCATTTTTCTATGCATGTTTTGTTGTGTAATCCATGTTTGTTATGCATGGCATGTATTTTATTCATATATATAATGATATTAAGTTCATAATAATTATTATTACTCATGATATATGTTTTATAATCATTATTGAATGGTTAATGTGGGGAATGAATCTCACTGCGTCATAGAGATGATAGGTCGTACGTATGCATGAGCGATTATATCATTCCCTTAATGGTTAAATGGTTTGTAATTGGATGGTATATTAATAATGGAAAATAAATTATCATTTCATATTAATTATTTATATCAATTATACTCATCATTATACCCATCCAAATAAATTATTGTTGAATAATTAATTACACAACAACATGGAGACGGTAAGTCGTACATACGCACGCATGGTCATATTATTATTTGTAGGATAGATAAATGGAGGAATATTTTTATTCTGTAAATATAATAACATATCATCATGTATATTATACTAGATATATTATTTTTTTATGGAAACATCATAGTAAAAGTAAGTAGGATAAGAAATAAACATTTAAAGAGTTGATAAAACAATTATCTCTTTTTTAGGTATCTCCTTTTGATTTTAAAAAAAGGATTCCTTAGGATGGTTTTCTATCCAAAGTATAACCTATAGGATGATGTTATGGATGTTGGGTGGAGAATTGGGTATGTTATGTATGATAAAAAAGTCTTTAATGGACTGAATAAAAGAGAAGGAGAGGTACCCATTTATAATATAGAGGAGGGGATCTTTTGGAAACTCCAAAACTATTAATTTATTATAAATTTATTTTAAGATAAAAATAGAACCTAAGTGAGTTATTTCATGGATAATATGAGTATGGATCTAAATAATCTATACCAATGAATTTTAGACATTTTTATGTCAGAAAATTAACATTATATTTTGGGTTTAGCCCTTAGTAAAATAGTTTACCTCTTACCATGTCTACATGTCTTTTTTATATTATTGGGATACTATAGTCACTATAAAATGAAAGAAACCCCAATTAGATAAGTTATGGCATATATAACACTATACTAGTAATTTTTATGATCCTTATATTTTTTTTAATTTCATAAAATTTTATAAAATATTATTTATTTTAAAGTGTCATTTATATCAATTTTGAAATGATTCAATATTTTGATTACTAAAAAAACATCATCATAAATTTTAACGAATACATCAAATATTTCACTAAAATTTATGTATTATATATAAAAAATTTATTCCATTGACTAAGTCAAATTATATTTTTTTAATATTTTTAATTTCTTTTATTTTGTATTTCTATTAATAAAATAATTTGTGTTTCTCTATTGTGTCATCATTAATGGTAATTATTTAATCTCAACAAAATTATAAATAAATTACTATTATTTGGATAATTTTTTATGCTTATAAAAAATATTTATTGTTGACCATATCATTTATGTAACCTAATATTAAAAATTAGATGGATATTTAAATTTGAATATGATATTTTTAACTCTTCTTTAAAATAAAATACAATAAATGTTATAATATGACACAAGTTGATTAAAAAAGAACATAATTTCGACCTAAGTATTATTTTGGTCAATAGTCACTTATCCAATAATATTATGAAAAGTGTTAGGCTAATTTTATATTATTATAATATTTTTTTACCTTTAATGACCATATTTACCATTAATCGGGGTAACAAAATTTAAAAAGATACTATTAATCAAATATTATTTTGATCCTATTAAACAAAATATTTTTAATGATTACAAAAATGTATGTATATTTTTCAAAATTCAATTTACAGAAGCTGTAAAATTACATTTAATGCTAATTTGCAGTTGTGGTTAGAAGGTGGGTAAAAGAGACCTTCAAAAGTTCAATTACATTAATATATATAATTCTATTATAAAAATTATCCCAACGACCTAAATAAGACTAATATATATTTTATTTATCTTTTTTTACTTTAAAATAAATTTAATTAAAATAATTATTTAAATGAAAAAGTCGGTTTTTAACAATAATGCAGTATTTTTAACTATTCATCAAAAATTGAAACTTTTAATAAAATTACCAAAATTTTACCCTAATATAATTT
This sequence comes from Viscum album, assembly GCA_963277665.1. NCBI lineage: Eukaryota > Viridiplantae > Streptophyta > Magnoliopsida > Santalales > Viscaceae > Viscum > Viscum album. The sequence continues at coordinate 1,314,484,599 of OY728136.1, read as the reverse complement.
TGATATTAAATATTCATAAGTGAATCCTAATTTTAAATATGAAATTAATAAATTTTATAATGTGGTTAACACTATTTATAAGTACTCTTTAAACGACTAATTTGATAGGTCATTGTGCGATCAAATACATTGTAACATATAGTTAAAGCTATTGAATTATTTAAAAGGAAGCAAACCATGAAGCTTAGGGTGTTACATAAAACCCTATACATGAAACTATAAACGCAATAATGAATACCCTAAATCTTAAAGTCTAAAACCCAATGCCTAAAATGAAAAAAATTAAACCAAATTCCCTAAACCCTAAAACCCAAAACCTAAAACCATATCTGGAAACCCTAAAACCTAAACCTGAAACAGAAAAAGTAAGACATAAACCATAAAACTTAAACAATATACACTAAAGTCTAAACCCCAAACACTAAACCCTAAACCCTAAACCCTAATCTCTTAATGTTAAAGCCAAAACCCTAAAACCGAAACTCTAAACCATAAAACTTGAATCCTAAACCCTAAACCCCAACCCATAAACCCGAAACCATAAAAACTAAACCCTTAACCCTAAATCCTATCTTGATCCATAATTTCTAAATCCTAAATCCTTAAACTCAGTCCCTAAACTGTACACCAAATAAACTAAACCATACACTATAAAACCTAATCCTTAAATATTTAGCAATAACTATCGGTTCTAGACACTAAATGCAACACCAAATGATATGAGAACTTTTTTTGATTAATTAATAATATTTATAGTGTGTTGTATAGATAATATTGAGCTTAAAACAAGCAATGATATACTATTAAAATAATATTATTTAAATATTAATGTTATGACCTAGCTATTAGTTTAGAGGGTATAAATATAAATAACCATATAATGAAATATCTGTAGATGTTTTTTCCTAAAATAAATTACTAATAAACAAACTATTTATTATAAATTGGTTAGAGATGAAGACAAAATTAGTTTAATGTAAAAAAATTATAAAAAAAATTATGCATGCATAATAATTTTATTTTAATTAAAAAAATTAATCAAAATTTATAAATTATTCTAAATAAATTACTAAATATCATATCAAATTTAATTAAATAACATCAATTTAATAATATTTTATTAGGTAATGAATGAGAATAATTTCATTTTATTCTTTAAAAATACATTTTTAAAAAATTGTTATTATTTCATTTTTTGAGTGAATGTTATAATTAATTTCTGAAATTTATTGAAATATTTATGAAAAAAGGAAAAATATTTTTAAGTCATAATTTAATAATATGTATAGTTTTATTTTTTTGGATTTTTTTGAAATGATTGATTTCTTAGTGAATAGTGAAAATGTTGATTTTTGTAAAACTGTGATTTATTTTCCTTAAATATTGTAATTTAAAAGTATAACTATGTTGTGGAATTTCTTCTAAAGTTACATATTATAAATTTAATTTAAAATAATTCAAATAATAACATTAAAATCATAAATATAACTGATTTTTTATAAAATAATTTTTATGATTTAATACACATTTTTCTTAAAATTGATTTTTTCTGGGTTTTGGTAACATATATTAAAATTAATTTTATCCATTTTTAAAATTAAATTCATGAAAATTATGATTCATATTTTTAATAATATGGTTAAAATATGTCAAATAGGACAATTTAGTTTTTATTCCTAATGAATAGTAACCATGGAAAACTTTTATCAGCATGGTAATAGGTAAAACGAGCTAATTAAGTTGAAGAGAATTATACAAGGACTAAAAATAAAAACAACAAGAATTTATTTTATCATATTGGTGTAATTATACTATAACCATCCTAAAATATATAATATGCAATTTTGGTTCCACTTGACATTGATTATGACATTTATATTATTTTAATTTATGAAAATTTTCAAAAATCCACTATCTCACTTTTAAAATATCTAATATGATTTAATATTAATAAATGATATATTAATGGTTTTTAATTGTTTTATTTAACATTATTACATAATTTTTATGATAGTTTTATATGTATTATTTTTAGGGATGGTATAATTTCCTTGAAATCTTATGCAACACAGACGTAGTGCTTGTGGAAGTGCTAAAAAATTAAATGAATGGTTTTAGAAACATTAAAAGTAATATATTTTTTCTGAATTATGGAGTAACAATAATTTCATAGATATTTAAAAAATTTAATTTATTGGTAAGTATTTCATATTTTAATTATATTGTTATAATTTTACCTTTATCGTCCAAGTATATGAATGCTCAAGAAAATGTCCATAAATAGTAATTAATGTTTGAAATTTTTTTTAAATTATTATAAAATTATAAAAATAATATATTGATTCATGTTAATGGTATATTTTATATCCTTTCATTCATGGTCTAATTATGTGCCACATGGAATTTTATAACTTACTTTCAAGACCTTTTAATACTGAAAAGTATTCTATAAAAGTCAATTTAAAACATTGTTAAAGAGGGGGTTAAATGATTTGATTTGTTTTAAAATGACACATAAACCTATTTAAAATTGATTGATTTGATATATTTTGACCATATCCACCATATATTCTATTATAAATCTGTTTGGATACATTTTTCATTAATTAAACACTTATTTTATATTAATAATTCATGAATGTACATGTTTTCTTCCCAATTATCCTATAATGATAATTTCTCATCCTCTTTTGATGAAATCTATTGAGCCATTTATCTTGTACATGTTATTTTAAAATACATTCCCAAAAATAATACCTATATTATATAGGTACTTATCTTTCCATAGGACTAACCTTGAAAGTATTTAAGTGTACCCAAAATGAGGCTTTTCAAAGAAGAGGTATAGAACTTAATCTATTTATTTATTTTTATTTCTTCTTTAACATCCATAAAATATTATATAACCATTTCACTATAATAACATTAGTATATTAGATATTGATAAATTTTATTATATTTATGTAACAACCCTTGTTTATATTGACTAAAGATTTTGACATAGATTATTACATGATTTGTAACATTAATATCCATTAAATGTAACCAAAGGATTGAAAGCCATAGTGTCATTGGAAGTCTAGGTACATAAAAACAACCTAAAACTAAAATAAAAGTTCTTTATATTAGTTTCAACAATGATATTATAAATACCTTTGAGATCTTACAAATTCATTTGATAACTTGGATAATGAAAAGGGAAGGGTTTAGCTATATAGACCAGTAATGGGATAAACCTTATAGAAAAGAATAACATAACAATATAAAGTCATAACATATTATCATAAGGGATAATTCCTCATGAATAATATTATGTAATCATAACATAATAATCATGGAATAATAAGATCATGGAATCATAGTAAGGTGTAAGAAACATAAATCATGACATAAGAAATAGTCATGGATAACTGCCAAGACAACATCACATGGTAGATAGATTCGTATCAAGGAATAGAATCACTCCCTAATACCATACATAAAGAATCATGATACAAGAACATTACCCAATGACTTTGAGAACTATTTGGGAGAACCCATCATAACATGTACATACTTATTTGTTCCATAAAGAGGAATCAATCATAATTCATATATATAATAATTACCCATAGAATGAAATGAGTTTCATAATCTTGCCTCATATAATAATCAAAGGGGATTTAATATATATGGAATTTGATAAATGAACATAAGTAATGTATTAACCCATAGAAGTAATGAATAATAATATAGGTATATATTTTAGAGACATGTATAGATATTTTAAAATCATTTCAAAAAAATTAAAAGAGAGAGAAATTGACTTTGGGAGAGAAATGTCATTACCCCAATAAAAAAGGTGGTTCTGAGAGATCCCTTAACTGATGTTCTAGAATCAATCTATACATCTACATAAATTAAGAAATAATATATTTAAATTCATTAATTAATTTATCCTGAACCTTTTACATCTATATGTGATTTATTATAATTTTATTATATTCATTTATAACCATTTCAATGAGTTATAATGATTAATTTTGATTTTCTATGTGAATTCATTTCAGGGTTTCAAGGTTCGACAGTTGTATATAATTATTGTATATCATGTAAATTAGAACTAAAAATATTGGATTGAAATGAAATGGTTTCATATACATAAATAAAATTAAATGATCCAAATTATCATTATTTTTTTCTAACATAGGGATGATTCTTTTTATAAAAATGTAAAATTTAATCAGTTATCTAATTCAAGGGGATTTGTCGACCATCATGATGTAAAGAAAAATTATTTAATTAAATTTTCATTAAAACATTAAAGAACATTAAATATGTTTTATTATACACATTATCATATTATTTAATCATAATAATAATTTTATGACCATCATTGAATAAGATGGAGAAAAATGAGTTGTGTAGTTCATGGAGGTGGTGAACTAACCATGTTGTAAATAAGACTTTCAATTACAAAACAAAATAATGGATGGTATAAGATGAATTTCCCATTAAATCAATAAAGTTATAGTATACTTATGGAATGGAGTCATTATGTTATATTGGATGACAGAGGTGAGGATAAGGAAGAATAAGAAATGAATTTAAAGGACGTAAATTGAGAATATTACAACTTAATTTTATATACTTGAAATACCATTTAAATAGACGAGTATTGATATTTAGTTATTATAAGAGGTCTATAACTTGGATTAGATTATTGATAATGGAATTACGTATAAATCTGAAAAGTTCCACTTCATAGATTATGTGAGGAGAAGGGTTTGTGAGGGGTATAATTTGTATGGGTGGGTGAGGGGTGATTATAAATATTATACTCATTAGTTTATTATTATGGATCAATACCGTCAATAGTAATGATTATTTGGACAACATACTATAAATAAAGAATGTAATTTATAAATAATTGGTTTTTACATCATCCATGGCTTATAAATTTTTTTATTTATCTTATAATGACAAATATCATATTTTTACCATATTTCACTGTTCACGAAAATTCAAATGTTTTTTAAATTTACCAAAAAATCACCCATATTAATTTGAAATGTTTATTATTGAATTTCATGCATACATTTTTTGGGATATTAAACCATTTATTTCTATATTTAAAAGTTTTTTTTTTCAAATTGTGAATGATTTTACTTGTTTAGTGTTTTATGGTAGTGTGAAGCTTATGTATGGAAAAAAGAAAAAAGAGGCAAATATTATACCTAAAAGACACATTGGGCCGTGAGCTTTGCTCATGGTGTGATACCAGATTTTTAAGGATGTAGTGGAGCTAGGAAACCTGGGAAGAGGATTTACACATCATGTATTCCATTTACACGATGGTATTTTTCATGATGAGTTTTTGGAAGAGATGAACTGAAATTCACGAAGCATAGAAATTAAAAGATTACATGTCATGTAATATTTTCTCATTGTCTAAATTCTCAGGATGAGATTCAAGTTCCAATATTCTCTTTATCGTAAATATTTGGCACAATCTATGACATGGGACCCACCTAGAACAACCTTTATACTAATTCATAATGATCATCACTAATACCATATCCCATCTGGAGGTTATAAATGGAGGGCTAGCCTGTTGCTACTGAGGAGATCCTGAAGACCATATCATGGAGTGAGAAGCTGCACTATGTAGGTCCCTCCTTGAGTTCATATCCCATTACTTTATTCGTTCTTTTTATTTTCTCCTTCAATTTGATCATATAATAACTAGTATGAGGGGGTAAACCCTCTTTATTCTAGGGTTATTTAGACAGAAAGGTTAAGGTGTGTTGGATTTATTTCATCTAATTTATTCGTATATTTTGTTTTAGACATTTATCCAATCAAATTTCTATCCATTAATTTTTCTTTTTTCATGGACTATGATATTTTAATATAAAAATTAACTTTAATATTAAACAAATGACATCCCTAAATGAGGCATGAACATTTTCAAATGTAATGAAAATCAGGTTTAAATATTGTATCGATACAAACATGATTTAGAAAAACCCTAGATTATCATACCAATGGAAATAAGGTATTTCCGTGTTGAATAAGGGATAACATGACCATTGTATCTTACTCATATCAACTCTAATTCCAATAATTAATTAATCAACATAATTTCTAAAATCCAATTATATGTGAACCCTGAAATTACAAAACCCTGGCATGCTTTTCAAAATATATTTTGAAACCAAACCAATTTGTTGCACTTTTCTTTCTTTATTCGTTTTCTCAAAATGAAATCAAACCAATAATCTCTCACCACTTTAACAAAAATAATAAAATTAATTCTTTTGAAACTATAATCAAAAAAATTTCACCATCTGTATAGATTAATCTCGACCTGCTGCTATACTCATTTTAATTAATTAAATGACATAGTTTGAGTTTTTATAAATTTTAATTTTACATAAACCCATATAGAATTAACATTGACTTTTAGGGTTTTCAAATGTATAGATTCAAAAAATGAAATCAATTTTATAAACTAATTTATTAAATATGATATATTTAACTTTTAAATAAAATCCTAAATTATTTTAAACGTATCAATTTTAATATTATAAGCATTTTATGACCCTTAAAAAAATATTTATGATATTATAATGTTATTTTATAATTATTATGAAAATTAGTATTAATTTAAAAATACATTCTTCTAAAATAGACATTATTTTAGATAATTATATTTAATATAAAATTTCAATTAAAAATTATATGTTTTAAAAAAATACTAACACTTAATTTTTCATTTTTGAAACATTTTTTTAATTATAACTTCGTTTAAATATACCAATTTTAATTTTAAGGATAACTAAATATTATTTCACACTTCCATAGACAATGATAATACTCTAATGGTTAGTTTACTATTCAAAATGGTTGTATTACTATTCAAATGTTTATGTAACAATTCTAAGAGTATGATTACTATTCCAACAGCCAGATTTATAATGGTCATATGGGTTCCATACTTTCAATAAATACATCGCATTTAATTCATTGTTAATTAACTTCAATTTTTATCATGGTTATGTATATTTTCATTTTCACAGCAAATATTTCATTACTAATATTATGCTTCATTTTTACCGTTTTTTTCTTGAGTGACATTATTTTGGGGGATCAAACTGGTCGAAAATTTAATATTTTTACTATTATATTATTTTATATTATTTGTCCCATTGTAATAATTTATATAATGATTTCCATTTTTATACTCTAAATATAATGAAAAAATTATTAAAATAAAATGTAGTTGGTTTTTTCATGTTGTGTGAGTGATTTATATAATATTATATTAGTAAAAATGAAACAATTATATATTCAAAAGATAAATTCCATTAATAAATTACTTAGGCATTACATTTTTCCTGCTTATTAAAGTTATCCCTCAAAATTTCATAATAAAAATTATTGTGAAAATAGTTGATGGTACTTTGACTTCATTTATTTCTTTATTTCCTATGTCACCTCTTCATACTTGTGGTTTTACCACAGTACATTGAGTATGTGAGTTCCTTATTGAATAACACATTATCTCTATGGTATAGAATATTCATCAAATACACTCATATGAGAGATAATTTTTGAAATGTACCTCCCCTGAGTTCATAACATTTGAGTTATCTGGCATGAACTTTCTTTAGGGGCATACAATGACCATGTCATTCATATATGACATGGTTTGAGGGAGTATTATTCAATAGGCCACAAATTTGATGTAAAAGTTTTATTTAATGATGTTGGTGTACATGGGACTTAGCTTTACCTTCTTCCCAAGTACCATGAATCTATTATATAGAGATATTAATATGAATAAATTATCTACAAACTCAAAAAATAGGTATCGTTGATGTTTTTCAACATAGTTATTCTATCATCTTTGAGAAGCTTTGAGGTGATGCTAAATGATCTCTGCCTTTTCTACCATTTCCATGATCATTTTAGGTCACAATAGATTTTATTCACTTAATTCATCCCACTCGTCGGTTTTTTATATCTCTTCGCATAATGGGATTCATATAGATCCATTTGGATGAATAGTGGAAATTATTATTTAAAGGTAACTCAACCAAACTAATATATTTATCTCATCCTCCATTTAATTCCATCAAGCATGCTCTCAAAATTAAATTAGGTGTATGTATATTCTACTCATAACGTTCACTATTTTAGGGGTGATAATCTACATTGAAGATTAACTAGTTTTTAGAGAATGTTGTATAATCATATATAACATAGTAGAAAATATCATATCTCTATTGGATACAATTTATAGTGGGGTTCCATGAAGCCTCACTACTTCTTTGGGGTATATCCTTATGATTTGATCAAGTGATAAGTCCATTGAAATTGAAATAAAATGAGATGACTTTTTAATACGATCATCCAAAACCCATATATCATTATTTCCTCATGATTTCACTGAATGTCCAGTGATAAGTTACAGAGTGATGTTTTCCAACTTCAATATAGATATGGGTAAAGGTGGCATCATCCCCCTAGACTTTTTTCTTATATCCTTCACTTAAAAACACACTGGAAATTTTGTTCTATATTATATGATATATTTATTCATATTGTCCCAACAATAGTATTCTCAAAGATCTTGATAAATTTTTTTCTCCCATGGTAGATGGGGAAGTTTGATCTATATCAATAATTCAAAAATTCCTTTATTATCATGGGATATGATTGTACAAATAGTCATGAACCAAATCATACAACTCCTTCTTCTCCAATTTTGAACTCTGAGGATTTGATTTACTTATAGATTCCACATACTTCTATATTTCCACATCATCACTTTAATCGTCTTTTATCTTATCCTTAAGGGATTATTAAGTAATTATTTGTGTAATTAATAATGATGTTACTTCATTTATGATTCCCATGTTGATCCTTTTCTAATCTAATAAGATTGGATCCTTTGAAATCATCATCATTGACTAGGATACTGAATCCTTAATGCTTATGAAATCTTCCACATTATTTTAGTTTCCTAGGATGGCAGTGGATTGAGCATACATTGTCCTTGAATAGCTCCATCCATCTATGATGGAACATATTTGTTTCCTTCATTGTGAATATATAATTCAGGATTTTATGATCCATAAATATTTCAATCTTAACTCTATTGTTATAATTCCACCATATTTTCAATGCGAATATCACTACATTCAACTTTGTACCATGTGCTAGATAATTCTGATAATGACATTTCAACTACATTGAGACGAAACCTATCACTTTATCATTCTACATTAGTATATTTCCTAGGAATTTCCTTAAAATGTCAATGTATATAAAGAATAGTTCCACACTTAAGGGTATTGTAAGGACTGATGTAGGGATAAGACAATTTTTAAATTCAAGAAATGTATCTTCACATCCATAATTCCAAACAAGCATTCCCCTTCTAATCCATCTTTGTTAATGTTTTTGACAATCATGATATGTTTCTCACAAATCTTCTATAATATCCAGTTCATCTAAGGAAACTATGGAACTCTATTATAGATGTTGTTTTGGGTTACTCCACATTTTCCATTTTCCTTGAGGGGACTAAAAATATTGATTTTTTGTTATATGGTTCCCCAATAATGATACCTCATCCATCCAAAACTCGTATTTACATTATAGTGTCTATATATTCTCCATTTAAAAAGTATTTAGAATATTATTTAAATTTACCTTATACCCCTCCTTGATTTTATTGTATATCAAAATATCATCTGTAATGACTACCAAAAATTTATTGAGTTAATCCCTAAAGGCTCTATTTATTATGTACATAAAAAGTTTTGGAGAATTATTTAGTTTTAAGAGTATCGCAATGAACTCGTATTGTCTATGAATTGATTGAAAGGTAGTCTTGTCAATATCTTTCTTATTCACCTTTAATAGTGTCATCCTAGATAAAGTTCCACCTTGATGAAATAATGATCTTCACATAGTTTATTGAACATTTAATTTATCTTTTTAAGGGGTTAATTTCTCTTTATTGTGGTTTTTTTAGTTCATGATAACCAATACAGAGCCGCATTAGCCCATTCTTTTTCTTGATGAAGAGGACTGGTTCACACTGTGGTGATATACTAGTATATATAAAACCATTTTCAAGATTCTATTGTAACTATATCATATGTTCCTCCTAATACATATTAGCTATTTGGTAAAGAGTCTTTGATATCCAATTACAACTAGTAATAAGTTCAATTTAGAACTCAACCACTTTGTCAGGAGGAAGACTACTAAACTTTTTATGGAATATATCAATATAATCAATCATAATGGGAATGTCTTCAAGCATGACTCTCTTATTTGGATCAATCGGTTTAACTAAATTTTATTTCTCATAATGCATTAATATCCAATATTGAGAACAATATTACAAAATATATTATTCCTACTCCTTCCAATTATACAGAATCAGAAGAATACTCAAGTTGTGAAGAGTGATATACCTATCCTAAAATTTTAGGTATCCTTTATATTAGGATTTAAAAAACATTACCAATATAGAATCAACCTACATTAAAGGGTATAATACAATATTTTCCTAGAGATTCAGTTGATAATCATTGAAAGAGGAAGAGTTATATACTTGGGATTTAATAATTTATCTATTTTTGTTTTCATAGGTATCCTAAACCCCATGTTTTCAGGTTATGATAAAATAATTCAAATAAATTTATAGGATATGAAATGATGCATTTAACCATAATGAAATAGTATATTATCTACACTTGAATGAATAATAAGTGTACCATCTACCAAATTGTTTTGGTGTCCAACTTTGCAGTAATGATAGAATATTCCATTTCATTCTCTCTAAGCCTTATAGGTTGTTGTATTTTACTATATTTGGACAACCTTGTCTTAGGGAATTGGTTTTCATAATTTACATGCTCCACATAGTTATAACACTATTCTCCATACTGATTTTTGATCGTAACACTCTTTTCTTTCATTGCGTTAGTGTGTTTCTTCATCTCTCTTCACCATTGATTACACTGACATCCCTCTTATACACATTTCAAGCGTCACTCAATTCCATTGAGATAGTTTTCAGGATACTTCATACCACATTTCTGAAACAATAAAAGTTTTGTTTTCATTCCTCCATGAGATTTATGATTTGATACTCTTAAATAATACTCTATTTTATGGTCTTTGTTTCTAGACCCATAAGACCCTTAAGAGTCGATTGTCTACATATCAACCTAAAGGTCACAGAAAATAATATCTTCATAATTATAAATGCCTTAAATCATGAAATGTTATTGTAGACTCATCTGTAAGTTACAAAATAAATGGTCCATGTATTTTTTGTTGTTAAGGTAAAATTTAGATGTTTATCATGAAAGCCTTGTGATGTTTTCCTCATACTCCTTGATAGAGTCATCTTCCAATATTTTCAACCCGAGAAAACAATTATCCTTTTTAATAAAGTGTGTTTAGGGAAAATATTTATTGAAAAATATTATCTTCAATTTTTCTCATTCCATGGAATAAATATCCTCTTCAGACATTAAGTTCTTTTTGAGTTCCCACCACTAATTGACTTCTAATTCAAGATGATAAACAACAATCATGAATTTCTCTTGCTCAAAGAATTAGAGGATAAATTATATATTCTCAATGGAGTTATTATAATTTTCCATGAATAGGGGATTAGAGGATCCACTAAATGTTGGATCCCTTTTCACATAAATTACTCAACCACGACTTGGTATTTATTAGGTGAGGGCGGGAGTTCCACATTATTTGATTATTATTCATATCATGATCTAATTGAGCTAATACTTCCATGAAGTTCATATATCCCAATCACATTTTGTTACGCATATCATTGGGTAAGTCATCACATTTAATATTTCATTGGGGTTTTCCATTTTTCCTTCTATTTTCCTCCATTAACATAAATAAAGGAATTAAATGATGAGAATACGTTAATTAATAAACATATAAATGGGAAACTATAAACACAGAAATAATAGAATATAAATGAAATATATATCCTAAAATATGAGTCTATTGGATCCAATCAAGGAAATCTATGATAATTTCATTATTAATTTTTCTAATATAACTATTTATTTATCTCCTTCATAATGGTTTGTAAATAGTTCTTCAATTTTTTATGGAATTTCCCCCATGAGTTTCAAACTAAATATGTGACAATGTCTTTTTTTCAAGCTATAGGTGACCATCATGTTAAAACCCAATGTTCCCTTTTTAGTGTTATTACCCCTTAGTACAAATGTGCCTAAGCGATATACATTTTTAGTATCCTGACATGGATATAATTACAAAGAAACTACTCTCACAATACGTCACAAAAATTCTATGATATTCTCTAATATATAACACTATCCCAAGGGTTCCCACGATGATATTGGGGTCCAAATCCCAAAAAATATCTACACTATCCTTCGATACCAACTATAGTGACCCAAGCCTTTTACACATGTTATTACTTGATTTTTAACATAATATCCATTAAAGAGAACCAAAGTATCAAAAGGACCTGTGTCTTTGGATGACTTGGTCCATAAAACAACAACTGTAAACAAAAATAAAATTTCTTTATTTTATAATACATAATGAGCTCCTAAATCCCTTTCAGCTCCTAAAACTGCATTGGGTAGCCTAGGGAATACATAAAATAAATGGGTTATCTATAAATCATAGTTAGTAACTAAACATGAAGGAGAAGCATAACATATCAATTAAAATACTTAACATGATATCCTAAAGCATTAAATATCATGGATAATTATATAGAAGAATAACATAAAGGTCATGGAATCCTAAGATCATGGAATTATAAGAATTTTGTAGAAATATAAAACATGACATAATAAAAGTTCGTGTCAACAGCAAAGAAAAAATCACATAGTGGATAGAGACCCATCATGGCTTAGAGTCACTCCCTAACATAATAAATAAAATACTATGAGACAAGAACAGTACCCAATACATTGGAGTACTATATTGTCACACCCATTATAAGAAAACAAGGTTATCTATTCTACAAATGTAATTAATTTTAAGGAATAAACATAAGAATTATCCATGGAATGAAATAAGTTTCACAATCATGCATCATATCATAATAAACTGATATTTCATAAGGAATGAATTTGATAAATGAACATAAGGAATGTATAACCCCATTAATGGAAGGAAGGATAATCTAGGTATACATGTGAGAAATATTTTTACATAATTTAGAATCATTCCATAATATTAATAGAGAATTAAAGTTATTTAGAGAGATATAAAGATATTACATTATGATTGTCATTTATTTTGTTGTAAATTTATTATTAATTATTAAAGAAAATAATTTTAATATGTGTTGAAGAATAAGAACGAAATGAATATTAATTTATGATCCCAATAATGTTTGTTGAATATTGAAGTGATTTTTCCAAGAAAATATATGGACTAGGTTGAGACTTAGTGTAGCTAAAATTTTTCTTAATGAGTTTTGGTACTTCATACAACCATGTAATAATCATATAAAATCTCTTCATGGTTGGAAAATGAATAATGGATATATTTTAGGTTTACAATATGAATCATCCACAATAACATCAAATATAATAATTTTTTTGGGCTAAATATGATTAAAGTGTGAAAATTGTTGAACAACTTGTAGTGTAAAAGGCTTGTACATGTGACATTAGGTGACTTCAAATTTTCTACGATAATGACGAATAAAAATACTTCATCCAATTTTGGTAAGTGATAGGATGAAGATGTTGAAGATGTTAAAATATGGGAAAGGAAAATAATTTATTTTTTGGAAGAAAGATAATTTTAATCGGATTATAAGTTAGATATTTAATAATTACTATGTATTGGTATATCAAAAATTTTATCCAATTACTGGCCAATGAAGGACCCCCTCAACCTCAAATGTAGGAATCAATGGGTTAGGAACGTGGTAGAGGGTCAACATAGACATTCTTATTATGGCACTGAGGATGAATAGTTCATATAGGGTGTGCATGGGCTAGGATAAGAATCAAAGGTATATAACTCCTTTAGGGTGCACACAAAGTGTGTTGATGTTCCACATGTAAAACATAAGGTTTTGTAAAAACCCATGTGGGAGATGGTATTTGTGAGTGTTTGAAGTGCCGAACATCGTGGCCGACATGAGTAGTAAATGGGAAGAGAATGATTATAAAGTAATGTGAAACCAAACTAATGAATGATGTGGGATGTGGGATGCATGGTAACTATTCATGAATTGAAAACATATGCATATACGATATGCCATTAAATATTCACTAATCCAAATATCCACTAGCCATAATGACTTTATATTCAGCCTATGTTCCTCTGAGCTCACTATTACTGTTATCTTATCCAATAATAATGGTTGAACACGCGGTAATCTCCATATAATTTGATATTTTCATTATGAAGTTTTTCTTTACATCATGGTGGGTTTGAAATAGGCAGAGGAACAAATTTTTAGAAAATCATTTCCTACATTATATTATGTTGTAGCTTCATCCTACACCATTGATGTTTTGGTTTCGGTAGAGGCATTGATATTGAGCTATTTTTAATATGTTTTAAAACATAATATTGCATCATCAAAAAGATATTCAAGATTTCATTGGTTTAGCAAATTTTTAGGGTGTTTCACAATAGAATAATCTCTATATCTCAAGGGTTTCCTAACCTCACATTGCAAAATATTTTATTCCATTATGGATATCATTACATAAAAATGATCCAAGGAGGAAATATTGACACCGTAGAATAGTAATCAATGACATAGCTTGATAAAAGAAAATATTATGAGATATTTAATGATTCCATATAGAAATTCACTTAATCATGGAGATCATATTCATGTAAGAGTTGTTGTTCTCACATACAAGTGTGTACAAGAGCATGATGAATGAATGTGTGAAGATTCTATGATTCACAATTCCATGTGATAACAATTAATAAATATGAAACCTATAATTTCAATTTTTTGTTACAACCTAGATGTTTGTCATTATTAATGAGTGAATATAAATCATATAATGCGTATCTGTTGGTGAAAATGTGGAAATAGGATCATTACACATTTCAATTATAATAAATGTAACTACTTTCTACTGTAAAAACATATTTTAGGATCATCGGAATATTAATGATAAAATTCACAAATATTGAACAAAAAATAGAAAATAATGATAGTCAAATAAGGTGTTTCATTCTATTATTAAGAATGGAAAAATTAATATGAAAATAAGGATACACAATGTACAATATCCACTGTATATTTTGATAATATAGAAGTGGGGGAGAGAAAGTACATCCAATTATTCATTGAAGGGAATATTTATTTGAACTGAATATGACGAAGATACTATAATAATCCATCCTAAAATATATTCATATATTGAAGAAGTCTAAATAACATCAAGGAATCCCCTGATTTTTTCATAGTTTTAGATAACCCATTTCATACTCTAATAAAAGCATACTATATAATTTATATATGAGAAGAATAAGATCGATTAATATAGTTTAGGGGGACTTAATTCATAATTTGTGATCTTTCTTCATGGTTGTACACCCGAATCTTTTGTACAATGGGAAACAAAATCCAACTCTAGATTTGTAACTAGTCCATTTCAGGATAATGAATTCAAGTTCATACCCATAATCATGGTTTCTATAACAATAAAAAGTTTTTTTGTGGGGTGGATAAAAATACACTAAACCAAGGATATAGTCATTCTGATGGAGGAACGCATCATCAAAATTCTTGGAGTTATTTTGTGTTGGTTTTTGATTTTGTAGGTACATTTTGACTGACCAATTATATAAAACAAGTAAAAAGAGAGGAATATAATCCATAAAAATGTGTGGAGGAAAAAATTGGATAAATTTTTTTAATAGTTCTTCCCACATTGATTTACCCCACTCTTAATGTGGTCACATATCAGTGTGGTCTTTTCAATTGTTATCAAAGGGTTAGGTTCCACCTCTATTGGATTCACTTTTATTAGAGTCACATTTATTATTTTTGATGAAATATGTAATGAAATAATTGATGAATTATATCAATTTATGGTCATAATTTAATATTTTCCCTTAACCTAGAGAATATAAGGATGAATGTGTTAAAAAAATAAGAATGTGTTTCTCATATATATAGAGGACGAAGAATATGTTTACCCATTCATTTATTTTTTTTAACGGATAATCCCAAAAATGGAGAATATGACCTAGTATATCAAACTACTACCAAGGAAATGTCCAACTATTCATCCTCAAAAATTGATGAAGAGGTATCTAATATTCACTTTCAATACAATCAAATAGAAAAATTAAAAATATGTGAGAAATATTAAAATACAAATATATAAATGGTTTTTATAACAATACCACCTACCATAAAAATGTAGCTGAAAATAGATAAGGAGAAAAGACATAGAAGTTGATGATGTGTGTAGATCCAAACCAAAAAAATATAGCACCAATGGTACAATAATCACAGAGCTTGAAGAGGCTTGATCTAGAGTTGGTATGGAGTGGCTTTAGTAAATCCTATAGAATGATTAGGCCATTTATTGGTCTTAAAAACATTCCAGTAACTAGATGAGAAGAAAATGTGAATCACTGATGTCAAAAATGTTTATTTAGAAGTGATGGACAATAATATCAAATACCTTAATAACATAATGAATGATAAGAATGAAATTGATATTTTCTAGTTAAAGAAACAAAATATAGTGAATACAAATTTCCCATAATAGAGAATGTGAAATACATTCCCAACTTGCAATACTTATATCTTCAAATTAAATTGATGAACCCAGAAGTATCCCAATTCATTTCATCACAATAAGTATAAATAAATGTTCTACCACACAAACCAAAAATGGGAACTCTACTATTTGTATACCGCTTTATGTTGGAAATAATATACCAATATCATTTAATGATCAATACATTGTATCTCCCAAGTAAAAGGTATAATCAATTTCATTAAATAAGTTGTTTTCTATATCTATTTCAATGCATTTTTCAGATTTTAAATGAACATATGTACTAATGTGGATGAATAAAAATATATAAAAACCAATAATTTAAACCATGGTGATTTAAATTAAGTGTATAAGGGAATCTTCCCCTAAAATGGAAAATTTATTGAATGATAATAACAAAAGAGACACACACACAATTATGGAAAGTTTCATTCACATACTAAGAGATCTAGATATATGGGGTATTATTTGTAAATCTCAATTTTAAGCCCTAGGCTGCCGATTTTTGGAATTATATATCAATAAATATAGTTCAATGAAAGCACACATTAATGGGGAACATAGTTGAGGTGAAGCACAAACCATAGAAAAATTCCTAACTCTATCAATTCAAGAAATATTTAAAAAATGTTGATATCTTTATTTTATTTTCAATATATATTTTTATTGAGAAGCCTTCATGTATAAATAATTCAAGCATGAAATTAAAAAAAGTCAGAAGAGGATATGAAAAAAGAGGGTAATATAGATAAGCCTATCTTGGGAATGAAATATGATTAATATACAATAATATATATTCCAAAAAATATTATCTGTAAGGAAAATGGGTTTTCTTGGAGAATAGAAAAATAAAAATTTAAAATCAGGCACACATAATTAGTATAAGAATAATTCCACACAAACTTGTAGAAGCTAAATCTTTTTTGTTAAAAGATGTCACACTAAGGACTATTGCAAACAATCCATAGAATATATATTTTATAGAAAAATTTGTTACAAAAAAGTAATGTATTAATATAAGAAATAAATAATAAGATTGTTATGGTGGAGGAAATTCTATAGATTTCATGTGGAAAAACCATGTCGAAGGTACACATTCCATAAGACTACTTGGTTATTTTTTCAACTGATCTAGAAAATGAAAGATGAAAGGATGAATCATAATAGAAAGAAAAAATCCAAATGCATGTAAAATATTTCACATAATGAAATAAAATTTCATTATAGGAGGTTGTTAAATGATAACCACTTCTTTTAGAAACTATGTGGGATGTTCAAGATAGCTAGATACTACTCAAATGATTATATAACAATTATTATATATGTAGAATAAATAATTAAGAACATGAAATTTTCACCATATGATACATGTTCCTTTATGTAACATACTAAATGTTAAACTTTACACATGGAAAAAATAAAAGATTCCCTGATGCCCAAGAATACTAAGAATTCTAATAGAGTCAACATTAATATTTCATCATCATATGGATCCAAAAACAAAGGAGTATCATGGTTGAGAAATAATTCACATCCTTATTGATCTCACTAAAAAGAAAATGAGATTCCACCTAATTTCATAAATCAAATTTAATTTCTTTATATGCTAACCATTTTGGGAATTCAAGGTGATGTTAGTTCTAAAATGAACAACTACAGAAATCTAAGATATAATAAATATTCCAGATGATAAATTTTTCAATCTTGGTATGATTTATCAATTTAAATACCAAAGAATATCAGAAGGAATATATTTTTCTTTATGATTTCAATAATGATAGAATAACTTAATTGGGTTTTCTAGAGAATATTTTAGAATTATTAATTCAAAAAAATCAAATTTTTCAAGAAATGTATTCAAGAAAATATTGAATATTAATTCCAAGAATCATGGAAGGAACCGTACACTATTTATCTACCTATTTTTATCTAGCATATCATTTTTTGCAAAAGGTTCATTGATCATACTCGAAGAAGATGATCAAGAAACCTAGTTGATCAAAAAAATTATCACTATCTTTGTTTGAGTTATAAATTGGCATTAAAATATATTTTATTTGTGGAATCCTATTTGATGAAATTTTAGAATATTCTATCAATAAAAGGAAAAAAAAAGTGATGATGATTCGATACTTGGAGAATTTTACATGTTGGTATTCTAAAGGGAATCCATTAAAAAAATATAATCCTTGATGATGATGTGGAATCAGTCAATATTGGAAAACTACATAAAAATTTCCATTTTAGTGCACTCTCATATTGAAACATCTTGAAATCCATATTTGAATAGATTCATCATTATGAAGATATTTATGGTTTTTCCCATTATTCGGGAAAATTGAAGATGAATATTATTGAATTAATATTGTCATGAAAATATGAATAATCTATAAGGTTATTACTTAATATAATAAAAAGATGTTTATTGATATTCTATAATCCCTAATTTTCAAGATTTTATCCTAATATAAATTGTTAGAAAATTATTTTAATTAGCGACATGAAAATTATGAGACTTTGTGGAGTTATAGGACTATATAAAATAAAACCAGTAGTTTGTACTTTATTGTTTTTAATTTGGGTGCTATGTGATGCCTGAAATTCTGGTTGAAAATCCCTAAATATATTTTAATCAACTAAAATCAATATGTTTCAACCAGAATTCATGTGGATAAAATATGAGGGAAATATTCAAGTAATGGTAATAAGTATCAATCGATGTCATGTTTTTAATTGGGAGTAGAGAAATTCACAGTTAAATTAGACCATCATGTTTTCTATAATGGGAGAGCCCAAGTAGACTTAGAAAATAATAATAATATCTTAAAAATTTATAAATTTTCCCAATAATGCTTGTTGGGGATTAAAGTGAAGATCCCGTGAAAATATATGCACTAAGTTATGAATTACATAGTAAAGACCAAAGGTTGATTAAAGAATCCTCAACGAGTTTTGGTAAATTAATCTGAAGAATAACATTATTATAAAATTTATTTATGATTGGAAATGAAATATTAGAATTAGTTCAATTTGAAAAGATGATCCTTCCACAAGATGATCGAAATGAAAATATTGTTTTTGGATGATTTGGTTTGAAGAGTGATAATTTTTGAACCACTCTTAATACCATAGACTTCTGAAAGTAACATTATGATAATAAACATTTTATACTCCAATGAATAATAATGATTCCCCATCCAATTATGGTTTTTAGTGGATAAATAAGGTGAATATGTGAAAAAAGGCCATGAAAATGTAATTTATTTTGTTTATTAAGAAAAAAATTGGTTGGCTTAGAAATCTGATACTTAGTAATACCAATGTGTTGATATAGAAGAAAAATGAGCCACAAATTGGCTAAAAAGGACCCACTAAACCACATATTTGGGACTTGAGGGTTCAACCATGTGTGAGATGGTTAACCTAGACATCTGCATAGTGGTAGTGAGGATGCATAATGCCCATAGTGTGAGTATGGTCTATCATAAGTATTAGAGTACACATAGCACCAACAGGGTGGGCATAATTTTTATTGAGGTGCCTATAGACCATGTGAGGGTGTGTGATGTGACATTGTTTTGATAAAAAATTCCCACATAATTTCATTAATTTAATTGTGTTTTAATTGCTAGAATAATTTATTATTTAATAATTTTAATTTATTGTTAATTTGGTTTTATATTAATTAAACATATAATTTTATGTTTAATTATTGTCTTTTATGTTTTAATTATAAATTTTCATCATCTTTGAGTTTTTATAAAATTATGAAGATTCTTTTAAATTAATTATTTTAGCATCATTGTTTGATTTTTTTATTAATTTAATTTTCTATTACATTTTTTTTGTTTTTAATTAATTAGTTGTTAGATGATTGATTTATTTATTAATATAATGACACTAAATGATTAAAAAATTTTAATTAAAATTTTAATTTTAATTGTTTTTAAATTTTATAGTTTCCATGTTTAGTAAAAAATAAATTAATTAATTAGTGGAATTTCAATTAACAATGTTTAATTATACAGATTATTATAAATTTTAATATTGTGTGTAGTGAAGTTTAATACTGTATAAGATCCACATAGGTAGTTATGGATGCATATATATTGTCAAATTAAAATTTGTATAGTTGTAGCTTATTTTTTCCACTATGTACGTAGCCATTTAGTAGTAGGTCATTCACATACCCACATTGTTGGAAAACATCATGTATCTTTTTTCAACCAATTTCACGTACCCGATTTTTTAAGGAACCATGTACCCAATTGTTTTAATGTATAAAAAATTAAGGTATGTTAATATTTATGTACCAAATTATCCTTGTACCATCAGGAGATTTCAAAGTTATCCCATCCAGTCAATGAATTATCATCCGAGGAAGATGAATCGTTATCTGATCCCCAAGGATGCTGACATTTTTTCTGACCAAGAAATGAATCATTTTTATCATATCCAAAGTTTTATATAGATCTCATTGTGCTAGTGAATGAACTGTTCCAGAGGGGGGGGGTCGACCCATTTTTGAAGAAGATCAGTTCTACCACCGAGATCCCATACCTTGCTACTACAATATGTGACCTTGATGATCCCAAATATGAATTATTATGCCATATTTTTGTTTTGATCAAGTTTGTATTCATAATAAAGAAAGATAAACCATGTTTTCAAAAAAGAAGAACTAGTTTGATATTGCTGCCAAACTAGGTGTGGTGAAATGAGTCTCCTTCAAAATGAAGATCACATTTTAGCATGTAGAAGATATCTCGAATATCCAACCAAGTCATTGAATACGATGAACCATGGAAAATTTCATATCCTATTTTGTGATGAATTGATGCTTTTTGAAGATGATTTGGGTTTAATTTCATGAATGGAATGATGTAATTCCTCTATTGATATATGGGTAATGAGATCTTTTCATTATGGATGCTCCTAAAAGATTTCTCAATCCTATCGATGGAAGATGGTGAAATAATGAATTAATATTCAAATTCAAAACACATGCTTTCCAAGGAATCATGAAATCCAATCAGATTGAAAAAACCATTGTGAACTCTTCCCATTTTTTCCAAAGAATAATATTTGTAGAGGAGCCCAAAAAATAATCTACTAATGATGGAATGGATATGGAATGGAATATGTTTTCATGCACAAGGAAATATTTCTCACTATAATAGGATCTATATATTTGTATCTATGGACAATTTCTTATCTAAGATGATCCTAAATAAGGGTTTCATCCAAGATCACAGAAGACGGAGATTCAAAACAGAGAAAACATGAATGTTTACAAAAAATAGTTATAGATATTTGTGCTCAAAATTATAATTAATCAAGTGTCACCGTGATAAAGGATGTCTTGGATATTGATCTTGCTCGTTTTAGATTTCAGAAGATTTTTGAAATAGGTGATGACTTGTGATTTCTGGTTTATAATTTTTTATTTTTTATTTAATTTTAATGAATTTTATTAAAAGGAATCATTGAACTAATATGAATTGTTCATGGATATACAAATGTAGGAGGATGTTTTAATACAATACAATATGACTCATCTCATATAGAAACATGTAGAGTTTATCTTTCTTTTGGATGACCATCAAACATGGTTATTTTTCAAGAAGAGGATTAGCATGAAATCAAGCATAGGAGAAGAAGTCAATAAACAATGATTCATTTTAAGGACAAGTTTTTTTAAAGGTGGTCAAAAAATTAGGATATTTTTTTATTAAATATTTTACACAAAATGTGAGTAAATTTCAATATTCTATGAATTATTTAATTCTATTAATGCAGTGAATAATGAAGTGATCCAAATTAGTGTTAGTGTATTTGTTAAATATCAAGAATATAACAATTTCATTAAAGATAATTTTATATAAATTAAGGAGTTATTCTAATTGATAAATTTTGGAAAAGAAAAGAATAAATTTAAAGGTGGGTATCATGTGTAATGGGATTTATTTCAGACAGAATCATATATTAAGGAGAGACAAATTTTTATGATGCTGAAACCAGAGTGATGGAGAGTAGAACCATGTGATTATAGGATCAACTCAATGAATATATGTTACCAATCTAGGAGATAAAGATCAAAGGCCATTCTCATTTCTCCAAAATGATTATCTAAGTATTTTAGTGGCCATAACATGTGATATTGAAAAGTTACTATTTTTTTAGCTTATATCTTTTATTTCAAAATATAATTTTTTTCTCAATAATTGTGATCCTTATATAATTGATTATGGTTTGATGATTTTTTATTTTGTATTTTCGTTTCCTTTTCCCTTCAACTATTTGACCAGTAAATAGGTGATCACAATGTGTTGTTCATCAAGTGTAGATAATTAACTCATCGTAGTGAAGATTTTGTTTGTCATCTATAATTGTTTAAACTTTTTAATTATCGATTGGGAATTGTGAGAACAACAAAATCATGATTTTGTCATGGTGTTTTGCGATTGTTGAATAATTTGACTGTGTCTTAATGAAAGGTTATTGATAATTGATTTCTTAGTTTTTCATGGACTTGAATTTTAAAAAATAAAGAGATTCATGATTTGATATCATGAAATATGTGTTGAGGGAATTAATAGAGTTAAATCCATTGAATGTGATGAAGAACAGATGAACTAGTAGAGTTGCTAGGGAAGACCATTATTTTATTTTTGACTTCTCTCCACTTCAAAAAAATTTATTTTTGTTCATGTTCTCATTCCTTTTAGTTTAGTAAATTTGAATTAGTTTTTTTAATATCGTATACATATTCTGGAAATATAATAGTAAAATAATAATAATAAATACATTCTAATGAAAATCATTATATGAAACCTGTTTAAGAGAAAAACTTGGTTTCTACATTAATGTAGTATTTAAGTTATTATAAATAGAAATTTATGAGGTAATAACTACACACAAAACCTCATAATTTAATTGGTTACATTTTAAGGGAGGCTTTTAAGGAGTTTAAAAATATATATACTTAAAAAAAATTAAACTAGAAAACAATAAGAAAAAATGGAATTTGATCTTCCCATCGAATGTATATTTTGTATATCTTCTACAAAAAAAATATATTTTCACAACATTAAATCAAAATTAATTCAAAATAGTGATGAAAGAACAAAAAAATATTTAAATCCACAAGTCTTGGAATCTTTGGTTGAGGTACTATATGAATTCTCACATTTTTTCTTGAGTTCTATATAGAAGGGATCATCAACCCATGACTTCTAGAGGAAATCTAAGTTTTTGTGGCTGTAATTCTTGAAAATAAACATCCCAAATTTATTGAGTTTCCCATTGATAATGAATATTAATATGGGATTTCAGTTTTATCACTTCAATATGATATCAATATTTGTGACCATTCTTATTTGGATCATTCTCAATATGATATTTTTACAAAATCCCATTGTTACACTATAGAAAACAAATCCACATCACCTAACTAGAACAAATTTATTGTCTTTATTTAAGATGATTTTTAATGTGTATAAGAAAAATAATACATGGAACTTGATACATCAACAATATAAAATTTTATAGAGCAAAAAATATAAGTTGATTCTTTCGATTATTTCACTAAATAGATTTTTATTTATCTGCTCAGTTCATTCCTAGAAGATGTGGATGGACTAAAGAACAACTATACTCATAGAAGAGAAGATTGGGGACCATATGTTGTTTTTCCATCCACAGCCAATAAATTTAACTACAAAAAGAGGGGATGAGAACATCATATTGTTTATTAGGTGGGCACGATAAAGAAGTAAAACTAACTAACTACAAAGAATGAATTGATGTGGTGGTTCTTACTGTATTAGCCTCATCCTATGATATATTGGGGATGAATAATTTGTTATCCAACTATAGACAGTATAAAATTAAATGATTATTGGGGGCATAACCATGATTTAACATCCATTTTATTCAATTTCCATTTAATTTCAATTCTAGTTTTTAAATATCAATAAAAATTTAAAACCTATGTATTTTTATAGAAAATAATGTGTATTGAAAGGCTCTCTAGAAGATGATAAGTTCATTTCTCAATAGTGAAATATACTACGGGATACATTTCATCACTTTAAGAATATGATTTATAGTGAACATTGATTAATAGAATCTACAAGATGAAAAATATGGGGCCAACTCTCTTCATTATTAAAATTTTATTACTTTTTATCTTTAGATGAAATTTCATGAATCTAATGTTTTTCTATTATCATGATTAAAATAATGTAGCTAGCTAACCAAAGATAAATTTTCAAAGTGTAATGGGGTGCATTTGAGTGGATCTAAATATGAATTGATATTTCTATTTAGGGGATTTATTCATTAAAATTATATAAATTTTAATGATTTTAAATTTTGTTTACTATATTTTTTTACATTGAATATAAATTGTAAAAAAATTGAAATGGAAGAATTTTTGCACACTATATTTTGTGCTAAAAATTATTTCTTATTTAAATTATTTTCATTATTTTTTATTGTTTATTAAATATAAATATTTTATTCTTTTATTGAATATTTTATGTACACATCCTTGAACATTTACTTGTTTACAATATTTTTTGAGATGAATGATTTTAGTGAAATCCAATATAAAACAATATTGTAATATTCAACTTCTTTATAATTTTTATTTGTAAAAAAACTCATTAATCATTCTTGATACTCTTTATAAAATATTATTTTATAATGAAGTCCCAAATATGGGTTGATTTTCAAAATGAATTCAATGTTTCTCCACCATAGATTAAATATTGTAGATAATGATGATATTTACTGTGCGGGGAAGTCTAAGTCAATGTGATAAACTATACCAAAATTTGAACCCATAAAAAACCATAGTAATTTTATAAATTTTATTATTTTCATGTTTTGATATATCTTTTCCAATTATTTTAAATTTATGTAATGATTTATTGTTGTTTAGAAAATTTAAGGAGGAAATATAATATTGTGACCTTTCTAGAGTTGTATCATGATTTTTTTTATGTATTATTATACACTTATTTTTGTCATGTTTTCATTGAGGCTTGTATTGGGTGTGTTCTGTGAGTTTGGGAGGTTTTTTTAGGTTTTTTGGGCAGTGAAAAGTTGGCATAAGGTTTGACCAAACCATGCCCCCACCGCCAACAAACCATGTATCCCAAACAAATGGTAATTTCATGGATAGCACACCATTTGTCCAACTATGTTCCACTTCAGAGAAACCATGCACCCCAAAGAGTAGGGTCACACTGTTAGTGTGCTCGGTTTGGAAAAATGTTTATACCACCTAGGAAATCATGACTATAGAATTTAAACCCCTAATGTTTTTATAAAAAATTCATGAACCACCTAGTTTTTTTCCCAAACCACCCCATCTAAACCTCAACCAAATACATTTCTTTTTTAGGATCTTTGAAGGATTCCATGCCCCCTCAAAACTATTTCATTGAAATTTAATGATCATGTTGAATGAATGAAGCCTCCGTAGTGTCAATTTCCTTTCGCGTTTTGATTCCTCTCTCTCCCTCCTATCTTCTTCCCCTATAAAGAGGGATGGATTTTCCTCCATTGTTAATTGGTTAGATATCAGTTTTCATATATCTTGTTACATTGTATCTTGGTCCTAGTTTTTATCCTAGATCTCTTCCACCATTGTGATTCTGAACGTTCTACTTCAAATTGAGGGTTGTGGTTTTGTGACCATTACTCATCAATCTAGAGGTTGGTGGTCTAGTTTCTAATTATAATAGTCTTTATTGTTATTTCTTGAATGAAAATTTTTGGTTTCATTTTTATGTTGTGAAATTATAATTAAAATTAAAATTGTAAATTTAATTATATGAAATTGGGAAACCAATCAAAAATCCCATTAAAACCATTGGAAAATTATGAGACTGGCCTTGAAGGTAACCCATGTGGAGTGCCAATATATTCGAGATGTTGATTTATGAAATGTAAAAATAAAAAAATTGGTTATTTGAATTGAATTAAAACCTTTTTCTTGTTGATAATGGGAATTAATGGTGTGGATTAGATTGACCTTTATAGGTTATGATTTATTTAGTTAAATGTTGATAATTGGATTAATGATGAATTATTTTTGTTCACCTTGGGAATAAATTAAATAACATGATTGTGATTTATAATTGAAATGGTAAATTGTGATGATAATGACTGAGTAAAAGTTTAATGATGTTGAAACTTGATATGGAGGTGATATATTCAATAATTGTGATTGATTGATACATGTGGTGTGGGTCGTGGATGAATACTCTAAAAACCCATGAGGTTCTAGACTGATGCTTCAGGACCCTAATTCATGCATGTAATAAATAAATTATGGGACCAGGAATGATGCTCGAAATACCCATGGGGTGTGGGATAGGGACAAATCATCTAAATACCCATGGGATACCAGACTAAAGCTCTATTACCCCCAATATATTGGTTCTTGGATTGATATTACAAGACACCAAAAATGAAATTGGAATTAAATGAATAATTAAGTATGAGGATATAATGAATTGTGATACCCCTATAGTGCATGGTTATGACTCCATCATGGGCCGATGAACATATTATGTAGTTAATTAAAAAATAAGTAATTGTGAAAATATTTATTTTTTATTTTTTACTTTATTTATTTAAAAATAGTTTACTCTATTATAGAATGGATATTTCTCTAGTCACCGTTGGTGGTGGCGTACTTAGGTGTACTCACATTCAAATCATTCTTTCTATTTGATACCCAAAAATAATTCGTGTTTTTAGGATAGGATAAGGTAAAGAGCCCTATAGTGGATGGTTTGGTTGCGAGTTGGGAAGACACTTGGATGAGGGAACCAGACATTATGTCGGGGCCCTCTTAGGAGATGTTAGTGTGACTTTATTTTGTGTTTTCATTAGAAAATTGGCATTATTTTAGCATGAAAATATAATTCTTTGATTTTGTTCATTATTTATTGATTTGGGATTCATCAAGTGATGCTTGGTCTGTATTCATTATGGTTGATTATTACTTATTGTTGACTATCCTTTAGATATTGTTTATCTATTTATATAATTTTTATACTTTGATGAAGATGGTATAGTCTACCTATATTAAAAATTAGACCCTCTCTACTAGTTGATAGAATCTATTGTATGTGGAGGTGTTCATGAGGTTATGTGATAATCTAGCTCAAGGCATCAGCATGTGACACCTTGGTCAGGACACAACAAAGTGGTATCAAAGGGTGTTTTATTTCATTTTCTTTTGTATTATTATTTTGGAAAGGTAGAAAAAAATACTAGGATGAGTCAGGATTTGGTCATGAGCTCATTCAAGGGAGTAGCTAACCCATGTGTAGGAGAAAACCCAAGTACACCTGGTGGGATTGATTTTCATGATGTTTTTAGTTATAGTAGAATGTCAGTTCACCTTGGGTGATGAAATTTCTATGGATATAACTATTTTTTTGAAATTTTACATGTCTCTCAGTATGGAATGAGAGTTTAGTATATATTTATCATCCTAGGAACATAGGAATTAATGTGACATGAATCATGTTTGGAACACATGAAAAGCATGTTATGTGTTGGATTTGGGGTATTAAACTTCTTTTCTTTATTTGAATAATTTAAAAAATTAAAGGGTGCCTAATGAAAAATTTGATATTTATAAATTATTGTAAATGTGGTAATTTGAAATAGTTAAATTCAGTTTCTAATGAAAAATATGAATTATAGAAGTTTTTACCCTCTGTTAGCCATGACCATGGTATGGTATGGTTGAGGGTAGTGATTGGGATACATTTTTGACCATGTGGTTGAGTATGGGGAATGAATTTTTATACCCATATGTGAATACCTCTTATAAAAATAATAATGATGTGTTATGTGTTATAATATGTATTCATGAAATTCGGGAGACATGCCTCTATAATAACATTTTTTGATAGGACGACATGAGTACATGGATAGAAATGTGCCTCTAATAGTGGAACCAGAAGCTTCGACAGTTTTGAGTGAAGGATCAGGAGAGAAGTTACGTGGTAACATTACTCACTTTATACAGTTCGTGGATAGAGGTCCAGGGTAGGATTTGCAGAATTTTTCTTGACCTGACATTACAGTTCTGGTTATAGCACCCTCCAACCATCACCAGAGAGTGTAGACCTAAGGAATATGAGTTCTAGATTGAGTATATCATGAATATTATTGACCATTTATATATTCCTTGCATGAATAGAGTCATGTTGGATTCATACATGTTGTGAGGATTAGAGAAGCGCTAGTGGTGTATCCTTGCTTGGGATGAGAGGATAGAGAATATGGTATGGAATTATTTTCGAGGGATGTTTCTAGAAAATTTTTATCCAGATATATAGATGTAGTAGTGGGTAGAAAAGTTTATGTGGTTGACCAAAGAGAGTATGTCCATGATTTACAATGTTTTTGAATTTACGGACATTCAGTTGTTTTCTTCAACATTGGAAAGAGATGAGAAAATTGTATATTAACATTTTTAGTATTGAATTTAATGTGAGATTACATCTCAGGTTAATATCTTTCTCATAAGTAAGTTTACAGAGGTGGTGAATCAAGCTCACATTTTTTAGGGAAACCTAATGGTGGCTTCCAGTGGAGTACAGTTGGAATCTAATAGATGAATAGGAGGTATGACATATAAGTGTATGAAGCATCCATATTAGAATTTCACACAAAATAGTACCACGGAGAGTGTCTGGGGGGGAGGATCAGTTACTTACGGAAATCCTTGTGTTCTTTTCCATCCAGGAGGTAGGTTAGGTCATTGTTGTAACCAGTGTCCCCAACCACCGATAGAATGCCAATCTTGTGGAAATATGATACATTTACAGCAATTATTTATGAACCCATGAAAGAGCATTAGTGGTGGAATATCTAGAAAAAACTAGAGTATATTAAGGGGATCTTCTACACCATACCAGTTTGGAAGTTGGAGTACTATTATCTGAAGTCTATGAGGTGGTAGACATGGTACATAAGGTAAGGAGCACCCATATCTGCATAGCAGTGTGACTAAAGGGACTCAAATGATATCATATTGTATAGGGACATGGTCGTTGCATGTAGTTAAACCTGAACTTGTGGATAGCAAGGTTGGGCCACCAATAGTCAAAGGTACCATTCATATATCTTCTATGATTTTTAGTTACTTATTTGATACAATAGGATCTCATTCTTTCATGTCTTCTCAACTTGTGAATGGTTTAAGTCTGATAGTGGAGTCTTTGAGTGGTGTTATGATGATCGATAGATAGTTAGTAGTGCGATCGAGGGAAATTTATTTATGAAAGGGATCTTCTCTTGAGGAGCTAGAGTATCATTTCCATTGGGGTCTCTACATAAATGATATATCTGGTTTTGAAATGATTTTGGTTATAGACTAGATGGTGTTGTACTGATCCCACATATATTTTTACCGCATGAGACTAACCTTTACATCTTCTGAAGGTGATTAATATGTATACTTTGGGGAATGGGGTATCCTAGTAGGCCATGCAGGTCTTGTTCATCAGTAACTATAGGATATCACCACACATGTATCTAGTATTATTTTATATAATGTAGGTGTAAATTATGATTTATTTCCACCCATAGTGGACTGAATTTTAGGATATGATTCCTGGGGACTTCTTAGGGCTTCCACCTGAGAGAGATATTGAGTTCAAAATTAATATCTTGTAAGGAGCTGAACTAGTTTCTATTCCACCTTAACAAATAAAACTAATATAGTATCAAGATCCTGAGAGTTAGCTATAAGTGATGATGGATAATGTATTTATCCATCCGATTACATCTCCTTGGGCTTATTTTATTTTTTTTCAAATAAGGCTAATGGGAAATTGAATTTATGTATTGATTATTGAAATTTGAACCATACGATAATAAAAAACTGATATCATCCTCTATGTATTGACAATATCATTTATTAGTTATGGGGATTTTTTTTCTCTAGGATTTACTTGATGTCTGGGTATCATCAGTTGACAGTTTAGACTTTTGATATACCGTAGAATTCTTTCAAAAGCCAGTATGGCCAATATGAGTTTTTTGTGATATTGTTCTAGCTGACAAACAAACTAACATTGTTTAGGGTCTTGAGGAACTTATTCATTCACCCACTCCTAAATCAGTTTTAATTTATTTTTTGGATGACATCTTCATGTACTCCAAGTTTCATGATGATCATTCACAACATCTTGATATCATATCAACTACACTATGAAAAAATATATTATATAATGAGGTATATATGTTTCAATTTTGGATAAAAATTTTCCATTTCATAGGTCACTTCATATTCGAGAATGGTTTTTAAGTGGACCCAGAGAAGGTGTAGGGAGTGGATTCTTAGGAGCATCCCAATAATGATTTTGATACTTGATGTTTTCTCAGGTTGGTGGGTTATTATCAAAATTTCATATAGGACTTCTCTGATTTTGAAATACTACCTTTATACTTGACTAATAAGTTGATCATTTTTTAATACTCTTGAGCTTGTGAGAATGATTTCCTGGAGTTGAAGAAGCATTTTACTGACACAATAATCTTGATCCTACATGACTTGAGGGGAAATATTCCAATCTTCATGATGCATATGGATAGAGACATGGAAAAGTGTTGTGTAGGGAAGTCGATTAGTGTCGTATGGGTTGTGAAAGTTGAGGACACATGAATTGAATTACCCTATGAATGATCTCGTGTTAGTTGTTGTGGTTTCTGACTTAAAGTGTTTGAAGAATTACCTATTTGATGAAAAGTTTACTATGTATATTGACCATAAAAGTTTGAAAAACATTCTTTTTACAACAATATTTGAACCTCCAGTAGTGAATATGGGTTGAGTATATGCAGTTATTTGATTTTGAGATAGCCTATACACCATGGAATGTGAATAGTGTTTTTTAATCTTTGAGTAGGAAGACATGGAATCAGGCAGTTCAAGAGTATAGCTCTGTGTGGTGGATGATGAACATGTTTGTTGAGATTCATATTGAGGTTCTGGAGGGCCATACACAGATGAACCTTGTATCAGTATCAATGAATTTTATGAATTTTATCTTGATTAGGGAGTGGCAGTGTTGGGATCTATGTTTTTTGCCTTTAGGGAAATCCTTGAAGGTGGGGAGTCACCTATCGATTGGACTACAGATGAGGATGAGATCATCTATGTCTAGAACCATGCTTGTGTACCTATGTGTATGCATGAGGAGATGGTGTGTTATTTTATAGACTCAAAAGGGTGTTGAATCCTGGTTTCCCAAAAAATACCATGACCTAAAATGACAATATTGGTGGCCATACATGAAAAGGGAGATTTCATATATCATGAAATAATGCTACACCAATCAGATGGGAAAATCCAAGCATCAATGAATTGGTGGTTTACTACAGTAGTTTCCCAATCTAGAATGGAAGTGGGACAATGTTACCATTGACTTTGTGGTGTATCTTATGGGGAGACCTTGAAATAATGATGTAATTTGGGTGAATGTGGACCAGTTAAAAAATGTATCTCATTTATTGCCGATCTAGGAGAATTTAACCATGGAAGAGTTAGGTTATATGAATTTTAATTAGATAGTCAGTTTTCATGGGGTTCTATAGAGTATAGTTTTAGACCATGACTTGTGATTTGCTTTATGATTATGGAAGAGATTTCATGGGTATTTGGGTACCTAGGTGTTTCATATTATGGCTTCCACATTCAAAAATATGGGAAATAAGAGCATATAATATTTGTAATGTAGGACATGATAAGAGAATGTGTCCTCAATTTTGGGGGAACATGAGAGAATCACATAGCGCGCGTTAATTTTACCTATAACATCAATTTTTAGGAAACTGTTCATATGTAAGAATATTAATCTCATTATGGTAGGCCATGAATATAACCTCAATACAGGATGGATGAAAGTGAGTTAGAGTTATTGGGACCATGTCTTGTTCAAGAGGCATATAAGAAAGTTTAACTGGTTCAGAAATGTATTTATAGGACTTAGATTAGGTAGAAGTTGTATATTGATCTATGTCAGTGAAGTCTAGAGGTTTTGGTTCACGGTCATGTGTTCCTTTGAGTGTTTCTTATATTGGGTCATCGTATAATTTATAGGTAGGTAAAGTTGGAAACTTTGTTTGTATGACCTATTGATATTTTGTTGAGAATTGATTTGGTGGAATAGTGATTTGATCTTCTATAAAGTAATATTTCAATGAACAATGTTTTTCATGTGTCATATCTTTTATAGTATCACCTTGAACCCTCTCATTTAATCGATGATGATGATGATGATGATGAGCTTGAGGCTGATGTTTCATTTGAGGAGTGTCTGATTCGTGTTGTGGATTGTAGTGAAAAATTGTAGGGGTGAAAGACTATATTGATAGTCTGAGTGTTGTGGTAGCATTTCCTTTTTCAAGAGGAAACATGGGAAATGGGAGAAGATATATAGGCACAATGGACCATCCTTTTTACCTTTTAATCTTATATATTCTTGGGAGTTCAACTTGAGGATGAGCCATTATAATGATGGGATATTGTAAGATACATACCTTCCTTGAATTGTATCGTGCTCATTTTTTGGTATTTCATTGCACTTATTTTTTCATATTTTTGTTGAGACTTCTATTGGCTGTGTTTTGGAGGTTTTTGGTGTGTTATTGGGAAGCAAACAGTTGTCAGAGAGTTTGCCCAAACCACGTGCCCACCCAAAAAAAACTGTGCATCCCAGATATAGGGGAATTGCCTATTTGGTGCACGATCATTCAAACTTTGTGTCATGTTTTAGAAATTTCATACCCCATATAGTAGGTCCACAAAATAAAGGTTCAAATTTTTAAAAAATGTGTGGTCCCACCTAGGAAACCATGCATGTGGAATTTAAAACCACAGTTTTTTTACAAAAAAAATCCCCCCCCCCCACAGTTGTTATCCCAAATCACCCCATCTTGACCTATCCCAAAATCCTTTTCTGTTAGAGGCTCTAAAAAGGTTTCCAAGGCCCCTAAAACCACTTCTAGTGAGAATATAATATTTGGTTGAAGGATCGACTCCTCCTTTGTATATATTTTCTTACTCGTTTTGATTCATCTCACTCCCTTCTTCTTCCCCTATAGAGAGGGATAGATTTTCCTTCGTTGAAAATTGGATTGGATATAGGTTTTGAAAGATTTTATTTCATTGGATCATGGTCATAGGTTTTTATCCCATGTCTCTTACCGCAACAACCTGAAATTTTGAATTAATTTTGTTTCATAAATTTTTGTGTTATTTTATTTCGTACTCAACAAAACTATTTCATTTAATAAAATTAGTATAATTAAAACGAGACCCTTGGGTTTCAACAATTATATGACAGTTGGTCAATATGACCATTGGAAACTAAATTTTGAGATTATAAATACAAGTGATCATGGTTAATAAATATAGAAAGAAGATTCAATGGCCCCATCCAGTAGTCTCGGGCTGATCGAATCCATCTGACGGAACTCGGGAAGGAAGTAGAACCTTTGGGATTTCCCCTGGACCAAACCCAAGAAGAACATCATCGTGTGAAGATGGAATGGAATATCCTTCGCGAGAAGTTCAAGATTATAGAAATCACTAATCGGGCAATGTTGGATGAGCAGCCCCAAGATTCTATCAACCTAGAAGACCTTACTCTTAGGTCCTATGCTGGTGTTATAAGGGGCTATGTAACAAGTCCGTAACTTCCTTGTTTATTCCTTTGATTTAAATAAAAATTATTATTTCTTTTTTAGGGTGATGTTTGTGAGTTTTCAAATGTCTAGATAAATATAGTATGAATATTATTATATAATTTTAGAAAAATGATATTCTAAAAATATTTATGTAAATCTTTAATAATTTATAATGTTTAATGATTTTCTAAAAATGGTCTTCTACAGTTATGTTCAGTAAAAATTTAGAGTCTAATAAGATCAACATAATTTTTTATGAATAGTAAATTATGAATATAGGTTTTACACTTATGATTAGTAATGTGATAAAATGGATTACATAACCTCACTTAATAATGTATTAATATAATTTAGGAATCTTAATTAATTAATTTTATTCAATAAAATAGGTAAATAACTGTTTCGGATATTTTTGGTTAAGTATTAGTTTCTTTCGGGTGAATAGTTTTTTTATATAAAATTAAATTAAAAATATTTTGAAAACTATTTTTATGAAATGGGGTTCATTTTCTCAAATCAGAGTATCGATATTTCGTTAAGGTGTATTTTGGGGATTTTTCTGAAAAAGTTGAATTTTTGGTGATTAGTGAAAATACAATTTTGAGTTTCTAGTGTTTAATGACATCATTAAGGATATACTAATTATGAAATAATTCTAGAAGACTTATGAATAGTAAGATAAGGTTTGAGGTGTCCAAGTGGACAATACCATGGGTAAATACCATGGGCATACCCCTGGTTATTCCAATACCCCTGATGTGGTGTCCCTTGGCCATTAATGACTTGTCCCCTCACTTCTCTTAAAAATACCAAGCCATTAACCCATTAATTTAATTTACAAATCATAACAAACGAAATTATGGTCTCTTTTCCTTCCACGGAGTCCTCCCAAGGTACCCTCAATCCCCCCATGGTCCCAACCTTCATGCTTTTGATGTAACTCTTCAAGGTAAGGGATTCTTTCACCCTTGTCTTTTAAGTCACGACTTCCATTATTTTGTGTCTTATAATTTCCATATATTTATGATGATGGTATGTTATTATATGTTTTAATTTCAGTCCATTTCATTTATAATTGTTGAGAGACCCTTTCTTCTCTCATCAATTTATTTTTAGAATTTTTAAGTTACGCCGTTAGGCTGCCGAATTTTTCGTAAGAGAAATCACATCTTCTCTTTTCATTCATGTTTCCTTTTCATGTGGTATGTCATTAAAAAATCCATACCATGATCTTATTCAGTACCGATACTATATTAAGAGTTATTTATGAGTGGGTGACCCTTTTTCCCCCTCTTTTCAATGTTTTCTAAAACCATGTTATATAGTCGTTATGCTGTAGAAATTTCATCTCAAAATTTCTATCTCTTTCTCTCAAGAAATTATATTGTTTATTTATGTGAATACCCTAAGATATTTCATTTCCATGGGTGTTAATAAATATATAAAGATGATATATGTGATTCTGGAATGGACATACATATAAACCTCACTCTGTTTCTATGGGTTATAAATGACATAACGATCTTCTTTTTAAGCTATTTTTAAACGCTATGATTTTGACATGAATCCCATTTCTTTGATTCCATTTGGGTTATCTATGAAATGTTTTATTATGATATATGTGTCCCACATGAAAGTAATGAAAAATTTAAGTGTGTTCCCTGATAGTTCTCCAATACATTGGATAAAGAATTAATCTCTAGAGATGACAAGTTTTACAATACCTTGGTGAGTAACCTTGGTAATGTTTATGAAACCTTGGTGATGGACCTTGGTGATATGTTAATGAATGTCTAAATGAAATGATGTAGCCACATATTCAAGTTATGTTCCACGTTATTTTCATTATTATATGCCTATTATTTCATTTCTCATGTCTTTATGTTTTTATTCATGTTCTTATTGATATCACAGGTACATTGATTCCCTTGTTTACCCTTACTAGAACTTCTTCTCACCCTTTCCTTTGATGACTATCTTTTGGTTTTGAGATACAGTAAATGCACATAGGATGAACCTTTTATGAAGCCTTAAAGTGGTTTAGAAGTTTTTTTTATGTTGTTTTCATGTATTATGTTCCTCATTTTCAAGACACTAGAATTTAAAGATCCTATGTATGTTAAATGTAATGAAAAGTTATGTATTAAAAAGTCGGGAAGCTATAGTTGGTATCAATGGATAGTTTAGTTATTTATGGAAATTAAGATATGAAAACTTTAGAAAGAACCCTATAAAAAAATTTAAATATAGGAATTCTTCCTGGTATTTTCGTGAGTATTGAGTACGTGGATTATCATGAAAATATATCCATACTTGGATACAAGCAGGTAGAGGTGGCTCTTGCACAAATGTACATATGGGTAAAACCCAAAAACACCGCATTGAGCAAGAATCAAACGGGAACAGGTACATGACAATGGGCCTTGCTTCACTCTTGGTTAGGACACTACATGGGGATATGTTTGGTTAAACAAAGGCTTTTTATGAATCCTTATGAAGGAATTATATAAAAATAAAATTTTATAAGAATGATGTTCTAAGACATAAAATCTTTTTTAGTTAAAAGATTCGAAAATTAAATATGTTTCTCCCGAAGGATTTATACTTTTAGAAAATTTCCCCATTGTCTAGGAATACGTTGACGTATTTCCTGAGGACTTACTTTGACCTCCCATAGAAAGAGAGGTAGATTTCTCCATTGAACTCATACCTGGATCTCATCTGATGTCAAACACACCCTATAGGATGGAAAATGTGGAACTAGAGGAATTAAAGATAGAACTCCAAGAGCTTTTGGAAAATGGGTTTATCCGAACAAGTGTGTCTCCTTGGGGAGCACCAGTTCTTTTTGTGAAAAAGAAGGATGGATCGTTGTAGCTATGCATTGATTATAAATAACTGAATGGGAGCACAATGAAGAACAAATACTCTCTTACAAGAATTCGTGACTTATTTGACTAACTTCATGGGGCTCAGTTATTCTCTAAGATTGATCTTCGCTATGGTTATCATCAATTGACGGTGAAGAATGATGATATTTCAAAAAATGCCTTCCAATCAAGATATGGGCATTATGAGTTTGTTGTTGTGCCCTTCATAGTGACTAACGCACCATCTATTTTTATGGATCAAGAATAAGTTGATTTTGAAACTTATGTTTTATCAAATGGATATCCTTTGTATAGAAAAATTATTTGGTGATTAAA
The DNA here is from genome assembly GCA_963277665.1 of Viscum album. NCBI lineage: Eukaryota > Viridiplantae > Streptophyta > Magnoliopsida > Santalales > Viscaceae > Viscum > Viscum album. The sequence goes on along the minus strand of OY728136.1, from coordinate 1,314,446,855 downwards.
TGATAAAGGTTATTTTGGATGATGTTATATCATTTGGGGTACTATATACCTAAGGGAAATAAAATACTATAGGATTTAAATTGTCAAGAAATGGTTGAATTTTTTTTGTAGAATTTATGTAAATATTGTAGACATATGGTGATTTGGGATATTTGTGGAAAATGATGAACCTAGAATAGAGAATATGTGATTACATTAATTACTCTATACTGTGAGACTTTAATAGTAGTCGATGTTATTTGAAGGTAAATGTTAAGATTTATTGTGGAAGACTATGTGATTAAATCCATCTGAGTTTTGGGTTCCAATCTTAGTTTGGATTATTCTAAAGAATTTTAATGATGATTGTGTATTGAATGGTCTTTTTGGAACATTGGGTACATTTTGTGGAATTTTGGAGATTAATAATCATATTTCATTTTATAATGGATTATCCTTTTTGGGGATTATATTATCTCATACTAATGTTTTTAGTTTTAATTGATGAATAAAGACAAGGGAAACATATAGTTATTCTTTTGTGTTTTATGTGATTCTCTAGAAGATGATTCTTGTGCTTCTGATGAGACCAAGACTTTTTGAATGCTCATTGTTTGGAGAAATATTTTTCTTTATGGAAGCATATTAAAGGATAAACACTACTTGAAAGTAGTTATATTTCCATATGTTTTTGTTCTATGTTGTAAATGAATTCCTCAAAATTACGAAAAGCAACGTAAAACAATAACGTTGCTGATTTACCTTTCCTACTGGGTAATCAAATAAAGTTTAAAACATCATAAGTTTGTGATCATCTTGTTGTTAATTTTATCCTAATGAAGTTTTATATCACTCTCCATCAAATCATGACCCTTTTTTCTCTCTTCTATATCCATGTTTTCCTACATGGAATCCTAAAATGGGTTAACTTGGGTGACCTTTTTACTTTCCTTTCTTTTTTTTAAAGTAATAGTTTTACTAACTCTTTTTTCTATGTGGGACATTAAATGAAATTTACAAGACCAATTTTAAAATTGCAAGGACACAATTTCCAAAGGGGGGAAGAATGTAACGACCCGAAATTTAGGATAAATTTTGTTTCCTAATTTTTTGTGTTATTTTATTTTATTCTCAACAAAACTATTTCATTTAATAAAATGAGTATAATTAAAATGAGACCATTGGGTTTAGAATGTTATATGACCCTTGGAAAATAAATGTTGAGATTATAAATACAAGTCATCTGGGTAAATTAATATAGAAAGAAGATTTGATGGCCCCATCTAGTAGTCTCAGGCTGATCGAAGCCATCTGACAGAACTCAAGAAGGACGTATCACCTTTGGGCTTTGCCTTGGACCAAAACCAAGCCAAACTTTATCATGTGAAGATTGAACAGAATCGCCTTCATTAAACGTTCAAGATGATAGAAATCACTACTCAAGCAATGTTGGCTGAGACACCCCAAGATTCCATCACACTATCACATCTTACTCTTAGGCCCTATGCTAGTGTAATAAGGAGCTATGTAATGAGACCGTAACTTCCTTGCGTAATCCTTTGATTTAAATAAAAATTGTGATTTCTTCTTATGGTGATGTTCGTAAATTTTCAAATGTCTGAATAAATATATTATGCATATTATTGATTAATTTTACAAAAGGATATTTTAAAAATATTTATGTAAACATTAAATAATTAATAATGTGTAATGATTTTCGAAAAATGGTCTTCTACAGTAATGTTCATTTAGAAATTTAAAATCTAATATGATCAACTTATTTTTTGATGAATAGTAAATTATGAATAGTGATTTTGCACATATGATTTGTAATGTGATCAAAAGGATTAAGTAACCTCACTTAAGAAAGTATTAATATAATTTTGGCACCTTAATTAAGTAATGTGATTCAATAAAATAGGTAAATAACTGTTTTAGCAATTATTGGTTAAGAATTTGTTTTTTTCGGGTTAATAGTGTATTTTATTTTAAAATTAAATTAAAAATATTTTGAATTTTGTTTCATAAAATGGATATTATTTTTTGAAATTAGAGCATCAATATTTGGTTATGGTGAATTTTTGGTATTTTTCTGAGATAGTTGAATTTTTGGTGAATAGTAAAAATACAGTTTTGAGTTTCGGGTGTTTAATGACATCATTAAGGATGTAATAATTATGAAATAATTCTGGTAGACTTATGAATAGTAATATAAGGTATGTGGTGTCCCAAGTGGTCAATACCATGTGAAAATATCATGGTCAAGCCCAGGGTTATGCCAATACCACCGATGAGGTGTCCATTGGCCATTTATGACTTGTCCCCTCACTTCTCATATAAATACCAAGCCATTCCCACATTCAATTAATTTATAAATCATCCCCAACTAAGTTATGGTCTCTTTAACTCCCAAGGAGTCCTCCCAGGGTTCCCTCAAGCTTCCCAAGGTCTCGACCTTCAAGCTTTCAGACTTTATTTTCAAGGTTAGGGATCCATTCACCGTCCTCTCTTAAGTCACGACATCATTTATGTTCCATATTATAACTTCCATATATTTATGTTGAGGGTATGATCTTATATGTTTTCATTTCTGTCCATTGTAGGTCTAATTGTTGAGAGACCCCTTCCACTCTCATCAATTTATTTTCTGAATTTTTAAGTGATGTCATTAGCCTGCTAAATTTTCCATAAGAGAAATCGTATCTTCTCTTTTCTTTCATGTTTCCTTTTTATGTGGTATTTCATTCAAATATCCATACCATGATCTTATCCAGTACCCATACTTTATTATGAGTTATTTATGGGTGGTTTACCCTTTTCCCCTCTCTTTTCAATGTTTTTTAAAACCATGTTATATAGTCATTATGCTACAGAAATTTTGACTCAAAATTTCTATATCTTTCTCTCAATAAATTATATTGTTTATTTATGTGAATACCCAGACTTATTTATTTTCCATGGGTGTTCAAAAATATATAAATATGATATTTTTGATTGTATAATTTACATACATATAACCCTCACTCTATTTCCATCAGTTAAAAATGACATAATGATCTTATTTTTAAGCACTTTTTAAACGCCGCGATTTTAAAATGAAAACCATTACTTTGATTCCATTTGGGTTATTTATGAAATTATTAATTATGATCCTTGTGGATCACATGAATGTAATGAAATATTTAATGGTGCACACTGATAGCACTACAATGCATTGGGTAAAGAATTAATCTCTATAGATGACATGTTTTACGATACCTTGCTGAATAACCATGGTAATTTTTATGAAACCTTGGGGATGGACCATGGTGATATGTTCATGAAGGTATAAATGAAATGTTGTACCCTCATATTCAAGTTATTTCCCAAGTTATATTCTTTATGATATGCTTATTCTTTCATTACTCATGTCTTTATGTTTTTATTCATGTTCTTATTGATATCACAAGTACATTGATTCCCTTGTTTACCATTATTGGGCCTTCTTCTCACCCTCTCCGTTGATGTCTATCTCTAATATATGAGATGCAGTAAATTTACATATGTTTAACCTTTAATGAAACCTTACAAGTGGTTTTGAATAATGTTTTATTTTATTTTCTTGTATTATGTTCCTGATTTCATAGACACTAGACTTAGAAGATCCTCTTTATGTTAAATGTAATGAAAACTTATGTATTAAAATGGCGGGAAGCTATTGTTACTCCATTTTGTTTTTGATCGCTCTTCTTCAAAATGAGGGTTGCGGCTTGGAAAGTGTTCGACAATGATTTTGAGGTAGGTGGTCTAATTGCTAATTACCATAGTCTTAGTTGTTATCACTTGTATGAAATTGTTTTTTATATTTCCCCATTGTGAAATTTCAATATAAATAAAAATTGTAAATTTAATTACATGAAATTGGGAAACCCTTCACAGATTTCATTGGACCCTTTGGAAAATTATAAAACTAGAATTGATGGAAAACCATGGGTGTGCCCATATATTTTAAATGATGACATATGACATGGAAAAATGTGATAATGGGTTATTGTAATATAATTAAATCCATGTTCATGTTGATAATGGGAATTAAATGGGTTTATTGGCTTACCCTTGATTGCTTAATGATTTATGTTGTTAAATTTTGTAAATTGGATTAATGATGAATTGTTGATGTTATGCCTTCAGAATAATGTAAGGAACATTATTGTGATGGAAAATTTAAATGGTTCATCATGGTGATAATGATTTAATAAAATATTAATGTCATTGAACCTTGATATTAATGTGATATATGCGATATTTTTGATTGATTGATAAATGGGGAGTGGGTTGGGGACTGATGTTCCAATACCAATGGGGATCCAGAATGATGCTACAGACCCCCAATGGTTGCATGTGATCAATAAAGAATGAGACCTGGATTGATGCACCAAATTCCCATGGCATGTGGGATAAGGAATGATGCTCTGAATACCCATGGGATTTGAAACTAAATTTATAGTCCCCCAATATATTTTTACTTGGATTGATGTTCCAAGATACCAGAAATAAAATTCGAATTAATTGAATTATGAAATCCCGTGATATAATGAATTGAGATAATCTTATGGTTTATGGTTTAGAAATTGGCATTGGTTGAATTAGGTATGATGTTTCTGGCGATATAATAATTATATTTTAAAACTTTTTATTTTTTATTTTTTAATTTATTTACTTATATAATTGTATACACTTTTAGAGGTTAGATATTTCTTTAGATGTAATTGGTGGTGGCCTACAAAGTTGAACTCACACCCAACTCAGTCTGCCTAATTGGTACTCAAATATACTTTATGTTTTCTGGGTAGGATAAGGGAAAGATCCATATGATAGATGGTTATGTTGGGATTCAGGATTCAGAATGGACGAGGGAACTATAGATGATGTCGGGAACTTCATGGTAGATGTTAGTGTGTATTTATTTTTGGCATTCAATAGAAACTTGACTGTTGTTTAGCATGACATATATACTTATTTGATTTTTTTCATTGTTTACCCATTTGAGATTCATCATGTGATGTCTGGTCTTATATTGAGTATGGTTGATTATTAGTGATTGTTTATTATTATAACAGCCCAAGCCTGTGCTTTCAGACTAAGTGCTAAATTTTATATATATATATATATATATATAAATGGAATAATTAAACAACATATTACACAACAGAGATACTTATAGTAGTCTAGGATCTAGGGAAATTATACTAAATTTTAAATTTAAATAGGTTTAAATAAGATAAAATATAATATACAATATGTTTTTGCATCCGAAAAATCTAAAAAATACTACCATACCTGTGAAAATCTTCTAAAATAATGGGATGAGCATTCTGTTTCTCTATAAAGGGTTTTAAGACAATTTAAATACATTTTTAGGAAAAATATTCATTTGTAATTACATTTGATTAAATAACCTTCAATTTATATTGAAAAAAATTGAAATATATTATTGAAAACACTAATAATTTAAACATTCTTTAATACTTCAAAATAAATTTTAAAATAATCTTGTGAATTTGAGAAAATATTAAGCAAAATTTATGAAAAAATTTATTGGGGAAACCTGAAACATCAAAGGCTATTTTGGGCCTACCCACTTAATGGATGGGTTCAATCCCCAATTACCTACAATATTTACAATGTTTAGGAGTCAGATTTAATGAAAACATAATTAATATATCTTTATACATATACAATCATTTTCCACTAGAGTTTCTACATTGAAATCTTAAAAACAATTTAATACATATATATATATATATATACTTTCACAAAATCACATTTTCTAAATTTGAAATAATCAAATATCATGTCGACTTATATTTTCATGATATGTGAGAAATTGTCATTCACATTTCCCATTAACAAAAATATAAATGAATTTTTATTCATAAAATTATTATTCATAAAACATAAATATATATTAATGATATGTAATAATACATGCATAATATGTTACATATTATAGGAAATGTCCATAACTTGTAATGTGATTAACATAAATGAGTGCAGCTAAGACTGATGCATATAAAATGATAACAATTGTTTATGAAAAACTACATAAAATAATAGCATTCTAAGTGTGTAAGATCAAAGCATTATCATATATTCATAGAATCTAAAACACATAAATTATTTTAGAAATCTAAAATAAACCCTTTAAAAATACTAAATACACAAGTAATCCCTTCAAAGGTTTTTAAAAATTAAATTTTCAAATAGAAAATCCTTCTCATATATACTAAAAATCGATATAAATATATAGATACACATATATATACATATATATATGATACCCTAATAATAACTATTACAAAATAAATTTTGAAAATAATAATTCCTTTTTCAAAACCACAAAAATATGTATTATAACTTGAAATAAATAAATAAATCCCCTTACTTTTTTTGAATGGATATATCCAAAGAGTGTTGGTCCAATGGTTTCACTGAGATATGCATTTTTTTGAATTTATTGGATGGAGTGTTCTCCTTTTATAGGCATGAAGCTATTTGCTTATGGGAGGCAGGGGATATATTTTTTATCACCTTTTCAAAGATAATTTAATGCTAGATTGGGAGTCGAGTATCATTGTTGTGTATATCTAACTAAAGGATTTTTATTATTGAAACTTTTTGAACATAAATTATATTTTATATATCAGGATAGGGAACCGAAAATATTCACTGGCTTTGGTAGTGGATCAAGATTTGAGTGTAGATATTTTAGAGACACTAACATCACACATGGTGTTGAGATCAGATTATTATTATTATTTTATTATTATTATTTGTAGTTGTAGCTTGGATACGCATTATTAGTATTTTATTATACTAAACAGAGATAATATTTGAATATAATATTTTTGATGGGCCATAGATAATTAGAATAGAAGTTATCATTGAAGGAATAGTATAAGGATGTGTCAAAGGTGTCTTCTAGTTCAATTATAGATTGAAGATGACAGAAAGGGTATGAAAAGTGAATAAATAGATCAGATTAAATTTTTCTGGGGCATAGGATCACACCTGTTGAATTTGGGAAGACTATGGGGTATTAAAGCACTCCTAAATGATGGAGTATATGGGTTTAAAGTCACTACCACTGAAGGTCTAGATGGATTGAATTTAATATATTCTTCATTCACAATTTTCAACTGATGATGTAGTCACTGTTGATGCTGAAAAATCAGATGGATGAAATGAGAGGTTGTTGAATCAAATGGTGGAATGAAAAAAACAAAAACATCAAAGAGGAAGACATAATGGATCTACCATACTGAAATACCTCATCATATAACCCTGTATGATGACCATAATTTTTTATAAGGATTAATCAGAGATCTATCATTCTTGCTCATTTTATTATTTACACTCTTAATTATTTATTATTCTAAATTGATAAACCTAATAATATATTATAAGATAAATACCACTTATTTCTTTAAACTAATTTAATAATATAATATTTACAACCAAAATGATTTAATATTTTTATTAAAATAATATAATTAAACATTCCCTAATAGTTTTATATTTTTAAAACAATGTTTTTGTTATTTTCTACTTTAAATCAAACGTATAATGGATTTTTTTAATGATAATATAAAGGCTTATATATATCTATATTTAAGGGGATTTGAACATGAATAAAATTATTTGATACTCATTTTATTTCCCTCAGAATAGCGTTATATTTTCCTCTTGGTCTAAGTCTCATCTCTATTTTATGTGCAATCATTTTCTTGATTATGGTTGATTTAGGTGACATGCACTACTTAGTTGGCCTGATTGTGATGTTTGGTTTATTTCCAATAGTGTTACTATCAATCATAGTGGGTTTGATTGGTTATCTCATGTATTTCAATGATGTATTATTTCAATTTTATAAATAAAATGTTTATTACTTTTATCTTTACATTGAGAATTTTATTTATTTATTTCATTTATGTAACATACATAATACATAAAACTCACCTATAAACCTAGGGGGTTACATTATCCCCACCTAATTGAATTGTGCCCCCATAATTCATTTATGCTTATCCTCTCTAGTTTTCATCTCCCCTAAGCCTACCATGATATCTAAAACCCCATGGTCGGTAATGTTGACTTCCACAGTTAAAGAATATCTCCCTTGGAAGTTAATGTTCAAGGAGGATTCAAAATCATCCACTTACATTCCTCATATGCATCTTGTGCATGTGGGGTTGTATGGATGTAAACACCTGAAGATAGTACTTATAGAAGGATTATCAATAATGTACTCCAGAAGGTTGTTTTGAATTTTATTTCTATTAGAATGTATCATTGATTCTTCCTTTAATGTTTCAAAGTCATCATAGATTATCACCATGAAACAAAACATAAGTGTCAGAACATATATGATGCATGAATAGTTTCTTCTTTCACTATTCTATACAAGGCTGGGATCGATCCAGCTTGCTCATATAGGGTAAAGAACATAAAAATTCCTTCGATATATTCTCTTTGGCATTTATAGAAGAAAAATTGAATCTGCCTGATTTCATTGAAAACAAATCCCAAACTTCAATGAAGATGAAGTATATCAGGTGTACCTGATATATTATTAAGTCGTATGTATGTAAGTCACATGGCTTCGTATGGATGAGTTTCTCTATTTCCTGATTTTGTGATGATTTTAGCAACTAATTCATTTGGAAGGCATGAGAGACTTGTTCGATTTCTCATTCTTTCCATGCAAAAATTACAAAGATAAATTTTTTCTAAGGAATGATACTTTATATAATGAAGGGTTATATTTTTCCAAAATTATATATATTGTTCCATTCATACAAATTATAATATCCCAATCCTGTGCTTCAAGACTTGGTGCATAAAAATATTGTGTAATTTTTTTTATAAAAATAAACTGAAAAATTACAAAACATATTACACAAATGAGAACGTTTTACTAGTCTAGGTTCTGAATAAATTAGAAAAAAATTTAAATTTTCATAGGGTTGAATATGATAAAATAGTATATTAATTATTCTTTTGTGCACGCTAACTCCAAAGAGCACTACGATTCTTGTGAAAATTATTTAAAATAACAGGCTGAGAATTCTATTGCCCATTATAGGGTTTTAAAACAATTTAAATTCCTTTTTATGAAATTATTCTTTGGGAATAAGTTTTTCTTAAATAAACTTGAAATTATTTTGAAAAACATCATAAAAATATAATTTAAAACACTAATACATTGAACATACTTTAATACATTGAAATTTCTTTTAAAATAATCTAGTGAATTTCAGAAAATATTAGTCAATATTTTTAATAGAAATATTAGGGAACCTTGAAACATTGAATTCTATTTTGGGCCTACCCTCTTAAGGGATGGGTTCAGTCCATAATTCCATAACATATTTATAATATTCATGTTCCTGCTTTTATGAAAACATTTTAATGATTTCTTTATACATATACATACATTTTCTACTAGAGTTTCTAGTTTAAAAACGTAAAACATTTTTAATACGTTTATATATATAACATACTTTTGTATTAATGATAAGTATTAATACATTCATAATATGTCCCATATTATAGGAAATGGTCATAACTTATGATGTAATTGGTATACCTGATTGCAGATAAAACTAATGCACATAAAATGATAACAATTTCTTATGAAATATACATAAAATAATGGAATTCTATGTGCGTAAGAATAAAATATTTTCATCTAATATGAGAATATTAAAATCATAAAATCATAAATTATTTGAGAAAGCTAAATCAAACCCTTTGAAAATACTAAATACACAAGTAATCCCTTCATTGGTTTTTGGAAATAAATTTGTAAAATAGAAAAGTCTTCTCATATATACTAAAAATGAATATATATATATATATATATGTCTATATACACAAACACATATATATATAAAGGATACCTAAAAATAACCATTACAAAATAAACTATGAAAATCATGATTACCTTATAAAAGACAAAAATATGGATTATAACGTGAAGTAAATAAAAAAAGGTCCCTTGTTATTATTATTATTTTAAATTTTTTGAATAGTGAGAACCAAAGAGTAATGGTTTGTTAGTTTCTTTGAGATGGGAATTTTTTGAATTTATTGGAAATATTTTTCTCCTTTTATATACATAATGTACTTTTCTTATGGAAGGCTTGGGATACATATTTTTATCACCTTGTCAAAGATAATTTAATGTAGGATTGGGTCTCGAATAGATTGGTTGTGGAAATCTATCTGAAGGATTCGTTTTATTTAAATTGATTGAAATAAATGTATATTTTATATGTAAGGATAGAAAAACATAAAATAATCACTGGATTTGGCGGCAGATTGAGCATTGAGTGTAGACATTCTGGAGACTCCAACTTCACACATGGTGTTGAGATCAGATTATTATTATTATTTTATTATTATTTGTAGTTGCAACTTGGATACGCCTTATTATTATTTTAGTATATTAAACATAGATGAGATTCACATCTAATATTTATTATGGGCCATAGATAATGATAATAGAAGCGATCATTGAAGGAAGATAAGAAGGTTGTGTCCAGGGTGTCTTCTGGTTCGACTATAGGTTGAAGATGAGAGGAAGGGTTCAACAAGTGAATAAACGGTTCAGATTAAATTTTTTCGGCACGTAGGATCACAACCAAATGATCTTCAAAGCATATGTGGTACTGAATTATTGATAACGAATGGTGTAGATGTGTTTAAATTCATTGTTGTTGAAGGTCTAGATGACTTTGATTTAATATAGACATCAATCACGATTTTCGTCTGATGATGCAATGAAGGGCGAAGCGAAAAAATCGGACAGTTGAGACGAGAGGTTATTGAATAAAACAGTGCAAACAGAAAAACACAAAACTTCATAGAGGCAGACACCATGAATCTTCTATACCCTAAATGCTCAGTTTATAACCCTGGATGACCCTCGTCATTGTTTTATAAGGTTTAATTAGAAATCTATAAATCCTGTTCATTTTATTATAGAAAATCCTATTTATTTATTATTATAAATTGTTAAACTTAATAATATATTATGATATAAAGACCACATATTTCGTTAAAATAATTTAATAATATTATATTTATTACCAAAACGATTTACTATTTTTATTACAAAAATAAAATTAAACATTCGTTAATTGTTTTATATTTATAAACAAAATATTCTGTTATTTTCATCTTTAAATCAAACATATAAGGGAAAAATTTATAATGGTCACAACAAGGGTTATATATATATGTATATATATATATATATATTTATTTAAGGGTATTAAAACTCAAATAAAAATCTTATACACTCATTCTATTTCCCTTGGAATGGTGTTATGTGTTCCTCTTGGTCTCAGTCTTATCGCCAATTTATGTGCCATCATTTTTATGATTATTGGTGATTCAGGTGACGTGCACTACTTAGTCGGCCTCATTATGATGCTTAGTGGATTTCCAGTGGGGATACTATCAATCATAGTGGAATTGATGGGCTAGCTCATGTATGTCAATGATGTATTAATTCCTTTCTATAAATAAATTTTTTACTACTTTTGTCTTTTCTTTCAGAAATTTATTTATTTATTACTTTTATATAACAAACATAATACATAAAACTCAATTATAAACCTGGGGTGGTCTTCCAACATTACATATTTGACACTCACTATTGGTCGAACGCCTCTTGGCATGCGAGGAGGCATGCTTGAGGTAATGTAATGATCTGACTTGGGGTACCAGCATGTGGCAGTCAGTTCATGATGTTATAGAAACTATCTAATAGAACTTGGATTTGGTTGGGAAACTCATTTTTTATTTCTCTCTTTCAAATCAATTGAATTTGGTAAAATGGATTTTTAATGTTATATAATTATCATTTCCCTTGATTTTCTGAATTTAGATTTAAACTCTTAAAATATTCATTCAAATAAATTATTAAATGAAAATCCAAATACAGTTTGAACATGTTGTATTATTTTTAAGGTGATGGGTGAGTTATTTATACTCCCTTTTAAATTACTGAATTCTATTATCTACAAAAATTAATTAATTTATTTTGGATTCTAATTATATTATTTTATTCAACTAGTTGTAATGAGATGTTTGGACAATTTTATGAATTAAAATTAATGTGAGTTTAATATTTTTGAAAATTTTAAGGACAATCGTCTTTGTAAAATAAGAATCTATTTTGCATTAAATAAATTAAATTTTTTAGGGTAAATTTTTACAATTCATAATTAAAATCGATGGGGTGAAATAATTATGAAATCCTGTTTTAATTATTTTTTAATTATTAAGATAGTTTTTTTATTTTATAACTTAAATTTTCTGCTAATTTTGTGTTAGAGTAGTTAAGATTTTAATTTTATATTTGATAAATGTCTTATATTTTAATGATAATTTTTTTTAATATTATAGATTTTATTTAATTCTAATGACTATATTAAAATAATTATTTTAGATTTAATGTTTAATTTTTGGTTTTGTTAATTTGATTTCCCTTTGGCTCATTTTTTTCATTATTTCATTAATAGAATTATAATTTAATAATATAATCTAATGAAATTAAAGTTTTAATAATTTATAATTATAATTAGAAATGTTATTATTTTTATAATTTTTTTATTTCCTTGTTCTGTTAATTAATTAATTGAATTTCAATTTATTGTTTTTATTTATATTGATTATTGTAATTTGTAGTATTGTGTGTTGCATAGCCAAATAACGTAAAAGATCCACGTAGCCAATTCTAGAAGCATCTCCGCTGTCTAATTACAATTGGAAGCGATGAATTATAATCTGAGGAATATGAACTGAGATCTGGACCTTGAGGTCGTCGATAATGTTGCTAGCTGAGAAATGAATCCGGTTAAACCCACCATTATTGAAGATGATGATTTCCGCCATCGAGTTCCGGTCCCTTTTAGCTAGAAGATACATTTTTGTCGAACTCGATGAAGGAAGATTCTATATTTGAGTTTATTCCGAGTATAGATCATTGATGAAGAAAGATGAACTGATTTGACGAAAAGGATGAACTAGTTTTATGTTTCCGCAAAACCATGCGTGGTGATGTGAGACTCTGTCACGACCCAACCCGGGTCGACCCTGAACTAGTCACCCGAGCCAGTCCGCGACATGGCCTGAAGGGTGTTCCCGATCACCATGGGCTCGCAACCAGTGTCAGGCATCAAAATTTTAATCTTTGGGAATGATTTGGCTCACGAACAAAAAAAAGTAAACAGGAAAACATATAAAAATAAACAACAGATAAACATAATGCTAGCAGCAGAAATAGAATAAAACCAAACCTACCTCCACATGACCTTTTAGGCCACCTCCTAACCAAAGTACATATTTGATCCAATAAGAAGCAACTCAACCACGAAATCATGAGCAGGGGAACTGCCAGCTGAAATGATAAAATAGGTGTGAGCATTAAAAATGATCAGTAGGGAAGCCAAAATAAACTGCAGAATCCAACGTCTCCTTTACCGATGCAATCCACCAACACAAGTTTGAAATAAAATTTTAAAATTAGTGTTTTCACTTTCGAAAATAAGAAACATGTTTTTCCCATTTAAAAACCCAACACAAGCTGCATACCATTTTCAAAAAATAATTTTTCATTTTATAATCAATATCAAAAACAGAATATACCAATGTTGTGCTAGTGTAAAATTAGTAAGAGTGTAAACTAAAAATAAATTAGTTCACCAAACGTAAATAAGCAATGAAAATAATCCAGTAACCATGGGTGATCCTAAGAATCCCTAGAGGACCAGTAGACCTACTCGGTTTCAGAACCAACAGTCGTAGTATGGTGAAGCTCCTAAGTATATAACCAACATGCCACCCTAACTAACCAATCCAAGGGCAAAGCCCGCCTATCCAAACAAAAAATCCAGGGGTACCATCCCGTGTACTTGGGGTTGGACAGAAACCATCACTCGATCTCTAAAAGGTTCTCAGCAACCCATGGTGGTTATAATAATATTGTTTAAGTAGGATTCCCTTGCACGTGTGACTCATCTCACCACACTTGCCTACCCCAAACACAGACACTCTATATGACAACCCATAAGGGATATCCCCCACTAGAGAGGTTCCCCAGTATAAATATACATATATATATAACATATCATCAAATGTTCCAACCGGGACTTCATGCCATTAAATCATTAAAACCATTTCAAAACTTTTTCAAAATACTATAGTTTTTATATGAGAATAAAATAATCAAAACGTCATCATTTCAAAGATTCAACAAAGTTATACATTAAAGATGGAAGTTCCAAATGGGATCTCACGTCACACCCATGTCGAAATCATTATTCTAAAAACATTTAAAGTTCTAACCAGGCACAAACAATTTCCAAACACAAACAATTCTAAATGTTAACCCAACTCCACCCATGAATTTGAATAGCCAAACGGGCCTTTAAGTTGTCATGTCCAAAAACATTACCCAAAAAATTATATAAATAAAACTTGTATATTTTCATAACCAAACTGGAAACCCTTGAGATAACACTTCAATCCTTTCACAAAAGCCACACAAAGGACCAAATCTTACTTAGGAGACAAAAACCATTTAGAAAACCATGGTTTTAAGAAAAAACTAATTTGAAGGTGTCATTGTCACCTGAAGGCGCGTCCATGGGTGCACCGAGTGAACCCATGGATGTGACAGCATCCCATGGCATGCCTTTATTTTAATAAAACAACCAACACTATTCCCACCAATCTACCACATTGAAACTAAAACCAACCGCTCACTTTATTTGAAAAGAACTCACACATCAACATTACAAACCAAAGATCCCCCTTTTTATTTTAACACCTCAACACTATTAGAAAGTTATACCAATACCAAAATAATAATCCAAACCATGTTTAAAAATAACCAATGACGAAACACAACATAATCTAGGCTAAACATTTCCTAAAAACCCACAATTCTAGTTTGAACACTATCGTATTTTATCAAATGTTCCAAGTACACATAAGCATTATCATAACCAAATATTTACCCTCAAAGTATTATTTTTTATCAAACTTTATTAACATAAAAAAGAAACACCCCATCAAAATAGCCATAAAGAATATCAAAATAGGATTTGGAACATAATCAAATTACAGAAGACTCGAACCAAGAATTAACTCAAAACAAGATTTTGACTAATTATAAAAATATAACAACAGTATAGTAGGAAAATTAATGGGTATAAAAAAGATGAAAATAATATAAAATAAAATTATATAAACACCCAAGCATAAATTAGATTACTAAAAATAAAACCATGGAATTACATAGCACAAACCAAGAGGGGATGTGACAGAACCTCAATGGAAGGTTGAATAGTGCCCTATGGACCAATCACACATCCTAGAAAATGAGAAAAACGTGTGAAACACACCTTTAATGCATTAGTGTTTAAGTAAAATTAAGAAAACCCCAAGAAAATGGAAGAAAAACACACTAGGGGGACAGAAAGAGGTCGCACATCATATGTTGGGTAACACGAGAGGTCGGCCAGAGGCTCATGCGTCAAAGAGAAGCAGAGAAGGGGGGGGGGGGTCAGCCGAAGGTGGCCTAGCCGGCATGCTGGTGCCCAGAGTGGTAGGAGGCACCTGGCTGGAGGTGGCCTGGTGTAGCATGAGTAGGGAGGGATGCTGGACAGGGCACCACCAGGAGGAGGAGGTGGCCAGATGGGGGAGGCGGCCGGATGGGGGAGGCGGTGAGGAGGAGAGGACCGGGTAGGGGGGCCTGGTGCCCATGGATAGGGAAGGGGAAGGAGGTGGGGCCACGTGTAGATTAGGGTTTCTGTTTTTTTCATTCTATTATATTAAAAATAATAATATTAGTAATATTAGTAATATTATTATTATTATTAATACCAGAATGATAATAATAATAAAAAAACCAAAATAATAAAAATAAATTGACATAAAGGTAATATTAATAAATTTTATTATCATTAAAAATAATATATATATATAAATAATAAAAATTAGAATAATAATAATTCAAAGAATAATAATATATAATAATTAATAATATCATTAATAAATTTTTTTTTGAATAATAAACTTAATATTAATAAAAATAACAACTAAATATTATTATTTTCAAACATTAGTTTCTTTTTAAAATTTAAACAGTTTATTTATCTTGTTTTGAAATCTGGGTTATTTTGTGTGCATCGCACGACTAAATAAACCAAATGAAAGTTTTGTGCCTCATTCCAAACCACCTAGGCATCCCCACAAACACCTAGGGTGATCGTGTGGCTACCGTTCGCCATGCGATGACTACACATGGGTCTGAAACACCTTAAAAATATTAAATGACAAAAAATTTTAATCTGGGTCCCAGTCCAGACCTTGGCACGAGAACTTGAAGCCCATAAATAATAAAATAAAAATAAATTTAAAAAGACATATGTGACATACTCATTTGAAACAAAGAAAACTATAAATTTTGATGTACCCGACCCTGAGATTTGACCGATTCATTGAAGACGATGGAGTAGGGGCTCTTTAGGAACCAATTTGAAGATGAAATTACACTTTTCAAAGAAGCATTAAGGAAGATTTCATATAGGAAGAAGACCCCCTTAGTAGGAGATGTGGCCAATTTTTGATCTGAGCCGAGCCTGGATAATGTTTCCATCTAATGTTTCTTGAGAAGAAGACTGAATCCATATCTACATGAATGCTTAAGATAAGCTTGTGTAGAGACCTGAGCTTGCGAGAAAGATTAATCTAGTGTCTCCATTGTGAATGGATTTTTGAACAATTTTCATGAATCTTTTTTATTTCAGATTATTTTTAAATTAGATTAAGATATGTGATAGATGGTTTGGATATTTTTTGTTTACTACTTGAGTTTTGGGAATTTTATTGTTGGTAAGAGGTCACCCAGTACGAATTGTCCATGGATGGACCAAGCATGGAAAATTTTGGGCTAAAATTTTGGACGACTCATATGAGATAAAATTTATTAGTTCGTTTATGGGTCTTTTGAGCATGGAATAAGGTTTGTTTCTAGATGATAATGAGTTGTAAGTGAATGATAGTGGAAGAAGTCAATAAATATGGAGGCATGTGGGGAATGGGTTTGTTTTGAGATGGACAAATAATTATGAGAAATTTCATCAAATATTGTCCATAGAGTGAGGGAATATTTTGAATTTACAGTAATTTTTTAATTCTATTAATGTAGTGATTAATTTGTTGATGCAACCTAGTAGAAGGGTATTTGATAAATGTCAAGAAGATGGAATTTTTGGAACATGCAGAATTGAGTTGGGGGAGAAATTTTTGAAATAAAGAGAATCAATTCATGATTAGGAAAAAGAATGGAATTTATTTCAGACATAAGAAGTGAGAGGATGCATCTTTTAAACCATGGAAGGGTAGCGAAGGAGAGAAGAACCTGTTAGGACTATGCTGAAGGTGTTCTATATTCAATTTTTGTCTTTTTTGTCAATGTATGATTTAAAGAATGGAAATCATTTCACTTTTGATTTGTAGAAATAATAGTTTTCGATTTGTTGTGAGAAAATCGGATCCATGTTTTCTAACAATTGGACTAATGTATTTAGAAAGACAGTTCACATGATGAGAGTGAGAAGTAAATAAAGAAACTTGAGTGAATGGAATGTTATGATACTTTGGGTTTTAATTATAGTGATGCTTTACTGATTTTTTTTCATGTAAATCATGAGTTGTATTGAGAACTTGTGTCATCCTTGTGATGGGGCTATGATAATTTTCTATGTATAATTCCAATTTTATTGGATGTCTTTGATGAGATGGTTTTATTGAGAACATGTGATTCATGCTTGATGAAATAAAGAGGGAGTAAAATAGATGGTGTCGACTAGAAAAGAAATGTATTCAGATTTATCATATTTGGATGGCAGGAAAAATGAATTTGTATCATATGCTTTTAAAAAACAATCAGAAAAGGCTCGTATTCAGATTTATCATATCTGGATGGCTGAGAAAAGGAAGTGGTACAGGTTTTTTTCAAAACAATCAGAAAATAATCGTATCTAGAGTGTATTGGTTGTCTTTCAAAACAATATTATCCATATTGTATCGATTTTATTTCAAAACAGTCATATCCTGATACGATCGATTGATTTTCAAAACAATTTGATACCGAGTGGAAGTAAAGGATATGGTGCCTATTTGTATTTAGGTGGTGCTGATGAAAAGTGGTGCCGATGGGAAAGGTGATACTGATGGAATTTGGTGGCGATCGTAGTGGTGATGATGGAAGATATGATGATGATGGAAGATGAGACAACAATTGTTTTTCAAAACAATCATATTCGGGTAGAAGAAAAGGAAAGAGATGGTGTCAATTGAGAATTAATCACATTCAGATTTATTCAATCATATCCTGGAAGATCATTTTTATCAAATTGTTTCGTATCGTATCTGGGCAGATCATCATTTTCAGATCATTTTGTATCGTATTCATGTAGATCATCCATATCATATTGTATTTTATCGTATCGGGGTTGGTCATTGTTTCCATATTGTATTTGATCATAACCAGAAAGATCATAACCCTAAATGATCGTATTTCAAATGATTTTATCCAACCATTTGTATTACAAAAAGATCATGATTGGGTTGAGATTAAAATAAAGAAGTTAAAATGAATGGAAAGTTACAATACTTTTTAATTGAATTTAGATGATGCTAAATCAGATCCTCAATGATTTCAAATTCATAAAGGTAGTCATGATACAAGAACATGTTGGTGAATCAATTATGTTTTCTAAATTGGGTCAAGAGAAAAGAAAAAAAAGGAGATTGTTGATTGACTTATCTAGGGGGATATGAACATTCAAATAAAAGATTTTGATTCAAATCAGTTATGAGAATCGTATTCAGCAATTGGCATGAAGAATCAGACTCAGTTGGTTAGACCCATGTCTTCTTAAAAATTAAAATCGATGTTAGCAATTGAAATAGGATATTGATGAAGAATAGGTGATGATTATGGATGTTTTGAGAAGAATCAAGAAGTGTTAATGAAGTCAGAATTGCTTTGATATTTTAGGTGAAATTCAAATTTGTGTGAATTTGGGTGGGCGGGAAACATTTTGGGATTCCCACCTAAACCAGTTTTGGGTCACCTATAAAAGAAAAAAGTACTTTGTACTTTCTCATTCTTGCAATGATCGCTGTAGAAGAGAGAGAAGCTCTGGGTTTCTAGAGAGAAGTAGAGATCATTTTTGTTTGTATTGACAATTATTTTTGGTGGTGTAGTTTAATTAGTATTCTATTTGATTGAAAATTGTATTCAAGAATTGAAGTAGTGTCGATTCAACTCTATTGTTTTCAATCAGAAAATCATACTGAGAGTATTGTTTTGTAAGAATCATACTCGGAGGAATTAGACCCAGAAAAGATCTGACTCAGTGTTTCATAACTATGTCCGGATGATTCTTAACTTTCTTCTAGGTAAGGAAATTATGAATTGTATTTCAATTGAATATATTTATTGAATTGGAAAGAAGAACTTGTAACATGAGTTGTTACAAAAAAAATTATTTTTCCTTATTGTACTAAGAGGATGCACATGATATAGTTGTATCGTTTTATAGTTCTACATGAGTGAAAAATGATCTTTCTGAAAATACATCTGAAAATGAGTTATGTGAAAATTTTAATGAAATCATATCATTGTATTCTAACAATGTGAAATGTGGTATATGGAAACAAAAAGGAAACATCCCTTGAAATGTTTTGAATGTGGAGGTTTTTGTCATTTTTAAACTAATTTTCCTCGAAGAAAGAATGAAGTGGATAGTGATATTGAAGAATGAAATTCAATAAAATTATTGATGAAAAATAGAGACAAAGGAAAAGAAAATAAATTATTCAAATAAAATAGAAGAAGTTTCTTGTCCAAAGATAATGAAGAAGAATAGAGTGATAATGAAACTGAAAAATACATTGAATGTTGTAATGAAAATACTCTCATTGCAACAATGCATGATAAAGAATTCGGAAGAAGTAGATCTAAAGAATAAGAAACTCATCCTGAAATGCATTTGAAAGAGTTGAAAGATTGTCTGAGAAAGATCTAAAGGATTGAAAAGTAAAACAAAAAGTTGGAATATGGATGCTCAAGAAACAAATAAAGTTTTACTAGTAGGAAAAAAAATCTAGTTAAATATATTGATGATTTGAAGAAGACTTTTGAAGATGAAAATAATCATAATGTGCATTTGGAAGTGATGTTGAAGGAAATAGAAGAAGATTTGGATCATGTCCAATAAAAACTCTCTAAAGCTGAAAAGAAAATTCTAAGTATCCAAAACACTGTCACTAAAGTTGGTGAATGTTCTCATAATGGAAAACTTCAAAAGGTTCAAAAAAGGATACCTTCAAAGGGTGAGAAGAAGAATAGTACTATTTCTAAAAAGGCAAATGTTGGGAATGTTATGTATGTGGTCAAAGTGATGAATTCAAAAGTTACAAAACATCTCGAGTCTAAAATGGTTTTATCTTGATCCAGAAATGTTTCAAATACATCTGATCCTATATAGGCTGAAAAGAAGAAGAATAATCCGATTGAATGTGAAAAGGAGACGGTTGAGAAATATTAACACGATTCTGATCAGTACGGAAGTTTTAGAAGGAAATAATATTTCTTTGGGTATTGTTGGTATTGTGGGGGATTCAGGCACACAACCTGTATGTGTTGGTTCAATCAACAACATTACTATTATCCCACATGTCTTGAAAGGAGGACATTGAAGTGGAGTCAATCTCCTAAAAGAATGAAAAATGAGAATATTGTCTAGAAGAAATATGAAATGAATGAAGTGAAGATTGAAAATAGGTTCCAACTCATGGAAACTATTTGTGAAATATGTGAACAACCTGGAAACCTTTAAAAAGTATGTCTTTATTTGTTACCAACTCAGAAAAAGATTCTCAATTCTCAAAATCCGAAGCTGAAGAATGAAAATAATAGAGAAAATGTGCTTTTATTTAAACTATATTAAAATCCATGAAAGGGGAAAAACCCTAGATACATGATAATGTGTGTTCTTCTCACATGATATGTGACAAGAAATTTTTGAAGGATGTGAAAAATTATAAATAAGGTGCAGTGACATTTGGAGAAGATGAATCGTTGAAAACCAAAGGTGTTGGGTAAGCCATTATTTCAAATGAAAATATGAAATATAATAAAACATTGTATGTTGATGTACTGAAACACAACTTGCTATGTGTCTCACAATTGTGTGATGAGGGTAACAAGGTTATCATCAAGAAATATGGATTTGTTCTAAAGAGTAAAAAATATGGAATGATTGTTATAAGAGGCGATGATATGATAAGAAATCTGTTTCAGGTTGGTGTTTCACAAAACTCTTGTTACATGAGTATGGTAGAAGAGAATCAGTTATGGAATAAATTTATTAAACATATGTGTCAGAGAAACATGTGTAAGTTATCTAAAAGAGACAGTGTTTGAGACATTTCATGATTTCCCAAGATGAAGAGATTGGTGTTGCACTCTCTTCCAAAAAAGAAAAATTATAAATTTTGTGCATAATAAATTTTATATTTGTTCAAAACAACCCCTAGAGATTATTTATTCTGATATATGTGGTCTAATGAGAAATCAATAAACACATTGAGATAAGTACATCATTAATTTTATTTGATGATTCTACTCTCACTACTTGTGTTATGTACATGAAACACAAATCAGTTTCTTGGAAAATGTTTAAAAGATTCAGAAGAAAAGATGAGAAAGAATGTGAGTATTTTATGAAGAAGTTGAGAACTGATAATAGTTGTGAATATAAATGTGATTATTTTGAATACTATAATAAGAATCATGGAATTCAACCTGAGTGTAGTTATCTATACACTCCCCAACAAAATGGGGTTTCTAAAAGAATGAATAGAAGCCTGGAAGAAATGGGAAGAACCATATTACTAGAGCATGAACATTATCATTACTTTTGGAGAAAATCCATGAGTACTGCCATTTATATTTCAAACTGATTTTTTTACAGGCCTCAATCAGGTAAGACTCCCTGTGAATTATTTTATAGAAACACTCTAATTTTGAAGAACATTAGTGTTTTTGGGAGTCCATGTATTATAAAAAAGAAAGGTTGAAACTATGGTATGTTTGAGGACTGCTTAAGTGAATCTAGGACACCCGATATCAAATCCAGGTTGAGGCATATTTTTAGGCACTGTAGCAGTACTATAGTAGGAACTGTAGCATTATTATAGCAGGAAGTGTAGCATGCACTGTTTGGCACAATAGCAGCTGGGACTATTCACCTATTGGGGCCTTCAGGCCACTGATTTGGTCCATGAGTCCGTTAAGGCCTTTGGGAAACCATGGCCTTTGGGTAAGTAAGGCCTTCAGTCCATCTTAATGCCTTCGGGCCACCTTAAGTGCAGATGAAAACCAGAAAACCTACAAGGAACATGACCAATTATGGAGGATGACCAAGGAGATTTAACCACAACTGAAGCTAAAAAGATTGAAAGAATGAGAGGGCATGACACCTACCATCAAGATAAGCTTGTGCATTCCTGGTAATGCCTATCCAAACAACCATTATAAGGTGGTGAGATGATTTTACAATGAAGATTCTAGTGAGCAGCAGTTCCAAGTAGGTAGTCTACGCTTCATATAATGTTTGAAGCTTATAGGAAATGAATTCCTCGAAGTCTAACGAGCCATGTAATACTTAAACCTATGGGACTTGTAAGGGTTCCACCTCACCCATTGAAAGGTGGATTATCAAAAAATCAATAAAAAATGAAGGCCTCCAGACCATTGGAGATGGGAAGTTTGAGTAGAAAGGTGATGATAGAGTCTTTCATGTTTATTATCCAAAAGGAATAGGGTAAAAATGCTTCAACAAATAAACAAAAAGAAATTTTGATTCATTTTATGTAAATGTGATTGAGGTATCTGAGAAATAGAAACATGTTCAGGTGGAAAATGAAGTTAAGCAAGTTGAAGATTATAATTTAGATAAGAATACAAACATTGTAATCTTAATAAAGGTGAAGAATCATACTTAGCTATTTCCAATGATGAGGAAGGAAATAAAATATCTTATGCAAGGCTGAGGAAACATGTGAAAACACAAAATATATTTGGAGATCAGCATTAGAAGTTTCAAACAATAAGAACAACCAATTCTATTAAACATACTTATTTATATTCAAAAGTGGAACCGAATGATGTGGAAGAATATTTTGAGAACCTGAAATTGGTTCACGCCATGTATATAAAAGTAGACCATATTGAAAAGAATAATACACGGGAAATAATACCCAAGCCTGAAAACATAAATATAATTGGCACAAAATGGGTTTTTCATAACAATATGAATGTAAAAAGGTTATGTTATAAGAAACAAATTAATACTGGTTTGCAAAGGGTATTCATAGGTTGAGGGTATTGATTTTGATGAATCCTTTTCTCCATGGTAAGATTTGAATCAATCAGAATCTATCTTTCTATTTCTACACAATGAGGCAACAAGTTTTTTCAAATGGATGATAAATCTGCATTCTTAAATGGTGATCTTGAAGAAGAGATTTATATTGACATCCTTGTGGATTT
The DNA here is from genome assembly GCA_963277665.1 of Viscum album. Classification (NCBI taxonomy): domain Eukaryota; kingdom Viridiplantae; phylum Streptophyta; class Magnoliopsida; order Santalales; family Viscaceae; genus Viscum; species Viscum album. The sequence continues at coordinate 1,314,423,190 of OY728136.1, read as the reverse complement.
GTTATTTGAAAAGATGAAGTTTATTTGTGCAGATTGAAAAAGGAAATGTATGACCTAAAATAAGCTCTGAGGGAATGGTATTCCAAATTTGATACATTCGTAATAAAGATGAATTTTAAAAAAGGAAGAGTGTATAACTATATTTACATCTTAGAAAGTCAATTGTATTCCCTCATTGTAATTGTTTATGTTGATGATATTATATTTACTAGGAATTATGAAAAAATCTATGAAAGATTTGATAAATAAATGAAGAATGTATTTGAAATGTCCATACTGGAAAAAATGAAATACATTATTGGGTTACAAATCCTACCAATGAACGAATACATTTCACTAGGAATGATGAACAAAGTTGTTAGTGATTTGATAACAAAATGAAGAATGTATTTGAAATATCTATAGTGGAAAAAAGGAAATACTTTCTTTATTTACAAATCCATCTAAAGAAAGAATACATTTTCCTCTCCCAAGAAAACTACGAAAAAGATCTTCTCAAGTGGTTTGAAATGGAAAATTAAAAACTTGTTACCACACCTATTTTAGTGGGAACAAATCTGAGTAATGGTGGAGAAGGAAAATAAGTTGATCAAAAAGAGTATAAGAATCTGATTGGAAGTCTATTTTATTTGATGGCCTCAAGACTCAATATTGTTTTTGTTGTTACATCATGTGAAAGATTTCATATTTCTCCAAGATAATCAAATATTATTGTGGAAAAATAAAAATTAGACAAATCGTAGGCACAATAGAATTTGGAATCAGGTATTTAATCTCAGATGGTATTTCTTTATTTGGGTATTCATATGACTATTGGGCAAGAAAAGTTGATGATAGAAGATTCACATCTGGTGGGGTATTCTTTCTGAGAAATAATTGTGTTAGTTGGCATTCAAAGAAACAAAATTCTGTAACTATTAGAAATATTGAAGCTAAGTAAGTTGCTACTACTCAAGCCACTAGTCAAATTATGATGATAAAAACACAATTGGAATATTTTCTGGTAGAAGTGAAGTTACCCTTGCTCTTGGGTTGTAACAATAATAGTTCTATCAATCTAACCAGATATCTAGTGCAGCATTCATGTTCATAACACATTGATATCTAATATCATTTCATCAAGGAGCGTGTGAATAAGAGTTAATTGAAGCTGGATTATGTTCCAACATTGGAACAAGTTGCTGATATTTTCACAAAACCTTTATTAAAGTAATCATTCTAAAAAACGCGGATGAACATGGGTGTCCAACCTCTTTCTCTTCAAGGTTGAGGAATGTGTATATGTCCCCTCTCTCATCTTACATATGTATTGTTTTGTAAAGGGGGAGAATTCATTTATTTCATTAATCTATTTCACAAAATAGAGAGTTGTGGGTAAGTTGTGAATTCTGCATTGTTTAGTGTGGGAACTGTTCTAACGGTTTATAAGAGTGGTTGTAGTAAAAGAAATTGAGTAATTTTCCAAGGAGAATTAAGAAAATAATGTGAAAATAAATTGGTTGTCATGATTGTTATTTTGGATAGCATGGGTTTTCTATTAATGATTCATGTTTTCTATAACGAGTTTGCTCACATAGGCTTATAATTATTAATATGTAATATGTTTCTTGAGCTTACAATGTTCAGTTATTTATGAAACATGGTTGGAAAAAAAATCCAAAGGGGTAGATCATTAGTACCAAGCTGATGATGAGGGTGTTTTTTATTCATGTGTTTTATTTTTTTGTCACGGTATGGTTTGAAGAAATGAAATCAATTAACTTTGTTTTATGGAAACAATTAGTTTGGTTTTTTTTAAAGAATCTAACCCATGTTTTTTAAAAATTGGACCCATGTATTCAAAAAGTTTGTTCTCAGGATGATAATGATAAGGAAATAAAAAAACTTGTGTGAATGGATAGTTATGATACCTTCTTATGTAATTGTGAAGATGCTTTTCTGATTTTTCTTTCATAGAAATCATGACTTGTATTGAGAACTTGTAATGCAAGATTGATAGAGGAAAGGGGGGGTTAAAGAGATTATACCAATAAGAAAATAATTGAATTCATATTTATCAGATCTATATAGAAGAGAGAAAGAAGTTGTATCAATTGTTTTTCAAAACAACTGAAAAAAAATTGTATACAGATTGTATCGATTGTATTTTAAAAAATATTTTCCAGATTTTATAGATTGTCTTTTAAAACAATTGGATACCGAGTGGAAGTAAAAGATATGGTGACTATTTGAATTCAGGTGGTGTCGATGAAAAGTGGTGCTGATGGGAAAGGTGATGCATATGGAATGTGGTTCTGATCGAAGTGGTACTGATGGAGGAGGTGATACCGATGGAAGATGAGACACTGATTATTTCTCAAAAAAATTATATTTGGGTAGAAGAAAAGGAAAGATATGGTGTTGATTTTGAATGAATCACATTCAGATTGTATTGTATCATATTTGGGAATATCTTCATTATCATATTGTTTTGTATCTTATTTGGTAAGATATTTGATATCAAATTGTTTTGTATCGTATTTTGGAAAATCATCCTTATCAGATTATATGGTATCATATCGGGGCAGATCACTTTTTTAATATTTTATTTCATTGTAACCAGAAATGATCGTATTCAAGATGATCGTATCTAGAACATTTGTATTTAGAAAAGATCATTATTGGGTTAAGAGGAAAATAAATTAGTATGAGTGTATGGAAAGTTCCAATACTTTTCAATTGAATTCATATGATGCTAAAGCTGATACTCAATGTTTTCAATGTCTTGAAGGTAGTCATGATACATGAACATGTTGGTGAATGAAGTATGATTTCTCAAGTGGGTCCATTGAAAAAGAAAGGTAAAGATATTGATGAATGATTTTTCGGGGGGAGGGGGTGTTGAACATTCAAATATAATATTTTGATTCAAATAGGTTCTGAGAATCGTATTCAGCAATCGACATGAGGAATCAGACTTAGTTGATCATACCCATGTATTCATAAAAATTGAAATTGATCTTTGTAATTTGAATATAATACTGAAGAAGAAGTGGTGAAGATTGTGGAATTTTTGAGAAGAATTGAGAAGCATTGATGAATTTAGAATTTGTCTGAGACTTCAGGTGAAATTCAATTGTGGGTGATTTTTTTGCGAGTAAGAAACATTTTGGGATTCTCACCTAAACCAGTTTTGGGTCACCTATAAAAGGAAAAAGTACATTATAATTTATCATGCTGGCACTATTCACTATAGATTAGTGAGAAGCTCCATGTTTCTACAGAAAAGAAGAGATCAATTCTGTTCGGATTGAATTTTTTTGGTTGGTGCTGATTCCTTATTATTCTCTTTGGATTGACATTTTTATTCAGAAATTGAAGTGGTGTCGATTCTAATCGATTGTTTTCAATCATAAAATGGGACTGGGAGTATTGTTTTGTATGAATTGGACTCATAGGAATCAGACTCATAAAAGATCAGACTCATTGTTCCATAACAATGTTGAGGTGGTTCTTACATTTCCTCTGGATAAGGAATTAATGAATTGTATTTCAATTGAATACATTTGTTGAATTGAAAATATGCATCGGTAACATGAGTCATTACAAAACAATTGTATTACCTTATTGTTCTATGAAGATTCACATGCACTAGTTATATTGTTTCATAGTTCTAAACGAGTGAAAGGGAACATCCTAGTTATTGTAATCCAAGGATTTATTTCTAGAGGATTTTATGCTATTATATCATTTCTAAACCTTACCAATGATGTAGCTATTATTATTGAATAATGAACCTTGTAAATCATGGTGTTCTTTGGGATGTGTGTTGACTTGTTTCTCAATAGGGAATTGAAATCATTAATAAGAGTCAAAGTTTGTTTCAATTGAAAAGAAACATAATAGAAAAATTGTATCATTGATTCACACCATCCCCCTCTCAGGGATACAATACTCCGAATAGGCACTTTCAGATTTAGATGATTTTTTAGACACCTAGACAAGATCGGTTACCAATCGTGGAGATGATGATTGAAGTTCATTCTTGTTCCTTAGACAAGATTAGATAAATATTTTAGTGTCTATACATGGGGAAATTAACAGGTTAATATTTTGGGATATTATACTGTTTCATTTAAACAATAATTTGTTTCACCAAAATTGTGATTGTTAGATAATTGATAGATTTTGAATTATTATTTCTTTTTTAATTTTGTTTTTTCTTTTCAATTCTATTATTTTATCGGTATATAACTGATCATTGGGTTTTAATAAATTGTGTATTTTTAACTATGTCTAGTTAGGAGTTTGATGTTTGACTATTTCGGGATTCGAGTGCAGCAGAAGCATTTTATAATAGGAGATATATTAAAATTAATTTTAATAATTTTTATCTGAAACCATGATAGTGGATCTTTCACATCACATTTATAATTAAATTATATAATATTTAATGATATGAATATCTTGACTTAGTAATATTTGTCATTTATGATTGTCGATATTTTAAACACCATTTCATATTTTTTTATTGTGGTGTGAGGATCAAATGATATAATCTCTATAGTGGTGATCCAAAAATTCCCTAATGACCTCTGAGCAACACTACTCAATCTCTGGAAACTATAGTGGAAAATCAAATATGATTCATTGTTTGTTATTTACTGTCTGTTCTTTAGTCTTAAAGAAATATCTCTTTTATTTCTTGTTCATGGGTGGAAGAGAGAAGGATTAGTTGTGAGAAAATTAATTTTTCACAATAATTCAATATTATAATTTTTTTATGGAATAAATAATAGATATAAAAATCTATTAATAGAGTTAGGATTTTGTTTGAAATATTTTTTAATTTCATTTTGGCCAAGAAATAAAATTTAAAACCTTTAATAAACACCGATCTACAAATTAACAATATTATTATTATTTTTTGTGGTGCACCAACTTGCACAAATCAAAAAAATAATATTTATCGTCATCTAAATAATTTTTTTATCACTTGATGTGGTCTTCATCTATTCGATATTGGTATTTATTAAATACCTGAAAAATATTTGATTCATGAATAAATATTTTATTCATATACCAAACAATAAATATTTATTAAATATTACATAAAATAAAAAATATATTTTTTTATTCTGATGTTGGTGAATAAATTTTTTCTTAATTTATTCAATCAATATAATTTGAATAAAATTATTACTTTGTCTTGAGATTAATATTTATAAAATTAATTATATTCAGATAGAATTTAATTGAGTTCAATGGTAAAACATAGTGTGTGACCCACTAGGATTCTATCTCGTTGACATTAGGTTGGATTTTCTAAAGTCCTAGATTACAATACAGCAACAGGTCAAGGCACCCAAAAGAAAGAAAAAAACTTCTCAATAATTACAACCACCTAGTAATAGTTACTGCGTAATATAATTACATTATTGCAACATCTCATCAAGATGGTTGCACAATGGTTTGATCAACTTATAATCTTGATATGTTTTTATTTTAATATATGAAATAAACACAACGTTACACCATTTCTATAGAATTTAGGCGATTATTATATTCAAATAAAATGGTCGTGATATCAAATCCTATAAATATAGAAAGGAAAAATCATTCTTCAATCCATTGATGACATGTCAATTAAGATTCAACCAAATACCCTACTTCCTACCAACATATGGTCTAACAAATTTTGATAGTAAATCTATGTGTGTGAGTCTGGATGTGTATTAATGATAATATTAAAGTCTAAGGACTATTACACATGATTACATATAGGAATATCTAATGACATCAAAACATTAAAAATTCCAACTGGAAGGTCTGCTCTGATAATCTTTAATCATGGAGATTACTAAGTGAGAAATTCATGAGAAGAAGCCTCATCCTCTTATGAGTACTCACACTAGATTGTTTAAATAAAATGCATACCATAATAGTATGTTATCCAACCACAAAACTATATTTATAATATTTTCATAACACTTCAATGCTCTCATAATAACGGAGAACTACTATGAAATTATCAATGCGAAAAATATTCTAGGAAAATATGGCATTAAATCCATGAAGAAAAAAGAAGAATATGTAATAAGATGTTTAATTAATATTCATTACATTGAATATACATGTAATCAATGTAAAATAAATTTGTCCCATGACACCAACTCTAACAAACTCCCACTTAGAGTAGATTCAACTACCTAAAAATTTCAGTCCACTAGACCTAAAATGATAATCATGTTTTTGTGAATTTATGACTTTAGTCAAGGGTCCGTCCACATTTTATTCTATGAAAATACTCTTCACTACAACCTCACCTATCTTTGAAAAATCCCTCACAAGTTGATACTTCCAATGTATGTGCTTCATCTGCCGATATGACCATAACACTTTTGTGAGAGCCACCACTGCAGCATTATAAGATTAAATTATAATTGGGTATTTACTAATAAGTACCACATCAAGATGTTGGATGATGTTGTTCATACATATTGTGTAACATCCCAAGTAAGTAATGAATAATAGATATTTTTATCTTTGTCTATTAATGATTAAGATAGTGTTATAGAGGCTTAAAATGAAAATAAATACAATCTTATGCATGGAATACACTAATATTCTTAAAAGATTGTTTTACTGCCTTTTGATGGCAAACCATTTTTGAATCTATATTTTGACAATTTTATAAACTATGTTTGTCAAAATAAACTTATTCTTTATGATTGGGACATCAAAATTTACCTTGTGTGAATTTTTGGTATTTTTCTGACAATGTTCATTTTTTAATGAATAGTGAAAAAATACTGCATTTTACATCAAAACTGCTTTTTAACATAATTTATTTATATGATTAGATTATGTTTTGAATTTGTTTTGAAGTGAAATTAGAATACATTTTTACCATTTTATCAAATTGAGGTCATTGGAATCAATTTCACTTTGAAATTAGACTTAAACTGGTGTCAATCTTTTGATACTTATTGTTTTGTAAAAACACGCTATTTGATCTGGCAGCGGGAATTAATTATTAAATTAATTAATGTGACCTATATGTTTTGAATTTTGTAAAATAGACTTCATTTTTGAATTCGGAATATCAAATATAGCTTAGGGTGAATTTTTGGTAATTTTCTGAAAAACTTCAATTTTTGATGAATAGTGAAACCACTAAGTGGTAATCAAGCAAACTGATTTTTCAGTTAAATGAAAGTTTACCACTAATGTGTATTGAATTTTGAAAATCCGACATACATGGTAGTCATTAAGAAGTAAAATGTGGTTCAATGAGATTAAAATAATTTTTTGGTGAATAGTAACTTATTAAGTTCTTAATCACGATTAGCGGTAATTAGGGTAGTTTAAGGTATAAATAATACTTTAATAAAATGAAATGACCTAGACACATGTCCCAACCTCATTGTTTGTGTCATGGCCGACCATTAAATGCCATGGGTCAACTTGGGGACCCCATGGATCCACTTTTGTTGGGAAATGACATAAATTTCTTTTTATTTAATGTTAAAGTGAAAATGACACAAACATAATATGTTTTACGAAAACAATTTTTAAGTGGAGTTATACATGTTCAAAGTTTGATTATAACTAGTAATTGGAAAGATAAAAATATTTCCTACATCATAGTATTTTTTTTTATGATTTTTAGAAATTAAATAAATTAAATTATATATGACATAATAATGATGCAGCGATGACATCATTATTTGACGATTTAAATAAAATGTAAAGATAATATAAAATCTATGAACTACACATGTCCAAAACCAATTGGATGAGTGGATTTCGAACCCTTATCACCTTATCCAATAATTATATCAATGTGGGACCTTTTAAAACCGAAACACATTTTCAAATAATGTAATATTTCTTTACTTTCCAAAAGTGCCCCTCCTCTCCTCTTATAAAAGGCCCCCACCTCTACCTCATTTCACACACTCTTCAAGCCTTTGGCTCGGCCAACCCCTGCCCATTTACTCTCTCCACATCCCTATCCTCATCCTAGAGGATTCCCTTTGGGCAGAATCCTTTCAAAGGAAGCCTTTAGGATCAACTCAAAAGGAGTTACACTTTTAAAGGTAATTCATTCTCTCATGTTCATTTGTTTTATTTTGCTTCTCCAACCCCCTAAACTCTTTTTATTTACTTCTTTTGTAACAACACCAGTATCTTCAATATACTAGGATGTTGTTATAAGATATATTTGAGCTACACTCTCACACAACTACATCAAATGGTTAAAGAACATACGGTTTCTGTGGATGGCGAAATTCTGCCTCCCGAAACGATGATTGTTCAATACTCATTTAACACCTTCAAAGGTGGCCATTATGATGTCACTATTTTTATATATGATATATAATATGTTTATGTTTTCCTTAAGCTTTTGTTTTTTTCATTTTGGGCATACCTTTATGGTTTCCATTATGGGTAAAACACGATATCTTCATTTTAGGAAGTGCGGACTACCGCCCCTTAAAAGTGATTTGATTCGTTAATACCATATGTGGGATGTGTAAAGGATAAAGTTAATGATGTTATATATGTTATTATACTGGAATTATAATATACTCTTATATCATTATGATTCCATTCCAGAAAATATGAAATAGAAATGGAAGTAGCGTTCATGCGTACGTACGGCTTACCGTCTCCATGAACGGTGCATTTCATTTCTTACCTCTAAATGTGATGTAATATTATGAATGCATGTATGTACTGGATATATATGACATATATGATATCTACATCATTAATACCATTCTTGATATAATGAACCTTTGACCAAATTAACAACATGTAAGTGTAAGAAGTCTATTTTTGACTTAAGAACCAAATACCGACAAAATGAACATTATTAACTTAACCGATTACATGATGTTCATAACATGGTATAAAAGGAATAATGAACTTGAAAAAGATTCTTAAGAAATTAGATATTAACTCAAGTTTATTATTTAGGAGATTAAGGAACGGTCGGGTCAAGTCGGATATGAGGTATGGGACTTCGTCTCAATCTCCTTTCGTTGAGGCATATTTTATTTTATACACTACTTACTTTTATACGGTGTATAAACCACTTTGACTTTTACGTTTATTCAAAAGGAATCTTTTTTATACGAAGCGTTTACTAAACGACAAAAGGGAATGTTTTTGTCGTACGTATGTGGCGACAACGACTTCTCCGCCGTCGTGACCGTTATTTGAGTTTCAGCTTCCTCTACAAGACATACATTATTTTTAAAAGAAAAATAAATACCATGTTTTACTTTTCTTTTACTTTGGTATTGAAAATGGTTTTCATAATGTTTTTATTATATCAATGTGTTGTATTGATATCTCGTGATTGAAATGTGGAAATGTTATGTTTCCTTTATGCATGTTTTATGTGATATGATTATGTTATGGTTCTTGGGCATTATTATGAAGACGGGTGGTTCCGTGATAAACTAAGGGCGGGTGAGCCCGTTATAGCTCTCCAATGCATTGGGTAACGCGAAGGAGTGAAACGTTAAGGTTTCTCCGAAGAGATTTTTAGGGAATATACTGTGATGGGAATTCCAAACGTAACCAAGAGGGTTACTCCCTACGTAAGAATGTTATGAATGCCTCAAGTTACCTTTATGTATTATGATTTCTATGATTGATTCATGATTTTATGAGGTATGTTAAAGTGCCTATGTTTTATGGGTAAAGTATGATTTCATTCTTATGTATATATGAACTCATGTTTCCTTTCCATGTTTTTATTTATAACCCATACTGAGTTTTTATGCTCATCCCAAGTTTTTGAAATGTTTTTCACAGGTCAAGGGAAAGGTACATGATAAGATGATAGAGTCAAGGATGTGTCAAGAAATAATCCATGTTTTATTTTAAATGTGTTTCCATTGATGGGAATGAAGAATACTATCTTTATGTAACCACTTTGTTTATATGTGGAATGTAATGCAAGTTTTATGATCTAATTCTCTAAAACTCTAAACCCGAAAAGATCCTCAATGTGTAGTCTTGTAATAACTCAAGATTAAGTAAGGTTTAAGGCTGGGGCCTTATAGTTGGTATCAGAGGTCGGTTTAGATAACATTAGGAGTTAGAATTCTATTAAATGATTATCCAAAAATATTTTTTTAAATGATATAGCATTTAAAGATTACCATGTTGCTTCATCTAAGACATGTTTGTTCAGAATGGTTTTCCGCAGAGGAAACAGGGAAGCAGTGCTAGGAAGGCATACAGAAGGAAATGACCTTCCGAATCAGCATCCAGAAATGGTCGGAATTGGAACTGAACAGTTTGTTGCAGTAATGGCGCAGTTGACTCAAGTGATAAATGGTGGTGGTATCCATGCACGAGATCAGCCAGATCAACCGCAGAGGAACATGTCAGTGGTGGAACATTTCATGAGGCAACATCCACCATCATTTAGAGGATCATCTGACCTTGTTCTAGCTGAAGGGTGGATTAAAGCACTGGAGAAGATTTTTGATGTCATGGGGTGTTCAGACAATCAAAAGGTTAGTCTTGCTATTTACCGTTTGGAGGGTGAAGCAGATCAGTGGTGGTCTATGGTTAAAAATATCAGGGACGCCGATGAGATTGATGCTCTTGACTGGGATGAATTCAAAGGTATGTTTCTTGAGAAGTATTTTCCTAAGGCTGTTCGACTTAGGATGGAAAAGCAATTCTTGGAATTGAGGCAAGAGGAAGACTCAGTGGCTGCCTATGAAGAAAGGTTCACTCGATTGGCAAGGTATGCTCCAAATTTTATCCGGGACCTTGATAGTAAAATCAATCGTTTTTACTCAGGATTAAAGCCAAAATATCGAAGGGCATTAGCTTCTCGTGAGTTTAAAAGTTATGAAAAGCTTGTTCGATGTGCTGAGAAGGTGGAAATGGAGTTTGCCGATGACCAAGTTTTCTATAACAACCAGCAGAAGAAGAGACCGAGGTGGCAGGAGAAAGGTAAGAATTCTTCAAAAAAGTCTGATGGTAAGAGAACTAAGATTCCAGTTTGTGATAAGTGTGGCAAAAGGCATGCTGGGGAATGTCTTCTGAATTCTGGGAAGTGCTACCGATGTGGTAAGATGGGACATAAGGCTCGTGATTGCACTGAAAAGGATCAAGGTGAAGGTAAGAACAAATTTGATTTACAGTTAGTGAAATGTTATAAGTGCAATGAGATGGGTCACTATGCAAACGAGTGTCCGACAAGGAGCTTGAGTGATGGGAAGCAGTTAGACTACAAGCAGAAAGGGGTGGTGAAATCCTTTGCAACTACTTCAGCAGATGTCGGGCCATCAAATGAAGTGGTATCAGGTACTTTGTTTGTTTTTTCAGATTATGCCAGTGTGTTGTTTGATTCGGGGTCTACACATTCTTTCATCTCTGAAACCTTTTCTAGTAAAATGGGAATACCATCTCAAGAAATGACTCCTGAACTTTTGGTAAAAACACCTGGGGGAAGTGTCGAGGCAAAAAGAATTTATAAGAATCTTCCTATCCTTATCTGTGGAAAGAACCTAATTGCAAACCTTATTGTTCTACCTCTAGTAGAGTTTGATGTTATCCTGGGTATGGATTGGCTCTCTATTTACCATGCTAAGATTGACTGTAGAGATAAAGAAGTTTCTTTTCAGAAAGACTTTCAGTTTGTTTACAATAATGAACCCTTACTTTTGATAACATATCAAGAGGCCGAGAAACTTTTAAAAGATGGAAATGAATGTTACCTTGCACACGTCGTTGAAAATAAAGGAACTGTTCAGATTAATGATGTGCCAGTGGTAAATGAGTATCCTGATGTTTTTCCTGATGAGTTGCCTGGAATAATACCAGATCGGGAAGTTGAGTTTACTGTTGACTTAGTTCCTGATGCTAAGCCAATTTCAAAACCCCCTTATCAAATGGCACAAATTGAACTTTTCGAGTTGAAGGAGCAATTGCAAGATTTATTAGAGAAAGGTTTCATTAGACCTAGCACATCACCATGGGGTGCTCCTGTTTTATTTGTTAAAAAGAAAGATGGTTCTATGAGACTTTGCATTGATTATAGAGCCTTGAATAATATCACTGTTAAGAACAAATATCCTTTGCCTCATATCGATGATTTGTTTGATCAGCTCCAGGGGGCTCAGTTTTTTTCAAAGATTGACTTGAGATCGGGGTACCATCAGCTGAAGGTAAAGGAGGCAGATATTCCGAAGACCGCGTTCCGTACAAGATATGGCCATTATGAATTTGTAGTAATGCCTTTTGGGCTAACCAATGCACCTGCTGTATTCATGGACTTAATGAATAGAATTTTCCATGAGTTCTTGGATAAGTTTGTGGTGGTTTTCATTGATGATATTTTGGTGTTTTCTAAAAGTAAAGAGGAGCATGAAAAACATTTAAGGTTTATCTTGCAAACCTTAAAAGAAAAGAAACTGTATGGGAAATTCAGCAAGTGTGAGTTTTGGTTGCAACAAATTTCTTTCCTTGGTCACATTATTTCTAAAGATGGGATAACTGTTGATCCTGCAAAAAAAAAAGTTGTGGAAGAATGGCCAAGACCCACAAATGTAACCGAGATTCGTAGCTTCCTTGGTTTGGCGGGCTATTACAGAAGGTTTGTTAGAAATTTTTCACGGTTATCTAGTCCAATGACTAAGCTAACTCGGAAGGGTGTTAAGTTTATCTGGACAAAAGAATGTGATGACTGTTTTCAGGAATTGAAAAGAAGATTGGTGAATGCTCCAGTTTTGGCACTACCTTCCAGGAATGGTGAGTTTTTCATATACAGTGATGCTTCATTGAAAGGACTTGGTTGCGTCCTAATGCAGAATGATCAGGTAATTGCTTATGCTTCACGATAGTTGAAAACTCATGAGGTAAATTACCCTACACATGATTTGGAATTAGCTGCTGTTGTTTTTGCTTTAAAAATTTGGAGGCATCATTTGTATGGAGTAAAGTGTGAAATATATACTGATCACAAAAGTTTAAAGTATATATTCACCCAGAAAGAGTTAAACATGAGACAGAGGAGATGGCTGGAATTAATCAAAGATAATGATTGTACAATTCATTACCATCGGGGAAAAGCAAATAAAGTGGCTGATGCTTTGAGTCGAAAAAGTAATGCTTCATTAACAATGTTGCGTTTGGAACGTGATCCTTTGGTTAAAGATTTGATGAACTTTGGCATAGAAGTTGTTGGTGCAGGAAGTCCTTATGTTTTGTTTCAGGTATCAGTGAGATCTTCTCTATCAGATAGAATCAAGCAAGCATAGAAGCAAGACAGTGAGTTGCAGAAAAAGGTAGAGCTGGTTTAGAAAGGTAAGTTGCCTGAATTCAACATTGATAGTGATTGTGTTTTGAGATTTTGGAAGAGATTGTGTGTGCCTTGTGATTCACAGTTGAAGAGAGAGTTGTTATGTGAAGCTCATAGTTCTCCGTTTTCAGTTCATCCGGGCAGTACTAAGATGTATAGAGATCTGCGAGAGTATTTCTGGTGGGATGGAATGAAAAGAGATATAGCTGATTTTACTATGAAGTGTTTGACTTGTCAGCAGGTTAAAGCAGAGCGGCAGTTACCGAAAGGGATGCTTCAGCCTTTACCAGTGCCAGAGTGGAAATGGGAGAATATATCCATGGACTTTGTTGTTGGATTATCGAAGACATCTCGAGGTAATAATGGAATCTGGGTTATTGTTGATCGCTTGACCAAATCTGCTCATTTCCTTGCTATACGAGATACTTTCTCTCTTGATCAACTTTCCCGTTTGTATCTTAAAGAGATAGTCAGGTTACATGGAGTTCCTCTCTCCATTGTATCGGATCGTGATCCCAGGTTTACTTCTAACTTTTGGAAAGGCCTTCAAAAGTCGTTGGGTACTGAATTAAATTTTAGTACAGCTTTTCATCCTCAATCAGATGGGCAGTCAGAACGAACAATTCAGACATTGGAGGATATGCTACGAGCTTGTTCTATGGATTATCAGGGAAGTTGGGACCAACATCTTTCTTTGGTTGAGTTTTCATATAATAACAGTTTTCATTCTTGTATACAGGTGGCACCATTTCAGGCATTATATGGGAAGCGGTGTCGAACTCCAGCTTTCTGGGATGAAGTGGGTGAAAGGAAGTTGATGGGACCAGAGTTGGTAGAATAGATGGCAGAAAAAGTTCAGCTGATTCAGAAACACATGAGAACAGCTCAGAGCAGGCAGAAGAGTTATGCGGATAACCGGAGGAAGGATCTATCTTTCGAGGTAGGTGATCATGTTTTTCTCAAGGTTTCTCCTTGGAAAAGTGTGATGAGATTTGGTAAGAAAGGAAAGCTGAGTCCAAGGTTTGTTGGACCATACGAAATTTTTGAGAGAGTTGGATCAGTTGCGTACCGAGTGGCTTTACCTCCGAGTTTATCTCAGGTACACAATGTTTTTCACGTTTCGATGTTGAGAAAGTATATGCCAGATCCATCTCATGTTTTGAGTCCAGAGGTAGTTCAGATGGAAGAGAACCTATCTTATGAGGAACAACCGGTCCAGATTCTTGACCACAGGGAGCAAGTGTTACGGAATAAGGTGATTAAGCAGGTAAAGGTTTTGTGGAAAAACCACATGATTGAAGAGGCAACATGGGAATCTGAAAATGCAATGAGGGATAAGTACCCCCATTTATTCGATAAGTAAATAAATTGTGGGGACGCAATTTTATAAAGGGGGGAAGGATGTAACATCCCAAGTAAGTAATGAATAATAGATATTTTTATCTATGTCTATTAATGATTAAGATAGTGTTATAGAGGCTTAAAATGAAAATAAATACAATCTTATGCATGGAATACACTAATATTCTTAAAAGATTGTTTTACTGCCTTTTGATGGAAAACAATTTTTGAATCTATATTTTGACAATTTTATAAACTATGTTTGTCAAAATAAACTTATTCTTTATGATTGGGACATCAAAATTTACCTTGTGTGAATTTTTGGTATTTTTCTGACAATGTTCATTTTTTAATGAATAGTGAAAAAATACTGCATTTGACATCAAAACTGCTTTTTAACATAATTTATTTATATGATTAGATTATGTTTTGAACTTGTTTTGAAGTGAAATTAGAATATATTTTTACCATTTTATCAAATGGAGGTCATTGGAATCAATTTCACTTTGAAATTAGACTTAAACTGGTGTCAATCTTTTGATACTTATTGTTTTGTAAAAACACGCTATTTGATCTGGCAGCGGGAATTAATTATTAAATTAATTAATGTGGCCTATATGTTTTTAATTTTGTAAAATATACTTCATTTTTGAATTCGGAATATCAAATATAGCTTAGGGTGAATTTTTGGTAATTTTCTGAAAAACTTCAATTTTTGATGAATAGTGAAACCACTAAGTGGTAATCAAGCAAACTGATTTTTCAGTTAAATGAAAGTTTACCACTAATGTTTATTGAATTTTGAAAATCCAACATACATGGTTGTCATTAATAAGTAAAATGTGGTTCAATGAGATTAAAATAATTTTTTGGTGA
Organism: Viscum album; assembly: GCA_963277665.1. NCBI lineage: Eukaryota > Viridiplantae > Streptophyta > Magnoliopsida > Santalales > Viscaceae > Viscum > Viscum album. The sequence continues at coordinate 1,314,407,655 of OY728136.1, read as the reverse complement.
ATAGTAACTTATTAAGTTCTTAATCACGATTAGCGGTAATTAAGGTAGTTTAAGGTATAAATAATACTTTAATAAAATGAAATGACCTAGACACATGTCCCAACCTCATTGGTTGTGTAATGGCCGACCATGAAATGCCATGGGTCAACTTGGGGACCCCATGGATCCACTTTTGTTGGGAAATGACATAAATTACTTTTTATTTAATGTTAAAGTGAAAATGACACAAACATAATATGTTTTACGAAAACAATTTTTAAGTGGGGTTATACAAGTCCAAAGTTTGATTATAAATAGTCATTAGAAAGATAAAAAGATTTCCTACATCATATTATTTTTTTTATGATTTTTAGAAATTAAATAAATTAAATTATATATGACATAATAATGATGCAGCGATGACATCATTATTTGACGATTTAAATAAAATCTAAAGATAATATAAAATCAATGAACTACACATGTCCAAAACCAATTGGATGAGTGGAGTTCGAACCCTTATCACCTTATCCACGAATTATATCAATATGGGACCTTTTAAAACCGAAACACATTTTCAAATAATGTAATATTTCTTTACTTTCCAAAAGTGCCCCTCCTCTCCTCTTATAAAAGGCCCCCACCTCTACCTCATTTCACACACTCTTCAAGCCTTTGGCTCGGCCAACCCCTTCCCATTTACTCTCTCCACATCCCTCTCCTAATCCTAGAGGATTCCCTTTGGGAATAATCCTTTCAAAGGAAGCCTTTAGGCTCAACTCAAAAGGAGTTACACTTTTAAAGGTAATTCATTCTCTCATGTTCATTTGTTTTATTTTGCTTCTCCAACCCCCTAAACTCTTTTTATTTACTTCTTTTGTAACAAAACCAGTATCTTCAATATACTAGGATGTTTTTATAAGATTTATTTGAGCTAAAATCTCACACAACTACATCAAATGGTTAAAGAACATACGGTTTCTGTGGATGGCAAAATTCTGCCTCCCGAAACGATGATTGTTCAATACTCATTTAACACCTTCAAAGGTGGCCATTATGATGTCACTATTTTTATATATGATATATAATATGTTTATGTTTTCATTAATCTTCTGTTTTTTTCATTTTAGTCATACCTTTATGGTTTCCATTATGGGTAAAACACGATATCTTCATTTTAGGAAGTGCGGACTACCGCCCCCTAAAAGTGATTTGATTTGTTAATACCATATGTGGTATGTGTAAAGGATAAAGTTAATGATGTTATATATGTTATTATACTGGAATTATAATATACTCTTATATCATTATGATTCCATTCCAGAAAATATGAAATAGAAATGGAAGTAGCGTTCATGCGTACGTACAGCTTACCGTCTCCATGAACGGTGCATTTCATTTCTTACCTCTAAATGTGATGTAATATTATAAATGCATGTATGTACTGGATATATATGACATATATGATATCTACATCATTAATACCATTCTGGATATAATTAACCTTTGACCAAATTAACAACATGTAAGTGTAAGAAGTCTATTTTTGACTTAAGAACCAAATACCGAAAAAATGAACATTATTAACTTAACCGATTACATGATGTTCATAACATGGTATAAAAGGAATAATGAACTTGAAAAAGATTCTTAAGAAATTAGATATTAACTCAAGTTTATTATTCAGGAGATTAAGGAACGGTCGGGTCAAGTCGGATACGAGGTATGGGACTTCGTCTCAATCTCCTTTCGTTGAGGCATATTTTATTTTATACACAACTTTCTTTTATACGGTGTATAAACCACTTTGACTTTTACGTTTATTCAAAAGGAATATTTTTTATACAAAGCATTTACTAAACGACAAAAGGGACTGTTTTTGTCGTACGTATGTGGCGACAATGACTTCTCTGCCGTCGTGACCGTTATTTGAGTTTCGGCTTCCTCTACAAGCCATACCTTATTTTTAAAAGAAAAATAAATACCATGTTTTACTTTTCTTTTACTTTGATATTGAAAATGGTTTTCATAATGTTTTTATTATATCAATGTGTTGTATTGATATCTTGTGATTGAAATGTGGAAATGTTATGTTTCCTTTATGCATGTTTTATGTGATATGATTATGTTATGGTTCTTGGGCATTATTATGAAGACGGGTGGTTCCGTGATAAACTAAGGGCGGGTGAGCCCGTTATAGCTCTCCAATGCATTGGGTAACGCGAAGGAGTGAAACGTTAAGGTTTCTCCGAAGAGATTTTTAGGGAATATACTGTGATGGGAATTCCAAACGTAACCAAGAGGGTTACTCCCTACGTAAGAATGTTATGAATGCCTCAAGTTACCTTTATGTATTATGATTTCTATGATTGATTCATGATTTTATGAGGTATGTTAAAGTGCCTATGTTTTATGGGTAAAGTATGATTTCATTCTTATCTATATATGAACTCATGTTTCCTTTCCATGTTTTGTTTATAACCCATACTGAGTTTTTATGCTCATCCCTAGTTTTTGAAATTTTTTTCACAGGTCAAGGGAAAGGTACATGATAAGATGATAGAGTCAAGGATGTGTCAAGAAATAATCCATGTTTTATTTTAAATGTGTTTCCATTGATGGGAATGAAGAATACTATCTTTATGTAACCACTTTGTTTATATGTGGAATGTAATGCAAATTTTATGATCTAATTCTCTAAAACTCTAAACCCGAAAAGATCCTCAATGTGTAGTCTTGTAATAACTCAAGATTAAGTAAGGTTTAAGGCTGGGGCCTTATATATTGTTTCCTTAGCTACCTCAAAAGCCGAAATATACTCTGAATCTGGTTTATAATCATCAACCATAGTCTGCTTTGAGATCTTTCATCTCACATCACCTCATTTTAATGTGAATATGTATCCTATTTGTGACTTTATGTCATCTTGAGAAGTTTGTAAACTAGCATCTACAAGTCCTATGATGACACATTCCTTATCTCCTACATAGTCCTAGAAAATATCCTCATTACTACTCAGATAGTTAAGGATAGTCTTGAATCCCATCCACAGGTAGTCACCTGGATCATCTTGATATCTACCTACCACACTCTATGTGTAGAACACATCTAGCCTAGTACATAGAATATCATAGATGAATAAACCAATTACCAGTATGTATAGATGCCTTATCATTTTGTTTTTTTTTCTCATGTGTTTGAGGACACATTTTCATTGAAAGATGAATGCCATGTGATGCTAGAATCAACACCCTATTAGATTATTCCATAATTAATCTATTTAGTATCTTGTCATTTTATGTTCTTTGACTTAGGTCCATCAACCTCTTGGATCCATCATGATGGGTCTCGATCATAGGAAAATATGCCACCTCATCCAATTCCTTCATAAAGAAGCATTTATTATACCCCTCTATAACAAAATATAATAATGTTATTTCATTTATAATAAGTATGATGTCATTGAAATATACTATCACAAATACAATGGTACTTCCACTAAACCATTTATAGATACATGACTCGCATTTCCCCTTTATAAAACCAGGTTCCATTATGGTCTCATCAAAACAAATGTTCCATGGCCTGGATGCTTGTTTTAATAAATAAATGGATCTTTCCGACCTGTATATCTTATAGGAATCCTTTGGAGTCACAAAACATTCAGATTGTGTCATATAGACATCTTCTTAAAGGTTCCCATTAAGGAAATATGTTTTTAAATCCCTTTTCTAAATATCATAATCATGGAATGTTGCAATGCTAAGTAGAATTCTGATGGATTTAACCATTTTAATTGTTAAAAAGTATTCATCTTAGTCAATGTATTGATTTTGTTTATACCCTTTTGCAAAAAGTCACTCCTTATAGGTATTTACTTTTCCTTATATATCCAGTTTCATATTGAACACACATTTGAATCCAATGGGATTTACATCTATTTGAGGGTTTACAAAAATCATGACTTGGATTTTTAATGGTATCTATTTTAGAATTCAGGGCTTCATTCCACTTGGAATAATCTATGCCACTTGATACTTCCTTATAGGTTAGACAATAAATATTATCAACTAATAATGAGTCACCATCCATAGTTACTAGTAATCCATAAAATTATGGTTTTCTAACCACTCTTTTACTTATACATAGTACTTGTGTCTCTGGAATAATTTATTTATCCATAGGGATTTGTAGAATCTGATCCTTTACCAACTATTTTGTTTCTTTATCCTTGACTTCATTGATGTGTATCTCACTATCACTATCTCTTTTAGATATGCTCTACCTATTAAGGATTATTGTGTTTCTTTCCAATTTAACCTTTTCTTGAGAGTTTGTATATGTAATATCACAAAATTTCCATAGGGTATCATATAAAGGTATACTTTGTTCCGTGAGCTACAAGTTGTTACCTGATGATTCCTTAACAAATGATTCATTTCCCTACACATGAAAATTTGATTACATGGTTTTCTTTCCACTAAAAAATTCTTATGTAATACCATTTATCAATTTATTTAGTGAAAAGGACTAACAAAGATTAATGTATCCCTGAGAGTGGGAGGAGGTGAAGCTGTGTTATCCTTTTCCCTATTATGTTATCTTTCTTATTTTACAACCATTTTCTTCTAGATAAATAATTATCACATTACTGAATAAAAAATATTCACACATCCATATAAACATTAGAGTTTATATGGTTTATTACTTAATAAGAGTATATAGTCCGTGTCATGGTTTTTAATGAATCCAATACCACACAATATAGAATAAAACAATCCTTTTGTGTTGATAAAACATGTATGACAAAACCTTAATATTTTGTAGCACTATGATCAATACAACAGTGCATCTGATTCTTCTAGAATGAACTATCTAAAAAATGATTTTTTAAAAAGTTAAGAAACCTTAACTAGTTTGCCCCAAACATGTCAGTATGATTGTTCAATAACTTCCACTTTTGTAATTATTTAAAACAAAATTCTTCAATTTCCAACCCAGTAGTCTTTTGAAATAACCATTCTAAACTTTTTTTGAAAACTAAGTGTAATGGATTAGTCTGATTTCTTCATTATAGAAAAAAATAAGAAAATTTACTCTAAAAACAATTCTATACCAATTTTTTCATTCTTTTGAAATTATAGTTTGATTTCTTAGTCCAATAGGGTAGCCTCTTTCTTACACTACGTTCATCCAAATAATATCCTCTTGAAAACACTATTCAAAAACTATTATTATTTTCATCTTCTCTATAATACTCTAGAGCTCTCTCTCTCTCTCTTCCACACATGAATAGATAAATCAGCAATTGAAAATATGTTGTATTTCCTTATATTTATAGGAGATCCAAAATAGGAATGAGTGGGAAACCAATTTCACTTTCCGACTCTACCAAATTCCCATAAACTCGAGTTTCACTTTCACTTTGACTTCATCTTTTACTCATTCAATGCTTCTCATCTCTTATTGATACATCCCAAATATTATTGAATCTTATTATGAATTCAGCCAAAATAGTATTACTAACCATTCTTCAGTTTGATAAAAAAGCCTTGCTAATACTGTTCTTCATTAAAATGAAACATTTGTAAATGTGAAGAATCGAATTCTGAAGCTCCTTACCATTTCAAAGATGAATGACTTCTCATTCGAGTGCTTCATACAATCTAAAATATTAAAAAAGTCTACAATAAACATAATTGATAATTTTTTACACTTTTAAACCCCCATGAAAATACATTGGAAAAAATATTCAAAACAAATAATATTTTCTTCCTTGGATAAAAAATTCCTCAGACCGATGATCCTGTATATGATGAAGTCTAGCATCCTATGACATATCGATTCCTGGTTACATATAGTTGATTGGTATCTATTTTCTTCTAATGTACCAGCTTAATTAATCATCTGACGACTCTTGACCCAATTATAATTAAGAACTAATCGCAACATAATTTTCTCTTAACCCAATTGAAGACAACATTTCTTTTGTCTTATGAAAATCATCGATTACATTATTGAACTTCTTCTGGATCATCATTATCTAATCCCTTATGATAGATCAATATCTATAGATTTTATTTCATTCATCTTTCCAAACAACTCCAACATAATTATACCTTTGATAGATTACTGACAATTCGTGTCTAATGGATCATTGTTAGTAAAAACTCATTTTATTTATGAAAATAACCAACTAATAGATAATCTGATCAGTTGTTTCATTCGGTGGATCAGAAAGTTTGATGAATTAGTTAGTTCAATGGATCAATTGATCAGTTCCTCTAAAAAAACTCTAACTTCATCATGTTCATGAATCCCATCCATTAAACACATTTTACATCTGGTGACTATCACACCAATGAATTGTGACTAAAATACCTTGTCATTAACAACTTTCTTCATTCAAAAACTGGTTCTTGTATCATGACTTCTTAATGATGTTGAGAACATATGGACCAACTTCACATCTTGTAAATTTTATTCGAAATTTCTTTAACTTCCCATAATTTCATAACATTATGTATTTCTATGAGAAACTCAAACAGATTTCCTAAACATAGACACCTTTTTTTCTCCTTTATTTTTCTAGTCTTCGATCAGAAGTTTTGATTATGTAAAGATATTGAAAACCTAGAAACCATAAAATCATTATCAAATTATGACCTAAATATCTCAAAAGTCATTCAATATTTGTAACCACTTCTCACTCTGATCAAAAAAATTATTCTATACCCAAGGTGAGTTTTAAAAACATTTTCACCCAAAATATATTTCCGGGTCAGAAAACATACGCCAATTGATTTTATTATCAAATATATATTTGATATTCTGAGTAAAAAACTCTTTTCAACTGATAAAAAACACATATATAGTGAACTGATTTTTTATAATGACAAAAAAATAAAAAACAGTTAGCAAAAACGTCTTCTAGCTTCCAAAAAAATACATTATATCAAATTTATCCCAACAATCTTCCCCTTTATATTTTTTAAACTAAGATTCATAATTAACTAAACTTTTTAACCTCAATAAATGGATTAAATATCAATAATTTTAGTTCTACAATAGTGAACTCATTGTAGAAAAAAAGAAAAATTGATCGAAAAACCTTGTTATCCAAAAATAGTGACATGAAAAACATCTTCACGAAATATCAAATCGTCTCAAAATCTCAACCTCTTCACACAATTTTTTACCCTATATAACAAATTTCCTAATACCACTTCAGAAAAATATTATAAAATTTGAAAAATTTACATGATGAGTTCATAGCATACCCAAATCCCCCCTATCGACAAGATTTCTTAAAATATTTAGCACATATAAATGTAAATATTTATAAAACATCAATTTTATCCCCCTTTGACAACATTATCAAAAGAATAGATGAGGTAAGGGATAGAAAAACATACATAAACCTTTGATTGAAAGTGGATTGATGACCATGTTCAACATTAGTTTAAAAAACTCCTCCTTTCGCAATGGTTTTCTGAAAACATCATCAACTTGTTCCAACGTAGGGATATACTTCAACATGATTTCATTAGTCTCCAAATTCTATTTTATGAAATTATATTTTATATAAATATGTTTTGAATGATTATTTTTCATTGGATATATTATAAGATTAATATCACTCTAATTATCACAACCCAAGAGCATAGGTAACTTTACATCCACAAGTATGTCTTTTAAATGCGACTTCATCCACAGAAGTTGTGTTGTATATTGAATTGCAACAACAATATCAGCTTCATCCAAGATTGATTTACCGATTTATGTGTCTTATTATTCAAACATAAACAAATTTCCCAAGAAAGAAAACTCCATGAGATGTGGATCTTCAATTATATACACTTACTTCCCAATCTACATCTGTATAGCCAAAATAAATCAATTATTTTTAAGATTCCATACGTGATTCCTAAATAGTTTTTTTCCTTTGATATAACTCAAAATTATTTTTCCATATAAGAGATGTGATTATTTTAGGGCACTTTTAAATATTTCATATAATGTAACATCATTAACATTTTACAGTATTAATGTAGTAGGTTAAAATAAACTCCCATCTAGCTTCTGAAACTCTTTGGAGCCAACTTACATACCTTCTATATCATTACTAAACCTAGTTCCCACTAAAATTGGTGTAGAAACTAGTTTCAAGTTTTCTATTCCAAACTTATTATGATGTTACATAGCTTACTTTTAATAACAATGAATTATGTCTTTCTTATTTTTTAAGATGTATAATCCAAGAAAGTATTTCATTTCACCAAACATGATAATTATGAACAAAAGTTTCATTTATTCAAAAAACCATTCAAAAGTTCTTTCATCATTACAAGGAATGATAATTTTATCATCATAAAAAATAACACTGATGTAAATCCATTCAATTTATTTGTTATATAGATTACTATCAACCCCTCATTTTTTGAAATTCAACATTCTTAAATCAGTATAAAATTTGGAACACCATGCCCTCATAGATTTTTTTAACCCATACAAGGATTTCTTCAACTTGAACACATAATTTTCATCCTTCTCAATAAAAAAACACACAGTTATTCAATATAAATTGCATCATAAATTTCTCCATTCAAAAATTCTGAATTCACATCTATATAAGAGTATAATTATTTCTAACCTTTCAACTAGATATAAAGGATCATAAATATCAATTCCTTCAATAAATATGTACTATTTGATCTCCAATATTTTTCTGTTTCTTATCACTTCCACTAATTATTCATCTTGTTTTGGATCACCCACTTTGTACTAATAAGAATTTATTCATTTGGTTTATGTATGAGTTCCCATGTACCGGTCTTCCCAATATGATAAAATTCTTGTTTTATAGAATTAATCCATTATTGATGTTCAAAAGCATTACTAACATCTTTCAGATCAAATTTTGATTACAAAAAATTTTATGTCCCAACATTTAACATTGTCCTTGTTTGATCCTTTTGATTTTGATCACCAATATGGTTTTGAGCTTCCACCTATTTTTATTATCCTAGGATGATATGTACGAAATAATACCTCATCATTAGAAATATATGAGCCTAACTCTTCCATCAATGTGTCATCAGAGTGTTTTTCATCCTTTTCATGTTTCTCTACAATAATTTTTTCATCATCTTCATCTTCCTCATCCTCATGTGTTTGTAAAACATATTTGATAGAGGTTTTAAGATTTTTTAAATAAAAAATGACCAATATTCCTATATATTTTTTGAAACATCTATAACCCCTTTCACCTAGAGAATAGCCATGAAATATTTGATCTTCACCTCTTTGATCATACTTTCCAATTTTTCCAACTCTATTCTTTATAATGCAGAGACTCCTAAAAACTCATATGTGTTTCAAACCTGTAGTTTTATCATAGAATATTTAATATGGATTCATATCAGATTTTTTTTAATAAAAATAAAAATTACGAATATAAACAGTTTTTCTCATGGTTTTCCTCCAAAAGCAGTGAGAAATACCATATTTATATAACATTATATTCCCTATATCAAAAAATATTATATTATAAATTTTTTAAAATACCATTTTATTGTGGCATGTATGGTTTACTAAACTCATTAAAAATTCCATGTTTTTCAAGATAGTATATAAACTCTTAATTCCTGTACTAGCCACCATATTCAATTATTAACTTCTTCACAAAATACAAAAATTCATTCTCATATCTTATCATGAAACTTGTAAAAAACTTCAGAGAATATGACTTAAGTTACCAATACATAACTCAAGTTATGATATTACAATCCTTAAAGAATGAAATGAAGTACTTATATTTAAAAGTTTATTATTTTCTCATTATCCCATAGATATTAGAATGAATTAATTCTGGGTCTTGAGTTAAATAAATATCATCTTTATTATTCACATAGTTCAGTTATCCTCCTTTTATAAAAAATTAAACAACACCAATCACTTCATCGAGACGTATCAGGCATACTGCAGGCACTGTCTTGCATTGATAAATGTATCACTTTTCAATGATGCGTATGGCCGAATATTTTATGACACTACACATTTTCATCCATCACTCTTAAGTAACATGAATTATGTACTTCAACATCTTGAATCATGTTTCATATTATTTGATGAACTTTTTTAACAAATTTTTCATATTCCTCTATTTTTATTACAAAAACATCATTTATAAAAAAACTTTGTTTTCTTCTTCATGTGTTGTGAAAGACAAAACCAGATTCTTTTCAACCCATAAAAAACAAGTTGGATTTAAACTTTTCTTCCCCAATAGAAGTTGATCAAACATAATTGAATCTGAGGGATTCATTGTTACCAAACCTCACTTTTGCTTGTTTGAAATATTTCACATTCTTCAAAAATTTCAAATCTCTTATCATATGAGAAGAGCACCCATTATCCAAAATCTAGTTTCATTATCCTTTTGTATATTTGTTAGAGGTGTCTAAAATAAGAGTTTTTCATTTTATTTATCTTTCTTCAGATAGGGATTCTATGAATTTTTATAAATATGTTGTTCTTCATGTAACAAAATAATTAAACCTTTTGAAAGATGTCTAGGTTGTTTATATATGTCAAAAATAGTTTCCAATGGTGGGAACCTATTCAAAACATTCAAAACATGTTTCTCAGAATTATTTATTAGATAGGATTGAATTCCCCTCAAACATTTCTTTTTGTTTTCATGGGATAATTTTAATTTTTTACATTAAACCAACACATAATTTCCGTATTCATAAATCCACCACAATAACAGTACTAAACATAAAAGGACTATTTACCTTATAACTTCTATACTATCTGGAGTTGTGAACATGTTTTTAGCAACTTTATTATATTTCACCTCAGACTGCAATGAGCTCTAATCCCTTTTTTATCACTCATAATCTTCTTCTCCAATTCATATTTCATCCTCGCTATGTAAGAATCAAAGTGGTCGAAACTATTGTTTCAGACTCAAAATAATTAGAAATATATAACTTCTAAATTTTTTTATTTTTTGAAAAATATACGGTATTGCCATATTTATTATTCTTAGGAAAAAATTCACATTTATTTTAAACCTTAGAAGGTAACATTTTTAGATCTGTCTTAACATCACACATTCTAGAACAATCACCAACATTAGATACAATGTTATTGAAACTGGTAACTCCTTCCTCAGATTTATAATGCTTTTGTTGAAAAAATTCTAAACCTTCTTCCTTTTCTTTTAACTTTACTTCATGATTACTGCTATCAAATTATATTTCTCTTATGGAAGACACTCTTGATTGTTTTATGTAGGATTTTCCAACATCAATTTTTTGATCTCTCATTAAAGTTTCACAATATTTCATAGAAATTATTCCAATTCATTCTCAATGTGAAACTCTAACATAATCTCATCTTCTTTAGATCCACTACTTCTAAAGGCGTCAAAATTAACTATTTCCATGAAATTATTTTCTACAGAAACATCTGTAAAATAATTTTATTCAAATTTAATATCTTTTTCATTGTCATATTTAGACAAAAATATTCTCATTTTAGATTTGGAGAACTTTCTATCATTTCTATAGGAATAATATTTTGACCTACCACCCTATTTCTTACAAGATATTCTTTTCAATCTATCATCTTCATTATTTTCATTCTAATTCTTTCTTTTGGGTAAATTTGCAACAATTTTCCAAATATCTCCACATTAAAAAAAAATTTTAGAAGTTTATCACTTCACTTTCATTTACCTCATTTCACATTTTTAGAAAATAACGATGAAATCTCATGAAGATTGCTACTAACATCATTTTTGGATTTAGAATCACCTCATTCATCATCAAAGATAATAATTTTAGACATTAATTTCTTTTTAGTCGTGAAGGACATATATCAATAAAAGTTTTCTTTTACTTTCATAAAATCATCCTTTATCCTTTCATAAGTAATCAGATTACTATGAAGATCGTCCAATGATTGAGTTTTATGATCTCTATCTTCCAAATATGAAAATTGGTAGCGAACTTATCAGGATGATTTTTTAAGATCTTTTAAACATCAGTTAAATATTCTATCTTCTTGCTAAGGCATATTATGGTGTGGAAAATATCATTCACCCTTGTAATGAAGTCAACAATAGATTCATACTCACCTATTTTGTGGTCTTAATACTTTAGAATTTAGATTTCTAACATTTCCTTATTCAACTTCTTGTTTCCTTCATCATTTTTTTCATCTTATTACGGATACAGTTAGTAGTATAAACTCCTTTAACTCTAAGAAATTCACTTTTATAATGTGATTAGAGTAAGATATTCTTAACTATTCCATCATCATTATTATTCTTCTTATCCATAGATGTAAGAGGATAATTATGAACATAAAGGGGAATCCATCAGTAGCTAGTTCCAAAACATCATACCCAAGATATATAAGATAAGACAACATTCTACCTTTACATATATGATATTTATTTCCATCAAACACCAGAATCCATTAACTATTTACCCAAATTAGATTCTCCATCACATATTCATTTAAAAACATTAGCAAAATGTAAATTAATGGAACCTTCACTCCGATACCACTTGAAATTAACCAAATAGGTTCAATATATCATTCAGAGGGGGAGGGGAAATCAGTGATAAATTATTCCCTTTTATGTTATGTTTATTATATAACAAACTTCACATACTATTAAATAATTATCACTTTTTAGAAAATAAAACATTCACACATCCATATAAACAAAAGTATTTAAAAGGTTCACAACCCAATAAGAGTATATAATCATTGTCATGGTTTGAAAGTAATCCAATACTAAAAAATCCATTATAAAAAATACTATTGTGTGGATTCAACAAGTAGTATATACCCTTAAAGATTTTTAGTATTATGATCAATACAACAGTGCATGGGATTCTTCCATAAAAAATGATGTAAAACATGTTTCTATAATAAATTAATAAATATTCACAATTTGGTTCCAAACCTGTCACTTTTTTACTTAAAAAATACATTTTTTTAAATTATTCAAAACACAATTATTCACTTTTCTACCTAGTATTAGTTAGATACAAAATTTATGAACTTTTTATGAAAACAATGTATAATTTATTAGTCTGATTTATTTATTCTGTAAAAAATAAGAAAAGATACTCTGATAAGAATTCTAAACCACGTTATTTCTTCCTTTGAAAATATTATTCTAATTTTTTAGTCTAATCTAGTTGCCACATTCTAAAACTTCTTCTGGCCAAAAAACATCCTCAGGAAATTTATGTTTGGAATATTTTATTATTTTCCTATTATATCTCAAAATATAGAGCTCTCTCTCTCTCTCTCTCTTCAACACGTGAACTGTGAAATCATTATCAATAATTATTTTATACTTATTTATATTTACAAGAGATCCAACCGAGGGATGGGTGGGAAACCAGTTTCACTTTCCCACTCAACCAAATATCTATAAACTCAAATTTTACATTCATTTCGACATTATCTTCGATTATTGCAGCACTTATAATATCTTAATGATTCATCTAGAAACTTCTAACATCATCATAAAAATTCAACTAAAGAAATTTTCGTAACCATTATTCAGTCTAATGAAAACATAATCTTGAAAATTTTCTTTATTATGATGAAACATATTTAAAACAAAGGAATATCATTTTGATTCTCTATGCCATTTGAAATATGAAGGAATTCTAATTCTAGTACATCACAATGACTGAAACGTTGAAATAATTCTTCTATAAACATTGTTTCAAATTTTAAATTCTTCAAAAACTCCTTGAAAATACATTGTAAAAAGGATTTAAAACAAATCACCTTTTATTCCATTGATAAACAATTCCTCATACCAATGATCATGTATGTGGTGAAGGTCAACATCTGATGACTTACTAGTTTTTGGATGCGTCTGATGGATCAGTCTCTACCACCATCCGATTTACAAACATCACACCTCATCTGATGAATCTTGACCCAATTTGATAAAATAAAAAAAAAACCTGACATCATTTTATCTTGTCCCAATCGAAGAAAACATTTCATTTGTTTAATGAAAATGGATGAATACATTATTGAACTTCATCCAATTCACATTATCTGATACCTTCCGATGGATCAATCTTTATAGTTATTATTTCATTAGTCAGTCCTAGAAAATCCAACACAATTATTCCTTTTATTGATCATCATAACTTGGTGTCTAATGGACTACGACCAGAAAATTTTTCTTTTCTTCAAGAAACTCTACAACTGATGGATCATCTGAAGAATTGGTTCTTCCGACGTATTAGATAGTCTAATTAATCGATCATTCTTATATATTAGTCAATCATTTACTTCATAAAACCTTTAACTTCATCATGTTCAATTATCCCATCCTTTAAACAAATTTTGTTTCTGGTGAATCTTTCACCAATGAACTGTGATCAAAAGCCTTTTTATTAAAAAATAATCTTCTTCACTGAACTCATACTTATATCTGGACTTCCTCTTAATATTGAGAACATAATGATCAACATAGAATCTTATAAATTTTATTTGAATTTTCTATGACATCCCATCATTTCAACACCTTATTTCGTTCCATCAAAAACTCAAACTTATTACCAAAACTCAGAAATCATTTCTCCTCCTTTCTTTCCAAATTCATGGATCATTGTTTTTTATTAACTCATTTTATTGAAAAACATAAAACCAGAAAATCATTTTCATATTCTAAACCTAATATCTGAAAAGGCATTTAGACTTCGTAACAACTTCTCAATCCAATGAAAAACATATTTTAGGACCTTAGGTGTGTCTGAAAATCCTTTTCACCAAGAAAAAATGTCCAGTCCAGAGAATGAAAGATGATGGATTTTCTTATCAAATATGTGACCGATATTCTGGGTATAAAATTATTTTCATCAGATCACTATTATTTAAAAAGTGAACTGATTTTTTGTAATGAAAACAAAATAAAAATAAATTAGTATTAACATCTTCTAGCATCCGAAAACCACTTTCAGCCATCTTGGTCCCAACATTTGGTACTTGGTTTAGTATATGTTATTTTTTACAACGTTTATACTTGAAATTATAATTAAGGGATCACAAGAATCATTATTTATCTCACCATGTCCAATAAGTTGTAATTAATATATTCTATTACATTATTCCACAATGTATTATGAGGAGGAGTTAGTTGGGATATGATCCCAAACTCCAATAAATAATAAATGAAGTCACGATTATGATATTATCCACCATGGTCTTAGCAGAGTTTATTAATATTTTTACTAACTTGGTTTTCAACCTCATCCTTGTATTCCATGAAGTTTTCAATAGTCATATCCATATCTACCAAAATCATTAGTAAAAGTTATGAGGCTTGGGTACCTTCCCCTTACTTCGACTAGAAATGGTGCACAGACAACAGTATGAACTAATTTTAGATGCTCTTTAGAATTTTCAAATTTACCCCTATATGGGGATTTGGTCATTTTTCCTTATAATCATGTGTCACATACACTGAGTGGTTTTATTTCAAAATCCAAAAATTCCCATCTTGATGTAATTTAGTCAAGCACTTTTCATTTACATGACATAGATGGGGATTCTAAATTTGGGTGCGGTATGATCCATGTGAATTAACATCATTTTCAATTTCCATTACATGGTTCATGTAATAAAACACTTAAATAAGTTATTTAAAATTTCCTTCCTACAACAAATGATAATTTTTTAAAAGAAGAAATATTTATTCCCAAATTTGAATTTAAATCCATTAGTATCATGTCAAGATACAGAAATAAAATTTTTGGTAACAGATGGATCATAATAACATCCTTTCAAAACCAAGATCATTGTAATAAAAAATATGAGGTGGTAGTCCCAAATAGCTAAAACAACAAGTTTATATCCACTATCTCCTCATAGATCTACCTCCCCTCAGTCAATCTTTTTGAATCGACTTGTTTCTTGTATTTGAATACATATGTGATCAGAAAAAGTTGTGTTTAATACCAATTTGTTTAAATTGATAAATTTCACTTGATAATAAACACAATTAAGATCCCCCTTACGTCATTGGCTGGGTGAGGTTTTTCATCATGTGGCCCTTCTTTCAACATCCTCAGGCATGATATTCACATCCATGTTTGTCTGAAATTTCATGAGTGAATTAGAAAAATATGAAAGCACCAGACATTGAACATAAACCATAGGGTTCTTATGTATCTCATATACTATGAACTCTTCATAACTTTTCTCATTATCAGATAGATCATGAGATGAGGATTCTAGTATATAAGATTTCTGTTCATGGTGTAGCATAACCAAAATGCATCTATACCCTTCCTGGAAGTTACTTTAATTTAGGAGGGTTTCTTTATCCAATATTGAACGTAGGGATAATTTTCATGACAAGATTTCCATTTTATCCTACAATTAAAAGAAAATATTATTTTTATGTTTATTAAAAATTGTGTGAGATATAATAAACTAATTAATTTTATTAAGTCCCACTATTTTATCATGTTCCTATAGCCCTCATCATTGATCATGGAATGCCTAGTTTCTTTAGCATTCTAGTGGAAGGGATCCATATTCCCCTCCACATAACCCCAACAAGGGTTGGCCAACATACTTAATGGTATTCAGGTAGGAATTCATTTTCTAACTACATAATTTGAGATAATTGTTCCATTGATTGGACTCCCATATCATGAAATCCTAAATTGGATATATGAAACACTTTTCTCCAAATTACACAAAGTCCAGAAAGGTCTACTCCTAGTGTAAAATGGTTAAGTCAAACGAAAACATTCACAATAACCTCCCTTATAAAAGTATGTTTCATAAAAAGGGGTTTTCAAACACTTATTTCTATTGAGTTTTATTTTAGATCATGTAATGGGAGGGATAGTATGGAAACATATTTAATTGAGGTATTTTAAATTTTATATATATATATTTTATCTTTTTTATCCTTTATAAGTATTTTTAATATTAAGTGTATGTTACCAAATTAATTAACCATTTTGGATAAAAAAATTACACATAACTCATTTATTTAATTTCCATATTTTCGTATTAATTCATTTATTTATGTCAGCATGGCCATTTATACATAAAAAAATAATTTCTAAGACATAAATAAATGCATAATTTAATGACTCATTCCTGATATTTATCTAATTGTTGACTTAATGATAAAATATTAAACCAACCATTGATATAGTTGAAATAACTCATATTTCCATTATTGGCATGAGTTACAACATTCCACCTGTCCACTAATGTATCACCAGAGTTGGCTGCATAATGGTTCCTTCTTGAACTGCCACTATGCATGTTAGGATAATCCATTAATTACATGTATTTTTTACTCATATACATGTGTGGGGAACCAAAGTATGAATTAAAATGGGATTGAATAAATATACTTGGACACACAGTTCATACATAATAATGTAGGGTTGACTCATGGGACATTATTTAATTTCATATTGTATAATTTTAATCCCACGCAATAAATTAAATTAAAACATCCAACACATACACAAGACATGGTCAAGATCATGAATTCGCATACATGCAATGAATAATAAAAACGTAACCATCTAGCATTCATTTCATTATTTGTTCTTTATTATTATTTTTAATTCCATTTAATTAATTAATAAATGAAATAATTAATTAACTTTAATCTTAGTAATAATACAAACATAGTTGGACATATTGATCATTTATCATATTCATGGAAAATATATGGTATAACCAAGAATCATATTTTTATTACAATAAATTAATTGATAATTTAAAATTATATAAGATCATTATTAAATTCTAAAACACACTTTGGAGTTTAAATCAATAAAATAATGTTTTAATGATGTAATTTTAAAATTTAATGTAATATTAAATTATGAACATTGTGTACATCCCGCTACACACTATGTATCTCTATTTTCATGTATCTAGGGTACACATCTGGGTCTATAGAATGTATCGTATCCAGACTAGAGGACATTTATAGACCAAATACACACTATGTGTTCCACTCTCCATCTATTTGGGAGAAATGAATGGGTCTTAAGCACATGTTTTAGTGGAATAGATAGCATATACATGCTATAAACATGTCATGTATCTCTTTGAGCCCTATGTCCATTTTGTCAATGAGATTATTAGTGTGTTCTTAAGACTTAGGAATTGATGAACTACACGCTGTGTACATTGTATACACATCATGAATATCATAAATTCTTTAGTTTATCATCCTCATGGAGCATTGACTATGTAAAAAGACCACATCTATTTTTCAATTTATGCCGTTAACCTATGAAGACTACACAACATGTACACTGACACACAAAATTTAATCTGATAACCGACATGCCACCCTAGATGGTCAACACGTAATGTACACCATGTGTGTAATGTCCCCAACCCTAGTATCCAAGATTCAGTGATTTACATTATTACATTGGAATAAAAAATAAGGAATAAATTTCTGAAAGACCAAATAGTTTTGTAGCTTGGGAAAAATATATACTAACATAAGTATTACATTTAAACTTGAAATTAAATACAACAAAGTAACTCCATTGGAATCACCCATATTCTCTTAGATTATCCTTGTATATCTATCATAATATACATCTTGGAATCCTAGGGAAAAATAAAACATAAGAAATGGGTGATCTTAGATGCTCAGTAAGGGTAGGAATACTATGGACGCTATTGTAAATTAAACATAATAAATAAGTCAAAGAGAATAATTAAAATGCATGCCATTAAAACATAATCTTGAGAATACTATGGATGGAATAAAAGATTATAAAATAATGCTATATAAATAATCACATGAGAATGATACTTAACCATGAATATTCTAATAGTCAAATATCACATGGATTATGAATAACTAATCTCATAATGAGGTAATGCATAATACAGGACATCATAAACATACCCACAAGGCCTTGATCAAGAAGTTTGCATAAATGGGTAAGGCCTCATCCAAAACATGATCTAGTTTGTCTCACGAGACAAACTGATGCATCTAGGGGATATAGAGGGCCCAACCATCAATTATTAAGTCCAATTAATTACTCATATGAATGGGGTGGAACATAATCAACAAATAAATTCATATTGAAACTATGAGCTGAAATCTAAATAATTACCTGAACTAGTAAACAGAATCATAAACCATCTAGTATAATATGATGAATGGTATCAAAATAGAACATCCATACTCTAATTAATTGTATTTTTTTTAATATAATATGGTATATTGGGTAATAATATATCAACCTCAATTACGAAAAAGATTCAATAATGAGTTTTGACATAGATTAAAATACTTTAATAAAATCATTGAAAATTTACCAAGAGAAGTAACACTTTTACTTTGAAATTAAATCATTTAAAAAGCTGTGAAATTATAAAATAAAAAAATTATTTTAAAATTAAATTGTAAAATTGTATATGATACCTCAAGGCAACAATTCATTATGAAAGTAGTAAAATATGGTCATTCCATATAAGTTAAAAACCATTTCCATTAAAAATAGAATCATTCAAAAGATTATTTTTAAAATAAAGTGTGAGTGTTTACCAAATTATTTGAATATTTATATAATATGTAAATAAACATAAAATAAGTAGAAATAGAACTTAAGAGAAAAAAAATTCAGTTGAAAAATAATCACAACGTAGCATAATCAATGGAGTGTATGTTTAACCATATAATGGAAATTAGGTAAAGAATTCCCTAACCACTTCGTTAACAGTCGAACAATATACCCCATAAAATTAATGATCACCAAATGAGAAATTTTATAAAAATAATATAAAGATATTAATGATATGATATATCAAAGTTCAGTATACATAAACCACACACAAGTAAAAAGTGGAGAATAAGTCATATCTCACAGAAATAAAAGTGAGACGAGAAAACCCTTACCTTATGTCCAAAAGCATTTTGCACTTGTACTTAATCTCATGGATAATAAAATTATATTCATTAATTAAATAATTAAGGACCTATTAAACATATATATATATATTCTTTTAAAAATTTATTAATTTCATTTAGGACCATTTCTAAGTGTTATGATGTTTATTTTTGTTATTTCGGGTGTGTTCGTTTCATGGTTTTATGGTGTGTTCCCTTGAGTATAATAATGCGAGTTCTTGTAACATGTGAATAACATATTGAGAAGTGAAATAATATATTATTAATGAAATTTTATAATTTTATATGATCTCATATATAATTTTTTATATGGTATGAGGATGATTTATTAGATAAAATATTAATGAAAATGATTTAATTTATTTCGGTGGTTTTTACGACCATCACAAATTAATATCATTTTATTTAATAATATGTTTATATAATGTTTCCATAACATTAAATAAGTTTTATACACATTATATAATATATATTTAACCATATTAACAGTTTTGTGTCTATACATTAAAGAGGTAGTGAAAAATGAAATCTCATCGACCGGGAAGGTGTTAAATCGACACATCATGGACGATGTTTTAATTTCTAGAACAAAAATAGAGGAGAAGAGATTTTATTATGGATATTACATTAACATAATAAAATTAAATTATATCAATGAGACCAAATTTACCATGGTACTTTGGATTGGTGAGTTGAGGTAAATATATGAAAATATAATAAATTAAATGAGAAAGAGGGAGGGTTTTACCTCTTTAGTGTCATCTCCTTGAGAACCTTCTTATAACACTTAGAAATGGTATTTTGGTGAGACTATGAATACCCGAAAGTGGGGAAGTGGTTTGGGATATGAATTATTAAGAATATAAGAAATATACAAGGCTTATAAATTTTGAGGATAAGGGGTTGTGATGGTAGAATTTATAGTGGAGGAGAGTTGTGTTTTTTAAATATTTTATTCATTAGTTTATTACTTGGGCTCAAGTCTATTAAAAATGATGATTCTTGTGACTAACTATAGTAAATAGTGAATTATAGTTCAAAATAATGGGTTTTTACATCAGAAATGACTCAAAAATTCATGTACTTAAAATGTAAAATATTATACATTATAGTATTTCACTATTTACAAAAAATTCCACTATTTCAGAAAAATATCAACAATTAACCCTAACCATTTTCAAGGTGTAGATTTCAAATATGAAATCAATTTTATAAAAATAATTTTCTATATATTATAAATTTAATTCCTAAATAAAAGTTTCATTTATTAAAAAAATACCAATATTAATATTATAACCGATTTTACAAGACATTTAAAAATTCATCATGGTCACATAAAATTATCTTATAATTATAATCGAAAAAATATTAATTTTATGAATACATTTTATGAAAATAAATTTTATTTTAACTTATTTTATTAATTATAAAATTGTAAATAAACATTTTCATTTCACAAAAATACAAACACTTAATTTATCATTTTAAGAAAATTTATTTACTTATTCCATTATATATATATATCATATTTTAATTTATGATATACCTAATTTTTATTTATGCTCTCATAGGTGAGGTTATTATTCTAATTTCCATATTACTCTTTCAAATAGTAACAACAATATTCCAACATTTATGTTAATATCTAATAGTATATTAGGGTTTGTTTAGTCATTGAGTTGCATGAAACATAAGATACTGAAGATGTTCAATATAAAAATAGACATACCATAAAATATTGGAGGTGTTACATTCTCCCCTTATTTAATAAATTGCGTCCTCTATATTTTGAAATTGCACTTTGAAAATCAAAGGATGATACTTGAAAATTATGTTGTGGGAAACCCACATCGTAAATTGGGTTAATAAAAATTCATCTTAAATGGAGGGAAAAGAATATGGTATGGTCACCACAAAACTAGGTTTCCCTATAGAAGATAATTAGTGGGAAGTGAAGAAATGATCATGAAAAATAAATCTCAATATCCTTTTATGATAGAGAGTGATAAAAAACATGGCCGTTTGAAAGTCTACTATCACAAAAACATATATTTGGGATCGGTTAAAAGACCATTAATTTCTTAATAAAAAGTAAATAGATAACGTTTTTGTTCCAAAATCCTTATCCTAGAGTTGATTTATTCATTTATTATCCAGATAAGAACTTGATAAAATATAATTACCTGATTTAATCCCATATAATAAGCATAATATCTTCATTTGGTTGTGCTTTGGTCTATTTTCACAACACTTCAAACAGTAGGAGAAGAATTTTCATGATGATATATTTAATGTATGAATCACTTTAATGAATCCTAAGAACCAAAAATCATTCCTTTGACCTTTAAATGTTTTCTGAAACAAATAATTTTATATCATGATATCCAATATAATAAATCATACATTAACCTCATATAATAATATCTAATATTTAACTTAATCCATTCCATAAGTAATGAATTTTAATACTCATAAAAAATATGAATTTCCAAAATCAAAGATTGAAAATTTATAATGAAGGTCCCCAAATTTACCAAATAAACATAGAATTAGATTCCCTAAATAATGTAGCTCTTTTTGTCACATACCAAATATATGAATTCCATAATTTCCTTTAAAACTTTATGATAACATGCAAGCTTCTAGAAATATAATCGTAAGATGTTGAATATATTCCGTAATTCCAATAATGTAGTAAACCCAATAAAGAGAACAAAAATCATCAAATCACTAACAACTTTCATGGTCACTAATACTATTCCATAAACATCTATCTATTATTATCTCAATATCAATCACATATTTAGGTATATCATCCCAAAATCACATGCTTTCCCAAAGGTCAACTTGCCACATCATCACATCTATTGGTCACTGGTTTTATTAATCACATGATTCCAATTCCTTAAAGAAGAAGTACTTCAGTACAATCCTTTCATATTTATCATAATACTTATAACCAAAATATCATTTATAAAATACATTTACAACATATTTCTTGAATAGAAACAAATAATTTAATTATTCTACTTTTATTGGAGTAACAATATAATATTGACCTTGATCACTTTTCTTATTCTAAGATACGCCCCCTAGATGCTTAAGACATTCATTTACATAGTTCCCCATCTCATTAATATTGAATCATCAGATGTCTTCTTTCTTTCCTTTGTAATCTCGAGCCTGATGTTCCTTCTCTCCACTCTTGTAGCAGACTCCAATTCCATTCAAGAATGTATTTGGGTATTTCCTTCTATAATTATCACATGTGGTAAAATCCTTCTTTCCTTTCTTCCCATTATCCATCATTTTCTCTACTATACTTTTATTATCTTTCTTCCTTTATAAGTCAAAAAACACATAGAATTATTTCTCCGTATTTATATATCATGATACCATATCCTCATATGATGAGAATGTTTGGGATACTAGTTTTCTTCAAAGGAACTTTTTAATCCAGTCAAAAAAATTTCAATCATACTGTTTGGATTATGTACATAGTCTGAAGTGTTCCTAGCTATCCTTGTAATGTTAACATCATAAATAGAAAAAATTTCCTCTTCCTTTTGTCTTCGAGTCAATAATTTTCTCTCCATATCATCTCATTGTTCTCTATGAAATGAATTTTCCAATAAAATCCCATTAAAATCCTTCCATTCCAAGTTTTCAATTTAATCTTTCTCTTTTGGGTTTTGAATTAATGACCACCGTTTATCGGCATCACATGAGATGTAATAAACATCTATGATAACCTTCCCCTTTCATTACTTACCAAAGGAAGACTTTTCATATCTATGTAACTAATCAATTTCTCATATACAAATGACTTTTTAGTCCCATGTAATGATGGAGTTTTTTGTCAAATTAAGTGGTTTAACATTGTTACACCACATTTTGGATCGGGCTACTCCAAGTAAGGAAGGTTATTGCTCATAAATTGGGTCATTTTTTCTATTATAGTTATAAATTTTTCATATCTAGCAGTATTTCTAGCTTCAGAATCATTATCTTGCAAAGGAGGGAAATCACTAAATGGATTACATGTGTTGATATGGATTCTATTCCTTCCACTATGAATTATTTATAAACAATTTAATACACAAGATTATACCATATCATTATGAAACATAATATATTATCTAAAACTAGTAAAAAACATAACAAAATTTGAAAATTTAAAAATAACTAATATCTAAATCATAATCCTGGTTACTTTGGGTTTATCTTTATAGTACACTATAGGGATATTGTCAAGAACTAGGTTGGGATTGTCATCTGATCTGACACCCGACCCGATATGTGGTAAGGCCTGAAAGGCATTCTCGATCCCTATGGACGGAAAACTAGTTCCCGGCATCAACGTAATCCAAATAAGAATGATTTCATCCAAATAAACAAGGATAAAATAAGGAAACTAAACAACAAATAACAAAACAAAAACCAACAACTGATCATAATTAAATATACAATTGATTGAGATACAAAGTACATCTGAACAAATAAGAACTAATATATAAAACCAATCCACCACTAACACGATATCCATGTGGAATTATTGTCACCACCATCCAAAAAACTGATCAACCACATGTCCAACCTGCTCCCGCGATGAGAACAAGAAACAGAGAACCTAAACCTGCAAAAAAACTCAGTTCTACTGACATTGAATGACACAAGTAGGGTGTGTTATTAACAACTCTATAGGCAACCACCATAGAATCTATTTGTTTCCTTTCCTCAAAATAATCCATAAACACTAGATTCAAAAAAAGATAGGAAAATAGGTTTTCATCATTTTTAAAAATACCACCACAACCTTCCATTTTCCAAACAACACATTCCTTATTCCCATTTTAAAAATAGGTTCACCATTTTAGAAACCAAATCCCAAAATTAAAATCCAACTAGGTGATACAAAGAAAAGATAAAAGTAAATAGATAAATAGTACAAGCAACCCATTGCAACAAAAAGTAAACAAACATATATATATAGTAACCATGGGAATTTATTAAGCATACTTAGAGCAATCCACTGACGTACTCGAGTCAGACTCACTTCCGTACGTATGGTGTAACTCTAATGTCAATAACCAAATAGCTTCTCTAAACTAGCCTGACTAGTGGCACAAATGACTTGGCCTCTCAGATATCCAAGGGGTATCAATCCATCTAATTGTGGTCAATAATAAACCATCACTCGACACTCTAAAAGATGCCTGAAACCCCATGGTAATATAACACTATGTAAGTAGAAGGCCCTCTCATGCATGAATCACCTTACATGCCATCAACTCACTTGCCTAACCTAAAACATGACAACACCTATACAGTAACTCGTATAGGGAAATACCTCTATAGGGGTTCCTGTCATATAAGAAACCATTAATAGGTGTCAACAGATTCATCAAATCACATGAATTTTTAAAACATTTTTTGAACCATTCTAATATTCCAACTGGGCATTTGAGCTTCTAAAATCACAATTAATTTCCAAAACATTATAAAATTCCAATCTAACCATCAACATTTTCAACAACAATACATAATAAAAATCATCTAAAACATTTAAAAATCAGCATTAATAACAAATTTTATGTTTACAATGTCGAATGTTCTCTTAGGTTCCAAATCTAATCCCAATTTCTAATACCACTTCAAACCAAAATTAAAATACCCACAGTACTTAAAGATTCCAAACATGATTTCATGTCATTTGGAAACCCATCATTCTTTATGAGGTTCTAAATAGGCCATAATTTCGAATATAACATTTAAAACCATACTCAATCTACTTTGAGACCATAAAACATTTATAAAACATGAAGGCTTCGAGGAACTTGAGAATAAGGGAAGAAGGAGGGAGAAGTTTTTTTTATAATCCAGGTTGTTGAGTTGAGTAAATTTATTCAAGAAAATTATCATTTTTGATCCCATCCATGCATACATTCCATGTACACATAGATGTTCCCACATCCAATGGTTGACCACAAGAATATGTGTTGTTACCCTGAAATAATTTTTAAAGAAACACCATATGTTCTTAAACCAACACAACAAACCACACATATGGTCTATTCTATATAAAATCAAAAATTCACACATATAATTCAAAAAATCCAACAATGTTTTCATTATACAAAAAAGTTTTAACACCATTCTAAATGAAAATTTTCATTTTAATTAAACAGTTGACATTTTATCAAACACCTAATGTGAATTCCATTTGTTAATGTTAGAGACCCCTTTTAAAAACCAATTACACTAAATTTTAACAACATAAAAACACCGTACAAATTACGGAAAAATACCACATACATGTTAAATACATTTTCATTTTTTTGAAAAATTCAAAATGAATCAATAGAATGGGTTGGAAAGAAAAATATTCGAAATACCTACCTCAATGGTCTGAAAATGTGATGAAACTATCATAGAAGGAGGAATACACCCCAATGATCAAACTACACAACATAAACATAAATAAAATCAAACTATACATAAACCCTATCCACTAGACTTTGACCAAGAGAGAACCCCCACAAAGAAAACCTAAAAATACAAGGAGGATGAGAAGAATAGGACAAAATTGAACAAAAACCAAAGAAACTCTCCTTGGATCCAAAGGGGGAGCATATACAAGGGAGAAGTATAAAGGGTAGATAGCTTGGGGATCCCTTAATACTCCCAGTAGACCAAGGAAGAGAAAAACCTAAAATGGGTAAAAAAGAGGGGAGGGAAAAATTGTAATTTTTAGATTATAAAAATTTGGGCAGCTCACATGGTTTAGCCACACTGTTTTCCAAACTGTGTGCCCCTCACTGTCTTTCAGGGGAATGTATCATGGCCTGGATGAATGATTTACAAACCGTGCCGAATGCCTCTACCAAAAAATGACACTAATCTGTATGGTTTCTTGGGTAAGGCATATAGTTTCCCATGATCATGAAAAAACCATAAACATGCCAAAACTCACATAAAACATCTAAAATTCAAAAATTTAAACTAGGAATCAGCCCGATCCTCCACTAAAAAGATAAAAATCCAAGAAAAGAATAAATTAAACTAATTATAAGGGCTAGGCTGTGACAATTAATTCCACCACATACATATTCTTCCCCTAGAAATTCACCCAGCTAAATGGTAAACAAGAATCGATTCCAATTCTAGAATAAGATGAATAAAACTACAAACCTCAGGGTGACCTTTCACTCAAAAAGTCTCTCCCGACCGATCTAGAAGAAACACCAACAAAATAATGAGGGGAGAACACAAGAGGGTTCTCCCACCCACAAGAACCTGACTAATTTAATTGCACAAATTTTGACCGGCCAAACATGGGAACTAACACAAACCTATTCACATTACCCAAAAAACACCCCACTAAGACTGGGAACTCCTAACACAACTAACCCAAACATATTTTCATGAGAAAAACAACAACGCCACCAGAACTAACAATTTTCCACACTACTAGAACCCCCACATAAGGTCATAATTATGAAGGAAACTCATGTAAAATAGAGAAATGAAACCACCAACAACCAATTCCAAAAAAACTCATGCACCTCTAAATGAAAACAACACAAACTGATTGAAGCCCAAATAATGTCTAAGAACACTCAAAGAAGAAAAAATCGTTTTAAAGAGAAACATTCTAAATATAAGGGCGAGATTAAAATAAAATAAGATATTTGAGTTTCTTACATAGATAAAAAATGATAACAACAAGAATAGAATTACATCAGGAATCTGGAACTGGCTCCACTCCAATATTGGATACAAAAGCTGGGCCATGATTCCATGCACCCTCAACGATCCTTTAATATTCATGATCTTCACATTGAGGCCTGTGTATAGATCCATGATGACTGAATCATCCACTAGCTCACAGTTGGGTGCTAAAATCCTTTGATCAAAACTTATTCTTCAGGAGACACTTCCTACAAAAATTCTCTAAATGACCTAGCCAAATGCAATGAGACACTTCTTTGGAGAATTGACATAAGACAATTTCAAATGCCTAAAATGGCCACATCAGTGGGACCCAAGTGAATAGTCAAGTGAACTAGAGAGCAGAATCATCCGGGGAGAATCCATATAGATGGGTTCTTTTAGTATGAACTTCTTTCATGATTGGGAACCTTTAACAGATACAAGATACACTAGATAACAAACTATCTGCGCTGTAAAAACCAACATAGCCAATAATTATTCATCGATAAAAATCAATAAATAGAGATACTTAGAGGAGGGGAATCACTCCTTGACCTCTAGATAAAGACCCACAATGAAAATATAAGCCTTCAGTAGATCCAGCAACACAACCTTGATAGAAAAGAAAACAGGATCCTTGAAGTGGTAAACGTAGCCCTTCACTATACGTTCAACATGATGAATGTTTTTTATCTCTTCCATTTTCTTCATCTTCACCTCTTTTGGTGTAAACCATAAGATAAAGATAAACTCAATCACATTCTACTTCATCCCAGAATTTCATTAATAGTAAGGAAAACATCCCCCATTCGTCCATGTTTGGACCCTCAAACAATACCATAACAAAACACACTCTGACACCTTCGGGAGTTACCAATGATCTAAAAATATGATTGACAATCTCAAGAAACTTTACAACCTCTAATGAACCATGATCACCATGAAATATAGGAAACAACAATAAGAATTATTAATTCATCATGACTCACTAGAAATTTTGGGGTCATTTCATTGATGAATATTCTGATCAACATGAGAAACAAAAAACTGAAATCAACATCACCATGAAACACAATCAGAAAGAACATCTTGATCCAAAATAATTGACTCCCAACTCAAACATATATAATAAAAACCTAAAATCACATTTTAAATAAATCACCATTTTCACTTAATTATCAAAACTACCTTCTTCTAAGGCCATTTTTCATTAAACAAAACCCAAATTCTAAAAAACCAATTTATAAAATCATCTTCCTCTTTCAAAATCAATTTGGAAAAACAAGACCAAGCCTTCGATTTCAAATACTCAACCATGGTATCCTATGAACCATCACATATGTGTCTATACCATCTCCACTTATATCATTCCCACATGTTCCAATGTGAACTTCCCATATATTCCCACACATATGAGAATCTCCATAAAGAATACCAAGGGTAACACATACCATTTCATCATCAAATTCAAGCATTTACCAATTTCTCAATTCAAATCAATATCTCTATTAAAACCCATTTTTCCAATCCTAAACCATTTGAATGAAATAATTTCCATTTCAAAAACTATTTTCATTTTAAAAGCTCAAGTACACCCAATGAAACTGAAAATATACATAACTCATTCCAAACTACCGTAATGAGGAACAAGTGGTCATTCCTAACCCAGTAACATGGTAGTGGGTCATGCCCCAAGTAATAAATAACAACTTAAGGGACCTTGAAAGGTTCACATGGATTACACATGGGTCACTACTCCATGATAGATCATAACATGACATTTTTGTGCCTCCATTTTCATTCTTCAATCCTAATCAAAAAATAAAAGACTCAAATCCTGGACTACCCCAAGCAACTCAATGATCATATCAAGAAAAAGTTCATGATGATCTTCCCGTACCTACCTCAAGAGTCCCGAACGTCCTATCTTCAATATACCTAACACCCCAAATTAGAAAACGGCCTACTTTGATACCATTTTTCATGAACCGGGTTGGGATTTTCATCTGATCCAACACCCAACCTAGTTTGTCGAAAGGCTCGAAGGGTTTTCTCAATCCCTATAGGCTGAAAACTTGTGTCAGACTTCAAAATAATGAAAATAGGAAAATTTTCATCCCAATAAACTCGGATCTAATAAAAAATTAATCAATAGCGGACACAACAATAACCCACAACTGATCATAAATAAATATACAACTAATCTAGGTACAAAGAACAACTAATCAACAGAGAACTAAAATACAAAAACCAAACTGCCACAAACATGATCTCTATGTGACCTCATGATCACCACCATCCAAAATCTAACCATCCACAAGGATGACTTACTCCTATTATGACATTTTAAAATAGAGAAACTAAACATGCAAAAAAACACAGGTCTCTTGACACCAAATGGTACTAGTAGGTTCTGGACTTAATATCTCTACAAAAAACAACCAAAGAATCCATACATTTCATTTCCATGAAACATTCCATAATACTACTTTGAAATACAATTATGAAAATACATTTTTAACTTTAAATAAAATACCACCACAACATTCCAATTTCCAAATAGAACACACCACATTCCCATATTCAAAATAGGATTACTATTTTTATAACAAAATCCTAAAATTATAATCCAATGAGGTGATAGTAAGAAATACTAAAATTATATTGATAAATAGTAAAATGAACCTAGTGAAAAAAATATTAAATAATAAAATATAGATAGTAACCATGGGAATTTCATAAGCATCCCTTGAGATATGCCTTGATGTACCTCGAGTCGGACTCACGTGCTGACATATGGTGCAAATCCAATGTCAATAACCATCTCGCAACTCTAAACTAGCCTCACTAGTGGCACAACCCACCTGAACTCTAAGACAACAAAGGGGTACCAGCCCATATAATTAGGGTTGATAATAATCCATCACTCGGCCCTCTAAAATACACCTAGTAAACCCATAGTAATAGTACATTATGAATTTAGGAGGCCCTTGCACGCGTGACCCATTTTCTTGCTTTCACTACACTTACCAACCCCAAACACTAACACCACGTATACCTTAAACCATATAGGGAAATCCTTCTATAGTGGTGTAAATAAATTAAAAAACCATTCAAAGGATCCAACTGGGCTTTCACATTACATGATTTTTATAAAAATTTCACAAAACATTCTAAGATGCCAAATAAGTGCTTGTGCTTTCGAAACCACAATTCTTTTAAAATCATTATAAAAATCTAACTGGTCCTTAGACATCATCAACACTAATACATTAAAAAATGATCTAAAAAATTTACAAAACAAAACTAAATACCACATAAATATTTAAAATTCAAAATGTGTCATATGTTATAAATCCAATACCAATATTGAATACCACTTCAAACCAAAATGAAAACACCTACAGTACATAAATATTCCAAATAGACTTTTTTTGTAATTTGGAAACTAATCATTTTTTAAGGTACTAAATGGGCCATAATTTCGGACATATCTTTTAAAACCATAATCGATCTACTTAGAGTCCATAAACAATTTAGAATTTATGTAGGCATCCAGGAACATGAGAAGAAGGTAACAAGGAGGGTGAAGTGTTCTAAAAAATTATGGTTTCTGAGTTGAGTAAATTTATTCAAGACCATTATCATTTGTGTGCCCATCCATGCGTGAATTCCATGAACACATGGATTTACTAAAATATAATTGTTCACCACAAGAATATGTGAAGTTACCCAAAAATCATTTTTAAAGAAACAAAACATGTTCTAAAACCAACACAACAAACCACACATATGCTTCATGCCATATATAATCATTAATTCACAAATAAAATTCCAATAACATAATCCTACAATGTTTTCATAATAAAATCAAGGTATAATACAATCCTAAATGAGAAATTTCATTTTAATGAAACAATTGACATTTTAACAAGTGCTTAATGTGAATATCATGTATTAAAATTAGAGAAACCTTTTAAAAACCACTTCCACTAATTTTTCCCACATAAAAACATTGTACCAAGAAAGGAAAACATACCAAAAGTATGTAAAACACATTTTTATATTATTTAATGATCCAAAATAATCAATGTAATTAGTTTGAAAGGAAAATAATAGAGACACATACCTCAATGGTGTATGAATGTGACAAAACTCTCAAAGAATGAAGAATACACCCCAAATATAAAACTGCACACCATAAACATCAAGAAAATCAAACTACACATCAACACTATACACATGGGTTCTGAAAAGAAAGACCCACACCATGGAAACCATAAAAATACAAGGTGGGTGAGAATAAGAGGATAAAATTGAACTAAAACCAATGAAACTCACCTTATATTTGAAGGAGGGGCATATATAATGATGAAGGTTCAAGGGGAGAGAGATCAGGGGATCCCATCATGTAAAAAATATGACCAAGAAGGAATAAAAAATAAAAGGAGTTAAAAAAAGGGGATGGAAGACATATAATTTTAACTTTTTTAAAATCTTGACAGTTCGCATGGTTTGGCCGCATTGTTTTCCAAACCATATGCTAAATGTGCACCCCTCATTTCACCCAAGGGACACTCTACAAGGATTGGCCATACGGTTTAAAAACTGTATGAAAATTTTATTAAATGTCTCTACCCAAAAATGACACTAATTTTCATGGTTTCCAAGGTATGTTTCATGGTTTTCGCTACCCATATGCAACCCTTCCGCAAACCAAAATTCACCTAAAAACATCCAAAATTTGATAATTTAAATTACAGCTCTACCTGAACCTCAACCAAAATAATATGAATCCATAAAAAGAATAAATTAAAGAAATTTCAATAGTCAGGGTATGATAGATATGTTTCCCTAATCTATGCTTTCTTAAATCTAGATTCAAAAGTTTCTACTAAACTTACTCGCATACCAACTGTAAAGACCGTTAACCCATTAGCCTGTAGCTGGTTTCATACATTATTACATAAGAATATTAAATTGGGAATCACTTTATGAAGGGCCAAATATATTAGTAGATTCAGAAAACTATATAATAACATAAGTATTACATTATAACTTGAAATGAATTACATTATAGTAACTCCATTGGAAGCACCAATATTCTCCAAGATTATCCTTGCATGTCAGTAATAATATAAATCTTAGTATCAGGGGGAAAATTAAACATAAGAAAGGGGTGATATCAAATGTTCAGTAAGGGTAACCATACAATAGAAGATATAACAAATAAACATTAACAATAAGGTATTGAAAATAACTAAAAACGTGCCGTTAGAACATAATCTTGAGAATAATATTGAAGGAATAAAAGATGATTAAATAATGCTATATAAATAATAAAATGATAATGATAGTTAACCATGGATAATATTCTAGTTGAATAATCATATGTATTATCAATAACTAATCTCATAATGAGGGAATTAATAATGTGGTACATCTTATACATACCATCAAGGTCTTTAACAAGATATCTACATAAATGGGTAAGGCCTTAGCCAAATCCTACTCTAGTTTATCTCCTGAGACCGACTGATGCATCTAGAAGATATCAAAGTCCATTCCTGAGACTTACTAAGTATAATTCATTCTTCATATGAAAGGGGTGAAATATAAGCAACCAATACATTCATATTAGAACTAGCATATGAAATTTAAATAATTTTCCCAATCATTTAACGTAATAATAAACCATCTAGTATAATATGACGAATGGTATCAATGTAGAACATTCATATTCAAATTAATCATAAAAAATTCAATAAAAAATGTTAGATAATATCATAAGAGATCAACTTCAATTAGGTAAATTATCAAATAATGATTTTTGACCTAGATGAAATCACTCTGATAAAATCGATGAAAAAATCCTGAGAGACATAACAATTTTACTTTTAAATCATTTATTTTAAAATCCATGCAATTATAAAATAAAAATTTTTATTTAAAAATGTCATTTTACAATTCTAAATGATTCCTCAAGGAACTATGGTTTCATAAAAGTAGAAAACACTACTCATTTTGTACAAGTTAAAAAAACATTTCCTTTAAAAAAAGAATCATTTAAAAGAGTATATTTAAAAGAATGTGTCAGAATTAATCAAATGAATTAATTATTTCAATCAGATTTTATAAAAATAAAAAATTGGAAATAAAACTTTAGATAATAAAAAACCATTTTATATATAATCAAATCATAACATAATCAATAGAGTATAATGTTATCCCAAATAAATGAAATTGTGTTAAGAATTCCATTATTACTTTGTAAACAGTCAAACCATATACCCCATAAAATCAATAATCAACAAATTAAAGATTGAATACCCTGAAGATAAAGATATTAATGATAAATATATCAAAGGGTGATATACATGCACCACAGACAAGGAATAAGTGGTGAATAATGAACAACTCACAAAAAATAAAAGTGATATGATAAAACCCTTACCTTATGTCTGGAAGCATTTTGAACTTCTACTTAATGTCATGGAAAATCAAAATGGATTCATTAATTATTTAATTAAGGCCCTATTAAAAATATATTTTATTTATTAAAATTTTAATATATTCATTTATAATTATTTATATGGGTTAAATTTTCTAATTTTTTTGTTTTGGGTGCGTTCTTTTCATTATTTTATGGTCGATTCTGGTGAGTATAAATATGTGAGTTCTTTTAAAATAAGAATTACTTCTCCTTAAGTGAAATTTTATATTATTAATGGAATTGTATAATTGTATATGATCTCATAAATCATTTGGTAATATGGTATGAGGATTATTCATTGGATAAAATGTTAATGAGAATGTTTTAATTTATTTTGGCAGTTTTTACGACCATCATGAATTAGTATCATTTTATTTAATAATATATTTATATACTAGTTCCAGAACATTAAATAAATTTTAAAATTAATATTATAATATTTTTTAACCATATAAATTGTTTTCAGAGAATCCTCGAAGGGGGTAATTAAAAATGAAAAATCATCATCTACTAAGGTGGTGAATCGACACCTCACAGATGATGTTTTAATTTTTAGAAAAAATGAGATGAGAAGAGATTTGATGATGGATATTACTATAAAATAATTAAATAACAATATATTATTGATACTAGAGCTAACATGTCAGTTTTTATAGGTTATTTTATTTAAGGATAAGAAAATAAAATAAATTAAAAGAGAAAGAGGAAGGGTTTAACTCTCGAGTGTTATCTATTTGAGAACCTCCTCAAGGAACTTAGAAGTGATCTTTTGGGGAGACCAGAAAGACCAAAATTGTAACACCACGAGATTTTATGAAAAATATTCTTTTAATTTCATTAATGTCTTGTGTTGTATTCTACACCATGATTACCTTGCGCTATACGCAACACCGTATTAGCTTGCAGTATACGCAACACTATTCTTGGATCGTGTTACACACAATTTTGATAATAGTTATTCTACGCAACATTGAGTGTATATATATATATTATGGTTGGATTATGTTATACAATACAACGAAGGATTCTTTCACAACACGCAACCCTGACTTGGCTTGCATTACACGCAATCGCGACCTTCCTCAATAGCGTGTGTTGTATACAATACTGGGTTTTAATAAACAACGATATATTATTATAATATTTTAATGAACTAGCCATTATAAATTGTGTTAACTAAATTTTGAATTTTATAACATTATTATTCATCTTACACATTTCTAGAACATGGTATAAGAACAGAATAAAATTTTCGGGTAAAATAAGTATTTTTCTAAAAATGCAGTTTTGCCACCTTTTGATGGCGCACCCACATTAAATATAGTTTTTGACATGTTTAAAAGTTCAATTTGACAAAATAAAATTCTTCTTTTGAATCAGGATATAAAAATTTACATTAGATAATGTTTTGATATTTTTGCGATAACTATCATACTTTAATGAATAGTAAAAACACGTTATATTTTAATTAAAAACAACTTTTTTCATCATAATATCTTATGTGGTTAAATTATAATATTGAATGGTTTTAAAGTATAAATAGAATATTTTTTTAACATTTAATATAATGTATGACATTAGCATTGATTTTACCTTGACTTCGTAGGTTAAATCAATTCAATTTTTTTCAATGTTTTAAAAGAAAACCCATTTTCATTTGACAACGGGATTAATTTTAATTTAATTTCTGCACTTCTGTGTATTGAATTTGGAAAAATGAATTCCATATTTGGAATCCGTGGATTCAAATTATGTTAATAAGCTAATTTTTATTTTTGGGAATTATGAATAGTAACTACGGTAAATTTTATTTACCATAGTTAAAGGTAAATTGGGTAATTAAGGGTAAATATAATATTTTAAAATTAACCTAACAAATGTCAAAATCCTATTGGATGACTAAAGGTAGACCCATATCACCTAAGGGTTGGATTAGATTCATTTAATTAAAGTTTTTCAATGAAAATAATTTAATTATTATTAAAACCAAAGAATGTGACAACATGTCACTTTCTTAAATCTTATAAGTATAATAATTTTAATCCAGTGATTAACTTCATGAAACTTCGAACATGAATAGTCTCCAGAAATTTAATACAATTATCTACATCATAGGAATTTATTTATAATTTTTAGGGATTAAATAATTATCATTTATTATGACACAAAGATGATGCTGTAATTGTCTTATTAATGAAATATTGACATAATTGATGTTATAAATGCCCAAATAAATGTAATTTGAGACTTTTTATTATATACACTACTTTTATAAGTTAAAATGACATGTTATTGTTGATTTAAGTAACTTGTTTTGAACTTATCATTCTGTCATGAATTTCATAAAAATCATGTACCAAATAGTTTCAAAATTGACATAAATTAATTTTTAAAACAAATATTATATTATTAATTGATATTTTATTCTTAAAAATCTACGGTTTGGCCAAATGACATAGATAAGGTTATATATATTAATAATAAACAACTTGGGGTTCTTCTGGATTGATATAGTAATTTTATTAACCATATAGTGTAAGAAAACAAAAAGACACGGTAAAAGTTAAATTATGTAACTTAGAGTTAAATCTAATTGATAAGGTTAAAATAATAACCTAAAATTGTATAAATCTTATTAGATGAGAGGATATCGACCCATACCCACTTAATCTTCTAAATAAGAACCTTTGGAACCATTATAAACCGAATTTTACCTTAATATAAAATAATAATTTGAGATTTTCCAAAGGTGCCCCTCTCCTCCCTTATAAAAGGGCACCTCCTCCCTCTCCTCCTCACACCAATTTGAGCATTCAAGATCGGCCAAACCCTGCCAAAATCTCTTATCCACTTCCCTAGTATCATCCTAGAGGTTCGGGTCTTCCTCTAAGACCATCCTTAGTTCATTAAGTGGACGTTAAGAAAAGGCGCGTCAAAAAGAGGTAATATCCATTACCGATCTTTTTCAATTTCTTTCTTCTTCAACTTCTTCTTCTTTAGTTGATTAATGATAAAGTAATAACATATGTATTTATTATATACTGATATGTTATTATAAATATGAAACAACTCTAATTAACCTTCTATCCATCCTACGGAAAAAGGAAATCACCGCGCGTGCATACTTACGGAATACCGTCTCCACGCCGTGGTGTAATCTACTTTCCGCCACCACCTTAATTGGATGGGTATAATGGTGTAATGAGTAACTATATATGATTATTATAAATTTATATTGATACTGAAATAGTATACATACACTTAAACATAAGTTCACGATCATGAGAATGATATCATCGGTCGTGCGTACGTATGGACTACTGTCTCCACGACGCGATGAGATTCATTCTCCACATTAACCATTCCAGAATGATTTTAAAGTATATATAATGAATAATAATGAAATATATGACATGTTAAATCTACTGGATTTATTTATATATATATGTCATCTACTTAATTCCATTCAAGACAATAAGGAAAGAAAAACAACGTTCATGCATACGTACGGACTACCGTCTCCATGAACGGTGTGTTTCATTTCATTTATCTATCTATTATATATATATATATACTGAATATATATGATATATAAATCATATTTTATATTCTAGAAGTAAGTAAATCATGATATAAGTAATAATAATGTCAAGAACAACAAGTCCAAACAACTACGATAAATGAAACGAATTTACCCAAAACGCTTCTTTAACATGGAATTTACAAAAGAACGGGTAATATAAAGTCATAAGTGAACCATATATGATATCATAACAATGAATATGATTCTGTAATAAGTTAATGACATTATTTAAATCATTATACAGGAGGTTCGGATACGTACAAAGCATATCAGACATAAGGTAAGGAAAATATCACAATCTCATTTTTATCTGAGATTGTTTATACTTTGGTATTTAAAGGGGTGTATTTTATCATCCACATCCATGTTTCCTCAATATGTAATGTTATTTCCATCCACCTACAATTGTTTAAATCCAATTTTACCCTTTTGTGAGTTTTTAGTAAAATATATGAAAGGAATCTTTTGTCGTTTTTTGTATGAGGTACTTTTTGACTTTTCCGACAAAAGTACGATGAATGTTTTTTTTAACTTAGACGGCATGAATGGATTTTTAAAACATCATTTCCAAGAAGCTTCCTTTACAAGTTTTCAAGTTTATTTTTAATCTTCTTATTTTAGTTATAATTTTATAACATGTTATGAAATGAAAAGTGTTTTTGAAGTAGAAAGGATATTTTCCTCAAGAATGGAGTTCAAGTGTTTTATCAAAATTATTTTCCATATAAGATAATAAAGGGTTATGTTTCTATCCATATTATTACATGGATTTGATTATGTTGTGATGGAAATATTTTTTACGACTTCCTTTATCTTATATGAATTGTTTTATGATGTCATGATGTTTAAGAATCCCATTTTTATTACATGTGTTATGCTATGATGTATGGTTTATGATTTTGTGGCACACATAAGAATGGTATCATTATGAGATGGGTGGGACATATATCTCCCTCCAATGCATTAGCTAAAGATTTTATATCTCATGAGATAGGCATGGCTGGAATGTTAGGTTATACCGGTTCAGTGAAACAGGACTGAAACGAGGGTGACTCGGTTCAGAAAGGGACTTTTTCCACTAAGATAGTCTTAGCAATGAGTCTTGACTAACAAGAAATGATTATCTATGATTATGTGTGAATGCCACAAAGTTTCATGTTTAAAGTTATGATTATTGTGATTACATTTCACAGCCATGATTTACCCCATGTTATGAAATTATGATCTCTTTTTCAGGTTAAGATTTCTAAAAGTTATGTGCTTATGTATATGATGTGATTGATATTTCTTTTGTTTACCCTCACTGAGCATTTGAGCTCACCCTTTTATGTTTTCTTTTCCCCAGGATATAAAGAAAATTTTTAGGTAAAAAAAAGGAAGATCTTTATGGGAGATGTTGAAGATCTTTCACCAAGATTAGAAGATTATATTCCGAGTTTCCAAAGACACTAAACTATTACGATCCTTGTGTGTGTGTTTTTGTTATGTACTAAGTATTCCGCAAATGTAATGTAATGTCAATGTACGTCAAGATAAGGGTCTCTACAGTTGGTATCATAGGAAAGGTTTAGTCAACCTTTGGAAACTAGGATGCGAAAGCGTTAGTGAGATCAATAGAGATATTTCTAAGGTATGTCTAGGGATGTCCCTAAGGATAAGTATACGTATAAGATACAGTCCTAGAACTACGGTAATGATCATAGAATTTAACCTAAGAAGTTAGATATTGAGGATACTCCCCCTTTATAATATTGTTTTCCCTAGAATGATTTTTGCCTCTCACACTATTCTTTTTGGGTTTTAGACGATGGCTGGAACCCGAAGGAACAATGTTGATCAATGCAATAGACAATGCAATGATTGTCCTCCTGAACAAACAAATGTTATGGGAGATGGAGTGCAAAATCTTATTGTTATACTTACACAAGCTATGAATCATTCTGGACTTTCAAATGAGTAGATAAGGGAACAATATTCTATTGAGTCCTTTATGAGTCAACGTCCAACTTCTTTCAGTGGGACTTTCGATCCACTTGTTTCTGAACAATGGATCAGTACCACTGAAAAGCTATTTTCAGTTCTTCAATGTTCTGAAAATGATAAAGTCATATTAGAAGTGTATCATTTGGAAGGTGATGCTGATCAATGGTGGAATATTATCAAGAATACGAGGCCAAGAGATGAAATTGAGTCCATGTAATGGGACGAGTTCAAGAACTTGTTTTTCAGTAAGTACTTCCCTTGTATTATTCGAACAAAGATGGAAAAGGAGTTTCTTGAGCTGAAGCAGAAGGATAATGAATCTGTTGGCATATACGAAGAAAATTTTACAAGACTTGCAAGTTATGCATCTGGCATTATCATCCAACCTGAAAGTAAAGTTGATCGATTTTTCAGTGGCTTAAAACCAAGTCTTCGAAAGGCATTAGCTATAAGAGACTTCAGTAGCTATGAAGAAATTGTGTGTTGTGCTATGAAGGTATAAATGGAATTGGTGTTACATATTCATCTCATGGTTTTGAAAAGAAACGATAGATGGACTTCAAGGAGAAATCTCAGAATAATAGTGAAAAGAATATGAATATTTCTTTATGCTCAAAGTGTGGAAAGAAGCATGGTGGAGATTGTCTTAAAGGGACTAGAAAATGTTTTAAGTGTGGAAAAGAAGGTCATCGAGCAGCTGAGTGTCGAAGTAATGGAAAAAGGGTTTCTAATGATGTGAATAAAGCAAACACTGCAGAGAACGCACCACCAACACTTCAATGCTTCAAGTGCAAGGAAATGGGGCATTATGCTAATAAATGCCCTAATCCAAGGGTTAGTGATGATCAACATGAGCAACCACATAAGGCAAAAGACAAAGGCAAGTCACATGCAATCACTATTGGCGATGTTGAATATGACAACGATGTGGTGGAATGATTAAGTGTTTATGTAATGGGATTCCAAAATAATGTTGTATCATAAAGTATTGGAATATTTATGTGTTGGTCTAATGTGGTATTCAAAGTGATTGAGATATTTAACAGTATTCATGATCTCATGATTTATATAAGGACTAAGTGATATCATGGTTTGAGTATATAGAATTTTGAGGATTTTGGAATTTTGAAAGTGTTAACTTTTAACTGCATTCATGTTTTCACTAAGGTTCAATGGGTATTCAAGAGAATACATGATTAAGGACTTTGAATGTTTGGAATGTGACCAACAAAACATATCTTATGATATATGGGGATCAACGATGGTATTAAATCTCTAGTAATCGTTTTCACTATGTTATGAGAGTGGACTGCATTATTATGGATAAGCATAAAGATTGGAATGGATTATGTTGGACATAAGTTAGTATTGCTTAAGGATATAAGTTTTTTTCGATATTATTGATGAAATGTTATAGTAATATAATTTTAGAAAAAGGACAACCTGCAGGACGGGCGACAGCCCATCGTGTCGGACAAGGCTGTGGGAATCGAACCCACAACCGAAGTGCGACTGGCCTTTATCGCCTACCACTGGCCTATAGGAAGTCCCTGTTTAGTAGAAACTAGTTTTATTATTTTAAGCAGTATGATATATGAAGTATACGTCCATTTTAGAACCATATATGATTGATCTCACTTTTGATGGACTCATTTATTTTTTGATAACTTTTCTAACCTTTTGTTTGAGATAGATGGAATGACCCATCATTCTATCACATGATCTATTAACAATTCACAAATAACAAATTCAACTTCATTTCTTTAAGAGATGAAGTGGAAATTGTTCAAAGCACGAACAACAATGAGATTGTACCAAAATCATGTAAGTATTTATTCTAATTCAAATTCTTCAACTTTAGGGAAATGATCTTGAAAACCAAAAATGTTGTCCTAGTGCTCTTATATCTGATGAAATCAGATGGTACCTTAGATCATCACAAATTTATGGCTTTGTGATTGCTGGCTTTTCCATAGCCATGTTCTCTACCACTCTCCATCAGAACATGATGGTTATATTTCTCTTCCATATCCATATTTTAACCTATGTGGAAACCCAGTGATTAGTTTATTTAGGTAACCGTTACATTTCATACTTTTGTTTTTAAAGATTGGTTTTGGTATTCCTTTTTACGATATAGGTTTCTATTGAAGAAACTTTCGAATAGTAAACCATTTATAACCCCAACGAATTTCGAGGGTGAAATTAATTTTAAGGGGGTAGAATGTAACACCTAGAGATTTTATGAAAAATATTCTTTTAATTTCATTAATGTCTTCTGTTGTATTCTACACCAAGATTACCTTGTGCTATACGCAACACCTTATTAGCTTGCAGTATACGCAACGCTATTCTTGGATCGTGTTACACACAATTTTGATAATAGTTATTCTACGCAACATTGAGTATATATATATATATTATGGTTCGATTATGTTATACGAAACAACAAAGGATTCCTTCACAACACACAACCCTGACTTGGCTTGCATTACACGCAATCGCGACCTTCCTCGATAGCGTGTGTTGTACGCAATACTGTGTTGTAATAAACAACGATAGATTATTATAATATTTTCATGAACTAGACATTATAAATAGTGTTAACTAAATTTTTAATTTTATAACATTATTATTCATCTTACACATTTCTAGAACATGGTATAAGAACAGAATTAATTTTTCGGGTAAAATAAGTATTTTTCAAAAAATGCAGTTTTGCCGCCTTTTGATGGAGCACCCACTTTAAATATAGTTTTTGACATGTTTATAAGTTAAATTTGACAAAATAAAATTCTTCTTTTGAATCAGGATATAAAAATTTACATTAGATAAAGTTTTGATATTTTTCCGATAACTTTCATATTTTAATGAATAGTAAAAACACGCTATATTTTAATTAAAAACAACTTTTTTCATCGTAATATATTATGTGGTTAAATTATAGTATTGAATTATTTTAAAGTATAAATAGAATATATTTTTACCATTTAATATAATGTATGACTTTAGCATTGATTTTACCTTGAATTCGTAGGTTAAATCAATTCATTCTTTTGCAATGTTTTAAAAGAAAACTCGTTTTCTTTCGACAACATGATTAATTTTAATTTAATTTCTGAAACTTTTGTGTATTGAATTTGGAAAAATGGATTCCATATTTTGAATCAGTGGATCCAAATTATGTTAATAAGCTACTTTTTATTTTTGGGAATTACGAATAGTAACTACGGTAAATTTTATTTACCATAGTTAAAGATAAATCGGGTAATTAAGGATAAATATAATATATTAAAACTACCCTAACAAATTTCAAAATCCTATTGGATGACTAAAAGTCGCCCTATATCACCTAAGGGTAGGATTATATTCAATTAATTAAATTTTTTCAACGAAAATAATTTAAATATTATTAAAACCAAAGAATGTGACAACATGTCACTTTCTTAAACCTTATAAGTATAATAATTTTAATCTAGTGATAAACTTCATGAAACTTAGAACATGAATAGTCTCCAGAAATATAATACAATTATCTACATCATAGGAATTTATTTAGAATTTTTAGGGATTAAATAATTTTCATTTATTATGACACAAAGATGATGCATTAATTGTCTTATTAATGAAATATTGACATAATTG
This sequence comes from Viscum album, assembly GCA_963277665.1. Lineage (NCBI taxonomy): Eukaryota > Viridiplantae > Streptophyta > Magnoliopsida > Santalales > Viscaceae > Viscum > Viscum album. The sequence goes on along the minus strand of OY728136.1, from coordinate 1,314,364,278 downwards.
ATGTTATAAATGCCCAAATAAATGTAATTTGAGACTTTTTATGACATACACTAATTTTATAGGTTAATATGACATGTTATTGTTGATATAAGTAACTTGGTTAGAACTTATCATTCTGTTATGAATTTCATAAAAATCATGTACCAAATAGTGTCAAAATTGACATAAATTAGTTTTTAAAACAAATATTATATTATTAATTGATATTTTATTCCTAAAAATCTAAGGTTCAGCCAAATAAATTAGATAAGGTTATATATATTAATAATAAACAACTTGGGGTTCTTTTGGCTGGATATAGTAAGTTTATTAACCATATAGTGTAAGAAAACAAAAAGACACGGTAAAAGTTAAATTATTTAACTTAGAGTTAAATCTAATTGATAAGGTTAAAATAATAACCTAAACTTGTATAAATCCTATTGGATGAGAGTATTGCGACCCATACCCACTTTAGCTTCTAAATAAGACCCTTTGGAACCATTATAAACCGAATTTGACCTTAATATAAAATAATATTTTGAGATTTTCCTAAGGTGCCCCTCTCCTCCCATAAAAAAGGACACCTCCTCCCTCTCCTCCTCACACCAATTTGAGCATTCAAGGTTGGCCAAACCCTTCAAAAATATCTTATCCACTTCCCTAGTATCATCCTAGAGGTCCTGGTATTCTTCAAAGACCATCCTTAGTTCTTTAAGTGGAGGTTAAGAAAAGGCGCGTCAAAAAGAGGTAATATCCATTACCGATCTTTTTCAATTTCTTTCTTCTTAAACTTATTCTTCTTTAGTTGTTTCATGATAAAGTAATAACATCAGTATTTCTTATATACTTATATGTTATTATAAATATGAAACAACTCTTATTAACCTTCTATCCATCCTATGGAAAAAGGAAATCATCGCGCGTGCGTACGTACGGAATACCGTCTCCACGCCGTGGTGTAATCTACTTTCCGCCACCACCTTAATTGGATGGATATAAGGGTGTAATGAGTAACTATATATTATTATTATAAAGTGATATTGATACTGAAATAGTATACATAAACTTCAACACAATTTCACGATCATGAGAACTATATCATCGCTCGTGCGTACGTACAGACTACCGTCTCCACGACGCGATGAGATTCATTCTCCACATTAACCATTTCAGAATGATTATAAAGTATATATAATGAATAATAAAGAAATATATGACATGGTAAATCTACTGGATTTATTTATATATATATTTCATCTACCTACTTCCATTCAAGACAATAAGGAAAGAAAAACAGCGTTCATGCGTACGTACGGACTACCATCTCCATGAACGGTGTGTTTCATTTCATTTATCTATATTATATATATATATATATATATACTGAATATATATGATATATAAATCATATTTTATATTCTTAAAGTAAGTAAATCATGATATAAGTAATAATAATGTCAAGAACAACAAGTCCAAACAACTACGATAAATGAAACGATTTTACCCAAAACGCTTCTTTAACATGGAATTTACAAAAGAAAGGGTAATATAAAGTGATAAGTGAACCATATATGATATCATAACAATGAATATGATTCTGTAATAAGTTAATGACATTATTTAAATCATTATACAGGAGGTTCGGATACGTATAAAGCATATCAGACATAAGGTAATGAAAAATATCACAATCTCATTTTTATCTGAGATTGTTTATACTTTGGTATTTAAAGGGGTGTATTTTATCATCCAAATCCATGTTTCCTCAATATGTAATGTTATTTCCATCCACCTAAAATTGTTGAAATCCAGTTTTACCCTTTGGTGAGTTTTTAGTAAAAGATATGAAAGGAATCTTTTGTCGTATTTCGTACGAGGTACTTTTTGACTTTTCTGCCAAAAGTACAAAGAAAGTTTTTTTTAACTTATACGACATGAATGGATTTTTAAAACATTATTTCCAAGAAGCTTCGTTTACAAGTTTTCATGTTTATTTTTAATCAGCTTCTTTTAGTTATAATTTAATGACATGTCAGGAAATGAAAAAATTTTTTGAAGTAGAAAGGATATTTTCCTCAAGAATGGAGTTCAAGTGTTTTATCAAAATTATTTTCCATCTAAGATAATAAAGGGTTCTGTTTCTATCCCTATTATTACATGGATTTGATTATGTTGTGATGGAAATATTTTTTATGAATTCCTTTATCTTATATGAATTGTTTTATGATGTCATGATGTTTAAGAATCCCATTTTTATTACATGGGTTATGCTATGATGTATGGTTTATGATTTTGTGGAACACATAAGAATGGTATCATTATGAGATGGGTGGGACCTATATCTCCCTCCAATGCATTGGGTAAAGATTTTATATCTCATGAGATAGACATGGCTGGAATGGTAGGTTATACCGGTTCAGTGAAACATGACTGAAACGAGGGTGACTCGGTTCAGAAAGGGACTTTGTCCACTAAGATAGTCTTGGAAATGAGTCTTGACTAACAAGAAATGATTCTCTATGATTATGTGTGAATGCCAGAAAGTTTCATGTTTTAAGTTATGATTATTGTTAATACATTTCACTGCCATGATTTACCCCATGTTATGAAAATATGATCTCTTTTGCAGGTTAAGATTTCTAAAAGTTATGTGCTTATGTATATGATGTGATTGATATTTATTTTGTTTACCCTTACTGATAATTTGAGCTCACCATTATATGTTTTCTTTTCCCCAGGATATAAAGAAAGGTTTTAGGTAAAAAAAAGGAAGATATTTTTGGGAGATGTTGAAGATCTTTCACCAGGATTAGAAGATTATATTCCGAGTTTCCAAAGACACTAAACTATTACGATCCTTGTGTGCGTGTTTTTGTTATGTACTAAGTATTCCGAAAATGTAATGTAATGTCAATGTACGTCAAGATACGGGTCTCTAAAGTTGGTATCATAGGAAAGGTTTAGTCAACCTTTGGAAACTAGGATGCAAAAGCGTTATTGAGATCCCTAGAGATATTTCTAAGGTATGTCTATGGATGTCCCTAAGGATAAGTATACGTATAAGATACAGTCCTAGAACTACGGTAACTATCATAGAATTTAACCTAAGAAGTTAGATATTGAGGATACTCCCCATTTATAATGTTGTTTTCCCTAGCATGATTTTTGCCTCTCACACTATTCTTTTTGGGTTTTAGACGATGGCTGGAACCCGAAGGAACCGTGTTGATCAATGCAATGGACAATGCAATGATTTTCCTCCTGAACAAACAAATGTTATGGGAGATGGAGTGCAAAATCTTATTGTTATACTTACACAAGCTATGAATCATTCTGGACTTTCAAATGAGCAGAGAAGGGAACAATATTCTATTGAGTCCTTCATGAGTCAACGTCCACCTTCTTTCAGTGGGACTTCCGATCCACTTGTTGCTGAACAATGGATCAGTACCACTGAAAAGATATTTTCAGTTCTTCAATGTTCAGAACATGATAAAGTCATCTTAGTAGTGTATAGTTTGGAAGGTGATGCTGATCAATGGTGGAATCTTATCAAGAATACGAGGCCAAGAGATGAAATTGAGTCCATGGAATGGGACGAGTTCAAGAACTTGTTTTTTAGTAAGTATTTCCCTTGTATTCTTCGAACAAAGATGGAAAAGGAGTTTCTTGAGCTGAAGTAGAAGGATGATGAATCTGTTGGCATATACGAAAAAAAATTTACAAGACTTGCAAGGTATGCATCTGGAATTATCATCCAACCTGAAAGTAAAGTTGATCGATTTTTCAGTGGCTTAAAACCAAGTCTTCGAAGGGCATTAGCTATAAGAGACTTCAGTAGCTATGAAGAAATTGTGTGTTGTGCTATGAAGGTAGAAATGGAAGTTGGTGTTACATATCCATCTCATGGTTTTGAAAAGAAACGAAAGATGGAGTTCAAGGAGAAATCTCAGAATAACGGTGAAAAGAAGATGAATGTTTCCTTATGCTCAATTTCTGGAAAGAAGCATGGTGGAGATTGTCTTAAAGGGAATAGAAAATGTTTTAAGTGTGGAAAAGAAAGTCATCGAGCAGCTGAGTGTCGAAGTAATGGAAAAAGGGTTTCTAATGATGTGAATAAAGCAAACACTGCAGAGAACGCACCACCAACACTTCAACGCTTCAAGTGCAAGGAAATGGGGCATTATGCTAATAAATGCCCTAATCCACGGGTTAGTGATGATCAACATGAGCAACCAAATAAGGCAAAAGACAAAGGGAAGTCACATGCGATCACTATTGGCGATGTTGAATATGACAACGATGTGCTGGAATGATTAAGTGTTTATGTAATGGGATTCCAAAATAATGTTGTATCATAAAGTATTAGAATATTTCTGTGTTGGTCTAATGTGGTATTCAAAGTGATTGAGATATTTAACAGTATTCATGAGCTCATGATTTATATAAGGACTAAGTGATATCATGGTTTGAGTATATAGAATTTTGAGGATTTTGGTATTTGGAAAGTGTTAACTTTTAACTGCATTCTTGTTTTCACTAAGGTTCAATGGGTATTCAAGAGAATACCTGATTAAAGACTTTGAATGTTTGGAATGTGACCAACAGAACATATCTTATGATATATGGGGATCAACGATGGTATTAAATCTCTAGTAATCATTTTCACTATGTTATGAGAGTGGACTACAGTATTATTGATAAACCTAAATATTGGAATCGATTATGTTGGACATAAGTTAGTATTGTTTAAGGATAGAAGTTTTTTTCGATATTATTGATGAAATGTTATAGTAATATAGTTTTAGAAAAAGGAAAACCTGCAGGACGGGCGACAGCCCATCGTGTCGGACAAGGCTGTGGGAATCGAACCCACAACTGAAGTGCGACTGGCCTTTATCACCTACCACTGGCCTATAGGAAGACCATGTTTAGTAGAAACTAGTTTTATTATATTAAGAAATATGATATATGAAGTATACGTCCATTTTAGGAACCATATATGATTGCTCTCACTATTGAAGGACTTATGTATTTTTTGATAACTTTTCTAACCTTTTGTTTGAGGTAGATGGAATGACCCATCATTCTATCACATGATATATTAACACTTCACGAATAACAAATTAAACTTCATTTGTTTAAGAGATGAAGTTGAAATTGTTCAAAGCACGAACAACAATGAGATTGTACCAAAATCAAGTAAGAATTTATTCTAATTCAAATTTTTCAACTTTAGGGAAATGATCTTGAAAACCAAAAATGTTGTCCTACTGCTCTTATATCTGATGAAATCAGATGGTACCTTAGATCATCACAAATTTATGGCTTTGTGATTGCTGGATTTTCCATAGCCATGTTCTCTACCACTCTCCATCAGAACATGATGGTTAGATTTCTCTTCCATATCCATATTTTAACCTATGTGGAAACCCATTGATTAGTATATTTAGGTAACCATTACGTTTCATACTTTTTTTTAAATATTGGTTTTGGTATTCCTTTTTACGATGGGGGTTTCTATTAAAGAAACTTTCGAATAGTAAACCATTTATAACCCTAACGAATTTCGAGGGAGAAATTCATTTTAAGGGGGGTAGAATGTAACACCCAGAGATTTTATGAAAAATATTCTTTTAATTTCATTAATGTCTTCTGTTGTATTCTACACCAAGATTACCTTGCGCAATACGCAACACTGTATTAGCTTGCAGTATACGCAACACTATTCTTGGATCGTGTTACACACAATTTTAATAATAGTTATTCTACGCAACATTGAGTATATATATATATATATATTATGGTTCGATTATGTTATATGAAAAAATGAAGGATTCTTTCACAACACACAACCCTTACTTGGCTTGCATTACAAGCAATCGCGACCTTCCTCGATAGCGTGTGTTGTACGCAATAATGGGTTTTAATAAACAATGATATATTATTATAATATTGTCATGAACTATCCATTATAAATAGTGTTAACTAAATTTTTAATTTTATAACATTATTATTCGTCTTACACATTTCTAGAACATGGTATAAGAACAGAATAAATGTTTCGGGTAAAATAAGTATTTTTCAAAAAATGCAGTTTTGCCGCCTTTTGATGGTGCACCCACTTTAAATATAGTTTTTGACATGTTTATAAGTTCAATTTGAAAAAATAAAATTCTTCTTTTGAATCAGGATATAAAAATTTACATTAGATAAAGTTTTGATATTTTTCAGATAACTTTCATATTTTAATGAAAATTAAAAACACGCTATATTTTAATTAAAAACAACTTTTTTCATCGTAATATCTTCTGTGGTTAAATTATAATATTGAATGGTTTTAAAGTATAAATAGAATATATTTTTACCATTTAATATAATGTATGACATTAGAATTGATTTTACCTTGAATTCGTAGGTTAAATCAATTCAATATTTTGCAATGTTTTAAAAGAAAACCCGTTTTCTTTCGACAACGGGATTAATTTTAATTTAATTTCTGCAACTTATGTATATTGAATTTGGAAAAATGGATTCCATATTTGAAATCAGTGGATCCAAATTATGTTAATAAGCTACTTTTTATTTTTGGGAATTATGAATAGTAACTACGGTAAATTTTATTTACCATAGTTAAAGGTAAATCTGGTAATTAAGGGTAAATATAATATTTTAAAATTACCCTAACAAATGTCAAAATCCTATTGGATGACTAAAAGTCGACCCATATCACCTAAGGGTCGGATTAGATTCATTTAATTAAATTTTTTCAATGAAAATAATATAATTATTATTAAAACCAAAGAAGGTGACAACATGTCACTTTCTTAAATCTTATAAGTATAATAACTTTAATCTAGTGATAAACTTCATGAAACTTAGAACATTAATAGTCTCCAGAAATAAAAACCAATTATCTACATCATAGGAATTTATTTAGGATTTTTAGGGATTAAATAAGTTTCATTTATTATGACACAAAGATGATGCAGTAATTGTCTTATTAATGAAATATCGACATAATTGATGTTATAAATGCCCAAATAAATGTAATTTGAGACTTTTTATGACTTAAACTAATTTTCTAGGTTACTATGACATGTTATTGTTGATTTAAGTAACTTTGTTCGAACTTATAATTCTGTTCTGAATTTCATAAAAATCATGTACCAAATAGTGTCAAAATTGACATAAATTAGTTTTTAAAACAAATATTATATTATTAATTTATATTTTATCCCTAAAAATATAAGGTTCGGCCAAATGACTTAGATATGGTTATATATATTAATAATAAACAACTTGGGGTTCTTTTGGCTTGATATAGTAAGTTTATTAACCATATAGTGTAAGAAAACAAAAAGACACGGTAAAAGTTAAATTATTTAACTTAGAGTTAAATCTAATTGATAAGGTTAAAATAATAACCTAAACTTGTATAAATCCTATTGGATGAGAGTATTTCGACCCATACCCACTTTATCTTCGAAATAAGACCCTTTGGAACCATTATAAACCGAATTTGACCTTAATATAAAAAAATATTTTGAGATTTTCCTAAGGTGCCCCTCTCCTCCCTTATAAAAGGGCACCTCCTCCCTCTCCTCCTCACACCAATTTGAGCATTCAAGCTCAGCCAAACCATGCATAAATCTCTTATACACTTCCCTAGTATCATCCTAGAGGTCCTGGTCCATCCTTAGTTCTTTAAGTGGAGGTTAAGAAAAGGCACGTCAAAAAGAGGTAATATCCATTACCAATCTTTTTAAATTTCTTTCTTCTTCAACTTCTTCTTCTTTAGTTGTTTCATGATAAAGTAATAACATCAGTATTTCTTATATACTGATTTGTTATTATAAATATGAAACAACTCTAATTAACCTTCTATCCATCCTACGGAAAAAGGAAATCACCGCGCGTGCGTACGTACGAAATACCGTCTCCACGTCGTGGTGTAATCTACTTTCCGCCACCACCTTAATTGGATGGATATAATGGCGTAATGAGTAAATATATATGATTATTATAAAGTGATATTTATACTAAAATAGTATACATACACTTCAACACAATTTCATGATCATGAGAACAATATCATCGCTCGTGCGTACGTACGGACTACCATCTCCACGACGCGATGAGATTCATTCTCCACATTAACCATTTCAGAATGATTATAAAGTATATATAATGAAAAATAATGAAATATATGACATGGTAAATCTAATGGATTTATTTATACATATATATGTCATCTACTTACTTCCATTCAAGACAATATGGAAAAAAACAGCGTTCATGCGTACGTACGGACTACCGTCTCCATGAACGGTGTGTTTCATTTCATTAATCTATCTATTATATATATATATATATATTCTGAATATATATGATATATAAATTGTATTTTATATTCTGGAAGTAAGTAAATCATGATATATGTAATAATAATGTCAAGAATAACAATTCCAAACAACTACGATAAATGAAACGATATTACCCAAAACGCTTCTTTTACAGGGAATTTACAAAAGAATGGGTAATATAAAGTCATAAGTGAACCATATATGATATCATAACAATGAATATGATTCTTTAATAAGATAATGACATTATTTAAATCATTATATAGGAAGTTCGGATACATAAAAAGCATATCGGACATAAGGTAAGGAAAATATCACAATCTCATTTTTATCTGAGATTGTTTATACTTTGGTATTTAAAGGGGTGTATTTTATCATCCACATCCATGTTTCCTCAATATGTAATGTTATTTCCATCCACCTAAAATTTTTTAAATCCAATTTTAACCTTTGGTGAGTTTATAGTAAAATATATGAAAGGAATCTTTTGTTGTTTTTCGTACGAGGTAGTTTTTGACTTTTCTGACAAAAGTAAGAAGAATGTTTTTATTAACTTATACAGCATGAATGGATTTTTAAAACATTTTTTCCAAGAAGATTCCTTTAAAATTTTTCAAGTTTATTTTTAATCAACTTCTTTTAGTTATAATTTTATGACATGTTAAGAAATGAAAAGTGTTTTTGAAGTAGAAAGGATATTTTCCTCAAGAATGGAGTTCAAGTGTTTTATCAAAATTATTTTCCATCTAATATAATAAATGGTTCTATTTCTATCCCTATTATTACATGGATTTGATTATGTTGTGACGGAAATATTTTTTATGAATTCCTTTATCTTATATGAATTGTTTTAGCATGTCATGATGTTTAAGAATCCCATTTTTATTACATGGGTTATGCTATGATGTATGGGTTATGATTTTGTGGCACACATAAGAATGGTATCATTATGAGATGGGTGGGACCTATATCTCCCTCCAATGAATTGGGTAAAGATTTTATATCTCATTAGATAGACATGGATGGAATGGTAGGTTATACCGGTTCAGTGAAACAGGACTGAAACGAGGGAGACTCGGTTCAGAAAGGGACTTTGTCCACTAAGATAGTCTTGGAAATGAGTCTTGACTAACAAGAAATGATTCTCTATGATTATGTGTGAATGCCACAAAGTTTCATGTTTTAAGTTATGATTATTGTGAATACATTTCACTGCCATGATTTACCCCATGTTATGAAATTATGATCTCTTTTTCAGGTTAAGATTTATAAAAGTTATGTGCTTATGTATATGATGTGATTGATATTTCTTTTGTTTACCCTTATTGAGCATTTGAGCTCACCCTTTTGTGTTTTCATTTCCCCAGGATATAAAGAAAGGATTTAGGTAAAAACAAAGGAAGATCTTTATGGGAGATGTTGAAGATCTTTGACCAGGATTAGAAGATTATATTCCTAGTTTCCAAAGACACTAAACTATTACGATCCTTGTGTGTGTGTTTTTGTTATGTACTAAGTATTCTGCAAATGTAATGTAATGTCAATGTACGTCAAGCTTCGGGTCTCTACAGAAATATTATTTTAATTTCATTAATTTCTTATGTTGTATTCTACACCAGGATTACCCTGCGCTATACGCAACACCATATTAGCTTGCAGTATACGCAACACTATTCTTGGACCGTGTTACACATAATTTTGATAATAGTTATTCTACGCAACATTGAGTATATATATATATATATATTAAATGTATAAATGAAATATGGTTGGATTCTATTATACAAAACAACGAAGGATTCTTTCACAACACGCAACTCTGACTTGGCTTGCATTACACGCAATCGCGACCTTCCTCGATAGCGTGTGTTGTACTCAATACGGGGTTTTAATAAACAATGTTATATTATTATAATATTGTCATGAACTAGCCGTTATGAATAGTATTAACTAAATTTTGAATTTTATAACATTATTATTCATCTTACACATTTCTAGAAAATGGTATAAGAACAAAATAAATTTTTCGGGTAAAATAAGTATTTTTCAAAAATTGCAGTTTTACCGCCTTTTGATGGTGCACCCACTTTAAATATAGTTTTTGACACGTTTATATGTTCAATTTGACAAAATAATATTCTTCTTTTGAATCAGGATATAAAAATTTACATTAGATAAAGTTTTGATATTTTTCCGATATCTTTCATATTTTAATGAATAGTAAAAACACGCTATATTTTAATTAAAAACAACTTTTTTCATCGTAATATCTTATCTGGTTAAATTATAATATTGAATGGTTTTAAAGTATAAACAGAATATATTTTTACCATTTAATATAATGTATGTCATTAGCATTGATTTTACCTTGAATTCGTAGGTTAAATCTATTCAATCTTTTGCAATGTTTTAAAGAAAAACCCGTTTTCTTTCGACAACGGGATTAATTTTAATTTAATTTCTGCAACTTCTGTGTTTTGAATTTTAAAAAATGGATTCCATATTTGGAATCAGTGGGTCCAAATTATGTTAATAAGCTACTTTTTATTTTTGGGAATTATGAATAGTAACTACGGTAAATTTTATTTACCATAGTTAAAGGTAAATCGGGTAATTAAGGGTAAATATAATATTTTAAAATTACCCTAAAAAATGTCAAAATCCTATTGGATGACTAAAAGTCGACCCATATCACCTAAGGGTCGGATTAGAATCATTTAATGGACATTTGTCCATGAAAATAACTTAATTATTATTAAAACCAAAGAAAGTGACAACATGTCACTCTCTTAAATCTTATAAGTATATTAATTTTAATTTAGTGATAAACTTCATGAAACTTCGAACATGAATAGTCTCCAGAAAGCTAATGAAATTATCTACATCATATAAATTTATTTATAATTTTTAGGGATTAAATAATTATCATTAATTATGACACAATAGTGATGCAGATATTGTTTATCTAGTGAAAAATCAAGAATATTGTTTTTATTAAACTAATAGTGACCATAAAATGCACAAATACCTAACCAAAACTTATTGGCCATGTAAATGTAAACCATAATCATCCAATGGTCGAATATTTGACCATTTGGAGCCTTATAAAAGCAATTATGACACTTATATTATTTTATTTTAAATGATGCCAAAGTTGTCAACTTCATAATTTAATAAATATAACAATTTAAATATTGTGATTTTAAGATGATAAATTCGAGTAAAATTATTATTGTGAAAGGTAATATATTTATCTTCATCATAGGATTTTATTTTAAATTTTTATACAACAAATAAGTATATTAAATAATTATACAAAAATGATGTAGTAATTATTTTATTAAGAGTCAAACCAAATAAATGGTTTTAAAAATAATAAAATAAATATTATATGAACTATTTAATGTGATAAACTAATTTTATAGATACATATGACCTTTTATTAATATATTAAAGCTTTTAGTTCGAACATATCTTCTGTATTTATTTTATTTAAATTAAAATAAATGAATAGTGTCAAAATTGACACTATTGTTATTTTACAAAAATAACATATTATAAAATTGTTTAAAAACCACAAAAATATTTAAAAATTATAAATTTATATTTATATGGTCTATAATGTTATAAAGTAAACAATTATGGAAAATTTACAACAAATAAGTAATTATTTGTTATAATTTAAAATTTAGAATTTTATTACCACAAATAAACTTAAATAGATTAAATAAGGATAAATCAAAATGATAAGGTTTAAAATAAGATCCAAACATGTCTAAATATAATTGGTTGATGAGATTACAACCCTATCTCATCTAATCTTCGAATATGAGTCATTTTTGGAGGTTTTTATGTGGGGTTAGATTTATTATAAATTAATATTTTTAAGAATTCCTAAGGTGCCCCTCTCCTCCCTTATAAAAGGACACCTCCTCCCCCTCCTCCTCACACCAATTTGAGCACTCAAGCTCGGCCAACCCCTGCCATTTTCTCCTCTCCACTTCCCTAGAATAATCTTAGAGGTCCTGGTCTTCTCCAAAGACCAATCTTAGTTCCTTAAGTGGAGGATTCAAAGAGGCGTTCCAAAGAAGAGGTAATATCCATTACCGATCTTTTCAATTTCTTTCTTCTTCAAACTTCTTCTTCTTTAGTTGTTTCATGATAAAGTAATAACATCAGTATTACTTACATACTGATATGTTATTATAAATATGAAACAACCCTAATTCACCTTCTATCCATCCTACGGAAAAATGAAATCACCGCGCGTGCGTACGTACGGAATACCGTCTCCACGCCGTGGTGTAATCTATTTTTCCACCATCACCTTAAAAGGATGGTTATAATGGTGTAATAAGTAACTATATATGATTATTATGAAGTAATATTGATACTGAAATAATATATATATATACTCCAATACAATTCCACGATCATAGGAACGATATCATCACTCGTGCGTACGTACGGAATACCGTCTCCACGATGTGATGCGACTCGTTCTACATGATCTTCATTTCATAATGAATATATAAATGAATTGAATGGATGAAAATGGTATATACTACACTAATACCATTCTGTAAATGAATTATCTATAACCTAAAGATAAGAATAAGAATTTATTCGACAAAACACGCATAAGAACAAAAAGTTATAAAGACCCGAGTAACAAGTAACAATGAAATATTACTAACAAGAAGCTAATAATATGACCATATATGATATCATATAAACATGTATGATTCTGTAATAAGTCAATAACATTATTTAAACCATTATACAGGAGCTTCGGACACGTACAAAGCAAATCGGACCTAAGGTAAGGGAAATATCACAATCTCATTTTTATCCGAGATTGTTTATTCGTAAGTATTTACTGGGGTGTATTTTATCAACCACATCCATGTTCCCTCAATATGTAATATTTTTTCCATCCACTTACAATAGTTTAAATCCAATTTTACCCTTCGGTAAGTTTTTAGTAAAGAATATGAAAGGAATCTTTTGTCATTTTTTTTATACGAGGTACTTTTTGACTTTTCGGACAAAAGTACGAGAAGAATGTTTTTTTAACTTATACAGCATGAATGGATTTTTAAAACATTATTTACAAGAAGCTTCCTTTACAAGTTTTCAAGTTTATTTTTAATCAACTTATTTTAGTTTAAAGTTTTATTACATGTTAAGAAAGGAAAAATGTTTTTAAAGAAGAAAGGATATTTTCCTCAAGAATGAAGTTCAAGTATTTTATCAAAATTATTTTCCATCTAAGATAATAAAAGGGTTCTGTTTTTATCCCTATTATTACATGGATTTGATTATGTTGTGATGGAAACATTTTTATGAATTCCTTTATCTTATATGAATTGTTTTATGATGTCATGTTTAAGAATCCCATTTTTATTACATGGGTTATGCAATGATGTATGATTTATGATTATGTGGCACACATAAGAAAGGATTCATTATAAGATGGGTGGGACCTATATCTCCCTCCAATGCATTGGGTAAAGATTTTATATCTCATGAGATAGACATGGCTGGAATGGTAGGTTATACCGGTTCAGTGAAACAGGACTGAAACGAGGGTTACTCGATTCAGAAAGGGACTTTGTCCACTAAGATAGTCTTGGCAATGAGTCATGACTAACAAGAAATGATTTTCCATGATTATGTGTGCATGCCACAAAGTTTCATGTTTTATGTTATGATTATGGGGATCTCATTTTCACTTCTATGATTTATTCCATGTTAAGATATTATGATCTCTTTTGCAGGTTTTGATTTTCATAAAGATATGATATGATTTTTATTTCCTTTATTTTCCCTTGCTGAGCATTTGAGCTCACCCTTTTATGTTTTCTTTTCCCCAGGATATAAAGAAAGGTTTTAGGTAGAAAAAAGGGATGACCTTTATGGGAGATATTGAAGAACTTTCACCACGATTAGAAGATTACGTTCCGAGTTTCCAAAGACACTAAACTATTACAATCCTTTAGTGTGTGTTTTTGTTATGTACTAAGTATTCCGCAAATGTAATGTAATGTCCATGTACGTCAATATACGGGTCTCTACAGTTGGTATCAGAGGAAAGGTTTAGTCAACCTTTGGAAACTAGGATGCGAAAACGTTAGTGAGATCCCTAGAGATATTTCTAAGGTATGTCTAGGGATGCCCCTAAGGATAAGTATACGTATAGGATATAGTCCTAGAACTATGGTAACGATATTAGATTAAACCAAAGATGATAGATATTTAAGTTACTCCCCCTTTATTATGATTTTTTCATCTAACACTATTCTTTTTGAGTTTTAGAAAATGGTTGGAAACAAGGTGATTCACGATAATGGAGGATATGATGGACAATGGAATGATATTCTTCATGAGCAACCAAATGAAATGGGATTTGGAAGTCCAAACATCATTATTATGCCGAATCAGCAATCTCATAATATGATCAATAAAGTAAAATTTGGTAAGTTTCCTGACTCGACTAATAAGAGAAAGATGGAGTTCCATGATGATCATAGAGGAAAGAAAGTTCAATTTCCCCTATGTAAATCATGTGGGAAGAGGCATCAAGGAGAATGTTTCAAAGGAACTGGAAGATGCTTTGGGTGTGGAAAAGAAGGACACAAAGCCAGTAAGTGCAAAGGAAAAGGTTCAGTTAACACCAGGGATGAGGATAATGGTATTGTTACGACATCAACAATGGTTAAATGTTTTAAATGTGGAATGTACGGGCATTATGCAAACCAATGCCCTAAGGGAAACTCTCATGAAGAGAATCAGTATGGTCGTATGGGTAGTATTTATGTTGATGATGATGATGAGACTACAAATGATATGTGAGATGAAAGAATTGTTGATGCTCGGTCAATGGTTAAAGAATGTAGTGGAATGATTACATGTTTATTAAGTGTAATGTTGTATAAGTAATCTCATGGTACTATGGGATAAATAGACATCTAAGGATTGTTACATTGTTGTCTTTCCTTAAGTTTTGAAAGTATGTGATGAATGGTACAAGTATTTTTGGAAAGTAGATGATATGCGCTTAATGAAGGGATAAGACGATAATGATATGTTTGATTGTATGCATGAGCTCATGATTGATATAAGGACTAAGTGATATCATGGTTTGAGTATATAGAATTTTGAGGATTTTGGTATGTGGGAAGTGTTAACTTTTAACTGCATTCAAGTTTTCACTAAGGTTCAATGGGTATTCAAGAGAGTACAAGATTAAGGCCTTTTAATGTTTGGAATGTGACCAACAAGATATATCTTATGATATATGGGGATCAATGATGGTATTAAATCTCTGGTAATCGTTTTCACTATGTTATGAGAATGGACTGCAGTATTATGGATAAGCCTAAAGATTGGAATGAATTATGTTGTACATAAGTTAGTATTGTTTAAGGATAGAAGTGTTTTCGATATTATTGATGGGATGTTATAGTAATATAGTTTTATAAAAAGGACAACCTGCAGGACGGGCGACAGCCCATCGCGTCGGACAAGGCTGTAGGAATCGAACCCACAACCGAAGTGCGACTGGCCTTTATCGCCTACCACTGGCCTACAGGAAGTCCCTGTTTAGTGGAAACTAGTTTTATTAAGCAGTATGATATATGAAGTATAAGTCTATTTTAGGAACCATATATGATTAATCTCACTATAGATCGACTTATGTATATAATTTTTGCTAACCTTTTGTTTGAGACAGATGGAATGACCCGTCATTCTATCACATGATCTGCTAACACTTCACAAATAACAAATTCAACTTCATTTATTTAAGAGATGAAGTAGAAATTGTTCAAGGCACGAACAAAAGTGAGATTGTACCAAAATAAAGTAAGTATTTATTCTAAACAAATTTTCAACTTTAGGGAAATGATCTTGAAAAACAAAAATGTTGTCCTAGTGATCTTATACCTGATGAATCAGATGGTACCTTATATCATCACAAATCTATGGATTTGTGATTACTGGCTTTTCCATAGCCATGTTCTCTACCACTCTCCATCAGAACATGATGGTTAGATTTCTCTTCCATATCCATAATTTCACCTATGTGGAAACCCAGTGATTAGTTTATTTGGGTAACCATTACGTTTCATACTTTTGATTTTAAAGATAAGTTTTGGTATTCCTTTTTACGATGTGGGTTTCTATCAAAGAAACTTTCAAATAGTAAACCATTTATAACCCCGACGAATTTCGAGGGCGAAATTCATTTTAAGGGGGGTAGAATGTAACACCCCGAGATTTTATGAAAAATATTATTTTAATTTCATTAATTTCTTATGTTGTATTCTACACCAAGATTACCCTGCGCTATACGCAACACCATATTAGCTTGCAGTATACGCAACACTATTCTTGGACCGTGTTACACATAATTTTGATAATAGTTATTCTACGCAACATTGAGTATATATATATATATATATATATATTAAATGTATAAATGAAATATGGTTGGATTCTATTATATGAAACAACGAAGGATTCTTTCACAACACGCAACTCTGACTTGGCTTGCATTACACGCAATCGCGACCTTCCTCGATGGCGTGTGTTGTACTCAATACGGGGTTTTAATAAACAATGTTATATTATTATAATATTGTCATGAACTAGCCGTTATGAATAGTATTAACTAAATTTTGAATTTTATAACATTATTATTCATCTTACACATTTCTAGAAAATGGTATAAGAACAAAATAAATTTTTCGGGTAAAATAAGTATTTTTCAAAAAATGCAGTTTTACCGCCTTTTGATGGCACACCCACTTTAAATATAGTTTTTGACATGTTTATATGTTCAATTTGACAAAATAATATTCTTCTTTTGAATCAGGATATAAAAATTTACATTAGATAAAGTTTTGATATTTTTCCGATAACTTTCATATTTTAATGAATAGTAAAAACACGCTATATTTTAATTAAAAACAACTTTTTTCATCGTAATATCTTATCTGGTTAAATTATAATATTGAATGGTTTTAAAGTATAAACAGAATATATTTTTACCATTTAATATAATGTATGTCATTAGCATTGATTTTACCTTGAATTCGTAGGTTAAATCTATTCAATCTTTTGCAATGTTTTAAAGAAAAACCCGTTTTCTTTCGACAACGGGATTAATTTTAATTTAATTTCTGCAACTTCTGTGTTTTGAATTTTAAAAAATAGATTCCATATTTGGAAGCAGTGGGTCCAAATTATGTTAATAAGCTACTTTTTATTTTTGGGAATTATGAATAGTAACTACGGTAAATTTTATTTACCATAGTTAAAGGTAAATCGGGTAATTAAGGGTAAATATAATATTTTAAAATTACCCTAAAAAATGTCAAAATCCTATTGGATGACTAAAAGTCGACCCATATCACCTAAGGGTTGGATTAGAATCATTTAATGGACATTTGTCCATGAAAATAACTTAATTATTATTAAAACCAAAGAAAGTGACAACATGTCACTCTCTTAAATCTTATAAGTATATTAATTTTAATTTAGTGATAAACTTCATGAAACTTCGAACATGAATAGTCTCCAGAAATCTAATGAAATTATCTACATCATATAAATTTATTTATAATTTTTAGGGATTAAATAATTATCATTAATTATGACACAATAGTGATGCAGATATTGTTTATCTAGTGAAAAATCAAGAATATTGTTTTTATTAAACTAATAGTGACCATAAAATGCACAAATACCTAACCAAAACTTATTGGCCATGTAAATGTAAACCATAATCATCCAATGGTCGAATATTTGACCATTTGGAGCCTTATAAAAGCAATTATGACACTTATATTATTTTATTTTAAATGATGCCAAAGTTGTCAACTTCATAATTTAATAAATATAACAATTTAAATATTGTGATTTTAAGATGATAAATTCGAGTAAAATTATTATTGTGAAAGGTAATATATTTATCTTCATCATAGGATTTTATTTTAAATTTTTATACAACAAATAAGTATATTAAATAATTATACAAAAATGATGTAGTAATTATTTTATTAAGAGTCAAACCAAATAAATGGTTTTAAAAATAATAAAATAAATATTATATGAACTATTTAATGTGATAAACTAATTTTATAGATACATATGACCTTTTATTAATATATTAAAGCTTTTAGTTCGAACATATCTTCTGTATTTATTTTATTTAAATTAAAATAAATGAATAGTGTCAAAATTGACACTATTGTTATTTTACAAAAATAACATATTATAAAATTGTTTAAAAACCACAAAAATATTTAAAAATTATAAATTTATATTTATATGGTCTATAATGTTATAAAGTAAACAATTATGGAAAATTTACAACAAATAAGTAATTATTTGTTATAATTTAAAATTTAGAATTTTATTACCACAAATAAACTTAAATAGATTAAATAAGGATAAATCAAAATGATAAGGTTTAAAATAAGATCCAAACATGTCTAAATATAATTGGTTGATGAGATTACAACCCTATCTCATCTAATCTTCGAATATGAGTCATTTTTGGAGGTTTTTATGTGGGGTTAGATTTATTATAAATTAATATTTTTAAGAATTCCTAAGGTGCCCCTCTCCTCCCTTATAAAAGGACACCTCCTCCCCCTCCTCCTCACACCAATTTGAGCACTCAAGCTCGGCCAACCCCTGCCATTTTCTCCTCTCCACTTCCCTAGAATAATCTTAGAGGTCCTGGTCTTCTCCAAAGACCAATCTTAGTTCCTTAAGTGGAGGATTCAAAGAGGCGTTCCAAAGAAGAGGTAATATCCATTACCGATCTTTTCAATTTCTTTCTTCTTCAAACTTCTTCTTCTTTAGTTGTTTCATGATAAAGTAATAACATCAGTATTACTTACATACTGATATGTTATTATAAATATGAAACAACCCTAATTCACCTTCTATCCATCCTACGGAAAAATGAAATCACCGCGCGTGCGTACGTACGGAATACCGTCTCCACGCCGTGGTGTAATCTATTTTTCCACCATCACCTTAAAAGTATGGTTATAATGGTGTAATAAGTAACTATATATGACTATTATGAAGTAATATTGATACTGAAATAATATATATATATACTCCAATACAATTCCACGATCATAGGAACGATATCATCACTCGTGCGTACGTACGGAATACCGTCTCCACGATGTGATGCGACTCGTTCTACATGATCTTCATTTCATAATGAATATATAAATGAATTGAATGGATGAAAATGGTATATACTACACTAATACCATTCTGTAAATGAATTATCTATAACCTAAAGATAAGAATAAGAATTTATTCGACAAAACACGCATAAGAACAAAAAGTTATAAAGACCCGAGTAACAAGTAACAATGAAATATTACTAACAAGAAGCTAATAATATGACCATATATGATATCATATAAACATGTATGATTCTGTAATAAGTCAATAACATTATTTAAACCATTATACAGGAGCTTCGGACACGTACAAAGCAAATCGGACCTAAGGTAAGGGAAATATCACAATCTCATTTTTATCCGAGATTGTTTATTCGTAAGTATTTACTGGGGTGTATTTTATCATCCACATCCATGTTCCCTCAATATGTAATATTTTTTCCATCCACTTACAATATTTTAAATCCAATTTTACCCTTCGGTAAGTTTTTAGTAAAGAATATGAAAGGAATCTTTTGTCATTTTTTTATACGAGGTACTTTTTGACTTTTCCGACAAAAGTACGAGAAGAATGTTTTTTTTAACTTATACAGCATGAATGGATTTTTAAAACATTATTTACAAGAAGCTTCCTTTACAAGTTTTCAAGTTTATTTTTAATCAACTTATTTTAGTTTAAAGTTTTATTACATGTTAAGAAAGGAAAAATGTTTTTAAAGAAGAAAGGATATTTTCCTCAAGAATGAAGTTCAAGTATTTTATCAAAATTATTTTCCATCTAAGATAATAAAAGGGTTCTGTTTTTATCCCTATTATTACATGGATTTGATTATGTTGTGATGGAAACATTTTTATGAATTCCTTTATCTTATATGAATTGTTTTATGATGTCATGTTTAAGAATCCCATTTTTATTACATGGGTTATGCAATGATGTATGATTTATGATTATGTGGCACACATAAGAAAGGATTCATTATAAGATGGGTGGGACCTATATCTCCCTCCAATGCATTGGGTAAAGATTTTATATCTCATGAGATAGACATGGCTGGAATGGTAGGTTATACCGGTTCAGTGAAACAGGACTGAAACGAGGGTTACTCGATTCAGAAAGGGACTTTGTCCACTAAGATAGTCTTGGCAATGAGTCATGACTAACAAGAAATGATTTTCCATGATTATGTGTGCATGCCACAAAGTTTCAAGTTTTATGTTATGATTATGGGGATCTCATTTTCACTTCTATGATTTATTCCATGTTAAGATATTATGATCTCTTTTGCAGGTTTTGATTTTCATAAAGATATGATATGATTTTTATTTCCTTTATTTGCCCTTGCTGAGCATTTGAGCTCACCCTTTTATGTTTTCTTTTCCCCAGGATATAAAGAAAGGTTTTAGGTAGAAAAAAGGGATGACCTTTATGGGAGATATTGAAGAACTTTCACCACGATTAGAAGATTACGTTCCGAGTTTCCAAAGACACTAAACTATTACGATCCTTTAGTGTGTGTTTTTGTTATGTACTAAGTATTCCGCAAATGTAATGTAATGTCCATGTACGTCAAGATACGGGTCTCTACAATAAGGTTCTTTCATAAAGGGTTGGTTATAGGGGTATCATGTAATTATTGTCTTACATCTCTTAGAAGTTTCTCTTAGTTGGGGGAATTGGTCAAAATAATGGGTGTTAGATGAACATATTACATAGTGGATGGGAGGAAGAGATTGGGATTTACCATGGGAAAGAGAACGTTTTCAATGAAGGGTACATAACTTTTCGAACATCGTGTCCACCTTCTTCTCAAATTTTGGTTGATTGCAACTCATGGAAACATTGAATGGGTACATTGGATCTTAAACCAGATTATTGAGTATTCTACGCCATAATCTCAATTAGGGTTCTTGCAGTAATTGGGGTCTTATAAACTAGCGTAACACTTACAGCAGCATCCATAATATTTTGGTCAATAGGAAATATACCTTCATAAAAATATTTAATTAAAAGTTGATCACTTATTTGGCGGGGTGGGAAACCTGAACAAAGCCTTTTAAATCTTTTATAGTTTAAATGAAGATTTTCCCCTTATGATAGTCTTATGCCACATATTTCTTTTCTTATTATTTTAGTTCGAGAGGCTAGGAAATATTGTTCAAGAAAAAGGCATTTCGTGTTCTCCCAACCCCTAATTGGTCAATTAACATAGAAAATATAAAAGTTTGAGGTATATTCTAATAAAAATTGGAATGACCATAGCTTTACTATTTCTTTATTCACATTTTCTGGTTTTAATATAGAACACACAGTATGAAATTTTGTTAAGTGCTTATGTGGATCTTTTCCCGTGAGTCTATTTATTCTTTGTAATAAGTCAATTAAACTAGATTTTAGTTCACAATTTGGTGCCTCACCATTTATATGAATGTAAGTGGGTTGGATATCAATATCTGGTGTGGTTTTTTATTTTAGTGTTCTATTGTTTTCAGCCATGTTATACACATTAATTTCAGTTTCTAATTTGTTTCTATAAGAATATGGGTTTAGATAAGTATCATGTTGTGTTGTTTCCTCCTTCATAGGGTTGTCTTTGTGTCTTAGTGTCATTGATGTAGGATCCTCTCCAGTTTGGATTCTAAAGGTGGTAAATATCCCTGAGTATAATTCATCATGAACATATCCTACAGAAGAAATAAATCAGGACACAAAAAGAAATCAAATAGTATAAGATAAAACAAAAAAATATTCACAAAATTTTCAAATATCTTTAAAAAACGCACACTAAAAACATAGAGAACCCCAAAATCGGTGTCAAATTTTGACCTCATAATCAAGATACATAAAATTGATTATAATTTTATGGTTTATTTATAGTATAGGAAAGAAACTAGGTCAGATTTTAAGGTGCGTTAATAGGTTTAGATTAATCCTATTTAATAAAAAGTACTAAAAAGGGGGGTTATTTTGAAAACAGTTTTGAGAAAATAACTTTGTATAAAGAGTTTAATATTTTATAAGACAAGGTGTAGTTTTAAGAATTATGAGGGAAGGAGGATATTTCCATTTTACTACACATTATGTATAGTTCATTGTTTTGAAAAATACACATGGTTTTGAAAATTCAATCGTTGAGGGTTGTCAATATCTTGATTCCCCTATTGTATCTTAAATCATTGCACAAAGTACCAACCATTGACCTAATAATCATGTTGTCAAGGATTGGACCTCAAGAATATAGTGAATTATATTAAATCAAACTAATTTATTATGTATGTGTGATTGAAATAGGATTCTTATGTATCTCAATCATAAAAACCCAAGATTCCAACTTGAAATATCATCCAAATAAGTGTTGAAATAAAAAGTGATTCACTTAAATTGACCCCAAAAAAGAAATCATAGGATAATGGTGTTGAGATAAAACATATGTGAAATATTTAAAACAAAAAATACAGAAAAATAAAATAGGAACAAGTGTTGTAAATCCATCTCAAATATTCTTAGCTCCCACAAAATGATCATCCCCCATTTAGCTCGCCATCGAGAGAAGGAGAAGTCCTGGGTGGAACTTCACCTTCATCCTTGATCACCATATGAAGATAGGGGACTCCAAAACATCTCAAAAGAGTAGAGGAATACTTTGCGTCTCCAAAATACAATAGATTTTCCTCCTCTGTAAACATATGAATCAGGTTCCCAAGGTATCATTTGATAGGAAAAGTGGAACGAGGTTTTGGGCACATGTATTGTGTAAAACCACTTGGCCCATTGTTTTCAGTGGGAAGAAAGCCTTATATCTCTTTTTAAAAAATAAAAAAGTTGTCACCCAACATCTTGAATGTCTCCACAAAATTTTTGGCTTCATTTGGACACCTACATCTTTATATATGGATAGATCACAACACACCACTTTTGACTTCTTACAGATTCAGTGTGCAGGATAGATCAGGTCAGTTGAACCACTTAATGGTCGAATTGGGCTTGGATGTCTTAATAAGAGTTGCATCACAAATTTTTTTTTGACCATTACCAAAAATATAATACCATTTTAATGCAATTAGTTTTATCAACATTCACATCAATGGATAGGTGTTCATGGATGCCATGCCATATTGGCCCATTTTTCTTCCACTTTTCCTGGGCCCTTTAAATCACCTCCATCAATAACGAAATCATCATAACAAGTATAATTTCCCATTTTAATAGTGATAAATATTAAATAATGGAATAAAACATTAAGTTAAAAGTTTCATTATTTTTTATAAATTCCAATACAAAATTATATTATCATAGTGGTGTTAGGGTGAAAATTAAATAGTGAATCGTGGAGTGATAAATAGGCACTTCACAGTAAGAATGGTCGGGTTACAGTTTTATTTCATCATAGGTGACTACATGTGATGGGTAAGTAATGTATTTCCTTAATAGTGATACATGTAACACATCATGAACTTTTGAGATACTTAGTGCCATTACCAAATAGTAAGCTATTGTAACGACCTGAAATTTTTAATAAATTTTGTTTCTTAATTTTGTGTGTTATTTTATTTTTATACTCAACAAAACTATTTCATTTGATAACATGAATATAATTAAAATGATACCATTGGGTTTAAACTGTTATATGACCATTAGTTTGTATGACCTTTGGAAACTAAATGTTGCGACTATTGTCTCTAAATACAAGTAATCTTGGTTAGTGAATATAGAAAGAAGATTTGATGGCCTCATCCAGTAGTCTCAGGCCAATCGAATCCCATCTAACAGAACAGGGGAAGGAGGTAGCACCACTGGGCATTTCTCTGGACAAAACCGAAGCCAAAATTCATCGTGTGAAGCTAGAACGGAATCGCCTTTGCGAGAAGTTCACACTAATAGAGATTACTACTTGCGCGATATTGGCCGAGCCGCCCTCGAATTATCTCACTTTACCACACCTTACACTTAGGTCTTATGCTGGGGTTATAAGGGGATTTTTAAAGATACTATAACTACTTTGTATAATCTTTTGAGATAAATAAAATTGTGTTTTTTTTCTTATGATGAAGTTTGTGAATTTTAACACGTCGGGATAAATATAGTATGCATATTTTGATGAATTCTAGAGAAAGGACAATTGAAAATATTTATGTAAACCATAAATAATTAATTATTTCTATTAATTTTCCAAAAATTTTCTTATACAATTATGTTCAGTAAGAAATTTAGAGTCTAATAAGATCAACTTAATTTTTGGTGAATAGTAATTTATGAATTGTGATTTTACACTTACGATTAGTAATGTGACCAAATAGATTAGTAATCTCACTTAAATAAAATATTAATATAATATAGGCACCTTTATTAAGTAAATTTGATTCAATAAAATATGTAATTAACTCTTCCTAAAATTATTAGTCAAGTCTTAGTTTTTTCAGGAGAATAGTGTTTTTTAATTAAAAATTAAATTAAAAAAATTTATAAAAATTTTTTCATAAAATGGAGTTCATTTTTGAAATTAGATCATTGATATTATGTAATGTTTAATTTTCAGGAGTTTTCGGAAAAAGTTGAATTTTCAGTGAATAGTAAAAATACAGTTTTAGAGTTTTATTATTTTTAATGACATCATCATTGCATCATGATGATGTCCTGAGATATTTTAAGGGTTGGCTGAACAAAGGTGATGAATTATTTTATGGGGGCCCTATGTGGACTAACACCATGGGAAATACAATGGGAGAGTGCATGGTTTTGAGAAAACCACTTGTGAGGTGTCCCCTGAAATTATTAAAGTATCACCTCCCTTTCCCTATAAATACCCAACTTTTCGACCCTTATTTTTTACTCCAAACTCTCCCCCAATGAATCAGTGGTCTCATTACCTCCCAAATATTCCTCCCATGGTACCCCCAATCCCTTTAGGTCCCGACCTTCGAGTTTTAAGAGTTACGTTTTAAGGTAAGAGATCCAACCTCTCTCTTTCATTTCATGTACTCTATTGTATGTCATTTATATTAATCCCCATGTTCATAAGATGGAGGTGTTATTTAATATTCATATTACATTCATTTTCATGTTAATATGATGATATACCCCCCCTTTTTCTCATCATTTCATTTTATTAATGTTTAAGTGGCATCGTTAGGCTGCCGAATTTTTTAACGGGTTCCTTCACCCTTCTCATTTTCAAGTTCTATTTTCATGTCAAGTCATTATTGTTCTTTTTATTATGTTTGGGTTTGATATCAATATATATCATACGGATACGTTATGTTCATATGATGAGAGACACTATTTGATCTTGTCAATTCTTTTTTTGATGTTTTAAGTGACGCCGTTAGGCTGCCAAATTTTCATAAGAGAAATATTATTTTTTTGTCCTCATTTAATGTCTTTCATTTCATATGTTATGTACATAAAATTTCATTAAAATTATCTTATATTATCTATATTATGTCCCTATACTTTTCTATGGATCATTTATGAGTGGGTGACCCAGGTCACCTCTCTTTTCAAAATTTCAAAAACCCTGTAACATAGTCGTTATGCTGCAGAATTTTCATCTCAAAATGTCTCTCTCTTTTTCTCAAATTCATTTATATTATTAGTTGAATACTCAAAGATATTTATTCTATTGGTGTATTACCATATATATCAAAATGATCTAATTTAAATTCTAGGATTTACATACATGATACCCGCTTTCCTTTTCCATGGGTTTAAAGTGACATACAGATCATGTATTTAAAGTAGTTTTTAAAATGTTATGATTATGAAATGAAACCCATTTCATTTATGCTATATGGGTTATTTATGAAATTTTTTATGATGATATATGTGGCTCACATGATAATTAAGGAAAATTTATGGGTGCGACCTGATAGCGCTCTAATGCATTGGGTAATGATCTAACCACTAGATATTACAATTTTCACGATATCATGGTGAATAACCTTGGTAATTTTCAAATGGCACCTTGGGGATGGAACTTGGTGATATGTTCATGATTTTATATGGTAAATATTGTAGCCACATCATCAAGTTATGAAATAATTTATTTTTATTATGATATGCCTCATGATTTCTTTCTCATGCTTTAATGTTTTTTTTCAGGGCTTTATTGATGTATCTCAGGTTCACATGTTAAATGTTTCCCCTTATTTCCCTTACTGGGACTTCTGCTAACCCTTTCTTTTGATGTATGTCCCTAGGTTATGAGATTCATTAATGAACTAGGATAAACAAATAAATAATCTGTTCAAGTATTTAAGAAGAATGTTTTATGTTTCCATGTATTAAGTTCCTGGTTTCCAAGACACTAAACCTTAATGATCCTCGGTTTTGTAAAATGTAATTGAAGTTATGTTATAAAAAGGCGGAATTTCATAGTTGGTATCAAAGTATAGTTTAGTTATTTGTAAAAATTAGGATATGAAAACATTATGAATAATCCTATAAGAAATTTTAAATATAGAAAATATTCCTGGTATTTTGTTGAGTATTGAGTAAGTGGTTTCCAAGAAAATACATCCTTGGCTCGATACAAGCAGGTAGTGGTGGCTCTAGCACCGATGTACATAGGGTTAAAACCCAAAAACACCTCTTTGATCAAGACTCGAACGGGAACTGGTACCCGACAACGGGCCTTCCTGCACTCTTGGTTATCACACTCCTGGGGATATGCTTTGGAAAATTCATAAGCTTAGCATGAACCATTATTAAAGGGACAAAGATAAAATAAAATAAAGATTCACAAAAGAATATATCATCATGGATAAACTAGATTGGAACCTTGGGGTTCAAAATTTAGGATATAGTTTTCTTCTACAAGTTTATCCTTCCATTCTTAAAGTTTCATTTTCTTGATTTTTGGCTAAGTATTTGAGCCCCCTAATTATACTTTCTTATTTTAGTTAATGGTGGGAAATGGAAGAAAATGTCCCAACAGCCAATGTGATAGGAACTGTGATGATTGCCCTATTAATATTATAGAGATGACAAGAGATCAAGTTCAACATATTGTGTTTATGCCAAACTAGCTATCAAAAATCACAATTAATAATTGGTACCTATTTGAATGCCCAAATTCATCAAGGAAGAAGAAGACAAAGTCTCAAGGATGTTCATCTGATAATGTTGATAAGGGAAAGAAAACCCAATTTCCATTGTGAAAAATTTGTGGAAAGGGGCACCAAGGAGATTGTCACAAAGGAACCAAGAGATGTTTTATGTGTGTGGTGATAGGGCATAAAGTATCCAATTGCTTCAAAAAATGGATAATGTGATGAATAGAGATAAGGTTCGATCTAATGTACCTTATACATTTCAATGTCGTAAATGTGGAGAAATTGGACATTATACAAGGTAATGCTCTCTTGGAAGGGATGAGAAGCATGATGAGAATCAAAAATCTTCATGGACAAGGGAACAATGCAAGTCCGATGCAGAGATGGATCATGATGACTAAAGTATATGCAACTTCATCGCAATAATTGTCTATGTCATGTTGTATTTTTGTTCATGGTCTATGAGCATATCTTTAAAGTTTTCTATGAACATCGAGTCACTACCTAATATTTTTAATACCATTAAGGAAAAAGTCTATTGTTATGTACCACATGTTGATGTTGTAAAGCTATTCTTCCTGAAAAAAAAAAGAGATGAATATGGGATGAAAAGATGATTATTATTTTGGAAGACATTCACTATTTTGGGTAACCTATATGATCTAGGTAAATAGATTACTATGTTTTTTCTTTGAGGAGTAAAGGTTGAATTATATTATAAAGAATTGATGAATTTAAGGTGATCTTATAATAATTTATGTTACTTATAGAAATGATTAAACTATCTTGGGGAAAATATGTTTAGGTTAGTTACTTTTTTTATAGGATGTTAGGAGTGGATAATGTTTTTTGGGAGATGAACGATAAAGTTTATCTTCGAAGACTATGTTATCAAATCCTTCTTATATTTGGGTTTCAATCTTAGTTTGGTTTATTTTGAGGAATATTAAGGAAAGTTATTTATGGAATGGTCTATGATACACTTTGGGTAGTACCATGGATCATTGAATATTTAAAGTAGTTTCCCTTCCTATGGGGTTCTTTCTTTTGAAGAGTTGTTTTATCTTACACTTTTGGTTTTTGGGGAAATTTTTAAAGATAGAATAGATAGATAGTTATTCTTTTGTGGATTACGTGATTCTCTAGAAGATGATTCGTGTTCTTTGATGATACCAAGTAGTTTTGAATGCTCTTTGTTTGGAGAAAAGATTTGTCTTGGTGGAAAATTATTAAAGGATAAAACTCTACATGAAGGTAATTATATTTCTTTGTGTTCTTATTATATGTAGTAAATTAATTCCTCAAAATTATTAAAAGAAACGTAAAAAAAAGCGTTGTTGGTTTAAGTTTCCTACTGGGTAATCAAAGACCGTTTAACCCATTACATGTTTGTGATTTTCTGGCAGTTAAATTCCTCTTAGATATGTTTTCTATCACTCTCCCTCAGAACATGACCATTTGTTTTCTCCTCCATATACATGTTTTCCTACATGAAATCCTAGTATGGGCTAACTCGGGTGACCTTTGTACTTCCTTTTCTTTCATTTAATAAATATTGTTATTAACTCTTTTTCCGATGTGGGACATTCAATGAAATTTCCACGCCCAATTTTAAAAATGGCGAGGACACAATTTCTTAAGGGGGAAGATTGTAACGACCCGATATTTTGAATAAATCATATTTCATAATTTTCTGTGTTATTTTATTTTTATACTAAACAAAACTGTTTCATTTGATAACATGAGTATAATTAAAATGAGACCGTTGGGTTTCAACTGTTATATGACCATTAGTCAGTATGACCGTGGAAACTAAATGTTACGACTATTGTCTCAAAATACAAGTGATCTTGGTTAGTGAATATGGAAAGAAGATTCGATGGCCTCATCCAGTAGTCTCTGGCCAATCGAAGCCCATCTAACAAAACTTGGGAAGGAGGTAGCACCACTGGGCTATGCTCTGGACCAAACCCAAACCAAGATTCATCGTGTAATGCTGTAATAGAATCACCTTCGTGAGAAGTTAAAACTAATAGAGATTACTACGCATGCGATGTTGGCCGAGCCACCCTCAGATTCTCTCACCTTAGCACAACATACACTTAGCTCCTATGTTGTGGTTATAAGGGGCTATCTAAAGAGACTATAACAGCTTTGTAAAATCCTTTGAGATAAATAAAATTGTGTTTTATTCTTATGATAAAGTTTGTGAATATTTAAATGTCTGGAAAATTATAGTATGCATATTTTTGATGAATTCTAGAAAAAGTATATTTGAAAATATTTATGTATACCTTAAATAATTAATTATATTTAATGATTTTCAAAAAATGTTCTTCTACAATTATGTTCAGTAAGAAATTTAGAGTCTAATAAGATCAACTAAATTTTTGGTTAATAGTAATTTATGAATAGTGATTTTACGCTTAGTATTAGTAATGTGACCAAATGTATTAGTAATCTCAATTAAAGAAAGTGTTAATATAAAATAATAACCTTGATTAAGTATTGTGATTCAATAATATTGGTAAATGACTCTTCTAGAAATTATTAGTCAAGTATTAGTTTTTTCAGGTGAATAGTTTTTAATTAAAAATTAAATAAAAATTATTTAGAAAATTATTTTCATAAAATGGAGTTCATTTTTGAAATCAGAGCATCGATATTATTTTAAGGTAAATTTTTGGGAGTTTTCAGAAAAATTTGAATTTTCAGTGAATAGTAAAAATATAATTTTAATGTTTCGGTATGTTTAATGACATCATGACTGCATCATGATGATGTCATGAGATATTTTAAGTGTTGTCTGACCAATATTGATGAATTATTGTATGGGGGTCATGTGTCCAAACACCATGGGAAATACCATGGGAGAGCCCATGGTTTTGAGAAAACCACTTGTGAGGTGTCCCTTGAAATTATTAAAGTATCACCTCCCTTTCCCTATAAATACCCACCCTTTCTTCCTTTATTTTTCACTCCCAAGTCTCCCCAAACGATGCTCTGGTCTCATTACATCCCAAAGAGTCCTCCCAAGTTTCCCTCAAGCCCTCAATGTCCCAACCATTTTGTTCTAAGAGTTATGTTTTAAGGTAAGGGATCTTACATCTCTCTTTCTTTTCATGTACTCTTTTGTATGTCATTTATTTTAATCCCCATGTTATTATGATGGAGTTGTTATTTCATATTCATATTACTTTAGTTATCATTTTCATATGATTATGGACCTCCCATTATCTCATCATTTCAATTTATGAATGTTTTTGTGGCGTTGTTAGGCTGTCGAATTTTTGTTATAGGTTCTTTCACCCTTCTCATTTTCAAGTTCTATTTTCATGTCAATTATTTCTAGTTCCTTTTTATTATTTTTTGGTATGATCTCTATATCTATCATACTGATCATTTATTTTCATATGATTAGATACCCTATTTTATCTCGTCAATTCTTTATTTGAAGTTTTAAGTGACGCCGTTAGGCTGCCGAATTGTCATAAGAGAAATATTATTTTTTTGTCTTCATTTAAAGTCTATAATTTCATATGTTATGTCCTTAAAATTTCATTACAATTTTCTAATATCCTTTATATTTTGTCCCCCTACTTTTCTATGTATCCTTTATGAGTGGGTGACCCATGTCACCTCTCTTTTCAATATTTCTAAAACCCTGTAACATAGTCATTATGCTGCAGAATTTTCATCTCAAAATCTCTCTCACTTTTTCTCAAATTATTTTATTTTATTAAGTGAATACTCAAAGATATTTCTTATACATGGTTATTCATATATATATCAAAATTTTCTATTTTAAATTCTGGGATTTACATACATGAGACCCGCTTTCCTTTTCCATGTGTTTAAAGTGTCTTAATGATCATGTCTTTAAAGCAGTTTTTAAAATGTTATGATTATGAAATGAAAACCATTTCTTTTATACTATATGGGTTATTTATGAAATGTTTTATGATTATATATGTGGCTCACAAGATAATAATGTAAAATTTTAGGGTGCGGCCCGATAGTGCTCCAATGCATTGGGTAATGATGTAACCACTAGAGATTACAATTTTCACGATATCTTGGTGAATAACCTTGGTAGTTTTCAAATGACACTTTGGGGATGGACCTTGGTGATATGTTCATGATTCTCTATGTTAAATGTTGTAGCAAAATCATCATGTTATTAAATATGTTATTTTAATTATGATATGCCTAATGATTTCTTTCTCATTCCATAATGTTTTTTTCATGACTTTATTGATGTATCTCAGGTTCACATGTTAAATGTTTCCCCGTGTTTCCCTTACTGGGCCTTCTTCTAACCCTTTATTTTGATGTATGTACCTAGGTTATGAGATGTAATAATGAACTAGGATGAAAAAATGAATATTAATTTCAAGTATTTAAGAATTTTTTTATGTTTCCAAGTATTAAGTTCTCAGTTTCCAAGACACTAAGCCTTAAAGATCCTCGGTTTTGTAAAATTTAATGAAAGTTATGTTTTAAAAAGGAGGGATGTCATAGTTGGTATCAAAGGATGGTTTAGTTATTTGTGGAAATTCGGATATGAAAACTTTAGGAATAATCCTATAGAAAATTTTAAATATAGGAAATATTCCTGGTATTTTGATGAGTATTGAGTAAGTGGTTGCCATGCAAATACAACTTTGTCTGGATACGAGTAGGTAGAGGTGGCTCTAGCACAGATTTACATAGAGGTAAAACCCGAAAACACTGCTTTGAGCTGTACATGTACGGGAACTGGTACATAACAACGGGCATTGTTGCACTCTTGGTTACGACACTCCTGGGGGATATGCTTTGGTAAATACATAAGCTTAGTATGAACTATTATTAAAGGGGCAAAGATAAAATAAAATAAAGATTAACATAAGAATATATGATCATGGATTACCAAGATTGGAACCTAGGGGATCACAAGTTAGGATATACTTTTCTTCTACAGGGTTATCCTTCTATTCTTAAAGTTTCCTTTTCATGATTTTTGGATAAATATTTAAGCCCCCTAATTATACATTCTTTTTTTAGTTAATGGAGGGAAATTGAAGAACATGTCCCAACAACAAATGTGATAGGAAATGTGACAAATCCCTTATTAATATTACAGAGATGATGAGAGATCAAGTTGAACATATTGTGTTTATGCCAAACTAGCTATCAAAAATCACAATTAATAATTGGTACCTAGTTGAATGCCCAAATTCATCAAGGAAGAAGAAGGAAAATTCTAAAGGATGTTCATCTGATAAAGTTGATAAGGGAGAGAAGACCCAATTTCCTTTTGTGCAAAAAGTGTGGAAAGGGGCACCAAAGAGAATGTCACAAAGGAACTGGGAGATGTTTTAACTGTGGGGTGATGGGGCATAAATTTTCCAATTTCATCAAAAAAATGGATAATATGATGAATAGAGATAAGGTTCGATCTAATGTACCTTATACATTTCAATGTCATAAATATGGAGAAGTTTAACTTTCTACAAGGCAGTTCTCTCTTGGAAGTGATGAGAAGCATGATAGGAATCAACAATCTTCAAGGACAAGGGAACAATGAAAGTCCTATGCGGATATGGATGATGATGACTAATGTACATGCAAATTCATCGCAATAATTGTCTATGTCATGTTGTATTATCATTTGTTCTCTATGAGCATATCTTTGATGTTTTCTAAGAAAATTGAGTCACTACCTAAGATGGTTTTATATCATTAAGGAAAACATGTATTGTTATGTACCACATGTTGATGCTGTGAATCTGTTTTTCCTGAAAAAAATGAGATGATTATGGGATTAAAATATGATTATTATTTTGGAATACGTTCACTATTTTGGGTACCCTATATGATCGAGATAAATAGATTACTATGGTATTTTAATTGCGGAGTAAAGGTTAACTTATATTTTGAAGAATCGATTAATTTAAGGTCAACTTATAATAATTTATGTTACTTATGGAAATGATTAACCTATATTGGGGAAAATATGTTTTGGTTAGTTACTTTTGTTATAAGATGTTAGGAGTGGATGATGTTGTTTTGAGATGAATAATAAAGTTTATCTAGGAAGACTACGTTATAAAATATATATTATATTTGGGTTTCAATCTTAGTTTGGATTATTATAAGGAATATTAAAGACAGTTATTTATGGAATGGTCTATGATAAACTTTGGGTAGTACCGTGGAACTTTGAAGATTTAAAGTAGTTTCCCTTCCTAAGCAGTTATTTCTTTTGAAGAGTTGATTTATCTAAAACTTTCTATTTTTTGGATAATGTTTAAATATATAAGAGATAGATAGTTATTCTTTTGTGGATTACGTGATTCTCTAGAAGATTATTCTTGTGCTTTGATTAGACTAAGTAGTTTTGAATGCTCTTTGTTTGGAGAAATGATTCTTCTTGGTGGAAACTTATTAAAGGATAAAAGTCTACTTGAAGGTAAGTATATTTCCTTCTGTTCTTATTCTATGTAGTAAATGAATTCCTCAAAATAATTAAAAGGTACGTAAAACCAAATCATTGTTGGTTTATGTTTCATACTGGGTAATCAAAGACCGTTTAACCCATCACAAGTTTGAGATTCTTTGGTGGTTAACTTCCACTTAGATATGTTTTCTGTCACTCTCCCTCAGAACTTGACCCTTTATTTTCTCCTCCATATCCATTTTTTGCTACATGGAATCCAAGTATGGGTAAACTCGGGTGACCTTTGTACTTCATTTTCTTTCTTATTAAGTAATAGTCTTACTGACTCTTTTTCAGATGTGGGACTTTCAGTGAAATCTCCAAGCCCAATTTTAAAAATTGCGAGGACACAATTTCTTAAGGGGGGAGATTGTAACGACCTGAAATTTTGAATAAATCTTATTTCTTAATTTTGTGTGTTATTTTATTTTTATACTCAAAAAAACTGTTTCATTTGATAACATGATTATAATTAAAATGAGACCATTGGGTTTCGACTATTATATGACCATCAGTTAGTATGACCGTTGGAAACTAAATGTTGCGACTATTGTATCTAAATATAAGTGATCTTGGTTAGTGAATATAGAAAAAAGATTTGATAGCCTCATCCAGCAGTCTCGGGCCAATCGAAGCCCATCTAACATTACATGGGAAGGAGGTAGCACCATTGGGATTTTCTCTAGACCAAACCCTAGCCGAACATCATCGTGTGAAGATAGAACGGAATCGCCTTTGCGAGAAGTTCAAACTAATAGAGATTACTACATGTGTGATGTTGGCCGAGCCGCCCTCAGATTCTCTCACCGTAGGAAACCATACACTTAGGTCATATGCTGGTGTTATAAGGGGCTATATAAAGAGACACTAACTTCTTTGTGTAATCCTTTGAGATATATAAATTTTTGTTTTCTTCTTATGATGAAGTCTGTGAATTTTCAAATGTCCGGAAAAATATAGTATGCATTTTTTATGAATTCTAGAAAAAAATAAATTTGAAAATATTTATGTAAACCTTAAATAATTAATTATATGTAATGATTTTCAAAAAAAAAATTCTACAATTATGTTCAGTATAAAATTTAGAGTCTAATAAGATCAACTTATTTTTGGTGAATAGTAATTTATGAATAGTGATTTCACTCTTAGGATTAGTAATGTGACCAAATGGATTAGTAATCTCACTTAAAGAAAGTATTAATATAATATAGGCACCTTGATTAAGTAATGTGATTCAATAAAATTGGTAAATAACTCTTCCAGAAATTATTAGTCAAGTATTAGTTTTTTCAAGTGAATAGTGTTTTTTAATTAAAAATTAAATAAAAAAAATTTAGAAAGTTATTTTCATAAAATGGAGCTCATTTTTGAAATCATAGCATCGATATTATGTTAAAATAAATTTTTGGGAGTTCTCGGAAAAAGTTGAATTTTCAGTGAATAGTAAAAATACAGTTTTAGGGTTTCGGTATGTTTAATGACATCATGAATGCATCATGATGATTTCAATTAGATATATTAATGGTTGGCCACCAAATGTGATGAATTATTTTATGGGGGGACCCATGTGTCCTAACACCATGGGAAATACCATGGGAGAGCACATGGTTTTTAGAAAACCACTTGTGAGGTGTCCCTTGAAATTATTAAAGTATCACCTCAATTTCCCTATAAATACCCACCCTTTTCTCTTTAGTTTTCACTCCCAACTCTCCCCCAACGAATCTATATTCTCATTACCTCCCAAAGAGTCCCCCCAAGGTTCCCCTGAGCCGCCAAAGTCCCAACCGTCGTGTTTTAAGAGTTACGTTTTAAGGTAAGGGATCCTACCTCTCTCTTTCTTTTCATGTACTCTTTTGTATGTCATTTATTTTAAGCCCCATGTTTTTATGACAGAGGTGTTATTTAATATTCATATTACTGTAATTTTTTTCATATTATTATAGACCCCCCTTTCGCTAATCATTTCATTTTATGAATGTTTATGTGGCGCTGTTAGGCTGTCGAATGTTTGAAACGGGTTCTTTAACCCTTCTCATTTTGAAGTTCTATTTTCATGTAAAGTCTTTCTAGTTCAATTTTATTATGTTGGGGTATGATATCTATATCTATCATACTTATATTTTATGGTCATATGATGATAGACCCTATTTGATCTCTTCAAATCTTTTTTTGATGTTTTAAGTGATGTTGTTAGGCTGCCGAATTTTCATAAGAGAAATCTTAATTTTTTTGTTCCTTTAATGTCTTTAATTTCATATTTTATTTCATTAAAATTTCATTACCATGTTCTTATATCCTTGATATTATGTACTTATACGGTTCTATGGATCATTTATGAGTGGGTGACCCATGTCACCTCTCTTTTCAATATTTCTAAAACCATGTAACATAGTCGTTATGCTGTAGAATTTTCATCTCAAAATGTCTTTCTCTTGTTCTCAAATTATTTTATTTTATTAAGTTAATAATCAAAGATCTTTCTCCTACAGGGTTATTCACATATATATCAAAATTTTATATTTTAAATTCTGGGATTTACATACATGAGACCTGCTTTCCTTTTCCATGAGTTTAAAGTGACATAATGATCATGTCTTTAAAGTAGTTTTCAAAATGTTATGATTATGAAATGAAACCCATTTCTTTTATACTATATGGGTTATTTATGAAATGTTTGATGATGATATATGTGTCTCACATGATAATAAAGGCAAATTTATGGGTGCACCCAGATAGCACTCCAATGAATTGGGTAATGATGTAACCACTAGAGATTACAATTTTCATGATATCTTGGTGAATAACGTTGGTAATTTTCATATGACACCTTGGGGATGGACCATGGTGATATGTTCATGATTGTCTATGTTAAATATTGTAGGCACATCTTCACGTTATGAAATACATTATTTTTATTATTATAGTCATCATGATTTCTTTCACATGCATTAATGTTTTTTATGACTGTATTACTGTACCTTAGGTTCACATGTTAACTATTTCCCCTTGTTTCCCTTACTGAGCCTTCTGCTCACCCTTTCTTTTGATGTACATCCCCTGGTTATGAGATTCTGAAATGAGCTAGGACGAACAAATTAAAAATCCTTTAATGTTTTTAAGAAGTATGTTTTATGTTTTCATGTATTAAGTTCCTGGTTTCCAAGACACAAAATCTTAAAGATCCTCGGTTTTGTAAAATGTAATGGAAGTTATGTTATAAAAAGGAGGGATGTCATAAATATAGATCCAATTCCTTCTATAATTTCAAAAGGTCATATGTACCTGAGACTTAATTTACCCTTCATACTGAATTTTATAACACCCTTACATGGATATACCATCATGAAAACATGATCTTCCACATGGAATTTCATATCCTTCATTCAGTTATTGGCATGACTATATTTCTTACTTTGAGGTATTTTGATATGGGTTTGAATAGTCTTTACAATTTTTGTTATTTCTTCAACATGCTTTGTTCCTAAGAGTTTTCTTTCACCCATATATTCCCAACAAGTCTTTGTACGACATTTATTTCCATATAACACTTACTATAGTGCCATTTAAATACATGAATGGAATCTATTGTTATAGTAAAATTCTATTTTATTTAAATACTGGACCAACATACCTTGAAAGTTAAGTGATAAATATCTCAACATGCCATATAAATTTTGAATAGTTCATTGTAATTTTCCATGAGTTTTAGGGTGGTAGGAAGTGCTAAAATGAAGATCATTATCTAGGGTCTTCTGAAGACTTTTCCAGAGTTGTGATGTAAAACATGCATGATAATGATAAATCTATAGGGGTACACAATGAAGTCTTACGACTTTATTAATATATATACATTCTCAATGTTCAACTTGTAAATCTTTTATTATATAAAGAAAATGTGTTTTCCTTGTATAATGATCAATAATAACCCATATCACAACATTTCTTTTTAGATTAATTAGTATCCCCACGAAACAATCCCTCATAATATCATCGCATTTCCACATAGGTATAAGAAGTGGTTATGTGAATCCTCTAGGATGTTGTATTTAAGCCTTCACCTTTTCACAAACCAAACAAATCTGCACATAATCAACAATATTCCTCTAAATGATTTCCCTCCAAAAATTTTCCTTCAAATCTCAATACATCTTAGTGCCACCATGGTGTATAGAAAAATTGGAGCTATGAGAATCATCCAATAATTCCCTTTTTTTCTATGGTATTGCTGGAACACAATGTCTCTTCCCAAATTTCAAAATTTCATCTTCATATATGAAGTCAATCAATCTCTCATCATTCACATCTTTAATTTTTTTTTAAACTCCTCATCATCTGGCTAAGAAATTTTTATCATTTCTAGTAAATATGGTTTATAAATCATTTGAAAAATTAGTGATGTTTCACCTTCCCTGACAATTTCCATATCCATATTTACTAGATCCATGATCTTAGGATCCATTTCAACTCTCATCTTGTTTAGAACTCCAAGGTTCATCCTAATTAAATTATATTCCACCTTATTTTACATCGCTTGATGGTAGTGTATTGTGTAATCATAATCCTTGAGTAGATCAATCCATCTCCTTTTCCTCATGTTTAGTTCTTTTTGTGAGAAAATATATTTCAAACTCTTATGATAAGTATATATCTCACATATTTCACCACAGAGATTGTATCTCCATATATTCAGAGTAAATATTACTATAGATAACTCAGTACAATGTGTTAGGTGGTTTTTTTCATGAATTTTTAATTACATTGAGGTATAAGAAATAAATCTATCATTCGACATAATAACACAACCATGTACATTCCTTCATGCATCACTCTAAATCACAAACCCATCATATTTATATGGAAAATTCAAGATATAATAATTGACGAATATTATCTTAAAATAATCAAAACATTCTTCAAACTCTTTTGTATAAATGAATTTAACCCCTTTATGTGTGATCTTGGTTAACAGGTTAGCCAATAACAAAAAATTCTGGACGAAACACCGATAGTAACCTGAGATACCAATAAATCAGTGTACCTTGGTTATTCTCATTGTTGCTGACCATTATTAGTTATCCTCTGCCTTTGTAGGATAAATGAATATTATATCGTCAGAGATGATATGGCCAACAAAAAAAATTTCTTGAAGCCATAATTCACAATTTCTAAACATACCATATAGTTCTTTTTTTTCTAAGAGAATTCAAAACAATCTGCATGTTGTTCTGATGGTCTTAATTACTTTTAGATTATTCCAAGTTATAATTAAAAATTGTAGTGAAAAAATCATTAATATATTACTTGATCACTCTGTTCATTGGAATCAGGAAAACGGAGGGTGCATTAGTCTGTTTGAACGGTATTACAGTAAACTCATAATGCCCATAACTAGTTTGGAATACTGAATTTAGAATATATTCCTTCTTTACACAAAACTGAGGATATCCAGAACGAAGTTCAATGTATGAAATTTATTGAGCTCCATGAATTTGATCAAACAAATCATCAGTGAAGGGTAGGGGATACTTGTTCTTTATTTTAATACCATTAATTCTTTTTAATCAATGCATAGCCTCATTGATCTGTCTTTCTTCATTACCAAAAATTTAGGTCATTCCAAGGATAAACCCTAGGATGATTAAATCCCTTATTACTCAACTCCTATAGTTTTTTATATACAGCTACTAATTCTAAAATTTCCATTCTATAAGGAGTATTTGATATTGGTTTTGCATTACAGATTAAATCAATAGAAAACTCAACTTCATACTCTGAGGGTGTCCAAGTAAATCGATATGTAAAAAATCAATGTCTTCTATTAAAATAGGTATATCCTAAATTTTAATATTTATTTATTTATCCATCAATATTATTTCCAATTTCTCCACAAAAATGTCATTTAGAAAATCTGATGGGGTGGATTTTCGTAAGAATCAATAGATGAATTTTATGCTCTAATGATAATGGATTCTACATCATTTTCAAACATCATAACATTGTTCTTCTTGGAATAAATTTTTTCATCCTATTTTGATAGACAATCCATACCATGGATTATATAAAATCTCACCATAGCTTTAATGATAATGTCTGCAGAAAATGCATGTTTATATGCCATAATAGTAACTATATGACACAGATTTTTTACAATGAGACTTCCCTTAGGGTTTTGACTGGAAACTACCTTGTTAATGTGAATTGGAAATATATAATTTTCAAAGAAAACTAGGAAGATATAATGTAAATTTTGGATCTAGAGTCAAATAAATATTTGACTAAACTTGAGTAAATGGTTAAAGTACCTTCCACCTCATCATTAGGGACTTCAACCTCAGTGGTTGTGATCGAAAAAAAGATTATCCTTTCTCCATTTTAATTTTCAGGGAAAAATTTCCTTGATGCTTAGAAAAATAATTTTCATAATGCCTCATCTCTTTAAAATTTTATAATTAAAAATTGGTAGATTATGTCTTCTACATAAAATCAAAAGATTTGTGGACTATTTATCTACACTTGTAATAAACTGTCATCCCCTTTTGGAAAGTGCTAGGGTGTTTTTCCCATAATTATTTTAGGGTAGAATGTCAACATCCCCCTTATTCCCCTTACTTCCTTTTATAGAGTGTTATGTATTCCTCTTCTTCTCTTTCTTTAATTTAATGTCATAAGACTTAGACAATTCCTTTTCCATATTAATATCCCATGACACTACATAATCATACGACAAGAAAGATTATGAGGTGCCTATTGGAGGAATGGTTTTAACCCATCAAAATCTCAAAAAATATTACTTATTAGGTTACATATGTAGTCTGTAGCATTCCATTATAACCTTGTGAAGTTAGCCTCATACTTTGCAACATTCTCATCCTCATTTTATCTAATTCTCTGAAATTTCCTTTCTATATCCACTCATTGTTCACTAGGAAATTATTTTTCTATGAATAGTTATTTAAACTAACTAAATTCCATATTTTATACTTCTTTATCCTCCTTCATTGTTTTAATTAATTACCACCATTGATCCGCATCTCGTGAGAGATGATAAATAGCCATGACCACATTTTCCCTCTCTTTACTTCCCAAAGAAAGAAATACATTCTCTATGGAATTTATCCACTACTCAACTAAAATAATATTGGTATTCCAATTTATTGTTGGGGGCTATTGCCTCATGAAGTGGTATAACATTTATCCCCCACATTGTGGATAAGGCTACTTTATATGAGTAAGGTTATTATTCACAACCTTAGTCGGTTGTCCCAATATAGTTATAAGTTGTTCAACACTAGTTGAATCTCTTGCTCCAACAACAATATCTTTCATAGTATGGAAATCCCTACATGGATTACGTGCATTGAAATGATTTCCATTTCATCCACTAGGATCCATTTCTAAACAACATCATTTATGATATTAGGTTATGAATCATAATGTGTAATGTCAAAATATGTAACATAAATTAAAAATATTATGAATATCTAATCTTATAATCATAGACATGGTTTTATTAGGGACATATTTACTTATAAATTCTTCATAATGGTTCTAAATTAAAATGTGAATTACTCGAAGTGTATTCCCTAGGAGTATCAAATGAGGTGCGTAGTAAGCCCCATTATCGTGCACAAGGTTACTTCGAGTCAATCTTGGAACACCTTGTTGTAGTTATTACTCCTAGATACATCTGTTCTAGAACAACATCCACGTATAGTATCCATAATGGGATTTATTTTATAGGGATACCCACATAATATCTATTTTACCAAAAATATTGGTTGATCTTCTATAATTATCCTCAAATTCGATCTTATGGTAATTTTCCCTAATCATTGTTTTTATAAATATAGTCTCCATGTTAGGTACTAAAGTATTTTTGATACCAACTATAACACCCTAAACCTAGTTACCTAGAGTTGGTACATTATTTTATTACATTTTCATGATCACAAGAAATCAAATCTAGAGGAACTGATTAGTTTAATAGCATTGTAAAAAAAACTAGATAAAAATAAAATATTTACATTACATCACGAAATGAGAAAAACATATTAAATCCTTTGAAAACACTCATATACATTAGGCTATTCCTCTTGGAAAATCAAAATATACTTCTTCGCATGTGAGGGAAAAAATAAAACAAAATAATTGGGTGGGCTCAGATGTTTAGTAAGGGTAAAAAATAAAGCAAAAGTTATCATAAATAAGCACAATTTTTTAAGTAAATGTATAATAATGAAACACAGTACTTTTACAAAAAATATCCAGCATAATATGGAAAGATTAATTCAAATAATTCCATTTAAACATTCACATGGATTCTCTACTAATAGAAGAGTCACATGTAATATCAATAACTAATATTTTAATGAGGGAATACATAAAGTCAGACATCATAACCACATTGGCTAGGCCTCATGATATGACCATACATGAATGGGTAAAAATACAAACTAGTTTGTCTCATGAGACCTAATAATGCATCTAGGGGATATATCAGGCCCATCCCATCACGTTCTAGGTCCAATTCATTCATCATATGAAAAGGATAAAACATAACACAAACATTCATATTAAAACTAGCATACGAAATGTTAATACTTTAACTATAAACCATGAATGGTATAAAAATAACTCATCCACAATCAAACATATCATAAATCATTCAATAGAATATGGAATATTGTATCATAATAAATCAAAATAAATTAAGCATAAAATCCAACAATGGATATTGACATAGATGAAAATAATCTAATAAAATCATTAAAAATCGTTGACAGGAATATCCTTTTTTTTACATTGAAATAATTTAAAAGTGGGGAAATTATAAAAGAAAACATTTCTTTTGAAAATAACTGTGTAATATAGTATGGGATGATTCAAAATTTTAAGATGTCATAATTGAAAAAAAAT
Organism: Viscum album; assembly: GCA_963277665.1. Taxonomy (NCBI): domain Eukaryota; kingdom Viridiplantae; phylum Streptophyta; class Magnoliopsida; order Santalales; family Viscaceae; genus Viscum; species Viscum album. Next base: position 1,314,321,265 of record OY728136.1, on the reverse strand, counting down.
ATTCGCCCGCATTGTATAAGTTAAAAAACATTCTTTCCTTAATTTACTGAAAAGGTCATAAAGTATATCATTTGGGAAACTATGAAAAGATTCCTTTGAAAACATTTTATAAAAATTAAAACATGGGTAAAAATGCCTTTAAATAATTTTTGATAATATTTTGAAATACATTTAATGAAATATATATTTGGATGATAAATATTTATCAGTAGATACTTACATATAAACAAACTCAAATAATAATGAGGTTATGAAATTAAACATTACCTTATATTTTAATCTTGTTAAGGGTGTTTAAAACTCATTTATAATGGTTAAAACATGTTTTTATTATATATTAATACCATATCAATATTTAAAATATCATATATTATCCTATTATATCATTTTGTTAATAATATTCTTGTATTACCACTATTTAGTGTGTTAACTACTTCATTTTCTTATGAATGTTTTGTTCTGTAAGTCATATTTTTTATGAATGGGATGTATTTTATTAATATGTAGAATTATATATAGTTTTTAATTATTATTCATACTCATTATATAAATTTTATAATCATTCTCGAATGGTTAATGTGGAGAATGAATCTCATCGTGTCGTGAAGACGGTAGGCCATATGTACGCATGAGCGATGTTATCATTCCCTTAATGGTTAAATGGTATGTAATTGAATGGTATATTAATTATAATATAACTATTATAATGTTATATTAATTATGTATATCCATTATACTCATAATTATACCCATAGAGATAAATTAATGTTGAATAATAAATTACACCACATCGTGGAGATAGTAAGAAGTACATACACACATATGGAGATATTGTTATTCGTAGGATGGATAAATGGTATAATATGGATATTAAATAATTATAACAAAATATAAGAATATATATTATACTTTATTTATTACTTATGTATGGAAACAACATAGGAAGATAAAGTAGAAGAAGAAATAAATTTTAAAAGAGTTGATAAAACAATGATCTCTTTTTCGGGTATCTTTTTTTGATTTGAACAAATGGACTTCGTAGGATGTTTTTCCGTCCATATTATGGCCTCTAGGATGAAGTTGGTGATGTTAGGAGGATAAGTGGTTATGGTTTGGAAGAGAAAAAAGGCTTTAATGGTGTTCATAAAAGACAAGGAGAGTTACCCTTTTATAATATAGGGGAGAGGCACTTTTGGAAACTCCAAAACTATTAATTTGTTATAAATTGATTTCAGGTTTCAAATAGCTCCAAAGTTAGTTATTTAGATCATATGATGAATAAGGGTTTAAATAATCTAAACCAATGATTTTTAGACAAGTTTATGTCACAAAAGTAACCTTATATTTTGGGTTAAACCCTTAGTTAAACAGTTTAACTCTTATCACGTCTACTATTCTTTTTATACTATACGGTTAATATAGTAAATATAAAATAAAAAACGAAACCCATTTGGATAATTTATGAATTATTTAACACTATAATAGTTATTATGATGAACCTTATATATATTTTCAAATTTTATTACATATAATAAAATATTATTTATTTTAAATTATCATTTTTTTCAATTTTGATACTATTCAATATTTTCATTTTTAAATATATAAAAACACCATGATAACAATTAACCAATACATAAAATAAATCACTAACATATATATGTTATATATAAAATTTCTATTACATTAATTAATTCAAATTATATTTCTTTTAGTATTTTTAATTTAATTTATTTTGTATTTCAATTAAGAAAATAATTGTTTTTCACTATTATGTCATCATTAATGGAAATTATTTAATAATTAAAAATAATAAATAAATTACTATGATTTATATTTTTATTTTATATTTATAAAAAATATTTATAGTCTAAAATATCATATATGTATCCTAATATTAAAAATGATATAGCTATTAAATTTTAAAAATGGCATTTTTAACTCTTCTTTAAAATGAATTATAATAAATGTTCTAATATAACAGAAGTGGATTAAAAGGGATAATATTTTCATCCTAAGGTTTATTTTGGTAAAAAAACATATAAAATGGAATTAGGAAATGTTTGTGGGTAATTTTATATTATTATAATATTATTTTTACCTTTAATTACCCTATTTACCTTTAATTGTGGTATATAAAATTAAATATTTATTATTTACCAAAAATTATTTTGATCCTAATAGACCAAATTTTTTGTACTTTTTGAAACCTTGTATGTAAAGTTTTCAAAATTAAATACCTAGAAGTGGTAGAATTAGGTTTAATTCTAATATGTAGATGTGGTTAGAAGGCGTGTAAAAGATACGTTCAAAATATCAATAAATTTTCTATATATAATTATATTATAAAAACGATTCCAATGACTTAAATTGGACTAAAATATATATTATTTATCTATTTTTACTTTAAAATAAATTTAATTTTAAATAATTATCTAAATTAAAATGTCATTTTCTAACAACAATACAGTATATTTCACTATTGATCAAAAATTGAAACTTTTCAGAAAATTACCAAAATTTCACCCCAATATAATTTTGATATTCCAAATTAAAAAAATGAAGTTTAATTTTTAAAATGAAATTAATTAATTTTGTAATGTGATTAACACTATTCATAACTATTTTTTAAATTGTAGGTTTAATAGGTCATGGGGTGATAAGATTCATTATTGCGTATAGTTAAAGCTATTGAATTATTTAAAAGGAACCATAGCATGAATCCTTAGGGTTTTACATAAAACCCTATATATGAAACCATAAACCCAATACCCAATACCCTAAAACATAAACCATAAAACCCATAGACTAAAACAGAAAAATTATACTCCATTCCTAATACCCTAAATCCCAAAACATAAACCAGTATCCAAAAACCCTAAAACCAAAACCTGAAACCCTAAAACCTAAGACCTAAACCATAAACCATAAACAATAAAACATAAACTCTAAACCCCAAACACTAAACCCTAAACCCTAAACCCTAAACCCTAAACCCTAATTCCTTTATATTAAACCCAAAACCCTAAAACATAAACCCTAAACAATAAACCATGAAACCAAAACCCTAAACCCTAATCATTAAACCCTAATCCTTAAAACCTAAAAACATAACCCTAAACCCAATCCTGATCCCTAATTTCTAAATCCTATTTCTACAATCTCAATCACTAAACCATAAACCAAATAGACTACATCATAAATTATAAACCCTAATCCTTAAATTTTTAACCATAAACCCTAGTTCTTAGACACTAAATGAAACAACAAATGATTTGAGAACTTATTTTCATTAATTAATATTTTTTATACTGTGTTTTATACATAATCTCAAGCTTAAAACGAGCAACAATATACTATCAAAATATTATTATTTAAGTATAACTGTTATGACCTAGCTATTAGTTTGGAGTGTATGAATATAAATAACCATTAAATGAAATATATGTAGAGATTTGTTCCTAAATTAAATTATTAATAAACCAAATATTTATTATCAATTGGTTATAAATGAAAACAAAATTAGTTTAATTTAAAAACAATAATAAACAAATATGCATGCATTATAATTATATTTAAATTGATTAAATTAAATAAAATTTATATATTATTCTAATTAAAAATTTTCAATTTCATATAAAATTTAACGAAATAACATTAATTTAATATTTTTTTATTAGGAAATGAATAAAAATAATTTCATTTTATTCCTCAAAAATACATTTTTTAAAAATTTTAATTATTGAATTTTGTGCGTGAATATTATAAATAATTTCTGATATTTATTGATTTTTTTTAAATGGATTTTTATAATTAATCATATAATTATAGTAATAGTTTTATTTTTTGGGATTTTTTTGAAAGGATTAATATTTTAGTGAATAGTGAAAACTGTTGTTTTTTACAAAACTCTTATTTGTTTTTCTTAAATCACGTAATTTTAATGTATCACTATATTTTGGAAATTTTTTTAAATTAAAATATAATAAATTTAATTAAAAATAATGAAATTAATTTCATAATAATTATAATTATACTTGATTTGGTAAAAAATAATTTTTATGCTTTAAAACACATTTTTAATAACATTTAATTTCTCTGTGTTTTAGGAACTTATATTAAAATTATTTTCATCCATTTCTAAAATTTCAATCATGAAAATTATATTTCATATTTTTAATAAAGGGGATAAAATATGTTAAATAGGTCAATATCATTTTTAATCATAAATAATAGTAACCATGGAAAATTTTTATCAGCATGGTAATGAGTAAAACATGCTAATTAAGTTGAATACTATGATACAAAGTATCAAAATCAAACCAAAACGTGAATTTATTTTATCATATTGGTGTAATTATACTCTAAGAATCCTAAAATATAAAATATGTAATTTTGGTGCCACATGACATTGATTATGACATTTATATTGTTTTATGTTAAAAAAATATACAAAACTCCACTCTCTCACTTTTAAAATATATAATATTATTTAGTATGGATAAAAAAAGATATAATATGGTTTTAAAATATTTTATTTAATATTATTAAATATTTTTTATGATATTAATTTATGTATTATTTTTAGAGATGGTATAATTTCCTCGAAAGCATATGGAACACTAACGTAGTGCTTGTGGAATTGCTAGAAAAGTTAAATGAATTGTTTTAAAAAATTTAAAAGTAATAAATATTTTTATGAATAATTGGGTACCAATAATTTCATGTATATTTATAATTTTTAATATATTAGTAAGGATTTTATATTTTAATAACATTTTTATCATGTTACCTTTATAGTAAATATATATGAATTTTCAAGAAAATGAACTTAAATAGTATTTCATGTTTGAAAAATATTTTTAAATAAATACAAAATTATAAAAATACTATATTGATTCAAGTAAATTGTCAATTTTATATCCTTTAATTCATGGTATTTTTTTGTTCCACAATCAATTTTAATAAATTTCTTTCATGACCTCTTAATAGTGAAAAATATTCTATAAAAGTTAATGTTAAACATGGTTAATGTTGGGGTTAAATGAAAAGATTTGTTTTTAAAGGACACATAAAACTCTTTAAATTATATTGAATTGATATATTTAGACCATATCCACTATATATTCTATGATAAATCTGTTTGGATCCATTTTTCAGAAATAAAACCATTATTTAATATTAATAGTTCATGTATGTACATTTTTTCTACCCACCTCTCCTATAATGATCATTTCATATCATATTTTGATTACATCTATTGATCCATTTATCTTGAAAATGTTGTTCCAAAATACCTTCCCAAAAATCCTACCAATATTCTATTGGTACTACTCTTACCATAGGACTAACCCTAAAATTCTTAAAGTGTATCCAAAATGAGGCTTTTCAATGAAGATGTATAACACTTAATCAAATTATTTATTTTTATTTCTTCTCTATACTCTATAAAATATTATAAAACCATGTCGCTATATTTAAATCAGTATATTACATATGCTGAAATGTTATAATGTTGATGTAACAACCCTCGTTTATAGTGACTAAAGACATTGACACAATTTATTACATTTTTTGTAACATAAATATCAATTATATACAACCAAAAGATTGAATATCATAGTGTAATTGGATGGCTAGGTACATAAATAAAAACATGAAACTAAAATAAAATTTCATTATTTTAGTCTCAATAATGATATCTTAAATACCTTTGAGATTCTAAAACTTCATTTGATAACTTGGGGAGTGGAAATGGAAGTGGTTAGCTATAAACACCAGTAAGGGAATAAACCTGATAGAAAATCATAACATATCAATCAAAAGTCATAACATGTTATCATAATGGATAAATCCTCATGGGTAATTATATGTAAGCATAACATAATGATCATGGAATAATTAGATTATGGAATCATATTAATGTGGAAGAAATATAAAACATGACATAAGAAAAAGTCAAGGATAACCGCCAAGAAAACATCACATGGTTTATAGATTCCTATCAAGGAATATGATCACTCCCTAATACCATACATAATGTATCATGATACAACAACAATACCCAATGACTGGGATCACTATTTGGGAGAACCCATCATAACATGTACATAATTATTTATTCCATGATGGGGAATCAATCCTAATTCATAAATATAATAATTACCAATGGAATGAAATGAGTTTCATAATCCTGCCTCATATCATAATCAAAGGAGTTTTCATAAATATGGAATTCGATAAATGAACATATGAAATGTATTAACCCAAAAAAGGAAGGGGTAATAAAATAGTTATATATTTTAGATACATATATACATATTTTATAATCATAGGAAAACATTAAAATAGATAGAAAGTGGTTTCGGGAGAGAAATTTCATAACCCTAATAAAAAAGGTGGCTCAAAGAGATCCCTTAACTAATGTTCTAGAATCAATCTATACATGAACTTAAAATAACAAATAATAAAATTAAATTCATTAATTAATTGATCATCAACCTTTTCCTTATTTATTTAATTTATTATAATTTTTTATATTTTTATTATATTCATTCATAACCGTTTCAATGAGTTATAATGATTAATTTATAATTTCGTAGTGTATTCATTTCAGGGTTTCAAGGTTGGATAAAATGTGGATAATTATTTAAGATCATGTAAAATGGAACTAAAAATAGAGAATTGAAATGAAATGGTTTTCATATACATTAGTAACATTAAATGGTTCCAAATATCTTTTTTTCTAACATAGGGATTATTATTTTTGTAAAAATGTTATCTTTAACCAGTTAGATCCTTCAAGGGGATTTGTCGACCATCATGAACTAAAAAAAATTATTTTATTAAATTATCATTAAAAATTTAAAAAACAATAAATAAGTTATATTATACACATTGTCATATTATTTAACCATAATAATAATTTTATGACCATCCATGAAGGTGATGGTGAAAAAAGAGTGTGTTGCTCATGGAGGGAGTGAACTAACCATGTTGTAAATAACAAATTCATTTAAGAAACAAAACAAGGGAGGGTATAAGATGAAAATCCCATTAAATAAATAATTTTATAGTATATTTATGATAATTGAGTCGTTATGTTATATTGGATGAGAGATGTGTGGATAAATTAGAATAAGAAATGAATTTAAATGAGGTAAATTCAGAAGATTTCAACATAATATCATCTACTTGAAATACCCTTTAAGGAAACTTGAATTAGTATTTTGTGATTCTAGTAGTTATATAACATGGAGATGAATATTGAAAATGGAATTGGGTATAAATTTGGAAAGCTACATTTCCATAAAGATATGAGGAGAAGGGTTCGTGAGGGGTATAATATGTAAGGGAAGGTGAGGGGTGTTTTTAAATATTATACAAATTTGTTTATTATTTTTGATCAATACCATCAATAGTAATAATTATTTTGACTACATACTGTGAATAAAGCCATTAATTTTAACTAATGGGTTCTTACATCACCCATGAATCATAAATATTTATTTTTCTTATAATTTTAAATATCAAATTTTAACTGTATTTCACTATTCATGAAATATTCAAATGTTTTTGAAAATTACCACAAAAATCACCCAAAAAAGTTCAATGTTGATGATTGTATTTCGTGTATACATTTTATGGTATTTTAAAACATTTATTTATATATTTAAATGATTATTGTTTAAAAATTCATAACTATTTCACTTGTTTAGTGTTTTATGGATGGGTGTAGCTTATCTATAGAAAAAGAAAAAAGAGGCAAATATTAGAGCTAAAAGACACTTCGGGCCGTGAGCTTCAGTTGCGACGCGACACCATATTTTTTAGGATGTAGTGATGTTGGGAAACTATAGTAGAGAATTTTAATCTCATATATTCCATTTACACGATGTTATTTTTATCATGATAATTTTTTAGAAGAGATGTTCTGAAATACACATTTCCTAGACATTAAAAGATTACACATCATGTAATCTTTATTCACCATGTAAATTGTCGGGATGAGATTCAAGTCTCTGTGTCATCAATATTGTCACAATATATGACATGTAAACTATACCAGACCACGTTTAGACTAATTATTAATGATAATCATTAATATCTGATCCCATCCGGATGCTATAAATGGAGGGTTATCCTACTGCAGTTGAGGAGATCTCAGAGTCCAAATAATGGAGTGAGAAGCTACATTGTGCATCACCCTCTTTTAGTTGATCTTCCTTTTCGTTATTCTTTCATTTTATTTTATCCATTCCTTTAATCCTATCATAAATAGTATGATGGAGTAAACCCTCTTTATTCAAGGTTTATGTCAATACAAGTGTTAAGGTGTGTTGGATTTATTTCATCTTATTTATTCATATATTTGGTCTATTGTAATTATCCAGTAAATTTCCAATCCATTAATTTTTCATTTATGATGGTCACTGATATTTGAATCTAAAATTAACTATAAAATTACACAAATGATTACCCTAAATGTGGCATGACCGCTGTCGAATTTAGGGGAAATTAGGTTTAAATACCATATAGAGAGAAACATGATTGAGCAAAACCATAAATTATCGGACCAATTGAAATATGGTATTTTCATGTTGAGGAGGGGATAACATGACCCTTGGATCTTCCACTTCTCGAATCCAACACCAATAATTAATTAATGAAAAAATTTTCTAATATAAAATTACACATGAACCCTAAAATAAAAAAACCCTAGTGCACTTTTCAAAATCTATTTTCATATCAAACCAATTTGCCGCACTTTGATTTTATCATTCATTTTCTCAAAATCAAATCAAACCAATTTTATCTCAACAATTTATCCAAAATAATAATATTAAATCTTTTGAAAATCCAATAAATCTAATTTCACAATCTTTATGGGTCTATCTCGACGTACATCTTTAATCATTTTAAGTAATTAAGTGGCATAGTTTGAGTTTTTATAAATTTTTATTTTACATAGATCCATAGTGAGTTAATGATTACAATTGGGCATTAAAATGTACGTATTCAAAAAATGAAATAATTTTTTTAAAATAATTTCCTAAATATGAGATATTTAATTTTTTAATAAAATTCTAATTTATATAAAAAATATCAATTTTAAAATTATGATCATTATTTAACCCTATGAAAAACTATTTATAGTCTTACAAAATTATCATATAATTATTATAAAAATTAATATTAATTTATAAATACATTATATGAAAATAAATACAATTTCAAATCATTATAATTAAAATAAAATTTCAATTAAAAATTTTATGTTTTACAAAAATACAAACACTAAATTTTCATTTAAAAAACATTTATTTAATTGTACATTGATTTAAATACATAAATTTTCTTTTTATGGATACCAAAATATTAATTTACAATTCCATAGATAAGGGTAATACTCAAATGGTCCGGTTACTATTCCAAATGGTCATATTACTATTCAAATGTTTATGTAACAATTCAAATAGTAAGATTACTATTCTAATGGTCTGATTTGTAATGGTTATATGGGTTCCATACATTCTATAAATACTTCAATTTTCATTCATTCTTCATTAAATTCCATTTTTTATAATGGTTACGTATATTTTCATTTTCACAATTTATATTTCATTACTAATATTATGCTTCATTCTTACAGTTTTTTCATAAGTGATATTATTTTTGGGGATCGTGCTGATCCAAAATTTTATATTATTACTATTATATTATTTTATATATTTTCCCATTGTATTAATTTATATTATGATGTCCATTTTTATTCTCTAAATTTAATGAAAAAGTAATTAAAATAAAAGGTAGTACGTTTTATCTTGTTGTCTGAGTGATTTATATAATATTATATTAATAAAAATGAAACAATTATATATTCAAAAGTTAAATTCCATTGATAAAATTCTTAGTCATTTAATTTTTATCCACTTATGATATTTATCCTTCAAAATTTCATTATAATAATTAAAGAAAAACTTTTTTATGGTAATTTGGATTCATGTATTTACTTATTTCCCATGTCACCTCATCATGCTTGTAGTTTCACCATATTAATTTGAATATGTGAGTTTTCTTGTTTAATAACACATTATCTCTATGGTCTATGATATTCATTGACTACACTCATAAGAGAGATCATTTTTGAACTGTTCCTCCCATGAGTTCATAAATTTTTTTTATCTAGTACGAATCTCATTAAGTGTTATACACTAAACATGTCATGCATATAAGATAGGTTTTGTGGGAGTGTAATTCAATATGTCACAACTCTGATGAAATCAAGAAAATTTCGAGAGTCTGGTGTACTTGGGACTTATCTTTCCCTTCATCCCAAATATCATGAATATGTTACATGGAGATATGAATAGGAATAAATTATCTAAAAATTCAAAATATAGGTTTAATCTATTATTTTTAAAATATCTATTCTATTAACTTTGAGAAGCTTTGATGTGCTGCTAAATACTCTTCTCATTTTATACTATTTCCTCTATCATTTCATTTAACAACAGCTTGTATTCACTAAATTTATTCCAATCATTGGTTTTTTATATCTCTTTCAACAATGGGATTCATATAGATCCATTTTTATGCTTGAGTGAAACAATTATTTAAATAGAACTCAACCAAAGGAAGATGATGATCCTATCCTCTATTTAAGTCCATTGATCATGCTCTCAAAATAGATTCATGTGTCTAGATATTCTCCCCATAATGTCCATTATTTTGGGGGTGATAATATATATTGATGTTTAACTCATTTTTAAGGAATGTTGTCTACACTTCTAAATCATAGAAGAAAATGTCTTATATCGATTAGATTCATTTTATAGTGGTGTTCCATGAATCCTCACCACTTCTCTAGTGTATATCCTTGCAATTTTATCAATAGATAAGTCCATTTAAATTTAAATAAAATGAGATGTCTTTATATGATGATCAACCACAACCCAAATATCATTATTTCCTCTTGATTTCATTGAATGAATAGTGATATGGTATATATTGATGTTTTCCTACTTCCTTATTGATATGGGTAAAGGTTTCATCATACCCCTAGACTCTTTTCTTCTATCCTTCACTTACAAACACACTAGTAAATTTTATCTATATTTTGTGATATCCTTATTCGTATTGTCCTAGAAATAGTACTCTCAAATATATAGATACATTTTTCTACTCCCATGGTTGATGGAGACGGTTGAGTTATAAACTTCGTTCAACAATTCCTTCATTATCATTGGATTTGATTGTACAAATAGTCTTGACCCGAATCATACAACTCCTTCTTCATAAATTTTTAACTCTAAGGATTTTTTTTCTTATAGATTCCACCTAATTATATATTTTCACATCAGCTCTTTAATAATAATTTATCATTTTCATATGTGATTATTGAGTAATAATTTTTGTAATGAATAATCATCGTACTTCATTTGTGATTACCATGTTGATTCTTTTAATGACTATGAAGATTTGATCCTTTCAAATTCTAATCATTGATAAATTTATTGAATTTTTACTGCTTATAGAATCTTCCACTTTATTTTAGTTTCCAAGGATAGTAGTGGATCGAGAATACATAGTCCATGATCAGCTCAATCCATCTATGATAGAGAATATTTGTATCCTTATATGTGAATATATACTCAAGGATATTATTATACATATATAATTCAATCATATCACCTTAGGTTTAATTCTCCTAGATTTTCAATATGAATATAACTACAGCCAAATTTGGACCATGTGTTGGATAATTCTGTTAATGACTTTTCAACTACCATGAGACGTAGCCTATCACTCTATCATTCTAAATTAGTACATTTCCCAATCCAGTCTTTAAACCATCAATGTATATAAATAAAATTTTCCCACTTAAGGATAGTGTGAGGACTGATGTAGTGATAAGACTCTTTTTAAATTCACTAAATGTATCTTGACATCCATCATTTCAAACATGCATTACCGCCTTCTAATCCATCTTGGTCGTTGTTTTTGTCAATCATGATATGTTTCTCACAAATCGTTCATAATATCTATCTAGTCAATGGAAACTATGGATCTCTATTATAGATGATGTTCTGGGTTACTCCTCATTTTTATATTTCATTGAGGGGACTAAAAATATTCATTTTTTGGTGATAACATATTCCAATAATGATACTCCATCCATCCAAAACTCATATTTACATTACAGTGTATATATCATCTCTTTTCAACAAGTATTTAGCATATTATATAAATATACCTCATTCCCCTCCTTGGTTTTGTTGTATAACAGAATGTCATATGTAATTACTTCCAAACATTTATTAATCTAAACCCTAAAGACTCTATTTATTATATACATAATTAATTTCTGGAGAATTATTTAGTATTAAGGGTATCACTATGAACTCATATTGTCTACAAATTGATTGAAAGGTAGTCTTGAAAATATTTTCGCTTATTAATCTTTAATTGCTGGTATCCTGACCAAATTTCCTCCTTAATGAAGTATTGATCCACACATAGTTTATTGAACAAGTAATTTATCTTTTGAAGGGGTTAATTTTTATTTATTGTGTTTTTTTGAGTTAATGATAATCAATACAGAGGCGCATCAACCCATTATTTTTCTTGATGATGAGGAATGGTACACACCGTGGGGATAAACATGGTCATATAAAATCCTTTTAAATATTCTATTTTAAATAATTATTGAGTTCCTCCAAATCAATATTATCTATTTTGCAATAAATCTTTGATATAGAAAGAGAACTAGTTATATGTTCAATTGAGAGCTCAACCACTCATTTAGGAGGAAGACCATGAAAATATTTAAGGAATACATCAATATAATCTATCATAATGGGAATTTCTTTGATCAAGACTCTATTATTCGTATCAATCAATTGAACTTAAAACACTTTCTCATAATAACTTAATTTCCATGATTGAGAACAATATTCCACAATATATTATTCCTACGCCTTTAAATTTTACCAAATTAGTGGATGACATGGGATGTGTAGAGTGACATCCCTCTCCTGACATTTTATGTTTCCTTTATATAAGGATTTATTATCCATTCTCAATAAATAATCAACCTAAACTAAAGGATATAATACAATCTTTTATTAGAGGTTTGGATGATAAACCTTGACTAGAGAAGAGTTTAATACTTGGAATTTAATAATTTCTTTTTTATTGTTTTCATAGGTAACTTAAACCCCATGTTTTAAGGTTATGTTTACATAATTCTAATAAATTTACAAGATATGAAAAATGCATGTAACCAAAATGAAATAGTATATTCTCTACTCAAAAATGAATAACTAGTGTAAAAACTAGAAAAATTTTTTGGGGTCAAACTCAGCAGTAATGATAGCATATTCCCTTCTATTCCTTATTGGCCTTATAGGTTGTTATCTTTTACAATCTATGAACAACCTTGTCTTAGGTAATTGGTTTTCATAATGAACATGTTCCTAATATTTAAAACACAATTCTCCAGAGTTATTGCTGATCATAACACTCTTTTATTCCATTGCATTAGTGGGTTTCTTCATCTCCCTTCACCATTGATTACATAGATACCCCTCATATGCACATTATAATCATCTCTTAGTTCCCCTTAGATAGTTTTAGGGAAACTTCATACCACATTTTTGATACAAAAAATGTTTTGTTTTCATTCCTACATGAGATATATCTATTGACTCTGTTGAATAAAACCCTATTTTATGATTTTTATCTCCAGACCCATGAGACTACTAAGAGCTGGTGGTCTCCATGTCAACCTAAAGGTCATAAAAAATAATCTCTTCATATCTATCAATGACTTAAATCACTAAATATTATTGTTTAATCAACATTAATACACTAAATAAATGGTATATGTTACTTTTGTTGTTATGTAAAAATATAGAGGTTTGTTATGAAATCCTTGTGATGTTTTCCTCATACATCTTGATAGACTCATATTCATTTATTTTCAGAATGAGGAAATCCTTATACTTTTTAAGATAGTGTGTTTCGGGATTATATGTATTGAAAAATATTTTCATGAATTCTTCACATTCCATGGAATCAAAATCCTCTTTGGACTTTGTGATCTTGATGAGTTTCCACACTAATTGACTTCTACTTCATGATGATAGACAACCATCATAAATTTTCTTTTCACAATGAATTAAATGATAAATAACATGTTCTCAATGCAGTTAATATAATTTTCCATGAATAAGGTATTTTAGGTTCCACTAAATGTAGGATCCCTTTTTCATATAAAGGACTCGACCACAATTTGGTATTTATTAGGTGAAGCAGGGAGTTCCACATTATTTGATTATTATTTATAACATGATCTAATTTAGCTAATAATTCCATGAAGTTCATAGCTCCCAATCCTATTTGGTTAGGAATATCATTGGATAAATCATCACATTTAATTTTACATTGGTTTTTTTCATGGTTTCTTCTATTTACCTCTATTAACTAAAATAAAGGAAAAAACAGGATGGGAATAAATTAATTAATAAACATAGAAAAGGGAAACTATAAAATTAGAAGAAATAGCATATAAATGAAATATATATCATAACCTGTGAGTCTGTAGGAACCAATCTAAGAAATCTATGATAATTTCACTATTGATTTTTCTAAAATAACCATTTATTCAACTCCGTCATAATGGTTTGTAAATAGATCATGAATTTATGAAATAATTCCCCCCTGGAGATTCAAATTAGGTGTGTGACAAGGTCTTTCTGTCATGCACTAGAAGACCATCTAGTTCATACATAATGTTCCCTTTTTGGTGTTATTACCCCTTGGAACAATTGTGCCTATCTGATATCCACTTTTAGTATTCTCACAAGGATGTAATTACTTAGAAACTACTCTCTCTATATGTCACTAAAATTCCATGATATTCTCATATATATTGTATTATCCACAGGGTTCTCATCAATTTATTAGGGTCCTAATCACCAAAAATACCTACACTATCCTTCGACACAAATTATATTGACCAAAGCCCTTTACACATATTATTACATGATTTTTAACATAATACCCATAAAAGAAAAGCAAAGGACCAAAATTCCATGTGTCTTTGGAAGACTGGGTACACATAAAAACAAATTTAAAATAAAACAAAATTTCATTATTTTAGTTTACATAATGTGATCCTAAACCCTTCTATGATCCTAAAACTATAATGGGTCGCCTGGGGAATACATAAAATAAATAGGTGATCTATAAATCCTTGTTAGGAACTGAACATGATGGATAAGAATAATGTATCAATCTAAAGGAATAACATGATATCTTAAAGGATTAATGGTCATTAATAATTCTTTAGGAGAATAACATAATTGTCATGGAATCATAAGATCATGGAATTATAGAAATTTGGTAGAATTATAAAAGATGACATAATAAAATTTCAAGTCAACTTCCAAGAAAACCTCACATGGTGGATAGATACCTATCATGGTTTAGAATCACTCCATAACCATACACATAACATACCATGAGACAATTACAGTACAAAATACATTGGATTACTATATTGGAACACCCATATTAAGATGTGCAAGATTATGTGTTCTACAAATGTTATTAATCATAAGGAATAAACATAAGAAGTACCCATGGAATGAAATAGGTTGCATAATCATGCATCATATCATAATAAAATGATATTTCATAATGATGGAATTTGATAAATGAACATAACGAATGTATAACCACATCAATGGAAGATAGGATAAGATAGTTATATATATGAGAGATATATGTACATAATTTAGAATCATTCCATAATATCAATAGAGAACGAAAGTTATTTTGAAATAGATGAAGATATTACATTGTGTTTGTGTAGTATTTTGTTGTCAATGGATTAGTAATAATTAAGGCACATAATTCTAATATGTGTTGAAAAATAATATTGACATTAATATTTATTTATGTTTTAATGAATTTTTGTTGAATATTAAAGTGATATTTCCAAGAAAATATATGCATTATGTTGTGACTTACTTAGTGTAGCTTAAATGTTGATTAAATCATCTTGGATGAGTTTTGGTACTTTATACAAGCAAGTAAAAATCTGAGAATATCACTTCATGGTTGGAAAAGTAATATTGTGTAACGCCCCGACCCTAGTTACCCAGAGTCGGTGCATTATTACATAACATTGGCATGATCACAAGAAAGATCAAATCTCGAAAGACCGATTGGTTTAGTAGCCTTGGAAACACTAGATATATTCATAAGTTTTACATTACATCACAAAATGAAAAACTACTACAACAACATAATGTCTCCATAATCCACACTCATATCCCCACATAATATCCCTGCAGGTCATTCATAATTTACTTCTTCACTTCCTGGGAAAAATAGAACATAGAAAAGGGGTGAGCTCAAATTCCCAGTAAGGATAACAATATAGCGGAAACTTTCATAAATAAGAACAAACATTTAAGGAAATTTATAACTAAAACAAAATCCTGTCAAACTTTAACTTTCAACATTGTATGGCATAAATAAAATGAAATAATGTCATTTACTCATTCACATGGATATTCTACTAATCGAATAATCACATGCAAAATCACTAACCACTTTCATAATGTTGGAATGCATAATGCCAGACTATCATAACCACATATCCAAGGCCTCGTGCCAAGACTACAAATAATATTTTGTTAAGGCCTTGTGCCAAGACACTAGTTTGTCTCATGAGACCTACCTATGCATCGTGGAGCTATAGCGGGCTCCACCCGTCACATATTAAGTCTAATGCATTCCCATATGAAAAGGTTTAAACATAACATAAACATTCGTATTAAAACTAGCATACGAAATGTCAATAATTTCACCATAAACTATGAATGGTATAAAATTAGCACATCCACAGTCAAACATATCACAAAACCTTCAATACAATATAGAAGTTTTGTATCATAATAAATCAACTTCAAATAAGCGTAAAATCCATCAAAGGATGTTGACATAGATGAAATCAAAACCCTTTTTAGAGAAAAATATCTCTTTCTATTTTTGAAATCATTTATGAGCCATATAAAATAAAACATTTTCTTGAAAATATTCTTATAAGCTTGTAAGGAAAGCTTTGAAGATTTTATAACGGCGGAAAATAACCGCACCCGCCGTATAATTTAAAAAAACATTCTTACCTTAATTCTGTCGAAAATGTTAAAAAAGACCTTGTTTTGAAAATGACGGAAAGATTCCTCTTATAAAAAGTCAAAAAAGGGTATAAATGACTTTAAACCATATTCTTGTAAATAATAAAAACGTTTTGAAATACATTTTGAAGAAACATGGATGTGGATGATAAAGAGATCCCAGTAGATTATTACGTATAAACAACCTCGGATAATGAAGAGATTGTGAAATAACCCTTACCTTGTACTTTTCCTTGGTTGGGGTAGGTTAACCTCCTGTATAATGGTCAAATAATTGTTATTAAATTATACAAGAATCATATACATTAATATGATATCATATATGATCTTTTAATATTGATTTGATAATAATATCTTAGTATTATCATTGTTTCGGGTGTTAACTTACTTGTTTTCTTTTGTATGTTTTGTTACGTAAGACATGTATGTAAAGGATATGTTGTATATTATTCATATCCATAATTATATCAAGTCCTTAGCATCATTTTTTAAATCATCAAATAATATTTATACTTGAATGGATATGATGGAGAATGAATCTCATCGCATTCGTGGAGACGGTAGTCCGTACGTACGCACGAGCGACAATATCATTATTTTGATATTAAAATAATATATAAATGGATGGTATATCATATATACAGAATCATTAACATGTTATATTTATTATTTACATGAGTTACACATCATTATTAAACCCATCCAATTAATATTATATTGAATAACAATTACACCACGACGTGGAGACGGTAAGCCGTACGTACGCACATATGGTGACATGTTATTCAAAGGGTGGATAGAATACTGAATATGGTTGTACCATATTTATAATAACATCACAGTATATATATGATACTGTAGTTATTATTTTAGAATGGTAACAACAAAGGAAGAAGAAGTGGAAGAAGAAAGGAACTTGGAAAAGGGCGGTGAAATCATTACCTCTTCTTCGGGTTCTTCCTTTTGATTTGATCAAAAGGGCTCTATAGGTAGGATTTCTGACCAAACTAAGGCCTCTACGTTGTAGTGCGGGAAGTTGGGAGAGTATTTGGGCAGAGTTTAGCCGAACCAAAAGGCTTTGAAGGTGTGTAGAAATGAGAATGAGGAGTGCCCTTTTATAAGAGGGGTGAGAGGCACCTTTGGAAAAGCTAGAAATATTAATTTATAATAAATTCATATTCGGTTTCTAATGGCTCCAAAGTTGATTATTTAAATTTTAAGGTGGGGATAGGTCGAAAACAACCTAACCAATAGAATTTAGAGAGGTTTGGGTACTTATATTAACCTTATCTTTAAGTATTAACTCTATGTTAATTAGTTTCATTTTTACAATGTCTCTTTGTATTTTTATATACTATGGTTAATAAACTTACTATATACATCCAAGCGACCCTCAAGTGGTCCATTAATGATGAACCTATAATGATATAAGTCTCTTGGCCGAACATTAGATTTTTAGGAATTTAATATCAATTAATAATATAATATTGTTTTAAGAACTCTTTTATGTCAATTTTGACACTATTCAATAGTTGATTTTTTTGAAACTCATAACAAATTGATTACTTCGAAAAAAGTCAATTAAATCAATCCTAATATATCATATTATCCTATAAAATTAGTTTAATTCATTAAAAGTTTCATATTATATTTATTTGGGTATTTATAATATCAACTATTTTAATTTTTCACTATTATAGTAATTACTACATCATCATTGTGTCATAAATAAATTAAATTATTCAATGTCTAAAAATTATAAATAAAATATCATTATGTAGGAACTCTTTAAATATTTCTAATTAATATTTATAATCTAAAATCCAACATATATAACCCTATGTAAAAATTGTTTTTCTAAAAGATATATGCTTGTGTCATTTTTGTATTCATTTTAACTTAATTAAACAAAAGTGTCCCTATCACCTACAAGTGGCACCATGGGGTCCCAAAATCGACCCAAAGATGCCTATGGTCGACCATGTATCAACCAATAAGGCTAGGACACGTTTTAGGGTAATTTAGTATTATTATAATATTATTTTTTAACCCTTATTTACCAGATTTATCCTTAACCATGGTAAATAAAATATTTACCACAGTAATTATTCAAAATGTCTAAAAATAAAAGTTACCTATTTACACAATTTGGACATCCTGATTCCAAATATGGAATCCATTTTTCTAAATTCAAAACATAGAAGTGGCAAAAATTAATTTAAAATTAATTCCTGCTGTCAAAACAAAAAGTGTGTTTTTAAGAGATAATAACTATCAAAAGATTGACACCTGTTTATGTTCGGTTTAATTGTAAAATTATGTCCAATGACCAAAATTATATTAAATGGTAAAAATATATTTTATATATACTTTAAAACCACTAAAATTCATAATTTTTCATTATTAATTATATTGATTAAAAAAGTTGTTTTTAATTAATATTTAGTAATTTTCACTATTCATCAAAATATTAAAGTTATCCAAAAAGTACCAAAATTTCATATTAGGCTAAATTAGATATTCTGAATCCAAAAATGAAGTCCATTTTGAAATATAAAATATATATAATTTCAAAAAGTAGGTATTACTATTCATAACGGCTAGTTTGATTGGTTACGGTGTGTTAGAACTTGGTGTTGCGTACAACACACGCTATCACATTATTCAAAGAGAAGCGTACCGTAGAAGCTTGGGGTGTTACATTCTCCCCTCCTTCAAATAATTTCTTTCTCGAAATTTCTATAATACTACCGCATGAAAAGACTCGGGTGGTTCTTCATCATAAGTTCCTCGGGTTCCCACGTTGCCTCTTCCATCTTATGGTTTCTCCACAAAACTTTTACCAGACGCGTCGTCCGGTTTCTCAGTACTTGTTCTCTCATATCAAGAATCTTGACGGGCTCTTCACAATAGGAAAGATCGGGTTCCAGTTCTAATTCCTCATAGGTGAGTACATGCATTGGGTCAGGCATGTATTTCCTCAACAGAGATATGTGGAACTCATCGTGAACTTTGGAGAGACTTGGCGGCATTGCCAATCGGTAAGCTACATCCCCAATTCATTCTAGAATTTCGAAAGATCCGATGTACCTGGGACTCAATTTACCTTTCTTACCAAAATGTATGACTCCCTTCCATGGAGATACCTTCAGGAAAACATGATCACCGACTTGAAATTCCAAATCCTTCCTTCGATTATCGGCATAGCTCTTCTGCCTACTTTGAGCTACTTTGATGTGATTTTGGATTACGTTCACCTTTTCCACCGTTTCCTCCACCAGTTCTGGGCCTACAAGTTTTGTTTCACCAACGTCATCCCAACAGGTTGGTGTACGACATCTCTTTCTATATAACGCTTCATATGGTGCCATCTGAATACTCGAATGGAAGCTATTGTTATAGGAAAATTCTACCAGTGGTAAATATTGATCCCACATACCCTGAAAGTCAAGTGAGCAAGATCTCAACAAGTCTTCTAAGGTCTGAATAGTCTGTTCTGATTGTCCATCTGTCTGAGGGTGGTAAGCAGTGCTCAAATGAAGTTCAGTATCCAAGGATTTCTGAATACTTTTCCAAAATCTTGAAGTAAAATGGGGATCACGATCAGAAACGATCGATAGGGGTACTCCATGAAGTCTCACAACTTCATTAATATATAGTCTTTCTAGACGTTCTAGGGGTAGATCTTCTCTTATAGAAAGAAAATGTGCTGACTTGGTAAGACGATCAACAATAACCCATATTGCATCATTCCTTCTAGGAGTCTTTGGTAGCCCCATGACAAAGTCCATCGTAATATTGTCCCATTTCCATTCCGGTATGGGAAGAGGTTGCATGACTCCTCCAGGTTGTTGCCTTCCAGCTTTCACTTGTTGACAAACCATACATCTTGACACAAAATCAGTAATCTCCCACTTCATGTTGTCCCACCAAAAATGTTCCTTCAAATCTCTATACATTTTGGTGCTCCCAGGGTGTATAGAGAAATTGGAACTATGATCATCATCCAGCAATTCCCTTTTTAGATCAGGTATATCGGGAACACAAAGTCTCTTCCTGAATTTCAAAATTCCATCTTCACACACAAATTCTCTCAATCTCCCATCATTCACATCTTTAATCTTCTTTTTAAATTCTTCATCATCGGTCTGAGAACTCTTAATCCTTTCTAGTAAAGATTGTTTGGAAACCATTTGAAAAAGCATTGATTTTTCACCTTCCCTGGTTATACCCATGTCCATCTTTACTAGATCCATGAAAATTGGACCCCTTTCAATTCTCATCATGTTCAAAACTCCATGGTATTTTCTACTCAAAGCATCTGCCACCTTGTTTGCTTTCCCCGGGTGGTAGTGTATCGTGCAATCATAATCCTTGAGTAATTCAAGCCATCTCATTTGCCTCATGTTGAGTTCTTTTTGTGATAAAATATACTTCAAACTCTTGTGATCAGTATAAATCTCACATTTTTCACCATAGAGGTAGTGCCTCCATATCTTCAAAGCAAAGATCACAACTGCTAACTCGAGATCATGAGTAGGATAGTTTTGTTCATGAATTTTCAAATGTCGTGATGCATAGGCAATAACTCTATAATTCTGCATATAGACACAACCAAGTCCTTTCTTTGATGCATCACTATAAATAACGAACCCATCATTCCCCGATGGTAGAGTCAATATAGGAGCATTGAATAATCTTCTCTTCAGTTCTTCGAAACATTCTTCACACTCTTTTGTCCAAACAAATTTAACCCCTTTATGTGTGAGCTTCGTTAATGGGTTATCCAATCGGGCAAAATTCTGGATGAAACGTCGATAATAACCAGCCAAACCAATAAAACTACGTACCTCAGTTATACTCATATGTGCTGGCCATTCTTGGATTGCCTTGGTCTTAGAAGGATCAACAGAGATTCCATCTTTAGAGACAATATGGCCAAGAAAAGAAATCTCATGAAGCCAGAATTCACACTTGCTAAACTTCCCATATAATTCATGCATCCTCATAGTATTCAAGTTAATGCGCAAGTGATTTTCATGATCTTCGTAGGTTTTGGAGTATACCAAGATATCATCAATAAATACCACCACAAATTCGTCGAGATACTCCTTGAAAACTCTATTCATCAGATCCATGAATACAGAGGGTTCATTAGTGAATCCAAACAGCATTACAATAAACTCGTAATGCCCGTACCTGGTTCTAAATGCTATCTTCGGAATGTCTTCCTTCTTCACACACAACTGATGGTATCCAGATCGAAGTTCAATCTTTGAAAAGTATTGAGCTCCATGCAGTTGGTCAAATAAATCATCAATGCGAGGTAGGGGATACTTGATCTTTATCGTTATAGCATTGATCTCCCTATAGTCGATACATAACCTCATAGATCCATCTTTCTTTTTAACAAAAAGAACAGGGGCTCCCCATAGAGAAACACTAGGGAGAATAAATCTTTTATTACTCAACTCCTCTAGTTGTTTCTTTAGTTCGACTAACTCTATAATGGCCATTCTATAAGGGGTCTTCGATATAGGCCTTGATCCAGGAATCAAATCAATGGAAAACTAAACTTCTCGTTCTGGAGGATGTCCAGGTAAATCTTCCGGAAATACATCTAAAAATTCTTTCACAATAGGTACATCCTCTATTTGAACATTCCTTTCCTCACCGACAGTTATTTCATTCTATTCCTCCCCAATAATTGAATTTAGTTGAGCTATTGAGGGTGGATCTAAATAAGAATTAGGTGGTGATGATTCTGCTCTAAAGATAAGGTGTTCCTTATCATTATCATCAAGAATCGTAACCTCTTTCTTTTTACAATAAATCTTCGCATCATAGTCTGAAAGCCAGTCCATACCGAGGATTATATCAAACTCAATCATAGGTATGACGATGAGATCAGCAGATAAAGAACATTTATGTGCTCTAATGGGAACTGATTCACAAAACTTTGTTGCAATGATACTTCCCATAACAGTTTTAACTGACAACTCCCTTATTAAATCAAATTTGAAATATCTAATTTTCTTAGCAAACTGGGAAGATATGAAACAATGCGATGATCCAGAATCAAATAATGCATTTGCTAAACTTGAGGAAACCATTAAATTACCTGCCATCACGTCTTTCGGAGCTTCTACCTTAGCAGTAGTGATAGCATAAGCCTGGCCTTGATCCCTTGGCCTTTTCTGAGGTAATTTATCCTGACGCTTAGGACATGCATTTTCATAATGTCTCATCTCCCTACAATTATAGCACTGAACGTTGGTATATTCCTTCTTCCCCTTGCAATCACGATCTTGGTGGCCTTTTTCACCACACTTGTAACAGACTCCCGTTCCCTTCAAGCAAGTACCAGGATGTTTCTTCCTGCATTTACCACAGGATGGATATTCAACCTTTCCCTTCTTCCCCTTATTTCTATTCCCAGATTGATCAACATGTCTCTTCTTCTCTTGCTTTGCATTAAAGTAATAAGTCTTAGAGAATTCCTTTTCAGTCTTGATAGCACATGAGACAATGTCTTCGTATGACGAAAAGGATTGTGAGACTAATGCTCGACAAAGAAATGGTTTTAACCCATCAAAGAAACGATCAATCTTACTTCTTGGGTTACGTATATAATCTCTAGAATACCTCGCTAACCTTGTAAAGTTAGCCTCATACTTTGTGACATTCTCATCCTCCTTTTGTCTCAGACTCATAAATTGCCTTTCCATATCTGCTCGATGGTCGCGAGGAAACTATTTTTCTAAAAATAGATCTTTGAACTCCCTCCATTCCATATTTGATACTTCATCATCTTCCTTCATGTTTTGAATCAATGACCACCATTGATCAGCATCTCTAGTGAGGCGGTAAACTGCCATGATAACTTTTTCCCTTTCACTGCTCCCCAAAGCCTGAAATATTTTCTCTAGGGAATTTATATATTGCTCGGCTACTAAGGGATTTGTACTCCCATTGAACGTTGGTGGTTGTTGCCTCATGAATCGATCTAACATTGATCCTCCACGTTGTGGATCAGGGTGCTCCATATGGGTAAGGTTATTATTCATAACCTGAGTAAGTTGTCCCAGTATGGTGATTAGCTGATCGGCACCAGTTGCATCACCAGCCCCACTATAATTATCTTGAGTAGGAGGGCAATCCCTACATGGAGTCCGTGCATTGGTACGGTTTAAATTTCTTCCACTAGGCGCCATTTCTAAAAAATGGCATAAACTAGATCAGTTTGTGAATCAAAATACATAATCCCATACTTATAAAACACTTAACATAAATTGAACTATTTATGGATATAATCCATAATCATAAAAATGTTTTCTTTGAGGAAGTATATACTCATAAACCCTTCATAATGATTTGTAAAGAAAATGAGAGTTATCCTAAGCATATCCCCCGGGAGTGTCGTAACCAAGAGTGCAGCAAGGCCCGTTGTCGTGCACCAGTTCCCGTTCGAGTCTAGCTCAAAGCGGTGTTTTCGGGTTTTACCCCTAGGTACATCTGTGCCAGAGCCGCCTCTACCTGCTCGTATCCATACAGGGATTTATTGCTCGGAAAACTCACAAAATCACTACAATACCATAATTCTAGGAAGTTCTTCTATACTAATCCTCAAAGTTCATATTAGGTCTATGTGCTCTAATCAGAGTTTATCTAAATCTAGCTTCCAAGGTTTGTACTAAACTTCCTCTGATACCAACTGTAACGCCCCGACCCTAGTTACCCAGAGTCGGTGCATTATTACATAACATTGTCATGATCACAAGAAAGATCAAATCTCGAAAGACCAATTGGATTAGTAGCCTTGGAAACACTAGATATATTCATAAGTTTTACATTACATCACAAAATGAAAAACTACTACAACAACATAATGTCTCCATAATCCACACTCATATCCCCACATAATATCTTTGCAGGTCATTCATAATTTAC
Source organism: Viscum album (assembly GCA_963277665.1). Lineage (NCBI taxonomy): Eukaryota > Viridiplantae > Streptophyta > Magnoliopsida > Santalales > Viscaceae > Viscum > Viscum album. Next base: position 1,314,296,102 of record OY728136.1, on the reverse strand, counting down.
TTCTTCACTTCCTGGGAAAAATAAAACATAGAAAAGGGGTGAGCTCAAATGCCCAGTAAGGATAACAATATAGCGGAAACTTTCATAAATAAGAATAAACATTTAAGGCAATGTATAACTAAAACAAAAGCCTTTCAAACATCAACTTTCAACATTTTATGGCATAAATAAAATGAAATAATGCCATTTACTCATTCACATGGATATTCTACTAATCTAATAATCAAATGCAAAATCACTAACCACTTTCATAATGTTGGAATGCATAATGCCAGACTATCATAACCACATAGCCAAGGCCTCGTGCCAAGACTACAAATAAGATTTTTTCAAGGCCTTGTGCCAAGACACTAGTTTGTCTCATGAGACCTACCGATGCATCGAGGAGCTATAGCGGGCTCCTCCCGTCACATATTAAGTCTAATGCATTCACATATGAAAATGTTTAAACATAACATAAACATTCGTATTAAAACTATCATATGAAATGTCAATAATTTCACCATAAACTATGAATGGTATAAAATTAGCACGTCCACAGTCAAACATATCACAAAACTTTCAATACAATATAGAAGTTTTGTATCATAATAAATCAACTTCAAATAAGCGTCAAATCCATCAAAGGATGTTGACATAGATGAAATCAAAACACTTTTTAGAGAAATATCTCTTTCTATTTTTGAAATCATTTAAGATCCATATAAAATAAAACATTTTCTTGAAAATATTCTTATAAGCTTGTAAGGAAAGATTTGAAAATTTTATAACGGTGGAAATTAACCGCACCCACCGTATAAGTTAAAAAAAACATTCTTACCTTAATTCTGTCGAAAAGGTTAAAAAGGACCTTGTTTTGAAAACGACGGAAAGATTCCTATTATCAAAATTCAAAAAAGTGTATTAATGACTTTAACCCATATTCTTGTAAATAAAAAAACGTTTTGAAATAAATTTTGAAGAAACATGGTTGTGGATGATAAAGAGATCCCAGTAGATTATTACGTATAAACAACCTCGGATAATGAAGAGATTGTGAAATAACCATTACCTTGTACTTTTCCTTGGTTGGGGTAGGTTAACCTCCTGTATAATGGTGAAATAATTTTTATTAAATTATACAAGAATCATATACATTAATATGATATCATATATGATCTTTTAATATTTATTTGATAATAATATCTTAGTATTATCGTTGTTTCGGGTGTTAACTTACTTGTTTTCTTTTGTATGATTTGTTATGTAAGACATGTATGTAAAGGATAGGTTGTATATTATTCATATCCATAATTATATCAAGTCCTTAAGCATCATTTTTTAAATCATCAAATAATATTTATACTTGAATGGATACGATGGAGAATGAATCTCATCGCGTTCGTGGAGACGGTAGTCCGTACGTACGCACGAGCGACAATATCATTCTTTTGATATTAAAATAATATATAAATGGATGGTATATCATATATACAGAATCATTAACATGTTATATTTATTATTTACATGAGTTACACATCATTATTATACCCATCCAAATAATATTATATTGAATAACAATTACACCACGACGTGGAGACGGTAAGCCGTACGTACGCACGTATGGTGACATGTTATTCAAAGGGTGGATAGAATACTGAATATGGTTGTACCATATTTATAATAACATCACATTATATATATAATACTGGAGTTATTATTTTAGAATGGTAACAACAAAGGAAGAAGAAGTGGAAGAAGAAAGGGACTTGGAAAAGGGTGGTGAAATCATTACCTCTTCTTCGGGTTCTTCCTTTTGATTTGATCAAAAGGGCTCCTTAGGTTGGCTTTCTAATAAAACTAAGGCCTCTAAGTTGTAGTGAGGGAAGTTGGGAGATTATTTGGGCAGAGATTATCCGAACCAAAAGGCTTTGATGGTGTGTAGAAATGAGAATGAGGAGTGCCCTTTTATAAGAGGGGTGAGGGGCACCTTTGGAAAAGCTAGAAATATTAATTTATAATAAATTAATATTCGGTTTATAATGGCTCAAAAGTTGATTATTTAAATTTTAATGTGGGGATAGGTCGAAAACAACTCAACCAATAGAATTTAGACAGGTTTGGGTACTTATATTAACCTTATCTTTAAGTATTAACTCTAAGTTAATTAGTTTCATTTTTACAATGTCTCTTTGTATTTTTATATAATATGGTTAATAAACTTACTATATACATCCAAGAGACCCCCAAGTGGTCCATTAATGATGAACCTATCATGATATAAGTCTCTTGGACGAACATTAGATTTTTAGGAATTTAATATCAATTAATAATATAATATTTGTTTTAAGAACTCTTTTATGTCAATTTTGACACTATTCAATAGTTGATTTTTTTGAAACTCATAACAGATTTATTACTTCGAAAAAAGTCAATTAAATAAATCCTAATATATCATATTATCCTAGAAAATTAGTTTAATTCATTAAAAGTTTCATATTATATTTATTTGGGTATTTATAATATCAACTATTTTAATTTTTCACTATTATAGTAATTACTACATCATCATTGTGTCATAAATAAATTAAATTATTAAATGTCTAAAAATTATAAATAAAATATAATTATGTAGGAAATATTTTTATCTTTCTAATGAATATTTATAATCTAAAATCAAAAATATATAACCCTATGTAAAAACAATTTTTTCTAAAAGATATATGCTTGTGTCATTTTTGTATTCATTTTAACTTAATTAAAAAAAAGTGTCCCTATCACCTACAAGTGGCACCATGGGGTCCCAAAATCGACCCAAAGATTCCTATGGTCGAACATTTATCAACCAATAATTCTAGGACACGTTTTTGGGTAATTTAGAATTATTATAATATTATTTGTCAACCCTTATTTACCAGATTTATCCTTAACCATGGTAAATAAAATATTTACCACATTAATTATTCAAAATGTCTAAAAATAAAAGTTGCCTATTTACACAATTTGGAAATCCTGATTCCAAATATGGAATCCGTTTTTCTAAATTCAAAACATAGAAGTGGCAGAAATTAATTTAAAATTAATTCCTGCTGTCAAAACAAAAAGCGTGTTTTTAAGAGATAATAACTATCAAAAGATTGACACCTGTTTATGTTCGGTTTAATTGTAAAATTATGTCCAATGATCAACATTATATTAAATGGTAAAAATAAATTCTAAATATACTTTAAAACCACTAAAATTCATAATTTATCATTATTAATTATTTTGATTAAAAAAGTTGTTTTTAATTAAAATTTAGTAATTTTCACTATTCATCAAAATATTAAAGTTATCCGAAAAGTACGAAAATTTCATCTTAGGCTAAATTAGATATTCCGAATCCAAAAATGAAGTCCATTTTGAAATATAAAATATATATAATTTCAAAAAGTAGGTATTACTATTCATAACGGCTAGTTTGATTGGTTACGGTGTGTTAGAACTTGGTGTTGCGTACAACACACGCTATCACATTATTCAAAGAGAAGCCTACCGTAGAAGCTTGGGGTGTTAAACATTGGATATATTTGAGGTTTACAATTTGATTCATCCAAATTAACATCAATGTTAATATATATATTTTTGGAATCAATTGGATTTAGGTATAACAATTGTTGAACCACTTGTAATGCAACTGTATTGTACATGTGACAGTTGGCGATTTCAATTTTTCTATGATAATGAAGAATAAAGATACTTTATACAATTTTGGTTAGTGATTGGATGAAGATGTAGATAATTTGAAAATAAGTCCAGGAAAAGGTAATTTATTTTTTGAAAGAAGGAAAATTTTGGTCGGAATAGAAATTTGATAATTAATAATTACTAAGTATTAGTTTAGAAAAAAACATTATCTAACCATTGTCCAATGAAGGACCCATGAACCTCATATATAGGAATCAATGGGTCAGGTGTATGGTAGAGGGTTAACTTGTCCATTCTCATCATGTTAGTGAGGATGAATAGTGCCCATAGGGTGCACATTGGCGAGGATGAGAATCAAAGTTATATAACTCCCTAATGGTGCACAGGATGTGGGAAGAGGTTTTCCATGGAAAATGTAAGTTTTTGGCACAACCCTTTGTGGGAGATTGTGTGTGTGATTATTGCAAGTGTCGAACCCTATGACTATAATTTCATGGACTTCTCCGGTCCTTTCCTTTGTCAAAAAGAAGGTCAAGAAGTGTTCTAGAGGGTAAAATGGACTTTTCCCACACTTTCTAGAATTATCAAACTACACGCCGTGTAGTTTGAGTACACGCCGTGTACCGCCTTGCCGGGCATACCCCGTGTTGAAGACAGTGTCCTTGCTGCGTGAAATAATGGGTGCACGCCATGTGTCCACCTCTACACGCCGTGTAGTCCTTCCCCGCGTACGCGTTACCAGTCAACGGCTATGTACCGTGTTGGAGCCGTGTCCTTTCCATGTGCAATAAATGAGTACACATCGTGTGTCTAAACTACATGTCGTGTAGTCTTTCCCCGCGTATGTGTTACCCTTAAACCGTGTGTTGACCAGTCAATGGCCGCAGAGCCGTGTTGGAAGCCGCATGGAGACCATGTAAAATAACCGAGTACACGCCGTGTACTATAAAGTACACGCCATGTACTTTTCCTTTTCTCCCCTATAAAAGGAGGGGTCCTCTCCTACTTTCAATTCACTCCTCCTCCCCTTTCCTCCAAGCAGAGCTCTCCCAAGAGACTCGAAGGATACTTTTTCTTCCATAACTTCTTCGTCCGAGCTCTGATTTATAATCCATCAGTGGCCACGAGATCGTAACGATGAGGGAGAACTTTCGAGCCTGGGTCTGTTGTCTTTACTTTGGAATTTCCTTTCTGACATCCACCCGAGGAGGTTTTTCTAGGACCCAACAGAAGTGACGAATGCTGACAACCTTTTTCTAAAGTTGATCTGGGGGAGAGCTGTGATGAGAACCTATTGAGGTAGGGATCATACCATCGTCTCTCTAATTTTTGCATCATGTGGGGTGGGTATCCTCTTGTTTTCATGAGAAACATTGGAACCATTAAATAAAGATAATAACTGGTTAAAGAATGGGGTTCGGAAGTTTGTGATTGCTGTTACTTTATATCCTGTGATATTATGTTGTGAATTGAATGAGATTCTGCCTACTGAAAATCACAGCCGTTGGGGGCCTTTTCTTGCACAATTAAATGTTTCCCTATCTTTCTAGACCGTTTTTGTCGATGGAACTTTGTGGAATGTGGAAATTGGTTAATCACATAAAGTTGGCTGCTTAAATTCTGGAACCCTTGTGTGATCCCCCTGGTTAAAAAAATGGAATAATAAACATGTGGGTGTTGTCTTGGATACGTGGCATGTGATGGGGGTGTTTTGTGGGTTTTGTGGATAGGGTGAGCAGCGAGGCTGCAGTTGTCTTGGTTGTGGGTTGGTTTAAATGCTATGTTGATGATGGGCAGCAGGGCTACGATAAGTGGTATTAAAGGAATAATGATGTACGGGTTTCAGTGTGGTTGTGGTTATGGTGGTTGGCAGTGGGGCTGCGGGGATGGGTTGAATGTGAATGGACTTTGGGTTGTGAATAATAAATAAAAAGTGGAAGAGTTAATGAATGGTGGGGTGTGGTAATGAAACAGAGTTAATAATCAATGGGGTTGTTTGGTTAATAAGAAGGGCTTTGTTGTGTAGCTTGTCTTTTCCTGACTTGATTTGTGGATGACATGGATATGTTTTATGAACGATCAATGTGGTTGGTTGTGGATAGTTTCCCAGTAGTTAAGGAACTAAATAAACTAATTCTGCTGAAATGTGAAATACTAAATGGGGTTGGGGTTGTTTTTTGTATGCATGATTCATAGTAGCAGTGCCGAGGCACGTGCTCAGTTTCTCTGTTTAGAAGCCATAGGTTGGGTTGTGTGGTTGGTATATATATATATATATCTGTATCATTTGTGTTTTATCGCACCCCACCCATGTTAATCACTTAGTGACGAACACTCCCATTTCATGGGAGATGGTGTTTTCCCTTAGTTACTAGCTCCTTCCTGCTCCATCTCCTCTAGGCTGTGATGGCTTGAGGCGACCTTACACCTAAGATTCTTCGAGTAGGTTTCGATTGGGGTAGCTTTAGCCCAAGACTCTTCGGGTAGGTTCTTCTGTTTCCCAAAGAATCTTTGAGTTGAGGCCCAGGTGTGTGCAGGCAGGATGAGTGGTTGTGAGGCCCAGGTGTGTGCGGGCGGGATGCGTGGTTGTGAGGCCCAGGTGTGTGTGGGCGGGATGCGTGGTTGTGAGGCCTAGGTGTGTGCGGGCGGGATATGTGGTTGAGAGGCCTAGGTGTGTTCGGGTGGGATATGTGGTTGTGAGGCCCATGTGTGTGCAGGCGGGGAGGGTGTGGAAGCGTCAGGACGTTCACTGTTAGAAAGAGTAGCTAACTAAAGGGAAATGGTGCAGGGTACCCAATACTCGTGTTTCTTATATACTACTACCTGTTGTGCTTGTGTTTTGGTGAGTGTGGCTAGTTAGGTTGGGTGTATAGAATTCCTTGCAAGGTTTCTTCTATTGTTCTCATGGGACATTAGGATGTCTCCCCACTTGTGCACGAGAGCTTTAGGTTTCCCTACTGAGTATACTTGTATGATCACCCTACGTTTACTTTCAGGTTTCCAAGAGGACTACCGGGGCCGTGTGGGACCCTACTAGTCAGACAGTTGGAGTTATTGTAGTTGATGTTCTCTTGTTTTCTTTTGGTATTGTACTTTGAGCTTTCTGGTACTTGTACCTTGTTATAAAATTATTTAAACATGCATGTGGGCTTGTTTTGGGTTTATTTATATACACTATTTCATTTCCTTTTTGGTGGTTGACTTGTCCTATTTCCCTATACTAAATAAATTAAAAGGGTAATGCCTACCATATTTGTGAAATTCATACCCTTGGGGCTAGTCTCCACACCAGGGCCTACTGGAGGCGGGACTCGGGGGTCATTATCTTCCGTTCACCATTGCCAGCTCAGGAGGGGTATCTTTGGTGGGAGGGGGTCGTGACAGAATGGTATCAGAGGTGATGGTTGAGAGATAGGATGGAATCTGGAGTTAGGCAGAGTGAGGATTTCATGGGGATGGTAGGGAACAGTGTTAGTTAATCTTGGTGCGTGACATAGGCCAGGGAAGACCGGCTAGGACACGAGATTTTAGGGCCCCCTATGATCCGATTCAAGGAATCTGAGCCCACTGAACGACCAAGTGAGACTACATTGATTGCAGGGTAGAGACCCTAGGGAAGGTACATGAATCATCATGATTGTGTTTTACTTGATTTGGGTGTTCTGGGAAAGAAATTGAAATAAAATGACATAAAATAAAACCTTGAGTTTTCCTTACTACTAGGGCTTAGGCGATCCTTGTTTACCATACAGCTATGGAACCTGGACGTCATCCCCGGGTGGCTCAGATAGCTGAGGCCCAGTAGATTTAGGCGGTCGATCAGTTGAGTATTGACCGAGAGGAGGAAGATAGACAGTGGCAGAAGACTCTCCGTTCTTTCCAGCGGCAGACCCTCAAGAAGTACGAGCGTATTACTTAGGATACGGAGACGGAAGGGTGGCTTTAGGAGCTAGGGATCACATTTACCTTGATCCGTGCTCCGAGGGAGTACTGGGTTCCCCTATAAGTCATTCCGCTGAGAGGCGCGGCGTGACAGTGGTGGACACTCTACCTCAGAGAGAGGATAGAGGCAGAGGATCCTTGGGCTGACTTTGAGATGGAATTCCGAGAAGAATTCCTTTCTTCCAAGATCAAGGCAGAGAAATTCCAGGAGTTACACTCCCTTCAGCAGGGGAGTATGTCGGTACAACAGTTGGGGATCAAGTTCAGGGATCTCCTGTGCTTTGCTCCGGATCTCTTTCCAGATTAGGAGTCTCGGGGGAGACATTTTGAGGAGGCGCTTCGTCCTTTGCTCCAATATGCTGTCACCCCCTTCACCCTTCTGACATACATGGCGGTACATAAGAATGAAGAGGTTGAAGAGAGGATGCAAACACTTGGAGGTGCACCCCGAGAGGGGATCCAGCCGGGCTTGTTGACGGGGAATGCAGTCAGCAGCAGGTCTCTTGCGACGGGACCTTCCAGGTTCAGGTGAGTGGGGAGCAGGCCCCAGCAGTTCCAGTTCAGATCTTTGGGTCCTCATCCCTTTTTCATGAGCCCAGGACCAAAGTGTTTTTCATGTGGAGGCTTCGAGGACGTTTAGAGTCGGTGCCTGACCCGAGCTCAGTACGGTGGAGGTGGGTATGTTTAGCGCCCACCTCTGCAGCACCAGTTTCCGGCAAGGCCCTTCCAGTAGCAGCAGGACCATGCTCCTCCGAGGGAAGACTTTGAGGGAGGATGCTAACCTCAGGGTGCTCCTCAAGGACCTTGACCAGGGCGTGTTCGGGGAGGTGGACGACATCAGAGAGGCAGAGGAGCTGGGCGTGGACAGTTTCACGCAGCAGAGTTGACAGGACTAGCAGGACTAGAGGTGGTGCGAGGTACAATTTGTTTTTTCATCACTATTGTTTCTACTTTGTTCGATTCCAGAGACTCGCAATCCTTTGTTGCACCTAGTCTAGTCCATGAATTGGGACTATATGTAGAGAGACATTCTATAACACTAGTACTGAGTACACCAGTTGGAGGATAGACCAGTGTATCTAGTGTTTGTCGGGGATTTGGCTGACGTTGGGACCACATCGATCTAGTGGGGACCTTCTTCTATTACTGATGCAACCATACAATGTCATCCTAGGTATCAACTGGTTGTTTTCTGTTAGTTCCGTTATTGACTGCTTCTAGAGAAGAGTCGTGTTCTCCAATGTGGATGGGAATCGTGTAGCTTTTGTTGGTCAGAGGAGCTATAAGGTGGGAAGCCGACGTGTGGAGCCTCTCCTTTCCTTGTTAGGTGGGCTATTAGTTGTTCCAGCTGATACAGAGATGATAGATGTCCCAAAAGTTGTTGGGGAGTTCCTCGATGTTTTTCCTGAGGAGGTTGTGACTCAACCCCCCCCCCCCCCCCCCCGACATGACGTTGAGTTCGGGATAGACTTACAGCCTGGTGCCCATCCGATTTCGATGTCCCCTTATCAGATGGAAACTTCGGAGTTGTGGGAGTTGCAGATTCAGATTGATGATCTGATGGAGAATGGTTTTGTTCGACCCAGCGTATCGCCATGGGGTGCTCTGTTTTTTTGTGAAGAAGGAAGATGGTGGTCTCAGGCTATGCATAGACTGTCGAAGGTTAAACCAGGTAACGGTCAAGAACCGCTACCCCCTCCCAAGTATATATGATCTCTTCGACCAACTGAGGGGATCATTTTTGTTTTTGAAGATTGATCTACGATCTGGATATCATTTGGTGAGGGTATAGGACAACGACATGTCGAAGACGGCTTTTGGGTGTAGGTATGGGCACTTCGAGTTTGTGGTGATGCCATTTGGGGTTACGAATGCACCGGCTTTGTTCATGGGACTTATGAACTTTGTCTTCTGGGAGTTTCAGGACCGGTTCTTCATCGTGTTTATCAATGACATCCAGATCTACTCAAGGTCATAGGAGGAGCACGTTGAGAACCCCAGGGCAGTCTTGGAATTCCTTTGATACCACCATCTTTATGGGAAATTGGCGAAGTGTAAGTTCTAAACATAAGAATTACACTTCCGTGGGCGCGTAGTGTCTCGGTATGGAGTGTTAGTGGACCCGTCGAAGGTGGAGGCAGTTGTTTCTTGGGCGGCACCCAAGAGCGTGGCAGAAGTTCATAGTTTCCCGGGGTTATCAGGTTACTATCGGAGGTTCATTTCAGACTTCCCTTGATTTGCTGCTCCATTGACAGCTTTGACTAGGAATAAATAGGTCTTTATATGGAGCGAGCAGTGCCAGGAAGCTTTTGACTACCTGAAGGAGAAGTTGGTTAGTGATCTCATACTCAGGTTCCCAGAGGAAGGGTTGTTGTATGAGGTGTTTTGTGATTCTTCTGGTCTTGGTCTGGGGTGCGTGCTAATGCAGAAGAAGGGGGTGATCTGTTATGGGTCTAGGTAGTTACGCCCTCACGAGCGTAACTATGCCACCCATGTCCTAGAGCTTGCAGCAGTAGTGTTCGCACTAAATTTGTGGCGACAATAACTCTTTGGGGAGCGCTTTGTGGTCTTCTCAGATCACACAAGCCTGCGTTATATCTTCTCCCAGTGTGACCTGAACTTACGACAGAGGAGATGGGTCAAGTTTCTCTACGACTAAGTCTTTGAGATCTCTTACACTGAAGGTAAGGGAAACATTGTGGCTAATGCCCTGAGTAGGAAGTTACATCAGGAAGTAGTTTGAAAATCCACTGATGCTTGGAAGGTGATGGGAGAGTTGGCTGCCTTGCACTTGAATGCCAGGGTAGAAGGTTCTAGAGGATGTTTGTTTCAGATGACGGTGCAGTCCTCCTTGTTGCAATAGGTGGAAGATTCCTATTGGGGGGACTCTGAGGTGGAAGTGATGTGGGATCGTGTCGATCAGGGGAACTCTCCAGAGGTATGGTCAGAGGACAGCCGACATCAAATGCTTTTCCATGGAAGGTTGTTTGTTCCAGAGGAAATTCATGAGGGAGTTCTCTGTGAGTTCCATAGCTCATCCTTGGCAGTACATCCAGGAGTTTTGAAAATATACCGAGGCCTGAGGGAACAGTTTTGGTGGCCCGAGGTGAAACGGGAAGTGGCAGAGTTTGTGGCTAAATGCCTAGTGTGTCAGCAAGTGAAGGCTGAACACCGTGTTCCCAGTGGTTTGTTGAATCCTTTAGATGTCCCCGAGTGGAAGTGGGATGACATCTCAATGGACTTCGTCACAGGACAAATCAGAGCTCAGGGTGGTTATGATGATATATGGGTAGTGGTGGATCGACTGACGAAATCAGCTCATTTCTTAGCAAATAAGGAGTCAGGCCTTGTGAGTACCTTAGCACAAGGGTACGTAGACGAGGTGGTGTGTTTTCATGGAGTCCCAAAGACTATCGTCTCAGATAGGGATAATCGGTTTACCTCACAAGTCCGGAGGGGGTTACAGCAAGCTTTTAGAACCCAGCTACGCCTTAGCACTACTTTCCACCCCTAGACCGATGGGCAGACGGAGCGGACTATCCAGAAGTTGGAGGACAGGCTGCGAGCATGCATTCTGGATTTTGGAGGATCATGGGTATGACACTTTCCTTTAGTATAGTTTTACTACAACAACAGCTTCCACTCTACTATGGGCATGGCACCGCTTGAGGCTTTGTATGGAAGACCATGTCGTTCACCCATTTGCTGGGCAGAGGTTGGTGAGAGCGGTGCTCTTGGGCAAGAGGTAGTGCAGAGCACCACAGAGAAAGTCCATCTTGTACATGAGAGGATGAAAGAGCTTTAGGACCGATAGATGTCTTATGTTGATCGTCGTAGGAGGCCCTTGGAGTTCAAGGTGGGAGATCTTGTGTTCTTGAAGGTTTCCCCTCGACGGGGGCAGCAGAGGTTTGGGAAAGAGAGTAAGCTCTCACCTAGGTTCATCAGATCTTTTGAGGTGTTGAGGGGAGTAGGCGAGGTGGCATATCAGCTGGCCCTGCCACCTCAGTTGGAGAAGGTTCATGACATCTTTCACATCTCCCAACTTCAACGGTACTTACACGATGAATCCCACATTATCAACTGGGGAGAGTTAGATATGGGAGACGACGCGACCTTAGAGGAATGACCAGTTTGGATCGAGGATCGTACAGAGAGGTGCTCCGTTGAAGAACCATTCTGTTGGTTCGTGTGTTGTGGGGGCATGGCGGCCTCGAGGAGAGCACTTGAGAGTGGGAGACCCAGATGCACGCTCAGTACCTGGAGTTGGTTTGACTTGTGTTTTCCCTTCTACTTCTGAGCTTTGTGTTGATGTTGTACTCTGTACATTTGATATATAGAATGCTTGGCTTTTCAGTTGTGAGACCTTTTGTTTCCTTGTTTCCTGGTAATGTGTGACATGTCCAGATGTGTGGGGAAAGGGAAAAACATGACCCTCAATCGAGACATATTAATGTGGATGCGATTGAACCCGTACAGGCAAGCTAGTGCCGCCAAAAGCGGATAATATCTCGACATAGGAGAAGGAATTCCCCAAAACCATGTGTTCGGGCAGTGTGTTGGTTGTGTGGTGTTGGGGGGTAGTACGAGTTGAAGAAAATCCTATTGTATGAAAGTGGAAAGACCCAATTCTAAATCAGGACGCATTAATGAGGATGCGATTGAACCCATGCAGGCAAGTCAGTGCCACCTAAAGTGGATAATATCTCGACATAGGAGAAGGAATTTCTAACACATATGATTAGGGTTGTTGGTTGAGTTCCTATTATAACGAGAACCCTAAGAGGTATCTTGTTGGGTTTCCTCTGTAGGATCGAAATAATGATGTAGATGCTCAATTTACAAGAGGGGGGTGAATTGTACACTTTAAAAATTCCTTTGGAACCTTTAAAGTTAGTTAAAAATAACTATGTTTTCCTTAAGAAAAGGAAAGAGCTAATTTTTACAAACTTAAACATAAGGAAATTCACAACACCTCTAACACCAAACAAAACTTGGAAAGAGATTCCAAAAGTAGGTTCCGGAAATATGGTTCTCGAAATTGAATCTTAACAAAAGATTACAATATGAGATTCTACCTAAAAGCGTATAGAATCTAAATGAAATAGAGTACAAGTAAGAAAGTATAAGAAAGTTATACTTTCCTTATAATACACAATGCAGTGGAAATAAACAAGTAGTAAAACTACAAGTAACAAGATATAAGTCTTTTAACCCAAAGAGAAGGGTATCCAAAAACCTTGGATAAATGTCCCTTGATTTATACTTTCAAGCAGTTCTGTCTTACCCACAACAGGGTAAGCCCTCGATACAAAGATCAGAGTCTCCATCTTGCTATGCCCGCAAGCCCTCAACTTCAAGGTAGTTGGCAACCTCTATCTTCCTCAGCAAGGAAGCCCTCGAACTTCAAGGTAGTTGGCACCTTTGTCTTCCTATCCCCAGAATCCCTCGAATATAATCACCAACATTCGGAGTCGCACAATGTTTTGAGAGTTAATAAGAGCCTCTCTTTCTAGAAATCACTTCAAGCATGTAATCACATGAGTCGAAGATCAGTCAACCTTTCAGCCCAGAGCTCTTTCAAATGAGCTCCTATTTATAGGTATGGTCGGCTCCTTCTCCAATGGTCATATTTTCCTTAAAGATCGGAGGGACCTATACACATGTCACTTAGACAACGGTTATTTTATAACAAAATAGACGACATCGTTTTATAACAAAACAAGTTCAACAGAATGTACGACATCGTTTTAAAATCTAACTCAAAAGTTCGGAATGAAAAATTCGGAGTGAAAATTCGGAGTGTAAGGAAAATAATAGAGTAAACAGATTATAACAACGTAAGTAAGATGAAAGTTCGGAGTCTAAACCAAAGATAATTTTCAGAGTCTAAATAAATCTGGAGTGTATAAAACAAAGATGAACAGATTCTGTTTAATAGGTGAATTCGGAATGAGAATTCAGAATGAGAATTCGTCATTAGAATTCGTAATGAGAATTCATCATCAAAATTCGTAATGAGAATTCCTCATCAGAATTTATAATGAGAATTATTCATCAAGATTGGTAATGATAATTCCTCATCAGAATTTATAATGAGAATTCTTCATCAGAATTCGTAATGAGATTTCATCATCAGAATTCGTAATGATAATTCATCATCAAAATTTATAATGAGAATTATTCATTAGAATTCGTAATGAGAATTCCTCATCAGAATTCATAAGGAGAATTCGTTGTCGAACTTCATAAGGATTCGTATCCTGAATCTGGAATCGAACATAGTCAGAGTTCGTATCCGGAGTTCGGAATGGAACTCTATCACAGTTCTCATCTGGATTTCGGAGTGAAACTTTATCGAATTTCTTATCCAGAATTCGGATCCTAAAACAGAATACTTCATATCAAAATTTCAAGCAATTCCGAGAAAATATAAATGAATCCGAATATTATACTTAAGAAAAATCTAGATGAAAATATGATAAGAATAATTTTTCTTACAAAAGCGATTTTCCTTATAAAAGCAATTTTTATTATAAAAGCAATTTTCCTTATAAAAGAAATTTTCCTTATAAAAGAAATTTTACTTATAAAAGCAATTTTCCTAATGATAAGGTGTTTGTGATTTTCAAAACAAGAAGGAATGGAAAAGCCATAAGGAAAACCTTATTGACTCAACAATCTCCCCCTTTTTGGAAAGCACAAACATCCTTAAGAAAAAGAAATTCTAAGAAGAAAGAAAAACATTAAGGCTTATCTCCCTTTGCTTTAAGGATATTGATGAATACGACTAACTCCCCCTTAGGCTTTGAAACTCTAAGGATCGTATTCTAGATTTCTGGAGTGATATTTCATTATGAATAAGAAGTTCTTCTTAAATGAAAAACTCCTCCTTAAACAAACTCTTATTAGAGTTCATTTTTCTTAGGGATCTTTTCCTTCTCCCCATTTGATAAACTCTTATTAGAGTTATTTTTCCTTCTCCAACTTTGTGATTTTCAAAAAGAATTCGAGAGAATGGAAAATATTACAAAGTACCTGAAACATTAGTAGCAACAACAAAAGGAACCACAAGCACAAATTTCATTACGTTTGAAATCTCGGAAACAAAAAAAAAATATTACAACAAAAGATCGGATCTGTCTATTTGGGATCTTTCTCCTTTGCCATGAGACTCTTTAGAATAATCTTGATCTTCTTCAAGTCTTTATGATCTTCTTCAACTTGCTTCTCTAGGACCACTATTCTTGCAGATTGAGCTTCAATCTTTTCTTCTTTAGCACGAAGCTTTTTTTCCTGAGCTTTGATCTTTTCTTCCTGAGCCTTCATCCTTTCTTCAAACTCAATCCGATGATCCCTTTCAAACATCCAGTTTTGAGAGACAGAATTTAGATTCCCATTCATATCTCTGACTTCTTGAATCCGGATGTTCTTTTCATCTGTCAGCTTCTCTTCAAAGGAAGAAGTCATCTCATTTATCTTCCTGTCCTCTGTCTCAAAGGCATCCTTGACATTGTCTTGGAATTAATCAAATAGCCTCATCTCTTCTACAATCTTCCTCGACCAGTTTGTCATCCTCTTGCAAGATTTTCTATGAGCTTCGTAGCCAACAAAGAACATTTTAAACTGAGCCTCAATCTCAACGCACTTGTCCATAAACATAGATACGGAGTCTGTTTTCTGATTCAAATCATGTTGGAGCATCTGGCATCTTGAATCAATACTAGAGAAAGTTAGAATAGAACCTACCAGCTTCTTTAAAGATTGAACAACAAAATCATGCTCCACTGATGATGACTCTGAATCCGAGACTCTGCTTGGAGAATTTTCTTCTTCAATAAGTTCAAGATTTCTTTTTGAAGAACTACCAACTTCCTTTCTCTTCATCACTTCTTAATGTGGAGTATCATCAAGAATTTGCTTTCCCTTGCCTTTTTTAGGAATAGAATCCTGCTCCGGAGTTCTCTTCTCACTATCAGAAACTTGGACAACAATATCTTCCTCATCAGGAACTTTCTGAGCACCAACCTCTATGTTTTCCATCTGAGCAATATCATGTAGAATTTTTTCTTCCTCTCCATGATAAGCTACTTCTTCTTCTCCTTTCTCTTCTTCCATTGTTGGAGTAACTAGCTTCAAAGATTCAGGTTCTGAAGATCATAGCGATAAGTGTTCAGAAGGTGTCCCTTTATAATCATCTACTTGTTTCAACACATCTCCAGTTTCACCACTTCCTTCAGCAACATCTTCTTCTTCTTCCACTTGCTCAACTTGCTCTACTTCCTCAGCAGTCTTAGCAACGGCTTCTTCCGGAGCAACGAAATTTCTTCCTGGAGTCTCAGGAAGATATTCTAATGAAAAAGATCTCGGAATAGGAATATTTGCTGAAACCATCTCATTGAATTTCAACAAATCCTGAGCTACCTCAGCCTCAGACATCTTCTTCTTCAGCTTCTTTTCTATTGCTGTTTTTTCTAGCTCATCCGCAGTTTTCTCCTACAAAGCCTTAGCCTCTACAGGGTCCAAGCCGAACTGATGCTCCCCTTGCACTCTCTTCTCTTTCATCTCCCTCCATTTAGCAACTGCCTCATCTGGGTAAGATTTCTTATTCTTTGGTTTTGGAGGTGCGGAATGAACTTCGTTAGACTTGGGATTCTCTGCTTCTACCTCCACTTCTTTCAACTTTCTCTTCCGTACTGGCTTAGAGGATTCTGGATCAGCAAATTTCAGAACTGTTTCTTCTTGATCAGGTAGATCAATAAACTGTCCAGACTACTTTTCAAAGGCTACATCCATTCTTTTGAGTGTACCATCACTCACCAGTATAATCTTGCAAACTCTTGGCATAGATTTGCAAGCCTCCATGAAAGACTCAAGGCACCGAACAATTAACTTGGAGAGAATTGCTTGATACATAATAATATGAGCTCTCAGATTTCCTTTCTTCAAATTCTCAAGAGTGATAAGAATGTGCTTAATCATATTAAACTTCCTCAGATTTATCAGAAAATCTAGGATGTAGATCTCACTTTTCTTCAAGCTATATTTTTCACCTTTCCTCGGTACGATAAGACCCTTTACCCATAACTCTAGAATCCGGAAATTTGTAGATAAACTAGCAATCATCGGAGCCTTGTCATCAGCTAGTCCGAGAGTTTCTAAAGCTTTTTCCTTGTCGAAGATACCCTTAGAATCCGGAAACACATGAGAAATAAACTCAGCTTCACCTTCATTATTCAGCCCTACCATGCTGGCTGCCTTGGCATAAGAAATTTTATAAGTCTTGCCATTAGACTTAAAAGACAACTTGTCCCTTCCATCTTCCTGAAGAAAAGAAACTGTCTCATAGAATTCGATAAGCAAATCCGAATACACTTCATCTTGATTTCTGGGTTTTGATACCGCAACATCTTCCCAACCATTAAGCTTGAAATTCATGGAAATAAGAGAATCTTACTTGTTGAAGAAATCTGGATGGACCAGCCTCTCTCTGTATACTAACCACTTCGAAATCGGTTTGGAGGAAGACATGTCCTGCGAAGCTACTTCCACAGACATTCGGATCTGAAGACCTTTGAGAAGTTCGGAATGGAGACAACTGATGTTCGGAACGGCCTTAAAACTGAGAGGCAGAGCTTCGGGACGCGAAATCTTGAAAACCGATGTGGGACAACTATTTGGGTCCTCTTTATATATGCAATGAGACGACGGGTCAACTTCCACGGTTGATCGAACGGTTGCGATAAGCTGAGATAAGATCTGACGGTCGAAAACCAATTCTCTTGAATCTGATCTTATGAGGTTTTTATTAAAACACGGAATTAAGAAAACTATAATCCATAAACAAAATATAAGAAAATTCCAGCAAGTAAAATATGACTACGAAAACATGGGTAAGGAGATCATACCTTTCGGATTGGCTTAGTAATATTATTTTTATTTGGTAACATTCCTTAAAAAAACATTACCATGAAAAATAAACTCAGTATGGAAAACTCAGTACGGAAAACAAACTCAGTACGTAAAAATAAGTACGAAAAACAAACTCAATAAGGAAAACTCAGTATGAAAATTTTATTAATACAATTGAAAATGAAAAACATATTATGAAAGATTCGGTACGAAAATCCCGTTTTGAAAATACCAGTACGAAATTTTCCATTCCAGAAATTTTCAATACAAACACTTTCATTCCAGAATTATTCTGTATGAAAATGTCCATTATGGAAAATTTTAGTTCCGGAAATTCCATTCCGGAATTGTAGTTCCGAAAAGTTTGAAAACAAATTTTGAAAAACTTTGTTAATCTAACAATCAGATGTACTCCCCCTATGAAAATGAATTTATTGCTGTAAGGATACTTTTTCAACAGAAAGTTAATTAAGGAGGATTACCTTACGGTTATCATCCCTAAAATCTGTTTAATGTATTCAAACCTATCAGAAGGCAAAGATTTTCTGAAAATATCAGCAAGTTGATCTTGTGTTCCGATAAACTAAAGAATAATATCTCCTTTGAATTGTGAACTAAGCACTTATCATTCCTAAAATTCACAAGGTAACCTTCATCACATAACTGACTTATGTTGATGAGGTTGTTCTTAAGACCCTTAACAAAAAGAACATTTGAAATCAAGGTTTTACCAAGAAGAACAATACCACCAATACCAACAATCTCTCCCTTAGCATTATCTCCGAAAGTTACCTTTCCTCCTTTCGTTTTGATAATCTTTTAAAAATAGCTTTTGTTACCAGTCATGTGCTGGGAACATCCACTATCCATAATCCATGTACCAAGTATTGTTGCTGGTACTCTCTTTATTTTCCTGAAATCAAGAAGAAAATTAGACTTTAGGAATCCAAACATTTTTGGATCCGAGATTTTCAGATAATAAAATGTTAGGAACCCACATCTTCTTAGAAAAGTAAGCTTTATGAAAACCTAAGGATTGGGGTTTGTTTAAGGAACAATTCTTTTCCCAGTGACCACCACATTGACACTTAGTACAAAAGGGGGCACTTTGAGGAACAAAGTAATTGTTACTAAAAACTGGTTTTTCATGTGTATAACTGAATCCGGATTTATTTCTTAAAAGTCATATTTGGGAATAAATTTTATCAAAATTTTTCTTTACCATGGGTAAAGTTTGATAAACACTTCTTTAAGGAAAAAAGTTTAGACCTGAGTTTTATAACCAAGTTTTTATCCTCAAAATCATTAGTTTTAGAACTAGAGCTAGAATCGAAAACATTTTTCTTAGAAATTACTTTTTCTAATTCTTTAGAAATTTTGTTCTTCTCAAAACATACTTCCTCAAGATTTTTTGAAATACTTTCAAAATAAGAATTTTTCTTATCAAGATCTTTAGAAAGATCTGATATCTCTTTCGTAAGAATAGAATTCCTAGAGTTTTCTTTATCAAGTTTTTTATTGAGTTTGGAATTCTCAATCTCAAGAAGATCAGCAAACCTAGAGACTTCTTCATAAGTAGGTAAAGTATTTTCCTCATCAGAAGATGATTCTTCATCAGAAGAGTTATAATACTTACTATCATTAGAATTTAAAGAAACATTGGTTAATGATTCAGCATTTCATACCTTACCCATAAAACAATGATTATCAATAGGTAATCTGGAAATAAGACCAAGATTCTTCTGTCCTGAAGATTCATAATCAGAAGATTCATATGAAGAATCACCACCACTGGCACTCCAGGTGTCATTAGATTTCATAACATTCTTAGCTTTGGCTTTATAATATTTCTTTTTGTTCCTGTCTGAATGCCTTTCTTTCCTTTCTTTCTTTTTGATCAAAGGGAAATCTGGTCTAATATGTCCAGCTCTCTTGCATTCATAACAAGTAACTTCTCCATCTTTCTTATCTTTCCTTTCCTTTTTCTTATACTTGGATTGGAAATTTCTCTGTCCAGCTATCTTGTTCATCCTTCGAGAAAGATTTTCTAATTCATTTTCAGAGACATCACTCTCACTAGATTCGGATTGGAAAATAACTTTCTTAGACTTGGATCTGGTTACTCTCTCCGGAGTCTTAGCTTTTATCTGATTTGAAGTTGTTGTAAAAGCAACGGTACCATTTCCATTCTTCTTCTTGATGTTGTCAGTATCTCCCTTCATTCTGGTCTCATGTTGTAGAAGAGTTCCAAATAGATCATCAAGAGTAATTTGAGTGACCTTCCTGTTCTCATCTATAGCTGTTCTCTTGGACTCCCACTCATTGGGCATAATATCAATTATCTTATCCATAAGAGCTTCATCATTTAGACATTTCTCTCCCATAGACTGTAGGCTATTGACGACAGTCATAAATCTCTGTTGAACTTTACATATTGGTTCACCATAAGGAAAATTGAAGCCATGATATTCAGCTCTAAGCATACCTCTTCTAGTCTCAATACACTTAGAATTCCCAAAGTGTGTAACTTCTATCTTCTTCCAGATACAGTTAGCTGCTTCACATGAAGAAATTTGGCTATATATATTTCTAGTCATTGAACAAAGTAAAGTATTGCGTACCTTATAATTGAGTTGATATTCCTGCTTTTCCTGGTAAGTAAAAGTTCTAACTTCCTTTTCAGGAATTTTATAACCACCAGTAAGCATAACAAATTTGTCCACTCCAGTATTTATAACAAAAGTCTTCATTCGATCTCTCCAGTATTCATAATCATTACCATCAAAGATTGGTGGTCTTGTAGGACTTAGATTATCAATTGAACCAACACTAATTCTTGCCATACTTATAATAACCTTCTGCACACAAACTTGTTAGTAGAAAAAGATTCATAATAACAAAGTTCGGAATGAGAAAGATCAGAATGGAAAAGTTTGGAATGGGAAAATGAGCAAGAAATACTTATTCGTAAGTATAAGTATTTCAGAGACCTCCTATGATACCAATTGTAGGATCGAAATAATGATGTAGATGCTCAATTTACAAGAGGGGGGGTGAATTGTACACTTTAAAAATTCCTTTGGATCCTTTAAAGTTAGTTAAAAATAACTATGTTTTCCTTAAGAAAAGTAAAGAGCTATGTTTAACAAAGTTAAACATAAGCAAATTCACAACACCTCTAACACCAAACAAAACTTGGAAAGTGATTCCAAAAGTAGGATCCGGAAATATGGTTCCAGAAATTGAATCATAACAAATTATTACAATATGAGATTCTACCTAAAAGCATATAGAATCTAAATGAAACAGAGTACAAGTAAGAAAGTATAAGAAAGTTATAATTTCCTTATAATACACAATGCAGTGGAAATAAACAAGTAGTAAATCTACAAGTAACAAGATATAAGTCTTCTAACCCAAAGAGAAGGGTATCCAACAACCTTGGATAAAGGTCCCTTGATTTATACTTTCAAGAAGGTCTGCCTTACCCACACCAGGGTAAGCCCTCGATACAAAGATCGGAGTCTCTGTCTTGCTATCCCCGCAAGCCCTCAACTTCAAGGTAGTTGGAAACCTCTGTCTTCCTCAGCAAGGAAGCCCTCGAACTTCACGGTAGTCGGCACCTATGTCTTCCTATCCCCAGAAGCCCTCAAATGTAATCACCAACATTCGGAGTCACACAAAGAATTGAGAGTTAATATGAGCCTCTCTATCTAGAAATCAAGTCAATCATGTAATCACATGAGTCGAAGATCAGTCAGCCTTTCAGCCCCGAGATCATTCAAATGAGCTCCTATTTATAGGTAAGGTCGGTTCCTTCTCCAAAATTCATATTTTCCTTAAAGATCAGAGGGACCTGTACATGTGTCACTTAGACAATGGTTAGTTTATAACAAAATAGACGACATTGTTTTATAACAAAACAAGTGTAACAGAATGTACGACATCGTTTTAAAATCTAACCCAAAAGTTCGGAATGAAAAATTCAGAGTGAATGTTCGGAGTGTAAGGAAAATAATAAAGAGTAAACAGATTATAAAAAAGTAAGTAAGATGAATGTTTGTAGTATAAACCAAATATAATCATCAGAGTCTAAATAAATCTTGAGTTTATAAAACAATGATGAATAGATTCTGTTTAATAGGTGAATTCGGAATGAGAATTCGGAATGAGAATTCATCATCAGAATTAATAATGAGAATTCGTCATAAGAATTCGTAATGATAATTCCTCATCAGAATTTATAATAAGAATTCCTCATTAGAATTTATAATGAGAATTCTTCATCAGAATTCATAATGAGATTTCATCATCAGAATTCGTAATGATAATTCCTCATAAGAATTTATAATGAGAATTCTTCATCAGAATTCGTAATGAGAATTCCTCATCAGAATTCTTAAGGAGAATTCGTTGTCGAACTTCATAAGGATTCGTATCCTGAATCTGGAATCGAACTTAGTCAGAGTTCGTATCCGGAGTTCGGAATGAAACTCTATCACAGTTCTCATCTGGATTTCAGAGTGAAACTTTATCGCAGTTCTTATCCAGAATTTGGATCCTAAAATAGAATACTTTATATCAAAATTTCAAGCAATTCCGAGAAAATAGAAATGAATCTGAATCTTATACTTAAGAAAAATCTAGATGAAAATATGATAAGAATAATTTTTCTTACAAAAGCTATTTTCCTTATAAAATCAATTTTTCTTATAAAAGCAATTTTCCTTATAAAAGAAATTTTCCTTATAAAAGCAATTTTCCTTATAAAAGCAATTTTCCTAATGATAAGGTGTTTGTGATTTTCAAAACAAGAAGGAATGGAAAAGTCATAAGGAAAACCTTATTGACTCAACAATCTACCCCTTTTTGGAAAGCACAAACATCCTTACGAAAAAGAAATTCTAAGAAGAAAGAAAAACATTAAGGCTTATCTCCCTTTTTTAAGGATATTGATGAATATGACTAACTCCCCCTTATGCTTTGAAACTCTAAGGATCGTATTCTAGATTTCTGGAGTGATATTTCATTACGAATAAGAAGGTGTTCTTAAATGAAAAACTCCTCCTTAAACAAACTCTTATTAGAGTTCTTTATTCTTAGGGATATTTTCCTTCCCCCCCCCCCTTTGATAAACTCTTAATAGAGTTCTTTTTCCTTCTCTCAATTTGTGATTTTCAAAAAGAATTCGAGGGAATGGAAAATATTAAAAAGTACCTGAAACATTAGTAGCAAAAACAAAAGGAACAACAGGCACAAATTTCATTAAGTTTGAAATCTCAGCAACAAAAAAATATATTATAACAAAAGATCGGATCTGTCTATTTGGGATCTTTCTCCTTTGCCATGAGACTCTTTAGAATAGTCTTGATCTTCTTCATGTCTTTATGATCTTCTTCAGCTTGCTTCTCTAGGACCACTATTCTTGTAGAATGAGCTTCAATCTTTTCTTCCTGAGCATGAATCTTTTCTTCCTGAGCTTTGATCTTTTCTTCCTGAGCCTTCATCCTTTCTTCAAACTCAATCTGATGATCCCGTTCAAACTTTTAGTTTTGAGAGAAAAAATTTAGCTTCCCATTCAGATCTCTGACTTTCTTGAATCCGGAAGTTCTTTTCATCTGTCAGCTTCTCTTCAAAGGAAGAAGTCATCTCATTTATCTTCCTATCCTCTGTCTCAAAGTCATCCTTGACATTGTCTTGGAATTCATCAAATAGCCTTATCTCTTCTACAGTCTTCCTAAACTAGTTTGTCATCCTCTTGAAAGATTTTCTATGAGCTTTGTAGCCAAAAAAGAACGTTTTAAACTGAGCCTCAATCTCAATGCACTTGTCCATAACCATAGATACAGAGTCTGTTTTCTGATTCAAAGCATGTTGGAGCATCTAGAATCTTGAATCAATACTAGAGAAAGTTGGAATAGGAAATACCAGCTTCTTTAAAGATTGAACAACAAAATCATGCCCCACCGAAGATGACTCTGAATCCAAGACTCTGCTTTGAGAATTTTCTTCTTCAATAAGTTCAAGATTTCTTTTTGAAGAACTACCAACTTCCTTTCTCTTCATCACTTCTGAACTCAGAGTATCATCAAGAATTTGCTTTCCCTTTTCTTTTTTCGGAATAGAATCCTGCTCCGGAGTTCTCTTATCACTATCAGAAACTTGGACAACAATATCTTCCTCATCAGGAACTTTCTGAGAACCAACCTCTACGTTTTCCATCTGAGCAATATCATGTAGAAGTTATTCTTCCTCTACATGATAAGATACTTCTTCTTCTCCTTTATCTTCTTCCATTGTTGGAGTAACTAGCTTCAAAGATTCAGCTTCTGAAGTTCGGAGCGATAAGTGTTCGGAAGGTGTCCCTTTATAATCATCTACTTGTTTCAACACATCTCCAGTTTCACCACTTCCTTCAGCAACACCTTCTTCTTCTTCCACTTGCTCAACTTGCTCTACTTCCTCAGCAGTCTTAGCAACGGCTTCTTCCGGAGCAACAAAATTTCTTCCTGCAGTCTCAGGAAGAGATTCTAAAGAAAAAGATCTCAGAACAGGAATATTTGCTGAAACCATATCATTGAATTTCAAAAAAGCCTGAGCTACCTCAGCCTCAGACATCTTCTTCTTGAGCTTCTTTTCTTTTTCTAGTTTTTCTAGCTCATCCGCAGTATTCTCCTTCAAGTCCTTAGCCTCTGCAGGGTCCAAGCCGAACTAAGGCTCCCCATGCACTCTCTTCTCTTTCATCTCCCTCCATTTAGTAACTACCTCATCTGGGTAAGCTTTCTTCTTCTTTGGTTTTGGAGGTGCGGAATTAACTTCCTTAGAATTGGGATTCTCTACTTCTACCTCCACTTCTTTCAACTTTCTCTTTCTTAATGGCTTAGAGGATTCCGGATCAGCAACTTTCGGAACTGTTTCTTCTTGAGTAGGTAGATCAATAAACTGTCCAGACTCCTTGTCAAAGGCTACATCCATTCTTTTGAGTGTACCATCACTCACCAGCATAATCTTGCAAACTCTTGGCTTAGATTTGAAATCCTCCTTGAAATACTCAAGGCACCAAACAATTAACTTGGAGAGGATTGCTGGATACATAATAATCTGAGCTCTCAGATTTTCTTTATTCAAATTCTCAAGAGTGATAAGAATGTGCTTCATCATGTTAAACTTCCTCAGATTTATCAGAAAATCTAGGATATAGATCTCACCTTTCTTAAAGCTATCTTTGTCACCTTTCCTCGGTACAATAAGACCCTTTACCCATAAGTCTAGAATCTGGAAATTTGTAGATAAACTAGCAATCTTCGGAGCCTTGTCATCAGCTAGTCCGAGAGTTTCTAAAGATTTTTCCTTGTCGAAGCTACCCTTTGAATCCAGCAACACATGAGAAATAATCCCAGCTTCACCTTCATTATTCAGCCCTACCATGCTGGCTGCCTTGGCATAAGAAAGTTTATAAGTCTTTCCATTAGACTTAAAACACAACTTGTCCCTTCCATCTTCCTGAAGAAAAGAAACTGTCTCATAGAATTCGATAAGCAAATCCGAATACTGTTCATCTTGATTCCCGGGTTTTGATTCCACAACATCCTCCCAACCATTAAGCTTGATATTCTTGGAAATAAGAGAATCTTACTTGTTGAAGAAATCCGGATGGACCAGCCTCTCTTTGTATACTAACCAGTTCGAATTCGGTTTCGAGGAAGACATGTCTTGAGAAGCTACTTCCACAGACATTCGGATCTGAAGTCCTTTGAGAAGTTCGGAATGGAGACAGCTGAAGTTCGGAATAGCCTTAAAACTGATAGGCAGAACTTCAGGACACGAGAGCTTGAAAACTGATGTGGGACAACTATTTGGGTCCTCTTTATATAGGCAATGAGACGACGGTTTAACTTCCACGGTTGATCGAACGGTTGCGATAAGCTGAGATTAGATCTGACGGTCGAAAACCAATTCTCTTGAATCTGATCTTTTGAGGTATTTATTAAAACACAGAATTAAGAAAACTATAATCCGTAAAAAAAATATAAGAAAATGCCAGCAAGTAAAATATGACTACGAAAACTTGGGTAAGGAGATCATACCTTTCGGATTAGCTTTGGAAGATTATTCGTATTTGGTAACATTCCTTAAAAAAACTATACAACGAAAAATTAATTTAGTACGCAAAACTCAGTACGAAAAACAAACTCAGTACGGAAAACTCAGTACGAATAACAAACTCAATACAGAAAACGCAGTACGAAAATTTTATTAAAAAATTTGAAAACGAAAAAATTATTATGAAAGATTCGGTACGAAAATCCCGTTATGAAAATACCAGTACGAAATTTTCCATTTCGGAAATTTTCAATACGAACACTTTCATTCCAGAAGTATTCTGTATGAAAATGTCCATTCTGGAAAATTTTAGTTCCGGAAATTCCATTCCGGAATTGTAGTTCCGAAAAGTTTGAAAATAAATTTTGAAAAACTTTGTTAATCTAACAATCAGATGTACTCCCCCTATGAAAGGAATTTATTGCTGTAAGGAGACTTTTTCAACAGAAAGTTAATTAAGAAGTATTACCTTACGGTTATCATCCCTAACTTCTGTTTAATGTATTCAAACCTATCAGAAGGAAAAGATTTTGTGAAAATATCAGCAAGTTGATCTTCTGTTCCGATAAACTGAAGAATAATATCTCCTTTGAATTGTGAACTAAGCACTTATCATTCCTAAAATTCACAAGGTAACCTTCATCACATAACTGACTTATGCTAATGAGGTTGTGCTTAAGACCCTTAACAAAAAGAACATTTGAAATCAATGTTTTACCAAGAAGAATAATATTACCAATACCAACAATCTCTCCCTTAGCATTATCTCCGAAAGTTACCTTTCCTCCTTTCGTTTTGATAATCTTGTCAAAATAGCTTTTGTTACCAGTCATGTGGCGGGAACATCCACTATCCATGTACCATGTATTGATGCTGGTACTATCTTTATTTTCCTGAAATCAAGAAGAAAATTACACTTTCGGAATCCAAACTTGTTTGGATCCGAGATTTTCATATAATAAAATTTTAGGAACCCACATCTTCTTAGAAAAGTAAGCTTTATGAAAACCTAAGGATTGGGGTTTGTTTAAGGAACAATTCTTTGCCCAGTGACCACCATATTGACACTTAGTACAAAAGGGGGCACATTGAGGAACAAATTAATTGTTACTAAAAACTGGTTTTGCATGGGTATAACCAAATCCGGATTTATTTCTTAAAGTTCATATTTGGTAATACATGTTATCAAAAATTTCCTTACCATGGGTAAAGTTTGATAAACACTTCTTTAAGGAAAAAATTTCATACATGAGTTTTATAACCAAGTTTTTATCCTCAAAATCATTAGTTTTAGAACTAGATCTAGGCTCAAAAACATTTTTCTTAGAAATTACTTTTTCTAATTCTTTAGAAAGTTTGTTCTTCTCAAAACTTACTTCCTCAATATTTTTTGAAATACTTTCAAAATCATCATTTTTCTTATCATGATCTTTAGAAAGATCTGATATCTCTTTCGTAAGAATAGAATTCCTAGAGTTTGCTTTATCAAGTTTTTTATTGAGTTTGGAATTCTCAATCTAAAGAAGTTCAGCAAACCTAGAGACTTCTTCATAAGTAGGTAAAGTATTTTTCTCATCAGAAGATGATTCTTCATCAGAAGAGTTATAATACTTACTATCATTTGAATTTAAAGAAACATTGGTCAATGATTCATCATTTCGTACCTTATCCATAAAACAATGATTATCAATAGGTAATCTGGCTATAAGACCAAGATTATTCCATCCTGAAGGTTCATAATCAGAAGATTCATCGGAAGAATCACCACCAATGGCACTCTAAGTGTCATTAGCTTTCATAACTTTCTTAGCTTTGGCTTTATAATATTTCTTTCTGTTCCTGTCTGAATGCCTTTCTTTCCTCTCTTTCTTTTTGAGCAAAGGGCAATCAGGTCTAATATGTCCAGCTCTCTTGCATTCATAACAAGTAACTTCTCCATATTTCTTATCTTTCCTTTCCTTTTTCTTATACTTGGATTGGAAATTTCTCTATCCAGGTATCTTATTCATCCTTCGAGAAAGATTTGCTAATTCACTATCAGAGACTTCACTCTCACTAGATTCAGATTGGAAAATAACTTTCTTAGACTTGGATCTGGTTACTCTCTCAGGAGTCTTAGCTTTTATCTGATTTGAAGTTGTTGTAAAAGCAACGGTACCATTTCCATTCTTCTTCTTGATGTTGTCAGCATCTCTCTTCATTCTGGTCTCATGTTGTAGAAGAGTTCTAACTAGCTCATCAAGAGTAATTTGAGTGACCTTCCTGTTCCCATATATAGCTGTTCTCTTGGACTCCCACTCATTGGGCATAATATCAATTATCTTATCCACAAGAGCTTCATCATTTAGACCTTTCTCTCCCATAGACTGTAGGCTGTTGAAGATAGTCATAAATCTCTGTTGAACTTTACATATTGGTTCACCATAAGGAAAATTGAAGCCATGATATTCAGCTCTAAGCATAGCTCTTTAGTCTCAATCCCCTTAGAAGTCCCAAAGTGTGTAACTTCTAACTTCTTCCAGATACATTTAGCTGCTTCACAAGAAGAAATTTGGCTATATATATTTCTAGTCATTGAACAAAGTAAAGTATTGCGTACCTTATAATTGAGTTGATATTCCTACTTTTCCTGGTTAGTAAAAGTTCTAACTTCCTTGTCAGGAATTTTATAATCACCATCAAGCATAAAAAAGTTTTCCACTCCAGTATTGATAACAAAATTCTTCATTCGATATCTCCAGTATTCATAATCATTACCATAAAAGATTGGTGGTCTTGTAGGATTTAGATTATCAATTGAACCAACACTAATTCCTGCCATACTTATAATAACCTTCTGCACACAAACTTGTTAGTAGAAAGAGATTGGTAATAAAAAAGTTCGGAATGAGAATGTTCGGAATGGAAAAGTTTGGAATGGGAAATTGAGCAAGAAATACTTATTCGTAAGTATAATTATTTCAGATACCTCCTCTGATACCAATTTTAGGATCGAAATAATGATGTAGATTCTCAATTTACAAGAGGGGGGTGAATTGTACACTTTAAAAATTCCTTTGGAACCTTTAAATTTAGTTAAAAATATCTATGTTTTCCTTAAGAAAAGGAAAGAGCTATGTTTACAAAAGTTAAACTTAAGAAAATTCACAACACCTCTAACAACAAACAAAACATGGAAAGAGATTCTGAAAGTAGGATCCGGAAATATGGTTCTGGAAATTGAATCTTAACAAAAGATTACAATATGAGATTCTACCTAAAAGCATATAGAATCTAAATGAAATAGAGTACAAGTATGAAAGTATAAGAAAGTTATACTTTCCTTATAATACACAATGCAGCGGAAATAAACAAGTTGTAAAACTACAAGTAACAAGATATAAGTCTTTTAACCCAAAGAGAAGGGTATCCAACAACCTTGGATAAAGGTCCCTTGATTTATACTTTCAAGCGGGTCTATCTTACCCACAACAGGGTAAGCCCTTGATACAAAGATCGGAGTCTCTATCTTGCTATCCCCGCAAGCCCTCAACTTCAAGGTAGTTGGCATCCTCTGTCTTGCTCAGCAAGGAAGCCCTCGAACTTCAAGGTAGTCGGCACCTTTGTCTTCCTATCCCCAGAAGCCCTTGAATGTAATCACCAACATTTAGAGTCGCACGAAGCTTTGAGAGTTAATAAGAGCCTCTCTCTCTAGAAATCACTTCAAGCAAGTAATCACATGAGTCAAAGATCAGTCAGCCTTTCAGCCCCGAGCTCTTTCAAATGAGCTCCTATTTATAGGTAAGGTCGGCTCCTTCTCCAATGGTCATATTTTCCTTAAAGATCGGAGGGACCTATACACGTGTCACTTAGACAATGGTTAGTTTATAACAAAATAGACGACATCGTTTTATAACAAAACAATTGTAACAGAATATACAACATCGTTTTAAAATCTAACACAATAGTTCGGAATGAAAAATTTGGAGTGAATGTTCGGAGTGTAAGGAAAATAATAAAGAGTAAACATATTATAACAACGTAAGTAAGATGAAAGTTCAGAGTCTAAACCAAAGATAATTTTCGGATTCTAAATAAATCTGGAGTGTATAAAACAAAGATGAACAGATTCTGTTTAATAGGTGAATTCAGAATGAGAATTCGGAATGAGAATTCGTCATCAAAATTCGTAATGAGAATTCCTCATCAAAATTTATAATGAGAATTATTCATTAGAATTCGTAATGAGAATTCCTCATCAGAATTTATAATGAGAATTCTTCATCAGATTTCATTATGAGATTTCATCATCAGAATTCATAATGAGAATTCCTCATCAGAATTTATAATGAAAATTCTTCATCAGAATTCTTAATGAGAATTCCTCATCATAATTCTTAAGAAGAATTCATTGTCGAATATCATAAGGATTCATATCCTGAATCTGGAATCTAACTTAGTCAGAGTTCATATCCGGAGTTCGGAATGGAACTCTATAACAGTTCTCATCTGGATTTCAGAGTGAAACTTTACCGCAGTTCTTATCCAGAATTCGGATCCTAAAATAGAATACTTCATAACAAAATTTCAAGCAATTCCGAGAAAATAGAAATGAATCCAAATCGTATACTTAAGAAAAATCTAGATGAAAATATGATAAGAATAATTTTTCTTACAAAAGTGATTTTCCTTATAAAAGTAATTTTTCTTATAAAAGCAATTTTCCTTATAAAAGAAATTTTCCTTATAAAAGAAATTTTCCTTATAAAAGCAATTTTCCTAAAGATAAGGTGTTTGTGATTTTCAAAACAAGAAGGAATGGAAAAGTCATAAGGAAAACCTTATTGACTCAACATCCTATGGGTTGGTTTTGAATTATCGGGGACGAGAATGTTTTAAGAGGTATCTGATGTAATGGCTCGGACTTCTCCGGACCTTTCCATTGTCAAAAAGAAGTTCAAGAAGTGTTTTGGAGGGTAAAATAGACTTTTCCCACACTTTCCAATATTTTGAAACTACACGCCATGTAGTTTGAGTACACGTCATGTACCCCCTTGTCGGGTATACCCCATGTTGAAGACCGTGTCCTTGCTGTGTGAAATAATGGGTGCACGCCGTGTGTCCAGTTCTACATGCCGTGGAGTCCTTCCCCGCGTACGCGTTACCAGTCAACGACTGTGTACCGTGTTGGAGCTGTGTCCTTGACATGTGCAAAAAATGAGTACACGTCGTGTGTCTAAACTACACGATGTGTAGTCTTTCCCAGCGTATGCGTTACCCTCAAACCATGTGTTGACCAGTCAACGGCCGCAGAGCCGTGTTGGAAGCCGCGTGGAGACCGTGTAAAATAACCGATTACATGCCGTGTACCATAGTGTACAGGCCATGTACTTTTCCTTTTGTCGCCTATAAAAGGAGGGGTCCCCTCCTCCTTTCAATTCACTCCTCCTCCCCTTTCCTCTGAGCAGAGCCCTCCCAAGAGACTCGAGGGCTCCTTTTTCTTCCATAACTTCTTCGTCCGAGCTCCGATTTACGATCTGTCAGTGGCCACGAGAACGTAACAACGAGGCAGAACATCCGAGCCTAGGTCCGTTGCCTTTCCTTGGGCCTTTCCTTTCTGACTTCCACCCGAGGAGGTTTTTCCGGGACCCGATAGAAGTGACGGACACCGACAGACTTCTTCTAAAGTTGATCCGGGGGAGGGTTGTGATCAGAACCTGTTGAGGTAGGGATATTACCTTCGTCTCTCTAATTTGTGCATCATTTGGGGTGGGTATCCTCTTGCTTTCATGATAAACAATTGAACCATTAAATAAAGATAATATGTGGTTAATGAACGGGGTTGGGAAGTTTGTGATTGTTGTTAATTTATATACTGTGATATTATGTTGTGAATTGAATGAGCTTCTGCCTACTGAAAATCACGGTCGTTGGGGGCCTTTTCATGCACAATTAAATGTTTCCCTGTCTTTCCAGAGTGTTTTTGTGGATGGAACTTTGTGGAATGTGTAAATTGGTTAATCACGTAAAGTTGGCTGCTTAAAATCTGGAACCCTTGTGTGATCACCCCGGTTAAACAAATGGAATAATGAACATGTCGGTGTTGTCTTGGATACGTGGCATGTGATGGGGGTTTTTTGTGGGTAGTTGTGGATAGGGTAAGCAGCGGGGCTGCGGTTGGCTTCGTTGTGGGTTGGTGTAAATGCAATGTTGATGATGGGAAGCGGGGCTATGATAAGTGATATTAATGGAATAATGATGTACGGGTTTCGGTGTGGTTGTGGTTATGGTGGTTGGCAGTGGGGATGCACGGATGGGTTGAATGTGAATAGACTTTGGGTTGTGAATAATAAATAAAAAGTGGAAGAGTTAATGAATGGTGGGGAGTGGTAATGAAACAGAGTTAATAATCAATGGGGCTTCTTGGTTAATAATAAGGGCTTGGTTGTGGTGCTTGTGTTTTCCTAACTTCATTTGTAAATGATAGGAATATGTTTTATGAACGATCGATGTGGTTGGTTGTGGATAGTTTCCTAATAGTTAAGGAACTAAATAAACTAATTCTGCTGAAACATGAAAACCTAAATGGGGTTGGGGTTGTTTGTTGTATGCATGCTTCGTAGTAGCAGTGTCGAGGCACATGCTCAGTTTCATTGTTTAGAAGCCATAGGTTGGGCTGTGTGGTTGGTATTATATATCTGTATCTTTTGTGTTTTATCGCACCCCACCCATGTTGAGTACATAGTTCTGAACACTCCCATTTCATGGGAGAGGGTGTTTTTCCCTTAGTTACTAGCTCCTTCCTGCTCCTTCTCCCCTAGGTTGTGATGGCTTGAGGCAACCTTACACTTAAGACTCTTCGGGATGGTTTCGATTGGGGTGGCTTTAGCCCAAGACTCTTCGGGCAGGTTCTTCTATTTCCCAAGAATCTTTGGGATGAGGCCTAGGTGTCTGCGTGCAGGATATGTGGTTGTAAGGCCCAGGTGTGTGCGGGCGGGATATGTGGTTGTGAGTCCCAGGTGTCTGCGGGTAGGGAGAGTGTAGTAGCGTCAGGACATTCACCATTAGGAAGAGCATCTAATTAAAGGGAAATGGTGTGGGGTACCCAGTACACTTGTTTCTTATATACTACTACCTATTTTTCTTGTGTTTTGGTGAGTGTGGCTGGTGAGGTTGGGTGGATAGTATTCCTTTCTAGGTTTCTTCTGTTGTTCACACGTGACATTAGTATGTCTCCCCACATGTGCACGAGAGCTTTAGGTTTCCCTACTGAGTATACTTTTATGTTCACCCTACGTTTACTTTCAGGTTTCCAGGAGGACTACCAGGGCTGTGCGAGACCCTACTAGTCGGACAGTTGGAGTTTTTGCAGTTGATGTTCTCTTGTTTTCTTTTGGTATTGTTCTTTGAGCTTTCTTGTACTTGTACCTTGTTATAAAATTATTTAAACATGCATGTGGGCTTGGTTTGGGTTTATTTATATACACTTCTTCTTTTCCTTTTTGGTGGTTGACTTCTCTTAATTCCCAATCCTAAATAAATAGAAAGGGTAATGCCTCCCATATTTGTGAAATTCATACCCTTGGTGCTAGTCGCCACCCCGGGGCCTACTGAAGGTGGGACTCAGGGGTCATTATCTCCCTTTCACCATTTCCAGCTCAGGATGGGCATCTTTGGTGGGAGGGGGTCGTGACAGTGACCGACTGAGCTACTAATGGAGGGAGAATGGTTATAAAGAAAAGCTAAACCAATCCAATGATTTATGTGGGATGAGGGATGCATGTAAGCTATTAATTCATTGAAAACATATTCATATAAGGTATTCCATGCAATATTCACTAATCCAACAATCCACTAGCCATAATGAATTTATATTTAACCTATGTTCACATGAGCTCACCGTTATTGTTCTCTTATTACATAGGAATAGTTGAACTCATGGTATGCTCCATAGAATTCAATATTTCCATTGTATAGATTCAATTTACATCATTTAGGGTTTGAAAAATAAAGACGAACAAATTTTCTAAAAATCACATCCTATAGTGTGGTATGTTGTAGCGTCATCTGATACTATAGAAGGTTTGGTTTTGGTAGAGGCATTGAAATTGAGTTGTTCTGTACTACATCTTAAGACATAATATTTCATCATAAAAAATATTTTCCATATTTTATTGGTTTAGTAAATTTTCAGGGTGTTTTACTATAGTATAATATCTAAACCCTAAGGATTTCCTTGCCTCACATTGCAATAAATTTTATTCCACAATGGATTTCATTGCATAATAATGATCCAAGGGAGAAATGATGACACTGTAGAACAGTAATCCATAATATAGATAGTTAAAAAGAAATTTGGTGAGAGATTTACTCATTCCATATATAAATCAACTTTAACATGGATATTGTATTCATGTGAAAGATTATGTTCTCATATGAAATTTGGTCCAAGTGCATGACGAATGAATCTATGAATAATCCATGATTCTTAGTTCTATGTGAGGACAATTAATATAGGAGAAACCTGTAATTTAAATTTTGAGTTACAGCCTAGATGTTCATCACTATTAATGTGTGAATATGAATCTTATAATGTGGATTTGTTGGTGAAAATGTGGAAATAGTTTCATCCAAAAATTCAAGTAAAATAAATGTAACTAAATGCAGCTGCAATATAAATATTTTAGGAGCATCAGAATATTGAGGATAATATCCACATATAGTGAATAAAAAAATTAGAAAATAATGAAAATGAAATAAGGTGTTTTAATTTATAATTATAAGGGAAAATTATTATGTAAATAAGGAAACATGATGTACAAAATCCACAGTATATTTTGATAATGTTGAAGAGGGGGACAAAAAGAAAATCCAATGCTGCATAGAGAGGAATAATTATATGAACTGAATATAAATAAGATACTATGATTATCAATCATAAATTATATTCTTATATTGATGAATTCTAATGAACATCAGGGAATCCCATGATTGTGTCATAATTTCAGATAACCCTTTGAATACTCTAATCAAGGAATCACATATGATTTCCATATGAGATGAATAAGATCGATTCATATAGTTCAGGATGTCTTAAGTCAACATTCGTGATCTTTATTCATGGTTGTACGTTCCCAATCATTTGTAAAATGAGGAAAAAATCCAACTCTGGATTTTTCCCTGGTCAGTTTAGGATAACGAGTTCAAGATCATACCCTAACTCATATTTCCTATGATAATAATAAGGATGTTTTGTGTGTCTATGGGGAGAGGGATTAAAACCACTATAAACTAGGGATATAGTCATCCTTAGAGAAGAAAAAATCATAAAAAATCATGGTATTATTTTGTGTTGGTTTTTGATTCGCATATAATTTTTTACTAACCAGTTATATAGAAAAAGAAAACAGAGAGGAATATAATCCCCAAACAAGTGTATAGGTAAAAATTGGATAAATGTTTTAATACGTTATCCAACATTAATTCACCCCACCCTTAATGTGGTCACATCTCAGGGTGACCTTTTCAATTTGTATCAAAGGGACATGTTCCACCTCTATTGGATTATCTTTTATTAGAATCATATTTATTATTTTCAATGAAATATATAATGCATGAATAGATGAATTATATAAAATAGTGGTCATAATTCCATCTCTTCGATGAACCACAATAATAGAATGATTAATGTGCTAAAAAAATAATAATGTGTACCACATATATAGAGAGGAAGAAGAAGATGTTTACCAATTAATTGACTCCAGAAAGGATATTCGAAATAATTCAAAAATATTACCTCGTAGTTCAAACTACTAATAAGAAATTATCCAACCATTCAACCTCAAAAGTTGATGAAGTGGTATCAGATATTCTGTTTCAATACTCTACAATTGAAAAATCAAGAACATGTGGAATAGATTACAATAAAACTCAAGAATATGGTTTTTATAATTATACCACCCACCTTAAAGATGGAGCTGAAAAAATATCGGAAAAAATGACATAGAAGGTGGTGATATGCATAGATCTCAACAAAAAAATATAGCACCAAAAGGAAAATAATCAAGGATCTTGAAGAGGCATGTTCTTGAGTTGGTAACGAGTGTCTTGAGGAAATCCTATATAATTATTTGGACATTGGGTGTCCTTAACAAAAGTTCCATGAACTAGATGAGCAGAAAAATTCAATCACTGTTGTCAAAAATGTTCTGTTGGAAGTGATGGAGAATAATATCAAATACCTTGACAACATAATGAAATATAAGAAAAAATTCAGATTTTGGGTTTCATAAAAAAATCTAATGAAGACAAATTTCACATTGTGGATAATAGAAAACACATTCTCAACATGAAATAATTATAGATTCAAATTAAATTGATGAACTTGGGTGAAGCCCAATTTGTGTCTTCACAATATGTTTAATGGAAATTTTCTACCACACAAACAATAATGTATCACTATACTATTGGAATTCATTTTATGGTGGAAATAATATCACAATATTATTTAATAATCAACAAATAACAGCTGCGACATAAAAGGTATCGTCCACATCATTAAATATTTTTTAAAAAATCTTTTTCTATGCATTTTGAAAATTTTAAAAGAACAGTTTTACTAATTTGGATGAATAAACATAGATAAAAACCCTTCATAACATCCATGGTGAATGAAATTAAGTGTATAAGGGAATTTTCCCCTAAAATGGACAATTTTTTGAATGATGGGGAACATAAGATCCACACATTACGTTTTAGAAAGATTCATTCACAATGTGAGAGATCAAGATATATGGGGTATTATTTTTAAAACTAAATTTGTATGACCATGGATGCGGATTTTTGGCCCTATATATCAACAAATATAGTTGAATGAATTCCCATATCAGTGGAGAACATAGTTAAGGTGTAAACAAAAACCCTAGAAAATTTTGATAAATATATCAATCACAGAAATATTTAAAAAACATTGAGATTTCTATTTTCATTTCAATATAAGTATTTATAGTGAGAATTATTCAAGTAAAAATAATTCAAGCATGAAATAGAATCATGTGAGAAGAGGATATTGAAAAAATAAGGGAATATAGATAAGACTATCTTGAGAATAAAATATGAGAAATATATGATAATGGAATTCTAAAAATGTTTATTTGGAGGGTTAATGGGTTTTTCATGGGAGAATAGAGAAACAAAAATATAAAATCAAGCACAAAAAAATGTAAATAAATAATTCCACACTAAATGGTAGAAGATATTTATTTTTTTTTTGTAAAAATGAACACACTATGGACTAATGAAAAAAATCCATGGAATATATATTTTTTGGAAACCGATGTCAGAAAAAAAGGAATGTATCAATAAAATAATGAAATAAGTGGATTGGTATGGTGGAGGACATTCTATAGATTCAGTGTTGAAAAATCAAGTCATAGAAACACATTCCCATAGATTTATTGGTTATTTGTTAATCTAATCTAGAAAATGAAAGACAAAATGATGAATTACAAGTGGAAGAAAAAATCCAATGTCCTGTAAAATATTTTACATAGAGAAATCAAATTTCTAGATAGGATGTTATTAAATGATAACAAATTTATTTTGAAAAACTATGTGGGAGTTGAAATCTAGCTAGAAACTACTCAAATGATTGTGCAATAGTTATTCTAGATAAAGAATAATTCTTTAAGAACCCAAAAATTATCATCAAATGATACATGTTAATTTATAGAACATACTAAAATTAATACTTTACACATGGAGAAAAGATAATATTTCATGCTACCAAAGATTGATGAGAAAGCGTTAGAATGAAAATTTCATCCTCACACAGATCTAAAAAAATAAAGGAGTCTCATGGTTGAGAAATAATTCACATCCTTATTGATCTCAGTGAAAAGAAAATGAGGTTCCACCTAATTTCAGAAATCAATTTTATTGTATTTATATGCTAACCAGGGAGTGAATTGAAGGTGATGTTACTTCTAAAATAGAGAACTAAAGAAATGTTACCTAGAATAAATATTCTAGATATGAAATTCTTCCATATCAGTATGATTTATCAATTGACATACCAAACAATACCAAATGGAATATATTTTCCCTCATGATGTCAAGAATGAGAGAATATATTAAGTAGGTTTTTGTGAGAAGCTTTCAAAATTATTAATTCAAAGAAATATATTTTTTCAAGAAATGTATTCATTAAAATATTGAATCTTAATTCCAAGAATCGTGGATGCAATCGTATAGTGTTTATCTACCAATTTATATCTAGAATATTATTTATGGAAAAGGGTCAGTGATCATCCTCAAAGAAGACGATCAAGCTACCTCGTTGATCAAAAAAATTATCACCATCCTTGTTTGATTTCTAAATTTGTATTCAAATAAAAAATTATTGGGGAATAATCTTTGATAAAATTGTAGAATATTCTATCAATACTAGAAAACATAAAGGGATGATGATCACATCCTGGGTTATTTTCACAAGTTTTTATTCAAAAGAGCATACATTGAAAAAAATATCATCCTTAATTATGTTGTGGAATCAATCAATACTAAAAAATTACATGAAGAATTCTGTTTTAGTGCATTCTCATTTTGAAACATCTTGAAATCCATATTTGAACAGATTCATCATTATGAAGATTCTGATGGTTTTTTCCATTGGTGGGGAAAAACTAAATATTAACCATCTAGAATTAGTTTTGTCTTGAAAATATGAAAACTCTAGATGGTTCTTACATACTATAATAAAAATGTGTGTATTGATATTCTATCATCCCTAAATTTCATTATTTTATACAAATATCAAGGGTGAGATAATTATTTTAATTATTGACATGAAAATTATGAGACATTATGGAGTTACATTGATATATAAAATAAAACAAGTAGGTTGTAATTTATAGTTTTTAACCTAGGTGATACTTGATGCAGGAAATTTTGGGTGAAAATCCCTAGAAATATTTTAATCAACTAAAATCAATATCTTTCAACCTGAATACATGTGAATAACCTATGATGTAAATATTCAATAAATGGTAATAAGTATCAATCTGTATCATGTATTGAATTGGGAATAGAGAAAGTTCATATCTAAATTAGACCATCATGTTTTCGACACTGGGTTAGCCTAGGTAGACATAGACTGGAATAATTGATGTTACATTACAATAGACTAAAATGATGTCACCCACTCCAAGGAACATTATAATTTTCAAAAATAAGGGTCAGGGATAAAAAATAAAATTTTATTGAGCATGGATGAGAAAATAAATGAATCATTTGTGTAAATTGGATGAACATTTTGACATGGAGTTTTATATTGGTATTGAAAAAAAGGCATTAGGGGAGATTGAGGATACTACTTTGAGTTTGTAGATTATTAGTTGTAAATGATTTATAATGTCTTGAATCACTTAAATTCAATATGTACTGAAGGATATGAATATATTTTAAATTGATAAATTTTCCCAAGAATATTTTTTTGGAGATTGAAGTCATGTTCATAAGAAAATATATGCACTAAGTTGTGAATTACATAGCAAAACGAAATGTTGATTAAAGAATATTGGATGAGTTTTATTACTTTAAACTGAAGAATAATATTCATAGAAGATTTATTCATGAATGGAAATGAAATATTATAACCAATTGAATTTAGAAACAAGATCCTTACATAGAAAGATAAAAAGGAATATATTGTTTTTTGGATGATGTGGATTGAAGGGTGATAATTTTTGAACCACTCTTAATACCAAAGACTTGTGAAAGTGAAATTAAGAGAATGAAAATTGTCTAATACAATGAATAATGATGATTCCCCATCCAATGATGGTTTTTAGTGGATAAATAAGTTGAATATATGAAAAGAAGTATGTGAAAATGTAATTTATTTTGTTCATGAAGAAAAAAATTGGATAGCTTAGATATTTGATACTTAGTAATAACTATGTGTTGAGGTAGAAGAAAAATGAGGCAAAAATTGGCCGACTAAGGACACCCTAAACCATATATTTGGGACTCGAGGGTTCAACCATGTGGGAGAGGGTCAACCTAGTCGCCTGTATGGTAGTAGTGTGGATGCACAATTCTCATAAGGTGCATATGAGCTAGCATAAGGATTAGAGTATGCATATCGCTGGTATGGTGGACATGATGTTTATTAAGGGTACCTATGGACCATGTGAGGGCGTGTGATGTGACAATGTTTTGATAAAAAAATTCCCACATAAAATCATTAATTTAATTATGTTTAAGTAGCTAGAATAATTTTTTATTTAATAATTTGCATTTATTGTTAATTTGGTGTTATATTAAATACACTTATAATTTATGTTTTATTTGAGTCTTTTATGTTTTAATTATAATTTTTTTTCGTCTTTTAATTTTTTTAATTATGAATATTTTTTGAAAATAAATATTTTAGCATCATTATTTAATTTTTTGTTTTGTTAATTTAATTTTATATTGCCTTATTTTGTTTTTAATTAATTTTTTATTATAAGATTAATTTAATTATTAATATAAACACAGTAAATTTTTAATAATTTATAATTTTAATTAAAATTTTAATACTGCTTTATATTTTATAGTTTCCATAATTAATTAATTAATTAATTAATTAATTACTATAATTTCAATTTACATTTGTTAATTATACTGATTATTTTAATTTTTGATAGTTGGTGTTGTGTAGTTGAATACCTTATAAGATCCACGTACAAAGTTATGGAAGCATCTAAATACTAATATTAAAATTGGTAGAGGAGTAGTTATTTTGTCCGCTATGTATGTAGACATTTTGTAATAGGTCATTCATGTTTCCATTTTATTGGACAACATCATATATCTGTTTTCCACCAATTTAATGTATCTGATTATTTAAGAAACCATGTACCCAATTGTTTTCACGCATATAAGATTTGGGTATGTTAATATTTATGTACAAAATTCTCCTTGCACCATCGGGAGATTTCAAAGATACCCCATCTAGTCAATGAATTATGTTCCAAGGAAGATGAATCGAGATATGGGCCCCAAGGATGCTGAAAATTTTGATGACCAAGAAATGAATCATTTTCAACTCTGCTATAGTTTTATGTAGATCTCATTGTGCCAGTGAATGAAGTATTCTATAGAGGGCGGGGGGGGGGGGGGGGGTTGACCCATTGTTGAAGATGACTAGTTCTACCACCGAGATCTAGTACCTTGATACTACCAGATTTGACCTTGATGATCCCAAAGATGAATGATGATCCCATATTTTAGTATTTTTTATGTATGTATTTATAATAAAGAATGATAAACCATGTTGGAAAAGAAGAATAATTAGATTGATGTTGCTACAAAACTAGGTGTGGTGACATGAGTCTCCTTAAAAATGAAGAAAACTTTTTATCATGAAGAATATAGCCCAAATAACCAACCAAGTCATTGAAGATGATGACCCAAGGAATATTTCATATCCTATTTGGTGATGAAGTGATTTGTTTTCAAGATCCTTTCTGTTTAATTTCATGAATGGAATGATCCCATTCCTCTTATAATATCCGGGGAACCAGATCTTTTCAATTTGGATAGTAAAAAAGGATTATTGAATCTTGTCCATGGAATATTGTGAAACAATGAATAAATTTTCAAATTCAGAACCCATGTTATCCAATGATTCATGAAATCCAATCGAATTAAAAACCCCATTGTGAACTCTCTCGAGTTTGGACAAAGAAGAATATTTTTAGATGATCTTAAACACTAATATACTAATGTTGGTGTTGAGATGGAATGGAATATGTTTTCATGCACAAGTAAATATTTTTCACTAGAAGACGATCCATGGATCATGAACTATGTCACATTTTTTTATCTAAGATGAGCCAAAATAAGGGTTCCATCCACGCTCAATAAATAAGAAGACTCAAATAAGAGAATACATGAATGTTTAAGATAAATAGTTATAGAGATTTGGGCATGAAATTAAGACGAATCAAGTGTCACCGTGATAAATGAATTCTGGGATCTTGATCATGCTAGTATTTTCTTTCAGATGATTTGTGAAATATAATAAGACTTTTGATTTCTAGTTTGTAATTTTTTATTTTTCAGTTTAATTTTATGAATTTTATGGATAGGAAGAGTTGAACCAATATGAATATTAAATGGATATACCAAGATTGGATGATGTTTTAATATAATTTAATATGATTTATCTGAAATAAAAACATGTATAGTTCATCTTTCAGTTTGTTTAGTATCAAACAAGGTTCTGTTTCAAGAAGAGGATGATCTGGAAATCAAGGATAATGGAATAATTAAACAAACAAGGATTCATGTGGGGCCTAATTTTTTAGACGTGGTAAAATAATTATGATATTTTTTAAAAAAAAATTTACACCAAATGTGAGTAAATTGGTAAATTCGTGGAATTATTGAATTATTTTAAAGTAGTGAAGCATGCGATAATAAAAATTAGTGTAGAAATATTTTCTAAATATCAAAAATATAATAATTACATTAAGGATAATTTCAATGAAATTAATGATTGATTTCAATGGATAAATTTTGGAAATAAACAGATTAAATTTAGAGGCGGGTATCATGTAGCAAGGGGTTTATTTCAGACAGATGATGATAGTAAAGGAGGGACAAATTTTTATGTCGACAAAACTAGAGTGATGGAGAGTAGAACCATGAGATTTTAGGGAAAACTCAATAAATACATGATACCAATCATGGAGATGAAGATCAAAGTCAATTATAGTTTCTAAAAAATCATTAGATATGTATTTTAGTGGCCATACCTTGTGATACTGATATGTTAATATTTTTAGAGATTATTTATTTTTTTCAAACAATAATTTTGTTCTCCGTAATTGTGATACCTAGATAATTGATTGATTTTTGATGATTTTGTATTTTGTATTTTCTTTTCCTTTTCACATCCTTTATTTAACCATTATATAGGTGATCATCATGTGTTTTTCATCGAGTGCAGACAGTTAACTAATCCTAGTTGTGATTTTTGTGGATAACTATCACTTTTTAAACTTTTCAATTCTCGATCGATAATTGTGATCACAGCAAAATCTTGATTTTATCATAGTGGTTGGTGATAATTGAATAATTTTATTAGATCATACTGAATTGTGGTTGATAATTGTTTTCTTAGTTTTTCACGGACTTGAATTTTCAAAAATAACAAGATTCATCATTTAATATCACGAAATATGTTTTGAGGGAACAAATAGTGATAAATCCAATTAGTGTTATGAAGAATGGATGAACTAGTAGAATAGCTAGGGAGGACCACTATTTTATTTTTAAATTATCTCAACTCCACACTACTTTATGTTTGGGCATGTTATCATGCTTTTTATTTTAGTAAATGAGAAGTAGTTTCATTTAATATCATAGACATATTTTTGAAATATAATAGTAAAATAATAATAATAAATACATTCCAATGAAACTCATTATATGAAACCTCATTGGGAGACAACCTTGGGTGCTGCTTAAGTGTATTATTTATGATTTTATAAATAGAAAATTAGGAGGTATGAAGTACACACAAATCCTCACTATTTAATTGGTTTCGTTTCAAGGGAGGATTCTAAAAAGATTAAAAAAAATAAATATTTTAAAAAATAAAAAAATAAACAACGAAATAATAAGAATGAATATAATTTGGTCCACCCTTGGAATGTATACTTTTATATATCTTCTATAAATCCATGGATATATTCAAGAATTTGAATAAAAAATAATTCAAAAAAATAGTGCAATAGAATAAAAATATATAATTCCACAAGTCTTGGAATCTTCAGATGAGTAACTATAAGAGTACACACATTTTTCCATGAGTTCAATATAGGAGGTAACATCATCGCCACATTTCAAGAAGAAATCCAAGTGGTTGAGGCTGTATTTTTAGAACATAAAGTTTAAAAATTTATTTATTTTCAAATGGATATGGAAGATGAATATGGTATTCCAATTGATTCACATTAATATGATTCCAATATTTGTGACCATTTTTATTTGGATCATTCTCAATATAATATTTTGACTAAATCCCATTGTTAAACTGTATAAACAATAGCCACTTCAAAAGCCTAGGAATAATTTGTCAGGTTTTTTTAAGAAGATATATATTGTGGACCAGATAAAAATACATGGAACGTGATAATCCTATGTAGAAAAATTTATATATAAGGAAATAAAAGTTTATTCTTTCAATTTTTTCACTAAATAGATTTTTAATTATCTACTGATTTTTTTCCTATAATACATGGATGGACTAAAGAACAAATATCCACCTAGAGAAGAAGATGGGGGCCCATATGTTTTTTTCATACCCAGCAAGTGAATTGTACCACAGTTTGAGGGGGATGGGAACATCATATTGTATATTAAGGGGGCTCGAAAAAGAAGTAAATGAACCTACTATAGGGAATAAAATGATTCGGTGGTTCCTACCTCATAAGCCTCATCCTATCACAGATTAGGGATGAATAATTGGTTAAAAAATGTAGATAGAATAAAAAGAAACAATTATTGGGGGGATAATC
The DNA here is from genome assembly GCA_963277665.1 of Viscum album. Taxonomy (NCBI): domain Eukaryota; kingdom Viridiplantae; phylum Streptophyta; class Magnoliopsida; order Santalales; family Viscaceae; genus Viscum; species Viscum album. The sequence continues at coordinate 1,314,251,931 of OY728136.1, read as the reverse complement.
ATGATTTAACATCCCTTTTATTCACTTTCCATTTAATTTCATTTCTAGTTTTTAAATTTATATAAACATTTAAAATCTATTTATGTTTTATAGAAAATAAAATGAATTAAAAGGCTCTCTAGAAGATGAAATGTTCATTTCTCAATAGTGGAAGATGATTTACAATGAACATTGATCAAGATAATCTACAAGATGAAAAATTTGGGGCCAAATCACTTCATTCTTAAACTTTGGTTACACTTTACTTGAGATGAAATTTTTGGAATCTAATGTTTATCTATTTTCAAGATTAAGAGAATGTTACAATCTAACCAAAGATACATTTTTAAAGTGTAATGGGGATCATTTTAGTGAATATAAAGATGAATATAAATTTTAATTCAGTGGATTTATTCATTAAAATTATTCCAATTTTCATTATTTTAAATTTATTTTATTAATTTTTCTAAATCGAAAATAAATTGTAAAATAATTAAAATGGGATAATTTTTTCACACTGGATTTTATTCTGAAACATGTTGCATATTTTTATTATTTTGATTATTTATTATTATCTATTAAAGCTAAATATTCTATTCTTGGTGGGAATTTTTGTGTACACTTCCTTGAAAATGAACTAGTTTACACACTTTTTTTAGATGAATGATTTAAGTGAAAACAAATATAAAACATTAGTGCATGCTTCAATTTGTTTATAATTATTCATTTTGGAGAAAATAATTGATCATTCTTGTTTCTATTTCTAAATTATTATTTTATAATGAATTCAAAAATATGTTTTGATATTTAAAACGAATTAAATGTTTCTACACCACGGATTCTACATTGGGGATTATGTTGAGATTTAATGTGGGGTAAAGGGTTGTTCAATGTGATAAACTATAACAAAATTTAATCCAATCAAAAACCATTGTAATTTTACAATTTTTTTCTTCATGTTTTGTTAAATAATTTTCAGTTATTTAACATTTTTATAATTAATGTATTTTGTGTAGAAACTTTAAAGAGTAAATGAAATATCATGACCTTTATAGAGTTGGATCATGCTCTTTTTATGTATTCTTTATACCCTTACTTTGGTCATATTTTGGTTGATTCTTGTCTTGGGTGTGTTTTGTGAGTTTTGGAGGTGTTTGGAGGTTTTTTTGCAATTGCACGGTTGGCAATAATGTTTGAAAAAACCATGAGCCCACCCCCAACAAACCATGCATCCCAAACAAATGGTAATTTCATGGTTGGCACTGCAATTGTCAAACCATGTTCCACTTAAGAGAAACCATGCACCCCCATACAGTAGGGTCACACTATTAGGGCACTCGGTTTGAAAAATGTATGCCCCACAAAGGAAATCATGCCTATGGAATTTAAACCACTGAATTTTTTATACAAAATTTTGGAACCACCTTTGTTTTGGTCACAAAAAAACACATATCAAACTCACCCGAAATCCATTGTTTTTTTGGGCTCTTGGGAGGATTTGATGCTCCCTCAAACCTCATTTAGTGCAAATTGATGATTCAGTTGAAGGATTCAATCCTCTTTATTATCTATTTTCTTGATCGTCTTGATTCCTCTCTCTCATATCTTCTTCTTCTATAGAGAATGATAAATTTTCTTCTATTGGTAATTGGTTTAGTTATATGTTTTCACATATCTTGTTCCATTGGATCTTGGACTTAGCTTTTTATCATAGATCACTTCTACTATTGTGATTAAAACTGTTCTACTTCAAATTGAGGGTTGGGGTTTGGCGATCGTTCCTCAACAATCATGAGGTAGGTACTCTAATTGCTAATTCTCATAGTCTTTGTTGTTATTTCTATAATGAAAATAGGTCGTTTCATTTTCATGTTGTGCAATTATAATTTAAATTTAAATTGTAAATTTAATTATATGAAATAAAGAAACCCTTCACAGATCCCATTCGAACTACTGGAAAATTGTGAGACCAGCCTTGAAGGAAACCCATTTAGTGTGCCAATATATTCGAGATGATGATTTATGAAATTTAAACACGAGATAATGGGTTATTTAAATTGAATTAAATCTTCTTTCATGTTTTAATGGGGTTTAATGTTTGGATTGGAATAACCTTGATGGGTTAATGATTTATGTGGTAAAATAATGATAAATGGATTAATTATGTATTATTTATGCGATTGATGGATAAAAAAGCAAGTAAAATGATTATGATTGATAATTGAAATGGTCCACTATGATAAGAATGACTGAATAACTGTTAATGATGTTGAAACTTGATATGGATGTGATATATTAAATATTTTTGATTGATTGATAAATGGGGTGTGGGTGGGGATAGATACTCTAAAAAGCCACGAGGTGTGAGACTAATGCTTCAAGCCCCAAATTAGAGCTTGTAAGAAATAATGTATGGGAATGGGAATGATGCTATAAATACCCATGGGATGTGGGATAGGGATTGGTCCTACAAATAACCATAGGGTACGAGACTGAAGCATTATTACCCCAATATATTATTACTTGGATTCATATTCCAAGAATCTAAAAATGAAATTGGAATTAAACTATTAATGAATTCCCATGATATAATGAATTGTAATAACCTTGTGTTTTATGGTTTAGACATCATCAGGGGACGATGAAGGTATGATGTGGTCATTTGAAGATTAATTAACTGTGAAGCCTATTTATTTTATATTTTTTAATGTATTTATTTATATAACTGTATATACAATTATAGAATGGATATTACATTAGACACCGTTGGTGGTAGCCTACTCAGTTGTACTCACACACTAATCGGGATTTTTAAATGATACCCAAATAGACATTATGTTTGTAGGATATGATAAGAGAAAGATTCCTATGATAGATGGTTTAGTTGTGATTTGTGATGGAGCTTGGATGAGGGAACTGGACATGATGTCGGGGCCCTCTTAGGAGGTGTCAGTATGTCTTTATTTTGTGTTTTTATTAGAAAATTTACACTAGTTTAGCATGAAATATATACTAATTTTATTTTTTTCATTATCTACCCCTTTTATATTCATCATGTGATTCTTGGTCTTATATTTATTATGGTTCATTATTAGTTATTTTTTACAATCCTTTAGATATTATCTACAAATTTCTACTATTTGGATTCTTTGATAAAGCGGGTATAGTCTACCCACATTACAAATTAGACCCTCGATACTAGTCGATAGCCTTTGGTGTATGGGGAGGTGTGCCAGAAGTCATGTGAGGATCTATCTCAAGGAATCGACATTTGACACCCATGTCACGACACTACATAGTGGTATCATAGGGTGTTTTAATTTTTTTAATTTTTTCTTACTATTTGGTAAAGGTAGAAAGAAGACAGGGAGGATTCAGGACTTAGTAGTGAGCTCATGCATGGGAGTAGCTGACCCATGTGTAGGGGAAAACCCAAGTACCCCCGGTGGGATTGATGTTCTTGAAATTTTTAGTTACATTTGAATGTCATTTCACCATGAGTGATGAACATTCTATGTGATATAGTTATTTTTTTTTGAGATTTTACTTGTGAATCGGTATGGAACAAGAGCAGAGTATATATGAATCATCCTAGGAACATAGGTATTTATGTGACATGCATCATGTTTGGAACACATGAAAATTCTTGTTATGTGTTGGCTTTATGGAATAAAACTGCTTTTCATTATTTTAATAATTTAAAAAATAAATGGGTGACTAATGGTAAATTTGATAATTTTAAATGATGATAAATGTGGTAATTTTAAATAGATAACATCAGTGTCTAATTAGAAACATGAATTATAGAAGTGTTTACCCTCTGTTATCCATGACCTAGGGGAGGTATGGTTGACGGTAGTGATAGTGATTCAATTTTGACCATGTGGTGGAGTATAGGGAATGAATTGTTATAACCTTATGTGAATCCCTATTTTGTACATGTGATAATGATGTGTTATGTGTTATAAGATGTATTCTTTTAATCTAGAGACATGCCACCCTGATGAAATTTTTTGACAGGTCGACATGAGTACATGGATAGAAATGTGCCACTAGTAGTGGAACTAGAGGCTTCAATAGTTTCGAGTGAAGTATCGTGGGAGAAGTTATGTGAGAACATTACTCAGTTTATACAGTTCATGGATAGAGACCTAAGGTAGAATTTTCTGAATATGTCTAACCTGACATGGTAGTTCCGGTTATGGAATCCTCCAACCATCACTATAGAGGGTAGACTTGAGGAAACTGAAATCAATATTGAGTCTATCTATAAAATTCTTGATCATTTAGAGATTCTTGTGAAGAATATAGTTATGTTGGCTTCTAACATGTTCTGAGGATTAGCAAATCACTGGTGGTATATCCAAGCAATGGATGAGAGGATAGACAATGTGGTATGGAAATAATTTTGAGAGATTTTTCTAGAACACTTTATCAAGATATACTCATGAAATAGGGGGTATCAATGTTTATGTGGTTAACCCAGGGGAGTATGTCCATGATAAACTATGCTTCTCACTTTACCTAATTTCAGTGATTTTACCCAACATTAGAAAGAGATGAGTAAATTTGGGAGAAGCATTTTTAGTATGGAATTAAATGTGAGAATACATATATGGTTAATATCTTTTTCATAAATAAGATTAATGAGGTGGTGAATTGAGCTCTCATTTCTGAGGGAAACCTAAAGGAGGCTTCGAGTTGAGTAAATGCAGTTTTTACTAGATAAACATGAGGTTTGTCTTATAAGGGTAGGAAGTGTCCCTATGAGAGTCCCACCCTAAATTGTAGTAAGGAAAGTGTTTAGGGGTGGGGGAGGATCAATTACATAGGGAATTCATCGGGTTCTTTTCCATCAGTGTGGTAGGTATAGTCATTTTTGTAACCAGTGTCCCTGACCACCGGTAGAGTTCCAATATTGCGGCAATATGGGACATTTACATGATTTATTTAGGAACCTATAATAAATGAGTAGTGTTAGGGGATGAAGAAAAAACTAGAGTATATAAAGGGGATCTTATACACCATACTAGTCTGGAAGTTGGAGTACTGTTATCCGAAGTGGTTGAGGTGGTGGAAGTGTTACTTCAGGGAAGGATAACCCATATCAGTAGAGTAGGGTGACTCAGGGGACTCAAAATAATAGCATTTGGTAGAGGGACATGACCTTTTCATGTAGTTACATTTGAACTTATGGGTAGCAAGGCTGGTCCATCAACAGTCAGAGGTACGATTAATGTATCTTATATGATTTCTTGTGCTTTATTTGATACAAGAGGTTCTCAATCTTTCATATCTTTTGAACATGTGAATTGTTTGAGTCAGATAGTTGAGTTTTTTAGTGGGGTTATGATGATCGAATAATAGTTGGGAGTACGATTGAGGTAAATATGTTTATGAAAGGGGTGTTCCCTTGAGGTTGTGGAGTATCGTTTCCATTGGGTTCACTATATACATGATATATTTGGTTTTGAATTGATTTACGGTATGGAATGGATGGAGTTGTACTGATCCCACGTAGATTTTTAACGCAAGATACTAACCATTATGTCTCCTTAGGGTGACCAATATGTTCATCGTGGGGAATGGGTTATCCAAGTTGTCCATGGAGGTCTAGTTGATCATCAACAATGGCAGATCAACACCCACGTTTCTAGTATTTTGTTAGATTATGTTGGTGTAATGTATGATTTCTTTCCACCCATAGTGGTACGATTTTAGGATGTGTTTCTTGGGGTCTTCTCAGGGATTCCACAAGAGAGATTTGGTGAGTTCAGAATTAAACTCATGCAGGGAACTGTACCAGTTTCTATTCAACCATGCCGAATTGAACTAATAGAGCTTCAAGAGCTTAAGACTTATCTAGAAGAGATTATGGATAAGGGATTTATCCATCTAAGTACATCGCCTTGGGATTCTAAAATTTTTCTTTCTAAGAAGGGTAATGGGAAATAACATTTGTGTATTGATTATTGGAAGTGTAACCATATGATAATGAAAAACCGGTATCATATTCTTTGTATTGTCAATATATTTAAATAGTTTTGAGGATCTTTTGTTTTCTCTAAGATTGACTTGTGGTCTGGGTATCATGAATTGAGATTTTGGACTTCTGATATACAATAGAATGCTTTCAAAATCTAGTAAAGTGAAAATTTGGTTGTTGTGATGCTATTCGGGCTGACAAACACACTAACAATGTTTATATTCTTGAGGAAATAAATCATTCACCCACACATAAATCAGTTTTTAGTTGTTTTTTTGATGACATCATGGTGTACTCAATGTCTAACGGAGATCATTTAAAATGTCTTGCCATCATCACGATTAAACTAAGAGAGAATTTATAATACACCAAGCTATCAAAATTTCAATTCAAGAGAAAAAGGATCCCTATCGTAGGTCACTTCATATTTTAGAATGGTTTGAAAGTGGACCTAGATAAGTTACAGGCAGTTGATTCTTAGAAGCATCCCAAGAATGTTTTTGATACCTGATTTTTTCTTAGTTTGGTGGGTTATTATCGGATATTCATATAGGAATTTTCCAATTATGAAGCACAACTTTTAGACATTATTCAAGAGGTAATAAAGTATGAATATTTTTGAGCATGTGAGAATGCTTTCTAGGAGTTGTAGAATCATTTTTCTACCACAATGATCTTGATCCTACCTGACATGAGGGGAAATATTCCATGTTTTGTGATGCATATGGAGACAGACATGGAGTAGTGTTGATTTAGGGAGGTTCACTTGTGGTGTATGTGTTGTGTCTGTTGAGGACGCATGAATGGAATTACCCTATGCACGATCTCGAGTTAGCTATGGTGGTTTATGACTTAATATGTTGGTAGAATTACCCATTGGGGGGAAAATTTACATTTTATACTGACCATAAAAGTTTTAAAAACATCTTTTTGAAATGATATTTGAACCTCCAGCTGTGAACATGGATTGAGTATATGAAGTCATTTGATTTTGAGCTAGCCTATACACCACGGAAGGTAAACGGCATTGTAGAATCTTTGATTAGGATGACATAGAATTTGGGAGTTCATAAGTCTAGTTCTTTGTGCTGGATGTTGAACTTGTTTGCTGAGATTCATATTTAGGTTTTATAGGGAATTAAGCAGATGACCCTTATATCAGTATCATTAAATTCCATGCTTTTGATATAGATTAGGGAGAGGCAGTATTAGGATCTAGAGTGTTTTTACTTGAGGGAATGGAATGAAGGTGGGGAGTAACCATTCGATTTGACTAAAGATGAGTATGATATAATCTATGTCTAGAACCATGTTTTGGTACCTATGTGTATGCATGAGGTGATGATGTCTGATTTTAAAGACTCGAAAAATGGGTGGTGAATCCTGGTTTGACCAAAATATACCATGACCTACATTGACAATATTGGTGGCTAGACATGATAAGGGAGATTGCAGATTTCATGACACAATGCTACACCTACCAGATGGTGATGACTAAGCAGTATTGACTTGGTGGTTTAACACATTCATTTACCAATATGGAATGGAAGTGGGACAATGTTACCATTGACTTTTTGGTGCATATTAAGTGGAGCCCTTAGAAAAATGATTTGATTTGGGTGATTGTGGACTAGTTGACAAATGTATCTCATTTCTTTCCTATCCATGAGAATTTTACCTTGGATGAGTTAGGTAAGATTTATGTTCAAGAGATAGTCAATTTTCAGGGGGTTCCATAGAGTATAGTATTATACCGTGACTTGTGCTTTAATTAATGCTTCTAGAAGGGCTTCCATAGGACTTTGGATACCTAGTTGTTTTATAGTATGGCTTCCACCTATTGAAAAAAGATAAATCGGAGAATATTATACAAGTAAAGGTGGACACGATAAGGGCGCGTGTCCTTAGTTTTAGTGAAACATGGTATAATCACTTATCACTCGTTATGTTTACCTATAATTACAATTTTCATGAAAATATTGCTATGGAAATATGACGTGAACCGTCGTTGACTCAAGTCAACATTTTAAATTTATATTCCTATTAAATACTATATATGTGTAAAGAAAGTTCTAACCCGTAGAGAAAGAAAAAATGACCACTAATGATCTTAAAAAAACATTCAAAAACTCCACTGTTTTCAGCAGTGTAGTAGATTATCTAATTATTTTTACTTTTTATATATTTTTTATGTTTTTCTTATAAGAAGTAAAGTGACAGAATGTCTCATAACTTGTATCTAATATATATTGAAGCTAGAAAAAATTGAAAAAATAGAGGAACTGAGATATAGTACCCTGATAAATGGACAATCTAAGATAACGCTCAGGAAAAAATACCCATTGTACTGGTTTTAAATGTATTTCGATTCATATAAATGTGGTTGTAGAGTACCACCTCAAAAAATAATGACTCACCTACCCATCTAGGAGTTATTTTACAAAATCCAATCAATTTAAAGTTATCCACTCCAAAATTAATCAACTATAAACCGTTTGAAAAATGGAAACAAGATGAACTCACCATAAGTCTTGAAGTCTTTTGAATTTATTATCTTTTGAAAAGTGTTTCCACAATCAACCTCCCCAACTGATTGTGAAATTTTGAGATTATGTTCCAATGGTACATGAATTTTAATGTATTCAGTATAGATCTCTCTGATAATTACTAAATTCATTGAAATGATAATGTGAAAAAGAAAGTTAAATGATAACCATAAGAACTTAAATTTATCCCCGAACTAAAAGATTTTTCTATAAAACTTGTTTATAATCAAAACAGTAATTGAAAATATAATAAAGAAGAGTATAAGAATTAAAACAAAATGGAAGACAAACTCCCCAAAAGATACTTTGATTTTAATTTCCTTCAACTCCTAGGATGTTCACAGGACCTCACTGCCTCTATTGAGAGAGAAGATCTCAAATCTCTAATAGTACTCTATACTCAAATAAATGTCTCCTCATCTACTGCATTCTATGCATTTAAATCCTGATGTCACCTACAGCATGTCCCCTCTTTTTTCATCGACATAAAATGTCTTTCAATTGTGCACCTCACACGTGTGTTTTTTCATGACTGGCACGTCGCACTAGTTTTACCCTTGTAACTAATTCTAGGTGAATTAGTTGTATGAATATGGACATATTACCATCTATCTAATGAAAAAAATAGTTCCTCCTCTAGCTCCGGGTGGCATCCTCCAAGATACAGCGTAAATCGGCTCGGTCTCAACCTCTAATTTCCCGTAGCAGCGGCGTCAAAGTTCACAGCAGCGCACATCACGCCGAAATAGCCTCTAGTTCGTCTTCAACAACACAATATCCCACAGATCTCGAGGTGAGAATATCCACAGTGACAAAGACCTTGACTATAGTGGAACTGAGTGTGCAGGTCCCTCAGTTGTAATTTGTCACGAGGAAACAGGGGGGTTTCAGATCTGTTCTATAGTGGCTCTGAGTTGGCATGGTAGTGTCCCCTGGTTCAAAAGCTACAACGATGACATTCTTCTATACAAACGACACCTCATCCCGATTCTAATCATCTGTAGATTTTTTTTTTGTAATTTTTGTGTAGAAACTATAGCTATAATATTTTTCTAGATTTGAATGTGAGTCTGAATCCGCGTATATTTGTTGATGTAGGTGGAAACGAAGGAGTTCAGTAGATGGTTGGATGAATGCAGGGATGTTGGTGTCTGTAGTGCTTCCATTAGAGAACGATGAGTGGGGCTGAAGGTTTTCAATGTTAGAAGCTGTAGTGGTAGGAAAACGAGATCGGTGTGAGGGTTGAGACCGATAGTGTAAAAAATGGGGTATCATTGTGTGTCATGAAACCGATAAGAGGATTGGATCGGTGAGTAAATGACTCAGCGATAGATAAAAAAGATCATTGACACTAATTCATTGATATTTTTTATAATCTGACTCACCAAAAGTAAAAATAAAAATAATTAATTGGTGTGACTTAAAACTGATGTAAATAAAAAAATAATATTCGGTGAGTCAAAAGTAAAATAATCAGTGCGTCGCGACATCGGTGAGTCGCGACATCGGTGCTAGGTGAGAAACTGTTAGTTAAAAATAAAATACGAGTCACCGATAGTTTAAAAATTAGAGACCAAAACTGATGCACTGGAGAGAACGATGGTGTTTCAAAGTGATCATTGAGTCCTGACTCCATGAATGTCATAAAAAACTTCGGTGTGACAAGGGATCGATGAGTCATGATCAGCGAGTTGCAATATTGGTGTGTCATAACATCGGTGCTTCAACTCACCAATATAAAAAATTGATATGTTAAAATATTAATTTAAAACAAATAATAAAAATAATAAAACATTAATTTAATCAAAATTCAAAATAACTAAATTATTAAAGACTGATTAATTAACTGTAACTTTAATCTAACTAAATTATTTAACATACTAAATATAAAAGTAACTTAATTATTTACTAAGAAAATAAATATTAATATTAACTAAATATATTTCTAAATAAATCCAAAACACATACAATGATTTTACCACAAAAATGAAATTAAAATAATTAAAACTAACAAAAGATATTAATCAACAATGGTAATTAGTTAGATGAAAGAATGAAAACATAAGACTAAAAAACATTTTTTTATTGATCTTAAACATAGATTGTTAAGTTAACTATTAAACAGAATAATTAAATAGATTAATAAATAAAGTAAATTTATTTTAATAATTATAATTAAAATGGAAAATTTTTAAATTAAAAAAATAAATTAGTTAAATAAAAATAAAAATGAACAATTGATTAATTAATAAACATTAAAAAAATTACCAAATTACATTTATTAATCTAAAAATTAATTTAATATAATATGAATAGTTAGAATGAATAAATAAAAAAACTAAAAATACATATTTAATTATATAAAATATTAATAAGTATATTTAGTGATTGAAATAAAAAAGTTCCATTATTTATTAAAAAGTGTAAAAATAAATAATTATACTGTTAAAAATTAAATAAAAGATGTGGAAAAACTATGTAAAAATATAGCCACATCAAATTCCCCCACAATTAAGCATTGTTTTTCAACAAAAAATCTCATGTTTTATTATCTTTGAAATACATATATTATTATTTATGATTCAACTCAAACTGTAACAAGTTCAATACTTAAAAACAGAGGATAGAAGTATTAAAATAGGCTATTTGAAAAATATTTTCAAATGATGTCTTGCCTCGAACCCATACTCAAAGGGTAATCTAGAAGTCTATGAATCATAGAGCAATGAAGATGTCATGCCTCATATGTGATACTACTTAGTGACTCATTTCAATCTGGGCTGAAGTCTAGAGTTCAAGAGTGACAAGAGGTAAAATATCATAGGAATCAAAAACATAATAGAGGAACCTTATATTTTGATAGAATACTAGGTTATAAATATAATTAATTTTTCTTGAATCACCTTAATGATACAACCTAAATTATTCCCATTTAAACCAATTGTACCCTTATTTATTTGGCGTTCATCATTCCCGTCACCTTAATGAATTTGTTTTTTACCCTAGAAACTTTATTTAATTTTTCCTAGGGCATGAATCGTTGTGCTATGCATAGTTCATAAGCACTTATTCAAGGTGTACAGAGGGATTATAGTAAATAGAAATACACCCAGCATCTAGGGTCTCAGAGATTCACCGTGGGATCCAATATGCCCAAATTAATCCAGTTTCAAAAGTTTTAAATTAATATCATTTCCATTAGCTCATTAAAGTAATTATATAAATAAATAAATGTAAAATGAATCACTAAGGATCAAGATCAAACTTCCCATACCAAGGGCTATGATCATAATTCCACTAAGAGGTTACCTATATCACTCACAAAAATATTCCCTAAATCAAATTTCTATAAAAATGCTAAGCATGATCACTCAGCAATCATCCACCCACATTAATTTTAGATTCAAAATCAATTCTTGCTACCAATCAAGGAACTATCCTTTGGCAAGACACTATTGAGTATAGTGTAAATCCGAAAAATATGAAGGAATATGGAAAAGGTATAACCATTTTTTTCCAAAAAAGATTGATGTTGTAGTGGGAATTGATGGGCGTTTCTGACACTTTCTCCAGGGCACGTGCGTTCATCTGCTTGATTAAAAATGGTGTGGTTTCATTGCCTCTCATTCTAGATTTTCTAAGGTGGGCGGTATTCGTTCTTTGATCGGGGGTGTTTTCACCATGATATAAATGGGATGATGGGATGTCAGTTCTTCCTTTTGTGTATTCCTGCATGGAACTCGTCACCCAGTCCAGGTCTCCCTTATAGATTTAAGATAATGTTCGTGAAACTCTTCCTAGACCCATATCTTCATTAACACCTGTTAATTAGACTACTTATGTCAGGACATTCCAAAGGTTCTGGTAAGGGCAGCAAACTTCGGTTAGGGGACTAGTCACGTTGGACATCACTGGCATGTCTAGACGCTAGAACACTGGCGCGTCTCAGTTTTTTCCCCTTATTATAGGGCTTCTGGAGGGTGCAGAATCCTGAGGCATCCCATGTTGAATGCGGGGAATCATATTCCATAGGCATGTATATAATTTTTTCATAAGATTCCCATGTTTATCATAGTGTATGCTACCGGTTTAACATCCAGAGAAGACAGAATAGATTAATCAAAACACTGATTATAGTGGATCATATAGGTGAAACCTCTACAGGGAACACTGATGTTGGTCGGTGAGTTGTCATAACCTCACTGGGATGTGGTGGCCCAGGTAACAATAAAGATGGGTGATGCAGTGTTCGAATGAAGTGAATGGTGGATGGGATGGAACTGCCATTATAATGACAATGAATTTGGGCTTGAGCCTCAAGGAGGCATCCTACGTATCCCCGTGGTAGAGAATAAAGTCCTCGTAGTTCATCTGATGACAGATTACTGCCGATTGGGGATTTCCACGACTTATCGCTGAATGGGGTCACAACATCATACCACTGGATGGAGTTGAAAATGGATTACCGTTTAATGGAGTCGCAACGACATACCATTGGATGGGGTTGACAACGGCTTACCACTGAATGGAGTCACAAAGACTTACCATTGGACGAGGTAGACCCTCGGTGAGGATTCCTAAGTACCATATCTGGGAGACAAGAATCATACTCACATAGTTCTTGTGGGATGGGGGTTAGTAAACTGATGTGGATGAGGACCTGGGGTCCAGATGGATATTGGGATTGAACCTCGTGGAGGCTTCCTACGTACCTTTCCATGGCATGGATCAAAGAACTCATAGTTCAGGTGGTGTGGGAACCGACATGATGGATGACCTGGGACCCAGATGGATGGTGGGATTGAACCTTGGGGTAGTTTCCTGCATACCTTGCCTTGGCATGGATCGAAGACCCCGTAGTTCAAGTGGTGTGGGAATCGATGTGAAGGGGGTAATAATGAATGGGTGGTTGGCTTAAACCTCAGGGAGGCTTCCTATGTACCTTTCCATGGCAAGGATCAAAGTCCACGTTGTTAATGTGGGTTTGGGGATTACACTCTAGGTTGCCCAATGTGTCGGTGAACAGATGTGAATGATGGTCGCAATGACTAGGTGTTGGGCTTAAACCTCATGGAGGCTTCCTAAGTACCTTTCCTTGGAAATGATCAATGACCACGTAGTTCATGAGGGAGTTTGGTGAACAGACGTGAAGGGGGTTGGAACCAATGGGTGGTGGGATTGAACCTCACATAGGCTTCCTACGTACACTACCTTGGGAAGGATCAAAGACCACTAGCTCAAGTTGGGTGAGTGTGGGGATACACTCTAAGGTGAATAGGGAGGATATCATGGTCAGTTATTTCTCTAACCCACATGAGTAATGATTTGTGTGAGAAACAATATATAGAAAAGACCTGACGATCACATCGCAAAAGGTTTGTCCATGGGAAGTGGATTGGTGCTTACATGTTGTTAGCGGCCCAAAGCGGAAACAGGGGCTTACATGTGGTTAGAAGCCGAAGTTGAAGGAGAATGGTACATACTCCAGGAGGGAGGCCTGGGTGGTGACAAAGCCTAGTGGGAGAGGGACATGGCACCCAGGAAGAGAGGAGGATCATGGGTGCTGCCTCCTATGAGGAAAGCTAGGGGCTTACACCAGGGTGGATTTCCATTCCTTGTGGATGGAAACCACTCCCATAAAGAGGATTTCATTCCATGTGAGGAATGATCTCACTAACATAGAGACCATTGGGCGTAGATAATGTCTCAGACTGGGCACCACACTTGCAAGGCATGGGGAGAGGTCACAGTTTAATGTCGTCTGCTGAGGACAAAGTTTCTTGGCAGTTTAAAGTTTTGTAGCTCGGACAAGGTGGGTTTACTCCACACCCCTAGGACGTACATAACCGGCAACCTCTACACCATGGTCAAGATAAGGGATAGGAAACGCCATGGATAGAGGTGTTATGGAGTGAACCATTGGGGGGTTTATGATAGCATGGATATGCAAAGAAGCAATAGCTGTTCGTGTGCCTATATGAAGAAGAATGAGGTGAAGCAATGCAACAGGTTGTATCGTCCAAGGGAATATGAAGTCACTTCGTATGACCCTAGAAGGTCATACGGGAAAGCGATGTGTGACGTAATTTTTTGGATGTAGGAGGCACCTGAAAATGATATCTGGAAGAGAGACATCAAAAACGTGCACTCATGGAGGGAGGATTGCGCGCAAAAGGAACAGCTTTGAAGAAAAGACCTGGTTGGTGTGCAATTGATCCGCTTGGGAAAAATTTCCGGAAGGGCATGAAATTGAGTCACTTGCGTGAAAAATTTCAGACCGATGGTCAATTGAGTACCTTGTCCAAAAAATGTTGGGTCGGAGCGCAATTCTAGGGGTTGGGCGCATAAAGGGGTATCACGGTTTGTGTGGTCAAACAGAGGATATGGTGTGCAAAGCATATGATTTGCACATAATTTTAAGGTATTTCATGTGATTGGAATATATTGTGCATAATTTGGATGGGATTGGGTGCAATTGGAATAGATTGTGCGCAGTTGAAAGGGATTGCACGCAGGGGACGAGACTCAAAGGGATTTGGACGAGGGTTAAGCCTGTGTGGTCTCACACGAAGGTGGACCTTTGGGCGACCTGTTGCGAAACCCAACACACCTATATGTCATATTTTTCATGAAGGAGATGTTGATTTCACAGAGAGGAGATGGTTCAGATTCTTCATCCCTCGAAAGTTGAAGGTGCACCCTTCTATTTATAGGCACTCGGGGATGACCGATCCGTACGGAAACAGGTCCGCGCGAAAGATTGTGAGCTGGTGTTGGCAGTGCAAAAGACCTTTCACGCAGGGTTCCGCACACAAAATTCCACGCCCACGGTCGACGAAGTGAATGTTTGTGCACCTGGGTGGATGTTTCCACGAGGGTCAGTAGTTTCCCGCCCAGGCGCTACAGTTTTTGAGCGGTGTAGGATTTTTCAAGCCAGATCAGAAAACAATCCCAGATCCTGCATTTTTTTGTGCGGGATTTATTTTTTTCGCGTCCAGATCATATTTTTTTGTGCGATCCTTCCGGGCCCCCCGGAATGCATTTCCGGGTCAAAATATGTATTTGCTTTATCTTCCAAAAACATCCTTCATCCCTTGAGATTTTTTTCAGCGTCTAAAAATGCACGCCCTTTGAATCAGATATATGGGGGGATGAAAAGGTCGGATTCTAGGGGAAACGAAGAAACTCATAACTTTATGGAGTTCGTGAATGAAAAAAATGTAGGCGCATGAAAAACCAGGAAGTCACACACAAATCACTTTCCGCGCATGCGTGAAATTCTTGCTCCTCGCCTCTAAAAACCCTCGTAGGTCCCTCAGTCCGTATGTATTTTTGTCACACGATATGTCTTGATCTGTCACGTGCGAAAAACATTCCCTATCTTTTGCAAAAAATCGCTTCGGTTGCGTGTAATTCCCCGAGTTCAGTCGTTTTAAACGCAGACCTGGGGATTTTCATGCCACGACCTCTATTTTTCACGCCAGCTACTTATTTATCACTTGGACTCCTGATTTTTCATGCCACCTAATAGTTTTTCACGCCGACTCCTTGAGACCTCGCCGGAAGAATGTGGCTTCCAATCGGGCTGACACACAGAGAGAGAGAAGTTGTGTTCACTACTGGAAGAGCTGAGATGGTTTCCAAACATGAGGTTTATGGCACCCAAAAGATTGTATCCACCAACCATACTCTCTTAATCCTGTTTACCCCATCCCAGATGGAGTATGCACTATCCACCAATTTTATGATATGGGACTTCGGTATTTTGGAGGAGGTACCCGTGCCCCGATTTGATGTCGACACATCTGGATTGTGGGTGACGCGTGAGGATGACCTACCACGATATAATATCACCAAAAATAGTCATACTACTAGAGAAACTAGGCATATATATGTTTACGTCTTGAATCCCAGGACCAGAACCATTTCGGGAAGTGACCTAGTCGCAGATGACTCCCCATCCCATTACACAAGTACTTTCCGACAGAGTGTCACTGACGAAACTTAAGGCTGGCTGCAGGACTGGGATCTGTGGTCTGGGGGAAATTTCACCAGTGAATGGGCCTGGGCGTATTGGGTATAATATATGTGTGACCCGTTTGGGGCCGAATTGTGGCACATCGGGTTGTTCGAGGAGGTGTGGATGTCATAGTTCTATTTCAACC
This sequence comes from Viscum album, assembly GCA_963277665.1. Classification (NCBI taxonomy): domain Eukaryota; kingdom Viridiplantae; phylum Streptophyta; class Magnoliopsida; order Santalales; family Viscaceae; genus Viscum; species Viscum album. The sequence goes on along the minus strand of OY728136.1, from coordinate 1,314,235,255 downwards.
GTCAGCACAAACTTGGGCCTGAGCTATTTACCTGATGTTCCCCTGATACCAATACATTCCATCTTCACCATGGGGATGTTTGTATCAACCTTTGCGACATTCATTTCATCGGGAGTATCCCGTTTGACGGGCACTAGTACGATGAATTCCTTCCGATGAAGAACATCATGGGAGACGGATCATGAACTCATATCCTAACATGGAATCTATTGGAGCATGCTAAGGAGAGGGTGGGGGTGAAAGACTTTTTGAAGTACATTTACTAAAAAAACAGTTTATCTTGTTTCTGCAAATGGATCTAGAAGTCAAGATGTCAGGGCGGGGAAGGCGGTGTTCGACCGCGACAAAAAGAAGCAAGATTAGATCGTACTGGAAGATCTTGGAGGCAGTGGAGTGTCAATAATGGAGCATCAGAATAAATGAGATTCAGGACCTGAACTTTTGGTATGTTGGACTTTTGTAAACCTTCTTAAGTGGGTGGCTCCTACTTGTGGGGGACGCAAGGATGGAAGTTCCTCTAGCAACATTGGATATGACATGCATCATAACCTCAAATCAGAGGTTCAATATAGGAGTCCTAGTGCTATCCCATTTCTATGCCATCCTAGGGGACATTTCGAGAGTGGGATCACGATGGAGGATATGTGGTCCCCTCTAGATCATCCATGGCTGGATCATGTCTCATTGCGTTGGATATGCCTTTCCAAACGCCATTGGTCCTCTAGGTAATGGAATGCGACCTTCCTTGCTGAGCATTGTAGGGGTCATTCCATTAATGCTCAATAGGGAGGGGGTAGGGACCAGAATCAGAAATAATGCCAACTTCACTTTCAACCCATTCCCCACTCCGACAAGAAAATTTATAGACAACTAGAAGGGCTCACTAGAGCAAAGAGAATACTTCCAGAGCATCAGAGGTGGGGTGCATGTCGCTTGGATTGATGGGAATATTTTTTGTGAGCCCTACTTGCCATCAAGATTCACCAGGAAGTTTTGATGCCTCTAGTGGATGCCAAAGAAGGTTTATATAGATTTCCGGAAGGAGAGGCATCCCCGTGTTCTTCTCCAAATGTGTCTGATGTTCAAAACCCATGGCTCTAGCAATGACATTATCTTTCCCCCAACATGAGTTGATATTGATCACTCGACTGAATACACCGAACATTGGGTTGTATCATACACTGAGGGACTTTTTCTTAAGAGAGTTCGGTATCTCTAGGTATCCAATGTAGAACTTGGGAAGTGAGAGAGAAGACAAGGCGCTACTGGGGTGGAATGTTTGGATGCATGTTGGGCAACTAGACCCACACAGGCTGGGACTACAGGAGTGGGAACATCACACAACATGGATGCGCCTTCATCACCTAGGGGTATAGGGGATCATGGAGTGTTTAGGGAACTTCATGGGAAGCAGATAAAGTATCTGCTTCAACCTTCCAATGATGCAATTTTCTCGGCTCTGTAGTCTGCCTGGTTGACCCTATGGCAGTCGATGGGTACTGAAGCCCTCTAGAAAAAGATAACACATGATAGAATCCAGAAGCCAGAGGTCGGACTCAACATGGTTGATGATTGGGTAATCTTCCATTGTCGGCACGTGTACATGACGGCCATCGATGTGTATACACGCTAGAGGGGTCGACCTGAGGAACCACCCCTCTTCGTGAAGGTAATGCTCAGCCCAGAGCCTGATCTAGACAAGATGCCACTCGGGGATGATGACAGCAATGAGGAGCCGGAGGGCAGTGGGGTAGTACAGCAGGAGGCGGAAGGGGAAGTTGAAGGAGAAGAGGAAGGATGAGGTGAAGGATCTCAAGGGACGTCCCATAAAGGGAGGCTTCATGAGAGTGGTGAGATCAATGGCTCTGATGTAGACATAACTGAGCTACTCCAGCTATATATCTCCCGTTACCTATCCTTACCCCATTCATTTGTTCTTGTAAACCTTAATCAGATCTCCTTATTCTTCTCAGGTGTATATTTGCACCGACCAAGAGGCTCCATCCAAAGGGGTGGAGGATGCGCTGATAGAACAAGATGGGAAGCTTGCTCCCATTATTGAGCTAACAAGTGCTGATGGATCCCCCACCATGATAGCTCCATCAGTTATGGGAATTCCAGAGGATGATTCACTGAGTTCCTGTAAGTTTTTTTTAACTTAGCCGCTTGTTTGGGATATTAGATAACTAAGATAATCAGGGTGTTCATTTTTTGTGTAGTAATCATGGCATTGGAGGTTCGGCAGGCTGCCAAATCTATGCCATCCATGAGTGATTCGATAGAAAATGTGTTGTCCCATTAAGGGAACATTTCCCAAACTGATTCGGCCTAGGAATATGGTGAACAAAGTGCTATGTATATTAGTGATATTAACACCGGGGCGGGGCGTGAAGTTGGTGAATGAGCTTTTGAGACTGAGGCTAGAGAGGAAATTCAACCAGGCGTTGAAGAGCCTAACCCCTCGGGAGGAGTACCTGAAGAATACCTTGGTGCTGATATCTAGGCATCTTTCCCCAACTATCGACCTACAGATCCTAAAGAGATAGATGATTCTAATTTGGAGGTATCTGATGAGAGCTGTATGACATGGAACAAGGGGTGGGAATGTATCAAGATATTTCTCAGTCAGCATCAGACAGAATAGATAAAATGGATGGGATCACTCCATGCCTGGCTGTGAATTCTCTGTGCTGGAGTGGTGGATGCTCAATGTCTTCATTCGACAGTCCGTGACGACATGGCCGAGAAGTTACGTGAGAGAATCCGACACTCCGATGTTTCCTAGTGTCAAAAAGAGTCAAGGAGTACCGAAGCATTACTGAAGGTGGAACAAGAGGTTCGGTGCCTTGAAGGATATATGAAAGAAATGGAGGTCTTCCTCACCAACTATTCAGAGATTGTGGAGTAATTGAGGGCCCAGTTGGTGGACTCCCAAGAGCAGCTAGTGGAAGTGGGTCACCAAATGACTGAACATATAACTAAATAGGCTCAAGAATAGGCTTGGGAAAGTTCATTGTGCTTTTTTTCCGCAGATGAAGAGACGGTTCTCAGGGGGTGGGAAGCAATCCTGGAGGCCACAAACCAAAAGGTAGAGGTGCTGGAACGATCTATCCAAGATGTGAATCCTTAAGGGCCCTATTTTGGTCGAACACATATACTCATTTCTCCTTGCTACCTCTTTCTCTGAATTTCATGTATGGATTGATATATGGATAGATTTATTAACTTGTTTCTTTTTTATAATGAAATCAACCACAACCCAATAATAAATAGCAATCCAATCCTAAGATCACATGGGTCATACCTGGTGTGAGAAACAAGGGATGTTCGCACTATTACTTCATTTAAATGTAGGAGTGGCAACCAGGATTCAGGAACTTGAGGGTCTAACAACCAATCTGGATTCCTGAGATAAGAAGGGAGATACATGACTAAAGAATAATACTCTCAGAACTATCAAATTACAAGTTTCCATGTGTGCTATGGTGCACGAACGGGGTAACGCCATGGGTGCTAGAATAAATCTGAGCAGGGGGGTGGAAGGCAGGAATCCCAATACCCAAGATTTGGAACACTATAATGAAGACTTGACAATCAAGAATAAATGTTGACTATATTAGAAACATATTATCCTCTTTTTCGTTAGCCTAAAATGGGAAAAACAAATGAGGGCCGACCGCTAACCATGTTCAAAACACGGGGCCTAACATGAAATGTCATCCATTAGTATTCTAAAATGTTATCCCATGATAGTAGGAGAGCCATAGGTTATGAATCCATACTATTTGGGCGTCCTTTTAGACATGAAAGAGTACAATGGTCCAAATAAGAGTTACTCAAAGAGTTAAAGGTGGAGTGATGGTCTGTTCGAATAGAACCCAGTACTCTTGACATTATGTCATCATGGTGGAAACACATTAGGTGGGCACACTAGTGTGATCATGGATCATTCCTACATCATGATAGGACCTCTCTGGTGAGGAAGTTATTGCGTCCCAACGTTGTTGTGGGGCATCCCATACTTGTTCAGGGTAAAGCTGTAATTTCTTGGTTCCCCAAAAGAGTTTAGGCCAATAGACCAAAAAAAGAGGGGGAACTGGACTTATGGTTCATGGGGATGGACGCTGAGGTAAAAATGCAAGGGAATTTTTACGTATCACATGGGGATGAGAATCGATCCAAACATATTTCTGGAAGATTTTGTGCAGTTTAACATCTTGTGGCAAGGATGTGGAGTGGTCTTATTTTATGTTCATAGAGCATGGACTGCATATGGTAGGAAATAAGAGACACACAACGATGTAATTAAAAGACCCGACGTGAATGAGGACATGGAATGGATCATCGTTTGCTTCTTGGGGGAGGTTTCAGGTCGAGGGATCGAAAACATAAGTTACAATGGGCCCAAGTCATAGTGCATGGGTGTTCCTACGTATCCAATGCGGGTGGGAATCAAGCCAAAAGTAGATCCAAAATGTCATATGGGTCTTGACCTTGCACCGAAAAAAGTGGTATTTGATAGATATTGTTTTTTCCTTTAAGATGAATGAGTGTTTTTTGGTGTAGCGATGGACCAAGGATAGAATGTCCTGGCATCGCCACAAAAATTAAGCCATGTGCAATAGTTGACAAATAGTATGGTGTATGACTGATACCAAACATGATGCCTCCTCAAGTGAGGATATCACGGTGTAGTTCCATTTTTCATCTTGTGTCCAGGATGATAATGACATAGTTTAGGATCATGTGATGGGACCAACCATTCATTTTTTAAGTTGTTCAAGATAGACGCAATCGTTTAATGTCCTGTGGGAGTAAGCATCATAGTTTAAAGTCATATGGAACATATGTATAATGGAGAGATGAGGTTCCATAGTGGATGTGCATGGCATGATTAAGAATATGAGGATAAGGTCCACACCATACTGTGCATGATTCTATGGAGGAATCCTCAGGCTATGGGTCCAGAAAAGGATAGAGGATATGGGGTAGGAGAAACTAGCTCCCAATAGAGCCAGACCTAAAGAGAATATGTCCGGGTGTTTCTACATATCCTATGAGATCAAGAATCAAGCCACATGTAGTTCTTGAAGGTTCCTTTTAACGTTGTGCGGGACTACATACAGTTTAATAACATGTGGGACAGGATGTAGGGCTATCTCCTAGAAATGGGAGTACGTGGTTCGGTTAATGCTAACCTGATGTGAATGAGAACATAATCCCATACCATGCCACGCAGTCCCGTAAGAGTTAGAGCCTCAATGTTAGAAAAGAAGTGATAAATTAGTGGAACTCGAGCTAGACCCAAAGACACGATGTCTAGGAATTCTTATGCATCCCATGGAAATGAGAATCATGCTATATGTAGTTCTAAAAGAGTTCTTAGTTTATGGTCATAGAGATAGGACCATAGAGGAGCAAAATACCCCCATGTAATTTCAAACCTCAACAAATTTCATAAGCCCATGTGAGTCAAACTTGGTGTGGGAAACAAGAGAGGAAGAGGTTTTTTGCAATACCTGGAAAGCACGCCAAAGGGAAATCAGTGTGGAGCCCCGAATGATGCCTTTACCGTATCTTTATTCCTCCTAACATGCAAATGCACACTGATGGATAATGCCAGGAATGTCAAAATTACATGTTGACATGATGAGGTGGAAAATAATGTGAATCATGTAACAAAAATTCAAGGCTTGAGGGGGTTGGTGTGACGATGGAGGGTAACTTTTGACCGTGTTCGAAACACAACATCCATATCGCGTTATCCTGAAATGGGGACAAATAAATTAGCATTGACCACTGACCATATTCACAATGCGGGACATGTATCGATTTGTCTCCTGAGTCCCATGAGGACGTTGGACCGTAATGGTAGGAGAGCCCTTTGTCCCAACATCCATGCCATTTTTGGGTCCCTTCGGGAGTGAATGATTATGGAAGCCCAAATGAAGGGGAACACGAAACATTGAAAATGTGAGAAAGCATGTCCAGGTAAAATCCAACACTCCAGATGCTGAACCAGAGTACTCTTGGGAATATTGGTGAACGAATGTAGAGGGTCAAGGGGATGAAATTGAGTGTATCCAATTTGAAAAGATGAGTATAAAACAATGAGACGAAGAACTCTTAGGAGAAAGAGATACATGGCATGGTTATTATAGATTAGACAAAAATGAAGACATAATCCTATACCATACCTTATATTTGTCTCATGGAAGAAGGAAGGCCAATGGGCCTAGATAATAGGGATATCTCTATGAGATGTGGTTGGGACAATAGTCGAAATGTCCGAGCATTCCTACATATCCCATGATATTGGGAATCAAGCACATGTAGTTCTAGAAGAGGGTAATGTGTAGTTTAACGTCACGTAGTAAGGAAAACAATGGGTAAGATACGCCACATGAAGGAGGTGTGCGGCGTGGCGAGTAACCCAATGGGAATGTTGACATAATCCCACACCACATCGTAGAACCCTATGTGAGAACTTGGGCCAGGGGTACGACAAGGCCAAGGGGCATGAGGCTGGGCCTCAGATGGAAAGTCCCGACCAGCTTGTAGTTTAACGTCTTGCAGTGAGGACGATGAAAAGGTTTAGATACCTCCAACATCCAAGGTGTACGACATGGAGAGTTACCCGACATGAATGAGAACATAATCCCACATCACACCATACAACCATAAGTGAGAACTTCTGCTGGGGTCCTGAAAAGGCCAAGGGCCTAAGGGTGGGCCATGGATGGAGAATAATGTCCATCTTACTGTTTAACATCATGTAGTTAGGACGAAAGTGATCTTACTTTAGGGTCATAGAACTCGAACTGTATAATCCTAGCTTAATCTCATATGCGTGGGACAGAGAGGGTGAATCATCGCGCTTATGGAAGACCACAAATCAACAATGATAATTGAAGAAAACTGTTGACCAGGTTCGCAACACAGTATCCACCCTTATCTAGCCCAAAGGGGGGCGAACAATTGAGCATCGACCATTGACCATATTCTCAACACTGTAATTACAACAACTTTTCACTCAAAAACCTCGAGGGTGTTTGCTCGTAACTATAAGAGAGCCCTTTGGACGATATCCATGCCATTCGGGGGCCCTTCTATAAATAGAGGGTGATGGAAACCAAAATGATGGGTTATGTAGAGCATGGTAGGGCCATTTCTCGTAGAAAAAATGATAAATTAAAGATGGGACATCTCAAGGGGATATGTGTCACATGGAAAAATAGCCTGAAGTGAATGAGGATATGAGTCTGCATCGAATCACACAATCCAAGATGAGAACTTGGGAGAAGGGCCTGAAGGGGTTAAAGGAACTGATGCTGGGCATCTCGACCAACGGTAGGTATATGACCTCTTGTGTGGTTACCGCCTCATCACAGCTCCTAAGACCACTTGAGTAGTGCTCCGTTTGGGAAACAAGAAGTTGGATTTGTCTTTCCCTACAATATATGGGTATGATTGCTGACATCGCCCGAAGGGAGTCACAACATGATGATGCAACGGGTAGGATAAACCACAACCCTTAATGTTTTTTATATATCGGGGTGGTGAAAATGGAAATGGATAGCCACTGACCATGTTCGAAACAAATATTCCTCATAGTGTGACCTAAAATTGGAACAACAAATGAACATAGACTGGTGACCATATTCACAACGCTGGACTTCTATCAATTTTTTGCTCAAAATCCTCGAGGGCGTTGGCTCTAAGTAGTAGGAGAGCCCTTAGGTTGAGCATCCATGTCAGTCGGGGGTCATTTTGGATGTGAAAGATGATGGAGTCCCAATCAGAGGAGTGGGTGAAGCATAGCTATGCCCATTCATTTTAATGTCAATTAGGGCCAAGAAAGTGACGAATATCTCCAGGGAGTGGGACATATGGAAGGATCGGAATGACATCGACGTGAATTGGGGGGAATTCATGTCCCATACCATATGTCTTGACCCGAGGGGAGGTTCTGATGTTTTGGCTAGGAAAAAAATTGTCCAGGCATTCCTACATATCCCATGAGGATGGGAATCAAGCTGTATATAGTTCATAAAGGCCATGCAGTTTAACGTCGTGCAGTGAGGACATTGGAGGATTGAAGAACGAGGAGGGGCACATGGTGTGACCGTCATAATCCTAATATGAGTTGGGCTAAGGGAGCCGACACTATACTATACAAGGAACCTCCGAGAGAACTATACCTAGGGGAGAGAGTCAAATAGAAGTGTCTGGGGGCTGGACTAGAGGCTGAGCATCTGAGCGTTCCTACATATTCCATGCATATGTGAATCAATCCCTACATAGTTTTAAGGGTTCAATTTAACATATTTTAAGATGACATATAGTTTAATGTCATGCGGGATGTTTTACAGTTTAATGTCATGTAGGACGGGGCAGTTTAGGGGCGTGTGGGAGCAAAAAGTTTAGGGTCATGCTAGACCAAACTATTTAGAGTCATGCCAGACCAAATAGTTTAGGGTCATGCCCGGCTAGATGGATTAAGCAAGGTATTTCTTGAGTAATTTCGCATTTGTGGGAGGTTTTATACGCTCACCATCAATGGTCCCCTGTTTGTATGCACCATTGGGCTAAACTATGTGAATAACGAAATGTCCTTTCCATTTGGGCTCCAAATTGGGTGGTTTCTTTCCAGGTATCATTGGTGTCCATAGGTCCAATACATGATCACCTTGTAGGAAATAGTGGAGGCAGACCTTCTTGGTGAAGGCTCTGGCCATCTAGTTCTGGTGTCTTTCTAGGTTGTGTAGGGCACAAAGCCAATTCTCATCAAGTGCTTCCAATTCAGCCAGACAAATTTTAGCTACCTTATCTTGCGTCTGCTGGTCGTAGACCACTGTGCCTAATAAAGGCTACTAAATATCGATAGGCAGGATGGATTATATTCCATATACCAGGTAATATGGGATCACCTGTTTGGAATTACAAGTCATCATCTGATAATCCCACAGGGTGTTGGGGAGCTTGTTCAGCTAACCATTCTTGTTCTAACCAACCATTCTTTTTCTAACCAACCATTTTATGCAAGATATTAGAGAGTTTCTTGCTGAGCTCCCCGATATTCTTATTTTCATGAATGTGGTAGCTAGAGGTATGGATAGAACAGATGTTGTACATGAAATTCAATTTCTTCAACTCAGCTTCTTGGAAGTTGGTGCTTTTATCGGAGAGCATGGCATGAGAGACTCCAAATCGGTAGATGATATTGGAGCTCACAAAGTCAAAGATAGAATGGACCTTGACCTCCTTGAGTGAAACTACCTCTTCCCACATGGAGAAGAAATCCATAGTCGTTAGGATGACCCTGCACTAGTGAGCTATCACTGGTGTATATTTTCCCATCACATCCAGTCCCCAGACTACAAAGGGACATGAATACTTGGTAGTGTGGAGAGGCTCTTGTGGCCGATGCACAAAGTTGGCATGAACATGTCACACATGACATATCTTGGAGAATGTTATGCAATCATGGATCATGGAAGGCCAAAAGTACCCCAGTATCTAGATCTGGTGAGATAGCTTCGGCCCGATTTGATGAGCGCCGTTGGAACCGACATGAACCTCCTGCCTGAACTAAGAAATATCAACTCCTTCGATGCAACAGTGGATAACACCATCAAACCCACACTTGTAGAGCAACTACTCAAGACTGGGACAACTCTGGAGGATAAACTATAGTATGCGGTGTCGGATTCACTCGCGCTCGGCGCGATCTGCCAGGAGGTAACCATTTTAGAGATACTTGACAAAGGGAGCTCTCCACTGAGGAGTCACTTCAACCACTGCATCTCAAGGACCTGGGGTCCTAGAGTGGAGGCACCCATGGTAGGATGGTTCACCTATAAGTCATCATCATCACCTGGGGTTATTGGAGTGATGACTCTCCGATGTGCCATGTGGATAATCAGGTCCTAGTGATCGGGCTCTGCAAGTGATGCAGCCATGACGGCTAGGGCATCAGCTCGATCATTCTGAGATCGAGGGACATGAGTAACTTCCATCTGAGATGGGAACTGGGCCATTAGATGGAGAGTACATTACAACAATGGTACGAGCACTGGATTTCTGATGATGTAGTCACTTTTGATCTGGTTGATGACTTGTTTGGAATCCACTTTAACATGCAAATGGGTCGTATCAATCTCGAGGGCCAACTCGAGGCTAGTGATATGAGCCTGAAACTCTGACTCATTATTGATGCATCCTTCTGACAACATGAATGAGTATGGTAGAATTTCTTGTGCCGAGATAATAAAGATGATACCCAAGCCTAACCTTTTGAGCCTAGGGTCACTGAGACTCCTGCCAATGGGACTCCGGGGAGCACAATAAAAATTCATTTTCCAACATAGGATGCCAGAACTACTGAGAGGATTGCCTCATTCGGGAAACTGAGATCCAAGGACTGCTCAGAAGTAGCCGAATGGGATGCAAGGAAGTCTCCCAATGCTTTCCCTTTAATATCATTCTGAAGAGAAAATCCTGATATCGAACAGTTGAAGAATCACTACCCACCGAGCTAGAAAGCCTATCAACATGGGGTGGTTCATAATGTACATTAGTGGGTCTACCAGAGACACCAAATGTACCTCATGGTGTGACAAGTAATGTCACAATTTCATTACTGTGAATACCACCATAAGGCATCTCTTTTTGATGGGGGAGTATATGGACTTCGTATCGATGAGCATACGACTGAGGTAGTTTAGGCTATTTTCTATACCCTCATTTTTCGTATGGGAGAGAAGGGCGCTGAGAGATCATTCTAGGGTGCTCACATAAAGGACCAATGGATTTCTGGAGATAGGTGGAATTAGGACCAGAGGCTGCAGCAGATAAAACATGATTTCATAGAATGCAGTCTCTCATTATTCATCCCAATTGTATGTGGTGCCTTTCTTCATGATCCGAGAAAAGGGATTACACTTGTCATCCAGATTCACAATGAATCAACGTATATATTCAAAGTGTCCATGAAAACATCAATGTTCCCAAATATTTCATGGCATAGGCATCTAGCTGATGTCCTATATCTTCTATGGGTCGATCTCAATACCCCAGTATCTAACAAAAAAGCCAAGGAACATCCCAGAGGTGACCCCGAAGGAACATTTCAATGTGTTCATATTCAGGTGGTGGGAATGGAGGAAGTTGAACACTTTCTCAAGGTCGTTGATATGGTTCTGGTGATGGAATGATTTGACCACTAGATCATCCACATATCATTCCACCAATGTCCTATGGATTGGATTGAATAAGCGATGCATGGCCCGCTGATAGGTGGCACCTGCATTCTTTAAGACGAAGGGCATGACCTAGTAAAAAAATGTAACTTGTGGTGCCCTGAAGGATGTGGACTCCTTATCCTTGGAGGCCATTAAAATCTAGTTGTGCCTAGAGTACCCATCCATGAAGGAGAGGGAATGGAACCCAATCATATCATCAATTAGAAACTCCTTCATAGGATAGGGAAAATGATTCTTCAGACAGTGACAGTTGAGATCCCATAAGTCGATGCAGACTATGATCTTTCCATTCTTCTTCTTGAATGGCACAATTGTTGAAATCCATTTGGGATACTGGACCTCCCAAACAAAATTTTATCTGATGAGCTTATCAACATCCACCAACACAATGGAATTTTGAGAAGGGTGAATCTTCTTGGGAGGCTGTTTGAACCCGTGATGATTTTCATGGAGAATGAGGCAGTGGATGGCTACCTGATGATCTAGTTCTGGCATCTCGTCATAGCTCCAGGTGAATAAATCACGTGTTGTTTTAATAAGTATATATACCTCTACCTATCCTCGAGGGATATGGTGGCACTAATTAATGTATGTCTCGAATATTCCTTTCTACTGAGGTTACCTGTACCAACTCATCAACCGTGGTGTAAACACCCTCTTCAAATGCAAGGGGAGTATCCTTGAAATCCTATTCTTCACTTGCGGATGAGGGATCCCGAGTAGGAGGAGCTTCATCGTAGTTGTAAGATTCTTATGGGAGGCTAGTACCATCCTAAGTGGTAGTGGTCACTGCATCGGGAGATTCGGGTGCTACCAAAACCATAGCAGTGAAGGATATTGACCCAATCCCATGTTGTCTTCGTCGCATGGGGCCACATATGATGATATCAAAGAAATAGTGGAACTTCATCTTGAGATGGTTGATTCTAGCCTGATGAAACAAGCATGTATGGCATATTGTCGTTTCCATGGGGTGGACATCCTAATACCTTATGGGAGTAGGGGGCTCATGGATCACTGAGGATTACTTTGTATAAGAATATGAAGTTATATCCAAATGTCAGTTAGACCTAAGAATATGCTCCCCCCTTATGCTAGAGACAAAAAATGATTCCCCATATCAGGGGTCCTGTCCTCCAATCGATGGACCGGGAAGCCGTAGGTGTTATCCAGACCTACCCAGGGGTCGGTTGCAACTACTGCATGCTTGACCTCAATGGCTTGAATCTTAGTTTCCTTGCTCTAGTAATAGTTGGTATCTTGGTAGCATGAAGAATTAGAGGAAAAAGGAGACATTTCACCTTAGAGCATGCCCACTCGACCATTGAGGGAGTACTTGAGGCAATGGTGATATGATGAGGGAACCACTATGTGTAGGTGGAGCCATGGTCTTCCCCTCAATTCATTGTATGTGGTGTATTGGGAGACAACCATAAACTAGGCACTGTACTGGGTCTTCAAATGGATCCTGTTGACCGGGGTCTTCACTATCCTATCATATCCCTAGATTTTCAGGTCAGATGGAGTAATTTCATATTCGGACAACCCCAGCTTTCTCATTGTCCATGTCAGGATAAGGTTAATCCCGGAGCCGATGTCAACAAGACAGCGGCGAACCTCCCCGCTAGTGAATTGGTCGGTGATGTATAGTGGGTTAATGTGCCCTTGTATGGGAGAACCTTCATCTTCTCTAGATAATGGGATAATGGCATGGTATTAATCATTCTCTATCGCTTCCCCATGAAGGGACTCTACAATTTATACCATTGTCTCAAACTGGAGGAGGCTTCTTAAATATTCAGTGGAGGCCTCATGCATATATAATGATAGGTGAAGGGACACATGGATAGAAATCCTGGTTGGGATAATAGAATGGTTCTTGAGAACATCATACTTCGGCACCAGGTGTGAACTTATACTTGTAGGAGATCACTCTATGACAGGAGGTATGGTGTCCCCTACTAGCGAGGCTGGCGGCTGACTGGTGCTAGGCATATCCCACTGCTCACTAGTCAAAGCCTGAAGAGTGTCTACCAGATGACAGCTAGTTGACTAAGACTGGCCTGTACCAGGGTGTGGATGTTCATGTCATGGTTGTGGTGTCTCTGCCTGATCCAGTAGCACAAACAGAGGTGAAGGCGGGCCTGATGACACCAGATTAAGAGGCTGCATGTTCTGAGCTCTACATTGGGCATGTCGTCTAGTATCAATGGCATGCACAACCTGGCTGGAAGTTCAACTAAGAATCCTCAATGAACCATATTGTCACGGCTCTGCCGATGTTGGCATCATCTGGAGATGTTGGGGAGATCTTCCTGGCGCTCCTCATCGTCGGGAGTCATGTAGGGGTTTACCAACTATAAGGTGTTAAAGGAAGAATACCCTTCACTTTCACATGAAGATTCATCCACTATTGGGAGAATCCTGGGAGGAATCCCCATCTTCAGGGGCATGTAGTCCCTGATATCAAGGGACACCGATGGCATTGGCAGGGTGCATTGCATCCCCTTGCGCCGCTGGTGTTTTATATTTTGGGAAGAGGCCGGCTGAGGTTCAGATGAAGAAGTGGTAGTTGCTGCTTCTATAGTCTTTGGCCGATTCAGGGGTGAACAGATGATACCATGGGCATGAACGAACATTTTACGATCCATCTAGTCTTCAAACTTCTGAGACCCGCGGTTTGAAATGTGCTGCCACTCGACCTCACTATCGCTACTGATGTCTATCCTTACGATGACGCAAGCCTCTTATGCCAAGGTCGGGCCCAACCTGACAATGTTTTTATCGATTTGGTCTTGAATCTAGTCATTGGATACTTATCCCTACTTGAGAGTGTTCCCCAGGATAGGGTGATTGGGGCATTAGGTGAGGCGATCAATGAGGTCTTCCCCTTTTGTCCTTCTACACTCTAGAAATAGCACAATACCCTACTCCAAGGCACTTCGGAAATAGCCGGAAACCTGATTCTCATAAAACGAGTAGGTTTGGATTCTTTTTTATGGAATGGGGAGCCTTGGATCATGGCCCTGACGATGAGCTGGAGGAGCCTGTAAAGGAGGTGGAGTTTGGTTATCCCACCTGGGTAGTGGATGCATGTTGCTAGGGGCACCAGCCAGTATAGTGGCAGACACTGCTGTGCTGGAGGATGCACCTGGAGTGGCGGGCCACTGCGAGGATGCGAAGACATCTCCACTGATAATAATTCCAGCTGTCTGGGGGCCTCTATTTGGGCCACTATGGTGGTTTCGGCTCAAGAATCACTCTTTGTAGGAATTACAGGGGAAACAGACGTGCCTGGCCAGCCTATTGCGGGGATTATTTCATGTACTGAGCCTCACCAATGAAGTCTCAAAATCCTCTAGGGTAGTTCTGGGAAATCCGGGATGGAACCAGTTCCATTTTATCATTCCCTACACACATCTTCAGTAATTTATCATGATTCATTGGCATGTAAAAGGAGTATGTAAGCCCTTTCCACTGGGCAATAAAATCTATGACATGCTGATCAGGCCTCTGTTTTCACTTGAAGAGGTCTACAATGATCGTTTTCCACATGGTGGAGCTAATCGGGTAGAGGAATCGCCTACAGAGGTCCTCCCACCTGGTCACTGATCCGATGGGGAGTTGGTTGTACCGGAAAAACACAGGCCCCTATAATGTCTGCATAAAACATCGGAGCTTCGCAGCCTCCTGCTGCGCTGGAGTCCCTAACATGGGCACACGCCTTGAGGTGAAGTGGGCCAGATGATGTGGTAGATCCCCTATCCCATTGATGGAGGAAAAGGTAGGATTCCCGAAACCTGAAGGTGCCGGCATATCATCCACACATGATGGATATGGCTTGCCATCAGGTGGGAGTGCCACCTATCACAATTACAATGCCTCAAGGTGGGAAATGAGTGCCGCCATTTGATCATTTGGGCGAGGGTCCCTGCCTTGATGGGGATCCCTAACCACGAGTGCATTGGCGGGTTACTCAATATGGTATGGTGGCTCGGTGGCTCATGGAGTGGCTGGTGGAGCGACCTATGGGGTAGCTGGGGGAACCCGAGCGAGGTTACATGGATTTTCACGCCATTCCAAAGGGTTTTATGAGACATAACACGCACATTTTCCAAAAGTTTTGGCCTCAACCCTATCTACGGGGGCAGGATGGTCAGGGTCCCCTAGAGGCAGCTCACCGAGGGGAAGTTATTCCTGCCCCTACTACCATGGACTATGATTTCCGTAGTCTGGCTGTCGCTCTGTAGTGCATTCAGCGAGGAGGTCATCAACCAACTTATTCTGATCGAAAAGTTATTGGCACATTGCGGCCTGCTCAGTTTCCACCTCCGTCTTCTGTACAAAGGCGGACTGGTCAAAGTGTTTGGAAGCTATGAAGTGCTCTTTACCCATACCGTGATTTCAGCTAAGGACTAATGGCTCGGTGGGCGTAGGGAGACCTAGTATATTCCTATGATGGTGAGTAACTCTTACCAATGGATCCAGTAGTGGTGGCATTCCCTCGAGGGTATGTCCCCGTCATGAAGCTCTATCTCATTCTCCTCGTCCAATATATCAGCCATGTTCACCATGACACTTTTTTGGGGCATGCCCTCAATATCGCCTAGCGAGTTAGGATTCCGTTGGATGGGACTGAAGGTTAGGGAAACATACTGCCCCCATCCATGGATTTTCATGTGGGGCAATCCTCCTTGATAATCTTGTGGTGTACCATGAATCTCTGAACGCATTTCCATTGGAGGGCCTTACGAAGGCTTGGTGACTCGGGGCGCTGGGCCATAGGGAGTGCGGCCAAATCAACTAGATGGCATGGCTCGCCAATGACTTAAAAATGAGAAAGGATCCTGGGATAAACCACTCATTGATGATGAAGTTAGAAGTGCGTCTCCCATAGGGTTTGGAAGAAACACTCTACTTCCTCTGGGCTGAGGGATTTCGGTGCACTGAAATTCGGCATTATAACCGGCCAGAACATCTCAAGGAAGAGGTTGGCTGCGAGGATATTTCATAAGAGCCATGGCTCAGATTCATTTTTTGGCCCTTGACTGCCCCATTCATCAACTAGGGGTGGCTGAGGAACTGGAAACGGTACTGAGGCAGACCACTGGGAGGGCAGGCTGGCCGATGGGGAATACGATGACCGAGATGAATGGCTGCCGAATCTCAGACTGTCCTCCGAAGAGTGCAGCAACTGAGCCACCACATCATAGTAGGATGGGCTAATGGCCACAATTCCTTGCTCAAGGACTAGGGCTACTGGTGGTAGTCCTCCTTGATGATCACCTACCATTGGTCCCTAGAATAGCTCTATGTGATCTTTAGTCGAGGTAGAGAGTGCTTCTAGTGACGATGGTGGTGATTGCACGTCCATAACCTGTGGGGTGGCCAGATTTTCATCCTCCTATATATACCTGCATATGGAGGTGAGAATCTGATGAAACTCACATTATGGGATTACTAGGATAATGTTATTTGTTCCTGCCCCAGCCCTTGGTTTGGCAGAGTAAGGGGAGGGTCCTTTCACTGAGTCTAATTATGCTTCGGAGTCTGAGAAGCAGACTAGTTTGATCTCTGTCTGGACCGTACCTGAATCCTTCTTATGGCAGTGACGACCTGCCTTCCTGCCCCTGGATGGCTCTTCTAAAAAGGGACGATTTATGAAATGAGGAGTTCATTCGGCCATACTAGTGCTGGGGTGGGGAGGACATCCTACTGAGAAAGCCGGGGTGTGCAGAGCACTGGGGAAGATATCAAAATGGATTTGGGGAGGACCTCCATGGGAAGTGCTAGAGTGGGTAGGACCTCCGCTCGAGCATAGAGGAGCACAGGTGGGACCACAATGCTTGTTCCTTCTGATGACGCTGTATATGGAGAGGCCTTATACTGGTCGATCTGGAAACATGTAGGACTTCCGTGATGGGCACTAGTGAGACGAAGCCGACCCTCGCACCTTCGATTGTTGTGGCGAGGAGGACCTTCACCAGCTGCTATGAGGATACGAGGAGGGTCCCCATGTTTAGGGGTGACCGGATGTGCAACACCCCCATACCAACAGTTAGTGGAGGGAGGAATGACTCCATATCTGGTGTAGTGGGCACGACATAGACTCTCATAGTGAGCATCACTGCCGCGGGGTGGACCCTCATTTGGAGTGAAGGTGGTAGGGGAAAACCTCTATGCCTAGCAAGAAAGTAGGGAAGGCCCACATTCTCCTTTGTAATAGTATGGAGAGGACCTCCGTACCTGGTGTCGTGGTCACGAGATTTTCCACGATGGCCACTACCTGTACCGGTGACCAAGAGAGTCAACCCAGCCTAGCCATGGTGAAGTTGGGGCCTTGATCCAGGTTGGGCATATGAATGTCCATGATCAACATACATAAGGAGTTGGTGGTATGCGTCAGTAGTGGCTCGGGCCATAATAGCCACTGATCTTGACTCACTTTGTGGAGCGTCCTCTTCATCTTGCGTCCGACGATGGCATCGATTAGACAGATAAGAGCTGGTAGTGCAGGTGTACCCTACCTACTCATCATCTAGTAATACCGAGTGACGACATTGATGTAGCCGGGTGGGAGCCTTCACTGGGAGCTCCTGGAATGGGACTCTAACCAGGCAGGCCCAGAAATCCCCTACCTCATCGACGTAGGGTAGGGAGTCATCGAAGCATTCCATGTATAGGCTTCCAAAATAGTTATATGTTGGTGTGGGGAGTAGTGCCTCCCTACTCATCACTTAGGGGAGGAGTTGATGATGAGGCGCAAATGCCTCTAAATCAAGGGAGGCCATATCCCGAGATGGGATAATTCCCTCCTCCTCATATCGGCATACGAGGTCATTGATCACCCTTCATTGGATGTCCTCGAACAAGGAGATGGGGCATGGGCGCCCCATGGTCGTGGCCATTGAGACCTTTACAAAGGAGGTAGAATATTGCGGGACTGCTGCCTTGGCACTGCCCCTGCCCCGACATCTGTGGGTAGGCGTTGTCCGAGTTCCGGGTGCAACAGATTGGTTTCTGTAAGCAGGGAGATTAACTCATCAGTGCTAAAAGAAAATGTAAAAGGAATACTATTGTCCCAATACCATTCTATCTAACATGGATGGTAAGATGGATCCACTCTGACAACGACGCAGACTGGGACATCCAACGTTGTACTGCCCCAACTTCTGGTTAGTTTCACTCCGAGACCGCTATTTTCATGGCGGGACCTGGCATCAGATATCTGGATCCAGTGACATGGTAATCCACTGATGTCATAATTGATACTAATCTCCATACTAAGGAGAAGATTGTCACGGTGGGTTCACCATTTCTATTTCAAATTCTTTCGCCGGGGCACACAAATCCGTTTGCTTGAGTATAAAATGTGTGAATTCATTTCCCCAAATTCCTGTATTCCAATGGCGGGTGGAATCTATTCCTTGTTCAGGGAATTTTTCTCCTTGATCGAAATGGGATGATGAGATGTTATTACCTCCTTTCATGGATTCCTCCTCAGAACTTGTCACCTAGTCCGGGTATCCCTTATGGAGTTAAGACATTGTTCATGAAACTCTCACTATTTCCATATCTTCATGGGCACCAGTTATTTACACTTCTTCTGTTAGAGAATTCCAAAGGGTCCATTCAGGGCAGCAACCTTCATTTAAGGGAGTGGTCACATTAGACATCACTAGTGTGTCTGGACGATGGAATACTGACGCGTTTGGGTTTCTTCCACTTATTATAGGGCATCTCAAGGGCGCCGTAGCTCGAGGAATCCTACGTTGAATGAGAGGAATCATATGACATAGGCATGTATATAAGTTTTTCCTCAGCTTCCCATGTTTAACACAAGGTATTACGTAGGTTTAACGTCCAGAAAAGATGGATCATACTGATCATAACATGATTAACGTGGATTAGATGGGTGTAACCAATGGAGGGAACACTGATGTTGGGGGGGGGGTGAGTTGACCTAACCTCACCGAGATGTGGAGGCCCTAGTAAAAATCAAGATGGATAATGGAGTGTTTGAATGAAGTGGATGGTGGATGGGATGGAACCACCAAGAGGTTGATGATGAATTTGGGTATGAGCCTCAAGGAGGCTTCCTACGTATCCCTATTGTAGGGAATCAATGTTCTCGTATTTCATCTGACGATGACTTAAAACCGATTGGGGATTTCAATGGATTACCGATGAATGGGGACACAATGGCATACTGCTAGATGGAGTTGAAAATGGCTTACCACTGGATGGAGATGCAATGGTTTATCGCTGGACGGGGTTGACAATGGCTTATCGCTGAATGGAGTCGCAACGGCTTACCGCTGGACAGAGTCGTACCTTGGGGAGGCTTTCTATGTAACCTATCTAGGAGACAAAGATCAAACCCACATAGTTCCTATGGGATGGTGGTTGGTAAAATGATGTGGAGGAGGACCTGTGGTCCAGATGGATGGTGGGAATGAACCTCATGGAGGCTTCCTATGTACCATGCCTTATCAAGGATCAAATACATCGTAGTTTATGTGGTGTGGCAACTGACGTGAAGGAGGACCTGGGGCCCAGATGGATGGTGTGCTTGAACCTGGTGGAGGCATCCTACATACCTTTATTTGGCAAGGATCAAATACTTTGTAGTTCAGGAGGTGTGGGAACCGACGCGAAGGGGGTCAGAAAGAATGGGTGGTGGGCCTGAACCTCAGGGAGGCTTCCTACATACATCGCCTTGGAAAGGATCGAATTACACATAGTTCACGTGGGTGTGGGACTTACACTCTTGGATTTCCAATGTATTGGTGAACCGTCGTGAAAGATGGTCAGAACGACTGGGTGTTGGGCTTGATCCTCGGAGAGGCTTCCTACATTCCATGTTTTGCAAGGGTCAAATACCACGTAGCTCAGGAGGGAGTTTGGTGAACGGATGTGAAGAGGGTTGGAACCAATTGGTGGTGGGCTTGAACATCAGGGAGGCTTCCTACATTCCCATCCTTGGCAAGGATCAAAGGCCACATAGTTCAAGTTGGGTGGGTGTGGGGATTACACTCTAAGATTACCTAGGAGGATTTCATGGTCAGTGCTTGCTCTAATCCCCACATGAGTCATGCTCAGTGTGAGAAAAAAGATATAGTAAAGACCTTACGATCACGTCATGAAAGGTGCGTCCATGGGAATTATATTGGGGCTTATAGGTAGTTAGTTTCCCAAAGAGGAAACATGGGCTTACTTGTGGTTAGCAGCCCAAGGTGAGGGAGACTGGGAATTACTCTAGGAGGGAGGCCTGAGTGGTGACAAATACCAATGTGAGAGGGACTTTCTCCCCTGAAGAGAGGATGAGTAGGGGTGTTGCCTCATGCAAGGAATTCTAGGGGATTAAACCAGGGTGGTTGAAATTTCCCTGTGAATGGACACCCCTCTGATAATGAGTATTTTATTCCTTGTAAGGAATGATCTCACTCTCGTGGAGACTATTGGGTGTAGAGAATTTATGAGATGGGGCACCCTGTGTGCAAGACATAGAGTGAGGTCATAGTTTAACGTCATGTGATGAGGGATAAGGTGTTTGGAAGTTTAACGTCATGTAGCTCGGACTTGGTGGGTTTTCTCCACACCCCTAGGACTTACATAAGCAGCACGCTCTTAACTTGGTGAAGATAAGGGACATGAAACGATGTGGCTCGGGGGTTTTATAGAGCGAACCATCAGGGGGTCCACGTTAGTGTGCCTATGTGAAGAAGCATGAGGCAAAGCAATGTAAAAGGTAGTATCGTCCAAAAGAATTTGAAGTTACTTCGTAAGAGCCTAGATGGTTGTATACGAAAACTGTATTTTCTGTAGATGTTTTGGATGCGGGAGGTTCCTAAAAATGATGTCCGTTAGAGAGACATCAAACATGTGTGCACAAGGAGGGAGGATTGTGTGAAAAAGGAATAGTTGTGTGGAAAAGACTAGGCTGGAGAGAAATTGACCCTCTTGCGTGAAAAATGCTGGGCCGACGCGCAATTGAGTCCCTTGCATGAAAAATGTTGGGCCGACATGCAATTGAGAGCCTTGGGCAAAAAATGTTTGGTCGGCGCGCAATTTTAAAGGCCGGGTGCATAAATGGGAGCAACAGTTTTGCATGAAAACAATGGAGCATGCGTCAAAATCATATATTTTGTGTGAAATTTGAAGGGATTATGCACAATTGGAAGAGATTGTGTGCAATTTGGATGGGATTGTGCGCAATTGAAATGGATTGCGTGCAGGGGATAAGACTCAAAGGGATTTGGAAAAGGGTTAAGACCATGTGGTCTCATGCGAAGGTGGGCCCTTGGGCAGCTGGTTGCGAAGAATCCCATACTTGAAAGCCATATTTTGCGTGTAGGAGAGGTGGAATTCATGTAGAGGAGATTGTTCAAATTTTACAGCTCTCAGATGTTAAAGGAGAACCCTTCTATTTATAGGCACTCGAGGTCGCCCAATCCACGTGGAAATAGGTCTGCGTGAAAGTTTGAGCACCGGTGTAGGAAGTGCGAAAGATCATTCGTGCGGTTTTCTGCAAGCAAACATCCATGCCCGTGGTTGGTGGTGGGAAAGTTTGCACACTGGGGCGGATGTTTCCACACATCGCGTGAGTTTTCCATGCAGATGAAACAATTTCTGCGCGGCGCGGGATTTTTCATGCTAGGGTGGAAAACAACAATGGATCTCGCTGTTTTCTGTGCATGATGTATTTTTACGCGCCCAGATGAGAATGTTTTCGCCCAGCCCTTTTGGGCCCCCCAGAATACATTTCTAGGTCAAAATATATCTTCTCATTGTTTATTCAAAACATCCTTCATCCCTTGAGCGATTTTTTTTGGCATTTACAAAGGGCTTTTAATTTAGCACAGTTTAGCACATTCTAGAATTGACCCACTCCCCCACAGTTAAAAACCATCATTTCCCCCAAAGATGAATTCAAAGGTGGAGAAGAACAATTTGGAAGTTTATGTTCACAAGACATTTTTAATAAAGCAGATTTATGACAAGTTAAATGGGACTCTTTGAAGTTCAAAAAGAATTGTTTGCCACATAAATTAACTTACAGTATATTCAAAAGAATGTACAAGCATTAACACAAAATCTAGTGACAAAATATATTCAATAATGTTCAAGAAATTAACATATAACTTGTGAGTGCACAGTGGATAGGGTGTAAATATGTTCATTTATTGGGTTCAAAAGGATTTTTATTAATGCTGAGAATGATAAGTTAAACACCCCTACCTATTCAAAAAGAGGTGCAGCATGTACCACCCAAACATAAGTTCAAGCAGTGGATGATTTTAATAATAATAAAATTATGTTTTTTTATAATGAGGGACATGTAGAAAATTTATTTACACAGTGACATACAACAGACTTTCATTCCAAAACGAGTAGAATATTTAAACATGTGCAGATTTGTTTATTTCAGTAGCAAGACATGAAACAGAAATTCCTTCAAATATGTAGCATATTTTCTAAAACAAGAATATTTTTAAAGGTTATAGTCACAATCTCACTGATGTTAATTACTATCACTTTGTAGTGAATTTTATTAGTGAGAATAGGGAGCATAAATAAATGAAAAAGTTAAGTGGAAGAATTTACCTCTATAAGTTTGTGAATTACTCATCAGCATAGGAATTCCATTTCATAAATTACACAACACCAACATCATTTAATCTTAAAAAATAACCAGAAGAACAACTAGTAATAGGAATTTCACAAAACCAGTCCCCAAAATCAGCACTATATTCAAGGTTAAGAAGAAAAAAAGTAATGAAAAAAAGAACCATCGATTCCCTCCCATGCAGTGCTAAATTATTAAGTGTTTAACCAGAATTTAATAAAGATCAGTTCTCAGGCACAATGAAGGCAGTCGATCCCTTCGGTTGTCCCTCATAATAATTTTTAGCCCTCTACCCATTAACTATGATGGGTTTGTTTTCTTCACCTATAATTTCTATAGCTCCATTCTTAAGAACTCCTACTATAGTAAAGGGTCCAGACAACTTGGACTTATGTTTTATAGGAAAGAGTTTATGTCTAGAATTAAAGGGAAGGACCTTCTGTATAGGTTTAAACTCATTAGTTTGTATTATATAATCATGAAAGATTTTAGTCCTCTCTTTAAAAATTATTTAATTATCATAAAAATCTCTCCAGATCTCATTGATTTCACTCAGCTCAAGTAGTCTCCTCTCACCAGCACTCTTGAAATCAATGTTCAGAGCCTTAACTGCCCAATAAGACTTGTGTTGCAACTCCAATGGTAAATGACAACATTTACCAAAAAACATCAGGTAAGGAGACATACATATTAGGGTTTTGAAAGTAGTTTATAAGCCCATAATGCATCATACAATTTAAGAGACCATTCTTTCCGTGAGGTTGACATAGTTTCCCAAAGTATTTTTTTATGTTCTCTGTTTGAAATTTCCACTTGTCCACTAGAGAGTGGATGATAAGGTGTTCTAGTTTTATGAACACAACCATATTTCTCCATCAATGCTTTAACTTTTTAGTTCTTAAAGTGTGTTCCATAATCAGTGATAAAGGCTTTTTGAACTGCAAATACTGTAAATATGTTCTTTTTAACAAATTTTATTACAGAATTGAATTGTTTGTTGGGTAGTGCAGCTGCCTCAACCCATTTTGAAACGTTGTCAACAACAATAAGTATGTACTCATTCCCATGAGATGATGGAAATGGACCCATGAAATCTAAACCCCAGACATCAAATATTTCAACTTCTATAATTCCTTTTTGGGGTAACTCCTACTTCCTACCAACATTTCCTAGGTTCTAAAATCTATCACAACCCACAAAAAAGCTTCTATCATCCTTAGAAATTGTAGACCAAAAGATACCATATTATAGGACATTCTGAGTAATTCATTCACCACCATGGTGACCTCCCCAAGGTGAGGAGTTAAAACTCTCTAAGATAGGCAACATCTCATCTTCAGGCACTCATCTCCTAAGGATACCCACATCACATTTCCTAAACAACAAATGATCATCCCAAAAGTACTATTTAATCTTCGAAATGAATTTCATCATTTGGTTATTGGACATATTTTTGGGAATGACACCTGCTGTTGAGAAGTTAGAAAAATATGAAACCATACATATTGCTTGATTGACACAGAAAGAAGCTTCTAGTCAGGAAAGGAAGATTTTATTTCCCTAGGATCATCATATTAATATCAAGTAATAAGAAGACTAGAAAGGTGGTCTGTAATTAAATTTTCATCTCCCTGCTTATCCCTAATATCTAAATAAAACTCTTGATGCAAAAAAATCCATCATATCAGCCTGAGAATAGTTTCCTTCTTAGATATCAAGTACTTTAAAGTAAAATGATCAGTGAAAAAATGAATTTTAAGCCTAAAAAATACTATCTAAGCATCTCTAGAGAAAAGAAGATAGATAGAAATTGTTTTTCAGTAGTGGAGTATTTCTTTTGGGAATCATCTAGTAGTCTTCTAGCATAATACACCACATGTAACTTCTTACCTCTACATTTTCCAATAACAACACCTACAGCCAAGTCACTAGCATCACACATAAGTTCAAAAGGTATTTTCCAATCAAGTGCAGTGATAATGGGTGATGTGGTAAGTTTTTCTTTTAATAGAATAAATGATTTCAAATAGTTTAATCAAAATTAAAAGGTGCATCATTGATCGACAAAGAACAAAAGGGCTTAGTAATCTTGGAATATTCGTTTATGAATCTTCGGTAGAAACCATCATTCCCTAGAAAACTTCTAATACCTTTTACATTTATAGGTTGTGGATGTTTTTGTATGACATAAATCTTCACAGTATTAACTTCTAGGCCTCACTTAGACACCTTATGACCAAGCACTATACCTTTTGTGACGAAAAATTGACACGTCTCCCAAATAAGAATAAGGTTGGCTTCAATGTATCTTTAAAGAAGTAACTCATGATTTCCTAGACAAGTATTGAAAGTGGAACCCACTATAGAGAAATAATCCATGAAAACCTCATTGATTATTTCAATAATATCTAAAAATATAGCCATCATACTCCTTTGAAATGTGGCCAGAGTTCCACAAAACCCAAATGGCATCCACCTGTAGTCAAATGCCCCAGAGGGACAAGTGAAATTGGTGTTTTCCTGATCCTCTAGATCAACAAGAATCTCTCTGTAAACAGAATACCGATCTAGGAAACAAAACAATTCATTTATAGAAAGCCTCTCAAGAATTTGATCCAACATGGGCATTAGACTATTGTCCTTCCTAGTGGATATGTTCAGCTTCCTATAATCAATAAAGACTCTTCATTTTGTGACTTTTCTAAATTGGATTTCTTCATTTTTTTCATTTTTACCTATTGTGAAACCTCCCTTTTTGGGGAAAACTAAGACAGGGATGACTGAAGCACTATCAGAAATGGGATATATCATTCCGGTGTCCAGTAGTTTAATCACTTCCTCTCTCACAACCTCTTTAATATTGGGATTTAATCTCTTTTGACACTCTACCCTAGGCTAATGATCATGATCCATAGGTATTTTATGAATACAAAATGAGAGACTAATACCATTAATATGAACTATTGTCCAGCCTATGGTAGATTTAAATTTCTTTAAAACACTTAACAATCATTCTGCATGGTTTTCATTAAGCTCTATAGAAATCATTACAGTAAAAGTGATATTCTCACTCGAAAATGAATATTTCAAATGAGCAGGGATTGGTTTAGGTTTAGGAGTGGGTGGTTCTACACTAGATGGAAGAATCTTATTCCTTGGAGGTCCATGATCTTAGAAATATATATTATAAAGTGTATTGAATGTTTAATGATTTTCAATTTCATGTTCAAATTCAGAAATTATAGTGATGCTGTCCAAAGTGGGCAGTGAAGGGTGATGCCAAAAAATTGGACGGTTGAAATGATAGGATGTTGAATCGAACAGTGCAAACCCAAAAATGCAAAACATCATAGAGGAATACAGCTGGAATATTCTTTACCTGAAGCGATGAGTATATAACCCTGGATGACAGTCATCATTTTTTATAATGTTTTATCAGAAATCTATCAATCCTATTCAATTTATTATTTACAATCTTATTTATTTATTATTCTAAACTGATAAACTTAATAATATATTATAAGATAAATACCACTTATTTAGTTATTCGAAATTAATAATATAATATTTATTATCCAAACTATTTAATATTTTTATTATACAATTAAAAGTAAACATTATCTAATTTTTTTATATTTATAAACCAAAGTTTTATTTATTTTAAACATTAAATAAATCTTCTAATGGAAAAATTTATATTGGTCAGAAAAGGATTATATATATCTTCATTTAATGTTATTCTAAACCAAATAAAATTCTTCTATGCTCATTCTATTTCTCTCGGAATGGTATTATGTGTTCCTCTTTTTCTTAGTCTTATCACTATTTTAGGTGATATTATCTTCATGATTATGGTTGATTCATGTGATGTGCATTAGTTAGTCAGCCTCATTGTGATTATTGGTGGATTTCCATTGGTTCTACTTTCAATCATATTGGGATTGATAGGCTATCTCCTGTATGTCAATGATGTATTAATGCCTTTGTATAAATAAATTTTTTACTACTTCTGTCTTTGCGTTCATAATTTTATTTGATTATTTCATTTATATGACAAACATAATACATAAAACTCACTTATAAACATGTGGTGTTGCAATTATCCTTTAGAAATTTTTTATTTATTTATGCTATCGTGATGATTTGATAAAGAGGGTATAATAACCCAATGCTAAAAATTTTACCCTCACTACTAGTCAACAGCCTCTCGGCATACAAGGAGGAATTCTAGAGGTAATTTAACGATCTAACATAGGGAAAAGGAATGTGGCACTTAGTTCAGGATGTTATAGGAACTCTCCAATACACCTTGCATTTTGTTGGGTAATTCATTTTTTATTTCACTCTTCGAAATTGATTTAATTTGGTAAAAAGATTTTTTTATTGTAATATAATTATCATTGCCCTTTATTTTTTGAATTTGGATTTAAACTCATAAAATTTTCATTCAAATAAATTATTAAATGAAAATCCTAATATAGGTTGAACTTGTTCTTTTATTCTTTAAGTTGATGGTTGAGTTATTTATACTCCATTTTAAATTATTGAATTCTCTTATCTACACAAAGTGTTTATTTTATTTTGGATTCTAATTATGTGAGTGTATTCCCTAGGAGGTAAATAGATGATTGGACTATTATATGAAATAAAATTGAGGTTTGTTTAATCAGTTTTGAAATTTTTAAGGACAATCATCTTTGTAAAATAAGAATCTATATTGCATTAAAAAATTCAATTTATTAAGGCCAATGTTTTACATTACGTTATTATAATGGAAGGGGGAATAATTTTGAAAGTCCATTTTATGTGGTAATATATTTATTGGAATTTATTTTCATTCTACTCAATTTGGATCATTATTTCCATGGTGATAATAAAAAGCCTGGTGCAGAGTAATTTTATGTGACTTTTTCTAACACATTTTTGTCTCATAATTTCATTAATTTAATTTTCTTTTAATTTATAAAATTGTTCTTTTATTTTATAACTTACATTTGATACTAATTTTGTGTTATACTAATTAATATTTTAATTTTAGTTTTGATTAATGTCTTATATTTTACTAATAATTTTCTTAATAATGGAAATTTTATTTAATTTTAATGATTCTTTTAAAATAATTATTTTAGATTCAATGTATAATTTTTTAATTATATTTCCCTTTGTTTTGTTTTTTATTATTATTTACATTTAATTTTTATTTTTCATACATATAAATCATGATATTTTGAACTTCTGTCATCCTTGTGCAATGGCCATGCTAATCTTATCTATAAAATTTCAATTTTATCAAATGTCTCAAAAGAGATGGTTGTATTGGGAATTTGAGATTCAAGGTTGATATAAGAAATGAGGAGTGAAATTGGTGATGCCAGTCTGAAATGAATTGTATTCAAATTTATCATATCTGGATAGCAGAGAGAATGAAGTGGTATTGATTTTTTTTCAAATACAATCAAAATAAAATTGTATTCAGATTTATCATATTCGAATGGAAGTGAAAAATACGTGGTAATGATTGTTTTTCAAAATAATCTGAAAAAAAATCGTATCCAGATTACATGGATGGTCTTTCAACAAAATTATATCCAGATTGTATTGATTGTCTTTCAAAACAATTGTATCCAAATTGTATTGATTTTCTTTTAAAACAATTGGATAAAAAGTGAATGTAAAAGTTCTGAAACTGATTTGTATTCAAGTTGTGCCAATGGAAGGTGGTGCCAATGAAAAGTGGTGCCGATGGGAAAGGTGTTGTTGATGGAAAGTGGTTCCAATCGATGTGGTGCTTATTGAAGAGGTGATACCGATGGATGATGAGACACCAATTTTTTCATAACAATCATATTTGGGTAGAAGAAAAGGAATGATATAGTGTCAATTGGGAATGAATCATATTTAGATTGTATTGTATCATATCGAGGTAGATCGTCATTATTATGTTGTTTTTTATCGTATTCAGGAAGATCTTCGTTATTAGATTGTATTTTATCATATCTGGTCAGATCTTCCTTGTCAAATTGTATTGTATCATATTGGGGCATATCATGGTTTTCAGACTGTATTTGATCGTAACTAGAATTATCGTAACTAGAAATGATCATATTCAAGATCATCGTATCCACACAATTTGTTTTCACAAATGATCATGCATGGATTGAGATGAAAATAAATAAGCAAGAATGAATGGAAAGTTACAATAGATTTTAACTGATGTCTGATGATGCTAAAGCTGATCCTCAATGATTTCATAGTCATGAATGTAGTCATGATACAAGAACATGTTTTTGAATGAAGTATGATATCTCAAGTGGGTCAAGTGAAAAGAAAAGGGAAGGAGATTTCTAAATGATTTTTCGAGGGGGATATGATCATTAAAATACATGATTTTGATTCAAATTGGTTATGGGAATCATATTCAAAAATTAGAAGGAGGAACATATACATTTTATCAGACCCAAGCTTTCCTAGCAATTGAAATCAGTATCGGCAATTGAAATAGGTGACTTAAGCAGAAGTGGTGATGATTGTGGAATTTTTGAGAAGAATTGAGAAGTGTTGACGAAGTTAGAATTGATCTGAGATTTTAGGTGAAATTCATTTTTGGGTGAATTTGTGTGACTGGGAAACATTTTGAGATTCCTACCTAAACCTATTTTTGGTCACCTATAAATGGTGAATGTACATTTTACATTCTCATGCATGAACCATTCACTGCAGAAGAGATATAATCTCCAGGTTTCTAGAGATAAGTAAAGATCAATTCCATTTGAATTTACAATTGTTTTGGGTGGTGTTGATTCATTAGTATAATATTTGTATTGACAATTGTATTTGGGAATTTATGTGGTGTTGATTCAACCCTATTTTTTTCTAACAGAAAATCATACTGAGAGTAATGTTTTGTAATAATCGAACTAGAAGGAATCAAACTCAAAAAATATCAGACTCAGTGTTTCATAATGAAGTCCAGGTGGTTCTTACCTTTCTTTTGGGTAAGGATTTGATGAATTGTATTTTAATTGAATTCATTTATTAAATTGAAATGAAGCGCAGGTAACATGAGTTGTTATAAAACAATTGTATTGCCTTATTGTACTAAGAGGATGCACATGAACAAGTAGAATTGTTTCATAGTGATACATGAGTGAAAGGGTAAATCCTAATCATTGTAATCCGAGTATTGATTTCTAGTGGGTTGTATGGGATTGGATCATTCCCAAACTATACCAAGGATGTATTTATTCTTATTGAATACAGAACCTTTTAAATCACTGTGTTCCTTTGAATGTGTGTTGATTTTCTATCAGTAGATAATTAAAATACATAATAGGAGGCGAAGTTTGTTTCAATTGAAAATAATCATAAAATAAAAAGGGTGCCACTGATTCACCCCATCCCCATCTCAGTGATAAAATACACCATCTAGACACTTTCAATTGATATCAGAGCAGGTTTCCTTTGAAATTTTTTGCTGATAGAGAACATGAACTATGAGAATAATAATGGTATTACAGTCTTTGATGAAAACAGCTATCATATCTTCAAAGATATAATGATTCTATATCTTATGTCTACAAGTTATGATGTTCTTGAAGCTACAACAATTGGGTTTCCTCCCATTGGTGATAGTAATCCACTTACACCTGTTTACAAGAAGTTTCTTGAGAATGATGGAAGGGAGAAGAATTCTATATTAGCATCACATTTTGAAATTTAATTCTTGAGAGTGAAATGTGTATCCATAGTTAAAGTTATATAGGATAAATTAAAAAACATATATAAATACAATATAAAATCTAAGAAGGAAAAGAAACAAATACGTAGATTGAAGTATGAAGATTTGTATATGGGTGATCATGAATTTGTTGGGTAATTATTTACCAGGGTGAATGACATTGTGAGTACGATCAGATGTCTTGGTGAAAATATGAAATACTCTATAGTTGTTGAATAGATCTTGGGAATCCTACATGGAAAATTCGATGAAAAAGTATCTTTATTAGAAGATAGATTTCCTAAAACATTATCTCTTGATGATCTACATATAAATCCTATCACATATGAAATGAGAAGAGAAAATGATACGAATTAAAAAACAAAGGTCGATAGAGAAATGTATTTCAAGGCTTATGAAGAAAGAAACATAAAATATGATTGTTATTGGAGATGAAGTTGGTTATTATTACTTTGAAAATGAGGTATCTAAAAATCTTAATGAAATCCTATTCATGTTTTCTAACAATGTAAAAAGATGTATATGGAAATACAAAGGTAAACTTACCTATAAATGTTCTGAATGTGGAGTTGTTGGTCTATTTGTGGCTAATTTTACTCGAAGAAATAAAGAATAGGATAATGTAATTGAAGAAATAAATACAAGAAGATCATGGAAGAAAAAAGGAAACAAATGAAAATAAAGTAAATTCTTCAAAAAAAAGATGTTTCTTGACGAAAGAAAATGAAAAAGAAGAGAGTGATACTGAATTTGAAAAATCCATTGAGTATAGTAATGAAAATGATCTCATTGTAACAATGAATGATGAAGAATTTGGAAGCAGTAGTTCTTAAAGAAGAAGGAATTTATCTTGAAATGAATTTGAAAGAGGAGTTGAAAGAATGTTTGAGAAAGATCAGAAGGCTTGAAAATCAGAACCAAAATTTTTAATATGAATACTGAAGTGACCAATAATGTATTGTTGCTAAGAAATAAAAGCTGCTAAAGATATTGATGATTTGAAGAAATATTTTGAAGATAAAAATAACTCTATTTTTCATTTGAAAGTAAAGTTGAAGGAAAAATAAGAAGAGATGGATCTTTTCCAACAACAAACACACTAAATATGAAAATATATGTCAATGTTTCCAAAAATCAATGATTAAATTTTGTGAATTTTCTCTTAATTAGAAACATGATAAGGTTCAACTAAAGATACCTTCAGAGGGTGAGAAGAAGAATGGAACTGTGTCTTGAAAGAAGAATACTAGGAAATTTATGTATGTGGTCAAAGTGAAGAATTCATATGTTAAAAAAAAACCTGAGTCCAAAAATGTTTTATCTGGATTAAATTTTTTTCAAATACTTCTGATCCTATCAGGGATGAAAAAATAAGATGAATCCAGTAGAATTTAAAAATAAGTTGGTTTAGAAATATTTTCACAATTCTGATCAATATGGAGGTTTTATAGGAAAATAGTATTTCTATGGTTATTACTAGTATTGTGGGAGATTCAAGAACATAACAAGTATCTGTTGGTTAAATCAATAACATTACTATAATCCCACAAGATATGAAAAGAACATATTGAGGGGGATTCAATCTTCTCAATGTAAGAGAAAATGAGAAGGTTGTCTTTAAGAAATCTGAAAAGAATGAAGTAATGAATTAAAATAGGTTCCAACTCACAAAAACTGTATGTGAAAGATGTGAACAACTTGGACACCATACAAAAGGATATATTGTTTTGTTACCATCTAAACAATAGATTCTCAATTCTCCAAAGGCGAAGGTGAAGAATTAAAGGAATGTAGAAAAGATTCTTGTTGTTGAAACTGTGTTAAAATAGAAGAAAGGAGAATGAATATCGATACATTATAGTGGGTTTTCTTCTCACATGATAGGAGAGATGAAATTTTTGAAGTATATGGAAGATTATAAATAAGGCATAGTGACATTTGGAAATGACGAATAGTTGAAAATCAAAGATGATGGGTCTTACATTATTGGAAAACAAAAGTTAAAATATAAAAAACATTGTATATTGATGGGTTGAAACACAACCTTCTAAGTGTCTCAAAAATGTGTGATGAGGGTAACTAGGTTATCATAAAGAAATATGGCTTTGTTTTATAAAGTGAAGAAGATGGAATGATTGTTACAAGAGGCAAATGTACAAAAGGAAATTTGTTTCAGGTTGGCGATTCACCAAACTCTTGTTACATGAGTATGGTGGAAGGGAATTAGTAATGGAATAAAAGGCTTGGACATATGTGTGAGAAAAACATGATAAAGTTATATAAAAGATATAGTGTTTGAGACATTCTTTATTTTCTAAGAAGAAAATATTATTGTTACAGAATCTTTTAGAAAGGAAAAATTTCAAATGTTTTGCATAAGAATGTTGATATTTGTTCAAAAACCCCTAGAGATGATCCATTTTTATATATGTGGGCCATTGAGAAAACAATAGAAATAAATAGATAAGTACTTCATTACTTTAATTGATTATTTTACTCACATTACTTGTGTTATGAAGATGAAACACAAATCAGTGGCTTTGTATATGGTTAAAAGTTTATGAATAAAAGATGAGAAAGAATGTGATAATTTTGTGAATAAGTTTAGAACTAATAATGGTGGTGAATATATAAGGGAATAGTTTTAAGAATATCTTGAGAATAATGGAATTTGGCATGAGTATAGATCTCCACACACTCCCCAACAAAATGAGGTTGATGAAAGAAAGAATAGATGACTTGAGGAAATGGGAAGAACCATGTTACTTAAGCATGACTGTTCTCATTTCTTTTAGGGGAAATCCATGAGTACTACTATTTATATTTAGAACTATTTTCTTTATAGGCATCAATTATATATGACTCCATATGAATTGTTTTATGTAAAAACTCCATGTTTTAAGAACATTAGAATTTTCGGTATTCCTTGTATTATAATGATGAAAGGTGGAAACTATGGCATGTTTGAGCTGAAATGTGAGGATAGAATCATTCTTGTATATTATCCAAAAGGAATATGTTACAAATAATTCAACATTGAAACAAAAGGAATTGTTAATTTAGTTGAGGTAAATGTGATTAAATTATCTGAGAATGTGAAACATGTTCAGGAAGACAATGAAGTTAATCAAGTTTAAGAATATAATTCTGATAAGGATAAAAACAATTGTAATCCTAATTAATGTGAAGAATCGAACTCATATATTTCCAGTGATTATTAATATAATAAAAAATCTTATCCAAGGCTGAGGAAACATGTGGAAGCAAAAAGTATTATTGGTGATCATCATTATATGGTTAAAATAAGAAGAACAACCGATTCCATTACACATACTTCATTATATTCAAAAGTGGAACTGAATGATGTGAATGAATATTTTGAGAATTAGGAATGACTTCAAGACATGAAATAAGAATTATATTAGATTGAAATGAATAATACTTGTAAACTCATAACAAAGCCTGAAAATAAAAACATAATTGGCACAAAATGGGTTTTCTGGAACAATCTGAATTAAAAATGTGATGTTATAAGAAACAAATAAATATTGGTTTGCAACGGGTATTAAAAGATTGTGGTTATTTATTTTGATGGAACCTTGGCTCTAATGTCAAGACTAAAATCAATCAAAATATTTCTTTCTATTACAGCATAGTGAGGCTAAAAGTTTTTTAAATGGATGTTAAATCTTCATTCCTAAATGCTGATCTTGAAGAAAAGGTTTATATTGAACAACCTTGTCGATTTTTTATTAGAAAAGATGAAGATTATGTCTACATATTCAAAAAGTAATTGTATGACCTAAAAAATCTCTGATGGAATGGTATTCCCAATTTGATACATGCTTAGGAAAGATGAATTTTAATAAAAGAAGAGTTGATACAAATCATTAAATTAGATAAAGTCAAGATTATTCCTCATTGTTATTGTTTATATTGATGATATTTTTTTTTTCTGAGAATGGTGAACGAATATGTGAAAGATTTTCATAAAAATGAATAATTTATTTGAAATTCCCATGCAGGGAATAATGAAATACTTTCTTGGGTTACAAATATATAAAAAGAAAGAATACATTAACCTCTCCCAATAAAAGTATGAAAAAGAACTTATAAATAGGTTTAACATGGAAAATTAAGAACCTATTTCCACACCCATTTCAGTGGGAACAAAGCTGAGTAAAGATGGAGAAGGAAAAAAGATGATCAAAAGGAGTATCAGAAGCAGATTTGAAGACTACTTTATTTGACTGCATCAAGACCCACCATTTTTTATGTTGTTACATCATGTGAATGATTTCAGAGTTCTCCAAGATAACCACATCATATTGTGGGAAAAATAATTATTAGAGACATCAGAGAAATACTAGAATTCTAAATTAGGTATTGTAGCTCAGATTGTATTGATATATTTGGATCTTTAGATGCAAATTGGGTAGGAAATGTTGATGATGAAAGATCTACATATGGTGGGGTATTTTTTTGGGGAATGAATGTGTTAGTTGGCATTCAAAGAAACAAAATTCAGTAACACTCAGTATGACTGAAACTGAGTATGTTATTGTTACTCAATCCACTACTCAACTTATGTGGATGAAAACAAAATTGGAAGATTTTCTTATAGACGTGACGTTACCCTTACTCTTGGGTTGTTACAATAAAAGTATAATCAATTTAACCAGAAATCTAGTGCAACATTCCCGTTCAAAATACATTGATATAAAATATCATTTCATCAAAGAGTATGTGGAGAATAATCAATTGATGTTGGAGTATTATCTAACATCGAATCTAGTTTTTTATATATTTACAAAAACGTTACTGAAGGAATAATTCTCAAAAAAGTGGTTTAACATGGGTGTACAACTTATTTTTATTCAAGGTTGAGGTATGTGTATCTGTCCCCTATCTCATATTACATTTGGGTTTTTTTGTCAAGGGGGATAATTGTTTTGTTTCATAAATCTATGGCCCAAAATATAGAGTTGTGAGTAATATGTCAATTCAATATTATTTAGTGGGTAAACTATTCAAATTGTTATTTATAGTGGTTATAGTAAAATAAATTAAATATTTTTCTTGGGAAAATGTATAAAAGGAGGAGAAAATATTGATGTTTTCATGATTTTTTTAGATAGCATGATTTTTCTATTAACTATTCTGGTTTCCTACTATGTGTTAGCTCACTTATGCCTAGAATTATTGATATATAATCCATTTCATGAGGTTACAATGTTCTCTGATTTATAAAACTTGGTTGAAAAAAAATCAAAGGGGGAGATTGTTAGGACCAAGCTGACGATAAGGGTGTTTTGTATTCAAGTGTTGTCTTTTGTTGTCATGGTATATTTTGATGAAATAAAATCAATTCACATTGTTTGTTTGGGAAAAAAATTTGGGATTGTTTTGATAAGGACAGGACCCATGTTTTCTGAATATCAGACTCATGTATTCTGAATGTTTGTTCTCAGGATGAGAATGATAAGGAAAGAAAGAAACTTGAGTGAATGGAAAGATATGATACTTTCAAATGTAATTGTGATGAAGATTTTCTTATTTTTATTTCATAGAAATCATGAGTTGTATTGAGAACTTCTGATGCGTGATTGATAGAAGAACGGTGGAGTGAAAGACATGCTACTAATCGAAAAATAATTGTATTCCTATTTATCATATCTGGATGGCAGAGAGAAAGAAGTGGTATTTGTTTTTTTCAATAAAAATCATAAAATAATTGTATTTAGATTTATTGTAACCGGATGGCAGAGAGGAAGAAGTGGTACTGATTATTTTTCAAAACAGCCAGAAAATATTCATTTCTAGATTGTATCAATTGTTTTAAAAACAATCGTATCTAGATGGTATTGATTTTATTTAAAAACAATCATGTCTAGATTATATCGATTATCTTTTAAAACAATTGGATACCAAGTGTAAGTAAAAGATATGGTGCTGATTTGTATTCAGGTGGTGTTGATGGAAGGTGGTGACTGTGAAATGTGGTGCCTATGAGAACGGTGACGCCGATGGAAAGTTGTTCCGATCGAAGTGGTACAGATGGAAGAGGTGATTCTGATGGAAGATGAGACATCAATTTTTTTTAAAATAAATCGTATTCGGGTAGAATAAAAGGAAAGATATTGTGTCAATTAGGAATGAATCACATTCAGATTGTATTGTATCATATCTTGGCGGATCACCATTATCAGATTGTTTTGTATTGTATCAGGGTAGATCTTTGTTATCAGATTTTTTTGTATGGAATTTGTGAAGATCATCCTTATCAAGTTTTATTGTATCGTATTAGGGAATATCATTGTTTTCAGATTGTATTTGACTGTAACTGGAATGATCATAACTGTAAATGAACATATTCCAGATGATTTTATGCAGACCATTTTTATTCAGAAAAGATCATGGTTGGGTTGAGATGAAAAGAAAAAAAGTAGAAATGAATGGAAAGTTACAATACTTTTCAATTGAATTCAGAAGATGCTAAAGCTAATCCTCAATGATTTCAAATTCATAATGGCAGTCATGATACAAGCATGTGTTAGTGAATAAGGTTTGGTTTCTCAAGTGGTTCAAGAGAAAAAAAGTATAGGAGATTGCTGAATGATTTTTCTAGGGGGAGCTGAATATTCAAATACAAGATTTTGATTCAAATCAGTTTTGAGAATCATATTCAGAAATTGGTATGATGAATCAGACTCTGTTTATCAGAACCAACTATTCATGACAATCGAAATTGATCTCATCAATTTAAATAGGAGACTGAAGAAGGAGAGGTGAAGATTGTGGTTGTTTTGAGAAGAATCGCGATGAATTGAAGAAGCCTGAATTGATCTATTAATTTTGGTGAATTTCAAATGTGGGTGAATTTGTGTGAGCATGAAACATTTTGGGATTTTGTCCTAAAAATATTTTGGGTAACCAATAGAAGGAAAAATTACATTGTACTTTCTCATGATTGAACTATTCACTATAGAAGAGGGAGAAGCTACAGGTTTCTAGAGAGAAGAAGAGATCAATTCCATTTGGTTTAATAATTGTTTTGGGTGGTGATGATTCATATGGATTCTATTTGTACTAACAATTTTATTCGGGAATTGAAGTGGTGTTGATTATACTCTATTTTTTTCTATCAAAAAATCGGACAAAGAGAATTTTTTTATAACAATTGGACTCTGAGGAATTAGACTCCGAAAAGATCAAACCCGGTGTTTCATAATGATGTCCAGGTGATACTTACCTTTAATATGGGTAAAGAATTTATTAATTGTATTTCAATTTAACACATTTGTTAAATTGAAAAGAATCACTTGTAACATGTGTTGTTACAAAACTATTGTATTACCTTATTGTTCTAAGAGGATTCAATGGACTAGTTGTATTGTTTCATAGTGCTACATGAGTGAAAGGGTAAATCCAACTTGTTGTAATCCATGGATTGATTTCTAGTGTATTTTATGATATAAGATCATTTGAAAACAATACCAAGGACATATCTATTCTTATTGAATAGTGAAATTTTTAAATCATTGTGTTCATTTGGATGTGTGTTGACTTGTTTCTCAGTAGGTAATGAAAATATATAACAGGAGGTGAAGGTTGTTTCAATTGAAAATAAACATAAAAGAAAAAGTGTATCATTGATTCACCCCTCCCCCCTCTTAGTGATACAATACTCCTATTGTGTTCTTTTAGAACAATGTGAATTTTTCAATAGAAAAAGAATATTAGATACCAATCATGGAGATGATGATTAAAGATCATTATTTTTCTTTGGACATGATTAGATAAGTATTTTAGTATCCATACATGGGGAAATTAACTAGCTAATCTGTTGTGATATTATATTGTTTCATTTAAATTGTAATTTTTTCTCCAAAATTATGATGATCAGATAATCGATTAATATTTGATATAGTTTCTTTTTTCTTTTCTCTTCCATTATTTGACTGACATATAACTGATTAGTGGGTTTTCACCAATTGTTGATTGTTAACTCAATCTTGTTAGGGGATTGATGTTGGACTATTGCAGGTTTTGTGCATAGTGGAAGCATCCAGTAGTTGAAGATATATTATTATTAATTTTAATAATCATTATCTGAAACCTTAAGATTGGATAATTCACATCAAATTTATAACTAATTTATGTAATATTTAATGAAATGAATATCTGGCCATACAATCATTCTTCATCTATGATTATGGATAGTTTGAACACCCTTTTATATTTTCATTATTGTGGTATGAGGATCCAATGATATAATCTATGTAGCATTGATCCACACATGCGGTAATGATCATTGAGAAACACCACTCAATAAATGGGAGCTATAGCAGAAAATCAAATATCTTTCATTTTTTGTTATTGACTGCCCATTCTTCAGTCTTAATGAAATATCTCTTGAATTTCTCATTCTTGAGTGGAAGAGAGAAGAATTCGTTGTGAGAAAATTCATTTTACGCAATAATTCAATATTATCATTTTTTTGATGAAATACACAATATAAATAACTATCTATTTATTGAGTTAGGATTTTAGTGGAAATATTATTATATTGCATTTTGGCCATAAAATAGATTTTAAAACATTTAATAAACCCCAATCAATATAATAATAACTGTTTTATTATTATTTTTGGTGCACCAACTTGCAAAAATTGCAAAATAATATTTATTGGCATGTAAATAATTATTTTATCATTTGATTTGGTCTTCTTCTATTACAACTTGGTATATATTAAATATCTAAATTAATATTTTATTCATGAATAAATATTTAATTCACATACCGAACAATAACTATTTATTAAATATTCAATAAAATAAAAAATATATTTTTCTATTCTGAAGCCGATGATTAAATATTTATTTAATATATTCAATAAATATAATTTGAATAAAATTATTACTTGGCCTTGAGAATAATATTTATTCCATTAATTAAATTCAAATAGAATTTAATCGAGGTCAATTGTAACATATAGTGTGTGATCCTCTAAGATAATTTCGCATTGACATTAGGTGGGCTTCCCTAATGTCTAAGATTTCTATCTAGCAATGGGTCAAGGAACCCAAGAGAAAGAAAATAAGGTCGCAATGATGAAAACTACATAGGAATAGTTACTGTGTAATATAATTCCTTTATCTCATCATCTCATCAAGATGGTTGCACAACAGTTGTATCATCCAACAGTCTTGAAATGTTTTTATTTTACTATCTGAAATAAACACATTGTAACACCATTGATATAGAATTTATGTGATAATAATATTCCAATAAAAGGGCCGGGATATCAAATCCCATAAATATGGAAGGGAAAATATTCCCTCGATCCATTATTGACATTTCAATTAGGATTCACCCTAATACCCTGCTTCATACCAAAATATGGCCTAACAGTTTTTGTTATTAAATGTATGTGTGTGATTCATGACATGTATTAATGATAATATTAAATTCAAAGGACTATTACACATGATCAATGATAAGAATATTTTATGACATCAAAACATGGAAAATTTCAACAAGAAGGTCTGTTCTGATAATCTTCTATCATGGATATTACCAAGTGAGAACTTCATGAGATGAAGCCTCATCATCTTAAGAGTACTCGCACCTAATGGTCTAAAAACTATGTGTACCATCATAGTATGTTATCCAAACATAAAAATATATTAATAAAATTTTCATAACACTCCAATGTAATCATAATAATGGGGAACTACTATGAACTTATCAGAGTGAAAAATGCTCTAGGAAAATATTACATTAAATACATACATAACAATGAAAAATATGTAAAAATATGTTTAATAAATATTCAATACATTGAATATACATGTAATCCAAGTAAAATTATTTGGTCCCATGACACTAACTCTCAAAAACTCCCACTTAGACTAGAGTTAACTGCCTATAAATATCAGTCCACTAGAACTCAAATGATAATCATGTTTATGCTAAGATATGAAATTAGTCAGGTTTTACTCCACGTTTTCTTCTCTAGAAATAATTCTCACTAAAACCTCACCTATCTAAGAAAAATAATTCAAAAGATGATACTTCCAATGTATGTTCTTTATCTACTGATGTGACCATAACACTTTTGCGAGAGCCAGCACTATAGAATTTGAAGATTAAAGTGTGATAGGTGATTTACCGATAGTTACCACATCAAGATGCGGGATTTTTTCGTGCATCTATATTATTTCCTTAGCTGCCTTAGAAGATGAAATATACTTAGACCCTGGTGTATAATCATTCACCATTGTCTGCTTTGAGATCTTACATCTCCCATCACATCAATTCAAAGGGAAGATATATCATGATTGTGACTTAATGTAATCTAGATTAGTTTGTAAACTAACATCTGCATATCCCATAAATAATCATTCCTCATATATTCTATAGACCATGAAATAATCCTATGTGCTACTCAGATACTTAAGGATAGTCTTGAATCCCATCCACAGGTAGTCACCTGGATCAGCTTGATATCTACCTACCACACATAATGTGTAGGAAACATCTAGCCTAATACATAGCATATCATACATGAATAACAAAATTACTGGTATGTATAGAAGACCTATCATTATGTATCATTTCTCATGTGTTTGAGGACACATTTTCATTTAAAGAAAAATGTTATGTGATGCTAGCAACAACCCCCTCTTGGATTGTTTCATACTGAATCTCTTTAGTAACTTGTCATTGAATGTACTTTGACATAGGTCGATCTACCTCTTGGATCTATCATTTTGGGTATCGATACCATGAAAATATGCCACCTCATTCAATTACTTCATAGATAAGAAATTATTAAACCCCTTCATAACAGACAGAAATACTGGTATTTTATTTCTAATAAGTAACATTTCATCAAAATATACTATCTCGAAAATGACCGTACTCCCACTAATCCATTTATAGACACATGAATCACATTCTATCTTTATAAAACCAAGTTCCATTATGGTCTCATCAAAACAAATGTTCCATGGCAT
The DNA here is from genome assembly GCA_963277665.1 of Viscum album. Lineage (NCBI taxonomy): Eukaryota > Viridiplantae > Streptophyta > Magnoliopsida > Santalales > Viscaceae > Viscum > Viscum album. Next base: position 1,314,193,603 of record OY728136.1, on the reverse strand, counting down.
TGATGCTAGTTTTAATAAATAAATTGATCTTTACAACTTTCATATCTAATTAGAATCCTTTGGAGTCTCAAACCTTCCCGCTTATGTCATATAGACATCTTCCTAAAGGTTCCCACTATGGAAATATTTTTTGAAATCCATTTTCTAAAACTCATAATCATTGAAGGCTGCAATGGCATGTAGAATAATGATGGATTTAATCATTTTAACTGGTGAAAAGGATTCACCGTAGTCAATACATTGACATTTTTTAAACCCTTTTGAGACAGGTCACTCCTTATAGGTATTTACTTGTCCTTATATATCCAGTTTATTCTTGAAGACCCATTTGAAAAAAATGGGATTTACATCTGTTATAGGGTCTACGAAAAACATGACTTGGATTTTTTATATGGTATCCATTTTAGAATTCAGGGCTTCTTGCCACTTGGAAACATCTGTGCCACATGCTACTTCATTATAGGTTTGAAAATGATTAGTATCAACTAATAATGAGTCACCATCCTCAGTTACAAGAAAACCATAACATTAGGGTTCTCCAACCTCTCTTGTACTCCTACGCAGTACTTGTGTCTCTGGAATAATTTATTCTTCAATGGGGATTTGTAGAATTAGATCCTATACCAACTATTGTGTTCGATAATCCTCGTCTTCATCGAAGTATATCAAACTCTAACTATCCCTTTTATAGATGTTCTACCTCTTAAGTAATGTTATGTGTCTTTCCACATTAATGTTTTTTGAGTGTTTTTATAGGTAATATCACATTATTTCCTTAGGGAATCATATAAAGGTACAATTTGTTCCATGAGCTACATGTTTGTTACCTGAAGATTTCTTAACAAACGCTTCATTTTCACACACATGTAAATTTAAAAATATGGTATTAATTCCACTAAAAAATTAATAAGGAATATAATTTATCAATTTAGTTGGTGAAAAGGCCCAACCAGGATCAATGTATCCATGAGAGTGGGAGGGGGTGAATCTGTATTAATTTTTTCCCTTTTATGTTATTTGTATTATATAATAACCTTTTTCCTAGTTAAATCATTATCACATTACTGCATACAAAACTTTCACACATCCATATGAATACATCAATTTTCATGGTTTATTACTCAATAAGAGTATCTAGTCCTTGTAATGGTATTCAAATAATCCAATACCATACAATCCAATATAAAACAATTTTTTAGTATGCATACAACAAGTAGGACACAATCATAAACGTTTTTAGCACTATGATCAATTCAACTATGCATGTGCTTCTTCTAGCATGAATATTTTAAAAAATATTTTGTAACAAGTCAAGAAACCTTCTCTAATTGGTTCCAAACATGTAATTATGATTATTCAACAACATCCACTTTTGAAATTATTCAAAATACAATTATTTAATTTACTACCCAGTAGTAGGTAGAAATAACCTTTCTAAAATTTATATGAAAACTAAGTGTAATGGATCAGAATTAAATATTAATTCTAGGTAAAAAATAGGAAAATATACTCTGAAAAAAATTCTAAACCAATTTCTTTCATACTTTTGAAATATTATTCTGATTTCTTTGTCCATTCTAGAAGCCTCTTTTTTACACTAGTTCTATCCAAAAAACATCCCCTAGAAAAATATATTTGGAAACTTTATTTCTTTTCATATTCTCTCAAAAACTCTAGAGCTATCTCTCTCTCAATATCTTCCACACATAAATAGTGAAATCGTCATATGAATGTATGTTGTGCTTTCTAATATTTATAGGGAGCCAAAAGAGGAATGTGAGGGAAACCAATTTCAATTTCCCACTCTACCAAATTTCCATAAACTCGAATCTGAATTTTATTTTGACATAATATATGACTCTTTCAATTCTTCTCAAATCTTCTTGATACTTCTCAAATATTATGGAATCTTCATACAACTTCTGCTAAAACAGTCTTTCTAACCATTTTTCAATCCAAGAAATATGTCATGCTGAGGCTGTTCTTCATTTCAAAGAAACAAATGTAAATGTGAGGAATCTGATTTCGATACTCCTTACCATTTTAAAGATGAATGAATTCTCATTCAAGTGCTTCACACCAACTTTAATATTGAAAATTATACCATAATCATAATTTAAATTTTTTTAGAATTTTAAACTGCATTGAAAATACATTAGAAAATATTCAAAACAAATAATATTTTCTTCCTTTTAAAGAAAATCCTTTAGACCGATGATCCTGAATCTGATGAAGTCCAATGCCTTATGACTTTTCGATGTCAGGATGAATCTAGTTGATTGGTCTCTACTTCCTTATGAGGTACCAGATTTACTCCTCATCTAAAAATTATTGACCCAATTTTAATGAAGAAAAAATCCAGACATAATTTTCTCTTAACACAACTGAGGGCAAAATTTCTTTTGTTTTATGAAAATGGTCAATTTCATCATTGAACTTCATCCAGTTCATCAGTCTCTGATCCCTTATGATAGTTCAATCTATTCAGATCTTATTTCATTCATCATTACAAACAAACCCAACATAATTCATCCTCTGATAGATTAGTGACACTTCATGTCTGATGGACTGTTGTTAGTAAAGACTCCATTTCTTTATAAAAATCATCAACTAATGGATCTTCTGAAGAATTGGTCAATTTAGTGAATCAAACATTCTGATGAATCAGTTAGTTCAATGTATTGGTTGCCACTGTCTCTTAAAAACTCTGACTTCAGCAAGTTCATTCATCCCATCCACTAAACACATTTTTTTTCTAGTGACTCTCACACCAATGAACTTTGATTGAAATAACTTTTCATTAACAAAATTATTATTCCACAAACTCTTTATTGTATAATGACTTCCTCATGATTTTTTGAACATAAGGGAAGAAATCACATCATGTGACTTATATTGGAAATTTCTTTAACTTCCCATCATTTCATCACATTATTTCTTTTTGTAAAAACACAAACCGATTTCCCAAACTCAGACCCCATTTTTTCTCCTTTATTTCCCAAGGCTTGGTTAAGATGTTTTTATTAATAGAAGATGCTGAAAACAAAGAAAACATTATATAATTATCATATTATGAACTGAATATCTAAAAATACATTCATACTTTTTAAAAACTTCTCACTCTAATCACAACACTTCCTTCCAGACCTAAGGTGAGTTCGAAAAACCTTTGCACCCAAAATATATTTACGGGTCATAAAGCCGAAGCTGGTAAATTTTATTATCAAATATGCATATGATATTAGTAGTACAAAACTCTTTTGATCCGATCAACAACACATATATAGTGAAATAATTTTTCATAATGACAACAAAATACAAAATAGTTAGCAAAAACTTTTTCTAGCTTCCAAAAAACACTATTAGTCAACTTGGTCCCAACAATATACCCCTTTCTATTTTTTTCGACCAAGATTCATAAATTACATAACATTGTAACCTCAAGAAATGGATACCTTATCAGAAAATCTAATCCCACTTGAGTGAACACATTATAGGAAACAAGAATCATTGATAGAAAACCATGATGACCAAATGAAGTGACATAAAAAACATCTTCACTAAATATTAAATCCTTTAAAAAGTTCAACCTCTTCACAAATTTTTTCACACTATAAAACGTATTTCGTATAACTACTTCAGAAAAATATTATAAAATTTTAAAAATTTACATGATGAGTTCATAGCTTACCAAAAACCCCCCTATACACATGATTCCTTAAATGTTTTAGCACATATAATTGTAAATATTTATAAAACATCAATTCTCTTCCCCGTTAACAAAACTATCAAAAGAATCGATGAGGTAGGGGATAGTAACACATACATAAACATTTTATAGAATGTGTGTTGATGACCATGTTCAAACTTAGTTTAAAAAATGCCTCCTTTGGTAAATGATTTTGTGAAAACGTCAGCAACTTGTTCCAATGTAGCCATATACTCCAACTTGAGTTCATTAGTCTCCAAATTCTATATGACAATATTATATTTTATATCAATACGTATTGAATGATTAAATTTTATTGGATTTATTATAAGATTAATAACACTCTGTTTATCACAACCAAAGAGTAGAGGAAACTTCACATCAACAAGTAAGTCTTTTAAAAGAAACTTCACCCACATAATTTTTTTTGAATATTGATTTGCAACAACATAATTAGCTTCATCCATGAAATTAATATTTAATGAATAATGTTTTTTATTATTCCAACTTAAAAAACATTCACTAGAAAGAAAACTCCATGATATGTGGATCTTCAATCATATACACTACATACACAATCTGTATTAGTATAGCCAAATAAATAAATTATTTTTAAAAATCTATAATTGATTCTGAAATATGATTTTTTCCTTTGATAGATCTCAAAATTATTTTTCCATACTAGATATGTGAATCTTTTGGAGAACATTGAAATATTTCATATAAGGTAACATCATAAGCAATTTCTAGTCTTAAGGTAGTAGGACAAAAGAACTCCCAACCAGTTTCTGAAACTCTTCGGAGTCAACTTTCTTACCTTCAATATCATTACACAACTTAATTACCACTAAAATTGGTGTGGAAATAGGTTTCAAGTTTTCTATTCCAATGATCTTTTGATGTTACTTAGAATACATTTATTAAAAAATAATAATTTTTTTCTTCTTTTTAAGATTAGTAACCCAAGAAAGTACTTCATTTCACCAATCATTGACATTATGAACAAATTATTATTTTATTCATCAAACAATTCAAATATTATTTCATCATTCTAAGAAAAGATAATTTAATCAACATAAAAAATAAAAATGATTGGAAATATCCTAATTTTATTTGATATATTGATTATTATCAACCCCTCCTTTCATGAAATTCAACATTCTTAAATCGGTATCCAATTTGGAATACCTCTCCCTCATATCTTGTTTTAACCCATACAAGGAATTATTCAAATTTCCCACATAATTTTCATCCTTCCCAATTACAAAACCACATTGTTGTTCAATATAAACTTCTTCATAATATAATCCATTCAAAAATTCAGAATTCAGATCTATATAATTTTTTTTATAATTTTTTTATACAACAATTGCATAAAAGATTCTAATTATTTCTAACCTTTCAACCAGATAAAAAGGACTATCAAAATAAATTCCTTCAATATATGAGTAATATTTGAACTCCAATATTTCTAGGTTTTTTATCACTTCACCATATTCATTCAACTTGTTCTAGAACTCCCACTTTCTACCAATATCATTTTTTTCATTTGGTTTAGATACGAGTTTCCAAGTATAATTCTTCTCAATCTGAACTAACTCTTGATTCATAGAATGAATCCATTCTTGATGTTCAAAATCATTTTTAACATCTTTCAGCTGAACTTTTGAATACACAGAAGTATGTGTAACAACATTTTACATTCTTCTTGTTTGATCCTTTTGATGTTGATAACCAATAATGTTTTGAGCTTGCAACTATTTTTTTATTCTAGGATGATATATATGAAATTATTCATGTCACTAGTAATATCTCATCCCAAATCATCCATCAAGGTGTCTCAAAATTGTTGGAATCCTTTCATATTTCTCTATAAAATTTCTTTCATCATATTCATCGTCCTTGTCTACATGTGTTTGTGAAATATATTCGATAGTGGTTTCAAGATATTCTATATAAAGAAACAACTAATATTCATGTATCTTTGTTGAAACATCTGTACCCCCTTACAACTTGTAACACCCCGAGATTTTATGAAATATATTCTTTTAATTTCATTGATATCTTGTGTTGTAAGCTACAACAAGATATCCTTGCACTATACGCAACACCGTATGAGCTTTCAGTATACACAACACTATTCTTGGATTATGTTACACATAATTTTGAAAGTAGTTATTCTACAATATATATATATATATATATTAAATGTATAAATGAAATATGGTTGTATTCTATTATACGAAACAACAGAGGATTCTTTCACAACACGTAACCCTGACTTGTCTTGCATTACACGCAATCACGACCTTCCTCGATAGCGTGTGTTGTACGCAATACTAGGTTTCACTAAACAACGATATATGGTTATAATATTTTTATGGACTAGCCTTTATTAATATTATCGACTACATTTTGTATTTTATAACATTATTATTCATATTACACATTTTCCAGAACATGGTATAAGAACAAAATAAATTTTTCGGGTAAAATATGTATTTTTCAAAAAAGCAGTTTTTCCGCCTTTTGATGGCGCACCCACTTTAAATATAGTTTTTTACATGTTTATAAGTTCAATTTTATGAAATAAAATTACTATTTGGAATCAGGATATAAAAATTTACCTTGGATAAATTTTTCATATTCTTCTGATAACTTTCATATTTTAATGAATAGTCGAAACACGCTATATTTTAATTAAAAACAACTTTTTTCATCATAATAACTTATGTGGTCAAATTATAATATTGAATGGTTTAAAAGAATAAATATAATATATTTTTACCATTTAATATAATGTATGTCATTAGAATTGATTTTACATTGAATTCATAGGTTAAATAAATTCAATCTTTTGTAATGATTTAAACAAAAACCTGTTTTCTTTCGACAACAGGATTAATTTTAATTTAATTTCTGCAACTTATGTGCATTGAATTTGGAAAAATTTATTCCATTTTTGGAAACAGTGGGACCAAATTATATTAATAGAGTACTTTTTATTTTTGGACTTTATGAATAGTAACAACAGTAAATTTTATTTAACATAGAAAAAGGTAAATTGGGTAATTAAGAGTAAATATAATATTATAAAATTATCCTAATACTTTTCATAATACAATTGGATGATTATAATTTGTCCTAAGTCATATTTTGGTCGAAATGGAATCCATTAGACCCACTTGAAGGTGATTAAGACCTTCAGTTTATTTTATTTAAAGGAAAGTGAAATATGCCTCACTCAACTTTAATAATTAAAGTATTTTTTATATAAGTTTATAAAGAATATAAATTAGGTTATAAATACTCATTTTAAAGATAAAATGTTTTCTTTATCATGGTAATTTATTTGTAATTTTTAAGAGTTATTTAATTACCTTATTATCTTATACATTAATGATGCAGAAATTATTTATTTAGTGAAAAATCAATAATATATTTTTTATTGAAATATTAATACATATCAAAAGGCCACAAAATCTACAAAAAACATATTATTAGTGTATATATAAACCCTAATAATCCACTGGACGAATTGTTGACCATTTGGATCCTTATTAAGGCGATTATGGCACTTATATTATTTTATTTTAAATAATGCCAAAGTTGTCACCTTCATAATCTAATAAATATAACAATTTAAATATTGTGATTTTAAGATGAGAAATTCTAGTAAAAGTAATATTGTGAAATTTAATATATTTATCTTCATCATAGGATTTTATTTTTAATTTTTATGAAACAAATAAGTATATCAAATAATTATAAAAAACTGTTGTAGTAATTATTTTATTAAGAGATAAACCAAATAAATGGTTTTAAAAATAATAAAAGAAATATTATATGAACTATTTAAAGTGCTAAACTAATTTTCTAGATACATATGACCTTTTCTGAATCTATTAAATCTTTTAGTTTGAACATATCGTCTGTATATATTTTATTTAAATTCAAATAAATGAATAGTGTCAAAATTGACACTATTGTTATTTTATAAAAATAACATATTATAAAATTGTTCAAAAATCAAAAAAATATTTAAAAATTATAAATATAAATTTATATGGTCTAAAATGTTATTATGTATCAAATTATGGACAATTAAAAACAAATATGTAAATATTTTTTATAATTTAAAATTTAGAATGTTATTACAACAAATAAAATTAAATTGATTAAATAAGAATGAATCAAGTTGATAATGTTTAAAATAAATTCATAACATGTCTAAATTTTATTGGTTGAGGATATTACAACCCTATCTCATCTAATCCTCGAATATAAGTAATTTTGGATGTTTTTATGCGGGGTTGGGATTTAATATAAACTAATATTTCTTATATTTCCAATGGTGCCCCTCTCCTCCCTTATAAAAGGGCACCTCCTCCCTCTCTTCCTCACACAACTTTGAGCCTTCAAGCTTGGAAAACCCCTACCCAATTATCTTTTCCACTTCCCTAGAAACATCCTAGAGATCCTTGTATTCTTCCAATAACAATTTTAGTGCCCTATGAGGAGGTCTCAAAGAGGCGCTTTGAAGAATAGGTAATGTCCGTTAATGATTCTTTCAAATTTATTTCTTATTACACTTCTTCTTCATTAGTTTATTCATTATGAAGTAATAACACCAGTATCACTCTTATACTGATATATTATTATAATTATGAAACAACCATATGTCACCATCTATCCATACTATAGAAAACGAAATCACTGCGCGTGCGTACGTACGGCCTACCGTCTCCATAAACGGTGTATTACCATTCTATAGATATATAATATATATGTATATGATGATTATATATTATATATAAATCATGTTTTACACTCTGGAATTATGTAAATCAGGATATATTTAATAATATCAAGAACTACAAGTCGAAACACATACGATAAATGAAATGATTTTACCCAAAATGCTACTTTAACATGGAATTCACAAAAGAACGGGTAATATAAAGTCAAAAGTGAAACATACATGATATCATAACAATGAATATTATTATTTAATAAGTCAATGGCATTATTTAAATCATTATACAGGAGTTTTGGATCCATAGGAATCATATCAGACCTAAGGTAAGGGATAATTTTGCAAATCTCATTTTTTATCTGAGATTGCTTATTCTTAAGTATTTATTGGGGTTATTTCAATCGTCCATGTCCATGTTTTATAAAAGTGTTTTCATGTATTTTTAAATTTCTTTTTACCCATTTTGACTTTTACCCCATGGTATGGAATGAATCTTTCTTTTATTTACCCTACAAGGTACTTTTTGACTTTTCCGCCAAAAGTATGAGAAGAATGTTTTTTAACATATACGACATGAACGGATTTTTACGGTTTTATAAAGCCTTATTTTCATTAATCTTCCTCCAAAATATTTCATGACTATTTTAAACAAAATCCTATTCTTTTAAAATTGCATGGCATTTTGTGAAAAGAAATGATTTTGAAGTAGAAAGGATATTTTCCTCAAGAATTCATTTCAAGTGTTTTATCAAAACCATTTTTCATCTAAGAAGACATTATTTCATATGTGTATGTTTCAAGTATAACGTCTCTATGATTTACATGGTTTCAATTTTCTTATTATGAAATTATATCCATATATTTTATGTAGATTATGTGAAGATGGGATGATGTTTATGAAACCCATTTTATTTATTAGGTTTTTATGAATGATGTATGTTTATTTTGTGGCACAAGTAAGAATGATTTCATTATAAGATGGGTGGGAACCACATCTCCCTCCAATGCATTGGGTAAAGATTTATATCTCATGAGATAGACATGGCTGGAATGGTAAGTTAATCCGGTTCAGTATTACAGGACTGGAACGAGGAGTGAACTCGATTCAGAAAGGGACTTTGTCCACTAAGATGGTCTTGGCAGCAATGCCTTGGCTACTATGGAAATCATTACATGTTATTAATGGATGAAACAATTAGATGTTTTATTCCCATGCTATTTTATCATGATTAATGTTTCTTTATGATCTATGCCTTACGTACTGCCATGATTTATGTCAATACTCAAGATTTCGATGTTTTAACATTATGTTCATGTCTTTATGTTCAAATGTATATGATTTGTTTTATTTTATCCATGCTTTCCATTACTGATCATTTGAGATCACCCTTTATATTTATTATTTTCCCCAGGATTTAAATAACGGTTTTAGGTAAGAAAACAAAAAGGGGAAGATCTTATGGGAGATGTTGAAGATCTTTCAACATGATTAGAAGATTATTTTCCAAGTTTCCAAAGACACTAAACTATTACGATCCTTGTGTGTTTGTTTTTGTTAGGTATTAAGTATTCAGCAAAAGTAATTTAATTTCCATGTACGTCAAGCTTTGGGTCTCTACAGTTGGTATCAGATGAATGGTTTAGTCATCTTTTTGAAACTAGGATGCGAAAACGTTAGTGAGATCCCTTGAGATATTTCTAAGGTATGTCTAGGGATGTCCCTAAGGGTAAGTATACGTATAGGATATAGTCCTAGAACTATGGTAACAATCTTAGAATTTAACCTAAGATGTTAGATATTTAGGGTACTCCCCCTTTACTATGTTGTTTTCCCTATCATGATTTTCGCCTCTCACACTATTCTTTTTGGGTTTTAGAAAATGGTTGGAAACAAGAAGATTCATGATAATGGACTATATGATGGAAAATGGAATGATATTCTTCATGAGCAACCAAATGAAATGGGATTTGGAAGTCAAAACATCATTATTATGCCAAATCAGATATCTCATAATATGATCAATAAACTCAAATTTGGTAAGTTTCCTGACTCATCTAATAAGAGAAAGATGGAGTTTCATGATGATCATAGAGGAAAGAAAGTTCAATTTCCCCTGTGTAAATCATGTGGGAAGAGGCATCAAGGAGAATGTTTCAAAGGAACTGGAAGATGCTTTGGGTGTGGAAAAGAAGGAAACAAAGCCAGTAAGTTCAAAGGAAAAGGTTCAGTTAACACCATGGTTGAGGATAATGGTATTGCTACGACATCAATAATGGTTAAATGTTTTAAATGTGGAATGTACGGGCATTATGAAAACCAATTCTCTAAGGGAATGTCTCATGAAGAGAATCAGTATGGTCGTATGGGAAGTATCTATGTTGATGATGTTGAAGAGACTACAAATGATAATTGAGATGAAAGAATTGTTGAAGCTCGGTCGATGGTTTAAGAAGGTATTGGAATGATTACATGTTTATCAAGTGTAATGTTGTATAAGTAATCTCATGGTACAATGGAATAAAGAGACATCTAAGGATTGTTACATTGTTGTCTTTCCTTATGTTTTGAATGTATATGATGAATGGTACCAGTGACCATGAAAGGTTATTTAGAAATTTTTGGAAAGTAGATGATATGCGCATAATGAAGGGATAAAAAGAAAATTAAATGTTTGATAGTATTCATGAGCTCATGAATGATATAAGAAGAAGATCATATCCTGGTTTGAGTATATAGAATTTTTTATATTTTGGTATGTGTAAAGAGTTAACTTTTGACAAAATTCATGTTTTCACTACTGTTTAATGGGTATTCATTTTTCAAGAGAATACATGATTAAGGTATTCAAATGATTGGGATGTGACCAACAAGATTTATGGGGGATAAATGATGGTATTCACATTCTTGGTTGATGAAATTTCAAGTAATCATTTTCTTTATACTATGAGATTGGACATATGTATTTTGGATAAGCCTAAAGATTTGAATGAATTATGTTGAACATAAGTTAGTATTTTTTAAGGCTACATTTATTTTTAGAAAAAGGACAACCTGTAGCATGGGCGACAACCCATCATGTCAGAAAAGGCTATGGGAATCGAACCCACAACCGAAGTGCGACTGGCCTTTATCTCCAACCACTGGCCTACAGGAAGTCCCTATTTAGTAGAAACTAGTTTCATTATATTAAGCAGTATGATATATGAAGTATAAGTTAATTTTAGAAACCATATATGATTAATCTCACTATAGATGGAATTATGTATTTTTGATAACGTTTATAACCTTTTGTTTGAGACAGATGGAATGACCCGTCATTCTATCACATGATCTGCTAACATTTCACAAATGACAAATTAAAATTCATTTCTTTAAGAGATGAAGTGGAAACTGTTCAAAGCACGAACAATAGTGAGATTGTACCAAAATCAAGCAACTATTTTTTTTCTAATTAAAACTTTTCAACTTTGGGGAAATGATATTGAAAACAAAAAATTTTATCCTAGTGCTCTTATATCTGATTAATCAGATGATACCTTAGATCATCACAAATTTATGGCTTTGTGATTGATGGCTTTTTCATAACCATGTTCTCTATGACTCTCCATCAGAACTTGATGGTTACATTTTTCTTCCATATCCATATTTTCACCTATGTTATCCTATATGGAAACCCAGTGATGAGTTACTTTGCGTAATCGTTACATTTCATAATTTAGTTTTTAAAATTATATTTTAGTATTCCTTTTTACGATGTGGGTTTCTATAAATACTAAACGATTTATAACCTGACGAATTTCGAGGGCGAAATTCATTTTAAGGGGGTAGAATGTAACACCCTTAGATGTTTTGAAAAATAGTATTTTAATTTAGTTAATTTCCTGTGTTGTAAGCTACAATAAGATATCCTTGCGCTATACGCAACACCGTATGAGCTGGCAGTATACACAACACTATTCTTGGATCATGTTACACACAATTTTAAAATTAGTTATTCTATGATATATATATATATATATTCAATGTATAAATGAAATATGGTTTTATTCTGTTATACGAAACAACGGAGGAGTCTTGTACAACACGTAACCCTGACTTGTTTGGTATTACACGCAATCACGACCTTCCTCGATAGCGTGTGTTGTACGCAATACTAGGTTTCACTAAACAACAATATATGGTTATAATATTATTATGGACTAGCCGTTATGAATAGTATCAACTACATCTATAATTTTATAACATTATTATTCATATTACACATTTTCTAGAACATGGTATAAGATCAAAATAATTTTTTCGGGTAAAATATGTATTTTTCAAAAAAAAAAAGCAGTTTTGCTACCTTTTGATGGTGCACCCACTTTAAATATAGTATTTGATATTTTTATAAGTTCAATTTTAAAAAATAAAATTATTCTTGGGAATCAGGATATAAAATTTTACGTTGGATAAATTTTTCATATTCTTCTGATAACTTTCATATTTTAATGAATAGTAAAAACACGCTATATTTTAATTAAAAACAACTTTTTTTATCATAATAAATAATGTGGTTAAATTATAATATTGAATGGATTTAAAGTATAAATAGAATATATTTTTACCATTTAATATAATGTATGTCATTAGCATTGATTTGACATTGAATTCATAGTTTAAATAAATTCAATCTTTTGCAATGATTTAAACAAAAACCCGTTTTCTTTCGACAACGGGATTAATTCTAATTTAATTTGTACAACTTCTGGGTATTGAATTTGGAAAAATGGATTCCATTTTTGGAATCAGTGGGTCCAAATTATATTAATAGACTACTTTTTATTTTTGGACTTTATGAATAGTAACAATGGTGAATTTTATTTACCATAGTAAAAGGTAAATTGGGTAATTAAAGGTAAATATAATATTATAAAATTATCATAATACTTGTATTAAAACAATTGGATGATTATAAACTGTCCTAAGTCATATTTGGGTCGAAATGGAATCCATTAGAACCCACTTGTAGATGATTAATACCTTTAGTTTGTTTTATTTAAAGGAAAGTGAAATATTTCTCATTCAACATTAATAATTAATGTATTTTTAATATAAGTTTATAAAGAATATAAATTCGGTTATAAATACTAATTTTAAAGATAAAATTTTTTCTTTATCATGGTAATTTATTTGTAATTTTTAAGAGTTATTTATTTACCTTATTATCTTATACATTAATGATGCAGAAATTATTTATTTAGTGAAAAATCAATAATATAGTTTTTATTGAAATAGTAATACATATCAAAAGGCCCAAAAATCTACAAAAAACTTTTTATTAGTGTATATATAAACCCTAATCATACAATGGCCGTATTTGTGAACATTTGGATCCTTATTAAGCAGATTATGACACTTATATTATTTTATATTAAATGATGCCAAAGTTGTCACCTTCATAATCTAATAAATATAAGAATTAAAATATTGTGATTTTAAGATTACAAATTAGAGTAAAAGTATTATTGTGAATTTTAATATATTTATTATCATCATAGGATTTTATTTTAAATTTTTATGAAACAAATAAGTATATCAAATAATTATACAAAAATGTTGTAGTAATTATTTTATTAAGAGATAAACCAAATAAATGGTTTTAAAAATAATAAAATAAATATTATATGAACTATTTAATGTTCTCCACTAATTTTATAGATACATATGACATTTTATAAATCTATTAAATCTTTTAGTTAGAACATATCATCGGTATATATTTTATTTAAATTCAAATAAATGAATAGTGTCAAAATTGACACTATTGTTATTTAAAAAAAATAACATATTATAAAATTGTTTAAAAATCACAAAAATATTTAAAAATTATAAATTATAAATTTATATAATCTAAAATGTTATAATGTATCCAATTATTGACAATTCACAACAAATAAGTAATTATTTGTTATAATTTAAAATTTAGAATGTTATTACCACAAATAAAATTAAATTGATTAAATAAGGATAAATCAAGTTGATAATGTTTAATATAAATTCATAACATGTCTAAATATTATTGGTTGATGAGATTACAACCCTATCTCATCTAATCCACGGATATGAGTAATTTTGGATGTTTTTAAGTGGGTTTGGGATTTAATATAATCTAATATTTCTTATATTTCCAATGGTGCCCCTCTTCTCCTTTATAAAAGGGCACCTCTTACCTCTCTTCCTCACACCACTTTTAGCCTTCAATCATGGCCCAAACCTGCCCAATTATCTTCTCCACTTCTCTAGAAACCCCCTAGAGGTCCTGGATATCTTCCGAGACCAATTTTAGTTCCCTAAGAGGAGGTCTCAAAGAGGCGCTTCAAAGAAGAGGTAATGTCCGTTTCCGATTCTTTCAACTTTATTTCTTTTTCCACTTCTTCTTCTTTATTTGTTTCATTGTGAAGTAATAAAATAATTAACACTAATATACAGATATGTTATTATAAGTATGAAACAACCATATTTCACCATCTATTCATACTACGGAAAATGAAATCACTATGCGTGCGTACGTACGGAATACCGTCTCCACGCCGTGGTGAAATCTATTTTCCACCACCACCTTACTTGGATGGGTATAATGGTGAAAGTAATAAATATATATTATTATTGTAATGTGATATTGATTCTGTAATATTATACAAAAACTTTAATACAATTCCACGATCATGGAAATGATATTGTCGCTCGTGCGTACGTACGGACTACGGTCTCCACGAACGCGATGAGATTCATTTTCGATGATTAACCACTCAAGAATGATTATAAAGTATATATAATGAATAATAATAAAATATATGACATAATAATGCTATTTTATTTATGTATATATATATATGTAGTCATCTATTTAATTTCATTCAATTCCATAAGGAAATGCAAACAACGTTCATGCGTACGTACAACCTGCCGTCTCCATGAACAATGTATTACATTTCTATAGATCTATAACATATATTTATATGATGAATATATATTATATATAAATCATGTTTTACACTATAGAATTATTTAAATCAGGATATAAGAATAATATCAAGAACGACAAGTCGAAACACATACGATAAAGGAAATGATTTTACCCAAAACGCTACTTTAACATGGAATTTACAAAAGAACGGATAATATAGAGTCAAAAGTGAAACATATATGATATCATAACAATGAATATAATTATTTAATAAGTCAATGACATTATTTAAATCATCATAAAGGAGGTTCAGATCCATACAAAGCATATCAGACCTACGGTAAGGGATAATTTTCCAAATCTCATTTTTATCCGAGATTGCATATTCGTAAGTATTTACTGGGGTTATTGCAATCATCCATGTCCATGTTTTATAAAAGTGTTTTCATGTATGTTTAATGTACTTTTTACCCATTTTGACTTTTACCCCATGGTATGGAAGGAATCTTTATTTTATTTACCCTACAGGGTACTTTTTGACTTTTCCGACAAAAGTACGAGAAAAATGTTTTTTTAACGTATACATCATGAAAGGATTTTTACTGTTTTATAAATCCTTATTTTCATTAAGCTTCCTCCAAAAGATTTCATGACTATTTTAAACAAAATCTTATTCTTTAAAAATTGCATGGAATTTTGGGAAAAGAAAATTATTTTGAAAAAGAAAGAATATTTTCCTCAAGAATTCATTTCAAGTGTTTTATAAAAACCATTTTTCATCTACGATGACATTTTTTCATATGTGTATGTTTCAAGTATAATGTCTCTATTATTTACATGGTTTCAATTTTCTTATTAGGAAATGATATCCATTTATTTTATATAGATTATGTGGTGATGGGATGATGTTTATGAAACCCATTTTATTTATTGGGTTTTTATGAATGATGTATGTTTATTTTGTGGAACAAGTAAGAATGATTTAATTATGGGATGGGTGGGACCGATATCTCCCTCCAATAAATTGGGTAAAGAATTATATCTCATGAGATAGACATGGATGGAATGGTAAGTTATTCTGGTTGAGTATTACAGGACTGGAACGAGGAGTGAACTCGATTCAGAAAGGGACATTGTCCACTAAGATGGTCTTGGCCGCTATGCCTTGGATACTATGGAAATCATTACATTTTGTTAATGGATTCCACAAGTACATGTTTTATTCCCATGCTATTTTATCATGATTAATGTTTCTTTATGATCTATGCCTTACGTACTGCCATGATTTATGTCATTACTTAGGATTTCATTGTTTTAACATTATGTTCATGTATTTATGTTCGAATGTATATGATTTGTTTTATTTTATCCATGCTTTCCCTTACTGAGCATTTGAGCTCACCCTTTATATGTTTTCTTTTACCCAGGATTTAATGAAAGGTTTTAGGTAAGAAAAAAAGGGGAATATCTTATGGAGGATGTTGAAGATCCTTCAACATGATTAGAAGATTATTTTCCGAGTTTCCAAAGACACTAAATTATTACGATCCTTATGTGTCTGTTTTTTGTTATGTATTAAGTATTCTGCAAAAGTAATGTAATGTCCTTGTATGTCAAGCTTTGGGTCTCTACACAACTAGGGCATATCCAAGAAATATTTCATCTTCACCTCTTTGACCAAACATTCCAATTTTCCACCTCTGTTATTTAGGATGCAGTGACTCCTTAAAACTCTTATGTGTTTCAAAGATTCAGTTTTATCCTACAACATGTCATAAGGAGTCATATCAAAACATGTTCTATAGAAACAAAAATTATGAATATAAATAGTTTTGATCATGGTGTTCCTCCAGAATTAGTGACGAAGACAGTGTTCATGTAACATTATATTCCCCATCTAAACCAAACATATATTATTCCTTTTGAGATACACCATTTCATTGGGGTGTGTATGGTGTACTAAACTCATACTAAATACCATTATTTTTTAAGATAACATATGAAAACTTAATTCTTGTACTCAACACCATTATTAGTACTCAAAATCTAAAAAAATACCCACATACATTTTTATAAATTCTCAACAAACTTTTAAACAACTTCATAGAATCTTACTTATGTTTCAAATACATAACACATGTTATGAGAGTAAAATCCATAGTGAAAGAAATTAAGTACTTATATTTGAAATTTTAATATTTTCTCATTAGACCAAAGATATAAAAATGAATTAATTTTAGGGTTTGAGTTAAATACATATCAACTTTATTAGGAACATAGTTTGTTATCCTCTCTTTCTAAAAAAATTAACCAACACCAATCTATTCTTCGAGACATATCAAGCATACCACAGAAACTATCCTACTTTGATAAATTTATCACATTTCTATGATACATATATTCCAATATTTTATGTCACTAATAATTTTCTTCCACCATTATTAATTAACAAGAATTATGTACTTCAACATCTTGAATCAAGTTTCATTTTATTTTATTTTCTTTTGAAAAATCTTTTCTATATTCCTCTATTTTTATTACAAAACCATCGTTTCTAAAAGAAACTTCTTTTACTTCATCATAGAGTTGTGAAACACACAACAAGTTGTGTTTTAACCCATAAAAAAACAAGTTGGAATCCATATTTTCATCCCCAATAATTGTAAATCCAACACCTTTGAACTAAAACTCACTATTCCTTATTTGAAATCTTTCACATTCCACAAGAATTTAAAATCCATTATCATATGAGAAGAACACCCATCATCAAAAATCAAGGGTCATTCTCCTATTGTAGATTTGAGAGAGGTTTCAAAAACAAGAGTTTTCTCTTTATATTTTCCTTTATTCACATGATAATTCTGGGAATTGTATAAATATGTTGTTTTTCCAGTAAAAAAACAATAAAACCTTTTGAAAGATGTCTAGGATATTCATATATTTCACAAATAGTTTCCAACAGTTGGAACCTATTTTCAACATTCAACACATAGTTCTTAGATTTATTTATTAGATAGGATTGAATTCCACTAAAACATTTCTTTTTTTTCATGGGATAATTTTAATTTTGTAGGTTAAACCGACACATAATTTCTGTCTTCCTAAATCCACCCGAATAATAGTACTAACCTTAAAACGAATATTTACCTCTATAACATCAATAATATATGGAGATGTGAACATGTTTCTTAGAAACATTATTATGTTTAATTTTAGAACTTCATTGAGAAAAATCCGTTTTTTAACACTCAGAATATTATTCTTCCAATAATATTTCTTCCCCACTTTGTCAGAATGAGATGTGGAAGATTCATTAGTTTAAGACACCAAATTTTCTGAAATGTCTGAATTATCAATTTTTTTTGGTTTTGGAAACATACATGATTTTCATAGATTTATTCTTCTTATGAACAATTTCAAATTTATTTTCAACCTTAGAAGGTAAATTTTTTAGATCTTTCTTAGTATCAAACATTCTAGAACATTCACCAATATTAGATACAATGTTCTTGAAACTTGTAACTCCTTTTATAGTATTATAATGATTTTGTTGAACAAGTTAAAACCTTTACTCCATTTCTTTTAAATATTCTTCAATATTATATCCATAAAATTATATATCTCTTAAGGAAGACATTCTTGATTGATTTCTATATGATTTTAATTCATCAACTTTTCAAACACTTTTTTATGTTTCACAATATTTCATAGAAATTCCTTCAATTCTTTCTCCCGGGGAAACTCTAACACAATCTATTATTCTTTAGAACTACTGCTTAAAAACTCTTCATCATTAACCATTTCAATGAAGTTATTTTCTCCAGAAAAATCTGTAAACATTTTTTATTAAACTTTACTATATATATCTTTGTCATATTTAGAGAAAACAATTCTCATTTTGGATTTGGAGAACTTTTGATATTTTCCATTGGAATAAATTTTTGACCTACCACCCTGCTTCTTCCATGATTTACTTAGTCTTATATCATCTTCTTCACTATCATCCTCATTATTTATTTGGGGAAATTTTCAACAATGTTACTAATAGATTCACATTCAAAACATTTTAGGGGAATTTTCCCATTGAACATTCCTATACCTCATTTCAAATGTTTAGAATATAAGGATTAAAACTCAACAAGATTGTTACTAACCACATTTTTGGATTTAAAATCACCTCTATCATCATAATCAATAATAATCTTAGACTTTAATTTTTTTTAATCAACAAAAGACATATATAGTTACAATATTTATTTTACATTAATAAAATTATCCCTTCTCATTTCATAAGTAATGAGATTACTGTGAAGATCACCAAGAGATATATTTTTAGGATCGCTTTCATCCAAATATGAAATTTTTGTATCAAACATTTTTAGATGAATTCTGAATATCTTTTAAACATCAGTTATATCGTCCATATTCTCACTAAGACATCTTATCTTGTTGAAAATATCTTTCACCCTTGTAAAGAAGTCAACAAAAGATTCATACTCACCCATTTTTAGGTCTTCATACTTTAGCATCTTGATTTAGTCATTTTCATTCTTTTCTTTCTTGTTTCTTTCCTCAATTTTTATAATTATTCTCGATACCTTTAGCAATAGAAACTCCCTTAACTCAATGAAATTCACTTTTAGAATGTGATGAGAGTGATATATTTTTAACTCTTCCATTATTATCCATATTCTTTTTATCCACATATATAAGTGGATAATTTTGAACATTAGGAGGAATCCATCTGTAGCTAGTTCCATGACATCATACACAAGATATATAATATAACTCAACATTCTACCATTCCAGATATGATAATTATTTCCACAAAACACAAGAATCCATTAACTATTCATACAATTTATATTCTCTATCACATTTTATTTTAAAAAACATTTTCAATGAGTAAATGGAGGGAATCTTCACTCTGATACCACATGAAAAGTAAAAAATATGATCAACATGTCACTGAGAGGGGGATGGGTAAATCAGTGAAAAAATTATCCCTTTTATGTTATCTTTCTTATATAACCAGCTTTACATCCTATTAAAGAATTATAAATTTTCTGAAAATAAAACATTCACCCATCCAAATGAATACATGTATTTATAATGTTCACAACTCAATAAGAGTAGATAATCAAGGTCATGGTTTGGAAACAATACAATAACACAAAATAAACTTTAAAACAATCCTTTTTGGGGACACAACAATAAGGATATAACCTTACACCTGTGTATCACTGTGATCAATACAACAGTACATGTGATTTTTCATGGAAAAATTATGTAAAACATGTTTTTCTAATAAGTTATGAAATATTCACCTATTGGATACAAACATGTCACTTTTTTTGTTAAAAATTCCACTCATTAAATTCTTCAAAATAAATTTCTTCACTTTTCTACCCAGTAGCAGGTAGAAACAAACATTCCAAACTTTTTATGAAAATTGACAATGATGGATTAGTATGATTGCTTTAGTCTGGTTGTTAATAAGAAAATATACTCTCAAAACAATTCTAAACAACTTTATTTATTCCTTCCGAAATATTAGTCTAATTACTCAGTCTGATCCAGTAGCCTTTTTCTTACACTTCTTCTTTCTGGAAAACATTCTCAGGAAATATTTGTTTGGAAACATTTATTATTTTCTTTTTCTCTCTAAAAATTTATAACTCTTGCTCTCTGTCTTCCATAGGTGAATAGTGAAATCATTATCAAATTTTTTTGTACTTATTAATATTTATAAGAGATCCAATAGAGGAATGGGAAGAAAACCAGTTTCACTTTACCAGTCAACATAATTTCCATAAACTCAAATTTTACATTCAATTGGACTTCATCTTTGATTATTCCAGAACTTCTCAACTCTACATGATTCTTCTAAAAACTCCTCAAATCATATTACAACTTCATCTAAAGAATTTTTTATCACCATTATTCATTCTAATGAAAATTTCATTTTGAAACTTATCTTCATTATGATAAAACATATGTAAAACTACAGAATATCATTCTGATTCTCCATAGCATTTGAAATATGAAGGAATTCACATTCCAATACTTCATACCGACTAAAACATTGAAGCAATTATTAAATAAACATTGTTTCATATTTTGTATCCATCAAAAACTCCTTGAAAATACATTGGAAAAAGGATTAAAAACAAGTCACCTTTTATTCATTTGATCAACAATTCCTCATACCAATGATCTTGCATCCGAAGAAGGTCAACATCCGATGACTTATCATTTTATGGAAGCGTCTAATGGATTAGTCTCTACCAAAATCCAATTTACCAGCGTCACTCTTCATATGACGAATCTTAACCCAATTTGATAGAAGAAAATATCATGACATCATTATAACTTGTCGCAATTGAAGAAAACATAACTTTTGTTTAATGAAAATGGATAACTGCATTATTGGTCTTCATCAAATTCATTGGCCTCCGATACATTATGATGGATCAATCTCTATAGTTAATCTTTCATTAGTTGGTCCTATCTAATCCAACACAATTATTAAATTTATTTAGAAGTGGAACATTGTGTCTAATGGAACACTTTCAGAAAATAATTCTTCTCTTCAAGAAACTCAGCAACTGATAGATCATATGAGGAATTGGTTCCTTTAATGGATTCGATTGTTTTATGAATCAATCATTCTTATGTATTAGTCGATCAGTGACTTCTAAAAACCTCTATCTTCATCAAGTTCAATTATCCCAACCTTTAAACAAATTTTGTGTCTGGTGACTCTTACACCAATAAACTGTGATTAAAAGACTTTTTATTAAAAAAATAATTCTTCTATGAACTCGTACATGTATCATGAATTCATCATGATGTTGAGAACATAATGATCAATATATCATCATCTTACTTATATTTTAATTTTCTATGACATCCCATCATTTCAACACCTCATTTCTTTCTATCAGAAACTCAAACTTATTTCCAAAACTCATACACCCTTTCTCCTCCTTTATTTCCAAATTCATGGATCAAGGTTTTTTAGTAACTAGTGATTTTTAAAACATTCAAACCAAATGTTTTTTTCATATTCTAATCCTAATATATAGAAAGAAATTTAGATTTTGTAATAGCTTCTCACTCTGATCGAAAACATATTTCTGGACATAAGGTGTGTCTGAAAAACCATTTCCCCAAGATAACAATTCTAGGCCAGAAAATAAAAGCAGATAGACTCCCCTAATAGTATTTAGGTAGGTAATTAATTGCAAACTATAGGATTTCATCTTATTGATCTATTGAGTGGACTCCCCTATCATGAAATACTGAATTGGATTTATAGAACTCTTTTCTCTAAATTAAACCATGTCCATAAAGGTCTACTCCCAATGTAAAATGGTTAAGTCAATCCAAAAAACATTCACAATAACCTACCTTATAAAAGTAATTGTCCCAAAAAGGGTTAGTAAAAAACATTGTTCTATTGAGTTTTATTCCCCATTATGTAATGGGAGGGAAATTATTTCATGATATTTAATTGAGGTATTTTAATCTATAATACATAAATTTTATATTTTATTATCCTTTAAATGAATTTTTAATATTAATTGGATGTTACTTAATTAATTAACTCCTATGGATAAAATATTTATGCATAATTCACTTATTTAATTTCCATATATTCACATTAATTCATTTATTTATGTGATCATCACCTTTCATCAATAAAATAAAAAATTTCTAATACATAAATAAATACATAATTTAATGAATCTTCGTAAGAATTATATATATGTTGATTTAATGACCAGACATTAAATCCACATTTGACCTATTGGAAAGAACTCTTATTTCCATTCTTGGCATGATTTACAACATTCCACCTATCCACTAATTTATCACCAGGTTTGGCTAAATAATGGTTCTTTCTGGAACTAACACTATGATCCTTAGGATAATCTGTTAGTTACATGAATTTTTGTCCCACATACAGGTGAGGGGAACCAAATTATTAATTAAAAGGGGATTACATAAATATCCTTGAACACGAAGGTCTTACATAATAATTGATGTATGACTCATGGGAAATTTTTTTATTTAATATTAAATAATTTTAAACTAATACAATAAATTAAATTAAAACATAAAACACATACATAGGTCTTTGTCATGCTCATGAACGGTCATACATGCAATGAATACTCCAAAAGTAACTATCTAGCATTCATTTCGTTATTAGTTATTTATTTTTTTTTCAATGCCCTTGAATTAATTAAAAAATGAAAAAAATAATTCCTTTTCATCTTAATGATCGTCCAAACATAATTGGAGATACTAATCATTTATCAAATTCTTGTAAAATAAATGGCAGAACCATCAATCACATTTTTATTACAATAAATTAATTAAGCATTTAATAGTATATAAGATCATTATTAAATTTTCAAACGGACATTGGTTTTTCAATAAATAAAATAATGTTTTAATAATGTAAATTTAGAATTTAATGTAATGTTTAATTATGACCATTGTGTATAACCAGATACACACCATGTATCTCTATTTTCACGTATCTAGGGTACATGTTTGGGTAGTATAATGTATCGTATCTTGATTACATAAT
Organism: Viscum album; assembly: GCA_963277665.1. Taxonomy (NCBI): domain Eukaryota; kingdom Viridiplantae; phylum Streptophyta; class Magnoliopsida; order Santalales; family Viscaceae; genus Viscum; species Viscum album. The sequence continues at coordinate 1,314,169,586 of OY728136.1, read as the reverse complement.
AATTGTAGACAAAATACACACTATGTGATCCACTTTCTGTGTATTTTGGATATATGAATGGGTCTTCAGCATGTGTGTTGTTGGAATAGATAGCATGTACAAGTTATAAACACGTCATGTATCTCTTTGATCTCTATGTTAGTTTTCTCAACAAGTTGATCAGTGTGTTATTTAGATGTAGGAACTGATGATCTACACGCTATACACACCATATGTACATCATGTATATCATAAATGATTCAGTTTACCAGACTCATGCAGTGTTGCCTATGTAAAATAACCACCTGGATTTTTTAATTTGCGCCACAAACCTGTGAAAACTACACAACATGTACACTGATACATGCCATTTAATATGATAACCCACATTCCACCCTAGATGGTGAACATGTGGTGTAAAATGTTTGTGTAATGTCCCTTACACCAATATCCCATATTCAGTGCCTTACTTTATTACATTTTCCTAACAAACAAGGAATCACGTCTTGCAGGACCCAATAGTTTAGAATATATAGAAAAATAGATACTAACATAAGTATTAAATAATAAATTGAAATTAAATAAACCATAATAAGTCCATTAGAAGCACCGTTATTCCCCTATATTATCCTTCCATGTCAATCATAATAAAGTATTGGAATCCTGGGGAAATATAAAACATACGATATTGGTGATATCAGATGCTCAGTAATGGTAAGAATACCGCAGTAGCTATTGTAAATAAACATAAAAAATAAGGTAATTATAATAACTAAAAATTCATGCCATTAAAACATAATATTGTGTATAATATGGTAGGAATAAAAGATGATCAAATAATTCTATATAAATAATCACATGAGAATGAAACTTAATCATGAATACTCTCATAGTAAAATAGTCACACAGATTATCAATAAATAATCTCATAATGAGGGAATGCATAATATATGACATAATAAACATACCATCAAGACCTTGACCAAAAAGTCTACATAAATGGATAACGCCTCATCCAATACATGATCTAGTATTTTTCATGAGACATATCGATGCATCGAGGGGATATAGAGGGCCCCAACCGACACATATTAAGTGCAATGAATTCCTCAAATGAAATTGGTGAAACATAATCAACAAATAAATTCATATTGAAACAATGATATGAAATGTAAATAATATACCCATCCAGTAAATAGAATCATAAACCATATAGTATAATATGATGAATGGTATCAAAATAACACATACATAGTCAAAATAATTGAAAATAATTTAATAAAATATGTTAGATGGTGTCATAATGTATAATCCTCAATTATGAAAAAGATCTAATAATGAGTTTTGACATAGGTTAAAATAATATAATAAAATAATTTAAAATTTACTGAGAGAAGTGACACTTTTACATTGAAATAAATTTATTTAAAAAGCCAGGCAATTAGAATATATATTTTTTGAAAATTAGATTTTAAAATTGTAAAGGATACCTTAAGGAAATAATTCATCATGAAAGTATATAAATATATGATCATACCATATAAGTTAAAAATCTTTTCCTTTAAAAATAGAAACATTTAAAAGAGAATTTTTAAAATAATGTGTTAGTGTTTACCAAATGAATTGATTATTTTTATCAAATGTAAATAAACATAAAATAAGTGAAAATAAAACTTAATAGAGTAAAATATCATTTGAAACATAATCAAAACATAACATAATCAATGGAGTAGATGTTTAACCAAATTATGGAAATTGGGTTAAGAATTCCCTTACCACTTTGTAAACAGACGAACTGTATGCCCCATAAAATTAATGACAAAAAAAATGAAAAATTGATGTAAAATAAGATAAATATATTAATGATATGATATATAAAAGTTCAATATAAATAAACCAAAAACATGGAATAAGTGGGAAATACGGAATATCTCACATAAATAAAAGTGAGATGGTAAAACTCTTACCTTATGTAAAAAAGCGTTTTTCACATGTAATTAATGTCATGGATAATAAAATTAGATTAATAAATTACATAATTCAGAACCTATTAAACATATATATGTTCTCTTACAATTTTATTAAGTTCATTTAGGACCATTTCTGATGGTTATAATGTTTATTTTTGATGTTCTGGGTGCCTCCATTTCATAGTTTTATAGTATGTTCACTTGTGATTAATTGTGGAAGTTCTTGTAAAATGGGAATAAATTCTTGAGAAGTGAAATTTTACAGTATTAATGAAATTTTATAAGTTTATATGATCTCATATATCATTTTTTATATGGTGTGATGATGATTCATTTGATAAAATGTTAATGAAAATTATTTTATTTATTTCGATGGTTTTTACAACTATTACAAATTAATATCATTTTATTCGATAATATGTCTATATAATGGCCCCAAAACATTAAAAAAGTTATTCAAAAAAATAATATAATCTATTTAAACCATATTAATGTATTTATGTCTCTACATTAATGAGGTATTGAAAAATGAAATCTCGTCATCCAAGAAGGCGTTGAATCGACACATCTAGGACGATGTTTTAATTTTTACAACAAAAAGAGAGGATAACAGATTTGATGATGGATATTAAATTAATATAATAAAATTAAATTATATTAATGATACTAGATTTACCATGATACTTTTTATAGTTTAGTTGAGGTAAAGATAAGAAAAATTAAATTAAAAGAGAAAGAGGTAGGGTTTTACCTCTTTAGTGTCGTCTCATTGAGAACCTCTTTATGGCACAAAGAAATATTATTTTGGTGAGGATATGAAGACCATAATGTGGGTAAGTGGTGTCATTGATGAATTAGAAGTAATATAAGTAATATACAGGGCTTATAAGGTTTGAGGAGAAGGGTTGTTGATGGTGGTATTTATAGTGGAGGAGAGAGGTGTTTTTTAAATATTCTATTCATTAGTTTATTACATTGGATCAAGACTAGAAAAAATGTTGATTTTTGTTACTTAGTATATTAAATAGTTCATTTTTGTTCAAAAAAATAGATTCTTACATCCAAAATGACTTGAAAAGTCATGTATTTGGATTAAAATGTTAAATATCATAAATTACCGCATTTCACTAATCACCAAAAATACCTCTATTTTCGAAAAATACCAAAAATTCACCCTAACTATTTTAAAATTTGTAGATTCCAAATATGAACTAAATTTTATGAAAATAATTTTTTAAATATTATAAATTTAGCTTCTAAAAATCATCATTTGTTAAAAAAGTACCGATTTTAATATTATAATCTATTTTATGACACTTTGAAATTTTTTTCATGGTCTCATAAAGTTATCTTATAATTATAATGAAACAAAAATTTAATTTATGAATCTATTTGATGAAAATAAATTTTCATCTCACTTATTATATTAATTATAAAATCATAAATAAACATTCACATTTCACAAAAACACCAACAGTTAAATTATCATTTTTAAAGCATATATTTACTTATTCAATGATATAAATATTTCATATTTTAATTTATTAGATACCTAAATTTAATTTATACTCTCATATGTGAGGTTATTATTATAATGTCTAGATTACAATTCATAATAGTAAAAACAAAATTCCAACGGTTATGTTAATATTTAATAGTATATCATGGTTTTTTTTAATCTTTCTGTTGCATGAAACATAAGATATTGAAGATATTAAATTTAAAAAGAGACATACTATAAAATATTGGGGGTGTTACATTATCCCCTCCTTAATAAATTGCATCATCTAAATTTTGAAATTGTATTTTGAAAATCAAAGGTTGATAATTGAAAATTATTTTGTGGGAAACCGACATCGTAAATTGGGTTAATAAAAATTTATCTTAAATGAATGGAAAGGAAAATGTGATGGTGACCAAAAAACTAGGTTTACCTATATGAGATAATTAGTGGGAAGTGAAAGAATGAGCATGAAAAATAAATCTAAATATCCCATTATGATGGAGAGTGATAAAGAATATGTCTGTTTGAAAGTCTACCATCACAGAAACATAAATTTGTGATCAGTTAAAAGACCATTAATTTATTGGTAATAAAAGTAAACTGATAACGTTATTATTACAAAATCATTTTCCTAGAGTTGATTGATTCTTTAAATATCTATAAAAGAACTTGATAATATAATATTACTTGACTTCATCCCATGTTATAAGCATTATACCATCCTTTAGTTGTGCTTTGATCAATTTATAACTTACTTCAAACACTAGAGATGAATGTTCATGATAATATTTTTAATGCATGAATAACTTTAATGGATAATAAGATCTAAAAGTCATTCCATTGACCATTAAAGGTTTATTTAATAAAAAAATATTATAACATGATATCCAATACAATAAATCATACTTTAACCCCAAATAATAATATCCAATGTTCAACATAATCCATTCCCTACGTAACTAATCTTAAAACTCATAAAAAATATGTATTTCAAAATTCAAAGATTAAAAAATTTTAATGATGGTTGGAGAGTTTACAAAATAAACTTAGCATTATATTCCCTAAATAATATTGCTCTTATTGTCACATACCATATATATGAATACCTTAATTTCCTTTTTACCATTACGAAAACTTCCATGCTTCCAGAAATATTATCAAAGGATGTTTAAAATAATCCTTAATTCCAAATATGTATTAAACCATGTAAAGAGAACAAAACCCGTCAAAGAACAAACAACCTTCATGGTCATAAATACTATTCCATAAACATCTATCTATTATTATCTCAACATCAATCAAATATTTAGGGATTTATTTCCAAATTCACATGTTTTCCATAAGGTCTACTTGCCATATCATCACTTCTCTTGGTTACTAGTGTTATTCATCACATGCTTCCAATTCCTTAATGAATAAGTACTGCAATTCAATCCTTATATATATCATTATAATTAAAACCAAAATATCATTATTAAAATACATTTACAATATAATTCATGAATCCAAAAAAATACATTAATTATTCCACTTTAACTATAGTAACAATATAATATTGACCTTGATCTCTTTTTTTCTTCTAAGATATGTCCCATTGAGGCTTAGAACATTCATTTTCATGATACCACATATCCTTACTATTGAATCATCATACATCTTCTTTCATTCCTTTTTAATCTCAAGACTAAGTTCTCTTCCCACCACTCTGGTAGTAAAATCCCATTCCATTCAAGAATGTATTTGGATGTCTCCTTCCGTAATTATCTCATATGGGAAAATCCTTCTTTTCTTTCCTCCCTTTATCCATAATTTTATCTATTATCCTTTTATTCTCTTTCTTCCTTTATAAGTTTAAAACATGGATAATTATTTCCATATATTTATATTCAATGATTCTATAGCCTAATATGATAAGAATCTTTTGGATACTAGTTCCCTTTGATGGATTTGTTTATTCCCTTAAAAAAACATTCAATATTACTATTGAGATTATATACACTATCATATGTATTACTAGATAACATTGTTATGTTAGTTTCATATATAGAATTATTTTCCACTTCCTTGTTTCTTAGACATAATAATTTTCTCTCCATATATACTCATTGTTCTCTAAGAAAATATTTTTCCAATAAACTTCATATAAAATCCATCCATTCCATGTTTTCAATTTCATCTTCCTCTCTAGTTTTTGGAATCCATGACCACCATTGATCTAAATCACCTGAGAATCAATAAACATCCATGATAACCCTATCCATTTCATTACTTACCAATGCAAGAATTATCTTCTCTATGTAACTAATCGATTTCTCATATACAAATGATTTTTTAGTCCCATGTAATGATGTAGGTTGTTGTCACATGATGTGGTCTAACATTGTTACATCACTTTGTGAATCGGGATACTCCATGTGAGTAAGGTTATTGCTCATAAATTGGGTCATTTGTCCCAGTATAGTTATAAATATTTTACATCCAGCTATAGTTATACCTCCAGAATTTTTATCTTTCAAAGGAGGGAAATCCCTAAAGGGATTACAAGTGTTGATACAATTTCTATTCCTTCCACTAGACACTCTTTATAAACAATGTAATACACTATGTTAGATCATATCATTATTAGACATAATGTATAATATAACACTAGTGAAACACATAACATAAATTTAAAATTTTTTTCTCACTATTCTCTAAATCATAAACATGGTTACTTTGGGAAATACTCAATGTATATTATAGGGTTATTGTCATGAACCACGACAGGATTTTCATTTGATCTGACACCCGATCCATTCTGTGGCAAGGCCCGAAGGGCATTCTCGATCCCCATGGCCTGAAAACAAGTTCCATACATTAAATTAATCCAAATAGAATGATTTCATAAAAATAAACATGGATCAAATAAACAAACTAATCAACAAGGCACACAAAAATAACCAACAACTAATCATAAATAAATATACAACTAAAACAGATAAAAATTACGACTGAACATCTATGAACTATGATATAAAACCAAACCACAACTAACATGATATCCATGTGGCCTTATGGTCACAAGAATCCAAAAAACCTATCAGCCACAAGTCCAAACTTCTCATGCGATGATGACAAGAACTAGAGAACTTAAACATGCAAAACAGCTCGAGTTTATCAACATTGAATGATGCAAGTAAGGTGTGAGCTTAAAAAATCTATAGGCAACCCACAAAGAATATATAGATTTACATTCCTCGAAACAGTAAATAAACAGGAGTTTGAAATAAATATATGAAAATAGGTTTTCAACATTTTTAAAAATACCACCTCAACTTTCACTTTTCCAAACAACACACTCCATGTTCCCATTTTCAAAACAAATTCACCCTTTTTGAAACCAAATCCCAAAATTAAAATCTAACAAGGTTATACCAAGAAAATATAAAAGTATATAGATAAAAACTACAAGAAACCTAGTGCAATAGAATGTAAATAATCATATATAGATAGTAACAAGGGGAATTTAATAAGCATCCCTCTAGAAATCCATGGATGTACTCGAGTCAGACTCACCTTCTGGCATACAGTGTAGCTCTAAAGTCAATAATATAACTAGCTACTCTAAACAATACTCACTAGTGGAACAACCCACATGGCCTTTAAGAAATCCAAGGGGTACCAATTCGTCTAATTTTGGTTGATAAGAAACCATCACTTGACCCTCTAAAAGATTCCTAAAAACCCATGGTAATAGTACACTATGTAAGTAGGAGGCCCTCACACACATGACTCTCCTTGCATGCCGTCACCACACATTCCTACCAGAAAAAATGACTCCACCTATAAAATAACTCATTTTGGGAAATACCTCTATTGGGGTTACCATCATATAACAAACCATTAAAATGTGACAACCGGTCCGTCAGTTCCCATGAATTTGTAGAACGTTTTTCAAAACATTCTAAGATTATATCTGGGAATTTGTGCCTCTAAAACAATAACTCATTTACAAAACATTAAAAAAAAATCCAATTAAGCCTTCAACATTATCAACAGAAATACATTTTAAAAATTATCTAAAAAATTTACAAAACAACACTAAACAAAAATTTTATGTTTTCAATGCTAAACATTCTCTTAGGTTCGTAATCCAATCCCACTATCAAATACAACTTCAAACCAAAATGAAAACACCTGTAGTACATAAAGATGCCAAATATTATTTCATGTCATTTGGAAACCAAACATTCTTTATAAGGTTATAAATAGGTCATAATTTCAAACCTAACATTTAAAACCATAATCGATCTAGTTTGATACCATAATCAATTTAGAAAACATGAAGGCTACAAGGAACTTTAGAAGAAGGGAATAAGGAGGGAGAATTATTTTTTCAAATTTGGGTTTTTGAGTTGAGTAAATTTATTCAATATCATTATCATTTGTGAGCCCATCCATGTGTGAATTCCAAGAACACATTGATGTTCCCACATCTAATGGTTGGCCATAAGAATATGTGATGTTACCCAAAAATCATTTTTAAAGAAACACCGCATGTTCTCAAACCAACACAACAAACCACACATGTGGTCCATGCCATATAAAACCACAAATTCACACATAAATTTCCAAAAAACAAAATCCAAAAATGTTATCATAATACAATGAAGGTTTAACACCATTCTAAATGAATAATTTCATTTTAAGGAAACAATTGACATTTTAACAAAGACCTAAGTAGAGAACCCTTTTGAAAACCACTTCCACTAATTTTCGCCAACATAAAAACATTTTGGCATGTAAGGAAAGCATACCACAAGCATGTGAAACACTTTTTCATATTTTTTAAGAAACAAAAAGAATTAATGGAATCAGTTGGAATGAAAAATAATGTAAAAACCTACCTCAATGGTGTGAGAATGCGATGAAACTCTCAAAGAAGGAAGAATACACCACAAAGATCAAAACACAAATCCCAAACATCAAGAAAATTTAACTACACATAACCCCTAGCCACTATAGTATAACTAAGAGATAAATCCCACCATGAAACCCCTAAAATACAAGGAGGATGAGAAGAAGAGGATAAAATTGAAGAAAAACCAAAGAAACTCACTATAGATCTGAATGAGGATAAAATACAAGGGATAAAGATCAAGGGGAGATAGCTTGGGGGATCCCTTCGTACACCAAAAAAACCAAGGACGTGGAAAACCTGAAATGGGTTAAAAAGAGGGGAGGTAAAAGTTGGAATTTTTTTATTTTTAAAATCTAGATTGCTCGCACGGTTTGGCAGCATGGTTTTCCAAATCGTGTGCCAACCGTACGCCCCATTGTCTATAAGGGACACCCTACACGGCTTGGATGAAAGGTTTAAAAACCATAATGAATGCCTCTACCCCAAAAATGACACTAATATTTATGGTTTTGTAGGTAATTCACACAGTTTCCCTTAATCATGTACAAACCATGCACAAGCCAAAATTCACATAAAATGTCCAAAATTTAAAATTTTGAACTGTGAATCAACCTGAACCTCAACCAAAAAGATACAAATCCAAGAAAAAATAAATTAAAGTAATTATAATTTCTAGTGTGTGATAATTCATCCCATTATAGTCACTTTCTGCCCCTATAATTTCACCCAGCCAAATGGTAAACAAGACTCAGTTCCAATTATGGAATAATATTAATAAAACTACAAACCTCATGGTGAACTTTCACTCCAAAAGTATCACCTGACCGATCAATAAGAAACCCCAACATAATAATGAGGGGATAACATAAGAGGGTTCTCCCCACTAATATAACCTAACTAATTTAATTTCACAACTTTGGATCGTTCTAACATGGGAACTAACATAAACCTCTTCACATTATCCGAACAATACCCCCACAAAGACTGTGAACTCCTAACACAACTAACCCAGACATATTTTTCTAAGAAAAAAACCACCACCAGTAGAACTGAAAATTTCCCACACAACCTGAACCCCCACACAAGGGGAAACCTCTGAAGGAAGCTCGTGTCAAATAGGGAACTAAAACTACCACCCAACAATTCTAAAAAACTGAAGCACCTCTAAATGAGAACAACAATAACTGAGACCAGACCACACAAGGACTACTAACACTCAAATAAAAACAAACGATTTAAAGATCCACATTCAAAACATAAGGATGAGGTGAATTGAAAATAATATTGCTGAGTTTCTTACATAGATAAAGGAAACTCAGAATAAAAATATAATTACAACAGAAAAACAGAACTATCTCCACTACAACACTAGAGAGAAATGATGGGCCATGGTTCCCCACGCCCCTGACAATCTATGATTGTGCACGAGCTTCAATCTGAGGTCTTTGTCTAGAGACATGATTAATGAAGCATCCACTACCTCAGAGTCAAGTGATAACATTCTATGATAAAACTTTATTATTTAGGTGATGCTTCCTAAAAACCTCTCTAGATAAACCAGACAACAACAATGATGACACATATTTGGAGGATTGATACAAGAAAATTTCAAATGACTGAACCAGATAAATTGGTGGCACACAAGCGAATAGTCAAATGAAATAAAGACTAGAATCAGTGGAAGAGTCTCCATAAAGGAAAGTTCCTCTATCATGCACTCCATTCTAGAAGGGGAACCATTATAAGAAACAAGGTAAACTGGATAACCAACTGTCTTCACATAGAAAACAAAATCATCAAATAATGATTCACCATCAACTTCTTGAAATAAAGATACTTGGAGGAGGGGACTCACTCCTTGATCTCTAAATGAATACCCACAATGAAAATATATTGTTTCAATAGATCTGGCGATACTACCTTGAGAGAAAAGGAAACCAGCTCCTTGAAGTGGTCAATATAGTTCTTCAAAATTCATTAGCCCTACTGAAAGTTTATGATTTCTTCCCTTTTCTTCATCTTCACCTTCACAGGTATAAACCATCAAACAAAGACGAACTCAACCACATCCTATGTCATCCCTACTTGAATTAATACTTGGGAAAAAAATTTCCCATTCGTCTACGATTGGACCATAAAACAATATTTGAACAAAACTTACTCTAACACATTCAAGAGATCCCAATGACTTGAATACATGATCAACATTACTAAGACACTTCACTGCCTCTAATAAAAATTGATCAACCTAAAAGATAGGCAACAACCGAGAATAAATCATAATTAGTCATGCCTCAATAGAAATTTTTGGGACCTTTCTAGGAAGAATATTCTGATCAACACGAGAAACACAAAACCAAAATCAACATCACCTTGAAACACAATCAGAAATAACATCTTGATAAAAAAATTATTGACCCTGAAGAAAAATATATATAAGAAAAACCAAACATCACTTTTTAATAAATCACCATTTTCATTTAATCATCAAAAGTACCTTCTTTAATACCCGTTTTTCATAAAACAAAACCCACATTCTAAAAAAACTATTTATAAAATCATATTCATCTTTCAAAACCCCTTTGTAAATACAATTCCAATCCCATGATTTCAAATACTCACCCATGGTATATTATGAACCATCACATATGTGTCTATCACATCCCCACTTATATCACTCTTACATATATTCTAATATTAACATACTATATATACCAACACATTTGATAACATCCGTAAAAAATACCAAGGGTCACACATACCATATCATCATCAATTTATGAATTTACCAATTTCTAAATTCCAATCAATTTCTCTATTAAAATCCATTTTTTCCAATTCAAACCCATCTGAAAGAAAATGTTTCCATTTGAAAAACTATATTCATTTTAAAATCCCAGTTACACCCACCAAAATCTAAAAAATACATAACTCATACCAAACTACTGGAATGAGGAACTAGTGGTCATGCCTAACCTAGCGAAATGGTAGTGTGTCATTCCCCAAGTAAGAAATAACAATTAAGAGGACCTTGAACTATGCACTTGTATTCCACATGGGTCAGTCTTCCATGCAAGATCACATCATGACACTGTCTTGCCTTCATTTTAATTCTTCAACCCCAATCAAAAATAATAGACTCAAATACTGGACTACCCCTACTAACTTGATGATCGGATCGAGATAGAGTTCATGAAACTCTTCTTGTACCAACCTACAGCGTCCCAAACATCCTATCTTCAATGTACCTAACTCCCTAAAATACAAAAGGGCCTGCTCTGATACAATTTTTTTTATGATCCAGGCCTGGATTGCCATCTGATCCAAATGCCGACCTAGTTTGTGGCAAGGCGCAAAGGGTGTTCCCAATCCCTACGGTGTGACAACTAGTTTCATATATGAAAATTAATCCAAATGATAAAAATTTCATCCCTATAAACTAGGATTAAATAAACAAACTAATCAATAGACCACACAACAATAACCAAAACTGGTCATAAATAAATACACAATTAATCCAAGTACAAACTTCAACTGAACAACAGAGAACTAAAATAAAAAACCAAAATACCACTAACTTGATCTCCATGTGTCCTCATGTACACCACCATCCAAAAACTAACCCACCAGAAGGCGTACCTACTCCTAGTATGACAACATGAACCATAGAACCTTATCCTACAAAAAAACACAGGTATGTTGACACCAAATGGTACAAGAAGGGTGTGCACTTAATTGTGCTATATAAAACCACCAAATAATCCATACATATCATTTCCATGAAACATCCCATAACACTAGTTTGAAATAATGATATAAAAATATTTTTTCAACATTTTTAAAAATACCACCAAAAATTTACCATTTCTAAAATTCACACACCACATTAACATTTTCAAAATAGGTTCACTATTTCAAAAATTCAAAATTTAAAAACCAATGAGGTTATACCAACAAACACTGAAAGTATATTGATAAATAGTATAATGAACCAAGTGAAACAAAAATTAAATAAGAAAATACATATAGAAATCATGATAATTTTTTGGGAATCCCCAGAGTGACCCCTGGATATACTCGAGTCAGACTCACATGCCAAAATATGCTACAAATCCATAGTCAATAACAATTTGACTACTCTAAAGTAGCCTCACTTATGGAAAAACCCACCTGAACTCTAAGAAATACAAGGGGTACCAACCCATATAATCAGGGTTGATAAGAAACCATCACATGACCCTATAAAATACACACAGTAAACCCATAGTATTAGTACATCATATAAGTAGGAGGCCCTCACATGCGAGAATCACCTAACATGATTTCAACACACTTACCTACCCCCAAACACTGACATAACCTATACAATAACTCTTATAGGGAAATATCTCTATAGGGGTTCATATCATATAATAAACAATTCATAGGTTCTAATGAGGTGGTCACATACATTGATTTTGTAAAAAATTTCTCAAAACATTTTAAGATGCCAACAACATGCTTGTGCTTTCAAAACCATAATTCATTTTAAAAAAAACTATAAAACAACAACAGGTCCATTAACATTATCAACTTTAATACATTACAAAAATGATCTAAAACATTTAAAAAACTACACTAAATACCACTTTAATGTTCAAAATTCTCAATGGGATCTTAAGTTATAAATCCAATCCCATTTTCAAATACCACTTCAAACAAAAAAAACACCCGCAGTACTTAAAGATTCCAATTGGCCTTTCATGTCATTTGGAGAACAATAATTTTTTAAGGTACTAAATGGGACACAATTTTGAACATAACATTCAAAACCATAATCAATATACTTTTGAGACCATAAACCATTTTTAAAACATTAATTCATTATGTAACATGAGAAGAAGGGAAGAAAGAGGGATAAGTGGTTTTGCAAATATGGGTTTTTGAGTTGAGTAAATATATTCAAGAGAATTATCCTTTATGTTCCCATCCATGTTTGAATTCCAAGAAGAAATGGATGCAACCATATCTAATGGTTCACCATAAGAATCCGTGATGTTTCATAAAAATTATTTTTAAAGAAGAAACACATGTTCTCAAACTGACACAACAAACCACACATTTGGGTCGTGCCATATAAAATCACCAATTCAAACATACAAATCCAATAACATAATCCAATAAATTTATAATAATACAATCAATGTCTAACACCATTCAAAAATAATATTTTCTTTTTAAAGAAAAATTGACATTTTAACAGACACTTAATTTTCATACCATGTATTTAAATTAGTGAATCCTTTTAAAAACCACTTCCACTAGTTTTTTTCAGCATAAAAACACTGTAACCAGAATAGAAACCATTACACAAGCCTGAAAAATATATTCTAATATTATTTAAATATCCACAAGAATAAATGGAATTAGTATCAAAGAAAAATAATAGAAACAATTACCTCAATGGTTTGCAAATGCGATAAAACTCTCAAAGATGGAAGAATACACCCCAAAGATCAAACTACCACCTTAAACATTAAGAAAATCAATCTACACTTCAACCCTATCCACAATGGTACATAAAAAAGAGACCCACACCAATAAATCCCTAAAAATACATGGATGATGAGAAGAAGAGGATAAAATTGAACAAAAACCAATGAAAATCACCTTATATTTGAAGGAGGAGATTCTATAATGATGGTGGTTGAAGGGGAGATAGATTAGGGGATCCCTTCATGTTCAAAAAATGACCGTTCCCAATGAAATCATTAAAGGTGTTAAAAATAGGGGAGGGAAAAAATATAATTTTATGATTTTTAAAATCTTGATAGTTCACATGGTTTGGCCGCATGGTTTTCCAAACAATACGCCAACTGTGCACCCCTCACTATCCACAAGGGGTACCATACATGACATGGACAGATGGTTTAGAAACCGTATACCAATTATTCCAAACACCTATAACTAAAAATGACAATAAGATTTATGATTTCTTAGGTAAGACTCACTGTTTCCTCTAACCATATGCAAACAGTGCAAAAACTAAAATTCGCCAGAATCTTCTAAAATTTGAAAATTTAAATTACAGATCAACCCAAACCACAAAAAAAAAGATAAAAAACCAAGAAAAGAATTAATTAATGGAATTCCAATGGTTATGTTTATATAGTTATGTTTCCCAAATATATGTTTTCTTAAATCTAGTTTCTTAAGTTTCTACAAAAATTACTCAAATACCAACTACAAAGACCTTGAACCCAATAGCCCATAACTGGTGCCTTACATTATTACATAGAAATAATAAACTGGGAATCACATTCTGAATGACCCAATATTTTATTAGATTTGGAAAACTAGATACTAACATCAGTATTACATTAGAACTTGATATGAAATATAATATAGTAACTCTATTGGAAGCACCCTTATTATCTTATATTATCCCTGCATGTCAATAATAATATACATCATATAATATTTGGGGAAAATAAAACATAATAATGGGGTGATACCATATGTTCAGTAAGGTAAATCATACAATAGAAGATAACATAAATAAACATAAACAATAAGGTATTGAGAATAACTAAAAACAAATTCCATTAAAACATAATCTTGAGCATAATATGGAAGGAATAAAACACGATTAAATAATGATATATAAATAATCATGTGAGAATGATATTTAACCATGGATATTATAATAGTTTAATAATCACATGTATTATCAATAACCAATCTAATAACGATGCAATTAATAATGCAGTACATCATAAACATACCATCAAGGACTTGACAAAGAAGTCTATATAAATTGGTAAGGCCTTAGCCAAAACGATGTATAGTTTGTCTCATGAGAATCAATGATGCATCAAGGGGATATAACTGGCCATGTCTAACACTTACTAATTCTAATGTAGTCCTCATATAAATGGGGTGAAACATAAGAAACAAATACATTCATATTGAAACTACCATATGAAATGAAAATAATTTCCCAAGCAGTAAACATAATCATAAACCATGCAGTATAATATAATGAATGGTATCAAAATAGAACATTAATATTCAAACTGATCATAAACAATTTTATAAAACATTGTAGATCGTATCATAAAAGATCAACCCTAATTATGTAAACGATCCAATAAATAGTGTTGACATAGATAAAAACAATCTAATAAAATCATCGAAAAATTCATGAGAGACCTACCAAATTTAATTTGAAATCAATTATTTTAAAATCCATGAAATTATAAAAGAAAACTTTTTATTTAAAAATGTCATTTTATACTTTTAAAGGATTCATGAAGTAACTATGGTGACATAAAAGAGGAAAAATATGCTCGTTATATAAGTTAAAAAACATATCCATTAAAAAATGAAACATTCAAAAGAGTATATTCAAAATAAAGTGTGAGTGTTAACCAAATGAATTAATTATTTATATCAGCTATAAATAAAAATAAAAAAGTGGAAATAAAAATTAAGATAATAAAGATTAATTTGATATATAATCAAAGTATAAAAAATAAACAATGTATAATTTTAACCCAAATAATGTAAATTGGGTTAAGAATTCCATTACCACTTTGTAAACAGTCGAACTGTATGCCCCATTAAATTAATATTCACAAAATGAAACATTTAATACCATGAAGATAATGATATTAATGATAAATATATCAATGGTTGGTATATATGAACCACACACAAAGAATAAGTGGGGAATAATTCACATCTTAGTAAAATAAATGTGAGATGAGAAAACCCTTACATTATGTCCGAAAGCATTATGAAATTGTAATTAATATCCTGGATAATCAAAAAATATTATTTAATTACTTAATTGAGGACTTCTATGACATATATTTTATTTACTACAATTTTATTAAGTTCAATTATAAATTTTTATATGGGTTATATTTTTTAATTTATTTGGGGTCCTTCATTTCATGGTTTTATGGTCGGTTCCCTTGAGTATAAACAAGATAGTTCATTAAATATGTTAATAAATTCTCAAGAAGTTAAATTTTAAATTATTAATGGAGTAATAGATGTTTTTAAGATCTCATAAATCATTTGGTTTTATGATATGAGGATGATTCATTAGAGAAAATGTTAACGTGAATGATTTAATTTATTTTGGTGGTTTTTACGACTATCATGAATTAGTATCATCTTATTTAATAATATTTTTCTATACTAGTTAAAAAACATTAAATAAGTTTTAATATGCATATTATAATATGGTTTATCCATATAAATTTTTTTATGACCCGACATAATGGTTTTAATTTAAAATGAAAAATTGTTGTCCAAAAAGGTCGCGAATCGACACCTCAGAGTTGATGTTATTATTTTTAGTAAAAAATGAGAAGAGAAGAGATTTGATGATGGAAATTAAATTAAAATAATTAGATTCTAGTATATTTTTGATATTGGAGATACCATGTCACTTTTTATAGAGTACTTTATGGAAGGATAAGAAAATAAAATAAATTAAAAGAGAAAGAGGAAGGGTTTTACCTCTTGAGTTTCTTCTCCTTCAGAACCTCCTCAAGGCAGTTGAAAATGATCATTTGGTGAGACCAGAAATACTAGAATTTTGGGAAGAGGTTTATGAGAAAAATTGGGAAGAATATTAGCAATATATAAGGCTTATAATGCATGAAGAGAAGGCATGGTGAGGGGTGGTATTTATAGTGGAGGAGAGGGGTGTATTTTGATTATTTTATTCATTAGTTACTTATTTTGGCTCCAGATTATCAATAGAAATTACTATTGTGACTAGATATAGTAAATAGTGCATGTAGGTCCTAAATATTTTTTTCTTACATCATAAATTTCTAAAAAATTTATATATTTGTCTATAAATGCTAAATAACGTAAATTGTCAAATTTTACTATTCACATAAATTCAACTATTTCAATAAAATACCTAAATTCACCCTAACCTTTTCTTGACATGTATATTCCAAAATTGTATTCATTTTTTGAAAATAATTTTCTAAATATGATAAATTTAGTATTGAAATAAAATCATCCTTTATTTGAAAAATACTAATTATAATATTATAACCAATTCTATGACACTAAAAAAATAATCATGGTATTATAAAAATATTTTATAATTATAATCAACCAAAATATTAAATTTTGAAAAAAATTTATTAAAATTTATTTTCATTAAATTTATTAAGTTAATTATCAAATTTTAATTAAAAATTTATGTTTCACAAAAATAATTACAATTAATTTATCAGTTTTAGAATATTTTTTAAAATATTTTATAATATAAATATATAATATTTTAATTTGTGATATTACAAAATTTTATTTATACTCTAATTTATTATGTTATTATTCTAATGTCCAAATTACTATTTCTAACTCTCATATCACTATTACAATGGTTATATTAATATTTAATTGTATATCATGGTTCGTTTAAGCTCGGTGTTGCATGAAACATAAACTACTAAGCTGTTAAATTTTAAAGGAGACATACTGTAAAATATTGGGGTGTTACAATGGGGTATATGATGTATCCCTCAGCGCATCCAGATGGAGTGTACTGGGGTACTCGACGTGTAAGGCCGAGTACATGCTCTGTAACCCAGTATTACTGACAAAAAATTTGCAATTTCTAGATGGTATCTCTTATCATTTTTCATATTTTCTTAACACATTATGAAATGAAAAACAGTTGAATGAATATGACTGATATGTTAAAGTATGTTAATTTAAATTAGAATAAAAAATGAATAATATGAAATGAAATTCAAAACAAAATTTCTCATAGATCAACAAGAAAGTAAATAATTATAAATTTAAAAACGATCAATCTAATTCCAAGTGATGGTTCTAAGTGAAATGGATGCATATGGTGTTGGGATATATATTAAAATTTATTTTAAAAATCATTACCCAAAACCATGAATGGTGATATTTCATATCAAATTTATAATTAATTTAATTAATATCAAAATAAATAAATACCAAGGCTTAAAGAAGATTCTTAATTGATGAATATTGATCATCCAAAATGAAACTTTTGCATTGCCTTCATTATGCTGTGAGGATCCAATGATAGAATCACTCAAGAAGTGATCCACACATGCTCCAATGACCTTCGAGCAACACTACTGGAACTCTAGGTTCTAGCCTATAAATTTTATTATCCTTCATTTTTTGTTCTTAATCACTCATTCATAAGTCTTGAATAAACATCTCTTTTGATTCTCATTCATGAGAGGGAGATAGAAAGGGGAGTTGAGAGATAATTAATTGTTTTAAAAAATTATTTTTTCTAAATATTTTATGTAATACACAATATAAATAGTTGTCTATTATAGATTTATGGTTTAGGTTAAAATATTATTAAATTTCATTTCACTTATAAAAAACATTTAAAACCTTCAATAAACCACAATCCACATAATAATAAAAATATCATTATTTTTGTGGTGTTCCTACTTGCACAAATTAAAAACTAATATTTACCAACTTTTAAATAATTATTTTATCACTCGATGTGATCATGTTCTATTCAAAATAAACATTATTTATTAAATTTATGAATAACTGTTTTATTCAAAAAAATATTTCATTCACATATTAGTGAATAAATATTTATTAATATTTAAAAAAATAAAAAATATATTTTTAATCACAGACTAGAGAATAAATATTTTTTAAATTTATGCAATCAATATAACATGAATAAAATTATTCCTCGGTCTTGAGAATAAATATTATTCCATTAATTACATTCAAATAGAATTTGATCAATATAAATGGTAACACTTAGTGTGTGGACCTTTAAATTTATTTATCAATTGAATTTGGTGGGCTTGCCTAAAGTCCATGATTACTACCTACCATTGGTCAAAACACCCAATAGAAATAACTTAACGCTGCAATAATGGTAACTACATAAGAATTATCACTTTGCAATATAATCTATTTTTCACAACATCTCATTAAGTAGGTTGAACGATGGTTTTATCGACCTATTTAATTGAAACAACTTTCATTTAATATCTTAAATAAATAGGTCATTACATTATGGCCTTGGAATTTAGGAAAAAATTATATTCTAAAAAAAGGATGACATATTAACTCTCGTAAAGATATAAGGGAAAAATCCTTCCTCGACTTATCCATTAATGACATGCCAATCAGGATACACCCAATGTTTCATACCTCACTCAATCTTATGGTGTGAAATATTTTGTTATTAAATATAATTTTTTTAGGCTTGATATGTATTTATAATATTGTTATTTTCCAAGGACCATTACACATGATCGAAAATAAGAATATCGGACGACACTAAAACATGTATAATTCCAATTGGTGGGTCTATTCACATAATTTATAATCATGGATATTAGAAAATATGAACTTCATGAGAAGAAACCTCATCCTATTATGAGTAATAAAACTTGAAAGACTAAATACTATCTTTCATATCATAGCACGTTATCTTACAAAAGAACTATATTAAGAATATTGTCATAGAAATTAATGTTTCTCATCATTGTGGATAACTGGTATGACCTTATCAATTTGACGAATACACTATGATAATATTAAATTAAAACCATTTATAAAAAATAACAATAGATAATAAGATTTTCAATTAATATTCAACACATTGAATATACATGCAATTAAAGTACAATCAGTTTCTCCTTGGAAACCCACTATAACAACTATCATTGTTAAAAATTCTAAATTCTTGATTAAGAATTATGAGAACTCCATGATATAAATTTTTAAATTTTTTTTTTGGTCATTGAATAAATTTAACAAATAACATTGAAAGGATGTCTATAAATGACATAGTAGTTTTTTAGAAATTAATTTTTGAACATAATGTGAGGCGTAGTTTGATATATGGAACTGTGTGATGAGAGAATTTATGGAGTGAAATTCATTGAATGTGATAATGAATGGATGAACATGTATAATAACTTGGAATGACCACTATTTCATTTTAGAATTCTCTCAGAATCACAGTACTACTTGATTTATCATGTTTCATTACTTTTAGTTTAGAAAATCATAAGTAGTTTCATTTAATTTCTATCAAATCACATAAGAAATATAATTGTCAAAAAATAATAAATATATGACAAAGAAAATCTTTATATGAAAACTCATTGGGAGACAAACAAGGGAGCTTATTTACTATAGCATCTAATATATTTAAAACATTATGTTAAGAGATGTTAATGTCTCAAGAAACCTCACTATTCAGTGTGGCATGAACCATATGATTGATTGTGTGTGTGAGTGTTATAGGTGCTAATCCACACTATTAGATCATGTTGATCACAAAACAAGAATTGTTATTAAGTAGAGTGAAATAGAAAAAAAAAGATAATTTGTGACACTTGATTCATGGTGATTTTTTTTAAAATTAAAATAATACACATATAAGTTTCCTATTCCAATTATCACTTATCAAATGAGTAATTGTCTGCTAAATATTTATCTCCAACTTCTATTCATCTATGCTTCCTATCACAATTATCTAGAATAACATAAATGGTTGAACTCATTTTTAATCTCTATTGATGTAAAAATTCTCATATTATAGCTTCAATATACATGGTGGAGGGTTTTAAATAGATAAATTTAAGGATTTTGTGAAAATAATTTCTTACGATAGGAAATACCTCACCTTTATCATGTGTTGTGGAAGGTTCAAAATTGGAGGAGTCATCATAATCGATCTATAGTGTTATGTTCTGTAATTAATAATATTTAACTGAAACATGTTATTATAGTTTTTAGTGGTTCTAGAAAATATGAAGGTGTTGAACCATGGAATAATCTCTATACCGCATGAGTATCCTTTCCACAATTTTGAATATTTTATATGCGCTAGTGGATTTCCATGCACTATAATGACCTGAGAAAGAAAAAACATCACCATAGTAGATTGATAAATGACATATCTATTTAAATTGGAAATATATTAGATCATTAATCATTCTATTGAGAAATTAACTACACCATGGAGATCATATTCATGCATGAATTGATGTGATCACATGAAAGTGAGTCCATAAAAATGATAGAATAAGTAGTGAATAAAATTACGATCATAGCTCTATGTGATACCAAAGAATAAGGAAAAAATGAATTGTTTAAATTTTGAGTTATATCTATGATTTTATACTTTTCGAATGAGTCCAGATGCATTATACGATTAGGATATATTACTATAAATTATGAAATCAGTTCAGTGAAAATTTGTAGTAAAATAAAAGAAACATTTTTCTACCCCAAAATATAGATTTAAGGATCATTTTATTATTGAGGATAATTTTAAAAAATAGTGCATATATAACATGAGAATAATAATAATTAATTAATTTGTGGGAAATTAAAATTTATAGGATAAAAAAGTATTATCTGAAGTAGTCTTGATATTGAACATATATTGTATATTTTAATAATATAACAGAGAGAGGGAGAGAGAGAAAGAATGAAAATTCATTGCTACAAAAAATAATCATTTTATGAACTAAATAAAAAAGGCAATTTGAGAATCTTGAAAATAATATATTCTTATATTGTAGAAGTCTAAAGAACATCAAGGATTCCCTTTATTATGTAATAATTTGATAAAACCCTTAGAATGATCTATTTGAGGTTGACCATATGATTGTTTTATAAGAAGAATAAGTTAAAATATTAATGTCTAGTAGTGACTGAAGTCAATAAGTTTGATATTTCATCAAGGTGGTACTATAAAATTCTATTTAAAAAATTGAAAACAATCCCACTCTTGCGTTGTACTTGGTTGGCGCTGAGAAAACAAGTTCAATGACATACCATTTCTCATTATTTATTTGTTAATAAAAAGGATGTTTTTTCTAAGGAATAAAAAACACCATACATAAGGGTACATATTCATTCATAGGGAGGTAAATATTATCAAAAATATTAACATTACTTTCTGCTGATTTTTCATTACACATATGGCTTTTCACTGAAGAAAGATAAGTTAAATTGTGAAATAGAAAAATACAAATCACAATAAAAGTCAGGAGGTAACAAATGGGATTAAAGTTTTAATAGTTCATTCCACAACGATTCACCCCCATTTCATTGTGTTCATATACCAATGTTATTATTTCAAGATAAAGTTCACAACCCCAATAAAAAATGTATTTTAGGGTTATTCCTTCCTATATGTTCCAGAATCATTCTCTAGTTTCACTTAATGTTTTGACCAATAAAATTAAATTAATTAATTACTTAATCTAGAAACCTTTTCATTTATATATATAAATATATATATGATTTATTATAATTTTTTTATGTTCATTTATAAAAATTTTAATGAGTTATAAAGTATAAATTTTCTTTCTATGAGTGTTTACATTTTGTAATTTCATGATCGGATCACATGAGGATAATTTTTGAAGTTATTGTCAAATGGGAATGTAACTACATAAGTGAAATAAAATGGTATTCATATAATTCTAAAAAATGAAATAGTCCCAAATATCCTGTTATTTTATAACATTAGTACTATTCCTCTTGTTAAAATGTTAGTGTTAATCGGTTAGTTAATTTCAGTGGATATATCATCCATCCTGAACTAAATTTTCTTTAATTTAATTAAATTATCATAAAAAATTCCAAAACATTAAAAAATTTATATTATATTTATTATCATTTTATTTGGGAATAATAATGATTTTATGAACATTAATTAAGGGGGTGGAGAAAAATGAAATGTTTTGTTCTTGGAGTGTGTGAACCAACCACGTAAAAAAACATAATCATTTAAGAAATATAATAAGGGAGGCTAGAATATGAATTTAACATTAACATAATAAAATTATAGTAAATTTATGATATTGGATCCATAATGTAATACTAGTTGAGGTAAGAGAATAGAATGTAGAAGAATAAATTAATTTAAAAGGGTTAAATTGGGAAATTTTTTTCTTAAAGTCCCCTCTTTGAAATACTTATCAAGGAAACGTTAAATGCTCTTTGGATGTGACCAGGAACACTATGACATGGGGGAGTGGATTTGGAAGGGATTTTGGTATAACATTTTTAGGCTCCATGACTTATAAATTGTGAGGAGAAGGGGTCGTGTTGGTTGGTATTTATAAAGAAAAGATATGGGTGTTTTTGAAAATTAAATTCAATACATTATTATTCTGGATCAAGACTATAAATTTTGTTGATTATTGTGGCTGTATAAAGTAAATGGTAAATTGGAAATTGTACTAATGGGTACTAACATTTTATATTATTGGGAAATTCATTTATTTACCTTATAATGTTAAATATTATATTTTATCGTATTACACTATTCCCCAACAATTCAACTATTTTAGAAAAAACCGACCCTAATAATTTTTTTAAGTGTAGATTTAAAAAATGAAATCTATTTCATGAAATTATTTTTCTAAATATGATAAATTTAATTTTTATATAAAATCCCCATTTTTTTGGAAATATAAATTTTAATATTATGATCTCTTTTTGGACCATTGAAAAATTACTTAAGGTCTCATAAAATTATCATATCATTATAATAATAATTAATATTAAATTATAAATCCATTTTATTAAAATATAATTTATTCTAAATAATTTTATTCATCATAAAATGTCTATTAAAACATTTAGGATTCACAAAAAGCACTAAATGTATCAATTTTAAATCATTTGTTTACTTGAACCGTGATTTAAATATATCATATTTTCATTTTATATGATACATAAATATTATTTAACACATCCATATGTGAAGATACTATTATAACTGTCAAGTTACTATTCTTAATGGTTAGACTACTATTCTAAAAATCAAGATACTATACCAATGGTCAAATTACTATTTCAATATCTATATTTTTAATGGCTATATGGGATCCCTACATTGTATATCTACCTCACTTTTCATTCAGTATTAATTCACTTAAATTTTCTCTCAAGGTTATATAGATTTTAATTTTGAGAATTCATAATACATTATTAATATTTAACTTCATTTATACAGTGTAGATTATGAGTATTATTATCTTGGGGAATTGTGAATATCCAAAATTTTATAGTATTTTTACATTATTTTATATTTTTATCCCATTTTAATACTTTTAATTCTTATAGAAATTTTTATTCTCTAAATGTAATGTTCAAAATATTATAAGAAAATGTAGTTGGTTTTATCATGTGATTCAAGTGTATTATATAATATTATATTAAAAATATATAATCAAATGGTAAATTAAGTTGATGATATTCTGGATCATTACATAATTCATATCTTTTTCCATCCTAAGGGAAGTTAAAACGTCTTTCATGTGTACATGATGACTACCACGTCCAAAGAGAAATTGATATCTTTTTTCCATTACCACCTTTCATGGCTGGTTAAAATGATGGTAAAAATGAATATTTATATCTATATATTATATTTATTACATAATTATTATTGAAGAAAGATAATATATTATTTTCCTTTTTAACCATTCATCAATTGTAAAATGTCAATGTCGTATGTAGATATGTGTGGAATATCACATTAATGAAGTGATGTGATATTTTTATTTACCGAATCACATGGATGGTCATAAGTTATAAAATAATTAATAAATATTACATTTATTACATATTTATATTTTTTGGAACAACAACTATCATCTACTTTATTTATTTTCTACCCAGTATAATATTTAAAACATCAATTCTTGCGTCTGTACGATATATTATCTCCATTAAATGATGTAATTACTTCCTCATTACAAAATTACATTGATGATTAATAAAATTATTATAAAAACCCAAGTAATTATATAATAAATTATTTTATTTTTGTAATTAAATAGTTAAATCCATTAGAAATGTATAATGAAATAAGTGGTATTTTAAGGAATCTTTTCTTATGGAATAGTTACCCGACCTTCGGAATAGTATTAGGAACCTTATAAATAGTAAATCAGTAAATAAAATTATAACCAAACCTATAAATTTATAAATAAAATTTATGTATCTTATATGTGAAAATATGATATATCAATATTTTGGAATGAGTAAATAAATGTTTTGAAAATGATAGATTAAGTGTTTTTTTGTAAAACAGAAATATTTATTTACAATTAATTAATTAATGTTATGATTCAAAATAAAATATTTTTTGATGTAATATATTCATTAATTAATATTTTCTTTTCTTATTATTATGATAAAACCATTTGAGACCATAATTAAATTTTCAAAGTGTTATAAAAGCAGTTATAGTATTAAAAATAGTTCCTTTTCAAATAAATTAGGATTTCAATTAAATAATAAATTTCTCATATTTAGAAAATTATTTTCATAAAATGGAGATCATTTTGACATCAAAAAATGTTTCGGGTTAATTTTTTAGATTTTTCTAAAATACTTGATTTTTGGGTGAATTGTGAAATATGATAATTTACGAAGTAAGCTAAATACATGAATTATTGAGTCATAGATGATGTTCTGATAAAATAAGAATTCATGGTTCTATCTCAAATTAACTAATTACTTTATTTCTCACAATAACCAACATAATAACTTTCTATGAGAAAAATAATAAAATAAGGATTAAAATAATATGAAAAACCTCCTCTACTCCACTATAAATACCTCCCCTCACCCCCTTTTCTCCTCACACCTCTCAAGCTATGATATTTGTCCACATTTTGCTAGATATTATTACCAAGCCTCTTCCCCACTTCCATGACCTGTTGGTCTCACCAAATGGCCAAAACCAAGGGCCTTAAGAAGGTTCTCAAGGAAGATAATTCATGAGGTAAAAATCCTCTTTCATTTTGTTTTTATTTTATTTTAATTTTTTTTATTTTCTTTTGATATCTTCAAATACCATTATCAAAGAAGAATAAAAAATAAAGTATCTTATATTTATTTTAATTCTATCATCTTCATGGAAATATTCATCGTCATACTTCTTATCTTATCCCTTTTATTCTAAAAATAAAAACATCATCCGGGATGTGTCGATTTTTCGACGTCATGGCTGATGTGTTTTCGATTTCCATTACTTCCATAATGGATGGTCATAAAATTATTTTTATGGTTAAATGTTTTTTTAATGTTTATGATATAACCTATTTTATTTTCTATAATTAACAAGTATGAATAATATTTAATTATATAAAGAAACTTGTTTGTTAGGAACAAAGAACTGCCAAAATGATCTAAACGAGTATCATTAATGTTTGTTTATAATGAATCATATAGAATAAAAATTATATATGGGATAATTTAAAGTTTTGGAAACATGTAAATATCATTTCATTCCACCTTTGTAATTTCTTTTCCATTCGACAACATAATACATAACGAACCAACCTTGGTTACCATTTAATAGACACACATGAGACAATGAAAATTAGAAAAATATAATTAATAAATAGGAGAAAATATGTTATAAAAAGAACATATAATGTATTATAAATATGAATATGGTTATTTAATATAATAATAACACTATTTCGAAAATTATATATGAGTTTCGAACGCATTTTAATGAATTTGAACTGGAGGTAAGTGACTCTATAACTAAAGCATTTTTTTAAATATTATAATGATTTATTCTTATAATTCATTTTATTTTATGTCCATGATATCAAAATGGGTTTTATTAATATATATATGGTTATTAATGATTTTTTTTGAAAATTGAGAATTTTCATGTGTTATATAAGGGTCTTTTCTTTTTAAAATCCTTTTAAATGACTTATTTAGGAAATTTAAAAAGATTGTTATTTTATTTATATACGACACGGGTAGTTTCTATGATTTCATGAAATTTAATTACTATTATGTTTCCATTATATGTTTTCATATATATTTTTGATGAATATAATTTCATTATTATCTGTGAAAATTTTTTATTTTTAAAGTGACTCTTATGGAAAAGGTTATATTGAAATATAAAATTGTTTTTCATAAGGCTTTTAATGAGTTATAAAGAGTTTTATTCACAATATATTCCATAAAAAATGTTTATTATGGGTTGACCCCATAATATCTCAATATATGTTGTTTTGATTCCCTTATATCTCAATATATGACGGGTTGATCCCCATTATAGATCAAGATATGTTTGGTTGATCTCGTTATTACTCGATATATGATGTGAGAGCCCCATTATATCTCTCCATTGCATTAGATACTCTAGAGATGGAAGTTGACCTAAAGGCTATTACATTTTTAAGTGTGAATGTATGAATGATATGGTAATGACTTCCCAATACCACTGTATAATTTATCAATTTGTGGTTATGAGTTTTCAAGAATAGAGTTTTTAATGAATTTTCGTGCTTCAAATGGAATAACTAATTGTTTATTTAACATACCTTTCTGAGATTTTTGTGATAATCCCGTGTTTTTAAAAGGTTTCACAAGTTATAAGGATTAGTATGATAAATAATTAAGTCAAGTTAAATGTTATGAAGATTTTTCAAAGAAATCATGTTTTATTTTAAAATGTATTATTTTGAAACAATGGATATTGTTTTAGTCGTATCCTTTTTTTGAATGTGATATGTTATGTATGTATTATGTCCTAATATTCAAAAAAAAACTAAACCTGAATATATCTTCAATGTAAAAGGAAGTAAGTTCATGACAAAAATAAAATATTATGTATTTTTTTAAGGATTTATCCTTATAATTATATTTTATTCGTAAATATAATAATTATTTACTAATTAAAATTATAGAGATGATGTAATAGTGACCACTTTAGCTTAGGTCGACCTACTATGTTTTTTGGAATTATGAACTAATCATTATCAAAATGTCCAACTTGAACATAATCGATTTAGTACCTATATAATACATGATAATAAATGAAATAAATGGGAATATGATATTGTAATAAACATAAAAACGATTTTAATCATGTAAATAATTAATATATATTTATTATATAGAAGTTAAATAATGTACATGGTTAGATGGAAATGAGGTAAGGTATTTATCATCTCAATTACTTTTCCTTTATATTTATTCCATTTTCACCATATCTTATTCTTTTATGGAGATATATAATAATATATGTATGTTGTTTATCATTCATTTTCTGATATCCATGTTTTTAAAAAATTCATTTAAGATCAGTTTCATCAATTTTCTTTTGACCAACAATTTTTTTTTGGTTTTTATAAAAGCCACTTTTATGAAAGTGGTATCCATACATAGATCCAAATCATCCCACATTCAAAATCCCCAACATCACAATTTCAAAATTCAAACCTTCAAAAACAAATCAACCGCACACCTTGAGCCACGAACCGACAACCTCGAAGCACGGGTCCTCTCGATTTCTGCACCGCCTCGAGCCACGACCAACCTCAAAACAAACACCACGTGGTTTCTAACTTATCCTCATCAACCGAATCGCTGACAAACATCATCTACACTGTCACCATCGATGGAGTCAATGAGAAAACCACACCCATACTGCACAAACTGCCTCCTCTATCTTCATACCCAAAGTGAACCATACACTGCCTTCCAAATCAGATGAAAACCAACCACTGTCAATGAATCCAAAAGAAAAACAACAGCCTTCCCAAGCTCAAACAAGTAAGCCATCATATCAAACCTCCCAAGCGTTAGAGCCAAATCGGGCAACACCCCACCACAACCATGATCTCCTCTATCCACATCCGCAGAAACCCGATGAAGAAGACGGTCCAAGGAGAAATAAGTCAGGTCTTCGTCACCTAGGACTGGGAGAACCAACAACACCTCGATGGAAAGTCTCTATTGAAGGAATACGAGCATATCAGAGTCAACGAAGCCTCTTTGGGCTGAATCCGGACAAATCGCTACCACAGAAGAACCCTCAGCGGATTCCTCAACGAAAATCGATGGAAAGAAAGAGAAAATGACGATGCAGAAGGATAAACTGAAAATAAAACCATCGCAAGAACTCCAGAGAACCGTCACACAAATAAAATTTCAAAAAACCTATAAAAAAGAAACCAAAAAAGCCCCTGCCCCTCCATGCCATACTGGAACCCACACCAATCCACTCAGGACCGAATCCGATGCCCGCAACCACCAAGCCCGAAACTGCCATCAAGGTGCCTCCCGAAGCCTTATCCTACCGAGAAGAGGCTATGACGACAACTGAGCCACTTAGGATCACAGATGAGGGGACACGGGAGCCGATATGACAGAGGTAAGAGGAGGGAATGGAGAGAAACTGTGGTTGAAACACTAATGCTCGAGAGAGAGGTCCCACCGCCGCTCTGAGGCCGAGATACAGTTGGCTATGAATTTTCTGGAATCTTCAGTTTTCTTTTGATTCAAAAGCAACCAAGGTTGTAATTGATTTTCTTTAAAACCCCATTTTAAATTTTTTCTTAAATTCCTTATCATACATGTACATATTTTTTAAAATTTTATATAATGTTTACAAATTGTTTTTGAAGGATTATTTTAACTATAATTCATTAATTTCAATGGTATTAAAATACCATTATTATAAATGTTTTTAAAATGTGTCATCTTTTTATACTCTTTAACAATGTGAAAATGAATTTATTTCTTAATGTATATGATATAAATGTATTTTCTAACCGCCACATCCTTTCATTATTATAAATATTCTAATATATGATTCCATATTATTTTAGGGAATATAATATTCTCATTATTTGTTAATTTTTTATTTATGAAATGTCTTTAAAATAAAGGATATTTCTTCTCTTTTTTATGAGATAATTGAATTTTCTTTCTTATTGTATGAAATTCTATTTTTTTAATTAACATTGAATTTTATCAAATGTTTCGAAATGAAAACATGAAACTTGGGTGTTATTGATGAAATTAAGAATGTAGAGTAAACCTAAAACCTTAAGGTAATATATGAATTATGTTATGGGTGGGAATATTGAGTCCCACTAATGAATGTAGTTTACGTGATAGAGTTGACTAATTAAAATTAATTCAAATAGAACGTGGAAAGTGTTTATTATACCTTTTAAGTGATAAAGTTAACATAAATTTGTTACTCTTAAGATAATTTTTGAATTATCTTGTTTGGTGATTATGTGATGAATGCATGACATACTATGTTTACCATAGGTTTTCACAATGGTTTTAAATGTATTTCTATGGAAATAATTTAATTTATAATGGTATACAATGAAATTATCATTTAAATGAATGTTTGTTATCATATAAATAGAAAATTATTCTTTTAATAGTAAATCTATCTTGAGTTTTTCTTCTTCCATTATAACAGATTAAAAATTATTGTATAAAACATTGTGCTCTGATTTTTATTAATTGAATAGTTAAATGATTCTTTTGAGATCAATATATTATTATGAATAAAGGAAAACTTCCTTATAGGTTTTTAGAATTTGAAATAGATTAATGGTTTCCCTCTCTTTTTATATCCCTTAATGATATTTTTTTGTACATCCCATGTTTTGAAATTTTTTTATTGGGAATATGGATGAGTTGGATTTATTATGAAGTATAACTATGAATAAATAAAATTTTCCATTAATGAAAATTGTCTATCATGAAATAAACGTGATTACTATCTTATAAATTCTATTTTTATGGATGATAAATGGAGAATGTGGGTTCATATTTCCTATGTAATGTAATGGTTCTCTTAGATCTCTGACACTATAATCCTATATGACCATATTAATTTAATAATGTGAAACCATTTTTATAAACCATTTAATAATGGGTTGATTATGGTACGATTCATTATACTAAACTGTATATTCCAAAACCTAAAAATGAAACCCTAAACCTAGAACCACAAACCCAAACCACTCATCCTTAAAACCTAATCACTAAACCCAAAACAAAAACAAAACTCAAACCAAAAAGAAAAAACACAATAACCCTAAATTCAAAAACCCAAACCCCAACCCGAGAAACTAAACCCCAATCCAGAAACTATAAATATTATAACCCAATCCATAAATAAAAATTCCATTTTTATAAACCCATAAAAGTAAACACTAAAACCTAAACCAATATTCCTTAACCTATAAACTAAACCCTAAAACCTAATCCATGAACCCTAAACCACAAACCCAAAACCAAAAACCTAAAACCATATGCACTTATACCAAAGACCAAACCCTTGACCCTAAACATAAACTGTGTTCCATAAACGATAAACCATAAACCCTATACCTTAGACACTATACCCTAAACCACAAACCCTAAAACGTAATAGATAAACACTAAACCCAAAACCATAAACCTTAATTCCGAAACCCGAAACCCTAAACCCTAAACCGTTATCCAAATACCATAAAACCAAGCCCCTTTAACCTTAAAACATAACAAAATAATGTTAAAGACAACATTATAAACCCTAAAACTTAATCCCAAAACCGTTAACACTAAACCAATCACCCAAAAAACAAAAACAAAATAAAAAAAAACCTAAAACCCCCCAACTCTAACCCTAAACCTTAATCCCTAATCCTTAAACCCAAAAACCTAAAAACTAAACCTTAAACCACAATCCATTATCCATAAAAACTAATATATAGACCATAAACCCTAAAACCTAAATCATAAAACCTAGATAATAAATCATAAACCCTAAAATCTAATCCCTAATACATTTACTTGAATCCATAAACTCTAAACTCTAAACCATAAACTCCAAACCCTAAACCCTAAAACTGGAACTCTAAACCCTAAACCCTAAAACCAAAACCATAAATGAAAAAATCTAAATCGAAATATCCAAACCCTACTCCCCAAACCCAAAAAACCCTAATCTGTAAACCATAAACCCTAAATTATATATCCCAAAACCCTGAACCCAAAACCCAAAACCCAGACCCAAAAACCGAAAACCGAAAACCCAAAAACCAAATCCCAAAACTCAAAACACAAAACCCAAAACCCAAAACCCAAAACCCAAAACCCAAAACCCAAAACCCAAAACTGAAAACCCAAAACACAAAACATGAAATCCTATAAAAACCAAATTCATAAGTCCTAAACACTAAAACCTTAATTCTAGACCCTAAATAAGAAACATTAAACACTAATCCCTAAACCCTAAACCCTAAAACAAAAACCAAATATCTTAAACCATAAACCCTAATAAATATACACAAATCCAAAAAATCTAAAACCCAATACCAAAATAAGTACACCTAAAACCATAACCCTTAACTCTAAAAATCCAAACCCCTAAAACTAAACCCTAATCTCGATACAGTAAACATAAAACCTAAACCCAAAACACAAAACCATATACCTGCAAATATAAACAGTAACCCCAAACTCTAAAACCAAAAACCAAAAAACAAGATTATAAAGCCTAAAACCATAATGAAAAAAAACAAATCCATAATAGTAAGACCTAATCCCTAAACCCAAAACCCAAAACCCTTGACCATAAACCCTAAATGAAAAACACTATACAATAATCCCTAAACCCTAAACCATAAACCCTAAACCTAAAACACTAAACCAAAATCCTTAAACCATAATCCAGAAACCCAAAACAATAAATTTGAAACCCCAAACCCTAATCCAAGATCCTAAAACAATAAACCCAAAATCATAAAACATTAACCCTGTTACTTAAATCTTAAAAACTAAACAGTAAATCATAAATTATAAAATTTTAACCCTAATCTCTCAACACATAACTCAATACTATAAAACCTACACCATAAACCATAAACCTCAAAACCCAAAACTACAAAACCTAACACATGAAACCATAAACCCTAAAATCTATGCACTATACCCCAATAACTATGCCCTAAAACCTAATAACTAAACCAATAACATAAAACTTAAACTATCGCCCTTAAACCCTAAACACTAAATCAAGAATAATAGACCTGAATATAATGACCTATAATTTTTTCAATTAATTTTCAATTCTCATAATTATTTCATATAGTAAAAAACACATATATCACATAGAGAAAACAAAGAAAAATATTCATATAAATGAAGAAGGAAAAATTATCCAGAAACATAACGAATAAAAATTGAAAATATTATAGTCGGAGTTTGAATATAAAATTATTGAATAAAATTTTTTTTAGGACATTCTCGATCTACCAAATGGATTACCCTCATGAAAAAATATGTATAAATGAACCATAATTCTAATAATGAAATTAAAATTTTCTAGATTAATGTATATATAAAAATGATATAAAATAAAATTGAATGAAGAATGAATAAATAGGAAGTATTTATAGAAATTAAGGAACATATATAACCATTAGATATTTGATTATTGGAATAGTTACCTAAGCATTATAATAGTAATATGACTATTAGGAATGGTAACATGATTGTTAGAATAGTAAAATAATATATTGAAATTTAAAATAATATTTATTTATCTTATAAAATTAAAATACATTATATTTATATCCTGATATAAGTAACTAAATTTTTTAAAAATGATAAATTATGTGTTAGTATTTTTTGTAAAATAGAATTTTTTTAATAAAAATTTATTAATTAATATAACAATTTAAACATAATTTTTTTTCTTTAAATAGTTTCATAAATCATTATTATGTTTTCTTTTATTTATAAGACAATTTTATGGGGCCATGTGTAATTTTCAAAGGGTCATAAAATCAATTGTAATAGTAAAAAAAGTATTTGTTGAACTATTGAGGATTTTAAATAAAATTAAATTTTTCATATTTGGAATATTAATATCATAAAATATATTCCATTTTTTAAATATACAAGTCAAAAATTTGTTATGGTGAATTTATTTATATTTTTAAAATATTTGTTCTTTCTGGTGAATATTGAAATATGGTAATTAATGGTGTTAAACATTACAAGCCAAATACATGAATTATTGAGTCCAAGATGACAGAAGAACCAATTATCTAGAACCCAAATTCACTATTCATTTTATATTGTAATAAGAAGCAATACTATTGAAAATAATGGGCCCAAATAATAATGTAATGAATATAGAAATCAACCACACCCCTCTCCTCCCCTTATAAATACCACCCCACACAACCCATTTTCCTCACACCTTATATGCCATGTGGAATTAAAAATATCTTCCAAACCATCTCCTACACACTCTACCCAAGTTTAGGTAATTTTGGTCAGAACAAAAGACTAATTCCATGTTCCTTAAGGGGTTCTTCAAGGAGGCGATATTCAAGAGATAACATTCTTAATCACCATCTTTTAAATTCTTTTCTTATTCTTTATTCCCCTCACATCCTTCATAAAACATAAAATAATAACTAAAATATCATGTATAAACTATAATTTTATATTCCAAATTGAATATATTATTTCCATCCCTTTTCTCTTCCCCTCTTATTTAAAGTAATATGAAACCATTTTCTATATTATGTCGGTTAAGTATCTTTGAGGACAATAAGTTCTCATTTTCCACTAATACCATCATGGAATGTTGAAATTTACTTATAATTGTTTAAAATTATAATATAATCTATATTATAGGATTTTTAACCTTCTTTAAAGTTTATTTGTCCATATAATTAAATAATATTATAATAGTTTGAGATGGTTGGAAAACCCCCCAACATGAGGTAAACATATTTCATTGACATATTATTAAAATAATTTCCCACATTTTATAAAATAATGATATATGGAAACATTTAAAAAACAATAAGTTCATGAATAGCATTTAATTTTACTTCTAATGTTTCATTCCCATTTTAAAAAAACTTCTACAACTATAAAAATGTGAAACAACCATGAAACCATGAAATGAATGCTCCTGGAATAATGAAATTGAACATTATAAATCATTGTAATGTCCATAAATAAATTTATTAAAATATTATTAATTAAAATATATCTAGAAGAGGTTACTAATTAGTTAAATAATTAATCAAAATTTATCATCATTTACATTAAGTGGAAGTGAAGAATGCATTCGAACATATGGTAAGGGATCTATCCAAACGACTATATTTTCTTTGTGTTATGTTTTCTCTCCATTTTCATCGATTTATAACTTAATTATTATTATATACTTCAAATATATTATTTATATATGTTACATACAAATATATCTATCTAAATTCATCTATATTGTGTAGGGAATTATATGATATAAAAGGTTTCCTTCTCAATTCCTCTCGATAACTAAGCCTAATTGAAATGAACTACTATACTTCTTACCCATTTTTAAGTAAACTCAAAAAAAATTTAATCCACCCATATTTTAAAAAATATCTCACTTTATCATGAAAAATATGTTTAGTTTATTTCTGGTTTTAGGGAAATAATAAATATTGTTTCTTCTTCAAAGACTCATTATTCTTTTCCCTAAATCCACTCTAAAGTAGCAAAATTCTAAAATTATCTAATAATGAGTTTATATTATTTAAATTAAACTTGGTATCATTACACATGGTTTAATATTATTTTCTCTTTATTAATGATTAATAATTATTCAAATCCCTTATTTTATGTATTTCATTTTGATACACCCTTTGTTTATTTCTTACGACATGATCATGAACCCAATTTCTTTCCATGGGTACCCTAATTTTTATTCCTTAGGTAAGATTTATTTATATGAAACACATATTAATGTACATATTATGATGGGTGCATACATATAGTGATCCAATGTATTGTGTAAGGTTTTAGTCTCTTGAGATGTTATGTACGAGATTAGGGAGTAAACCTAATCCAGTATGGGACTCTTTCCACAACGGGATATCATATTGGTAGTTAACCTTAAATCATGTTTATATAATGATATATATTTTTTCCACATTCCAATATTTACATGATCATATCATTCCATGTTCTGTATTTTATTCCTCCATATTTTATTCATGATCCATGAATCTTATATTATCATTTTTTTTATTTAAATCATGTGCTATACTTTATTCCAAAGTTTATTCCCTAACTAGGATTTTTAGCTAACGAATTTTGACAATGAATTGACCATGTTATCCTACGTAGTTATAAGAGATAAAAAGGAGTTAGGACCTCATTATAGAGATTAATAAAAATATTTTTTTATAGTTTAATGTTTTCAAATCATATAACATGTATTCTGAATATGCTAGGATTTTTATCATTGGGTTGTATTTAATTCATAATAATGATTAAAATCATGTAATAATAGGTGTAAAAGTATTGGGTTTCTATAATTTGTTATAGGGAATTTTCTAGATACTTTGTGGATTAGGACTAGAAAAAATTATTGGAAACTATATGTATAATTCAATGTATATGAAGAATTGCAATTGATAGCCTCGATTTAATTCTAGATAATCATCAGTTAAGATATACTTTTCATTTACCAGTTATTCCCTCTAAGTTCATAGTTTTCTTTTTGTATGCTCGTTACCTAGGTTTTTAAAACCCTAATTTATTTTAATTTTCTTTTTAATTTATTGATGGGAAATGGGAGGACATGTGAAAACAATCAATGAGATAAGAAATGTGATGTTTCCCTAACAAGATGCAAAACTTGAAGGAAATAAAAGTTCAGAAATTCATGATAATACTAGATCAACTGGATCATGTAATGAGTAATAACAAGAACCATGTTGAATGCCTTCCTTCTCCTACGAAAGAGATAGTTTATATTTAAAAATATATGATACAATGGAGTTCTACCTTTAGTGTATCTTTTGATCCCATCGTCATAGAACAATGAATTCACTTAATTGAGAAGATATTCTATATCATCCTTGCTTAGAAGAATAAAAATTCTTGCTAGTGGTCTATCATTTTGATACAGAAGATTATCAATGGAGGAAACTAATCAATAACATTATGTTTAAATTGGAAATTGGTTCAATGGAATGGAAAGTACTCAAGTAAATATTTTTAAATAAATTTTTCCTTGAAAACTACATATTCAGATAGAGAAGTAGTTCCTAGAACTAAATAGAATGAAAGAAGAGTCTATCTGTGTGTACAAATAAATAATTTAAAGGATTTCAAAATATGCCTTTATCTTTTTTATGAATGCTGAAATTAAGGTGGATCTCTACTTTAGTGGATTAAGATGAATTTTTAAAAACCCTTGTTGATTCAAGGCATTGAAATCTATGATGAGATTTTCTATTGGGCTCTTATGGTTCATAAGATAATTGGTAAATCTAAGATGTATCATGGGATCAGAGATAAAAATTGTAAAATAGAGATTAATATAAGGGATCCAAAATATAAATCCCCGGGATTACAAAAATCCCAACATCCCAGATATAAAAAGCATGGGAAAAAGAATCTTGGGAACTGTCTCATGGGGGCCAAGAGATGCTTCAAATGTGGAAAGGAGTGGAATAAAGATAATAATTATTTAAGGTATATAAATAATCCCACTAACATGGAAGAAGAAAGAAAGGTTCAGGTAAATAATCAGTCTATAGTACAATATTATAACTGCATGGAGCACATGAATTATTCGATTCAATTGACTGAGCCTAGGGTTGTCTGAGATAATCAATGACAACAACCATCAAGGTATAAAGGAAAGACTTATACTATCACTACTGCTAAAGTGGACCCCAAAAATGACGCGGTTTTAGGTACAGAAGTTATTCATCAGAGAATATAAAACTTACTATTTGACTCTAGTTCTATAAATTCTATCATATCATATATGTTTTTCAGAACTATTAAAATGGAACCTCAAAATACAGTGGTTGGGTTATCCATGAGAACAATATACAAGACAATTTTTGCATATAATGTATATAACTCCTCCCTTATCCATTTTTAGACTGAACCTCCATGAAATTATCATATTACATCCATTAGTGGAGTTTGATTCTATATCAAGCATGGATTGGATATCTTTACATAGTCCCAAAATCAACTATCATAAAAGGGATATCACTCTTTATATCTAGATGTACCATCAAATTATGTAAAATAATAGGGAGGATGATAAATATCTTTTGGAATCATCTTCTAAAGCATGTGTACTATTTCCTTATGAAAAATAATATCCTTCTCAAATGATTGACACAATAGAGGGGATCATATTTTAAGACACTCTTATCTTGAGGGATTTCACTGTTGGGGTCACTGAAACATTTACTAGTATTCTTCTTAACTAAGAGGTTGTGTTCTCAATTGAAATTATTCTTTTGTCTCTTCTCATTATAGTGAATCCTTATAGAATAGCCACCATTGAGTTGGATGAATTGTATAAGAAATTACAAGAGAATCTGAACATGAGTTTTATAAGACTATTTGAGTGGTCTATTTTGACTCTGGAAGACATGTTGAGAGAATGCTTGATAAAATTTAGTGAATTAAGATGCCAAAATATTATTCTATTCAAGTACTCTTTCAACAATATTTCACACTCATGAATCCAAATGGTGTCATATGAAGTGAATTAGGATAGAGATGAAGGAAACTAATATAAAAAGGTGATGTTGGTTAACGTAAGCTACAAGAAACTAAAATGTTTGAGGAAATGGTAGAAATGGTGAAGACCATTTAGTTTCACATAAAGTCTTCCCAAAGGAGATAGAATACCTATGCAAAAAATAATCAATGGGACATGGTGTTTGATGTTGGAGATATGGTATTCATCAAAATATCTATATAGAAGATATTTGTGAGATTTGAGAAGAAGGGAAAGATAATCCTAGTAACATTTAATCCTTTGAGATTCTTGATCATGTTGGAACTATGGCCTATAGACTAGAACTTTCAACAACCAAGTCTCAAGTACATGAGGTATTCCATGTATCCCTTTTGATAAATACATACTTCATCCCTCATATATACTAAATTCATAGGTTTTACAAATTGAAAATGATCTCTAATATGAGGAGTATCCTATAAAGATATTGGACAATATAAACAATGTTCTACAGAAAAAAACCACTCACCCGGTCCAATTACTATGGTGGAACCATAAATATAAAGAGGGAACATGGGAACTAGATGAATCAATGAAGAATAAGTACCCTCATATGTTTTTAACTTAGTATGTAAAATGAAATTCTGAGGGTGAAATTTCTTAAAGGAGGAAGAATATAAGGACCCATAATATTATCCATGAAATTTCCATTCTTATAAATATACAGGGCAGTAAAAATAACATAAATCACATAGTGAAAACACCCCTAAAATTATTCTCATAAATGAATAATGATACATTAGTTATAAACCGAAACAATAAGAATTCAAAATATTGTAGTTCTAAAATTAATAGAAAATATGAGAATAATAATACGAAAATCTGTATCTCCTCGATCTAAAAGATTGACCGCACTCATAAACAAATATGTATATTTAAAAAATAATGTTCATAATAAAATATTTATTTTGATAATGGTATTTTACACAACTTGATTAAAAAACCTGACTAACAAACGAATTAAATAATAAGTATTTATAGAAATTATTGAAACTATATGACCATTACAAATATGAACGTTGGAATAGTAACCTTACAGTTGAATAGTAATATGACGATTAGTATTTACAACTTGAAAATTAAAATAGTAACCCCATCTATGAAAATGTATGTTAACATTTAAGAAATCTTATACAATGAATATATGATATATCTATATCATGGTAAAAGTAAATAAATGTTTTAAAAATTTTAAATTTAGTGTTGTTGATTTTGTAAAATACGAATGATTAAATTGAAATTTATATTGAATATAATTATTTAAAAGAAAATTTATCATCATAAAATACTTTCATAAAATAATATTTCTTCATATTATAATGATAAGATAACTTTGAAATACCATAAATAATTTTTAATGGGTCATAAAATCGATTATAATATTAAAAGTTAGTATTTATTGATTAAATGAGGATTTATATAAAAAATTAAAATTATCATAATTATAAAATTATTTTCATAAAATATATTAAATTTTTTAAATCTCTATATGAATAAGTGGTAAGGGTAAACTTTTGATATTTTTCAAAAATACTTGTTTTTTTATGAATTGTGAAATATGGTAATTTAAGATATTTAACATAATAAGAAAAATACATTGATTTTTCAGTCATGGATATTGTAAGAACCCATCAGTTAGAAATAAAATTAAGATATTTATATATATATTCCATTGAACATATCATATTTATATTCTTGGCCCCATATAATAAACAAATGAATATAAAAATAATAAACACCCCTAGGTACCCCTCATAAATACCACCTATCCCCACTCTTTTTACTGAGACATTATAAACATTGATGGTTACCAAATATTCACAAAACCTGTCAAAAAAAATATCCCACATCTAATATCTTCTCATCTCACAAAAATTACAATTCCAATTTCCTTAAATGGTATTTCAAGGTGGAGATATTCAAGAGGCAACATTCTGAAACAGAATTTTTTTAATTTCTTTTCTTATTATTCATTCCCTTGAACTCCTTCACCATACAGGGAATAATACATACATTATGATGTATATATTATAATTTTATATTGCTAATCAAATACCTTCTATCCATACATTTTATCATCTACTCTTGTTAAATGAAAAATGAAACCATTGTCCAATTTATTTCGACTAACCACCTACAAGGACAATGATTTTGCATTGTTATCTAATTCCTTCATGAAATAATAATATTATAATTTTTTTAAAATATACTAATTATGATTACAATATGTGTTTTAATAATCTTAAAAGTATATATGGCCATAAAATTAAATAAAAAACACTAGTTTGAGAATGTTGGAAAAACCGCCAAAATAAAGTAAACATTTATCATTAATGATTTATTAAATGAATCATCAATAGATCAAAAAAACTAATATATGGTACCATGTAAAATTATATATGTTTACTAATACCATTTAATTTCACATTTGGAGTCATAGTCCCACTTGAAAAAAATATATCTAAATAACCAAAAGTGAACTGAAAATAAATCAATGAAACAAAAGCTTCTGGAATAATAAAATTAAACATTATCACTTAACAAAATTTCCATAAATGAACTTAATAAAATTATAATAAGTACAGTATATGTGGATGTAGTTTAGAATTTATTTATTAATGAATAAAATTTGATTATCAAGGAAAATAAATGCAATTACACCACACATTCAGAGATAAGGTAAGGGGTCTCTCTAAACCTCCATATTTCCCTTTTATTTCATTTTATCTCTCTTTGCAACAATTTAATTATTCACTACTATTAAATAATTCTAATATTATATATATATGTTCCGAACACACACACACACAGATATATATATATGTCTCAATTTATCTTTCCATGAGGGGAAAATACCTGGTATAAATGGTTCCCTTCTCAATTCCTCAGGATAAGAAACCATGATTAAAGGGAACTTTTTTATTTCTTACCCATTTTTATTTACAGTTAATTTTTTTTTAAGATAAGAATATTTTATAAAATCTATCATGTTATCATTTCATACAATTATAGTTCATTTCTAGTTTTACTTAAATAATTATTTCTTTAGCCACTTTAGATAATATTTATTCCTTTCATTAAAAAAAGGCTAAATTCACACATTTTTACAATTACCAAACCACTATTTTTCTTGTTTATAATTATGTTTGACATCATTATTCATGATATATTGTAATTTTTTTTATTTATCATTATCCAAGATTGTAAAAACATGGGTTTTTAGAACGGGTCAAAATCCTGACCATGTTTTAATTTTTGACTTTTTACTAAGAGAACATGGAAATCTGGGATGTTCTGGAAATTTCTAGACTACACGTCATGTATGGGTTGGGCAAGTACCGGCCGTGTGCTCGCTGAGTACATTCCATGTGATGACCATGTAGTAATTTCTTACTACACGGCATGTAGTTATAGACATGTCGTGTACCCTTGACCGTGTTGAGGTCATACATGTTGTGTAGGACAATTGACTGGGTAAAATGTTTTTAGCATGTAGACTCCATGTAGTATTTGTACACGCAGTGTAGAGGGACCGTGTATCGAGATATACTTGGTGTGTTGGGGATGTCAGTAGAGTAAAGAGGCACATGCCGTGTACCATAGGTACATGCCATGTAGTATGTCAGCAAGTCCTCAGAGAAATATCAGTCGCCATATGAACATTAAAATGATACATGATGTGTAGTTATAAGTACACTCCATGTACTTTCTTTGTTTTGCTAAAACGGGCAGTAGCCTCGTTTTGAGGCAGAAACCCAAACCATTGACGAGTTTGTGAAGCTTTGTTTCTTTTGTAGATCTACCATGTTTTATACCTAATTGAAGGCTGTTATCAGAGGAGTATCATCATATGAGTCGCAAGTAGGTGGTGCATACCTCTTTTCTTGTTTTCTTAGACTTTTGGGTGGAACAGCCTTCGGTGCATTTTCGGGTATTTTGAGCGTGACCCGGTTTGATTTTTCATTTCAGGTTTAATTTGTATATTTGACCTATGGGATGCCCTTGGGTATGCCATATTATCATTTTCTTGACTGAGGCCTGGCGAGGGGTCGTTTCTCATCGGGGCATTTTTTTCGGGGTATGCCAAAATGGTTTTAATTGATTGTATTGTTTTAAACTATTTAGTATAGTGTATTGAACCTTGATATGAATTTTTGGAGACCGTAACTACCCCAGTGATGGTATGGGACAACACTTGGATAGAACATACCACTTTTAAGTTATTTTTCCCCTTTATATATTTGGATTAAATGTTTTATATATGTAACTGTTTAAATGAATATGTTGGAACCTTTGGGTTGTGTGGGGAGTGACCCAGATATTCATGAGTAATGTTGATCAAGGGTTGGGCTTGGCCCAGGTTACTCTATGTGGTTTTGGCCAAGCGATTGGAAATCATGGGCATCAGCTTGAGGTAGGATGACTGTCAGGTTGGGCATGGCTCGGGTTACTGGGATGGTGAGGCCGTCAGACATTAGCAGCTTGGTTGCAAGGACACGAGGTGTCAGTGGTGTTGTGGCTTTGGTACTATTTTGGTGATTAATTCTCTCTCGGAACTATGAGTAGTGTACACATAGAGAGACTCCATGATAAGGTGGTTTTGACCAATCGTGTGGGTAGAGGCCCCTGTTAGTTGTGGTTTAGTTACTATTGGTTGTGGGGTGCTTGCTTTAGAAATCAACATGAAAGGTGAGGAGCCTTCAGGGGATAACATTGAGGCTGTCGGGTTAGGGGAAGAGGCTTTCCATTATTTGAGGGCAGGCATCTCTGTTCTTCCAGTTACTTTATTTTGAAGGTAGACATCTCCGTCCTTCCGATTACATTATTTTGAGGGTAGACATCATTGTCCCTCCAATTACTTTTTGAGGATATCCATCACTATTCCTCCAGGTTTCTATTTCTTGGGTGTGCCATTGAGACTTTGGTACTTGAGACACGCAGTGTTTGGGGGGAACATGGTGACAGGTTACATGACATAGATTCTAAAGTTGGCTGAAGCAGGTGACACTCTATGGTGGCTACAGAGCACTAGTAGATTTGGTGTTTATTTTTGCATCATACGGTTCATTGTTTTCCTTTTAAATTAATTACTACTTAAACACTACATTCAATGCTCACCATTGGGTGGTATCCT
Organism: Viscum album; assembly: GCA_963277665.1. Classification (NCBI taxonomy): domain Eukaryota; kingdom Viridiplantae; phylum Streptophyta; class Magnoliopsida; order Santalales; family Viscaceae; genus Viscum; species Viscum album. The sequence continues at coordinate 1,314,125,675 of OY728136.1, read as the reverse complement.
ATTGATAATCTTCTCACACCCTGCACAGGCCCATCGAGATGTGTGCAGACATTAGAGATTTATGTGCAGGAAAGAGGACAATTTTATGAGTTGGGATTCATTAGTTGTTTCATAGAGATGGTATGGATCTTTAGGTATTGCCTAGCTGGAGTTTACTTTGTTTTTCTTACTTTCTTGTATCAGCATGCTTTCTTGTTTTCTAGCTACATTTGGTTAGCCATTGGAGCCTTTACATATGGATATGTATGACCTCCTTTTCATGTATATTTGTTGTTGTCACGGGTAGTTACAAGTGATCATCATGCTATTGTTTTTACTTTCCACTACCGTATTTTATATATGTTGCTTCCGCTATTTATCGATATAGAATGTGATTTCTCTCTGTGGGTCTGGTCTGAGTCTACTAAGTCATTTATCCCACTTCATCTTTATTGTTATACTCGGACCAATACCACTATTATCATCCAAGAGGGTATAACCTCCCCACTATACCTATAAAGACCCTTGATGCTAGTAGGCTGCCTTTGGGCTATGGGGAAGTGCGTCTAAGGTGGTAACACCTGACCTATTTAGCACTGTACTGGTGGCTATTTGATTCTGGTTCATTACAAAGTGGTATCAGAGGAGTTATTGATAGGGATTTAGTAGCAGTGTTTCACAAGATACAAATGAGATATTGACTCTTTATTAATTTTCTGCTGATTTTACTATTTGGGATATAGTAGATTAGAGATAGGTTGTTACTGGAACTGGGTTTCTAGCTTGTGCTTGGGGGCATGCATCCCTATGTACGAGGGACGATCCAAGTTTCCATGGGTGAGAATTGTTTTTTTCTTTTTCTCAGATTACTATTTATATGATATCCACCATGGTGGTTCACTTATTGTGTGATGTTATTGATTTTGATGTATAACCCTTGACCCGGTATGGTAAGAAAGTGTTTGACCTTGTCCAGTTTTGGCAAGGATAGTTTTTTTGGATTTTTATAGGTACATGTTATGGTATTTAAATTTCATAACTTCATGTTTGCTTTGTGATTTGATAATACTGTGTGAAAAAAATGTGAATCGCCATGCTTTGGGTTCTCTTGAAATGTGAATAGGTGAAATTCGTTATGGAATTTCTTGATGATTTCAAATGTGGTATTCCATGATTTTTATATTTGTTGAATTACATCTGGTAGGGTATTTAGGTTTGTATCTTGTATGAGTTGGCATGTACTATTGGTTGATGTGATTGTGATCATCATGATTAGGCGACTCGGTTGTCAGTTTGAGGCAACGTTTTTTGTCCGGACGGGCATGACCCGTGGCACTTTTGATCCTTTTCTCTTTTGAGGGTGGGTAAAGTGTCCAAGTGGTCAGGATTCCATGTGCATGGGTTGTGATAGGGGAGAGTAAGGGTAGTTGTTTTATGCTGCCTCCTTAATGCTTTACGTATCTGTATTGAATATATATTATTATATATATGGGAAGTCTAGCCATTTATGGTATTTTGCGGGTTCATTTAGTCGACTCCAATGGAGCATCAGGCGGGAGATGGTACAATTCCACAGGAGTAGGATCAGGTTCAGGATTCAGTGCAGGAAGTAAAACAGCAGGGTTTGGTATCGTTTGGACCATGGCTTGACGAGTAGCTCCGAGCTAGCCTTGTACGTGTCTTGCATGGGATCAACAGAGGTGCGAAGGGTACAAAGCCGTCTGTGGTAAATCTGGCGTGGGAGTTCCTAACGTAGCACCCACCCCTATTTTAGGGTGAGGGCGGTCCGTAGGTGGCTGAGAACTGGATAGAAAGAATGCAGATGATCTTCGAGCAGCTCGAGATGCCTCTAGGGTGGAGGGTCAAGCTGGCGACGTACATGCGGAGATAACCGGAAAACCATTGGTGGGATGGGCATGCTCAGGCATCCAGGCTTGAGTTACTATCATGGGAAGACATCGAGGGCAGGTTCTTTGACAACTTTTACCTAGAGACACTGAGATCCAAGAGAGATCAGGAGTCCTTGAGACTTCAGTAGAGAGACATGTCCATCATAGACTATGCAGCTATTTTCACGGAGTTGTCACACTCTGCACCGAGTATGGTAAGAGATGGCACGATAAGAGTGAGGCACTTCAAGGATGGATTTAGGCACACCATTAGAATCTTGGGGAATATCTTCAGGATAGGTTCATTCTCAAAGGTGGTGAATCAAGTGCTCATAATAGAGGGAAACTAGAGGGATAGGCCCCAGGTTGGTCAGGGAATAGTTTCCGGTGATGGTTCATATAGAAGGAAGTGAGGAAGAAATGAGTTCTAGAAAGGCAGTTAGGTCAGGTACTCAACTAGACCTCATTGTAGTAGCTCTTTAGTAGTTTTATTTTAGTGTGGACAACCAGGACATGTTCGGACTCAGTGCGATAGGCCTCTAAAGAAGTTTCGGTAATGTGGAATGGTTGGGAATCTAGAGAGGTTCTGTGGGCATCCATCATAAACATCTGGCAGATAGGGACTAGGAAAAACAGCGGAATCTAGAGTTGGATCAAGTTCGGTCCTAGGATATGGTAGTCGAGGTTCATCTATAGGTGGAGGACGTGACAGAGACAGCGGGATCCAGCTGAGGGTTCAGTGGCCGGTGGCTAGAGCAGCACCGCAGGGAGGTTGGGCATCTGGAAACCATACAACAGTCCAGGTGCACGCCATAGAGTTTACAGAGGATGATCATGCTGGTGAACCTAAAATAGTTAGAGGTACACCACGAGTGTGGCCGTGAATTTCATGTTTTCTTTTTGGCAGGACTTGTAGAGGTATGTCTGTTTTGAGTACAGGTTATGCACAAGATCTCTGTGGACTGACTAAATGCTAGTTAGTGGAATTGGTGCCATATTAGGTGCAGGATATATTTATTTATATATATGAGATGCATAACATCAGGGGCATCTAGGATGTGGGTTACTTGAGGTGGAATGGGAACCGGGGAATCGAGGATGCATGTTACATGAGGTGTCGTTGGAATCGCGGCATCGAAGATGCGGATTGCTTGAGGTGTTTTGGGAATTGGGTCATTGAGGATGCATGTTACATGAGGTGTCATGGGCATCAGGGCATCAAGGGTGCAGGTTAATGGAGGTGTCTTCGGAATCAGGGCATCGAGGATGCAGGTTACACGAGGTGCTTTGGGCATTAGGGAATCAAGGATGAAGGTTACTTGAGGTGAATGGCCTTTGGTTTTATATTGAGCGTCCAAGGGATACAATACATCATGGAGAAAGACACCGATGTTGTGCAAGATATGTTGTGTATTGGGAATGACATGCAGGGACCAATGTGGCGTAGGGGTTATGATGCATCATGAGAGGTCCATCTGTCCAGAAAATAGGTTAGTGAACCTTTTCTTGATTTATGTTTTGTTGGGAGGAGACCGAGGTATGCAATTACAAAGTTAGGGAGCCCCTTAAAGAATTTTTCTAGAAATTTTCAGACTGGGGTAGTCCGGGTTACTTGATCGGGGTGGTATGTCCAGTTTCATCTCCAGGTTTTGTTTGATATCTCAAGGAAGAGCTATGTTAATGTGGAGAGATTGTAAGAACCCATATTTTTAAAACTGCTCAAAATCCACCCTTGTTTGAGTTTTTGACTTGTTCCTAAGAGAACATGGAAATCTGAAATGTTCTAGAAATTTCTAGACTACATGACATTTACTCTAAAGTACAAGTCGTGTATGGGTTGGGCGAGTACCGACCGTGTGATCACTGAGTACATGGCATGTGATGACCGTGTAGGAATTTCTTACTACATGGCGTGTAGTTATAGATTCTCCATATACCCTTGACCATGTTGAGGCCATACATGGTGTGTAGTCATGTTTGCTGAGTAGAATGTTTTTGGCAAGTACACATCATGTACTATTGGTACACACCATATAGAGGGGTAGTGTATCAGGATATACATGGATTGTTGGGGATGTAAGTTGATTAAAGTGGTACACGGCATGTACCATAGGTACATGCCGTGTAGTAAGTCCGCAAGTCCTCAGCGAAATATCAGCCCACTTACTAATAGTAAAATGATACACGACATTTAGTTATAAGTACACGGCATGTACTTTTTTCCCTAAAATGTGTAGTAGCCTTGTTTTGATCCAGAAACCGAGACTCTTGATGGGTTTGAGTGGGGAGAGCCGACCAGAGCTCATTTTTTTCTTTCGATCATCCGTCTAAACAACGTTTCGATCACCGTCAGATGCATTAGACCCCCTCGGTAAGGACTAGATTCTCCTTGAGACTTTTTTCAAGATTTTTGTTCTACGGAAAGTTATAGGGGTTTGATATTATTTGATTCTTTTGTAGTTCTATGGAGTGTTTTTGTGTATTTTGAGCATGACATGATTTTATCTGTCATTTCCTATTTAATTGTTTATTTGACCAATGGGATTCCCTTGGGTATTCTATTTTAATGTTTTCTTGAGAAAGGCCGGGTGAGGGGTTGTTGCTCATCGAGGAATTTTGGCCGGGGAGGCCAAAATGGTTATAATTGTTTTTATTGTTTTAAACTATTGAGTTTTTTGTATTGAACCTTGATATGAACTATTGGAGACCTTAATGACCCCATTGCTGCTATGGGAAATCACTTGGTTAGAACATACAACTATTTATATTGTTTTTAATGATTATGTTTTTTTAAAGTATTATATATGTAATGGTTGAATTGCATATTCTAGAACCTTTGTGTTGTGTTGGAAATGGCCCAAATATTCTTGAGTGATGCAGATCATAGGTTGGGATTGGAAAATGTTACATTGTGTGGTTTTTACCACAAGATTGGGCGCGAGGGACATCAAATTGGGGAAAGATGACTGTTATGTATGGCATGGCCCAGGGTATTGGGATGGCGAGGCTATTAGACTTGAGTGGCATGCTCACAGATACATGGGGTGTTAGAGGTGTTGTGGCTTGGGTACTATTTTGGGGATTACCGTTGACCCAGAACTATGAGTAGTCTGTACACAGAGAGACTTTGTGATGAGGTGGTTTTGACCACTCATGGGGGCAGATTCCCCCATTAGTTTCAGTTTAGGTACTATTGGTTCGGGGGTGCTTGTCGTAAGTGGCCACGTGTAATGTGAGGAGCCTTCAGAGGATAGCATTGAGGCTATCTAGTTGGGGGCAGAGGCTCACCGTCATTTTAGGGAAGACATCATTTTCCCTCCAGTTGCTTTATTTTGAGGGAAGACATCGCTATCCCTCTTATTACTTTATTTTGAGGGCAGACATCATTGTCCCTCCAGTTACTTATTGATGTTAGACACTGAAGTTATTCTAGTTTACTATTTCATGGTTGTGCCTTCTGGACATCAGTACTTGAGACACGCATTTTGTAGGGGGCACATGGTTTCGGGTTACACGATAGAGATTCCAGCAATGGTCGAAGCAGGTGACACTCCATGGTGGCTGTTGAACACCAGTGGAGTTTTTGTTTATTTTTTCATCATATTATTTATCATTTTTCTTATAAATGTTTTCATTCTTAAAAATTTATATTAGGTGAGCACCATTGGGTGGTATCCTTTTGAGATTCGTCTCACACCCTGCATGGGCCCTTCGGGCTACGTGTAGACTTTAAGGATTTACATGTAAGAAATATTCTAGCTTCAGGAGCTGGGCTACATTAGTTGTTTCCTGGAGATGGTATAGACCATGAGGTCTTGCCTAGCTGGAGTTAATCTGTTTTTCTTACATTCTTATTTCAGCATGCTTACTTGTATTGTGTCTACCATTGGTTATCCATTACCGACATTACATATGGATATGTATGACCATCTTTGGAGGAATGTTTGTTGTTTTTAGTGGTAGTAACAAGTGATCAACATATTGTTGTGTTTACATTCTTCTGTCATTGTTTATATTTGCTTCTTCCGCTGTTTATCGATATTGAATGTTCTTCCACTCTACAGGTCTAGTTTGAGTCTTCTGAGTCATTTATTCCACTAAATCTTTATTTTTACACTCGGACCAGTACCATTAGTATCCTTTGAGAGGTTATAGCCTTCCACTAAAAATATAAAGACCCTCGCTGCTAGTCGGAAGCCTTTGGCGTTCAGGGAGGTGCACCTAAGGTAGTAACACCAGACCCGTTTAGCACTTTTTGGGTCACTGTTCAGGTTCGGGTCATTACAAATATGGTTTTAAATCCCTTCTTTTATGGATACCATTATGATACACCCTTTGGTTATGCCTTATGAGATGATTATGAAACCCTTTTTATTCCATGGGTAACCCTTTTGTTAATTCCTTATATAAAATTTCTTTATGTGGCGCTCATATGCATTCACATGTTATGATGGGTGTTCCAAGAGAGCACTCCAATTAATTGGGAATTTTTTGTTCTCATATGACGTCATTTATGGGATTAGAGAGTAAACCTAATACATTACGAAACATTATCCACCATGTTATATGACCTTGGAAGTTATCCTTGAATCATGATTATGTCATGCTATATATTTATACCACACTCCTATATTTTCATTATTATATGATTCCAGGTATATATGTCATTCCCCTATATTTTATTCATGATTTGTACCTTTTTATCTTGTCATGCAATCTAACTATGGTGATATGCTTCATTCCCATGTTAATTACATTACATGTGATTTTATATCACCCCTTTTGTATATGTGTTCCCTAGGTTATCCTATTAAGTTTTAGGAGTTCAAAAGGAGTTAGGAGATGATTATGGATATTAAAAAAATATATTTTATTTTAATTTCATATTTTTTAATTATGTTCCTAGTCTTACGAAGACACTAGGATTTGGAATACTGGGTTTGTATTTAATGAATAATTGTTCATAAATTAATGTGATAATATGTGCAAAAGGATTGGGTCACAATGTGTAAACCCTAAACATGAAACCTAAATTTGCAAATCCTAATGAGTAAGACCAAACTGTAATCCAAAAACCTCAATCCCCAAAACATAAACCCTTAAAAAAACATAAAAACTAATCCCTAAAACCAAACTATAAAACATAATCCTTTATCCATAAACCCTAAAATATAAACCACAAACTCGAAACCATAAACCTACAACCCCAAACCAAGACCCCAAAAATCCAAAACCAAAACCAAAAACCAAAAACCTAGTACAGATGAACCAATGCAAAATAATTTAAACACTAAATTAAAAACACTAAACCATAATCCCAAATCCCAAAATACCTAAACCCTAAACTATAAACTGAAATACAAAAACTATAACCCCAAATCACTAAATTAAAAACTAAAATCACCAAAAAATACACTCTAAACCATAAACACTAATTCCTAAACCATAAAAACAATAAAAAAAAATCCTAAACCCTAGAGCATAAAACAAAAACCATATACCAAAATTTATTAACATTATACCCTAAGTCATATACAGTAAACACTCACCCTTAATCAATATAACCCTAATCTCTAAATCCTAAATACTAAATACTAAACCCAATACAACGAACACCCAAAATCTGAAAACCAAAACTCTAAACCCTAAACACAAAACCCTAAATCCATAACATGAAACACTAAACCCTATACCCAAACTATAAAACCAAAAACCTAAACTCTAAACCCCAAACCAAAGCTCTATAGAAAAAACTAAAAACCTAAAACAATAAAACCATAATCCCTAAACCCTCAATCATAATTCAAAATCCTTAATCATTGAAAACAATGAACCTCAACTCAATATTGAACTCGTAAACTCTATAATGTAAACATTAAACCCAAAATCCTAATTCCTAAACTATAAACTCCAAACCATAAACCCATCAGCCTAAACCCTAAATCCTAAACCCTATGACCAAAACTATAGAAACCAAACCAAAAACTCCACACCCTAAACACCAATCCGCAAACCCTAATCCCTAAACACTAGACCCTAAACACAAAACCACAATCCCTATTCTCTAAAAAATAAACAACAAAAAACTTTAAACCTTAAACCTAAAATCCTAAACCATAAATCATAAATATTAATCCAAAAATCATGAACATTAAACCCTAAAATATAAACCATAAATAAAATAGCTAAAAACCAAAACCCAAAACATGAAACTATAAATACTGAAACTACAATTATTGACCCTAAAACCCTAAACCATTCATATTAAACCCTAAATCCTGAACCCTATAACTTAAACCATTAATCCAAAACCATGAACCGAATACTAAAAAACACAAATAACTAAACAAAAAACCCAAAACCCAAAACCCAAATCCTTAAAACATATATTCTAAACCATGAACCATAAATGATAGAATCCAAAACCTAAACCATAAAACCTAACACATAAACCCATTTCTCTAAATTCTAAACATCAAACCGAAAACCCAACACCTAAAAAACTAATCCCTAAACCCTAAACCATAATATCTAAAACCTAAACCTAAAAGACAAAACCCAAATCCCAATACACTAAAACGAATTCTATATATCCTAAATTAAAAAAATAAATCCTAAAACATAATCCCTAAGCCGTCAAAATAGAAAAAACCCCTAAAAACGAAAACATTAACCATAAACAATAAAACTTATACCCAAAATGAAAAAAATGAAAAACCTAAATCAATAACCATAACCCTCATCTAAAATCACAAACACCTAAAAGCCAAATCCTAAATCCATAAACTTTAAAAACCTAACCCTAATTCAAATACCACTAACAAAATACCATAAACCCCAAAATATAATCCCCAAAAAATAAACTCTCAAAAATAAAAAATAAAAAATAAAACTTTTAGCATAAACATTAAACCCTAAATCCTAAATCATAAACCCAAAAACCTAATCCTTAAAAACTAAAAATAGAATCCTTAACACTTAAACCTAAATCCTAGACCTGAAACATTAACATTTAAACCTCAACCCTAAACCCGAATCCAAAACCCTTAACCATAAATCTAAAACACTAAACCCTGACACACACATAATAAACCCTACAACCATAAACCTTAAACTCTTTACCCAAAATCAAAATCCAAAAACAAAAAACCCTAAAACATAAGACCTAAACCACCAACCCGGAACCCGAATCCCTAAACCCTAAACCATAAAACATAAACATTAAAACCCCTAAACACTAATTCATAAACACAAAACACAAAATTAGAATCCTGGGCCACAAATGTAAGACCCTAAACCCCAAACACTAAACCATAATCCATGAAAAATACAACCTAAACCCCAATCACTGGGACCTAAAACATAAAGTATAAAACCTAAAACCTAAATCTTAAACCCAACACACAAATTCCTATAACCCTAAACTAAAAACCTAGAACCCAAAACCCAATATCGGAACCCCTATATCCGTAAACACTAGACCATAAAAAAAAAGCATAAAAACCTAAACCAGAAACCCAAAATATGAAATCCAAAACCAAAAATCCAAAACCTCAAATTTTAAAACCAAATCCCAAAACCCAAAACCATAAAACCAAAACCGTAACTCCGAAACATTACAACATCATCCATAAAACGTAAACCCCAAACAATAAACCATAAATCATAAACCATAAATATGAAATCCAAAACCCAAATCCCAAAGTTCAAAAAACGAAACCTTAAAAGCATAATCACTAAACTCTAAACAATATAACAACACCCTAAAACCTAATCAACAATACCTTATCCCAAAATGATAAACCCTAAGCACTAAAACAAAGAACCAAACCCTAAACCCTAAACCGTAAACATTAAATTATAAACAGTAAACCCAAAACCCAAAACCCAAAACTCCAACCTAGAACTTCAAAACCTTATACAATAAATAGTAAACCATAAATCCTTAACCATTAACCATAAATCCTAAAATATAAATCATAAATCATAAAAAATAAACCATAAAATATATTCCCTACCCCTAATAAATAAAACATAAACATTAAACCCAAACCCCACACCCTAAACCCTAAACCCTAAACGTTAAACCCATAAAACTAAAACCCCAACTCAAAACTCAAAACCCTTTCTCTAAACCCTAAAACATCATCCCTAACACCAAAAACCTAAATACTAATTCACTGACCCTAATAAATAAACCCAAAGCACAAAATCCTAAACCCTAATCTCAAAACCCCAAACACTAATCCCAATAACCTATATAAAAAACAAAATCATATAACTAATAACATAAACATTAGACCCCAAACCCCAGTCTATAAACCATAAAACCCAAAACCCCAACCCAAAATGATAAACCCAAAACCCAAAGCCTTAGAACACATAAACTGACCCTGAAATAATTAACACCAAACCCTATTCCCTAAAATCAACAATCCAAACCCAAACCTCTAATCTCTAATCTTTACACCATTATGCCTAAACAATATACTCTAACTTGGAATCCAAAAACTATAATCCATAAACCATAAACCATATACATTATAACCGAAATGTTAAAACAAAAATAATATTACTTAAAACACTAATACCAAGTCCATAAACTGAAAACCTGATACCCAAATTCTGAAATCCTAAATCCTATACAGTAAAACAAAAACCCTTAACCATAAAACCATAAATCTAAATCATAAAAGATAAAACTGTAAACCTAAACCCTAATCCCAACACCATAAACCCTAAAAACAAATTCATAAATCCTAAAATCTAAACCCTAAAACAAAAACAATAATCCATAAACCTTAAAACATAAACCAGAAACTCTAAACCCTAAATCCTTAATAATAAATCCTAAAACATAAAACTTAAAACAAAAAACCTGACAACTTATACCCAATAACCCAAAACCTATATCGAAAACCTATGACATAAAACCGAAAACCGAAAACCCTAAACTATAAAACCAAAACACAAAACCCAAAACCCAAAACACTAAAAATTTAAAAAATAATAATAATACCTAATCCCAAAACCCTAAACCATAAAATCTAAAATAGAAACCAAAACCCTAATCTAAAAACCCAAAAACCATAAATCCTTAACCATAAAAAAAATCCCTAAACCATAATATCTATTTACTATGACCTAAAACAAAAAATGAATTCGTAAACCTTAAAACCTAAACCTTAAATCCAAAAATGATAAACCTAAAACCATTAAGAAAAATCCATGAAACTTATAACATAAAATGATAAACCCTAGTGCCTAAAATTTAAACACTAAGACCCTAAACATGAAAAGACCAAAACCCAAAACCCTAATCCTTTAACCCCAAACCCCAAACCAAAATCTGTAAACCCAAAATCCCAAAAACCAAACACCCAAACCAAAACACAAAACCCAAAACCCAAAACTATAAACCATGACACATAAAATATAAAACTAAAACCTAAAACCCTAAACCCTATGTTCCATACCATAAAACCATCACCCTAGACCCTAAACCCCAAAAACAAATATTTAAAACCTAAAATATAAATCGTATTCCTTATACCCTAATCCTTAAACATGAAAAAATATTTAAACTAGAAAACCTATACCCTAAAACCCAATCCCTTAATGTAAAATCATTAGTTTTTATAAAAAATATATTTTTTAGTTTAAATTATTTAATGTCTAGAAATATTCTCAACACTTATTTTAGCTTGGGTTACACACAACAATGAGTCTCTCTGATATCATGAATGACAAAGAACATTGAGGTTTTTCAAACCATGAAATAATATTATTTTAAATATAACAATTATAAACTAGCCATTAAATAGATGGGAATGAATTGTATTGACTAATTTAGGAAATATATATGTTAATTTCATTATAAATATTTATTTATTAAATAATTATTAGTAAATAAACATTAAATTTTTAGAAATGTAATAATATTAATTATAATATGTTTTAAAAAAATGTATTTATTTATTTTCATGAGAAAATATTATAATTTATTTATATATATATGAAAAAATTTATTTTTTAAATGAAATTATTTTTTCAAATCAAAATATTGAAATAGAAGTTTTTGTTAAATTGTAGGATTTTGTTTTAAAAAATACGAATATTTATGTGAATAATTAAAATAAGAAATTTTTGTAAAATTATCATTTCATTTCTATAAATTAATTAATATAAATTCATGATAATATTTTAAAGTAACATACGTATTGTTTATTTATATTTAATACAATTAATTATTTTTTGGATAAGTATTTTATTGTTAATTAGTATAATTTTATTTTTAGGTTTAAAAAACAGGTTTTTCATAAACCTGTTTTAAAATTCCTAATGTTTATCGATTTTAAATAATTAAAATAATCCATAATGAGGAATTTTTTTAAATAAAAGGTATATATTATATATAAATAAATTTAGATTTATATCAATACAATGATTATAATTTTCCATAGAGTTAATATAAAATCAACTTGTTCTGGAAAAATACATTTCCTAAAAACCCTTATTTATATAGCATCTGTAGTTTTTTTAAATTTAAAAATTCCCCTAATTTTAATTAAATTTAGTCAAATAGATTCCATATTTTTAATCATCATAATATATATTATATAATAATTTGAACATAATATATAACCATAATTAATAGTGAAAACAATAAAAATTATTTACAACGGTTAATGTGAAAATGGTTTAACCGGGGTGAAACTGAAAGAATTAGGGGTAAAATGGCAATTTTTTATAATTTTGGAATGTGAAAAAATGTGGATACAGATATTTGTTTTAAAAAAATACAAGTGTTCTGCTAAACTCACTTAAAAAAGGCCACCCTTATCATCTCTTTATCACACAACCAAAGAAAATTAGTTCATGCAATACCTTCCCAAATCATTTCATTACTTACATCCTATAATCCTATAATCCTTAGTTTTGTAAGAACTCTAAACTAAGATGAATTTTACAAATATTTTATTATTATAATGGAATTTAAAAAATTCATATCATGTTACCTCTAACTGGAAATGAAATCATCGATCATGTGTACGGCAGAATACCGCCTGTGAAACGATGTAGTTCATTTTACATCACTATTTCTCATAGATTGTTATAATGGTGGATTTAATGTTTATATATATAAATATATATATATTATTTTAAACATAATTATACTTCTATAATTATGATTTCTCATATAAAATTTTACATTCCATTCTGGATATGATAACGTCACATGTGTGTACGACATGCTAATACTTTGTGAAGCAATGTGATTTGTTCTTCAAATATGATTTATATAGGACGTAATAAGGATAAATATAATAATATATTATAATTTAATAACCTAATAATACTTAATTAAATTTAATATTTCTTATAACTTCTTAACTTTCCACCCTTATGTGAAAATAGCGCCGATCATGTGTATGATGGACTATAGACTCCTGAACTAATGTGATGTGTTTTTAATTTATGTCTTACTAGGATGGTAATAAGGGTTGATTAAATGAATATATATCATATATATATATATATGATATATATGATATAATAATTATTCTATAAGGGTGATATATTATTTACCATATTTATGTTCTTTTCATCAAGGAATGGAAATAATGTTCACGCGTACTGACAATCTACCATTTCCATGAGTGGTTTAGTTTATTTCTATATATAAATATAATGAATTATTATAAATACATATATAATTAATGTATATTATATTCATATAATGTTTAAAATTCTTTAAATGATAGATCCAGGATCAAAATAAAAGGATCAAAAACACAAAACCAAAACATACATGAAAAATAAAGAAGTTATCACACGAAATAAAACATTAACAGGGAACCATTAATAAAAAGATAATAAAATGGTATAATTATATCATAAATGGTATTATATATCTTAATATGGATCTATAATATATGTATAATACAATTATATCTATCACACATGAGGCTCAATGTATATGAAGGAATTTGATAATTAATGTAAGGGATTTCCTCCTAAATTTTTAGTCTTATTAGACATATTCCATATACACAACCTATTTATTTCATGTATGGAATATAATAAGCATCAATATATTTTATGATTATCATCCTGAAAATTATGGTAACTGACATATCCATTTTTGTGTCTCTCTTTCATGGGGTTTACAGTTCAAATGTTACCAAAGCGATAAGAGATTTTTGTCTTAAATTTTCTTCCGCAAGACATATGTTATGTTATTCACAATTCATATTATATGAGGTTTATATACATACCATTTGAAATATATTATAATTTATTTATTTATTCTTATTATATTTTATCCTTCACTTCTTTTAATTCCTTCATGGGGATTACTAATTAATTATACCAAAGTGGTATATATTTAAGGTTAAAGACTCAACATTTATCACGATTGATTATGATTATGTTTTAGATGATAAAGTCTTTTAATACATATCTCAATAAAGTCATGGATTTTATTATCCATTGATTATTTCATGATAATACATTTTTCCCATAATTTTCCTATCTTTATGTAGTCAAGAGTTCAAAGTAACGTTTTTAAGAAAAGCAAACATTATTTCCCTCTTCAATGGAAAAATCATTTTTCTTCAAAAACAATATTTTTATAAAACTATTGTAAAATATGTTTTCAACATTATAGAAAAGTTTTATTTAGGACTATTTTATACATTATGGGTTATTTTACAATTTTTTAATGTAATCTTCATGCTGTTCTACAAACAATGTCTGTTGAGATATTACCAAAAAACATAAATGAATATATATTTTCACATATATGGCATAAAAATAAATATCCATCATCGTTAAAAATAATTTATTTAAATATTCATTTATATTATTCATCATTTTTTAAATAAAATGATTTTGAGAATTGCTTATTTTTTTAAATGTTTTTTTCAAACCAGAAAGGATATTTTCGTCAAGAAATGTTTTAAATGATTTTAATGATTCCATTATAATATTTTAAGTTAATTCTAAAATAAAATGATTTTGAAAATTTTTTATGGTTTAAAAAGTGTTTTCAATGTGAAAATAAAAGTTTATACAATAAAAGTATTCAATGATTTTAAATCATATTTTATATGTTATAAAGATTTAAAAAAAATTATTTCTAAAATATTTTATGATTTTTTTTGAATTCATATTTTCAAGGAGAAAGTTTTTTTAAAATGAAATATTCAATGTAATATTTCAATATATTTTTTATATCTATGATGAAATCCTATAATTTTAATTTTTTAACAGGGGATATTATCCCAGGGTACCATTTAGATACTTTATCTATGTGGTTTATGATTATGATGAAAATATTTTCACAAAAACAATTTCTCTTCCATGGATTACAACATTATAAAATAATCATAGAATCAAATTATTTTCACATGGTATGATATAATGAAATGATGAAATGATTATGAAACCTTTATATTTTCCATAATTTATGATATAATGAAATATTTTTGAAACTGTTTCATTTCATGGGTTATGATATGATAAGTTTTTTATAATATTTTTGACACACATATATATAAATTTCATTATGTGATGGGTGGGACCTATAGCTCCCTACAATGAATTGGGTAATGATTTATATCTCCGGAGATAGAAAGGAATAGAATGAACAGTTAAACTAGTTCAATAAAAAATATGTGAGTTATGATGGTCTAAATATTAAACCTTAACTACAATTATGTTCTATAAGAAAAGGTTTGAGTAGCGATGTTTTTTTGATTTGGTGGTAGTTTAATGAGCTGCTACATGGTTCTGTGATGGTTTCAATAAAATGCTACAAAATAGTGTGATAGAATCCATTATATGGTTGTGTATTCCATTTAGTGGTGGTTTTTGGTATGCATCATTGAAAGCTTATTCAGTGGAAGTTAAAACCTCCACTAAATCCAAAAATAATTTCCCCCACAAAGCGCAACTAAAATGATTATAATCACCGCTAAATAATAGTGTGTCATATATAGCAAGGGTTTTACCTTCCATGAAAAATAGAAATACTTCTTATAGTGCAATTTTTATCATCCATTAACAAAAATATGCCATATGTAGTAGTGGTGTAAAGCACCACTAAATGTTGGTTTACAAAAATTATGTCATCTGCAGATTATATAGGCCCAGAACTACCCAGAAAAAAGTATGAAAAACCAATGTATCACATATCAGTAACACAGAAAATATCAATCCAAACTAAATAAAATAACCAACATATATAAAAATATGTCATCTAAAAACAATTATATTATTTCGCTTCAACCATAAATTTTCTCTGTTCTTCTTTACTAATAATACATCAAAAAATGCTCTCATTCTATATTACTCCAAAACATCCAAAAGACCAATAAACACTGCTAGATGAACTCTACTCATTCCCCTCTACATCTCCATCTTCATCTTCATCTCCATCTCTACTTCCTACTACTTGTATATGTAATACTATTATATTTAAAGTTAAACGTTGTTGTATATTTATATTTAATCTTAAAACCAATAAAATATTGTGAACTAAATGATTTTGATGTTGTATAATTTACCTAATCACCACCATCAATGGATGTAATGTCACTAGGGACAGATCCAGTCATCTTATAATATAAATCAAAAAGTTCTCATAATGTCTACTTTTGTTCTATAACATCAGCAATGAGAAAGTTGAAAAACATTTGTATAAAGAGATTCATTTTTAAAATATTATAAGTTAATGACATAATTACATTAACTTACACCATAATGTATTAAAATTTACATCTATGAATCAAAAACATTATTTTATCTGAGATGAATACATATGTATTCAATCATCATACATATTCATAAGGGTAACCAGATCCACTAATAGCTGTACTAGAACCTAGCCAAATAATCCCTCGATGTCATCCATAAGGACCCCATAATAGTCAAATGAGACAACTATCTTTATTCTGTTTAGATTCCTGACAACTAAACTTTTCATATTTTTCTCCATAGCAACATTATTTCAATATTTTATGAAAATAGTGAGTAGTATAGAAAACTGAAGTGCCCAGATCAGTGTGAATCACTGAGAGGGGGAGGGGGTGAATCAGTGATCCCTTAAAACTTTTTACTAATTGATTTCTTATCAATTAAACCTCTATCGCTGGTTAAAGCCTCAATCCACTCTTCTTGTATCTCTCAGCCTTTCCTTGAATGATGCAGTAAATGTAAAGGCACAAGACACAAGGATTTACAAGTTTCGGCACCAAAGGCCTACGTCCTTTCCATGTTGGTTATACTCCCCAACATGGTTTCTTCAATTATAATCTGTTAGTATTACAATGGTCGATACAGAGTCCCACTGTATCTCTCCTGAGTCCCACAGGAGGGTCTTTATACTGCGTCCCACAGTGTTACCAGAGTCCCACTGGCCTGCTCCAGAATCCCACTGAAGACTTCTTCCGCCCTGAGTCTCACAGGGGGCTTCTCCTGGCTCCTCGAGTCGCACGAGTAGCTCTTCTTCAAATTAAGCTTCTTCAAGTATCTTCAGCAGCCTGGGATAAAGACTACTGTCCTTGCTCTGTACCTCTGATCACTTGTGATGATCAGGTCTTCTCGTCTTGCTCAGGATTTATCTCCTTCTTCTCAGGATGACCTGGCTTCTCTCCAATTACTGAATACTCAGACAATTGATGTCTTTAACTTCAGTCTGGTCCAGTCTCAGTTCAGTTCAACTTCATGCACTGAGTGCATGGCATCTCTGCTTCCTCATGCACTGACTGCATGGCTTCTCAAAATTCTTCAAGAACTCTTGGTCTTGGACTCCTCAAATGCACACAAGCAGATTTGACTTGTTTACGTGTGCACATGCATGCATGCAAGCGTGCACTCCCCTTCTTCTCTTCTTGGTGCAGTAAAACCTAAGAGGGTGTAATTCCTTTTAGCACACACCTTCTTTAACTTCACACACTTTATTCAATTTGGTTACACACTTAAGAGTGTGTTCTACTTTAGTGTGAGAGTCCTCTCTTTCTTCCTTCTTCTAGGTGTGTTCACTTCACTTAGTGCACACACACTAGGTTTGGCCACTTTTTTCTTTGCACACACTTCTTTCACTTTGCACACAAGTAAGATTGGCCTTCACTTGTTTAGCACACACACTTCCTTGTTCTTTTAATCTTCTTCAAAGTGTGCACTTCACTTATGCACACACTTGGTTCTACATTTTTCACACACAAGGGCTACGGCCTCATCTTTAATTTGCACACAAAAGTTGTGGTGGCCTTCTTGTTTTGCACACACCCAAGGCTACGACCTTCATTTTTTTCACTTAGTACACACACTGCCAAGTGTGTTCTTCCATTTGCATGCACACCAAAACTAAGGTCTCGGCCTTCTCTTGCTTACACCCGAACACCAACCCAAAGAGGCATGCAAGGTGCAGTCTCTTCTCCTCTTCTTAAAAGCGCGCAAGGTATGCTTGAGCCGCGGGTCGTGCAAGTCACAAGGCACAAGGGTGCGCAAGTGCTGCGGCCTCGGGTCGTGCAAGCCTCAAGAGTGCAAGAGCACCTCGGGCGCGCAAGCTACTCCTGCCGCGCAAGTATGCGGGCAGAGAGAGCTCTTCCTGATGTGCAAGTGAAGCGCACAGGGGACTCCTTCTTCTTCTTTCACGCAAGTGTTCGTGAAAGGAACCTCAGCCGCGCAAGTAGAATGCGCGGGGCTTCTTTCTTCGTGAGGCAGAGAGCACTCACGGGACTTGGGATTTTCAACAAAGGATCAGCAAGCAATCTCTGTGCTTCGGGATCTCTTTATATAGGCAAAGAAACGCCTCAAAACATCCCCGTGGTTATAAATTCAAACTCCTGAATATCTCGGGTTTTCAAGATTTTCCAAAATCTTGTTTCTCCTCTGTTTCACGCGGGTTCCCTCTTCTGTTATTTTTCTCTTCATGCATGCTTCGTTGAACGTGTGCATGGCCTTTTTAAAACCCAATCCATGCAAAGCATCAACACCGAATGGCCTCGCACCTTCGGTTGCTTCGACCGAACTTCAAATTCTCCTCTCGTTGCATGCAAGCCCACTTTTAAGCATGGATAGGTTCAGTGCGTCGAGACGATCCCAATGGACTCTTCGGATTGATCGGAGATGGCCGAGAACTCGAATTTTGTCATCGGGGAGGCCTCTGGTTCGAACGGAGCTCGCGGGTGGCTTCGGGCGAGCTCAAGGAAGAAGACGGTCTCTTAGCCGTCGGATCAGATGATAAATGACGCGCAACGGCCGAGATTATAACATCGCTGCGCGGATGAGATGAACGGTACAGATGAGCTGCGCGATCGAGCGGACAGCAGGGATTAGATCCCGCTGATTTTAGCGCATCCCACATCGAAGCGAAGCCCGGTTTCCTCACGGATTATCAAACACAAGCTCCCCGCCGCTTCTTCAATTGTTACTATCTCTTCTCCCTCCGCTCGGTGCCACCCCGCACCGGGTCTTCTGCGGGCGTGCTTTACGCCCACTCACTCCTCATGCGGGCGCGCTCCTAGCGCCCTCCATGCACTCCGGGCGCGCTTCATGCGCCCCTGCCGCGCGGGCGTGACACCCCTGCGTAGCCCTGCCGCCCTATGCTTGCACCATGGGTTCCCCCATGGGTGTGGCACCTAGTGCCCACATGAGCCGTGGGGTTGAACTCGTGGGCTGGCCTTGGCTGGCCTAATTTTTGGCAAAGGGACAGAATGTTACTTTGTCAAAAAAAAAACAAAGTACTCCATATGAAAAATGCCAAATGCCATTCACCTCTAAGTCATTTCTTCTCTCTTCTTCTTAGGAATTCGTCAATCCTCCTCTCATATGATCTTCACTTAGGATATCTTCAATGTTCTTCATTGATCCAATCAGAGATCAAGTTGGATCTTCTTCAAATTCACATGCACTAAGTGATAGTGCATGGACTTCCTTAATCCACTTCATCCACTTAGAAGTTGTGGATGGATCATCTTCATCTCCTCATGCATTGGCAATACAATGCATGGTCTCCAAACATTGGTGTGGCATTGTATCCTCTTGATACAAGTTCTTGGAACATAAAGATCATCTCAACAATCGTCTGATGTGATGATGATGCTCCATCATCATCAATTCTTCAAGTGGTGTAACTTTGTATCACTTTGATACAAGTATTGAAACATTAAGAACAGCTCTACAATCGTCTGATATTACTAGAGAATGTTTCAACCATCATCTCCTATGTCACTTAGTGAATCTCCTAAGTGACATTCATCTTAGTACCATGGTCATTCTCCTTTCCTTACCAACACCATCACATCCTTTGTCATTCACATCTTGACATTCCTTGACATCCATTCATCTTATGACAACATCATGCCTTATTGACAACAAATGCAACACATTGCACTTCAATCTCCCCCTTTGTATTTGTTGTCAATCCACTTCTTCAGCACATATGAATGGGTCAATATGTGTGCCAATCTTTTCTCCCCCTTATTGGAAATCAAATGCAAAGGTGTGGTGTGGATCTCTTCAAAAATATCTCTTCCTCCCTTCGAATAGCATCTTCTTCAAAAACACTAAGAGAGGGATGATGTCACATGTTCTATTTAGCAAAGAACCTTTAGTAAATCATCTCTAAGTCTACTAGGGCTAACCCGGTGTAGAAAACAAGAATGATGATACCAAGGTACTCAATGCTTTCCAACATTCACTATACATGTGAGATCATGCTTCAGGGGTTTGAAATTTTTCAGATATAACAATGAATTGCTAAATCCTGCACATACTTCACAAAACTCATTAGAAAGTTCAGTGCAATGATAAAGCTCCCCCTTTCATTCATCTGTCTTCAATCAATACTCCCCCTTAATTGACAAGATAAACTCAATTAAGAAACAAGGGATGAAAGTATGATTGGAATACCTTTACTTTTCTCAAGATGGTATTAATCTAAGAATCTCATCTTCTTCAGATTGGCTCCCCCTCAAGGGGCGCACTCCATTCTGTCCAAACCATCCTCCAGTTGAGAATGATCATCATCTTCAATTCCCTGTAATGTTAGCACATGTAAATACATGTGATTAGGGAATAAGATGGAACCTCCTTGGTTCATCAATGTGAACAACAAGGTTGAGAAGATCTCTCAACCGAGATGTCCCATTTTCACCATTCTTCACACTTGCACATTTGATCTTCAATGATTTTTGTGCTGGTGTGGATCTCAACACATCTTCATGTGAAATCTTCTTATTCCCTTTTGCCTTAGCAATTGCCAGAACTTCATCTTCAGCTCTCTGCAGATCTTTGGCAAGTTGCAACTGATTTGGCCATATGACAAGTAAGTCACTTGGAAGTGTGGCCTCAGTTCTGGAAGTTCCACATGGATCTTTTGATGCTGTTAAGCTACCTTTCTTAGGCAACTTATTTTCAATCAATCCCTTCTGCTTCTTCTGGATTGATTGTCTTTTTGAGTCCAGTCTGCTTCTATTCAGTTCCATGGCTTGTTTACAAAGATCCATGGTATGCCCTTTCTTTCCACAGTAGAAGCATTTCTTCCTGGTGGTCCTTCTGGATGCATCACCATTCTTGGATTTATACTCCAAGGACTTCTCTTCCTTTTTCAACATCTTCTGGGGAGCATTGTCACCTTTCTTCTGTTTGCTTCCCAAGGATTCTTTCTGAGCCAGGTTCTGTGATCTTTTCTTCTTTTGAGCTCTGGATACAGTTGGAGATTGACATGTATCTATTTGACCACTTTTGCAATCATCCCAGATGTTGTCAAGTAATCCAAATATATTTGCAGTAAACAGATGTCTCTGGACCTGTGGATGCTGCTTCTTTTCTTCTGGCTTGCTCCCCCTAGGCATGGGCTTCCTATGTGCTTTGGCATTCAGTGGATTGTACCAACAATCCTTTGCGCAATGCCCATACTTATTAAAACACCAACATTGACCCACAAATCTTGACTTATTCAGTCCTAATTTTAGGGTACTTTTCTGGAGCTGTTGTGTTGTTTCAGGAGAGCTCTGCTTCTTTATTTTCTTCATCCATACTTGTTTGGAATTATTTTTCCATCCTGCACTTTTTGTGGAAACACAATTAGAAGCATCAGTACAAGATGGTATGGATGGTACCTTCTTTCTAGAAGATGTTGCCCTTTTATTAGAGGATGTCTTTCTTTTAGAATCATCCTTCTCAAAGCTCACTTGAGTGGCAACATTTCTTTTTTTAGCTGACTAGGAGGATTCAGCTTTGGGTGATTGCAGATTTTTCAATATCACCTCAAGTTCAAAGCATTTCATGTTGAGGGAGTTCTTCTCATCCTCAACCAATCTTAGCCTACCTTCCCAATTCTGTTTCAGCTGTTCCATCTCGTCATCATGCACCTTCTTTATTTCATGCAATGAGTTGTCAAGCTCCTTCACCATTTTAACTTTGTCTTCAATTTGAGCATCTCTGACAATCATTGAAACTTTGTGCCTCTTTTCCAGTGCATGAAAATCTTCTTTAACCATTATCATAAAGAATTATTTCTCAGAAAGGCTTCTTTGCAATTATTCAGTAGTGTCTTCATATCTTTCATTGCAAAGAGAAACGGTTTCATCTTTAGCCTTCACCAGCTTTCTCAGAGTGTTGGTTATGCCAACCCTTTTTGCCAATTGATCTTCCATTGCATTGGCTTCTTCTTCTAGCTGTAATTTTTATTCTTGAAGATCAAGGATGCCTGTAGCTATACACATTGCTACTTCCTTGGGGACTTTCTTCTGAAGATATTCGATTGCACTTTGAAGATCTTTCATTGTTCCAACTTCATCACAGCTAGGACAGGCTTTCTTCATCTTCTTGGCCTGTTTCTTCTTTCTATTTTTCTAAGTCTTGGCAGATATCTCAATTTGAGCCTGGTCACTCATTTCCTCAAATCTGCACTTCATAAAGACTCCCTTGGATCTTTTAGAGGTAACCTTCCCTCTGATACCAATTGAAGTGCCCAGATCAGTGTGAATCACTGAGAGGGGGAGGGGGTGAATCAGTGATCCCTTAAAACTTTTTACTAATTGATTTCTTATCAATTAAACCTCTATGGCTGGTTAAAGCCTCGATCCACTCTTCTTGTATCTCTCAGCCTTTCCTCGAATGATGCAGTAAATGTAAAGGCACAAGACACAAGGATTTACAAGGTTCGGCACCAAAGGCCTACGTCCTTGCCATGTTGGTTATACGCCCCAACATGGTTTCTTCCATTATAATCTGTTAGTATTACAATGGTCGATACAGAGTACCACTGTATCTCTCCTGAGTCCCACAGGAGGGTCTTTATACTGCGTCCCACAGTGTTACTAGAGTCCCACTGGCCTGCTCCAGAATCCCACTGAAGACTTCTTCCGCCCTGAGTCTCACAGGGGGCTTCTCCTGGCTCCTCGAGTCGCACGAGTAGCTCTTCTTCACTTCAAGCTTCTTCAAGTATATTCAGCAGCCTGGGATAAAGACTGCTGGCCTTGCTCTGTACCTCTGATCACTTGTGATGATCAGGTATTCTCGTCTTGCTCAGGATTTATCTCCTTCTTCTCTGGATGACCTGGATTCTCTCCAATTACTGAATACTCAGACAATTGATGTCTTTAACTTCAGTCTGGTCCAGTCTCAGTTCAGTTCAACTTCATGCACTGAGTGCATGGCATCTCTGCTTCCTCATGCACTGACTGCATGGCTTCTCAAAATTCTTCAAGAACTCTTGGTCTTGGACTCCTCAAATGCACACAAGCAGATTTGACTTGTTTACGTGTGCACGTGCATGCATGCAAGCGTGCACTCCCCTTCTTCTCTTCTTGGTGTAGTAAACCCTAAGAGGGTGTAATTCCTTTTAGCACACACCTTCTCGAACTTCACACACTTTATTCAATTTGGTTACACACTTAAGAGTGTGTTCTACTTTAGTGTGAGAGTCCTCTCTTTCTTCCTTCTTCTAGGTGTGTTCACTTCACTCAGTGCACACACACTAGGTTTGGCCACTTTTCTCTTTGTACACACTTCTTTCACTTTGCACACAAGTAAGATTGGCCTTCACTTGTTTAGCACACACACTTCCTTGTTCTTTTAATCTTCTTCAAAGTGTGCACTTCACTTATGCACACACTTGGTTCTCCATTTTTCACACACAAGGGCTACGACCTCATATTTAATTTGCACACAAAAGTTGTGGTGGCCTTCTTGTTTTTCACACACCCAAGGCTACGGCCTTCATTTTTTTTCACTTAGTACACACACTTTCAAGTGTGTTCTTCCATTTGCATGCACACCAAAACTAAGGTCTCGGCCTTCTCTTGCTTACACCCGAACACCAACCCAAAGAGGCATGCAAGGTGCGGTCTCTTCTCCTCTTCTTAAAAGCGTGCAAGGTATACTTGAGCCACGGGTCGCGCAAGTCACAAGGCACAAGGGTGCGCAAGTGCTCCGGCCTCGGGTTGTGCAAGCCTCAAGAGTGCAAGAGCACCTCGGGCGCACAAGCTACTCCTTCCGCGCAAGTATGCGGGCAGAGAGAGCCCTTCCAGATGCGCAAGTGAAGCGCACAAGGGATTCCTTCTTCTTCTTTCACGCAAGTGTGCGCGAAAGTAACCTCAGCCGCGCAAGTAGAATGCGCGGGGCTTCTTTCTTCGTGAGGCAGAGAGCACTCACGGGACTTCGGATTTTCAACAAAGGATCAGCAAGAAATCTCTGTGCTTCAGGCTCTCTTTATATAGGTAGAGAAACGCCTCAAAACATCCGTGTGGTTATAAATTCAAACTCTCGAATATCTCGGGTTTTCAAGATTTTACAAAATCTTGTTTCTCCTCTGTTTCACGCGGGTTCCCTCTTCTGTTATTTTTCTCTTCATGCATGCTTCGTTGAACGTGTGCATAGCCTTTTTAAAACCCAATCCATGCAAAGCATCAACACCGAATGGCCTCGCACCTTCGGTTGCTTCGGCCGAACTTCAAATTCTCCTCTCGTTGCATGCAAGCCCACTTTTAAGCATGGATAGGTTCAGTGCGTCGAGACGATCCCAATGGACTCTTCGGCTTGATCGGAGATGGCCGGGAACTCGAATTTTGTCATCGGGGAGGCCTCTGGTTCGAACGGAGCTCGCGGGTGGCTTCGGGCGAGCTCAAGGAAGAAGACAATCTCTTAACCGTCGGATCAGATGTTAAATGACGCGCAACGGCCGAGATTATAACATCGCCGCGCGGATGAGATGAACGGTACAGATGAGCCGCGCGATCGAGCGGACAGCTGGGATTAGATCCCGCTGATTTTAGCGCATCCCACATCGAAGCGAAGCCCGGTTTCCTCGTGGCTTATCAAACACAAGCTCCCCGCCGCTTCTTCAATTGTTACTATCTATTCTCCCTCCGCTCGGTGCTGCCCCGCACCGGGTCTTCTGCGGGCGCGCTTTGCACCAACTCACTCCTCCTGCGGGCGCGCTCCTAGCGCCCTCCATGCACTCCGGGCGCGCTTCATACGCCCCTGCCGCGCGGGCGTGACACCCCTGCGTAGCCCTGCCGCCCTGTGCTTGCACCATGGGTTCCCCCATGGGTGTGGCGCCTAGTGCCCACATGAGCCGTGGGGTTGAACTCGTGGGCTGGCCTTGGCTGGCCTAATTTTTGGCAAAGGGACATAATGTTACTTTTTCAAAAAAAAAAACAAAGTACTCCATATGAAAAATGCCAAATGCCATTCTCCTCTAAGTCATTTCTTCTCTCTTCTTCTTAGGAATTCGTCAATCCTCCTCTCATATGATCTTCACTTAGTATATCTTCAATGTTCTTCATTGATCCAATCAGAGATCAAGTTGGATCTTCTTCAAATTCACTTGCACTAAGTGATAGTGCATGGACTTCTTTAATCCAGTTCATCCACTTAGAAGTTGTGGATGGATCATCTTCATCTCCTCATGCATTGGCAATACAATGCATGGTCTCCAAACATTGGTGTGACATTGTATCCTCTTGATACAAGTTCTTGGAACTTAAAGATCAGCTCAACAATCGTCTGATGTGATGATGATGCTCCATCATCATCAATTCTTCAAGTGGTGTAACTTTGTATCACTTTGATACAAGTATTGAAACATTAAGAACAGCTCTACAATCGTCTGATATTACTAGAGAATGTTTCAACCATCATCTCCTATGTCACTTAGTGAATCTCCTAAGTGACATTCATCTTAGTACCATGGTCATTCTCCTTTCCTTACCAACACCATCACATCCTTTGTCATTCACATCTTGACATTCCTTGACATCCATTCATCTTATGACAACATCATGCCTTATTGACAAAAAATGCAACACATTGCACTTCAATCTCCCCCTTTGTATTTGTTGTCAATACACTTCTTCAGCACATATGAATGGGTCAATATGTGTGCCAATCTTTTCTCCCCCTTATTGGCAATCAAATGCAAAGGTGTGGTGTGGTTCTCTTCAAAAATATCACTTCCTCCCTTCGAATAGCATCTTTTTGAAAAACAATAAGAGAGGGATGATGTCACATGTTCTATTTAGAAAAGAACCTTTAGTAAATCATCTCTAAGTCTACTTGGGCTAACCCAGTGTAGAAAACAAGAGTGATGTTACCAAGGTACTCAATGCTGTCCAACATTCACTATACATGTGAGATCATGCTTCAGGGGTTTGAAATTTTTCAGATATAACAATGAATTGCTAAATCCTTCACATACTTCACAAAACTCATTAGAAAGTTCAGTGCAATGATAAAGCTCCCCCTTTCATTCATTTGTCTTCAATCAATACTCCCCCTTAATTGACAAGATAAACTCAATTAAGAAACAAGGGATGAAAGTATGATTGGAATACCTTTACTTTTCTCAAGATGGTATTAATCTAAGAATCCCATCTTCTTCAGATTGGCTCCCCCTCAAGGGGTGCACTCCATTCTGTCCAAACCATCCTCCAGTTGAGAATGATCATCATCTTCAATTCCCTATAATATTAGCACATGTAAATACAAGTGATTAGGGAATAAGATGGAACCTCCTTGGTTCATCAATGTGAACAACAAGGTTGAGAAGATTCTCTCAACCGAGATGTCCCATTTTCACCATTCTTCACACTTGCACATTTGATCTTCAATGATGTTTGTGCTGGTGTGGATCTCAACACATCTTCATGTGAAATCTTCTTCTTCCCTTTTGCCTTAGCAATTTCCAGAACTTCATCTTCAGCTCTCTGCAGATCTTTTGCAAGTTGCAACTGATTTAGCCATATGACAAGTAAGTCACTTGGAAGTGTGGCCTCAGTTCTGGAAGTTCCACATGGTTCTTTTGATGCTGTTAAGCTACCTTTCTTAGGCAACTTATTTTCAATCAATCCCTTCTGCTTCTTCTGGATTGATTGTCTTTTTGAGTCTAGTCTGCTTCTATTCAGTTCCATGGCTTGTTTACAAAGATCCATGGTATGCCCTTTCTTTCCATAGTAGAAGCATTTATTCCTGGTGGTCCTTCTGGATGCATCACCCTTCTTGAATTTAGACTCCAAGGACTTCTCTTCCTTTTTCAACATCTTCTTGGGAGCATTGTCACCTTTCTTCTATTTGCTTCCCAAGGATTCTTTCTGAGCCAGGTTCTGTGATCTTTTCTTCTTTTGAGCTCTGGATACAGTTGGAGAATGACATGTATCTATTTGACCACTTTTGCAATCATCCCAAATGTTGTCAAGTAATCCAAATCTATTTGCAGTAAACAGATGTCTCTGGACCTGTGGATGCTGCTTCTTTTATTCTGGATTGCTCCCCCTAGGCATGGGCTTCCTATGTGCTTTGGCATTCAGTGGATTGTACCAACAATCCTTTGCACAATGCCCATACTTATTACAACACCAACATTGACCCACAAATCTTGAATTCTTCAGTCCTTCTGATTTTAGCGTACTTTTTCTGGAGCTGTTGTGTTGTTTCAGGAGAGCTCTGCTTCTTCATTTTCTTCATCCATACATGTTTGGAATTATTTTTCCATCCTTCACTTTTTGTGGAAACACAATTAAAAGCATCAGTACAAGATGGTATGGATGGTACCATCTTTCTAGAAGATGTTTCCCTTTTATTAGAGGATGTCTTTCTTTTAGAATCATCCTTCTCAAAGCTCACTTGAGTGGCAACATTTCTTCTTTTAGCTGACTTGGAGGATTCAGCTTTGGGTGATTGCAGATTTTTCAATATCACCTCATGTTCAAAGCATTTCATGTTGAGGGAGTTCTTCTCATCCTCAACCAATCTTATCCTACCTTCCCAATTCTATTTCAGATATTCCATCTGGTCATCATGCACCTTCTTTATTTCATGCAATGAGTTGTCAAGCTCCTTCACCATTTTAACATTGTCTTCAATTTGAGCATCTCTGACAATCATTGAAACTTTGTGCCTCTTTTCCAGTGCATGAAAAACTTCTTTAACCATTATCATAAAGAATTCTTTCTTAGAAATGCTTCTTTGCAATTCTTCAGTAGTGTCTTCATATCTTTCATTTCAAAGAGAAACGGTTTCATCTTTAGCCTTCACCAGCTTTTTGAGAGTGTTGGTTATGCCAACCCTTTTTGCCAATTGATCTTCCATTGCATTGGCTTCTTCTTCTAGCTGTAATTTTTCTTCTTGAAGATCAAGGATGCATGTAGCTATACACATTGCTACTTCCTTGGGGACTGTCTTCTGAAGATATTCGATTGCACTTTGAAGATCTTTCATTGTTCCAACTTCATCACAGCTAGGACATGCTTTCTTCATCTTCTTGGCCTGTTTCTTCTTTCTATTTTTCTGAGTCTTGGAAGATATCTCCATTTGAGGCTGGTCGCTCATTTCCTCAAATCTGCACTTCATAAAGACTCCCTTGGATCTTTTAGAGGTAACCTTCCCTCTGATACCAATTGAAGTGCCCAGATCAGTGTGAATCACTGAGAGGGGGAGGGGGTGAATCAGTGATCCCTTAAAACTTTTTACTAATTGATTTCTTATCAATTAAACCTCTATGGCTGGTTAAATCCTCGATCCACTCTTCTTGTATCTCTCAGCCTTTCCTCGAATGATGCAGTAAATGTAAAGGCACAAGACACAAGGATTTACAAGGTTCATCACCAAAGGCCTACGTCCTTGCCATGTTGGTTATACGCCCCAACATGGTTTCTTCCATTATAATCTGTTAGTATTACAATGGTCGATACAGAGTCCCACTGTATCTCTCCTGAGTCCCACAGGAGGGTCTTTATACTGTGTCCCACAGTGTTGCCAGAGTCCCACTGGCCTGCTCCAGAATCCCACTGAAGACTTCGTCCGCCCTGAGTCTCACAGGGGGCTTCTCCTAGCTCCTCGAGTCGCACGAGTAGCTCTTCTTCACTTTAAGCTTCTTCAAGTATCTTCAGTAGCCTGGGATAAATACTGCTGGCCTTGCTCTGTACCTCTGATCACTTGTGATGATCAGGTCTTCTCGTCTTGCTCAGGATTTATCTCCTTCTTCTCAGGATGACTTGGCTTCTCTCCAATTACTGAATACTCAGACAATTGATGTCTTTAACTTCAGTCTGGTCCAGTCTCAGTTCAGTTCAACTTCATGCACTGAGTGCATGGCATCTCTGCTTCCTCATGCACTGACTGCATGGCTTCTCAAAATTCTTCAAGAACTCTTGGTCTTGGACTCCTCAAATGCACACAAGCAGATTTGACTTGTTTACGTGTGCACGTGCATGCATGAAAGCGTGCACTCCCCTTCTTCTCTTCTTGGTGCAGTAAACCCTAAGAGGGTGTAATTCCTTTTAGCACACACCTTATCGAACTTCACACACTTTATTCAATTTGGTTACACACTTAAGAGAGTGTTCTACTTTAGTGTGAGAGTCCTCTCTTTCTTCCTTCTTCTAGGTGTGTTCACTTCACTTAGTGCACACACACTAGGTTCGGCCACTTTTCTCTTTGCACACACTTCTTTCACTCTTCACACAAGTAAGATTGGCCTTCACTTGTTTAGCACACACACTTCCTTGTTCTTTTAATCTTCTTCAAAGTGTGCACTTCACTTATGCACACACTTGGTTCTCCATTTTTCACACACAAGGGCTACGACCTCATCTTTAATTTGCACACAAAAGTTGTGGTGGCCTTCTTGTTTTGCACACACCCAAGGCTACGGCCTTCATTTTTTTCACTTAGTACACACACTGCCAAGTGTGTTCTTCCATTTGCATGCACACCAAAACTAAGGTCTCGACCTTCTCTTGCTTACACCCGAACACCAACCCAAAAAGGCATGCAAGGTGCAGTCTCTTCTCCTCTTCTTAAAAGCGTGCAAGGTATGCTTGAGCCGCGGGTCGCGCAAGTCACAAGGCACAAGGGTGCGCAAGTGCTGCGGCCTCGGGTCGTGCAAGCCTCAAGAGTGCAAGAGCACCTCGGGCGCTCAAGCTACTCCTGCCGCGCAAGTATGCGGTCAGAGAGAGCTCTTCCTGATGCGCAAGTGAAGCGCACAGGGGACTCCTTCTTCTTTCACGCAAGTGTGCGCGAAAGGAACCTCAGCCGCGCAAGTAGAATGTGCGGGGCTTTTTTCTTCGCGAGGCAGAGAGCACTCACGGGACTTCGGATTTTCAACAAAGGATCAGCAAGAAATCTCTGTGCTTCGGGCTCTCTTTATATAGGCAGAGAAACGCCTCAAAACATCTGCGTGGTTATAAATTCAAACTCCCGAATATCTCAGGTTTTCAAGATTTTCCAAAATCTTGTTTCTCCTCTGTTTCATGCGGGTTCCCTCTTCTGTTATTTTTCTCTTCATGCATGCTTCGTTGAACGTGTGCATGGCCTTTTTAAAAAACAATCCATGCAAAGCATCAACACCGAATGGCCTCGCACCTTCGGTTGCTTCGGCCGAACTTCAAATTCTCCTCTCATTGCATGCAAGCCCACTTTTAAGCATGGATAGGTTCAGTGCGTCGAGACGATCCCAATGGACTCTTCGGCTTGATCGGAGATGGCCGGGAACTCGAATTTTGTCATCGGGGAGGCCTCTGGTTTGAACAGAGCTCGCGGGTGGCTTTGGGCGAGCTCAAGGAAGAAGACGGTCTCTTAGCCGTCGGATCAGATGTTAAATGACGCGCAACGGCTGAGATTATAACATTGCCGCGCAGATGAGATGAACGGTACAGATGAGCCGCGCGATCGAGCGGACATCTAGGATTAGATCCCGCTGATTTTAGCACATCCCACATCGAAGCGAAGCCCGGTTTCCTCGCGGCTTATCAAACACAAGCTCCCCGCCGCTTCTTCAATTGTTACTATCTCTTCTCCCTCCGCTCGGTGCCGCCCCGCACCGGGTCTTCTGCGGGCGCGCTTTGCGCCCACTCACTCCTCCTGCGGGCGCGCTCCTAGCGCCCTCCATGCACTCCGGGCGCGCTTCATGCGCCCCTGCCGCGCGGGAGTGACACCCCTGTGTAGCCCTGCCGCCCTGTGCTTACACCATGGGTTCCCCCATGGGCGTGGCGCCTAGTGCCCACATGAGCCGTGGGGTTGAACTCGTGGGCTGGCCTTGGCTGGACTAATTTTTGGCAAAGGGACAGAATGTTACTTTTTAAAAAAATAAACAAAGTACTCCATATGAAAAATGCTTGCGGGCGCGCTCCTAGCGCCCTCCATGCACTCCGGGCGTGCTTCATGCGCCCCTGCCGCGCGGGCGTGACACCCCTGCGTAGCCCTGCCGCCCTGTGCTTGCACCATGGGTTCCCCCATGGGCGTGGTGCCTAGTGCCCACATGAGCCGTGGGGTTGAACTCGTGGGCTGGCCTTGGCTGGCCAAATTTTTGGCAAAGGGACAGAATGTTACTTTGTCAAAAAAAAAACAAAGTACTCCATATGAAAAATGCCAAATGCCATTCACCTCTAAGTCATTTCTTCTCTCTTCTTCTTAGGAATTCGTCAATCCTCCTCTCATATGATCTTCACTTAGGATATCTTCAATGTTCTTCATTGACCCAATCAGAGATCAAGTTGGATCTTCTTCAAATTCACATGCACTAAGTGATAGTGCATGGACTTCTTTAATCCACTTCATCCACTTAGAAGTTGTGGATGGATCATCTTCATCTCCTCATGCATTGGCAATACAATGCATGGTCTCCAAACATTGGTGTGGCATTGTATCCTCTTGACACAAGTTCTTGGAACTTAAAGATCATCTCAACAATCGTCTGATGTGATGATGATGCTCCATCATCATCAATTCTTCAAGTGGTGTAACTTTGTATCACTTTGATACAAGTATTGAAACATTAAGAACAGCTCTACAATCGTCTGATATTACTAGAGAATGTTTCAACCATCATCTCCTATGTCACTTAGTGAATCTCCTAAGTGACATTCATCTTAGTACCATGGTCATTCTCCTTTCCTTACCAACACCATCACATCCTTTGTCATTCACATCTTGACATTCCTTGACATCCATTCATCTTATGACAACATCATGCCTTATTGACAACAAATGCAACACATTGCACTTCAAAAACTAAAATAACTTTATTCATATTAATATTTGTACCTATAAAAGTCACCCTCTAATATCTTTGTGAAGAACTAGGAGTGGCCTACTTCCTCGCTACTAAGGGTCAACCAATATCAATATTACACTTCTTCATTGTTATTCCTATCATTTAATCAAATAAAATTAAATTCAAAACATATATTTCAAAAGATCAATGCATAAAAAATAGAAATGATAATAGTTGCACAGTACTGATAAACTAAATGTTTATAACTATGATAACGAATGACTGTACAAATTACATAAGTGGTTGTTAAATTAATGGATGAATGCACATATAATCATTTTCTCCTTCAATAATGCCATTTTCCTACTCCATAATTACTTCATCTATTTCATCCACCCTTGAAAGAATAATGTTTTCAATTTAATGATTGAGAAATAAATTATCTTCTTGTTGTTGATGGGATTCAATGTTAGTGGTCAAATCATCCACTTTATCACCCATATCATATAAGCCTCTTTTTTTTATGTGAGAAACTACACTACACCCTTCATCCATGAAATCTTTCACATAATATACCATTTTGTATTATGATGATAGGATATAGGGATCATGTAATTCTTTGTCACCAATATCCATCAAGCAAGAGAAGTTCACAAAAGTAAATTGCAAAGAATCTCTTTTAACATCCCTGATAAAATCATCCCAATTTCAATTGAATAAAATTTCTGAAAAATTTCCATGATTGTTTAATTCAATAATATCAGTCAACATTCCATAGTATCCCACATTGGAAAATGTAAATATACCACTATTATATGTTTTTAAACCCTCTTCCCGATCAACTATACAAAATTTAACGTCAATCACATTGTAACAGTTGAACTTTCTAGCATGTTTTAGAGGAACTCAAGCACAAGACTTAAAATCTACTCCCAAGTCATCTAAATTATCAATATTAATGAACTAAAAAAAAAATACTTTATTAAATTTATGAAATATACATGTCAAAATAATATTTGTATTGATTGAATTATTTATGAACATACACATCGTGAAAACCATTCTACAAGCACTTTATTAACAAATTTCATTATATCGTTCTCATTTCATATTTTAGATCTCATTTATCTCCTTTTTTATCTCCTCAACCCTTCAATAAAAGGATTTTAAATTTCCCTATTCAGAAACACATATCTATGAGCCTGCAATAATTCTATTTCTATGAGTGTAATATTTAATCTCCTCCCAACTGATTGGACAATAACAGGAATGATTTTTAATTTCTCATATTGTTGAGATTGATTCGATGTGTCGTCAACATGTAAAAATTGATTTACTATTGTCTCAATATCATCAAAGTATATATAAATTTTTTTGATACACTCCTATTCTATGTTGCCTCCATAAAAATACCCTTCTGGCTGAGATTTATTTTACACATACGATTTCAAATGATCATGATATCTATGAAGTAAAAGAAAAAAACATAAATCTCCATTTATTGAAGTTTCAATAAATTTTTACTTAAATTAAAAAAATATGAATAAATTACCTCTCAATTGGATGAAACCATCAATAATCTATGGGGCCTACTAGCTTTTCTTCCACAACCAAATGCACAGTTAAATGTATCATGGTAGTAAAAAACGTTAGAGGAAAGATAATCTCCATTGTGTAAAGAGTCAATAAAAATATATCCTGATGCTTTTAAGCTCCAATGATTATAGTGTTTTCTCACATTGTTGTCTTAATAATTTGAAAAATTGGAGTTCAAAAACAGTAACCATTTCAGGTCATAATGTAAGCAATGACAATAGTAGTAACTACTATAACAAAATATGTGAATCATGACTTTTAAATCGTTGTAACCTACGATGCTTTAAGTAAAAAAACCTTCATATGTTACATAAATAACCATCAGATACCTTGACATGTTTTAATATTCTATGGAATGTATCTTTATCCCAATTTTTCATTGTAAAAATTTCTGTAGCATACTTTCCATTCTCATCTAAACAGAGATCATGCTCTTTGTTCATTGCATGTAAGTATTTCTGAGCACTCAGATGATCCTTCATTTTTCTATTCTTATTATGAAATGTGAAGATAAAATTATCATAAATGTTCTTCTAAATAAGAATCACATCAAGATTATGTCATAACAAGTTAAATTTCCTATATAAAATTATGAATAGTATACTTATTTAGTCCATTGTAACATTCAGATTTCACTTGACGATGCACTTTGAACATGTTTCCCACTATCATTCAATGAAACTCCATCCCAAATTCTATTTCAACACTTCCATGTTGTGCTAATATTTCAGAACCTATCATCAAATTTAGAGGTGTTCTATGATCAATTGAACTATAAAATTTTGAATTGTTCAACCGAAATCTATGAGATGCATCGAGAAAAATTCTATGACAAAACAAGCACCATTTTCTACTATAAGGTAGTCATTCAAGATCAAAGTCAATTTTACAAACAAGACAAGCGAAAAATGTGTATTTTTTCCCACCAACTAAATTCCCAATTTTAGGGAAGTCACTAATGGTCCACATTAGATCATCGTGCATTTTGAAATTTTTTCTAAAATATAAATCAATGTATCAACACCATTTCACCATAACTCAAGTAATTTTTCAATTCATGTTTACAAGTATACATCAATATCATTTCTAGGTATTTTTTTCTAGGAATAATCATTGAAATGATAAAATATTCTTGTTTCATACACATCCATGGAGTTGGATTATAAGGGATAAAAACTACTAGCCAAATTCTATAATTGGTTCTAAAAGTCGCAAAGGGGTTGAATATATTGGCAGTTAATCCCAATCAAACATTCATAGGATAAGATGAGAAATATAGATGTAATGAATCAAATGTCTTCCATGACTGTGAATCTCTTGGATGTCACATTAACCCATCATTGTTATTATCCTCAAAATTGAACTTTATGTGTTCAGTGGTGTTTAATGACATGATTAATAATTGCAATTGATTATTTAAATGAAGGTAACACCAAACCATTGTAGGTGTGTTCCTTCTATTCTTCTTCATAATATTATGTTGATTTAGACTTCCAACATCACTCATTGAATACCATCTATAAGAATATATTTTTTAAATTATTTCTCCATGAATCCTTTCCCAAATAAAGCATACAATAATTGGGAGACATATGTATTTTTTTATAATTCAGACCAAGCTTGCTACAACTATTTTCAAATCATAAAAAATTATTGAAATCTTTTCTTTAGGAAATTCATCACACAACAATTCCAATATCCTGGATGTCACCTTATTTGTAATTCCACAAAGTCATCTGATAAAGTACAATATAGGAAAAAATAATGTTTCGAATATTTCAGACATGCACTATACAACTCTTGATTTCCATCGTCTACTAAATGAATAAACACATATATCTACTCAGTTAAGTTTTCTCTTATATTTTTCTCCCTAGAATCAAAGGGGGGATCCAATGATTTGTTAAAATCTTGACCTGGTTGTCCTATAGTCCCAAAAACATAGTCCATCATGTTACTATTTATAGCACCCCAAACTGGTTGTTCTGATATTTTTTGATGTTGTTAATGTTTTCTTGTAATACCTAATAAATCGTTAATAAGGTTTTTCATTTCATTTTCCATTGTTTATGAAGTTTAGAGATCATTATATCAATTTACATTAGTGATCAAAATCTATGTAACAGTTGATTCTCTTTTCCAAATCCAGCACAAATATTGACCAGGGAATTGCTTCAATTTAATGTGTTCATAAAATTAATCTCTCTTCAAACATATTCTAAATTTACATTTAGGACATGGAATTATTATTCTCTCATCAATGGATCAATTAGAAATTGGGGAATATAAAAAATCTTCCATACACATAGCATACAGAGGCTTGTTCCTCAGTAATGTGATCCATCTTTTCTCAATATATATAACAATGTGCCTCCACGTTATTTAAAAAACTTTAAACCAATAACTATTACTAAATAGAAAAAAAGATAAATGGAAATGAAAAAATCAAAACCTATGTAGTTAAAAGAAGTGTCATATAAGAAGATTCATATAAGTACTAAATGGGATTTCACATAATTCATCACTAGCATTTCTAGTGGTGGGGGACCTCATGAATAAATCACATAAATTTTATAGTTTAACAACTTACTTTTTGTTAGTCATTATTAAATTTCCTAAATATGTATCTAGATGTTCTTCTATAAAAAATTTATTATTAAATTTCGAAGTTATCATAATCTGATAACATAATACTTAGTAAATTATGCATTGATTATATTCCATTATCTAAAAATTACCTATATCAGTATAACTAGTCCAAGATCATTAACATAGGTTCAATGATTAAATTGAAATATGTATATAAATGGGGCCCATAAATTCATTCCTAAACTAATATGTTTTCTAAATCTCATTAATTAACATCTCTAAGAATAAAAGAAATATTAATTCTATTTGAACGAAAATAACGTTAACAAAAAATTCTCAATAATTTATCAAGGTGATAAAATTGAATAACCTAAACATACACCAGAAATAGGATATAATGTTGGATTTATATTTAATGATATTTTATTTTTCGGATGATTGGGTATTCCAATTCCAAAACTATACATAGTACTATGTGATACTATTTTAAAACTATAAATAGTACCGTGTGATTTTATAAATACATATTGTAAATAATGAACCATTTTAAAAATGATAATTGAAATCCAAAACGACTAGTTGTGAGGAAAATAGTGTGTAAAATAGTTTTATTTTTCATTTAAAAAACATTAAGAAACCCAATAGTAAAAATACATTTTAAAATCCATTTTTAATAAAAATATTATTTTAAGAAATCTTTGAAAAGTATAAAAATCAAATGTCAATTATTGATATTGAATCTATATGTATGTACCATGTACCTATGCAGAATACATCATATCAAGTAAAATACATTGGTAAAAAATGTACCTCATAACCATCTAATATATATAATAAAGGAGTTCAAATGTGGATATTCTAGTTCCACGTAACTACCATGTGATCAAAGATACATGAAAACTAAAAATGCCAAGTTTCAAGGTCATATATCATTGGGTAGTCCTAGGTTTATTAATGATACCATTAAAAATAAGAAAAACATAACAATGTATTTCTACATTCAAAATTTGGACCTGTTATGTACACAAGATTATCGACTCAGAGCACACTTTCTTCCTCATTGCATGTCATTAGCATAAATTTAAATTTCTATGTATATTATAATTGGGGTGTGACTTTTTAAAAGCCTAAAATATGCACCAATGTTCATATGGATGGGGCTATTAATCATACCCAGTAAGAAATCTAACCAAAATATTACCACACACACCACTGGGAATTGAACTACTTTTCTCATAGGTCAAAATATAAATAAAACTATTGGGAGAAAATTCGACACTACATACTAATTTTTTTTCATTTAAATATAAAAATCATAAATATATTATACATTTCATCAACTTGGAATATCAATTCCATATTCACAAACTCAAACAAAAAAGGCATGCATCCAACTAAGAGCATTCCTAACTCATTATAATAATCTCATCATACTGGTCAAGTCATCACATACACGTGAATCCAAGGTTCCCTTATCTAGAAAATACCCATGATCGAATTGAAACATTATATAAGATCAAAAAAGAGATAATAAAATGGTGAATTACATCAAACTATATATTGATAGTGTGTTAATGTAGCAATGGAGAAGGGGTCGGTGACAAGGGGGGAAGTGGGTTGACAAGGAGGGGCTAGGGTTGGTGAGGGGCTAGGGTTTGGTGGACTATGGTTTGATGAGGTTGTGGTATAGTAGTGAGTTGTTTGGGTTAGAAGGGGTTGGGGGCCAATGGCGAGGGGATAGGGTTCGATCGGGCAAGGGGTTCGACTAGTTTTAGGGCTAGCTGTGAGGGGCTTGATGGGTTCTGGGGCTAGCGGTGAAGGGTTTGATGGGGTTGGGGGCCAGTGGTGAGGGGTTCAATAGGGTTGGGGTAAGAAGGGGTGAGGGTGTTGGGCTAAGTGTGGGGTGGGGATAAGTTTCATTCATTTAAGAAACATTTTAGCGGTGTTTTTCTCAAAACAGTCTATATATTTTGGAAAAAATAGAAGAAGTTTAAGAAACCACCGATAATGGACCGCTGATAATTACTAAATTTGTTGTATTTATGGTTTAAGGAGTGGAATAATTCTAGAATGATAGTTTTTGAAGTGAGCCTTGAATACTATTGAAATGATTTTCTATGCTTATGTGTATAACACAATTCCTTGTCTTATGCCTCTGTAATGCTTACACGGCCTATGTTCATTGATTCCTTTATGACTTATGTCTTATGAATTTCCAACAATTAAACCATGCTACAAAAAATGATGCTATTTGTTATGTTGGGTGTGGGTTTTAAATATTAATCTCATGTTATCATACACTTATGTTCATGTCATTCCTATCAGATCATTAATATCTCACCTTATAACCATTAATGAGAATCTAAGCTCACCCTTTCTTATGTTTTCATTCCCCATGTTATAAATAAAGGTTTTAAGTAGGGTATATTTATGAAGAGTACTACAGGGGATGAAATTTATTTGTGATGTTGAAGATCATTAAATAAATAAGATGATTGTGTTTCTATTTTTCCATATACACTAAACTATTAAGGTCCTTAGGCATATAATTTTTTAATGTGTTGAAAATTCATCTAAAAAAATAATATATTTATAAATGAAATCCTTGGTCATTAAATTATGTATCATTGAATATTTTTATTTAACCATTTGAAACTGGGATGAGAAACCATTGGTGAGAACCCTTATCATAATCTTATGCGTGAGGGAACAACATATGTTACAGTAAATAAATGAAAGTTTGTTTCCTAGAAATACATCATTGTATGGATACAACCCATGTATGTGGTGCTAGAACAAAGATACCTAGGTGTAATAACTATGAAAAAGTAATGTTGGGATCAACTCGAGTGTTACTAGATACATGACCTGAAGACTTACCGTACACCTAGTTTGACACTCATGGGGGATATTCTTTGATTATAACAATCTCTTCATGAACCATCATGATGAATCTAAATATATGATGTTCATGGATGAACTATGTTAAATAATATGTGTCAAAAATATAAAATATGGATTCCTTATTTAAAAAATATAAGATTATTTTTTATAACCATGTGGTTTTCCACTATGAATATTATTACGAACTCTATATTTTTTTTGGTTTTAGTACTTATAAGGAAACATACAGACTTTTGTTAACAATGAAGGAAATGGAAAATATTTTGATGAAAAGCCAAATTCTATGATATCTTGACTATGGGTTATTTCGATTATGGATAATCAGTTATAATGGGACAAGATTAACAATATGCACCTTAACCAACTCTCAGAATCACTAAAGAAGATATAGATATAGTTTGTGGAGAGTTCATGTATTGTATAACATAGAGGAAGGATGGTTTAGTTTTTTTATATAGTGAGAATGTGGGAAGAAACACTCAAGGGAATATCTCAAATGTATGATAAGATGTTTTGTGAGGGAAAAAGGACAAAAATTAATTAATTACAAAAGAAAAGAAAGAAAATTTTATGTTATTGCAATGGGTTAGAATAATGGCCTCCCAATTACACCATTTAACATTTAATGTTTTAAATTTATAAATTATGGTAATTGTGTAAATCAATTTCCTAATTTTAAATCATGTAAAGATGATCAATAAGTTTTTATATGTAATGGTTTTACTGTTGAAGACGAAGATACTACGAATGATATATGGAGTGAAGGAGGTATTAAGGAATAAGATGACGAAGCCTATTAAATTTCTTAATGATGAGGTGGAATATTTGGGATTTTGATGTATTTTAATTTTATAATTTCGTTAGATAAATCATAATATATATATATATATATATATGTTTTTTTAGATGATTTTAATTATGGATTTGCAAGAATATTTTGAATAGTATAGTTGAACTTGATAATTTATTTAATGTCAAGGTGATATTTTATAGAAACCAAATGATTAAGGGAAGACATCATTTGATATATTCCTCATGTTAAAGAAATAATATTAATTTTGGATAAAGATATTTTTGATATAGATAAATTAAGATGGATAATATTGATGTCTTTGGAACTCATTTGTGACTTCGTAACAATGTGGCAGAGTTTATGTCATTATGGATTCATGGTATATATTCAATAATAAACAGTTTTATTTATTGATATAGGAGAGAGTTATTAATTTAAATATTTCATGTTTTCATTACGGTTTTATGGTATATATTCAAATTTCTCATGAATATATGACCAAGGTATTAAAATATTTCTTATGTGAAAATAAATGACATCTTTCTGATATTTAGGTGATTACTGATATGTAGATTTTAAAAATATAGTAACCTTAATCATTTTTTATGAATTTGGGATGGTTCTTAAGGTTATCCATTTAAAGAATGGAATAAGAAGAAAACTATATATGTTTTTAGAGATTAATGTTTTATTTCATTATATGATGATTTATTTTAATTGGATTACTTGTGAAAACTATTTTGGTTTAATGATAACTAGATATAAATGGATGACTTATCATTGTTTTATAGATCTTATGACCCATTAATTCTTCTAGAATTAAAAATTTGTCTTCATTTATTGAATTAAGAGATGAAGTGTAAATTGATCAAGGCATATAAAATTTTTATATTGTACTTATGAAATGGAATGAATTTAAGTAAGTATATTTTATCATGTTCTCTATCTTGATGGTGAAAATTAAATCAACCTTAGGAAAATGATATTGATCCATAATTTATTTCATATTACCTTCATTTCTAATAGCTCAATGGTCTTTTCACTCATTGTATATTTATAGATTTGTGGTGGTGAACTTTATCATGATCATGTTCTCTATCACATTATTTTAGTCCTTTGGATGTAGTATTCACTTCCTTATTTGTATTTTAACTTAAAAAAAATGTTCTCCCTATATTGAAATGAAGGTATAAATTACATAAGTTAATATTTATGATTCTAAAATTCCCTTTTTAAGGGATGTTTTAATAATCATTTTTACTATATGGGTTTCTAGGATGGAATTTTTAAACATAAAACATTATATGTTCAAGAATAATTTCAAGGTAGAAATTAATATTAAGGGTGGTAGAATGTAACATCTTAAGATTTTATGAAATATTTTTTATAATTTAAAATTTTCAATATCATTTTTTATATGAAAAACTTATTTTATCTTGTGTAACATGCAATAATGAGGTTCATCGATATCATGTATGACACACACCAATGACCTTCAATGAACTTTGAAATAATATTATTTTAAATACAACAATTATAACTTAACCATTAAATATGTAGTTATGAATTATTTAAACTAATTTATGATATATATATATATATATATATATATATAAATTTCATACATAATATAAATTTATATATAAATCATTTTTAAATAATCAATCAATTTTTATTAAAGTAATTCTATTAATCAAAAGTATGCTTTCTTCAAAAATGATTTTCTATTGATTTTTATGAGGAAGTAATGAAATTAATTTATAGATATTTTTGAAAATGTAATTGATAAAATTAAATTCATTTTTTAGGTAATCATATGGAAATTAACATATGGTAAATTTTTGGGATTTTTCGGAAAATATTAAATTTTCAATTACTAGTGATTAATACGGATTCTTGTAAAACTATCATTTCTATTAGATAAATTAATTAATTTAAATTAACCCTTATGTTTTAAATTAAAAATAAGTATAATTTATTTATATTTATTTTCCTTAAATAATTTTTTTATTAAATTTAAATTGGGTTTTTGTATAATTTTTTATTGGTTTAAAAAGGGTATTTTCTATAAACTATCTTAATATTCTAATGTTAATCCATTTTAATTAATTAAAATAATACCTAATGAGTAATTTTTAGATGAAATTTATAAGTTATATATGAATATATTTTTTGTAAGATTCATAAAATGATAATTATAAGACACATAGTTAATATAAAATCATCTTGTTCTTGAAAAATACACTTATCAAAAACCTATTTTGTGGTGTGTCTGTGAGTTTTATTTTATGTTTTAATTTTTAAATTATGAAAATTGAATTTGGTAAAATTAATAAAATATTTGGTATAATAATAATTTATATTATCTAATAAGGTCAACATAATTTTTTACTATGATGAATTTTGAAAATAGTAAAAAATATTTATCGCGGTGAAGATGAAAATGTGTTTACTGGGGGTTAAATTAAAAGTATAATGAGTAAAATGATGTAAAAAATTATCAAAAACTCATTTGATTGAAATATTTTTATAGTAAAACCTGTATTGTTTGATAATGGTTCATTTTAGTGTCTTTTTTTATGTGAAAAATATGTATACACCGTTCAATATTAAAAATCAATAAGTGTTCCACTCATCTCACTTATATAAGGCCACCCCTCTTCTCTCTTCATCAAACATCCAAAATCCATTGGTTTGGAAAATAAATTACTATATATCATAATTAATTTCCTTCTATATTCCTTATTTTGGCCATAACTCCATCCTAATAATCATTTTGGTGCAATCCAAAAGAAGTTTTCCAAAGAAGTGGGGATGTCCTAAACTGGGCCTTTTTCTTATTTCTTCCTCCATCTCCTTTAATTATAATCAAAACATGATGATATAATATAATAATAATATAAAATTTAGTATTTTTATATTATGTCAATTTAATTAATTACATACGTCTCATCATCCCTCAAATGCAGAAAAAATTATCAATCGCGATTATAACAAAATACTGCTTTGCAAACTGCCATAGTTAGTTTTCCATCACTTTTTCTCATGGATTGTTTGGATGATGGAATTAATGTATATATATATATATAATATTTTTAATTTTATTATATTTATTTAATAATGATATGTCATATAACTTTTTTATTTCCATTCAGGATGCTATAATGTTGCTCGTGTGTACGTTGAACTACCGCTTCACGAAATGATGAGATTCGTTCTTAAATCATGATTTAGGTAGAAGGAAATAATGAAAAAGTGGATAAATATTTTTTCATATTTATTATATTATCAAAATTATTGATATTTAATATCACAACTATCTTCTTACCTTCCCACCCATCAAAAAACAAAAATGATGCTCGTGTTTATGATGAATTACATCCTCAAAAACCGATGTGATTTGTTTTTCATTTCCTTTTTTACATACATGGTAATAATAATAGATTAAATTAATATATAAGATATATTTATGATTTTGTATAATATATTTGGAATAATAATTATTCTAAAAGGTGATATATTATTTACCTTTCTGATGTTCCATCTATCGATGAAATGGAAGTAATGTTCACCCATACATATCTGTTCATGATAAGTGTAATTTAGTTATATCTCTAACTCTAATGGATTACTATGAAAATGTATAATTAATATATATGATGTTATATCAATTTTAAAAATATGAAAATGATTTAACCATGATCAAATTAAAAGCATCTAAAAAAGTAAACCAAGAAAATATGTGAAAAAAGCAGTTATATCCCAAAGCATAACTTTAACAAGGAACAATTATTAATTGGGTAATAAAAGGTTTTATATATATCATATATGGTGAAACATCCCAGTAATTTTAAATATATTAATTTTTTCAAATGATTCATTTTTTTCATGATTTATTTATACACATCACTATGTTAAGCTTACGCTACACACACCAATGTGTTGGCTTGCGTTACATGCATGTACGAGTTTTACAGAACAAAAATGTATTTTTATAATATTACTATTTAATTTAATAAGACACAAACTATGCTTTATGTTGGTGGTTATGAATAATATTACGAACTTATAAAAATATATGGTTGAATTCATTGGTTAGAACTCAATTAAGTTTGAATATAAGAACAGACTGAATATGTAGAAAATGTTTTTATAAAGTCCTATTTATATGATCTCAAATCCATTTTATCTTAGAAAATTAAAATAATTATAATTAGTGAATTATATTAATGTAATATATATTTAGTAAAATATTTTTTACATTCATCAAGTAGATTTAATAACCATAAGATAAAACCATTCCCAATTTTATGTATAAAAATCTATATTTTTATAAATGTAGTTTTACCACAATTTTACAGAGAACCTATTTTAAATATTTTTTTGAAACATCTGTATATTATATTTGAAAAAATGAATTTCTTCTTTTTAAATCTGAATATAAAAATTTATTTTTCTTTAATATTCATTATTTGTATTATAATCATCATGTTTTGATGAATATTGATAAAATATTTTCATTTAAATGAAAATAACCTTTATGTCTAAATAATTTAAAACATTACATTATATATTTGATTGGTTTTAATTTATAATTATATATTTTTTTATAATTTAATATAATTTTTTTCATTGAAATCAATTTCACATTGAATTTGAATATAAA
This sequence comes from Viscum album, assembly GCA_963277665.1. Classification (NCBI taxonomy): domain Eukaryota; kingdom Viridiplantae; phylum Streptophyta; class Magnoliopsida; order Santalales; family Viscaceae; genus Viscum; species Viscum album. The sequence continues at coordinate 1,314,080,751 of OY728136.1, read as the reverse complement.
AATATTTCAATATTTTGAACGTCTTCACACTAAAAAACATATTTTCTCATTCCAACAACGAGATAAATTTTAATTATATTTTCTGTAATTATATATTTTGAATTTGGAAAAATTGATTCCATGATGGGAATCATAAGGTCCATGTTTAGTAAATAGGCCACTTTTATTTTTGGAAATATGAATAACAACATTAGTATTTTTTTAATTAATATGATTAAGGGTATATCATGTAATTAAGGGATAAAATAATATTTTAAGTATTATAAAATTAACCTAAACCTTTTTAAAAATTTATTGGATGAGTGAGTATCGACCAAAATAATTGGTGTGCTGATTTTATGGCCTCTTGTAAGAACTTGGATTAGTTTAAGCATTTTTTTGTATTTTATTCTATGGGAAGTGCAATATGACACACTCATGTTTTTAATAAGGTTTATATTTTTTATATATATTTATTATGAATATATATACATGTTAAAATAATAATTTCAAATAAAAAAAATTATATTCATCATGATAATTTATTTTCAATACATAGGGAATAAATAATTAAACTAAAGGCTTCCACAATGATGATGTAGTAATTGATTAATTAATGCACTACATCAGAATGGATTAACTCTCTTTTTAAAAAACCAAGAGGGAATATTTTAGTCAAACTTGACATTAAAAAAATCCTTTGATACCATTGTATGGAACTTCATTTTCAACGTCCTTATAGATTTTGGGTTCAATGGCACTTTTATTGGTAAGATAAAATACATTTTCAACTCCGCTTTAATTTCAATCATTGTTAACGGTTCCCCTAAGGGATACATAAATTGTTTAAATGGGGTGCATCAAGGTGACCCTATTTCTGCTATTTTTTCCATTGTGGAAGACTACATCAGTAGGTATCATTCCTCTGTTGTTCTCCAAAGCAAGATCAAACCTATTCAGGCTTCCAGAAATCTTGTTATTCCGACCCACCTCCTTTATGCTGATGACATCATTTTGTTCCTTAATTGGGGAAGAAAAAATATTCTAAACTTTAAAAGTCAATATCTCACTATGAAGATGTCTTTGGTCAATCTGTTAGCTGGAATAAATCTAATACTTTTTTTGGGAAATCCATCCAACTTTATAGACAAGTATTTATCATTGAAATTCTTGGAATCAAAGTGGGATCTGTCCCTTTTACCTATATTGGAGTTCCCCACTTTTGTGGTAGGCCCAAATCCATGTACTTTAGTACTGTTGTGGACCAAGAGACTAATCAATTGGCCTCTTGGAAAGGGAAATAGCTCTCCATTGATGGCAGGATCTTCCTTGTGAGATCCACAATTATCTCCAAAATGGTTTACTCCCTCTTGATTTATAAATGACCTGATAGTCTTATTAAAAATTTTATTGGCTACATGGAAAACTTTTTTTACTGGCATTATTCATAAAATAAAGATGGTTATGTTTCCTTGGTCGACATGCTACAAACCCCTTGAAAGAGGCGGTCTTGGCATTAAAAATCTCAATCTTTTTAATAAGGCTCTTCAAGCTAAGCTCACCTGGAGGTTGATCAACAAGAAATCTGACTCCATAACCTTCCTTCTTAATAGGTTCTTTCATAAACATAAAAAAGGTCAAGCTAGTTACCTCAATTCTTCCCTCTTGAAATCCATTAGAAATACCTTTGTTGAAGTCATGCATAACTGAAGATGGATGGTTAGTTTATATTCCACTATATGTTTCTGGCTTGAAAACAGGAATGGCATCCCCATATTCTCATCCAGATAAAATCAATCTCACCATAAATTATGTAATTAATTCTAGTCTATCTATTATCCCTGATCACATTAGTCAAGTTGTGGACAATTAACCCTTAATAAATGGGGATGATTTCCTTACCTGGGAGCCTTCTAACAATGGTATTTTGGATTTCAAAAACTTCTATAATAATTGTTTCACTAACTCTGACCCCATTTTCTCATGGTTGATGTTTTTTGACAAACCATGGATTAAGACTTAAAGACTTAACCTTTTATGGATTATTTCCCATAAACAAATTCCTACGAAGGTTGTCTTCAGTCTTTTGGTGTCCAACTATACTCCAAATGTAACTTTTTCCATCAACACAGGGAACAAACAAATCATCTTTTCTTATATTTTTCTACAACCTCTGTCTATGGAATTATGTTACTAACCTGTTTGACTATAGACGGTTATCCTCTAATCTAATTTCTCTCAGATAAAACATTGTGTGGAATTAGAATCTTTTCGAAAAATCAAGAACCTATTCCTTTCCAATTTTTTTGATCTCTTGCATGTGACCTGGTATGATAGAAATGTAATTAATAAGAAAAATTACTCAATTAATCTTAATGGAGGTCGAAGGAGGATCCTTATTGCCCTTAGACAAACAACCCTACTTCATAATGCCCACTGTGACAATTCGGTTGGGGACTTTGTGATCCTCTGTCGTCTCAAAATAGATGGCGTTTACTCTAAACTGAATCATTCTATGGAGGTTTTTTGACAATCTATGACTCCTGGATCAATCAATATCAATGTAGATGGAGCTTCCAGAGTAATCCCAGGTCCTTCGGGATGTGGTGCCATTTTCATAGATTATCTTGGGTGATGTAACAGATGCTTCTTTGGGAGCTATGGCAATGCCTCTAGTCTTGAAGCAGGAATGATGGCGGTGATTCAAGCCATTATTTTTGTCAATCTAAAAGGATAGAATAACAACTGGATAGAAAGTGACTCCAACACCATTTAGGATTCTATTTGGAATGGGGTGTTCCACCTTACTTGGCCTCTCAATGCTCACTGGATTAACTGCCTCAACTCTCTTCTTGAAATTAGATACATTGCCACCCATACGTATCGAGAAGTAAAAATGGTGGCGGATGGCCTTTCCAAAAAAGGATTCAACCAAGATGTGATCTGGAGTGATACATTTCCATTTGATCTTCTCCCTCACTTAGTAAGAGATTGTAATAAGATACCATCTTTCGGATTCATGTAACCATCTATCTCTCTTTTTTAATGAAAATTTTCATGATATTTTAAAAAAATATTTTATTAAATGATTTAAAATTAATCAAAAACTAAATTTAGGGAAAATTTTTTATATAAGGTATAAAATGTCATCCATGTCACATTTACGGTCCATTTGACATCTTACAGTTATTAATTTAACCCTTAATGTGTTAAACATCTTGTTTTCACGATAAGAGTTAAAGAGTTTAACTAAGGATTAAAACCAAAATAAAAGGGTAAGAATGTGACACAAACATGCCTAAAAATTATTTATTAAGAGTATTTGAACAAATCCACTAATTATATCCAAATAACTAACTTTGGAGAAAATTTCAATTGAAAATTATTTTATATTAACGTAATATTTTGAGAAATTTAAAAAGTACCCCTCACATTAATTATAAAAGGGAACCTCATCCCTCACTTCCTCACACCACTACGAGCCTTCTAGATCGACCATAACCTACCAAAATAAGCTCCAAACATTTCTACCCTATGACAACGCTATCATGACATGTCAAATTTATAATGATAGGTGGACCCTAGGTTGTATCTCAAGGATCATTGGTGATTTAAAGTGTGTATTTTCCATAAAAAAGATGAAAATGTGGGGGTGGTTTTGAAAATAGTTTTAAAAATAACATTACATAATTAAAGAGTTTAATAGTTGAAAATGAAAGGTGGTGTTTTAGAATTATGAGAGAATATGTTCATTTATAGTTCACTATAAATCTTGGATATTTTCTTGGTTTAAAATATTATATTATTTAATGGAATCCTTTGGATGAGGGTTATTAAGATCTTGGTTCACCACTTTCCTCTTATAATGATGAAAAAAGAACCACCCCATGACACAAGAATCATGTTGTCAACATTTGGACCTGCATAATATATTCAAGGATTCCATATCATACTAAAATCTCAAATATGTGTAAGAGAAAAAGGATACTTGTGTTTTTTGAATCAGAATAATCCAAGATTCCCACTTGAAATATGAACATAATTAGTGCTAAAATGAATGGTGTTTCACTTAATTATATCTAATGAAAATCATTAATAGAATAAACATGTAAAGATAAAACATAAATGGAATATTTAAAACTAAAATAACAAAAAACCAGTATAATAATATGTGCTTGAACTACATCCCATGTCTGGGTGGATCCTCCAAATGAACTTCCACTATTTAGATTTCCCTAATCAGGAGGGGGAGGATTGGTTGGATCTTTGCCTTCATCCATGATCCCTCTATTAGAATATAGGACATCAAAAATTCTTTGTTAAGGAGAGGACTCCATTTGGTCTCCAAACTGCATGATTTTTTATCCTAGATTGGACTTCTAAATGCGGTGCATAGGGTGTTCTTTTATTTCCATAATGAGAGGTGGTTTTGGGCACCTAGAATTAGATAAACAACATGGAAAAAGGTTTTGTAAATAAAAAAAATATTATATAAGATTATAATATATAAAAAACTTGTTGGAATACACTTTTGTATCTCCTTTCAAATTTAGTGGCTGAATATTGTTTATAATAAGAGATATTTCAAAAATATAGAGGTAAACTGTTGACTCCGTGTAGATTAATTTTCTTGGAAAATTTGATTATGTTCGGCATTTTAATGGATGAATTGGGATTAATTTTCATCATAACTGTTGTAGAAAAATTATTTTTGGATCATCCCACAAAATTTAATCCCAATTGGATTCACAAATTAGCATAAGTATGCGATTAAGTCCACAGATGTTCAAGGATTCCTGTGCAATTTGGACTATTTTTCTTCAACTATGTCTAGGTCCTTCAAATCACCTCTACCAATAACAAAAACATCAAAACAAGTGAAATTTCCATTTTTAACAGTGATAAAATCTAAATTACTGAATAAAAAATAATGTTAAATTGTTTATTATATTTATAATTTTCAATAAAAAACATGTTTAATAAAGAGGTTTAAGGGTGGAATAAAATTATAAATTGTGGTATGATCCCATCCACACTCCTAAACATTTCAACTCCTAGGAAAAGTAACACTTCCAAAATATGATTCATGTAAATATTCCTAACATCATGAATATTTATCATTCAATGAAATTTTAATGCATTAAAGCAACATGATCAAATCAAAAACCACACCAAGGAGTTATTTTTAGTGATCATATAAATACGTGTATTATAAATTGTATTCAACTAAAATTCAAAGAAGTTCATGGAACAAATTTGAGAAATAATTCATAAGTAAACCATGACAGTAACTCTCCATGTGTGTGTGAAAACCATTCTATGCAATTATTTCTACTTTCTATCCAGTAAATATTGATTATGTAAAAAAATTTATGCTTAAATGATTTTTCCTCCAAACCCGCCTTATACCCTTTGTAGAAAAGTTTCAATACCCAATCAGTTATGCATTATCATAAGTCAAAACAAAATCTACCAACCTATATATCCCCATATGTTCCAAATATCATCACTCCCCTCATTTATTATTATTATTATTATTATTTCAAAATTTGAACATGGAACAAATCATACACTTATCACTCAACCTTTGTTTTATCTGCACACAACACTAATTGTAATAGTTATAAAAAGATAAAAGGTCAATGAATAGGGGTTTTTGACCTTCCCAAGACACAAACCATGGTTTTATGTTTTTATGTTTTTTTTAGTTTTTTTCAGGATGTATAACAGTCGAATAACAGGTACACATGAATAGGTAAAACTGGTCTAATAATGAAATAGATCATATATGGGACAAAAACAATGAAAAATCATTTTGGAAAGTTGATAAATATTAACCTAACTTATATTTACATTCTATTAAGTAATAAATATTCACACTTCATTATTGGGTCTAAATATATGTGGAGATCGTAAGCGACACAATTTTCCAATAAAATACTCATAATAGGGTATCATACTATTTAATGGTTTTAAAGTGATAAAACCATTTATATCATCTAAAAACAACCAATTTTAAATAAATACACACATAAATGATAAAATCATACTAAAACACACATTTCATCATGGAAAAAAACTATTATTTTTTAAAATTCTAAACAACTAAGAAAAGTGAAATTAATCATGAATTTTAAATAACATCCATGATTAATAGGGAATTATTTTCCATGATTAAGTGGACATAATTTTCCATGACAATGTGGGCATCAAAAATGAATATTACAGCACAAAATTGAGGGGGGAAGGGAGAAGATAACAATACTATCTAGCAATAAATAAATTTAAATAGAAGGAATATATAGAAAAATAGAAACTAACATAGGAATATAACCATCCCCTACACCATGAGTGTGAAGTATATGCAAAGTAATAAATTATAATTTGCGAAGGAAGGATAAAACATGGTTGGATTCACTGGCATGTTTCTTCTTGAAGGTGTATTTCATCCACTAGATGATTTGGAAAATCCTCATAAATGTTTTTAAGTCTACCCATTGAATGTAATACTTTAGCCACTCTAATATTAAAAAAATCTTATTTCATAAAAAGGGTAATCATTAGTAACAATATAAGGATCGATCCTTCAGGAACGAAGCTTACCTAGGTAGATCTTTAGTCTAGAATAGTACATGAGGACCTTATCACCAATATGAATCTTCTATAAATGAATCATTCCATTATTTATATCCATTTTATTACCATTATAGGTTTAGGATTAATTATATGTATGACGCCGAATTTCTTACAACTCCTAAATTTGAAACATCATATGCTAATGTACATCTGAGAGAATCATATTACATTTCTTAACATCACAATATGAAAGGTTTTCTACCTCCAACGAGAGTTTTCATGCCCTTCCACACACAATTCTATATGGTGTTATTTTGAGCAGGGTTTTAAAAGATATATATTATGCTTAAAGTAAATAATAAAATCCCAAAATCCAATCTTTCCTATTATATTGTACTATTTTTTTCAATATTCTCTTAATATTCTGATTTGAGATTTTTTTAACTGTTAGTCTGGGGATGATATGAAATGGAGATTTTATGAACAAACCCAAGCATACATAGTATGTTTTTGATGATATAATTGAAAAAATGTAAACCCCGATCACTAATCATGAATCTTTTCTAACTAAACCGACTAAATATTTGGGACCTCAAAAAATCAACAAACATTTGAGAGTCATAGGAGGTCCTTATTTCCTTTGATTATATCAATTTAGAGACATATTAAAAAAATAGTAAAATTTACACAAAGCCAAATGAATTTGTAAAAGGCCCCATGCATCAAATATTCCACAAAATAACATGGGTTGTTGGTGAATTTTATTCCTCTTAGCGATATTCCCAATGAATTGACATCGAGTACATGAGTTAAAAAATTTATGGGAATATTAATACAATTTTTTCCAATAAATTCATGAGTCAAGGACCTTTTGAGCTATAGGTTTGGTACTGAAGTGGCCCCCACAAGCCAAAGTGTGGTAGAAGGTCAAAACATAGGTGAACTCATGGTCATGGATACATCAATGAAAAACATGGTCACTACAAATTCTACATAAGTATTGGTCATCCCAAATGTACCATTGTGAATATTTCTTTGGTATCTTGGATAGTGATGTTCTAAAATAAATGGGGACCCTATATGCTACTAGAAAATTGAGAATGTCTATATACTAGGGGTAAGGTCCACAACATCACAATGGTTCTCATAAGAAAATAATTCTCCAATAGGGTGGGAGGAGTCAACATGGTGGTCCAATGATTGGAAGACCCTGCTAATGTAGAAAAATACCAAATTTTTCACTCCTCTATTATCTCAAATCTCAAGTTCAAACTCTTACTAGAAGATCATCTACCATATGAGGTAAGTCTTAGCATTGGGTTTCATTATGGGAAAATAATGGACAACATGATTAGAAAAGACAATGATTTTTGACTCAATAAGATATGAATTGAATTTTTTTCAATGAAAACACAATAGAAAAATGTTTTTAGTGGTTGTGTAGTTTTCCTGGGTAGGGTCAATGGTATGTGAGGCATATGCAATGACATGAGGATCCATCTCAACCCTTTGTGATAAACCTACCCCAACTGAAATGATAGAGGTATCAGCGATTTGTTTGAAGGGGATATCCAATCACAATGGTTGGATAATGGGAGATTACATGAGACTCATTTTTAGTGAATTTATTTCATCATAAATATTTTTATCAAACAAAAACACAAAATATTTTTGTAATGATTGAGATAAGGGAAGTGCAATCTTACTAAAGTCAATAATGAATCGGCAGTAAAAACCAGTATGACCTAGGAATGATTTAACCTCACAAAAATATTTTAGATATAATTTTATGAAATTAATACAATTTTTTTTCTATACAATTGAATTAAATCATTTAAAATAACATTCATAAGAACTATCCCCCACTCAACCATGAAATGGAATTTATTGTAATTTAATACAAGATCTTTTTCAATGCAACATTAGAGGATTAAACCTCTGTGTGCCAACCAATCATCAAATGGATGTACATAATCCCTGAAATAATCTATAAATAGTTCTATATAATTATCAATGTAATCTAAAAATATAATCAATATATAATGATGAAATGTAACATGAGAATTATAGAGACCAAAAGGCATCATTTTGTATAAAAATGTGCTGAATGGAAGGTAAATGTTGTATTTTATTGAATATCAGGGGCTATATGTATTTGGTAATAACCTAAATAGCCATCAAGGAAATAAGAATGGGACTTACCATATATTATTTATAACATTTGGTCTATAAAATTTAGAGGAAATTGGTCCTTTCATGTAGATTGATTTAGTCGATGATAGTCAATACAGACTCACCAACTGTTTTTCACACATTTGGAACCAATTCATTTCATTGATTTTTCACTACTCTTATTCTAGTTTTTAGGCACAATTTGAACTGGTCTAAACCATTTACTATTAGATATGTGATATATAATCCCATGAACAAGAATTTTACCATCTTCCAATTTTACAACATAAAGTTGGGAGGGATTCAAATGGTGTTGAGCTTACCTTAATTTTATAGACTCATCATTTAAAATTCTATGGTGTATTTCAATATATGTTTTAATCAAATTGATATCATCCAATTTCCAATCGATTTCCTTTTTACACTCTCTAAAATGGTTGACCAGTTTTAATTCCTTCATTGGAGAGAGGATATTAGCAATAATTATGGGAAACTGGTCAATTCCATCATGATATAAATATTTTAAATTAGATGAAAGTGGTTTTAATTCCAAAACTGGTGGTTTTTGTATTGAGGGATACAATTTAAGATTATTGAGGTCCAGTAAACTATCTATGTACTCATATTTATTCTCTAAGGGAAGATAATCAATGGAAATGAGATTTTCAGATTCATCAATGGTCTTGGGTACCTCTGAATAAACAAACTATTCAATTAATGAAAATAATTTACACTTTTTTGAACCCAAACAACACTCAATACATGAATAAAAACTCATGTCAACCAAGGGTGAAGAAGATGAAAATTAATCATAGTACGGTTCAAAGATAGAATTTTGTGTGTGTGTGTCATTTGAGAGAACTTCCATCGAATAGACATGAAAAGTAGAGTTCCATTCAAATGGGTGTTTGAGGGAAATAAATATATTAAAAAATATCTTTTCACCATTGAAATACAAGGACAACATACCATTGTGGATGTTTATGGTCGTCTTTTTCATTTTAAGGAATTTCCTTCCTTGTATTAGAAGATAATGTCCTTGGCTTAGGGTATCTTCCATCTTGATAATGTATAAGTCTATAAGGATGATGATCTTATTACCTCTAATGAGGGAATCCTCGATCACTCCTGATGGGTGTGTTGTGATTTGGTTGGCATGTTGTCTAATAAATTCCATCAGTTGAACCTCTACAAACCTAAAATAAGTATATATAGAGTAAGTCATTACATTAGTTGAAGAACCCAAGTCTAGTTATGCATCATAAAATAAGTTCTCCCTTATGGATTAAGATATCATGAATGTGCTTGGATCCTTGAATTTGGATGGAATTTAAGGTTGTATCAAGTTCAAGACATTCATTCCTAGGTTTAATATCTCATTCCCCTTTAGTCTTCATCTATGTGTGTAAATCTCTTTATGAAAGTTTGAGTAGCGAGGGAATTTTTTAACTACATCCAATAAAAGAATGTTAACTTGCACATTTTTAAATGTATCCATGATTTATTTATCATTCTCATTATCAAAATTTTTATTAGGTTTATAGAATCTTAGGAGAAAAGGAATAGCAATAGACTATTTAGGGGAATCCCCAATAATAAATTGTTTACCTTTGTCGTTATGTTTCTCTTAATTAGAAGTTTTTATGGGTAGAGAAAGTTATTTTTCACGTGGAGGATGTACCTCTTATATAGAATTAGTGGATTGAGAAACTTGTTTACCACTATGAAGTGTGATGGTGAAAATAATAACTTTTTATTTTGGATTAGAAATAGATCGGGATGGTAGATTTCTATAACCTTACATCGTTATCGCACCGATGACATTTTCTAGTTGTCCCACTTGAGTTTGTAGGTCTTGAATAGCTGATTGTGTTGTCATTTTGAACTGGAGGTTCTGGGTTTCAATTTTCTTCACCATATCCTCAAAGATTGGTCTAGACTTGGGAGGAGGAGGACTGTTTTGATATATTAATGGATAAAAAAGGGTTCATACCTTTGTATTTTGTATACATGTTCTTCTAGGGGTAGATCAAGTTACATCCTTGTCGATATTGTGGTTGTGCTTGCCAATAAAGGTTTGGATTTGGCCTGAACGGTTCATTCTTGAAAGATGGTGCCTATTGAAATGGATTCCCATGGAATACTATTGCACAAGACTCAGAAGAATCTTGAAGTTGTGGGAACTTTTCAGAAAAATGAGTGTTATCAGAACAGATAATACAATGTAATAGAACGAAAGAAGAGTTTGAGATACCCTGTGCTTGATCTAATTGACTTATAAGGATATGAATTTCATAAATTTTATTTTCTACCTTTTTTAAGGATGAACTCCATACCTCATTAACACCTTGTGTTGGTGGAATTGCTCACGTACCAATTTGTTCTGTATTTTGAGCCACGTTGGCCATTAATTCATGAGCGACATTATGAGTTTGGTAAAAAAGATAACCACCATCAACATCTATCATTCCATGATCCATGGGGATAATACCCATATAGAATTATTGAATTATAAATTTTTCACTAATCTTGTAACGCCCCGACCCAAGCTAACCAGAGTCGGTGCATTACTTCATAAAATTGGTATGATCACAAAAGATCAAGTCTCGAAAGACCGATTAGTTTAGTAGCCTTGGAAACACTAGATACATTCATAAATGTTACATTACATCATAAAGTGAAAAACTACAATAACGAAGTCTCCATAGTCCACACTCATATACTCTTCTGACTATCCCTATAGGTTATTCATAAAATACTTCTTCACATCCTGGAAAATATTAAAACATTGAAAGGGGTGAGCTCAGATGCTCAATATGGATAACAATATTGCGGAAGCTTTCATAAATAAACATTAACATTTAAGGCAATTTATAACTAAACAAAAGCCTTTTTAAACATTAACTCCAGCATGATATGGAAAAAATAAAATTAAATAATGCCATTTACTTACTCACATGGATATTCTACTAGTCGAATAATCCCATGCAATATCAATAACCACTTTCATAATGATGGAATGCATAATGCCAGGCTATCATAACCATGTAGTCAAGGCCTCGTGCCAAGATTTCAAATAAGACTTTGTCAAGGCCTCGTGCGAAGACACTAGTTTGTCTCATGAGACCTACCGATGCATCGAGGAGCTATAGCGGGCTCCACCCGTCACTTATTAATTCCAATTCATTCCTCATATGAATAGGTTTAAACATATCATAAACTATAACATAATCGTATCACATAAAACATACCTAAAGGAAACATAACATTTCCACATTTCAATCACAAGATATCAATACAACACATTGACATAATAAAAACACTTTCAAAACCATTTTCAATACCAAAATAAAAGAAAGTTAAAACATTGTATTTATTTTTCATTAAAAAAAGTTATGGCTTGTAGAGGAAGCCAAAACTCAAATAATGGTCACAGCGGCAGAGAAGTCATTGTCGCCACATATGTACAGCAAGAAAAACAATCCCTTTTTGTCTTTTAGGAAAACGCTTCGTATAAAAAAGATTCCTTTTGAATAAACGTAAAAGTCAAAGGGGTTTATACACCGTATAAAAGAAAGTTGTGTATAAAACAAAATATGACTCAATGAAAGGAGATTGAGATGAAGACCCTTACAAAGATAATTTTTTAAATAAAGTAGGACTATTATGTGTATTCACTATAAGTACACATAAATAAAGTACAAATACAAGATAGGACATAATAATATCATGACATAATTTTAAAGTAGGAGATTAACCCAAAGAACAAAAATTGGGTTAAGAAGTTCCCTTACAAATATCATTTTATTAAATAAAATAGATATATTATGTGCATTAACTATATGTACACATAAAGAATGTATAAATACAAGATGGGACATAATAATATCATGACATAATTTTAAATTAGGAGATTAACCCAAAGAATGGAAATTGGGTTAAGATATTCCCTTAACTTGTGTCCTCTATTGACTCGACCGTTCTTTAACCTCCTGAATAATAAACTAGAGTTAATTTATAATTGCTTAAGAACATTTTTCAAGTTTTTTATTCCTTTTATATCACTTATTACCATGTTATGAACATTATGTCATTATTTAAGTTAATAACGGTCATTTTGTCGATTTTGGTACTTGAGTCAAAAATAAACTTCTTATAATTACAAGTTGTTCATGTGGTGAAATATCCATTATATCCAGAGTTATATTCATGATTTAGATATCATATATATCATATATATCTATTATATACATTCATTCATAATATTACATAACATTTAGAGGTAAGAAATGAAATGCACCGTTCATGGAGACTGTAAGCTGTACGTACGCATGAACGCTACTTTCATTTCTATTTCATATTTAATGGAATGAAATCAAAATTCTATAAATGTATAATATAATTCCAGTATTATATATTTTATAATACCATTTACTCCATCCTTTATACATCCCACATATGGTATTAACAATTCAAATCACTTTGAGGGGGCGGTAGTCAGCACTTCCTAACATGAAAATATCGCGTTTAACCATAATGGAAACCATAAAGGTATGCCATAAATGAAAAATACAAAATCATAAGGAAAACAAAAACAAAATATATATCATATATAAAAATAGTGTCATCATAATGGCCACCATTAGAGGTGTTATATGAGTGTTGAACAATCATCGTTTCATGAGGCAAAAAATTTCCATCCACAGAAACAGTATGTTCTTTAACCATTAGATGTAGGTGTGTGTAAGTGTAGCTTGAATACTTCTTATAACAACATACTAGTATATTTATGATACTGGTGTTGTTACAAATGAAATTAATAAAAAGAGTTTAGGGGCTTGGAGAAGAAAAATAAAACAAAATAACATAAGAGAAGACATTACCTTAAAATCGGGTAACTCTTTTGATTTGAGCCAAAGGATTCCTTGGGAAGAATAAGGCCCAATGTGAGGCTTCTAGGAGTAAGGGAGGGAATTTGGGAGAGTATTTGGGCAGATGTTGGCCGACCAAAAGGCTTTGAAGGTGTGAATAAGGTGGTAGAGGTGGGGCCTTTTATAAGAGGAGAGGACGGGCACTCTTGGAAAGTAATGAAATGTTACTTTGTTATACTATGATTTTCGGATTCTAAAGGTCCCACAGTTATATAATTCTAGGATAATGTGATAAGGGTTCTAAATATTGTCATCCAATAGGCTTTGGACAAGTTTAATGCTTAGATTTTACATTATCCTTCCATTTTATTAAAATCAATAATTAATGATGTAATCACTGCATCATAATGGTGTCATAAATAATTTAATTTATTTAATGTATAAAAATTATAAAAAAAATATCATGATGTATGAAATCGTTTTATCTTTCTAAGAATATTTATAGTAAAAAATATGACTTGTATAACCCCATTTAATAATTGTTTTAGTAAAACAACTCTTGTTTGTGACCTTTTTATTTTAACATTAAATAAAAAGTTATTTATGTCCTTTTCCTACCAAAGTGGCTCCATGGGGTCCCCAAGTTGACCCATGGAATTTCTTGGTCGTCCATGAAACATCCAATAGTGGTTGGACAAGTGTAAATGTCATTACATATTTTTATAATACTATTTTTACATTAAATTTCACTAATTACCTTTAATTGCGATTAATTAAACTTAAAAGTTACTATTCACCTAAAAATTATTTTAATCCCATTGAACAAAATTTTACTTCCTAATGACAACCATGTATGTTGGATTTCTGAAAATTAAATCACAGAAGTGGTAATGTTTCATTTAAACGAAAAATCAGTTTTTTAACTATCACTTAGTGGTTTCACTATTCATCAAAAATTGAAGTTTTTCATAACAATGCCAAAATTTCACCCTAAGATACAATTGATATTCCGAATCCAAAAATCATGTCTATTTTAAAAATTTCCAAACATATAAGTTGCATTAGTTAATTTCATAATTAATTTCCGCTGTCACAACAAATAGCGTGTTTTTTAAAAACAATATATATCAAAAGATTGACAATTGTTTATGCCCAATTTCAAAGTGAAATTAATTCTAATGACCACCATTTTATATAATGGTAAAAATATATTCTAATTATACTTTAAAACCACTCAATATTATAATTTATCACTATAAAATACTTTGATTACAAAAGTTGATTTTAAGTATTTTTCACTATTCATAAAAATTGGAAGTTCTCAGAAAATTACAAAAAATTCAACTTTGGATTATTTCGATATTAAGAATACAAAAATGGAGTCCATTTTGAAATATAAAATTTCTATAATTTTAAAAAGTGGGTATTACTATTCATAACGGCTACTTTGATTAGTCGCGGTGTGTTAGAACTCGAAGTTGCGTACAATGCAAGCTATTACATTATAGAAAGAGAGGCGTATCATGAAAGCTTGGGGTGTCACATTCTCCCCTCCGCCAATAAATTTCATCCTCGCATTTTGAAATTTTTATTTGAAAGTAAAAGGTTGAAAATAGAAAATACCTTTGTGGAAAACCCACATCGGAAATAGGGTTACTAAGAATATAACATTAAAAGAAAGAAAGAGAAGAACAAAGGTCACCTGAGATAGCCCATACTAGGATTCTATAAAAATATGGATATGGAATAAAAAAAATCCATCAAGGTCTGATGGAGAGTTGTAGAAAACTGGATTAGGAGAAAGTAACCATAAGAAAATCGCAAACTTGTGATTGGTTAAATGGTCATTGAATCCCTAGTTGGAAAAGTTAACCAGCAAACATTTTTGTTTTAAGTTACCTTTTATAAAGTTGAGGAATTTATTTAGGAGATTTACTAAGAATATAAGGGAATATACATACTTGTTATGTAGACTTTCATTCTTTAATAAATTTTTACCACAAACCCATCTCTCACTCTAAAAGGTAATATAAATCAAAAATATTCTATTTATCCTAATTGTATAAGGTTCCAAATATTAACACATACCATTTAGATTAGTAAAACTATTTTTTAATTACCAGGGACTTCCTGTAGGCTAGTGGTAGGTAATAAAATCCTGTCGCACTATGGTTGTGGGTTCGATTCTTGCAGCTTTGTCCGACGCGACGGGTTATGCCCCACCCTACAGGTTGTCCTTTTCCTAAAAATATAGTATTATAATATTCCAAAAATAATCTTCAAAAATGTTTTAATCTTAAACAATACTATTCAAAGTTCAACATAATCCATCCCAACTTTTATAGTTATCCAAAATACCTCCGTCCAGACTTTCTCTAAAATGTCCTTAAATTCCAAAATCAATTGTAACATTAGATTCCCCAAACAATGTAAGGTTTCTTTTATTTTCACATACTAAAAATATGAATACCTTCATCATATTAAAACCTTAATGAAAACAACAAGTACTGCAGTACAATCCTTATATATATCACATTATTCTTATAACCATAATCTAGTTCTTGAGTCCAAAAACACAAATACAATAATTATTCAACTTCATCTGCAGTAATAGCATAAGCTTGGACTTGATCCCTTGGCCTTTTCTGAAGTATGTTTCCCTGATGCTTATGAAATTCATTTGCATAATGCACGCTTTCCCTACAATTATAACAATAAACATTGATAGCCTCTTTCTTTCCCTTGCAATCACGAGCCTGGTGACCTTTTACTCCACATTTTTAACAAACTCCCATTCATTTTAGGAAAGTACCAGGGTGATTCTTCCCACAATTATCACATAATGGAAAATCCTTCTTTCCCTTTTTCCCTTTATCTGTCTCTTGTTCCACCGTTCTCTTCTTCTCTTGCTTTACTTTTTTGTAATAAGACTTAGATAATTCCTTTTCCGTGTTGATAGAACATGAGACAATATCTTCATACGATGAGAAGGATTGTGATACTAAAGCTCGATGGAGAAATGGTTTTAACCCATCAAAGAAACAATCAATCTTACCTCATGGGTTATGTATATAATCTGTAACATGCCTCACTAACCTTGTAAAGTTAGCCTCATACTTTGCTACATTCTCATCCTCCTTCTGCCTCAGACTCAGAAATTTCGTTTCCATATCTGCTCGATGGTCATGAGGAAAGTATTTTTCTAAGAAAAGCTCTTTGAACTACCTCCATTACATATTCAATACGTCATCATCTTCCTTTGTGTTTTGAATCAATGACCACCATTGATCAGCATCTCCAGTGAGGCGGTAAACTACCATAATAACCTTTTCCCTTTCACTACTCCCCAAGGCGTGGAATATTTTCTCTAAAGAGTTTATCCACTGCTCAGCTACTAATAGATTTGTACCCCCATTAAATGTTGGTGGTTGTTGCCTCATGAAACGATCTAACATTGATCCTCCATGTTGCGGATCAGGGTGCTCCATATGAATAAGGTTATTATTCATAACCTAAGTGAGTTGTCCAAGTATGGTAATAAGTTGATCATCACCAGTTGTATCTCTAGATCCACAATAATTATCTTGAGTAGGAGGGAAATCCCTACACGAAGTGCATGAATTGATACAATTTCCATTCCTTCCACTAGGCGCCATTTCTAAACAATGGCAGAAACTAGATTAGTTTATGAATCAAAATACATAATTCCATACCTGTAAAACACTTAACACTAATTGAACTATTTATGGATATAATCCATAATCATAAAAAAAAAGTTTTCTTTGAGTAAGTATATACTGATAACCCTTCATATTGGTTTGTAAAGAAAATGAGAATTATCCTAAGCATATCGCCCGGGAGTGTCGTAACCAAGAGTGCAGCAAGGCCCGTTGTCATGCACCAGTTCCCATTCGAGTCTAGCTCAAAGCGGTGTTTTCGGGTTTTACAAATAGGTACATCTGTGCCAGAGCCACCTCTACCTGCTCATATCCAGATAGGGATTTATTTCTCGGAAAACTCACAAAATCTATATAATACCAAATTTATAGGAAGTTCTTCTATACTAATCCTCAAATTCTATCTTTGGGCTATGTCCTCTAATCAGAGTTTATCTAAATCTAGCTTCCAAGGTTAGTACTAAACTTCCTCTGATACCAACTGTAACGCCCCAACCCCAGCTACCTAGAGTCGGTGCATTACTTCATAACATTGGCATTATCACAAAAGATCAATTCTCGAAAGACCGATTAGTTTAGTAGCCTTGGAAACACTAGATACATTCATAAATGTTACATTACATCATAAAGTGAAAAACTACAATAACAAAGTCTCCATAGTCCACACTCATATCCTCTTCATACTATCGCTGTAGGTCATTCATAAAATACATCTTCACATCCTAGAAAATATTAAAACATTGAAAGGGGTGAGCTCGATTGCTCAATAAGGACAAAAATATTGCGGAAGCTTTCATAAATAAACATTAACATTTAAGGCAATTTATAACTAAAACAAAAGCCTTTTTAAACATGAACTCCAGAATGATATGGATAAAATAAAATTAAATAATTCCATTTACTTACTCACATGGATATTCTACTAGTCGAATAATCCCATGCAATATCAATAACCACTTTCATAATGATGGAATTCATAATGCCAGACTATCATAACCACGTAGTCAAGGCCTCGTGCCAAGACCATAAATAAGATTTTGTCAAGGCCTCATGCCAAGACACTAGTTTGTCTCATGAGACCTACCGATGCATCAAGGAGCTATAGCGGGCTCCACCCGTCACTTATTAAGTCCAATGCATTCCTCATATGAAGAGGTTTAAACATATCATAAACCATAACATAATCATATCACATAAAACATGCCTAAAGGAAACATAAAATTTCCACATTTAAATCACAAGATATCAATACAACACATTGATATAATAAAAAACACTTTCAATACCATTTTCAATACCAAAATAAAAGAAAGTTAAAACTTTGTATTTATTTTTCATTAAAAAAATTGATGGCTTGTAGAGGAAGCCGAAACTCAAATAATGGTCACGGCGGAAGAGAAGTCGTTGTCGCCGCATATGTACAGCAATAAAAACATTCCCTTTTTATCGTTGGGTAAAATGCTTCGTATAAAAAAGATTCCTTTTGAATAAACATAAAAGTCAAAGGGGTTTATACACCGTATAAAAGAAATTTGTGAATAAAACAAAATATGCCTGAATGAAAGGAGATTGAGACGAAGACCCTTAAAAAGATCATTTTTTAAATAAAGTAGGTATATTATGTGTATTCACTATAAGTACACATAAATAAAGTACAAATACAAGATAGGACATAATAATATCATGACATAATTTGAAAGTAGGAGATTAACCCAAAGAATGAAAATTGGGTTAAGAAGTTCCCTTAAAAAGATCATTTTTTTAAATAAAATAGATCTATTATATGTATTAACTATATGTACACATAAAGAAAGTATATATAAAAGATAGGAAATAATAATATCATGACATAATTTTAAAGTAGGAAATTAACCCAAAGAATTGAAATTGGTTTAAGAAATTCCCTTACCTTGCATCCTGTCTTGACTCGACCGTTCTTTAACCTCCTAAATAATAAACTAGAGTTAATTTATAATTTCTTAAAAACCTTTTTCATGTTTTTATTCCTTTTATATCACTTATTACCATGTTATAAACATTATGTAATTATTTATGTTAATAATGGTTGTTTTGTCGATCTTTGGTACTTGAGTCAAAAATAAACTTCTTATAATTACAAGTTGTTCATGTTGTGAAATATCCATTATATCCAGAATTATATTCATGATTTAGATATATTATATATCATATATATCCATTATATACATTCATTCATAATATTACATAACATTTAGAGGTAGGAAATGAAATGCACCGTTCATGGAGACGGTAAGCTGTACGTACGCATGAACGCTACTTTCATTTCTATTTCATATTTAATGGAATGAAATCATAATGATATAAATGTATAATATAATTCCAGTATAATATAGTGTATAATACCATTTACTCCATCATTTATACATCCCACATATGGTATTAACGATTCAAATCATTTTGAGGGGGCAGTAGTCCGCACTTCCTAAAATGAATATATCGCGTTTACCCATAATGGAAACCATAAAGGTATGCCATAAATGAAAAACAAAAAATCATAAGGAAAACAAAAACGTAATATATATCATATATAAAATTAGTTTCATCATAATGGCCACCATTAGAGGTGTCATATGAGTGTTGAACAATCATCGTTTCGTGAGGCAAAAATTCGCCATCCACAGAAACAGTATGTTCTTTAACCATTAGATGTAGGTGTGTGTAAGTGTAGTTCGAATCCTTATTATAACAACATACTAGTATATTTAGGATACTGTTGTTGTTACAAATGAAATGAATAAAAAGAGTTTAGGAGGTTGAAGAATAAAAATAAAACAAAATAACATAAGAGAAGACATTACCTTAAAATCGGGTAACACTTTTGATTTGAGCCAAAGGCTTCCTTGGGAAGAATTAAGCCCAATGTGAGGCTTTGACGAGTAAGGTAGGAAAGTTGGGAGAGTATTTGGGCAGAGTTTGGCCGAGCCAAAAGGCTTTTAAGGTGTGAATAAGGTGGTATAGGTGGGGGCCTTTTATAAGAGGAGAGGAGGGGCACTCTTGGAAAGTAATGAAATGTTACTTTATTATACAATGCTTTTCGGATTATAAAGGTACCAAACTTATATAATTTGAGGATAAGGTGATAATGGTTCGAAATATTATCATCCAATAGGCTTTGGACAAATTTAATTCTTAGATTGTACAATATCCTTCCATTTTATTAAAATAGTTAATTAATGAGGTAATCACTGCATCATAATGGTGTCATAAATAATTTAATTTATTTAATTTATAAAAATTTAAAACAAATATCATGATGTAGGATATTGTTTTATCTTTATAATGAATATTTATAGTAAAAAATATGACTTGTATAACCCCATTTAATAATTGTTTCAGTAAAACAACTCTTGTTTGTGACCTTTTTATTTTAACATTAAATAAAAAGTTATTTATGTCCTTTTCCTACCAAAGTGGCTCCATGGGGTCCCCAAGTTGACCCATGGATTGTCTCGGTCGGCCATGACACATCCAATAGTGGTTGGACAAGTGTAAAGGTCATTCCATATTTTTATAATACTATTTTTACCTTAAATTTCAGTAATTACCTTTAATCGCGATTAATTAAACTTAAAAGTTATTATTCACCAAAACATTATTTTCATCCCATTGAACCAAATTTTACTTACTAATGAAAACCATGTATGTAGGATTTTTTAAAATCAAATAAAAGAAGTGGTAATGTTTCATTTAAACAAAAAATCAGTTTTTTAACTACCACTTAGTGGTTTCACTATTCATCAAAAATTGAAGTTTTTCAGAACAATGCCAAAATTTCACCCTAAGCTATAATTGATATTCTGAATCCAGAAATGATGTCTATTTTAAAAAATTCCAAACATATAAGTTGAATTAATTAATTTCATAATTACTTCCCGCTTTCACAACAAATAGCATGTTTTTTAGAAACCATATATATCAAAAGATTGACAATTGTTTATGTCAAATTTCAAAGTGAAATTAATTATAATGACCACCATTGGATATAATGGTAAAAATATATTCTAATTATACTTTAAAACCACTAAATAGTATAATTTATCACTATAAAATAATTTTATTACAAAATTTGTATTTAAGTATTTTTCACTATTCATAAAAATTGGAAGTTCTCAGAAAATTACAAAAAATTCAACTTTGGATAATTTCGATATTAAGAATAAAAAAATGGAGTCAATTTTGAAATATAAAATTTCTATAATTTTAAAAAGTGGGTATTACTATTCATAACGGCTACTTTGATTAGTCGCGGTGTGTTAGAACTCGAACTTGCGTACAATGCAAGCTATTGAATTATTGAAAGAGAGACGTATCGTGAAAGCTTGGGGTGTTTCAAATCTGGTGGTGTGGAAAAATTGAGAAATGTCTTTTGAGTCTATCCCAGTAATCATGAAGGGTCTCTCCATATGATTACAAAATGTTGCATATTTTTTTCCTAAATGATGAAATTTGGGAGGAAGTAAAAAAAACTATAGAAATATATGTTTAAGTTCACTCTGTATGCCAATTTTGTATTTAGAGATTATATATAGTCTTAAGATACACCATCAAGGGTGAAAGGTAAGGCCCTAAAATTAATGAATTCCTCAGTTACATTTTGGGGATTCATGGTGGAGAACACTATATGAAATTCCATAAAATGTTTTTGATGGTCCTCCCCAAAAAGACCATGGAATTTAGGAAGGAAGGTGGATTAGGCCCAATATAATCTTAATGTGGGCTTCTTCCTTAGAGTATTGGATGTAAATAGGTTAATACGCCACATATGGGGTTCTCAGTTCTTTTAAAGTTTGATTATTTGCACCGCTGATTTATGGGGAATGATTTGGTTCAATTTTTATTAGTGTTGGACCACTTGGGGTTTCAAAAGATATTCTTTAGTGTTAATTGGTTTTCATAATCTATATGAACTAATTATTTAGTTAACTATCTTTTCAAATTTTGGGTAAAATTCAAGCAGTTTTTCTTTTTTTGATCGGGTTAGTAAAATAAGTTGTGATGTTTGTTTTTCTGTATTTTGTTTCTTTTTGATGATTAAATATGGATATAAAAAAATCATGTTATATGGGTTAATGGAGAGAATAAAATATATTTTTATACTATATAATTAGAGAGAGAGAGGAATAGATAGAGAGAGAATAAAAAACACACAAAAACAAAAAAAAAACAAAAAACAAACAAAAAAACAATAAAAATGGATGAGATTATATTTTAAGGAGTAACAATTATGATGTAAAATAAATATATATAAGGATATAAAAAATGATATTGTCTCCTCTATAGAAACTCTAAAATTAGACTATGTTATCCTGACATGTCAAATTGATTATGATTTAAATATTATTTTATAGTCTTGTGTGGTCCCCAGTTCGTCTTCAAAGGAGAATTAGTGGTTTAATGTATTAATTTTCCATAAACAAGAATAAAAATAATCTGTGATTTTGAAAATAGTTTTAAAATGTAAAATGACTTAATTAAAGAGTTTAATAGTTGAAAAATAAAGGTGGTGTTTTAAAATTATTAGAGAATAAATTCATTTAATGTTCACTACACATAATGGATAATTTATATTTTTGAGAATAATATATGGATTAATGGAATCCTTTGGATGGGGGTTGTTGAGATATTGATTCCCCTCTTGCCTCATAAAGTTATCTATAAAGAACCCCCCCTTGAAATAACAATCATGTTGTAAAGTTTTGTAACTAAATCATAGATTGAGGTATTAAAAAGAATAGAGAAATATCATGTATGTGTGAGAGAAATAATATACTTTTGTTTTTTCAATTGGAACCACCCAAGATTCCCACTTGAAATCTCAACCCAATCGGTGTTGAAATAAAAAGTGTTTCAATTAATTATATCCTAAAAAATGAATTTAGAGGATAAAAATGTCAATATAAGACATAATTGGAATATTTAACACACAAATTACACAAAACTAGTTTTATAAAATTTTCCTGAACTCCATCCTAAGTGGGTATAAATTCCTCGAAATGACCGTCCACTATTTATCTTGACATCGGGTGGAGGAGGACGCTCGGTGAATCATTTCCTTTATCGTTGACACCCCAAGAGGATAGGAGCCTCAAGAACTTCTTGGATGAGAAAAATAATCATTTGGGTCTCCAAAATAGAATATTTTTATCCCTGTTCAATATTCTAAATGAGGTTCTCAAGGTGTACTTTTATAGCCAAAATGGGAAGCGGTTTGGGCCCCCTGATTAGGAGAAACCACTTGGCACATGATTTTAGGCCAATATAAAATATTATACTAATATACACAAAACAAAAAATTTATTATACAACCTCTTTTGTATATGTCTGTCAAAATTGGCATCCAGATATTGTTTATAATAATGATATTTTCAAAATATAGAGGCACACTCTTGACTCCATGAAGATTCATTTTTTGGATATATTTATTAGTTTTGGAATTTTAATGAACTAATTGGGCTTGGGTTTATTTATAATGTTTATATCACACTGAATTTTGGACTAGTTCACAAAATTTTAGTCCAATTGGACTCATAGATTAGTATTAGTATGCTATTAAGTGCAAAGCTGTTCTTGGATTCCTTCGCAATTTGACAAATTTTTCTTTAACATCATCTGGGCCCTCTAATTCACCTCCACATATAAAAAAACATCAAAACAAGTGAAATAGACGTTTTTAAGAGTGATAAAATTAAAATTATTAAATCAAACATGCAGTGAAATTCATTATTATATTTGTAATTTTCAATACAAAACCAGTTTAATATAGTGGTATGAGGGTGGAATAAAATAGTGAATCATGGTACAACACCCTCATACTATAAGCATTAATTAGGTGAGAAATTAAACTAAGGGAGTATTTTGGTATAAAACAAAAGGATTTATCTAAATAAGAGGTGACATTATTCAATGTACAAATATGTTTTATTTGTTTCTCCACCCGTTAATTTAATGTTATTCCATGCTTATATAATAAAAACAGTAACTTAAATATAATAAGAGGTTTTTATGTTAAGGGATGAACCAACACCTACACACACTAACAAAAAATGGGTAACGAACTTACCATTCATGTATTGAGAACTATCACCTCGAGAAATGATGTCATTCATTTTTCCATTACCACCTCTCACTGTTGGGAATTATAATGGAAACACTATTTTTATGTGATATTTATAAGATATTTATGTTGTATTAATACTTGTAGAATTATCATATTAGACATACCTTCATGATTTCCTTTTTTTGTATATATTATGACATCATATTTGGAAGTGTGGACCACCACCTCTTCAAACTGGTGCAACTAATTCACACTATACATGGAACTTATAAAGGATGTATTTAATAAAAATATGTGACATATATAAAATAGATCAAATAATTGAATTATAATATACATACATATCATTTAATTTTCATTCTTTTAACATTAAAAAGAAGTGAAAGTAGCATTATTGTGTACATACGGCCTTCTGTCTCTATGAATGATGTATTTGATTTTCTATCTCCAAATTGCATGGATTATTCAAAATATATATACACTAAATATATAATATATTTAAATAATGAGTTAATTTTTAAATATGATGAAATCATAGTATATTAAATAGTAACAATAACTAACAAGTCAAAACATACTCAGAAAACTAGACAATTAAAACCCAAAATAGTGAAAATAAGGAAACATTGTTAACAAAAGAGTAATGAGGTTTTTAAGAAGTTAATATATTATTTCATAAATTCGAGTATGGTTCTATTATATGTTAATAACAAGATTAAAATTATTATATAGGAGGTTATGGTAGTTCACCAAAAAAGGAAACGCAAGGTAAGGGATTTCATTTCAATTTCATTTCATTGGGGTATATTGTAATGGTATGCACATAGTTTCTTTAATATAGTGTATATAATTATATTTTGACATGTTATATCATAAATATACTTATTTTTGTGATATTATAATTTTTATTTAATGTTATTAGTTAATGGAAATTATTGATAAATATTTATTCCTTATTCAATACAGATATTGATAAAGCATATTAATTATTAATTAAATTGAATAATTGATATGAGGAATACATTGGAATGGTAGTGATGGGTAGGGAAAAAATATATATCTTCTATATAAATTTATAGGTTCTCATGAGACAAATATGTTGCCCAAATTAAACAGGTTTTTGCCTATAGTTTTCAACCATTGAGGGAAATGTCTTGATGGTATAGGTTTTCATAAGCCTCAGATATGAAGTACAATAATTAAGCATCCCCTTAATAGATATTTCACTTATTATTGATATAGTCCATGATATTTTCAAATGATAAAATTAATGGATTTATTTTATTATAAGTTTATTAATCAAATGACGCGTGTTTTAGTTATTTACACTGGCATATTGATTATACCTTATCGAGTTATTTTAATGGAAAGTGGTATCAGTTATTTAACTTTCTGTGTTGAATTAATCTCATTAATTATTTTTATTTCACTATAATTACTCTTACTGATAATTTGATATCACCCTTGTTATGTTTCCTTTCTCTATGTTATGAAGAGTAATCCATTGAAAGAGTATCAAGGATGTGGGTTATTTACTTATGTTATTATTTATTTTGTTTCCCAATGTATTATGGGTATTATGTATGTAATCTTATTTACTAATATACTATTTTGTTTGGTCATTGAGAATTATTTTCCTTCTGAACATGCTAATGAAATAAAATAATGCACCAAATTTGGCATTTGGGTCGGGGCGTTATAGTTGGTCAAATGATATTTAGCAGACACCTTAAAACTAGATTTAGGAAACTTTTATTAGAAAACATAACCCTATAATAGAATTTAAGGACATGTATAGAAGAACATCTTATAATTTCGGTAAGGTTGATAATATGTGGGTCTTTTTAGAAATACATCCCAGTCCAGATACTACAAGGGGACGTGGTTCTAGTATAGATATACCCAGGGGTAAAAACACCGAAAAGTTGTATCACTCCTAACTCGAGCATTAACTGGTACAAAACAATGAACCTTACTATGAAACTATTTTGACACTATCAAGGGATATACTTAGAATAATTCTCATTTTCCTTAAAAACCATAATGAGGGATTTAAAATGAAATATATCCCCAAAGAAACCAATGATTATGATTATAAGATTTATGAATCATAAACATATAATTTATTTTTAATTCTAATCCTTATTTGGAATTATACATTATTATTTAAAAATAATGATTTAATAATCTAATCATGTATATTTAATTATTTATAAATGGTTCATGGAAGGACAAATGTTATAAATTCTCATGAAAAATGTAGAGATTTCCCAACCAAGGAAACTAATACAGCTATTATTTTATTGGATAAAATTATGAACATACTAGGGAAGTTTTATCAGGTTATGAAAAATAACCTTTCTCGGATGTAGAAACCTATTCCACATCGAGATTCTCGATTTTGGATTACATTATGTGATAGAGGCCTCCATCGTTTAGTGAAACTACTAACCCAATGATGATTGAGAAATAGATTGAGTCTTTGGAGAAGATATTTATGGAATTGGGATGTTGTTAAAAGGAAAAGGCTACACTGGTAGTGCATTGTCTTAATGGATACATAGATCAATGGTGGTCATTGATCAATAATTCTAGAGAGGAAGAAGAAATAGAACTCATGGAAGGGATAACATTAAAGGAGAAATTTTTCAATAAATACTTACCTCATGATCAATAAATTTAGATGAATAGAAATTTCCATTGTTTAAATACAAATGAAGAGTAATGTTTTGTCGAGTATAACGCTACCTTTACCAGGGTAGCAATGTATGATGTAGATTTCATAGGGAATAAAGAATGTAAGATTTATTATTTCATTTAAAGATTTAAGTAATATATCTAAAGGGTTATGGTCACTCAAAACTTTTATTTATAAAATTATAAAGTTTTATGTGATATTAAGATGGATAAATAATTATCTAAGTATTATGGAATCAAAGGGAAGCAAGAGAAGTAGAGAAATAAAGATAAAATAACAGATAAATGGAATACGGGGAAAATTATTTCTCCAAATGTTATAATTGTGGAAATAATCACCCTGATATTTTCTTAAAAGGATTGGGAGTTTTTTATATGTGCAGTGAAATGGTCACCAGAAAAAAATTGAATGGGGATAAGGAAAGCATTACTATTAAGTGTTACAACTACAAGGATATTGGACACTATGAAAACAAATAACCCAATAATCATGATAATATAACTCAGAAAAAGCTAAGGGATCGGGGTCAAGCATATGTTATTGACACAAATGAAGTAGAATGATTAAATTTCTCTTGTATTTAGATCCTTGAATAATTTTGTAAAATTATAATGTTGACGATATTTTTGATATATGTATTATGTAATGTATAAGTATTGAATTATATTAAATTTTCATCAAGGATTTTAAATCTTTTGTTCATTAGTATCGATAACCATGAAAACTGATTTAGTAAAACATTGAAATTTTTGGAAAACATATGGTTGATCGAAAGGTAATACTTAATATGTTCTGGATGTTTAAATAATTATGTTGAAACAAGAGAAGATTGATATGGATAAATTAAATTAGATACTAATAACTTCTTTAAAACTAATTAAAAACTTTAGATCAAAACACGTTAAAGGGTCATAAGGTTATCAATTTCTGAAGAAGATTAAATTGAACATTGGATAGGTTTTTATATATTACTTTGTTACTTCAACATGTGATGATACATATTTTGTTAAAATACATAGAAATAGTACAAGGCACAAGGATAAGATTTTTCTAATAGAAATTTATCAAGTATACATATTTTCTGATATCTATAGAGGGAGAAATAATTTCTCAAATCTAGGAAAGGGTCATAAAACAATTTTTCGCTATTATCATAATTTTTATGGCATCAATGACCTTTATTCACACCATTGGTTTATCGTTTTGTGGTAAAAAATTTTCTCATGAACATGTTCTCTATACCTCTTTATCTGAACATGATGGTTATATTTATATTCTATATCCATGTATTTACTAATATTTTTCTATTGAAAATACTAGTTCAGTAGCAAAATTCATATTTCATTTTTCCTATTATTAAGATGATGTGTCATTAACCCTATAGGCAATGTGGATTTTTGAACATTTATTAATCTTCAAAAATAAAACCATAGACTACCAAGATCAAGTTTAAATTGTGAGGATGTAATTTAATGAAGGTGGGGATAATGTAACACCCCAAGGTTTTATAATATTTTCATTTTTGGATTAGTTTAATTTTGATGATATCTTGCTTTATATACATTGCCCTGGAAAACATACTTTACACAAAATAATGAGTTGTCTTGCATTACACATAAGTCCAAGTTTTACTAAACCACAATATATTACTAAAACATTATTACATAATATAATAAGACATAAAATAGCTTTTAATTAGGTAGTTATTAATAGTATTACATAAATTATTAAAATATATGGTTGTATTCCTTGATTAAAAATAAATTAAAAATGAATATAAGAATAAACTGAATATATAGGAAATGTCTTTATAAATTACTATTTTTATGCTCACAAAGTCATTTTATCGTATAAAATAAAATTAAATAAAATTATTGAATGATATTAATTTAATATATATTCCATTTAATATTTTAAAAATTATTATTATAGATTTAATAGGCATAAGATAATTAAAATCCCAATTTTACTTTTACAACCGTATATTTTTTTAAAGGCAATTTTACAACCTTTTAATGAAGAACATACTTTAAATAGAATTTTTGAAATGTTTAAATATTTTATTTGAAAAAAATAAACTTTTTATATTAAATAAGTATATAAAAATTTTCATTGGTTTAATTTTTGGAATTTTTCTGACATGTTTCATGTTTTGATTAATAGTGATAAAACATTTAATTTTAATTGAAGACAACTTTTTCATCTAAATAATTTATAGTGTTAAATTATATTTTTGATTGGTTTTAAATAATAATTAGATAAAATTTTTATTATTTAATCTAATTTTTTTCATTGGAATCAATTTCACATTGAATTTGTACATAAAAACATTTTAATATTTTGAACATTTTCAATTTAAAAACCCAATTTTCTTGTTCCTTCAACATAATTAATTTTAAATTAATGATAGCCATTTATATATTTTGAATTTCAAAAAATGGATTCAATATTAAGATTAATATGGTACAAATTTAGTGAATATGTTCCTTTTATTTTTGGACAATATGAGTTGTAACTTTAGTATTTTTTAATTATAACTATTAAGGGTAAATTGAGAAATTAACCGTAAAAATAATATTGTATGTATTATAAAATTTGACTAGAACGTATTTAATTTTTTTGGATGAGTGAGTGTTGAAAAAATAATACTTTTTTTGATTTTAATGCCTCTTGGAGCCACTTAGATGACTTTAATCATTTTTTAGTATTTTATTCTAAGGGAAGTCCAATATGCCAAACTCATGTTTTTAATAAGTGTTACATTTTTATATAAGGTTATTAATAATATATTTTAGTATTTAAACCATAATTTGAAAGTTAAAATGTTTTTATTCATCATGATAATTTATTTTTTATTTTTAAGAAATAAATATTTAAATTAATGGTTTTCACAATGATACATATCAAATAAATATTATTAAAAATATTAAAAAATATATATATTGATATAATTAATGTCCTCCAAATATTTTATAGATTACATAGACAAATTAGGGATGTATTCATTTTTTTAAATTATATTGTAAATTTATAGTTTTTAAAATTTCAAGAAATGAATAGTTTCAAAATTGATATTTAATGATATTTTAAAATAAATAATAGTTTATTAAATGATATAAAATTCATAAAAATATAAAAATTAACCAAATGATTGGGATAGGGGTGAAAATTTCATCCCTGACTTATTTATTGTCCATTTGGCATGTTATAATATCTATATAACCCCATAATGTGTAAAAAACCAGGTTCTCATGGTAAGAGTTAAATGGTTTAACTAAGGGTTAAAACCAAAAGTTAAGTGTAATAATATGACAAAAACCTGTATAAAAATTATTTTTTGAGAGTATTTAGACCCATAAAAATTTTATATTCTAAATAAATCTCTTTTTATCCATTTTTAAATGAAAATTAATTTATATTATTTTAATATTATGAGAGTTTCCAAAATTACCCCTCACCTCAATTATAAAAAGAAACCTCCACCCGCACTTCCTCACACCACATTGAGACTTCTATCTCAAAAAAACATACCAAAATAAGCTCACAACTTCCCTAAACTAATCCTATAAAAACCTCGTAGGTCATAAATCCAACCAAGGAAATATTTTTGTATAAACCAAAAAGAGTTAAAGAATAAGAGGTAACATTCTTCAATGTACACTTCTGTTTTATTTTTTTCTCCACCCCTAAATTTATTATTATTATTCAATGATTATATAATAATATATGTATCATAAATATACAGATATGTTCTTATATTAAGGTTTTGACTTACACCTGTACACACTTCCATCAAATTGGTAACAAACTTACTGTTTCTATACGACGAACTATCGCCTCACGAAACGATGTCGTTCATTTTCCTTTTACAACCTCTCATGGTTAGGAATTATGATGAATACAATATTTTTATATAATATATTTATATATTATATTTATGTTTTTTTCATACTTTTTTAATTTTTATATAACACATACATTCATATTTTCCATTTTTTATAAATACGATAATATCGTTGGTGGATGTGTGGACTACCGCCTCCTAAAAGCAATATGATTCGTTCCCACTATACATGGAACATAGAGAGGATTATATTAATAATAATATATATTATATATGAATTATATTTGATAATGGGATTATAAAATATATATTTCCTTTAATTTTCATTATTTTAACATGATAAAAAATGGAAGTAGCGTTCATGCGTACACACGACCTAACGTCTTTATAAACAATGAATTTTATTTTCTTTATATAAATTATGTATGAATAAAAATACATATATAATAAATATATATGATATTTAAATAATGGTTTACATTATGGAGATGATTAAATCATGACTTAATTATTATGAACAACAAGTAATATGTCAAAACATACTCAGAAAATTAGACAATTAACACACAAAAATAGTTAAAATAATGTAAGATTGTTAACAAACTGGTAATGAGATATTATAAGAAGTTAATATAAGATATCATAAAAATTATTATGTTCATTTTATAAGTTAATAATATGATTAAAAATATTATATAGGTGGTTAATGTAGTAAACCCAAAATGAAATGAATGGAAAGAGATTTCGTCATAATTTAATTTCATTGAGGCATATTGTAATGTTATGTACCAAGTTACTATTATTTTGTGTATATACATCCCTATTGACATGATATACCATGAATATTCTTATTTTAATGATATTTTAATTTTCATTTAATGTTATTCCATAGTGGGAGTTATTGATAAATCTGTATTATTTATTCAATAATGATATTTGCTAAAGAATATTAATTATTATTTAAATCAATTACTCGATATAATGAATAATTTGAAATGGTAGTGAAAAGTGGGGATAAGACATTGAAACCCCCCTAAATGCATCAGTAGTTTCTCATGATACTAATAAGTTATCCAAATTAAATGATTTTCTACTTTTAGTTTAAACTATCTTATGAAAAGTATTGATGGTATAAGTTTTCATGTGCCTCAGACATGATTTCTAATAATTAAGAATTTATTTTATAGATATTCAAGTTATTATTTTCATTATA
This sequence comes from Viscum album, assembly GCA_963277665.1. Classification (NCBI taxonomy): domain Eukaryota; kingdom Viridiplantae; phylum Streptophyta; class Magnoliopsida; order Santalales; family Viscaceae; genus Viscum; species Viscum album. Next base: position 1,314,048,625 of record OY728136.1, on the reverse strand, counting down.
CATGATTTTTTCAAATGATAAAATATTGGGATTCATTTGATTTTTAGTTTATTGATAAAATGGAATGTGTTTTATTTATTTTCCTTAACATATTGATTAATAACTATCCAGTTATTTGAATTCCATGGGTTATCAGTTATTTATCTTTTTATGTTGACTTATTCGCATTAATACTTTTTTTCTTCCACTATACTTACCCTTAGTAAAAATTTCAACTCACCCTTATTATTTTTTATTTTCCTAGGTTATGAAGAAGAGTTCATTGAATGTGTTTCAAGTATCCTGAGATTTTACTTATGTTATGATTTATTTTATTTTCCCAATGTATATGGGTATCATGTATGTAATATGATTTTCCTAAACATCTAAACTATTCGATCCTTCATGAATTTTCTCTTGTAGACATTCCAATGTAATAAAATAATGCACTAGCTTTGGGATTTTTGGGTTGGTGCGTTATATATATTATGTTATTTATGAATAATTTTATTTAATATATTTTTAGTAAATAATAATATATTATATAGGAGGGTCGAACATGTACGAAGGAGGTGAAAACATAAGGTAAGTGATTTCCATCTCACGTTTTGCTCCTATGAGACACATCCATATTCACCAGATATTTATTTTATGTGGTTTATACTCTACCACTGAATATATTTTATGATTATTTTCTAGAAAATTAAAGTGATTTAAATAACCATATAAGGATCTCTATTTCATGGGTTTATGGTTAAAAATTTACTGAAATGGTAAGGGATCTTTTTCTCAATTTTCATTCATTGAGCCTTATGTTAGTAATAAAACTATCATATTTTATTAGGTTTATATACAGCCCCATTGATATTTAAATTCATGAATTTATTTTTTCTAAATACTTGTTGTGATTCATTTAATTTTATTCCTTATTGGCAATTACAATTCAATGTTACCCAATTGGTAATGATTTTATTTTACAATCTCATCATTTATCAGGTTTTTTATGATTATGTGTATAATGATGAAATATTATGATACATATCTAATGAAATTAATGAAATTTATTATCCTCTGTTAATGTCAAGAGAGTACATGATTTCCCTTAATTTTTATCTCTTCATGTACTCAATCGTAAAAAAATAATATTTTATGAAAAAATCAAATTATATATCTTTCTGTTTGAAGCCCCATATTTCTTCCAAAACCATGCCTTCAATAAATGTTTTCAATTATCTTAACATTATCCAAATTATTTATTATAAATATTTTTACCCTTATCTTAATTTTTTGAAATATGTTTTAAAATGGATATTAATTTAATTGTCCAAACAATTCCCAATTTTATTCACTTGAAAATGTGAAAGGAATAATCATTTTAATAACTAAAAAATTAATAAAAATATATGATTCGATAACAAATCATTGTTTTGAAGATTAAAAAATAATCTTTAAAGGTTATTCTCAAATAAATGTATTTTGAAAATGTTTTAGTTATTAAAATGTAATTTTCAAACATGAATGGATAATTTTCATAAGAAATGTTTTAAATTAATATTAAATATTCTTTTGTAATATTCAAATACTATTTTAAAATAAAAGGATTTTAAAAATTTTTTGTGTTGTAAAACCTGTTTTTAAATTGGAAATATTAATTTTCTCAAGAATTGTTTTAAATGATTTTCAAATCTTATTTTATATATTTTTATGATTATTTTCAATGAAAAGGATGTCCAAAATATTTTTTGAATTTAGAGTTTTAAAAAGTGATTTTCCAATAAATTTTATTTTCCATGATAAATGTTCCAAGTGATCTTGAAACACCATTTTCCATATAAGATGACATCCTTTGATGTTACTTCTGTTTTTTGGGGATGTGATTCATGAATACAATTTGTATTCTTTCTCATAATGGTTTATGTTTATGATAATAATATTTTTTGGAAACTAATTTCTCATCCATGGGTTATAAAATGATAAAATTATTATGAAACCTTTTTCTTTTCATAGGGTATTCTATGATTAAATGATTAAATGATTTAAAACTGTATATTTTCCATAGGTTATGATATGATGATATTTTTATGATTCCCAATTCATTTCATGGGTTATGAAATGATTAATGGTTTATGATATTGTTGTAGAAATATGTATGGTTTTAATTATATAACTGGTGGGACCTATATCTCCCTCTAATGAATTGGTTAAAGATTTATATCACATAAGAATGAGAAGAATGGAATGTGGAGTTAATGTCATTCAGTAAGGTAATTTTTTTTGCCATGATAGTCTTGTAATTGAACCTTGACAACTATGATTGATTGTAGACTGAACCCATTACACTATGATAGCCTTGTAAGTGAGCCTCAACTACTATGGAAATGATTTTAAATGCTTATGTCTATTCCATAATTTCATTTCTTATTATTATGTTATACTCTCATTGCCTATATTCTTTAATTACATTATTATTAATTTATTATAAAAAAATATTTATACTATTCCTCAGGATTATGATCTTTGTTATAAATATTATCGTTTTAAAATGTAAATATCATTTTCTCATACCCTTATTCCCATGTCATGATTATTTTATATTGGATATCTCACCTTCTTAAGCTTACTGATTATATGGGCTCACCCATTATGCTTCCTTTACCCAAGTTATGATGAAATGTTTTACATAGGGTATCTTTATGAAGAGCAAAAAGGGAATGATCTTTATGGGATAGGTTTAAGATCATTCACCAAATAAGAATACTTTGTTTCAAGTGTACAAATATGAAAACTATTATGGTCCTTGGGTGTGTAATTTTAAAATTTATTGAATATTCATCTAAAAAGATGTAATATTTATATATAAAAATCATGGTTTGTTATACTAAACCATAAACCAAGAACCAAAAACCCTAAACACTAAACACTAAACCCAAAAAATATTCCAAACCCTTTATCCTAAACCACAAACCAAAAAACATAAACTATAAACCCTTAACCCTAAACCCTAAAAAATAAAAACAAATCCATATTTTCTAAACCATGAATATTAAAACATAAAACCAAAACACTAAAATAAATACTATAAACCACAAACACTAAGAACTAAATCCTAAGCCATAAACACTAAAACCTAAACCATAAACTCGAAAACCAAATCATTAAAACCTGAATCATGGAACCTAAAAAATCAAAACCCTTAACCCTAAAACCTAATCCCTAAGACATAAACCATTATCCTTAAAACATAAGCCCTAAATAGTAAGCTCTACATCAAAATTCATAAACCATATCCATGAACCCAACACTCAAATCCAAAATTCCTATCCACTAGTCTAGTAACTCTAAATCCTAGAACCTAAACATGAAATTCTATACACCTAACCAAGAAGCCATATCCCTAATACCCAAACCCAAACCCTAAAACCATAATCCTAAACCCTATATAAAAAATAATGAACCATAATCATGACCCCTAATGACTAAATCAAAAAACTAAAACACTAAAACATAAACCCTATATCAATACCCAAAAAATATAAACTCTAAACCCAAAACCCAAAACCCCAAAAATCTATCGCAAAACCCAAAACATAGAACCGAAAACCCAAAACTGTGAGCCATATAACATAAAACTAAAACATTACATAGTAATCCATAAAGCCTAAAAAATTCTTCCAAAACCCTAAACCATACACCACAAATCCTAAACCTAAAACTCTAAAGCATAAACCCGAAACAATAAACCTTATAGGCATGTATCAAAATATTAAACCCTAACCCTAAAACTAAAACCCTAGACCGAAAACCAAAAACCCTAAACATCAAAACACAAAGACCCGAAACATCAAAACCCAAAGTTTAAAACACATAACCCAAAAACCAAATCCCAAAACCCTAAAGTAAAAACCGTAAATCCTAATCCCAAAAACAAAAAACACTAAACTGTAAATACAAAATCCTAAACCCCATACAATAAACCATAAACCCTCAACCAAAACCACTCAACATATAACCCTAAACCCTATATCATAAAACCAAAACCTACCTCATTAACCCAAAAAAATAGTAAACAGAAATCCTTAAACCGTCATTTGTAAAAAAAACCCAAAACCCAAAACCCAAACCCCAAAACCTTACCCGTATATTATAATCATAAAACCCTAAACAATATATTTTAAATCCTAAAACCAAAATATTATAACATAAATGATAAAACCAAATTTCTGAACTCTATACACTAAACCCCAAACCATAATCCCTAATCCTTATATCTTAAACTCTAAAACCATAAACCATAAATCCAAAACCATAAAACCAAAACCCATATCCCAAATCTGAAAACCCAAACCCCAAAACACTATAAGAATAACACTAACTTAGGACTAGTAAACCCTAGATCCTAAAATTCAAAACCAAATCAAAAATCCCAAAACCTTAATCCCAAAACCATAAGACAAAAAACCCTAAACAATACACCATAGACTATAATCCCTATAAATAAACTTAAAAACCCCAAAATCTAAATCCCTAAAATCATAAAACCCAAACGCTAAAACCTAAACCTAAATCTAAAACCCAAATTCACATATCATTATTCCTAAAACCTAATACATAAACTTTGAACTCTAAACCCTAATTTCTAAACCCTTATATATAAAAAATATATCCTAATCCCCAAACCCAAATAATAAACCCTAAACTTTGAATAGTAAACTAGAAACTCTTTACCCTACACTCTATAACCTTAATTCGAAAAACTAAACATTAAACACTAAAATGTAATCCCTAAACCCTAATCTTGAAAAATTAAAAACTAAATTTGGAACCCTAAAGCCTAAATCCAAGATCTAAAATTTAAATTTTAAACCATGTACCCTAATCTCAAAAAACTAAACACTAAACCCAAAAACCTAAACCCCAAACCATAAAACCCATACCCTAAATTTCTATCCTCAAACACTAAAATATAAACCTTAAAATATAAATCCTAATATCAAAATCCTAATCAATAAATAATAAACCATTAACTATATACCTTGAACCTGAAAATCTAAACCTAAAACCCTAAATACAAAACCCTAAAACCTAAACCATAAACACTAAACTCAAAAATGATAAATTTTATATTTGAAATATGGAAAAATTAAAAAAATAAACCAAAAACCCTAATCCATAAACCATAAATAAAAAACAACAAACAATAAACCCAAAACTAGTAACCCAAATCCAAAAACCCTAAAAATGAAACCTGAAATCGCAAATCCTGAACCCATTGCCCTAAACCCTATAACTAAACACTAAACCCTAAATCGTAAAACCATAACCAAAAACCAAAAACCTAAAACATATATAAAAGATCACTGAAATTGAAACCCTAAACTCAATAAATAAATATTGAAACCCTAAACTGAGAACATGACTCCTAAAATAAAAAAACTAACTATAAACAATAAACCATAAATCATAAAAACGAAATCCTAAACTATAAAATCCAAAAAATAAACCAAAAAACCAAATTACTAAACACTAAATCTAGAAAGATAAACAGAAAAACCTGAAAACCCAAAACCATAAATCCTAAACACAAAACTTCAAACCATAAACTCTAAATCCTAAACCCTAAACTGAATAAACTAAAACCTACACCATAAACAATAAAACATATTCCATAATACCTAACACCTATAACATAAACACCAAATTATAAACCCTATAACCTAAAACCAAAAACCCGAAACCCGAAACCCTAAATATTATTCCCTGAACACGAAAACCTAAACCCTAAACCTTAAGATCTAAACTCAATTACCAAAACCCAAAACCCAAACCCCAAAACCCCATGTCCAAATAACAAAACACCCATTCCAAACATTAAATTGTAAACCCTTAACTCAAATCCCTGATAATTAAATTATAAACTCTAAAACCTAAATCTGAAATGTGACACCCTATATCCTAAACCATAAACCTCAAACCGTAAACCCCAAAAATTCTACCATAAACCAACATCCTAAACCTGAAAATAGAAACCATAGAGCCTAGAATCTAAACTCCAAAACATATTCGACATTCCCTAAAATGTAAATAATAAAAACTAAACCCTAAACCCTAATCACTAACCCATCAACTGAAATCCCTAAACCCAAAACCCTAAACCCAAAACCCAAAACACAAAACCCTAAAAAATAAAACAGAAACACTGAAAACTAAAACATCAAACATAAAAAACTAAGCCTATACCAACATCTTAAACAATATATCATAAAACCAACACCCTAGACCCTATAACCCTAAAATCTATAACCAATAACCCAAACATCATAAAACCCCTAAAACCCAAAACCCAAAACCTGAAATCCAAAACCCAAAACTCTAATCCCTAAACCCAAACACCAAAACCCAAAAATATTAACCCTAAACCCTAAACACTAAGAAAATAGCCCTAAATTTTAAACCATAAACCATAAATCCTCAACCATAAACCAAAAACTAGAAAAAATAAACACAAAAACCAAAACATATAATCATAAAAATGAAACACTAAACCATAAACCCTAATAATATTTCCAAAAACCCTAAACTATAAACACCAAACACAAGACATTGAACCCCATAAATAAAAATTATAATCCTTAAACCCAAATCCATAATACATAATCCATAAACAAAAAAAACGTAAAGCAAAATTTTCAAATCCTAAACACTAAACCCCAAACCGTAAAAACATAATCTTAAAAATCAAAACCCTACTCCTAAATTCCTACCCCTCCCCCCACCAAAACCCAAAATTGCAAACTCACAACAAAAAACCAAAAACCCAAAAAATGAAAACATTAAATCTTAAATCCTAAACCTTAAAACATGTATCCTAAACTCCAATCCTTATCCTTGAATACCCAAAACATAAAAGATAATTTCAAAACCCCAAACTCAAATCAGTAAAACCTAAAAAATAAAACATAAACCCAAAACCCAAAAACCTAAACCCTAAATCCTAAAACCCATCCCCAATACCCTACATTATTATCCTTTCAAATAAAACCTTAAACATGAAACTTTAATCCCTAATCTCTAAACACGAAACCCTAACCCCTAAACTATAAACCCTAAATCCAGAATTTCATAACCCAGACCCCAAACCATAAACCCTAAACACTAAACAAAAAAAAACCATAATTCCCAAACCCTAATCCCAAATCAGTAGTAAAAAAACCAAAACATCGAACCGAAAACATCAAACCATAATTCTTAAACCTGAAACACTAAACAAAGAACCCCAAAACAAAAAAACCAAACACTAAACTGTATACCATAAAACCTAAACCCAAAATCCTAAACCATAATTCCAAAACTCTAAAACCAAAACCCTAATATGAAATACCATGAAACTGATATTCAAAACCCATAACTCTAGACCCTATACTGTAAACCATAATATCCTAATCCTAAACCCTAAAACCTATACCCTATAATGTAAATATGAAATATGAAACTCTGAATTATAAAACCTAAAAACTAATTCCAATTTAGATGAAATTGTTCTAAAAAACATAACTATAAAAGCTAATCACAAAACACTAAACATTAAACCAAGAACTATATAAATTAAACCCAAAACCGACAACCCTAAACCCAAAACAATTGATCCTAAAACCATTAATGTTGTTTGATTATCCAAAAATCTAAAAAAATACTCCAAAAACTAATCCCTATATTAAAACAATAAAAAAAGATACTAAACCATTAACTATTTATAGAAAAGACCAGAAGCAGTTCTCAAATTCCAGGACCCAAATCTCAAAACCTAGAACCCCAAAACTCTGAACCTAATAACCTATGCGTGGAATATTAAACACTAAACCCTAAAACCTAAAAACCAGTACATAAACCATAAACTATATACACTAATCACTAAAAAATAATACCTAAATAAATGACATTAAATTGTAATCCTTATGCACAAAACCCAATACTTTTGACATTCATATTAAAACCATAAACTTCAATTCCCAAAATATAAACCCTAAAAAAGGGATACTGAACACTAATATAAAATCCTTAATCAATAAAACATAGACCATCAACCCTATACCCAATCAATTAAATTGTAAAACCTAAAACCATAAACCATAAGACCAAAACCCTAAATCCTAAACCAAAAAATCATCATCCCCAAACTCCAAACCCAATTCAAAATTACCAAAAACCTAAATCCAAATAAAAAGAAACCCAAAACTCCAAACAAAATAAACAATAAAATTAATTCCCTAAAAATTTATCCATAACCCTGAAAACCAAAAAATTAAATAATAAACACTAAAACCCAAACCCTAAAAAATAAACCATAAAAACTAAACCATAAACACTATACTGAAAGAACCAATCCCAATCCCATTAAATCAAAAATCAAAAACCAAAACCCTTAACATGTATCCCTAAAACACCAAACATTAAAATAAAAATGATAACCCCAAACAAAAAATCCAAAACCCTAAAAACCAAGCCCTAATCCCGGAATCATAAATCATAACCCTGAAACCATAAACTGGAAACCTTAAACCAAGAACCAAAAACCAAAATCCAAAAAATGCAAACAACAATTTCTAAACTTGAACCGTAAACACTATACCAAAAATGCCATGACTATAAATCATAAGTCCAATACACCAAAACTTATACTCAAAAACCAAAAACTCGAACTCTTAATACTAAACCCTGAACTTAAAATCCCATACAGTAAACCCTAAACCCTAAAACCTGAACCCAAAACCCAAAACCAAATACATTAATTTCAAAACCATAAACTCAAAACTCTAACCCTAAAACTATAGGCCCTAATCACTAATCAATACCCCTAAACTACAAACCCTAAATATTAAAACTGAAACCCTAAAACATAAACCCCAAAAAAACCCAAAAATCCAATAACATAAATTCTAAACCCCAAACCATAAACATTAAAATCGAAAATATAATATGTAATCCCTAAATCATAAATAATATACCTTAATAAATAAAACCTAATCCTAGACACTTAACCCTTAACCATAAACCCAATATCCAAAAACCAGAACACCAAATGCTAGTAACTAAACATTAAACCAAAAACTCTAAACCAAAATCCCAAAACCCAAATCCGAAATCCCTAAATAGTAAATACTAAAACATAAACCCTATTACCTAGACCCTAAACACTAAATTGAAATATATAAACTTTAAACCATATACAATTAATAGTAAAAACTAAATAAAAAACACCATAAAAACTAAACCCAAAAACTCAAATCAAAAACCCTAAAATGTAAACTCTAAAACAAAAAAATCCAAATCCAAATCCATAAACCCTAAAAAATTAATTCTAAAACCCATACACTAAATCAATATCCAAAAAAAACTAAACCATAAAAACAAACTCGCATACCATGTACACAAAAATCAAAAACCTAAAACCCTAAAACCAAAACAATAAACACTAAACACTAAACCCTAAAACCGTAAATATGATATAATAAATTTTAAACCATATAACCATAAATTATAAACCCAAATCAATAAACACAAAAAATAATCACCAAAACTTATACCATAACACATAATACATAATCCTAAAATCCTAAACCACAAACATGAAACCATAAAACCTAAAAGATAAATCCTAAACCCTAATACTAAAACCCCAATATTTAGACTACAAACCAAAAATCCTAAATCCCCAAACTTATACCATAAATACAAAACCGAAATAGTATACTAAACAGACTAGAAAAAACTCCTACACCAAAAATTCTATTTTTAAAACCATGATCCCAAAAGCCCAAATCCAAAACCATGAATTGTAAACCAAAAAAAACTAAACAGTAACCATTTAATCATAAACCCTAAATCCTAAACACTAACCATAAACCCTAAATGCTAAAACCTAAACACTAAAACCTAATCCCAAAATGCATAAACTCTAAATAGTAAACCAAAAACGAAAAAACAAAATCCGACAATCGAAAACACAAAATCCTCAAGACTGAACCCCAAATTCCAAACCGTAAACCGTCAACCCTAGATAGTAAAACCTAAATTGTAAAAATTAAACCTATACAGTATACACTAAGACCTACTCTCTATTCACTACACCCAATTCCCAAAATCTAAACCTTATACCCTCTATATTGAAACCCTAAACCCTAAACCCTATATCCTAAAACCCAAACCCTATATGAAATACCCTAAAACAAACACCATAAACCATAAACTATAAATATACCATAAACATTAAAGAATATAACCAAAATCAGAACCTCTAAATCACAATACCATAAACCTTAACTCTATATCCTAAGACCTAAATTATAAAACCTAAAATCTAAATCCAAAAATATATACACTATATAGTATACCCTATACTCGAGAATCATAACCATAAAACCAAAACCCAGAACACAAAACAAAAAACCAAAAATCCATATCCAAAACCATAATATCTATACAATGAATTGTAAACACTAAATACTAAACCCCGAGTCCTTAATCATAAATCATAAAACCTAAACTCTAAATCCCAAACCTAAACCCTAAACCCTGATCCTAAACCCAGGACATTGATACCTGAAATGGTAAAAAAAACCCAAAACCCTAAAACCTAAATCATTATCTATAATTCATAAACCTAAACTATAACTATAATCCTTAAATTATAAATAAATAAAGCTAAACCTAAAAATAAAATTATGAATACCAAACAACTAATCCCTAAACACTAAACCCAAAACACTGAACCTGAAATCCTAAACACTGTACCTAATAAAACAAAAACTAAACCCTAAACCCTAAACTGTAATCCCTAAACCTTGAACCTAAAAAAACCCAAACAGGTAATCCAAAAAACTTATAACCTAAACCTAATACATTAAACCTATACCCTAAAACAAAAAATAATAAACCCTCAGGCCTAATCCCTAAATCCTAAACCATAAACTCAAAAACTAAAAAAGGGAAACCTGAAACACAAGATGCCAAACCCAAATCTCTGAAATCAAAACCCAAAAACCATAAACCCAAAAACATAAACCCTAGTCCCTAAAATATAATGACTAAAACCTAAATCCTAAATTATAAATTTTAAACCATAAACCACATACTTTAATCATCAAACTCTATATCATAAACAATTAACCATAAAATCATAAATTATGTTGCCCAAAACTTATACTTGAATCTTGAATCCCTAGAACCATAACCAAAAACCCCAAACCCCAAACCACCAACCAAAAACCCAATACCCATACCCGAAAACCCAAAAACACATATCCTAAATTATATACCCTAATCCATAAACACAAAAACCAAAACCCTAAATCCGGAACCCAAAACCCAAAACCCAAAACCCAAAACTAAAAAAAACGCAAATCTCAAAACCAAATTCCAGAGACCCTAATCCCGAAAAAATAAAATCTAAACCATAAAACATGAATCCAAATAAAAAATAAAAAATCAATAAACCTAAACAATAAACCCAAAAAACAAAACCTTATACCCAAAAAATTAAACCATGAATCATAATTCCAAAAACCTAAACCCCAAACAATAAGCCCAAAAACCTAATCCCAAAACCCCAAACCCTAACATATAAACTCATTACCCTAAACCCCAAACACCAATATCTTAAACACAAAACAAAAACCCAAATCCATAATGATTATAGAGTAAATACTAATAACTAAACACTAGAAACTAAACCAAAAAACATAAACCCTAAATCTGAAACCCCAAAACCTAAACCATAGACCTTAAAAACAAAATCAAAATCCATATATACAAAATCCTATACCATAAAACCCTAAAAATTAAATTGTAAACCCTAAAACATAAAACATAATCCCTAAAAAATAAATATGAGGACCAAAACCCCAATACCGAAAACCAAAAACCTCAAACCTAAAAATCATTACCCTAAAAAAAAACCCCAAACCCCAAACCCAAAACCATATTTTATAAAACCAAAAAAATAATCCCAAAATCCGAAAAAACAAAAACTTTAAAGAATAATTCTGTATCCTTTAAACCTAAACCCTTGTCCCTTATCACTAAACCAAAAACATCAAATCATAAAACCTAAACTAAATACCATAAAACCTAAGCCATAAAATATAAACATAAATTCTGAACCACTGTACCAAAAAACTAAAAATATAAAATCTAAACCCCAAACCTTCATGTAACAACCTGACCTTAGTTTCAAAGATATGGTGCATTATATTATTACACTGTAATGATTATAAGAAAGTCTTATCCCAAAGGACTAAATAGTTTAGTTGATTTGGAAAACAAGATACATACATATGTTCAACCTTAAAATTTTAATTGAAATACAATATAACAGATACATTAGTAACTCCCACAACTCCTATATTATATATACAAGTCAGTCATAATACACTTCTTCGCATCCTGGAGAAATATAAAACACAATAAAAGGGTTATATTAGATTCTCAGTAAGTGTAAATAATTCAGTGGAAGTAATCAGAAACATAAGCACTAGGAATGATTAATAATTAAAAGACACATGCCATTAAAAATGATTTTTAGCATAATATGGCCGGAATAAAAACTGATTAAATAATTCCATAAAACATATCCATGTATATTTTACTAGTAAAATAATCACATGTAATATCAGTCTCACGCATCATAATATTGGAATTAATAATGTTGGACATCATAATCATTCTTTCAATGCCTCAAGCCAAGACCTTACATAAATGGGTAAAAACCCAAATTAGTTTATCTCATGAGACCTACCTGTGCATCGAGGGGTAATAGTAGGCCCTTACCACAACGTAATAAGTAAAAATAATTTTTATATGAATGGGGATAAACATAAACAACATATATATTCATAATGAAACTTACGTATGAAATATAAATAACTTTCACCAATCATTAAATATGACTACTAACCATTCAAAGTAATATAGTGAATAGTATCACGATATCAAATACATATTCAAACTAATAATAAACCATAAAATAAACTATGGTAGATGATTTCATAAAATATTTATCCCAATCAGACATAATAATTAACATGTTTTTTGAAATATATTAAAACACTCATATAATGTCATCGAATAATTCATAAGATAAATATGCTTTTACTTTGAAAAGAAGAGTTCTTTTTTGAAAAATACTTGAATAAACCTAGAAGTGAAATAAGATAGTTTTTTCATAATAATATAATGGTTTCTAAAAACATAATATAGAGTGCCATTTAAAATAGTTATGAATTCGAGAAATTCCCTTAAACAAGGCTTGCATTCCAGGAATATTTTTTTGAAAGATCCTTTTAAAACATGTAACTACCCATAAAAGAAAGAAGGATTACGATTAGTATAAATATATAGAAAATTCTCCCATAATTTATGAGGATTAACAAATAATAAATTTTAATTTCATTTAGGTATGTAGAGAATAAGAGTAAACCGAATGAAAATGGATGTTCGGGTAGAAAACATTTACCTTATGTCTGAACATGTTCTGCACTTGACCATAACTTCCGGGATAATCAAAATAAATCGTTTAATTAATTAATTTAAAACCTTATATAATTTTATTTTATTCATTATAGTATTTTTAAGTTCATTTGTGGATTTATTGATAAGTTATTTGATTGAATTCTATTGTTTCAGACTGTTCGTTTCTTTAATTTCATGATAAGTTCGATTGAGTATAAGTAATGAAATTAATTTAAAATTAGAATAATTATCCAAAATTTGAATTTTATTTTGATAATGATAATCCATAATTATAAATGGTTATATATATATATATATATATCATTTTTACATGTTATGAGGTTGAATCATTAGATAATACATTTAGTGATTATTGTTTAATTTATTTTGATGGTTATTGATCATAACAAACTCTGTTTATTTTATATTTTATTATTATGTAAATATGTTACATACATAACATAAAAAGATTTATATTATAAATTTTAAAATCTATATAAAAATTAAATTTGTTTCATGAACATATTTGAAAAATAATTTGAAGAACGAAACTTCTTCGTCAATGAATTTGTCAATTGGAACCTCCCGAAAGATTATTTCGTTTATAAAATAAAATAGGGAGAGTAAGGAGATTGATAATGGTTATTACAGTATCATGATATAATTCAACTATATATATTATACTGGATATATCATGATCAATTGGACATAGGATGTTAGGAGAGAATAAAAAATATGATAAATTGAAATGAAATTAAATGAAAAAGGAAGAGGATTTACCTCTTGAAATAAAATCTTTGAGAACCTCCTTAAGGGAATGGGTTTTGGTATTTTGGGAAGAACAAGGGATCCTAGACGTGGAGAGGTAATAGGGAATATTATTTGGGTAGAACATTGAGAATCTTCAAGGCATAGAGGATTGAGGATAAGATTGATTGATTGGTGGCTCTTATAGTGGAGTATAGGAGTGTTTTTTTTAATATATTATTCATTATTTTATTAATCTTCTCAAGATAAGATATAGTGTTTGATAATTTTGTCCCGAAAATAGTAATAAGTGCATGTGAATTTGAACTAATGTTTTATTAAATTATCCATGATGCAATTAATAGTATTTTTATCTTATAATGTCTTTATACCGTAATTTTCATTATCTTACTATCCACAAAAATTCAAGTATTTTAGAAAAATCCAAAAAAATAACATAACCATTTTTGACATGAATAATTAGAAAATGGACTCCAATTTATCAAAATAATTTTCTAAATATGTAAAATTTTACTTTTAAATAAAATCATTATTAACTTGAAAATTATAGATTTTATATTGAAAACTAATTTTATAATACTTTCAATAATTAACTGAGGTATCATAAAATTATATTAAAGTAATAGGAAAACAAATTATTTATTCATGAATAAATTTTATGAATAATAATTTTTTTTCAAATAAATTTATTAATTAAAAATTGTAATTAAAAATTTATTACTAAAAAACATAATTTTAATTTTTAAAATATTCACCCTCAATTATATGGTGCCTAAATCTAATTTATACTTACATGGGTGAGGTTTTTATTTCTATGGGTACATTACTATCCATAAAGGTAAATTAATATTCATAATGGTAAGTTTCTATTCACCAAAAATGTATGTTGATCCTATCATACAGTAAATATCTTATTGATCACAACCATGTATGTCTTTTTTTTAGAAATCCAAACCATAGAAGTAAAAAAATTATGTTCATTGTCTAGGATATAAAAAAGTGTTGTTTCATAGAGACTTAGTGATTCATGCATTTAATATTAAATTTATTTATAAATTATTGGCGTTCTACATTCTTCCCCTCATACAAAAATTTCATCCCCAAAATTACCAGAATTTTACCTTATAAAAAGATTTGGGTAGTTATTCATCATAGGCACCTCCGGATCCCAGGTCACCTCTTAAATTTTATGATTTTTCCAATGTAACCGTACTAGTTGAGTCATCTTATTTCTCATAACCTATTCTTTAGTGTCAAGAATCCGGATAGGACCTTCATTGTATGATAAGTCAGGTTCCAATTCTATACCTTCAAAAGTGATGACATGCATTGGGTCCAGCATGTACTTTTTAGATAATGTGACATGGACCACATATTTCACCCCAGAAAGTCTAGGAAACATTTCCAAATGATAATACACAAATCTAATTCTCTCTATAATTTCAAAAGGGCCAATGTACATGGGGATTATTTTCCTTTTCTTTCCAAATATTATAATACCTTTCAATGGAGATACATTCATGAAAATGTGATTTCCCTCTTTAAATTCAAAATCATTTCTTCGATTATCAACATTGCTATTTTTTCTACATTGATCTGCTTTGATATGGGGTTGAATAGTCTTTACTGTTGCGGTTATTTCCTATAGAAGATCTTGGCCCACAATCTTACTTTCACCAACTCTATCCCAACATGTTGGTGTATGCATACTCTATCTATAAAATGCTTCATACGGTACCATTTGAATACTATAATGGAAACTATTGTCGATGTAAAACTCCATAAAAATTTAAATATTGATCCCACATACCCTAAAGGTCAATTTAACATGATACTGACATGTCTTCTAATGTTTGGATCGTCCTTTCAGATTTCCTGTCTGTTTGAGGGTGATATGTAGTACTCAATTAGATCTCAGTATCCAAATAATTTTGAATAATTTTCCAGAACGTTGATGTGAATCATAGATCATGATCAGAAACAATTTAGATAAGTGCTCCATGAAGTCTCAAAACATACCTGATATAGAGTTGTGCAAGGTGTACTAGTGGAAAATCCTCCCTTAAAGCGAAGAAATGTGCATTTTTTTAGTCGATCAACAATTTCCCATATTACATCATTATTTATAGAGTTTTGGGTAATACAGTTACAAAATAAATGTTGAATTCATCCCATTTACATGTAGGAATAGTTAGAGGTTGCATGACTCCTCTAGGATGTTTCCATTCGGCCTTCACATATAGACAGACTATACATTTTGATACATAATCAACAATTTCCTGCTTCAGTTTATCCCTGAAGAAATTTTCCATTAAATATCTATAAATTTTAGTGATAACAAGGTGTATAGAAAAATTTGATCTATGAAAATCAGCCAATAACTCCCTTTTCAGATCGGGTATAGAGGGTACACATAACCTTCTCCCAAATTATATAATTCCATCCTCACACACGAAGTCACCCAACTTACCATCATCCTCACCTATAATTTTCTTTTGAATATTCTCCTCATTAGATTGAGATGTTTTAATTCTTTCTAATAATGATGGCTGTGAAACAAATTGAAAAAGTAATCATGTTTCACCTTCTCTGATAATTCTCATATCCATATTTACAAGATCCATTAGTACAAGATCTCTTTAAATCCCCATTTTGTTTAAAACTCAACGATCCTTACTACTCAATGTAGCATCTACCTTATTTTCCTTTCTTTGGTGGTAGTGTATAGAACAATCATAATCCTTGTGTAGGTTGAGCCATCACCATCAACTCATGTGGAGTTCGTTATGTGAGAAGATATATTTCAAATTCATCTGATCTGTATATATCTAACACCTTTTGCTATAGATAGAATGTCTCCATATATTTAGAGAAAATATTATTGGTTCTAACTCAAGATCAAGAGTTGGATTGTTTTTATCAAGAATTGTTAACTACCTTGATGCATTGGAAATAACTCTATCATTCTACATAAAGTCACATCCAAGTCCTTTATTTGATGAATACCTATAAATAAAAAATACACCTTTTTTTAATGGAATATTCAAGATCGGAGAATTCAATAATATTCTATTCAATTCTTGAAAAAAAATTCACATTATTTCTTCCATATGAACTTAACCACTTTATGAGTAATCTGGGTTAACGGGTTTGCTAAATGGTTGATGTTCTGATCAAAACTCCAATAATAACAAGCTAAACCATTAGAAATATGTACATCAGTTATATTTTTTGGAGTAGGGCATTCATGAACAATCTTTGTCTTTGTAGTATCAACTAAGATTCCATATTTAGAGAAAATATGTTCAAGGTAAGATACATATTGAAACCAAAATTAACACTCTCTAAACTTCCCATATAATTTATTTCTTATAAGAGTTTTCAGAATAATCCAAAAGAGAATATCAATGTATTGGTAGATTTTGGAGTATACTAGGATATTATAAATAAATACCACAAAAATCTCACACTACAATTTTCATAGATTTTCATGGCGGGTTTTTAGTGGTTTTTTACTAAACCGCCGCTAAATTTATTATTAATGATTTTGCGGTGGATTTTTATAAACTGCCACTAAATCGTTTTTTTTCAACCCTGGAACTTCCCCCCCCACCCCCCGCAACCCCCTTCTCCGCCCTACCCCCACGAGACCCCCCCCCTATGACCCCAGAATCCCTAGCCCTTTGCCACCTCGCCACCATGCCGATTTTCATCTTAGGTAGATGTTTCTCATTCAAATTTTTTTGAAACAGATCCACCGATTATGTTGCATAAACTAAATTCATCTAAGTTTACTTCAGGTAAATAAAATTCTATAAACTTATATTTAATATAGTTAGTTTTATCTCCATAAAAATATAGGTAGTCTAAGACCAATACTAATGGTATGTTTAATTATTAATAATGAGTAGTATAACAATTTCTCAAGCACAATGTTGAAATTAATTAATTAAATGATTAATAATTATAAATCATGGGTGGGATTATTCTTTGGATCCCTTTAGATTAAATTATATTGTGGCCAAAATTGTTGTTACACGTGGGTGTTGATATCCTTGATTAATAATGAAGTGAAAAATGGATTAAAGTGTGTTTGTCATGATATAAAAACCGAGGTGATTTCATGATATATCATGAATTTGGTAATAGATTTTTATTAATAGAAATTACTGACAATAATTTGTTATGAAAATGAATATTAAATTGAAATACAAATGTTAAATTTTAGAATTAATCATTGATTATTATGAAATTACATTGTGATATGCTTACTGTTGTGACCTATTTTGAGTATCATGTTGTAATTATTATATATAAGGCTAGGCACAAAATCACTCTTTAATTCCTGTATAGAGTGATTGGACCAATTTATTGTTGTAATTCTCATATAGGGGGATTGGATTAATTTCATATTTTAATGATTCTATAAAGGGGTATGACTAGATAACACACTTCTTATAGAGACAGATATGTTTGGGATGGTGAAATGATTATCTAGAGGGATTAGACATGATGTTGAAATGCATGTACAATGTTATTTTCTAGGCCAATTTTTCATTCAGTTATTCTATGGTGATGGTTGGAATGAATTTCATACTATCTCAATTTAATTTTGGAATGGTTATGAAGTAGTTTTATATTAATATTGTATTTATTTCTTAATTAATAGACATATTTATTGGTTTATTACATGAACTTATTATCAGACTAGTTTTCATAAAAAATGTTGGTGTCGACCTAATTAATTGCACTAACACTATATTCGGGCCACCAATTGCTGGTAGAAAATATTATATGGACATAGGACTGGATACGGTAAATGGACCTTGTTGTTGATTCTTTCATATTGGGTGGGATGAAGATTAGAGCTGAGAGTCACATGGGGCTTAGGATTGGGGTATTTTGAGTTTATTTTTGTTATATGGTTCTTTTATTAGTATTACTTTTAATTTTCCATTTTAATAAATTTTACCATTTGATTAAATTATTAATTATTAATTTATAATAGGTCCATCCTTTTTTCCATGTATATGTCATACCCTTTCATCTATTTACATTAAAATCATATTTATTTATATTGTTCATTTCTACTATATTGTAACAATAAATAATGGTGTGTACTATCCATGATATATCATAACACCCTTTCATCTAGTTAGAAGCCTATGTAATATGAGGAGGCACGTTTGACGTCCTATAAGTGACCTGATTTAACTACATGAGAGGGTTCTAGATCAGGTGACAATACGAGATAAATCCTATTATAATTCTGTGTCTAATATTATCAATTTATATCATGAAATTAGAATAAATGAGGATCCATACATTATAATATCAAGGGTTAACTTTATTTATACTTTTAAGCACTGTTCTAGATTAGCATAACCTCTAACATGGCCATGGATTATCTGATGGTATTTATGTTATGGTTAATTGTTCCAAATATTTGTCTTCCTTTATTCATAAGTTAGAAATTAAATTATGATCTACCAATAAATTAAATCATGGGAAAATGGTATAAAAAACTATTTATTATTACCACTTTTATTCACCCATGAATTGATTATCTTAAACAGTAATCAATAATAATAAATCAATTTGAGATGAAAGCAAAACAATGATGTAAATTTTACAATTTGGAATCCTTTATTGAATTCATATGGAGTGGTTAATCATAACTAGTTGAAACACAGTACTCTATATAGGATATTAATACTATATTCTAAAAAAATAAAATATTACATATATTCTTAATATAAATCCATATCACGTTAGTTTTATCTTTCTTACACAGTATGTATCTCTGTATAATTACATTTTTGTGTCCTCTTATGAAACATAGTCAATTACCTTGGGTATTTTTATTAAAATGATATATTCTTTCACTCAAATAACATAGAAAATATAATCATCAAATCATTTGATGGTATATTGGTACACATTTTATACAAACATCATTAAATAACCAATAATTGGGCTACTGAGTATAATACCCAAAATGGATTTTTTATACTTATAAATACACAATGTGCATGTCTATATTGAACCATGTATTTTGGTGGATATTAATCTTGTTAATGAAATGGTTATGTTAACTAAAAATTTTCTTTAGAACCCCATGATAATATAAATTTTCCTTACTAGTGATGGATCAATACATTTGGTTCTAGTTTCATCCTACAATAACTAATATAAAGTGAGTTTACAAATATATAATTTTAATTGGTAATTTTATTACCATATGAAAAAATATTATATATCTTTCTCCCTGCGTCAATTCCTCTTGATCCCCCTTTGAAAATTTCCCATCATCCCAACATCTATTTCTTGTCCTCCATGATTCCTCCATGTATATACTTAATCACACATGCATATCCTTATAAATATAGTATGCCTCTATTTTCTCCACCTCATTCTTATTTCTTTTTATGTATCTATTCATCCATAAAATCTGTGATCTACATAGAAACCCTATAATATGTCGTTTAGGCAGGTTATCTAGGTTGGTTTGTTACAAATAAATATCAAATGAATTCACACCTCTTCTTTGAAATTGCTATTTGGTTTGGGGTGCCTTGGTAGACATGAGATTGTATTTTTGGGACTTAATAGGCATATTATGAGAAATTTCTTTACTAGATCTCATATTAATGTGCCTTAAGTTACCATGGGCTGTAACACCCCAAGATTTCATAGTGTGTTATTTCTTCAAAATAATTCAATAACTTGCACTACACACAACACCGAGTTCAATCACACCACGACTTACAAAAAAAATCCATTCAAAAGAGGTTATGACTAGTATTATCTAAATTTTAAACTTTATATAATTCTTATAATTTTAGAATCCATATTATGAGTTTCTTAGATATAATGCAAGAACAAATTCATTTTCAGTATTTCACTTTTATCAACTTTTAATAGTGAACCCTTTTTAAATACAATATTTTAAACTTTTTGACTAAATGGGGACATCAAAAATTTAAAATGAAACATCCCAAGCTTCCACGGTACGCTTTCTTTGAATAATACAGTAGCGTGTGTTGTACGCAACTTTGAGTTTTAACACACACCACAACCGATCAAACTAGCCATTATGAATAGTAATACCTACTTTTTGAAATTATATATATTTTATATTTCAAAATGGACTTAATTTTTGGATTCGTAATATTGAATTTAGCCTAAGGTGAAATTTTGGTACATTTCGGATAACTTTCATATTTTGATGAATAGTGAAAATTACTAAATTTTAATTAAAAACAACTTTTTTAATGAAAATAATTAATAGTGATAAATTGTGAATTTGAGTGGTTTTAAAGTATATTTAGAATATATTTTTACCATTTAATATAATGTTGGTCATTTGACATAATTTTACAATTAAACCGAACATAAACAAGTGTCAATCTTTTGATAGTTATTATCTCTTAAAAACACGCTTTTTGTTTTGACAGCGGGAATTAATTTTAAATTAATTTCTTCCACTTCTGTGTTTTGAATTTAGGAAAATGGATTCCATATTTGGAATCTGGATGTTCAAATTGTGTAAATAGGTAACTTTTATTTTTAGACATTTTGAATAATTACTGCGGTAAATATTTTATTTACCATGGTTAAGGGTAAATCCGGTAAATAAGGGTTAAACAATAATATTATAATAATACTAAATTACCCTAAAACGTGTCTTAACCCTATTGGTTGATACATGGTCGACCATGGGCATCTTTGGGTCTATTTTGGGACCCCATGGATCCACTTGTAAGTGATAATGACACGTTATTTTAATTAAGTTAAAATGAATACAAAAATGACACAAGCATATATCTTTTAGAAAAACAATTGTTACATAGGGTTATATATGTTGGATTTTAGATTATAAAAATTAATTAGAAAGATAAAAAGATTTCCTACATAATGATATTTTATTTATAATCTTTAGACATTAAATAAGATTTTTTATGTATGACACAACGATGATGCAGTAATTACTATAATAGTGATAAAATAAAATAATTGATATTATAAATATCCAAATAAATATAATATGAAACTTTTAATTAATTAAACTAATTTTCTAGGATAATATGATATATTATGATTGATTTAATTGACTTTTTTTGAAGTAATCAATCTGTTATGAGTTTCACAAAAATCAACTATTGAATAGTGTCAAAATTGACATTAAAGAGTTCTTAAAACAAATATTATATTATTAATTGATATTAAATTCCTAAAAATCTAAGGTTTGGCCAAGAGACTTATATCATGATAGGTTCATCATTAATGGACCATTTGGGGGTCTCTTGGATGTATATAGTATGTTTATAAACCATATTATATAAAAATACAAAGAGACATTGTAAAAGTGAAACTAATTAACTTAGAGTTAATACTTAAAGATAAGGTTAATATAAGTACCCAAACCTGTCTAAATTCTATTGGTTGAGTTGTTTTCGACCTATCCCCACCTTAACCTTTTAATAATCAACTTTGGAGGCATTAGAAACCGAATATGAATTTAATATAAACTAATATTTCTAGCTTTTCCAAAGGTGCCCCTCACCCTTCTTATAAAAGGGCACTCCTCATTCTCATTTCTTCACACCTTCCAAGCCTTTTGGTTCTGCAAATCTCTGCCCAATTACTCTCCCAACATCCCTCACTACAACCTAGAGGCCTTAGTTTGATCAGAAAGCCAACCTAAGGAGCCCTTTTGATCAAATCAAAAGGAAGAACCCGAAGAAGAGGTAATGTTTTCACCACCCCTTTTCAAGTTCCATTCTTCTTCCACTTCTTATTTATTTGTTCTTACCATTCTAAAATAATAACTCCAGTATCTCACATATACTGTGATGTTATTATAAATATGGTACAACCATATTCAGTATTCTATCCACCCTTTGAATAACATGTCACCATACGTGCGTACGTACGGCTTACCGTCTCCACGTCGTGGTGTAATTGTTATTCAATATATTATTATTTGGATGGGTATAATAATGATGTGTAACTCATGTAAATAATAAATATAACATGTTAATGATTCTGTATATATGATATACCATCCATTTATATATTATTTTAATATCAAAAGAATGATATTGTCGCTCGTGCGTATGTACGGACTACCGTCTCCACGAACGCGATGAGATTCATTCTCCATCGTATCCATTCAAGTATAATTATCATTTGATGATTTAAAAATGATGTTTAAGGACTTGATATAATTCTGGATATGAATAATATACAACCTATCCATTAAAAACATGGCTTACATAACAAAACATATAAAAGAAAACAAGTAAGTTAACACCCGAAACAATGATAATACTAAGATATTATTATCAAATCAATATTAAAAGATCACATATGATATCATATTAATGTATATGATTCTTGTATAATTTAATAAAAATTATTTCACCATTATACAGGAGGTTAACCTACCCCAACCAAGTAAAAGTACAAGGTAAGGGATTTTCTTATCTCACATTCAATTCCGTGAGATTTCCATTATTCGCCATTAAATTATTGAAAGTGGTGTATTGTGTACTGGCATTTGATATATATTATCATGATTATCTTTATATTCATGTTATTCTCTAAATAATTTGGTGGTTATTAACTTTTGGCCATACGACTCAGTTGATTAACGTGGTAAGGGGTTTTCATCTCACTCCTTATTCCTGTGAGATTCATGCCATATTGCCACCATTACCTTTTGTGTGGTGTATGTACTGCCCATAATTATATTCTTTGTGTAATACACTTTAATTTATGTGTATTTACATATTCATTGTATGATACCTCTTTCATGGGTTGTATGTTTCATAAGTTACCAAATTGGTAAGGGTTATTTCACAATCTCTTCATTATCTGAGGTTGTTTATACGTAATAATCTACTAGGATATCTTTATCATCCACATCCATGTTTCTTCAAAATGTATTTCAAAACATTTTTACTATTTACAAGAATATGGGTTAAAGTCATTTATACCCTTGTTTGACTTTTTATAAGTGGTTTATAAAGGAATATTGCCGTTGTTTTCCAAACAAGGTGCTTTTTAACCTTTTCGACAGAATTAAGGTAAGAATGTTTTTTTTAACTTATACGGCGGGTGCGGTTATTTTCCGCCTTTATAAAATCGTCGAAGCTTCCCTTACAAGCTTATAAGAATATTTTCAAATTGAATGTATTATTTTATAATTATGTTACTTTTAAAATTATTTTTAAAAAAACTGATATTTCTCCAAAATAGTTTTGATTTCATCTATGTCAACATCTTTTGATGGATTTTAAGCTTATTTGAAGTTGATTTATTATGATACAAAACATCCATATTTTATTGAAGGTTTTGTGATATTTTTCACAGTGGATACGTTATTCTTATGTCACTCATGGTTTTTTTTAAAGTATTGACATTTCATAAGTTATTTTTAATCCAAATGTTTATGTTATATTTCAAACTTTCATTTAGATGAATGTGTTAGACAAGTATGTTCCGGGTTGGGGACTGGTAAAAGTAAGCCCTCCGGTTTGGTCTCCGGTTATTAGAGGAAACCCGGTTTGGTCTCCGGTTATTAGAGGAAATCCAGGTTGGTGTCCGGTTATTAGAGGCACTCCGGGTTAGTATCCGGTTATTAGAGGCACTTCGGGTTGGGTTCCGGTTATAGTTAGCCCCAAGGTCTTGGGACGAGGCCTTGACAAAGAAATTAAAGGTCAACATTATGCATTCCAACATTATGAAAGTGGTTATTGATTTTTTCATGTGATTATTCGATTAGTAGAATATCCATGTGAATAAGTAAATGACATTATTTCATTTTATTTATGCCATACCATGTTGAAAGTTCATGTTTGAAAGGCTTTTGTTTTAGTTATACATTGCCTTAAATGTTTATTCTTATTTATGAAAGTTTCCGCTATATTTTTATCCTTACTGGGAATTTGAGCTCACCCCTTTTCTATGTTTTATTTTTCCTAGGAAATAAAGAAGTAAATTATGAATGACCTACAGGGATATTATGTGGGGATATGAGTGTGGATTATGGAGACAATATGTTTTTTAGTAGTTTTTCATTTTATGATGTAATGTAAGACTTATGAATATATCTAGTGTTTCCAAGACTACTAAACCAATCGGTCTTTCGAGATTTGATCTTTCTTGTGATCATACCAATGTTATGTAATAATGCACCGACTCTGGGTAACTGGGGTCGGGGCGTTACAGTTGGTATCAGAGGAAGTTTAGTACAAACCTTGGAAGCTAGATTTAGGTAAACTCTGATTAGAGAACGTAGACCTAAGATGAACTTTGAGGATTAGTATAGAAGAACTTCCTAGAATTTTGGTATTGTAGAGATTTTGTGAGTTTTCCGAGCAATACATCCCTGTCTGGATACGAGCAGGTAGAGGTGGCTCTGGCACAGATGTACCTAGGGGTAAAACCCGAAAACACCGCTTTGAGCTAGACTCGAACGGGAACTGGTGCACGACAACGGGCCTTGCTGCACTCTTGGTTACGACACTCCCGGGGGATATGCTTAGGATAACTCTCATTTTCTTTACAAATCATTTTAAAGGGATTATGAGTATATACTTCCTCAAAGAAAACATTCTTATGATTATGGATTATATCCATAAATAGTTCAATTTATGTTAAGTGTTCTATAAGTATGGGATTATGTATTTTGATTCATAAACTGATCTAGTTTATGCCATTGTTTAGAAATGGCGCCCAGTAGAAGGAATGAGAACTCCAGAAATGCACATGATCCCAAGAGAAGGAAGGATCATATCTTTCATGGTCTTAAGCTAGAATTTATAAGAGAAATAGTCTCCCATGTATTATCATCATATGAAGAAATAATATCATGTGTTGATAAGATAAGTAAAGAGTTTACTGAGTCCTATGGCTTTGAAGGGAAGCAAGAGAAGAAAAGGATGGAAGAGAGAAAGATGGATAAAGGGAGGAGGGAAAAGAATAATTTTCCCATATGTGGTAACTATGGAAAGAAACACCCTGGAACTTGCCTGAAAGGAATGGGAGTTTGTTATAAGTGTGGAGGAAAAGGGCACAAAGTACGTGAATGCAAGGGTAAGAAAATGTTTTTAAATGTACAATGCTTCATTTGCAAGGAGTTTGGACACTACGCGAACCTATGTCCCAGTCATCAGACTATGCCGCAAATGATGTTGTTGGATAATAATCAAGTTATGATACTACCACAGATGAAGAGGAATGATTAGAGTTCTTATGTTGATTATGTAAATTGAGTGTTGTATCAACAATGCACTTGTTATAATAATTATGGAGTATATAAGGATTGTACTGCATTACTATTTCATTAAGGACATGAGATTGTGTGGAACAAAGAAAAGTGACTCAATAGCAGGATAAATTTTTGGAAAATATATGGTTGAGAGAATGATAAATCATAATATAGTTCTGATACTGAGGTAGTGATTTTGGAATAATATGTGATTGTTTTGGATAAATTATATTGGATATTCTGGACTACCTTGGAACTGATTAATGATTTGTATATTCCATCATTGTTGGGGTTTAAAACATTTTTGGATTAATGAAGTATATCCAGTATTCTATATGGAATAAGGGAGAATGAATGTAATCAATAAGGAATATGGTAATACATGATGAAGGTATTTATATGCTATTACGGGGTAAAAAGGATCTATATTATGTTTACCTTCCTTATAAATGTTGGACTGTGAGTCTGGACAGAAGTATTTTGGATAGTTCTAGTTTGGATTATTTTGGATTTCCATAAAAGGACAACCCGGAGGTCGGGCGGCAACCCGTCGCGACCGGCAAGGCTGCGAGACTTGAACCCGCAACCGAAGGGCGACAAGGGTGTATCACCTACCACTGGCCCACGAGAGGTCCTGGATTAAATAATGTAGTTTTTATTATAAGATCTTGTAGATGAATTATAAATTCGTTTATTTTGGAACCCTATACGAATAGTGTAAATAGAATTTTTTTACGTTCTATTATCTTTTAGAGTGAAAGATGAGTTTGTGGTAGAAATTTATTAATGGATAAAACTCTAATTATAATGTAAGTATATCTCCTTATGATCTTAGCCAATCTCATAAATAAATTCCTCAATATTAAGAAAATCAACTTAGAACAAAAATGTTGTCCTAGATGGTACCTTAAATCATCACTAATTTATGGATTTGGGATTGTTGGCCTTTTCATAGCCATGTTCTCTACCACTCTCCATCAGATAATTGATGGTTAGATTTCTCTTCCATATCCATATTTTCCTACATGGAACCCTAGTATGTGTTATTTTCGGTAATCTTCATACTTTCCACTCTTTTTTTTAAATAGAGGCCTCATTAATTCATTTTTCGATGTGGGATTTCAACTAAGATATTTTGAAACGTCAAAAATGTGTTATCCTAATACCCTATGTTTTGTTGAACCAATGGTATTTCAAATCATCATAGATTGATGAGTTTAAGGACCTTAATTTTATACTTGTTTGTGATTGATGACCTCAATCACTACCTATAAATATTTACTTTTTTCCTCCAATTATATGTCTCTAATTGCCACCAATGTTCTCCTAATCGAGATCATAATTTGGTGGTGACCCTTTCATTTCTCTTTTCCTCATATTAAGACTAAATTTTAGTAACCCAATTTCCGATGTGGGTTTTCCCACAATTTTTTTTTTCTATTTTCAACCTTTTATTTTTGAAGAACAATTTCAAATTGCGAGGACGCAATTTATTGAAGGAGGGGAGAATGTAACACTCCAAGATTTCATAGTGTGTTATTTCTTCAAAATAATTCAATAACTTGCACTACACGCAACACCGAGTTCAATAACACCATGACTTACAAAAAAAATCCATTCAAAAGAGGTTATGAATAGTATTATCTAAATTTTAAACTTTATATAATTCTTATAATTTTAGAATCCATATTATGAGTTTCTTAGATATAATGCAAGAACAAATTCATTTTCAGTATTGCACTTTTATCAACTTTTAATAGTGAACCCTTTTTAAATACAATATTTTAAACTTTTTGACTAAATGGGGACATCAAAAATTTAAAATGAAACATCCCAAGCTTCCACGGTACGCTTTCTTTGAATAATACAGTAGCGTGTGTTGTACACAACGTTGAGTTTTAACACACACCACAACCGATCAAACTAGCCATTATGAATAGTAATACCTACTTTTT
Organism: Viscum album; assembly: GCA_963277665.1. Classification (NCBI taxonomy): domain Eukaryota; kingdom Viridiplantae; phylum Streptophyta; class Magnoliopsida; order Santalales; family Viscaceae; genus Viscum; species Viscum album. Next base: position 1,314,020,143 of record OY728136.1, on the reverse strand, counting down.
GAAATTATATATATTTTATATTTCAAAATGGACTTCATTTTTGGATTCGGAATATCGAATTTAGCCTAAGGTGAAATTTTGGTACATTTCGGATAACTTTCATATTTTGATGAATAGTGAAAATTACTAAATTTTAATTAAAAACAACTTTTTTTAATCAAAATAATTAATAGTGATAAATTGTGAATTTGAGTGGTTTTAAAGTATATTTAGAATATATTTTTACCATTTAATATAATGTTGGTCATTGTACATAATTTTACAATTAAACCGAACATAAACAAGTGTCAATCTTTTGATAGTTATTATCTCTTAAAAACACGCTTTTTGTTTTGACAGCGGGAATTAATTTTAAATTAATTTCTGCCACTTCTGTGTTTTGAATTTAGGAAAATGGATTCCATATTTGGAATCAGGATGTTCAAATTGTGTAAATAGGTAACTTTTATTTTTAGACATTTTGAATAATTACTGCGGTAAATATTTTATTTACCATGGTTAAGGGTAAATCTGGTAAATAAGGGTTAAACAATAATATTATAGTAATACTAAATTACACTAAAACGTGTCTTAACCCTATTGGTTGATACATGGTCGACCATGGGCATATTGGGGTCGATTTTGGGACCCCATGGATCCACTTGTAAGTGATAATGACACGTTATTTTAATTAAGTTAAAACGAATACAAAAATAACACAAGCATATATCTTTTAGAAAAACAATTGTTACATAGGGTTATATATGTTGGATTTTAGATTATAAATATTCATTAGAAAGATAAAACGATTTCCTACATAATGATATTTTATTTATAATTTTTAGACATTAAATAATTTATTTTATTTATGACACAACGATGATGCAGTAATTACTATAATAGTGAAAAAATAAAATAATTGATATTATAAATATCCAAATAAATATAATATGAAACTTTTAATTAATTAAACTAATTTAATAGGATAATAAGATATATTTGGATTTATTTAATTGACTTTTTTCGAAGTAATCAATCTGTTATGAGTTTCACAAAAATCAACTATTGAATAGTGTCATAATTGACATAAAAGAGTTCTTAAAACAAATATTATATTATTAATTGATATTAAATTCATAAAAATCTAAGGTTCGGCCAAGAGACTTATATAATGATAGCTTCATCATTAATGGACAAGTTTGGGGTCTCTTGGATGTATATAGTATGTTTATTAACCATATTATATAAAAATACAAAGAGACATTGTAAAAGTGAAACTAATTAACTTAGAGTTAATACTTAAAGATAAGGTTAATATAAGTACCCAAACCTGTCTAAATTCTATTGGTTGAGTTGTTTTCGACCTATCCCCACCTTAACCTTTGAATAATCAACTTTTGAGGCATTAGAAACCGAATATGAATTTAATATAAACCAATATTTCTAGCTTTTCCAAAGGTGCCCCTCACCCCTTTAATAAAAGGGCACTCCTCATTCTCATTTCTTCACACCATCCAAGCCTTTTGGTTCGGCCAAACTCTTCCCAAATACTCTCCCAACATCCCTCACTACAACATAGAGGCCTTAATTTGATCAGAAAGCCAACCTAAGGATCCCTTTTGATCAAATCCAAAGGAAGAACCTGAAGTAGAGGTAATGTTTTCACCACCCCTTTTCAAGTTCCATTATTCTTCCACTTCTTCTTTCTTTGTTCTTACCATTCTAAAATAATAACTCCAGTATCTCACATATACTGTGATGTTATTATAAATATGGTACAACCATATTCAGTATTCTATCCACCCTTTGAATAACATGTCACCATATGTGCGTACGTACGGCTTACCGTCTCCATGTCGTGGTGTAATTGTTATTCAATATATTATTATTTGGATGGGTATAATAATGATGTGTAACTCATGTAAATAATAAATATAACATGTTAATGATTCTTTATATATGATATACCATCCATTTATATATTATTTTAATATCAAAAGAATGATATTGTCGCTCGTGCGTACGTACGGACTACCGTCTCCACGAACGGGATGAGATTCATTCTCCATCGTATCCATTCAAGTATAATTATCATTTGATGATTTAAAAATTATGTTTAATGACTTGTTATCATTCTGGATATGAATAATATACAACCTATCCATTAAAAAACATGGCTTACGTAACAAAACATATAAAAGAAAACAAGTAAGTTAACACCCGAAACAATGATAATACTAAGATATTATTATCAAATCAATATTAAAAGATCACATATGATATCATATTAATGTATATGATTCTTGTATAATTTAATAACAATTATTTCACCATTATACAGGAGGTTAACCTACCCCAACCATGTAAAAGTACAAGGTAAGGGATTTTCTTATCTCACATTCAATTCCGTGAGATTTCCATTATTCGCCACTAAATTATTGAAAGTGGTGTATTGTGTACTGTCATTTGATATATATTATCATGATTATCTTTATATTCATGTTATTCTGTAAATAATTTGGTGGTTATTAACTTTTGGCCATATGACTCAGTTGATTAACGTGGTAAGGGGTTTTCATCTCACTCATTATTCCTGTGAGATTCATGACATATTGCCACCATTACCTTTTGTGTGGTGTATGTAATGCCCATAATTATATTCTTTGTGTAATACACTTTAATTTATGTGTATTTACATATTCATTGTATGATACCTCTTTCATGGGTTGTATGTTTCATAAGTTACCAAATTGGTAAGGGTTATTTCACAATCTTTTCATTATCCGAGGTTCTTTATACGTAATAATCTACTGGGATCTCTTTATCATCCAAATCCATGTTTCTTCAAAATGTATTTCAAAACATTTTTACTATTTACAAGAATATGGGTTAAAGTCATTTATACCCTTGTTTGACTTTTTATAAGTGGTTTATAAAGGAATCTTTCCGTTGTTTTCCAAACAAGGTGCTTTTTAACCTTTTCGACAGAATTAAGGTAAGAATGTTTTTTTTAACTTATACTGCGGGTGCGGTTATTTTCCGCCGTTATAAAATCGTCGAAGCTTCCCTTACAATCTTATAAGAATATTTTCAAATTGAATGTATTATTTTATAATTATGTTACTTTTAAAATTATTTTAAAAAAAACTGATATTTCTCCAAAATAGTTTTGATTTCATCTATGTCAACATCTTTTGATGGATTTTAAGCTTATTTGAAGTTGATTTATTATGATACAAAACATCCATATTTTATTGAAGGTTTTGTGATATTTTTCACAGTGGATACGTTATTCTTATGTCACTCATGGTTTTTTTTAAATTATTGACATTTCATAAGTTATTTTTAATCCAAATGTTTATGTTATATTTCAACCTTTCATTCAGATGAATGTGTTAGACAAGTATGTTCCGGGTTGGGGACCGGTAAAAGTAAGCCCTCCGGTTTGGTCTCCGGTTATTAGAGGAACTCTGGTTTGGTCTCTGGTTATTAGAGGAACTCCGGGTTGGTGTCCGGTTATTAGAGGCACTCCGGGTTGGTGTCCGGTTATTAGAGGCACTCCGGGTTGGGTTCCGGTTACAGTTAGCCCCAAGGTCTTGGGACGAGGCCTTGACAAAGAAATTAAAGTTCAGCATTATGAATTCCAACATTATGAAAGTGGTTATTGATTTTTGCATGTGATTATTCGATTAGTAGAATATCCATGTGAATAAGTAAATGGCATTATTTCATTTTATTTATGTCATACCATGTTGAAAGTTCATGATTGAAAGGCTTTTGTTTTAGTTATACATTGCCTTAAATGTTTATTCTTATTTATGAAAGTTTCCGCTATATTGTTATCCTTACTGGGCATTTGAGCTCACCCCTTTTCTATGTTTTATTTTTCCCAGGAAATGAAGAAGTAAATTATGAATGACCTACAGGGATATTATGTGGGGATATGAGTGTGGATTATGGAGACAATATGTTTTTGTAGTAGTTTTTCATTTTATGATGTAATGTAAGACTTATGAATATATCTAGTGTTTCCAAGACTACTAAACCAATCGGTCTTTCGAGATTTGATCTTTCTTGTGATGATACCAATGTTATGTAATAATGCACCGACTCTGGGTAACCGGGGTCGGGGCGTTACATGGGCTATTAGGAAAAAGTGCCTTTGATGATTTTTTTGATCTAGTTCTAGACCTTTTCCAAATCATTTTCATATTTATATAAATTGTCATCTAGTATATATGAATCTATTTCCATATTTATTAATAGTTGTGTGTTTTAATTTTTTTAATATTTTGTAGGCACATTCTGATATACGTGGATAAAACTTGGATCAATTTACAGAGGAACACACCTACGTATGTTAATGGTTTGGAGGAGTTTTTATATTCTGAAATTTGAAATCAATCCATTGAAGGACGAATAATATGTTCCAGCCCTAAATGTAAATTGAGAAGATAATTGAAGATATATGAAGTATATGAACATTTAATATTGAAAAAATTACCTGGTCAATATTTGTTTTTGATTTGGAACGTAGAATCGAACGTTACTGAAAGTCTGAGCACTAATGTCAATCCATAGAATGAGCTCCTAACTTCATTGAAATTGAGAAATGAAATGAAAACCATTATAAATGATTCTTTTGGAACTTCAAGACACCACCATCAACATCAAAACATATCATAACAACCAGATGAGGGTGCTACAATTAACAATGTGACAAGTGATGTTTTTGGGACTTTAGGAGAACCAGATAAAGATTGTAACATATCAGTGGATCCTCCCCTTGATTATATGGAGACTAATGTATGAGAAATCATCATTTAGGGAAGTACATTTCATGATTTAGTTGACAATGGAAATCAAGAGTATTATAGTGGATGTTTAAAATATTCAAAACATTCGTTTTTGCTAAAATTGTACCATATCAAATGTCTATGTGGAATTACAAATAAAAAAATTTCAATGATATTAGAATTGTTTCATATTGAATTTCCAAAAGCCAACATCTTCGATCATTTTTATGATATTAAAAAAGTTGCTAATATTCTTGGTTTGAATTATACAAAAATACATGCATGTCCCAATGACTATATAGTTTATTTCAGAGAGGATTCAAGTATATAGGATTTCAAAAAATGTTCTGTTTCTAGATGATAGTCATTTAGTGATGTTGGATTTCTAAATCAAAATATTACTATAATGAAGAGGAAAAAGAACACACCTGCAACAGTTTTTCATTACTTTCCTTTAAAACCTTGATTGAAAAATTATTCATGTCATCGAAAACCTCCAAACACATGATGTGACATTCTTTAGATAATGATGGGTTAATGCGACATCCATGAGATTTAAAAATTTTTGATGACATTTGATTCATTACATACAAATTTCTCAAGTGATCCTTGGAATGATTGATTGGTATTGGATGCTGAGGGATTCAACCCATTTGGGACTTTGAGTACCAGTTATAACATTTTTCTAGTTTTTTTGATCACTTACAGTCTTCCATCATGGATGTGTATGAAATAAATTTCTTTTATAATTTCAATGATTATTCCAAGAAAACAATACGTGGAAGTGATATTGATGTATATTTTGAGCTTTTAATTTAATAATTTCAGGAGTTATAGAGCAACGATGTTGACAAATTTGATGCTTCTTGTAAAATAATGTTCAAAATGCATGTTGATTTAATGTGGACAATTAGTGACTTCCCAGGTCTTGGGAATTTATCTAGTTGAAACACCTACACGGGTTTTTCTTGTCCTATTTGTAATGTTGATTTGGAGACCAAACTGCTACCTCAATGTAGAAAATGGTTCTTATTGTGACATCGATGATTTATGGAGGCATCTCATAGATTTCGGCTGAGCGTATCAAAATTTAATGGTTTCATTGATCGTAGACCACCTAAAATGTTCTTAACTGGTTTTGAAATATTAACACCACTTGGAAAAGTTGAAACAAAATTTGGGAAATATTATCAATTGAATTATAGTGGGAAATAGGTTTTAAGTGCATCGTCAAGTGAAATCAGAACACAAAAAAGGAAGAAAAGAAGTATATTCTTCAATCTTCCATATTGGGAATTTAGTTTGTTGAGGCATAATATCGATGTGATGCATATTGAGAAGAATTTTTGTGAAAATTTGATAATCACATTGCTTAATGTGCTTGGAAAGTTGATGGATCATCTCAATGCTCAGAAAGAATTATAAGTAATGAACATAAAACGTGATCTCTAGCTAGATGAGAATGTGAAGTATGCTCTGACATTTTTTGTAATGAAAATTAGGGATAAAGATACATTATTTCAAATTTTAAATCATTTTAAAGTATCTGATGGGTATTCAAGTAACATCTCGAGCTGTGTTGACTTAATCAATTGTAGGTTACATGAATTGAAAAGTCACTATTCAGATATTTTGTTATAGTAGTACATTGGAAATGCATACATTATTACATAATAAATTTATTGCTGTTGTACTCTAATTCTACACCTTTCTTAGGAAGTTATGTAATAAATATCTACATTCATTTGAGCTTGATAACATTATGAATGGGTTTGTATTGAAACTTTTTGCAATGGAGATGATCTTTCCTCCGTCGTTCATTAATATCATGATGCATTTAACTGTGAATTTGGTTGAGGAAGATAAATTAGGAGGCCCCATTCATTATAAATGGATGTATCCAATTGAGAGGTACTGTATTTATATGTTTTCAGTTATATAAACAATTTTAGGCACTTAATTAAATGCATAATTATGTTTTTTTTATTTCGGAGATATCTTGGGCATTTGAAATCAAACGTGAGAAATAAATCTCAACCATAAGGCTCTATTACTGAAGGTTATTTGGCATAAGAGTGTATTACCTTTTATTCTAGATACTTTGATGATATTGAGACAATATTTTATCAAGTTAGACATGTTGAAAACACATTGAATCAATCTAAAATATATAGTAAATCAAAAATATTTCCTGCTATTAGCTGATCAGTTGGGAGGACCTCAAATGTTACACTAACAGAAATAGAATTATTCCAGGCGCATAGATATGTGATGCTAAAAAGTGAAATTTCATATCCATTTATTGAAGAGTTGAGGATATAAACAAAGAGACAAATTAGAGGATGTAAACAAAATGATAAAGATATAACAAAAGATAATAATAAAGATCTTGTAGAATGGTTTGCAGGTCGTGTATGTTAATAAATATTGCAATAATTATGAATATTAGTTTGACACATATATTTTGTAATTCTAATAAAGTATATTTCTTTTTCTAGATCATGAATACTAATACTCGAGTATAGTTTTCGGTAGATTTGATGTTTTTTTCTTGAGGTCCTTAAAAGGAAGTTATAATGATTGACGCTTACAATGTGAATGTATTTAGATTTATTATATTCGATCAATAAGAGGGTTGGAAAACACAAAATAGTTGTATATTTACATTTTCCAAAGTGTGATACTATAAAAATCTAATCAATATTATTTAATTAAACTACCATGGAAATTTTCAGTATTTTTATTCAAATTCAATTTGGTCAATTTTATCAGAGGTGTTAAAAGAGATTCCTTGCAATTTACTTCTATGAAATTCCCGTGCTTGATAAATGTTTGTGATCATGAACTACATGATCCATATATCATATCATCGCAAGAAAAATGGTATATTATGTTAATGATGTTGTGGATGAAGTGTGTAGTGTAGTTTCTCACGTAAAACAAAGAGATCTATATGGTATGGGTGTTGAAGTGGAATATTTGACATCTGATATTGAATCTCGTCAATAATAAGAATCAGAATTGTTAGTCCATAATGACATTGAAAATATTAATCTAGAAATGATGAAAGAATTTTATTAAGTAATGGAATAGGAAACTGACATGATTGAATGAAAAATGATTGTATGTATAGTTATTAATTAATTTAGTAATCACTTGTTTAATAAGTGCTATAATTCATTATCATTGTAATGTATACTTTGTTGGTTAGTACTGTGCATCAGTTATCTTTTTTAATTTTTTTTTGCATATATTTTTTGAAGCATATGTTCTGAACTTAATTTTATTTGATTAAATTATAGGAATGACATGGAGGAAGCGATATTATATTTCATCGACCACTGTGATAGATGACGATCCATATGTCTCCCTCCCTATGTCATTTGAGCCACCATCCGCCTTCCCCACTTCATCATCTCCCCCTACACAATCTCTCAAACCCTTTGTGAGAATCCCTTAATCAGCTCAGTTGTCACCTCCCTCTTCAGGAGCCCCAGTAGTGGGGGAGTGGCGTGCCACTTCTAGTTCTTCATGGGGATACTGGAGAGTTACTATTAAAGGTAAAAATTTTAATATGAATAAATTTATTGTACATTTTATACTAACTATTTGTTCATTAAATATGGAAACAATGAAACTACAGAGAAAAATATTAACATTTCATATGTATAGAATCTGACCAGAGATAAAATAGTTGTCCCATTTGATTCATATTGGGTCCCTACGGATGACACCGTAGTATTACTTGGCCAAATTTGAGGCCAGCTAGCCGTAGAACCTATTTCCCTTAGTATATCATATGATGATTGGAGACATATGCCTGAAAGTTGGAAGGATTATATTTTTTATTCCCAAATAAATTTAATTTTAATACATTTTGGTGTAATTTAATTTCATGTTACTAATTTTTTCAAAATGAATTCATGTGTACATATGTTTTTCCACTTTACAGTTGCAGATGTGATTGTATGAAAGTGAAAATTGAAAAATCTTGGAAAAAAATTGAATGAACTGAAACGGATATTGTGGGGCATTGTCAATGATACTTTTTTGACCTCCGAAGAGATGTATGTCAAGCTACCCGATTTGGTACCCAAAGAGCAATGGAATGTTTTTTTGACAGATATCGTGATGAGAAGTATAAGGAATTTAAATAAATATTACTATATTAATATAATATTACATTTATTCATGTATATGTAGAGGATATGAAATTTACTATATTGATATTATGTTGGATTTTATTTATTTCAGGATCATTATAGAAATAATGCATCAAGCCGGGCAAATAAGGTCATCCCCCACACTGTGTGGTCAAAGAGTTTTTCTAGAAATCGACCTGTTCTGCTGATCATTTCGTTAGTTTAAATATTTATAAGACAATATTATTTTTTTATTATATTAAATTTTTTATTTATGTTTTTTAATGTAGTCACAGAGTTTATGGCATGATGCATCTTGAACAGAAGTTTGGTTGAATGTTCCCCAAAAATCTGATGGGATTTTTGTTAATGAGCCTGCCAAAGGAGATGTGGTATGAACTCATTTTTCATTATAATATCATATTTTCAGTTTTTACTATGTTAATATATATTGCTTATAATATGAATTCTATTTGATTTAATGGTAAAAATTAAAGAATTGTGGGATGGTAATCCTTCACCTTTCCTTCTCAGTCTCCCAGGATAACCTGGTTTCTCATGTCCTTGAGAAGGAGAATCCTGGTAGAGTGTGAAGGATGGGTTTGGGACCCATACCAACTGAGGTCTTTGGAAGGCCATTGGGGATTTCAGTTGTATCTACTCATGGTTGTAGTCAGTCCATACCCCGAGATACTCAGAGAGAGATTGTTTCTCTACGAAACACAGTTCATGACAAGGGGGCTCAAATATCCTCTTTGTAGAAATAGTTGATTGATTTATATTAGAAGACGACTGGATCTACCTCTGGTTTAATTGCATTGATTGTTGCAGAGAAGGTAAATCACAAAAAATAAAAAACATTTAGTATTAAAACTTTTATTGGTTTTATGTTTAAATATAAATATAAAACAATATTTAATTTTCAATATAATGTTATTTCATGTGGTAGCAGGATGTAGATATGGAGGTGGAGAGCATGATGATATTTGATCATCATCGGACCATGATTAGTTGTTTTGTTGATATATTGGACAAATATGGTAACAGTTGGTCGTATATTTATCATGTGTGGAACATAGTTTCCACCAAAAATTTTCATGACCTAACATTTTCTTGATTTCTCACATTCCATTTTATGTATTTTAATGATTTATGATGTTTCCTTTTATGTCCTGATTTCTTGAGTGTGGTATGCACTATATATGTCGATTATTTTTTGTCATGAATCATTTTCTAGAATTCATTTTTCCTAAATTTATTAGGTTTTATACTCAAGGATGAACGATAAAAAATATATGATATAGTAATAGGAATCAATCCATTCATAGTTCTTGGAAAATGTCCTCTACAAAAATGAGTCACGTGTATAGGAGGAGAAGGATGAGATGTATTGGAGAAATTATATGAGAATGAAATAAAAAAAATTGATGTCAATGAGGATGGGTATCACCTTTTGGGTACAACCAGTGTGATTATAATATTCATCAAGTCTTATTGTAGGAGATCCCAACATCATTACATATATTGAAACATCATAAATCAGTCCATATATAGTTTTTATATAATACCACTATGTATATTAGTCTCTTTCATAGGGTAAGCGTCATTTTTTTCATAACATAGGTTTATGGATAAATAACCACATTCTAAGGATACTTATGTTTATTTGGATAATATGTAGAGGAAGATAGGTCTTACTAGTTAGACTACTCTAAGTAGATTCAAGTCTTACAAGATGGACCATGCATCACATAGTTTAAAATCATGTGAAAATGTGAAAAATAATATATATTTTAAGATCATATAAAAAAATACCATATTATATGAGATTTAATGTAGTTTAAACTGATGTATAAAATGAAATCAACTTTTCTTCATGCCAACCATTTGGATAGAAAACCAATGATAATGATGAAACCCAGTCACTAAGATAAAGTGAGGGATTTGATATTGGTTTTTTGGGTGGGTTTGAGAAAGGATATCTAGGAATCACTATGTATACCATGAAAATATAAATCAATCCACACACAGTTCTTATAATTTTGGTGAAAATAGGATCACGTTGACTTAGAATTGTGAAATAATTGGTAAAAAAGATAAATAGAATGAGTGTAATGGTACATACACTTTATGAACATTCCTTTGTGAATTATCAAGTCTTGGTGAAGTTTAGGGAGAGTATTTTGGTGATTTTGATTTTTGATGGGGTGTTTTATCCTTTTGAAGGCCACCATAGCTTGTGCAATGACTAGTCTAAATATAAAAGAGGTAGTTTTATGTTGAGTGTGCTCTTCTATAAAATGGGATATATAACAATCACTTGGTGATGAAATTGTGCTTTCCATGTTTTCTTAGTGTGTTTTCTATAAACCATGATAATATTTAAATTCCCTTGGGTGGGTATGGAATATCATATGGCCACCTATCCAAAATAGGAAACCCAAGCTCACCACATTGTAGACTTGGGCATGGTGAGGGTAAACTGGTTAGGAAATGGGAACCAGGCCATGGATTCTAGACATGGAAGAATATAGAATAACCATTATGTCTTAAACCACTTCATGTTCTATGATTTCCAAATATCTCGCTTTGGTATTTCATTGGTTAAATTGTACATATCATCTTAATAATGATAATGAACAAGCATAATTTAATTTTAAGGGGAATGTAGAAATCAGATGACTTTCACTTATTCTTGTTATTTATTCTTATATGGACACACTTACTTGGTTTTCCAATTATGAATTATTTTTAGATAGTGTGTGGTTTTCGATTATATAAAACTTTCTATGTATGTTTGTATAACCTCACCACATATTAAAATGACTAAGAATATATATCGAACTATTAAACTGGTTTCCCATGCAATATTGTATTTTTCTGTGAATACCCTTCATAATAATTTAGTAATTATGATAAAAACCCTTATAGAAACTAAATTATTTGTGATGGTTGTGATGTGTAGTGGTTATGATGTGTGGTGGTGGTGATGTAGGGTGGTTGTGATGTGGGGTGGTTGTGATGTGTTGTAGATATGATGTGTGATATGTTATATTACATGGAATGTTTTTTTCAGGGCATTTGTAATGGGCCTGCAGTATTAGCGACATTTTTATTTTAAATATAGCTTTAGCGGCGGTCTTAACCACTGAAAAATAAATATAATATATTTAGTGGTGGTTTTAATCACCAATACAATTATGTTACATTGTTATACACATGTTGTACCCCGTCACACACTTTAGGGGCAGTTTTATGAAACAATCGCAAAATCATATGGAGGTGATTTAAACATCCACTATTTCCAAAAAAACTCCGCGAAATGGCCATTTTCCTATAGTTTCATCAAGATAATCCCTGAAAACTCTATTCATTAGATCCATTAAAAAATAGGGTGAAATATTTAGTCCAAAAGGCATTACTATAAACATGCGATGCCCATACCTGGTTCAAAATGTTGTCTTTGGAATATCTTTATTCCTCACAGGCAAGTGATGATATCTAGATCAAAGGTCAATCTTAAAAAAATATTGGGCTCTGTGAATTTGATCAAATAAATTATTAATGTGTGGCATAGAATACATATTCTTTATCATAATCACAATGATCACCGTATATTCAATGTATATCTTCATAGATCCATCTTTCTTCTTAACAAAAAGAACAAGGGCTCCCCCTGGAGAACTCAACTTCCCGCTCCAGAGGATGTCCAGGTAAATCTTCAAGAAATACATAAACATATTGCTGCATAATAGGTAAATCCTCAAATTAAAGATTTATTTCTTCACTCGTAGACATTATATTCTCATCCTCAGTAATAATTTCATTTAGTATATCTATAGGGGGTGGATCTATATAAGAATCTGATGATGAAGTTTCTTCTCTAAAGATAAGGGATTCTATTTCATTCTAAAAAATGGTAACTTCCTTCTCCTTGCAATATTTTTTCCCTTCATAACATGACATCTAATTCATAACAAGAATTATATCAAATTAAATCATTGGTATGATGATAAGGTCATCAAATAAATCACATTAATGTGTCATAAGGGGGACTTATCGACATATATTTGTTGAAATGATACTTCCCTTAGGAGTTTTGACTGAAAAATCCTTTATAAAATAAAATAAGAAATTCCTCATTTTAATATCAAAAAGGGAAGGTATAAAATATTTCAATGATAAATAATCAAATAAAGCATTGGATAAGTTTGAGAAACTATTAAAGTACCTACCACCACATCATTGGAATGTTCAACCTTAGTATTTGTGATCACATAAGCTTGGCCTTTCTCCATTTTCCATCTCAGTAGAATGTTGCCTTGACATTTAGGACAATAATTTTCATAATTTACCTTATCCTTTCAATTTTATCATTGAATATTTGTGGATTCTTTCTTTTCCATAAAATCACATGATTCATGGACTTTTCCTCCACACTTGTAACAAACACCCATTCCCTTTAGGAAAGTATCAGGGCATTTCTTCCCACAATTATCAAAATAATGAAAATAAATTCTTCCCTTCTTCTCCATTTACAAATTTCCTTTTTTGGAGTGTTCAATAACCCTCTTATTCTCTTTCATTCCCATAATTTCATAAGACATTGTGAATTATTTTTCTATCTTGATAGCATTTGAGACTATATCAATACACGATAAGAAACATTGGGAGACTAGTACTCTTTAGAGTAATGGTTTTAAACAATCAAATAATACATCAATATTTTTCTATAGATTATGTGTGTATTTCATGACATGCCTTGATAACCTTGTGAAGTTATCTTCATACATTGAGACATTATCATCCTCTTATTATCTCATATTAAGAAACAGTCTTTCTATATCAACTCACTGTTCATGAGGATGTATTTTTCTATGAATATTTTCTTAAAATCCCAAAATTCTATGATTTCAATATCTTCCTCCTCATCTGTGTTTTGAAATAGTGACCACTATTGATCAAATTCACTAGATAAATGATAAAATTCCCTTAAAACCTTCTCCCATTCATTACATCCCAAAAAGAGAAATATCATCTCCAAGGATCTTATCCACTACTCTACTATGAATGGTTTTGTAGTCCCATTAAATGACGGAGGCTGTTATCACATGAAGCGATCTAACATTTCTCCTCCACATTGTGGTTCAGGGAGCTCCATAAGGTTAAGGTTATTTTTCATAACCTGATTCAGCTATCCCATTATAGTTATAAGTTGACCAACACCAGTCGCAGCTCTAGTACCATCATCATTATCTTCCATAGGGGTAAATCCCAACATGAGATACATGCATTCATGCATTTTCTATTCCTTCCACTATTAACCATTTCTAAATGATAGAATACAATATAATATGTTATGAAGCATATTGTATAATCTCAATCAGCATTATACATAACATAAATTGAAATCCTATACATACCTAATCCTATAATCATATACATGTTTTCTTTAAGGAAGAATTTACAATAAAATCCTTCATAATGGCTTGTAAAGAATATGTGAATTTTGCTAATTATATCGTTAAATAGTGGAAAACCAGGTGCACAGTAAGACTGCTTGGTCGTGTATTAGGTTACCCTGGGACAAACCCAAAACACCTTGTTGGAGTTGTTACTTCTAGGTACATCTGCGCTAGAACCATTCCTATATGTATTATCCTGAAACGGATTTATTTTCTAGTAAGATCAATATAATATATTTCTTACCAAAATTTTGGGATGTTCTTGTATTTTCATCCTTAATGTCTATCATAGGGTTTTGTTCCCTAATCTATATTTTCTAAATCTAGTATCGAAGGTTTCTACTGAACCTCTCTATGATATCGACTATAACGCCCATAACCCAGTTTCCCAAAGATAATGCATTATTTTATGACATTGGATTGATTACAAGAAATTGTTTTCCCAATGTATGGAATAGTTTAGTAATTTTTGAAAACTAGATACATACATAAGTTCAACATTACAACTTCAATTCAAATACAATATAGGTAATCCATTAGCAATTCCCATAACTCTGAATGTATTCTTATAAGTCATTCATAATAAACTTCTTCAAATCCTAGGGAAATATAAACCATAAGAATGGGTTGATCTTATATTATTAGTAAGGGTAAATAATACAACATAATTAACCATAAACATTAACACTAAACATGATGAATAACTAAAATCACATTCCCTTAAAAATAAACATGATTATAAGATGTAATAAATAAAAAATAATTAAATAATGTAGTAAAAAATAACCATGGATTTTATAATATTATAATAATCATATGTACTATCATTCTATAGATTCCTAAAGATAAAATATATAATTCTAGACATCATAATCATTATATCAAGGCCTCATGAAAAGACTATACATAAATGGGTAAAACCCCAAACTAGTTGTCTCAAGAAACCTACAAATTCATCGTGGGGATATAGTGGGATCCACACATCACATTATAAGTCCAATTAATTGCTCATATGATCAGGTATAAACATATAAAACATATAAATTCATATTAAAACTAATATATGAAATGTAAATAACTTTCCCCCATCAATAAATATGACAAAAAACAATTGAATGTAATATGGTGAATGGTGTCAAGATAGAACATCCAATGTAAAACTAATAGTTATCAATTAAATAAAATGTGGTAGTTTATTTCATAAAATATTAATCACCATTAAACATAAGAATCCACAATATTGTTGAAATACATGAAAATACTCATATATAATCATAAAGTAATTCTTAAGATAAATACTATTTTACTCTAAAAATAAAACTTCATTTGTAAATATCTTTTTATAAAACCAGAAGTGAATTACGGTAGATTTTTCATAATAAAATAATTTTTGATAAAGATATATTATAGAGTGACCTTGAAAATAAGTAAAAATCTAGAAATTCTCTTGAACCGGGCTTGTATTTCAGGAAGAATGTTTTAAAAGATCCTTTTAAAAAATGTAACTCCCCATAAAAGAAAGAATAATTATGGTTAATACACATATATATAACAGTCACAAATAATTTATGGAGAGTAAATAAGAATAAATAATAATTCATTGAGTTATTTAGAGAATAAGAGTAACTAGAATGGAAATGGATGTTTGGGTAGAAAACCCATACCTTATGTCTCAATGTGTTATTCACACGACCTTAAGTTTCTGTATAATAAAATTAAATCCATTAATTAATTAATCTATAATTTTATATATATGTATTTTAATCATTATAGTTTTATTACCTTCATTTATGGTCTTATTTATAAGTTACACAAATGAATTCCATCATTCTAAAGGGGCCGTTTCCTTGCTTTCATGATCAGTTCGCTTGATTATAAATAAGAGAGTTCATTTAAAATTGGTATAATTCTAAAAAATTACAATTTCATGTTGTTATTTAGAATCCATAGGTTTATATGGTTATATATATAATTTTTTTATATGTTATGAGGATGAATCCTTAGATAATACATTTAGTGATAATCGTTTAGATTATTACAGCGGTTATTGATCATAACAAACTCTTTTTATTTTATCATTTAGTATTATGTAAATATGATAATTATAGAAAATAAAAATGGTTATATAATAAATTTTTCAATATATATCAACCATTAAAGTGGTTTTTTGAACATCTTTTAAGAATAATTTGTAGAATGAAACTGTGTCGTCAACGAATGTTGTAAATTGGAACCTGCGAGATAATAATTTTGTTAATAAAATAAAAGAGGGAGAGTAAGGATATTGATATTGGTTAATACATTAAAATAATATAATTCCATTATATATATTGTTCTAGAGTTATATTATCAATTAGATATAGGACTTTAGGATAGAATACGAAAAAAAAGGTAAATTGAAAAGAAATTAAATGAAAAAAGAAGTTGATTTACCTCTTGAAATAACATACTTAAGGGAAAGTGTTTTCGTATTTTGGAAAGACCAAGGGATCGTGGATCTGGGTAGGGAAAATTGATGATTATTTGGGGATAAATTTTAGAATATTAAAGTCTTAGTGGAGTGACGAGAAGAGGGAGTGATGAGTGTCATTTATAGTCGAGGAGAGGAGTGATTTTTGAATATCTGATTCATTATTTTATTAATTTTCTCAAGAAAAGAAATAGTGTTTGATTATTGTGACCCAAAATATTAATAAGTGCATGTGATTTCTAACTAATGTTTTCTTACATCATCCATGATGTAAGGAATAGTTAATTTATCTTATAATATATTTATATTTTTAATTACCGTGTTTTACTATTCACCAGTAATTCAAGTATTTCCAAAAAATACAAAAAATCACTATATCCATTTTTGGTATGTATAATTAATGAGTTTAATACATTTTATAAAAATAAATTTATAAATATGTAAGATTTCATTTTTAAATAAAATCATTATTTATTTGAAAAATACAGATTTTAAATATAAAAATGATTTTATAATACTTTCAATAATTCACTATGATATCATAAAATTATCCTAAAAGCATAAGACTACAAAAAATTTATTTTAGAATAAATTTTGTGAAAATGAATTTTATTTTAAATCAATTTATTAACTTAAAATTATAATTAAATATTTATTACTCACAAAAATATCAGCACTTAAGTATTAATTGAAAAAAATTTCACTCTCATTTATATAGTGCCTAAATTTTATTTATTCTTACATGGGTGAGTTTTCTATTCATAAGGATAAATTACTATTCATAAGGGTAAGTACTATTCATAAGGGTATGTACTATTCACAAAAAAAAATGTTATTTGATCTTATTATACACTAAATATCACACTGATCGCAACAGTGTATGTTAGTTTTTCAAAATTCAATTCATAGAAGTGGAAAAATTATGATCATTTTCTAGGATATGACAAAGTGTTGCTTCCTAGAGACTTAGTGTTTCATGCATTCAATATTAAATTTATTTTTAAATTCGTTGTGTGTTACACATAAATTCTAAACCGTAAAATCTAAACCCTATGACATAGTCACCAAACCATAAACCATAATACATTAACTCTAAAACCTAAACCTTGGACCCTAGACCACTAAAACTAAGAAGTAACCATATAACCTAATCCCAATACCACAAACCTCAAACTCCAAATTCAATAACAAAGCTGTAAACTCTTAACAGTAAACCATAATACTAAAACCGAAAACAATAAACCGAAAATTCATTACCCAAAACTTCATCTCGGAAACCGTAAATCGTAATCCATATACCCTATCCACAAATTCCTCACCAATATATTCTATAACCTATACCCTAAATCATAGACCATAAAAGGTAAAAGATAAAACCCTAGACATTTAACTCTATTCTTCCAACCCTTGACCCCATCCACCAATACCCAAAGAATAAACCCTATTCCACATGCCCTAAACCCTAATCCTAAAACCCTCGGTCATAAAACCAAAAATTCAGACCCTAATTACATATCCAAAAAATCAAAAAAATAAAACTCAAAACCATTAACACTAAATCTTTAACCCTATACACTTAATCATGAACCGAAAACCTAAACCCAAAATTACAAACCCTAAAAAAAACCATAAACTCTAAACACCAAATCATAAATCGTAAACTGAATCTCAAATCCAAATGCCCTAAAAACCTAAACCCTAAACCATAAAAACCAAACCCCAAAACTCTAAACCAAAATCTTAAAAACCAAACACTAAAACCTAAACTCTAAACCCTATAATTTGAACCTTAAACCCTAAACTCTTAATAATAATCAGTAAACCCTAAACACTATACCCTAAATCTCATATGAAAAAATATATGCAACAATAAGTCTTGATATATCAAAACCCTAAACAAAGAATTATATAACATAAACACTAAATTGTAAAAAATAAAGCATAATCCCTAAGCCATAAATTCTAAACCCTAAAACCAAAAACCTAAACTAAAAACAATAAACCCTAAATTATATGCAATAAACCCAAAACCCAAAACCCTAAATCAGAAATTCTAAAGCTAATATCATATACATAAAAAATCAAAGATTAAACTCAAAATCATATACCATAATTTCAATATATTAAATTAAAAACCCTATACACTTGATCACAATAATGAAAACCCTAAATCCTAAACCATAAATCAAAATAAGAAAACCCAAAAAACAAAATCCAAAAACAAAAAAACCCTAAAAATTAAATCCTATTCTCAAAACCCTATACTAAAAACCCTATGTCCAAATATCAAATACCTAAACAGTAAACCCCAAATCCATAATCCTAAAATATAAACCTTAAATAAAAAACCCCAAACCCAAAACCCAGAACCCAAATCCAAAAACCCAAAATCCCAAAACCCAAAACCCAAAACCATAAACCCTAAACAAATTAAATAAATCCAGAGCACAAAACCATAATAACTAAACCATATAATCAAATTCATAAACCCTATACCATGAAACATAAAACCTACTCAATAAACTTTAATCCCTATACCATATCCCTTAAACCAAAAAACTCATATTCTACACACCAATTCCAAATACCAAAACCCTAAATAGTAAACCCTAAACCAAAAACTCTAAACCCTAAACCCTAAATTGAAATTGAAAATCCAAAACTCAAAACTCTAAACCTAAAACCCAAAACACTAACCCCTAATACCTAAACACCACACACAAAACCATAAACCATAAAACATAAAACCTAATACATAATACATAAAAACTCCAAAAAACCTTAAAAAATTACCCAAAACAAAAAAATAAATCCCTAAACACTAATCACTAATCACTAAATCATAATACAAAATCACAATAACATAAACCATAAAATTAAAAACCTAAACCATAATCATGAAATAGGAAATCCTAAACCCTAAACCCAAACCTCAAAATCAAAAATCATAATCCCTATACCATTATCCATCAAACGAAAAAACCAAAAACTGACACCCTAAAGTCTTATCCTAATCCCAAAAATATATTCTCATAAAATATAAACTCTCACACAAAAAAAAATCTCCAAAACTGAAACACTAAATACTAATTTCTAAACAGCATACCCTAAAACATAACCCAAATACCTATTCCATAAAACCAAAACCCAAATTCCAATTATCTAAACCCTAAAATATAAACCATAATACCTAAAAATTAGAATTTAAAAATTATATGATTTATAAAATAGACCAGTTATATAAATTAATATTCCCATATTATAAAATCATATGCTTTCTATGTTACAATTTTTAGTTTATGTTGTATTAACCGGATCATTATATCCAAAACCAGGATGTAAATATTAATATATGATGATTTTATTAGATGAATAACCATTCATAGTTTATATAAGTACATTATGTATAAAACATGATGTCAATTCAGGTAATATAAACCAAATAAATTTTTAGCCCACTTGACTAAAGTTACATGGCTCAATCATGTAATGATATGTTAGGTAAGGTTCCACCATAAACAAAAATGGGAAAACACCATTTATGATGACATAGAATCTTTAATAACCCATAATTTTTTCTCATTTACTCTATAAGAGTTTTTATTTGACCTTGAATATAATTATAAAGGAATATATTTCAACCAAAAACAATACAGATGATGAAAAAACATGATACTTCTAAATGGAATGGCATATGAATGACATGAAAATTCCCAAGTTCCCAATATGATTCATGTTTAATACAACATTTTCATAATAGGAAAAGGATTTAAATAAATAATATAACAAATATATAAAAACTTACATCAACCAATAGAGAAATTAGTTCAACTATGATACAAAAAATTGTAACGTCTACTACTATCCAAAGAAAATTGGATATTCATTATACATGGTTGAGCAATTCAAAGTCACAAGATCATTACCAAATTATGACACTACCTAATTTTATATCTATCCATCACAAATAATATGAAAATGAAGAAACCCAAATACAACATTGTAGCATCCAAGACCTAGTTCACTACTATATAAGAAAACTCGGTTGGCCACATGGCCCAAGAGTGCATCCCTATACTCTAGAGTCTACCAACTAATAGTGAATACATAAGGTCCATACATGGGGAGTCTATTACCATAAGTTATAGTAGATTGAAATGGTAAAATAGATGGATATTCAAAAAAAATTAATATGTAGTCAATCATTCAGATATAGAAAACATATAGAAGTAGTAATTATTATTTGAACACTATCACATATAATAAATATACCGAAACAAATATAAAAAATAAATAAATCCAATGACATATAAAAACTGATTTCATATTTTTATGAGATTAAAAATAGGGATACAAGGTAATAATTAATCGTATATATATAACTTGCAAAAAAATAAGAAAAGGGAAAAAATATATCTTCAATAGCATAATGACCATAGGTTCATCCCTCTTCTCTTATAATCTATCCCAATAAATATGATGTCGGGCATAAAAATATAGACCCTTACCTTTTTCACTACCTTAGACCATAATGTCTATCTAGGTACCAATCAATAGTTCAGACAAGGTGTGATATATAATCATTAGGCCACCACAACTGACATCTATTAAAATATAGATTTTTAATATACTAACTGACTGATAATTACTTTTTTTATTACAAAATCACTTTTGAGGAAGAAAGTGAGAAACCACACATACAGACTGAGGAATCTCAAAATAGCATAAGTAGATAAAGAGAGGAAAAAATCACCATAGCAAAAACCCAGACCTGCCCCACCCCAGCAATTGAGTCATGATAGCAAGCCTTCACCAATACAGGACCCTTTGGTAAGCAGTCATGTGTAAAGTGCACGGGCACGGTACCGATGGAGAATAAATAAATTGAACCCAAGGTGAAACCAAAGAATACCTGCCCATATATGGTGGAGCCATCCTAATACAATAAACCATGATTCCTAGATATAGGTGTCTATGTGTGATATAAGGGGTATACCATTAGTATTCAGCAGGAAAAGAGTCCAACATAGTCCACAGAACATGTTAACAACAAATACTAGGCTATGAAATAATGGATCCTAAAGGGAGAGTCCAAGCATCCCGTCTTCGAGAAAATCTTGCTGAATATATTGAGGTAATCAAGAATTCTAGTTTATTGAGAGATCAAATTAAGATAATTTTTGGTACTACACCAAGGAATTTATGTATTAATTATATAATCCCCAAATTCCTTGGTGGGTATCTCCGTTTGTTTCTAGCTCAATGAATCAGGGTGGTTTCCCCTAAGTGATCAATGAATTTCTTTGGTAATCTTGTGCTGGATCATGTCTGAGCACTACATTAACAATGAAATTGTCCATAATTAAAAATAACCTTGTGTATATATTTAGTAATCATCATACATGTAGTATACATGATAATTTACTATTTCATACAATTTAAGACATTACATTTTATTTTTTAAATGATAAAATTTCCTATGTGGTGTCGTATGATTTAATCAATTCAATATTTTGTAATATGGGCCCAACTGATGAATATATTCCATAAAACTTCACAAAAATTAATTCATTATAAATTAATCAATTCCAATTTCAATGGACAAAACAAACACAACCGAGGAGAATTTCGGGTAATTACATTACACAGTCATCAAGAACATATGAATAAGTGGTCACTGAAAGGAGTGATCCATGTTTGGGTTCCAACCTCCAATGGCCTATTTAGGGATCATAAAGGGTCTAGGAAAAAGATCTCACAGTTAATTGAATGAATTTAATATTTATAAGGCAATATAAATAGATTCCTACATGGGGGGAAATGATATATTTTATTAAAAAAAAGATACAATGATGAAAATAGTTTAGAAAAACTACCTCATAGTGGTGGTCTAATCCATATCCTATATCATATTCAAATTCATAAAAGAATAAAATAAATCGATGATATAGTCACAAACCATGAAAACAGGCGATAATAGTTCTCATATATTTATAATTCTACCAAAGAAGATAAATGAGGAAAGGTAGGAAACAAATCGAATATATTAATGATAGAGATACAATATGAATAATGGAGTTATGATCAGTGTCTGATTAAGGGAGAGGATTTAGAGCCTATGAGAGGAGGAGAAGGTGGATGAAATGTGAGGATGTTTTGTATTTATAAAAGGATAATGTGGATTTATATCATAAATAGTGGAGGGGAAATTGTTATTTCATAGGGCTTTTAAAGAGTCTCTTTATCTTCACTTCTGGTTTGTAAAAATTGTGTTCCAACTTTGAGACTCCACTACTAAAGTGGCACTAACCATGAAAACTATTCAGACAATTTGGGAAAACTTTTCAGAAAATGCACCAACCTATTGATCCCCAAATGTTTACTTGAACAATATAGTCCATTTATTGTCGATAAAATTTGGGGCTCCAAGCAGTGAACACGACCCAAACAATCCTGAAATTTTCAGCATTATATTTGGACCTTCTATAAGGACAAAAGGAAATGTTTAAATAGAAATTTAAAGGATCTGTACCTCATATTGAAATATTGGATGTTACAACTAAACCCTAAAATCATAAAAAAAATCTCAAAATACAAAAACCTTGACTAGAAATCCTAAACTCTAACCTCTAATCCCAAAAACACCAAAAAATAATGCATATAGCACATTCCCTAAAAACTAAATCCCAAAGACCTAAACAAAAAAACCCAATCCCCTAAACATATTTTAAAAGAATGAACCCTAATTACTAGAAATAAGTCCTAAACACAATCCCATAAATGATAAAACACATTACTTAAGCCCTTGAAACAAACCCATTGATCCTTAAACACACAACTCAAAACATTAAAATGTAAAACATAAACCCTAAATAATAATTTCTAAAACCCATTACCTAGACAAAAAAACTTAAAACCTAAAATAAAATCACCCAAGAAACAAAAAACATGAAACCCTAAACCTTAACCATAAACTATAAACCCTATAAATAAACCTATAAAACATAAACCATAAATTAAAAATACAAAAATCTAAACCCTAAACCCTAAAACCAAAAACAAAAACCGGAAACGAAAAACCCATATCCAAAAAACCCAAAACTATAAATCCAAATCCCAAATTCGAAAACTTCTCGCCATATTTTTCAAACCATAATCCATAATCCTCAAACCCTAAACCAGAAAGCCCTAATCCCAGAAGTCTAAACAATAAAAAGTATACACTAAAACCAAAACTCAATTTCAATACACTAAAACTTAAATCATAAACCCAAAACTGATATAATAATAAATAGACCATAAAATTTAAACACTAAATGAAAAACCTAAAATCCAAACCAATAACCCAAACAATTTAAACCTAAAACCTGATACCGCAAACCAAAAACAAAAAACTAGAAATTGAAAATCCCAAAATCAATACCCAAAACCCCAAAAACCCTAATCTTAAATCTGTATTACTTATGATATAAACCATATACACTATTCTATATTTCCTAAACTATAAAGACCCGAACCTTTGTAGATCAAATCTAGTTCCTTACTTGATTACATTGACATATTATACATGGAATCACATCCTAAAGAAATGAATAGTTTAGTAGTTTTGGAAAACTAGATACATAAATGAATTTTAAAATATGACATAAAATATAAAAAACAACATTGTAAATCTTTTATAACATCATTATTTCCCTTTATTAACACTATATATCAGTAATAATAAACCTCATGGAGTCCTGGGGAAAAATAAATCATAAGAATGGGGAAAGCTATAATGATCATTAAGGGTTTACATACAGGGAAAGATAGCATAACAAATTATGTAAATATTAACAAATAAAATAGTTTCGTTTAATCAATAACATTATAATTATATGACAGAAATAAAATATGAACAAATTATGCCATAAAAATTATCACATTAGAATATTTCTTAACCATGGTTATTCTACTAGTTGAATAATCACATATAATATCAACAAATAATCTAATAATGAGGGAATGAATAATGAAAAACATCTAAAATGTAAAAATCAAGGCCTCAACCAAAAATTATACATAAATGGGTAACATTTTGGTCAAAATCCAGTCTAGATTGTCTCATGAGACCAACCCATGCATCGAGGGGCTATAACGGGCCAGGCCCGTCACTTTCTATGTTCAATGCATTTATCATATGAAATGGGTAAAATTGAAGTAACATAAACATTCATATTTAAACTAGAATACGAAATTTAAATAATTTTCCCTTTAAATACACATAATCATAAAAAATCCATAGAAATGTGGTGAATATTGTCAAAATAACACATCCCTAGTAAACTTATTATAGACTATTCAATTAAATATGGAAAATTTTATAATAAGAGATCAATCCCAATAAAATATAGCAAGAAACAGTTTTTGTTTTCATAAATTCATTAATAAGATCACAAAATAATATTTGAGTAAAATACCCTTTTTAATTTTAAAATTACTTATTCATAAAAATATGTACAATAATAAAAGAAAACATTTACTTTGAAAATAACCTTCGTATCTTGTAAAATAATCATAAAAAATGAGGCATAATTATAAAATATAAATCTCCTCATTCCATTATAATTTTTTTTAAAAAATTCCTTTTAGATTTTGAAAATGAAACAATTAAAATAGTATTTTAAAAAAAGTCTTTTACAAATATCATATAATTTATGTGAGCATTAATCAAATGAATCAATTATGTTTACTAACTATAAATCCACAAAAAATAAGTGGAAATACAACATAATATAATAAAAATTTAATTTTACACATAATCATAGCCTAACATAATCAATGGAGTATATGTTTAACCCAAATAGTGGAAATTGGGTTATGAATTACCTTACCACGTTGTAATCAGTTGGACAGTATTACCCATAAAACAAATAATTATCAAATAAATCATTTGAAGATAAAAGGAATAATGATATGATATATCAAATAGAAGTATAGATAAAATATCTCTCAAATAAAATTAATTTCATAAATATTATATTTAATCATTTAATACATTTTTTGATCCATTTTTTAATGTTGAACATAGAAAATTAAGTACACCACTACATGGAGATGATAAGTTGTATGTAAGCACATGCGACGTTTTTATTTTTTGCAGGATGGGTAAAAGGTTGAATATTTATTTTTCATATTAATAATAACCTCTATATATATAGATAATACTAGATTTATTATTTTTTAAGATAAAAACAAAATAATATAATGTAAAATAAGAAATGAATTTGAATGAGTTGGTAATAAAGATTACCTCTTCTTCAGAGGACTTACTTTAGATCTCTTATCAAGGGATCTATAGTTACTATTTCAGAGTAACGTGACCTATAAAACATTGATAAATATGTTAAGAGGATAAATGGATAGATATTGGTCATGATATAAGGCTCATGAAAGAAGGAGTTCTATTTTATAATTAAGGTGAGATTCCCCATTAGAAATCATCAAAATAATAAATTATAATAAAATCATTTTAAATCCAAATAAAACCAAATAGATGAGGATTCAAATATAATATAATATAATATTTTAATATTATCATCCAATAAAATTTTTACATGTTTTGGTTTTACCTTAAACATTATCACATTGATTGACTTGAGTTAAGATATTTTAATATTAATTATGATAACGATTTATTTAATATTTAAATGTACTAATTTTTAGATATTAAAATTCAATTGGACTATAAATGAATAATTTATGAAATTTTACAACAAATATTAATAATTTTTTATTTTTTAATATTTTTTATGATTTTTAAATAATTTCATAAAATATTATTTTGATAAAATATCATTACTGTCAATTTAGATACTATTAATTACATTGGCCTTAAGAAATTCAAGAAAATGGGATAACATCAAAACAAAACAATTAACAAATGCCTAATATGTCATAATAATCTATAATATTCATGTAAAAACATAATTAAGTAAAAATATATTTATTTTAATATTTTTTAAACCATTTATTTGACTGTTTCATTAATAAAATAATAAATGCATCATCATTGTATAAATATTTAAGGTTATTATATCTTCACTAAAAATTAAAAATAAAATACCATCATGTAGATAAATATTTTATCTATAAAAATAATATCTATAGACTATGATAACATTAGAATAACACCGTAGTAAAAGTAATATAGTTATTAAAATATGAATGTGACATTTTTTCTTTTTCCTAAATAAAATATTATAAATATCATAACATAATCAAAATGGTTCCTATATAACATAAATAAAAATATATTTTTAAAATAAGTTTATTAAGTTCAAAATGGACACATATATTTATTCACAGCCTAACTTTGTCACCATGTGGACACATAAGATATGTTTAATAAAAATAATGTGACATTTGTGATTTTCTTTAATTTAAATAATATTAAATTCATTCTCATAGACAAGTGTCCATTAAATAACTCAAATAAGAACCTTATCAGTTATGGGTCAAAGATAATTTTCATATTGAAAAAATTAATTGGAGCATAATTACTAAATTTTTACATTATAATTACAAATATGGAATCCATTTTTAAAAATTAAAATACAAAAATGGCATAATTTAATTTAAAATTAAACTGATAATAATCAAATTTTCCAAAGTTAGTATTCAGATTGAAAAAAATAAATAGGGCATATTTATAATTCATATTGACAAAAAATTACTGGAGAATATTTAATAAAATTTACCTTATTATTAAAAATATAGAATCCAATTTTTAAAATTCAGAATATAAAAGTGGATTAATTTAATTTAAAATTAAACTGAATAAGCGTACTAAAAATTGTTTATTTGAAAAAGAATTATAAAGACCAAAAATTTAATTATACCAAAAAATGTATAATGGTGATAGAAATTATATTATTTATAACTAAAGATTATTTAAGTTACACTGATATCAAATTAAGAATCATTTATATAAATTTAATATAACAAAATTGATTGTTTTATAAAAATTGGTATTTTACAATATTAACCCGAAATTAAATATTTTTAGAAAAATATCAAAACATTACCCTAAGATAATTTTGAAATTATTATATTAAGAATGAAGATTATTTTTATAAATATAATTTAATTTTTTTTAAAAAAAATTAGTTTCAGAATAAGTGCTCCACTAAACGGCGGTAAAACTGTATGTAAAAAAATATACACTTTTATACGTAAAATTATATTTATTCTTATATTATTCATATAATAATAATTTGGTTGAATGTAAAAATATTTGATTGAATATATAATATGTAAATTTTATAATGTGATTAATACAATTATTTTTGATGAATTTAATTTCTAGGTTATAATGTTCACATTTTATATCATATATTGTGGTTTTAAACTCAGTGTTACATGGAACATAAGATATTGAAGCTGTTAAATTTAATAAATACATACCATAAAATCATGGGTCGTTACATTATACCCTCTTTCAATAAATTTAATCCCCTTAATTTTAAATTGTATGTTGAAAATAAAATTTGGATATATGAAAATTCTATTATTGGAAACCCACATCGTAAACAGGGTTAATAAAACATCATATTAATAAGAGGGAAAAGGGAAATGAAACGTTCACAAAAAAAATTAGGAATTCAAATAGAATAAAATTATTGTAAAGTGAAAATATAGATATGGCATAGAAATATAAATATAATGCTCTGATAGTGAGTGATAAGAACATGGTCATTATAAATTTTTCCATACATTTTATAAATTTCTGATCAGCTAAAAGACCATTTATTTCTTAGCAGGGAAAGTAAATAGTTACAATTTCGATTCTAAAATCCATTTCCCAGGTGTTGATGTATTCATTTACTATCCAAATATAGGACTTGAGAAAATAAACATACTTGACTTAATTCCATGTTATAAGAATAATCCCTTCCTTTAGATGTGTTTTGATCTATTTCCACTTAATTTAATACACTGGGTGATGTTAATTAAAGATGAAAATTTCATACCTGAAACATTTTTAATGAATCATTGGGTTCTTAAGTATTTACTTTATCCTCTACATATTTATAAATACTAAAATTTATAGAACAGGTGATCCAATATGATAAATAATATTTTATCATCAAATAATATTATCCCTAGTTCAACTTAATCCATTCCTCAAGTAGTTACCTTAAGTATCATTTAGAATAAATCATTCCAAATTCGATGTCCCCAAAAAAATTATTAAGTAGGTCACTAAATTTCCATAATAAACTTAAAATTAGATACCCTAAATAAAATAATGCAGTTCTTATTGTCACATACCTAATACATGAATATCCTGATCACCCTATATCCTTAATCAAAACATCCATACTTCTAAAAATAAATTTCAGAATTCCAAATATATTCCTTAAATAGAATCATATATTAAAACCTAAAATGATTTAAAAGAATAATAAATTTCATGGTCACCAATACTATCCCACAAACATATATTTATCATTAATATCTAAACATTGGGTACATAGTTTCTATTA
This sequence comes from Viscum album, assembly GCA_963277665.1. Taxonomy (NCBI): domain Eukaryota; kingdom Viridiplantae; phylum Streptophyta; class Magnoliopsida; order Santalales; family Viscaceae; genus Viscum; species Viscum album. Next base: position 1,313,990,764 of record OY728136.1, on the reverse strand, counting down.
CCATTCAAAAATCATGTTTTTTCCAAAAGATCCACAAACAACAGAATAAATTTTCTTGTTTACTGGTGATATCTGTCACATACTTCAATTTAATTAATGAATAAGTAATATAGTGTAATCTTTATATATCTCATTATTATATTAACAAGATAATTGTGGATAATATACTCAAATAACATAATTATTGAATCCAAAAGTAGGTATATTAATCATTCCCCTTCAATTGTGGTAGTAGCATAAGCCTGACCAAGATCCATTATCCATTTTAGGTTATATTCCATGGATGCATGAGATATTGATTTACATAGAGTCTCATATCCTAGTAGTTGAGTAATTTAATATGGTAATACTTTTTCTTACCATAGAAATCATAAGAATGATGACATTTCTCTCCAAACATGTAGTAATGTACCATTCCTTTTAAGGATGTGCCCAAGCATTTCTTTAGACAATTATTACATTTGGGGAAATACTTATTTTTCAACTTTCATATATCCATATTTTCCTATAATTACTCTTTTTATAGTAATTCCCTTAGAAGCCATAATACTTATAAAATTATTTCTTTAACTTGTTATCATGTTATACTTTGTCATCTAATGATGAGAATGTTTTGCAGAATTGTTTCCTTCGAAATATTTTCATATGATCCTAAAATATATGATCATTCTTAATCATTGGATAATTTTAAATGATATGTTTCCAATTCCTTCTTTTATGTGACATTTCTAAATAACGATGTAAAATATATTAGGTCATGACATTATATATAATCTCAGAACTAGTGAAATACATAACACAAATTGAAATTTTCATGAATATATAATATCATAATTAGAAACATGGGTTCCTTGTAATTTTATTCTATACTTATCCTCAATGTCTATTATAAGGTTTAAGTTCACTAATATATATTTTCCTAAATCTGGTTCCCAAGGTTTCTACTAAACTTCCTCTGTTGATAACTATAAAGACCCCAACCACTATTGTTCAGAGTCGATGCCTTACTATATTAAATTTTCATATTATAAAATGAATCTCATCATGAAGGACCAAATAGTTCAGTATTAGTGGAAAACTATATACATACATGAATTATACATTACAATTTAAAATAATAATTAAAAAATAGTGAATCCTTTGAAAACACTGTTATTATCTAAGATTAACCCAACATATTATTCATAATAAAATTCATAGAGTCCTCGGGAATTATAAATCATAAGAATGTGGTGATATTAGATGCTCAGTAAGGGTATACATACAACGGAAGCTAGCATAAACTATTATAGAATGATAAATAACTAAAACACATTTAATTTAATCAATAACATGATCATAATATAGAAGGAACAAATTATGGTCAAATGATGCCATAAAAATAATCACATTGGAGTGAAACATAACCAAGGATATTATAACAGTTGAATAATCACTTGAAATATAAATAAATAGTCTCATAATGAGGGAGTTAATAATGTGGGACATCTAAAATATACCATCAAGGCCTATACCAGAATCCATTCTAGTTTGACTCATGATAACCACTGATGCATCTAGGGGCTATAGTGGGCTAGACCATCACATTCTAAGTACAATGAATTTATCATATGAAAGGGGTGAAACATAATCAATATAAACATTTACATTTTAACTATCAGACAAAATGTAAATACATTTCCCATTCAATAAAAATAACCATAAACCATCCATAGAATTATGGTGAATGATGCTAAAATAGCACATCCCCAGTCAAACTCAACACAAATTTTTTTATAAAATATGTTAAATGGTATCAGAAGATATAAAACAAAATAAAAAATAGTATTAAATAATGTATATTGTCATATATTAGTTAATAATATCAAAAAATAATTCTTGATTACAATACACTTTTTATCTTCGAAACTACTTATTCTTAAAAAGTTGAACAATTATAAAAGAAAACGTTTACCTTGAAAATAAAATTGTATTATTTTAAATAAAGAATATAAAATTAATGCTTAATTAATGATTAAAAATCCTATCATGATTTTATATGTTTTCTATTAGAAATCCATTTAAATGTTGAAAATAAGACATTTAAAATAGTATTATGAAAAGAATGTCTTTTACAAATTTCATATCATTGATGTGAGAATTAATCAAATGAATCAATTATGTATATAATCTATAAATGCACATAAAAAGGTGTAAATTAAAAATAATATAACCAAAAATTAATTTCACACATAATCATAGCATGACATAATCAATTGATTAGAAGTTAAACTCAAATAATGGAAATTGGGGTAAGAGCTCACTTACCACTTAGTAATTAGTCACACCATATGCCCCATAAAAGTAATAATTACAAATTAAAATAGTTAATATAATTATAATAAATGGAATAATGATATTATATATTAAATTTAATTATATATACACCACAAATAAGGAATATGTGGTGAATAATGCCTATCTCACATAAATAAAATTGTGATTTGAAAACCCCTACCATAGGATTGATTTCCACCGTACGTGTCTAAAACTCATGTATAATGGTTATAAAAATATTATTAACTCATAATAGATCAATAGTAATAATATCATATCATATATTATCCCCTTATAATATCTTAACACTCATTTATTAAAAATATTTATTAATTTCAATATTTCAGGCGTTAATTGCATTGTTTATCATGCTTATTTTGTCATAATAGTCATGGTTATCATGAATAGGGAATAAATCAAAAATATGAAGAATAAAATTGATATCATAAATATAAAATTTTATCATTAAATACATTTTTAACCATTATTTAATGTTGAACATAGAAAATGAATTACACCACTACATGGAGACGGTAAGCCATATGAATATACGTGTGGTGATTTCAGTCTTTGTTGGATGGGTAAAAGGTAGATATGGCTGATTCATAACCATAATAAGAGATAAATATATATATAATACTGGAGTTATCATTTTAGAAGGAAAAAACACTAGAATAGGAAGTAAAAGATGAAATGATTTTGAATGAGTTGGTAAAAATGATTACCTCTTCTTCAACGGACTTCCATTAGATCACTTTTCAAGGGATCTAGATTTGGTTTTTTGGAGTAACAAGAACTCCACAACTAGGATAAGGATTTTAGTTGGAGAAATGTATGTAGTTTTGTCGAGATATAAGGATCTGAAAGGAAGGAGTTCCCTTTTAGAATTGATGTGAGGGGAACCCTTTGAAATCCGCAAAATAAAAAATTATACTAAATTCTTTTTCAGTCCAAATAAAACAAAAAGGCAAAGGATTTGAATCTAAGATGAGATAATATTTTAATAACATCATACAATAAAATATTTACTTGTTTTTTTACTCTAAGCCTTATCATTTTTATTGACTTTAGTTAACACATATTAGTTTTATTTATGGTAACTATTTATTTAATATTAAAAACTATAAATTTCCACATATTAAATATCAATTGGTAGAAAAATGGATAATTTAGAAAATTTTATATTAAATAATAATGATTTTTAGTTTTTTATTTTTTTATGATTGGTATATAATTTAATAAAATATTATTTTTATAAAATATCATTAGTGTCAATTATGACACTATTTATTACATTAGACTTAAAGAAATCAATAAAACTTGATAACTTCTAAAAAACCATTAACACAGACATAATATATCATAATAATACATAAATTTCATTAAACACCTTAATTAATTAATATTATATTTATTTTAATATTTTTATTATAATTTATTTTATTTTTTCATTAATAAAATAATTACTATATCATCGTTGTATAATTATTTAAGTTAATTATATCTTAATTATGATTTAAAATTAAAATTCCATATTGTAAATAAATATTCTATATTTAAATAAAATATCTAGTGTCTAAGATATCTTTTGAATAAAACCATTGTAAAAAAAATAATGTAATTAAAATATTATGTGACATTTTTGTCTTCCCCTTAAAATAAATATTTTAAATATCATAACATTATACAAATGGTTCCTAAAAATCATAAATAAATTTAAATTTTAAAAATATGTTTATTAAGTTCAAAATAGTTATATATATATATATTTATTAAAAACCTCCCTTTATCTCATGTGGACACATAATAGATTCTTAATACAAAGAAAGTGTCATTTGTTAATTTCTATAATTTAAATAAGATAAAATTCATTCTCATGGAAATGTGTCCATTAAATAAGTAAATTTGAACCTTATGTGTTATGTGATGAATATAAATCATCCAATAAAATTTTTAAATGTTTATATATAATTTTATAATCCTTATAATATTATTTTTACTCTAAATTAACACATTTACCTTTAACTGTGGTAATATTTATTTTTACCAAAGTTACAATTCATATTGAAAAATATAAGTGGACCATATTTAATATATTTTAACCTTATGATTACATGTATCTAATCTATTATTTAAAATTTAGAACACGGATGTAACATATTTTAATTTAAAATTAAACTGATAAGACGCAATTGAAAACAATTTTCTTGGAAAATGTATTATTAAGACTAAAAATATACTTATACCACAATAAGTTATAATTATAAAATAAATTATATTATAAATAAATAATTATTATTTATGTTACATTTATATCAAATTGAAATAAAAAATATTTTTTTAATACAATGAAATTGACAGTTTTATAAAAACTAGAATTTTTCACTATTTACTGGAATGTAAATATTTTTTGAAAAATAAAAATATTCCACCCTAAGATAATTTTTAAATTACTATATCAAAAATGATTTTTATTTTTTCCATTGTATTTATAAAAGTGTCAAAAAAATTTAAAAGAAGTTCTCAATTAAAAGGTGCTAATACGACCTGTAAAATAAATATAGCTTGTTATGCATAAAATTGGATTTATTATTATCTTTTTCATATAATTTTTTTGGATGAATGTAAATGTATTTGATTGAATATAAAATATATAAAATTTAAAATTTTTTAATACTATTCATTCCCACTAATTTAACAGCTATGTTAGAACTCTTACAATTTAAATAGTATATCATGGTTTTAAGCCCAGTGTTGTGTACAACATATGCTATTGAAGAAGATAAATTTTAAAGATACAAACAATAAATTCTTGGTGTGTTACATAAAAAAACATAAAACCTAATACCTAAATAATAAACCATAAAAAACTAATAATTAATATTTAAACCCTAAATGCTAAACCATAAAATTTAAACCATAAACATGATTCCTAAACACCTAAACCATTATCCAAAAACCCAAAAACCGAAAACCTAAAACATTAACACTAAATACTAAACTGTAAACAAAGATAACTAAAATATAAAACATTTAAACTCTAAACAAAAAAACATATACCCTAAAACCTAATCCTGAATCCCTAAACCATAAAATATAAACCCTAAATGATAAACCTAAAACCATAAATCCAAGACTCTACACCCTCAAATATAGATGATACACCCAAAACCCACATATCTAAACCCAAAACTATAAATCCTATACCATATACACTAAACCATAGACTCTAAATCATAAAACCAAAATCCTAAACCTATAGTGGAACAATATATTTTTTTATTATTTTTTTATGTTTTATATTAGTTGTTAACCAACATTTATTCAAGAAATATTAAAAAATAACTATTTCAACATAGGTTTCCTATAAAAGTATATGGAAACAAAGAAATAATCGAATTTATGTGTATATTACATGTTTGTTTTAGATGAAAACCAATGTTGAAATCCTTAAAAATTATTTTTTCTATTCGATATTGGTTTTATCTCAAAACTAATTTGGAAATAACTGCAGAAAATATGATATATTTATACATCAGTTATTTTAAAATTTTTATTTGGAGGTAGTCTTTGTGATAACTATTTTGGTCAAAAACCGACATGTAATGAAAATGGTATTCACATTCCACATCGGTTTCGGTATAAAACAATGGGAAATGATCTATTTTTTTAAATTGAAATAAATACTTTCCCAAAAAAAACAAAGTGTTTTCAAGTACAAGAAATAGAAACAAACATTTACTAACAAAACATTTTCTAAAGTCCCATTTTGAAAACATTAATTAAAAGGGAAACATACATAATACTCAATATCATTGTTATTCTTACATGAAAATGTTTTATATCAAATTTTGGAGTTGTGAAAGGTATTCATCCATAAACAACACAACATCATTGAAATCCTATAATATCAATGAATTTTATAAGACTAATATATATATATATATATAATATTTATATAAAACCTAAATTTAAAATATAATTGACCATATTAAATTCACTTTTCATCCTAATTTTGATGATCTCAAATATTAATCATAAAAAAATTATCGCATTTCATATGTCAATTTTATTGATGAAAATGAAGTTATCTTACATTAACATGTATATAATATATATATATATATATATATATGACAAAATATATTATCTAATAAAAAATTTATTTCCCTCTATCTTCACAAAAAAACATTACTAGGTTTCTATATCAATAACATAACATCGTTGAACTTTTACCGTGACCTGTATTTTCATATGTTAACTAAAAAGTCACATATAATAAGAATATTTATGATTAAAAAATGTATAAAAATAAAAAAATCATATTTTTTAGAAAAATTACAAGATTATTTATGAACATTACATAATATAGAAAAAAAATTAATATCCTAATGCATTTATCTGGTCCGAATACACCAAACATCAATTTACCACTACAATATAATTTTTTAAAATTAATAAAATGATTATAAATATTAGTTTATAATTATATCAATCTTTTAACTTATTATGTAATCAGAAAAAATGAACACCCAATATAATTATTTCTATTCTTAAACACATCTATATTACTCTATCATGATAATTTATATATTTTAGACCCATTAAAATGTTTTCAGGATAAAAAATAAAAAATATTGATCTCATTTTTAATGAAATGTGTATTATTATACCAAATTTTATATGTAGTAAAGTAATTAATTTCAACTCATATTTATTTAAACAAAATAAACTAAAATTTAAATTTACTTACTTAGAGAACAACTGCAACACAATTTTGGTGATTTGATACGAAATAACAAGTTTGAGGTATATTTTTCAATAATGTTAATCTATACTCTCTTATCCATATATCATATGTCATTGAGAACTCATAAAAAGGATCCATGAGAGAAGATATAAAGTATAATATTTTTATTCCATCATAAATATATGAAGAACATTTAGTTTTTGGTTCCAAACCATTTTGTTTTCTTCTATTTTTATAATTTAGATACTACTATATAAATTAAATATAATAAAAATATTAATTAACCTTCAATAAAATCAAAATAAAATTTAGAAAAACAAAAAATTCCCCATATTCCATGTGATGAATGAGAAATTATGGTTAGAGTAAAGAAACCCACACAATAACTTTTATACACTACAATATGTATATAGGCATCCCCAATATACAACAAAAATTATAAGGTCTGATCTAAAAGTGGTGGTGGATGATCTGAGTAGGGAGGCTGATCGTGCTAGGAATATTTTATCATATGTTTAAACATTACATGTAAAACAGATATAATTTGATAATTCATCAATTTTTTATGTTTTGTAACTAATTTCTAAGGAATCCTGTTCTGCGTGCCTTTATTTCTTATATGGATTAAGAAGCACTTTACTTAATAAATACACCTTCCTCATATAAACTTATGTGGATAGTGTACTATTCTTTCTTAATTTAGTAGGAAGAATTTTCATCCCACCCTTAGGTATAAATGTCCCCATCATTTATTTATCTAGAAGGACCCCGTGAAATGTTATATTAAAATGGTTTAATAGTACTATTAATTTATAAATAGTAATATAAAAGAAATAATTTTTTTATTTTCATATATTTTTCTCAAATAAATGTTTATATTTATCCATTACAAAGTTCTATTTTTTTCACATTATTTACCTTTTAAAATTTTCATAATGAATGGGGAAAATTAAGGGCCAAACTGGACCTTGTATGAGCCTCAACTTGATTTAGCTCTTAATGCAATAATCATTTCTACCAATTTTATCTTTTCCAGTAAATGATACCCCCACTCGATAAAGAATGGGGTTATAAATTCAATAACTAGATCTGTTTTTGAGATCTCTTGGAGGATTGTTGTATAAAAATAAATTAATAAGTAATCAAGTAATAAAAATTAATTTACCATATGAAATAGTTATTATTTTACAAATGATTATTCATGTCAACTGGATAAAAATTTTGTCTATGAACATACATCTAAAAACCCATATATTATAGTAGGGTTTTCATTATGTAACTTCCTAGAAACATAATTTTTTGTAAATTTTTTTCTTTCTCTCCATAAAAAAACTTGTAAAAACATAAATCTATTCAAGATTTAATGTTTTTCTTGAATTTTAAATGTCATATTTAATTACTTACATTAAATATTATTCAAAAAAAATATATAATTTTGAATAAATAGATAAAATAATAAAATATTTTTTTTATTAAGGACTCCCGAAGTTTCTCTTCCATTATCTTTTAGATAGACTTCCAAATTAGGATATATCATTTCAATCCAATAATGGATCTACATGGATGTATAAATTCTATACTACATTAAAATTGGGTGAGATTGATTATTATTATCATCAAATTCAATATGTATCCACCATTATCCATGAAAATTTTGAGGTTTTGAAAAACATGTAATGACATTTCTATCATCTCTTGGAATAGTGTTCTCATGAGAAGAAGAATAAGACTCCACCCTTTGAGTCTCACTATAATTCCATAAAATATTTTTGAAAAATTAAAATTTCACTTTCATTACATGATTCAATTATTTAATATTTATTAATATGAAAAAAGATACACATAACATGGTAAATGTTATAATTCCTATATATATGTTATTTATACAGACAAATGTAATGATATTTTTATACATATATATTATAATAATAGTAAATATAAAAAATGATGAATAAAAATATATCCATGTAAAGAAATAGTGTCAATACATGTGCATGTTTTACAAAAAAAAATATAATGATTTCATGATTCATAATCATAAATCATTTAACACAAACTAATGAATATAAATAATAATTAAAAATTGAATTACATTATAATCAATTATAAATTTAAATATCATAGTTACATAAAAGTGTTCTTATATATGTAAATATTCAGAAAAAATAAAAATTTTGGGTTTTTAATCGATGAATGTTTATCTACAACTGTTGAATATAAAATTTTACTAAAAAATAATTGAAACGACTAATGTGTATAGATTTCAACATTAAAATTTAAAAAATATATTTTATTTACATGATTGAATTTCAAATAAAATAAAAATATCTACCTAAACAGTTTTTAGTGTGACTTAGTTATTTCTCATATCTATTGAACATGATCATTTCATATAGCTTGGACTATGTCGACCTAATGTTCATTATTATATCATCCCTATATCTTGTTATAGATGAATAAACCACATTTGAATAAATAACATCATTATCATACTCATCACACAAACAAAATCATATCACTTGAAGAAAAACAAACCAAAAATCATTTGATGGGTAAATAACACAAAATATTTACTTCTTATATGTTTCCATGATGCGGTTCCTTTTTGTAAAATTTTTTTTTTCAAAAAAATGAATGTAAATATATAATCATCATGTTTCACACCACTATTAAAATCAAACCAATTACACAGAATCATTTTCATATAATTTTTAGAATAATAAATTTATTATTGATCGTCAAAAAATCCAAATTAGGTCTTTAAGATAGAAGTATTGTGTTAACATTTTTCATTCGAAAAATGTAGTGCTTTAGTGATGATAATTTGCTCGCTATTTTGAAAAATAATCGTGTCATCCGGATTTTTTTGTGAAATTTGTAACCATTAATATCAAAATCATACCTTGTGATATCTTTAAGGGTTTCCCCCAAGAACAATTTCAATGTTTTGAATTTAAATAAATTTTTATTGAGTTTCTCTATAAAACATGAGAAATATCTTTTTATACGAAATCATCAACCAAAATTCATTTATTCATTGATAACAAACCATAAATCCATAAATATGTGATGATATATATGTTTTTACTCCTATAAAATGAGAATAGTAAAATTCTAAAAGGAATAAATACCTGAATATGGGATTTACATTCCTCACAAAGAAAAAGAAGAAAAGTTGGCTAGAACACATAGCACGTGTGAACCTCTAGAAGACACGTGATCATGAGAACTTCAAATATCCATACAAATGATTCACAAAAATTTCACAACCAAACTAAAATACCATAGAAACCCTTTTAGAAATCATTCCTATCCTTGGAAGGTGTCCTAAACAATTGGTAATCACATGAAGACTATCATACGATAACCCCAATGTCAATTAAATTGTCAAGTGAAAGGCGCTTCACAATACATCAAAAAATACTTTAAAATAGGTATAAAATAATCAAAATGTTAGAGCCTCCTGTGGTCATAAAACTCATGTTATGCACCAATGTATCTCTCAAAACACCATGGATTCCCCAGCGACATATCTGCCCGGTCATGAAAGAGCCCACTAACATGTCACCGCTGTCATGTAAAGGTATTCAGACATGTCTAGACGGTCTCAAACACCCCTTTTGGATAAAAAAATAAGTATAATGGCTTTCCAATTATAAGGATCATGCATAAACATAAGATTTTATATTGGCCATGCGGCACATCACCTGTGGGAAAGTGATTGTATTTGATAACACTCATGCCATCTTGAAAAATCCCAAAGACATTGAAAAACAAAATAAGGAAATAAAATATAAAAATCTGGAGCCTCTTGCAGTCATAAACATCAAGAGACTCTCTCATGCTCTCCACCAAACCTCAAAAAATCCCTTTTTCATGAGGGAAAAATTCGGTAAAGGCCCCCTATAAATCCATCCTCGAATCGGGAAAGGTATCAGATAAGTTTCTTAAGATCATGTGAAGGACTTTAAACATGATCTGTAATCGTGCGAAGGACTTTTGACGTATCATCCTGGCCTTATGAGTGTACATTTAAATGAAAATATTATTAATCAAGACCAAATTAATTAGATATAATCCAACAAATAGAGTGTTTATAGAAAGGTATCATGGACCCTAAAAATAATATGATGCCCTTAGAATGAACTGTAATAGGATCTTGTGAAACAAGTGTCACCAATGCTCTCCACCGACTCCAGTCTAGTTTTTTTCAATATGTACTATGTTATTCAGAGAATATCCAGGATGGAAAGTCAAATAAATCCACCACCAAGAATAAAAAATCATCCTTAGATCAATGGATCCTTGAACAACTGCAATTAGGCATCAAAGTAGATTTCATGGGGCTACTGGTCTTGTGATCAGAATGGTTTTTCAGCTGGTAAAATATGGGGAACCATATAAAAAGATCATAAGACATGAATTGACACATAATGTGTTCAATCATGAATAAAGTGAAACAATTTGGGTATCTAGTGTGAAGAAAATATCACATACCAGATTAATCATTGGATAATTAAACAAGTTAACACTAAACAAATATATGGCCTATACAATAACAGGATGGAACAAAGATTAACAATACAAGATAAATATGTGAAGAATATATATTTTGATCCCCATACACTTCTCATAATCCACCATGGTCATGTCAAAACTCCAATAAATGTGGATCAGATCCCGTGATGCTCCTTTAGTATACCGTTTGGATCATTCAAACTCCCCTGAACGTGTCATAACAAGTCATATGGTTCCGTCCAGGAATGCCACCCTAGTCTAGTGAAACAATTTTGGTTTTCCATATAGACCCCATTATGAACAACAGACATGTCTCCAAAATCATATGACATCACCAGTGTATGTCAGCTAAGTCTTGAAATGGCATCTGGATTTGTCAACATGTTCTCGTAATATCCTCTGAACAAAGCTAGCCAGATCCAGCGACGTCATCCATACATGTCAACTGGATCTCGTGATATCCTCCAAACAATCTAGAAAAATATCATGAAACCATCTGGGTATGTCATCTGTCTCTTCCAACATCACATTGACATATCAGTTTTCTTTCTTTATGACACCTAGATAAGTTAGCCAGGACATGCAACACCGTTGAGATATACCACACTGAATCATGAGACACTCTCCAAGAATGTCAGCCAGCTTTCAAGTTGACACTGGGGGATGTGAGCTAGAACATGGTACAACATACAATAATGTCATCTAAGATCATGTGATGGCTTGTAGTATAATTTAGAAAGTTCTTGTGATGTCTATTATGGAGGTTAATCTTGGACATGCGATGACCTCTAGAGATTCCATCCAGATTATGCAATGTCTCATAGAATAGTCAACTGGTTCTTGCAATTTTTTTTGAATATGTCAAGTGTATATTATCCATCATGTCATGTAGAATGTCATGGAATTTCAGGAAGATAGTCAATGCATGAAATACAGACAAGAAGGCCAGGCCAATAATGAGTTCTCGAACATGATGACATAATGCAGCCTAAATCTAAGGCCATCCTTAGTATGAAATCCCTGATCGGAAGTATAATATGATATGTCCCACATATAAGGTAAACCAAAATATCTAATCCCTGATCGGTGACATAAAATGCTGTGTCCCGCATGTAAGAGAAACCTTAGTGTGCAAGCCCAGGTTAGAAGAATAATATGTTATGTCCCGCATATAAGGGAAACCTTAGTGTGTTTGCCTTGATCAGTGATATAATATGTTATGTCCAACATATAAGTGAAACCATAGTGTGTAAGCCTGGTCGACAGAATAATATAATATGTCCCACAAATAATGGAAACCTCAAAATGTTATCCTGAAATTAATGAACTATGTTAACCCGATTTCCTTCCAAAAATAGGATATATATGATATCTTCCTAAGGTTCGAGTTTCATATCAAACCTCCATATGTCTATTTCAATTCATAAGTCCCTCATTTATACGAAATGAGACTGATTTTTTCTATCCCGGGTTTCCCACACCAATCCTAGCTCACACGGGCATTGGGAGTTGAAATGATAATATTATTCACATCATAAGCCTCTATAAAGGCAAGGGAAACCACAGTATGTAAGCCTTGATCAAGAGTAAAATATGATATGACACTCATATAAGAGAAACCTCAGTTTTTAATCCCTAACATATTGAACTATGATGACTATGATTCTCGACATAAGTATGATATGTAGGATTCCATTCTAAGGCCTAAGACCGAACTCAAATGTGCATCCACATTGGTGTAAGTCCCACAATGTCATTGAAATTATAACCATTGGGACCCAATCTATCCCATGTACTGATTATCCTTCCTAATCCACTAGGGGATTGAGAAGTCGATGAACTATGATGAATCTAATTCCTTGTGTAACCATGATTTAATGGACACATTCTTATGGTCCGGGTCATATATTAAGCATTCAATGGTATGTCTCAGCACGTAAGCCCTATATCCATATGAAATGTGGTTGATTACTTTTTATCCCTTGGTTTTCACATAGAGCATATCTCATGTGGGATTAGGGAGTTTCAATGAGGACATCATTAGAATCATGTATCTTTACCATCTAGGGAAACCATAATGTGTAAGCCCTCGCTAATAGCAAGATAAAACTACCAAACATATAAGGGTATATAAATTGGGGAAATTCCCAATGGTGTGAATGAACTATAATAACTATGATTCATTCCATAATCAAGATATGTAGGATTTATCTTCAAGAATATAACTCAAAAACCATGTACCTAAGAGACCACACATATGTACTTTCTATATTATTATAAATTGAATGACATTAATTAACTGCACATATTTCAATTTCTGTAATAAAATAGGATACATAGGATGCCTCATAATAGCTCAATCCCATCCTTGAAATAGTATCCACCTCTTTAGATAACAACACACTCTAGAGAACCCAGTTATATGGATTAAACATATATGTAGATACCAATAAAAGGGAAATCGATGAAGAACCATAGATACATAAATATGGATACACCAATAAGACTCCCCCTCTCATTGCATATAAATAGGAATAACTGATGATCATTTTGTTTTGGTAACTGATATCATATCAGGATTAGGAAGAGATTCTTGAACATATCATAGATCTATATGAGATTCCTGATGTAGGAAAAAATTCCCCACAAAAGGGTGAGATGATATCAACATCCCATCCTTTAAAAAAATATGAGTTCCTAAGAATCATTGGATCTAAATCCGCAACTGACCACCATCTTTTGGAAATACGGTCCATACCTAGGTATGGATTTAGGAACCATTGACAGTTTCTATGAATGATTAAAAATGGAAATCCCAATGAGAATGATTTTGAAGAAAACTGAACCCCCACAATTAGACCACATGAAAAAAATCCATCTACATCTTTCAAATGAAAAAATCGTGAACCAGAAACGAAATATCTCAAATAAAAAAATGATTAGGGTTTTATCTATTAGTTTATTTATTTCATTTCCTACACTGAAAATGGTGAACCCAAGATTAACCTCTCAATTAAAAATATGATCAATTAACTATGAAATGGATCTTACAACTAATTTTCTATAGTTGTGGTTGTCATGAAATTGGTCCATCATCACTTTGAAAATTCTTCTTGAGTAGGATGGTCAGATTGGGAATAAAAGGAATATGGTGTTACCTATACATATAAAATAGAGAATATATCATTCCAACAATGGTGTAATGATCTTTTGATTATTACTTGTTGTTAGCATGATTGCTGATATTTCTATCATTAACTACAACTTGATATGAGATAATGTCTTCATCCATCAACCATTCTAGAAAATCAGCTGCAACTGCAACCCCTACAGGCCTCAGAATGGCCTCACTCACCCAGAGTCTTCAGCATAGGGTGGAAAATGTAATGGCCCAATAATGACATTGAGATGGTATGATTCTGACCATCGAGGATTCCCACAAGGGTTTTCAAGAACTAAAATCAACGAGTCCACCTCATCCAAATAAAGCAGTAGTAATTTCATTGGGACACATTTCCATAACCATCCACATCATAAGATTATCCTAGGAGCATGATGACCCCCACAATTAATAGCTGATGAAGTTGGATAAGGGGGAAACTATAGATCCTTTCAAGTTTAGGTGTGGTTGAGGAGGGTTCTTGTCAACTTCTATTTCCAGTTCTATCCCACCAGTACCAATCAGTCACTAGCTAAAGCTACCACCTAACAAACTACCACCTCTGAAACCCATTCACTGGTAATAAGGAAGATAAATTAGGCATATAAGACTATGTGTAATCATTATTGGGATTATGTCCCTACTCTGTCCAACGATATCTACCAATATTTTCTGGCAATTACCAACGAGTATTATCATGTCTTTTCTCACTATGTACAAGTATGTGGGAATATTCTCGTAGTAGTCATGAGAGTGGTGCATATTCTTTTCCCCATGCATGAAGTCCATTGACATATTATGGTGGCACATAGAGGAAAAAAGTGTGCTCATATCCCTAATTCAAACAAAGATATCTACCAGTATGTTGTGGAGATAGAAAATTGTTGGATTATGTACCTAGGAAAACTTTTCTAAAATTCCATCACATCATAGAAATAGCGGAAGAAATCATCTGAAATATTATATAACTGGTACAAATAAAAGGATAAGATCATATTCTAATCCCTATATCTTGACCCCCTAACACATTGATAATTATGAATAAGCTGTTTCTTTAGAGAAAGTGTAGATTCTTACTCCCATCTAAGAGGATTATCGACACACTCTGGTAAAGGAAGAGGCATCATTTATAGATCATATCCATATTCTAACTAAGCCTCACCATGTGAGAGAAGCACATGCATCGAGATTAAGGAACATTCCTATCAAAAAATTCCACCAGCATATTCCAAAAGGCCTAGGATCGATCTCAAATCCTCGTTCTAGCCTAGGATCACCAAGTGATAGGGGAATATACCTTGGTAAATGATAATATTCCTATAAAAATATTCCAATGTCTTACTCCAGAGGCCTAGGATTCTGCTCATATCTCTGTTCTGGTCGAGGATCACCAAGTGATAATGGATCATGACTTATTTCATGCTTATATTTCTATTAGTGAATTTCCCAAGCATATTCTAGTGGTTCCTGAATGCCATGAGAAAATTCCAACTTCCACCTATGAATGATTTCACCAACATACTTATGAGAAATAAAAAATGAGGATCATATTCCTTCTCCCATTCTCGCAGTCCATGGGTATATTCTGATAGGGAATATATATTCATACTAGGATAATATTCCCTTTTCAACCAAGTATCATAATGTGAGAGATGTACATTCCATAGTGTAGGCAAATATCCCTGCCTAAAAATACAATCAACATATTAAAAAGGCCATGGATGGGGCCCATAATCCCATTCTGAACAATTATAAGAAAGTGAGGATGGAAAATTCATTGAGATGGTCTCATATTGATATCAATAATAATGAAGATCATTAGTTAATTTCAGATGCTTTTCTGTAGTGAGATCATACTCCTGCATCACTCGATGGTTATAAAAAAATGTTTAGAAACCATTATACAGAAGGCTAATATCCCTACACTATTCCCAATGGTAGGTCTTCATATTCTATCCTGGATGAAAAATGAGGATCATATTCCTAATCTTCTCAATTCCAGTGTCCTTGAGGTTGTTTGTGATACATTTTCAACACCCAAGGGTCCCTCGACTCTTTAAATAAAATATAATATGAACAATAATGTGATAGTCTTCATTATAGTAGTGTGGAGATTATTCATATGCACTCTACTCCCAAAATCCACTATGGTTGACCCCCACGGTGATATCTCCCATGGAAAAGGAAATCCTACACATTCCTAGAAAACACTATATAGAGTGTTGTACCAAACTTAGACAACTTCATATAGAGAGGTACATAAAACATCAGGGTAAAGTATAAATATTACCCCATGAACTTCCAAAAACTATCCACTCTAGTCACCATGTAACCCTTAGAATTATATTATATTGTCTAATTGGTAGGAGGTCTCTAACTCTTATGAAGAAGAAGCCGACATTGATATATGTGTAGAGTTAATCGGGATAATCCTCCACATCATGTTTTAGTCTCTCTCTAATTCTAACTATGAGATCCCAAATGAGCTATAAAATGAGATTATGCCTTATTTATGCCTAACTAATTTAAGTACACATCAATGACAAAAGAATATAAACCTCTCATAACCATGATATTTGTTTCACCAGGAGACCATCATGATAATGTATTTTCCTCTAAACTAGGATACTGTCTCAATGCAATCAGATTCAAAACTGGAAAATCCCAACATAGATCTGCAAAATGATTTTCAAAAATTCATTAAATATATTTTAAAAATAATAGATGAAACCACATCATATATATATATATATATATATATATTCTAGGATGGGGAAATGATGGAATAATACACTTTTCCTCACCCCTAGAATAATAAAACTCTTCAGAAAAAGTGTCTTCTAATTTCATTGTCCCTGGAAAATATTGGGGATTATGTAATTATTGGAGATGTTAGTCGCTAAAAAAAATTCCCCTAATAAAAATATTCATAGAAATCAGAAAAATATTAATATGATAGATAATTTGCTTTGTAATAGGTCCCCTTAAAGCAAAGAGAATGCATTTCATACATGGAATCCAATGATTCAATCAACTCTATGACATCCCATAGAAACCGACTTTCATCATGGGATTCCATTACACCAAACTCCAACAAGATCACAACTATGCCAGATCTAATATTCCATAGTTCTTGCTATCATAACATCCATCCAAGAGAGGACATAGCTCACTGAACTAGAAGAATTTTTACCACCACCTTAACTTCTTAGATCATCAATTCCTAAGAGGATTAAGAAAATATCATCAATAGTTTCAAAAAAACCGCAACCCACTAGATAGGTAAATTTATATCTCAAATGCAATCACTAGGTTCATCATTATTAGATAGGGTCATGGTGAAATCAAAGACAATTCCAGATCAACAACATCCTGCTGGGCTGGGGGCATTTGTATCTCAAATATCATCCCATGAATCATCAAATACTATAATGGGAGCATTATATCCAAAACATTAGGATCAATCAATGTTAATTTTTTCCCCAGATAACCCCTTCCTATAGGGTTGGATGAATTTTCATCAACATTATCATTGAGGAAAAAATATGTTTGAATCTCATCTATGTTGTTCAAAATGTATAAATATTCCTACATCACTTTAACAAATAGAATTAAGGTTACATTCAATCAATGATTCACTCAACCATTAAAATTTCAAAAATTAGACAAATAACTTTCAATATTTAGATATTTAAACTTTAATGTTGGATTTATATAGTAATTAAATGATGTTGACATTTAAGTGTTATTTTTATGTTTTTTATATAAAAATATGCTAAAAATATTATCATCATGACATTAAACATTGGTTTTTATAATAAATTAAGTAAAATTCATAATTTTTAAAAAAATATGTAATTTTTTTGTAACTAATATTGAATTATAGTTATAATGCCAGTAATCATAATAATACAGATTAATAACATTTTAAAAATAGAAATGGGTTATGATCATTTCAAATATTTTATATGAATAGTTTGTAATGTATCATATTTTATAGGTATTACTTTTTTTATATTATATGGATTGATTTCAAGTCCAGGAGTTGAGACAGTGTGCAATTCTGATGCCCGGTGTTCTCGGAACTATTGTTTAAAAAATATTAAAATATATAATAGCACATGTGCACTTAGTGATCCTAAAAAATGGGAATAACCCCGAAACAAGTTCTTGGATAGGAAATCATATGGAACAATTGAAGTAATAATTACAGCTTTACCGTAGGTTCAACATAACTTTTGTCAGTGCAGGTCATCTGTAGAAAAATCCACCAAGGACGTAACTGTAAATAAAATAAGTAAATAAAATTAATTAATCTTAAAATACTAATAATTCATGATTGGTAAATCATATTAAAAATTCTAACTACTTTTGAGATCATAATATGGTGCTTTATCTTGGTATGACATAACCTTTTCTGTGTAAGGCCTTTATGAAAAAGTCATCACGGACGTAAATAATAAATAAATTAAATAAATATATTTATTTTAATTTGATGATGAAAAGACCTAATAAAATATTTTATATTCCTAGTTATAAAAAAAATTTGGTTTGGCCTTATAACATAATAATTTGATATAGGAGCTGACTGAGGAGCATCTGTGGGTGAACACCGAAAAATCAAGCTTTGATGATTGGTGTGCCAATGGAAATTGTGGATCTTACCAAAGATAAATACAACAAAACAGATTCATTCATTATCAGTGATTGATCCAAATCTAGGTATTTGTTTGTTTTAATTGTTTTATTCCTTATTCTGAATTTATATAATGCATGTTAATCAATCAAATAATGGATTGATTCTTGGATTTCATGTATTATGGGAACATATCTATTTTTTGGGTATTTTATCGTGAGAATATTAAATGGTTTAATTTGATGATGGATTCATTTTTCATTTTAAAAGAAATAAAATAATATCTATACAAAAATTAATTGAGGTTCATTACTCTATATTTATTTTTCTTTTCTACCCCAATTCCACATTTCACCATGGGAATTCTTCAGCGGCCTTAGGTTTGACACATTCCAATCAATCGATCCTTGTGCACATGATTCATGGTGAAATGATTCAATATCATAGATATAAAATTAGTATGGAATGATGGAGGAACAATGATGGAGGAAATGTAATTCATACGATGGATTATTCTTTAATTCATGTTCTTCAGTGAACAATAAAGAATAGAGATTTAATCTATTTTGTGAGAAGATCTTACGATGGGTCCCACTATTCGACGGCGAGGGGGGGGGGGGGGGGGGGGGTTGGAGGGGGAGGTTGTTAGAACCCAATTCAATGAATCACTACTGGAAAATGGGTCTATACCCACGGTTCTGGAAAAAACTGTGGGTATAGGGTACCCTATACCGACGGTTTTGAGAAACCATGGGTATAGAGCTAGTATGGGACCCTATACCCACGGTTTTATAAAACTGTGGGTATAGGGTAACATATACCCACGGTTCTTCCCAAAACCGTGGGTATAGTTTTTCTTTAAGACCTATACCCACGGTTTTACAAAACCGTGGGTATAGGTGTATTTTTTATGAAGACCTATACCCACAGTTTTGAAACAACGTGGGCATTGGATAATTATTTTTAAGACCTATACCCACGGTTTTTAAAACCGTGGGTATAGATTTACCGGGATAAAGTGGGAAAAAAAATTTAGGCGGGAAATGGGAAAAAAATTAGCGGGATAAAAAAATTTCGCGTTGTGTTTGAATATATTTATAAAGATATAAATATATTATCAGAAACTTCTGCTACGTTAGTTGGTATATTAATTCCTTAATATTGTTGCGGTCGCCTGATCAAATCACCGACAAATCATTTTTAATAATATATTATAATTATCAATATATAATAACAGATGCAATAACGAAATAACAAAATTCAATTAGTCCTGTTGGTTAGCGCCATTGGTCTCTTGGTAATAGATCCGGTCTTTGAATCCCACCGCACAAGATTTTTATTCATTCCACATATGTATTAATTTATCGTGTCTGTATTAATATATTAAATAAAGTGTTAGCATATATAGTAAAACGAAACTTGGCTCAATTGGGCAGTGCGCTACATCCCCCGGCGCAGACCCGGGTTCGATCCCCAATCCATGCGGGATTTTTTGAATTTAAATGTATTCCCACGGTTTTAGAACCGTGGGGTATGATGTGTGCCATGTGTACACACACCTATACCCATGGTTCAACCAAACCGTGGGTATAGGTCAAGATCCCTATCCCGACGCCATTCAGCCGCACGGTTCCCAGAACCGTGGGTATAGCCTATACCCACGGTTTTGGGGGCTATACCCACGGTTTTGAACCGTGGGTATAGCCTGTTTTTCCAGTAGTGAATGTTTTTATTATTGGGCATCATAGGAGATAGGGCGGCTCATGGAAGAGGTTGTGGTGGTGGTCGACAATGGAGGAGGTGTGGGTCGCCAGTTGTGGTTGTCAGTTCCATGGGCTATAGCCGATGTAGGGAGACGGTAGGGATGGTGGAATTGGATGCATCAGTGGAATCACATCAGAGAAGGTCCTGGTCCAAGTGGTCTAGGTTGGAAGGAAGGGTCAGGCTATATGGGCCAGTTTGGGTCGGTGGTTTAGGTCAGGCCGGTGGTCCGTGTCAGACACAAGATAGAACTGGGGAAAGAGGGGCAAATCTAGTTGGTGACCAACTGTGATATTTAACCATGAGGCCATGCCAGATTGATATTTCTAAGGTGTACCAACCATGATGGTTGACCATGATGCCCAACCGTGGGTGTAGTGACCCCCATAGTTGGTGGAATGTCCATTTTGGTAGCTGGTCCTACCGCGACAGTAGGTCCACAGAACTGGGCAGGGTAGCGAGCCTATTCCTTCAAACAAACATATCTTCTAAACCAAGTTTCCAATAGATGAGACATCTAAAACATTGAGATCCATACTATTATATAAGAAATTGGAGAAAAATGATTGGTTTTTAGTTTTACCAGTATAGGATGATAGCGTTCCATAAGTACTTTACTCTAGCATTCAGTACAAAATTAAATCCACATCATTGGATTATAATCCCCTATAGAGGCTGAGTATCAGATAATTTTAGGTATCCCTCCCTGATACTAGAGTAAAATACTCTATCAACCCTAGTGGTGTTTTGTAATTGGCATAACCTCTGAGAGTATGGTGTTGGTCCTCCATATAGAGGGTTGCATCAATAGGGTATATGGTATCCCGCAATGGTTCTGGGCATGAACCCCTACATAGCGGGTTGATCCAAATTGGGTCTATAGTATCCCCTAGGGATTCAGTGTGGGATCTACTCTCTATGTATCATAGTATTCCTTAGAAAATGCATTCTATTTGGGTGTGGGACCAAATTATCTAGACCTATTCATTGAATGTCTCCAATAATATGATGGCTCGAGGAGTGAGTTATCCCAGAACAAGTGTGCATCGAGTATAATCTTATGGATGATAGTTGGTTATAACCACCTTATGGCATTTAATCTTGCATGAGTAAATATAGTTGTTCTTTTTATATGTTCTAAATACATATACCTATGTATACAGGACTGCATTTTCCTTTTCTGCATTACTTTTTGTTTTAAGGTAACCTAATGTGTATTGTTATACCCACCTCTACATGGGATTTTCTTGCACGTGTCATGTCTTGTGCAGATTATTATCCTTTTGAAGGATTCTTATGTGTACCAGGACTGGGAAGTTCCTTATGAGGACGGAAAGAACAAGGTGTGTCTATGGGAAAAAAAAAGTTGTCCCAATACCATTTTTTCTTAAAGGTTGGACTTTTGGTTTCAGACTCCATAAGGTTGGATTTTATTTGTCCATGTTTACATTACTTTTTCATACTCTGTTTGTGGTATATAGTGGTTTTATTGCATTTTTTACTTATTGTTTTATATATTTTAGGATTTTTCAGTTAGATATGTGTGTGTGTGTGTGTATAGGTACTTTAGGCTAATGCCTCCCAATTGAGGGGCATGCATACTCAGTGCTAGTCATCAGCTCTTGGCCTATTTGAGGTGGGCTTGGGGTAGTCCCGACATGATCCCCACTGAGATGGGTTGTGATAGAGTGGTATTAGAGGGGTTCAGTTATACTTTAGGATCAATTTCTATGAGGTTGGTTTGGTGAAATAGTGTTAAGTGTATCGAGTTCTTCATTCTATTTAGAGACTCGAATGTTAATGTAGTAGACTATGCATCCATACACCAGAACTCTGATCACCATATTTTTTTACATGGTACATGAGACCAATGTTTTTAGGGAAATAAATGGTACATGAATCATATAAATATTTTTGGATTAATATTTCTTTCTTGATTCAACTCCCCAGATATACTCAGTTTACCATGATACATCTTGTTTTATTTCAGGATGTCTTCATACAGATTGTCATCTAGGATTTCATTGCATGATCGTGAGGATGATCCACTAGGTGATGAAGCATAATTAAATATATTTTCATAAGAGATATAAATTCTAGATGGTGCACCATCCATACCACCACCTTTAGAGAAAAATATGGTTCCCACAGTACTGGCGGATGAGGTGTGCAGATTGAGCACACTTCATGAGTTTCAATAGACGAGACCCTTCATTTTCTGAGGTGATCCTGACAGACATGAAGTTAAGGACTATCTTAAGAATGTGACCTGAGTTTTATACCAAGTCTAGACACAAAAAAAATAGATGTTGGTGCTAGTAGGTATCCTTCTATCTGGCTCAGCATTGCGATGGTGAGGTTTAGTTACGTGACGATACAAAGATGCGACTCTTCTGTGGACAGAGTTTTAGAAACATTTTAGAGAGGAGTTATCAAATTATATTGTAAGGGATATGTGTATCCAATAGATTCTATAACTATGGATGGACGACATGTCAGTGTCCGAGTATTCATCAAGCCACACAAGCTTCTCTAGGTACTCTATGGATAAGATACACGATTAGTACTTCATGGATTTGAAATTCTAGTGAGGGGTTTTAGGGAAATCCAAGCCTAGGTTATTATTTTACGCATTCCTACTTTTACAACGGTGATTGAATATGATTTTGTGGTTAAAATTTTCATAGATAAGATGATGAAACCATCGGTTATTAGGAGTTCCCAAGAAGGAGTAAAGCGATATGTAGAGTGGAAGATGTGGTAGAGGAGATGGGAGATAAGAAATAGGTGGTCAACATTTCAACATGTTTCCACCACCACCCCCTGGTGTTCCATTCCTGGCTCAGGGAGCTAAAGAATAGGAATGGGAAACTACATATAGTGGAGGAATATGACCTAGGGGCTCCATGAATGATTTGAGGTATGATATATGTCTTTTCTACTTTAGATTCTATATTGATAGAGATAGGTTCTATTCATTATTTTAACTCCATGAATCTACTTTGAGACATTGAGATTTCAGTTTACCCATTGACTTGACCCTCATGATTGAAGATTCCTACTAGTGGATACCCAAGGATCACACACTCGTGCCAACATTGTGACATGACTCTTAGAGATGAGAGTTGTTGTTAGTGTCTCTTTGTAGTGATGTCAAGGCCTTATGATATCATTCCTGGTATTGATTGGTTATCCACAGTTCATACTCAGATTGAGTGTTTGAGGCAAAGAGTGTGGTGTGTCAACAGTGATGAAACCAGGTTTTCCTTTGTTGGTAGAAAATAAAATCCGGAATCGTAGGTTGGAATCACACATGGGAGGGTATAAATGATTACTCTTCAATTGGATAGCTTAACCTTCATTGTTGTGGATGTTATGAGTCCTATGTTTCCTATAGTGGTAGGAGAATTTGAGGGCATCCTTCCTAAAAATGTTTCAGGGTTACCTCCCCACTGAGAGATAGACTTTTGTATTTGTTTACACCTCAGGTTGACACCGATATATACACATGTATATTAGATGGCTTCCACATAGATTAAAAATCTAACGGTACAATTGGAGGACATGTAGAAGAAGGTCTTTGTAATACATAGTGTTGTACAAGAGGAATTCCAATTATTATTTTAAAAATAGGAATATGGGATCTTGAGGTTATATATGGACTACAAGTTCTTAAACTAGGTGGTTGTGATGAAAAAATATCCACTACTGAGGATTGATGACCCTATTTGATTAGTTGAAAGGGGAAGCCATTTTTGTGCATATAAATGTAACAACAGTGCATTTATGAGCTCATGTATTGGTTGGTGTGTGATCCCATCTTGAGGTTAATGGAATAAGGCATCGAGTTCTTGGTGTTCTATGATGCATCAGGGGTCGATCTTGGTTGTGTCATGATGCGGATGGATGTGGTGATTGCCTATGCTTCACACCATTTGAGAGCACATGTGAAGAATTACACAACCCATGACCTTGAGATAGGGTTAATAGTATTAGCTTTGAAGATGTGGTGACACTACCTGAAGAGTGAGTAGTTTGTGATATACTATTACCACAAGAGGCTCAAGTATATCTTCTCCCATAAGGATCTGAACTTGAGATAGAGATGATGGATAGAGATTTTCTAGGACTATGACTTTGAGATTGTCTATACATCTAAGAAGGGAACGTGGTGGCATATTATCTTAGCAGGAGATTAAGTTTGTAGTTGTTGAACTTGGTGTCAGAGAAGATTCCCACGTTGCAATTATCCCTTCTATATAGAGATGGATTAAATTTACTCTAGTGGATGGTTGTCACCCCTTCATTATTACAGTGAGTCAGGGAAGCATATATTGGGGATACCGAATGTGAGACCCTATGTTCTTAGGTTTCCATAGAGCATGCACATAATGGATATTCCAAATGTGAGGATCATGGAATTATTTTCAGAGGGCATAGAGTAGTACTAGTGGAGTTTTGGGGGGATGTTCTGAGGGAGATTCATAAAACCCCTTCAGTGGTACATCTAGGAGTGAAAAAGATGTATCGATACCTTAAATGATAGTTTTGGTGGCCAAGGATGAAGAAATTAGTTACAAAGTTTGTTTCTTGATGCCTTACATGTCAGCAAGTGAAGGCTGGGAACCATCTTTCAACATGTTTTGTTCAACCCCATAAGGTGACAGAATAGAAGTGGAAATATATATTAATGTAAATTTTGATAGGTTTACCACATATGTCTAGGGGACATGATTCCATATGGGTGATCGTTGAATAACTCACTAAGTTGTCCCAATTATTAGCTATCAAAGAGAAGAGTTCAGTAGAGAGATTAGGATGCCTCTATATACAAGATATAGTTCCACTCCATGGTGTCCCATCGTAGATAGTTTCTGATCATGATGCTCTCCTTTCATCCTGGTTGTGGAAGGGATTTCAAGAGGTGTTTGGGACCGAGCTTTTCATGAGAATAGTGTTTCACCAACTGATGGAAGAGCAGTCTGAGCAGACCATTTAGGTTCTAGAATACATACTATGGGCTTTCATGATAAACATTTTTCATAGTTGGGATGATCACCTACCACTGATTGAGTTTGTTTACAACAACAACTACCATTCCACCATTGGTATGAAACTATTCGAGGCCTTGAATGGGTGACACTATAGGTCACCGATTTTCTTGAATGACGTAAGAGAGTTAGTAATCATTGGCCAGGAGATGGAATGAGCTACTACAAATAAGGTTCTGATCATCTAGTAGTGGATGAAGAGAGTACAGAGACTTAAAAAGTTTTATGCTGATAGGAAATAGAGGCCTTTGATGTTCAATGAAAGATACCATATGTATTTTAATGTTTTACATCGATGGGGATTAAAAAGCTTTGGCTAGGGTAACACACTATATATGAGGTTCAATGGACATTTATAGATATTGGGTAGTCTTTTTGAGGGGGTTTACCTCTTTGCTTTACCACCTCAGCTATACTGGGTACACAACATCTTCCACATTCCACAACTAAAGAGGTGCGTTCATGACCCATTAAAATTAATCGATAGGTGAGAGTTGGACTTTGATGATGGAGTAAATTTTTCTCTATGTACCAAGAAGAGATCAAGGATTGAAAATAGATGATTCTTCACGAGTGATCGATTCCATTAGTGTGTGTATGGTGGTGGCACACGAATCTCCAAGAGAGAACATTGGATGGGAGGCTCAGATTCATGCTCAGTACACTAATATGTTTGAGTAGACCTGGTTTTGGATTTTCGGGGACATAAATCCCCATGATGGGGAGAATGTAGCACAGTTTATTTTCTGTGTATTACTTTTTTTGAAATTATATAGATTAATTTTGAGTCCAAGAGCTGAGACGACATGCGATTCTGATTCCTAGTGTGCCCAGAAAATAATTTTGGAAAATATTGAATTATTTAATAAGACGTGAACATGATGTTCTTGAAAAATTGGAATAACTCCCAAATGGATGCCCATATCAGAGCGGAAGTTTTACCCTATGTGCGACCTATCTTTTATCAGCACATGTCATCTGTAGAAAAATTCATCAAAGGAATAACTATAAATAAAATAATTAATTAAAATTATATTAATTTTTAATCCTAATAACTCATGAACAAGAACTTGAATTTCAAATCCATGACCACCGTTGAGTTTCTAATCCAGTGTTTTCCCTAGCCATGACATAACCTTTATCGGCACAAGGTGATTATTAAAAATCCATCATGGACGTAAATAATAGGTAAATTAAATAAATTTATTTATTTTGATTTGAAGACATAGAAACCAAATAAAATCCATTATAAAATTAGTTATAAAAAATTTTAGGGTTTTCCTCATATCTTGAGAATTTTAGAAAGGATATAATGGATGAGATTTTATGGGAGAACACCGAAAAATTGAGCTTTGATGATCGATGTGCCAATAGAAATCAATGATCTCAAAAACAACAACGATAATGATGCAAGTTCGTTCTTTATCCTATATTGATCGAAATCACGTTAGATAATTTGTTTTAATTTTTTGATTCCCCTTTCTTAATTTCTATAATGGCCATGGATCAATCAATGAATGGATTGATTCACAGATTGTGTGTATTGAGGGATGGGATTTATTTTTTGGAGATTTTATTGGGAGATGTTTCAATGGTTTAATTTAGTGATAGATTCATTTTCCATTATAATGTAGATGAACATTAATCAACACAAACATCGATCACGGTTTATCCCTCATGATTTATTGTGATTTTCTCCCCTAATTCCCTATTTCAACATGGGAGTTCTTCATAGGATCGAGGTTCGACACATCCCAATCAATCGGCCATTGCACACCTGATTATTAGTGGAATTATCCAATATTTTGGATATGGGATTTTCAAGAAAAGATGGAGGTGTGGTGAGGGGGAAAAAGCAATTCAAATTATGCATAATTCCCAAATTCATGTTATTCAGCATTCTTCAGCACACCATGAAGAATGATGATTTAATCCATTTTTCAAGAATATTTGATAGTGTGAAACATTTTTCTATTAACGAGTGGCTTTCTCGAACTCAGATCAGTGTTAATTTTGATTTTCAGGAATTAGAGGAGTTAGTGAAGCTCTCGAAAGTGGAGGTAGTAGTGGCCGACATAGGCCGAAACTCATGATGATGAACACGGGGAGCTGGAAGATGCAGACAAGGTGGCAGCACCGTGTTTGATGCGGCGGTGGGCCAGTTGGGATGGATCGGGTTGATATGGTGAGCTATATGGGACATGTATGTTGTAATGTTAGGTCAAGCCAATGGGCTAGGCCAAACCCGGATAGATCCGGG
Source organism: Viscum album (assembly GCA_963277665.1). Lineage (NCBI taxonomy): Eukaryota > Viridiplantae > Streptophyta > Magnoliopsida > Santalales > Viscaceae > Viscum > Viscum album. Next base: position 1,313,962,312 of record OY728136.1, on the reverse strand, counting down.
GCTACCAGGGCGGATCTAGGTGGTGGAAAATCATGATGGTCAACTGCAGGGAAATGAAAGCTTGAGCTGCCATAGGTGAACCAACAATGAAGGTCAACCATGATGGTAGACCTCATGTGTAGAAACCCCGAGATAGTTAGACCCACAATGACAGTTTTGCACGGCAGTAGACTACGGTTGTAGGCCTGCAGACCCAGGTAATACTACAGGATGTTTCATTCATATGAGTATATCTACTAAACAAAGCATCCAATCGACAATACGTCTATGGATTTGATACCCTAACACTAGGAATATAACTTTTCTAAAAATGATGGGTTTTTAGTTTGGACCATTATAGGTTGAGAGAGGTACCATGGTCCTATCCTCGAGGGTTTTGAATGGTATTACATCCACATCAATAGATTGTAATTTCTTATAGAGGCCACGTCTTAGATATGGTATGGTTTCCCTCATCAAGACTGGAGTGAGATCCTCTATCACCCATATTGATGTTGTAGAATGGATGTAACCTCCAAGAGTAGGGAATTGGTTCTACATCAAGAGGTCTGTATTCGTAGGGTATGTGGTATCCCCCATTAGTTCTTGGCATGATGCCCTACATTGAGGGTTGATCCAGAGAGGGTTTGTGGTATCCCCCAGTGAGTCTGGGCATGATCCCCTCCCATGTATAATAGTCTTCATTTACCAATGCATTCTTTTTGGGTGGGACCCAAATGAGCTAGACCTATCTGTTTAGTGTCTCTGATAATATGATGGCTCAAGGTGTGAGTTCTCCCAAAACAAGCATGCTTCGAGAAGAATCGTGTGGCTGGAAGTTGGTTATGACCACAGTATGGCATAATGACTCTCTTTAATATATATACATGTTTTTTTCATATGTGATTAAGAAATATACATGTGAATAGTTGACATTATTTTCTTTTGTTGTATTACTTTGTGGTTTGGGGTTTCTTACTGAGTATTGTTATACTCACCCCAGTACGGGCATTTCCCACACATGTCATGTATTGCGAAGATGATCGACCTTCTAATGGATTCGTAGGTGGAACAGGAATAATAGGTTCCTTATGGGGATGGACAGACCATGGTGTGTCCCTATGGTGACCGACATCTTTCCCAGTAAACCTTTTCTTATAGGTTGGACTTGTGGATTCATAATCTTTACGGTGGTATTGAATTTTTCATATTTAATTTATTTCTCTTTCTATCATACCTTGTTTGTTGTATATAGTGGTATTTAGGCTTTGTTTACATAATATTTTTACAATTTAGAATTTTTCACTTAGAGATATGTGCATGTGTATCCGTACTTTAGTATAATACCTCCCAATTGTGGGATAAGAAAACATAGTACTAGTCACTAGTTCATAGTCTATTGGAGGTGTCTTTGGGGTAGTCACTTCACGATCCCCTTTGTGAAGGCTCATGACATGGTCATAGAGCTATAATGGACATACAGATCATATGTTGTGGTGGTTGAATGAATCCCTTTTAAAAAAGTACATCCATAAAACTGAACTAATTCCTAGAAAACAGGAGAAAAATGAACTATAAATTTTAGAAACCATATGAAGGAAATTAAAATAATCATAATATATTGAATTAGTTTCCTTTATTATTTAGATTTCCTTCTAATTATAATATTGTTTATTGATTATCGATGCACTCCTAATGTGAAATTAAAATTCTAGGATTGAAGAAATAACCAAAGCATGGACATTATTTTATACATAAAAAAGGATGGAAATATTCTAAATCACATTGATCATGTAACATCTATAAGGACAAAAGATATCATTACATTCATAAGGTCATGTTAATAGATCATTCACTGTTCATTATCTACTATTTATCACTTGATACCCCTCATAAAAGACCTCACGTTCTTTCAAAGACATCCTAGAAAAACCTGATGGTCATGAGAATTATTCCAGATGAAATATTCCGATAATGTGAATTTTCAATAAACATATTCTTGATGTTCATCCAAATCCCATTGTAATGTAAAGGTGAAAAATGTAATAAGCCTATGGTGACAGAGAGTTGTATTGATATTAATGTGGCATGATTATTCTATTAACAAGACCTCATGAATCTCATGGAGATACATCGACCTTGTCAGGTGAGAGCATGTTGTCATTAAACCTTCATTATGAAAAAGAAATTGGGTCATGGGAATTTGATTATTTGAAAACCCTTTGGCTCTACAGAAAAATAGAGGTATTTTTTGTTATAATTCTCACATAGCATCATGAGATACAACATCAATAACATACCGTACCACATTTAGGAAAAGGTATTGTTTGATACAATGCTCGCACAAGGTCACGATATCCATAATGAATAATGTGACACACTATAAACAAGAAACAATTTTATCCATGACACCAATCTCAAAAAATCGTGAGATCCCATAACCATGTAAAACAATGAACAAAATAAGATAATAAAAGGAATAAGCCTCTCACAAAAGAAGGGTACTCTAGTTTTCATGATAAAGGGATTATGTGCCTTGTATCATACAAGGGACCATTGATGTGTCATCCAAATCCCATGGAGTCACCATTGACAATTAGTCCCAATCTCATGAGTGGCCTTTGAAAATACTCCTTAGTCTCAAGAAGGACCCTAGATGGGTCACCTTAGATCATGTGGATTTCCTTCCACTGGCATACTGATATCAAAAAAGATAACTAGATATATCGGCTTGACCATGTGAATTATCTTTTAAATGTCAACATGATTATATGAGATACCTTTAATAGGAAAGGGTTCTGTGAATATAATGTTGATAGGGTGTTATTTTAGTCGCTAAATATCATGTGCTAGCCCAGATAACCTACTAAAAGATCATAAAAATTACGTGATGTAAAAACCCATCCACCAAATTTGGACCATATATGAAAGATACATGCCATGAAAGAATTCATGTAACAAGGGTGGAGAGGATTATATAGTCCCTATAACATAAGAAAAAAAGAAATAGGCAAAAACATAATGGTGAATGCTACAGAGGAGCACATGAGTTGAATTTTGAGAGTGGAATGTCATGCGATCGCATTGGAATTCCACCATGTAAAATCCAAGGAATGAAAAAAGGAATGACATGGATTGAATAAGTTCTTCCCATGATCTCCCTATAAATCATGTGAAGGTCTTAGCACATGTCTTTTAGATCATGTTAATGTGTTTTCACATATCTACTTGGACACACGTAACCTAAATAGTATAATTCAAAATAAACCTTGAGGCGCTTTTGTCATAAAGATTGATAAATATTGAAAAATTTGGAATATATATGTTCATATAGATATGATAATATTAATTCACTTTGATTGGCCTACCTAGATCATTCGATAATGTTACGACATATCCCCCAAGTCAATGTGACACTCTCAGGACATTCCATCTAGATCAAATGTTGTCCTTTGGACATGTCAAACAGATCTTGTGAAGTCCTCCAGGCATGTCAAACAAGTCATGAGAAGTCCTCTAGACATTACTCCTAAATTAAGTGGAAACATTAGGGCACGTCACCCAAATCATGTGATGTACTTCAGGCATGTATCCAAGGTCTAGAGACATCCTCCAGACATGTCATTCAAGTCATGAAATATCATTTAGACATTCCATCCCAATCATGCAATGTCCTTCAGTCATGTCACCCAAGTCTTATGACATCCTTGATACATGTCTATATGGTCCTATGATGTCCTCCAGACATGTTAGTCAAGTCTTACATCACCCTCCAGAAATTCCATCTAGACCATTTGACACCATCCAAACATATCATCCAGATCATGTGATGCCCTCTAGTTAGGTCATCCAGGTCATGAAATTTCATCTTAAAAAGTCATATGGATAATTATTTTTTCTTTATAAATATATGATATGCAACTTGGACATGTACCAAGACATGTAAAGACATCCTTAGAAATGTCAATCAGACAACCCACATATGTAAAGAAGAATATTAGGACATGTAAAACAGACATCCTTGGGCATGATAATCTTGACCAATGGAAATATTCAGGAATACCTCTAACTCAACTATGAGGAATATGATTCTTATGAAAACATGATACATATTTCACATATTTATGTACTGAGATCTTATGGGAATCCTCCTCGATGTAAGTCCCTCAATGTATTAGATGATATAACTTGTGGGACCCAAAATCGTCTATAGGTGAATCAATATTTCTCATCCATAAATGGTTTAAGAAGCTACAAGGTATATAAATATTTCTATAATCAAGACATGTTGGATTCCTTTTTTAGGCTTGAGATCATTATCAAATACCCCGTAAGGGCCACCCTAGTGCATAAGTCCTGCATCCATATGTAGTGTGACTGATTACATTCTATCCCTTATTTCTCACATCGAGCATGGATCATGTGGTCTTATAGATTCTCAAAAATCATATCATTCAAAAGATAAATTATCCTCCATCTAGGTAAACCGGAGTGTGTAAACCCCACTCAACATCATGATATAACTATACCCATATAAGTGTATCCACCTCATGGTAAGTCCCAACGACAATTCTAAATATGATTAATTTGATTCCTATCGTAATAAGGATACATATTATTCCTTCCTAAGGATAGTTCTCGATACCTAGTGCGTATGTTTCCACACATATTTCATTTATGCATGATGTTAAACATCACTGTTTCAATGAACCATGTGGTTTTTGATTCATATTATAAACAACATACGTGTGATGCATCATAAAGGTTCAATATCATCCTTTAAAAACTAATCACCTACCGGGATAGCTGTAAACTCCATTGTTTCTGTAATAAAAATTAAAAAAACAAGCAACTAACCATTTATAATAAATTATGAGAACCATTTATAATAAATTATGAGAAATAGTTAAAGAAACTCAAAAACTAATAGATGGTCTCATTAATAGAACCCTCTTTACATATGGATGGAATCAACACTTGATAATTTAGTTAGGGTAACTAGTCAAACATCAATATTAGGAAGAGATTATCATACATATAATAAATCACTAATAGATTACTCAAGTAGGGAAAATTCCCCCAATGAGAGTGTGATGAGATGCAACTCCCATACTCTTAACCACTTTGATTTCCTTAGAGTCATTAGGTCGGAAACCCCAATTGACTGCATGCCTTTTGAAATATAGTATATATATTATTATAGATGTGGGAACCATTGTATGTTTCTAAGAAATGAACATAGATAACCAAGATAATGGTACTCTGTAACCATATTTGAAACCCCATAATAAACCCTCAAAAGGAAAAAAATGGTTAACCTGCCATAAATTCATTTAACAATGTCATCCCCTTCAATGGTTAAAATGGATAGAATTCCCAGTCCCATGTTAGACTATTTTTTCCCACTATCAATCATTTTCATGTGAAATAAAAATGGAAAACCTAACATGAAATAATTTAAATATGTTATCCCCTTCATTGGTTAAAAAGGATAGACTGTATAGTCCCCCACTAGAAAATTTTGTTCTTACCATCAATAAATTTCATGTAAAACAAAAATAGTGAACCCAACGTGAATCTATCAAATAAAAAAAATGGCCACTTGACAATTCTTTGGACCATTTAGTTTGTAGCCTCCTATATAAATGAAATATCACACCCAACATGAAATCCCCTGTAATCATGGTTCCCATGAAATAAGTCCATTCTCATTGTGACATGTACACATAAGGTAAATGGACAAATAAAGAATAAAAAGGAAAATTGTGTTACATTTTCATATTTGATTGATCATGTATTATACATTTTATGATGCATTTATCAATGACCCTGTTCCTTTTAATAATCATGACTACAGATTAGTCTCTTAAAAAAATACCCCGACCTAAGATCATGTCATCATCTAATGAATTTTCTAAAACATTAGCTATGGATAGAACCCAATTGGGTCATAGAGTGACCTCACCCACCCAAAAAATTCATATTTTTGTGCAAAACATAATGATTCTGAAAAACCATTAAAATTGTACAATACTAACCCATGAGGCTGAATGTAAGGGTCTCTTTTTACTAAAACAGAAAATTATACAATGTCTAACAAAAGATACAGTGAAACTAGTGGCTCTCATTTCCCCTACAATATGATTAGAATCATATCCACAAAGCATGTAAATCAACAAATTTTGTATCTATGGAAGTTGGATTAAGTATTCAACTATGAATCCATTCCAGTTCAACATCTTCTAACGATGGATCTTATCAACCTCCATTGCCAATTTGATCCATCTATTGACACTAAATCTCATGTTGAGGGAACCACCTGACACATTTCCACAATAAACACTCATGAATGTGAACCAAGGAAGTCACATCATGGACATAAACCTATGGATAAAATGGATTGGTCTCATATCCTTGCTTTAGATGATGAATACTATGATCATATTCTGATGGTATCTAGAGATCAAGCTCGTATCCATTCCCACTAATATAATGTCTATTGTAATATTCCCAAATAAATTCTAGGGGGAGAGCATATCCATACCCACATGCATTAATCCAATAGTCATATTCAGATGGAACAAGGAGTAAATGAGGGGGATTATATCTCCACTTCAATAGAAGATATCTTCTAGTAGATATTAGAGATATAAAATGTGCAAGCCTACATCCCGGTGCACACTTCTCTAAAATGTTACAACATTCTAGAAACAACTGATGAACTCCACTAGTATATTACATCATTGGTACATATAGAGGGAAAAAAACATATTCTTATCCTAATATCCAGAGAAAATCAACACTCTAATTAATATGAACAAGTGGTCACTTTAGAAAAAGGTCCCATTATTGCTCTCATACAGGAGGTTTATTGGCATATTCATGTAAAAGACAATAAATTAGACCAAGATCATATTATCGTTCCAATTGGGCATCAACATGATAGAGTTTTACATGCCTCTAGAAAATATCATATTCCTACAAAAAATTACTAGTAGAATAATATTAAGGCACATAACATGACTCATGTTTGTGTTCCAATAGGGGCTCACCAAGTGAGAGTTACACATGCCTGAAGACATGTTCATATTCTTGTCAAATATACACCAATGACATTATCCAAAGGCACCAGACCAGGCTCATATTCCCATTCATCTATGTGTCACCAATTTTTAGTGGTAAATTCCTTGGTATAGGCTCATATTTCCATTAGTTAAGAAACATTTCATATCCTAGTAGGCAATGGAAGCTAGGATCATATCCCTACTTCCACTAATGAACGACTACACCTACATCATTCATAGGCTATATAGAAGGAGCATTATATCTGATATCCACTTCTATAGTTATGACATCACATTCTGGTAGGGAACTCAAATTCAAATCAGAATCATATACTCACTTCATCTAGGGGTGAATGACATTCTTCGGCTACAACCCATAGGCTTTCTCATATTCATTTCAACAATATATAATATCACTGGTATACTCTACCATCTTCTTAGTAGCGGGATCATATTCCCATAGCACTAGAAAGATATCAGAATATTTCAGTAGCTATCATATAGTTGTATCACACCCCTTCACAACCCCAAAATGAAAGTCGAAATATTCCTTCCATGATGAAGAATAAGTCTATAATATCTAGTCTGCTCAATACCATCATCCTCGAGGAAATTAGATGAATATATGAAACCACTAAAGGGTCTATTGACTCCTCATCTAATGTAATAGGTGATCGTTACCTTTGTATTCCTCCTCTTAGTAGTATGGATACAGATCCCACTAAATTTAGTCCTAATATCCACTATAGTTAACCTCCCCATATTGATATCTCCCTATGAAACAAAAATACTCCCCTTTCCCAAAACCCAATGATATAGAGGTGCTCAAAACATAAACAATTTTTTATTGATATGTGATTGATACTGTTGGGGAAAATGTATATAGTTCTTCATAAACTACCATCAACCCTTCTCCATGGTCAGAAAATGACTTAGAGAAGCAACCAATGTTTTCTGACTAGGTGGAGGTGTGTATGTATGATGATGAGGAGGAAGACATAAATATATGGAGAGAGTTAGATATAAAAAACCTCCCCACCATATTATAGACCCTGACCACATCTAACTAGGAGAAACCATATAAGATATATAAGGATTGAAAACATTACATATGAAAAAATATGTGGGAAAATAATCAGTGACTGGAGGAAAGACACCTCCCATATCTAGGATACGAGGCTCACCTTAAAACTATAAAGATACATTTTGGTCAAATAGACATGGTTTTTGTCTCCATTTCTCAGGACCCAAAACCCAAAAAGAACCACATAAACCTAAAACATGATTTTCTTCTATTGCACCATAACTCTACAAGAACTTATCATCAAATCCTAATTGGGTATCCGTATTTGTGGATCAGGAATGTATGGAGAGTTTCAATTAACCACACTACTATAATAGCATAACTCCGTTGTTATGAGATGCTATAATGTCCTTGATTCCCTTTAATTTAGTGGACTAGGTAATGAAAATTCCAGTTGATTAATACAATGAAATACCACCACTTTAATTATTAAATGAAATAATGAATGAAGTGAGAGTAATGCGAAATGATTCATATGTTGGACAACTCAAAACAATTATAAAAAACATCAAACATAGAAGACGATGTTTTGGACAACATGGAATGTTCCCTAAGAAAATTACTCCTATCTTGGGCTTCCATTGCACCCATATCATACCCAAGCATAATTTTACCAAAAAAATAATTTCATAATAGTAGCTTCCATAATAATCATCTATGAACCTGCCCATCCCACCTGGATGGGGGAATATTTACCACCACCTCAACCCATTAGATCATCAATCCCTTAGAATATTTAGGATATATTTGGAGAAACTAAAAACCAACCCCATCCCTTGGGATGGGGAATTTTTATCTCAATCACCATCACTAGGCTCATCACACCCGGAGATGGTCTTATAGAATTCACTGGTGGTTCCAGATCAACCCATACCATAGGGATGATGTAATTTATATCTCATTTCTCGTCCTAGGAATCATTAAATACTACATTGGAGTAAAAAAATCCTCAAAAACATGATCAATAAGTGCCAATGGTGGCCTCGAATAGTCTCTAGCCCATTGGGATATGGGAATTTATTATCATTATCAACATCCACAATAAATTATTATTCTCTAGTTTGGGAGTAAATATTGATCTCAATAATCCCATAAATTCCTCTTAACACAAGATAAGACTATATTGGTCAGCAGTTTTTTAGGAAACTTGACCAAAAACTCCCTCAAGGTCACTAGTCATAGACTAACATAAGAGGAATGTATGTTGACGACAGTGAAACCTTGTAGGGGGTGTAATGAAAAATCATCAAGTATGGCTGGGGTTTAGAAAAGTGACCCTAATAAAAGAAGTAAATAATCACCCTATTGGTTTGAGAGCAATAGGACAACTACCATTACATGATACAATTCATTTAATGTAATCAGCAATATCAAAAAATATAATCTGGATCAAAACACAAATGTAGAGGGACACAATTTAGAAAAAATACCTCGAGAGGAGGGTGATCTGGATGCACCAATTGAGGCCCCATGTACCTGGAACTAGATGATAATCCAAAAATGAGGTCCTTAAAATGTTGAGCTTCCAACTCTATAGTAAAACAATTCTATGGATAAATAAAAATAAGAGGTTATATCCCACTTTACAACTAGAATAGATATAATTCCTTCCACATAGGAGTAGTGAAAATGTAATGAAAATGACATACAAGATCTTAGAAAACTCAAATAGGACATATGCAAATAAACCATATCTACTATTTATCATATTATAGTGGAGTGAAATATCCCTCCTCCCACACATTTGGAACAAGATGAACCACTTGAAAGAGTGACATTTTACTCTTAGGCCAGCTCTAGATTCTCGTAGATGATCTATATAAATGAGAAATTCAAAGATGATAATGACTTACATCCATTATGAATATAACATATGCCCCTATATGGAGACCATTTTTCATTTAATGGATCAATAATAAGTAAGATATTAAAATAGGTCCACCTCAGGAAGCCCCTCCTACTCCCTATAGATGAGAAGAGCCTAGACATTCATTCCTCTAGAATTGGTTAATGAAATTGAATCCCTAACCTCTTCAATATAATTTAACTCTTAAATCAACGATTCTAGAATTTGTAGCCAGATGTAAGAGTTAACTTATTCACTCAATATATCTCTATGTCAAGAAGTATTGTTACAACTCTATGATGAAAATAATATTGATGATTTTCAAACACCATTGATCTCGATGAAGTATCCGAGTGAATTATGTGAGTTTCCAGAAAAATACCATTGCTTGGAAGATACAATTTAGTAGACCAAAGATAAATACAATCTCATTCTCTCATAATATGGAAAATGGCTTGGTAAGGTAGAGAGTGTCACTATTACCCTCAAACCAGAAGCAGTGCCCATTCATGCACCAAGTCAGCCCCAAAATTGCTTGACGCATCCCGTCTAGTGTAAGAAATAAAAAACCACCCTCTCCCAAAAGAAAAAACAAATCAAGGTCATACAGGATTCATGTAAGTATAAATAAAGAATACAACTTATGAAATTTGTAGTACCATGGATATTTTCTTGAAAATAATGAAAATAACCTACTCAAGTTGTCACAACCTAGGAAACTAGATGAGAATAGCCTCACTGATCGCCTCAACTGCTTCCCTTTACACAGGAGGACAACTGAAACCTTCTAATATTTCATCATCATAAAATAACATATCCAATGAATGGGAAATTCTAGAAAAGTGATGCTGGATAATTTCTTCGAATAGGTGACTTGTATACCCATCTCCCAACTAGAAGAATAGGGTGATTGGAAAAAATGTCTGACTAGGTATGTGAAGAAGGTCAAAAATAATATGACTCAAAAGATAGTTGAATGATCTCATTCCAACCAGAGAGAGTAGATTCAGAAACTTGTATGGGTCCCATAAATGATGGAGGTGACATAAAATACACCTTCTAGATGTGTACACATTCATCAAACATAAGTAGAGATAGAAGAGGACGATTCATACTCAGATTCTTCAAAATCTCTAACTCTTGTATAATTATTTTATACAACTTCCAGAGAACATGAAACATCCCACCAAATAGAGACCTCATCAGATAAAGATCATATATTGTGTTCTGTTAACATATTTCAATTAAAATATACATACTCAAATAATTAATACTTCTATGATTACGATTTCCCCATAACTGACGGAGGAGCTGGAGGACGGAGGAACAATCTATGAGGATATTGGTGATAGTGCCTACCCAGTTGAACCCAATATCTTGGTTACATTCTCAAATAATACATATATATATATTTGAGACCCATATTAGTGAAATCTGTCAAGTCCAATTAAAAACAATGGTGTCTTAGAGCACTCTAATGGTCATCCAAGCCCATTCATCATACTCAACCGACAGTCAGGGGTACAATTATTTGATCATCCATGTAAACAGAGAAGGCCAACATGACCTACGTCACTAGATGAATATGATCCCTCGACCTCATAATAAAAATTAGTCCTATCTACCATAAAAACATCATCTTTTGAATCACATTGTAAAGCGAAACCTCATATGGGGATGTAGAGGACTCTATCACAAAAGTATGAAATTTTGAAAAAGTGGGCATTTTTTGCTACCCATATTGTCAATCATGGATGTTATACATCATTAAAAATAACTAGGAAAAGGGTTCATTGTGTCCACTCAGATCCTATAAGTGTTTGTGGAAGAATAATCTTATGCTTAGGTTTATCAAGTAGAGATTTTTCTATTTGAATTCAATGAAACCATTTCATTAAAATTTTTGGATCAATACGAGTTAATCTAGGGACATATCAGTCCCATATATGTTTATGGAAATCACTATGATTTTGAAATATGATTAGATCTGATTGAAAATGGTTCTAAGATCAAATGTATATCACTTCTTGACCCTTTAATGTTTGGGATATTAAAATGCAGACATATCCCCTACACGGATAACCATTCAAGGTTACAATAAGTGAAATCAAAATCCTCTCAAAAATTTCATGCTTAAGGTTTAGTTCGGGGACCTCACATCTATTGATGAGTTCATGGTTATTCAAAAATGCAAAACATATAATTTTCTACTTTGATTACATTGTCTTCATAGCCACATAGAGATACCTAAAACATTCCACTATTATTTGAAATACCCAATCAAAGGGAATTGCATAATACATAATTATTACACTCTCTTAGATTATTTTATATATTTATATGCTGGGGAAGGATTCTAAAAATGGGATAGAAAACATCCAATGGTGGTTGAAATCATTCATTTTGCAGCCCCATATGGATTAGGGACCAACCATATAAATCCCTGGAGTATTCTTGATGATGATTATATTATAACTATAAAATTTAATGAGACATTAGAACTAGTCCCACATGTTCATGTTCCTCCCGTCCCTAGAGAAAACATTAATGAATATAATCAGCTCTGGAATCTCTCTGAAATGACTATCATAGTACAAGGTAAAATTGCTTATCCCCATGGCCTCTCTTATCTGAAAAAAGATAGATATTCCCTCAGATTACCTACCATATAATATTAAACAACCATATAATAATAGGTTTAACAATAATAGGATTACATCAAGAACACCCTCCCACATTTGAGGAAAGAGTCTCCACCACCATGGATGAGCTCTTGCAGGTTTACATAGGAATAGAAGAAGACCGACATCCTATGTTGATTTGTGTTTCTATGCCTCTCGAGGTTAAAAATATTTATGTCACATTTATAAAAATAATCGATATGTGTTTTCTTATAATTATACAAAAATTCATGAGTTGAATACTGATGGGGCTACACACCATCTAGGATTACCCAATGACTATAGATGCTTCAAGAAGGAAAATAAGTTGATGCACACCACCCATTCAACTAATCTATAATAAGATGATGAAAAACTAATTGAATCCAATTTTTTGATAATTTAAATATCTAAGATGGCATGAAATTATCAACATTGAAATCAAAACGAATTGGTAGATAATAGCTAGAATAAATTTCAGAGAACTTAATTGACACTTCCCAAAGGATGAATAACTAGTTCCGATCACAGAACTCTTGATTAATGAAATTTATGGATATTAAGACCTTTACATTATGGATGGGTATTTAAGGTACAATAAAATAAATATTTCCCCTGATGATGAGAAATCTACCACCTTCAGACCACCCATGGGATATTTTTCTTTCAGGACATTACCTTTGGGTTAAAGAATGTTATCACAACTTATAAACACACCACCTATCTAATATTTAATACCATATTATAAAAAATATCATAATGTTATGTAGAAGATATGGTTATGAAATTTTGAGAGTGATGTGACCACATAAAAGATCTTCAAACAATCTTCAACAAGTTGCATCTACATTGTCTAAAGATGAATATGCTACAATTGTCTATTGGGGTAACATTAAAAAAATTCCTAGGATTTGTGGGCACCACAATGAAACTATGTTTGACCCCAAAAATACCAGTGTAATTATATAAATGTCGGCCTTTTAAATATTAATTAACTGAGGGGGATTTATGGACATGTTTCTTATATTCAATGTTTCATATCCAACATGGCTGGTAATTCCCCCCACATCACCTAGTTAACGATAAAGATAGTCACCTACCAAGGGGATAAGGAATTCCAAGAAACCATTGAGATTTTTAAGAACATACTACTCACACCAGTATTGATGCCTCCACTAGAGGTAAATCCAATCATCTTATATGTGGATTCCATGGAATGATCACTCGATGTTATCCTCAGATAAAACAATGATGTGGGGAGTGAAAATAATCTCCATTTCCTTAGTTAAATTATGATAGGTGTTGAAGCCCAATATTATGATGTCAAGAAGAATTTACTCAGTCTCATCCATTCATCGAAAAATATAAGGCATTAATTTTAGCACCATGAATTCCACTTGGTATCTTGTATTGAAACACTCAAGTATATCCTTGGACTTCCTTTGTTAACTAGGAATATTGAATGATTAAGTAGTTAGTATAAAAAAATATGACATATAGTTCATGTCATAGAACATAGTGATATAGTAGGCCTTTATTTATTTCCTGATGGGACATCCCTCCACAGAAAGTACATCGGTGACACCGAACTTTTAGATGAAGTGGTTTTCTATGCCAATGACACTCCCTAAACATCAGATATGTATTTTGATAGTGCCTCCCAAAGTCTCATTATAAATATTTTAGAAAACCTGAAGCTCAACCATGAATGTATGATGATTTAATTTTTCTCTCTGAAAAAATAAAATTTTCCTTACTCTTTCTCATTATCTGAAGGGTTTACTAATAATGAGGCCAAATACCAAGCCATCATTGTTGGTTTGAAACTATCCCTAAAACTAAAGATCACCTACCTAAATATCAATGTGGATTCATATCTACTGAAATAATAATAATTTGTGAATATTACATCACAAAATGGAATTGGATCCTCTCACTAGTTATTCAGTGGATTGAGGGAAAATTTCCGTTTTGAACCAATATTGTATCATGTCCCTCTATCAAAATATTCACTTGAGAACACAATAGATAATTAATCCACAGTCTTGGCCGACCCATATTTCAATGAGGTGGTCTTATACATCTTGAATCAAAGGATGGTCTCTTCAGTTATAGTCTCTGAAAATTAGGATACCAACTAGATCAAAAATACCCTTTAGTGTGATAAACCGAGTTCAAACCTTGGATAGATGGAACCCAGAATTGATTACCATAAAAATTGGACCCACCTAACAGACTGAGAAATAATGTAATATAATCTACACCGATCAAGAAACATCACCCGTTTGGATGTTCCAAAAGTGAAGAAGGCCCTCTATAAATGTGGAATTGATGGAATCCTCTTCAAATGCATTGAAAAAAGAGATATTTCAGCCATTAGGGATGGAGTACATGTGGAATCTTGACGTTCTCATCTCTCTAGGACTAAGATCTCCCACCAAATCATTAGTCTTAGATACTAATATAAAAAAAAGATATGGTCCAGCATGAAATTCACCACCAAATGTTTTTAATTCCAAATTAATGAAAAATTCATCACTAAACCCTTGGAATTTCAATGTAAATATAAATATTCTTGGAAATTTTAAATATAGGGAATGTGTGTTGTGGGTCCATATCCCCCAGCCACATCCAAGATGTTTAATTACATCCTTATAAATTATGACATCTTTTCTAATAGTTATGAAGCATTACCCCAAAAGGAATTTAGGGAAAATAATATTGTTAACTTCGAAAATTCCAACGTCATCACCACATTAAGAATTCCACTCATTATTTTGATGAACAATGAAAACAACCTCTATTCAATCAATTTGAAGAAATTGTTCCAGGATTAAAACATTGATTCCATGCATTCATCCTACCATCAAATTGAAAAAATGAAAAAATAGAGGCCTTTAGTAAGTCATTTATGAATATACTGTAGAAGATAATATAAAAAAACTATAAATCATGGATGGAAGTGTTCCTTCACACTCTATGATCCACTGCACCACCACATGCACCACTAAACTAGAAACTCAATATTCATTGGTGTACAAAATCATGTAAGTATTGCCCATAGAATTCCAATTTCCCTCACATTTAATAGCTATATCATGGAATCACTTGAATGATGAAAACTCAAAAAAGTGGTTGGATGAGTTGGTACAAATCGATGAGGAAAGTTTACGTACATAGTAAAACATCAAAATCCATCAAGATCTGATCACATGACCCATAAATAATATTTTCCTATGTTAATTTTTTAAGGAGAACTTTTATTGGATCTTAGAACCCTTATATTACCTGGAAGGAATCCTCATAATTTGGAATCAAAATGCAAATGGACATATATAATACACAAGGTCTATCATAATAGAGATTATCCATTGGAAAAAATAGAAGGGGATAATGTCATACCCCCCCATGCGTGGTTTCTCATGAAATAAATTTCATAGCTTCTATAATGAATTATCTTCATCTTGGTAACATGATGTTAAATTAAACGATATGTCCTATCCACGCGACGTCATAACTACAAGGTAGAGTTCATAGTCACATGTTGTTAAAATGCATGATATATCCTTACCATATGATGTTAAAACTAAATAGATAATGTTCTGAAAGAAAGACTTTAAAATTCATTTAATATTATTTCCTAACCTCATTATGTCAAACTAAAAGGAATTCATCCATGTAACATTATGTTAAACATCCTGAGTAGTCCTAGTAATATGACCTAAAACAACAAGATGACATTCTTCCTTACCATATAATTCTAAACTACATAGAAAATGTTATTCCATAGATAGACCACTGCACATGAGAAAGACCTGTACAGAAGTGAAATGGATTTTCCCCATCACTATCTGTGAATTAGATTCACATAGGGAAACCGCGATTCAAGAACAATATGTTCTTTTATTCCTATCACCGTAGGATACATAGTGATGCCTAGAACCTGAATATTGGATCAATAAAAAAAAATATTTATCTTGATCAAAAGACATCATACTGCGTGACAACATCTGCAAAACATAATTTTAAAATGTAGTTTTCCCCCATTTACTATGTACATGATAACATGGGAGACTAGATTAGGATAACCAATATTACAATTATCGAATTCCTCCCTTGAGATGACTTCCTGAATTTTTGGAAAACATTACTAATGCATTATTCCATAGTTACTCACGTTGTGTAAGCTTCATCTATACCACATGATGTTAAATTTCATGGATTATATCCTCTCCACATGAAAATAAACTACAATGTTTTCCAAAACTACACACATCTTCATTCTCATTACAATGAGATATGTACGGACACCTCTATCCAATTTTTTGACCCAATCATTAAATGATACAAAATTAATTAATCATTCTTTTTAATTTTTTCTTTATGGTGAAATAAAAAAATTTCATTCCTTGTTTCTCACATTGATCATAACATACATGGTCTTAGGAAATCTGTTAAAGGATTCCCCACATGATCAAGGAAAATCAGTTCATGATCGGGTTACCATGGTCCTATATGAAATACCTTAAATCAAACACTATAGGTAGTTTCCTAATGATGTTAAACTGCATGGTTTTAGTCTCTTTCATGACCTAAAATTTCATATTACTCAAGACCTCACTGGAGAGGATCATTATCCCTAGTATTGGTCCCCTACCACACCTCTATTCAAGAACTATGTGTGAAATAATTCCTATCATCACAAGAAACATATTTATTCTATGATCTGGAATCCTATTTATACCCACAACATTCAATGAGAAAAATTCCCTCTATTGTGTGGGTCATACTGATGTGGAGAGTTCACAATTCAATAATTATGTGTGTCTTGATTCCTATAATCACTGGATACTTAGTGATGCCTGGGTATCCAATATCGTGTCCAGATATAACAATCAATGGGAATAATTACCCCTATATATATGGGTTTGACCTATGTGGAGAGTTTCCCAATCAATAACTACATGTGTCATGATACATCTCATCACATGATAAATATGGGTGCAAAGGTCTACAATCCTAGGTCCATCTATAAAAATAAACGGGAACCATTCCCCCCTCTTCATAAGAGTATTAAGTATGTGGAGAGTTTCACATGCATGAATTATATATATATATATATCCCTATCAAAATAGGATATGTTGTGATTCTTGGGTCTCCAACACAGGGTGTAGCTATAACAATCATTGAGAATAATTCCACCCTCTACATATTTATAAGACCTACATTATGATTTTCCCATATGGGTGGCTTGATTCCATTCCTCATAGGATATATATTGACATCTGAGTCTCCAATCATTAGTCAAGGAGGATAAATCAATGGGAACAATTACCCCTTATGTGTATGGACTTGTCCTGTATGGAGAGTTTCCAATTCTATAACTATGTGTGTCTTGATTATTGTCATCACATGATATATAATGATTCTTGGGTCTCCAATCCAATGTACAGTTATAAAAATAAATGGGACAAATTCCCCTCGCTGTGTATGGGTTAGGCTGACATGGATAGTTTCCCAATAAAGAAATATATGTATCTTTTTCCCTATTATCATAGGATACATTATGATTATTGAATTTTCAATAATGGGTACAGATATAGTAAATAAATGGAATAATTCCCCATCTGCATATGTGTTAGACCTACATGGAGAGTTTCCCATTAGAGGACTATGTGTGTCTCAATACCTTACATGATAGGATATGTTGTGACATTGTGATCTTCATTTTAGGCCCAACCAAAGGTATCTATCACTCCCAATCATATCCATCTCATGTGATTTATATCTATGTAGAGGTATCTCTTAAATTATATGATTAATGCATGACTCTATCCCTTATTATATACATAGGAGAACTCATGGAATCCCAACCACTAAAATTAAATAAACCTGATTTTAAAGAGGTCTAAGTTATATAAATAGATTCTGACTATACAAAAGTGATATCATTATATGGTTTTCTTATGCACATGATAAATGCATACAAGGAGGGATTCGATATATGTTTAACCACCAAAAAGCATTTCCATAGACAAATGGTGTTCCCTATATCTAAATTTCCATGGCCAGTAAAAATTTCCCCAAATGATATCATGTAAAATTTTCAGGTTGGTCCCACGTCCTTACCGAATGACATTAAACTACAAGGAAAGGGAAACATCCTCACTACGTGATTTTTAACTATATGGAAAAAATAATTTTCAAATGATGACAAAAATAAATCTAGATACACCCCTATATATAATGTTAATATTTATAGGCCACCAATTATAATCATTCCTTATTAAAGGACCATGAGACCCCAACCTTGGTATACCAGAGTACATGGTACTTTGTTAATCTTTAAATCCACCAAATCCATAAATCAAAATTCATTTTTTGAGAACATGAAGTTAGAGAAAACCTTTCATGGAACTTATAATGGAAAATAGATCTCTATGTTAAACCATGATAGCATTGCATAAGGGCTTAGACCAAACAACCAATGAAATCCTAGCGCTTCAAGAAGGGTTTTCTAATCCTTGTGAGTCTTACATCACTAAGGCAGAACTCATCACCTTAGGTTATTCTAGGACGTCCTTAAAATTATTTTCATATATCATTACTCATAAACATGATCAATAATTTACAACATTCTCATCTCATTCTCAACAGGATATTGGAGTACTCTTGAACCTAGGAATCATAATTAGGATATTGTGTAACATTCACCTCATATCGGGTCCAAGTGCATCATGTCCTTAAACCACATGCACATTGGTCAAATATATATGACCATATACATTAGGAATGGATGGTTAATGTCTCAAGATCCTAACATGCTAGTAATAGAGACAGAAACCATTTAAGGTGAAAAACATGAAATGGGAGTCTTGAGGAGAAAAATAAAGTCTCTGTTTCCTAATCTCTTCTTCTCCAAAATTTAGGAAAATGTTAGGGGATAAAAAAATTAATATTTCTCATAGGGCCAAGTTGGTGGCCCTAGTAAAATTTGATGCATGCTCACTCAACCCCCTAGTCCTGAAAAAAGATAGAGTAATTATATGTCACATCTCCTCACTGTAATAGTGTGTTCGCTTGGTAGTGAATCAACTTTTACGGTTCTTGAAGCATTCAATAATATTACATTTTCTATAAATCACACTTCATTTCTTTAGCACCTTGAGATACCACAACCTTCCAAAACCCTTGGAAAGGAATAAAGATCTCTTTATTTAGCCATTCTACCAATGCATAAGGGATTTGACCTAACACTCGGAGACATCTTGGCCCTACAGGAAGGGAATTATTATAGTTTTTATCCTAACCTCACTACGGAAGTACTCAAAACATTAGTGTGTTCTGCTCATCCCAAACATGATTATCCTATATCATTACTCATGAACCAAGAAATTTGGACTTTTTTTTTTGAAATCCCCATAACCAGATTATTCAATAGGATTCAACATCTTCCACAACACATCACCGTATATTATACCATTTATCAATGAAGTAATGATACAATCCAATATTGAAACTTTTTTTGTCCCCCACAACATGACTCAAAACTACATAGTGTAGGGACTGAGCCTCCCATCCTAAATGATAAGAGTCACTATTGTTTAATATCCCTTGTTGGATAGTCATTTAATTTATTCCCAACTTCTTCACCCATACATTTTAGTCGTTACAGATCTTTGATGGCCCTGAAAAAAGAGTGGGGATCCACTTTACATGACCATGCATGTAACCCCTATGGGCTCATGGATAAATGATTTGAGCAACCAATTAGAGTAATAACCTCCTTATAAGAGGGAAACTATGATCCTTAGGATCCAAGGTAACATCGTGGTTGAAATCAATATATTAGGGTGTTATGGGTCATCCTTGTTATGTATTCCCCATTCAATATTTATTGATTCAAATTTGTGGGTAATGACTTAATCAACCCCTATTCCATCTATCTAGGTGGAATAAACTTAACTATTATTTCTCCATCCACTAATAAAATATCCAAAATCATTACATACCCATTAAAAATAGTTTTATAACCTATGTTTTACCATGATAGTGTTCAATAAGGGCCTTAACCTACCAACTAGAGGCATCATCTCCTTACAGGAAATGAACTCGAATACTCATGATCCCTAACAAACCGCTAAGAAACTCAGATCCTTAGGTTGTTTTGGTTTATCCTAGGAATGTCTCCCCCATAATATATATTCATCAATAATGTTTAGAATGAAAGACATAAAACATCATAAGATATCTTTGTTCTTACCACATGACATTAAATTGTACGGTGGATGTCTATACTATATGATGCTAAAATGCATGAAATATTTCCTTAACACATGGAATTAAAATACATGGAGAGTAATAATTCAATAATGGTATATTACCATTAGTAAAACGTCTGATATACAAGACCCTAAAATATAACACTAAAATGGTCCATATAGAAGTAGCCTAAAACAACCAACTGAATGGGACATAATTATCTCCATGTTGAAAATTCAAAAAGGTAATCCTGGAAAACATTACATACTCTGATCACTAGAAATTCAATTTGTATGATCTAGGAAATAATGAGACCTCATATAAATGGAAAAGGCATATATCATTTCAGGCTAAAAACCAGTTGTAGGGTGGCCTATGAAAAACCCTTTTTATTCTTCCAAAGACTTATGTTATATCAATATTTGAAAAAATGTAGGGAAATATAAAATATGAAGTTATAAATCCGATTGTGATCACCATTTTTCCTAGAAAAAATCAAGATATGGTCACCAAGTCTACTGAATTCAATAAAAGATCAAGCATTCTCCTTCTACGGAATATATTATATCTTAATTAACCTTATAAATTAAGTGATTTTAAGAATTCTAGAGTAGATACATCAATGAGGAATATTATATCGATATAAATTCAAGTGTAATCCTAATGAAAAATATTTTCTGATTTAAACATTTAAATCTGGTGATTTAGATTTAATTGGCATTATAAAAAGGCTGGGAATCGTTTATGATCTTTGCGATATCAGATCAATGAAATATTATTCACATCAAGAATGACAGAAAGATAGATAATAATATGTAGAGTTCATAAGATTGATTTATTGATAAAGTTCACAAAAAGGAGGAATCTACACATTTCATTTCTTCTCTATGTAGTTGATAAAAAAACATTTTTGATCATAATATAATTAAATTTGATCGATTCAATTTTACTAATAAGAACGTGTCTCACTAGAACTGTTGATTAGGAATTGAAGATACATCCACCCCTATGTTTTAATACTTGTTGAGGATAATTATTCTCAATGAAATAAGATATATCCTCAACTCCTTTGTGAGTTTATGACAATAAAGATGATAATGGTAAAAGTATAGACTTTAATAGAGCTAAGATCTAATCCTATTTATCTCTCTACATGGTCAATTAATCTATCTAGGTGAAATATTGTGAGATTTTTTAATGTATTTATTATAACACATCTAATGATTACCTCATTGACAAGGTCCTAGAAACTTGTTCCCAAAAACTAAAAAAATACCCCTCACTGCTATACAATTATTTTGGAGTTAGCATACTTTTCTGATTTAAGTCATTCAATGGCTTGTGGCCAAGGTCACCCACCACCAAATCATTAAATATATAGAGAAGGTGTTCCTCTTGGTCATTAAATTTTTCTAGGGTAGTCTCAATGGTCAACATTTGAAATTTCTTTTAAACTAGCCTATGTCTTTTTTGGTCCGCTGAAAATTCTTAGGTTGCTACATTAGAAGGGGTTATAATTAAATGATCTAAAAAATAATTAATAGAGGTTGTTCAGTGTGATATTATTTTAAATGATGAATTGTTCATCATCTTTATTGAATTCATATCCTCCTTGTCAAATTATACCCCACAATTGGAATGATCTTTGTTAGGATGAGGAAGCTTCCTTAAAGGATTTACTGAGTCTTAAATCAACATCATTACTACTAAAAATGAAGGGGTTGATGAAGCACATGGCTTATCCAACTGGAAAAACCAATATATTCATCACACCTCCTAATTTGACCTCCACCCAAGCCTAGGAAAAATTGTATGACAGTAAGAAAAGGGCAGTAATAGGAAGAAGAAGAATTGTAGTATTTTTTTATTCTTGTTTCAATATAAGGAAAAATTGGTGGATAATCATAGGATGTCATTCTCCCCACATGATAATAGATAGAAAATATGAAACAAATTGAATACAATATAATTGGTTAGAAAAATGATAAGGGTAATATGGAACACAAATATTCCACTCGGCTACCTGATTTGTGAGAAGCCCATTCTGATGATATATTTTTTATAACCCATCATGGAGAGATCCGCTTCTATAATAATAAATTAGCCTCATATTTACAATATGAGGAATGAAGTATAAAATATTAGTTTGGATCAACATGTCAGACCTTATCAGGCCCTGGAAGAATCACCTCAACCCTGAAATATTCAATAGCCTGGGATGAAATAAAGTAAAAGGGATCCTGATATTTTTATTTTATTTGTAAAAAAAATTCTCTCTTATCCAACCGAATAAGAACTGGAAATGAATTAAAATATATTAAGAGAAACTATTTTTTGGAATATGACCCATGAGTTGGTATACTTATGAATGATTTAGTGTTGCTAGGTTAAGAGGCTTCCCCTATGCTAATTAAGCTACCATCACCAGCATGCCAAATCTTATTCCCAGGTGTTCATTCTTGACCATGAAAAGTTATTTATTCAAATACATGGCTAAAAAACATAACCACAAAATACATAGACATACCTTTGATCTTACCAAGTATCCCCATGTGGTATACTCTCTGATCTCAAGGATTTACCAATATGATCCTACACTATCATGTACTTATTAGGAGGGGCACTGATGAGGGTATAAGGTGGTTAGATAAATTCCCCAATGGAAGAGAATGATATTGATCCAGAACTTAAAGGAAATAAAAGAGCATAGATTTATACCCTTACTTAACTTCTCCTTCATAATGGTAATATTGTCTATTTCCATGGTTATAGTTTTTGTGGGGCCGTCCCAAACATCCATGGATAGAATAAAGCAATCATAGATCTCTCATTGTTGAGATATCCCTCAAAGTTGGTAAAAGACACGTAGGCTGATCCTTACCTATAACGACCCAGAACTCTATCAATGAAATTTACCTTCTTATGTTTATTTCATATTGTTTTGATCACGTAAAATCACTTATATAACCTAATAAAAAATCATAAATGAATAATTAATGAAATAAGATGTGTTTCTAGAAGTCAAGAAACCTATATCGATGAAATAGTAACCTAAACTTAGGAATAGAAACATGAAACTTATGAATATTGAATAGGGATAATGAATAGTAAAATGACCAATAAATGTATAAATTAAATTTAGGGATATTATAAATGAAATTATCATGAAATTATATCAAAGAATAAGTAAATGAATGTGTCAAAAATTATTAAAATAAGTATTGGATTTTTTGTAAGTCATCAATTATAAATTAAATGTTTAAAAATAATAAAATTATTTAAAAGAATATATATCCATATATAATGAACTCATGAAATAAATTTTTTGTCTTATTTTTTAGGATAATTTAATGAGACATTAGTTAATTTTTATAAGATTTATAAAATCAATTATAGATTTAAAATCTGTATTTTCGAATAAATGACGTTTTTAATTAAGAATCATATTTTTTATATTTAGAAAATTATTTTAATGAAATATATTTCATTTTTTAGTTCAAAATTTAATACCATTACTACGGTAATTTTTTTGGATTTTTCTAAAATACTTGAATTTTTAGTGAATAGTAATATACGACAATTTTCGATAAATGATAAATACATGATTTATTGAGTAGTAGGTGATGATTAGATGATGTAAGAACCCTTTGTTCAAAATAATATTCAATTATTACTATATATAGTAACAAGAATTAATACTTTTGGTTTTCTTAAGAAAAATAATAACATAATGAATAAAATAATGAAAACTTCCTCCTCTCTTCCACTTTAAATACCACCACTTCTCCTCAAACCATCCCAACATTTTAATTTGTAAATATTTGTCACAATATTCTCCCCAAGACTATCCTAAACATATATAAGATCTTGGTCTTATTAAAAGACCAAACTAAATCTCCTTAAGGAGATTCTCAAGAAGGAGTGTTCAAGAGGTAAAACCCTCTTCCCTTTCCTTTTATTTTTTTTCAAGTTCTTCCTTTTATTATTCTATCCTAAAATAGTCTATCAAAATAATCATGAAAACTCTAGTATTGTTAATCTACTATAATTATATCATTTTATTGGAATAAAAATCATCAATATACTTACTCTCCCTATTTTATTTTGAAAATGAAATCATCATCTAGAAGGTGTCTATTTACAACCTTCATGGATGACAAACTTTCATTCTTCAATTTATACATTAAGGATAGACCTGATATCATTTTTAATGGTTCAAACAGTCTATAATATATATATTACAACTTCTCTTATGTTTTTATGTAACCTATTTACATGGTACTAAAATATAAAATAAAATTAGTTCGTTATGATCAATAACCTCCGTAATAATGTAAACGATTATAACTAAATGTATTATCTAATGATTCAACCTCATAACATATAATAAAATGACATATATAACAATTTATACTTATTTATGTTTATTATTATCACATAAATTCAATTCTGTATAATTATACCCATTCAACATTAACTTCCATACTCATATACAAGTATACATATATGGAAAACCAAGGAATTGAATGCTCCCTAGCAATAAAATTATATCTTATAACTCCTAAAAAAGGACATTAATGAACTGAATAAAATTATAACAAAAAAAATAAATTTAGATAATTTTTTTTAAATATTTAATTAATGTATTTAATTTCATTATCCATGATGTTATGGTCAAGTGCAGAACACATTCAGACATAAGGTAAGGGTTTCTCCCTGAACCACCATTTTTTATTCGGGGTTACACTTTATATCTCTCTAACCAAATGAAATTTTTTATTATACTTATATAACCTGCATATATTTTTTTTAATGTTATATATATGAATTCAAATCATATTATTTCATTATTTGATGGGGAAGTTACATGTTTTATAAGGATATTTCTCAATTCTTCCTGATACAAAAGCTTGGTTAGAGAGAACAACTCAATTTCAAACACATTTTCATGTACCGTACATAATATATTTTAAGACCCCATTATTTTTTTTAAAATATCTAATTTTGTCATTAAAAACTATATTTTTTCATTAGTTTTTTTATACAAACAATTATGGAAAATACAAATTTATTTTTTCAAAAGAACTCTTCTTTGAATATTAAAAGAGGCATTTCTCTCAAGAATTCCTCGATGATTTTATTAGATTATTTTCATCTATTTCAACACCTATTTTGAATTTTATTCTTTATTGAGATTGATATCTTATTAATTTTACCTAAAATTTTTTATTAAATTTTTTATGACTGGTTTTATTAGGGATGTGATATGTCAATACCATTCACCATGCTACTCATATTGGATGGTGATTATGATTACATATTAGGGAATATTTTTAAATCTCACATATTAATGTTGTTTATGTTTAGCCAAATTCATATGAAGAAGTCATTATATTATCAGGTGATGGGTGGGGCCGGTTATAGCCTCTCGATGAATCGGTAGATCTAATGAGACAAAACATAATTGGGGTTTGGCTGAGGTCATACCCTAGTATTTTCAAACGTCTTGGATGAGTCCTTAACTATATGTTTCATATGTATGGAATTATTAATTCTCTCATTATGATATTATAAATTGATAAAACATGTGATATTTTACTACTATAATATCCAAGACTTATGTTCATTCCCTTATGATCAGTTATATGGATTTATTTACTCAGCTTTTATACCTTCTATATTATGATGATGTTTATTTTTACAAGAATGTGTTTTTGTTATTCACCATGCATAATGATTATGTTTATGATAACTTACATTATATTACTTACCCTTAATGATAATATGTGCTTACCCATTTCTTATGTTTTATTCTTCCTAAGGATGCGAAGATGAATATTATGATCGAATTTTAGGGATAATCTAGGAGTTATGGATGTTCCTAATGGAATAACTACATTTTTATTCATTTCATATTTTGACGTAACAATTATTTATGTTTCTAGTTTTCTAGTGCTACTAAACTATTCTATCATTAAAGATATGATTCCTTGTAATATTACCATTTTAATAAAGTATGGCACTAGCTCTATGCTACTGGGGTTGGGGTTCTTACACTAACATACCATTGCAAAATTGAAAGGAATTAGTTCAAGGGAACTAAAATATAATATGTTCTTTATGATGTTCTAAATGTAAATGGATTATGAACTTAGAATTCCATACTATATCATAAAGGTGAATAGTTTGTATATGGTCCCAGATTTCTGAGAAGATCTTCCTTTACTAGAAAGGCCAAGACGATCCATCAGAAAAATTGACACTAATAATGAAGGTCCCATTTTGAGCACTAGACACTTCTAATAATATTTCAGGATGAGGATATTATGCTTGAAAAACTATTAGCATTTGAATTACGGGTAAAATAAAAACCGTTTAGTCCCTGATAAGAGTTATCCAACATATAGAACATCCCATATGACTATATATTGAACAACTAACTATATATGTACTTAATCTTGTGAACATTATCAAGGGAAGGAAACATATATAAAGATGGAAGATTATAATCAGGATATAATATGATAGAATCAACTACTAGACCAAATCTATACAAAGGAAGCTAGCATGGAAAAGGGACATCATGTAACACCCCAGGTAAATAAAGAATATGAAATTTTTATATTTATCCATATTTTTGAATAAAATATTAATATTAATTTAAAGGGGACGCTGTGCTCAATGGCGTACCCAATACACAACAACGAGTTTCTTGGAAATCTTACGTTGCACTCTAATAATAAAATAATATTATTTTAAATGGTAGTTAACGTCTAGCCATTTTAATGGTGGGAATGAACAGAACTAACTACAAAATGATTATATATGTTTCTCAAATATTTTTACTCTTTACAATAAATGTTAGAGGATTGAAAATGCGAATGAATCTAATTTTAATCGTAAACATTCTAATGTTCTTTAGAAGGTTGATTAACCTCCTTTTGATGGCGAACCACTTTTAAATTAACTTTTTGACAATTATATTTGTTATATTTGACAAAATAAAATTCGTCTTTAGAACAGAGACATCAAAATTTACTTTGTGTAAATTTTTGGTGTCTTTCCGAAAAAGTTCATTTTTAATGAATAGTTAAAACTGTTGTATTTTAATTAAAAACCACTTTTTAATCTAATTTATTTATATGATTAGATTATCTTTTGAATTGTTTTTAAAGTAAAATTATAATATATTTTTACCATTTAATCCAATAGTGGTCATTGGAATTAATTTGACTTTGAAATTGGACTTAAACTAGTGTCATTCTTTTAAAAGATATTGTTTCATAAAAACACGCTATTTTTTTTGACAGCAGGAAATAATTATTAAATTAATTAATGAAAGTTATATGTTTTGAATTTTGTAAAATAGAAATCATTTTTGAGTTCGGAATAGCAAATATAGCTTTGGGTGAATTTTTTGTATTTTTCTGAAAAACTTCAATTTTTGATGAATAGTGAAACCACTAAGTGGTAGTTAAAGAAACTGATTTTTCATTTAAATGAAACTTTTACACCTCTGTGTTTTGAATTTCAAAAATATGACAAACATGGTTTTCATTAGGATGTAAAATGTGGTTCAAAGGGATTAAAATAAATTTTTGGTGAATAGTAACTTTTATGTTCTTAATCGCGATTAGAGGTAATTAGTGTAATTTAAGGTAAAAATAATGTTTTAATAATGAGAAATGACCTAGACACATGTCCTACCCTCATTGGATGTGTCATGGAAGACCAATACAATCCATGGGTCAACATGTGGACCCCATGGAGCCACTTTGGTTGGAAAATTACATAAATAACTTTTTATTTAAAGTTAAAATAAAAATGTCACAAGCATGAGATGTTTTACTAAAACAATTTTTAAATGGGGTTATACAAGTCATATTTTTGACTATAAATATTCATTATAAAGTTAAAAATATTTCCAACATCATGATATTTTTTTTAATTAAATAAATTAAATTATTTATGATGTCATGATGATGCAGCGATTACCTCATTAATAAAGGATTTAAATAAAATGAAAAGATAATGTTAAAGATATAACGTACACTTGTCAAAAACCAATTGTATGAGTATATTTAGAAACCTTACCACCTTATCATCGAAATAAATCAATGTGGGTCCTTTAAAATCTGAAACTCATTTGAAAATAAAGTAACATTTCTTTACTTTCCAAGAGTGCCCCTCCTCTCCTCTTAAAAAAGGCCCCCACCTATACCTCCTTACCCACACTTCCAAAGCCTTTGGCTTAGCCAAACCCTGCTAATTTTGCCTCTCCACATCCCTCTATTACTCCTAGAAGCCTCACTTTGGGAAGAAGTCTTCCCAAGGAAGCCTTTGAGCTCAAATCAAAAAGAGTTACCCAATTTTAAGGTAATGTCTTCACTGGTGTTCTTTTGTTTTATTTTTCTTCTCCAACCCCCTAAAATCTTTTTATTCATTTCTTTTGTAAAAACTCCAGTATCTTCAATATACTAGGATGTTGTTATAAGAAGAATTAGAGCTACACTTACACACACCTACATCAAATGGTTATAGAACATACTGTTTCTGTGGATGGTGAATTTCTGCCTCACGAAGCGATGATTGTTCAACACTCATATAACACCTTAAAAGGTGGCCATTAAGATGTCACTATATTTATATTTTATATATAATATGTTTATGTTTTACTTAATCTTCTGTATTTTTCTTTTGTGGCCTACCATTATGGTTTCCATTGTGGGTAAATATGATAATTTCATTTTAGGAAGTGCGGACTACCGCCCCCTCAAAGTGATTTGATTCGTTAATGCCATATGTGGGATGTATAAAGGATGTATTTAAATTTATTATATATGATTTATGTTACATATAAATGATGAATATAATTCTGGAATTAAAATATACATACCTCTCATTTAGTTTTAATTCCATTAATATGACATAGAAATGAAAGTAGAGTTCATGCGTACGTACGGCTTACCGTTTCCATGAACGGTGCATTTCATTTATTACATCTAAATGATTATATAATATTATAAATACATGTATATTATGGGTATATATGATATATATGATATCCAAATCATGAATATCATTCTGGATATAATGAACCTTTGACCTCACGAACAACATGTAATTGTAAGAAGTCTACTTTTGACTTAAGAACCAAATATCGACAAAACAAACATTATTAACTTAAATGATTAAATAATGTTTATAACATGGAAATAAGATATATAAAAGGAACAATGAACTTGAAAAAAGTTCATAAGAAAGTAGAAATTAACTCAAATTTATTATTCAGGATG
The DNA here is from genome assembly GCA_963277665.1 of Viscum album. NCBI lineage: Eukaryota > Viridiplantae > Streptophyta > Magnoliopsida > Santalales > Viscaceae > Viscum > Viscum album. The sequence goes on along the minus strand of OY728136.1, from coordinate 1,313,932,120 downwards.
TTAAAAAACGATCGAGTCAAGTCGGACTCGAGGTAAGGTATCCTACTTCTCTCATTCTTTTTAAGTACACTCTTTTATGTCATTCCTTTTAAGCTCATCTTTCTTGTGATTGGGATGTTCTTTTATATTACTCTTACTATTATTTTTATGTTCATATGATGAGATACCCTATTCTCTATCATCAATCCATTTTGGATGTTTTGAGTGGCGCCGTTAGGATGCCGAATTTTCGTAAGAGATCTAACCTCTCTCTTTCTTTTTGAGTACTCTCCTTTATGTCACTTCATTTAAGATCCTCTTTGTTATGATGGGGGATGTTCTTTTATATTCCTCTTTCTGTAAATTTTATTGTAATATGATGAGAGACCCTATTTGATCTCATCAATCAATTTTTGGATGTTTTAAGTGGCGTCGTTAGGCTGCCGAGTTTTTGTAAGGAATTTTTCATCTCACATTTATTCGCATTAGATTTATGCAACATTTGCAACAAATTCCTTTTATTGGTGTATTTAATGCACATTATTTCACTCATTGTGTAATATACTTTCATTTATGAGTATTTACATCAATGTTGTATTGTCCTTCTTTCACGGGGTGCCTGTTTCGAAAGATACCCATATCGGTAAGGGAACCTTTCACCCTCCTCTTTTTAAAAGACTTCTTTTGTTATGTCTTTTAATTAACATAAAATTATGTTTGGATATGTTATTCTATATACTTAGTGATTTAAATTTTATGTCCAAGTGATGAGATACCCTTTTTATCTCTCATCAACTAATTTTCTAAATTTTGTAGTGACGCCGTTAGGCTGTCAAATTTTTGCAAGGGAACTTCTTAACCCAATTTTGATACTTCAGGATAAGCTTGTACTCCTTGAATATGTCATTCTATGAATATGTGTGAATAACCTCTTATTGTTTTACACATAATATCCACTTATATTTGGTGTATTAGTTTGTCACACATAATTATGTAATTGATTTATCCTTAATCCAAGGATACCGTCTTTGTATGGGACTTCGTCTCAATCTCCTTTCATTGAGTCATATTTTGTTTTATACAAAACCTTCTTTTATACGGTGTATAACCCCCTTTTACTTTTACATTTATCTGAAAGGAATATTTTTTATACAAAGCATTTTACTAAAAGACAAAAGGGAATGTTTTTGTCGTATGTATGTGGCGACAACGACTTCTCTGCCGTCGTGACCATTATTTGAGTTTCGGCTTCCTCTACAAGCCATACCTTTTTTTTAAAAGAAAATTAAATACCATGTTTTACTTTTCGTTTATTTTGGTATTGAAAATGGTTTTCATAATGTTTTTATATCAATGTGTTGTATTTATATCTTGTGATTGAAAATTGGAAATGTTATGTTTCCTTTATGCATGTTTTATGTGATATGATTATGTTCTGGTTCTTGTGAATTATTATGAATATGGGTGTTTCCATGATAAACTATTGGCGGGTGAGCCCGATATAGCACTCCAATGCATTGGGTAATGCGAAGGGGTTAAACGTTAAGGTTTCTCCGAAGAGATTTAGGGAATATACTGTGATGGGTATTCCAAACGTTACCAAGAGGGTTACTCCCTACGTAAGAATGTTATGAATGCCTCAAGTTACCATTATGTCTTATTATTTATATGATTTATTAATGATTTTATTAGGTATGTTAAAGTGCTTATGTTTTATGGGTAAAGTATGATTTCATTCTTATGTATACATGTACTCATGTTTCCTTTCCCTATTTTTATATCCCTTACTAAGCTTTTTATGCTCATCCCAAGTTTTTTAAATGTTTTTCACAGGTCAAGGGAAGGGTACATGATATGATGATAGTGTCGAGGAAGTGTCAAGAAAGAATCCATGTTTTATTTTAAATATGTTTCTGTTGATGGGAAAAATGAATACTATCTTTTATGTAACCGCTTTGTTTAAATGTGGAATGTAATGCATGTTTTATGATCTAATTCTCTAAAACTCTAAACCTGAAAAGATAATCAATGTGTAATCTTGTAATAACTCAAGATGAAGTAAGGTTTAAGGCTGGGGCCTTTTAGTTTGTATCAAAGGTCGGTTTAAATAACTTTAGAGGTTAGGGTATTCTCTAAGCACAAGTGATATTACCATAATGGTTAGGATTTCAGAAAGAGTCCTAGTTTTAGATAAAGTGAATGAGTAAATATATCTTAGTGTTTAACTTACTCATTAGTACATGATGGTTTTGTTGATATACTCACACTGACATTTCTGTTTTTAGTGAATGGATGGATCTAGCAGGCACCTAAGAGACAACAGGTTTGATGGAAACTGTGGTGGTTCTCTGATTATGATACTAGACAAAATGGGGGATTCAATGAGGAAACTTGTGGTTGTTCTAAACCAACTATCAAGGAGTCATGATCAACCACTTGAACCTTGGTATGATCTGTAATGCATCCAGTATGAGATGACCAATCGATGTGGAAGTTCAGGTAATAATTATAAAGGTAACCATTAGAGTTTATATGATCCTTACATTTGTGGTAATTATGGGTTATTATTTGTTATGATGGAAAATTAATGGCATGAGATAAACTTGAGGTTAAAATATGTTATGATCATCTTTGAAGATTTCATCTCGTTTTGGGGAATTTTTTAATAATTATATAGTTTTGGAAAAAGGAAAACACATAGACCTTGTGACAACCTGTAGCATCGGACAAAGCTGCGGGAATCGAACCCACATTCAAAGTGCGACTGGTATTTATCGCCTACCACTGGAATACGTGAAGTCCCTTGTTAGTTTGACTAATTCTTTTTAGTAATATAATTTTAGGAATCAAGAGTAATTTTATTTTGGGTTATCTATGGAAATGATTAACCTATCATCGAGGATATGTGATTAGGTTAATTAATTTTCAATATGAGAATTTAAGAGCAACTGATGTTATTTGGAGAAAAAAGTTAATTTGTACTTTTGATGACTATGTGACTAAATCATTCAAATATTTGGGTTTCAATATTAGTTTGGTTTACTTTGAAGAATATTATGGACAAATTGTTTATCAAATGGTCCTCGTTGAACTTTGTGTTTTGTTGGAGAAATTTTGGAGATTAAGAATAGATTTTATTTTTATAAAGGGTTATCCTTTTTTGGATTATCTGATCTTGTACTAACCATTTTGGTTTTGGTTTTGGTTAAAGTCTAAAGACATGGGAAGTATATAGTTCTCTTTTGTGGATTAGGTGATTCTCTAGAAGTTGATTATAGTGAACAAGTATTCCAATGCTCGTCTTTTGGAGAAAATATGGGTTTGTGTAAGAAATCTAATAAAAGATGAAAGTAAACATGATAAGTAAGTATGTTTCCTTATGAATAAATTCCTCAATAAAAAAACAAAAATGTTGTCTATTAACTTTTCCAACTGGGGAATCGAATACCGTTTAACACTTCACAAGTTTGTGATTTTCTTGTGGTTAACTTTCTCTTAAACATGTTTTCTATCACTCTCCATCAGAACATGACCCTATGTTTTCTCCTCCATTTCCATGTTATCCTACATGGTATCCTGGTATGGGTTAACTCGGGTGACCTATTTACTTCTCATTCTTTATTTTAAAGTGATAGTTTTACCAACTCTTGTTCCGATGTGGGACTTTCAAGGATGTTTCCAAGCCAAATTTTAAAATTGCGAAGACGCAATTCCCAAAGGGGGGAAGGATGTAACACACCAGGTAAATAAAGAATATGACATTTTTATATTTATCCATATTTGTGAATAAAATATTAATATTACTTTAATGGGGACGTTATTCTCGATGGCGTACCCAATACGCAACAACGAGTTTCTTGGGAATCTTACGTTTCACTCTAACAATAAAATAATATTATTTTAAATGGTAGTTAACACCTAGCCATTGTAATGGCAGGTATGAACAGAACTAACTACAAAATTATTATATATGTTTGTCAAGTATTTTTACTGTTTACAATAAATGTTAGAAGATTAAAAATGCGAATGAATCCAATTTTAAGCGTAAACATTCTAATGTTCTTTAGAAGGTCGATTAACCGCCTTTTGATGGAGAACGTCTATTAAATCCACTTTTTGAAAATTTTATGTGTTATATTTGACAAAATAAAATTCTTCTTTAGAATAGAGACATCAAAATTTACTCTGTGTAAATTTTTGGTATCTTTCGGATGAAGTTCATTTTTTAATGAATAGTGAAAAATGTTGTATTTTAATTCAAAACCTATTTTTTAATCTAATTTATTTATATGATTAGATTATCTATTGAATTTTTTTAAAGTAAAATTAGAATATATTTCTACCATTTAATACAATAGTGGTCATTGGAAATAATTTCACTTTGAAATTGGACTTAAACTAGTGTCAATCTTTTAATAAATATTGTTTCATAAAAACACGCTATTTGTTTTGATAGAGGGAATTAATTATTAAATTAATTAATTAAACTTATAAGTTTTTAATTTTGTAAAATAGACATCATTTTTGAGTTCGGAATATCAAATATAGCTTAGGGTGAATTTTTGGTATTTTTCTAAAAAACATCAATTTTTGATGAATAGTGAAACCACTAAGTGGTAGTTAAAGAAACTGATTTTTCGTTTAAAAGAAACTTTGCCACCTCTGTGTTTTGAATTTCAAAAATCCTACATACATGGTTATCCTTAAGATGTAAAATGTTGGTCAATGGGATTAAAATAATTTTTTGGTGAATTGTAACTTTTATGTTCTTAATCGCGATTAGAGGTAATTAGTGTAATTTAAGGTAAAAATAATGTTTTAATAATGAGAAATGACCTAGACACATGTCCTACCCTCATTGGATGTGTCATGGACGACCAAGACAATCCATGGGTCAATTTGGAACCCCATAGAGCCACTTTGGTTGGGAAATGACATAAATAACTTTTTATTTAAAGTTAAAATAAAAATGTCACAAGCATGAGATGTTTCACTAAAACAATTTTTAAATGGTGTTACACAAGTCATATTTTTTATTATAAATATTCACTATAATTATAAAAAGATTTTCTAGGTCATTCTATTTTTTTATAATTAAATAAATTAAATTATTTATGACGTCATGATGATGCAGCGATTACCTCATTAATAAATGATTTAAATAAAATGAAACGATAATGTTAAAACTATAACTTAAACTTGTCAAAAACCTATTGGATGAGTATATTAAGAAACCTTACCACCTTATCCTCGATATAAATCAATGTGGGACCTTTAAAATCCGATATTCATTTGAAAATAAAGTAACATTTCTTTACTTTCCAAGAGTGCCCCTCCTCTTCTCTTATAAAAGGCCCCCACCTCTACCTCCATACCCACACTTCCAAAGCCTTTGGCTCAGCCAACACATGCTCATTTTGCCTCTCCACATCCCTCTATTACTCCGAGTAGCCTCACTTTGGGCATAAGTCTTCCCAAGGACGCCTTTGAGCTCAAATCAAAAAGAGTTACCCGATTTTAAGGTAATGTCTTCACTTGTGTTATTTTGTTTTATTTTGCTTCTCCAACCCCCTAAAATATTTTCATTCATTTGTTTTGTAACAAATCCAGTATCTCAAATTTACTCGGATGTTTTTATAAGAAGAATTAGAGCTACAATTACACACACCTACATCAAATGGTTAAAGAACATACTGTTTCTGTGGATGGAGAATTTCTGCCTCACGAAACGATGATTGTTCAACACTCATATAACACCTCAAAAGGTGGCCATTAAGATGTCACTATATTTATATATTATATATAATATGGTTATGTTTTACTTAAGCTTCTGTATTATTCATTTGTGACATACCTTTATGGTTTCCATTGTGGGTAAACACGATAAATTCATATTAGGAAATGCGGACTACCGCCCCCTCAAAGTGATTTGATTCGTTAATGCCATATGTGGGATGTATAAAAATGTATTTAAAGTTATTATATATGATGTATGTTACATATAAATTATGAATATAATTTTGGAATTAAAATTTACATACCTCTCATTTACTTTTAATTCCATTAATATGTCATAGAAATGAAAGTAGTGTTCATACGTACGTAAGGCTTACCGTCTCCATGAACGGTGAATTTAATTTATTAACTCTAAATGATTATGTAATATTATAAATATATGTAAATTCAGGATATATATGATATATATGATATCCAAATCATGAATATAATTCTGGATATAATGAACCTTTGACCTCACGAACAACATGTAATTGTAAGAAGTCCACTTTCGACTTAAGAACCAAATATTGACAAAACAAACATTATTAACTTAAATGATTACATAATGTTTATAACATGAAAATAAGTGATATAGAAGGAATAATGAACTTGAAAAAGGTTCTTAAGCAATTAGAAATTAACTCAAGTTTATTATTCTAGACGTTAAAGAATGATCGAGTCAAGTCGGACCCAAGTTAAGGGATCCTACTCCTCTCTTTCTTTTTAAGTACACTCTTTTATGTCATTCCTTTTAAGCTCATATTTCTTGTGATTGGGATGTTATTTTATATTAAACATACTGTAATTTTTATGTTCATATGATGAGAGACCATATTCTCTCTCATCAATCCATTTTGGATGTTTTGAGTGGCGCCGTTAGGCTGCCGAATTTTCGTAAGAGATCTAACCTCTCTCTTTCTTTTTAAGTACTCTCCTTTATGTCACTTCTTTTAAGGTCTTATTGTTATGATGGGGTATGTTCTTTTATATTACTCTTGCTTTAAATTTTATTTTAATATGATGAGAGACCCTATTTTATCTCATCAATCCATTTTTGGAAGTTTTAAGTGGCGCCGTTAGGCTGCCGATTTTTCGTAAGGGATTTTTCATCTCACTTTTATTCCCGTGATATTTATGCTACATTTTCCACAATTTCCTTTGAGTTGTGTATGTACGGAACATTATTTTACTAATTGTTTAATATACTTTCATTTATGAGTATTTACATCATTTTTGTATTGTCCTTCTTTCACGGGGTGTATGTTTCGAAAGATACCCATGTCGGTAAGGGAACCATTCACCCTCCTCTTTTTAAAAGACTTCTTTTGTTATATCTTTTTATTCACATAAAATTATGTTAGGATATTCTATTATTTATCCTTAGCGATTAAAATTTTATGTCCAAGTGATGAGATACCCTTTTTATCTCTCATCAACACATTTTCTTAATTTTGTAGTGACGCCGTTAGGCTGTCAAATTTTTTGCAAGGGAACTTCTTAACCCAATTTTGATTCTTTGGCATAAGCTTGTACTCCTTGAATATGTTGTTCTATGAATATGTGTGAATAACCTCTGATTTTTTTACACATAATATCCACTTATATTTTGTGTAATAGTTTGTCACACATAATTATGTAATTGATTTATCCTTAATCCAAGGATACTGTCTTTGAATGGGACTTTTTCTCAATCTCCTTTCATTGAGGCATATTTTGTTTTATACACATCCTTCTTTTATATGGTATATAAACCCCTTTGAATTTTATGTTTATCCGAAGAGAATATTTTTTATACAAAGCATTTTACTAAATGACAAAAGGGAATGTTTTTGTCATACGTATGCAGTGACAACGAGTTCTCCGCCGCCGTGACCATTATTTGAGTTTCGGTTTCCTCTACAAGCCATACCTATTTTTTAAAGAAAAATAAATACCATGTTTTACTTTTCTTTTATTTTTGAATTCAAAATGGTTTTCATAATGTTTTTATATCAATGTGTTGTATTAATATCTTGTGATTGAAAAGTGGAAATGTTATGTTTCCTTTATGCATGTTTTATGTGATATGATTATGTTATGGTTGTTGGGAATTATTATGAATATGGGTCGTTCCATGATAAACTAAGGGCGGGTGAGCCCGATATAGCCCTCCAATGCATTGGGTAACATGAAGGGGTTAAACGTTAAGGTTTATCCGAAGAGATTATGTAATATACTATGATGGGTATTCCAAAAGTAACCAAGAGGGTTACACTCTACATAAGAATGTTATGAATGCCTCAAGTTACCATTATGTCTTGTGATTTATATGATTTATTCATGATTTTATGAGGTATGTTAAAGTGCTTATATTTTATGGGTAAAGTATGATTTCATTATTATGTATACATGTACTCATGTTTCCTTTCCATATTTTTATATCCCTTACTGAGGTTTTTATGCTCATCCCAAGTTTTTGAAATGTTTTTCACAGGTCAAGGGAAGGGAACATGATATGATGATAGTGTCAAGGATTTGTCAAGAAATAATCCATGTTTTATTTTAAATATGTTTCCGTTGATGGGAAAAATTAATACTATCTTTTATTTAACCACTTTGTTTAAATGTGGAATGTAATGAAAGTTTTATGATCTAATTCTCTAAAACTCTAAACCTGAAAAGATCCTCAATGTGTAATCTTTTAATAACTCAAGATTAATTACGGTTTAAGGCTGGGGCCTTATACATCTATTACATTCCGACAAGATAGGACTCTTCAAAACCACATTTTCGAAGAACACGTGATATCGAGGGTCATTATTTGGATTCACAACAATCACAGAACTTTAGCTAGCTATGGTTGAAGATGTCTATGAATTGGGAAGTCAACTGTATGAAACCAAAAAAATATATTAGATAAGTAAATAATTTTACTAAAAGAGATAAATTGTTATGGAAGTATCATGTGAATAACTTGAACCATGAAGGGAATCATGACTGCATGATCTCATATAGGTCTCACAAACCACAGATCTGTTAAACACCTCATTAATTTCAAGAGCCACAGGTCATCTAGAAATCATGTGATTAGTCCTAATACTTAGGATTGCATAACCCTAATATGGCCATGTGAACCACACAATGACCAAGAGATCACGTGACCAAGAAAATAATCATGGTAAACCTTTAATACAGCCATGCAGCCAAGTATCTGGGTCAAGGATCAACAAAATTACTAAGAGATTATTTTTGGTTCAACAATGCAATTATTTTGGAAATGAATAGTGAATGATTAGATCTCAAGAATGAATCCTATGATACAGTTCAAATGAAACAGTCCTACAAAGAAGTCTTGTTATTTTTTCATGCAGAGGGGTCCTGCAAAGGAGTTCATTTAGTGAGATCATTCAAAGGAGTAACACAACACGAGAATTTATTACATCAATATAATTTTAGATCCATGGTGAAATAAGAATCCCCTGGATCCCTAATTTTTAGGTAATACCAAAGAATACTAAATGTCACCTGGAAGACTAAATGTTTCTCTGGGAACCAGTCCACATAATCCCTAAAGACTCAGGCAGTCATTTAACTGCCTCAAATCTGATTCCTTGTCCCTATGGATATTTCTCCTAAGGGGAGGGGGAATTTTGATTCCCACTAAATGAGAATAAGAAGTTATAGGATTGAATAAATACTCAAAGAATGGGTCTTATTATCTCCACAAAACAAAGGGGGGGGGAAGGTGGAGAAATAACATGGATCATATAACCACTATAAGGAAACTAAATTGGTTGAACTTTGGAAGATTATATAAATGGATCATTCACTACTCATGATATACTATTGATCATGAGAGACCCCTTTTAAAATATCTCTTATTATTGAGAAGGATTCCTAACAAGTGATGACCATCATGCGATGGATAATGTATGAGCTCTTCTAATCCTGTGACTTATCAATTGATAGATGCCTAAAAACACCCAAATACCCTAATAATATTGATTTAGAGAGTTGTGTAAGATGCATGACATAAATAGTTATGTTGATATTCATGAGACGTGCTTATGTGAATCACATGACCTCATGATGCCCATGGTGGTAGGTAGACATTGTCACGCTAGAGTGTGTTGGAATTCCACCTTTATTATATAGAGTAAATCAAACATGTTAATTAAATTATGTGATCCCAATTAATCTATATTTAAAAATAGATTTATTTTTCATGATAATGCTTTCAATGTATCTTGAGATCCAAGATCTTTCACGCAACATACAACAGAAAGGTGAGGTGATTGTTCCTGATAATTCTTAAACAACATCATGCGACCCATCATTGATCACAAGAAAAATTAAAGAAAATAAAAGAGTCTTCCCATGAAAATTATTATATTACATCATGATATCCCTAATCCTTGTAAAATAAGGAAGGAAATAAGATAAGAAAATGGGGAATCCTATTAAAAATAAAGGATACATTGATTTTTATGTGAAAGATTTTATGCACCTCATATTTAATGTTGGCCTTTTGACATGTCATCATGATCCCATGTAGGACCCCTTAAAATATATCATGATCTTATGAGTGGCCTTTTAAATGACACCTTATTCTCATAGATGACCCTAGAAATGATTCCTTCGATCATGTGAAATACTTTCCACAGGATTCTAATCTCGCAAAAACTCATAGACATGTCAGCCTGACCTTGTGAAGGCTCTTTGATCATTTAAAATGATTATGTGATATCCATTTTACCAGCTAAGCTCTAGTGAATATTAGGACTATGGGGTGTAATTTTGGTCATTTAATTATCATTTGATACCTCAGATGAGATATTTTGAGATCATGTGAAACGCGTGAGGAAAAACACCCTCCACGACATTAGCTCATATTTGTGATATATGCACCTTGAATGAAGGTGTATTTACATAGAGAATATGCCTATAAATTAATCCAATAACATGAAAATTGACTAAGCACTCAATCAATGGAGAATATTCCATGGGAGTGTAGTAGCCGGCTTCTTGGTGCTGAATTTCACACAATCACAAGAATCTTCCATCAGGTAAAATTTAGTGAATGACATAAGGGATCAAAAAGAATGAATATGTTCATTGAGGGATATCCATATAGATCACCCATAATACATCTTATGGTCCTGAATGATCATTAAAATGAGATTCTTTATGTTGATAGGGTCACCTAAAACTGAAATAATTTAATAATTAACTAATCTTGAGCAACATATTAAATAGAAAATAAAAATGACTAAAAAGGATTAAAGACTTCTGTGATGATGGATAATATTATCATCATGTTCATTTCATGACCTACCATGATTTGGTTAAAAATTAGTATCTTTCTTCCAATTTATGTAACACTCTCCTAACATGTCATCCAAAACATGCTATGTCCATTGGATATATAAACCAAGTATTACGATGTCCTTCGGACATGTCAAACAAGTTTATACAATTGCTTTGGAAATGTATCCCAAGTTGTGTAGTAGCACCAGGTAATGTCACCTAAATCATTTGACATTCTTCATATATGTCACACTGGTCTTGTGATATCCTCTTGACATGTCAGTCAGGTCATGTGAATTCCTTCTTACATCCCATCCATATCATACGATGTCCTTCAGACATGTCATGTGGAACATGGGACTTCCTTCGAAAATGTCATTAATGTATTTAGATCTCCTCATTAAATGTTATTATTGTCATGAGACACCCTCCAACCTTGTAATCTATATTATAAAAAATCAACTATACATTTTATCTATATCATTCGACATCCTCCAAACATGTTAGTGAGGTCATATGACTCCCTCCAGAAAGGTCAACATGGTCATGAAATTTTCTATAGATGTGTCCACTATGAAACTAGGACGTTTCCATACATGCTTATAAATTCTATATAGACACCAACGAATTGTTAACTAGACAACAAACACATTTCAGAAAGATGTCTCGGGACATGATAATCATGTCCAGTGGACATATTCGAACATACCACTCAATGAACTATGAGGACTCTAATTACTATCTAAAAAATATTTGTATGATTCCTACCTATGGAACAATATATAATGTGACTATTAATCATTTTATTTATTTAAATGTCTCATATTCACTAACCCATGTGTCTCATATGATCTAACACATGGGACCTGAAATATCCTTTGGGGGATCATTCTTTCTAATCCATAAGAATATTGGTATATTATGAGGAATTCGATTCCTTCTATAATTAGTATAATATGGAATAATTTTTATGGTCTAAGCTCCCTATAAAACAAAACAAATATCTTCCACATGTAATAAGTCTTGAAAACAAATATCATGTGACTAATTACTTGAAATTGCTTATTTCTCACACTGAGAATGGATCATATAAGCTTAAGGATTTTAAACAATTATATCATTCACATCATGAATTATCCCCCATATAAGAAAAACTAAGTATGTATGTACCATTCAATGGATAGGTATGAATTCCACCATATTAGAGAATCCATGTCAGTGTATATCCTGAAAAAAAATCTAACCATGATGATTCTGATTCCTATCATCTGCAGGATATATAGGATTTCATCCTAATGCCCAATCTTGACATGAGGTGTCTAAGTTCCCTACAAAATTCCCTTTTGAAATGACATTAAATGGAATTATTTTAATGAACTATATGGTTTTTGATTCATGTTATTAATAGGAAATTTAATATTCATCATAAAGGTTCAGTTTAATCCTCAAATATTAATTTCCTCCCTATATAGAAATAAACTCATGGGTACCTGGTAATATGACCTCAAAATATTGGAAGCTACATATTAATAAGAAATAATGGGAAATGGATGAATAACCTCAGATATATACATATGGACTCATTAATAGAAAAACCATTACAAATGTAAGTATTCAACACTTTATCATCTTCTTATGGTAATATGTCTTGTGTTTGGATTACAAAGAGATTCCCAAACACATCATAAATCTATAATAGAGTCTCAAAGTATGAAAAAATCCCGCCCAAGTGGGTGTGATGAGTCATATCACCCATACATTCAACCAATGTGAGTTTCTAAGCATCATTAGGTTTGAAATACCAATTGACCTCTTGCCTTTGGAATGTTGGTATTTACTATGTTATGGATGTAGGAGTAGTAGGCAGTTTCTATGAAATGAAAATGGTGAATCGGGAGGAGGTGATTGTGAATACATACTTTAAACCCCATAATAAACCCTCAAAATGAAATAAAAAACGGTGATCCTAACATGAATCCATTTATCTATGTCATCCCCTTCGTGGGAGAAAATAAATAGACTACCCAGTCCCCTATGAGACAATTTTTTCCAACCATTTATAATTTTATAGAGAACCATTAATATTAAATATATTTTGAAAGAAGAGCATGTGAAACATCCTCAATTTTCATTTTTATGAAATTTTAAACTCTGATTTGTAAATTTCTTGTGGAATTTTTTCTTCTCAACTCAATGGTATAAATTCTATTTCATCATAAGAAAAATTTTCATCACAATATACATCAATAATGAAAACCAATAATAAATAAATGAAATGAAAAGAGAATAATGATAAATTCCATTGTTGAATAATTCAACGAATAAATTATTATATGGATATTTTAATCAAATATGAATCGATTGAAAAATTAAGAAAATTGGGGAAATAAATATTATATATGTTATATTTAAATTTTTTCCCATGATAATAATAATTTTCGGATGGAACATACAAATTAAAAGAACGCTATGAAAAAATTGAAATCATGCATCTCAATATTGCGATTTTAAATATTATGATTGATTAAAATAATAATAAATGTTTAAAATAACATTTTTACAATATATATATATAAAACCATTTTTAAAAATATGATAGAAAATATTTATAATGATGGTTTTTAAAAACATCAAAGTTAATGATATTTTCTAAAATATATTCGATGTCAATTAAGTAAAATAATGAAATTGAAAAAAATTATATAATTTTTTTTAATGTTTTTAATTTGAAATTACCAACATTAAAAATATATAATCACAATAATAGGAGCATAGTCCCTCAAACAGTTTTTATTTTGACTAGTGGTGAACCTAAAACAAACCTACAGATCTAATGTTATAGCCATTAAAATATGGACTTCTTTTAGATATGTAGAACTTATCACACCCATAAAATTTGAAATATAATCCCCTTTTAGATGCACATGTAGTAATAAAGTCCGATGAATGAAATTATGCTCTCATATATATTTTTTACTTGTTTTAATATCTGTTATTTGAAAAAATATTTGTTAAAAATATTTTGATTTTTTTCAGCATTGGTTCTATAGAACACTGATATTGAAAATATTTATTAAAACAAAAGTAATTACTTCAAATAAATAATTTTTTTAGAAAACTACAGAAGTATGTTAAATTCCTTTCATGGTCATATTTATGTCTTGTGGTAGAGCTCAAATGGACCAAGGTATCAAAATTTATTGTCGTCTGATGTTGGTCTTATTTAAGAGAAGTATAAATTATGATAACCATAAATTTTGATGTGATATCCCTTTTATATAAACTAGTAGTATAAATAGAGCTGGTGAAAGGAAATATCATCTTTTATTTTTTATTAGATAATTTTGAAATCCATTATTTAATATAACTGATTTTAAAAGTGTTCCATTTAAAATAAATTCATTAAGAACTGCCATTAAAATTCATCCTAAATGTATTTTTTTTTATTTTTTTATTTTTGAATCGATATAAAATAGGAATTCTAACAAAAATTTATTATGAACTAACTTTAAAAGGAATTTTTTATGACATTTATCAACTTTTTATCAGGAAATGATGTGAAAATTAATTTAAATGTTTGTTCTTCAAGAACCCATGTCAAAAAACTAGTACAAAATAAATAGATTTTTCCAATAGGGGTATAACTATTGGTAAAAGTTCATTTTCTATTGGTAAAACGTTTTACCAACAAAGGTTTTCATGTCACTAAATTGTTGGTAAAAAATGTCATAAATGTAATTGTGATAGATAAAATACTTTCGTTGGAATTATAATAATACTAAATGATAATATATATGTTGGTCAATATGATTAACAATAGTTTAATTCAACAAATTTAATTGTTGGTAATATTATCAACATTTATCTTTCTATTTATTATAAGAAATATAAACAATTATTATATATTTATAAATTATATTTTAAAAAAAATATTATATTTGGGTCTTCTGAGATTTCTTACAAGAATCATAAATTATAGTTATTGATATAATTTTATATATTATTTCTTTTATAAATTTATTATAAAATTATATTATTTGAAAATTTTCAGACATAACATTATGGTGTAAGAAACATTAATCAAATAGTTTTAAAATTCTTCAATTCCAAGAAACATTACCTGAAACTCCAAACTCTCATTCATTATTGTTCAATCAAAGATATACAAAATAAGGGGTTAGAATCTCCACCAAGACAAGCCCCCCATGCTTGTTCCATGCTCCAGAAACCCCATCCATGAGTCACTACTGCAGCATCTTCTACTTATTCTTGTTCCATTCCATAACTGAACCACTATTCCATGCTTCCCATGGATGTATCGATGCTCCTATGGTAGAAAATTTCAAACTGCATTAGATGATTTTCCACAGAAAAGATGAAAAAACATGTACATGTGTTCAATTACATTGTCGATATAAATTTATGATAAATCATTCATCTCCACAGAGGATTATTTAATGATCATATATAATTACTAAAAATTAATATATAAAAAATTTTAAAAATATATATATGCAAAAGTCATTTATTTCTTTCTCAAATGTTTTTCTGAGAGGTGAATAAAAATATACAAGTAGAAAAAATACTAATTTAAACTAGAAGAAAAACTGATAAATGATAGAATAAAAAACCAAGAAATTTTTAACCATATTCTCACATAAATCATAATAAATTGTTCTTATCAAGCTAGAATATTTAGTTATTCACAACTTGGAGACCTGTAAAATGTCCATACATGGCCTATAAGCACCTCCATAGAGAAAAATATAATGGAATACTGATCAAAATAATGCTAATGAATATATGATATATATATGGATGAATGCAATGACACAATGAATGTAATTACACAATGAATGAAATGACACTAAAAAATGGAGTTACAATGACCACGGTGAATTAAAATGACCAGACATGGATTGTTAATCAATTAACCCCATCCTACTTCTTTATATAGAATGTATTACTCCCTATTACTCCCTCAAATTCCCAATAAACAATCATTTAATATGTAAATCACTATCCTAAATGTTTATAAGCTTTCACTAAAATCACAATGAGGAAATTATGATTCAAAGAGAGTTAAAAAAATTTTCTGAAAAACCATGACATGATTTGGTCACCCAATTCATTACGCAAATTAATTTATTAGATAAAAAAAGAGTTAAAATACTTGCACAAGTTTTAATGAACTCACACCATCAGGGAATTTGGGGAGATTCATGATGATGTTACAATAAAACAGTGTGTAAAGATCGAATTACATTAAAACTACTTGAAACATCCTTCCTTCTACCAATAAATCATCGCATCCAATAGAGAAAGGAATTATAAGAGAGCACCGACACATTATAAGAAATAATTTTTAGCCTCCAGGAGACACAATAACTAGATCTTTGAAATGAATTAAATTATTTTAGGATGAAAGTAAAAGGAAAAAGTTGAAGAATTAAATATGTAGAGAAAGTAACATAATTTATAGTAATTCCCATGGAAAGCACCAAAAACTGATAGAGACCACCAATATGAAAACTCTCATCAAGTGAAGGACATCAAAACTGGGAAAAATACAGAAATACTAAATAAAATTGAGGTATTTTAATCAAAATGTGGCAATATTACTCCAGTGCATGCATAATGAGAAACATAAACCAAATAAGTATAATCAGCTGATCACATTCATATTATTAATGGTCCAAACATCACATTTCAATAGGAACCACTATAATAAAAAACCAATATATCACAAAATGTCACCAAAGAAATGATATCATGGAAAATTGTAGAAGACAAACTATCTCATTACTATGACAGTTCATTTTGAGGCAGCATCTATAGATTTTTGTACTTGATGCATCTACTAAAGCCATTTTTTCATGCCAAAACAGAGGTAAATTCAAAGGATCTAACATCTCAATTGTGCAAAAAAATCCATTTAAATGGATTTCCTATATCCTAATAAAAGTCCATGAAATACACACAAATAATCAACATAGAGAGCATCTCCTATTTAGAAACACCTTTCACTATAATATGCAATTAGTAATAATAGGTTCATAGTGAGAAACCAAGAATCCCAAAGCTAATAGAAAAATAACCTACAATTAATAAACCAACATCACAACTCCATTTAGAAAAAGGACCATTATAGACATTAGTATTGGACCATAACTACTTCAGAACAATCTAATGGTTAGATAAAACAACAATGTAAAGGATCAGGTTCTATTTAGAAAATTTCGTCATTTAACATTAAATATCTTTAACCTATTGGGACATTCATTCTCATTAGAAAAACAATCTGAAACAATAATTCCATCAATGCTCAATTAAGTAAAGATATCCAAAATTCAGTCCAAAAATCTATCAAGCGCTATGTACAGGAACAAAAAATAAGCCAAAATATAGTGCATCAGTGGGGAAAGAAACAAAATGAGAGAATAAAGAAGTAAAAAAGATACTAATATATTAATGAAAATAAATGTATCTAAAGTTAAAATCAGGATTTCTTTTATATTATTCCACAATAATAATTAAAATATGTTTTCCAATTTGATGTTATGTCTCTGTAGTAATATCCGCATTCTAGATTTTTCAGAATACAATTGCATCTTTCTCATCTATCCAGGAATCAATTCCCCCCACCCAATCCTCCTCAATTAGATAAAAATATATATACAAATGGACATTTTTTCATTTATCTTCTCCCTCATCAAAACTAGAGTGTAGATTAGGAAGTTCAATGAGCACATGTTGTGTTGGTAAATCAGTTTTTTCATTACTAAAGGATTCAAATTATCTTGTAATGATTTTTCTCTCATAGTTAGAGTAGTCTCCAAATTTCATTGTTTTCCTAGGATTAGAGTTAATGTATCCATCATCATCCACCATTAGTTTCTTACACTTCGTAGCACTTGATTTTATATGGGCCTTTTCAAGTTTATTATATTGATAAAAAGAATCATGTATGGATTCACTAGAGTCAGTGTGGGCGCATTGATCTTCTTCTCGCATTGTGTTATCCAATCCCATGGTTTTAGCATCAGTTAAAGCACTACTATATTTTATTTTTCCTCATTTGAATATCATTGAATTATGGCCAACATCCACAAAACCAGAGAGATCTATAAGAAATGGTTGAGGATTTTATGTTATAGAAAGTTCTTGATTAAAAATCAGATCCCTAGGGTAACCATATGGGAAAATAATTGTTTTATCTTCTCCCTTTTCTTCCCAAATATATGTTTTATGTGAAAGGGTGTGTAAAATATAATGTATAATACCACATTCCATTGTATATTTACCAATTTTATATAATTTGATACAAAATTCTTGTAAATTATGGATGATAAATTCCTATAAAAAAATAGTGTCCCCATTTTGAATCCATATTTGTGGTGGTATAGGTTGAGATATCTCAATTTCAATACAAATTTGAGTGATGGAAGGTCTATGAAGATTACTGGTCCCATCGTAAATTTTCCTATGTTTTCCAAATAGGGTAGTGATTTAAAAGTGTGTATCCTATTTAAAAAGGTGGATAGGTAGTCTAGGAAATCCTATCCAAATAGTTTTTATTGGAGGCTGAAAATTAGTGCTGAAATATATAGACGACTTCAGAACCTTCATTCAAAAAACACCAAAAGGCCACAATCTAGAGTTAAGATATTCATCTGGAAATTTTTAAACAGAAAGATTCAATATAAACTGACAATTCTCAAGGAATATTTTCAATAACCGGAAATTTCAATTGAAAATGAAGGTTTCTTTAATTTTACGCTCATTTTTTGAAGTCATTCCATTGTATATGAATTTAACATTTGAGACAGAAAAAAGATGATAGCATAGTAAGAACCTACATTAATTCTAGACCACCGAAATATTAATTATTCAGAATAAACCACACAAGAGATATTTAATAGAAATAAAATAAAATAAGTATACCTCAGTACGTGTTTTCAAGAGTTTTGGATTTTTCTAGACATATATATATTAGAAAGAAAATAAAGATATTATATTGTGAGGGAAGATAAACCTTGAAAAAACATGTGTAGATGAACAAATACATCACAACCATTAAATGAACACCATAATAAAATCACTTTTATAGAATGAAGTAGTTAGAATAGAGGGATAGAACCAAATAAAATAGTTGTGCAACAGGTCCCAGAGATGAGAAGTCTTCATAAAAGGACCTCAACCTATTTAATAAGGAAATAATAAATGACTATAATTTACCTTGACTCACAGCATGAGTTCACCTTGAATTAATATCTGTTGAATTTTAGCTTCCACTATTATCACATTTTCTTCACCCTCTGATCAAATTGTCCACTTGCACACACTTCCAATTAACTCCAGCTTAGTAACCTTCTAAATCTTGTTTCTTGTTTATATTCACATAATTTTATTTCAATTTTAATTTAATTCATAAGACCATGAATGATTCACCTCTTAAACAAATATCCCAATTCATCATCATACAACTTTTGAATTAACAACATGAGAAAACTTGTTAAATTGTTTTCACGTTAGGAATCCAAGCATTAGAATGCAGTAAATCCATTCAATCTTGAACACACAATGAAGAATATATCAAATATTCACCTCATTTAGTGTAGTAAACATTCATTTAACCATGATACTTTCTCATGAGCCTCAAAAAATGGATCCTTAGGCTATTCTTATATAGATCATAGTACATGAACATGAAATAATAGCTATTCTTTTTTCAATTAAATGAACACAAGAACAAAAAAAATCCACAGATTACCAAACTCAAGTGCATGATAAAAATTTATGATGGTGATGTCCTTCAACATAATACCAGAATATGAACCCACATGAAGCTCAAATATCCATTCTTAGTATCCAGATCTAAGAACTCACAAAGAACATCAAATCCATAACCTCATTCAATGAAACCCTAAATTGAATATATCTAAGACCTCCTAGCTCAGTAGTAAGGAAGATCATGGGAATGAGTTTGAACTTCTCAGGTTGTAGTAGCTCCAAGCCAGTGCACTATTTGAACAATATTTGATGCTCTATTATACCCATCTTCTTCATTAATAAATTGGATATTCAACATCATCATCTCTATAGAAAATTAACCTCAATGCAATAAGAAATACTAGACAAAACTCTTGCTCTAGATCTACACTTGAAAATGAAATGACAAAAACAATAAATGCCTTCGATCCCCATCTTCCAAACAATGAACTATAGTTATTAAATTGAACCAATCATATCCATATTTAAACTCTAATAGAAAAAAAATTTAAATATGAAATTCTTAAAAAAAGATTAATGACTGATATTTTATATTTTACTGATGTTATAGAAAAAAATTTATGTACATTCAGAATCAAATAAAAAATAGTTAATGAAATGACATAACATGAATTATAAAAAATTTCTTACATAGGTAACATCAGTAGGTCCATGTTAGAGGTGGTGTGGGAGGTGAACATCACAATCTCTATCACGCATGACCGGGGGGAGGTGGTGAACCTAGAGGCGGGGCTTATGTCTGATAGGCAAGTAACATGTCCCGCTGTTGTTTCCAATGTCTATCCCTCTTTCCCAAGGGAGAATTAAAATCTTTTACCAGTGATATATAAAATTCAAATAGATAGAGAACACATCCTTTCAAATATGGCCTGGACATTTTCCATACTAAGTTTCAAGGAATTTCCATATAAGCATTAAACATCATATCACCACTATTGATATAAATCATGGTGGTAAAGCTATATCATTCTACTTCATATTTACCATTTGAGTAAGCCTTCATCATGGCTGGGGGAGCGAGTACACGAGCAGGCAGTGGCATGAGATTTCCGACATCAATTTCCATCAACTCCTTCCACTTGACTATTTTAAGGTTTGTGAGAATTAAATTGCATATGATTTTGGGTGTAGTTAGAAGAGGAGATTTTTTTTCATTTTTATTAAATTAATATAGATAATAAATAAAAACATATTTTATAAAATTATTTTTTAATATATATATATATTATGAATTCAATTTTTTTTTGTAAATTTTGGGTTGGAAGTGTTTTTGAATAATTTAACAATAATTATATATTGTATATATTTATTTCACGAAACATTATTAGATTATTAATATTATAAATTAAAGTTTAACATGTGTTTTAAATGAAAAAAAACATGTTGGATGTAATTAAATAATAAATATATATTAAATAACTAGTAAAATATTTATTCTTATCAGAAAGTTTATCTAAATATATTTTTATAATGGGAAAATATTATTTAGAAATAATAGTTAATATAATTGATTGAATTTTTGTTAAAACAGTTGTTGGTATTAATATGATAAAACAAAAAAATTAACTGTTAGTAAAAGATATGTTGGCATTGAATGATTAATACCAAAAAATATAGTTGATGGTAAAAACATATGTTAGTATATAAAAATAATACGAATAAGTATTGATTTCTGATGGAAATACTCACAAATAGATATGTTATATATCATTAAATTTCTATTGGTATAAGTCATTTTTTGGTAGTTAACTAACATAAATACCATTTACCTTCTAATATTAGTGTCAAATGTAGAGATATATGGGGATAAATGTGCTCAAATTCATATAAATATACAATATAGAACTCACTAACCTATTTCGATACATATTTCTGATCAATAAAGGCATATGGTCTATGAGGATTTTTAACATATCCATTCAAAAATTTCATATATCATTCAATGAGATACATGAAATATAAATAATAAGGTTCACATATTCTTATCTCTCACACCAAATGAATTTAAAAATTTCTAATTATATTAGAAAACATCGGAGAAAAAAACATTTCTTGTTGACTAATTATGAGACATGATTCATTATCAAACTCATATAAAAAATTTGGATCGATGAATTTTCTAAAAATAGATCTGCAATTGTAACAAGACTAGGTGACATGTATTCTGATAGGTATTGATAGTATACCATGTTTTATGGTTAGCATATATTTTTTACACCAATAAATGGTTGTTAAGAGATTTGATACATATTAATTTAAAAACATTAAATATTACCAAAATAATCACATTTTAATGATATCCATTGGGTATATTAATACCTTTCATACATTGAAAAAAATTAAACTTATAACTATTTCATATTATGTGACAATTCAGAGGTAAATTTGTTCTGTTTAAATTCATAGTGTCCGAAAATTCCAAACTCATTCCAAAGGATATTAAATCAAATCCATTTTAAAATCCAACTTTTATATTGATTATATATATGTAAATGTTCCAATAAAACTATTAGATGTTTTTTTATTAACATGTGTAAGGTCAATGTTATTTTTTATAATATAAAATATATAATAAGGTATCTCTATTATAATAGAATGATTCTTATATTTTTTTTGATGACCAAATCTTCCTTTCATTGAAAATGGGAAATCACTTTTTTTACACAATTATTAAAACTATACTTTTGTAAATGGTTTCAGGGGATATTATATTCTAGTAAACCATTAAAGGATTCTTTTTCAACATTTTATAATGATTATACACTCAGAAAAATAATCATTTTATCATGTAAACCATATTTATTCCAATTTTATATTGATAATTGGAATTATCTTCTTCAAAAAACCGAACATGATTTATGTCACTTAGAGCTATATCCAAATCAGTTTCCATATTCAATATTCTAAAGTATAGTGAAAAATATCATAATATACAATAGGAATCATTATTCCTTGTATGCTTCAAATACACTAGTCTCCCATATAAATTTAAAATCACCACTCATTAATAAAATATACACATTAAAATCCTTTCTTGGATATTATTCTCTAAAAATCACCAATCTATTAATATTATATATATTCTTCATAAAAATATGTGGAAAAATTGTGATATATTATGATAACTATAAATTATGTATATTAGATTCTATGGCTCTAATATGGATTTATTCAATCTGTCCGTAGTCCGAATATGATATTTCTAGGTTCACTTCCAAAATAAGGAACATTTAAGCAATTCTCCTCCAATGTTGTGAATCTTCAGGGTGGTGTAAGTTTTTTATGTAGGTGTAATCATTGGAATTCCATCATAACCTCTTTTCAATATTTTCTTATTAAAATAGATGCATCTAATGTGGAATTATTATAAGATTCTATACTTATTCTATTGGTGGTTTTGTTCCTATACATCATAATAAATCAGAGTTTAATTTTGCATCAATAATTTATCATGGTTTCTTATATATAGGTAATTTTGTAATATAGTCATGTTCCTTCCAATAAAACAGAGTCATTGGAGAATTCATGTATATTTTTATGCCCACATACAGTTGGGAAAAATACTTTTTTCATATAGTAATTGGATTCTGGAAACCAATTGTGTTATGGAATTGTCCCTTTAAAAAGATAAATCAATACAGTGAAATGTTTATCTCTTAATAAATTTCATATATTCAATATTACTAATATAATTAGTTCTTATAACATGATAAATTTAGTTCAACCAGAGACATTTGGTTTGTCAACATCTCTATAATATAATTCAATACTTTCTTTTAATTTAATGGTTCCAATGACTACATCTTTAATTAATTCCTCATTACATTCAACCATCGCAAGATAAATATCTTCATTGAGATTATATATCTAATTTTAAAAAATTTCAATGTGTGTGATAAATTTTTTATAGTTATGATTAAAACTAAATAAAATAATTTGGTATATGATTCTCAGATATTTTACTTTCTCATATTAAAACACCTTACACATTGATATAAAATCATATCATTATTTTCATGATTTCGGTTAACAAATTTCAACTAATTAGGAACTCCTTGTTCACATTCATCAATGGTTCTTCACCCATTTATTCAATTAGTATTCATTAATTACATAAGATCATAATATAACAGGTATATTTATTAAAACATATAAACATTGAAAAAACATATAAATATATAAATATTAAATATTTAAACATATAATCAAAATAGAAATTAATCATTTATTATAAAATATTCAATCAAGAAAACAACTATAAAAAATAATAGGAAAATTTTAGATACACAAAAATTAGATTATTTTTTTTAAATTAAAAGGTATGATTAAAAAATTATATTAAAAATCAAGAAGTTCTACCAATATATAATATCAAAACACATAAATTAAAATTAAAATATATATCCAATAATATCTAAATATTAGCATTCATGGCGATATACCAACCACTAATTTTAGGAAACTCTAAGAATTCATAAAATATATATCCTTTATTGTCTAATTATGAATAATGTTAACAATAAAATAATTAATCCTTCATAATTAATAAATAAAAATAATTATAAATACAAATAATTCCAATTTCAAAGAAATTATATCACAATAATAAAAAATTTATAATCACAAAGAAATTATGCTATGAAAATAATTAAAAACAAAATTATTTATTATTAAAATGATGTATATTTATAAAAATAAATGAAAGAATACATTTTTTAATAGAAAAATACTAGATAAATATTTTTTAAATAAGAAATAAAACCTATACATGCAAAATAGATAGATTATTGGATAAAAATCTATGATAAAGAGATCCAAAATGTTGATCATTGAAATTTTTATTACAATAAATGAAATACTATTCCCAAAAATACATATAAAAACCGATGATGGTGAATATAAAACAAGATAAAAAATGATATTGGTGGGACAAATGAATCAATAGATGAGGGTGAAGGATGAAATACAGAAGAAAAATGACCAAAATGAAGTTGAAAAAATAGATCAAATGAGGAAGATAAAGGATGAAGAAGTAGGTTTGAGAGTCACATATCACATCTGTTAATGTTTCTAAGAAATTATCAATGAATGAATGATGGTGAATATATGGGTATATGTTTGTTCAAATGATTTTGATATCGGTTCTAATAAAAACAGATGTCGAATATTTTCAAAAGAAATATTTTATGACCATTTTCATAAAAATTTAAAACAAAATTTTAAAACAATTCATAAGGAATTTACTAAAAAATGATGTCAAATATAAATTAGGAACAGTTTATCTAGGGTTTTAATAAAACTGACATTAAAAATAACACATAAATTATTGTAACATCGGTTTTGGAAAAACCGAGGTGATAATTCAGAAGAGAAATCATGTTATTCTACTAGAGAACCCTAACATCAATTCCTTAAACCCTAAAGCCTAAATAACCCAATACCCTATGCCTCAAATAATAAACCCTAATCCTTAAACTATAAAACACTAAAATCTAATCCATATACCCAAGACCCAAAACCCCAAACTACTAACCCGAATCCCAATGCCCCATACCACAAACCATAATACCCAAACCCCAAAAAAAATTAATCCCACAACCCATGAACTTAAATATAAAATATTGAACCCCAACCCATGATTCATAACCCCAAATCCATAAATCCTAAATCATAAATCAAAAAAACCTAAACCTTAAACACTAAAAAATAAACCCAAAACCCAAAACCCAAAACCCAAAACCCAAAACCAAAAACCGAAAACCCAAAACCAAAAACCATTAACACTTAACCATAAATCATAAACCCCAAACCCTAAAATATAAACCATAAATAATAAACCATATAAACTCAATAATAAACCTTAAAATCCCTAACCATAATGTAGAAATCTGAAATACTAAACAAAATTGCACTAAAACCAATAAATAAAACCATGACCCCGAAACCCCAAACTTGAAACCTAAACTGTAAAATTTAAATCCAAAATCCTAAACCATAAAACCTAAACTATAAACCCTAAACTCTAAATCCTAAACCCTAAACCCAAAACCTAAACCCTAAACCCTAAACCCTAAATCCTAAACCCTTAATTGAAAAATCATAAATCATGACCCATAAACACGGAACTCTGAACCCTAAACCTTAAATTTGAAACCCTAAATGGTAATCACAATATATTAAATTAAACCCATAATAGAAAAATCATAAACACTAAACCAGAATCCCAGAACCAAGATTCTTAAGACCATAACCCAAAACAGTAAACACAAAATACTAATCCCAATACCCAACAACCCAACACCAAAAAGACAAAAAAACTCCTTTATCCTAAATACTAAACCCAAAACATAAAAAACTTATCCAAAACCCTAAAACATAATTAATAAACCCTATAAAATAACCCAAATAAAATATTATTAAAACCTAAAACCTAAACCCCAAACACTAAATCCTAAACCCGAAACACTAAACCATAAAAATTACAACCATAAAATATAGACATTAACCCCAAGACCCTAAACCTTAATACCAAAACCTAAAACCCCAAGACAAAAACCATAGACACTAAAAATTAAATAATCAAAAAGAAACATGAAACCCTAAACCCTAAACCAAACAGAGTAATCCAAAAATAATAAACCCAAAATCATAAAGCTTAAACTATACTGATCAAATCGAAAACCCTGAACTCAAAAACTCAATACATAAATCCTATAAACAATTAACTAAACCTAAGACCAAATACTCTAATCCCAAAAACCTAAAACCTATTACTTAAACTTTATTCCATAAACCTAATACCATTTCATTTTTTTTCCAAAAACCCCCAACCACAAAACATAAAACACTAAAAATGAAACTCAAAACCCTCTATCCCAAAACCTAAACCCAAATATTGAAGCCTAGAACACATAATATGAATCACTAAAACTAAAAACTATAAGGTAAAAACCGAAAACTCAAGAACCAAAAACCCAAACCCAAAACAAAAACCCTAATCCTCATACAATAAAACCAAAAAACTAAAACACTAAAATAATATCAGTATAACAAAAAACCTAATCATAAAACCCTAAACCCTAAATACCAAATTCCAAACCCTAAATCCTTAAACATTATCTAAAAATAAAAATCAATCAACCACAAATCCCAAGTTCCAAAACGCTTACCCTTATACCTTACACCATAGATGTGGAACCCTAAACCGTAAACACAATTCCACAAACCCAAAACCCAAAAAATTAAACCAAAATCCTAACCCCAAAAATAAAAATCCTAAATCATAAACCCTATACCCTATATCATAAACCATAAAACCTAAATATTACTCATTAAAACCCAAACCCCAAACCCTTTATCTGAAACACAAAATCTTAAACCCAATACCCAAAAATAATAATCCATAACCCATAACCCTAAACCATAAACCATAAATCCAAAAAACATTTCCCTAAACCATATACCGCATAAACAAATCCATACACCCAAAAAAACCTAATCCATAATAATGGAACCTTATACCATAAACAATGAACCCTAAATTTTTAACCCTCAACCATAAACTATAAAACTCTAAAACCAAAACCCCAAACTCTTTACACATAACCCTAAACCCTAATCCCCAAAAAACAAAATCAAAACCCTAAACAATAAAACCTACACCATAATCCCAAAAACACAAAAATCCAAAATCCAAAACCCTATACCCTAATACCTAAATCTTAAATCTAAAACCAAAAATCATTAAACCCTAAACACAAAATATTTATTAGTAATACTTAAAAAATAAAATAAAAACCTAAAACATAAACTATAAACTATAAACCATAAACCATAAAACATAATCCCTAAAATTTTGACCTTATATGCTAAATCCTAACCCATAAACTCTAAATTTTATTCCCTAAAACCCAATACGTAGAAACTTCAACTAATAATATAGCACCAAAAACCTAAATCCCAAAACTAGAAAACTAAACCCTTAAACCTAAACCATAAAAATTAATCATTAATCCCTAAACAGAAAACTCTAAACCCTAAACCCTTAACATATAACCTAATACCCAGGACATGAGACCCAAAAGCATAAACTCTATAACCTTTAACTGAAATATCAAACCATAACCCTTTAAAACAAAACCATACACACTAATCCCAAATCCCTAAACTAGAATCCCCAACCCAAAAACCAAAAACCTAAAGCCTAAATCCTAAATTCCAAACCAAAAAAAACCCAAAACCCTATTCCATAGAAAATTTACCTTAAACCATATATCACTAAATCCAAAATCGTAATTCATAATTCCTAAACCATAATCCCTAAAAGTAAAATAGAAAACCCCTAACCTAAAACCCAAAACTACCAAACCTAAACCATAAAACATAAAAAAATAATAACTAATATCATACCCCTAACCCAAAAACTCTAAACACTAACTATAAAACCAAAAATTTAAATACTAAATACTAAACACTAAACTATAATCCATAAACCCTAAACCCTAACCCACATTCTTGAAATCATAAACCCTAAACTCTAAACCCCAATACCATTAATGTGAAACCCAAAACCATATAATTTAAACCCCATACCTTAATTACTAAACTCTGACCCCTAAAAAATAATCCCTAAAACAGAAACAGTAAACACAAATCCTAAAAAAACAAAATAATTAAAAATGCAAAAACCAAAACCGATGACCCATATCTTTAAACCCTAAACACTAAACCCAAAAACCTAAATCTAAAATCCTAAAACCAATAGCAAAATCGCAAAACAAAAACCATAAAACCTAAAAAAACCCAAAAATATAGATCCTAAACCCTAAACCATACACACTATACCCTAAACCCAAAAACCAAAATAATTAACCATAAAACCAAATATTTAATCCCTAACCACTAATCCTACACCCTACACCCTAAACCCTAAAAACTAAATAATATATATTGAACCAAAAACGGAAAACCCAAATTCCAAAACCATAATATCTAATCAACATGAGTGTGTCCTTAAACATTAATATATCAACCCAAAATTTTATTAATGAAAATTCCCTTCTTATAAATTTGTAATAAAAGATATATATAAAAATAACATTAAGAAAAAAATAAAAATATTATAAAGGAAGTATGAAATAAATAATAGTTATTTCTAGATGTTAAGGATTCTATTCTGATGAAATAGTAAATCAACCTTTAGATTAGTAATGCGACCTTAATGATTAGAAAACCAAAAAATATAATATTAAACATACCTATTAATGTATAAAAAAATGTATGTATTAAAAATAGAAAAATGATATAATTGTATCACTGTTTAAGTAACTAAATGATTTAAAAATTATTAATTAAGTGTTGTTATTTTATAATTCAAAAATATTTAATTTCAATTTTATTATTAAAATTATAATTTAATATAAAATTAATTTTCATAATATGTATTAATAAATTAATATTTTTTTATCTTATGATTATAAGATAATTTTATGAGAACTTAAATAAATTTTCAAAGTGTTACAAAATCAATTGTAAATTTAATATTGGTATTTTCCATGTAAATAATGATTTTAATTAAAAATTAAATATCCCATAGTTATAAAATTATTTCCATAAAATGGAGTTAATTTTTTAATTACTCATGATGATAAATGTTTAAGGTGAAATTTTTAATTTTTTTGAAATAATTGAATTTTTGGTGAATAATAAAAAATGAAAATTTACAATAGAAGTAAATAAATGCATTTCTGAGTCATGATTGAGTCATAGATGATGTAAGTGAACATTTTTTATAAATAACACGAACTAATTAATGTATATATTCACAATAAACATTAATATTTATTTTCTAGAAAAAAATAATAAACTAATGGGAAAAATAATGAGAAAATACCCCTCTTATCAACTATAAATACCACACCTCACAACCTATTTTCCTCATACCACTCAATCATTGATAGTTCTAAATAACGTTCAAATATCTATCCAAACCTCTCCCATGTTTCCAGGTGAAATTGGTCTCATACAAATACAAAACCACTTCCCTAAGGAGGGTCTAAATGAAGATAAATTTAAGAGGTAAATTCCTCTTTTATTTTCTTATAATTTATCTTCAACTTATTTATTTTTTTATTATCTACTCACCTCCCCTCATCCAAATGAAATGATAAATCCAGTAAGTTATATATAATTTAATTTTATAATTTTTATGGAATAATCCATCATCAATTCCCCCCCCCCCTCTTTTTGTTAAAAAAATTAAAACATCATCCGTGATGTGTTAATTTATCACTGTCAAGGATTAAGGGTATTCAATTTCTATTACCATCCTTAAAGATGGGCATGAAACCATTTTTATGGTTGAAAAAGATTATAATATATGTATTAAATATTATTTAATTCTTTGTAACAATTATTTATACAAGATATAAAATAATATAACACAACTACTTTTTTGTGATCGAAAAATCGCTAAAATTAATCCAAATGATTAACATTAACATTTAGTCCAGTGATTCATATTCACATATGGTAATTTAATATTATATAATACCAATAAAACTTATTGTTTTCATTAATAACATATAATTTAAATTATGGTAAATTATACCCCTTATACATGAACATCAATAATCATATACTAGCAAATCGATCATTAAAACTAAGAAAAAACACTCCCAAATGATGAAATTGAACACTATAACTAATAAAAGAGGCCATAAATGAACATAAAAAATTATAATAAATCAATTAAATGTATAAAAGGTTCTATAATTATTAATTAATTATTCTAAATTTAATATTTAGGACTTTAATATTAATTGATGTACCATTTTATAAAAAAGTTAAGGGATCCTTTCTGAACCTCCATTTTTTCGTTCAGGTTTTTATTTATCTCTCTTTATCCAAATATAATGATTCTTTATTTTTATCTAATTATTATTAATTCTGTTTATATGTTCAAAACATATTTATTAATATCATATAATCTCTATTTAATCGGGGAAATACATGTTTTAAAATGGTTTACTTCTCAATTATTCTCGATAAGCAAGCCCGGTTCAAGGGAACTTCCAGATTTCTTACCCATTTTAATGTGCAAAAAATAATATATTTTAAGCCACTATTATTTTAATAAAACCATCAATTTTATCATGAAAATATATCTTGGTTCATTTATGGTTTATATAAATAAATACTACTTTTCAATTTTAGAGAATCTTTAATATTTTCCTTAAAACAAACTAAAATGTTTTATTTCTAAAGTATCTTAAACACTATTTTTACATGTAGTCACTTTATTTTGACATTAATTATCACAATATATTCTTATTTTATCTTATTAATTTCCATTTATGGTTTAAATACATTATTTCATGGACCCCATTATGATATTCTCTTATGTTAAGCCTTTTGACATGATTATGATACCAAATTTTTACCATGGGTAAACCATATGTTTATGTTTGATTACTTAGGTATGATTATTCATGAGGATAACATATTTAAAAAAATTTAATTATCGTTTCACCTATATATTTCTCCAATTGATTGGGTATTATTTTTTATCACGAGATATCATGTGAAACAGTCTTAGTGGTTATCCTTGTATCATGATCCATGTGAAATGGTCTTGGTTGTTAGTCTTAGATCATGAACCTCAATGTGATATGAGCCTTGGATAATGATAAATTCATGTTTTATATTGATTCCAAATTTTGATTATACCATGAATATATAAACCCATGTTCTATGTGTTATAATTGCATATTTTTAATCATTTTCCATACATTTTTAGAGCATTAGGTTATGCATTCTAAGCCATGTGCAATGATTTATTTTAATGTTAATCTAATCACTGGTATTTTTAGCTCACCCCTTTATTCATGTATTCCCTAGGTTATCCTATGTATATGTATGGGATCAAAGGAAATTAGAATCTTTTTATGGTGATTAAATAAAATATTTCTTTATTTTATAATAATGATGTTCAATTAAGTACCTAATCTCTAAGACACTAGACCTTACAATCCTTGGCTTGTAAATTGATGCTTAAATACGATTAAAACAATATAATGATATGTGTAAAAGGATAGGATCACTATAGTTAGTTTCAGAAAATTGTCAAATTATTTTTAGAGACTAGGAATATATCACTTTAGTAAGAACCGTATGGATAAGACTATAAATTAGAATACATCCCAAAATCTTAGTTAGTATAGTATAAGTGGATTTTCAATACAATGCAACCCTGTATGGATAATACAAGTCGATGTGGGTATGGAATAAATGTACCTAGAAGTAAAAAATCTGACAAGGTGCTCCGATCCTCACTTGGGGAAACCTGGAACATAAAAATATGCCTTACTGTGCACTGAGTTTGACACTCCCTAGTTATATGCTTTGGTAAATTCAAATGATCATTACAAACAATTATTAAGGAAAAAAATAACCATAAGAATATATTTCAGGAAACATATCATGGATAATCTATATCGAATCCTATCAAACTACAAGTTATGATATAATATTCTTTTACTAGTTTTACGGTTTTATTTGCAATGTTTCCTTTTATTATACATATTAGTTATTTATTCAAGCTCCCCAATTATATTTTCTTTTTTTTAGGTAATAGATGTAAATAGAATAATTCATGCCAACAATTAATGTGATAGAAAATGCGACGACTTCCCTAATTATATGCCATATATGATGGAAACATGTGCTCAAAACTTCGTGATAGTACATTCTCAACTTTCTCATGTTAGGAATAATAACATAAATTGTGGTAATTCCATAGTTATCCTAGGATAAATCAAGTTTTAGTCGAATCCATTATATAGAAATTGACTCCCATGTTTGGTGGATCTTATAATCCCCTCCTCGTATAAAAGTAGATTAACTCCATTTAAAATATTTGTTTTCTTACAGTTCTCTGATGAAGATATAGGTCTACTAAAGTTCTATCCTATTGATGGGAAAGTTGATCATTTATGTACACTAATAAAAAAAATTTACCAAGGAGTAAATGTATTCCATGGAATGGGATGATTTCATGATTTTTTTTCAATAAATATTTCCCCTGAACCCTATATCTAAATATGGGAAGGGAATTACTCATACTGAAGAAGAAGGAAGATGTTTCTATTGTGGTGAATAACGTAAACATTTTAAGGCTTACAAGATATGCCTCCAGATTTTTCATGAACACTGAAATCAAGGTGGGTCAGTTATTTAGTCGGCTAAATCCAAGTCTCCAAAAAGCATTGGTGATTCAATACTATGATACCTATGAATATATATTTCATTATGACCTTAAGGATGAAATGTTTATCAGAGACACTAAGTAGTTTCATGGACATAGTGACAAAAAGATAAAAATGTAGTGTATTATTTTGTGATCAGAAAATAAATCCCATAATGTAAATAATACCCAATGTCCCATGTGTCAAAATTGTTGGAAGAATAATCATTTGAACTGTCTAAAGAAAACCAAAAAATGATATAAATGTTGAAGAATAGGGAATATAGCTAATAACTTCCAAAGGGATACGAAGAGTCACAATAATATGGAATTATAAGGGAAGGTCCAGATAAACACTCAGCCTATAGTTTAGTGTTACAAATACAAGGAGCATGGGCTTTATGAGAACCATTTCTCTAATACAAGGCTTGTTAGAGGCTATCAACTACAACAACCTCCAAGGTAGAAAGGAATGGAATAAGTTATAACTACTGCTAAAGTGGATCCTAAAAATGATATAGTGACATGTACGCTTATTATTCAATTAATAATAGTCACCATACTATTTGATTCTGTTTCTATACAATCTTTCAAATCATGAAAGTTTAGTAGAAGTATTTAAACACCACATAAAAATTTGGGGGTTGAGTTATCTCTAAGAACATCAAATGGGTTAATTATTTCTTCCAAGGTTTATAAGTCCTCCTTGGTAAATTTTTGTAAACCAAACCTCCTAGTTAATATTTCCTTACTCCATTTGGTTAATTTTGATTCTATAATAGGAATGGATTTGTTATATTTATATAAATCCCACACAAACTATCAGGGAAGGGAGATTACAATTCAAATCTTGAAGCATCCTCTAATTCTATAAAAGTCTTAGGAAGAGGAATAATCTCTTTTAGAATCAAAGACTCAATTTTTGATATTAATTCCTTATGATCAAACATATCTAACTCTTATTATTGAAAAAAAGGATAGAATCATGCTCAAAATCATGCCCTATGTGAGGGAATATACTGATGTGTTCCAAGAAAGTGTTTCTTGATCTTACTCTTGATTGAGAGGTTGAGTTCTTAATTGAACTTGTTACTGTATCTTTGACTATTTCATGGAAAACATATAGAATGGCCACCACTGAGCTTGATGAACATAAGAAGCCTTTACAGGAGAATCTGTATAAGGGTTTTATATGCCTGAGGTCTTCACCATGGGGTGCACCGATCCTATTTATCAATAAGAAGGATGGATCAATGCTCCTCTACATTGATTATCATGAACTAAATAAAATTATGATAAATAAAAATTATCCCCTTCCATATATAAATGAATTGTTCAATCAGTTTCTTGGGGATAGTTATTTCCCTAAGGTGGAACTTCAATCGAGGTATCACTAGTTAAAGGTGAGAAAGATAGATATTCCAAAGACTACCTTTAAAATGATGTATGAACACTATGGGTTCATTGTGATTCCATTATGACTCTCTAATTATCCAACAATTTTCATGGTTTTAATTAATAGTATTTAGATATTTTCTCAAAAAATTTGTGGTGGTCTTTATTAATGATATTCTAATATACTACAATGGAAAGTATAAACAATAGGAGAATTTTAAGACTACGATGAAGAGTTTGAAAAGGGAGAAACTATATGAAAAGTAAAATAAATGTATCTCATTATTGGATTATGTATCATTCTTAGGTAATGTTACCAATTAATATGGATATATATGAACCCTTCAAAGAAAAGGGAATCTATGAGTGGAATAGACCAATATAAGTAATCGAGATCCACAAATTTCATGGTGTATCTTGGTACTATTGATGGTTCTTTAGGGAATTCTCACAGATTTAAAACCCACTAACCAAGATGACTGATAATAGAATGAATTTTTTCTATATGGGTGAATGTGAAACTGTTTCAAAGAGTTAAAGAAAATGCTTATCGTTGCACCTGTTCTCAAACTACTAATTAGTGGAGAAATCATTGTGGTGTATAGTGATGCTTAAAATAATATCATAGGATTTATTATGATGCAAAATGATAAAGCGATAGCTTATGCTTCAAGGAAGTTGAAAATCCATGAAAAAAAACTATCCTATGCATGATCTGGACTATACAACAGTGATATTTTGATTGGAAATATGGAAGCATTATATCTTTGGGGAGAGTTGTGAGATATATACTGATCATAAGTCTCTCAAACATATATTTACATAGATGGAGATTAATATACACTATAAAATATGGTTAGAAATCATCATTGATTCTGACTGATCAATCCATTACCATCCTGGTAATCCAAATATGGTAGGAGATGCACTATGTAAAAAGGATCCCAAGTATTTATCAATAATGAGAATTGAGAAGGATTAAATTTCATTATATTTTCAAAGGATGAAAATGGAAATAATTAAGCAAGGAAAATCATCAATCCATTCTCAAATGATTTCTCAACCATCCCTTGTGATGAAAATAAAGGATCATCCAAGGAATGCTGTAGAAATCCAGAAGAAGTTAGAATCTATGAGAAAAGTGAAATACTCAGAGTTTAAAATTGTTGAGGATGGACTTGTAAGATTTGGATCTTGAATATGTGTACCATTTGATCGAAAAATAAATAAGGAGATTCTTAATGACACACAAGCTCAACATTCTCTATTCACCTAGGGTGTACAAATATGTATCGAAATCGCTGAGAGGACCATGGGTATGAACATTTCATAGAGGATATCACTAAATATACATCAGTGTGACTGGTATTTCAGTAGGTGAAGGATGATAGACAAAAGTCTAAGGGGATGATGGAAACAATACACATACTAACATGGAAGTGGAAGAACATTACCATGGACTTTTTCATTGTACTTCCAAAGAAATCTTGAAGAAACAATGGTATATGGGTTTTTTGGATCATCTTACAAAGATAGATCACTTTATTGCAATTCAAGAAGACTTATAAAAGGGTAAACATTCATGGATATACATCAAATAAGTTGTAAGGATGTATGAAGTAACACTATATATTATATTTGATCGAGATCAATGATTTACCTCCATGTTATGGAAAAGTATCTAGAATTATATAAGCACCATGCTGAAATGAAATACGATATTTCATCCTCAAACTAATGGCCAATATGAGTGTACTATTAAGACATTAGACGACATGTTGATATCATGTTCTATGTACATAAATGGAGGATGGGACCAACATCTGCCACTGGTCAAATTGTCCCACAATAAAGGTTTCTACTCAAGAATCCAAATGTATCCATATTAATCCCTTAATGGGAAATTATGTAGACCACCAACATGCTAGTTTGAGGTAGGTGAACATAAGCTTTTAGGACCTGAAATGGTGGAAGAAATGATGGAAGTGGTGAAAACCATTCAGTAGCACATCAAGGCATCCTAAAGTTAAAAAAGAGTTATGAAGACAATCATCTATGAGACATTTGGTCTAAACTTTGGGACATCGTATTCCTCTACATATCTCCATGGAATAGGATCATGAAATATATGAAGAAAATAAATCCATATTCCAGGTAAATCAGCCCATTCGAGATCCTTGATGGATATGGAGTTCTATCCTTTCTACAAAAACTTCCACCTACCATGTCTGAAGTACCTGATGTATTCCACGTAACCCTATTAAGGAAGTAAATATCAGATCCCTCACTTGTACTGAATTTAGAGGTGGTACAAATGTAGAATGGTCACTCATATGTGGAGAAGCCATTGAAGATAATGGACCATAGAGATAAAGTTCAATACAATAATACCAATCACATAGAGAAAGTACTCTGGCAGAACCATAAGTATGATGAGGCAATATGGTAACTAGAGGATGAAATGAAGGAGAAGTACCCTCACCTGTTTTCCCTGTAGTATGTAAAAAACATTGAGGGTGAAATTTAATAAGTGGGAATAATGTAACGACCCAAAAATTTATCAATGAAAATTACCTTCTTATAATTATGTTATATAATTTAAATAATAAAACAATGAAATTAAGAACAAAATAAAAAACATTATAAATGAATAATGAATGAAATTATAGGTATTTAAGGAAGTTAAGGATTATAAACTAATGAAATAGTAACCCTACATTTGGAATAACAATATGACCCTTACGATTAATAAACTACCCAATAGAATAAAAATGCTACTCCTGATATTATAAATAAATGTTGGGTATCATATAAATGAAATTATGATATAGTTATATCAAAGGTTATGTAAATAAATGTTTTATAAATTATTAGTTAACTATTGGTATTTTATAAGTTTCAAATATTTAACTAAAATTTTATTATAAATTTTTGAATTGAAAAGAAAATTTATTTTCATAAAATGTATTCATATATGAATATTTTATATTTTATCATTATAAGATAATTTTATGAGACCTTAATTAATTTTTTAAAGTGTTACAAAATTAGTTATAATTTTAAAATTAATTATTTCCAAGGAAATGATGATTTTAATTAAAAATTAAAATAATCAAATTTTATAAAATTATATTTATAAAATTGACTTCCATTTTTATTTCTACATGTCGATAAATGGTTATGGTGAAAATTTTGGGTTTTTCTAAAATACATGGTTTTTTAGTGAATAGTGAAATATGATAATTTACCGTAGAAGTAAATAAATGATTTTTGGAGTCATTCATAGGTCATAGATGACGTAAGTGACCATTGTATAAAAATTAAATGTTCTAATTACTCTATTTAGTCATAATAATCCTCACTATTTTTTGTATTGGGCAGAATAATAATCTAATGAGTAAAATATTGAGAAAACACCCCTCTCATACACTATAAATACAACCCTCACCAACTCTTCTCCCCACACCATTAAAGAATTGAGACTTATCCAAATTCTACACAAATATCTCCCCTAACCTCTCCCCCACGTTTATGATATATGTTTCTCATCAAAATACCCAAAATATTTCTATGGTCGCACTCAAGGATGATAAATTCAAGAGGTAAATTCATATTTCCATTTCTTTTATTTTATTTTCATGTTCTTTATTTTCATATTTTATCTTAACATCCACTCAAAAAAATGGATTTATAACTCAATAATATTATATATAATTTAATTTTATTATTTTTATGGCGGAATCGATCATCAATTCTTCCCCCTCTGCTTTGGTTCAAAAAAATGAAAACGTAATCTCTGATAAGTTCATTTGTCACATTCAAAGACGACGAGTTTTCAATTTCATTTACAATCTTAAAGGATGGTCATGATATAATTTTTATGGTTGAAACAGATTATAATATATGAATTATCTGTTATTTAGTGTTTTTTACCATTATATACACAATATATTAAATAATAGAACAAAACTAGTTCACTGCGATAAAAAAAAATGTTATAATTAATCTAAAAACATATCATCAAAATGTTTTCTAATGGATCATCCCCATATTTGGAAAATAATAATATATAATACCAATTAAAATTTTTATTGTTCATTAATAACATATTAATTATGTTCTGGAGATTTATAAATATTCTACATGAACTTCAATACTCATATACAAGCGAACCAATCATGAAAACTAAAAAAACAAACACTCTCAAATGGTGAAATTGAACACTATAACTCATAAAAGAGACCATAAATAAACATAATTAAATTATAACCAATAAATTAAATGTATAAATGTTATCTTAATTATTAATTAATGAATATAATTTCATCATTCAGAAAATTATGATCAAGTGTAGAACCATTTCAGACATAAGGTAAAGGATCCTTTCTGAACCTCCATTTTTTCATTCAGGTTACTGTTTATCTATTTTTATCCAAATTTAATGATTCTTTATTTTTATATAATTATTCTAAAATCTATCAATATGTTCCAAAAATATATATATAGATCATATAATCCCTATTTTATGGTGAAATGCATGTTTTAAAAAGGTTCTATTCTCAATTCTTCCGAATATGCTTGCGTGATTCAATGGAGCTTCTAGATGTATTACCAATTTTTAAGTGCACTCCATAATCTATTTTAAGTGCCTATTATCATACTAAAAGAACTTATTTTATCATTAATATATATATTGTTTCATTTATAATTTTATAAAAACAATAATTCCTTTTCTATTTTAAAGAATCATTAATATTTTCTTTATATTGCAGTAAAATGTTTTATTTCTAGTACATTAAAGACAATTTTTACTTGTATTCACTGAATTTTGACTTAAATTATATTTATATATGTATTTTCCATTTTTAATGTCCATATATGGTTTAAATATATTCATTCATGGACATAATTATGATATTCCCTTGTGTTATT
The DNA here is from genome assembly GCA_963277665.1 of Viscum album. Lineage (NCBI taxonomy): Eukaryota > Viridiplantae > Streptophyta > Magnoliopsida > Santalales > Viscaceae > Viscum > Viscum album. The sequence continues at coordinate 1,313,892,714 of OY728136.1, read as the reverse complement.
CCATTTGACATGATTATGATATACAATTATTATTATGGGTAACCCTTATGTTTATGTTTGATTACATATGTGTGATTCTTCACGTGAAACACATATTCATGAACATGTTATGATGGGTGAACCCATATAGTTCTCTAATTCATTTTGTAATGTTTAGTCTAATGAGACGTCATGTGTAATGGTCTTGGATGCTAGTCCTGTCCCGTGCTCCGTGTGCAATGGTCTTGGTGGTTAACCTTGACTCATGCATCTCCATGTGAAATGATTCTTGACTCATGCTAAATTAATGTTTTATATTTCATCCAAATTACTAGGTTTCCATAATTACATGATCCCATGTCCTATATTTTACAAATCTATATGTTGTATCATGTTCCATTCTTTTTATAACATTATGTTATGCCTTCTAACCCATGTGTTAAGCATTATTTTAATGTTTATTTCCTTTCTAGGATTTTTAGTTCACCCCTTTGTTCATGTATTCCAACAGGTTATCCAATGCAGATGTATGATCTCAAATGATGTTAGGAAATCTTTATGAATATTAAGTAAAATTTGTTCTTAGTTTGGAATCATGAGGCTTAATTATGTCCTATACACTAAAGTTTAGGGTCCCTATTTTGTAATTTGATAATTAATTATGCTTAAAATCATGTAATAATATGGGTAAAATGATAGGTTCACTGTAATGAAACCATAAACGCCAATCTATAAACTATAAACCAAAACCAGAAACCGGAAAACCTAATACAAAAACTCTTAATGCTAAAACTTAAAATCACAAACCTTGAGTTATAAATTATAAAACCTATAGAATGATACCTAAAACAATAAAAAAATACCATAATCCCTGAACTAATGACCCCAAAACCCCAAACCCAAAACCCAAAACCGTAAGAAATAAACCATAAATCCAAAACCAAAAACCAAAAACCCAAAACCCATAACCCAAAATCTCAAACCCTAATCACTAAAACACGGACCCTAAAACCTATATTTTAAACCAAAATGAACATTCTATAAAATCTAAATAAAAAATCATAAAACCTAAACCCTAAACAATAAACACTAAAACCCGACAACCTAATGCCAATACTTTAAACCATAAACTATAAAACCTTAATTGTAATCCTTAATCCCAAAAACAATTAAAATGAATTTTGATTCCATACACCTTAAACCCTATACCCAAATCTACAATTACCAATCCCAAAACACTAAACCCTAAACCCAAAAACCAAAGCAATAAACCCTAAACCTAAAAACAAACCCTAAACCCTAAACCATATTCCTTAAAACCTAATGTCTAAATAATAATTTCTAAACCATAATCCCTATATCCAAAATACCAAACCCTAAACCCTAAACTGTATACCCTAAATATTAAACACCAATTTCTAAACACTATACCCTAAACATTAAACTACAATTATTATTTCCTAATCCTTAAGCCCAAAACCCTACACCCTATAACCTAAACCCTATACCTTAAAATGATAACCTTAAAACCTGAAACCTAGTCCACAAAGAAAAAACAATATATCCAAAACAAAAAACAAAAAACCTAATCCCATAACATTAATCCTAAATGATAAACCCATAATTGTAAATATTGTATGATGAATGCCAAATCATACACCATAAACCCTCAATTTTAAACAAAAAAACCACAACCCAAAACCCTAAATGTTAAACCCTTAACATAAAAATTAGAATCCAATAAATCTAATTCTGAAACTCTATATCATAAACTATAAACTCAATATGATCTAACATAAATGTGAAACCCTATAAATTAAACCATACCCCCAAAAACTAAACCCTAAATCCCAAAAAAGAAAACTCAAAACCAAAAATCCTAGAAACACAACCCCAAAAACCAAATACCGAAAATATAAACCATAAACCCTAAAAAATACATTAATTCCATAACCATAAACCCAAAACAGTGAACTGTAAAACCTTAAAACTAAAACAAGAATCCTAAAAACTAAAACCACAGACCCCAATAACCAAAAAATTAAAAACATACCCCAATAATTAATCACATAACCATTTATTATATACCCATGATGAAAATCATAATTTTTAAACTCTAAACCATAGACCCTAAAATATATACCCTAAAGCCTAAACTCAAAACCCCAATCCCAAAACCCAAAACCCAAAATTGTTAACCCAGAACCCTAAATCACAAATCCAAAACCCAAATTCCAAAAACCTAAACCCAAAACTGTAATACGAAAATGATAAATCAAAATACATAAATCATAAAAAATCAACTCTAATCCCAAATTACCAAAATCCTAATTCCCAATCCATGAACCCAAATATCAAAACCACGAAACAATAAATATTAATCCTAATTACTGAATCCCCAAAACCTAAAGCCATATCCACAAACTAGAAACACTAAACCCAAAATCCTAATCCATAACCCCTAATTTCAAAATCCTAAACCTTAAACCCTAATCCCAAAAACCAAAAAGGAAATCACAAAAAAAACCCTAAACACAAAAAAATGAAAACCCTTAACTGCAAAACCTAAATCTTAAACCCTAATGGTAAACACTAAAATATAAAAACTAATCCATTGACCTTAAAAAATATACCCTAAATCCAAATCTAGGATCATTAAACAATAAACCTAGAACCCTAATGACTAAAACCAAAAAACTCTACCATAAATATTACACATTAAACTATAAAATATAAAACATAAACATCCAAACCTATAATGTAAACATTGAAACCTAAAGTCTAATCCCTAAAACATATATCCTAAATACTAATCCATAAAACTTTAATCCAAAACCCTAAACCATAAATTGTAAACTATAATCTCTAATCCCTAAACCCTAATTACTAATCTCTAAACCCGAATCTGTAAACCATAAAATAATTAAACAATTTCGCCAATTCTCTAAATGTCAAAAAATAAACTAAAAACCAAAAAAATATATATATGATAGCATAACAAAACCAAAACCAAAAACCCAAAACCCAAGGAAAAAAACCAAAACAATAAACCTAATGTGTAGAATCCAAAAATCTATATTTTTAACCCTAAAAACTCCGTCCTAAACCCTGAAACATATAATAGACAACATAAAACTTAAATCATAAAACATAAACATATATAATAGATATTTCAACCTTGATTCATAAATCATAAAATTTATAACCTAATATCCGAAGACCATGATGACATATTCCGAAGCCCATTTCTGTAAAACCCAAACCCCAAATTGAAAACCTCAAACCCTAAAACATACACACTAAACCCCACACGAAAAACCCTTAATAATAAACCTTAAATCCTAAACCCTACACCTTATACCATAAAACCTAAACCCTATAATATTAAACCTAAGTTCTAAAACCAAAATAATTAATCCCATTCCTTTGACAATAAACACTACTACCTAAAAAAAACCCAAATCCCAATCCTTCAAATGTATACCATAAACATTGAACCCTAAAACCTTCACAATGTAGATTAAACCAAAATACCTAAACCCTAAACCTCAATCCCTAAACCTTAAACCATAAACCATAAACCATAAACCGTAAACCCTAAACCCGAAATGCTAAACCCTAAACCCTAATCCCTAAACACTAAACCGTAAACCCTAAAAGATAATCCCTAAACCTAAACCATAAAACTTATACCATAATCACGAAACACAATTCCCTAAAAGATATAACCTAAATCATAAATGCAATTCCTTGAACCCTAAAACACTAAAAAATAAACACAAAAATCTGAACTATACTCTCAATACATAAAATCATAAACACTGAACTCTAAAATCTAAACCATATTCTCTAAACCCTAGAACTTAAACCCAAAATCATAATACCTATACCAAAAAACCCAAAACCAAAACCCAAAACCCAAAACTATAAAACCTAAAAAATATAATTTAAACCATAAACCCAAAACCCAAACCTAAATACGAAAACTAAAAACCAAATATCCAAAAACCAAAAATCAAAAACATAAATCCTAACACTAATACCCATAATTATAAACCCAAAATATTAGACACAAAAACCAAAAAAATATACCTTAACATAAAAATCAAAAATATTAATCCCAAGACCCAAAACCCAAAACCCAAAACCCATAACCCAAAACCCAAAACCCAAATCCCAAAACCCAAAACCCAAAACCAAAAACCCAAAACCTAAAGTCAAATTCACCAAACTATTATTAGTCTCCCCATTAATTGGTTTCAATGATAAAAAAAATCTTAATGTGTTTAATGTTTTCATTTATGTGATGTACATATAGCATGAAAAGATTTTGTTAGAACCATTTTAATGATCTATTAACATATCTTAGTAGATGTCTTGAATAAATAGAATAAGGATAGAAGAACCATGAAGGATAATAAAAGGATGTAGAGAATAATCATCATGAATCTAATGGATACATGTAACAACAACTATTTGGTGAATTTCTACTAGCCAATCGATTCCTTTCCCTGGAGGTTCCCCATATGAGAGTACCCAACTGACTACCTAGTGGAGGAGAATCAGTTATCTGGTGCTAAGGGATTGAACACTTTTTTATTGGATTCCATCGTCATGATTGTGTCGTTGCACCGACTAGTCAGTTGTAGCAGGAAGCATGTTGATTTTTCTCTTCATCCTACTAGATGCTCAATTTAGTCTATTCGGCACCCAATATTTTCCCGAAAATTAATATAAGTAAAACATTTATGGTGATAAAGATGATATGAACATGTACTTATTGAACATAAATTCCCCTAAAGTATTATATATGATTACTGAAGCTATTAGATACTATAAATATATACCATGGTGGCATTGGAATCTAACTTTGTTATCAAAAATAAAATTTCATTGTGCTCAATCACTCACGAAATCATTGATTTCATTGGACTAATATTTTAAATCCTCAAGAAATTTTAGTGGTACACATAGAGGGAACTTTTATTTATTTTTTCAAACATCAATATAAAATAAAGAGTATCATTTAAATTCTATTAATTTAATTAATTTATTTATTTCAATCATTTATTTATTATATTTTTTAATCCTTAAATTAAATATTAATAATGTAATATTATATTATTTATAATTTTATAATAGTATAAATATTCTAATTTTTTTTCTTATGATTACATTATTCTTTTATTAATTATGGCTATTTCCAACCTTGATTATTTTTTTAATTCATAAATTCATTTATAAATAATTTTTAGAATTTTAGTATTTTCCCTCAAATTTTTAATTATTAATTCACTCTGTATCATTCCATTTTAATCAAATATAACTCACATTTATTATCATAGGAGTCTTGAATTAATTTTATTAAAAAATATTTTAAAATTATTTATGAGTTCAAATTAATTAATTTTTTTGGTAGAATTATTTTTAAAAAATGATGTTCAGATATACCAATTTGATTTGGAAGGAAAATCAACACTCCATGCTTCATTATTTTAACGATGTAATTACTTTTATTATTAAAGTCACATGTCTCAATTTATGAGATATATAGGATATCCTATTTAATTTTTTTATACATGGATATACGTCTACAATTGAGGAAGATTATATATAGACCCTCGATGGTAATATTTATTTTTTATTACAGGTTAAATATTTTAGTTCCTTGCATTTTAACTTAAATCCATATGAATTTAATTTAATTTATATAATAAGAATCACTAAATAAAACTTCAAACTTTTATAAGTAACTCTAGAAGCAACTAATATTGTAAAAGATACTCATTTAGATGTGTTTAGAGAATAATTTCAGTGTTTCTCTTATAATATTAAAAAATTTATCACTAATATGATTACCTGATTTACTAATATTGGTAATGGATTTAAATATCTTGTAGATTCTCTTTCTACATAATTTTTTTTCAAGAAAATCCTTTGGGGTTTTCCATGTAATTTTTCACCTAATGTCTATATGATCCATGAATACAAAGATGTAAAAATAATATTAGTTAAAGAATTAATTGTTTTCCTCATGAAATATGTTATTATTATGAGAAATAAAGACAAAAAGGAAGCCAACGAGTAAAAGGAAACTAAAGACACCTAATATCAAAAATATATTAAGAATAACTCTATCAAAAGAGAAATAGAAACATATAAAATATTATAAAAAAAGTAATAAATAATAAGGACATCCCAATGCCTCAATGAGGAAAATTGGTGCATGTATTCCACTTTCATCAGTTTCAAAAAGAAGGGTCGTATCTAGAAATATCTTCCCTTAAATAAAACTCCGAAAATAATAATCAATGAATGAAATATCTAGAGGTATAAATTTGGAGTGTTAGAGATGACTCAATTTCAACATTTGAATCATGAGATGAATTTCCCATGTTCTTAATGGTCAATATAGAGGTATGTGATAATTCAAATTCTTCATTTTCTAGTTCTTATTATTCTACCCCTTATACCTCTTCTTCATATTATACATATAATAATTTTTCATGATATTAAATTCAGGATGGATTTTTTGAACATCACTCAAAATTAAAATACCATAAAAATATTTTAAATTAAATTATTCTTGAAAAAATATCATCTTTTAAAATAAAAAAAATATTCAGTTTTATAATTAAATAGAAAACCAAATATTGAAAAATTGGTATTTCAAATTTTGAACCTCAAAATTTCTATTTGTTATTTTACTCAAGAAGACTAAAAATTAAATAAAATTTTCAGATCTCAATGCATTCCTAAAAGTAATAATTGGATTTTTATTCAAAAAAAATATAGACATAAAATTTACTCTAAAATTACTACATTGTAAAAGGATGTTCTCAAAACAAATTTGGTAATTATTGAAAAAAATATGACCAACTTTTTTATGAATTGATTTTGAAAAATTCTAGATATGGTAGAATAAAAAATTAATTTGTATTATCCATATTCAACTGGATATTCATGTTCTAAATAATTATAGATTCTAAAATCTCTAATGTATAATTTATGTTAACCCAATGTATGGGTACCAAAAAAATTGGTCTCATAAAATATTTTTTGGAATCTGGCCTCAAGAAAAAAAATCAAGAAACCACTTGTTTTATGGATAGAGGTCGGTCAAGGAAGGTGTGTTGTGATCCATCCAAATTCAATCATCTTGAAGAATTTTATAGATCTCATTTAAAATTTATTGATGATTTGAATGGTAAAATTACAATAGCAGGTATGATTTGTATTTGAAAATCTTAATTAATTAAAAATATTTAATTTGTTAAAGTATTTAGGTATAATTTACTAAATATTGTTAAACTATTTACAAGGGATTTCGAAATCACTTCAAAAAATATTTCTGTAATATTTTTAATTCAAATTGAAGGATTTTATTTACTAAAATTGGATATAAAAATATGTATATTATTTATTTAAAATATCTTGTAATTAAAAATAACCTATTTTTAAGTGCACTATATATTTATTATTGGTTTTTACATGAATTCTTAGGTAATATAAATATTCAATATCTTATGATGGTCAACTATATTAGAAAAGTTTGAGGTTTACTGGAATTTTTTTTAAAGATAATGTTGATTTTTAACTTTGTGAGCATTGTAAGAATAAAATAGCTTCTTTCGAATCTAAAATCCACGTTTCGTCCTCTAAAGACTTATAACTAGGGAACCTTATCATTTTTAGGCTAATACATGTTTCTCGAATCAATGGTAAAAAATTAAACATTTGTAATTATCGATGAATATACTATATTTAAAAGGGTTTTGTTCTTATATAATAATAATGAGGCATGTAATGTATTTATCAAATTTTCAAGGAATTTCGAAAATGAAAAAGTCTTAAAAATATTTTCCCATATAATATATCATGATGGTGATTTTGATGAAAAACATGTTTATGTTTTTTTTGTGCTTCTCATGGATATCATCACTTCTTTTCCACTACTAAAAATAATGTTTTCAAATGATAAAATAGAAACATCCAACAAAACAAAAGGAATCATGAAAATAAATAGACCGTTCCAAAATTCATTAGGATAATGTGGTCAATACCAAATGATTTATCTAAAATTGTGTCCTTATAAAACACATGTTAAGGAAAAAGTTATGGACTTTGGAAAGCTGAACTTCCAAAAGATAGTTTCCTTAATATCTCCATATGTAAATGTTTTTACATAATACCATGGATAATAATGGACTGTTTTACACCAAATCTGGTGAATGGATCTTTCTTGGGTAATTTAACTCAATTAAACCCTTTCGCATCTTTAATAATATGAATAAGACACTAGAAGAGGGAATTCACATCAAATATGTTGAAAACATTCTCAACTCACATCCATGAATTGATTATTATATTGAATAACCTAGTTTGACCCTTCTTAAACATCAATCATATAAATTAATTTATGATTCTCTAGAATCTCTGTCATCTACTTTACCCATGGACTGAACTAAATCAAAATACCATCCTATATTTAATGTTGTTGAAGAATAGAAATAGATATCTCATACTAGAAGGTCATTATTTTATGATTTTGAACATCAAGAATTTATATCTCACCTTGAACCTTATTACCTTGATGAATTTATTAATATTGAGAAATAGATATTTTTGATGAATGAGGACTAGAAACAATTATAAAGGAATAAAATTTTGACCCTATAAAATATTATGAAAATCATATAATTATTCAAACAATTATTTTTTAAAAACATTCCGGATGAATATGGAGATTTTATCCATAAAATGGCTTGACTTGTGACTAATCGATATAATCATTAAGAAGGTATTGATTATTGTGGAACCTTTGAACTAGTTTTTCTACTAGAATCTATTTGATTCTTGTGTTTATTCACTAGTGATAAAAATTTCAATCATTTTTCAAATGGATGTAGAAGGATCATTTTTAAATGTAAATATTTCTAAAAATGTTTTTTTGAATCTTACAACTGGATTCAAAAATCCAATTTTTACAAAAAAAAACAATTCAAGTCAACCAATGTTAAACAATGTTTTGTGGAGAAGATAAATTTTTCTCATTTGTTTTATATTTTTTGAATATTCTGATGGAAGCATTTTGAAAAAGTATAAAAATACTAATGAAATTAAAATGATGTTTGTCGTTGATTATTACAGGGAAATTATAAAATACATTAGTATAATTTCTAAGATAACAACGGATGAAACTGGTCTATCTTTTATCAAAAAGATTAATCCAAACATGATTGGATGTTTAATTTACATTATAGTTACCCCTCTAGAAACAATTTTTAGTTTATTTATTTCTACTTATTTATAATATGATCCCAATTAATATCATTATAACAAACACAAAAGATATTTTTATTTGAATGTAACTAAAAACCTTGGATTATTTTATCCTAAGGAAAAATATTTTGAACAATTGTGTTTTTTTATATCAATTTGGTGATATAAAACTATAAAATAAATTTTATAATGCAACATGAAACCAACTAGAAAGATCTATAATCCCATATAGAAGTAATATGTAGCACTTTGTTTCACTTTTTACAACCAAATAAGAATACATAGGCATTTTAATTTTTCACACCTATATTTTATCGAAGATACATCCTCTCATAGACTTTGGAATATCATATTATTCTATACCAATAAATTATAACTATATTAGTGTGATAGGTATTTAAAGAATCATATTCAAAACTCTCCCCCAAAACACATTGACAGTAGACATAATTTTAATTAATGTCACTTCCAAAATGTGATCTCATTCATGAATTTATTTTCACCATCTTTTAATATAATGATATATTCAGTAAACCACTTCCTCTCGATCATTTTTACTTCATCAAAGGAAATTTTTGGTGTCTTTATCTTGTGATACTAATATCTTTATCAATTTTAATCATGATAAGTCTTCAATTTTAAATTAAATTTTAATTTGTGTTTTAATTTTTTTTACAAATTATATATTTTTTTCATATTTTGTAAAAGGATTATGAGTATGATGCTCCAAGGAAAAAATTATTTTCTAGGTAATAAAATGTGTATGTGGTTCTACCACATATTAACTAAGGTATTTATACAAAATTAATTGATTAAGATTATAATACATTATTAATCTTTGTAATGGTGAGTGTGCCTTTACTACACACCTAGTTTGACACTACAAGGGAATATTCGAGGCCTTATTAATATAATCTTTAATAAAAATTAATGATTAAATGATATGTAACACCCCAAGAATTCATAGAACGTAATTTCATCAGAATAACTCAGTAACTTTCATGACACGCAACACCGTGTTCAAGCACACAACGACTTACCAAACTAGCCGTTCAAAAGAGTTTATGAATAGTTTTAACTAAATATTTAACATTATATAATACTTATAATATTATAATCCATATTATGAGTTTCTCAGACATAATTTAAGAACTATTTCTTTTTTTTCAGATAAAAGAAGTAATTTTCAAAAAAAATCACTTTTACCGCCTTGTAATGGTGAAACCTTTTTAAATTGAATATTTGAAACTTTTTTATATTTAATTTGACAAAATAAACTTCTTTTTTAGAATCGGACAAAATAATTTAGTTTCAATAAATTTTTGGTGTTTTCCTGATAACTTTCATATTTGTGTGAATATGGGAAAATAATATATTTTAACGGAGAAAAACTTAATTAATCAAAATAATGTATAGTGTTAAATTATAAATTTTGATTGTTTGGATGTATAAATAGATTATATTTTTACCACTTAATCCAATGCTGGTCATTGTATGTAATTTCACTTTGAAATTGGACATAAAAAGGTGTCAATCTTTTGAAAGTTATTATTTCTTAATAATATGTCTTTTGGTTTTGACAACGGGATTTTTGTTAAATTAAAAAATAAAACATCCATGTTTTGAATTAGGTAATATAGAATTCATTTTTGAATTTTGAATAACATAATTATCTTAGGGTGAAGTTTTTGTATTTTTCTGAAAACTTTTATGTTTTTGATGAATAGTGAAAAACACTAAGTTGTTGTTTAAAATCAAATTTGTATTAAAAAAATATTTATTTTATTTAAATTTATTTTAGGTAAAAATAGATAAATAATAAATTATATATGTTCAATTTAATTCATTGGAATAAATTTATAATAATATTAGATTTATAAAAAGTTTATGGAAATTTTTACCCTCTTTTACCAACCTCTTATGAGCATTTGCAAATTTGCATAAAACATAATATTACCGCTTCTGTGAGTTGAATTTCAAAAATCTGAGAGACATGGTTGATATCAGTAAGTTAAATTTGGTTCAATAATATGAAAATAATATTTTGTGAATAGTAACTTTATACTTTTATTTACCACTATTAAAAGTAAATAGAGAAATTAAAGGTAAAAATGATATTATTATTACCCATACATGGGTCATAATTCTATTGGATAACTGTAATTCGACCAATAAAACCTTAGGAATAAAATATGATCCATTAGGTCCACTTTAATTAGATTAGGACATTTATTATTTTTAATTTTAATGAATAGTTAAAAGTGTTAAATTCAAGTTTTCATAACTAAATCATTTTTAATATAGGGTTATACAGAAGATAAATTCGACTATAAATATTAATTATAATGTTAATAATTAGTTCCTACATAATGGTATTTTAGATATATTTTATATACATTATATAATTAAATTTATTTATGACATAATGATGATGCAGTATTTACCTTATTAATAACAGATTAAAATAATTGATATTATAAATACCCAAATAAATCTTATTTGAGACTTTTGATGAATTAAATTAATTTTATAGGATAATATGACATGTTAGTATTTATTCAATTAAATTTTTTTGAAGCAATCATGTTGTTATGATTTTAAAAAATAAAAATACCAAAAAGTGTCACATTTGACATTAAATAGTTATGAAAACAAATATAATATTATTAATTGATATAATAGTCCTAAAATTCTACATTTTAGACAAAAGAATTATATAATAATATATATGACATTAATGAAACAATTGGGGTTCTATTGGAAATTTATTGTATGTTTATTAACCATATAATATAAAAATACAAAGGGACATGGTAAATGTCAAACTATTTAACTAAGAGTTAAATATAAAATATAAGTTTATTATTGTGACATAAACCTGTCTAAAACCGATTGGTTGAGTGGTTTTCAACCCATCCCCACCTTAGCCTCTAAAATGAATCATTTTGGATCCATTATAAACCAAAAATGATTTTATTATAAAAAAAATATTTCAAGCTTTTCCTAAAGTGGCACTCACCTCTATTGTAAAAGGTCACTTCCCCTTCTCTTAATTTCACACCTCTAAATCCTTTTTGCTTGGCCAACCCCTGCCCAAATATCCTTCCAACTTTCCTACATTTATCCTAGAGGCATTCCTTTGGTTAGAAAGCCAACCTATGTATCCCTTTTGATCAAATCAAATTGAAGAACCGAAGAAGAGGTAAATATTTCATCAACTATTTCAAGTTCATTCCAACTATAACTTCCTCTTTCTTTGTTGTTTCCATTATAAAATAATAACTCCAGATTCCTCTATATAGTTTGATGTTATTATAGAAATGTTAAAACCATTTTCATTATTCTATCCATCCATTGAATGACATGTCACCATACGTGCCTATGTACGGCTTACCGTCTCCCCGTCATGGTGTAATTGTTATTCAATACATTATTTTTTGGATGGGCATAATAATGATGTGTAATTGATGTAAAAAATAAATATAAAATTATAATGATTCTCTATATATAATATAAAATCCATTTATATATTATTTTAGAACCAAAAGAATGATATTGTCGCTCGTGCATTTTTACAGATTACCGTCTCCATGAACGTGATGAGATTCATTCCCCATTGTATCCATTCAAGCCTAAATTTAATTTGATGACTAAAAATAATGTTTAAATACTTCATATCATTCTTAATATGAATAATATGCATCCTATTCATAACAAACATGGCTTCAGTAACCAATCATATAAAGGAAAACGAATCAGTTAACACCCGAAAAGATGATACTACTAAAATATCATTAACAAAGAAATATTAAGAACATATACTATATCATATTAATGTATTTGGTTATTTTATAATTTAATAAAAATTATTTCACCATTATACAGTAATTTAACTTACCCTCAACTAAGTAAAAGTACAAGGTATGGGTTAATTATACAAGCTCTTCATTATTCAAGGTTGTTTAAATATAATTATCTACTGGGACCTCTTTATCATCCACATCCATGTTTTCCTAAAAATGTATTCCAAATCATTTTTAAAATTTACTAGGCAATGAGTTAATGTCATTTATACCCTTGTATAAATTTTTATAATACGTTTTTAAAGGAATCTTTCCTTCATTTTCCAAACAAGGTACGTTACTACAATTTTGACAAAATTAAGGAAAAAATTTTTTTAACATATACAGCGGGTGTGACTATTTTACGCTGTTAAAACACCCACGAAGTTTCCCTTACAATATTTTAAGAATATTTTCTACATAAATGTTTTCTTTATTATTATGTGACTCTTAAATGATTTAAAAATGGAAAGAGATATTTCTCTAAAAAAGGTTTCTATTTCATCTATGTCAATATCTTTTGATTAATTTTAAGCTTATGTGAAGTTGATTTATTATGACACAAAACATCCATATTGTATTGAAGGTTTTGTGATATGTTTGATTGTGGATGTGTTAATTTTAAATAATTCATGGTTTATAGATAAAGTATTTACATTTTGTATGCAAGTTATATTACGAATTTATATGTAATGTTTAATCATTTTTATATGAGGAATGCATTGGACTTATTGTGCGATGGGTGGCACCTGATATAGATCCACGATGCATCCGTAGGTCTCACGAAACAAACTCGTTTCTTGGAACAAGGCCTTGACAAAATCTTATTTGTAGTCTTGGAACAAGGCCTTGACTACATGGTTATGAAGGTCTGGCATTATGCATTCCATAATTATGAATGTGGATATTGATTTGCATTTGATTATTCAACTAGTAGAATATCCATGTTAATAAGTAAATGGAATTATTTTATTTTATCTTTTCCATATTATGATGATGTTTATGTTTAAAATTCTTTTGTTTTAGTCTTATACATTTCCTTAAATGTTTACTCTTATTTATGAATGTTTCCGCTATATTGTTATCCTTACTGAGCATCTGATCTCACCCCAATATATGTTTTAATTTTATCAGGATTACAAGAAGTGTATTATGATTTATAAGAAAGATTAAGCAAGGGGATTAATTGTTTTATCAAAGTATCATTTACGTTTTATTTTATTTTATAATATGTAATATACCGCTAAACTATGTAATCTATTTTCCAAGACTGCTAAACTAAACGTTCTTTCGGGACATGATTCCATGTAATCATATAAATGTATTAAAATAATGCACCGACTCTGGGTAATTGGGGTCGGGGCGTTATAGTTGTTATCATAGGAAGATTAGAAAAAACCATGGAAATAGATTTAGATAAACTTTTATTAGATAACATTACCCTGAGATAGAATTTGAGGATTGGTATAGAAGAACATCCAAAAAATTTGGTAAAGTAGAGATTTTGTGAGTTTTCCAAGAAAATACATCCCTTTCTGGATATGAGAAGGTAGAGGTGGATCTGGAACAGATGTACGTAGGATTAAAACCTGAAAACACCGCTTTGATCTAGACAAAAATAGGAACTCATGCATGACAATGGGTCTTGTTGCACTCTTGGTTATGACACTCTCGGGGGATATACGTAAGATAATTCACATTTTCATTAAAATCCATTAAGAATGATTTAGGAGTAAATACATTCTCAAAGAACACATTTTATGATTATATATTACACACATAATCTTTTCAATTTGTGTTAGGTATTTTAAAAGTTGGGAATTATTCATTATGATTCATAAACTGACCTAGTGTATGCAATTGTATAGAAATGGCGCCCAGTATAAGGAATGAGAACTCCATAAATACGTATGATCCATATAGTAAGAAGGATCATATCATTAAGGGTATTAAAACAAAATTTATAAGATAAATAGTCACCCATGTATTCTCAACATATGAAGAAATAATATCAAGTGTTAATAAGATAAGTAAATAGTTCTCTGAGTCCAATTTCTTTGAAGGAAAAAAGAGAAGAGAAAGATGGATTAGAGTAAGATAGATAAAGAGAAGAGGGGAAAAAAGGATTTTCCCATATGTGATAAATGTGGAAAGAAAAACCATGGAAAATTCTTGAAGGGAATGGGAATTTGTTATATGTGTGGAGAAAAAGGACACCATGTACGTGATTTCAAGGGTAAGAAAAATGATTCAATTGTAAAATGCTTCATCAACAGGGTGTTGGGAAACTACGCAGATCAATGTCCCAGTCTTCAGAGTATATTGCGAATGATGATATTGGATAATAATCAAGTTATGATACTACATCAAAATGAAGAGGATTGAAAAGTGTTTTTATGTTCTTATTACAGAATTATTTCATTTGAGTGTTTTATCTACAATAGACTGGTTATATTAATTATGGAGATAAATAAGGATTGTACTCCAGTACTATTTTATTGAAGATCTGAGATTATGTGGTCTATGAAAGCTGACTTAATAGTAAGCTAAAATTCTCAGAAAATACATGATTTAAGTAAATGTAATCCTTAATATGGTTCAGATAATGTGATAGTGATTTTGGAATAAGAGAAGGTTGATTTGGATGCATTATATTGGATATTCTGGACTTCCATAGAACTGATTAATAGTTTTTCATGGTTTGATTATTCAAAATTATTTTATATAAGGAATATACCCAGTATTATATAAAGAATAAGTGAGAATGAATGTAATCAATATGGTTTAATGGTAATTCAGGGTGCTACCATGTTTTAAAAGAATACATGATGAAGGTGTTCACATGTTATTACGTGGAAAAAAGGATCATCATTATAAATTTTGGATTGTGAGTTTGGATAGAAGTATTTTGGATAAGTCTACAGGTTAAAATAGATTAATATGGAAATTGGATAAAAAAGTTTAGGTTATTTTTGGATTTTCCATAAAAGGACAACTTAGAGGTTGGGCGACAACCAGTCGCATCCAGCAAGGCCGTGAGACTTGAACCTGCAACCGAAGGGCGAAAAAGGTGCATCACCTACCACTAGCCTACGCGATACTCTAGATTGTATAATTTAGTTTATTTTTTAAAAGGTCTGATAGGTGAATTGTAAATTCATTATTTTTGGAACTCTAACGATTACGATAAATATTTTATTTTTGAATTCTATTATATTTTAGAGTGAAAGAAGAGTTTGTGGTTGGAATTAGTTAAAGTATGGTACCGATATTGTCAAGTATATATATATATACATATATTACCCTTATTCTATGAATAAATTAATTCTTAAAAATTAGGTAAGGGATCATAAAACCAAAAAGGTGTTATCCTAATATCTTATATTTTTTTGAACAGATGATATTTTAAATCAACAAAGATTTATAGCTTTGAGGCCCTCAATTTTACAATTTTTTGTGATTGATGAATCACTCCCTAAAAATTTTAATGTTTTCCCTCTAATTATGTGTCTCTAATTTCCACCAATTTTCTCCTAATCAAGATCATAATTTGGTGGTGACCCATTCATTTAACTTTTCATCTTATTAAGACTAAATTTTATTAACCCAATTTCTGATGTGGGTTTTCCCACAATGGTATTTGCTATTTTCAACCTTGTATTTTCAGAGAACTATTTCAAATTGCGAGGATTCAATTAATTTAAGGAGGGAATAATGAAACACCCCATGATTTTATAGAATGTAATTTCTTCCAAATAATTTAGTAACTTGCACTACACGCAATACTGAGATCAAGCACACAACGACTTACCAAACTAGCCGTTCAAAAGCGGTTATGAATAGTATTAACAAAATTTTGAACATTATATAATGCTTATAATTTTATAATCCATATTACGAGTTTCTTAGACATAATTTATGAAATAATTCATTTTTTTCAGATAAAAGAAGTATTTTTTAAAAAAATGCACTTTTCCGCCTTTTAATGGTGAACCCTTTTTAAATCCAATATTTGAAACTTTTATATATTAAATTTCACAAAATAAAAATATTTTTTTAGAATTAGGACCTATGAATTTAGATTCAATAAGTTTTTGGTGTTTTTTTGATAACTTTCATATTTGGGTGAATAGTGAAAAATACTATATTTTAACTGAAAACAACTTTCTTAATCAAAATTATTTATAGTGTCAAATTATAAATTTTAATGGTTTGGAAGAATACATAGATTATATTTTTACCATTTAATCCAATTCTGGTCATTTTATGTAATTTAACTATGAAATTGGACACAAACAAGTGTTAATCTTTTGATAGTTATTATTTCTTAAAAATATGCCTTTTGGTATTGACAACGGGAATTAATTTTAAATTAATAAATTCAACTTCTATGTTTTTAATTTGGTAAAATAGACATCATTTTTGAATTTTAAATATCAAAATTATCTTCGGGTAAATTTTGGGTATTTTTCTGAAAACTTTCAATTTTTGATTAATATTGAAAAACACTGAGTTATTGTTTAAAACCAACTTTTTATTTAAATAATTATTTAATTTATTTAAATTAATTTTAGGTCAAAATAGATACATAATAAATATGTATGTTCAATTTAAATCATTGGAGTAATTTTATAATATGTTTAGATATATAAAAATGTTATTGAACTTTTTACCGTCTTTTACCCACCCCAAAAGAGCATTTTCAAATTTTCATATAACATAATTTTACAGATTCAGTGAGTTGAATTTCAAAAATCTGAGAGACATGGTTGATATATTTAAGTAAAATTTGTTTCAATAAGATGAAAATAATTTTTGGTGAATAATAACTTTTTACTTTTATTTACCACGGTTAAAAGTAAATAGGATAATTAAAGGAAAAATTGATATTATTATTACCCTAAAACAAGTCATAATTCTATTGGATAAGTGTAATTCGTCCAAAAACCACCTTAGGAATAAAATATGATAATTTAGTTCAACTTGGATTAGATTAGGACATTTATTAATATTTAATTTAAAGAAGAGTTAAAAGTGTTAAATTCTAGTTTTCTTAACATACACATTTTTAATATAGGGTCATACATAAGTTAAATTCGTCTATAAATATTCATCTAAAATATAAAAAGATTTACTAAATAATGGTAATTTATTTATAATTTTTCGACTTTATATAATTAAATTTATTTATGACACAATGATGATGCAGTAAATACCTTATTAATAAAAGATTAAAAAAATTGATATTATAAGTACCCAAATAAATGTAATTTGAAAATTCTGAAGAATTAAACTAATTTAATAGGTTAATAAGACTTTTTAGTGTTGATTAAATCAATTTTTTTAAGTAATCATGTTGTTATGATTTAAAAAAAACAAATACAAAATAGTGTCAAAATTGACATAAAATAGTTTTTAAAACAAATATTAAATTATTAATTGAAATATTAGTCATAAATATCTATGGTTCGTCCAAAAGACTTATATAATAATATATATGAAATTATTGAAACTAGTGGGGTTCGATTTGAATTTTATAGTATGTTTATTAACCATTTAATATAAAAATTAAAAGAGACCTGGTAAATGTCAAACTATTTAGCTAAGAGTTAAATCTAAAATTTAAGGTTAATATGGTGACCTAAACCTATCTAAAACATATTGGTGGAGAGTTTTTAGACACACCCCCACCTTATCCCTTAATTAAAATATTTTGGAGCCATTATAAACTGAAAATGATTTTATTATAAAATAATATTTCAAGATTTTCCTAAAGTGACCCTCAGCTCTCTTATAAAAGAGAACTTCCCCTTATCTTAATTTCACAAGTCCAAAGCCCTTTGGATCCGACAACCCCTACCCAAATATGCTTTCAACTTTCCTCCCGTCATCCTAGAGGCCTTTCTTTGGTCAGAATGTCAACCTATGGAGCCCTTCTGATCAAATCGAATGGAATAGCCGAAGATGAGATAAATATTTCATCACCTCTTTCATGTTCTTTTTTTGTTCCACATCCTCTTTCTTGGTTGCTTCCATTCTAAAATAATAAATCCAGTTTCATATATATAATGTGTTGTTATTATAGAACTGGTATAACCATATTCATTATTCTATCCATCCTTTGAATGACATTTCACCATACGTGCGAACATACGGCTTACCGTCTCCACGTCGTGGTGTAATTGTTATTCAATACATTATTATTTGGATGAGTAAAATAGTGTTGTGTAATTGATAGAAATAATAAATATAACATGATAATTAATATTTATATATAATATACTATCAAATTATATATTTTTTTAATATCAAAAGAATGATATTCTGGCTCGTGCGTACGTATGGATTACTGTCTCCACGAACATGATGAGATTCATTCCCCATTGTATACATTTAAGAATAATTTTCATTGATTAATAAAAATAATGTTTAATGACTCGATATCATTCTATATATGAATAGGATGCATCATATCCAAAAGAATCATAGCTTACGTAACCAATCATATAAAGGAAAACGAATCAGTTAACACCAGAAATGATGATACTACTAAAATATCATTAACAAAGAAATATTAAGATCATATATTATATCATATTAATGTATATGGAAATCTTATAATTTAATAAAAATTATTTCACAATTATACAGGTGGTTAAGGTACCCTCGACCATGGAAAAGTACAAGGTAAGGGTTAATTATACAACTTCTTCATTATTCATGGTTGTTTATATGTAATTATCTACTGGGACCTCTTTATCATCCACATCCTTGATTTCCTAAAAATGTATTTGAAAACGATTTTACTATTTACTAGGAATTGGTTTAATGTCATCTATACCCTTTTTAACTTTTTATAATATTTTTTGAAAGGAATCATTCATTCATTTTCCAAACAAGGTACTTTATGACCGTTTCGACAAAATTATGGAATGAATGTATTTTTAACTTATACGGAGGGTGCAGCTATTTTACACCATTATAACACCCTCGAAGCTTCCCTCACAAGAATATAGGAATATTTTCAAAATAAGTGTATTCATTATAATTATGTGACTCTTAAATGATTTCAAAATAGAATGAAATATTTCTCTAAAAAAGGTTTGTATTTCATATATGTCAACATACTTTGATGAATTTTAAGTTTATGTGAATTTGATTTATTATGATACAAAACATCCATATTGTATTGAAATTTTTGTGATATGTTTGACTATGAATGTGTCATTTTTAAACCATTCATGGTTTATAGATAAAGTATTGACATTTTTTATGCTAGTTTTAAAACGATTGTTAAAGATATGTTTAAACCTTTTCATATGAGGAATGCATTGGACTTAGTATGTGACGGGTGGAGCCCACTATAGCTCCTCGATGCATCAACAGGTCTCATGAGATAGTCCAGTTTCTTGACACAATGCCTTGAAAAAATCTTGTTTGTAGTCTTGGCACAAGGCCTTGACTATGTTCACAGGAAAGTTTGGATTTATGCATTCCATCATTATTAAAGTGACTATTGATATTGCATGTGATTATTAGACTAGTACAATATTCATGTTAATAAGTAAATGAAATTATTTTATTGTACCTTTTCCATATTATGCTTATGTTTAAATTTAAAAGGCTTTTATTTGAGTATTATACATTGCCTTAAATGTTTATTCTTATTTATTTTAGTTACCCCTAAATTGTTATCCTTACTGAGCATATAATCTCACACCTTTCTATGTTTTAATTTTCTCCAGATTACAAGAAGTGTATTATGATTGATAAGAATGGTTAATCTAGGGGTTAATGGAGTTTTCAAAGGATCGTTTATGTTGTGTTTTATTTTCTAATGTTTAATGTAATATTCATATATGTAATCTATTTTCCAAGACTTCTAAACTAATAGGTCTTTTGGGACATGATTCCTTGACATCAAGCCAATCTATTAAAATAATGCACCGACTCTAGGTAACTGGGGTCGGGGCGTTACATGATCAATCAAAATATTATTGTTCATTTCACTATTTTGTGTATATGATCCCTTTAACCATCCTGATGTATTATTTAAGGGATATGAAATATAATTAATTCTGAAATTACAATTGAATATACATTTTTCATTTCAAAGTGAATTTAAAATAATAAATTTTTGAAAATTTATCTTACCGTTTGAAAAAAAAATTATGTGTTTTATTTTAATTTTGAACTCTATTTTCAAAAAATAAATGTTTTTTTCCTAAATATTTATTAAAAATGTCTATTTTAAATATTTTTAATGTATGAAAAATATTTTTCAAATAAATTTTTTCATCTTTCACAAAAGTTCAATAATAAAAATAATCATAGTTTTTAATTATTTAATCATTTTTCTCTATCCTCGTTTTAAATAATTTTTGATAATATCAAAGGGGGATAAATGTTATAGATTATTGAGATATTTTTTTGGGGATAAGACTCAGCTATTATATAAAAGAAGTATATTTTTCTATTATATGGGGAGAAGTTTAAGGTTTTGTAAAAAGGTTATTTTGTGAAAAAATAGGGGTGGTTTTTTATTTTTTTTCAAAGTGGGATGAAATAATAGTATCATAGTTTCCCAATAATTCTTTCTCATTAAATTATTTTATTAATGTTTTAATTAAATTTATATTCTTATTTTTTTTGTAAGAAAATGGTCATATTGGTGTGGTTGTAACACTTATTGGATTTTGGTGATCACAAACACTCATAAAATGTTTATTATTTTCATTTATGTGATGTGCACCTTAATTATTTACATTTTGATTGAAGCCTTTTACGTATACCAAAACATATATTCATATATGTCTTAAATATTGAAAATAAGGGTAGAAAAACCATTGTGTATGTTAGAATAATTTAGGCAAAACACTTCATGAATATAAAATTAATTGGGATGACTAACTAGCTGGATTAGTGCCATCGACCAGCAGATGACATGACCACGAGGTTCTCCAAGAAACATGAATCCATCGACTACCTGGTGGAGGACCATCAGATGGAATTTTATGTCGTATAAAAACCTTGTTAACTCTAGGATTCCATTATCAATATGGTTGAGGTGCACCAACCAGTAGTTTGAGGCATAATGTGTGTAGACTTTTCTAGGTAGCCCATTAGATACTCAATGGAGGCAACTAGGTGGTTAGTGGCGTCAAATCATCTATTTCAAGAACATCATTTATGGTGGTTAAAAATGAATTAAACAAGTAATTTATTTACATAAATAACCTTTAATTATTCAAGAATTTTACAGAAATAATTAGATCCTAGAAATGGAGACTTCAGTGGACTTATAAACTCACTTTCTCATCTGATCTGCAACACGAACTTTCTCAATACCTAAATAAATCTAAACAGTTATCTCCTTTATAAATAACCTTTCAAATTTCTAGTGTGTCAAAAGAAATTAATATCCATTCAATATCATTATCTATTTTAATTCTATCATACCAAGCATCATATTAATTGATATATTTGAGACCTACCTACAATGTGATTTCATCCTTCGAATATCCTAATTTTCCTATTTCGTATGGATTTTTAATTTACTACAACTAAATTTTGGGACCTTTGTTTTATTTCCATTCTATTACATAGGCACAAGACTATTTTCATTAATATTTACATAATTACTATTAAATATATTGTGTATGTTTTATTTTTGGTAGCTTGTTATTACCTAAAAAGAATGGGATAGTTTTGGTATCTTAGGTTCCATTAATTACAATGGAAAAATACATTAATTCCCCAATAAACTAGAGTTGTTGGTCTAATGGATCATTTATAAGTATTTTAAACCATAAATACCAAATATATTAATTAATTTACATTCTATAATATCCTTTATTTACCAAATTAAATCATAAATTTATTCATTTGATTACCCCATCAATTAAAATCTACTAATTTAATCCTATTTTATTATAATTCTTGTAATCATTTTTAATTCCACATTGATTTATTATTACCATTATATTATAATTTTATTTATTTTTATTATTTAAATATTTTATTCCAATTAATATATGACAAATTATTTTCTAAATAATATTTTATAATTAGATTATTTTACTTAAATTTTGTAAATCATGATTCACACCCTCTCATTCAAATTTACTCAACTCAAACCCACATAAACTCTATAGCCGATACCCAAAACAATAAACTCTAAACCCAAATTATGAAACCCTGAATCCTAAACCATAATCATTAAACATTAAACTCTTAACCCAAAAACATGTAAAATAAACCCTATATTCTGAATCACTATTCCACAAACCCCAAAGCCTAAATCCTAAACCCTAATCATGAAACCCCTAAATTGGATAACTAAAACCCAAAACCCAATACTCTAAACCCAAAATCATAAACCTTAAACCCAAAAATCATAAACATATACCCAAATATTAAATCCTTAATCATAAAATTAAAACTCTAACCCTAATCTATAAGACAAAAACACAAAACACAAAACCCTAAACCCATAATTATAATCCTTAAACCCTAAACCCTAAACCCAAATTCTGAAACTCCAAACCATTAAATTGAAGAAAAATGATAATCCATAAACCCTAATACATAATCTGAAAAACCAATACCCTAAAACTTATACAAAAAATCGTAAACCTTAAACCCTAAATCATATTTCGAAAACCAAAAACCAAAAACCCTAATCCCTAAAAACATGTACTATAAAAACAAAAAATAGAACAATGAACCCAAAAACCAGAACATTAATCTTTAAAAACTAAAACCTAAATCTGAATCCATTAATCATAAACCCTAAACCTTAATCCCTAACATGTAACCCTAAACCATAACCCTACCTTATAAAAACGAAACCCTAAACCCTAAACTGTAAATCCTAAACCCTAAACTCTATACCCTAATACTGAATCCCAAAAACCTAATCTAAAAATTCTAAATACTAAACTTATAAACACAAACCCTAAAAACCAAACCATAAATACTAAAACCAAAAACCAACACCATAAACCATATACATCAAATCATAATCCAAAAAAATGAACTCAAAATACAAAACCCTAATCCCTATACAGTAAAAAAAATAAAATCTAAAACTAAAACCTGTAACCAAAACCAATAATTCTCAAAACATGTACCCAAAACCATGTAACTTTAATTTTAAACACAATTCTTAAAAAAAACCATAAAACTAAAACATGAAACATTACACTTGGAACCATTAATCCTAAACCACAAACCCCATACCCTAGAATATAAAACCTAAATTTTCAAAACAAATCCCAGAACCCTAAACCCTAAGACAAAATCTCGGAATACCTAAACACTAAGATAAATACTATAAATCCTAAAATCGAAACCCAAAACCTAAAACCCTAAAACATAAACCTTAAAAACTAATCTCAAAACCATAAACCAAAAAAATTACCCCAAATTCTAATCCGAATACCATAATCCTAAATTGCCCAACTTTAAACCCCAAACCCCAAACCCTAAACCCTAATCAATTTACCATAGACCTTGAAACCCAACACCCAAACCCCCTAAAACAATAATACCAAACTATATAGCATAAATCCTAAACATAAAACCCTAAAATAGATACACTAATATGTAAATAGAAAACCCCAAACCCTAATCACTACACCCTATACCCAAAACCTTAAACATCAAACCCTAAACCATAGACATTAAAATGTAACCCCTAATCCCGAAAAGCTAAAACATAATTTGTAAGCTCTAAACCATAAACCCCAAAAAATGAATCTTATAATCTAATTAATAAACCATAAAACCATAAAACCATAGCCCCTATTTCATAAACCCAAAAATCTAAATCCTAAACACTAAACCATAAAAAAGGGTATCCTTAAAAATAAACATTGAAGATGAAAAATTTAAACCCTAAACAAAAACACCCCAAAAAATTATAAATGATGAACCCAAAACAAAAACAGAAAAACCTAAAACCAAAAACCAAAGACCTAAAAAATAAAACCTAGAGCATATGTTGTAACCCTTAAAAACCAAAACCTAACACCAAAAACCAAACCAAAATATTAATCCATAAAACGTAAAAGCTCAATCCTAAACCCAATACCCTTGACTGGAGACCCAAAGTCAAACCCCATACCTTAAAACCTATTCTGTAAAACCTAAAACACAAACCCAAAACCATATACCCCATACAATAAACCGTAAACCGAAAACCAAAAACCATTAATTCCAAGTAATAATAATTAAACACAACACCATTGAAGCCAAATCTATAATACAAGATCCAATTTCTAAGCCCCAATACCTAAACCATAACCCCTAAAACATAAATATTATCCCTAAACATTAAACCATAAATGATAAACTATAAGACATTAACCCAAAAATCAAAAACCTGAATACTAAAGACCAAAACCTAAATCAAATACCATAACCAAAAAATTGATACCCCTAAACCGTAGACCATTTATAATAAACCCCAGACCCTAAATCATAAACCCAAACCCTAAACACCATTCCCAAAACCCAAAACCCAAAAACCTATACCATATAACATAGTCTATAAACCCTAATATTTAAATCATAATATGTCTTCACTGTACTCTATGTCAAAAACCATAAAATTTAAACCATAAATAATAATAATTAGACCATATAATCTAAAAATTTAACTTTTAACCCTAAACCGTAATACATAAACCCTAAAACCCTAAAACCATAAAATCAAATTCTGAATCCCTAAAACATAAACTCTGAACCCCAAAATCCCAAACCCAAATCATAAAACATAATCCACAAAATCTATTCTGTAAACCTAAATCTGAAACCCTTGATCCCAAAACTCTAAAACCTAATCCTTAAAAGATAAACCCCAAATATAAAACCCTAAACCTAAAAACCAAAAAAACCCAAAACTCTAAACTATTAACTCGGGTACCCAACCCCTAAATCCTAACCCAGAAACCCAAAATAGAAAAACCCAATCCCTAAACATAAAACATATACAATATATCATAAACTAAAAACCCTAAATGTTAAACCCATAACCCTAAACAAGAAACCCCAAACCCAAATTCCTAAATCATAACCCCAAAACCCAAAACATGAAACCCCCAATGATTATACTTAAACACTAATACTTAAGCCTTAAACCCTAAATCATAATCTCTATACCACATCCCCCAAACCCTAGAACCAAAACCCTAAATGAAAAACCCTAGGTTTGGAACAATATTCCATAGACGCTAAACCCTAGAGTGCAAAGCCTAAATCCTAAAGGCGAACTCAAAAACCTAACCACTAAACCCAAAATACTAAACCTGAAACCATAATTCCTAAACCAAAAATCCAAAATGAATAAACCAAAAACATACATAGTAAATCATAAACACTAAATTGTAAAATAAAAAACCTAAATAATACACCATAAAACTTGTAATCTAAACAATATATATTGTACCATAGTACCTAAACTATTTGAAATAAATCTAATTGCCTTAACACTATTCTCTAACTAATAGACTATAAATAATAAACCAAAAATCCCAAAATCACAATGCCTAAACCTAAATCCTAAACCTTAGACAGTAAACATAGAAAAATAATGCATAAACCATAAACCCAAACCTTAATCTCTAAATCATGAACATAAAACCCCAAAACCTAAAATATAAGAGCTGAAAGAAAAATACAAAAGCCTAAACCCTAGACCATAATCCCTAAATCCCACACGGAAAACCCAAAAATCAATAACCCAAATCCATAAATCCAAAAAACAAAACCCAATACACTAACCCTAAACCCGAACCCAATCCCTACACATTATACCATATAACATAAACCCAAAAATCTAAATAATAAACCATAAAAAACAACTATTACCTTTAAACCCGAAATCATAACCACTAAACCTAAATTCCTAAATAGTAAGTCGTAATTCTAAAACACTATAACCTATATAAAGTACCAAAAATTAGAAACAATAAATAGGAAACATCATACCCCAAACCCTAAACAATTAACACCAAACTCCAAACCCTAAAACCTATTCACAGAGAAGAAAACCATAAATCCTAAAACACAAACTGAAAACCCTAAAACCTAAACCCCAACCACAATACCAAAAATCAAAAACCCAAAACCCCAAACCGTAAACCCTAAAACATAAATCATAATACCTAAAACAAAAAACCTAAACCCAAAACCGAAATATCAAATTCTAAAATCATAAATCATAAATATTAAACCAGAAATCCATGATAAAAAACTTGAAACCCTAAATTCTAAACCACAAATAATACTCCTTAAACCCTACACCCTACACCCTAAACCCTAAACCATAAACAGAAAACCACAAACCCTAATCCATAAAACATAATCCCTGAAATTCTAAACCATAAACAATAAACCTTAGACCCTATACCCTAACAACTTGACCATATAGACATTAACCAAAACCCAAATCACAAAACCACTATCCCTAAACCTTAAATATTAAACCCTAAACTATAAATCACAATACCTAAAAACTAAAACCTCAAATTTAAACCTTAATCCTAAAACCTTATTCCCTAAACAATGTACTCTATACCGAATACCCAAAATCAAAAACCCTAAAAATCAAACCATAACACCATAAACCAAAAAATATTATAAAATAAAACCTAAACCATGAACCCAAAACCCCAAATCCCAAACCCTAAACTCTATACCATAAACCCTTAGAACAAAAACTAAAACCCAAAACCTAAAACCTAGGACCTTAAATACCAATCCCATAACCCAAAACCCTAAACCATAAACTCAAAAAACCTAAATCCAAAACCTTAATCCTAAAACACTAAACCCTAAACCTTAAACCACAAACCCTAATCCCTAAAACCTAAACCCTAATCCTTGAACCAAAAATAATAAACAATAATCCATAAACAATAATATTGATAATAAAATCCCTAAAACTTAAACTATAAACCATATTCCCTAAACCATATCCCATGAATCTAAATGGAAAACCCTAAAACCTAAACAATAAACCCTAAAACCAAAATACTAAACACTAAAACATAAACATTAAACCATATACCGTAATCACAAATGCTACTCCCTAAACCCAAAACCATAATCCCATAACCCAAAACCCAAAACCAAAATCCCTAACACCAAATCCCTAAATGTTAAAACCAAAACTGTAAACTCAAAACCCAAAACTATAAAACATAAAAACTGTAACCTAATTCCATAAATACCAAATCCAAAAGCCTAAATCATTAAACCGAATCCATTAACCAATAATCCTGATACTCGAAACCCTTATGCCTATTTCAAAAACCATAAACCCCAAAACCAAAACAATAAAACCTGAACTCTAAACACAAAATCAAAAATTGGATAACATAAATTTTAATCTATAAAATATTTTACTAATACTTAAAACCTAAACCCTAAACCCTAAAAATGGAACCCTAAACCCAGAATCCAAAACCACAATCCATAGAAAATAAATATTAATCATCAAATCAAAAATACTAAATTGAAAACCCTGAAACAAAAACCCTAATCACAATAACCTAAAACCTAAACCCTAAACCTAAAACTAAAATCCTAACACCAAAACCCAAAACCCAATTCCAACGACATGAAACACAGAACCTAAAACCCTATAACAAAAATCATAAACCCTAAACTCAAAAAAACAAAACCCTAAACCAAAATCCAAAGGCACTAAACCCTAATGCCTAAAATCTAGAATCTATACCTAAAATACTAAATCTAAAATCCAAAACCCAGAACCCAAAAACTTACACACTAAACCCTAAATCCTAAATAATAATCCATAAAATACCCCAAAACACCAAACCTAGTTCCTAATCTCGAAACCCTATACTCTAAATCATAAAAATAAATCCCAAAACTATAATCCTTAAACCATAAAACCTAAAAAGAAAACCAAAATAACTCACCCCTATTATATAAACCCAAAATCATAGAACCTAAAACCCAAACTCTTAAAAAACCCAAAAATAGAAAAAAAAACTACCAAACCATAAACCCTAAATTGAAAAACTTTAACACCAAAACGAATACCCTAATTGATAATCATATAACCCTATACCAAAACACTTATACCCCATTAACAAAACCCCAATACCAAAATCATAGTCCCATAACCCAAAACCCAAATTCTAAAACAAAAACTAAGAACCCTAATCCCGAAAATGAAAACCCAAATCCCTAAACCAAAAACTCTAAATCATAAAACCTAATACCTAAGACATAGAGACTATAATCTATAACCTAAAATAAGAAATGATAAATCATAAATCCAAAAACCTAAACCCTAATACCTAACTCATAAAAAATCCAAAACATTAAATCCTGAAAAATAGAACATAAAACCTCTTCCCTATTCCCACAAACATAAACAAAATATCGAAAAAACTAAACCACAAACCACAAAACCGAAACCCTAAACCCTAAAAACTAAACCCAAAGTCCAAATCCATAAACCCTATAATGTAATCCCTGAAACCAAAACATGAAATCCAAAATCCCTAACCCAAAACCCAAAAATATAAACCCAAAACCCAAAACCCAAAAACCATAATCATTATCCCTATACCCTAAATCATAAACATAAATAAAGAAACCCAAAAAAATAATCCCTAAAAACTATACAAAAAATCCTATATTCTTAACATTAATATGTGAATCCTAAATCATAAAACACTAAAACTAAAAACTGAAACCCTATACCAAAAATACTCGAAACCCAAAACCCAAAATTTAGAACCCAAAAATACTACCCCTAAACGCTAAAACCTAAGATAAGAACCCTAAAAACTAAACCCTTAACCCTAAATAAAGAATCCTAAACCCTAATCCACCATCCCCTAATCCAAAATCCCTAAACACTAAACTGTGTTCCCTAAACCCTATACCATAAATCCATAATTTTGAAATTAATAACTAAATTCTAAACCCTAATTCTAAATTACCAAATCGAAAACTATAAACCCCAAACACTAAACCACAAACCCTAAACTTAAATCCTATGTCATAAAACCTAAACCAAGAGACCCAAAACCAAAAACCCCAAAACCCTTATTCCTAAAGAGTAACACCTAAACACTAATCCTAAAACCCTAGAGCTAAATCCCTACACCTGAAATTTTAAACACTAAACCCTTAACCTAATACACAAAACCTAAAACACGAAACCATTAACCCCATACCCATAATAGAAAACCCAAATCCCTAAACCTAAAAAAGTAAAACATGTACACTATAACCATTACCCAATACTATAATCCCTATAACCTAAGCCATAAACCCTAAAAAATATACCATAAGCCCCAAACACTAAAACGTATAACCTATATTATAAAAATTAACAAACAATAATGTGTAAACGTAAATAACAAAACATGATACCCTAAACCATAAACCCCAAAAAAACCATAAACCTGAATCCCATGCCCTAAAACTTAATCCTTTCACAATAAAACCCAAAATCAAAATAAAAAACCCTAAAACCTAAAATGTAACCAATAAACTATAATAACTAAATCTTAATCCTAACCCATAATCCCTAATCTCTATACCCAAAACCCCAAACCCCAAACCCTAAATCCGAAATCATAATAGCTAAATGCTCTAACCTAAAACCTAATCCATAAACCCTAACCTTAAAACCAAGATCCCAAACACTAAACTCTATAACCTAATACACAATCCCTATAAATGAAACCATTTATCATAACCCTAAACCCTAAACCCAAATCTATAAACCCTAAACCCATAATTATAGACCCTAAACCCCAATCCCCCAATCCAAAACAAAAAACCCAGAATACTAATCCCTAAACCCTAAAGAGTAAATCCTCATGATTACACCCAATACATTAAACCATAAAAAATAAATTATTAAGCTTAAACCACAATGCCAAAACCCTAAATCAGAAACCCTAAACCCTAATCCAAAATTAGAAAACCATTACACAAAAAGAATTGACTATACACCTAAAACCTGGGATCCTAAAACCAAACCCATAACCCTAAATCATAATTCTGAATATCTAAACGATAGACTCCAGAGACTGAACCATAAAACGTTTAACCAAAAAAATCCATAAATACCTAAATCATAGTGCATAAATCGTAAATCTAAAATTAAATACAATAACATCTATAAATGAAATCCAAAAAACCTAAACCCCAAATCCCAAACCCCAAAACCTATATAATAAAACTTAAACCCTAAACCTTATCCATAAACTCTAAATCCTAAAGCCTAAAACCTAAATACAAAACCCTAAAATGATAAAAAACCCTATATCCCACACTCAAATCTTAAAAACCCCATACCCAAAACCCAAAACTCAAAACCCAAAAACCAAAACCCAAATCATTAAACCATAATTATACAACTAAAAACCTTATACCATATAACTTTAACCATAAACCCCTAACCCTAATCTCGTTGCCATAAAACCTAAACCCTAAACCATAAAACCAAAATTATAATCCCTAAATTATAATCCCTACACCATTAATATCTATTAAAATGAACTATAAATTATAAAAATTTCCATAATAAATTATTCATCAAACTATAAAAACATAAACAAGATACCACATACTGAAAACCATAAACCATTAAAACAAAAACAAAATACCTAAACCCTAAACCCAAAACCCAAAAATTTCAGACCAAAACAATATAACCTAATCCCTAATCCCAAAACCCAAAATCCTAAAAACAAAACTAAATAAAAAGGAAAAAACCTTAATCCACAAACCATAAAACCTAAACACTAAAACATAAATCCAAACAACAATCCCTAAAACCTAAACCCTAAACCCTAAACCCTAAACCCCAAACTCAAAACCAAAATGCGTAAAGATTAAATCCTAAACCATAAACTTGAATCTCAACCTAATAAACCTAAATCCATAAATCCTCAACTATGAATCCTAATTCCTAAAATCTATTCCCTAAATCATAAACCATAAACACAGAAAAAATAAATATTAATCCCTAAATCCATATCTATAAACTATAAAAATTAATCCATAAAGACAAAACCCTAAACCATAAAAAAAATACTAAACACTATCCCTAAACCCTATACTATAAAACCTATACCTAATACAATAAATACTAAAACCTAAAAACTAAACACAAATCCCTAAATGATAATCCCTAAATCATAATTCCAAAATCTAAAAAACAAAACCTTAATCCCTATACACAAAATCCTAAAGCCAAATCCCTAATCCCTAAGAACATTACTATAAACCAAGTCCCCTAAAACATAAAAACGAAAACATAAACCATGATACCATAAACCAAGAATCATATACACTAAACAATAAAAACTAACCCAAAAGATAAATCTTAAATCCGAATTTATTAACTATAATATAAAAACCCAAATCCCAATACTCAAAATCCCAAATAAAAACACAAAAAATCCAAAAACCCAAAATAAAAATCCCAAAAAACTAAATCCTAATTACCAAACATGAAACCCTATAGCATAATCTCTATACCCTATATCCTGAACCAAAAAGAATAAACCAGAATCCCTAAACACAAAAAAATAAACATAAACCCCTAAACCATAAAACATAAACCCTAAAATGGAATCCCTAACCCTTAGCCATGAACCCTAAACCATTAAAATGATACTCTAACACCTAATATATGTATAATAAATAATAAAACCTATAACTAATTCCTAAATCAAAACTAAAAAATAAAAATTGTAAACCAAAAACCCTAAACAGAAAACCGTGAACCCTATACCCTAAATCAAAAGACCTAACCCTGTACAAAAAACCATTAAAACCAAAACCCTAACCCCAAAACCCTAACCCTTGAAATATAAATCAGAATAAATAAAGTAGAAAAATTAATACTTATTCCCTATAACCTGAACATAATACTAATATTCAATAAATACTAAACCCAAAATCCTAAATCATAAATACTAACCCATAAATATGATACCTAAAACCATAAATCCTAAACCTTAAACAATAAACAAAAAACCCCAATCCTTAAACCCCAAACATAAATTTAGAAATCTTAAACCAAAAGTGTAACATCCCACCCCAAATCATTAGCTTGAGTTGAGGTGTATGTGATAATTATCCTTAAGAGACATCCACATAGCACAAAAGGATGGAAATAAATGTAGAGGACTTCCTGAATGGTGGAGAATGAATTTCCATTTGAAATGAAAAAATACAACCAAAAGTTCCAATACAAAAAAAAAACTACATGATTCATGTAAAACATGTATAAAATTCAGAAATACCATAGGACTGATAAAAAACCAAAATAATCTAGAATAAGAGTACCAAGTATAAGACTAAAACATAAAACATCAAAAATCCAAGAAAAAGATCCATAACTCTACACCAAACTCAATACCCCAACACCATAAGACCGCTCCAGCATCATGATAAACCACTAAATAAATGAGTTTCTTTTAACATTGCTTTTGTAATATTGTACAACATATGCAAAATATCCAATTTACCAAAAAAGGGGGTGAGTAATAATACTAAGTTGTTTTCCCCCAAATGAATTCCCTACACAGAAAAATAGGATTGAAATGGTTAGAACATTATATAAAATAATTTATATAAAACTATTATACAATGAATCAATTCAATGTTGGCCAAACCCTCCATTACTAGTCCATTTTCCCAAATCATAACAATACCAATGAAAGAAACAAAACATGCCATAAACCATTTTCCTAAACCATATTGGCATAAACCATTTCACCTTTCATGGACACATGCATAAATCAACCATACACACACAAACCAACCACATGAGTTTGGTGTTTCCATTATGGATGGAACTTCACATCCAACCCCATCCCCTTTTTATAGTGGTCCTTCACACCTACATTCCAATCCTTTGATGGTCTTCCTTCACACCCACTATCAATCCCATCCATCCCATTATTAATATTATTATCCAACATCATTCTAAAAATAAGTTCCAAAATCACAACAACATTCCAATAAACAATTACGAATAACAAGACAAAACTACTTTAATAAATAACCAATTTATTAAAAATAACTCTATGACATTACCCAAACCAAACCAGAGTTCAATAAATTAACATCATTATTGAAAAACATTTTAAAAAACCATCTATATAAACCAAACCAACCAACCAATTTTAAAATCATCATTTTAGAATACAAAAACCATTCAAATTGCACAATAATAACCCATTCCCACCATAATCCCCAAATAAACACCAAATGGTTTTAAACAAGGTTTCTCACATCACATTCACAATCAATTTCAAGAATAACCATTTCATTTGAAATTAAACCTTCTAGGTCTGAAAAAATTTAGTCAATATTGAAGCCACCAACATTTAGTGTTTGGTGAAATTGATTCACCACACCAACACACACTAAAATCAGGGGAAACTCTCACAATGTCACATGAGATCAATTTACATAACATCAACACGCCCAAATATTACCATTATAGGAAAAAAATATCTATATCTACATGACATAGAAGTAGATAAATGAATCTGAGATATAGAAGAGATAAGATCTTAGAAAACCCATGAAACTACCAAGGAGAGAGACGTGGAAAGGGAGAATCGCCAACAAAGCACCTTGAAAATCCTTCAAATCACTTCCAAAATGAGTGGGAGAGCCTCCAAAACCCCTAAAAAGAAAGAATCACAAGTTTGTTTTGCGTGTGAGAAGAAATGAGGTGTTTGGGGAAAATCCCAACCATAAACCATTATTTAGAACCCTCTTTTTAATCCATGCATGATTTATCCATAACGATAGGAAAACCGTGCACTAACCATGTGATTTATATGTTCTCAATAGGGTCCCTCACACAATTTTCCTACACTATTATAATAACCTATCTCGACCATACAGAATCCCACTATCCCAAGATTAGTTATTTGAGAAGGGTGGAACCAAGGTTTGTAAACCATGAACCTTAACTATGCGCCCTACCAGATCTTACCATCTTAGCTTGCACAATTTTCTAAATAACCAACATAGTTTTCACTGACCGTGCTCAAAATTTATAAAGCCATTACGTTTATGAAAGAGCTCAGGCCATTGCTCGACCATTTCACTCTCACGTTTCTAAGTCTCCTCCTAAATCTGATCATGATACCATAAAACCCACACTAGACCAATGTTTTTACTATAAAAATCTTTTTTTTTCCAATCCATAATTCTCACTGGAAGGACCATAAAAGAAGAATCTGACTCTAGATCCACATGATCCCATCAAATAACTTGTCCAGGATCCGACATATACTTTTTTTACTGAGATACATAAAATACATTATGCACCACACTAAACCGTGGTGGAAAAGACAACTGATATTCCAACTTATATTCATTATCAAGTATCTCAAAAGGCCTAATATACATCAGAGTTAACATAACATGATTACCAAAATGAATATGGCCAAGCATTGTACAGTTTCTCAAGAACACATGATAACCAACCTGGAACAACGACGAGCATTGACGATGATCTGCATAAGATTTCTAATGACGCTGAGCCATATTAATTCTCTTCCTGATCAACACAATCTTTTTTATAGTATCTTGGACAATGCTCAACCCATCTATTATAGTCTCACCTATCTCCACCCAACATTGTGGATAAAAAAATAGGTTCACATAAAATGCTCCAAATAAAACAATATGTATCAAGTAATGATTACTGTTTTTATTTGATAAATCTACCAACCGTCATTGATCCTCCCATGAGCCACCAAAATTCATTTCACAACCCCAGAATGTATCTTACAACATATTTATTTCTCTCTCATATTTTCCATTTGTCAAAGGGTGATATGGTGTACTCATTATCAACTGAGTCCCAACGGATTACTATAAGGATTTCCATAAACGAGGTGTGAACCTCAGATCTCTATCTGATACAATTAAAACTATCACAACA
Source organism: Viscum album (assembly GCA_963277665.1). Classification (NCBI taxonomy): domain Eukaryota; kingdom Viridiplantae; phylum Streptophyta; class Magnoliopsida; order Santalales; family Viscaceae; genus Viscum; species Viscum album. Next base: position 1,313,856,633 of record OY728136.1, on the reverse strand, counting down.
TGCCTTTTTAACACCTCATGGATATATATTTTGGACTGATACTACACCGTATGAGATTCATTAATAGAGATAAAATGAGCTGACATTCTGAGATGATCCACAATCACCCATGTGTCATCATGTTTCCTTACCGTTATTGGGATACCTGTAACAAAATCCATCGCTATCTATTCCCACTTCCACACTGGGATAGGTAATGACTCTAGCATCCCTTCTAGGCATTGATGATATTACTTGACTTTCTGACAAGTCAATCATATTGAAACTAACTTTTCCAATTTCCATTTCATACCATCCCACCAAAACTAAGCTTTCATTTCCTTGTACATTTTCTAAATTACAGGATAGACAGACCATCTAGAATGATGATACGCAATGAGAAGTTTCCCTTAACAAGACACCAAAAAAATCATCCAATTCCTAAATAATAACAATAAATTACCATCCAATTTACTTTGCTCAATGGTCTCCCCACCATTGAGTTTTGACCACATAGTTAGACCTCCGAAATCTTACATCTTCACGTTTTTAACCAATCCAACTAAATCAGGAACCAACAAAACTAGAAGGAAAACTACTAAATATCCCTGGTCTTCACGTTCTAATTGAATATTGGATATAACTGACATACAATTCCACTGATCCAATACCTATTTTACCACCTGAGAAGATGAATTTATTCTTATTGCATCTGCCAACGAATTTCTTTTACCCAATGTGTACATCAAGCCAAAGTAAATCATCTAAAGATACTATTTCCAAATCATTTTCCTCAAATTCAAATGTCTCTATGAGAAAATATATTTTAAACTCTTGTGATTTGTAAAAACTATCAATTTCTCCCTAGATAGATAGTGTCACCATGTTTTCAAAGCATGCAACATCACAGCCAAATCCAAATTATGCATTGTGTGGTTCTTCTCATGAAAACTCAACTATCATTACCCATACACATCCAAATGATCCCCTTACATTAGAACACACACCAATCCTGATCCTGATGCATCTCAATACACAATGTACCCTTTTATTGGTTTTGAAAGAACCTATATCAGTGCTGATGTAATGGAACTCTTAAGATCTTTAAAATATTTGTAACCCTAATCATTCTCTGGGAATGGAACATTGTTCTTTGTTAAACCAATTTTCTCAAGGATAACCATGACTAGTCACAAACAATGCCTTGGTAGTGCCCAACTAGGCCAAGGAATCTTCATATCTCAAAAACATTATTTGGTGATGCCAAGAGATAAAAACCTCTGTATTTTTCGGATCCATTGAAACACCTTTCTTATAAGTAACATGGCCAAGTAACTGAACCTATTATATCCAGAAATAAAACATTGATAATTTGGCATATAATTGATGATCTCACATAATCCAAAACACTATTTACAAGTGTTTCTCATTCTTAAAACATGACATGGAATACATCAATATTTTTTTAATAGAAACCATAGTAAAAGAATCTAGATATGTCTAAAATATACAATTCATCAATTACATGAAGACCACCAGTGTATCCATAAGACCAAATGGAAGAACTACATAATCATTATGGCCATATCTACATCTAAAACTTATTTTCGAAATATCTTCCCACTACACCTTCAACTGATGATATCCTAATCGCAATTAAATTTTGGAGAGCCAGTGAGCTCCCCTAAATTTATCAAACATATCATCATCAATGCATGAGAGTAGATATCAATTATTTATCATAACTTTGTTAATATTAAGATAGTCAACACAAAATTTAAGAGATCCATCCACCTTTTTTATCATATAAGATAGTTTATTCCCATAGAGATGTTCTAGTCTAGATAAAAACCTTGTTTTCTAACTCCTAAAAAAACATTAAATTCACTCAATTCAACTGGTTCTACTTGATAATATGGAAGTTAGATAGTATTTGTCCCTTTGAGGAGATAAATCATAAATTATATTTCTATTACTGGTTGAATCCCTGATAATTCTTTAAGAAAACATCCAAAAATGGATCAAAAGCTTTTGAAAATATACTTACACCATCTTCCTTCACTGATGAGAAAAACAAATCCACCAAAAGATATGACATCATCCCAACTTCTAGTTCCAATAGTCATGTTACACCACACTTTACCTTCTTCTCTCCTCTAAATAGCTACTCAGCACTGCTTCATCCAACATGATATTAACTATTCATGCACAACAATTGATGTGCGACTAAAACATCATCAACCAATCGATAAATATAATTATATCATAAGCATCCTTCTCAAGAATTTATAAATCCTAAATCAACCCAACTCCATCAAAAAAATGAAGTAGAAAAATAATGTGACACACCTATATAAAAAAACACTTACATCAATGTAGAATTCAAAATAAATATACCTATCACCATGGATGGTCCTGACCACTCATCTGTCACAATGTTCTCAGCTCTAAGCAGCTGATTTCTAACCAGGCTCTACTCTTTATTCCCCTAATACAAAGTCATGTTGTTCCCAGAATCACCATGGATAACTCTAATCTACTGATGAGGGGTGTTTTACTTCCCCTATCATGTCAAGTCATACGACGCCTACAACCCCTGAAGAGTGTCACCTACACCCAACCTCAAAGAATTATGACAATAACGATGAATATTCCCCATATGCTTTCATTTATGACATGATTGTGGTTTTTCCATAAAATCCATATTCATGTTACTTGTAGAACCACAACAGAATCATTTCGGATTATTATGAGGCTTCGTAGAATGATTAATTAATCCTACCATTTTATTCTGATCAACACTCCCACCCTAGAAATAAGTGTCCTTATTCTGATTACTACATGTGTTAGGGTTCCCAACATTTCCTATGGGTTTGATGATACCTCCTCCACCCATAGCCGCAAAGATATCCCTTTTATCCACCATTCTATATTAACCATTTATATATAATATATTATATAGAATACCACAATCTTCGAATGGATTTTCTACCTCTGCCTTGATTCAAAGATACATACCTTCAACGATGAACTAGCTTCCAGCTGAGGTTCAAAAATGTATTAATTCATGAATTTTTGATCATAGTCTATCAATGAGAGGTTCTCCTACATCAAGAAAAATTAATACATTATATTCGTAATGTCAAATGTTTGAGGGTATAATTTTTTATTAAATAATTCCTTAACAACCTCCCATGTTATACCTTAGTCTGATCTTTCCAGGACCACCAAATCCCACCATTAACGCGTAAGATCTTCCAACATGTATGTCTCTATGTTTACTTTCAACAATGTTGGTCTTCCTAGGAAATTTAATATTCCATTAATCCTATTCGACCATGCTTCCACCCTTTCCAGTTCTGAATCACCCCTTAATATGGGTGGAATTTTCTTCTGAAACTGAACTGAGTGATCCACATGCTCCAAATCATCCATCCTATTCTAACATTCCAAAGAATGGAATGCTTTTTATATTCTCTGAACTAGATGCATGATAACCTAGGGCTCATGTGAAACAACATTTTCTGGAGCTTCCTCCAGCTGGTCTCTAATATGCCCACCCGATGCCATTTCTATCAACACAACACAAGCACCCTAGGTATTACATCCTAGAAACTGAAGGTTTCCAATTTGAAATTATAACACATTTCAGCTATCACGACCATGGATTCCAATTTTTTCATTTTCCACATTCAGAACTATTTGAACAATCCATTATGTTTTTAAAATCTACCCATTTTCAAAATAAAAAATCATTCACTTCTCAAAATCACACATTTGAAAAAAAATCTAGATTTTTCAAAAATCAACACATTCACATCGCACATAAATCATTACTAAAAATGAAATACTCAATCCTATTGAGATGTTATTTCTACCATGCATTCCATGCTCATCTCATTAAATACACCCACGACAATGATATCACACTTCTATAAGTGAATCCAAAACACTTATGTACCCACCTCTCAAGTAACATTAATTTCAGCATAAAAGGGTCATCTATATCCTATTATTCTATACATTTCATGTTCTCACAATCCTACACCTTGATACCATCCCAACTGGAGGAATAATCCAAGAATGAGTACCAAATCCAATACAGAAAATCAATGCTATAGAACAAAACAAAACTACTTTAACTTGAAATCCCACAACCCAACAATCTAACACCACTTGTAACATCCCTAAACTCCTTTTTGGGTTGATTTGAGTAGTATTACTCGGCCATAGGCGACATCCCCAGGGCACTAAAAATAGGAAACACATTTTGGGGGCTTATTGAATAGTGGGGGATGATTTTCCCTTTGAAATGAAAACAACCAACCAAACGTTCCAATACAAAAAAAACTACATGAATCATGTCAACCATGTTTTCAATTCAACAATATGAATGGACTGATACAAAAAAACCACAATAATCTATAATAAGAGTACGATGTAGAAGACAAAAACAAAAAAGCTCAAGACAACAAGATAAATCCCCATAACTCCACACAAAGTTATAATCTCCAACCCCATTAGACCACCCAGGAATCACGGAGAACCACTAAATAAATGAGATTATTTACCTTTACTTGTGTCCTAGAGTACAACATTTTCAAAAGAACCATTTTTCCAAAGTAGGGGGTGAGTAATAATACTCAGTAGGTTTTCCGAAAATGAATTCCCTACACATGAATCTTGGATAGAACCAAAGAGTACATTATATTAAAAAATTATACTAAACTATAAAACAATGAAAAAATTTCTAGTAAGCCAAACACATACTTACCAATCAATTCTACCCAAATCATAATAATACTAAGGAATGAAAACAAACATGTCACTAACCTTTTTCCAACCCATATTGGAATAACTCATTTCACCTTTCATGGCCACACACATAACTCGACCATACACACAAAACCTAACCACTCAAACTTGGTGTTTCAATTGATGGTGGAACTTCACACCCATCATTTTCCATTTTTATAGTGGTACTATAGACACACATTCCAATACATTGATGGTGGTCCATCACACCCACTATCTGTAACACCCCGAGATTTTATGAAAAATATTCTTTTTAATTTTATTAATGTCTTGTGTTGTACGCTACACAAAAAGGAGCTTGCATAACACGCATCCTTGACTTGCCTTGCATTACATGCAATCACGACCTTCCTCGATAGCGTGTGTAGTACGCAATAACGAGTTTCACTAAAAAACAATATGCTATTAAAATATTATTAAAACTAGACGTTATGAATAGTAATAACCACTTTTTGAAATTTTGTAAATTTTATTTTTCAAAATGGAATTCATTTTTGGATTCTTAATATCGAAATTAGCTTAGGGTGAAATTTTGGTGATTTTTGGATAACTTTCATATTTTGATGAATAGTGAAAATTACTAAATTTTAATTAAAACAACTTTTTCAATCGAAATAATTAATAGTGATAAATTATTAATTTGAGTGGTTTTAAAGTATATTTAGAATATACTTTTACAATTTAATACAATGTTGGTCATTGTATGTAATTTCACATTTAAACCAGACATAAACAAGTGTCAATCTTTTGATAGTTATTATCTCTTAAGAACACGCTATTTGTTTTGACGACGGGAATTAATTTTTAAATTAATTAATGCAACTGATATGTTTTGAATTTGGTAAAATAGAAATCATTTTTGAGTTCATAATATCAAATATAGCTTAGGCCTAATTTTTGGTATTTTTCTGAAAACTTTCAATTTTTGATGAATAGTGAAACCCCTAAGTGGTAGTTAAAAAAACTAAATTGTTCATAAAACTTAATTTTACCACTTATGTGAGTGGACTTTCAAAAATCCGAGAGACACGGTTGATGTCAGTAAGTAAAATGTGGTTCAATGAGATGAAAATAATTTTTTGGTGAATAGTAACTTCTTACTTTTTTTTACCACGGTTAAAAGTAAATAGGGTAATTAAGGGTAGAAATGATATTATTATTACCCTAAAACATGTCCTAATTCTATTGGACAAGTGTAATTCGACCAAAAACAAACTTAGGAATAAAATATGACCATTTAGGCCCACTTGGATTAGATTAGGACATTTATTATTAATTTATTTAAAGAAGGGTTAAAAGAGTTAAAATCAAAGTTTATTTACTAAAACATTTTTAATATGGGGTTATACATAAGATAAATTCGACTATAAACTTTAATTAGAAAGATAAAAAGATTTCCTACATAATGGTGTTTTATTTGTAATTTTTAGACATTAAATATATTAATTTATTTATTACACAATGATGATGCAGTAATTATCTTATTAATAAAATATTGACATAATTGATGTTATAAATACCCCAATAAATATAATTTGAGACTTTTTATGAATTACACTAATTTTCTAGGTTAATATGACATGTTAGTATTGATTTAATTAACTTTTTTATAACTTATCATTCTGTTATGATTTTCAGAAAAATCAATTACTAAATAGTGTCAAAATTGACATAAAATAGTTTTTAAAACAAATATTATATTATTAATTGTTATTTTATTCCTAAAAATCTATGGTTCGGAAAAATGACTTAGATAAGGTTATATATATTAATAATAAACAACTTGGGGTTCTTTTGGCTTCTTATAGTAAGTTTATTAACCTTATAGTGTAAGAACACAAGAAGACACGGTAAAAGTAAAATTATTTAACTTAATGATAAATCTAAATGATAAGGTTAAAATAGGAACCTAAACATGTCTAAATTATATTGAATGAGAGGATTTCGACCCATCCCCACCTTAGCCTCGAAATAAATCAATATGGAGCTATTTTAAACCGAACATGACTTTATAATAAAATAATATTTTTAGTTATTCCAAAGGTGCCCCTCTCCTCCCTTATAAAAGGGCACCTCCTCCCTCTCTTCCTCACACAACTTTGAGCCTTCAAGCTTGGACACCCCTACAAAATTCTCTTCTCCACTTCCCTAGCAACATCCTAGAGGTTCTGGTCTTCCTCAAAGACCAATTTTAGTGCCCTAAGAGGAGGTCTCAAAGAGGCGCTTCAAAGAAGAGGTAATTTTCGTTACAGATTCTTTCACCTTTATTTCTTCTTCCACTTCTTCTTATTTGGTTGTTTCATTATGAAGTAATAACATAAGTATCACTCATATAGTGATATGTTATTATAAGTATGAAACAAACCTATTTCACAATCTATCCATCCTACGGAAAAAGAAATCACCGCGCATGCGTACTTACGGAATACCGTCTCCACGCCGTGGTGTAATCTATTTTCCACCACCACCTTACATGGATGGGTATAATGGTGTAAAGAATATAGATACATAGTTATTAGAACATAATATTGATTCTGATATATTGTATCATCCACTCCAATTCAATTCATTAATCATGAAAATGATATCATCACTCGTGCGTACGTACGGACTACCGTCTCCACGATGCGATGAGATTCATTCTCCACTTTAACCATTCATGAATGATTATAAAGTAAATATAATAAGTAATCATGAAATATATGACATAATAATGATACTGGATTTATGTGTATATATGTGTATGTCATCTACTTAATTACATTCAACTCAATAAGGAAACGAAAACAGCATTCATGCGTACATACGGCCTACCGTCTCCATGAACGGTGTATTTTGTTCTGTTTACTGATTTATTATATATATGTATATTATGAATATATATTATATATAAATAATGTTTTATATTCTGGAATTAAGTAGTCATGATCTAAGTAATCATATGAATAATTACAAGTCAAAACACAGACGACAAATGAAACAATTTTACCCAAAACGCTCTTTAACATGGAAGTTACAAAAGAACGGGTAGTATAAAATCATAAGTGAACCATATATGATATAATAACAATGAATATGATTCTGTAATAAGTCAATGACATTATTTACATCATTATACAGGAGGTTCGGACACTTACGAAGCAAATCAGACCTAAGGTAAGGGAAATATCACAATCTCATTTTTATCCGAGATTGCTTATACTTTGGTATTTACTGGGGTGTATTTTATCATCCACATCCATGTTTCCTCAATATGTAATGTTATTTCCATCCACCTACAATTGTTTAAATCCAATTTTACCCTTTGGTGAGTTTTTAGTAAAAGATATGAAAGGAATCTTTTGTCGTTTTTCATATGAGGTACTTTTTGACTTTTCAAACAAAAGTACGAAGAATGTTTTTTTAACTTATACGGCATGAATGGATTTTGAAAACATTATTTCCAAGAAGCTTCCTTTTAAAGTTTTCAAGTTTATTTTTAATCAACTTCATTTAGTTTAAAATTGTATGACATGCTAAGAAAGAAAAATTGTTTTTGAAGAAGAAAGGATATTTTCCTCAAAATGAAGTTCAATTGTTTTATCAAAATTATTTTCCATCTAAGATAATAAAGGGTTCTGTTTTTATCCTTATTATTACATTGATTTGATTATGTTGTGATGGAATTATTTTTATGAATTTCTTTATCGTATATGAATTGTTTTATGATGTCACGATGTTTAAGACTCTCATTTTTATTACATGGTTTATGCAATGATTTATGTTTTAAGATTTTGTGGCTCACATAAAAATGGTATCATTATGAGATGGGTGGGACCTATATCTCCCTCCAATGCATTGGGTAAAGATTTTATATCTCATGAGATAGACATGACTGGAATGGTAGGTTATACTGGTTCAGGGAAACAGGACTGAAACGAGGGTGACTCGGTTCAGAAAGGGACTTTGTCCACTAAGATAGTCTTGGGAATGAGTCTTGACTAATAAGAAATGATTCTTTATGATTATGTGTGTATGCCACAAAGTTTAATGTTTTATGTTATGATTATTGTCATTACATTTCACTGCCATGAGTTATCCCAGGTTATGAAATTATGATCTCTTTTACAGGTTAAGATTTCCAAAAGTTATGTGCTTATGTATATGATCTGATTGATATTTCTTTTGTTTACCCTTACTGAGCATTTGAGCTCACCCTTTTATGTTTTCTTTTCCCCAGGATATAAAGAAAGGTTTTAGGTATAAAAAAAGAAGATCTTTATGGGAGATGTTGAAGATCTTTCACCAGGATTAGAAGATTATATTCTGAGTTTCCAAAGACACTAAACTATTACGATCCTTGTGTGTGTGTTTTTGTTATTTACTAAGTATTCCGAAAATGTAATGTAATGTGAATGTACGTCAAGTATCAAGTCTATACAGTTGGTATTAGAGGAAAATTTTAGTCAACCTTTGGAAACTAGGATGCGAAAACGTTAGTGAGACCCCTAGAGATATTTCTAAGGTATGTCTAGGGATGTCACTAAGGATAAGTATAAGTATAGGATATAGTCCTAAAACTATGGTAACGATATTAGATTAAACCAAAGATGTTAGATATTGAAGTTACTCCCCCTTTATTATGATTTTTGCCTCTCACACAATTCTTTTTGGGTTTTAGAAAATGGCTGGAAACAAGATGATTCACGATAATGGAGGATATGATGGACAATGGAATGATATTTTTCATGAGAAACCAAATGAAATGGGATTTGGAAGTCCAAACATCATTATTATACCGACTCAGCAATCTCATAATATGATCAATAAAGTAAAATTTGGTAAGTTTCCTGACTCAGATAATAAGAGAAAGATAGAGTTTCATGATGATCATAGAGGAAAGAAAGTTCAATTTCCCCTATGTAAATCATGTGGGAAGAGGCATCAAGGAGAATGTTTCCAAGGAACTGGAAGATGCTTTGGGTGTGGAAAAGAAGGAAACAAAGCCAGTAAGTGCAAAGGAAAAGGTTCAGTTAACACCAGGGATGAGTATAATGGTATTGCTTCGACATCAACAATGGTTAAATGTTTTAAATTTTGAATGTACGGGCATTATGCAAACCAATTCACTAAGGGAAAGTATCATGAAAAGAATCAGTATGGTCATATGGGTAGTATTTATGTGGATGATGATGAAGAGACTACAAATGATATGTGAAATGAAAGAATTGTTGAAGCTCGGTCAATGGTTTACGAATGTAGTGGAATGATTACATGTTTATCATATGTAATGTTGTATAAGTAATCTCATAAAGAGACATCTATGGATTGTTACACTGTTGTATTTCCTTGAGTTTTGAAAGTGTATGATTAATGTTACCAGTATCCATGAAAGGTTATTCAGATATTTCTGGAATGTAGATGATATGTGCATAATGAAGGGATAAAGAGAAAATTAAATGTTTGATAGTATTCATGAGCTCATGACTGATATAAGGAGAAGGTTATATCATGGTTTGAGTATATTGAATTTTTGGATTTTGGTATGTGGAAAGAGTTAACTTTTGATAGCATTCATGTTTTTACTAAGGTTCAATGGGTATTCATTCTTCAAGAGAATACATGATTAAGGTATTCACATGTTTGTAATTTGACCAACAAGATATATCTTATGATATATGGGGGATAGATGATGGCATTCACATGATTGTTCTGTGACATTTCAAGTAATCATTTTATTTATACTATGAGCTTGGACCGAAGTATTTTAGATAAGCCTAAAGATTAGAATGGATTGTGTTGGACATAAGTTAGGATAAAACGTTTTTCGATATTATTGATGGGATGTTATAGTAATATAGATTTATAAAAAGGACAACCTGCAGGACGGGCGGCAGCCCATCACGTCGGACAAGGCTGTGGGAATCGAACCCCCAACCGAAGTGCGACTGGCCTTTATCGCCTACCACTAGCCTACAGGAAGTCCCTGGTTAGTAGAAACTAGTTTTATTTTATTAAGCGGTATGATATATGAAGTATAAGTTCATTTTTGGAACCATATACGATTAACCATAAGATGGACTTATAACTTTTTCTAACCTTTTGTTTGAAAGAGATGGAATGGCCTGTCATTCTATCACATGATCTGCTAACACTTCACGAATAACAAATTCACCTTCATTTATTTAAGAGATAAAGTGGAAATTGTTTAAGGCACGAACAACAGTGAGATTGTACCAAAATAAAGTAAGTATTTATTCTAATTCAAAGTCTTAAACTTTAGGGAAACGATCTTGAAAACCAAAAATGTTGTCCTAGTGCTCTTATATCTGATTAATCAGATGGTACCTTAGATCGTCACAAATTTATGGATTTGTGATTGTTGGCTTTTCCATAGCCATGTTCTCTACCACTCTCCATCAGAACTTGATGGTTATATTTATATTCCATATCCATATTTTCACCTATGTGGAAACCCAGTTATTAGTTTATTTGGGTAATCGTTAAGTTTCATACTTTTGTGTTTAAAGATTGGTTTTGGTATTCCTTTTTACGATGTGGGATTCTATTAAAGAAACATTCAAGTAGTAAACCATTTATATCCCCGAAAAATTTCGAGGGAGAAATTCATTTTAAGGGGGGTAGAATGTAACACCCCGAGATTTTATAAAAAATATTATTTTTAATTTCATTAATGTCTTGTGTTATACGCTACACCAAAAGGAGCTTGCACAACACACATCCTTGACTTGCCTTGTATTACACGCAATCACGACCTTTCTCGATAGCATGTGTAGTACGCAATAATGGGTTTCACTAAACAACAATATGCTATTAAAATTTTATTAAAACTATCTATTATGAATAGTAATAACCACTTTATGAAATTTTGTAAATTTTATTTTTCAAAATGGAATTCATTTTTGGATTCGTAATATCGAAATTAGATTAGGGTAAAATTTTGGTGATTTTCGGATAACTTTCATATTTTGATGAATGGTGAAAATTACTAAATTTTAATTAAAAACAACTTTTTCAATCTAAATAATTAATAGTGATAAATTATTAATTTGAGTGGTTTTAAAGTATATTTAGAATATATTTTTAAAATTTAATACAATGTTGGTCATTGGATGTAATTTCACATTTAAACCAGACATAAACAAGGGTCAATCTTTTGATAGTTATTATCTCTTAAGAACGCGCTATTTGTTTTGACGATGGGAATTAATTTTTAAATTAATTAATGCAACTGATATGTTTTGAATTTGGTAAAATAGAAATCATTTTTGTGTTCATAATATCAAATATATCTTAGGCCTAATTTTTGGTATTTTTCTGAAAACTTTCAATTTTCGATGAATAGTGAAACCACTAAGTGGTAGTTAAAAAAAACTGAATTGTTCATAAAACTTAATTTTACCACTTCTGTGAGTGGATTTTCAAAAATCCGAGAGACACAGTTGATGTCAGTAAGTAAAATGTGGTTCAATGAGATGAAAATAATTTTTTGGTAAATAGTAACTTTTTACTTTTTTTTTACCACGGTTAAAAGTAAATAGGGTAATTAAGGGTAGAAATGATATTATTATAACCCTAAAACATGTCCTAATTATATTGGAAAAGTGTAATTCGACCAAAAACAAGCTTAGGAATAAAATATGACCATTTAGGCCCACTTGGATTAGATTAGAACATTTATTATTAATTTATTTAAAGAAGGGTTAAAAGAGTTAAAATCAATGTTTATTTACTAAAACATTTTTAATATTGGGTTATACATAAGATAAATTAGACTATAAATATTCATTAGAAAGCTAAAAAGATTTCCTACATAATGGAGGTTTATTTGTAATTTTTAGACATTAAATAATGTAATTTATTTATGACACAACGATGATGCAGTAATTATTTTATTAATAAAATATTGACATAATTGATGTTATAAATACCCAAATAAATATAATTTGAGACTTTTTATGAATTACACTAATTTCATAAGTTAATATGACATGTTAGTATTGATTTAATTAACGTGTTTCGAACTTATCGTTCTGTTATGATTTTCAGAAAAATCAATTACTAAATAGTGTCAAAATTGACAAAAAATAGTTTTTAAAATAAATATTATATTATTAATTGTTATTTTATTTTTAAAAAACTAAGTTTCGGCCTAATGGCTTATATAAGGTTATATATTTTAGTAATAAAAAACTTGGGGTTCGTTTGGCTTCTTATAGTATGTTTATTAACCTTATAGTGTAAGAACACAAGAAGACACAGTAAAAGTAAAATTATTTAACTTAATGTTAAATCTAAATGATTAGGTTAAAATAGGAACCTAAACTTGTATAAATTATATTGTATGAGATGATTTAGAACCATCCCCACCTTAGCCTCTAAATAAATCAATTTGGAGCTATTTAAAACCGAACTTGACTTTATAATGAAATAATATTTTTAGTTATTCCAAAGGTGCCCTTCTCCTCCCTTATAAAAGGGCACCTCCTCCCTCTCTTTCTCACACAACTTTGAGCCTGAAATCTCGGCCAACCCCGGCCAAATTATCTTCTCCACTTCCCTAGTAACATCCTAGAGGTTCTGGTATTCCTCAAAGACCAATTTTAGTGCCCTAAGAGGATGTCTCAAAGAGGCGCTTCAAAGAAGAGTTAATTTCTGTTACCGATTCTTTCACCTTTATTTCTTCTTCCACTTCTTCTTCTTAGGTTGTTTCATTATGAAGTAATAACATCAGTATCACTCATATAATGATATGTTATTATAAGTATGAAACAACCCTATTTCACCATCTATCCATCTTATGGAAAAAGAAATCACTGGGCGTGCGTACGTACGGAATACCGTCTCCACGCCGTGGTGTAATCTATTTTCCACCACCACCTTACATGGATGGGTATAATGGTGTAAAGAACAACTATACATAGTTATTAGAACATCATATTGATTCTGATATATTGTATCATCCACTCCAATTAAATTCAATAATCATGAAAATGATATCATCGCTCGTGCGTATGTACGGACTACCGTCTCCACGACGCGATGCGATTCATTCTCCACTTTAACCATTAATGAATGATTATAAAGTAAATATAATAAGTAATAATGAAATATATGACATAATAATGATACTGGATTTCTGTGTATATATATGTATGTCATATACTTAATTCCATTCAACTCAATAAGGAAACGAAAACAACATTCATGCGTACGTACGGCCTACCGTCTCCATGAACGGTGTATTCCTTTCTGTTTACTGATTTATTATATATATGTATATTCTGAATATATATTATATATAAATCATATTTTATATTCTGGAATTAAGTAATCATGATCTAAGTAATCATATGAATAATTACAAGTCATAACACGGACGTCAAAAGAAACAATTTTACCCAAAACGCTCTTTAACATGGAATTTACAAAACAATGGGTAGTATAAAGTCATAAGTGAACCATATATGATATCATAACAATGAATATGATTCTTTAAAAAGTCAATGACATTATTTAAATCATTATACAGGAGGTTCGGACACTTACGAAGCAAATCAGACCTAAGGTAAGGGAAATATCACAATCTCATTTTTATCCGAGATTGCTTATACTTTGGTATTTACTGGGGTGTATTTTATCATCCACATCCATGTTTCCACAATATGTAATGTTATTTAAATCCACCAATAATTGTTTAAATCCAGTTTTACCCTTTGGTGAGTTTTTAGTAAAAGATATGAAAGGAATCTTTTGTCGTTTTTTGTACGAGGTACTTTTTGACTTTTCCGACAAAAGTACGAAGAATGTTTTTTTAACTTATATGGCATGAATGGATTTTTAAACCATTATTTCCAAGATGCTTCCTTGTAAAGTTTTCAAGTTTATTTTTAATCAACTTCTTTTAGTTTAAAATTGTATGACATGTTAAGAAAGGAAAAGTGTTTTTGAAGAAGAAGGGATATTTTCCTCAAGAATGAAGTTCAATTGTTTTATCAAAATTATTTTCCATATAAGATAATAAAGGGTTCTGTTTTTATCCCTATTATTACATTGATTTGTTTATGTTGTGATGGAATTATTTTTATGAATTCCTTTATCATATATGAATTGTTTTATGATGTCACGATGTTTAAGATTCCCATTTTTATTACATGGGTTATGCAATGATGTATGTTTTAAGATTTTTTGGCACACATAAGAATGGTATCATTATGAGATGGGTGGGACCTATATCTACCTCCAATGCATTGGGTAAAGATTTTATATCTCATGAGATAGACCTGTCTGGAATGGTAGGTTATACCGATTCAGTGAAACAGGACTGAAACGAGGGTGACTCAGTTCAGAAAGGGACTTTGTCCACTAAAATAGTCTTGGCAACGAGTCTTGACTAATAAGAAATGATTCTTTATGATTATGTGTGTATGCCAAAAAGTTTAATGTTTTATGTTATGATTATTGTGATTACATTTCACTGCCATGAGTTATCCTAGGTTATGAAATTATGATCTCTTTTACAGGTTAAGATTTCCAAAAGTTATGTGCTTATGTATATGATGTGTTTGATATTTATTTTGTTTACCCTTACTGAGCATTTGAGCTCACCCTTTTATGTTTTCCTTTCCCCAGGATATAAAGAAAGGTTTTAGGTATTAAAAAAAGAAGATCTTTATGGGAGATGTTGAAGATCTTTCCCCAGGATTAGAAGATTATATTCCGAGTTTCCGAAGACACTAAACTATTACGATCCTTGTGTGTGTGTTTTTGTTATGTACTAAGTATTCCGAAAATGTAATGTAATGTCAATGTAAATCAAGTTTCGAGTCTCTACAGTTGGTATCAGAGGAAAATTTTAGTCAACCTTTGGAAACTTGGATGCGAAAACATTAGTGAGATCCCTAGAGATATTTCTAAGGTATGTCTAGGGATGTCCCTAAGGATAAGTATACGTATAGGATATAGTCCTAGAACTATGGTAACTATATTAGATTAAACCAAATATGTTAGATATTGAACTTACTCCCCCTTTATTATGATTTTTGCCTCTCACAATATTCTTTTTGGGTTTTAGAAAATGGCTGGAAACAAGATGATTCACGATAATGGAGGATATGATGGACAATGGAATGATATTCTTCATGAGCAACCGAATGAAATGGGATTTGGAAGTCCAAACATCATTATTATGCCGAATCAGCAATCTCATAATATGATCAATAAAGTAAAATTTGGTAAGTTTCCTGACTCGGCTAATAAGAGAAAGATGGAGTTTCATGATGATCATAGAGGAAAGAAAGTTCAATTTCCCCTATGTAAATCATGTGGGAAGAGGCATCAAGGAGAATGATTCAAAGGAACTGGAAGATGCTTTGGGTGTGGAAAAGAAGGACACAAAGCCAGTAAGTGCAAAGGAAAAGGTTCAGTTAACACCAGGGATGAGGATAATGGTATTGCTATGACATCAACAATGGTTAAATGTTTTAAATGCGGAATGTACGGGTATTATGCAAACCAATGAACTAAGGGAAAGTCTCATGAAGAGAATCAGTATGGTCGTATGGGTAGTATTTATGTGGATGATGATGAAGAGACTACAAATGATATGTGAGATGAAAGAATTGTTGAAGCTTGGTCAATGGTTTAAGAATGTAGTGGAATGATTACATGTTTATCATATGTAATGATGTATAAGTAATCTCATAAAGAGACATCTATGGATTGTTACACTATTGTCTTTCCTTGAGTTCTGAAAGTGTATGATTAATGTTACCAGTATCCATGAAAGGTTATTCAGATATTTTTGAATGTAGATGATATGCACATAATGAAGGGATAAGGAGAAAATTAAATGTTTGATAGTATTCATGAGCTCATGACTGATATAAGGATAAGGTTATATCATGGTTTGAGTATATAGAATTTTTGGATTTTGGTATGTGGAAAGAGTTAACTTTTGATTGCATTCACGTTTTCACTAAGGTTCAATGGGTATTCATTCTTCAAGAGAATACATGATTAAGGTATTCACATGTTTGTAATTTGACCAACAAGATGTATCTTATGATATATGGGGGATAGATGATGGCATTCACGTGATTGTTCTGTGACATTTCAAGTAATCATTTTCTTTATACTATGAGCTTGGACCGAAGTATTTTAGATAAGCCTAAAGATTAGAATGTATTATGTTGGACATAAGTTTGGATAAAACGTTTTTCGATATTATTGATGGGATGTTATAGTAATATAGCTTTAGAAAAAGGACAACATGCAGGACGAGCGACAGCCCATCGCGTCGGACAAGGCTGTGGGAATCGAACCCACAGCCGAAGTGCGACTGGACTTTATCACCTACCACTGGCCTACAGGAAGTCCCTGGTTAGTAGAAACTAGTTTTATTTTATTAAGCGTTATGATATATGAAGTGTAAGTTCATTTTTGGTACCATATACGATTAACCATAAGATGGACTTATAACTTTTGCTAACCTTTTGTTTGAAAGAGATGGAATGACCCGTCATTCTATCACATGATCTGCTAAAACTTCACGAATAACAAATTCAACTTCATTTATTTAAGAGATGAAGTGGAAATTGTTTAATGCACGAACAACAGTGAGATTGTACCAAAATAAAGTATTTATTCTAATTCAAATTCTTCAACTTTAGGGAAACGATCTTGAAAACCAAAAATGATATCCTGGTGCTCTTATATCTGATTAATCCGATGGTACCTTAGATCATCACAAATTTATGGATTTGTGATTTTTGGATTTTCCATAGCCATGTTCTCAACCACTCTCCATCAGAACATGATGGTTAGATTTTTCTTCCATATCCATATTTTCACCTATGTGGAAACCCAGTGATTAGTTTATTTGGGTAATCATTACGTTTCATACATTTGTTTTTAAAGATTGGTTTTGGTATTTATTTTTACGATGTGGGTTTCTATTAAAGAAACTTTAATGAAGTGAACCATTTATAACCCCGACGAATTTCGAGGGTGAAATTCATTTTAAGGTGGGTAGAATGTAACACCCCGAGATTTTATGAAAAATATTCTTTTTAATTTCATTAATGTCTTCTGTTGTACGCAACACCAAATGGAGCTTTCACAACACGCATCCTTGACTTGCCTTGCATTACACGCAATCACAACCTTCCTCGATAGCGTGTGTAGTACGCAATAACGAGTTTCAATAAACAACAATATGCTATTAAAATATTATTAAAACTAGCTGTTATGAATAGTAATAACCACTTTTTGAAATTTTGTAAATTATATTTTTCAAAATGGAATTCATTTTTGGATTCGTAATATCGAAATTAGCTTAGTGTGAAATTTTGGTGATATTCGGATAACTTTCATATTTTGATAAATAGTGAAAATTACTAAATTTTAATTAAAAACAACTTTTTCAATAGAAATAATTAATAGTGATAAATTATTAATTTTAGTGGTTTTAAATTATATTTAGAATATATTTTTACAATTTAATACAATGTTGGTCATTGGATGTAATTTCACATTTAAACCAGACATAAACAAGTGTCAATCTTAGGATAGTTATTATCTCTTAAGAAAATGCTATTTGTTTTAATGACGGGAATTAATTTTTAAATTAATTAATGCAACTGATATGTTTTGAATTTAGTAAAATAGAAATCATTTTTGAGTTCATAATATCAAATATATATTAGGCCTAATTTTTGGTATTTTTCTGAAAACTTTCAATTTTTGATGAATAGTGAAACCACTAAGTGGTAGTTAAAAAAAACTGAATTGTTCATAAAACGTAATTTTACCACTTCTGTGAGTGGAATTTCAAAAATCCGAGAGACACAGTTGATGTCAGTAAGTAAAATGTGGTTCAATGAGATGAAAATAATTTTTTGGTGAATAGTAACTTTTTACTTTTTTTACCACGGTTAAAAGTAAATAGGGTAATTAAGGGTAGAAATAATATTATTATTACCCTAACACATGTCCTAATTCTATTGGACAAGTTTAATTCGACCAAAAGCAAGATTACGAATAAAATATGACCATTTAGGCCCACTTGGATTAGATTAGGACATTTATTATTAATTTATTTAAAGAAGGGTTAAAAGAGTTAAAATCAAAGTTTATTTACTAAAACATTTTTAATATGGGGTTATAAATAAGATAAATTCGACTATAAATATTCATTAAAAATCTACAAAGAGTTCCTACATAATGGTATTTTATTTGTAATTTTTATACATTAAATAATTTAATTTATATATGACACAACGATGATGCAGTAATTATCTTATTAATAAAATATTGACATAATTGATGTTATAAATACCCAGATAAATATAATTTGAGACTTTTTATGAATTACACTAATTTTGTAGGTTAATATGACATGTTAGTATTGATTTACTTAACTTTTTTCGAACTTATAATTCTGTAATGATTTTCACAAAAATCAATTACTAAATAGTGTCAAAATTGACATGAAATAGTTTTTAAAACAAATATTATATTATTAAATGTTATTTTATTCCTTAAAATCTAAGGTTTGGGAAAATGACTTAGATAAGTTTATATATATTAATAATAAACAACTTGGGGTTCGTTTGGCTTTTTATAGTAAGTTTATTAACCTTATAGTGTAAGAACACAAGAAGACACAGTAAAAGTAAAATTATTTAACTTAATGTTAAATCTAAATGATAAGGTTAAAATAGGAACCTAAACATGTCTAAATTCTATTGGATGAGAGGATTTAGACCCATCCCCACCTTAGCCTCGAAATAAATCAATTTGGAGCTATTTAATACCGAACATGACTTTATAATAAAATAATATTTTTAGTTATTCCAAAGGTGCCCCTCTCCTCCCTTATAAAAGGGCACCTTCTCCCTCTCTTCCTCACACAACTTTGAACCATGAAGCTCGTCCAACCACTGCCAAATTCTCTTCTACACTTCCCTAGAAACATCCTAGAGGTTCTGGTCTTCCTCAAAGACCAATTTTAATGCCCTAAGAGGAGGTCTCAAAGAGGCAATTCAAAGAAGAGCTAATTTCTGTTACCGATTCTTTCACCTTTATTTCTTCTTCCACTTCTTCTTATTAGGATGCTTCAATATGAAGTAATAAAATCAGTATCACTAATATACTGATATGTTATTATAAGTATGAAACAACCCTATTTCACCATATATCCATCCTACGGAAAAATAAATCACCGCGCGAGCGTACGTACGGAATACCGTCTCCACGCCGTGGTGTAATCTATTTTCCACCACCACCTTACATGGATGGGTATAATGGTGTAAAAAATAACTATACATAGTTATTAGAACATCATATTGATTCTGATGTATTGTATCATCCACTCCAATTCAATTCAATAATCATGAAAATGATATCATCCCTCGTGCGTACGTACGGACTACCGTCTCCACGACGCGATGAGATTCATTCTCCACTGTAACCATTCATGAATTATTATAAAGTACATATAATAAGTAATCATGAAATATATGACATAATAATGATACTGGATTTATGTGTATATATATTTATGTCATCTACTTAATTCCATTCAACTCAATAAGGAAACGAAAACAGCGTTCATCCGTACGTACGGCTTACCGTCTCCATGAACGGTGTATTTCTTTCCGTTTACTGATTTATTATATATATGTATATTATGAATATATATTATATATAAATCATGTTTTATATTCTGGAATTAAGTAATCATGATCTAAGTAATCATATGAATAATTACAAGTCAAAACACGGACAACAAATGAAACAATTTTACCCAAAACGCTCTTTAACATGGAATTTACAAAAGAACAGGTAGTATAAAGTCATAAGTGAACCATATATGATATCATAACAATGAATATGATTATTTAATAAGTCAATGACCTTATTTTAATCATTATACAAGAGGTTCAGACACTTACGAAGAAAATCAGACCTAAGGTAAGGGAAATATCACAATCTCATTTTTTATCCGAGATTGCTTATACTTTGGTATTTAATGGGGTGTATTTTATCATCCAAATCCATGTTTCCTCAATATTTAATGTTATTTACATCCACCTACAATTGTTTAAATCCAATTTTACCCTTTGGTGAGTTTTTAGTAAAAGATTTGAAAGGAATCTTTTGTCGTTTTTCGTACGAGGTACTTTTTGACTTTTCCGACAAAAGCACGAAGAATGTTTTTTTAACTTACACGGCATGAATGGATTTTTAAAACATTATTTCCAAGAAGCTTCCTTTTAAAGTTTTCAAGTTTATTTTTAATCAACTTATTTTAGTTTAAAATTGAATGACATGTTAAGAAAGGAAAAGTGTTTTTGAAGAAGAAATGATATTTTCCTCAAGAATAAAGTTCAATTGTTTTATCAAAATTATTTTCCATCTAAGATAATAATGGGTTCTGTTTTTATCCCTATTATTACATTGATTTGATTATGTTGTGATGAAATTATTTTTATGAATTACTTTATCATATATGAATTGTTTTATGATGTCATGACGTTTAAGATTCCCATTTTTATTACATGGGTTATGCAATGATGTATGTTTTAAGATTTTGTGGCATAGATAAGAATGGTATCATTATGAGATGGGTGGGACCTATATCTCCCTCCAATGCATTGGGTAAAGATTTTATATCTCATGAGATAGACATGGCTGGAATGGTAGGTTATACCGGTTCAGTGAAACATGACTGAAACGAGGGTGACTCGGTTCAGAAAGGGACTTTGTCCACTAAGATAGTCTTGGAAATGAGTCTTGACTAATATGAAATGATTCTTTATGATTATGTGTGTATGCCACAAAGTTTAATGTTTTAAGTTATGATTATTGTGATTACATTTCACTACCATGAGTTATCCCAGGTTTTGAAATTATGATCTCTTTTACAGGTTAAGATTTCCAAAAGTTATGTGCTTATGTATATGATGTGATTGGTATTTCTTTTGTTTACCCTTACTGAGCATTTGAGCTCACCCTTTTATGTTTTCTTTTCCCTAGGATATAAAGAAAGGTTTTAGGTATAAAAAAAGAAGATCTTTATGGGAGATGTTGAAGATCTTTCACCAGTATTAGAAGATTATATTCCGAGTTTCCAAAGACACTAAACTATTACAATCCTTGTGTGTGTGTTTTTGTTAAGTACTAAGTATTCCTAAAATGTAATGTAATGTCAATGTATGTCATGTTTCGGGTCTCTACACTATCCATATCATCCAACCCATGCTTACTAAAATAAGCCAATAATTATTCCAAAAAAAGTACCAAAATCACAACAACATGACAATAAACAATTAACATCAATATTCAAAAATTAATTCAATAAATAACCAATTTATTCAAAACACACTTTAGCCATTACAAATGCCAAAACAAACTTCAGTAAAACCTCATCTTTATTGAAACCCATTTTCATAATAAATCACAATAAACCAAACCATGCAACCAATTTTAAAATCCATCAACCTTGAACGTTGCACAATAATAACCCTTTTCCCCAAAAATCCAAAAATCGTCACAATATGTGTTTCAACCAAGATTCACACATCACATTCACAACCAATTTCATGAAAAACCAGTTAATTTAAAATTAAGTCTTCTAGTTCTAGAAAAATTGATTTGAGAGGGAAGTCACCTACCTTAAGGGTTTGGTGAAATTGACCCACCACATAAACACACACCAAAATCGAGTGAAGCATTAACAAAATCTACACAGATATATTTACCTATCATCAACAAGCCCATATATTACCATTATAGGAAAAAAACCCTTGATATACATGAGACGAAAGGAGATCTTTGAAACCAATAGAAAGAGAGGCGAGTATATCTAAGAAAATACATGAAACTACCATGGATAGAGGCTTACCAAGGGGGAATCAACTTAAAAGCACCTTGAAAACCCATAAAATCGCTTCCAAAATGAGTGGGAGAGCCTCCTAAACCAATGAAAAGAAGGAATCCCAAGTTTGGATCATGTGTAAGGAAAAATGAGGGGTTTAGAGAAAATTTTGAGAAAGACCTATTTTTTAAAACTGTATTTTTAAGCCAAACTAAGCTTAGCCGCATTGTTAGAAAAACTATGCACTAACTATGCACTTTCTACTATTTCAATAGGATGGCTCACACTGTTGGACCACATAGTTATACTAACCATATGATGACTCCGTGGAAGCCCACTCTCTCCGGATAAATTCATTACATGGGGTGTCTACATGGTTTGTAAACCATGAACCTTATCGTTGTTCCCTCAAGGATCATACTACCTGAACATGCATAGTTTCAAGGAAAAGATTCATAGTTTTCACTAACCATTCTCAAACCATGGACCCTTATAAAAGCCCCAAAACCTTCAAAAATCTCCCAAAAATTACCCAATCACTTTATATAAGTCAAAAGAATAAATAATGGCTTACAAACATCAATCATGGGATTCTATAAAAATCCCCAAACAATGCTCTTTAAATCCAATACCCTGTCCATAACTTTCAAACCATAATCCCCAAATACTAACACCCAAACCCTATGCCCGAAACCAGAAACCATAAACACTAAAACCTAAACCCTAAATCCTAAACCCTAACTCTAAATCCTAATTCCTATAGAGCATTCCATATACCATTTACCATAAACCCAAAACATTATATTATAAAAACCATACTATACAACACAAACGCTATAGCCAAAACCCCAAAACCCAAACACAAAATCCAAAAAACATAAAATTAAACTTAAATCCCAAATACCAAATTTAAAATAAAAAACTGAAAACCCATAAACCAAAAAATATAACCGTATATACTAACCCTAAACTATAATATATAAATGTTAAACCCCAAACCCTAAACCCTAAACCCTAAACCCTAAATCATACACCCAAAATCCCAAACTGTACACTAAAAACTCTAAAACCTAACCTCTAATCAATAATCCCTAATACATAAACATTGTACACTAAACCTTAAACCTTAAACCCTAAACCCCAAACCCCAATCCCATAACCCAAAACCATTAATCCAAAAACCCTAAAACCTAATCCATATAACCTAAACTCAAATATTAAATTGTAAACCCTCATCCCTAAACAATAGACCATAAACCCTAAATCAATGTACCTAAACCCTAAATAGTGAACCCAAAAACCTGACAAATAAACCATAAACTCAAAACCATAATCATTGAAATCAATACCCTAAACCATATATCCTATACTGTATACCCTAAACCATTAATGAAATTCCCAAAACCAATACCCTAAAAGACAAACCCCAAACTGAATTCCTTAAATGGTAAACCATAAACCCAAAAACCTTAGCCATAAACATTAATTTCTAGACACTAAACCCTAACCAATAATTGAAATGCCTAAACCCTAAACCATAAACCATTAATCCAAAACTAAAAAACCAAAAACCTAAACCTGACCTTCTAAACATTAAACCCTACAAACTATATCTGGAACCCTAACACCTAAATAGTAATAGCTAATCCGAAAATCATAATCCCTAAATCCACAATCTAAAACCTACAACAAAAATACTAAACTCCTAACCAAAAAACCAAAACATAGAACCATAAAATTCTATTCCAAAGCCTAATCCAAAAAACTGGATCCTAAAATAAAAAACCCAAATCCATTAACCCTGAACCCATAACCCATAGCCCAAATGCATAATCCCTAAATTATTAAACAAAAAATAAAAACCTGAATCCCTAAAACAGGTAACATAAATCATGTACCCTTAATCATAATACCAATACCTTAGACCTTAAAAATATATAAGGTATACTGAAACCCTCTACCCCAAATCCTAAACGATAAACATCAACCCAAAATAACTAAAACCTAATCCTTAAATCCCCAACCGTAATCTCATAACCCGAAAACATAATCACTAAAAATCATACTCAAAACCCAAAAAACTAAACCCCAATCTCCTAACCCTTAAACCCTAAACTGTAGACACTAAATAATTTACCAAAAATAATAAAAACTAAACCATAAAGGCTAAACTTTGAATCAAAATCCAAGAACCCTAAAACATAAACGCCGAACCCCATCCCGCAAACCCTATAACCTAAACAGTCATCCCTAAATAAAAAAAATCCACATTCCATAACCCATATAGCCCAAATCCAATACCCTATAACATATACCACAAAAATAAATCGAAAAACATGAAACGATAAACCGTTAACCCAAAAAACATAATCAAAATCCCAAAAACCTAAACATTAATTCCCATAAACTAAACCCAAAATTCCAAACCCAAAATTCGAAAACCTAACACCATATAATATAAAATCTAAGCCTTCAATCTTAATCCATATAACATAATCCCTAAACACTAAATCCTAAACACTAATCCATAAAAATTGTTCCCAAAAAAATAAATAATAAACCATAAAACCCTAAAAACATATTCTTAAAACATAAACCATAAACCGTAAACACTAACATCCTAAAAACATAAACCTGAATTTAAATCCCAAAAACCAAAAACCTAAAACATGAATCCTAAATCCTAAACTCAAAATCATAAAACCTAAAAACTAATGTGTACACCCTAAATACTGAACAATTGACCTAAAAACCAAAACCCTAACCTTAACCCATAACCATAAACCATAAACATTAAATGATAAACCATAAACGATAAAAAATAGACCGTATAACCTAAACCCAAGACCCTATATCCTAAAACCAAATCCCAAAACACAAAACCATAAACCAAATAAAAACAAAATATAAAAACTATAAAATCAAAACCCAAAAACACAAAACACAAAGAACAAAACCCAAATCCCCAAACCACAAATCCTAAAAAAAAGATGTAAATCCTAAACCATAATGTGTAAACTATAAAAAATAAACTTTAAACCATAAACCCGAAACAATTCTCCCTAAACCCCAAAACTGAACAAATAAATCCTAAATCCTAATCCCTAAACTGTAAAACCTAATCACAACACTACAATCCCTAACCACTAGAATGTAGACCCTAAACACAACAATAAAAATATTAAATCCTAAAATGAAAACCATTATCCTAAACCAGAAACCCTAATCCAAATACCATATTCCACAATACCTAAGCACTAATATGTAAACTCTACCCCATAAAAACTAATCCTTAAACCCAAAACCAAAATCTCTAAACACTAATCCCAATATAATAAATAATTAAACCATAAAACCTATTCCCTAAAACCAAAATCTAAAATCATTAAACCCAAATCCCAAAAACCAAAAACATAAAACCTGAACCCCAAAACAAAAACCACAAATTATACACAAACAATAAAATAAATACAAAAAACCCAGCAACCCAAAATTGAAACCCTAATCCCTAAACCACAAAACGTAAACAAAAACTCTGAAACCCTAAAACAAAAAACTCCAAATACAAAACCCTGAACCCAAAAAAATAAAGCCTAAATCCCAAACCCTACACCCTAGACTCTAAACACAAAATCTTATTTTCAAAAGCCTAATTACTAAACTATAAACCTCAAACCTTATCCCTAAAACTTATACATTATACCATAATCTAGAAACCCTAAATCATATAACCTAAACACTAAACCTGGAAACCTAAACCCCATAACCAAAAAATTTATAACCCTAACCCTAAATACAAAACCCTAAACATTAAACCATAAAACCTAAATGATAAATCATAGACCCCAAACAAGAATACCTAAACCCTAAACCCCAAATGGAAAACCCTAATCCCTAAACAGTATATGATAGACCCTAAAACCTATACAATAAAAACAAAAACATAATACATAGACCCTAAAATATAATCCCAACAACCAAAACCCTAACACATAATAATTATAAAAAAATCCAAAAATCCAAACCCCAAAACATATAATTTAAACAAAAAACCGTAAACCAAAAATAAAAATCCATAAAATTTAAACCATAATCCATATAACCTTTTCCATATTTTATAATATGTAAACCCTAGATCATGCACCCTAAAACAAAGAACCTTAAAAATAGAACAAAAAACAACAAACCATAATGGTAAAACCCTAAACACTAAACCCTATACTCTAAACTCTAAATCATAAAATCTTAATCCATATTACCCAAAATACAAACCATAATTCCCAATCCCTTAACCATAAACCCCAATCTCTTCATCATAAATCCTTAGCTAATGTTCCTAATGCTGATAGACAAGATCCTAAACACTAATTCTAAATATCACATGAAAAACATAAAACCCAAAACCCAAATACCAAAACCATAAAACCTAATCACAAAATGATAAACCATATAACCAATACCCTACACCACAAGAACTAACCCCTACACTCTATACCCTAATCCAAAAACCATAAACCATAAACCATAAACCATAAATCATAATTCCTAAACCCTAAACACTAAAATATAATTTATTCCCCATAAACATTATACCCTATATAAATTAATCCACATACACAAATAAAAAGATTATACCATATAACCATAAATATGAAAACCTAAACTCAAAAACATAAACCGTTGACCCAAAACCATAATTTTTAACCCTGAACCGTAAAAACAAATCCCAAAACAATAAACCAGAATTACCAACCCCAAAACCATAAATCATTTAACGAAAAATAAAAACCCAAAATCTAGAATTGCAAATCATAAACATAAAATCAAAACCCTAAATACTAAACCCTAAACTATAAACTATAGAATGTCAAAAGAAAACCCCAAAAAATAATTCTCAGAGCCTAAATCATTAACATCAAACCCAAAACCACACACAATAAACAAGATTTCCAAACCATAAACCCTAAACACTAATCCCAACACCCTAATCCTGAATCCCTAAAACCTAAACCCTAAAACATAAACCCTAAAAACTAAAACCTTAACCCTAATCCATAAACCCTAAATACTATACCCTAAACACTAAACACTCAACCATAGACCCTAAAACCTAATACAAAAACCAAAAATCCTCACTAATCAATGAATTTGAAACCCCAAGCCCAAAAAAATTAACCCTGGTCCATAAAACCCAAACACTAAACATTAAACCCTGAAACAAAAAAACATAATCCCTAAAACCTAACCCCCATAAAACTATACCAAAAACCATGTACCCTAAATCCTAAACCCTAAATGATTAACCATAAAACTATAAACCAGAAATTCTATATACCAAACCCAAGGCCCCAAACCAAAAACCCTATACCCTGAAACATATACCCTAAACCCTATACCAAAAAACTATACGCAAAACGCAAAACTCTAATTTCCAAAACAAAATACCAACTATAGAAAACCCAAAACCTAAAATTCTAAATCCTAAAAACTAAACCAAAACCCTAAACCAAAACCCTGATAAAAACTCCAACCCTAACACTATTCCCTACCCACTAATTCCTAAACCTTAAACTCTAAACCTGAAATCCTAAATGATAAAAACTAACCCTAAACCATAAATCTTAAAACAAAGACCCTAAACCTCAAAAATTGAACCCTAGACCCTAGACCATAAACCCTAGCCCATAGTATGAAAACAATAACCCCTAAAAAATAAACCCTAAACCCTAATCCCCAAAATCTAATCACTTAACTAAAAACCGTAAACCATATATCCTCAACCCTATAGTGAAAATCCTTTACCCCTAAACCCTAAATCCAAAATACAATACCATATTCCTTGAACCCATATGTATGATACCTTAAACCATAAATCCTAAACCATAAACTGTAAACCCTAGCCCAAAACATTAAATAGAAAACCAAAAACCAAAAACGAAAAACCCAGAATCAGAAACATTAAAATCCAAATACCAATATACAAAACTCAAAATAGTAAACCTTAAACCCTAACCCTTAAACCCAAAACCCTAAACATGAACCATTAAACCCCAATCCCTAAAATCTAAAACCTAATCCCTAAATACTAAAACCTAAATCTAAAAATCGTCACTATACACCCTAATCTGCATCCCCTAAAACCTAAAACCTAAACCATAAATGTTAAACCATATTCAATAAAATGTAAACCGAAAACCCTATATCTGGGACTATAAATTATAATACCATAATCCAATACTGAAATCCAAAAACCAAAAACCCCAAATCCTAAAATATTCTCCCAAAAAACTCAATCCAATATAAAAAAATATAAACCCTAAACCCAATACCAATGTTGCTCAAGACTAAACAATAAAACCTAAATATTAAACCCTAAAACATAAACCCTAAACTCCAAACATTGAACACTAAAAAAATCCACAAAACAAAAACTATAAATCCTAAATTATAAATCGCAAATGGTACACCCTAGCCCCTAATCCCAGAACACAAAAATAAAAACTGCAAACCCAAAACCTTAATCAATAGACCATAAACTCTAAACAGTAAACCAAAACTCAAAAACCATACCCATATTCCATAAATGTTATATATAAAACCCTACAATATAAACCATACACAGTAATTCATAAACAATAATCTATATCACTAAAATTGAAAACCTATACCCTAATCCATAGATCAAATACTATAAACCATGTACCCTTTATCATAAACAATAAAACATAAAATATAATCCCTTAAAAATGAAACATGAAACCCCATACTCCAAGACATTAAACCTTAACCCCAGACATAGAAAAATAATAAAATAACACTAAATTCAATACCCAGACCCAAAAACCAAAACCTAAAACCCAAAACCCTAATAACAAAACCAAAAAAACAAATTCCCAAATCCCTTAACTCTAATCACTAAACTATATACCATTAACCATAGATCCAAAAACCTAAAATCAAATTACCTTATCAAAAACACTAAACCCTAATAAGAGAAATCTAAAACCTTAAGATTAAACCTCAAACACCGATCCCTAAACCCCATACTAAATACCCTAATCCCTAAAACTGAAACCCTAATAATTATATGTTCAACCCAATAAAAAAAATAAAAACCCAAAACCCAAAATCCAAAACCCAAAATTCAATACCCTAAATCCCAATCCATAAAAAAAACCATAAAATGAAATTCATTGACCCTTGGCCCTAAACCCTAGATCAAAAATCAAAAAAAAATTATACCCTTAACGTGGAACCCTAAACCCTAACCCCCAAACCATAAACCCTAAACACTAATCCCAAAACCCAAACCCTAAACCCAAAACCCCCAATCCCTAAACCCTTAATAAAAAACCTTTACCCCTTATCCCTAAACCCTAATCCATAAACCAAAATACCTAAACCCTAAAATATAGACTGAAAACACATAACACTAACCCCTAAACCATTTATCAAAAACACTGAACCCAAAACCCTAATCCATGAACACTAAACACTCAACTCTAAATATTAAAAACTAATTCTTAAACCCTATACCTAAACCCTAAATGATATTCACTATTACATAAATCCAAAAAACCTAAACCTAATAGACTAAATCCTTAACCATAAAACCAAAACACCTAAAAAAGATACCTAAAACTATAAACCCAAAACCCAAATCATAAAACCAAACACTTAACACCAACACCAAAACACAAAAACCCAAAACCATCTATCATAAACATTAAATCCAAATATCTAAAACCAATACCCTTAATCATAACCACTAAGACAAAATTTATAAAACCTAATACCTATATCGTAATCCTTAAATCCCAAGCCCTAAAAAATAAACTCTAAACAATAAAAAATTCTAAATACATTCCATTAAGATCTAAACTATATAACCACTACCCACTACCCTAAAACATTAACCATAATCTGTAAACCCTAAACATAGAGCCCTAAATCCTATATCCTATATCCTTTGAAAAAAAACCCTAACCTTAAACTCAAAACTAAAAACCCTAAAGTCTAAACTATAGTCTTCTATCCTTGAAACCTTAAACCATTAAAAAAACTAAAAACCCTAAACCCTAAACCAAAATCCATAAACACTATACCTTATACCTTAAAGATTATACAAATCTCCAAACCCCAAACTCCAAAACCCAAACTCTAAACTATAACCTATAAAACCTATCCCTTAAAAAACCCAATTTCTGAGACACTAAATCCTAAACCCTAAATGCCAAAACCTAATACATAAACCCTAAAAAGTAATTCGAAAACACTATACCCCAAATACTATTACATAGAAACCAAATCCTAAACCCTAAACTCGAAAGTAGAAACTCGAAACCAAAAACCAAAAAAATAATAATTCCTAAACAAAAAAACTCAAACACCAAACCAGAGACCCAATACAATATATATAAAATTCCAAAATACAAAACCCTAAACCCTACACTATAAACCCTAAAACCCAAACCGCAATTCCTAAAACCTAAAAACGGGACCCTAAACAATAAAACTGAAACCATAAACTATAATCCCAAATCCCAAGACCCAAATCCCAAAACTCAAAAACCAAACCAAAAACTATAATCCCTAAACCCTAAACCTCAAACCCTAACCGAAAATTGTACTACCTAAATCCATTTTTATAAACCTAGAAATGATAAAAAAACCATGATCCCTAAAACGATAAACTAAAAACAAAAAAACCTAAATCCTAAAACAAAATCTAAAAAACTTTAATCAAAAACCATAAATATTGAATCCCAATCCTTGAACCCAATAATATAAAACCTAAAACCAAATCTCTTAACAGTAAAGGTAAAACATAAAAACCAAAAACCAAAAACCAAACCCAAAACCAAAAAAATATAATTATTATTCCCTTAGCCATAAACCACAATTCATAAATTATATAACCAAAATCCTAATTAATAAACATTAAACCCTATCCCCTATACCATAAACCATAAAACCTAAAAACCTGAACCCTAAACATGAAATATAAATCTAAAACAAAAAACCTAATACACAAAACCTAAAACCAAAAACCTCCAACCCTACACCCACAACACGAAACCTAATCACGAAAACCTAAACTCTAATCCCTAAACCATATACCCTAAATTCATAAACCGAAAATGAAAAACCCTAAACCTTAAAACCTAAACTGCAAACCCAAAAACAATATCCCTAAACCCTAAAACCCGAATCATAAACCCTAAACCATAAACCACAAACGTTAAATCTCATCCCCAATCTAAAATCCATAAACTCCAAACTACAAATACCTATACCTAAACTTAAATATTTAAACCCTAAACAAAAAATCAAAAAAAACAACCCCATAACTATCAACCAAAAACGATATACATAAAACCCTATACCCAAAACTATAAATCCAAAATCATAAACCCTAAACCCATAACCCAAAACCCATAACCCAAAACCCAAACCATAAATATAAAACCCTAATTCCAAAACCATAATGAAATAAACCATAAACTCTAAACCCTAATCCCTAAAAAATACCATAAAACCTATACCATTAATCATGATACCTTAACCAAAAACATTAAAATAATTAACATGAAACATGCAACAATATAACCCAAAACATGCTCACTGAATTCCAATCCCAATACCCAAAACCCTAAAACTCAATCACGTATCCCAAAACCCAAACATAAAACCCAAAACCCAAAACCCAAAAACCAAAACCCAAAACCCAAAATCTTAATCCCTAATACCCTAAATAATAAACCTTAATCACTAAACTACAACTACTAAAATCTGACCCATAAACACACACTAAACCCAAAAGCATAAAAAATAATCCCCAAACCCTAAACACAGTTCCAGATACCACAAAACCGAAATCATATAACCCAAACCCAACACCCTAAACATTAAACCCAAAACTCGATACCCTATACACTAAACACTAAAAGAAAAATTCTAAACAAAAACCCTAAAACATAAATTAGAAAACCTAAAACATAAACCCTATAACCTACAATCTAATCACTGTATAGGTAATCCTAGACCAATAACAATAATCCCTAAAACCCAAAAAAACTATAAACCAAATACACTAAAACCTAAAACAATAACACCCAAAAAACCCAAAACATAAAAAACCTTAATTTCCAAACCCTAAACCCTAAAACCTAATCCCAAAACAATATAAATCCTAAACCATATACCCTTAATCATAAAAATTATTCTAATAAATATAAAAGCCTAAAAATGAAATCTAAACCCATATCCAAATCCAAATCACGAATCCTCAATTCCCAATCACTATACTACAAACCCTATACCCTATACCCTATGTCCAAAACCCAAAATAAAGATACCCTAAGGCCAATATCTCAAAACCAAAACCCAAAACCTAACATCCTAAGACACGAATATTTAATTCCTAAACACTCAATCATAATATTGTAATCAAGAACCATAAATATGAAACCTAAAACAGTAAACCCTAAATTATAAAGATCAAACCATAAAACCAAAACATCCAACCGTCTACCCTAAATCAAAAAAATAAACACTAAACCCTAAATAATGAACCCAATACCCAAAACAAAAACCCCCAAAACAAATACTCTAAAGGCTAATAAACACACCCTAAACCAAACCATTAATAACTAAAACCTAAACCCTATTAAATTATCACAAAGTGGAAATAACTAAACCCTAAAAACTAAAATATAAACACAAAAACCTAATCCATAAAACAAAAAAACTAAGATATAATACCAAAACCCAAATCATAAACCCTAAACAAAAAAAACCCTAAAGAATATAACCAAACACCAAGACCCAAAACCCAAAACCAAAAAAATACATAATAAATAATTCATAAATTGTAAAACCTAAAACCTAATCAGAGAACCCTAAACCTAAAAACCCAAATCTCTAAATATTAACCCCTAAACCCTGAACATTATACACTATACCATACACCCTAATTTCTAAAACCTAAAATTTAAACCCTCATCCTATTACAAAATAACATTAAATTAAACTCAAGTTCTAAAAATAAATAAAATAAAACTAATCCATAATCTTTAAATCCCAAATACAAAACCCAAAACACAATTCCCCAAACTCAAAGCAAAAAAACATAGACCCTAAACCTGATACCCTAAACCTTAATCCCGAAACCATAAACATAAACCCTAACCCAAAAAAAATCCTAAAACTATAATAAATATAATCAATACCCAAAACCAAAATACCCTAATATTTAAATCATATATCATTCACCTTAAATTATAAACCATAAAACTATAAATCGACACCCAACATCCTAAACCCAAAATCCATAACCCCAAAATAAAACACCCAAACCCAAAACCATAAAAAATAAACCCAAAAACCAAAACCCTAAACCCTATTCCATAAAACCTAATCACTAAATCAAAACATATAAACCTTATAAAAACAAACCTAAACCATAATACATATACCATATACCTTAATCTCTAAAATATAATCACTATGATAGTAAAAACCAATGCATAAACCTTAATCCCGAAACTCCAAACCCCAAAAACCTAAATCTATACCCTAAATACTTATACCAAAAACCATAACCAACAGACCCCAAACCCCAAACCATAAACCCGAAATACTAAAATCTATCCGGAAAACAATATGACATAAATAGTAAACCCAAAAAAATATATCATTAACACTAAACCCTAAGCACTAAAACCAATATTGTATTACCCAAACCCTAAATGCTAATCCCTTACCCAGAAATCCTAAAACCTAATCCATAATATCTAAACCATATCCCAAAAACCATATTCTCAAATCCTTTAAACAAAAATAGTAAACCATAAATAGTACACCCTAAATCCTAAACCCTAAAACCATATCCCCAAACCCTAAAAACTAAATCATAAATGCAAAAACATAAAACAAAAACATGAAACCTAAAACATAAAACCAAAACCCCTTAACCCAAAAAAAATTGTAAACCATAACCTCAAAACCCAAAACCCAATCCCAAATACAAAAAACAAAAAACCCTTAACTCTAAACACTACACTATAAACCAAAAAACTAGAATCCCTAAACCCCAAACCCTAAAACAAAAAACCTAAAACACTAAACTCTAAACAATACAACCTAAACTCACACTCTAAATTCTAAAGCCCAAGCCCTAAAACAAATAAAACCCTAAAACACAAATCTCTAAACACTACACCATAAACCCAAATATCTAAAACCTAAACCCCCAACCCCTAACCCTAAATCTTAAACAACAAACCTAAAAACCTAAAACCTAAACCATAATCAATAAACCCTAAATCCAAAACAATATATTATTTACCCTAAAAAATAACCATATATCATTAAAACTAAATCCATAACCATGAATTCTAAACCCTGAATTAAAACTAGGGAACAAAAAATACATAACAAAAAAACCCAAAATCCTAAATCGTAGTTTCTAAACCCTAAAATATAAAACCCTAAACACTAAAACGTAAATCCAAAAAAAATCCTAAACCCTAAACCCTATGAACAAAAAAAATTCATCACCAAAAACCCAAAAACCAATATCTTAAACCCAAAACCCAATGAAAAAACCCAAAGTCCCAAAAACCGAAAATCCACAATCATAAATGTAAAACCCAAACCATAAACACAAAACCCTATCCTAAAACACAAAAAACCACACCCTAAAACCAAAATTCTAAAGCCTAACCTTATACCACAATTCTTAAACCACAATCGAAAACAAATTCTAGACCCTATTCTCAAAACCCTAAAACATATACCACAGAACCTAAACCCATAGCCCTAAACTGTAATCCATAAACCATAAAACCTTAAACTTAAACAGTAAAAAAAACTAAAAACTATATCCTATTACCTAAACCCTAATAACTATGTTATAAACCCAAAAAATGTAATTCCTAAACTCTATACCCTAAACTATAAAACCTAAACACTACACCCTAAAATTTTTGTTGAAGAAACCCCCAAAATAAAATTTCATATGTACTATATAAAATTTCATGAAGTACAACAGATTTTCCATAATAAGTTCAGGTACATATTGACACCCTAAAAAAACTGAACCTTAAAAACTTCTATTACCCTCAAATATGTGTACCAGAAGTAGGAATTCAGAAATCCCTACCCAACACGCATTGTCAAACTTTGAAACACAACAAAAATCAATAAAATTAATTGAAAAAATAAAAAATTAATACATGAAATATAAGAACCTAATTTATTACATGATCATAATAAATTAATGAACATCATACTTTTACCATATGTTCATAGTAGGAAAATCTAGTAATTTATTATAATATAATAATTATGATGAAGACAATAATGTGACAAAAACATCAATAATATATGGTATTGAATGATTTTGACTATATAAATCACTGATATACATTATATCCTACAAGAAAAATGTGCAAGTGTTAGATTCATTGTTCCCCACATAGATCCACTATTCAGGTTTGATCCCCAAATCATTTTATACGAAGATTAGACGAGTCTTATTGTCAGACCACCTTCACATATATATGTTGGATCCTCTATTTGGAATATCAATATTAATTTATTGTAAAAATATAAAAAAAACATTTAACCCTATAAGCACTTTTAGATTCTTCATTATAGAGAGTCCCATCTAGATAGTTCTCCATCATTCTATACCACCCTTGATTTCCTAAAATCATATAAACTTATGATAAACCTAATACCACTTATGGGATTAAATGTTCCTTCCTTGGAATAAGTCTATTAAACTTCTAATGATTTAAAATTATATAAACATAAATCTGATGATCAAAATTCATGTTAATGTAGTCTTTATTTTGTCTAAACCAAGATTCATATCTTAGTAATTTCTCACATATTGACTTATTTCAGAGAGAAACTCAATAACCCTCCTCATTAAACATCCTTCTTCCCTTTATAGTGGTTGTGTTACTCCACATTTTCATTATTTCATTCAACCTATCCCAATTTACACCGGATACTAGTTTATTATTTTTGGAGATAATTTATTAGTGAACATGTCAACCAGATTTCGGATACTAGTGATCATCTAGTGATCTAACACTTTCAACACTAGAATATTTTTCATTATACAGTTCCCCAAGTAGATATAACTTTTCCTTTCATAGAAAACTAGATTTTTATCCTTTTGGATTTCACTATGTCTATTAGTAAAAAGAATCCATCTATATTAACTTCTTATCAATTTATTTACCCAAATAATTTCCCCTTCTGATTTTTTCAATACATATTATGATTCTATGGAACTAGATTTACTAATATTCTATATCCATGATATCCAACTGATTTTTGATTCTCTATAATTAAACATGAATATTCTTATGGTCTTATAATGGTCTACATCTCTGGTAAAGTCAACATAAAAAATTTATTTTAATGTATATTCCACTTGAAACCAAATATCCTCATATTAATTTCTATTAACATACCAACAGATCCACTTAAAGACGTCCAAATGTTTCTTTATTGGGTTATGAATAATTTATATTACAAATCCCATGAAAAATGAAATAATTTTATAGATATATATCATTACATAAATCATAATTTCAAAAATTGAATAATTTGGAACATTCTGCATGCATTGATGATCATCTTCCGCTATAGGTTCCTATGCCTTGAACATTGCGAAGTTTCCACCATGATTGGTATAAAATAGTTTTCATTTACCCATGATAAGTCAGTCCTTATTTTTTTTGTTATACCCATTATGAGATTAAACCAAATTAGTAGTCTTCCATTACCCATATATCCTCTTCCCCAATATAATAACTTCCTATTTAATATCATTCATCTAGAGACTTTTGGAGAACATGTTTTGATATTTTTTAATCTTATAAACAATTTGTATCGCTAGAATCGTAAGATCAACAAAATAAAACAAAATGTCGAATTTAAACTCAACACCATTAAAACTAATCACAAAACTACAATCCCTAACAACTAGAATGTCGACCCTAAACACAACAATAAAAATATTAAATCCTAAAAAAGAAAACCCTTATCCTAAATCAGAAACCCTATTACAAAATACCTAATCACTAATATGTAAACCCTACACCCTAAAAACTAAATCATAATCCCCAAACTATAAAACCTAATCACAAAACTACAATCCCTAACCACTAGAATGTCGACCCTAAACACAAAAATAAAAATATTAAATCATAAAATGAAAACCCTTATCCTAAACCACAAAACCTAATCAAAATACTCTATTCCACAATACCTAAGCACTAATATGTAAACTCTACTCCCTAAAAACCAATCCTTAAACCCAAAACCAAAATCTCTAAACACTAATCGCAATATAATAAATCATTAAACCATAAAACCTATTCCCTAAACCCAAAATATAAAATCCTTAAACGCAAATCCCAAAAACCTAGAACATAAAACCTGAACCCCAGAACAAAAACCGCAAATTATACACAAACAATAAAATAAATATAAAAAACCCAGCAACCCAAAATTGAAACCATAATCCCTAAAACCCAAAACGTCAAAAAAATATAAAACCCAAAAAAAACCCCAATACAAAACCCTAAACCCCAAAAAAGAAACCCTAAATCCCAAAACCTTCACCCTAGACTCTAAACCCAAAAGCTTATATTCAAAAGCCTAATTACTAAACCATAAACCTCAAACCCTATCCCTAAATCATATACCTTATACCATAATCTTGAAACCATAAATCATATACCCTAAACACTAAACCTGGAAACCTAAACCCCAAAACAAAAACATTTACACCCGTAACCCTAAAAACAAAACCCTAAACATTAAACCATGAAACCTAAAAGATAAATCATATACCCCAAACAAGAATCCCTAAACCCTAAACCCTAAACCCCAAATGGAAAAACGTAATCCCTGAATAGTATATGATAGATCCTAAAACCTATACAATAAAAAAACATAATACATAGAACCTAAAACCTAATCCCAAAACCCAAAACCCTAACATATAATAATTATAAAAAACATCCAAAAATCCAAACCCCAAATCTTAAAATTTAAACCACAAACCGTAAACCAAAAATAAATAACCAAAAAATTTAAACCATAATCCATATAACCTTTTCCATAATTTATAATATGTAAACCCTATATCATATAACCTAAACCTTATAACCTAAAAAATAGAACAAAAATAACAAACCATAATGGTAAAACCCTATACTCTAAATTATAAATCATAATATCTTAATCCATAATACCCAAAATACAAACCCTAATTCCCAATCCCATAAACCTAAACCGCAATCTCTTAATCCTAAATCCTTAGCTAAAGTTCCTAATGCTGATAGAAAAGATCCTAAATACTAATTCTAAATATCACAGGAAAAACATATAACCCAAAACCCAAATACCAAAACCATAAACCCTAATCACAAAATGATAAACCTTATAACCAATAACCTAAACAACAAGAACTAACTCCTACACTCTATACCCTAATCCTAAAACCATAAACCATAAACCATAAATCATATTTCCTAAACCGTAAACAATAAAACATAATTAATACCCCATAAACATTATACCCTATATAAATTAACCCACATACACAAATAAAAAGATTATACCATATAACCATAACTAAGAAAACCTAAACTCAAAAACAAAATCCGTTGACCCAAAACCATAATTTGTAACCCTGAACTATAAAAACAAATCCCAAAACCATAAAACTGAATTTCTAATACCAAAACCATAAATCATTTAATGAAAAATAAAAACACAAAATCTAGAAATTCATATCCTAAACATAAAATCAAAACCCTGAATACTAAACCCTAAACAATAAACTATAGAATGAAAAAAAGAAAACCCAAAAAAAATAATTCTCAAAACCTAAATCATTAACATCATACCCAAAACCACATACAATAAACAAGATTTCCTAACCATAAACCCTAAACACTAATCCCAATACCCTAATCCTGAATCCCTAAAACCTAAACCCTAAAACCTAAAACCTAAACCCTAAACCCTAAAACCTTAACCCTAATCCATAAACCCTAAATTCTATACCCTAAACACCAAACCCTTAACCATAGACCCTAAAAACTAATCCAAAAATCAATAACCTCACTAATCAATGAATTTAAAACCCCAATCCCTAAACCTTTAACCCTGATCCATAAAACCCAAACACTAAACACTAAACCCTGAAACAAAAATACATAATCCCTAAAACCTAACCCCCAAAAAACTATACCAAAAACCATGTACCCTAAATCCTATAACCTGAATGATTAACCATAAAACTATAAACCAGAAATCATATATACCAATCCCAAGACCCCAAACCAAAAACCTTATACCCTAAAACATATACCCTAAACCCAATATCAAAAAACCTATACTCAAAACCCAAAACTCTAATTGCCAAAAAAAATACCAACTATAGAAAAACCAAAACCCAAAACTCTAAATACTAAAAACTAAACCAAAACCCTAATCCAAAACCTTAAAAAAAACTCCAACCCAAACACTATTCCCTACACAATAATTCATAAACCCTAAACTCTAAACCCGAAATCCTAAATGATAATAACTAATCTCGAGTCTCTAAACCCTAAATCCGAAATCAAAGACCCTAAAATTCAATAATTGAACCCTAGACCCTAGACCATAAACCATAGACCATAATATGAAAACAATAACCCCTAAAAAATAAACCCTAAACCCTAATCCCCAAAATATAATCACTTAACTAAAAACCGTAAACCATATAACCTCAACCCTATAGTGAAAATCCTTTACCCCTAAACCCTAAATCCCAAATCCTATACCATATTCATTGAACCCATATGTCTGATACCTAAAACCCTAAATCCTAAACTATAAACTGTAAACCCTATCCCAAAAACATAAATAGAAAACCAAAAACCAAAAACGAAATACCCAAAATCAGAAACATTAAAATCCTAACACCAATAGCCAAAACTAAAAATAGTAAACCATAAACCCTAACACTTAAACCCAAAACCCTAAACATGAAACCTTAAACCCCAATCCCTAAAATCTAAAACCTAATCCCTAAATACTAAAACCTAAATCAAAAAAATGTCACTATTCACCCTAATCTATATCCCCTAAACCCTAAAACCTAAACAATAAATGTTAAACCATATTCAATACAATGTAAACCGAAAACCATACACCTAGGACTATAAATCCTAATACCATAATCCAATACTCAAATCCAAAAACCTAAAACCCCAAATCCTAAAATATTATCCCAAAAAACTCAATCCAATATTAAAAAATATAAACCCTAAACCCAATACCAATGTTCCTCAAGCCTAAACAATAAAACCTAAATCATAAACCATAAAACATAAACCCTAAACTCCCAACATTTAAAACTAAAAAAATAAATAAAACAAAAACATTAAATCATAAATTGTAATTCATAAACGGTACACCCTAGCCCCTAATCCCAGAACACTAAAATAAAAACTGCAAACCCAAAACCTTAATCAATATACCATAAACTCTAAAAAATAATCCAAAACTCAAAAACCATACCCATCATCCATAAATGTTATATAGAAAACACTACACTATAAACCATAAACACTAATTCATAATCAATAATCTATATCACTAAAATTGAAATGCTATACCCTAATCCATAGATCATATACTATAAACCATGTACCCTTTATCACAAACACTAAAACATAAACTATAATCCCTTAAACATGAAACATGAAACCCCATACCCAAAGCCATTAAACCTTAACCCCAGACATAGAACAATAATAAAAAAACACTAAATTATATACATAGACACAAAAACCAAAACCTAAAACCCAAAACCCTAATAACAAAATCCAAAAAAAAATTCCCAAATCCCATAACACTAATCACTAAACTATATACCATTAACCATAGATCCAAAAACCTAAAATCAAATCACCTTATCAAAAACACTAAACCATAATTAGGGAAATCAAACACCTTAAGATTAAACCCCAAAAACCAATCCCTAAACCCCATACAAAATACCCTAATCCCTAAAACTGAAACCCTAATAATTATATGTTTAACCCAATACATAAAACTAAAAACCCAAAACCCAAAACCCAAAACCCAAAATTCAATACCCTAAATCCTAATCCATAAAAAAAACCACAAAATTAAATCCATTGACCCTAGGCCCTAAACCCTAGATCAAAAATCATAAAAATTATACCCTTAACTTGGAACCCTAAACCATGATCCCCAAACCATAAACCCTAAAAACTAATCCCAAAACCCAAACCCTAAACCCCAAACTCCCAATCCCTAAACC
The DNA here is from genome assembly GCA_963277665.1 of Viscum album. Classification (NCBI taxonomy): domain Eukaryota; kingdom Viridiplantae; phylum Streptophyta; class Magnoliopsida; order Santalales; family Viscaceae; genus Viscum; species Viscum album. The sequence continues at coordinate 1,313,814,586 of OY728136.1, read as the reverse complement.
CTTAATAATAAAACCTAACCCCTTAACCCTAAACCCTAATCCATAAACCAAAATACCTAAACCATAAAATATAAACTGAAAACACATAACACTAACCCCAAAACCAGAAATCAAAAACACTAAACCCAAAACCCTAATCCATGAACACTAAAAACTCAACTATAAATATTAAAAACTAATTCCTAATCCGTATACCTAAACCCTACATGATATTAACTATAAAATAAATCCAAAAACACCAAAACCTAATAAAATAAATCCTTAACCTTAAAACCAAAACACATAAAAACAATACCTAAAACTATAAACCCAAAACCCAAACCATAAAAACAAACACTAAACACTGACACCAAAATAAAAAAACAAAAAACAAAAAACCATAAAGATTAAATCCAAATATCTAAAACCCATACCCTTAACCCAAACCACTAAGAAAAAATCTATAAAACCAAATACCTACATCATAATCCTTAAATCCCAAGCCTCAAACACTGAAATCTAAACCATAAAAAAATACTAAATCCAATCCCTTGAGATCTAAACTATATACCCACTACCCACTAACCTAAACCATAAACCGTAATCTGTAAACCATAAACATAGAACCCTAAATCCTAGATCCTATATCCTTTGAAAATAACCCTTAACCATAAACTCAAAACTGCAAACCCAAAAGTCTAAACTCGAGTCTTATATCCTTGAAACCTTAAACCATTATAAATAACTAAAAACCCTAAACTCTAAAACAAAATCCATAAACACTATACCTTATACCTTAAAGAGTATCCAAATCTCCAAACCCCAAACTCCAAAACCCAAACCCTAAACTATAACCTATAAACACTAACCCTTAAAAAACCCAATTTCCGAGACACTAAATCCTAAACCCTAAATGCCAAAACCTAATACATAAACCCTAAAAAGTAATTCAAAAACACTATACCCCAAATCCTATTACATAGAAACCAAATCCTAAACCCTAAACTCCAAAGTAGAAACTCAAGACCAAAAACCAAAAAAATAATAAATCCTAAAAAAAACTCAAACTCCAATCCAGAGACCCAAAAAAATTATATAAAATTCCAAAATACGAAACCCTAAACCCTACACTATGAACCCTAAACCCCAAACCGCAATTCCTGAAACCTAAACACTAAACCGTAAACAATAAACCTGAAACCATAAAATATAATCCCAAATCCCAAGACCCAAATCCCAAAACTCAAAAACCAAACCAAAAACTATAATCCCTAAACCCTAAACCTCAAACCCTAACTGAAAATTTTACTACACAAATCCATTTTTATAAACCTAGAAATCATAATACAAAACCATGATCCCTAAAAAGATAAATGAATAACCAAAAAAACCTAAACCCTAAAACCAAATCTGAAAAAATGTAATAAAAAACCATAAATATTGAATCCAAATCCTTGAACCCAATAATATAAAACCTAAAACCTAATATCATAACAGTAAAGGTAAAACATAAAAACCAAAAACCAAAATCCAAACCCAAAACCAAAAAACCTTATTATTATTCCCTTAGCCATAAACCACAATTCATAAATTATATACCCAAAAACCTAATTAATAAACCTTAAACCCTATCCCCTATACCATAAACCATAATCCCTAAAAACCTAAACCCTAAACATGAAATATAAATCTAAATCAAAAAAACCCAATACACAAAACCTAAAACCAAAAACCTCCATCCCTACACCCACAACACGAAACCTAATCTTGAAAACCTAAACTCTAATCCCTAAACCATATAAAATAAATTCAAAAACCGAAAATGAAAAACCCTAAACCCTAAATCCTAAACTCCAAACCCAAAAACATTATCCCTAAACCCTAAAATCTATACCATAAACCCTAAACCATAAACTAGAAACATTAAATCTCATCCCCGATCTAAAATCCTTAAACTCTAAAATACAAATACCTATCCATAAACCTAAATATTTATACCCTAAACCCTAAACAAAAAATCAAAAAAAACAACCCCATAACTATTAACCAAAACCCATATACCTAAAACCCTATACCCTGAACTATAAATCCAAAATCATAAACCCAAAACCCAAAACCCAAAACCTAAAACCCAAAACCCAAAACCCAAAACCCAAAACCCAAAACCCAAACCATAAATATAAAACCATATTTACAAAACCAAACGAAATAAACCAAATACTCTAAACCCTACTCCCTAAAAAATACCATAAAACCTATACCATTAATCATAATCCATTAAGCAAAAACATTATAATCATAAACATGAAACATGCAACAATATACTCAAAAACATGCTCACTAAATTCCAAACCCAATACCCAAAACCCTAAACCTCAATCCTGTATCCCAAAACCCAAACATAATACCAAAAACTCAAAACCCAAGACCCAAAACCCTAAATCTTAATCCCTAATACCCTAAATAATAAACCATAATCACTAAACTACAACCCCTAAAATCTGAACCATAAACACACACTAAACCCAAAAGCATAAAAAATAATCCCCAAACCCTAAACACTGTTCCACATACCCCATACCCTAAATCCTATAACCCAAATCCAACACCCTAAACATTAATCCCAAAACTTGATACCCTAAACTCTAAACACTAAATGGAAAATTCTAAACCAAAAACCCTAAAACATAAATTAGAAAACCTAAAACATAAACCCTATAACCGAGAATCTAATCACTGTAAAGTTAATCCTAGACCATTAACAATTATCTGAAAAACCCAAAAAAACTATAAACCAAATACACTAAAACCTAATGCCATAACACCCCAAAAACCCAAAAAAAACCATAATTTCCAAACCCTAAACCTTAAAACCTAATCCCAAAACTATATATATCCTAAACCATATACCCTTAATCATAAAACTTATTCTAATAAATATAAAAACCTAAACAATAAATCTAAACCCATCTTCAAATCCAAATCATGAAACCTCAATGCCCAAACCCTATACTGTAAACCCTATACCCTATACTCTATGTCCAAAACCCAAAATAATGAAACCCTAAGGCCAATATCTCAAAACCAAAACCCAAAACCTAACATCCTAAGACACGAAAATTTAATCCCTAAACACTCAATATTAATATCGAAATCTAAAACCATAAATATATAACCCAAAACAGTAAAACCTAAATTATAAAGATCAAACCATAAAACCAAAACATCCAACTGTCTAACCTAAATCAAAAACAATAAACACTAAACCCCAAATAATGAACCCAATACCCAAAACACAACCCCCAAAACAAAAACCCTAAATGCTAATAAATACACCCTAAACCTAACCATTAATCACTAAAACCTAAACCCAATTAAATTATCACTAAGTGGAAATAACTAAACCCTAAAACCTAAAATATAAACACAAAAACCTAATCCATAAAACAAAAGGAAACTAAGATATAATACCAAAACCCAAATCCTAAACCCTAAACCAAAAACCAAAAACCCTAAATCATATAACAAAACCCCAATACCCAAAACCCAAAACCAAAAAAATACATAATCCATTATTCATAAATTGTAAAACCTAAAACCTAATCACAGAACCCTAAACCCAAAAACCCGAATCCCTAAATATTAACCCCTAAACCCTGAACACAATACACTATACCATACACCCTAATATCTAAAACCTAAAATGTAAACCCTCATATTATTAAAAAATTACTTTAAATTAAAATCAAGGTTTGAAAATGAATAAAATAAAACTAATCCATAATCATTAAATCCCAAATACAAAACGCGAAACACAATTCCCCAAACTCAAAGAAAAAAAACCTACACCCTAAACCTGATACCCTAAAACCTAATCCCAAAACCATAAACATAAACCCTAACCCTAGAAAAAATCCTAAAACTATAATAAATATACCCAATACCCTAAACCATAATCCCCTAATATTGAAATCATAAATCCTTCACCTTAAATTATAAACCATAAAACTGTAAATCGACACTCAAAATCCTAAACCCAAAATCCATAACCCCCAAAAAATCACCCAAACACAAAACCATAAACAATAAACCCTAAAACAAAAACCACAAACCCTATTCCATAAAACCTAATCACTAAATCAAAACTTATAAACCATATAAAAACAAACCTAAAACTCAATACATATACCATATACCTTAATCCCTAAAATATAATCACTATGATAGTAAAAACCAATGCATAAACATTAATCCCAAAACTCAAAACCCCAAAAACCAAAATCTAAACCCTAAATACTTATACCAAAAACCTTAACCACCAGACCCCAAACCGCAAACCATAAACCCAAAATACTAAAATTTATCCCCAAAACACTATGACATAAATAATAAACCCAAAACAATATATCAATAACACTAAACCCTAAACACTAAAAGCTATATTGTATTACCCAAACCCTAAATGCTAAACCGTAACCCCTATATCCTAAAACCTAATCCATAATATCTAAACAATAACCCAAAAACCATATTCCCAAATCTTTTAAACAAAAACATTAAACCATAAATAGTACACCCTAAACCCTAAACCCTAAAACCATATCCCAAACACTAAAAAACAAATCATAAACACAAAAACATAAAACAAAAACATAAAACATAAAACATAAAACCAGAATCCCTTAACCCAAATTTTTTTTTGAAACCATAACCTCAAAATCCAAAACCGAAACACAAAAACAAAAAACAAAAAACCCTAAACTCTAAACACTACACTATAAAACAAAAACTCTCAGCCCTAAACCCCAAACCCTAAAATAAAAAACCTAAAACCTTAAAATCTAAACAATACAACATAAACCCCACACTCTAAATTCTAAACCCCAAGCCCTAAAACAAAAAACCCTAAATCCTAAAACTCTAAACACTACACCATAAACCCCAAAATCTAAACCCTAAACCCCCAACCCCTAACCCTAAATCTTAAATTGAAAACCAAAAGACTGAAAACCTAAACCATAATCATTAAACCCTAAATCGAAAACAATATATTCTTTACCCTAAAAAATAACCCTATAAAATAAAAACTAAATCCATAACCTTGAACTCTAAACCCTATATTCAAACTAGAGAACAAAAAATACATATAAAAAACCCAAAATCCTAAACTGTAGTTTCTAAAACCTAAAATACAAAGCCCTAAACACTAAGACGTAAATCCAAAAAAATCCTAAAGCCTAAACCCTATGACCAAAAAAAAATTCATCACCAAAAACCCAAAAACCAATATCTTAAACCCAAAACCCAATTACAAAAACCCAAAGACCCAAAAAACCCTAAATCCACAATCATAAATGTAAAAACCAAACCATAAACACTAAACACTACCCCGAAACACAAAAACCCACACCCTTAAACAAAAATTCCAAAGCCTAAACCTATCCCACAATCCTTAAATGACAATCGAAAACAAATTCCAGAACCTATTTCCAAAACCCTAAAACACATACCACAGACCCTAAACCCATAGCCCTAAACTGTAATCCATAAACCATATAACCTTAAACCTAAACACTAAAAACAAAAAACTAAACACTAAATCCTATTACCTAAACCCTAATAACTATGTTATAAACACAAAAATTTAAATCCTAAACCCTATACCCTAAACCATAAAACCTAAACACTACACCCTAAAATTATTGTGGAAGAAACCCCCTAAATGGAATTTCATATATATTATATAAAATTTCATGAAGTAAAATAGATTTTCAATAATAAGTTCATGTACCTATTGACACCCTAAAAAAATTGAACGTTAAAAAGATCTATTACCCTCAAATAAGTGTACTAGAAGTAGGAATTCAGAAATCCCTACCCAACACATATATTCAATCTTTGACACACCACAAAAAAAATCAATAAAATTAATTGAAAAAATGAAAAATAAATACATGAAATATAATATCATAAATTAGTACATGATCATAAGAAATTAATGAACATAATACATTTACCATATGTTCATAGGAGGAAACTCTAGGACTTTATTACAATGTTATAATTATGATGGAGACAAGAATGTGAAAAAACCATCAATAATATTTGGTATTGAATGATTATGGCTCTATAAAACACTGATGTACATTATATCCCACATGTAAAATGTGCAAGTGTTAGATTCATTGTTCCCCATATAGATCCACTATTTAGGTTTGATCCCCAAATCAGTTTATAGGAAGATTAGACGATTCTTATAGTCAGACCACCTTCACATATATATGATGGATCCCCTATTTGTAATATCAATGTTAATTTTTTGCAACAATATTAATCAAAAACATTTAACACTATAAGCACTTTTAGATTCTTCTTTAGAGAGAGTCCCATCTAGATAGTTCTCCATCATTCTATACCACCCTTGATTTTCTAAAATCATAAGAACTTATGATAACCCTAATACCACTTATGGGATTAAATGTCTCTTCGTTGGAATAAGTCTATTAAACTTCTAATGATTTAATATTATATAAACATAAATCTGATGATCAAAATTCTGGTAATGTAATCATTATTTTGCCTAAACCAAGATTCACATCTTAGAAATATCTCACATATTGACTTATTTCAGAGAGAACCTCAATAACCCTCCTCAGTAAACATCCTTCTTCCCTTTAGAGTGGTAGTGTTCCTCCACATTTTCATTATTTCCTTCAACCAATCCCTATTGAGGTCGGATACTAGTTTATAATTTTTGGAGACAATTTATTAGTGAACATGTCAACCAAATTTCAGATACTAGTGATCATCTAGTGTTCTAACACTTTAAACACTAGAATATTTTTCATTATATAGTTCCCCAAGTAGATATACCTTTTCCATTCATAGAAAACTAGTTTTATATCCTTGTGGATTTAACTATGTCTATTAGTAAAAAGAATCCATCTATATTAACTTCTTACCAATTTATTTAACCAAAAAATTTCCCCTTCTGATTTTTTCATTACATATTATGATTCTATGGAACTAGATTTACTATTATTCTATATCCAGGATATCCAACTGATTTTTGATTCTCTATAAGTAAAGAAGAATATTCTTATGGTCTTATAATGGACTATATCTACATTAAAGTCAACATAAAAAATTTATTTTAATGGATATTCCACTTGAAACCAAATATCCTTATATTAATTTCTGTTAACATACCAACAGATCCACTTAAAGTCGTCCAAATGTTTCTTTATTGGGTTATGAATAATTCCTATTACAAATCCCATGAAAAATGAAATAATTTTATAGATATATATCAATACATAAATCATACTTTCAAAAGTTGAATAATTTGGAACATTCTCCATGCATTTATGATCATCTTATTCTATAGGTTATTATGCCTTTAACATTTCTATGTTTCCTCCATGATTGGTATAAACTAGTTTTAATTTATCCATGATAAGTCATTCCATATTTTTTTTTGTTAGACTCATTATGAGATTAATCCAAATTAGTACTCTTCCATTACCCATATATCCTAATCCCCTATACAATAACTTCCTATTTAAGATCATTCATCTAGAAACTTTTGGAGAACATGTTTTGATATTTTTTAATCTTATAAACATTTTGTATCGCTAGAATCGTAACGTCAAAAAACTAAAACAAAATGAGGAATTTAAAAAAAATCACATTACTTCATATGACAATGTAGATATTCATTACAACTACTGGATCCTTCTTCTTCCATAAATGATTTTATCATCAATTTCCATTTATATGGGGATTTCTTTGATTCATATATTCTTATCTTCAGTCTGTTGGAAAAATTATAGTACTAAAAATCTATTAATCCAATTTGTTGTATAATAATGATTTTATCACTAGTAAGAAATCATTTTTTACGTAACCTTTTTTCAAGTCGGTTTTTTAGAAGTGACATGAAAATATCAAAAAAACAATTTCTCACATCAGTTATTATATAACCGACATAAAAATTAATTTTTTTTTCTGATTTTTCATGTCGGTTATATAAGAACTGACGTTAAAAATCCATTTTATCTGATTTTTCCCGCCAGTTATTATATAACTGACGTGACAAATCAATGTACATCACTTTTCCACGTCGGTTATTGAATAACCGACGTGAAAATTAATTTTCGAGGAAAATATATTAAAATTTTTCACTTATTTTTCAGTTCGGTTATTAAATAACCAACATGAAAAATTGATTTTTGTGACTTTTTCACGTCAGTTATTTAATAACCGACGTTAAATTGTACTTTTCACATCGGTGATTTAAAAACCGAAGTAAAAACTATTTAGAAAAATGTAGTTCATTTCTGAATCTTTAATTTGACAGGTCACAGAGCTCAAACGGAGTTACGGATTAAAAGTAATAGCCTTCAGATGTTGATCAACTCTAAACGATGTCTTAAGGATGTCCAAATTCTGAAGGCCATAACATTTAATCTGTAACTCCATTTGTGGTCTGTGACATGTCAAATTAATGCTTTTAAAATGAACTACATTTTTGAAAACTTTTTTTACGTCGGTTATTAAATAACCGACGTGAAAAAGTCATGAAAATTGATTTTTCACGTCATTTATTTAATAACCGACATGAAAGAGTGACGAAGATTCATTTTTCACGTCAGTTTTATATTAACCGACGTGAAAAATAAGTGAAAATTTTAATATCTTTTCACTTTTGATATCATAAAACTGACGTGAATGATATTTTTAATGTCCTGTGAACGCGAAATTTCAATTTTTTACATCACGACATCGAAATTTTGAATTGAGGCCTTAAATTTTTAATACCGTGTTTTCTCATATAATCTCAATTATATGTTTCCATTATACACCCATCCTAATTTGAAGATCATTTATTTCAACCATTATCGTTCCCCCAAATCGACTCTTTTTCTCTCGAACATGAATAAATTTTTTCTCCTTTTCGCGATCTCGTCAAGGTATATTTAATCATAAATCCATGATTTATGGTTTTTATGATTTGTTTTCTTAATTGATATACCATTTTATGATCATTTAATTAACCATCATCGTTCCACCGAATCAACTTGTTTTATCTTCAACGTGAATCAACGATTTCTTATTTATGTGACCTCGTCATGGAATTTGTTATTATTTTCACATGATTTATATTTTCTATGAGTCATTTTCTTAATTGATATACCATTTAATGATTGTTAATTTATTATAACGATGGATGATTCTTTATATCATGATAAAACTACAAATCCCCCTACGGATTCAAAAATTCCTTCTAATATGATGCTACGTTTGGCTCATTCAATCTTTCCTCAAAAAAATATAAAACTTCTAATGGTCATAACGTTTGATCCGTAAATCCGTTTGAGTTCTATGACCTGTCATATGAAAGCTTATAAAATTTTCTACATGATAGTAAACAGTTTTTACATCGTTTATTTAATAACTGACGTTAAAATTAACTTTTAACATCGGTTATTAAATAACAAATGTAAAAAATTACTTATAACGTCGTTTTTTTTTCAAAAACCGATGTAAAAAACTATATTACCCAATTATTTACATCGGTTATTAAATAAACGACATAAAAAATCATATTTTTAACGTCGCTCGCAATAATGTTAGTTAAAAAGTGACTTTAAAAAGAAAAAAACTGACGTAAAAAATGGTTTTTGTACTAGTGTATCCTATAGATTACCATGAAATATATATTTCTTAACATCTATATAATCTAGATATAGATCTTCCAATTCCACTATATATAGCACTATTCTGATTGTAGATTGTTTAAATACTGGTGATAATATTTCTAATAAATATTCAATTTTCTTTTGCATAAACCACATTAAATACCAACATTATTTGTATATTTTCTTTCCATACGACTCTTCCTTAATATAGTAAACCCACTTAATTTCAATATTGTTTTTAACCTTTGGATGTTCATCTGTCTCCCATACTCTATTAAACTTAAATGAATTCATCTCATCATTCATGGATAACAAAAAAAATTTAGAGTCACTACAAGAATATTCTTAATCCTCATTCCTAAGTTCTCCTATATCCATTAGGTGTAGAAAGATTAAGTCACGCACAAACCCAAACATTAGTCACCTGATCTTCGTTAATCTTCACATCTTAATTAATTTAACTAAGTTTATGTGTTCTTCACTTTCAATTGGCTCATGAAATTTTAGTACACATACATTAAGGGATCATATATCTGGTATTCCCACTAGAGATTTAGCTACCCTAGAACATACTTATACTTCTATTTGGTCATAAAAATAGATATATTATTTTTTTGGAACATATATATGAGTTTTCATGTTTTTTTATTTATCTATACACTAATTAAGCTATATTTCTATAGTTGATTTATACTTAACTTTCTTCTCCATAATGTTCTCCTCATTCCACAAATTTATTATTATTAAAGATAATTACACTTATTCTAATGATTGGATTCCTATCAAAATATGATTATCAAAACCTAAAATGTTTACCTACATAACCAAGGAAAAACACAATTTGGTTTTAGAATCATGCTTTTCCATATCCTTAGAATTTAACATTACATATTTTGAACAATTAAAAACAATATGATCTTTAATACTGAGCCTTTTCCCTGACCATATCCCCTTTGAATGATTATGTGTAACTATTGATGCTAGATATGTATTAATGAGATATTCCATCATGTATAGTTCCTCATCTTAAATCACAATACACATTCTGAAGTGAAACCTCATAAATCTAGACCTTTGGAAAACTGAATGATTCATTCAATCAGTTACTCAATTTTACAATGGAGTTTTCGGAACTATTCTCTGATTCATTATTCCTTCCTTCTAGAATAATCTTCAAAAAATATATATGGTAAATTCCATATTGTTTTCTATCTAGATAAATAATATCTTATAGTCACATTCCCTTTCTGTTTATTCTTTCTTCGGAGTAATCACAAATAATAAATTAGAGTCATGTTTCAATAAGTTTATACATGATTTAATTATAGCATCATTAATTAATATAATAATTTAGAGGAATCCACTATATGTCTAATCTGGGGTTGGTACAAAAATATACGAGTATAGAATATCCAACATCTGATTAAAGAGATCCATTCCAACTACGTTGAAAGAAACCCTTTTCTGTAATCCACGTACACTATATTCACATATTTCATATCATATGTGATAAAAATTTTGTATTACTTCATCCATAAAAATATTAATGTTCTATTAACCTAGGATAACAAACATGCAGGGCCAAAATTTCTTATTTATTTCACAAAGGTAACCAACCACCATTGTTGTTACCCAACAGTTTTTTAGGTTAGAATACATTGATCATAAGTATTATTCAGTTGTATTATGATTAGGGATATTCCTACATTTATTCAGAATCATTTCCCACATAGGGCGGTTTGTGCATTATCATCAAGATAGTGGTGGAGGTGCTCTATCTTCGTGGAATTGAATGGACTTGACAATCCTCTATATTTATGACATCTTCCTTCAATTTGTTAATATGAAAAAAATATTCATCACTATGTTCCCTCAATAAATTGGATATAGTAGTCTTAAAACAATTTGGTGTGGAAATAAAGACAATATAATACATTACTAAAAAATTTCATCCATTTTTTTATAAGGATACATCAACATACTAGGACAACCTTGCGTCAAAAAACCAGCATCAGTTTATTGAATCCTATCGAATCTGTTGCATTTTTGTTTCATTTATTGATAATATGATGAAGGTACTATTATATACATGTGTAGTTATATCCATACCATTATAAAATTGAATGTTTTGTGCTATAATACCTCCATGAACTTCAAGATTAACATGTGGTCACTGAATTGAGTCTTTAATTTTATATTCCTATGACACCCCAACAAGTTACAATATTTTTCTTCTAGAAAAATTTTAATTTTTTTTCTAGCATGATTTATATGAAACACCATGTTAATATTATGCTACATGAAACATTGAGAATTTATATGCAATATAATTTTTAGTGTGGTCTACATGGAACAATGAGGTTACATAACATTATACGCACCAATGGATTTCTTCAACAACTTCAGTCACACGGATGGAAAAGTTTACCAAACAAAAATATATAATTAAAGTATTATTGCATAATATAATAACATATATCCAAGAAGTTAATTTTTTTTATTATTAATAGGATTAACTATCTTATAAAAATATATGGTTGAATTCATTTTTTACCAATTAGTTATAGAACCCAATTTAATTTAAATGTAATGTTTTTATAAAAAAATATTTTTATTTGTAGTAATTTTTTTATCTTTGTAAAATTTAATTTATTAATATTATTTGATGATTTTGATTAAATATATATATTATATATTCAAGATAATATTTTTAATTCATATAGTATATTTTATAGTAATAATATATGAACAAACCAAATATTATGCATAGAATGCATTATTTTTTAAAAGGTAATTTTGATATCTTTTAATGGAGAACCTATTTTAAAACTGAAATTTTAAAAATTTATAAATTATATATATCAAAATAAAATTAATTTTTAAAAATTAATGTTAAAATTACCTTAGGGTGAATTTTTTATATTTTTCTGTGATGTTTTATTTTTTTTATGAATAGTGACCAATAATGAATATTAATTGAAAACTGATTTTCCCTCTAACTTATTTATATATTTAATTTTTATTTTAAATTGGTTTTAATGAAAAATTAGATAATAAATAAATAAATTTATCGAATTTAGGTCAATTTAATTAATATAAATTTAAATTATATATAACAATAATTCAAACTATTGATGATTTTTTATTTAAAAACATGTTTTTATCCTGTCTGTGGGATTAACATTAAGTTAATTTCTTCCAATCATGTACTTAAAATTAATAAAAATAGATTCCAAATTTTTAATAAAAATAATATATAGTTTATATTATGTTTATCTTAGTTTTTGAAAAAAAAAATATTTATAGAAGTTAATTAAATTAATTACAGTGTTTACAGGAAAAATTAGCTTAACAAGGGACTGCAAATTTTACAAAAAGGGAAAATTACTAATTGTTTTTCAAAAATCCATGGGATTTAAATATTTCAAACTTATAATCCCTTTTATAAAATTTTTTTCTTTATTGGATCCACTTTTAATGCAAAAAACATTGGTGGAATTCCCTCTTTTAAAAATTTACAAAATTATCATTCCTCCTCCTTTATAAAAAGAAATTCACCCCAACCAGTTATTCACATATATAAATACCTTTGTATTATCCAAAATATTCCAAAAAAATCTCAAAAAATACCTCCCCTAATCCTAGACGTCTCACATTTTTCATAAATCCAACCAAAAAAGTCTTTTGGTATAACCCACCAAGAGTTACCTGAATAAGAGATAACATTCCTTAATGATAAATTTTGATTCATTTAATTCTAAACCCCATCAATTAATTTTATGTCATGATTATATAATGAAAAAATATCAAATATTCTGATATGTGGTTATTCTAACAGTTCAACCTACACTTTCACACACATCCATATAATGGGATACCCAATCATCATTCAAGTGTTAGATGGACTACCTACTAATGAATCAATGGAATTTGTTCATCCATTATCACCACTCAAGGATGGAATAATTATGAAATTATTGTTTATATAAATGATATATATGATATTTATTTTGTATTTATTATTCTATAATTTTTATAAAACACAGTCCTTTATGATTTTCATTTTTTGGGAATATGATAACATTATTTGTGAACATGTGGATTACCGCCTCCTCAAAACAATGTGATTCATTCACGCTATACATGGATTATTTAAGGATGATTTTAATAAAAATATTTGAAATATATGAAATATCTATGATAATTTAACTATATTATAATATATTTCATTTACTTTTCATTCTTTTAATACAACAAAAAAAATTGATGTATCATTCATGCATTTGTATGAGACACTATTTCCATGAACATTGCATTTTATTATGTGTCTATAAATTTTAATGGATTATTATAAATGAATATATAATGAATATATATAATATTTAAATCATGTTTTAAGTCATGGATATTTTTAAATCATGATCAATATAATAATAATAATAATATCATGTCAGAACATACTCGAAAAAATCATCACTTAACACCTGAAATAAAAAAAACAACGATAGATTAATAAAAATGTGTAATAAGATATTATAAAAAGTTAATATATGATATTATAAATATTACTATGGTTCTTGTATATGTTATTAACATGTTTAAAACCATTAAATAGTTGGTTGAAGGGTGTTCAACCAAAATTAGACACAAGGTAAGCGATTTCATCTCAATTTAAATTTTATTTAGAATTATTTGTTATTATACAAGAATTTACATTAATGTGGTGAATATAGTGCCAAATTTCAATTTAATATCATTATTAACTCATAATTAGTGGTATTTTAATTTTAAAATTTATTTATATCATCCAAGATATTTTGAATTGATAATTACCAAGTGGTAAACTTTATCTTTAAAATATCACTTTCTATTGTGATTGTTAACTTTATCTACAAAAATGGAATTCTCAAAATATTTTTTATTTAAAATAATGTTTATTTCTGATATCCATATTATTTTATAATTGGTATTAGTATTTTCTTAACTATTTTCCAAATTTTTATACAGTTTTTAATTTGAAATTTATTTTATTTACTTGGGAAATTTTGATAAATCCATATCTTTAACTCAATATAGATATTTGATAAGGAACTTTTCTAATTAATTTAAATAAATTATTAAATATATAAGAAATTATTTGGAAATAAATTACTTAGTTTAGTTATTAGTTAATTAAATCCCCTCGATGCATCAGTAGTCTCATGGGATGAAGATAGTTGGATAAACACTTCATGTTCATTACCAATATGTTTTAAACTCTCTTGTGAAAGGTATTAAAAAGTAGAGTTATAGTTGGAAAAACAAAATCAGTTTCTAACCATAAATTTTTAAACTAGATTGAGAAAGGTATTGTTAGTAAAGGTTCCATGTTCCTAGAAACAATTGGGTCTAATATTTAATAATTAAATTAATTTTAGTTATTATTTTCTAGAGTATTTTCACTCTGAAAAATATATATATGAACTTAATTCTTAGTTTATTGATTAAATGGAAGATGATTTATGTTATTTATCTTTCTATATTGTTCAATAACTTCATTATCACTTATTTATTACATGGAATGTGTTATCAGTTACTTACCTTTCCATATTGATTATTCTCAATGATTAATTATTTCTTGAATTGCACTTACACTTACTGAACATTTTATCTCACCATTATTTTGTTTCATTTCCTTGGATTATAATGAAAATATATTTGAAGGAGCTTTCAAGAATTCATTTTATTAGTTTTTTTATGTATTATGTTTAATTTTCTATTAAAAAATTTAAATGGGTACCATTTATGTAAGGTTGTGTTCTAAAAATACTAAACCTTCAATCCTTAAGGATTTGATTACATAAAATCATCCATTTATAATATAGTATTACACATGTTATGGGATACTGGGTTCTAGGTGATATAGTAGGAATCAAAGAATGTTTAGTAGAAACCATTGAAACAATATTTAGAAAAAATCAAATTAGGGAACATAACCCAATGACAGACATTGAGTAAAATTATATAAGATCATCCTATAATTTTGGTAGGGTAGATATTCTGTGTGTCTTCTTAGAAATACATAGATGTATAGATACTACAAGTGGATGTGGTTCTAGAACAAATGTACCTTGGGGTAACAACTCCAAAATGATGAATTGGGCCTGATGCGAGCGTAACTTGTTACACAAAAACAAGCCTTACTGCACACCTAGTTTGACACACCTGGGGTATATGCATATGATAATTCAAAATTTATTTACAAACCATTATAAAGGATTTGGGATTAAATATATCCACAAAGAGACAATGTTTATTATTATGAGATTAGTTATGGAAAATTTATTCAATTTAGGATAATTGTTTCACTAGTTTTGGGATTATACATCATGTTACATAATGTTATGATCTAATATAGTATATTCTATTGTATAGAAATGGCACCTAGAATAATAATTGTATCAATACTTATGGAAAATGTAAGGGTTTACCTACTATTAAAGATGATATAACTAGAATTGGAAGTGAGAAAGTTACAGATATATTAGGTAAGATTAATTATTTTATTAAAATAACCTTCCCCAAATGGATCAAAATATTCCAAAATTATTTTCTCCAATGCTGGATCGATTTATGTTACAGAATACCCTATCATTTATTGGATCTATTAATCTATTCATAGATTATAAATGGATTAATTATCTATAGAATGTATTCAAGACCTTGTGATTTGGTGAAAAGGAAAAGTTTATAAATATGATGTATTCTCTAAAAGATAATTCTAATAAATGGTAGTCGTAGATATATAATACTAGAGAGTAATATGAAATAAATCCCATGGAATAGAATGATTTTAAGAGGGAATTATTTCACAAGTATATCCCTAATGAGAATCAAACTAAGATGAATAAAAATTACATTAGTCTAATTAAAAATGTTGAAGGACTTTACATAGAGTATGAAACTACCTTTAAAATCATAGAAAGGTATGCTATAGATATCATATGAAACATAGAGTTCCAGATTGATCACTTTTTTTAGGGATTTAACGAAGACAATAAATGGAACTCATCTCCCAAAATTCATTATTTTATGATAAAATAGTTTAATGTCCTATCTAGATAAAGAAATTATTATCTATGTATTATGGATTCGATGTGTATAATGGGACTAAGAGGACTATAAAGAAAAATATGAATAAAGTGAAGAAGAGAATATAGGATTTTCTTATATGTGATTATTGTGTCAATAAACAATTCAATACTTTCTTTAAGGGAATGTAATTTTCTATAAGTATGGAGAAAAAGGCCGCCATGTTCATAATTTCAAGGTACATAATTAAAATTAGAATTCACAATGCTTCCAGTATAATGAGATATGGAACTATGCAAATTTATTTCTCCAAGAATCTAGAGAATCTATATCAGAAGATGCTAAGGTATCAAGGTCAAGCATATGTTATTTACAAAAAATTAAGGGGAATGATTTAATATATATTTTTTGGATCTAATAAATATTTTGTAAAAGTATTTTATTAATGATGTTTCCATCACATGAATTATGAAATTTTTATGGATTATAATATAATACTATTTCATTAAATATTTGATATCTCGTATTGAATTGTACCTAGAAAAGTGAATCAGTAGAAAATTATATTTTTTGGAAAATGCATGGATGCGGGAAAGATAATCCATTATATATTTCTGATGTGGAGATAATGATGTAATATAAAGTAAATTGGATACTAAAAACTTACTTGAAACTAATAATAATGATTTGGATCATTATAATTAGAAGGGTCATAAGGTTAATCATTTGTGAAATGGTTTAAGTTGAACATTGGATGTGGTTTTAGAGATTGATGTACTAATTGAACCTATGATGAAAATTATTCTAAGAGATGATGTCTAAATAGTTCATGGCATTAAAAAAAGATGATATTTCTCTTATAAAATAGAAATGTATCAATTATTTATATTTTATTTCATTCATATATAGTGGAAAAATTACTGAACTCTAGGGAAAATGGTCTTGAAATAAAAATATGGTCATATTATCATAATTTTTTATGATATCAATGAATGTTCTCTTAACTATATTTTATGAATTTTTGGTCATCATATTTTGTCTAAATATTTTATAGATCACACACCATAACAACTTTATAGTTTTATTTCTCATCTATACCAATGTTTTTACAAACATTCATATATTTGAAACCATAGTTTTGTGGGGACATTAAATTTTTTCATATATCTATTATTAATAAGATGTGTTATGAACCCTATTTACAATTTGGGGTTTTGAACAATAGTATTTTGAAATATCAAACTCTTGATTACTTTGATCATGTTTAAATTTCAAGAATGTAATTTAATTAAGGTTGAAATAATGTAACACCCTAGGACTTCAGAATATTTTCAATTTAGAATAAATTTCATTTTTTTGGTAGAATAATTTATACAAATCACCATGTTAATAATAAGCTACCAAGAAATTGATATTTTATTTGGAACAAAATTTTTATCTTTCTCAACATTGAACACCAATGTTATATTACTTTATGTGCAATAATGACTTTCTGTAATGACTTGTGTTACACGCAAGGTAGAGTTTTACCTAAAGATAATATATTATAAAAAAAGATATTACTCAATATAATAATATATAACCTATATATTAAATTGTATTCTATTAATAGGATTAACTAACTTATAATAATATATTATTAATTCAACGGTTACCAATTAGTTATAGAACCCAATTTAATATAAAATAAATGTTTTTTATATTTTTTTATTTGCAGAAGGTAGTTTATCATAATTAAATCAAATTAATTACTATTATTTTATTATTTTAATGAAATTTATATATATTATATATTCTAAAAATATATTTTTATTTCATTAAAAAGATTTTATAGCCATAAGATAAGAACAAACACAATATTAAAAATAAAAATCTATAATTTTATAAAGGAAATTTTGCTTCCTTTTAATAAAGAATATGATCTGAGACGACAGTTTGAAAATTTTTAAAAATTTATAAGTCAATATAAACATAATTTCAAATAATAACACTAATATTATCTTATGGTGAAAATTTTTATTTTTCTAAGATTTTTAAATTTTTTATTAATAGTGAAAAATACTGAATTTTAAGTGAAAACTATTTTTTCATCTAATTTATTTACATAGTTAAATTATATTACAAATTGGTTTTAAATTAAAATTATATCAGTTATACATAAATTCATCCAATTTATATAATTTTTATCAATTTTACATTGACATTAGATATAAAAAAATTTCAATGTTTTGAACAATTTTACTTTAAAAACCCACTTTGTTGTCCCATATGTGAGATTAATTTTTAAAAATATTCAACCAATTATGTGATTTGAATTTTGAAAAATTGGTTCCATATTTTTATTCATAATTATTTATAATTTATATTAATTATATCTTAGTTTTTGACCAAAAATATTAGTGAAGTAATTAAAATTACTTAGTGTGATTATGAGATATATTAGTTTAACAAGGGACTAAACCATAAAATTAAGGACCAAAATGACCAATAAACTTGTAAAAAATAAATTTAAGGCCATATATATACCATATTTATCCTTTTATCTACTTTTCCTCACTATTTGTGACACATGACATTGAAAAAACTTTGTGGAATTTTCTCTTTCAAAAATATAGAAGAATACCATTCATCCTCCACTATAAAAAGGTACCCACCCCTAAAAATAATTACCTGATCTCAATCCATTTGGATCATCCAAATTACGCCAAAATAAGACACCAAAATACATCCACTAAAACAATAAGCCTCATTTTGTGCATTAATCCATCCATGTAAGTATTTTGGTATATACCAAAATGAGTTACATGAATACGATATAACATTCTTGAATAATCTTGTTTGATTCATTTATTTATCCACCCATTAAATTTATTTTATATCTTGTTTATATAATAAAATCAGTATATTAAATCCATAAACATGTTTTTATGCTAATATTTCAACCTAAAATTTCACACAAATCTATCAAATATGGTACTCAATGATCATTAGTCAGTACAATGGACTACGACCACTCAAACCGATGTCGTTATTTCTTCCATTACCACCTTTAATGGTTGGAATAATGATGTATTTATAGTTTATATTTGATATATATTTTATTTATAAAGTATTTTTAAATATTTAAAATTTATCTAGAACATAAAATTATGATTGACATTTTTTGAGAATACGATAAAATCATTTGTGGATTTGTGGACTACCGACCCCTCATATCAATATGATTCATTCACGCAATATATAGAATGTAATAAGAATATTTTTAATAATAATATGTGACATACATGACATAAATATTATACCTTAATTGTAATATCTATATATATATATAATTTACTTTTCATTTTGTATTACTACAAAGAAATGGTTTTAATGTTCTTGGGCACGTATGACCAACTGTTACCATAAACAATGCATTTCATTTCCTATCTCCATATTTTATAGATTATTATAAGTACATATTTAATGAATATATATGATATTTAAATCATTTTTTACATCTTGGATATGATGAAATCATGATCAACATATGAAAAAAAAAATAATCAGTCAAAACATACTAAAAAAACTAGGCAATTAACAAATTAAATAGTGAAAATAATGAAAGATTGCTAAGAAATGGGTAATAATATATTATAAGTAGTTAATATATGATATTATAAATATTATTATGGTTCTAATCTAAGTTATTAACATGTTTAAACCATTATACAAAAGGATAATGTATGTTCACCCAAAATGAAACAAAAAGTATGGGATTTCATCTCAATTTACGTTACATTGAGACTTATTTCTTATCAAACACAAATTAACTAAACTATTGTGTATATAATGCAACTTTTTAATTTAATATCATGATTAAATAATAATTTTTAGTAATTCAATATTCAATTTGAAAAATCTCATCCAAGGGGTTATAACTTGAAAATTACCATGTGGTAAAAGTTATCTTTGCAATATCACATTCTTTTGTGATTATTAACTTTTTCACTTTCTCATAATTATATTTCATTGAAATTTATATTTATTTTTATTATCCATATTATTTTATGATCTATACTATAATTTCTAAAACATTAATCCATATTTATGAATAGTTTTTTACATTCAAAGTTGTTTCATTTACTAAAGAAATATTGATAGTTTTGTATCTTTGACTCAATATAGATTTTTGATAAATAACATCATTTATTACTTTAAATTAATTATTTTATATATAAAAAATTATTTGGAAATTAAATAAAAGAATTGTTAGTCTCATCAATCGAATTCAGTTGGGCAAAAATTTCACGTTTGTAACTAGTATGTTTGAAACTATCTTGGGAAATGTATTGGTATAAGAGTTATGGTTGGCCATAACAAATTATTTTATACCCAATATGTTTTAAACTATCTTGTGAATGGTATTGAAGTTAAGGTTTTAATGTTCCTAGGAAACATGATGTCCAATATTTAAGCATTTCATTTATTTTAGATATTAATATCTATACAGTTTTCAATATGAAAAATTATATGGATGCAATTTATTCTCAGTTTATTGATTAAATGGTCTATTTTTTCAGTTATTTAACTTGAAATATTGTTTAATCACTTCTTCCTTAGTTATTTATTACATGGAATATTATCTCAAGTATATACCTTTATATTGTTATTATTCAGATCAATTCATTATTACTTCCACTAATCTTACCCTTAATGATCTTTTGAGCACACCCTTATTTTGTTTCATTTTCTCATGTTATGAAGAAAATATCATTGAATTAGTTTTAAAGGATATAGTTTATTATATTTTTTTGAATTATGTTTCATTTTTAATTTCCCAATGAAAAATTGGTATCATTTATGTAATATGATTTTCCCAAATTACTATAATTTAAGTCAGTCTAGATTTTATTAATTATAATCATTCAAATGTAATAATGTAATTCACTGGCTCTACGATACTATGGAAGAGGTGATACACTACCCAAGGGGTTTTTTCACTATTATCATATCCATTAATGTTCTGGTTTGAGAGTGAATGTTCATGTCGTGAAGACCTATGTATTTAATGGTATGAACTAGTATGTAGTTTATCCCAGATCAATTGTCAAAGAAGGGTAGTGAAACATTAATATCATTGAGATTTCCTCTTATGTATAAACATCAGATGTATCCATGTTTTAAATCTTATCAATTATATTCAATAAAGTAGATAAGGATGTTTTATTTGGTCAAGGTAGTTTCCAATGAATAATACATGTTTTTGTTTACCTAAACATTGATTTTTTTTGATCTGAAATAGATTCAATTAAATCCTCTAGAATATCCTTTGATAGGTGTGGGAAATAAAAATGTTAGATCATGGAAAGAGGAGAAAATATTCTCTTAAGTATATAATTGTTTTTGTGCCAGAGTGTCATGTCACCCCATTTAATGTTTTACCATGTTATTGGATTAAAAAAATAACATTTATTTTTATGAATATGACTAATATTGAGTAAGAGTTCTAGAATAATAAATATTCATTGGTCAATATATGCGTTGCTTTTTCTCCTTGGATTAAATCAGATTGATTTGGTCTAGACATGGGATGTTCTAAAATGATTATAATAGAGTGAGTCATGAATGATTTGAGGCTAGAACTATGAACTCATTATTATTTATGTGCTCCGTTATTATCGTTTTTTTCTATATATATATATATTCTATTTCATTTATTCCTGAATATCAATGATGATTTCAACCCCATATTCATTGGCATCCTCATCCCATTTATCCTCCACATTATAGTATTCGAAATTCGAGATTATATGCATGGTAACAGGGTGAATATCAAGTTTCATCGTCATAAAGAGGATCAATTAGATGGATTGAATTTATGGGCGTAAATAATAGTTATTCATTAGATGGTGTTTCTTTTTGGTGTGTGTGGTGGTATTTCTCTCATTGATTAATGTAAAAATATTGGAAGGGTTTTAATTTCTTTAGGGATAATAAAATTTACTATTTTTTTTATTAGTACATGATATCTTCTTCAATGGGCATGCATGTATATAGGAGTTCATATCGTTAAATAGGATGAGTCGAGCATTTTAAATGTTGTCTAGGGTATAATTGGATGGTTTAGTTGGTCCACGAGGATGTAATGTTATAGATCAACTATTTTATGAGTCATCAAATTATCAAATATATCAAAAAAAATTAAGACATTCATAATGTCACCATTCATTAGATGAATAATAGAAACCCAAATTACATGTTTTGGGGGTTTCTATTTCTAATAATCTCTAGAGACAAAAATATTCTGAAGTATGAATTTAAGGAAAAATCAGTCTTTGATATTATGTCAAAATGGATCATGTTCTCAAGTTGCAATGAATAATCCCAAGACGTTCACTTTTATGAAGGATTAATTATTATTATTTATATTCTAAAATATTTTGAAAATATTTTATCTCTTTCCTTACTGTGGGGGAATTAATTTTATTGTGAACATTCTGTTGGGGGTCCCCGATGATGTGTCATGGTTTTTGATAGAAAAGTAAAACCTAGAACTAAATTGAGTGTGATGACTAGTGTCTTTGATATTCCAATGCTCCTTGATTGAGCCAGTAACATCAACCTAGATTTTTCATTGTTGTGATGAATAGAATCATTAAGCTGTTGCCTTGTTTATGTAAATTTTCAAAACCCAATGGGTAACATTACATGGATAAGATAGGCATGTAACTCCACCTGGAAACCCTATATGAAAGGTTATAGAAAACGTTACTATATGGTATTTATTTATTATGAATAGTAAATTTCCTTCCAACTCATTACATTATAAGAGACACTCATTTTTATGTTGTTTACAATACTAGAGTTGTGTTTGCATTATGTTTTTATAAGAGAAATTAAATTGATATAAATACCAGTGACCCAAGTCTTCCCAATTGAAAAATAAACAAAATAGAAGACTACTATACATGAAAATTTATGATAACCCTGTTATTTTTATACAGAACCCAATAATTATGGAATCATGCTGCTATATCATACTGTTCATGAGGTCATTTTTATTTATGTAGTTTTTCACCTTTCCATTTGGGTCACCAGTGCCCAAAATAGATGGGAATGAGGGGTTTCAAAAGATTGAGGGAAGAGAGGATGATTCCAAAGTATTATGATAATATATTATTTATAGCATAAATTTTCAACTTCCCCTATCTATGGATTATATCCATGTCACGAGGGACTAAATGGAGTCTATGAGACATAGTGAGACTGACTCTTGAGCTAATGAGGACTGATATGGGAAACAATCTTATATTAGTTTTTAGAACCCAAATTTCCCAAACTAGAGATGAAATTATTTAAATGATTCTATTTCTGGTTCAAGAAGTGATAAATCCTTATATTCAGTTACTATCTGCGTTCAATATATTTATTTCCTTAATCAAGTGGCATATAGTTAATCAAATTTCATTCGTATCATTTTATTATCCCATTTTGAATAATGCATAGTTTTTTTGATGATACACATTGAATTATATAAGTGGATGATTCCAATAGTTTTTATTTCCCAAATTCAACTCATCATAGAGAAAATGTAACTATTATTTCACATCTTCATACTAAACAAGTTATCATTTCATTGTGAGTTTGTTGGACTCCTTTAGTGGTTGAGTGGAAGTGATTATGCTTATTTTACTTTGTACTTTTCTATGGTATTTTATGGAGACTACAAGTGATCTTTGGGAGTCACTAGGTTCCAATCCCTATTTAAATTATGTATACTTTCCTCATTTGGGATCAAAACCTTCTCATAACACTGTTTTATGATGATATTTAATTTATGGGGATTACAATATTAAATAAGGTTGATAAGTCCATCCGGTCAATGTAATCATATTTTTCGATGTTCTAGGGAAGGTTACATACCTCTTAAAAAATTAATTATTAGATCTATGATTTTCCTTAAGTTATCCTATTCAGAGGGTCATTTGGGATTATGACCTTTTTTGGGTTTAATATTCCCCACTCGCTACTCCCCATAGGCTGATTTACATAAGTCCAGTTGTAAAGAATATCATTTCATTGCATCTATGTGTTTCCACAAAGATGGAAGGGTGTATGAGAAATCGATAGGAATATATATGTTATATCCTATAAATTTCATCATATAATTAAGAATAATGTAATTATAGTCAGGGAAGGTACGACTGATATAAATTCCTCCAACACTATAGGTTGGGGATGGATTGATTAAAAAATGGTTACACCCACAAGTTGTGAGGGATATGATGATCCCAAGGGAGAAAATAGTGGTAAATTTGATATATATATCCCTGGCCTAATGGGATAGTGTTTACCTTGAATTACTAATTTGTCCAAAAAATATGAAATATTTTTGATTTCTTAGGCCATTAATTTAGTATGATTTGGAGGAACCATATATTATAAGGGAATGTTGTGGTCTTATTATGGTGACTCCATGGATGAATACCTTCCCTTTCTTAGGTGGGACTTCTACTTAACCTTTTAAGATGCATATTAAAACTGTTGGTAAATGGATCATCCCTATGAAGCATACATCTTTTTATATTTAGAGAAAAAATGATTTCACTAAATAAACCTGTAAATATATGAACCATCTACTCCTGATACATTGACTAACTCTATGAAATTGAAAGGTACCTACATTGTATATCACTACTAGACAGATTGTGTGGTCAAATGTAATTACCTATATTTACATCATCATATAACATTTTCATCATATGTAGAATCATTGATCATTTAGTAGAGGCTCTTCAAGATATTAAAGTAATTATGTAGGATATTATTATAATTCTTATCAGGATTTGGGTTCCTCACCCATGAGAGTTACATGAAATAAATTAATCTAGAATACTCTATTGTAATCGTGAAATACTCTCTATACTATTCATTGGATATATTTTTCTTTTTGAGATGGTGATGTGTCACCCCCAGGTAAAAGTTCAGATAATGTATACTTTCATCATTCATCTCGTAAATGTTTTGATATTATGTGGAAGTGGTGGGATAAAAAATAATTGGAATATTATTCTAAACTGTATATTTCCATATATATATATATTATTCTTATATAGATACATTCTCCAAAAAAAATTGGACCATTAGATTCATTTAGGAAAATAAAAAAATATATGATCTGAGGATGGTATTTATAATATATGCTACTCAGACTCATCTATTTATTGAGAGAATGAATTATCTTATATGTTTTTGGTAACTACACGTCATTAAAATTTAATTTCATGGTAATTATCAGTAAGAAGGTTATGTAATAAAAGTTATATGTTGATGATTGGGTGACATAATCTCATTTGGAGGGTGACCACGATGGATGTTAGGGAAATGATACCAATGATCTTTCTCTTTGATACTATAAAGAGAATCGCTAGTGTATCTATGGAATTATTTATCAGATTATGAGTTGAAAAATAAATTAGAAGTCTTAATTAAGTGTCATATTTCCTCATGAAAATCGACATTAAATAGGTTCTTAATATGTTCCTCCCCGATATTATTGCCAGGATATACAAACCTAACATTTGGGTTTGATTAGGGATGAGGACATACTGTGTGTCTAAATACCCCAAACCACTATTACGTAGATATTACATATTTTTAGATGAATATTCATTACATTACACAAACACATGTCTAAGGATTTTAAAGGTATAGTTCTTTTCGATAATAGAAAAAAAATCATATTATGTCTTTAAAATATTCAACATCTCGCATAATGATATTCCTATAGATTACTCTTCTTAGAAATATGTTATTAAAAACCATTCTTCATAACCTGGTAAATTAAAACACAAGAAAGGGTGATATCATATGCTCAATAATGGAAAAAAGGGAGATATTAATAGATCACAAGAATAAGGGTTTGGGAATAAGAGAGTAATACATGAAAACCAAACCCAGTATATCATAGACACTAAAATTATTTCATGGAATAAATCTGGGTTGTTCATAAGACATTAATTATACTAGAATCAAAGAACATAAATAATGGGTAGATAACATTGGAATAATACATAGATTCACCTAGTACATATAAGCATATAAAATAATTTCATTATTAGTCAAGGAACACTTCCAAAACTATCATAGTAGAATGGTTTCACTCCCCAAAACAACCTAGTAGTCAAGGTTCACTCCCAAGAATGTCATAGTGGATAGACTACATTACAAAACTGAGTTCACCCTTATTCTAGTAATTTTTATCCCATAAGATATAAATCTTATACCAATTAATTATACGGTGATATATTTACCACCAATGATATATATAAAATCATAAATATATGTGTCACAATTTCATATAACATTCCTTATATAAGAACCCAATAAGAAAATGTGATTCATAAAAATTCATTATAACATAACCTATGTATAATAAAAAGGATTCACAATAATTTCATTAATTTATCAAAGCATAACCCATGGAAAAAGGAGTGGGTTTCATAATAATTTATCATGGTATAACTCATGTTAGAAAAATGTGTTTCATAAACATCTTATTATCATAAACAGAATCCATCTATAGAATGATTAATGATTGTATCATTAGATCTTATCCCCAGAAAACACTAAGCCACATCAAATGATGTCATCTTATATGAGAAATGATATTTAATGAATAATTGTAACATCTATTGAGTAAAATATTTTTTTCAAATTGAAAAACGCTTTTTCAAATTTAATATATTTTAAAAATTCATTTATTTGAAAACATTATTGTAAACTTATAATAGAAACATTAAATATCATTTAAAATATTTCTTGATGAAAATAACATCTACACTTTGAAAATAATTTTGAAAGACGTAAACTTTTTAAAACTCATTTTCTTTGAATATAGTCTTTTGAACCAATATTGTAAGTATTAAAACATTGAGTGGTCATGATGGTTTAAAATAACATTGATTTATTATACTTTAAAACAAATATTCCGTTCACATTTTTGTTAAAATCAATATCAGAATTGTTTGTAAAATGATATGAAAATTCAATTAAATTTTATTAAATATGAAAAAATGTTTAAAAATTTCTATAATTAATATCTTGGATAATTTATTTTTTAATTTTTTTGGAAAACATGGTTTTATAATAAAAACAAGTGCTTTACAGAAGAGATAAATAATGTTGATTTTTTTAAAATCATTATGTTGACCTATTATGTACATTAATAGAGTGTAATTAAGAGAGAACGTATATTTTCAAGATATAACTATAGGATAAAAAAATTCATGATTTTTTTGGGATATGGATCATAAGACATTATCATTGGAAACATAAGCATAAGTAATCCTGATAAATGATGAGATTGTATCATAAATCCATCATCACTTATATATACTTTGAATTATAGGCCGCATTAAAGAATAAATTCAAATAAAACATTGAATATTTTGAAAATAAATATATTTAGGATATAACATTTTGAAGGGGATGTATATACACCATAGAAAATAAATGAGTGGTGAACTTGTATATGTCTCCTAGAAATAAAAGAGAGACTACAAATCCCTTACCTTAAGTCTCAAAAAAATTCTTACATGTTTTAGAATATTGTATAATAAATATTAGTTTATTATAAATATATTATCAATCTGTATTTAAATAAATCATAAAATATATGATTTACTTATGATCATTTATTACCCATTTATTCCAAATTCCATAATAAAATCACCTGTTGGGTAATAAATACTTTGTTTTTCACATAATATTTGGTTTGGTATTGTTTTCCCTATTTCTTTTATCATGGTTAAATAATATAAATAATTTTAAAAATGATATAAATATCATATATATTCATTATATATGTATTTATATTAATGAATAAATGTAATAAATAGAAAATGAAATACATCGTTCAAGGAGAGAGTAGGCCATACGTAAAAATAAAGGTTGATTAAATTTTACAAATAGAAATTAACAAAGAATGGTAAATAATATATAACCCAAAAAATTATCTCATATATATAACATATTTTTATTTAAACCAGCCCTTATTTAATTCTATGTAAAGCGCCCACGAAAATCAAATAAGATTGATTCATTAGGAGGCAGTCCATCGTTCACATAAACAATGTTGTTATATCCTGTATGGAATTAAAAGTAATATGGCATTTGAGATATAATAATTATATTATTATAATTATATTAAAAATATAATATTTATTCATTTAATATAACCCTATTTCTATACATGTAAAAAAGAAAAGAAAAACACATCACATCTGTTCCCATGGCGGTAGTCCAGCATACACACAGGCAACGTTATTTTTTTCTAAATGGTTCAGTTGTAAGGTTTTAGATGTGGTATTATAATTAATTATGTATAATAATATCACAAATATCTCATATAAACATTAAATAATCAATTATATCCTTCGGTGATTGGTTGTGATGGTAAAATGAATAAAATTGGTTCGTGAGGTGGTCATCTTCCATGCACATGAATTGTGATTTCATCTACAATTTGATGGAATAAGAGAAGAATTTTGTTTATGAAATTAACATAAACAATTTTAATATATAAAATATAGTAATTTATTTATATGTTAAATATTTAATAATAATTAAATTATTTTTTGTAATAAATAAAATAAATTTCTCAATTAGGGATGTTACCCCTTCTTCGGACACCTTATATTGGTATGCACCAAAAGTTTACTTTGGTTACATTCATGACCAATATAATGATTATAGGATGATGGATAGTATTAATTTAGTTATTTGGTTATTTATTGAATGAATAAATGGGTTTTAGAAGTTTAAATTGGAGAAGAGGTGTGACCTTTTATAAGTGAGGTGAGTGACACCGATGTAATTTTTGAAAAGAAAATGTGTACCAATATTTTTCACATGTAAAAAAGACACAAAATGGGTAATTATAACTCTTGGAAGAGATAAGGTAAAACAATTTCAATATAATTGATTTTGGACATGATTTGGGTTATTTTTAAACCTTATATTTTTTAGTTTAACACTTATCTTTTTAGGTTAATCGCATAATGATCTGATTTTTACCTTAAATGCCGTAATTAATTTTTATGATTTTAACTATTAATTAAGGTAAAAATTTATGTTCACATTATTTTATAGTATAAATTATTTTAATTCAAAATATAGTATCAATTTTTCAAAATATCACTCACATAAGTGGAAAATTCTAATATACATTAATCATGTAAATGCAGTGAGAACAACATTATTCAAATAGAAAATGTTTTAAAGTTTATAAATAATTTATATAAAAAT
Organism: Viscum album; assembly: GCA_963277665.1. NCBI lineage: Eukaryota > Viridiplantae > Streptophyta > Magnoliopsida > Santalales > Viscaceae > Viscum > Viscum album. Next base: position 1,313,784,545 of record OY728136.1, on the reverse strand, counting down.
TCAATATGAATCTTTTTTCTAATGAACTTAATTATATTTAATGATATATAATTTAAATAATTTTAATTTTTAAACCATATTTAAAAAATTATTATGATAATGAGTTCTCTAATGGAAATGACAATTATTAATAAAAAAAGTAAATTTCAAAATTCATCGAAAAACATTTCTTCTTATAAAATTTGAGCAAACTCATCGATATATAATTTTCACAATATTATTTCAAAATAAACATTTTTTTTCAAAACAAATCCCAAAAGTAAGAAAAATTACTTTTAAAAATAAGGACACAAATGGAGATTTTTTTTTTGAATTGTAACATTTTAAGTGTAAAATTTATTTCATTGTAATCCCTTTTCTAGAAAGATCATAAAATTTATGTAAAAAACTTGATATATTTTATAAAATATAAATTTAATTAAAATCATTAACAATTCATTTTAATATATTTATATAACGCACATTTGTGTTCATAATAATTGTTTTCCAGAAAGGGAATATGTTTATTTTAAAATAGTTTTTATTTGAATTTTTAATTAATTGGCCACCAATGAAATAATTTTATATACCTATTAAAAAGATACACAGTTATGATTTAGTTAATCCTATTGATACTGTTTATTATAAATTCTAGGTGGTAACTATCATAATATATAATAATATTTTAGTATTATGTTGAGTTTCATTAAAACTGTCTCTTTAATATAACATAGGATATTGATGAAAATTAAATTCATTTTAAAAAATATTTCAATTAAATAGGGGATGTTAAATTATATCCCACGTAAAATGTATTTATTCCTTGAAATTTTTCAACTCAATACCAAAAAAATGAAAATACTACTGGCTCATGTTACACCCAAGTTGCCACACATCTTCCTCGAGCTGGTGGTTTCTCCACAAAATAATGATCGGGTGTGTAGTCTTGTTTCACTTAACATTATATATATGATCCGAAAACACAACTAGTTGATCATTATAAGAAAGATAATTCTTCATCATTATGGCCTCCAAGCTTAGTACTTGTAAAGGATCAGATATACAACTTCTTATAAGAGATACATGGACCACATCATGGGCATCAATGATATTAGTTGAAAGAAAAAATAGATACACTACTACAGATTCTGACTTTAACAATTCTAGTATTTTACTACACTACCTAAAATCATAGATAAAGGAACCCTTTATGAATGCTAGAAAAGCACTCATAAAAGGGTCCTTTATCAGCACTACAAAAATTACTGATTAGGGGTCTTTATCAGAACTAAAAAGCACTAATAATGGACCCATTTAATAGTGCTTGTAAAAAATCACTGATAAAGCCCCCATTTTCAACACTACTAAAAAGAACTGATAAAGGGGGGACATTATGAGTGCAAGAAAAAAGAACTGATATAGGGTGACTTTACCACTTTTGTTTTTTAGGCAATGATAAAGGCCCCCCTTTATATGTTCTTTTTTTATAACTATTATAAATGGTAAAAATTATCTTTCATTAAAAATTAAATAATAATATATAAATATATTTATAAGGATGTAAACATAATATGTATTTTTTATTCTTTCTAGATAAGGGTAAATTGAAATTTACACATAATTTATCATATATTTTGTCAAAATGGTTTATAAAACAATTTTAAAAGAGTACTAATTAATAATTTTCTAATGATTATCGAGTAATAGACCTTTAATAATAGTTTGATGAGAGAAAAATCAAATTAATTAATGAACAGTCAAAGATAAGTTGAAAAAATTACATGTAATTCAAAAGAACATAAATTTTTATCTAGGTGTTCATTTGGACTCTACCAGATATCAAATCAAAGCCAGTGTTGACCTCTATCCGTAGTCATCGGGGTAAATCCTCTGTCAAATTTTCAAGGCCAAAATACCCAAACATCCTGCAAAACTACGTCTGTGGTCTATTTATCCATGTTATTTAACAACCTATATAATTTTGACATCGTTTAAGGGGGTCGTATTGTGCTTTTTATTGGGCACTAAATTTAATCCCAATTCTTACATTCATATAGATATTATGGTTTTGAATTTTTTTATCATTTTTCACAACGTAGTTTTATTTATAATTAAATGTATGTATTTTTTTATATTTACTTATAACAAATGAATTATATAAAATCATAATTATACATATTTATATAACAATGTGTTTTTAAAAATATATAAATTAAATATTTATATTTAATTTTATTTAAAATAAAAAACAAATCATTTTATTTAAATTTTAAAATTAATATATATATATATATATAGACACACCCATGTATGTAATGTTTTTATATAAACATGTGTGTGTAAATAATTAGCAACTATAAATGTATATTTATATTTTAATATATGTAAATATATACATATTATATAAATATATTTATTTTTATCTGAGAAATGTATATGCAAGCTCGTGTGTATTAATATGAATGTGAGTGTATCAATATTATATATATTTATAATATAAATATATTTTTATAAATAAATCATTGTCATTATCACAGTCATTATCATTAAATATAGTAGAAAAATGTATTTCACCAGATTTATATAACAATACATTATAAATTTTTTATGTATATATAACATTATATTTAAATATGTCAGTATACGGACAGACAAACACACACACACATGTATAATGTTTAAAATATTTATTTAAATATACATTATATATTGACAAATACACAAAATTTATTTAAAACAATATCTAACTATTTCTTTACATTGTAAAAATATTGGAATAAATATATATATAATGATATATATATATATATTTAAAATGGTTATATTGAAATATATATGTGTATTAATAAACAGATAAATATTTCTATTATATTCTAGTATATGTAAGTAAATATTCATATATAACATATTAAAATAAATAAAAGTCCATATATATAACACACATAATCATATATTTTATAAACTATTTTAAAAACAAATAAAATAATGTATGTATACAAAATACACATGTAAATACATATATAAATAAAAAGAAATATAGAAAAAGATATAATAAGACAAGAAAATGTAGTGGTAATGGTGCTCAAATCCGAAAGGGGAAGTCTTAGGATTGAATTTAGGTGCAGTAGGGGAGATGGAATTTGTTAAAGAAATATTTAAGAGTGAGGGATGCTCCATTAAATGTGGGGCATGGGAGTGTGTGAAAAATGTTGGGAATGGTGGGGCACTGATAAAGGGTTTGGGGGGAGAATTAGTGGTGGGTATAGAACCGAACAAAAAATAATTCCCCCCTTATTAGTGATTTTTGTGAGTACTGATAATGGGGGCCTTTATCTGTTCCATTTCAGCACCGATGAAGGACATATTTATGGCTTATCTTTCCTTTATATCTTATACACAATTTCATCCTTTGTTGTGCTTCAATTAATTTTCACTTCATCTATTACACCTTGAAACTATGTTTAATATTTTTATGCCTGATGAACTCGTGGATCAAAGGGTCTATAAAATAATTACTAATAATTCTTTCTTTCTCTGGTTAAAATCACAACAAAATTCATGGAACTTGTTATAAAATAAGCATAAATCTTCATACGGTGAAGTAAAAAAATAATTTCTAAAACCTCATCTGAATAATATCTAAAATAATTTCATTAATTGTTTACCTTATTACCCACTAAAAATATTTCAATATAAAAACATAGAATTAAGTAAACTATATATATAAAAAGAACTTATCACTAATCTCTAACAAAATATGAATTATCTCTCAATTTTAACATACAAAACATGTGAAAACTATTATCATGTATTGTCTGGAAACATGGTAACAAATGGAATTGCTATAAAATCTCTTGAAAATAAACATGCTTACTCATTAAGTAATGAAATATACTATTAAATATATTCCATAAATTTAAAAATGTTTTAAGTGACATTATTGATAACATATACCACATTTTCAATGAATCAATATCATTTATAAGGTCATAAATACTATTAAATTTAAATTATCCATACCAATCATCTCATTATTGAAAAAAAATACCATTTTCTAATCATTATGAACATTTTAGGGGTTATCTTCCCTTAATCATGTGGTTTCCTTAAAATATAATCATTCCATCAAATTAGTTTTCTAGGTCATATATATCATTCAACATATTCTTGAAAACACATAGTGGGAAATCTCTATAGAAAAATCCCGATATATTTCATGATGCATATAACCTTTTTCCACAATTTCCATGAAAAATCATTTCAATCATTCATCATTATTCATAAACCATTAATTACGATTCATTAACTTATTTCCTAATTCATCTTTCCTTTAATATACCATTTTTGGTCTCTTCTTCATTACTAGTATAACCATTACCCATTCCACATTATTTCTTATCTTTATAAAACATTCCTTGAGGAAATCAATTCATATATATCCAATTACATACACATTTTATCATTAAACCATTTATTATGCCTTTTGGAAACCATTATTGTAATCCCTTGTGTAAACTAAAATTTTCACCTTTCCTCCAAAATCACTTACCCCATTTTCTTCTTCACTAAAAAAACATCTTATCATTCCTTTAAGACATTCCCTTTAGTGAATATTCCCAAATTCTCAACAAATTAAAAAATAAATATTCTTTCATCTATGGTATCCACTACCAAAATCTCAATGACATATATCATTTACTTATTTGGTGAGTTTAGGGTTGGTTAAGGTCCAAGGTGATAATCATAAACCATGATAACTAATTAGGCATTATCAAAATATACTCCACTCATTTCATCATCCAATTTTTGTTTCTCAACAGCACATTATTTATCATATTCAACATTAATCTAGTTCATTATAGTTCTAACCATTTTCTAAAAGCAAAAAGAATAGTGTGATTACCAATATTCATAGTGGAAAACCATAAAATAATGAAAAATAACACATGTGATATTGAAATAATGACACCCTTTTTTCAATCAATGACACCATAGGATTAACCTACATCATTAATTTTCATTAGATAAATAATTTCGGATGGCTCATAAATTATTTTTTAATTTACAGAGCATATCCCCTAGGATTTTTATACTAGATTGCCTAAAAAGTTCCATTTTCATACACCAGCTAGTAATCAAGTCTATCCAAATTTACCCCTTTCATTGTTATTACCACTAGGTACCTCTTTTCCAAATCCACGTCGTCTAGTGGTATCTAGAGAGGGATGTAATTTCATTGAAACCACTCTATATATCCTTTCAAAAATTCCAAGACATTTTCCAATACATCGAATCATCGTTAGATTTATCATTAGTCATATGCATATACAAATCCTTAGAAATATCCAAATGGATCACACTAATATTTTATCATCCTAGTATTAAAAGTATAAATAACCATATCCATTGATACTCACTATTAATACCACAAAATTTTCATACACAAATATTACATCTTTTTTATGAATAATCATTAAATTAAACAAACAGACACCTCGGTATATTGAGTTTGGATACTAGACACAAAATATTCTAATATCTTGAAAGATCCTATTTATCCTCCATAAAGATCATTCCACATATTTCTATTCAGAGAAATAGCCATCATAAAACCATTATTCATAAATTGGGGAAAGAAAACAACATAAAGAGAACGAACATAGGATCAATAAGGGAAAACAAGTGAGATATAAAAATATCATGAGCATAATGAAATGAGAACAAGAGGATAACATTTAAAAACTATAACTTGCATATCATATACCATCAACGTGAGTGACATAAGAAATATTGGTAGTTCATAAGACATGAATCACAATGAAATCAAGGAACATGAACTATGAGAATACAACATTGGCATTATAATATGATTTTTAGTATACACATAAGCATAGAAAATCATTTGCAGAGTAGTCAAGGATGATATCCAAAAACTATCATAAATTAATGGGTTAACTACCTAGATCATAATATTTATAATGGTTTACTCCCAAGAATGTGATACTGGATAGAGTCCCTTAATCTATTGGGTTCACTCCCTATTCTTGTTCTATTTATATCATGATAGATAAATATTTACCCAATGTATTAGAGTGAGCTATAGGTCTGTCCTTTCACAAAATGAAAATAACACATATTTGTGAAAAAAAAATAAAACATTAATTATATCATAACCAATGAAACGAAATGTGTTTCATAATAATTTAATCATAACACAACACATGTAAATGAAAAAGGTTTCAGAATAATTTCACCACTTAATAAATGAGAATCATGTGGGGAAAGAAGTAGGTTTCATAAGCATTTTATATTAGTATAACCCGTTGAAGAGAAATATGGTTCATAAAAAATATTTCATTATAAACATAATCCATTGAAATAAATAATAATGATTGTATCATTGGAACATATCCCTAGTAACGATTAAGGTACATCAAAGGATTTCATCTTAGATGAAAAATTATTTTGAATATTTCAATGAACATTTATTAATGAAAATAGGATTTACACATTTTGAAACACTTTTTAGTATATAATACACTTTTAAAATACATTTATTTTAAAATAAATTTAGAAACTTATAAATGATGATTTAAAAGAAATTTAGAATATTTCATTTGGAAAAAATCACTTCGAATTTGAAAATAGTTTTTACAAAAATTAAACTTTTTCAAAATAATTTTCGTTGAATTTTTCTTAACATATAATAGAATCATTAAATTATTGAGTGGTCGTGATGATGGAAAATACTTTTTATTCCATACTCATTAAAACAAAGGTTCCTTTCAAAATTCTAGTAAACTCCAAATATGACTTGTTTGAAAAAAACATGAAGATTAAATTTTAAATAAACATAAAAAATGGAAAAAAATGTTTTTAATAATTAATTCATATAATTTTATAAACATTTTTAAATCATTTTTATAAAACATGGATTTGGAAGATAACATATTTTTAACCGAAGAGATAAATGAATATGATTTTTCTTAAAAATAGTATTTTGACCCATTTATTACATTAAGAGAAGAAAATAAAGGAAAATATATATACTAATGTAATCAATAATGGATAATAAAATTCGTAAGTTTGTTGAAATATTGATCATAAGACTTCATCATCAGAAACATAGACACTAACAATCCCCAGGCACATTGAGATTATACTATAAAACCCTATCCACTTTTGATTCATTTAAATCTAAGGCCCCATTAAAGAATAAAATAAAATGAAACATATGTTATTAGTAAAACAATTATCTTTATTATATAACATGTCAAAGGAGAAGTGTATACACCTCACAAAATAAATTAGTAGTGAACATGCATATTTCTCCAAAAAAATAATAGAGAGACCTGAAATCTATTACCTTTAGTCTACTTCTTTGGTACACATTCTAATATCCTATAAAATATATTTAGGTTTATTATAATTTTATTAATATACCACACACACATAGATATATATATCATCCCTTATATGATTTACCTATGACCATTAATCATCAATTTATTAACAATTCCTTGTTAAAATTACATTTTAGGTAATAACTACTTTCCTTTTCAAAAATGTTTTTATTAGGAATTTTCAGTACTCTTAATTTGTTAATGGTTCAATAATGTCACCAATTATATAATTTATATAAATATCATAAATATTCAATATATATTTATTTATTGTAATCAATAAAATTTAGAGATATAAATTGAAATACATCATTCATGGATATTGTAGGTTGTATGTATGCATGAATATTGTCTCCATTTTCTCAAAAGATTAAAAAATTGAAGGATAAATAATATATTAAATCAAATAATAATTTTATTTCATATATATCTCATATTTTTATTAATAATGTCTTTATTACCTTCCATGTAATGCATAAATGAAAAAAAAATCAAATCGTTTTGTGAGGTGGTAGTCTTCCATACACACGAACAATGTTATTGTATCCCCTACGGAATAGAAAGTAAGAATGTATATGTGTTATGATAATTAATGAGTAATTTTTATATTTAAAATATCTTAATTTTTAAATTAATCTAACATTATTAAAATCCATGTAAAACGGAAATGAAATACACATTACATCAGTTTGCGAGGTGGTAGTCCTCAATACACACAAGAGACATTATTATATTACAACATGTTGGGAGGTAAAATGTTTTATATGGTATTATGATTAAATATGTATAAAAATATCATAAATATAATATATAGAAATTAAATAAATCATTAAATATATTTTTTAGAGGTGGTGAAGAACACTTAATAACATTAGTTTTTGAGGTGGTAGTCCGCAATACACACGGATAAATATTTTTTAAACACATTTGATGTAAGTGAACAAGGGTTTAGTATGTGAAATTAAATTAATAAAATATAATTATACATATTATATTGAGGTTATTATATAATCATTGTTTAATAATAATAAATGGATTTGGTGGAAGAAATATAATTAAACACTCAGTTTGGGACATTGCCTCTTATTCATACAAATTATTTTTGTTTGCACCAAACATCTTATTAGGATGTATTTATGAAAAAAATATGGATTATATGATGATTATAGGTAATTAATGAAGTTATTTGGGTTTTTTTATCCAATGGGGTTTTTGTGTGTGAAGAGTATAAGATATTGGGTATTCTTTTATAAGTTAGGTGAGTCCACACATGTAATTTTTTAATAGAAAAGTTAGTCCCACATTTTTCAGATTCTAAAGGGAGAAAAAATGGCCTTTTATTTAAACTTTAATGTATAAGGTCAAAATATACCCATTAAATTTGTTTCGGAATATTTTTGTTTCATTTTTATGCCTTATCATTTTAGATTAACCCCTGGTAAACCCATTTTTACTTTAACCAGAGTAAATATTTTTTACTCTTTTTTCTATTCATTACAGTCAAAAATTATGTTTACCATATTATATAGAAAAACTTATTATTATTAAAAATATGGAATCCATTTTTTTCAAATTTCACTCACATAAGTGAAAAAGTTACATATAAAATTAAACCCACAGACACAATCAGAATGAGATTTTCCCAAGAGAAAATCATCAAATGTGTAGAAGGATTTTATATCAAAATTCCATAAAAACATTTACCCAATGAAATAAATTTGATTAATATATATATATATATATATATATATATTTGAACTAATTTTACTTTTAAAACGAAATTTATGAAATTTTTATGTTTTTAAAAATTTTAATGTAAATTAAAATTCTTAATAGAAACCATTATTCTTTCTGATTCATCAAAAAATGTATATTCTCAAAATATACCAAAAATTTCACTAGGAGATAATTTTTTCATTTTTATTTAAGAAATCTATTTCATTTTTACAAAAAAATTTCTTAAATTGGAAAAAACAAATTTCAAAAATTAGTTTACAAAATGCAACAAAACTACTTTATAGAAATATAAAAATTTAAAATGTAAATTTTTTATTATATCTTGTCTATAAAAAGCAGAAGATAAATCATAAAAATTTGATTGAATATATTATATATATATTTAATTAAAATATTACACAATAAGGGATTTTTTTTATTATATTGTGTTACAAAATTTTTGAGTACATACAATTGTTTTGAAAAAATATTTCATATACTTTCAAATGGTTTTTATTTTCATTTCAAATAAAAACTATTCTCCAATGAAGTCATTTTACATATAAGTTTAAACAATATATCTTCATATTTTTTTAATACCATTCATACACAACATTCAAACATCCATGGGATAACTAGAATATTAAATAAATTTTTTAATAGTATGTATGGTTTTTTTAAAACTCGATGTCACATGAAACATAAGTTATCGATGCAAATTAAATCTATTATAATAATATTTCAAAATATATCATGGTTTTATTGTGTAGAAACCATCAAAATATTCCAACGATTATTATTTACATATTTGGGGGATATCATCCCATTTTAAAGGTACTTTTTGTGTATAAAGACGAGTATTTAAACAATTAGTAGGGTTATGGATAAGTTTTCAAGTTTATATTGGATCATTACACTGATACTTAATTAAAGATGTTATATGATATTGGTTATGATATCCACTCCTTGTTAGCATATTCTGATAGACCATCATAATGGGGGATGAAATGTATGTTTTCTCATATATGGCTACCAAGTACTATTGATATATCCCCTTATTGAAAGGTGTAGAAATATAAGTATGACTTCGTTTGAGTACTAGAATATTCATGTATTGGTCTCTCACTATTAAGGCTAGAATATGATGGATTATTTTCAAGATGCTGTTTTGGATGTCAGTTAATCCATCAATCACTTTCATGGTGTGTTGGTTGGTTTCTTTTTCCAGGATATGGTTATGATCCCATACCTTATTTCTTATTAACCATTGGAATATTTTTTTCAAACCCTAGTTATAGTGGGGATATAATCATGGTACTTTTTATTAATCTTTATCAAATGATTTTTATAATCATCTTGAGAGGGAGAAAGAGTATATGCAAGGTTTGGGGTAGTTTTCTGATCATGGTAAACATATCAGTTCACCTCCATGAATATTGGAACAATAATATGAATTTATTCCTATCATATTTTGGGATTATACCTAAAAAGATTCCTGATAAATACTATTATATGATGGTAGTTCCTAATGGTTTGAACAATAATATATCCTTACTATAATTATGCTTCTTAGAAATAATAATATACATATTTTATTAAATTAGGGGTGTTTGAAAAATACAATCCTACTTTTACAATCATAATATGTAAATGGGATTTATATGTTGAAGAATAGATATGATCTAGTTCATTAGATGTTTCCAAGATAGTGTGCTATTATTGATATGCTAGAGTTGGGATATGATCCAACTCAATTGGTTCCAAAAAGATATGGTAGATGGATTTATATATGGTAGTTAGGATATGACCCAACTCATGTGGCATCAGTAGTATATGTCGTTGGGAATTATAAATAGGAATTGTGATATGAGATAAATACATGGAATCCTCCATAATATGATAAAAATCATTAAGATATGGATTCTTAGTATAGAACGATTTATGGGATGACACAAAAATATAGTGATGAGATTCATAGATGGTAGTTGTAATGTTGGATGACTGAATGGGATCACTACTATATGATAAATAACTCCATTAGTATAATGATAAGTATAGGATGGATCAAGTAATTTTTTGGAATTTTTTAGGTAGAATAATTAATCGAAAAATGAGTATTTTATTATCAAATCTGTGGGGAATATTTTCATTAATGACAAGTCCTTCAACAATTCCCTGAATTATTTATCATGGTGAACATTTATAGAATAGTCATTGAAACTCGTTGGAGATGAATATGAGGTTTACGGTGTTGAAGATGGTAGAAAAGGATCTAGTCCTTCATTATGATCACATGAACATCATTATAGACTATGTATCTATATTTCACTATCTCTATATGGTATGAGAGGATTGGGATTTAGGATCTAGATATAGTGTCCCGAAGAGATTGATAGTGCTAATGGGTGCCACCTATTTTTCTACAGCTTTCCTCGGGTGGGATTGACTACAACTCCAAAATAAATAGGGGCTTTCATATGAAGATTCTAGTGTTGGTTGGTATAACTCAAAGTGGAATTCCCATATCTGATATTTGATGACCTAACAATATGATGTTGTGTAGGAAACATCATTCTCTTGGTTTACAGTCTTCAACTTTAGCATTAGAGGAAAAGAGCGAGCTAATTTTCACTAACACCATTTATCTAGGATTTAAGGGAGTTCTTGAATTTTTTTTTCATCGCTAAAAAACATATGAAATTATATTTATCAGTTTAGTTTCACAGATGGTGGTTTAAATATAATCTAAAATAGGGATCGATCATTTTCATAACTATATAATTGATTTAAGGTTCATAATTTTTCTATGGTGTGTATTTCATTGAAGGGTGATGATGAATCCCAATACCACCAAAATATTTATCATTATAAGAATATATTAGACCCCCAAAAACTAAAAGATTATTATTTTCAAATTTGGTTAGTTATTTTTTTATGCATATTCTTGTGAAATGTGAAGCCAATTATTATGATATTCCCAAGTACATTTTTATAGAATTTCACAATTACAAATTTTCATGATTTTAAGATTCATTTTGGGTTCACAATTAGTATTTAAATCCAAATTCATGTATATCTACTTTACATTCTGTCAAGTTGTTTCTATCCGAAGGCTGGAAATCACTCGAAAATTCCCATGAATCCATGAATACATGTCTATTTGTGAAGATCAGATATCAAGTACATCCACATTATGTTTAGGGGGAATTGTTTACTACTTCATGAGTCTCTTATATGTTGAATACATATTCATGAATCTTAACAAATAAGACCATTAATACTATGATACCCTCATAAGAATGGATGATCATGAATGAAAGGAACTGGGAAAACATATTTTCTTCTATGAGGATCTCCATTACATTTTTCATATAGGTAATGTATTATAAAAAAAATTTATTTTATTTAAGAGACTTGGTCCACAAAGAGGAATCCAATATATCCAATTAAAAATTTGTATCAGAGCCTATATGTTTCTAAATTAAGGAATTTGAGGATTTTTATTAAGGATCAATCATCGAATAGGTGTCCTATGAATCCAGTATGAATAGGAATTAGATCCCATATAGTTATATATGTTTAATGTTAAATGTCATGAAATAAAGGTATATGTTTTAAATGACTGATTTTGAGATTTGGAAAAAAATATCAAATACAATTTTATGGTTTTCCCATTATAATTGTGAAATATGGGATATGGGAAAAAATAAATGTGTATACGAGAGGGAACATGAATGTTATAGATGGTGGAATCAATCCTTAAGGATATGTCATACACATTCTATGAAGATAAGAATTCAAAAACGTCATTTTTTTGTTATTTACCTCATATTTTTAATATCATATAAGATGATTGTAGGATATGATAAATAATCATTTAAAAAACTAACCATAAAAACTAATCCTGTTTTATTCAATCTCATGGAGTGAAACAAGTGGCCATAACTATCTGGTTGCATTTCTCAATTTAAAAATGGGGTTTATGAATAAGTTGTATGAAATGATTTTCTCCTCAAACACAGGTAGATGAAGGATGATTACTTGGATCAAGTGGTATATTATCTCATGAGTTTAATTGTAATGGGTATTACATGGGGACAGAATCCCATGATATGGTTATGAATAAAAATGAATTTATTAATTACGAACAAGGATATGGATTACACTATATCAGATGCATATATATGAAGGGGATTGGTGACTACAGCTAGTTGGAATCCAAATATTGATTTCTCGTAGACCACATAACCTCCTTGAGAATATGGATACATGAGAAAGAAATTTTTAATCTATCATATGTGAGCGGTTGTTTATTAGATATGGGGGATTTTGAGGGAAAAGTGATGAAGAATAAGTTGATATTAGGAATCACTGTTAGGATAAAACATCAAAGAAGCATCCTACATGTCATGTAAAAATTGGAATTGATTCCTCATAGTTCATATGTCATGAAATTTATCAAAATATGAAATTTATTTTAAACATTCATCTTGACATCATACGACGAAGACATTTACTATATAGTTTATCTTCATATAGTGAGGATGTTAACCATGCTACATAACATCATAAGATGAGAATATATGATTTCTTCAAGGGATATATCAACTGAATGTTATATAAATCACATTATGTTTTCCATGGAGAATATAGACATGTTGAAATAAAGGATATAAAAATATAAATGAGTGAATTCTAATGTTGTACGTGAGATTGACGTATAAAAAATGGGTACTAAATATCCTGTTTATAATAAGAATAAAATAATTCATTATTTATAGAGGGATTTTATGGGGGTTATGAATGACAGTCCGAATATAATTTTCTCCTAGACTGATGGTGTTAATGGAATGATAATGGGAGTCGTGGGAAATTTTACACTATAATCTAGAAAAGGTAAGGACTTACACTAATGTTGATTCCCATATAGGATACCTATGTCTTGAAAAGTGAAATAATAAGAGAATTTATTTGGTCATACACATATAAGGATTACCTAGATGTTAGGTTCATACATATAACAAATGAGGAATACCATAATGGATATATTATAACATTTGTAGAATCACATTCAACATAGATCTATAATCACATTATGTTCAGGTTTGGTGTGAGAAAAAAGAGATAATATAAAATCAATTACAATGAATAATTCTATTTTAATGGGAAATATTTGTTGGTAGGAAGTCTAAATTATTATAATGAGTAAAAAGGAATATATCCATGTGAGTAATTTATTGGGGTTTCTTCTATATTGGATTCCCATGATTTGGTCATAAATCTTATGGAATAAGGCTATATGTAGAAGGGGCTAGGGATTACATCAGATAGGATTACCAATGGAAGAGTATAACTCATGAGGAATATACTCAATTGATAAATAAATTATAGCTTACACCATATTGGATCCCAATGATATAGTTATGACTCATAAGGAATTTAACCGATTATAGAAGAGGCAGAGGCATAGGTATTATCAGATTATAAATTTATAAGCATTAATTACTAGGAATATATCTAAGTGAATAAGTGATTGGAGATGAAACCCTAAATGAGTGTCATAGACGGATTGATTACATATATGTTGACAGATGAGAAAATACAATCAAACTCACAAGTAATATAACACAATTATGTAGAAATAATAGTGATATAATCAAAAGAGGGTGCCCAATCTATGGATATGATTAACTTGGAAAATTTACCACTGCGTAAAAGTAAGTTCCACTATATAATATTAGATTCCAATGATATTTTTTATTGAATGAGTTTGTAAATTCTATCATGGAGACTAGGTAATGGATATTGGTTCTCTAATATTTGATGGATACTAGATTATGTAAGAATAATGGGAAAAACATTTATGTAATGAGAAACCATCTTATTTAGGTGGTAATTGTGTTATCACAGGATATATATTAGTTTATGCGATAAAAAAAATGGGTTCATTTCCTCAAACAACTATTATTAGGTGAAGTGTTAGTGGGACATATAACATGGCTGATGGGACACCATTTGATCACCTGCTCGATATGGATTCTTGCAATCAATATTCAAGAATGTTTTCCTATGATTTTGTCTTTTTCAAGTTCCTATGTGATTCATAAATGGTTATCCATTTGAAATTTTACAATCCCTAAATGTTACTCAATAATATTATAAAATTTATTCAACATGGTTTTATTATCCCTTTATCACATAAATCTCAAACTTTGTGATTATTTGATTCTTCACATCATTATTAATTCAAACATTTCTGAATGAATGTTTAGTGTTTTTTAATAGAAATAACACCCTCATATCATTACCACATTTCAAGTTATGCGATCCATATTTATGTGTTTTATGTGGTGGAATATTCCTACATAATTTGACATTTTATCCATATGAACCATGTGAATGAGATCAAATGACATTGATCATGTCCACAATGAACCTCTTGATCTATAGTGAATGCAAGGTGTTATTTCATTGAAAACCTACTCCCATGTTTTACACCTATATTTATTGAGGTGGGGATATCAAATATCCTTGGATCATCACATGATCCTCAGTGGTCATTGGCTAATTTTTCATTTTAAACCTCTTCCAGGAATGTTGAATGATGATACCTGGGAAATAAAATCACAAAATCGATGATTGACACATATTGATTTCATTTTTACATGATCAAATAAATTGATCATATATCCATCAATATATCATATTATAGTGACATTAGGTCTTTTCTTTTCATGTAACATTAAAAAAATGTAACTTATCTATTGGGTATTTGAATTTTTTATTATATTCTTCTCAGCGTCTCTTCTTGTGTTCATATAATCATAATAGTGATTACAAGGAAATATTGATGTTTATGAAGGATATCATAGACTTGTCGTTATAAATGACTAGTGTTAGTTCTGAATGACTTCAATATCACAATCAAAACCCAAGATCATTATATGGATTGAATTTAAGAGAATCAATGCTCATTTTTAATGATGATTTTATATAGAATGAGTAAATGAGATTGTGAATATATAACATGAAATATTTATGTTGTGTGGCAACCCTTGGTGGATGAGGGAAGGGGAAGAAAATGTGGCATTTGGGACACCATTATATCATTTAATATCAAATATATAAAGTTAATTAGACCTAATTAATGGTATCTCAAAATTTAAATGGTATATGTGCATACCACATCGATTTGGATGGTGAATTTGGTGATGGTTTATTAATGAGGACCTGGAGAACATAAACTAGATGTGATGAGCTAGGTCCACATTAAGAATCAAACTCCATATTTGGGTCATAACATTCCATTGTGTGGTACAAAAACTACATACCCACCCAGTGTCTTGCTTTGGGTCGTCGATCATGTATGAAAAATATCCATGCTAGTTTGCTAAGCCAACCTTATGGTGGAATCATTGTAAGTAGTTGAGTCACCTCCCTGGGATGTAAAGGAATAATCAATATTTTTTGGTATAAATCTCTAATTTGAACTTAGATTAATTCCATGTTTTATATTTAATGTGATCTTATAATCCATGAAATATGTTTCCTCAAATAACATTTCCATTTTATTTAATTTTATTTTAAATAATAATTTATATAATAAATCAAAATACCCATATTATTGAGAAAAATATTTAAATCTTCTATGATTTAAACAACGAAGAAATCCCAAAGTAATAATGTAACTTGTTCATATAATATTTAGTATATATCACTAATCACACAAATTTTCCTTCGATGACAGTGTTTACAAACTCATTCCAGAGTACCTACATTGGTGAGAAAATAAGCCTATGTGATGACCAGATGATCTTTCCAGCATTTATTTAAGAGAGGAGCCTATTTTATTACCTGGTGTGATGATAATTTAATGCCCTAGGTTTAAAATTTGGGAATCTTTATTCAATGAAAAAAAGTTTCAAGGAATAATGAGTGATAGATGCTTCAAATGATGAATGTGAGGAACCATTAGTGACGAGAACATGATCTATAAGGTAATGTGACATATATTCCTTTCATGTAGTGTTCATAAGTCTCCTCATTGAAACTAATGTATGTATTGGGATTTGATCTAGGACTCCTTACATTTGAAAATTAAAATTCACATACAACCTCAAATGAGTAAGTGTTATACAGATTCCCAACATGCACAATATTTTCATTATCTATAACAATAGGGATATAACCTATTATAGAAGTGATCTCAATAAATAACTAGGGTCCACTAGAAGATGGAACATGGAACAGGATTCATGATCATGTATTATATCTTTAAGGAAGTCCATAACTAAGAGATGAACTCCAAGGTGGAATATATGGAAGGAAGAATCAATATACCATTAATCAGATGTAATCAAGGATTTGATATCATCAACCATAGTGGTGAAGTTCACCCTTCTATAGAGAGAAATGATGATGATAAATGAGGGTCATGACCAACACAAGGATAAAGTTACCAATATGATAATTCACCATAGTAGAATATTTATAAAAATTACATGTAAACCAAAAATTAATAACTTCTATAGAATCTAAGAGATGAGTATTATAACTCTCTATCTCCCTCTCTCCCACTCTATCAAATTTTGACATTATTTATGTGAATCCCTTATCCATCACTCTAGATATGATGAGTAATGATGGGAAAATTGGGAATAAAGTTTTATAGACATAAAATGATGGTCAAATTACTATGTCACATAACATAATTACTATTATCCATGATCAAAAACCATCCACCATCATGTGTGGGGGTGGAAGGCCCAATCATGGGTAAGTCCAATAAATTTACACATCTCATAAGAAGGACACCTTTCTCATGGATCCTTAGATTCCTCACCCTATCTATACATTATAGATCATTAAAATCAGATATTTCATTTCCAAGATCATAATATTTGAAGTGGATGTATTCTCCCCCTCATGGGTAATGTGTCATGAATAGTTAGAGGATGAAAACCCACACATCTTCCACCATCCAAAAGGAGCTCATGCGGGGAAATCTTTAAAAGTATCCATTAAAAACTAATTCTGGTGTATCAATCCCATAACAATCTAATAGATCTCTACCCTAAAAAAATAAGGTATGTGATTTTTCAGAATAAAATGTAATTATTACCACTTGAGATTCATTAGGGTGGGATCACATCCCCTGATGTTTACAACAATGATGAGAAACTACACTCAAATATGGACAATTTGACTATATATGTTATACAATTTATTTAGTCCAAATTTCTGAACAACCATGAAAGGGGTATTAAACTAACCTGGATCATTATAAATACACATCAGTAACTCCTATGGCTCATCCCTTCGATGATGCATCCCCTGTAATTCTGATCAATTTGTAAGGTAACATCATCACCCTTCTAGGATCAAGGGAAATGTTTCTGATTTCATGGACCAAAATAACTCCCCCATCAGTAGAAATCACCATAAATAATCATGGAATCCCAAAATATGATAATTAATGTTTACATGGATATCCTCAACATGATTTCATTAACCGAAATAGAGGTTCTACATGCATTGAAAAACTTCAATGCCCTAAAATTCCATACGTATGTAGAAGGGACAATAGATTCCATAGATCCCCTACCTACGTCACCAACAATAAATTATGTGTATTAAATCATCACTATAATTATAATATCATACTAAGGTATTTCCCACATTATCTATAGAATTAGTACATATGGATCATGTTCAGTTCACCCTTGATATTTCAAAATATGATCCCACCAACGTTTCTAGGGAAATACTTCCACCTCCACTATGGGTGCTAGGTATAGGGGACCATAAATTGAGTGTTATTGTACACATGTTTTAGTTTTATAAGGTCATCAAATCCCATATATTTTACCTGCATATATAGGTTATATTTTATTACTTTTAGGAAATCTTCGTTCAGCTATCCCTACCACTGTCAGTCTCTCTCCACTCCACCTCTACTCTGGAAAAAAGAGAGATTTCAGAGGCCTTTTTAGCAGTCTATGATAAGGAATAGCAATTCCTAAAGACATAGTATTTGGTCCACATTCCTTACTTACCTGAGGTTACAAATTCCACATATTAAATTGATATGTACATGAATCACATGCCACCTCAATGGAAACTCCCTCATTTTTGGTAAGAATAGATCTGGTGATTCTTATTAAAAATGCAAAAAAGTTTTAGAATATATATATTTCAATTTATCCCATGAAATCTTCACCATATCATATGGTATCATTGAGAGACCAAGTGTAGAAATATCCTCTAGAGAATGAATATGAGGAAAACCCCATGAGGTAGTGTTTGTCCACTAACTAGATACTGATCATGTTTTGGCTAATTGAAACCTTATACATCACCATATTGGATATTCTTATTAAGGATAAAATATATTTACTCTGCCAGTACATAAATGTGATGTTAAAAAACAAATGGGATTTTCATCTAAATTACTGTAAAATCATGGAAGTCATTCACTCTCTTCATCAACTATATTGAATTGTTGACATTTTTCCACTCCAAGTAGATTAATAACCTGTTAAATATGGGTTCCACAAATGTTTTTAGTGAATATATATCATGATCCACATTATAATATATAAAATCATGGATGAGGAGTATCTTAATGTTCATATCAATGGTTGGTGTAAAATATCATCATGTGATTCCTCCGTCTCTCATAGTGATAGTAATCCCCTTAGGAAAATCTTCACATCATTGGTGGATGTTCTTCCCCGCAAACCAACAAAACTGTGGATTTTATCTTTTCCAACCCCTTATATGACCAGGAACATGATTTTAGTGATTGATAACATAGGGATGAAGTCCCACAATAAGGGGAGTCAAATTGTTAAGAAGAAATCCAAATATATTCTAGTACATAGAAGAAGAGATATACATTTTTTAACTTGAGTACCCCTGAGGAGTTTTCACCCATTCATCCAAATTTTATAAAGTAAAAAAATAATTTGTAAACAAAATATACCATATGAGACTGCTCATGAAACAAAAAGTGTTTCTAGAAGGTCCTATTTATATTAAATGCTTAGGAACTACCATAGGCTCACTAATGAGCATCTAAAAGAACAAAACCCAGAGTAAGAAGATGTTTGAGAGGATATTATCAATATCCTAGTGTAATACAAATAACTAATCCACCTTGGAATATTTTTCATGGTCTTAAAGGATGGTTCGTACAATTTAATCATGAAAGAGGATAGATATTATACCAAAATCTAAAAAAACAAATTTTTCCACATGAATAATTATATATTAAATGATATCCTACATTTATACTTTGGGTTTTCTACTTCTAGGGCTATCATACCTATAGGATAGAAGATTAATAAAAACCCCCACCCCTCATAATTGGATATTTTCTCTCACCACTCACCTCAAGTCCATAGTGATATAATGATCTTTAGTTCCACCTGAATAAAAGATATATTTTTCTTAAGCAGATCACACCGCACTACCAAAAAAATTCTAAAAACTAGTATTTACCTCATTCAATGATATACTTGATATAGGGAAACTTTTTCCAAAATTAACCTCCAGATGTGACCTAATGTTGGGAACTCATGAAAAATAGTAATTTTTGAGGAATCAACATTTTTTCTAGAACATAGAGGGGCCTTAATTTTTTTTGACGATTTAGTTATCCCTAAGTTACATAACTATTTTAGAGGATGTCAATATATAGTTCTTGTAAGGATTCATATCCACCATATATAGAAGGACCTTCAAAAACCATTCCAAGTGAATGTTGTGATATAATGGGTGTATCACTAGCTTAATTAACTGTATAAGTGGATATAAATATTCCTTTTATGTGAAACTAATATAGGTAAACGAATTTGGTTTTCATGTGGATAATATTCAAGTTATGATGGTCCATATCCTCATCTCTCGAATATATCTGAGTGGATTTTGAGAATTCAATGAGAGAGCACAAAAAACTAGAGAAAACTATGTAGTTGACCAAGTGCTAGGAAAGATAATTACCTACTTCAGCATTAAAACTAATTACTATGAGAGTAGGGAAGGATACTATGGAAAAATCTCAGACCCCTTAGAAATATCTAATTTTTTTACCCCTACATAATAGTTCTCACCATCAGAATAATTTCTTTGAGAACTCTACCCAAGGGATATTTCATGTATAGTAAGTCATAATTTAATTAAATATATTAAATAATATATATACACCTTGAAGGAGGAGAATTTTCTATTATTATTTATCTATGTCACGATGAATAACCTTCAATTGATTATAGAAATAAAAAGTTTCAATAGGATATGTTAAAATAAAATTTTTACTACTGTCCCTATTAATATATCCTTGTAAACACCATCATAGAATTTTTATTCTTCAATGAATGGATAAAAGACAAGGTAACTCATGGTATGGTTAATTTTGGATATTACATGACATCAGGGACATATATCTCCTCCACCCAAGAGGGTGATGATAATGATTCCATTGATTGGCAGTAGGACTCTTGTTGTGGTCTATATATGTTTTATGATTGGATATCCCATTTTTTAGTCACATGTGCCCTTGGGATTACCTATGCTCATTTGGTCCAATAAGAACATCCTATAGTTATTGAATCTACTGTAATTACCCCATTGACGTCTCAGTATATTATTTATCATAAGAATTGACAGAAAAATAAATAAGGCAATTGATATCCATTTCCAATATTTAAACTTATCTTTGATCTTAGTGATTTTAAACCCCCTATATTGGGAATAGGACCCAAATCTCCAATGATAATAGAAAACTCCACGAGAGAATAATAGGATTATGATTCTATCAATTACATTCAGTTGTTTGAATTTTTATGGTGATCAAATGCGAATCAATTCACCATGATCCCTATGAAAAATCTAGTGGGCGCTATTATGGATAGGTATTATTCCACGATAGTTTGTAGAATTTTAAATTCTTTACCATGGAATGTAAGGTTCATAATACTAATACCAAACTATATGTGTTAATCGTTGATAAACAAGTGGATTCTTCAAAATATGTATCCTCAAGACTACCACCATGAGCTATTAGGTTATTTAATCACAAGGAATATCTATAGTAAACTGAGGGTCTTCTATAACAACCTAAGAACAGTTGTATCCAATGAAGCCTCATCCATAACCATCCAATTCAAAACTTCATCCATTTAACCATAAAAAGAATTCAATATAACTAGTAGGTTTTGGAACCTCATCTGTAAGATCCCAGACCTTCTTTTCATGTATATTTATTCCTTTTTCTGGAGTTTTGGACAAAAGAGGAGTCTCTAGAAAATTTTTAAGTACCCATCATGTACTTTATGAGTACAGGCCATGTACTATGATGCCACTCGAGTCCGTGTGCTGGCCGTGTCCTGGCCACACACACGGCCATGTTGGGATGATGTAGAGGCCTCTTAAAGCGAAGTATGGAAAAGCCTAGTACAGACAGTGTTCTCCAAAAGTACACACCATGTACTTTATTATTTTTTCATTAAAAGGACCTGGGTCGCATCTTAACCCCAGAAACCTCTCCTTCTCTAGCTTCTTCGATCAAGAGTGAAGGTATGACCGTTAATATTCTCTGAGCCCCCAAGCCTCCATCCCGTCTCTGAATCGACTGCTATAAATTGTGTTGGAGCCGCAACGGTACACTTTTCATTCTCCTAGAGCTTCATTTTCCAATTCCCCCTCTTTTGGAAGTTATCGTGGGTTGAACGTTTTGTGCGTTTTCATAGATCTATGACTTTATAAGGAGATTCAAGACTCATGGTTCAATTATATCGACCTACCAGTATCAAGGTAGGTGGTTTGTGCCTTTCTGTTTTATGTCTATGAGTTTTATGTGCAATTTACACCAATACCCTTGAACGGGGTATTGTTTGTTTACCATTTTGCCCCTGTGGTTTTCCTGCCTTGCTTGTATGATTTAGTAGCGGTATTTTGGCTATGTATAAGGATAATTTCTATTCTTGGATGTTTTTCCAATGCCTTGTTCTGTTTATGAACTTTTGGTCTTGTTCAGCATTTTGGCCGTTATACCTGTTTTCCATGCCTTGTGACCGTAAGTTGGAGTTTTGTTCCCTGACTTTCTTGTTATGCGGTAGACTGGTTAGCCAAGTAGCTCCGTATGTGTACTTAGGACTTATAGAATTATTATGCACTGACCGGCATGAGACCATGAGAACCTGGTGCTATATACTATTAGGGGATAGACCGAGTGAGATTCTTCATAGAGTCTTGGACATTATAGACTATAGGGGATAGACTAAGTGAGATTCTCAGAGAGTCTTGGATATTATAGACTATAGGAGGATATACTGAGTGAGAATCCTTAGAGATTCTTGAGAAATATAGACTACAAGAAGATAGACTGAGCTAGCTTCCTCATAGAGTCTTTGTTTTGTTTGTTTGATTTTCCTTAAACCAGTCCAGGCTATAAGATGAATTGACCGAGTGAGCATTCTCAGAGAGTTTCTAAGCCTTGGGGATATAAGAGGAATTGACCTCTTGATCATCCTTAGAGTGTCCCTGACTACATTAGAATATAAGGGGAATTGACTGAGCGTGCTTCTTCCTAGATTCTTATAATTTCATATGACCAAACTAGAGGGGTTAGGCTGATTGTACTGCCCAGAGGGTTGTGGGTAATTCTTGTATAGGACTAGAGGGGATGGCTGTGTGTACTTCCCAGAGGGATTCCTTTTTGTGGTTAGTTGTTTGTTTCACTGCTACTTGTTGACTGTGGATTTTTTACTATCGTGTATCATCCTTCTTACTATTACTATTTAATGTTTACTATACTATTACCTTTCATATACTCACTGACTTTTAGACACATATCTTCACGTGGTTGCCTACTGGGATTTAGTCTCACACCCTGTTTGGGCCATGCTTTTGGGCCCAAAGAGATTATGTTGTTATAGGTATAAATAAGGGATATCACCCTTCTACTTCAGGTAATTGACTTGTTGTGTATCTGGAGAGCATGGGACCAAGATATGGCTTGCGATGCTGAGGAGTTATCTGTTTATATTTCATTTGTACTTGGGTTTAGTACTATGTTCAACATTGTGACTTGTTTTCCTGTTTTCCTAGACATATATGTATCATGCATCATTTCACACACACACACACATATATATATATGTGTTCTCAAGTTTTTTATTGTTTTATCCTTTCGTTTTTTTCTAATGTATGTGTTGTTTACCATTTCCCCTATTGTTATAGTTTCTTTTCCGTTGTGTACTCTGCCAATGAGGGCATAGTGTCCCCACCATCACACCTAAGGCCCTCACTGCTAGTCGGAAGCCAGTGGTGTTCAAGGAAATGCACTTGAGTCCATGTGACCAATCAGGTATGGGGCTCCTATGTGTGGCTTCCGAAACCAGGACGTCACATCATCCAACCACACCTTCAATTATTTTTTTGGAGAGACCATTTGAAAGAAAAAACATTCCTCCATCTCGAAATTTTTTTTATTAATAATATATCATGTATATCTGTATGAATATCAATCCTTAATTCCAAAATCCTATCAAAATACTCACATGAATCCCTCATCAAGGCTTTGAAGTGTCCTTAATGATTTAAAACTATGATCACTGCTGCTAGATCCTACTATAGAGTGGAATTTGGGTAGAAACTATAAAAAGACATCATTTTATTCAATAAAGAGTAAAATGGAACCATCATATAAGTGAATATACTCAAGATATATTCCCTTAGATATTTAAAAGGAATAGAAATCCAGTGGTTATTGGGGGACATTAGATACATGATCAATTTCATCTCAACTGAGATGCCCCATAGAGTGGGAATATTTTTGGAAAATTTACCCCATCAGATATAAAAATCCAAGGATACAAAAAGAATGATTAGAAACCACATATATTGATTATATGACTATACATTTTCGTGATATGGCCATAGAAAAATATTTTATGGGCTTTTCATACCAAGTTTTCTATGAAACCATACTTGAAGGGCACTAGATATACAATAATTCTACAGTCCACTCTTCATATGATTACTCTGTCAAATAACTAATTAATGATAGATTAGGAGTAATCCATGTAAATACATCCACTATAAACCCTATTGAATAATTATATATAGATTATGTGTATTATAAAAGGGAAGGTAATAAATCATAGGTTGAATATTCAGGCTATGTTACTACTCCAAATGAATTGATAGCCACTTTTGAAGATCCCTAAGAGGATCTAAAGTATAAATTTATGTTTTTTATTTGAAATTTTGATGAAATAAGTCGATAAATTGGAAAAATCTTATTATGTATAAGAAATATGGTTTCTATAATATTACATCATACTCATATGGGGAGAAAGAACTAACCAATCTACAACAGAACCCTCATATTATATTACAGGAGCTTCTACGATTAGTCACCAATCTATTCTATCAAAATTTAAATCATAATATAGGAATGAACTAATAAAATTAATACCATAATCCTGATTTATAAATTTATTATAGACCCTATCATTATAAGGAATATATTATTAGATCACCAACTTTTTATTCCATTATTTTATGAGGATAGAAGGAAAAGAATCCATAATTGATGATTCCACCCTAGTAGAAGTGGGTGATAGAACTGACTCACAATCTCCTAATCTCAAATAAGTGTCTCCTTCCTCTAGTCCTCACAATTTTTGTGGTGATGAAGATTTGGATGAATCCTTTTTTTTTCATTTGAATAAGGGATCAACCTAACAACTGTGACCTACTACCGGTGAATGCTAGTAATATGGATGGGCCAACGCTAATACTGTGTAGTGTCATTTTATCTTCTTGGGAGAAGAAGGAATATATGGATTTCCTAAAGTAGTTTCTTGATGATTTATTATAGAAATACAAGGAAGAACCATGGATTTATCCTAGGTATTTTTCCGACTCCTTGAAATTTATATTGGCCACTCTGGGTTGAAATAGTAATTCATGAATTTATATCCCCCATGGTGCAATAGCAAATACTGATGATTGATAAGAATATTAATGGAATCATCATTAGGTATATATTATACCCTAAATGGTTTGAAAATATTTTTCTATTTAGAAATTTTAATAGATAAATAAATTTATACATTGATATTTATGACCTAATCATTAATAACCCAACCAAAAACCTCCCCATCCGAATAGAAAATCAAAAATTGAATGAACTACTAAATTTATAGACCTGTTATTCACATATGGGTATTCTTGGTATAATAAAATATGAATGGAAAAATATGACAAATCCAATAACTTCATGGTATAACATGGATCACTCTAATATCGTTTTATTCCTTTTTTGTTGATGAATTATTGAGAATCTTCTTAATGTTCCATGCATCACATCACCATTCTACTCAGAATACTGTTGGAGTGTTATTTTGATAATTTCATAGTGAAATACTTCTAATTAAGATACTATTTTAAAAATCATCAAAAATCATTTAACATAATATGTTTTAATAACTCAATGATAAACCCTATGATGATTTTATTCATAGTTACCTCTGATACGTTCTTAGGATTTTATTCAGGTATAGAGGCATTAAGATTGATGAAAAGAATATTAAGGCTATTATAAAAATGTATCATCCACAAAATTTCTAATATATATGGGTAATTGATGTATATGTATAAAAAAATAGTTCATTTTATCTCAAAGAACTATGTTTAATGTATTCCATTTTCGATGATCATAGAGAACGTTATGTACTATCAATTTGAAGTGGAATTCCATATAGTGTATCTACTAAATATTTCTATTCTAATACCCCCTTTCCAAGGTGACCTATGGTTTTTTATACAGACTTCTTAGAGTGATCAAACAATTCCCACTTATCCTATAATATTTATAAGTATAAGGGTAGAAGTCTAGAATGTCATAATCATAAGCTTCATAACATTGATACCCAATTATCTTCCTTTGATAAGAGATACTTCACCATGGTCTTCTTGGTTTGGAATATGAGAAATTACCTTAATCAAAATAATGATTAAATATATTACCATTTACTCCCATTAAATTAAATACTGAACCATGCCATACTAAATGATGGTTAACACGGTGGATATTAATTCTGTAGTAGTTTGAAATCTGCTCCATCCCCGAGTACTGACTAATAGTTAACATGGTGGATAGTAATTTTGTAGTAATCCGACATCAGGTTCATCCCCTAAAAGTCTATCAAGGGATAAGAATTAGATAATTTCATGTCTATAAATAAATAATTTAATCAATTAACCTTTTATTTTAACTTTTAATATAAATATATCTCGTTCGTTGATCAGGCTAGGCCATTTAAGCTGATACACAATGATAGTTCCTTCAAAAACATTTCCATGAGAAGACTCTACAACCCCAAAATCAATAGGGTCATAAATTTACTTTCTTCATCACTCTCTCATATACTCCAATGTCATACTATATTATCTAGTTAGATTGATATTCCAATAATTAATCCTAATATATGATCCTCATCTCTATTGTCAAGATGGACTTCAAACATAATTTTTGATGATTTCAAATGAGGTTTTACCCATTGCTGTTCATCGATAATATCAATGGAGAATACATCACCAGGAAAAAAGTTCTCATTTCCATTTTGTAGTACAATATTGATATGATAGACTTGTTTCATTCTTATACAAAGGTTACTCACATTCCACCATTCCAAAATGATCGATAATATTCGTTGGAGAGACTAGACACATACCTCTTTGAGATAGACTAAGACAACTATTTCATTCATGGGAAACATCAAAAGGTCAAAACCTATAGTTATTTATATGAGGAATAATTTCATGTGAAACATTATGTCATAAGAACTTCCCATTAATAACCTTTAGATTCTCCTATAATTTAAAATGTTCATGAATGGATTACTCATATCAATGATTACCTCTAAGAAGGAGACCTCCAAGTAGACTGATCTATGATTAAAAAATTCCAAAAACATATGGAAAATTTTACCCTACATGATTTCCCTAGTCTAGAAGAGTTTATCTATAGGTTTAAATTCAATGTAATCCACATCTTTTATATATAGGAAAGATAGAGTTTTGTGTTTTTTGTAAGATATACATGTCAGGTCATGTGGGGATCACCAATCATGATTAAAGAACAATCACAAGATCTAAATATTGGCATATTAATGGCAAAATATTTGTTGATATTAAATAAAATTCTCTCAAAAGTGTCATAAAAGCTAGGTTCATACAAAAAATCTGCATAAAACCCGAGTAATACTCCATGAAACCAAATACTCTTGGAATGTATTATTGTGGGAATCTAATGTCATGGGTCCCTATCTACTAGATATAATATGAAAATGTGTCATATTACTGACTGAAACATAATTCATCTCATGGTGTCTAGAATTAATTCCAATAAAGGAGGTCATGAACTTTTGTGCGATCGAGTTTTTGATGTACCACATCATCCATCAATTTGGGATTACTCACAATGCTTTCAAAAAATGGAATCATTGTTTGTTATTTTTCATTTTGTATGAAAAATGGGATACAATTTTGAGGGATAAAATATGGAATGATCTAGGATATTTCAATCGAAGGTATGTTTTATAGTTTATGGGAGTTGATTTCAACATGATTTTAGATCCATATGAGATGAAATGTGGTGATCAACTTTCTTGGAAGGATGGCCATTATTTTTTCTCTTTTGATTCCTCTAATGTAATACGTAATATGGGATTTATGGGGGATAAATATATCCGGTATAACAACAATAAAGGGATATGGTTCACTTGGAGATGGATTTATTAGTGATTTTTTAACATTAAAACCATATCCTTCTATAAAAATTCAAGAATTCAGAACCTTGTTCGATAATTATCTAATTACCACCCTATCCTTATCTCTCTGGAATCTGGAGGAGCTAGAAACAATCATTATTTTTTCTCAATTAGTTGGTCTATAGATATTGGTTATCATAATGAGGTTTATTCATCATGGGACAATCCCATGATGGATTATATGTGGTTAGGTTATCATAATAAACTTAGGAAGATGGAATATAATTTACAAACGTGGAGTAGGAATCTCACTTCATCATTTATGGAGATGGAGTCAATGAAGTATGAAATAGAGAAAATAGATTTGAGTCTGTAGGTAGGCTAGGATAGGGGAAATTTGGTGACCTAATCCAAAAAAACTTGTTTTTTGAGATGAGTTTAGAAGAATTAATAATTTATCATGAATAATCCAGATCCTTGTCGATCAATTAGTTTCATCAAAACTCATTTTTTTCATGCATTCATTAAATAGAAGAGCTATTCCAATCATTCATGAGGAAGGTAGAACATTCAAGAAATGTTATAGAGTTTTTTTGGAGTTATGGAAGATTACCATTCAAAATATATACTCAAGGATACTTACCCTTTAATATAGCATGGATACCAAACATGTATCTCTAAATTATTTTATCATATTCCCATGGTGGTATTAGAGACAATATACTTTTTTATCGGAAGCATCCTGAATAAAGTGGAGGTGTAGGGATTTGTTAAATTTCATAACCTTGAATGTTCTTTGGGACCTGATGAATTACCTATCTATTTCTATGTGGCATACTGGGATATCATTAATAGGAGAAATTGATATTATCCATGAATTCTTTCAGGGTGGTGATATTCCAAGGGTGGGGGGTGCTATTAACAAGGTCCATATTCTAAAGTTGAAATAACTATCCTCCCTCAAATACTTCAGAAAAATAATCATGTGTAATTTTCCATATAATATCCTTGGAAGAATTATCAATAGAAGAATTTCCCTTCACCTTTACAAGGTTTTCTCAGAGGAGCATCATGGATTTATTAATGTAATAACTCTTCATGATAATATTATTCTAACCTAAGAAATGATTATTGATATTAATATAAAACCCATCGGATATAACATAGTAATCAAGTTATACAAGGATAAATAATTTGATAATATGGGGTAGAGATTCATCATTAAGGTAATGACTATCATGGGCTTCTCTACTATAGTTACAGACATGTGTTTTTGGTTCTTTAATTTTACAAGGATATTTTTTGTTCTCTTTGAAATTAATTGAGGATTCTTGTAGTCGATCTAGGGCCTCATACAAGGGTATTAACTTTCTCCTATTATTTTTATACTGACTCAAGACTATCTTAGTAGAAATATTACTAGGGGAATCTCCAATGGAAACATAATTTCATACAAATACAGGTCATACTACAATTAAATTTCCTATCATTTATTTATCAATGATATTATTATATTTTTCAATGGTAGTTCTGGATCTATTTTAAACATTAATATTTTCTTAGATGAGTACAAAATGTGGATTGGATAGAATTTTAAAAAATAAAATATAATTGTCTATATTACTAAGAGTTGTATAGATGGAAGGATAAAAATATTACAAAATTCCATGGTACTCTTAGAAAAAAATCCCCCTTGTTTACCTGGATGTTATGATATCCCTGGGAAGTGTACTTATTCATAATATTTAGTTTTTGAGTGAAAACATCTATAATATCATTACCAATTGAAATAATATTTCCCTATATTTGGGGGACCTCATCAATTTGGTTAACTATGTTTTTACCCCTATTTACATGCATTTTTTTCAGAAATTAGAGTAACCAAACATGTGTCTAGAAGAATAGATAATCTTATATAACGTTTATCTGGGACACACAATATGATAGTCTCTAACATTGGTTTTTTAGGAGAGGATGGTGAGGAAACCATTAGCGGTGGGTATCAATCTGATTACTGTTGAAGATACCACGCATTTCATGCATGGTAATCTAGATTGGGAATCACTGGAAGGATTTTCATTGTTGGATAAATTCATTAGATGAAAATATGGTATAAATATGGACGCACCAAATGGTTATAATTCAGGGCTAGGGAAAATGTTTCATTGAAATTTAAGGCTCTTGTTCATCACAAGAATTATATCTTCGGTAGTAGAGACATAAATTTTTAGAGATAGAACAATTATTTATCTTTTCTAGGATTTTGTGGGTGCTGACACCAAATATCTCATTAAATCAAGTGACAAGTTACATTATGTTACTCAAGGACACAATAAAATAAAATTAATTTGATTTTTTTAGATGATCATCATGAATAATGATTAATAAAAATTTGGTACTTACAAGTTCATCATTTGCATTTTTTATCTAATGCATATAATTATCGAAGACATGAAAACTCTACCTGATATGAGTAGAGAGCTATACTATAGTTCCCCATAATATCTGAAAAATAGTTTTTATTGGTATGGATAATTTCAACTCAAGAAATATCCATATATAAAGATATCAAGTGGAATGGTATTTCCCTAACCTCTAAGTGTTCATGGTA
The DNA here is from genome assembly GCA_963277665.1 of Viscum album. Lineage (NCBI taxonomy): Eukaryota > Viridiplantae > Streptophyta > Magnoliopsida > Santalales > Viscaceae > Viscum > Viscum album. The sequence continues at coordinate 1,313,753,052 of OY728136.1, read as the reverse complement.
TAGAATTCCCCAAGAATAGACATATGTGAACATGTTTTTTTGAGGCTAGCGGGTGAGAGATGTGTGGTAAAATCATGGGAAGTTCTGTAGGTTATTGTTATAGTTAGAATCCATTTATTTTCTTTCAAACTAGTTCCAAAAAGCTAGAAAAAATAAATTGGAGTAGAGAGAGAGGGTCGTGATATTGGCCGTAGGATGTTGGTGCATCTGGAGTGGGAGAATCCTATAAAGACGTAAGGGTGATAAGATTTTTTGACTAGGTCTAGTGGAAAGATCTCATATCATGGAATTTGAGTTGGGAATACTATTGAATCTATGGGATATTTCCCCCTCATTGAGATTATATATGGGTGGAGAATTATCTTCCACTTATGTCGATAGGCTAGTATCATAGAGAACATGGGTTAAATAGACACCCCCTAGAGTTGGTATAAATCTAAATATGTATGGATCATGCATGAATGGTATAATGTGAGTAGATGGAGTGGTTTTTGATTATTCTAGCGTGGTTGTGTAATATTTCTCAGTGACTTACAACCAGGGTCCCTCACTCCTTATGTAAGCTCATGCGATCTTCAATGGGATCTAATTCTGCAGTAATAGAATCCATTAACTAGAATAAGTTTTAATGTATTCCTTGATCATTCAAATCTCGCTTCATACACATGATATGATTTCATGGTATATTTTCTACCACCAACATAAATGTTAAATCCTTCGGGATAACCAATTAGAATTGATAAAAACACAGAGGGAAGGTAACAAAGTTGTGTATTTTTTTACTCATGGTTCTATGGATGATCATTTTACTTCATTCAATTGTTTGGGTGCCTTTTATCCTAAATTAATTGGAATCATTAGGGATGATGCCATAAGATTTCAATATTTTCATCCTCCTTGACATGGTGTTGGTTTATGTCTCCTATTTATCTAATATGAATTTTATTTTTTATAATGTATAGAGTTTTTTAACATAAAATATTGATTGATTGTTAACAATACCCTGCCTATAATTCAATAAATTATAGTGGGTGAAAATAGGAATATTTATCCAAAAAAAATTCTATAAATCATTATATTAATGTTGGTAAAGAACATGAAATTAACATAGGAAACCCTATACTCTCTTTTATATAGGATCAAGGGAGTATTAATTAAATAATTTTCTACTTAGGTCACTTTATAAATATGTTTAAGATCAGTTGATTATAAGAAAATTAGTTGAGGTATTATTAGTCAAATTAGAAGCTATGATGAGAGATAGAAATAATGATTTCACAATATCACGGTATAATAAAATTGTTTAATGAAGAAGTTATATATAAAGGATTTCCTTTACTATTTCTTTTAGGGTGACAAGGTACTTGAATCAAGGAAACCAATGATATTCAGATGTAAGATACCAAAGATAAATCTATATTAGTGGGTCCATTCATAATTAATATCTTACAATAAAATGGTTCGTAATTAATAATCACCATAGAGGGGGAGTGCATCACACCTCTAACAAATTAAAGGTTCTTGAAATGGTACATTGTATAACATCCATGTCCATTCATTTCTCATGGTAACATAACATTATATATTATATCTTTTACCCTCATCATGAGATATTAATCTATAAATCCCATGTCCTCACCATATGAAAATAATGTACATGTTCAAAATCATGGAGGCATCACCCAAAACAATCACACAATATCGTATCTATAAGATCTTGAATTTTATAGATGCAACATCCTGGTCACTTGAAATTAAAAATTATGACAGAAAATCCTCATTTTAAGATGTAAAAATGTGTATCCAATTTAATTTTCCTAAGATGTTATACAAAATAGCTTATGTCATTATGATATGATTTTAAACAATGTTTCTAATTTCCTTTATAGAATATGTTTAACTACACAATTTTTATACACATCCAATCAATTAAAAGTTCATGATAATTTGATCTTTTCCCAAGACTACATATTCCTTCAGTGCTAGTATTCTACCACACTACCACACATAACTACATGTGTCTTGATTCCAATTTCATGGGATACATATAAATTATTTGATATCTCAACTCATGCCTAGAAACAATTTTTTTTATTGTTTTCCTTTGAGAATAGTGTTGAATCTAAAACACCAATATACCCTATCAATTATATTGAGTTCGCAAAGCCCAACCATCTAATGTTTTGAATTATCCTCAAACATCCATCCATGTTCACCCTCTCCCATAATGTATTATGTAATTTTGATCCTCATCATCCTCCATGTTTTAATTTTCTCCCATTTAATGATGGATCATTGATGAAATTGGATTGATTACTATATAAAGAACTTGTAATAGTGGACTTTATGTGAAAATTGATGATTCCATCGTTTTGAATATGGGTAGTGGTCAATCCAATTTTCTTCCCATCATTAATGGAGTGGTTTTGGGAAATATGATTTGAAGACATGTTCAATAGCCACCAATCACGTAATTTTTTCACCCTCTATGAATCATATTTCTTAGGTCATGATTAAATTCTTATTTATACACATCTTTTATGGTGTAACTTAAAAATTCAATGTACTCTTATTATATCAGTGTTTATTGGATAATAATTTTTGAGTCATAAGAAACATGTATAATAGGATTCTATTCACACCAATCGTATAATCCCATGCGACCCTTGAGATATTCCAACACTCCTTATATCCCACAAAAAAATTATCACATGTTCATAAGAATCATGGTGTAATTTCCATAACAAGAATGATATGAAAAAAATATCTCATGTAGAAAAACCTCATGTTAGATGAATATATGTCGTTAATTATATGTAGCCCATTCTAAAGATATTTTCATTCAATGAGGCTTTTTTTCTTTCATTCACTTCGATTTCTTACTATATTTTGAGACACAAAAACACCCACAAAATATCATCTTTCCAGGATCTAAAACCTTATCATATTAAAACCCCATTTTCAAAACAACATGACCTTAAACAATGTCAGTACAATCCTGGAATCTTTTGTGTGGTATTGGGCCTCTCATTCATCCCTCTATTAACAAAGAGTTTATGTACCCCATTTTCTAAGATCCAGCCCCTTAAAGTGATATAAAACCTCATATTCTATTATTTACAACCATAAACTAGTAATAATCCCCTAGTCCAAGTCCAATTCACATAAAACAGTGTTCCATGATCCATTCTATAGGACCCTAAAATTATATAAGATTTTTATCCAAGCCCCATGACTACAAATTAGTAGCACCTTATTAGGTAATATTCCTTGATTTTAAACACATAATACCTAATGTTTCAACCTAAATGATCCTAAATATCCCTAGTGAAAAGGAATAAATTCATATCATGGTGAAAACCCCCAAAGGGTAGCATGAGAAAGTGTCAGGATCCACTCACTATGTCACACTTCCATGGATTATGAAAAAGATATATCATAATAGGAAAATGATAAAATATTGTTAGGTTCATAATTGAAAAGTAGAAAAAAGTAATATTAATCTCATTGAACCCACTAGGTTAGGGAAACAATAGTCTAGATATTTTACCCCTTCCACCCTTTTTGAATCCCTCTATAAGATTCCAGAATCTCAAACTTGAATCCAAAATTTTTTTAACTTTGGTTTGTGAGATTCACCTCAAGAATATGGCCAACGTTATACAACCCTAAAAACTAGATACAACATTCATATCTATATCATATATTTAAAATTAAACATTTAACTTCCTTATAGTATGATTCTTAAATAAAACATCTTCATCCTCTCCTCATGACATTAAAATTCATGGAAACACCCAACAACATGATGTTAATCTATGTTATTCTTTAGCCATCACATTAGATGACCACCCGTTTAGTTCAATTATCTAAACACACCACCTTATAAAATAGGAATGGACTTATCCTCTTAGCTTTGTATATGTAGTGATGACCAAAGATACTATAATTGGCCTAGCCATAGTTCACCCATCAATGTAACAATTTCTAACATTCCATCTTCCATGTTCAAATAAACACTACTATACTGATGATCCAGGACAAAATTCCCCTTCCACACATTTAGGGTAGATATCCCAGAAGATGTATCTCTAATAGTATGATAGTGGAATGCTGGTTTTGAACTTGTTCAACGATCATAGTTAACCAGTATGACACATTTCAACTTGATTCTGAATACATGGTGAAATTCAAACATCATCGACTTCCTTGTGATAAAGTGTAATTAAAACACCCTATATGTTACACCTTTCATACATTATAACATGTTTGATGGATGAAAAAATCATATAGATAACAACATAATAGTTATACGCATCCAAGGTTTATTATTAGTTATTTATGTCAAACTTTATCCCTACCATGTCGGCCCCCATTATAATCTCTCATATATTGTGAAAATATTCAATACCCAGTTGTTTCTAACATAATTTTTGACTCACATGTGATTATGTGCATTGTGCATTCAATTAACTAGCAATTAATAAGGAACATCACACCCCCATTGATGTGAGGATACTCTAGAAATCACTGAAAAATATTCTCATTTGTTCACTTCATACAAGTCCCAAAAAAATAAACTATATATAATTAATCCTCTCCACAATATGATATACTATAAATCATTTTTCATAATCAAATTATGTTAAAATATATACCATTTATCCCGGTCACATTTAATTATACTACATGAAATTATTCAAAGTTAGATGACATTAAACAATATTACATTCATCTTGGTCACAACATGTTAAAAGGTTTAAAATTCATCCATTTTACATTACATTGAATTGTATAAAAGATATTCCTCACTATCATACATTAATATTCTTTTTCAATATCCTTTTCAAAAGATATAAAACTATGATACAACTTCCTTGATGTAATAATTTAAATTTCATAACTGACATCTTTCAATACATTTTCATGAACTATAAAATGGGGTTGTCATCCCCAATTGCGAGGATAACTCCCTCCTTTTGGTGAAAAGTATCATACAACATCAGTTATGTGAACTATATGTGGGTGGATTTCCACTTTTCATGATCCATGGTGGTGCCAAAATATATCATCCTAGTCCCAGATGCCCCCTTATTTGTTTTAATGAGTTTTTCATCCACCCGACCCTCCATTATTTACCAATATCCATATTTTATGTTCCTTGATTTTATAATCACTAAATTATTCCCCTATCAAGAGGATGAATTATCCATGTTCTATAATAACATTTCTTACCAATGTTCTTGAATGTACATTGATATGAATCACAGAGTGTTTACCTTTATGTTAGAATCCCCACATATTAACCTTAAAACTTCAGGCCTCTATTAATTTAGACCCCCATTATCCTCTACACCTGAATTGGATCCCCTAGATGACAAAACATGTCTTAAAATAGTTTCCTACTACCAAGGGTAGACACCCGAAGTACTTTTAGAGACCATTGATGGTTTCATGTACTAAACATGGTCAATGGTTGATTCTAAATTTTCTTATCCTATCATTGACGGTCCAGTGGTGGAACCCACATTTAAAATTCTTATTCGAGAGACTTCCTTCATGCATTTTTCATTCCCCATTATTTATTGATATATTATGAGTTATAATTTCATCAAAAAACATCCTTTCCATTATATGAAATTTAATTCCCTCAGTTCTACCCTACCCTTGCACCTTCACATATCAATGAATAATGTGAGTCATGTGAGAAATACCACAACCAACCACTCCACATACGGAATGTTCCATTGTGTTGACATGTCCTTCCAACCCTAACCCTTCTAACCCAATTTCAAAATCTTCTATGGAAAGATCAATATTTTTAAACTCCTCATTTCCCAATCAGAGAAAGGATTAAATAGACTAATACGTTATAATGGATTGGTTTAACAAATTTTTGAGTAGCCCTATTTGTATGGGTAATTATTCCCTCATTGTCCCATTGTAATGAAAATCCAAACTAATTGATGTAAATTCAATTTTTCCTTAAATTGGAAGCACATAAGATGTTTTTCCATCTCAAAAATATAAAATACATTACAAAGTTTTTTTCCCTACCAAAAAAAATTTTAATTTAATGGTTTAGTCCATGTCTCATGATATATAACTACTTGATACCTCATATATATGGTTAAGAGGACGCCCCTTTGTATTATGGGATAGGCCTCCTCTTACATCCCATGTTGGAATAATGTATGGATTGATTCCTACTTTGAGAGATATGTATTGACATTCAGATACCCTTACTATGACACAACCAAAATGATTCTATTTTTTAATATCCATAAATTTAAGGCTCCTTAATAATCCCAAGTTGATCACATTGCTAAGTCATCTCAGAAGTAATCCCCCTTTCTATTTTACATAACAAGTACATGTAAGAAAAACATTATTGTCTACGCATAATTACCATAAAATGTATAGAAAAAATTAATTTAAGATGATGTACACTATAATAGGACCCCATGGGTCCTCTTATTCAAATCGGTTAGGTTTCACATCCTCTACATAAATTTTCTCACCTCCTCATAGCCTGATCACTATATCCTGAATCTCAAATAAACCCCATCAAAAGGTGTATTACCATAATTCCAAATATACTATTTATCCAGATTTTTTTACTATCATGGGTAATTGAACACAAAATTATAGAACAATTAACATTTAGATTTATTTACAAATACATAGTTCAAACCATTTATTTTGATCTTAGGTTTACTACGGTAAACAAGAATCAAACTCCTAATCAAATATTTATGAACATTAATCTCAAGACTCCAATAGTCTGACACACATGACTATATAATTTTGAAGGAGAGGGAAATAAATACACATCTATTTGAAAACCCAAAAATGTAAAATAGATAAAAATTAACCAAGGTACCCCCTATGAATTTGAAAATGGTAAAAGAAAAATATTAAAATGAATAAATCCTATGATACAATTCATTGATAAAAAAGAATGAATATGGTTTTTGAACACATTGGTTTAGAAAATCGTTTGATCAAATATTTCACCCATTTTATGTAGTTAGTCCTATCCATTTGATTTTAATATTTGAATCATTTAATCTTAATCATAAAATTTATCACTTCATGTCTAACATCCTTACTACATTATGTTAAACGATAAGGCATGTCATTATCACCTGAATTCAAAATTAATGATACCTTGGTTTTCACCATAGAGGAAATATCAAATATTTTTTTACCCACCATACAAGCGTATTCCACCATTGGTGTTTCTTACATACAACAAATATTCTATAAATACACATTTATTGATTCCCACTTCAATGGAGGTATAGTGACAATGGGATCGCACATCTCTTTTCCAACCTTAGGTTCCGACAACCTATCTATTTTTTTGATACCTGACATCTCATGTATAGAAATTATTACTCACATTCAAGGAAGGATAGTGTAATTTATGAGTGAGTGTTCTCTATATACTATAACAATAATATCAATCCATTATACGGTCCCTACATCATGACATTAAACATCATACCTTTTCCCTTTGAGTTCAGCTGCATTAGTATTTAGCCTCACAATTAATTTTGGGACTTCTATTTTCATAGTTACAAATAGATTATCCCCATAATGGGCCACACTTATTGGCCTTAAAATGTATACCCCATAAAATTGAGATAATGTACACTGGAATAGGACTCTAAACCTCAAAATTTCCTTTCATTAATATTGATTATTTCATTCTGGAACTAAAAGATCTATCTCACCCTTTCATCATACATTCTATAAGACCATAACCATTTGCTACCCAAGGTACTGACCCCCTGAACATAAACTGGGTACCATTGGTCAAGGATGTAGTACCATAAAAGGAATTACCTATGGACATTAGTGCATTACCTAAAATGAAGGAATACTTTGTAAAATATTTTTAACCTTAAACCATTATCCCCATTTTGGATAAATCATTGTGACAATAAACTTTAAATCTTTGGGGTCATAAACCTTTTTCTAGGAGAAGGGTTTAAATTTATTCCATTATTTCTCATCCATTTGGAATATTTTTCCCCTAATGGATTGTAGGCTCCCCATCATTTTTCTATACCCTATCGATATTCCTAACACATATTGAATTGATCCTATGGAAGTTTGAACACATCCTAATCACCCCAATCATCCACTAACACACTTTTTCTTCACATTATTTGAATCACCCATTAGATATCTTTTCTTATCAGGCCCCCCTATGGTGATGACGCATGGCCTAAATAGTATGGCCTCACATCTAGTGCATATTACCTAGAGTAACCATCCTTATCTTTTAAATGACTCCCCAATAATGGTTTTTCATAGAACAAAATGGATGGAATCTATGATAGGTAAAATGTATCAATAGATACATATTTAATATAATTGGGTCGAATCCATGTTTCAAAAATGGGTAACTTTTATCCTCAATTCACCAACATCCTTCATTCATAGATACTGATTATTGAGGTCACAATTTTACTCCATCCACTTTCTCCTTTTCTAACATAGTATTCTTACACCCTTGATATTATTACATTTCACACCATTCACATTATCAACGAATCAAATACCATGGAATAAAATAAACACAATTCCAAAACATTATAAATGTATAAAAATGATCAATATTATATTTTGATCCTATGACATCCTCCATATAATATACTCTCATATGATTGAGTGGTCATTTATTTATATCTAGTTTCTCACAATGTGTATGAATCGCATGGGGCATATATTTATAGATATTTTTATAGATAATTATATAAATTGAAAATATAAATGTAGGAATTAGAAAAAATGTAATATCATTTTTATCCTAAAAAAATTAGAGGAACACCATCATATTGGAGGATCTCATATATTAAAAATGATACCCATTATGGTCCAACACAAGAGAAAAGCTGATCCAACATGATTATCCTATATTAGGTTGATTAGAGGATTTTCCACCACCTATCTTACTCTAAAATATCATTCATTATATTAATATGAGAAACATTCATTTGGGTGTACACCCTTCCATATTTAGTTATGCACCCCACCCCCAAGGAAGCTTCCCCCAACGCCTCAGCTTCGTCCACCACCAACTATGATTGTAGTTGGGCGATGAATTATTATTTGGTCGTGATGATGAATAAATGTTGGTATTATATGTTTTCTAAATATTAATTATCCTTCTCCACCACCTAATGTTTTTTGATTCCATAAAATATTTCATCATAGTGGGAAACACTGAATTCTATCATGTCTTTAGAAACCTATCTGACTAAAATGTCTCGGTATATCACATGGAGGGAGAAGTATTATACAACAATTATCCATAGATAAACCTTAAATTATTGTAGGGACCCCAAAAAATATCTATAAATCATCCCATGGGTATGGATTATAATGTTTCAGATGATCCTCTACATGCAGTGTGTGAAAACCATGTTGTCATATGCAATGTCTATCTCATTATTCACGAGGCCTTTCAGAAGTGAATGGTGGAACTCATAGAAGGATATATCAATATATTTTATGGGATATTATTCTAGAATAATATCCGTTGGTATGGGATCCATTTCATGGGATAATTTTCCATAGATGGCTCTTGTCCAGTTACTTCATTCTCTTCCCTTGGAAGCTCTACCAGTGCCTCACCCATCTCCACAGATGTAATAAGATTCTCTTTTTGGAACTGGTCATACACCTCTTGAGAAGCTTATTTCATTTTGATTGATCATGACACTGAGGATTATATTGATTCAAAAATACTGGAGTAAGTCACCTTTGGAACTAGATATACGCTTTCGACTAATGGGATGATCTCTAAAGCCTTGGGAATCATTCTTGTATATAGATCTAGAGGGGATACTTATACATAATTTTTTTAAATGATTCAATGGTTATAAAATGTAATTAAAATGATTGTGTTAAATGAAATCCATTGTGGATAATATATATAAGATATAATGTATTTGGTGATGTCTATCTTTATTAGACCTTCGACTACTATATCACAAGTGATTTTCACAAAAAAAAAATCTCTAGGATTAGAGCATTGAGAATTATATCTACCACTATGGACACTTACAAGATTTTATTTACCCCTAAGTCTACCACCAAGTCCTCCAGGGTTGTGCTCCATGGATTTACACAAAAATATAATGTGAATTTTGACATTTAATGACATGAAAGAATCCAATATAAATGAAAACTAAAGGGATAAGAAATAAGAGTTTCCATTTGAAATGTGTGGGGATTTTTATTGTAAATAATTCTAAGTGGTTCACCCTACTTTTAAAAGGATTCAATTGCATAATAAAGTTAATGTGATCTAGTAGCCTCTGCTTCAGTATTTTTACTGTTTTCCAAATTTTTTCTCTTATAGAGATTCTGAAGCACATTCCCCACCTTCTATAGAGGTCAACAAACATTTTACCATTGGTTCTTGTATGGATTGAAAATGTAACTTGTTAATACTCAAAATTTCTATATTTCATTATACCCCATTATATTGAATCTTTTTCTATCATATAAGATCATAGTGAAGTCAATTTCAGGTTATAGTTCCCCTCATTCTAAGTGACATTCCCACTCATAAACCCTTAAAAAATAGATTCTATATGAAGACTCATATGTATCTACATCGTGAGTTGAAATAACATAGCATGAAACTTCTTCAAATGACCCCATTTGGGTTCCCCATCATGTATTTCATTGACATAGGAGGTTTTGTTTCTCCCTATCTACACCAATATTCTTGGGTGTCCATGTATTTTGGGTGCTCTAACTACTACCAGTAATAAACGTCAGTTAAAATCTTGCAATGACCGACCGTGAGAAAACCAATTCAATCCCTCTTGTTCCACTACCAGAGATAATCCATGGTGTGGTAAAACCCTAAAAAGTACTAAAAAATTCAATGTCTATGGTGGATCATGTCATCCTCTAGTAATTATAGATAGTTCAGTTTCATCCCAAGATCCACAAAAGACCCCCTACTCCATCTTAAGAGATCTCAAACCCATCTCATAGATACTTCCTAAGGATAATTTTTTATTCAGAAAACCCTTATTATCTTGTCAATATATATGGTAAGGAATGAGAGAAACCTAGGATCCATTTGTGGGCTTTTCATCCCCAACATGTTCCCCCATCGCACTCTGTGATCACCCCAGTTGGCCACTCAACTCCTACCTAGTTTCACTCGATTTTCCATGAACGGTGCCACCTACCACTCCCATTTTAATGGGGCCACTTTTTGATACATGACCACATAGATGATTAAATATTTATAACTAATTCTAGTATTGATACTTTATTGTGGATTCATGATGGTTTCCTTTGATATCTTAGTGTGGAACATTCCCCATTTATGGTGAATCACAGGAAAATTTCTTTTAGAATTAATCCCTATATATAATTCTATAATCTTCCATTTGACGTAGCTGAATTAGAATGATAAATTGGATAGTGTATAAAACTCAAAATATAACTCTTCTATTATCAGTGCATCCAGTACCCCGCCTCATAAAGAATGAAAGTATAATATTTTTCAATAGTTCTCTATCCATTATTGACCATATCTATATATAGGTCTATGAAAGGATGGTATTTTTATTTTTTGACATTGATCATCTGGGACAGCATTCATGATTTTCTAGGATACAATAATCATACCATAGAAATGTTCAGGATAATAGGACTAAATTAGTTTTTTAGGGTGGTAAGGTTGTTTGTGATTTTATACCCTTTGAAATTAACCAGGACCTATCCATGTTGGCATTATAAGGGGTCGCTATTTTGACTAGGACTATCTCTTATAATGACAAGAACCAACTAGTTATATATCCAAGGAAACAATGATATGGATAGGTTTACCTAGTAACTATACTCGAAGACATATTAACTCACAAGGGTACCATTATGTATTCCCATATATGTGTCCTAGATGAGAAACAACTACACACCGAAAAAACACTAGTAAAACCAGTATCCAACGTATAGGTGGTCATCTTTCACCTGTAAACACAAATATCATTGAGTATTTACTAAAAAAAGATAACAAACATATTGAAATCCTTAGATTCCAGATTACATAGAATTGATTTGGTTGTATTTTAATCTACCCCTCATTCATGTTCAAGAGGAGGCTTAACCATTTCTTGAATGATATTTCTGGATAGAGGGATGGTTGATGCTGCTACAACTTTGACAATGAATCCACCTGCATATGATACGCATCCACCAAGAATTTTTTGTTGAGTGATATTCATCATATTTTAACCCTATGATATGTATCAAACAAATGTAGTAAAGAAACCACAATAGAATCCCCACTTCCCAGTGGTGAAATTAAAAAAGTGGTGTTTGGAGAAATCCTATTATGTATCCCAGAGAGAAAATATTGATGGTGATTGATATGAAATTAGCACACCCACAAAGCCTTATTCAATAGTATGTGATGTATCTCAGCACTCTATTACATTCATGCGTAGCGTACCCAGTATTCCCATGCGTATTCATCAGTAAAATCTAATATTTATTTAAAATCTTAATCCTAATACCAACTTATTTGGTTGAATGAGATACCCACTTATTTGATGATGTAAAAATGAGGTGGAAATACCTAAAAAAATTTCAATTAATTAGTGATAGTCCTAGTTTAGTTGATGAGGGTAAATACATTCATGATTCTACGTTCCATCATCATTTGAACATTAAAAATCAAATTACACCATCATAGATCATCATGGTGTGAGAGGTAATACCATAGAATATGGCCATCCATATGAAAAAAAATTAGTTATTGAGGAAATATCCCCTCTATTAATATATCTATAGACCAAATGAATCATTTTCCTCTGAGATGAACCTCCTATATTAGGGAATATCAGGGTATCCTATCCCTCTCCTACCTCCTGAAAGCAATGATTATGGTGACTATGGAACTAGAAACATTATCTATATAATCAACAATTTCAAATGTATTTTTGATTTCAACAATGTCTAGGCCACACTAATGATTCCTATACCACAAAGGTCATATAATTTCATGAATGTAATAGTTACTTTGGATAATGATTCATAGTTGAAGAGACAAATTCTTGTTTATGAATACATATTTTCCAAACATTATTCATGTGAAAAATAGAATTTCAAGATTCTAGGGGATAAAATCTTTGGAGGCTTACAAAAATGATGAGTTTTCAGGAAATGATAGTTCTAATAATGATTATAAAAACTCTATGATCCATATTGGGCCCACTTTTCCAAAATATAGGCCATAGACCACCTGGGTTACAATATATAGAGAACCATGTTTTTTGATATTAACAAGTGTTTCATGGAACGTCATGAAATAATATTCCAAAATTCGTTTCCGTTGAATTTTACAATTCACCTCCCTATAATATACAATTATAAGGGGAGATATTTTATATCAATGATTATTACTTCTTGATCTTAGATTCATTCAACATCACATGTAAAAGTGAGGATACAACCTCTGGGATAATCAAAAAGCTAAGGGATGTCTTTAAAAAACATTCATGTTGTGCAACTAACATTACAAATTTTTGTACTAATATTTTCACATTATGAGAAATAAAATCATCCAAAGATCCACATACATCCCAGCCAATATACAATGTCAAAGGCATGCATTTAATTTAACTTTATTTTTTTAATACAGACTCTTCTAACCTCATGAATCCCCCACCATTCAAAAAAAGTTAATATTACGTGAGTTAATATGGTTTTTGTGATCAAGGGCCTTGCATAAAATATTACTATATAGTGAATCACCTACCATTTTATTACACAATCAATTGAAGTTCAATGATCTATGCTTTCAGCTCATGAAAACCCTTATACAGTACATTCGTGCAACCAGATACCACCATAAATTCTAACATGTCATGAATATATATGAACCACCTAAAATAAGTCCTAAATCACCTAGTTTTGTTTTTAATATGTATTTAAGAAAATTTAATTTTTTAATATATTATATTTAGAATGATTCCAATCATTCACAGAATAAAAATATTTACACAAAAAAATATTTACCCAATAAAACATTTCCCGGGAAACTCTACCTAGAAAACAAATGTTCCACCCTTGGAATAGTACACATAGTTTCCACAAAAATAAATTATTTCATAACTATAACATTCTACAAAAATGGATACGGGTTTCCTGTTGAATTTACCCTATTAAAAAACCAGTTTCATAAAAATTTAGTGATCATATGACACACAAACAAACATTAATACTAGATTAAAACATGAAAACTCTATACACATTACCAAAATCATGGAACCTTACACCCAATACCTTTTACCTAATCATTGGTTAGGAAGCCTCTTATCCTTATACTCCTATTCTTAGTAACCCAAAAGTGTAAACCCCTTAATGATATCGGAAATGTATCATATTCCTGTATTATTTCTTCTAGAAGCACCAGTGTAATGGATTTTTAATCCCCAACATTGAAATCATCAATGGAAACTATTCACCATTCCCATCATTAACGACATGCATGATCCCATGACGATTCTCTAAAACAACCCTAACATTGAATGGGACACTTTATGTGTTACCCTAAAAACTCGAAGCTATAATACATTAATAACCCCCCCCCCCAAATGTCCTAGTATTGCGATGTTAGTCCTCATGTGAGGAATTTTTTTTTGATTTCCACCATTCAGGTAGTACAATTTGATACACCCCACAGAAACCATCTATTACAATATAATTGAATTTGTAGGATCAAAAAATAATCTCAACACAACCCTATTAAACCAATCTTTTATCGATGAAAACATATGGGTTAGAAGACTTTAAACTGCATAATGAAATTTTCAGGTCTTATAATGTTAAACTGAACAACAACATCCTCATCAAAAGACATTAAATAATAGTGTTAACCTATGTAATTATTAAGAGGTCACCATCAGAAAACAATAATTCCATTTCCATATCACATTATCCTAGGGAGTCCATAACATCTAAAGTGATATTATTTTCAGAGTATACCATACCACCTATCATAGAAATCCTAATTCCCATCAATTTTATGGTTATTACACAATTATAACCTATTTTTAGTATGTGATGAGTGTTTGTAAGAAGAATACCTCTTATGAATATTTAATACATGAGATTCAACCAATGTATACTAAAACATAAACACCTAAATCACCTTTAATGGTTTTCTAATACCTCTATGTAACATTGGTATAAGGGAGTGCCCCAAAACAGACATTAAATCTATTATTTAAAACTATGAATCCCCATAATTCATTATAAAACAAGACTTATTTAATCTTCCTAAGTATCCTTAGGGGAGGAGCCTAAAAAATATGGTATGAACATATGATCTGTTATCCCTCTACTTAGGTGACAATGCTGGGATTATTCATCATATAATGAGTAAGAGACACCTTATTCTAAGAGCCTAATAAGAATATTTGATAGGTATATAATATCATATCCTTCTATCAAGGAAAAAATAAATGTATTTTTCCTCACTTGACAATAATGATATTACTTATCTGAAGATCATATGAATCAAATGTGACCAGAAAAGGATTTATCCCCCATTTCCTTGAGTGATGATCCATTATTCTTACCCAATTGGATGAGAATAAGAGGACCTAGGAGACTTTTAATGACCCAAAGTTTCATTAATGGAAATCCCTCTTGATCTAATTAAATTTCTCTTTATGTTTATATAAAATGTCAACTTCATTGGTTTTATGATGAAAACTTTGACTGTTGCTAATATAGCCGCTAAACAGTGATCACATGATTAGTATAAATATAGGGCTTTAACAAATCCAAAATTACTCAGACAAAAGAAGCGATGGCATCGTCCAGTAGAATTGCTCCATACGAAGTCCATTTGTTAGAGCTCGGAAAAGAGGTGGCATCTTTGGGATTCTCCCTTGACCAAGCCCAAGCTTAGATTCATCATGTCAAGCTCGAACGGGACCATCTATGGGAGAAGTGGAAGTTGATATAAATTACCACTAGAGCGATGTTATCCAAGCCACCCCAAGAGTCTGTCCCCATCACACAGCCTACCCTTAAGAATTATGCAGCTGTTTTAAGGGGTTAGGTAACAAATAAGTAGTACAATGTTCATGCACATTATTTTTTTGTATATAATAATGAATATAATTTCTATTCATTTTTGATACATTGTAAATTGGTTTTAAAGTACAAATAGTGTTTTTAGTTATTATTTAATTAAGAATTATATTTTATTAAATTAAGGAATTTTTGAATTAAATAATATTTTAATAAAATATTATTATTATTATTAAATTAATTTTTATAAAATATAAATGATCTTATAAATGCAATTATAATTTTTATTACGATTTGAAAGCCATTTTTGTCAAAACCCGTGAATTTTTTATAAATGTCGGTTTTTATTTTAAAATTGAAAATTAACAGATATAGAAAATTAATTAGATAAAATAAATGTTATTTTTGGAATCAGGACGTCAAAATTATCCAACGGTGAATTTTTCATAATTTTCTGATACAGTCAATGTTTTGGGTAAAAATTAAATATCGTTTAAATATATAATGTGTTTTATGAAATCATAATGACCCAATAGTGATGTAATAAAATAACATAATATTTATTTTCGGCCAATATATGTTTTAAAATTTAAATAATGTGATTTTAGGTTTGTTTGACTTACTTTTCAAAGCATTAATGGACCCCTTAAGACTTATTCAATACCTTGCCTTTTTAAATTAATTTCCATGGGAGTGTGACTCACCTCCACATAAGCAACCGTATTATTTTAAGAAGTTAGGACCTTGCCCTTATAAAATATTGTTTTCCTCCTCCCTTTTCCAAAAACCATGGGCAAAAACCATGATATGGACTGTGGTTTGGATTAATTTAATATAAGGGGTCCCAAACCTAAATATTAACGAATTCTCTCACTTTTCCTATATAAACCCACCCAAGATCCCACTTCCTCCTCACTCAAAGCCTTTGGAGTTCGTCAATACACTTCCCAACTCTCTCTAGAAGCTTCTCAAGGTGCCCCAATCTCCCAAGAAGCCTCTCACAAGCCTCTCTCTAGCCTTTGGAAGCACACTTCCAGGTAAGGGGTTTTTCTCCTTTTCACATTTTTTTAAATTTTCTTTAAGTTGTATTGCCCATTTAATTTCAATTATGAATGTTAGTGTATGGTTTCGAACCTCCACCATACTGCCCTCTTATTTTTTGAATGATGGGATACCCCTTTCTCTCTCAATAATTGCCTCCCATGTACACCCATTACTATGCCGAAATTCTGAAAGGAACATCTCTCTCCTCTTTTATATTAAAGAAATACTTTGGTATTATGAATCTAAATTCCATTACAATTTTTGGGACATGTATCTAAATGACCTCATTACTTTCCATTACATGTAAATATTATGAGGAACCCCTTTCTCTCTAATCAACAGTTTTTATGAATTCTTATGTCATGCAGTTATGCTGCCGAAATCGCACCGATTTTCTAAGCAGAAGCCATTGTGTAGTGAATATCATGCCCATTTCTCCATAAATGGTATTCACCTTTATGCACATGTACTTATTGATTATGAAGATTCATGTATTAATTCCACGTTACTTTATCTTGGAATAAATGATTATGTTTTATGAATCCATGTTTTATGATCCATGTGGCACACTTATGAATGAAATGAAATGTATAAGAATGGTGTGCCCTTATAGTGCTCCAATGCATTGGGTAATGTATTGTATCATGATACATCATGTGCAATGAGTGTTGAATCATGCTAATTCATGTGAAATGAGGGTTTACTCATGCATTATGTGCAATGAGGATTTACTCATTCCCCATGTGCAATGAGCCTTGGCTCATGCTAATTCCATGTTAAGTGTTGTTGCCACATTTCCATGTTATGATTATCATGCTTTATCATGCCTTTATGTTCATGTTTATTTTATGCTCTATGTACATGCCTATTGTCTAACATGTATTTTAATCCTCATGTTATTTCATGTGTACTCCCTTACTGGGATTTATAGCTCACCCATTTCTTATGCATGTCCTCAGGTTATCCCATGCAATCCTAAGTACGA
The DNA here is from genome assembly GCA_963277665.1 of Viscum album. NCBI lineage: Eukaryota > Viridiplantae > Streptophyta > Magnoliopsida > Santalales > Viscaceae > Viscum > Viscum album. The sequence continues at coordinate 1,313,734,937 of OY728136.1, read as the reverse complement.
GGGAATGTAGTGGTCTTGTAAAGGAAGTTTTAAATAAAGATGTTATATTTCCTGTTTTAAGATTTTGTGTAATGATCCTAAGCTCCATAGACACTAAACCTATTGATCTTATTTGTTGTATAATGTGATTTTTTATGTAATAAATCATGTTTAGGTTTGTAATAAAAGCAGGGTTGTCACAGTTGGTATGAGATGAAAGGTTTAGTTATTTTTGGGATTATGAAACCCTAGTAAATCCTTAGATACAATACTAAGTATAATAAAAACATACCTATGTTTGGTTAAGTACTGAGTAAGTGGTTTACCAAACAAATACATCCCTGTCTGGATACGAGCAGGTAGAGGCGGCTCTGGCACATATGTATCCTAGGGGTAAAACTAGAAAACACCTCTTTGAGCTAGACTCGAACGGGAACATGTGCATGACAACGGGCCTTACTGCACTCATGGTTATGACACTCCCGGGGGATATGTTTTGATAAATTCAGAAGCTTAGTATGAACCCTTATTAAGGGAAAAAAATGCCCCTACGAATATATGTTAGAAATTAGATCACGAAAAGCCTAGATTGAAGCCTATAGACTCATGAGTTAAGGAAATGAACGTTTATTTATAAGTCATCAAATTTTGTCTTTGGATTACCCTTTATGTGTTACCCATAACTTTCCTTTTATTCTAGCCAATGGCCAGTAATAGGAGGACTCGGGCTAACAACCGTTGTTAAGATCAGTGTGATGATTGTACTAATGAGATGCCAAATACAATGGGAGCTGGAATTGCGAACATTGTCATGCTTCTCTCTCTGCTAACTCATGTTTTTAATAGAAACACAGGTCAAGAGGAACGTTAAATCCCCCCTATTAATGAACAAGTCGCTATCGAGAGCTTCATGAGACAAAGGCCTCCTACTTTTAGTGGATCATTTGATCCCACGATCACTGAACAATGGATCAACTCCATTGAAAAGATCTTCTCCATCCTTCAATGTTCTGAACAAGAGATGGTTCTCCTGGATGCTTATCGTATGGAGGGTGAAGCTGATAAATGGGGGACGTCGATCAAAAATACGAAGCCTGAGGAGGAGATCGAGGTGTTGGAATGGAAGGATTTCCAGAAGATGTTTTTTGATAAATATTTTCCGTGTACCATACAGCTTAAGATGGAAAGGGACTTCTTTTCCCTCATGAAAAAAGATGAAGAATCTGTTGGAGCGTACGAGGAAAACTTCACAAGGCTTGCACAATACACTTTCATGTTTGTTGTTACCCCAGAATGCAAGGTTGATCGCTTCTTTGGTGGGCTGGAGCCTGGCTTACGGAAAGTATTAGTGATCTGTGACTTCGACAGCTATGAGGAAATTGTCCGATGTTCCCTCAAGGTTGAAATGGAGATCGGGGAATCACATGTGGATCATGGGGACAAGAAGTATAATGTGGACTTCAATGTTGGTGGTCCGATGGATAAATCCAACGGTGCTAAGAAGATAAAACACCCCACTTTCCAAAAGTGCAGGAAGAAGCACCCTGGAAATTTCCATAAGGGGACGAGAAAATGCTTTAGGTGTGGAAGGGAAGGGCACCTAGCTGTTAACTGTCGGAAAGAAATACCCGTGGCTACGACAGAGGAGAGGAATGCTCTGTTCGAAACTCAATGTGTTGTTCAATGCTACAAATGCAAATAACCGGGTCATTTTTCAAATTAGTGCCCTAATACAATGGTTTTCGGAGGCGACCAACAACATTCAAGGCAGCAAGGAAGATATTTTTCCATCAATTCTACAGAAGTGAACCCCGACAATGAAGTGGTGACAGGTACACTAGTTATTTATTCATGAATAGAGAACATACTTTTTCATTCAGGTTCTACTCATTCTTTTATAACTCGAAAGTTTAGTAGTACAATCCCAGCACCACCACAAATCATGGAAGTGAAAATCTCGGTGAGTATGGAAAATGGGGAAATCATTGCATCTCATGAATATAAGTCCTCCCCTATTATAATATATGGATTTAATTTCCCAGCAAACCTCATCATACTCCCTCTGGTGGAATTTGATTCAATTCTTGGCATGGATTGGCTTTCCTTATATAGAGCCAACATAAATTGCCGGGAGAGGGAAATCACACTCCATATGGAGAATCGACCCCTGATTCTTTACAAGTGTCTAGAGGAAGATGAATATCCATTAGCTCCATCATCTCAAGCATGGATATTACTACCCTATGAGCACGCGTATCTAGCATAGATGATTGCGTCCAAATAAGAAACCATCCTTGGAGAAATGCCTATTGTGAGGGAATTCGCTGAAGTGTTTCCCGATGAAATGTCTGGTCTTCCACCTAGAAGAGATGTTGAGTTCTCAATTTAACTTATACCTGGGGTGCTACCAATATCCAAGACTCCATATAGAATTGTTTTTGTTGAGCTTGAAGAGCTGAAGAAACAACTACAGGAGAATCTGGATAAAGGGTTTATACTCCCAAGTGCTTCACCATGGGGTGCACCAGTCCTCTTCATCAAGAAGAAGGATGGGTCAATGTGGATTTCAATCAATTATCTTGAACTTAACAAAATCACGATAAAGAACATGTATTCTCTCCCAAGAATTGATGAATTGTTCGATTATCTGCGTGAAGCACAATACTTCTCCGAGGTGGACATGCGGTCGGGATGTTATCAAGTAAGGGTGAAGAAGTATGATATCCCCAAGATTGATTTTTGTACAATATAAGGGCACTATGAATTCATAGTAATGAATTTTAGACTCACCAATGCTCCATCAATCTTCATAGACTTGATGAATAGAGTCTTTAGAGACTACCTTGACAAATTTGTGGTAGTCTTTTTAGATGACATTCTAATATACTCAAAAACCATGGAGGATCATGAGGAGCATTTAAGAACTATACTAGAGACTTTGCGCAAGGAGAAGGTCTGTGCAAAGTACAAAAAGTGTGAGTTCTTGTTGCAAGAGGTCTCATACATGGGCCATATCATCACAAGCAATGGGATATCTGTGGATCCCTCCAAAACAAATGCAATTGAGGGTTACCCGAGGCCAACATTGGTAACGTATATCCGTAGCTTCTTGTGGTTAGCTGGATATTATCAACGATTTGTGAATAATTTCTCATGATTTTCCAACCCTCTTACCAAGCTAACTCGGAAGGGAGTAATGTTTTCTTGGAGTGATGAATGAGAAGAAAGCTTCAAGGAGTTGAAAAGGAGGCTTATCACTATGCCCGTACTTACTTTACCCACAAGTGGGGAACTTTTTTTGGTATTCAGTGATACTTCAAAGAAGGGCTTAGGTTTTGTGCTTATTCAGAATGATAATGTTATATCCTATGCCTCAAGCAGTTGAAAATCCATGAGTAAAATTATCCAACTCATGATCTGGATGTGGCGGCGGTGATCTCTGCCTTGAAAATCTGGCGACATTATCTCTATGGACAGAAATGTGAGATATATACTGACCACAAGAATCTTAAATATATATTCATATAGAAAAACCTTAATATGTGCCAGAGAAGATGGATATAGCTCATCAAGGATTATGATTTCCCAATACATTATCACCATGGGAATGGGAACAAGGTGGCAGATGCCCTAAGTAGAAAGGACCCAGCAATTCTATCAATGATGAGAATTGAGAAGGATCCAGTCTTCTTAGACTTGATGAAGATGGACGTGGGAATCATAAAAAAGGTAACACCATCAATCCTTTGACAAATTATTTCTCAACCATCTCTTTTGGAAAGGTTAAAGTTTTCTAAAAATGATGATGTGGGAATTCAAGAAAAAAGTGGAAGCTATCAAAAAATTGAAATCCTCAACGTTTAATGATAATGAAGAAGGAATTATGCGGTTTGGGAAAAGACTATGTGTTCCATCAAGTCTGGAGCTAAAGAAGGATCTTTTGGATGATGCACATAGTTCAAATTTCTCTATTCACCCAGGGAGCACAAACATTTATCGAGATCTCCGAGAAAACATTTGGTGGGATAATATGAAGAAGGAGATCGCTAAATATACATCAACGTGCCCGGTGTGTCAGCAAGTGAAGGCATAGGGGCAGAAGTCTAAGGGGATGATGCAACCATTGCCCATACAAAAATGGAAATTGGAGAATATAACCATGGACTTTGTCATCGTACTTTAGAGGACATCCAAAGGCAACAATGCAATCTGGGTTGTTGTGGATCATCTTACAAAGACTGCACACTTCTTTGCTATTCGAGAGGATTTCTCTTTGGATCAACTTGAATGAATATATATCAGGGAAGTGGTAAGGTTTCATGGAGTACCACTATCTATTGTGTCTGACCGAGATCCAAGATTCAACTCTATGTTTTGGAAGAGTCTTCAACATGCTCTGAATACTGAACTGAACTTTAGTACGGCCTATCATCCTCAAACTGATGGCCAATCCAAGAGAACTATCCAAACACTTGAGGACATGTTGAGAGCTTGCTCAATGGACATTAAAAGAGGGTGGGATCAAAATCTTCCACTGGTTATGTTGTCTTACAATAACGGTTTCCACACGAGCATCCAAATGGCACCATTTGAAGCCTTGTATAGGAAATGGTGCAGAACCCCGACATGTTGGGATGAGGTAGGTGAACGTAAGCTGCTTGGACCAGAAATGGTCGAAGAAATAGCGGAGAAAGTGAAAACCATTCAGCATCATATCAAGGCATCCCAGAGTCGACAGAAGAGTTATGCAGATAATCGTCGACGAGACCTTGAGATTAAAGTTGGAGACATGGAGTTTCAAGGCATATATCCATGGAATAAGGTCATGAGGTTTGGAAGGAAAGGGAAGTTAAGTCCAAGGTACATTGGCCCCTTCGATATTATTGATCGTGTTGGGGCTGTGGCATATAGATTAACACTTCCAACTACTATGGCCAAAGTACATGATGTCTTTCATGTATCCCTCTTAAGGAAGTACATACTGGACACTTCACAAGTACTCTCTTCTGAGGTGGTACAATTGGATGATGATCTTTCTTATGAGGAGCAACCAGTGAAGATCTTAAATCGTAGATAAAAAGATCTACGGAATTAGACAATTCTCCTCGTCAAGATATTGTGGAGAAACCAAAAGTTTGAATAAGCAACTTGGGAATCAGAGGAAGTGATGAAGCTGAGTTACCCACATCTATTTTAATGGGGGAAAAGGAAAATTTCAAGCGCAAAATTTCTAAAGGGGGGAATATTGTAACGACCCAAAGATTCATTAATGGAAATCCCTCTTGATCTAATTAAATATCTCTTTATTTTTATATAAAATGTTAACTTCATTGGTTTTATGTTATGAATTTTGACCGTTGCTAATATAGTTGTTGAACAGTGATCACCTGATTAGTATAAATATAGGGCTTTAACAAATCCAAATTTACTCAGACAGAAGAAGCGATGACATCGTCTAGTAGAATTGCTCTGTATGAAGTCCATTTGTTGGAGATCAGAAAAGAGGTGGCGTCTTAGGGATTCTCCCTTGACCAAGCCCAAGCTTAGATTCATCATGTCAAGCTCGAACGAGACCATCTACGGGAGAAGTGGAAGTTTATAGAAATTACCACTTGAGTGATGTTATCCGAGCCACCCCAAGAGTCTGTCACCATCGCACACCTTACCCTTAGGTCTTATGGAGCTGTTTTAAGGGTTTATGTAACAAATAAGTAGTACTATGTTCATGTACATTATTTTTTTGTATATAATAATGAATATAATTTCTTATAATTTTTGATATATTGAAAATCATTTTTAATGTACAAATATTGTTTGTAGTTATTATTTAATTAAGATTTCTATTTTATTATTTAATGGATTTTTGAATTAAATAATATTTTAATAAAATATTATTATTATTATTAAATTAATTTTTATTAAATATAAATGATCTTATAAATGAAATTATAATTTTTATTATGATTTGAAAGCCATTTTTGTCAAAACCCGTGAATTTTTTATAAATGTAGTTTTTTATTTTAAAAGTGAAAATTACCATATTTATAAAATTATTTAGATAAAATAAATGTTATTTTTGGAATCATGACGTCGAAATTATCCAACGGTGAATTTTTTATAATTTTGTGATACAGTCAAATTTTTGGGTAAAAATTAAATATCGTTTAAATATATAATATGTTTTATGACATCATAATGACCCAATAGTGATGTAATAAAATACTATAATCCTTATGTTCGTCCAATATATGTTTTACCATTAAAATAATGTAATTTTAGGTTTGTTTGACTTACTTTTAAAAGCATTAATGGACCCCTTATGACTTATTCAACACCTTGCCCTTTTAAATTAATTTCTATGGGAGTGTGACTCACCTCCACATAAAAAACATTATTATTTTAAGAAGTTCGGACCTTGGCCTTATAAAATACTGTTTTCCTCTTCCATTTTCCAAAAAAACATGTGAAAAAACCAGGGGATGGTTTGTGGTTTGAATTAATTTAATATAAGGGTTCCCAAACCTAAATAATAAAGAATTCCCTCAACTTTCCTATATAAACCCACCCATGCTCCCACTTCCTCCTCACTCAATGCCTTTCTAGTTCGTCCAACCTCAGACCAACTCTCACTATAATCCTCCCAAGGTGCCCCAATATCCCAATAATCCTCTCACAAGACTCTCTCTAGCCTTTGAAGCTGTAATGGCCTGGACATCTCCGACCCATTCCTTTGTCAAAAAGAAGGTCAAGAAGTGTTCTGGAGGGTAAAATGGAGTTTTCTCACACTTTCCATATTTTTGAAACTACACACCATGTAGTTTTAGTACACGTCGTGTACCCCCCTTTCTGAGTATCCCCCGTGTTGAAGACCATGTCCTAGTTGTGTGAAATAATGGGTGCACGCCGTGTGTCCAGTTCTACGCACCGTGTAGTCCTTCCCCGCATACACGTTACCAGTCAACGGCCGTGTACCATTTTGGAGTCGTGACCTTGCCGTGTTCAATAAATGAGTACATGTCATGTGTCTGAACTACATTCCGTATAGTCTTTCCATGTGTATGTGTTACCCTCAAACCGTGTGTTGACCATTCAACGGTCGCGGAGCCGTGTTGGAAGCCGCATGGAGACCGTGTAAAATAACTGAGTACATGCCATGTACCATAATGTACACACCGTGTTCTTTTACTTTTCTCTCCAATAAAAGGAGGGGTCCCCTCCTCCTTTTGACCCAGTCCTCTCCTCCCCATTCCTCTGAGCGGAGCTCTCCCAAGAGACATGAATGCACCTTTTCTTCCATAACTTCTTCGACCGAGCTCCAATTTATGATCCGTCAGTGGCCATGAGATCGTAATGACGAGGAGGAACATCCGAGCTTGGATCTGTTGTCTTTCCTTCAGCCTTTCCTTTCCAACTTCCACCCGAGGAGGTTTTTCCGGGACCCGACAGAAGTGACGGACGCCGACAGACATCTTCTAAAGTTGATCCGCGGGAGCGCTATGATCAGAACCTGTTGAGGTAGGTATCTTACCTTCATCTCTATAATTTGTGCATCATGTTGGGTGGTTATCCACTTGTTTTCATGAGAAATAGTTGAAACATTAAATGGAGATAATAACTGGTTAATGAACGAGGTTGGGAAGTTTGAGATTGTTGTTACTTTATATCCTGTGATATTTTGTTGTGAATTCAATGAGCTTCTACTTACTGAAAATCACGGTCTTTGGGGGCCTTTGCATTCACAATTGAATGTTTCTCTATCTTTCTAGACCGTTTTTGTGGATGGAACCTTGTGGAATGTGGAATTTGGTTAATCACGTAAAGTAGGCTCTTTAAAATCTGGAACCCTTGTGTGATCACCCTGGTTAAAAAAATGGAATAATGAATATGTGGGTGTTGTCTTCGATATGTGGCATGTGATGGGGGTGTTTTGTGGGTTGTTTTGGATCGGTTGAGCAGCGGGGCTGTGTTTGACTTGGTTGTGGGTTGGTGTAAATTCTATGTTGATGACGGGCAGCGGGGCTGCGATAAGTGGTATTAAAGGGATAATGATGTACGGGTTTCGGTGCAGTTGTGGTTATGGTGGTTGGCAGCGGGGCTGCGAGGATGGGTTGATGTGAACGGACTATGGGTTTTGAATAATAAATAAGATGTGGAAGATATAATAAATGGTGGGTCATGGAAATGGAATGGGATTAATAATCAATGGGGTTGGTTGGTTGATAAGAGGGGGATTTCTATGATGCTTGTGTTTTCCTAACATGATTTGTGGATGACAGGGATATGTTTTACGAATGATCGATGTGGTTGGTTGTGGATAGTTTCCCAGTAGTTTACGAACTAAATAATCTAATTTCTACTGAAACGTGAAAACCTAACTGGGGTTGAGGTTGTTTTGTGTATGCATGCTTCATAGTATAAGTGCCGAGGCACGTGCTCAGTTTCTCTGTTTAGAAGAAATAGGTTTAGCTGTGTGGTTGGAATATATATATATATCTGTATCTTTTGTGTTTTGTCGCACCCCCCCATGTTTAGCACTTAGTGACGAACACTCCCATTTCATGGGAGAGGGTGTTTTTTCCTTAGTTACTAGCTCTTTCCTGCTCGTTCTCCCCTAGGCTGTGATGGCTTGAGGCGACCTTCCACCTAAGACTCTTCGGGTAGGTTTTGATTGGGGTGGCTTTTGCCCAAGAATCTTCTGGCAGGTTCTACTGTTTCCCAAGAATATTCGGGATGAGGCCCAGGTGTGTGCGGGAGGGATAAGTGGTTGTGAGGCCCATGTGTGTGCGGGCGGGATACGTGGTTGTGAGGCCCAGGTGTGTGCGGGCAGGGAGAGTATGGAAACGTCAGGACGTTCACCGTTAGGAAGAGCAGCTAACCAAAGGGAAATGGTGTGGGGTACCCAATACTCTTGTTTCTTATATACTACTACCTGTTGTGCCTGAGTTTTGGTGAGTGTGGCTGGTGAGGTTGGGAGGATAGAATTCCTTGCTAGGTTTCTTCTGTTGATCTCATGGGACATTAGGATGTCTCCCCACTTGTGCACGAGAGCTTTAGGTTTCCCTACTGTGTATGCTTGTATGCTCACCCTACATTTACTTTCATGTTTGCAAGAGGACTACCAGGGTCGTGCGGGACCCTACTAGTTGGATAGTTGGAGTTGTTGCAGTTTTTTACACTTATTTTCTTTTGGTATTGTAGTTTGAGCTTTCTTGTACTTGCACCTTGTTATAAAATTGTTTAAACATGCATGTGGGATTGGTTTGGGTTTATTTATATACACTTGTTCTTTTCCTTTTTGGTGGTCAACTTGTCCTATTTCCCATTCCTAAATAAATAAAAAGGTTAATGCTTCCCATATTTGTGAAAATTTATACCCTTGGTGCTAGTCGCCACCCTGAGGCCTACTGGAGGCGGGAATCGGGGGTCATTATCTCCCTTTAACCATTTCCAGCTCAGGAGGGGCATCTTTGGTCGGAGGGGGTCATGAAAGAATGGTATCAAAGGTGATGGTTGAGTGATAGGATGGAGTCTAGAGTTAGGCACAGTGAGGATTGCATGGGGATGGTAGGGAAATAGTGTTAGTTAATCTTGGTGCGTGACATAGGCTAGGGAAGACCGGCTAGGACACAGGATTTTAGGTCCCCCCGTGATCTGATGCAAGGACTCTGAGCCTACCGAATGACCAAGTGAGACAACATTGATTGTAGGGTAGAGACCCTAGGGAAGGTACATGAATCATCATGATTGTGTTTTACTTGATTTGGGTGTTCTGAGAAAGAAATTGAAATAAAATGATAAAATAAAACCTTGAGCTTTCTTTACTACTTGGGCTTAGGTGATCCTTATTTACCATACAGCTATGGCACCTGGACGTCATCCCCGGGTGGCTCAGACGGCCGAGGCCCAGCAGATTCAGGTGGTTAGTAAGCTGAGGATTGACCGAGAGGAGGAAGATAGCCATTGGTAGAAGACTCTTTGTTCCTTCCATCGACAGACCCTCGAAATGTATGAGGGTATTTCTTCGGATACGGAGACAGAGGGTTGTCTTGAGGAGCTAGGGATCACTTTTACCTTGATCTGTGCTATGAGGGAGTACTGGGTTCCCCTAACAGTCAGTCAGCTGAGAGGTGCAGCGCAACAGTGGTGGACACTCTACCTCGGAGAGAGGATAGAGGCAGAGGTTCCATGGGCTAACTTTGAGAAGGAATTCCGAGAGGAATTACTTTCTTCCATGATCAAGGAAGAGAATCGGCAGGAGTTACTCTCCCTTCAGTAGGGGATTATGTCAGTATGAGAGCTAGGGATCATGTTCAAGGATCTCTTGCGCTTTGCTCCGGATCTCTTTCCGGATGAGGAGTCTCGGGCGAGACGTTTGGATGAGGCTCTTAGTCCTTCGCTCCAGTATGTTGGTACCCCCTTCACCCTTCCGACGTAAATGTCATTACAGAAGAAGTCATAGGTTGTAGAGAGGAAGCACTCGCTGGGAGGTGAACCCCGAGAGGGGAACTAGTCAGGCTCATCAAAGGGGAAGGCAGTCAGTAGCAGTTCTCTTGCGACGGGACCTTCCAGTTTCAGGTTAATGGGGAGCAGGTCCCAGCTGTTTCAGTTCAGATCATCAGGTCCTCGTCCCTTTTTCACAAGCCCAGGACTGAAGTGTTTTTTTTGTGGCAGTTTCGGGCACGTTCAGAGTCAGTGCCCGACCCGACCTCAGTATGGTGGAGGTGGGCAGGTTTAGTTCCCACCTCAGCAGCACCAGTTGCCGGCGAGGCCCTACCAGTAGTAGCAGGACCATGATCTTCCAAGGGAAGACTTTGTGGGAGGAGGCCAACCTCAGGGTGCTCCTCAGGGACCTCGACCAAGGCATGGTCGGGGAGGTGGAAGACATCAGAGAGGCAGATGAGCTGGGCGTGGACAGTTGAACGCAGCAGTGTTGACAGCTCCAGCAAGACCAGAGGTGGTGCAACGTACGATTTGTTTGTTCATCACTCTTGTTTCTTCTTTGTTCGATTCAAGAGCTTCTCACTCCATTGTTACACCTGGTCTACCCCATGCTTTTGGACTAGATGTAGAGAGACTTTCCGTACCACCGGTTCTGAGTACACTAGTTGGAGGCCAGACCAGCTTATCTTGTGCTTTCCGGAGATGTGGGATGATGTTGGGACCACATCGATCTAGTGGGGTTCTTCTCCTGTTACAAATTCAGCCATACGATGTCATCCTAGGCATCGACTGGTTGTTTTATGTTAGTGTCGTTATCGACTACTTCCGGAGAAGAGTCATGTTCTCCGACGGGGATGGGCAGCGCGTATCTTTTGTTGGTGAGAGGAGCTATCAGGTGGGAAGCAGGCATGTGAAGCCTCTCATTTCCTTGTTAGGGGGATATTAGTGGGTCCAGCTGATATAGAGATGATGGATTTCCCGGAGGTTGTTTGGGAGTTCCTCGATGCTTTTCCTGAGGAGTTTGTGACTCAGCCCCCCCCCCCCCCCCCGACGTGACATTGAGTTTGGGATAGACTTACAGCCTAGTGCTCGTCCGATTTTGGTGGCCCCATATCAGATGGCACCTTCGGAGGTGCGGGAGTTGCGGATTCAGATTGACGATCTGATGGAGAAGGGTTTTGTTTGACCAAGCATATCACCATGGGGTGCTCCAGTTTTGTTCGTGAAGAAGGAATATGGTGGTCTCAGGCTATTCATAGACTACCGAAGGTTGAACCAGGTAACTATCAAGAACCGCTATCCCATCCCAAGGATAGATGATCTCTTCGACCAACTGAGGGGAGCAGGTTGGTTTTCCATGTTTGATCTACGATCTGGATATCATCAGCTGAGGGTAAAAGACAATGACATCTCGAAGATGGCTTTCAGGTGTAGTTATGGGCACTTCGAGTTTTTGGTGATGCCATTTGGAGTTATGAAGGCACCAGATGTGTTCATGGGACTTATGAACTTTTTCTCTCGAGAATTTCTGGACCGGTTCGTTGTTGTGTTTATCGATGTCATTCTGATATACTCAAGATCATAGGAGGAGCACGTTGAGCATCTTAGGGAAATCTTGGAAGTCCTTCGACACCACCAGATTTACGGGAAATTGTCTAAGTGTAAGTTCTTGACACAAGAAGTACACTTCCTTGGGCATGTAGTGTCTCAACATAGAGTGTCTGTAGACCCGTCGAAGGTGGAGGCAGTTGTTTCTTGGGCAGCACCCAAGAACTTGGACGAAGTTTGTCGTTTCTTGGGGTTAGTAGGTTACTATAGGAGGTTCATTTTGGACTTCTCTCGAGTTTCTTTTCGATTAACAGATTTGACAATGAAGAACCAGGTCTTCCTATGGAGCGATCAGTGCCAGAAAGCTTTTGACTACCTGAAGGAGATGTTGGTCAGTGCTCCCGTACTCAAGTTTCCAGAGGAATGGTTGTTTAATGAGGTGTTTTGTGATGCTCTTGGCCTTGGTATATGGTGAGTGCTAATTCAGAAGAAGGGATTGATCTGTATGGGTCTAGATAGTTACTCCCTCATGAGCGTAACTATCCCACCCATGACCTAGAGCTTGCAGTAGTAGTGTTTTCATTGATGTTGTGGCGACATTACCTCTTTGGGGAGTGATTTGTGGTCTTCACAGATCACAAGAGCCTATGTTATATCTTCTCCCAGCGTGACCTGAACTTACGGAAGCAGATATGGGGTCTAGTTTCTCCAAGGCTATGACTTTGAGATATCTTACACTGAATGTAAGGGAAACATTGTGGCTGACTCCCTGAGCAGGAAGTTGCATCAGGAATTATTTCGAGAATCCACTGATTCTGGGAAGGTGATGGGAAAGTTAGTTGCCTTGCACTTGGATGCCAGGGTAGAAGGTGTTAGAGGCTATTTGTTTCAGATGACGGTTCAGTCCTCCTTGTTGCAACAGGTGGAAGAGTCTCAGTGGGGGGACTCTGAGTCGGAAGTGATGCGGGATCGTGTCGATTAGGGGAACACTCCAGAAGTATGGTTGGAGGACAGTATACATCAGATTCTTTTCCATGAAAGGTTTTTTGTTCTGGAGGCTATGCGTGAGGGAGTTATCCATGAGTTCCATATCATAGCCTTGGTGGTACATCTAGGAGTTTAAAAAATGTATCAAGGCCAGAGGGAATAGTTTTGGTGGCCTGGGGTGAAACGGGCAGTGGAGGAGTCTGTGGCTAAATTCCTAGTGTGTCATCAAGTGATGGTTGAACACCGTGTTCCCAGTGGTTTGCTTCATCCTTTAGATGTCCCTGAGTGGAAGTGGGATGACATCTCAATGGACTTCATCACAGGACTACCAAGAGCTCATGGTGGTTATGATGCTATCAGGGTAGTGGTTGATCAACTAACTAAATCGGCTCACTTCTTATCAATTAAGGAGTCGGGCCTGGTGAGTACCATAACACAGAGGTACGTAGACAAGGTTGTGAGGTTTCATGGAGTCCCAAAGACTATCGTATCAGATCGGGATACTCAGTTTACCTCGCGAGTCTGGAGGGGGTTACGACATGCTTTTGGAACCCCGCTATGCCTTAACACTGCTTTCCACCCCCAGACCGACAGACAGACAGAGCCGACTATCCAGACGTTGGAGGACATGCTGCGAGCATGCATTCTGGATTTAGGAGGATCATGGGTACGAAACTTGCCTTTAGTATAGTTTTCCTACAACAGCAACTTCCACTCTACTATTGGCATGGCATCATTTTAGGCTTTGTATGGAAGACAATTTCTTTCACCCATTTGCTGGGCAGAGGTTGGAGAGACAGGTTCTCTTGGGCCAGAGGTAGTGCAGAGCACCACAGAGAAATTCCAGCTTGTACGTGAGAGGATGATAGTGACTCAGGACCGACAGATGTCTTATGCTGATCGTCGGAGGAAGCCCTTAGAGTTCGAGGTGGGAGATCATGTGTTCTTGACGATTTCCCCTCAACGGGGGAAGCAGAGGTTTGGGAAATGGATCAAGATCTCACCTAGGTTCATCGGACCATTTGAGGTGTTGAGGTGAGTTGGCGAGGTGGCATATCAGCTGGACCTTCCACCTCAGTTCGAGAAGTTTCATGACGTCTTTAATGTCTCCCAGCTTCGTTGGTAATTACATGATGACTCCCACGTTATCGACTGGGGAGAGTTAGATATGGGAGACGACGCGACCTTCGAGGAATGACCAGTCAGGATCGAGGATTATAAAGAGAAGGTGCTCCATGGACAAACCATTCCGTTGGTTTGTGTGTTGTGGAGGCATGGCGGCCCCGAGGAGATCACTTGGGAGTGGGAACCCAGATGCACGCTCAGTACCCTAATTTTTTTTTACTTGTGTTTTCCCTTGTTCTTCTGAGATTTGTGTTTATGTTGTACTATGTACCCTTGATATATGGAATGCTTGGCTTATCAATTGTGAGACCTTTTGTTTCCTTGTTCCCTGGTAATGTGTGGCATGTCCGGATGTGTGGGGAAAGGGAAAAACCTGACCCTTAATCGAGACGCATTAATGCGGATGCGATTGAACCTGTGCAGGCGAGTCAGTGCTGCCTAAAGTAGATAATATCTCGACATAGGAGAAGGAATTTCCCAAAACCACATGTTCAGATAGTTTGTTGGTTTTTTGGTGTTGGGGGATAGTAGGAGTTGAAAAAAAATCCTAATGTATGAAAGTGGGAAGACCCAATTCTAAATCGAGACGCATTAATGTGGATGCGATTAAACCCGTGCAGGCGAGTCAGTGCCGCCTAAAGCAGATAATATCTCGACATAGGAGAAGGAATTCCTAACACATATGATTATGGTTGTTTGTTGGGTTATTGTTATAACAAGAACCATAATAGGTATCTTGTTGGGTTCCTCTGGGTTGGTTTTTGAATTCTCGGGGACGAGAATGTTTTAAGAGGTATCTAATGTAATACCCAAGACCTCTCCGGCCCATTCATTTGTCAAAATGATGGTCAAGAAGTGTTCTGGAGGGTACAATGTACTTTTCCCACACTTTCTAGAATTTTGAAACAACACGCCTTGTAGTTTGAGTACACGCCATGTACCCCCCATTCGGAGTATACCCCTTGTTGAAGACCATGTCTTTGCTGTGTGAAATAATGGGTGCAGGCCGTGTGCCAATTCTACACACCGTGTAGTCCTTCCCCACGTACGCGTTACCAGTCAACGGTCGTGTACCGTGTTGGATCCATGACCTTGACATGTGCAATAAATGAGTACACGCCGTGTGTCTAAAATGCACGCCGTGTAGTCTTTCCCCGCGTATGCGTTACCCTCAAACCGTGTGTTGACCAGTCAACAACCGTGGAGCCATGTTGGAAGCTGCGTGGATACCGTGTAAAATAACTAAGTACACGCCGTGTACCATAAAGTACATGTCGTGTACTTTTCCATTTGTCGCCTATAAAAGGAGGGGGTCCCTCCTCCTTTCACCTCACTCTTCTCCTACCCATTCCTCTGAGCAGAGCTCTCCCAAGAGACTCGAAGGATCCTTTTCTTCCTTAACTTCTTCGTCTGAGATCCTATTTATGATCCATTAGCGTCCACGGGATCGTAACGACGAGGAGGAACATCCGATCTTGGATTCGTTGTCTTTCCTTCGGCCTTTACTTTCCAACTTCCACCCGAGGAGGTTTTTTCAGGACCCAACAGAAGTGACGGACGCCGACAGACGTCTTCTAAAGTTGATCCGGGGGAGCGCTGTGATCAGAACATGTTGAGGTAGGTGTCATACCTTCGTCTCTATAATTTGTGCATCATGTGGGGTGGGTATCCACTGGTTTTCATGAGAAACAGTTGAACCATTAAATGAAGATAATAAATGGTTAATGAAATGGGATGGGAAGTTTGATATTGTTGTTACTTTATATCCTGTGATATTATGTTGTGAATTGAATGTGCTTCTGATTACTGAAAATCACGGTCTTTGGGGGCCTTTGCTTGTGCAATTAAATGTTTCCCTATCTTTCTAGACCATTTTTGTGGATGGAACCTTGTGGAATGTGGAATTTGGTTAATCACGTAAGGTTGGCTGTTTAAAATCTGTAACCCTTGTGTGATCACCCCAGTTAATCAAAAAT
Organism: Viscum album; assembly: GCA_963277665.1. Lineage (NCBI taxonomy): Eukaryota > Viridiplantae > Streptophyta > Magnoliopsida > Santalales > Viscaceae > Viscum > Viscum album. The sequence goes on along the minus strand of OY728136.1, from coordinate 1,313,718,882 downwards.
GGATTAATGAATATGTGGCTGTTGTCTTGGACACGTGGCATGTGATGGGGGTGTTTTGTGGGTTGTTGTGGATAGGGTGAGCAGCAGGGCTGTGGTTGGATTGGTTGTGGGTTGGTGTAAATGCTATGTTGATGACGAGCAACAGGGCTATGATAAGTGGTAGTAAAGGGATAATGATGTATGGGTTTCGAAGAAGTTGTGGTTATGGTGGTTGGCAGTGGGGTTGCGGGGATGGGTTGAATGTGAACGGACTATGGGTTGTGAATAATAAATAAAAATTGTAAGAGTTAATAAATGGTGGGTCATGGAAATGGAACGGGATTAATAATCAGTGGAGTTGGTTGGTTGATAAGAGGGGGCTTGATATGATGCTTGTGTTTTCCTAACTTGATTTGTGGATGACAGGGATATGTGTTACGAACGATCGATGTGGTTGGTTGTGGATAGTTTCCTAGTAGTTATGGAACTAAATAAACTAATTTCTGATGAAACATGAAAACCTAAATGGGGTTGAGGTTGTTTGTTGTATGCATGCTTCGTAGTAGAAGTGCTGAGGTACATGCTCTGTTTCTCCGTTTAGAAGCCATAGTTTGATTTATGCGGTTGGTATATATATATATCTGTATCTTTTGTGTTTTATCACACCCCACCCATGTTGAGCACTTAGTGCTGAACACTAGCATTTCATGGGAGAGGGTGTTTTCCCCTTAGTTACTAGCTCCTTCCATCTCCATCTCCCCTAGACTGTGTTGGCTTGAGGCGACCTTAAACCTAAGAATCATCGGGTAGGTTTTGATTGGGGTGGCTTTAGCCCAAGACTCTTCAGGCAGGTTCTACTATTTCCCAAGAATCTTTGGGATGAGGCCCAGGTGTGTGCGGGTAGGATACGTGGTTGTGAGGCCCAGGTGTGTGCCGGCGGGATACGGGGTTGTGAGGCCCAAGTGTGTGCGTTTGGGGATATTGTGGCAGCATCAGGATGTTTTCCATTAGTAAGAGAATCTAACCAAAAGGAAATGGTGTGGGGTACCCAATACTCTTGTTTCTTATATACTACTACCTGTTGTTCTTGTGTTTTGGTGAGTGTGGCTAGTGAGGTTCGGTGGATAGAATTTCTTTTTAGTTTTCTTCTGTTGATCTCACGGGACATTGGGATGTCTCTCTACTTGTGAACGAGAGATTTAGGTTTCCATTCTGAGTATACTTGTATTCTCACCCTACATTTACCTTCATATTTCCAGGTGGACTACCAGGGTCGTGCGGGACCCTACTAGTCGGACAGTTTGAGTTGTTGAATTTGTTGTACTCTTTTTTTCTTTTGGTATTGTACTTTGAGAATTCTTGTACTTTCACCTTGCTATAAAATTGTTTAAACATGCATGTTGTCTTGGTTTGAGTTTATTTATATCCACTTGTTCTTTTCCTTTTTGGTGGTTGACTTGTCCTATTTGCTGATCCAAAATAAATAAAATGGTATTGCCTCCCATATTTGTGAAAATTTATACCCTTGGTGCTAGTCGCCACCCCGGGGCCTACTGGAGGCGGGACTTGGGGGTCCTTATCTCCCTTTCACCATTGCCAGCTCAGGAGGGGCATCTTTGGTGGGAGGGGGTCGTGACAGAAGCACACTTCCAAGTAATGGTTTTTTCTTCCTTTATCATTTTCGTCAATTTTATTTACGTTGTATTGCCCATTTAATTTCAATTATGAATGTTGGGGTATGGTTTCGAACCTCCCCCATACTACCCTATTATTGTTTGAATGATGGGAGAACCTTTTCTCTCTCATAAAATTCCTCCCATGTACACCCGTTACTATGTCGAAATTTCGAAAGGAACTACTCTCTCCTCTTTTACATTCATGCAATACTTTGGTATTATGAATCTAAATTCCATTAAAATTTTTGGGACATGTATCTAAATGACCTCTGTACTATCCATTACATGTAAATATGATGAGGAACATCTTTCTCTATCATCAACTATTTTTATGAATTCTTATGTCATGCTGTTACGCTGTATAAATCGCACCGATTTTCTATGCAAAAGCCATTGTGTAGTGAATACCATGCCCATTTCTCCATTAAGTGTATTCACCTTTATGCACATTTACTTATTGATTATGAAGATTCATTTATTAATTCCACATTAATTTATCGTGGAATAAATGATTATGTTTTATGAATCCATGTTTAATGATCCATGTGGCACACTTATGCATGAAATTAAATGTTTAAGAAAGGTGCTCCCTTATAGTGCTCCAATGCATTGGGTAAAGTATAGTATCATGATACGTCATGTGAAATGAGTGTTGACTCATACTAATTCAAGTGAAAAGAGGGTGTACTCGTGCTTTATGTGTGATGAGGATTTAATCATGATCCATGTGCAATGAGCCATGGCTCATGCTAATTCCATGTTATGTGTTGTTGCCACATTTCCATGTTATGATTATCATGATTTATCATGCCTTTATGTTCATGTTTCTTTTATGCTCTATGGATATGACTATTGTCTAACATGTATTTTACTCTTCATGTTATTCAATGTGTACTCCCTTACTAGGCTTTATAGCTCACCCTTTTCTTATGCATGTCCTCAGGTTATCCCATGAAATTCTAAGTACGAGGGAATGTAGTGGTCATGTAAAGGATGTTTTCAATAAAGATGTTGTATTTCATGTTTTATGTTTCTAATTAAATGATCATAAGACCCAAAGAAACTAAACCTCTCGATCTTCTTTGTTGTATCAAGTGATGTTTTATGTAATAAATCTTGTTTAAGTTTGTAATAAAAGCAGGGTTGTCATAAGACTAACCTGGGAAGCCTTATGTGATGGGAATAAGATTTTTTTTTCTGTGATGAGTAGTAGATGAAACACATGATGAATGTGATTCACCATGAGTGATGAGAACTTGTGTCCCAATGTGATGATCCATGGATACCTCACACATTATATAAATGTTTTATCATGGGAACCATCATATTCCATGTGTTTTGTACCTATGATGACTATGTCACAAGAAATTTATTATCCCAAAACCTCAAATGAGGAAAACTATTTCAGATTTCTAGCATTCCCAACATCTTCATCAGATCGAACCACAGGTAGCCACCCTTTTATGATAACTTGTGGAATAATTAACTACCACCCATAAAAACATGATGCATGGAATGTGATTTATAGCCATGTATTATATCAGTATGAGAGATCTAGTCTATAAAATCATGTCCATGGAAGAATCCACTAAAGGAGGAGATAAAATCCCATAATCTCATCCGAATCACGGATCCAACATCATTAACCATTGATAAATAAGTATCACGGCCAGTCCCTAAATTGAAATCCCATTATGAATGTGAACCCCCATATAATGATCAAAAAACAAACCCTAAACATTAATGATTAAATCTAATAATCATTACCCAGAACCATAAACCAGATTCTATAAATCTGAAATTATAATACTAGAACTTAAAACCAAAAACCCAAAAACATAAACCATAAAAACAATACCTTAATCCCAAAATGCAAAACCATAGAACCTAAAACCCCAAACCATTAACATTAACCAATAAATCTTAAAATCCTAAATGCTAAACCATAAGCCCAAAACCCTAAACCAAAACACTGACACTAAATCCTGACCCTAAACCCAAAAACCAAGAATCTAAACCTTTTATCCCAAACCCCCCAAAACCCTAGTATCCAAAATTTAAATGAAAAAAGTAATACTATAAAACCCATAATCCCAAATAGTAATCAATAAATTCTAAATATTAATCCACATACCAAAATCCATAATCTACAAACCGTAAACTAGAAACCCAAAAACCTAAATCCAAAACCCAAAAAACAAAACCATAGACACAAAAACATTAATACAAAACCCAATAAACCCATCTGTAACCCCAAAACCTTATATCCAATACCAAAAACTAGAAATCATTAACTATAAACCTTAAACCCTAAACCAAAAAATGCACTTCCAAATAACCTAAAACCAAAACCCTAAATACAAAATTATAGACACAAAAATGTAAACATAAAAACATAAACCAGAAATCCAATACCCTAGAACCAAAATTCTAAAACGGTTACCCCTGAATCCTAAAACAAGAATTCTAAACAATCCGAAAAACCAAATCCTGAAACCAAAAACCCTTAAATACTAACCCTAAAACCGAAACACAAAATAGTAAACCCTAAACCCCTAATCATAAACCATAAAACCTAAACCCCAAAACCTAATCCCAAATCCATAAACCCTAAATCATAAAAGATAAACTCTAAATGCCAATGAAAAACCTATTCCAGAAATCCTAAACACTGAACCCCCAAACAGAATTCAAAAACCCTAGAATTGAAATTTTAAACCCTAAAATATAAACCCTAAACACAAATCCTTTAACCCAAAACCCATAACCTGAAACCTAAAAATCCATACACTAAAACTAAAAGCCCTAACACATTCCCTAATCCCTAATTCCTAAGATATGAAACCAAATTCCCCGTTTAAAATACTCTAAATTGTAAAACCCTAAACTCTAAAACATAATTTTTAATCCATGAACCCAAAACCTTGAACCCCATATACTAAAATATAAACCTTAAATCCTAAATCCTAACTGATAATCTCTATACCATAAAAACACCCCCAAAGCCTATAAACCAAACCCCAAAACTCGAAAGCCTTAAAATTTAATCCGTAAACCATAAAACGTAAATCCAAAACACTAAACCCTAATATATAAACCCTAATACCTAATCCCAATACTATAACTTGATAAACCTAATCCCAGAACCGCAAACCCCAATCCCTCTAAACCAAACTCAAAAATCTAGACCCTAGTCTCAGGACCCTAAACCCTAGACCTAAAACCTTAAACACTAAACCTTAAAACCTAAACCCTAAACCCTATAATATATTTCATAATCCCTAAAACTATAATCCCAAAGAACTAATTTGTAAATCCATAAATAAGAAACCCAAAAACAAAAACTAAAAAATTGAAACACACAACCCATAAGAAAAACATATAACTATAAACCTAGAAGAAAAAGAACCAAAAAAAATCCATAAACCTACAAAACAAAAACCTAATTCCAATACTCTAAACTATAAACCCTAATCCCTAATCCCAAAACCAAAAATAGTAATCCTGAAACCCAAAAATATAAACTCCAAAACCTAAACCTGAAACAGAAAACCATAAACTCAAAAGCCTTAAATGTTTAGCAGAAATCAATAACAGAAAACCCAAAATCCAAAAATCTAAAACCTAAACACTAAAAAATAAACCCAAAAAGAGAAATCATAAACCCTAATCCCAAAATCCAAAACCCTAATGTATAAATCCAATACACTATACCTTAAAAATTAAATCATAATCTATAAAATATAAACCCAAAATCTTGAATCCAAACATAGAACCATAAACACTACACTTGAAACAATAAATACTAAAACGTAAACCCCATATAAAAAATCATGAAACCAAAAACTAAAAATTATAAACCATATAATATATACCATAAACTTAAAAACCTAAATCCTGTAACATAAACACCAAAACTAAACCATGATCCTTAAAACCTAAACCCTACAACCAAGACCCCAAATAATATTCCCTTAATATTAAATCCTAAATAGTATACTGTAATACCATACACCATAAAATAGAAACCATGAACCATAAAACAGAATACACTAACCCAAAAAACTAAACCCCTAAAACCTAAATCCTAAAAACTAAACCAAAAACCCTTAACCAAACAACCCTAAAACCTAAAACGTAATCCCTAATCAAAATAAGTCATAACTAAAACATTAAAAAATATACACCAAATAGGAAACCCAAAACCCAAATAAAAAACACTAAAACATAAATCCTAAACCTTAAACTATAATACATGGATCCTAAATCCTAAATGAAAAACTCTAAAACCTAAACCGTAACATCAAAACCCTAAAACCTAAACCTCATTCCCTAAAACCCCAGACAAAAAACCCAAGACCCTAAAACCTAAAACCTAAACCCTGAGAAATAAAATCTAAAACCTAAAAACACAACCCATTATCATAATACTTAAATCTAGAAACCTAAAACTTATACCTGAAACCCAAAAAACTAAATAAAAAATATATACCTGTAAAACCAAAACAAGAAACTGTATACCCTAAACCCTCGTCACTTAATCATAAACCCTAAACCACAATCATTACAACAATAAATTTGAATCCATAAACCCTAAACATTAAACCCAAAACCATCAACTCAAAATTCTAAACCCAAAACCTATAACCAGAAACACTATATATTATACCCTAATCTTAATCATGATTCCATCAACCATGAAATTAAAACCCCAAACCCTGAACCATAACCCTCTTACTATAAAACCAAAATCCCAATCACTAAACCTAATACCCTAAACCCCAAATTAAAAAACCTATACCCTTCCATGATCTCAAAAACATAACCGTAATCCCTTATCCAAATCCCAAATATTAAGACCAAAAACCAGAAATCCAAAACCTAAAACTGAAATCCCAATAATCTAAACCATTAACACTAAAACCCTAAACCCTAATTATTAAACATCAAAACAAAAACCCACAAAAAACCAAAACCATTTCCCAAAAATATAAACCAAAAAAACAAAACCATAAAACCTAGAAATTAAAACCATCAAACATAAATCTTAAATCCTAAAGACAAAACCCTAAAACCAAAACCATAATCTCTAAAATCACAAACATAAACTAGAAACCCTAAACCAGAAAGCATAAAACTCTCAACTATAAATCCTAAAACCTAAACCATAAAACCTAAACCATAAAACACCAAACTCAAATCCCAAATAAAAAAATATTTCATAATTGTTAAACACTAATTCACATAACCTAAATCTCAAATGAAAAACCCTAAACCCCAATCCCAAAATCCATTACCTGAAAATGTTAACAATAAACCCCAAACCGTAAACATAAAAAATAGAATCCCTAAACCCTAAAAAGTAAATCATAAACCCAATCTTCCAAACCTTAATCCCTAAACAATAAACCATAAATCGTAAACCATAAACCTTAATCCATAAACCCTTTACAATTATCCAAAACGTTAAATCCTAAACCCAATGTTTAAACTCTATACCAAAATTTCTAGAACCGAGAACCCTAATCCTAAAACCTTCAACCCTAAACCATAATCCTAAAAACCCTAAAACTAATCACTGAACCACTAAAACTGAAACACTAAAACCCAAAACATAAATTTTAAACTATAAATCATGAATCATAAAACCTATGAAGTAAAGATAAAATTATAAACCTGAAACCCTAAAATCAACCCCAAAACTCGAAACCAAAAACTCAAAACCCAAAGACCAAAATAATTTTACCTAAAACCTTGACCATAAATCATAAATCATAAACCCTAAATCAAAAATTTTAAAAAACAATTAGTACACATAAAAATAAATCAGTAAAACAAAAACCAAAAATCTTATAACCTAATACATTAAACCAATCTTTGTAGAACATAAACCCTAAGCCCTAAACCCTAAACCATAATCCCCAATCCCCAAACAGTAAAATGTAAAACCGAAATTCTATACCCAAAACCCTAAATTCAAAAACTAGAACCCTAAATACAAAACCAAAACCATATACATTATTCTATTTTCCCAAAACCCTAAACAAGAATGAAAACATTCTAAAAAATAGGACAAAAAAAGTAAACTTTAAATTCCTAAACCTGACACCATGAACCTTAGACCCTAAACCCTAAAGCATAAATCTATAAAAGAGAAACCATAAAAACAAATCCATAATACCTAAAACCAATCATCAAATTATTAATCCTTGAACCCTAAACCCTAAAACCTAAACCTAAACCCAAAAACCAAAATCCAAAACCATATACCACTATCCCTAAACTTTAATAAGTAAACAATAAAACCTCCACCTAAACCCCTACCCCTAAACCATATACCAAAAAATCAAAAACTAAAATACATAACACGAAATAATAAACTAAAAAAATAATAACCCTAAACCAAAAGAAATAATCCCTAAACCCTACACCATAATTCATAAAACCTAAACCCTAAACCATATCCGATAAACTAAAAACTGTAAACACTAAACACTAAACCCTAAATGTAAAGACTAAACCCTAAAAAATTCTATTACCCAAATGCTAAATCCCCAAACCCCAAATGATAAACTTTAAACCCATATCACATAATCCAATACAAAATAAAAACCAAAAACCCAATATCATATACACAAAACCCAAAAACATAAACTAAAAACCCTAAAATGAATACCCTATAATTTAACCCCTAAACAATATAACCCAAAACATAAAGCCCTAAAATATAAACCATAAAATAAATACCCTAAAACCCTATGTATGAAATGCTAATCCATAAACCATAAATACTAAAAAATAAACCATAAATACTTAACATAGAACCCAAATCCTTAAGAAATATTCACTAAATGGTAGAATGATAAATAAAAACTTTTAACACATCTCTATAAAACCTAAAACCTAATTCCAAAACGCTAATTATTTACCCTAAGTGTTAAACCCTATCCAAAAAACCAAACCCCTAAATCATAAAATACAAACACTAAACAGTAATTAATAAACCCTAAAATAGAAAACCTCAATAGTATATGATAAAAAAAAAACAAAAACCAAAATTCCAAAATCCAAAACCCAAATTTGTACCAACCCTAACCCCAAAAGACCAAACCCGATGCTTGCTAACAGTACATTGGCATATATACAAGATTGAAATCCTAAAATAATGATTAGTTTCGATGTTTTAGAAATAATAATACATATATGATACCCATTATACATTGGGAATATAAAATGATACATAATAAATAAAAAATAAAATGATAATAATTATGTAAAACTCATTCAAATGATTCCACTTCATAAATTGGGCGATGGAAACAAAATAAGGGTGAACTCAAATGCTCGGTAAGGGTTTAGTACAAAAGAAGCTATCATAAATCAATAACAATAATTTATATATAAATTTTAATAATTGAGAATAGATTCTATTTAAATAATGGATAATGAAATATCAATATATAAAGCTAAATAACCGAAAAATCAATCCATTTAATCAATAATTTTAGAAGGAAATACATGAATTTATTTTAACATAGTGAATATATCATGGATAATAAAACCTAAATAGGAATGAAGGCTATGATTTAAAATAAAACATATTGTTTCATATGAACATGGTACCCATATAGTCAAGACAATTCAAAAGATGGTATAGAACATACTATTTTCATGACCCTTCATAAGATAGACCAAGGCAGACTAGTTACAGACACATAGGGTTTGTCCAATAGATTTCATCTAATGAGACAACTGATGAATCGAGGTTATTAATTTAAATAGTCTCCAAAAAATTTTGTACCTGTAAAAATCATTCCCCATATTTCTAATAATCAAATTATATCATAAAAAACATTCCATACCTAATATATTTATTGTGTAAAGGATACAAATTAATTAATATTTCCTTAGTTAATCAAAAAACTTCCAAATTAAACACTGTATTAAAAAAATGGTATAGGGTTTTGGAGATAATAATACCCATCACACATGAATAATGATATTTTAGATTAAATTAATGTTGAATTAAAAATAATTACAATGGAGTTATTTTTTCAAGAGAATGTTTCAAATCACAAACAATGTGAGATTTCACATTAACTATTATCACTTGGAAATTTTCAATTGATATCATATAAACATGAGATAATTCATATTTAAAATTAATATTCCATGAATAATGAATTATTCATGGTATTACATGTCAACAAGGATTTATATGCACCACATAAGTTTGAATTGATGTATAATAATAGATAAGTCACAATGGAATTTAAATTAAGGCAAAATCCCTTACTTTATGCTTTCTTTTGGTGGAATAGTCTTTAACACTATGTATAATGGTTCTAAGAATGCAATTAGATTATATAAGAACCATATTATTATTTAAAATATCATATTAGATGCTTTTATATCATCTAATCATATGATTGTTAATAATATTCCATTATTTTCATTGTTTTGTGTGTAAATTACCCTATTTTCAAGTATGTTTTGAATTTTTTCCCTCTTAATTAGATCTTTATTTCATCATATAAAGATTATAAAACATGTTTTAAATATCATACATCTTTACAATATATTTATTTAGAGTAATTCAGATGTTTTTGTGATAGGAAATGAAGTACACCATTCATTGAGATAGTAGGTCGTACGTACGCATGCCCGTTATTTCCATTTTCTTATTGTATTGAAAGAAAATAAATTAAAATATTTTTATATATTTATATATAATTATTATAGTATCATATTTATGGAATTTATATTACATGTTTTTATTAAAATCATTCTTAATAAATTCCATGTAATGTGTGAATGAATCACACCACTTTGTGAGGTGGTAGTCTATTATACACACGAACAACCTTATTGTCTTCCATATAATTGAAAGAATAATGGTATGTGTGATTTGATTATTATAGAAGAATAATAAAATAATATAAAACATAAATATAATTTCTAAACTATAAATCTATCATTATTCCCAACCATTAATGGTGGTAATGAAAAAACGAATGACATCGGTTCACGAGGTGGTATTTCATCAAACGCATTAATGATGATTTTATATCCCAATTGATGGAATTTTGTGATGTTTTAGGTAATAAAATTATCATAAAAACATATAAATATATTTAAGATACTGAAGATATTATATAATCATAGATTATTTTTAATCGAAAGATTCAGAGAATGAATTAAATTAAATACACTTTTGGAAGAACATTACCTCTTCTTCAAGTATCCTCCTTTGGTTTTCAATAAAATAGTAAAAGTATTTATTTAGTCAAAAAATAAGGATTATTGGATTATGTAAGGTAATATTGGGGGTGATTATTGTAGATCTTGGTTGATCCAAATGGATTGAGAGGAGTGAGGAAGTGTAGGGAGTGAGTGCCTTTTTATAGTTGTGGAGGAGTTCTCTTGTTGTTAATACTCTGAATAATTCAGTATTGGGAGGTCAATATTAAAAAAAGTGGATCAATGAATTATAATTTATTGTTTTTAGGGATTATTCAGTCAATAAACACCTCAATAACACTACAAACTTCAAAGATTAATCATTTTTACCTTAACTCCAAATATACTTTATTTTAGCATTACGGGTTTTCATTATGGTAATAAGTTTTCCAAAATAAGTATTTTATTCATTAAGACTAAAAAATTGAAATTGATGTATAATTTGGACACAGTAATTATAAAAATTATAAAAAATTTATTTAATAAAAATATCATGGGTGTTGGAAATTAATTTTAACAGTAGCACAATAACGTGTTAAAACAGTGCATAAACCGTAACAACGCTAACAAAGTTTTTTAATATTTAATAGTCAATATATTTATTATAATAGAATAACTATTCCAATAATTGACCATATTTTATATTTATTAACCTATTCAAATAACTTGTTAGAAGATAGGTTTTTAGTAATATTAAGTCAATTAATAAAATATCATTTATTTTAAAATGACATTATTTTCAATTTTGACATTATTAATTTGATTTGATTTTACAAAATATCAAGACAATTATTGAATTAAAATATATTAATTTCATAAATTTTTAACATGTTATATTAATATAAAATAATAGTTTAACTAAATTACTGATGCAATTTACTTCAATTCTAATATTTTAGTATAATTTACTTTACTTAATTTTTAACCAAATAGTTACTATGTTTGTGTTTCATACGATTTTTAATTAACTAAATAATATATAAAATTTAAAGATAAAATATTATGATTAAAAAACTTATTTATACTTATAAATAATTTTTATTTCCGATCCTATGTTGTTTTTACCCTTTTCGAAAATCATTATATAAATTAAAAGTGAGAAAATAATCTTTTTGTCTTATTCTTTATTTAACTAAATATATAGGTCAATTTCATGGAAAAGTGTCCGAAATACACATATATGTTGCTAAAAAATACCTAAGAGTATAATTATGTACATAATACGTATTCTATATAAGTTTTTGATGAATTTTACAACTTATATTCTTTGTTCAATCAGTAATTAAACTTCTTTTCATCTTAGTAGCAGTGATAAATTTTAATTGTTTTCATTAATAATTTGGGTAAAAAAATGTTTAAGTTAGTATAAATTACAAATTATTTTGATAAAAAATATTTAATAAATTTTTTAAATTCAACTCACAGATGTTATAGAATTTAATCAAAAATTAATCTCATGCAGTTCATGTGGAAGTGGGGTTTTAAAGTGAAAATGTTCAAAATTTAACTAAGTTTTAATATCTAAATTCTACAAAAAAATTTATAAATTTTAACTAAATTTAATTAATATATGTATAATTTAAATATTTTTACTTTGATACCATTGTAAAATATAATTTATCATTCTAAACTATTTAAATAAAAAATATTTTTTCAATTATAATTCAGTAATTTTCAGTATTCATCAAAAATGAAACATTTTAGAAAATTCCAAAAAATCACTATATGATAAATTTTACATTATTATTTCATAAATGATGCTTATTTTTAAAAATAAATTTTATAAAATTTTCAAAATATAATTTTAAAAAACGTGCTCTATTAAAACGTTGGAAAATGCCGTTAGAAAAATATATGTTTTCATCCATAAAATTAGATTTGTTATTATATTATTCCTTTAAAATATATATTTTGGATATTAAAAAATATTGAATATATAATATATAAATTTAATTAATATAATATACCAATATTATTTAATTTATTTTATTAATAAAATATTCCTTTGGTGCATAAAAATAGTTTTTATAAAAATATTTTCTTTATATTCAATTGGTTTTCAGATTTACTTCTAATTAATTAGTAACTAATTCATTCTAATATATAATTTAATAATTTATTTAGTCCTATTCAAAACATCCAATTTAATGGAATGGGTATAATTTTTATTTTGAATAATAATATTAATTGTATTGGGTAAAACTCAATCATGTGTGTATCCCAGTCTATAAAATAAAGTAATTGTTTATGTGTAATAAAAGTTATCTCAGTATTTCATGCATTTAAAGATATAAAATATATTGAATTAATTTAAAATATTAAAATATCATAATATATTAGGATTTTATTTTCATTTCTATGATTGATTTTTTGTGATATACATGTTAGAGAATACAACGTTTTTACTTGAGAATTTTGGATTGTTATATTCTCCCCGAAATTAATTAAATATCATCCTCATAACTGAAAATCTATCTCAGAAATCTAGGGTTTGATATTTGAAAATTCCATTGGTTCAAAAACCATATCATAAAAGGATTAATAACGTATTCTCTTAATAAGAGAGAAATGGAATTATAAATTTCATCTAAAATAATCATATAATAAGGTTTCCATATAGATGAATATAAGTCTAAAATCAAAAAAATAGTCACCGAAGATAAAAATGCCACTAAAACACTAAGGGATAGTGATAGATAAATTTCTATGAAAATTTTATTGACCCCAAATCAATAACAGATATGTGTGAAAAAGGTCATTGATATCATCATAAAAGGTGATAATATGTTAACATTTTTTTTCAATACCCTTTTTCTAGCATAGAGTAATTCTTTCACTATATAAAAATATATTAAAATATACTAACTTGACACATTTCAATTTCACAAACAAAATATTATCCATTGATTTCTCAAGGAAATATTTGTACTTCATCTCCTAGAACATTTTTTATCATATAGTGATGTAAAAAATTAATATCTAAAACATTGTCAAAAGATCATATTAAAACATTTCTAAAATGGTTAACCTTTTTTCCCTTTCAAAATATCAAGATCTAAAACAACATAATGTCACTAAATTTTCAAAATTAAATTATCATTATTCCCAAAAACCTGATGTATCTATAAATCATTAAATGTAAAACATGTTATTAACTTCATCATTTTTCCCTTAAAACTTGGAAAAAATTGAATTAACTTAAAACCTTATTGAAAACATGCCTGATTCTGTATTACTAATGTAAAAAATATATTGTTGGACATATTACTTAAATACAAAAAATATATAAACTCCATAAATGAAAACATAATTTTTTTTCATCAACTCATTAATAAATTCCAAGGATTTAAGTTTTATTCAATTTAATTAATCCATATAAATCATCACATTATCAAACAATCATTAACTCTACATCAAGAACATATTCAGGTTTATCTTTCTGTAAACGATGTTTATTACAGAAAATATTAACTTTCTCATGAATCACTTTCCTTGGTAGCATTCAATGTAAGATCATAAATAAATAATGAAATAGTAATGTAATACAATCCTTACATATTTCATAATTCATATGATTATAAAATTGTCAATAAAATACTTTTATAACAATTTTCATTGATCCAAATAAAGAATAACATTAATATTTCCACATTGGATTTTTTTATATAATAATATTGATCTTCATCCATTAGATTTTTCTAAGGTATATTACCTTGTTGCTTCGGAACTTTATTTTCATAGTTTAACATCATCTAATAGTTGAAACACTTAATAATAGTGGTTTATTTCTTATTTTTTCAATCATTTTCATAGTGAACATTTTCTCTACACTTATAACAAACTCCAAATCCATCCAAGAATTTTTCAGAGTGATTCTTTCCACTGTTATCACATGTGTTAACTTAATTATTTCCCTTATTCCATTAATTTGTTATTTTATATGTTGTGTTCTTCTTCTATTTCATCCCTTCTAAGGCATAATAATTGGAGAATATTTTCCCTATATTAATAATACATCAAATTATTTCATAGTATAATGAAAAGTTTTGTGACACCAGCGTGCTTCAGATACATGTCTAAAGACCTTAAAATAAGTGGTCAATGCTTGACTAAATTATATATATATATATAATTTGAAGTGATCCTAGATAACTTTGTAATGATTGCTTCATACTCCAAAACACAATATTATTCTGTTCGATTTAAACTAATAAATTTCTCATCATATTAATTTATTTCTCATTAGGGAAATAATTATCATAGAATGACTTCTAAAAATGATTCCAATCCATGAGTTTGATTTTCAATCCCTCTACAGTAACCTGGATCAACATCCACCGTTGATCCTCATCTCCATTTTTACAGTGCACTAAACTTGAAACATTTTTTTCACCATATCGCAATTCTATATTTATCATCTAAAATATTTTAATACATTACTTGACTACCAATTGATTAGTATTCCCACTAAATGATGGGGTTTATATCACAAAAAGATATAAAACATAATATATTCTCACCATGGAATAGGTTGTTCCTTCCAGGAAATATTATTTGTTATAAATTGATAAGGTACCCTAATATATCAATAATTTTCTGAGTTCCAATACCTATTGTATTGGCATCATCAATATTGAAATTTCTAGAGTAGATATGAGTATTGATTCTAATTTTCTTTCAAGATTCCATTTCAAAAAATGGAATATAATGGATTATATCAAAAAAAATTTAATATTAAATCATAATTTATAATTCCAAATAAGTTGTAACACATAACATAAGTTAAATATTTAATCATTGTTAACCATTAGATCATAAAATTTTAAATATTAAATAATAATTTATAATTCCGAATTGGTTTTAACACATAACATAAGTTAAATATTTATTCATTGTTAATCATTGAAACATAGAAATTGGTTTATTTGGGGTTATATTTACATTAAAATACACATTAATGATTTATAAGTATAATGTGAATTATTTTAATCATATACCCACAAAGTTTCAAACCAGGTGTTCAGAAAGGCCCATTGTTGTGTACCTAGTTACGATTGAGTCAATCCTAACATGCCATTTTCTATCTTATTACCCCAAGTTAAATCTATTCCAGAACCACTTCCACTATAGTATCCATAGAGGTATTTATTTCACTGAAAAACCACATAGTCTCTATCGTAACAAAACATTAGGATATTCTTCTATTCTTATCATCAAATTAAATAATGGGGGTACTTTTCATAATAAAACTTTTCTTATATCTAGTTCTCAAGAGGTCTACTAAAATTCCAATGATACCAATTGTAAAAACCCTAACCCCAGTATCCCATAGTTAGTGCCAGATACCTTTAAAATTGACCTAAATACAAGATTCAAATCCTAGTGTATCGATCAATTTATATGTTTTGGAAACTAGTCTACATAAATGATACTATTTTTAAATTGGGATTAGAAAATTAAACATAATACATAACAAAATAAAATTATCAACATGTTTGAGAACTCATTCAATCGATTCATTTCATTAACATTCAGAGACAATGGAAAAAAAGGGTGAGCTAAAACTCTATGTATGGTTTTAGTATAGTGGAAGATAATGTATAAATAATCATAATAAACATATAAAAGTATAAAATTAAGAAAAAATTCCATTTTAATAACATGATAAGGAACTATAAATTTGTAAATGTAGACAACTTAAGACTCATGCAATTTAATCAACAAATTGAGAATGAAAAGCATCCATCGATTTTTTTCAAAATGAAAATCTCATGAATAATAATAAATGAATCTGAATGAAGGAAATTATTTAATATAAAGATGTCTTGTTTCCAAGGAACATGATACCATTACCATCATGAACTTCTAGTATATGGTTTATAACATATTACTATCAATACCTTTAAAAAGAAACTCTAAAACATATTGGTTATAAACATGTAGGTTTTGACTAACTAATTTCATCTCATGAGACCAATGATGCATCACGAGGCTTACATTATACCGTACCTCTACTATGTGATAAATATCTGAATCATTAATCATATATTATATAGTTGATTTATTTTATAAAAACTATGCCTTATCAAATATCCTTACTATATGAAGGGTGAAGATTTATCAATATTTACCAAGTTAGTCAAATAACATTCAAGTAAAAAACCATATGTAAAAATGGTATATGGTTGAGAATGTAATCATAATAATCACACAATAATATGCATAATAAATATAAATGTAATTTCCAATGAAAAATGATTATAATAAAGTTATTTTTTCAGGATAAATTCAACAGTCAAAAATGGAAGTGATATTTCACATTGTATGTTATCACTTAGTAATTTTCTATGTCAAATATTTTTAGATGTGATAAATTAAATTGAGACATAAAATACCATTAAGAAAAAAAAATTTAATGATATTAAATGTCAATGGAAATGTACATACACTACATAATAATAAATTTATTCATAGTAACACATATGTCTCAATGGAATGTAAATTGAGATGAAGTCACATACCTTATACTTCTATTTGGTTGAAAATATTTATCCTTTTTATTGATGGTATTAATCAAGTAAATAATTTTTAAAATGAACATATTGATAATTATAATATTATATAAGATCAATTTAGAATATCTTTTAATTAAATTTTTAATAATCCTTTGTTATTTTTATTGTTTTGGGTGTGAATTACCATGTTTTTCAGGTATGTTATGACTGGTTATTTTTTGTTCATGTTAATTAGATAATGATTTATTCATCTCCATTATGTAAACCATGATGAAAATATAATATATATTTATTATATATTTATTTATAGTAATTTATAAAATTTGATGATAGGAAATAAAATATACTGTTCATAGAGATGGTAAGCCTTACATACGAATGTATGTCATTTACATTTTTATATTTTATTCAATGAAAAAAATATATATTATATTTATATATATTTAATAGCATTAAAATATCATATTTATGTCATATATATCACATATGTTTATGTCCACAATATAATCTGTGTATTACATGAAAAATCACATTATTTCACGAGGCGATAATGTGTCATACACGTTAGCGACATTATCATATTCCCCAAAAATTAAAAAAAACATGGTGTGTTTGAAATAATAATTCATATACCATAATAACATCTTAAATTTCATATATATCTTATATATATATACAATAAATCCATCATTATTCCCAACTTTTTTAGGGTGGTAATGGAAAAACGAACGACATCGGTTCGTGAGTAGGTAGTCTTCCGTACACACGAAAAATGATTTTGTAACCCAATTAATTAAAAATTTTGATTTTTTGGGTCATAAAAATAACAAAAAAATAATAATTATATGTAAGATACTGATTTCAATTTTTAATCATGGTATAGTATTAATTGAAGGAGGAGGAGAAGGATGTAAAATATAAATGATTTTGGAAGAACAATACATCTTCTTTGGGTATTGTCCATAGGTTTTCAATGAAACATTCAATGGTTTTAATTTAGACCTAAATAATTCATTTATTAAACGTTTAGGGATGTTGGGTAGTGATTTATTTAGAGCATGGTCGAGCAAAATTTCTTGAGAAGTGTGAAAAATTGGAGGAAGTGAGTTCCTTTTCATAGTTGATGAGGAGTGGAATTCTGGTAAATAATCAATAGTATTCAATATTGGTAGGTCAATATTAACTCAATTGTGTGCAATATTGAAAATTGACATGGTAGATGGATTATGTAGTCAATTGAAACCTCAAAAAAATAGAACACTTGTTTTAAATATTTAGATCCTTAACTCCTAATTTTACTTATTTTATCATTTATTTTTTCATTATGGTAACATGTTTTATAACCTAATTATTTAATCCATTAAGAATAAAATAAAATTATAATTTTTATATAATTTCAATACAATGATTTGGAATATGTTATATAGTTTATAGATTAAAAATCTTATGTGTGTTGGAAATTAATTTTAATACAAGCGTATGTAATGTGCCAAACAACATTTTAACTATAACCATGATAACATAGTTTTTTACTAATTAAAATCCAATATAATTATTATAATAGAAAAATTGTCCCATTAATGGAGCATATCATACATTGATTAACATTTAAACAACATTTTACATAAGATATTATTTTTAGTAATTTTAATTCAATTAATAAAATATCATTTATTATAAAATAGAATTAGGGCCAATTTTGACTCTATTAATTTAATTTCAATTATAAAAAATATAAATACAATTAATTATTTCAAATAAATTAAGTTCAAAGAGCTATAACATTACATATTCCTCGAGAAAATAATAGAACTAACTAATTCATTAAAATTACTATACATTTCAAAAATTTAGAATCATTTATTTTATTTTATTGTTAACTAAATAATTTATGTGTTTTCATTTCATAATAATTTTAAGTAACTAAATCATCAATAAAGGAGCTGTATAAATTATTATGATTTAAAAAAGTATTTATATTTCTTAATAATTTTTATAACTGAACCTTCTTAGTTTTTCTCCCTTTCCCAAAGCATTATAGACAACAAAAGAAAGAAAATAATTTTTTTTCTTTACATAACTTATCATATGGGTAAATTTCTTTGAAAAATGCCCAAAATACTCATAAATATTTATAGTAAGGTCAAAGTAGTCAATATATGTCCATGAAATTGATGTTGGACTACTGTTTGTTCATTTTTACACCTTATATTATATGTTTAATCATTAAGTATACTCATCTTATCCTTTATCATAGAAACTTATTTTAAATGTATTAACTAATTAATTTGAAAAAACATTCTTGACCATATTAGGAATTTTTTAATTTTTTAATTCCAAATATTTAATCCATTTTTCAATATTTAATTTACAAAATAAGTGGAATTTAATTTAAATTTATCCCTAGATATATGATGAGAAAGCATGTTTTTAAAGTGAAAATGTTCAAAAGTTCACTAAGTTGTTATATATAAATTATATATAAAAATGATTAAGATGAAATATGTTTTATTAATATATGTATAATGAAACTACATTTTCACTTTGAAACCCTTACAAAATAAAAATTAACATTATCTATTTTTAAATGAAAAGTCATATTTCAATTAAAATTCAGTAGATTTCACTCTATCAAAAAATGTCACAACCTGTCCTCAGGGCCCGTGCTGTGACTACCCCAAGCTTGCCTTCTATAGGCCAAGGGATGGCGACTAGCACCAAAGGCGTAAATCCTGATAACTGGGAAGGAATTGCCTTTATAAAAGTAAACAAAACACCACAGAGTACAAGTGGAAGTAAAACACTAAGTACAAACGAAAGTGATGAAAAGTTGATGGGACAGAATACAAACCCATATGAAAGTACAGCTACAACTGAACAAAAGTACTACAGAAAAAGACAAAAGCTGGAAGAACGGAAGCAGCTCCTGGGTCGTCCTCCTCGGATTCTACCTGAAGGGTAGGTACAGATAGCACAACTCCTGGATCATCCACCACGGATCCTACCTGAAGGGTAGTTACATATAGCGCAACTATTGGATCGTCCACCACGGATCCTACCTGAAGGGTAGGTACAGATAGCACAGATCATCAATGCTCTCTCCCGTGAACCTCCTCTGTGTGTCGTCTCACCGTGAAGTCCACCTCCAGATACTGACTCATCGGTTGGTCCACCTCCGAGTACCGTCCAGTCTTCGAACACTCGGCCTCCGTCAACACTGCCCGTCATCCGCAACCACCACAACAAGGTGCGGGCATAGCCCGTGCAGGGGTGAGTATAACGATACTCAGTAGGGACCCCAAGACCCTCAATGTCTCATCAAAACCAACAAGGATAACCACAAAGAAGATCTCAATAGATAACCTCTACATAGGTATATGCCCATATATATACCTAAGTTATCAAGTAACCCATCTCAATCATAAGGAAACAAAAATATTATGAAATCAATGGATAACCACTCTCCAGGTATATGCCCATAAATATACCTAAGTTATCAAGTGACCCATCTCAATCATGAGGTAAACACAAAGGTCACAGACTCAGCTCAACCGGGATTTTCATTATCGAAACCGTAACTGCTGAAGAGCCCAGTCTCTGGAGTGTAAAGTGGTCCTGTCACGACTCTGAGATACTGCTCACTAACCTAAGACTTCTGAAGTACTTCTCCTGTTGAGTACTATGGGCCTGCAGCTACAACCATGCACTTCCCAAAATGGGTCTGCCACTACAAACAAGCGCTCCCCCTCATAGCCTCCATAGGTACTCTTTCTGTTGAGTACTGCGGGTCTGCCGCTACAAACAAGCGCCCTTCCGCCGTGGGTCTGCCACTAAAACCATGTGCTCCCCCTCATAGCCTCCAGAGGTACTCCTTCTGTTGAGTACCGCGGGTCTGCCGATACAACTAAGCTCTCCTCCTCCGTGGGTCTGCCGCTAAAACCTAGCGCTCCCCACTGGGCTATCCGAAACACACCGAGTCGATCGGTCAAGCAGTCGTCAGGTCTCAGCCGGCTACAAGGCCTCCGTACATCGCACGCTCATCTCCGGAAGGGTCCACTCCACGAGCTACTGGTAGATACTCCAAGTATCACAAGTCCCACAAAGAAGTATCTCAAAGGAACGCCTCATCATAGGGGTCTCAATGAAACAGACGGCGTGTCAATCGGATGCCCGGTCTGTAAGTTATTTTCCTTTTCGTCCTAGGGGCCCTATTAGTTTCGTGTGTGAACCAATCCGGCCATATCTCAACTGTACCCATAACTCTTATAGGATATACACAAATGGACCATTTTTCAATAAGATCACCAACACCGCTGATGGTTCGTCAAACGGACGTCCAGTCTGAAAGTTATCAGCTTTTCCGTTCCAGGGGCCCGGTTGGTTTTCGGGTACAATCCAACTCGGACATACTCCAACTGCATCCAAACCTCGGGTGGATTATTCCAAAAGTTGTGTCTCATCAAGAGGAATTCAATAAGATATACGGCGCGTCTCAGACACCCGATCTGTGAGTTATTGGCTTTTTCGTTCCAGGAGATCGATTGGTTTCGTGAGCGAACCAACCTGACCGCACTCCGATGGCATACAAACCTCGAGCAGAGTAATCCAAAAGTTCCATCTCATCATGGTGAATTCAACGAAGTCGACGGCACGTCAATCGGACGTCCGGAGCCAAGATATAGACGTTTCTGCTCTAAGGCCCCGGTTGTTTTCGTATCCGAACCAACCCGGCCGAACCCAAAGTTCTCCGAAACCTTGAGTGTAAAATTGAGAAAAGACCATCTCGATACAAGGATCACTACGCAACTGAAGTTGCGTCGATCGGAGGTCCGTAGACCATGATATGGGCAAAAGACCGAAAGTGATTCGAAAATGGGGGGGTCTGGGCCCGGTCTGACCCGGCCCAACCCCCTTGGGTCGGCCCGGACCGGGCGAATAAAAAATTCCAAAATATAACGCTAATATATTTTTGAAATTCCAATTTCAAATAATATTTTTATTTTCTCAAATAAAATTTATAAATTTTTTATAATTTACTTTTGAAACATGTGTGCATTAATATTTGACAAATATGCCTTTAGAAAAACTATAGATTTTTATGACTAAAAATGGATTTTTATTATCTTATTTTGATAAAATATAATTTATGGATTTAAATAATTTTTATTTAATATATAATATATATAATTTTTTAAGATCATGTAATCATAATAATTAAATTAATTTATTTAGGAAAATGACTATAAAGCATAAAAATAATTTTTTATTAAAACATTTCCTTTATATTCAATTGGTTTTATATTTATTACTAATTAATTAGAAACCAATGAATTCAACCATATTTTTTTACACATTACTCAATTATAATTATAACTAAAAATTTAATATTTATAACTAATTGTCATTTTAAGTAATAATATTAATAGTATTCGGTAAAACCTGGTCTTGTGTGGAAAAAAACCAACGAATAAGTCTATTGTTGCATATAATACAAGATAAAAAAGTAATTTTTGAATTTCTAGATATATAATAGATTAAATTACATTAAAATAGAATACATATTTTAAATTAACAAGATATAATATTCTTTTACGTACTTTGTTTTGCGTGTCATACATGCTATCGAATACAGTGTTCTTAATTTAGAATTATGAGGTGCAACAAAAACACAAACCTATAATGCTAAAACCCATAACTATAAACCCCAAACTATGAACCCTAAACCATAACTCTTAAAACCTACACCCAAAAACCTAAACCAAAAAATAAAAAACCCTAAAACCAAAGAAATAATCAAAAAAATTCATACAGCCAAAACACTTAATCTTAAACCCTAAATGCTAGAGAAAAAACCTTAAACCCTAATTCATGAACCCTGAACGCAAAAACATAAACACAAAACCTTATACTCGCAATCTCAATCCACAATACCACAATCCATAAATCCTAATCTCTAAATCCTAACCACAATTATCTTAATCGTAAACCCTAAAACCTAATCAATAAAATCTATACAAAAAAACATAAACCATAATTACTAAACCCTAAACCCTAAACCTTGAATCATAAACCCTCAATCATATACCCTAACACCTAAACCGTAAACCCTGAACACAAATCCAAAAACATTGAACCCTAATTTCTAAAACATATAACATAATCCAAAAATACAAAAACCCTAAACCTATAACACTAGTTCCTAAACCCTAAATAACAATACACAAACCCTAAACTATAACCCATACTCGCTAAACTCTAAACCATAACCCATAAACCAAAAATCCTAAATCATTTACCACAATCCATAAATCCAAAACATAAAACTCAAAACCTGAAACACTAAATTATAAACCCCAAAACATTAATCATAAACCCTAAATCCTTAACCCCAAACCCTAAATCCATAAATACACACCCTAAACCATATACACCACACCATAAACCATGAATAGTAAACCTTTTAATATAAACTATAAACTAAATTCTCTAAAACAAAAAACCCATTACCCAAAACTATAAACACTAAACTATAAGCCCTAATAGATACACCCTACACCAAAAAAAACCAAAACCCTTAAACCAACACCATATACCCTAAACCATAAACAATAAACCTAAATAATGATACTAATACCTTATACCATCAACAATAACAATAAAAAGCTAATACCCTAGGACATAAACCCAAATCATTAAACCCTAAAACCAAATCCCTAAATGTTAAACACTAAATCTGAAATAGTAAACCTTAATCCAGAAACCTTAAATCCTAAACCCAATAGTCAAACCCCTAAAGCTCTAGTAACTAATTCCAAAACCATAATCACTAATCCGTAAACCCTAATTAATTAATACAAAATCCAAAACCCTATTCCATAAATTTTATAACATTAAACCCAAACCCTAAAAAAAACCCTAAACCTTAAATACTACACTGTAAACCTTGATCCCTTACTCCCGAAGACTAAAAACAGGAAACCCAAAAACCGAAACTATAAACCAAAAACAAAAAATTCAAAAGCTTAATATCAAAACCCAAAACCGCATACCCAAATCCCACAACCCAAAACCTGAAACCCAAAACCAAAAACTATAAATCAAAATTCATAAACACTATACTCAATATCCTAAACCCTAAAACCAAAACACTGAACCATAAACCATAAAACCTTAATCCTATGTCCAAAAACTAAAATTCAAACCCTTAAACCCAAAACCCAAAACCCAAAATCCAAAACCCAAAACCCAAAACCCAAAAACCAAAACCCAAAACAATAAAAACCTAAAACCGAATCTATAACCCTATACCCTAAAATGTAATCCTTGAAACTATAAAAATAAAACATCAAACCCTACCATTAAACCCCAAACACTAAGCCAGAAACCTTATCCCCAAATCCTGAAAAACCAATCACTATATCATAAACCTAAATCATGAAACATAAAAACAATACCTTAAACACATATCTATATGAACTAAAACTGGAACCATAAGTCCAAATAAAATAACCATGATCACAAAACCCTACACCCAAAACCCATAAATGAAAATTCAACACTAGAAACCATAAAATATAAACCCAAAATCCAATACCATAAACCTCAATCCCTAAACCAAAAACATTAATCCCTAAACATGAACCCATTAATCTAAAACTAAAAACTAAAAAACCAAAACCCAAAACACAAAATAATAATTAAAATCCTATAAACAGAAAATTATAAACTCAGAAATCATAGGCCCTAATCCCAAACCTGAATGTTGAAACCCTAATCCAAAAATGTAATCTCTAAACACGAAACTCAAAACCATGGAACCTAAATCCTAAACTCTATACCAGAATCACTATAATCATAAATAATAATTCATACAACCTAAATCCTAAACCCTAATCCATAATCCCATTCCCCTAAACAGAAAACCATAAACAAAATACCATATACCATAATACATTAAAACCTAAAGCCCAATCCACAAAACCAAAATCCTAAAACCTAATAATATAAACTCTAAAACTATATCCAAAAAAAATATTCTGAAATTTATTATAATAAAAACAAAAAAATTTCATATATAAATCCTAAACCCTAAAACATATCCCATAACCCATAAATATGAATCCCTAATCCCTAAAACCAAAACCTCGTTCCCTAAACCAAAATCAGTTAACACTAAACCCTGGAACCTTATCCTTAATAAATTAACCCTTAATACCAAATAATAAACCTTACATCCTAAACCATAATAACTAAATGGTAAACCGTAAACCATAAATTACAAACTCTAAACCCTGAACCAAAAACTCAATCCTAGAAATCATAACCCCAACCATATCCAAAAACCACAAACCCAATATCAAAACCATAAATCCCAAAGCCTAAACCCTAAATCTGAAATACATAAAAATCACAATAAATAAACAAAAAATCCTAACCCTTAAACCATAAACCCTAATACCTAATCCAAAATACCCAAACCCAAAACCTAACTCCCAAACCCAAAACCCAAAATTCAAAAGGCTAAACACTAACTTGAAAACCCAAAACCCTAAAACCTAAATTAAAAACTCCTAACCCTGAACCCTAAGCCACAAACCCAAATTACTATACCAAAAAACCTAAATCTAAAAAACATAGACCTTAAACACTAAACCCTAAACCTTAAACCATAAACACTAAACCCTATTCCATAAAAACTACACATTTAACCTTAAATGGAAAACTATAATCAATTTACCATAAACAATAACTGATAACCATTAACACTATACTATAATAATTAAAACCCTTAAACCAATAACCAAATACCTTATCCTTAAGCCATATAACATAGAAATCATAAACTAGATCACCAATCATTGAACCACTAAACTATAAACTGTAAACCCCAATGCCAAAACCATAAACCCTAAAAATTTCATCATAAACCCTAATACCTAAAACGGAAACCTAAAAATAGAAAATTTAAAATTTATACCCAAATATATATACCTTCAAACAAAAAACAAAAAACATTTAATCCTAAAACCTATTCCCAAAGTGTTAAACTCTAAACCATAAACATCAAACCATAAACTGTAAACCGTAAATCATAACCCATAACCCCTAAATCCTAATCCCAAATAAATAACATTTAACGTAACAACCCATGATTTTATATGTATTTCAATTGAAATTAACTTGATTTACTTTATAAAATGTTATTTAAAAATTTATATTTATTATTGATAGAAATTGAAAATAGTGTTTTTGTGTATTTACAGACTAGTGTCACCATTAATGATGTGGTTTACTTATCTGGTACTACCTTTTATGGATGACAGTAAATATGTATATAATTAATATATATATATATATAATATATATCCGTGTCAAAATTTTTACTCTGATGTAACAATTATTATAGTAAAAGGATCATAACTGCTGAACTGAAACATTCAGGGAAAACAATACAGTCAACACCCATAAAATGATAATTTAAATGAAAAATTATAAATAAATGGTTGTTTAAACGATATTATTGGATAAAATATGATATTATAATTTCTAAAATTTTATTTTATAAAAATATAATAAATATAAACTTATTATATAGGAGGTTAGGGAACTTAGGAAGCATGTTGTACTTGATGTAATGTGATTTTATCTCACTTTTGTTTTTTGTAATACATATACTATATTTAGAACTTTTATAATTCAAGTGATGTATATTATAAACCATTAATATCATATTTAATGAATCTATTTATACTCATGATATTTAGTAATTTATTTCTTTATTTATTCCATTGGGATTATGTCTCAAAAGTTACCAAATTGGTATTGTTTTTACATTACAACCTCATTTTCATTGGGACTGTTTATGATTAAATTTTTTATGATTAAATTGTATGATAATTCCTTCCAAAATATTATGTATTTCATAATAATATTGTTATTTCAAAATATTAAATTCTTTCATTTTGTTTTCATATATTTATGTTCTTATGATATCGAAAGAATTTTTTTAATGATAACTGACTTTGTTTTACTATTCAACAGATAATATTTTTCTTCTATGTCAAAGTTTTCATGAATGTATATTAAAATAATTTTTTCCTATTATCCTATTAATTTTTTAATTATTTTTACCATTTTTAATTTTTATAGAAATGTTAAATTGTTGTCTTATTTAAATTATCTAAATTAACAATTATTTTTTACTAAAAACATTAAATGAATATTTTTTTAACATACAAGACATGAATGAAAAATTATTCCTTCATAACATGGGAATGATGACTATTATAACTAGAACATGATATATAAATCTATATATATACATCCAAATGATTATGAAATTAAATTAATTTAAATTATAACGTAAAATATGTACATTTAAATGGGGATTCTAATTGCTTCCTAAAGGGTATTTTCCTCTATTCCATAAAATTGAAACTCCATATACTGGGACATATGTTATGCGATGTGAGACCTTGAATCTAACCAAAACATCGTGGTCGATAGAAAGAAGTGTATTTTTTTACAAATTTTGGTAGTATACATCACCCTACACTTGTGTTAGGATCATGAAGAGTGGTTTGACTCTTATATAGGAAGGTGTGTATCAATAATATTATATTATATAGTATCATATCTCCTATTGAAACATATCCAATGTGCTTATTTGGAAATTATTGAGATTTTTCACCTCAAAATCCTTGTATCATTCACCAATAGGGTGAATTTGACTATGATCTATTGGTGGGGGATAGCCACCAGTAACACCCTTTATAGTTCAACATGTGATACCTCCATATATTTTGATTCTGGGCACTGATTATCATTTTAGAGAGAGCATCTAATGATTTCTAGTTTTTGTTGGTAGATCTATGAGTTTTCCATATTATAGAATAATTTAACTGAAAATTAATATATAAATATCCACTCACATTCTCATGTGATAGTGTTCCCCAGTAAACTGAGTAATAGATAGAGTCAATTCTACCGATATTAGATCATATAAAAAACTCAAGAGAGAAGTGTTAATATCACAATCTATATATTGTGTGATATAGATAAAAAATGGTGTGTTGTTATTACCCAGGATGATCATCATGAGGATATGATATGGGTATACATTCACAAATCTGTTTATATAGAAACCTATCCTTTTACACATATTATTACATAATTTTAATCATTATTAACCATTAAATTACAAGCCAATGATTGAAAAGTATTGTGTCTTTGGGTGATTAGTTATATAAAACTGAAAACATGGAAATAGAACAAAACATATTTATTTTAACAATCCATAAATAGATCCTAACATCCATTGATATCCTACATCTGCAAAGGATAACCTCTGGAATAAATGAATAAATTGATGAGCTAAAGATCCCAGTAAGGATATAAACATATGAATAAAATAAATCACATGGGTTATAAGGAATAAAATAATGAAATAAATAGGTATGTAACATGAATAACCATAAGGAATAATAACATATAGATCATGGAGACATTTAATCATGTATTCAAAGGATTTTGAAAAAAACACACAACATTAGATAAGCATGAGTCAAGGAAAACTACTAAGACCATTTCACATGGTAGACAATGTCCCATAAAAGAATCGGGTTCACTCTCTATTCAAACATGATGTGTCATGATACGGAACCTTATCTAATTCATCATAGTGAAATCTGGTTTCACCCATAATAACTTGTTCTTGCATATGTGTGCCACATGAAGAATTGAGTATAATGGTAGCCTATGGAATGAATTGGGTATCATTAATCATGTCATAGGGCATAAAAAATAGAATATCATAATAGATTCCATGAATGAATGGATTTAAATCATTCATAGACTTTAATAAGGTAAAATAGGAATATATATTGATAATTGATTTAAAAAAAGTTAATACATGTAAAATTATTATTTGAGAGACATTAAAATGAAACATTTTAGCGTTGTTTAAGAAAAATAGTAAAGAGAGTGTAAATGGGAAAATGAATATTTGTTTTAATAAAATGAAAAATGAACATAGATATATTTTCATGATGAAATTAGTGATTTTATAAAAATAATGGTGGATTAAAATTGGTTATGGGGAGCACTTAAAAATGGGAATAAAATGGGAAGTTCCCTGTGTTCGGGCTTGCTTTTTTGGAAGAATTGTGAAATGAACATTTTCAAAACATTTATTACCACATAAAATAAGGATTATATAATTTGGATACTTGAGTTTGGAACATAAACATATAATTTATAGTAATTACTGAAAAATAAAGTATCATTACACTAGGTTAAAGATAGATAAATAGTAACCTGAAGGAAAAAATCGAGGTTCAAGTAGAATCCCTTACCTTATGTCTGAAAGTGTTAATCAATTGGAATTAATGTTGTAGATAACTAAATTAAATAAATAAATTAATTAATTAATAACTTTTTATACAAGTATTTTAATTTTTATAATTTCATTAAGTTCATTTATGTCAATTTTTATGGGATATGATATTCAATTTCTTCGATCGAGAGCATTGGTTTCAACGGTTTTCATGACTAGTTTACTTATATATATGTATGGAAAACCATTTTAAATTACAAAGGTTTTAATGAATTGAATTTTGTTTTGTTAATGAAAATTAATAATATTAAATGGTTTATATTTAATTTAGTTATTTTGGGTGAGGTTGAATCATCAGATAAGATGTTAGTGATAATCATTTATATTATTTTGATGGTTTTTCGATCATCTAAAACTTGTTTTGTTTTTTTAATTAATATTATGAATATATAAAAATTATAGAGCATTAAATAAGCTTTAATACATATATAAAAAAATTATCATCAAAAAAATTGTTTTATGGTCATCCTTGAAGGCGACAAAGGAAATTGAAAACATTTTATCCTTGAATGCGATAAATTAACACATCACAGATGATGTTTTCATTTTTATAAAAAAAAGGAAGGGGAAGAGGTTTAACGATGTATTGATCCATTAACATGATAAAAGTATAGTATATATAAGATAATTTAGTTTTAATTTCAATTTTATAAGGGTAGGTAAAGATATAATATGAAATTGAATGAAATTCGAAAAGAAATTAAATGAAAATGGAAGATGACTTTACCTCTTGAATTTCTCCTCCTTGAGAACCTCATTAGGGTAAATTTATTGTTCTTTTGTTGAGTATAAGGTATCTTGTATTTTATGGATAGTATTTTGAAGAGTATTGTAAAGAATATAAAAAGGATAAAAGTTTTAAAGGAGTGAGGAAAAGTGGTGGTGAGTGGTGGTATTTATATAAGAGAAGATGGATGTTTTTTGATAATTTAATTCATTAGTTTATTATATTGGATGAACACTATGAATATTTTAATAAATATAAATTAATATTTTAAAATAATTAAAGATATTTTTTGTTTATGGGCTTATATCATCCATATATCATCTTTGACTCAGTAATTCATGTATTTTTTAAATTCCATAAATTAATGTCTCTCACTATTAAAAAAATATACTATTTTAGAAAAATCCCAAAAAAGCACCCAAATATTTTTATGGAATTTTATAATTCAAAAAAGGACTCTATTTTATGAAAATAATTTTCTAAATATGAGAAATGTAATTTTTAATTAAAATCATCATTTACTCAAAATATATAAATTTTAAAATTATAACTGATTTTATAATAGTTTGAAGAATTAATTAAGGGCTCATAAAATTATATTATAAACATAAGAAAACAAAATATAAGTATAATAATATATTTTATATAAATATATTTTATTTTATATAATTATATTAATTATAAAATTTTAAATAAATATTTATGTTTTACCAAAAAAAGCAACACTTAATTTATCATTTTCAAAAACAATTATTTAATTATAATATGCTATAAATATGTAAAATTTTTATTTATAAGATAATTAATTTTATTTATACATTCAATGGTGAGGTTACTATTCCATTTCCCAATTTACTATTCTTAAGGGTCTCATTACTATTCTAATGGTTAAGTTACTATTTCATTCGTATATATTCATTTTGTTCTAGAAATACCTAATCTTTTATTAATTATTCATTGATAATTTTTCTGTTGTGTGATCTATCTGATTTCATGTGATTTATACTCTATGGAATATTTATAAGAAGAGAGTTTCCATTGATAAAATTTATGGTTGTTACATCCTTCCCCACTTATGAAAAATCTCCCTCGAAATTTCTTTTTGCATACTATGGGGAAAATTGATGAGGGTACTTTCTCCTTAATTGGTTCCATTTATTCCCAAGTTGCCTCTATGTAATTATGGTTCCACCATACTACATTGACTAGGTTAGTGGTCATATTTCTCTCAACTTTATTTCTATTACCCTAGATCTTCACCGGTTTCTCCACATAAGAGATATCATTTTCAAACTGTACCACATATAGATTATTTAGATGTGATGGAATTTGTATGTACTCCATTAAGAGGGAGACATGGAATACATCGTGTACTTTAGGCATGGTTTTTGAATGTGATATTCGATTGAACATAGCTCCCTCAGGATAAAAAATATCGAAGTTTAGACGTACCTAGGACTTAACATTCTTGTATTTCAAAATATTATGACCATATTCCTCGGAGATATATAGAGGAATACTGTGTCTCCAACCATAAACTCTAGGTCTAATTGATGACTGTCTGTATAGAATTTATACTAAATATGGGATGATTTGATGTGTTGTTGAATGGTTTTTACCTTTTCTATTATTCCATTGGTCATTTCAGTTCCTATCATCTTACGTTCACCAACTTCATCCTAGAATTCTGGTGTTCTAAATATTTTACCAAAAGGGTCTTCATATGTATGCATTTGGATGCGTGAGTGGAAACTATTATTGTTTGAGAATTCATCCAGAGGTAAACATTGGACATATCCTCCTTTGAAGTCTATAGGAAACGCTTTCAACATTTCTTCTAATGTTTGAATAGTTTTCTTAGATTGGCCATTAGTTTGAGGATGATATGACATACTGAAGTTCAACATAGTGTTCATAGATTTATAGGGACTTTTCAAGAACTTACTAGTGAATATTGGATCCCAATTAGATATAATATATAGTTGTACACATTTCAGCCTTACCACTACATTGATTTGTATATATACTAGTTGATCTATGGTGAAGTTCTCTTGAATTATGATAAAGTGATATGTCTTTATAATATTATCCAAAAAACCCATATAGAATTGTTTCCTATTGATTTTTTTAATGTTTAGTAACAATGCCCACATTGATATTTTTCTATTTCAATGTTGTTATGGGTAGTGGTTGAATCATTCCTTTAGACTTTTTCCTTTTAGCCTTCACTTGCTTACATAATATACACATTGATGTATATTTGACGATTTCCCTTTTCATATTTTCCCACCAATAGTTTTCTCGGATATCCTAATACATATTTTTTCTCCCTAGGTTAATAGAGAAGGTTGAGTTATAGGCATCACTCAAAAGCTAATTCTTAATCTTTGTATTGGATGGTACACACATTCATGACCCAAATATTACAACTCATTCCTCATCAATTTTAATCTCTGTGGTTTTACCCTTTCTCATGGCTTCCAACTTTATCTTAATTTTCACACCATTTATTTTATCAACCTTTAGATTCTCCATGAGGGATGTTTGAGAAATCATTTGATAAATGATTGATGATGTTCCTTACATAATGATTCCCATGTCCATCATTTGAAAATATAAAAAGATTAGATCTTAATTAATTATCATCATTGATAATGGGGACAGATCCATTCTATATAGAACATACACCACATTGTTTTATTTACATGGACAGTAATGGATTGAGTAGTCATAATCCAAAATGACCTCTTACTATCTTCACTGGTGTATGTTAATATCCTTGGATGATAATATATATTTTTGGATCTTATGTATATTACATAGATATTGATAACATTACCTTATTCACCCTCACATGACACACATAGGCTAGAAAGGCATGGAATATCCCCCAAGGGATAAACCACCCATCTAATATTATTTATTCATTACATGCCCTGATGCCCTATTGGGAACGAATTCCATAACACAGACCAATGGAACATAAAATGGCTCGAAGGTTGAGTGCACTATCATGCCTGTATTATACTGCATGTGTACTACCTACATCACCACCTGCCTACATCATGCCTACATCACCACCTGCCTACATCATGTCTACCTTACCAGCTACCTGCATCATGCCTATATCACCATCAGCCAGCAAATATTTTCTCCCACCTATATTTGAGCCCAAGTATGATGTAGGATTACATAGAGCTCATCAATGTATTCCCTCAAAATGGGGATGTATTTAAGAATGATTCTGTCCTTTTTCTAAATCATTTGAGCTAGATATGCTTCCTCATAGTGCAATAATATCCATGACTGAGATGATGAATCTAAAAGTGATTCATCTTCTTTTTAACACTTTTATAGAATTAGAGGATTATTCGGGATGTGAAGAGTGATATCCCTTTCCTGAATGCAGACATTGTATTTGTATAAAAATATCTCATCCATTCCAAATATAGCATCAAACTCCACAATAGTAAATTAGCCAATATTTGATGGGAGGTTTAGTCAATAGAGATTAACTTAGGAGGAGATATATTCTTTGGATTCTATAATTTCCCCATTTTCTATTTTCATGGATAACTCAACCTACATATTTTGAGGTGGTTATTGAATAGTTATACAAAACATTCATGATATTAAAGAAATTTTAGAACTAGAATCAATTTGTATATTCTCCATTATTAAATGAATAACGAGTGTACCTATAACCACATTATTGTTGGGTTCCACTTCATTAGTATAGATATACTTTTCCTATCCTTTATTCGTTGGAGTTTTTTGTTGTTTATTTTCTACAACAACCCTTGGAAAATGGTAATGGCTTTCATAATTCCCATGTTACTTGTAGCTGAAACACTACACTATTGGATGAGTGTTTATTAAAACCATTATTTTTTCTTATTCGTTAGTGGGATTCATTATATCCCTCCATTAGTTATTATACATATCCCCCTCTCTCCTACATTTGAAGCATATCTTGGTTCCCTTGTAGTAGTTTCTAGGATGTTTCTTCCCACACTTTTGACACACGGGATGTTGTGTCCTCTTTCCATCATGGGAGATTTCTGTTAATCCTCCCATATTAAACTCAATTTCCCACATTTTACCTAATACCTTTACACCATTGAGAGTCTATGATAAACATTTTCTATTTAAATGAACACTAGAAAATCTATTCAAATATCTCAATGTCTTTAATCTCTAATTATTTTCATAGACACTACATAATTCACTAAATAAGCGACCCACCATGATTTCAATGTTCATGAAAATTCTGCAGAATAGATTTGTATTCCTTTTATTTCAGCCTGAGGAAATTCCTTTCCTTATTATGATGGAGTGGTTGGGGAAAATATTTATTGAAAAATATTTTCTTGAAATTAAGTCGTTACATTGAATCAATTTACTCATTTGAATTTGTTATCTTTAATAAAGACCACCATTGTTCTTATTCCTGTAAAAATTATATGCCAATATCAATAAAAATTCTACTTCTAAGCACTAGAGGTTAGATAATATCTTCACATTTTAGTTAATACATTTTTCTACGTGGAGGAAATTAGAAGATATAATAAACGTGGGAGTCATTTTCCATAAAAATTATTTGACCAGAACTTTATCTTTTATAAGATAATGAGGGTGTTCTGCATGATTCAAATTATTATTCTTTACATGATCTAGTTGGTAAAGTATTATCATGATGTTTTGATCACCCATTCCCATCACATTGGACATATCATTAAGGAAATATTTGCATTAACTATAACATTGATTATTTGAATGATTACATCTATTTTATTCCATTAAATATGAAAAAGAATATATAATTTGGGTACTTTTATAATTATCTAATAAGCTTGATACAACGAAACATGGAACATAAGGGGATAAAATTATAAACTGAAAGTATATCCTATATGTGATACCCAATGTATCAATCTAGGTTGCCCAGGGAGATAGAATTATCCCTATGGTTCTTACAAAATATTTCTAGTAATAATCTCCAAAAATAACTTGACCA
Organism: Viscum album; assembly: GCA_963277665.1. NCBI lineage: Eukaryota > Viridiplantae > Streptophyta > Magnoliopsida > Santalales > Viscaceae > Viscum > Viscum album. The sequence goes on along the minus strand of OY728136.1, from coordinate 1,313,683,334 downwards.
TCCTTTGATATGAACTATAGTGACCCTATCCTTTTACACATATTATTACATTATTTTAAGCATAATTAACCATCAAATAAAAAGGCATGGATCATAAATTATTGTAACATTGGATGATTAGGTACATAAATCTGAAAACATGGAAAAACAATAAAAAATATATAATTTATTCATCCATAAATATCTCTATGCTTCATTTGAGATCTTAAATCTACGAAGGATAACCTGGGGAATACATGAATAAAGGGATGAGCAAAAAATCCAAATAAAGAACTGTGGTTAGAAGGCGTAACATGATTTCATAAAAAGGCATGTAACGTGAATAAATGTAATGAATAATACTATATAGATCATGGGGACATGTAATCATGGCATCCTATGAATTTGGGAAAAACACACAAAAAACATCAGCATGAGTCGAGGCTAGCTTCCCAGACCATTGCACAAGGAGGAAAAATTCCCATAAAGTAATCAGGTTCACTCCCAGTCCCATCATGATGTCTCAAGGGAATAAATATTACTCAATGCATTGGAGTACTATATGGGTTCACCCATCATAATATGTTTATTCATATGTGCGCCACATGATGAATCAAGTATATTGGTGACATATGGAAATAATTGGTTATCCTAATCATGTCATAGGGCATATAAATGGAATACCATAATGGTGTCCACGAAAAAATATATTTAAATCATATACGTACATTCATAAGGTAACATAGGAATAGATCATTTCAATTTATGTCAAATGTTATTGAATACACATAAAAAGAGTTTTCAAGAGACATTATAAATGATATATTTTAGTTTGGTTTACAAAAAATATTTAAGAGTGTTTAAAGAGGTAAATGAATATTTGTTCCCATAAAAACAAAAATGAACCAAGATAGGTATTCATTAATAAATAAGTGATTTTATCAAAATAATGGTGGATTAAAATATATTATGGAGTGAACAATAAATGGGTAATAAAACTTGGAGTTCACATTAACTGGGATTGCTTTTCCGGAAGAATGAAAAAGGGAAATTTTTTAGAACATGTATTTCTCCATAAAATACGGATAATGCGATTTCGATAAATTATTTTGGAACATATAAATAGAATTTATATTTTGTAAACAAAATTATAGAATCTTTACATTTGTGTAAATATAGATAATGAGTAACCCGAAGGAAAAAGGAGGTTTTGGTTGACTCCCTTACCTTATGTCTGAAAGTGTTCTTCACCTAAACCTAAAGTCCTAGATAATAAAATTAAATACATTAATAAATTAATTCATAAATTTTTATACATTTATTTTTTAATTATTTAATTATATTCATTTATTTTTTTGTGGGGTTATGAGATTTTCTTTCATCGTTCGGGAGAATTGGTTTCCTTGGTTTCCATGATTGGTTTACCTATATTCATTTGAGGAAAATCATGTAAAACGAGAATGGTTTTCTATAATTAAAGTTTTCTTTCATTAATGAAAACACACAATATTAATGGGTTTTATAATTCACATGGTTTTTTTTGGGTGATGATGAATCATTCGATAAGACGTTATTGATAATAATTTAGATTATTGAAATGGTTTTATGATCATCCCAAACTAGTTTTGTTTCATTAATTAATATTATTTATATATAATGGTTAAATAACTTTGAATTGAATTTAATACAAATATTATATTAATTTTTAACCACAAAAATGTTTTCATGGTCATCCCTGTAGCTGGTAACGGAAATTGAGAACTTCTCATCCTTGAATGCGATAAATTAACATATCAAGGATGATGTTTTCATTTTTTATAAAAAAATGTGATTAGAAGAGGTGTGATGATGAATTATTACATTATCATGATAAAATAAAATTTTATATAAGATAATTTATTATTCATGTCACATAGATAAGGGGAGGTGAGAATAGAATAAGAAAAGAAAATACATTTGAAAATAAATTAAATGAAAATGAAAGAGGATTTCACCTCTTGAATTTGTCCACGTTGAGAACCTACATAGGGATGTTTTTTTGGTCTTTTGATGAGTCCAGGGGTTCATTTATTTGTGGGAGAGGCCTTGTAAGATGTTTGGGATGAATTTGGACAAGTATAAAAGCTTGAAAGGTGTGAGGAAAAGAAGTGGTGTGGGGTGGTATTTATAGAGGAGGGGATGTGTGTTTTTTGATTATTCAATTCATTAGTTTATTATTTTAGCTCAAGACTATGTGTATATTGAGAATTATCACTATATATATTAAAATAATTAATGATATTTCACGATTATGGGCTTAAATCATCCACATATCATATATGTTTCAATAATTAATGTATTTGTTAAAAACCATAAATTAACATATTTTACTAATCTCCAAGAAATAAATATTTTAGAAAATATAAAAAATTCACCCTAACCATTTCTAGACATGTATGATTAAAAAATGGAATCAATTTTATGAAAATAAATTTGTAAATATAATAAAATTTATTAATAATTAAAATCACCATTTACTTAAAAAGTATCGATTTCAAAATTATTACTAATTTTGTATCCCTTTGAAAAAATAATTATGTTATAATAAAATAATATTTTGAATAAAAGGGAAAAAATTTTATTTAACAATCTATTTTATGAAAATAATTTTTCTTTTAAATCATTATATTAATTATAATATTGTAAATGAATATTTATACTTTACAAAAAAACCAACACTTAATTTTTCATTTTGAAAAAATATTATTTACTTATATTTTGATATAAATATATAATATTTTTATTTATAAGATGATTAAATTTTATTTACATATTTATTGGTTTGGATACTATTATATTGGTCAATATACTATTATTAAGGGTAATATTAATATTCAAAAGGTCAAGTTATAGTTCCATTGGTTTTTTGTTTTTTAATATATAGAAATACCTAATATTTCTTTCATTCTTAATTTATAAGTTTTGTATTGTGTTCTCTAAGTGATTTTATGTGATTTATACTATTTTGAATAATTTTAAGTAATGAGTTTCCATTGATAAAATTTTTGGTTGTTACGTTTTATGAGTACTACTTTCCATAGATGTTGAGAGAGGACCATGCTATGGAGTTTATGCACCTACAGATGGGTGATATGTGTGTGATGTATTAATAATTTTGTTTTACTGAGATTGGGTTATTCATGTATAAACTTTCTAGGGATGATTTTACAATATAGATATGGTTTGAGAGTTGAATGTATACACCATTAGAACATGAGTGAATGAATTTCAGTCGACCACTAGTTATGAGATAGTGAATCGGGCCCTCAATAATGAGTGGAACCTGAGGAAATTTGATGGTGTGGGTTAGGGTGATTCTATGTCGAAAAATTAGAGTGGTTTGGTAAGAAATAGGAAACTTCACTTTACCCCTGTGGGGGGGGGGAAGCTAGATGATAGTTATTGATAGTTGTGTGGTGTACCAAAACTGTAGAAATCCATGTCATAAGAATCGCTTATGACCCATAGATCTCCTAAAATTCAAATTCCTACAGTTCGTTTGAAATATATTTATCATATTTGTCGTACCTTACCATCTTTTACTTTTGGGAGAGTATCCATACCATATTTTCCTCCAAGATTTGGATCTGTAGTGTCTTATAATGATGCTATCTAGAGTACTACCAGTGAATCATAATGAGGATGTGGCAATGGCTGAGGTATACATGCATCAAATATGTAGTTATATTATAGCAGGATAGCCTAGGTTTTCTTGGTTGTATCATAGGTCCAAGGATCTCGATATATATATGTAGTGAATCTTACTATCAAGGAGTGGAGTTTTAATACTTCTATTGTTCTATGTACTATTCTAGTTGTCAGTAGAATTTTGTATACCTCATTTGATAGTGGTTCTTGAAATTCTATCCACTATGTGGAAATTGTGGATGGTCTAAGCGTAGTGATAGAGTACATATTCGGTGTGAAGACTCTCAATAAACAGATGAGAATTTGATCTCAGATTATATAGTAATGTAAGTTATTAACCCTAGAAATATGTAATAATATTTTCATATGGAACCTCTTTATCCTCAAGATAATATTTTTAGACACTATAGTTAGGATGTAATGGTTAGTATCATACCATGATCACATTGGAATCTATCACCAGAGGGTGTCTTTCAAATCACCTAATGAAGATGTTTGTATTCATAAGGGAGAATGGGATGTCTAGGTGAGTAGTTCTAGACGAAAGTATCATTGTTTGGGTGGTGTGATATCCTCGATCACTGGTCTTTTTATGAGTAATCCGGGGACCCAATTTATAGATTTCACTTTTGTAGTGGATCTATTCTGAGACGTCTTCATTATATATATTTCTAGACTATCCTTTCTGAGATAAGTGGTGTTCTCTATTGAGATTATTCTAGTTCTAGAACCTGTGTCCATTCCTCCTTGCTGGAAGACACCTACAGAGCTTTTGGAGCTCATGAACCAACTATAGAACATGTAATTTAAGGATTTTATGTGGCCAAGTAATTCATTATGGGGTTCAACAGTCATTTATTCCATGTAGTCCATAGGTACCCTTAGGTTTTTCATAGACAATCAGATGTTTAATTAGCATACGGTGAAAAACATGTATTCTTTCTCTCATATAGATGACATCTTTGACTAACAATGATGGGATTTTGTTTTCTTGAAGATTGAATAGATTTCAGTCTATCACCAGGTACATTTGACACCATAAGACATATGAAATAAATCATTACGCATTAGATATGGAATGTATGAGTAATGTCTCATGTCGTTTGGCCTCATGACTATTACTACATTCTTCATGGTTCAAATTAATCATGTTTTCCACACATATCTATATTAATTTACGGTATAATTTCTGGAAGAAAACATTGTGTTTTATTATAATCAACATGACAATGAAAAACATTCTGAAATCATTATGGATATATTAATAGAGAAAAAATGCTAGTATAACCAAATACCACTTACGGAATAACAAGGTTCACATTCAGCATCACATCGTCTTACTATCATGAGTATATATGCACCCTGGTACGGTGAGTGCCATAATTTATGGGGAGTATCACAATATCTTCATTGATGTACAAAGATTCATCGAGATTGATATATGTTACATGCACTTTAATGATGTTTTTTCACAGATAGGAATGCCTATTAAATCATTGAATAAGAAAGGGGTCATATTTACATGATTAGAAGTATGAAAAATATTATTTCAATAGTTTAATGGTAAATTGACTTCGGCACTAATACTTATTCTACCAAATACAAGAAGAAGTTATACAAGATATTTTGATGCATCTGGAATCAGAATGGGAGATGTTATTTTTTTGAGAGATAGATTCATTGAATAAAAATCTAAATAGATGAGGCCTTTGATAAGAATATCCCTACACAAGATCTCTAGTTAGAATATATAGCTCATGAATTCGATTTTAATAGGCACTATCTAATGGGAGATTATTTTTTGGTTTATATAGACAAAACAATCCACAAATACATCTTTAAATAATGTGACATAATTATTAGATTGTGGGGTTTGGTTGAATTCTTATATTCTATCTATATTGATATGGCTTATTTTCCAAGGATGTGAAACACCATTATAGACACTCAAAGATAGAAAACTCAAGAAATTGAATTTAAAAAGTCATGTAATGAGGGGAAGTTGATAGACTAATTTTATATGATAAGTATGGAATTACAAGATTGTAAGTGGTATCCTATAAATACATCTTTATAAATGCCATCTTAACTCCTAGAAAGAGTGAAAATGAGGATACATTCAAATTATGAGGTCATGGTCCTAAGGTAAATAAATTCTAGAGAGGATTTGCCACCTGTTTGGTTCATTGATAGGGATGGGATCATGTTCATTCATTAGCACATCTTGGTTACTACAACCATAAGATAAGAGATAATACTAGAGTCTCTTGACTCTATGTGGGAAGTAAATCTCAATATAATTATTATTTACCATGATGTACAACAACGGTATTGGTGGATAAAAATGAAATGAGAGATAGTTGGTTTCGTTACTCGATGTTCCACCTATCATTAAGTGAAGGTAGTACACCAACAACATGAAGGGACTCTACAACACCTTCCCACTCATGAGTGTAAATGGGACAATATCATTATAGAAATTATGACTAGATTATTGAGACACCCTCAAGGCAATAATATTGTTTGAGTGATCATTGATAGGATGAAAAGGGTGAAAATTTATACATTACAAGGAGAAATTGTTAAATGATATGATTGGGAGGATATATGTTTAGAATATCATAAGTCATAATGGAGTTATACATTGAATATTTTTGGATGGAGGTTCTCTTTTTAAATCCCATTTCTAGAAGGGGTTGTAGAGGTCTATATTCATGCTGGTTCTTTTGAGCACAACCTTCCCCTACAGTTTGATGGAAAATATGAGTGTATAGTTTAGATATTAAAGGACCTGCTTCAAGCACGTGTCCTTGATTTTGGAGGTTCTTGAGAGGAAAAAATCAGTCATTAAAATTTATCATAAAATGACATCTTATAGGAAAATATATATTGGGATCATAATAAATACATACATGGTAGGTCATCCCATCCAACCTTATACTGGTTCGTGGTTGGAGAGGAATAACTACTAGGGTATTATCTAGTTTTGGAGACTTCAGAGTAGGTTTGTCTCATCAGAATGAATATGTAAAAAAATTAGACTTGGAAGAAGTCTTATGTTAATTATTTGTGCTAACCTATGGAGATTGAGGTGGGACACTTGGTCTTCTTAAATGTCTCACCTAGGTTGGGTCATAGTTGGAATCAACGATAGGGAAATATATGACCTCATTATGTCATCCATTTCAAGATATTTTAGTGACTTGGGATAGTAGCCTATCAATTGAATATAACTAAGAGATAAAATTCTATGAACAACATCTTATATGTATCTCAACATCACTATTACTATTCAGATCCATTTTATATCATTCAACCTAACGAGGGGAACTTGGATGTTGATTCTTCATCTAAGGTGAAACCTATTCATATCATTCGCAAAGTATTGAGGATCTCTGATGAAAGTAATATAATCTAGTATGGTTTCTATGGAAGCAATTCCATGTCCAAGAAAACAATTAGGAGTGAGAGGCCGATATACATGCTAAATGGATAAAGATTTTCTCAGGTGTTAATTTACTCCTCTCAAAATGGAATCTCGGGAACCGATGGTTTTAAGGAGGGGATATTATATGATGCCAAATTTTAACATAGGAAATATATATTAAATTATTATTAAACACCACTTGATTAATTTTTTTAATGTAACAAAGATTCTTAGGAGTGGTTTTAATGTCTTCAGGCCTCATTCTGAGCCCGGAGCTCTAGATTTTGGAAGGTGAGACTGATCCGCATAGTTTTCAAAAATCATTGGCATCAACCAGGTGTAACATCATGGGTGATGAATGGTTTCTTTTAAATTTTGATAGGGGCCACATAGGAATGAAGGTGAGATACAAAAAACACAAACGAACCTCCTAGGCTGCACACAATTTTTTCCAAACCATGTGCCTAACTATACACATTGTTCCACATGAACAATATATTCCCATTATTAGGCACACAGTTCAGAAAATCATGTAGACCAACCATGAACCCCATTAAATTATGGGTAATATATAAATTTTTTACTCCTTCATTTTAAAAATAATCTTATTTCTCCTTTCACATTTTCATAGCAGACCACATTTCTAGAGAGTAATTTCCCTCTCTACCTTGGATTTAATCTCCTAAATTCATCCAGAATATGATTCTTCGACCGTTAATTGTATTGGATAGATATATGAATGATCTTCATTTTTATTCCTTCATTCATTTGTCTATATTTCCATCATGAATTATATATCATGGAATGAAAATACTCCATATTATTAGGGATTTTTTTGTTTCATTTTCCCCATTCAACCGAAATTAAAGGAAGAAAAATGATGAGGATAGTAGCACCAAGATATTGTTTGTGTTATAATACTTTTTCCCTAACGATATGTTGTATTATATTAGGCTCCATCATTCCCCAAAACAATATTTTTGTGTATTTCCTAAAAATAATAATTAAACCTAAATAGCAATTTTCACCAATTTAGAAATTCCCTCACATAACCTTATTCTAGAAGAATGATTCCCCTTCGACTAGTTCCACATATTAAGGTGTGATAATGACATTATAATTTGACTTATTAATTTTTATATGCCAACCCACCTTATAAGTGTAATTGGATTAACTCTTAAATGAAATTTCTCTATTGAATTAAACAGAAGGGAGTGGTTGGACCATTTCACATTACTTATACGTAATTAGTGTATTATTCCTTTAACTAAATGAAATGTATAATGGATGGAACCCATACCATGGATTTTATTCAAGTATGACTTGTATGTTATAATTAATTATGATACTCAGGCATGATGTCCCACATACTTTTGATACTTGAGAATGGTATCCCACATAATTCTGATACATAGGTATTGTGTGCGCCAAACATGTATTACATAGTCATAGAATCCCATATATTCACTAACATTAGGTATGGTGTCCAATATACTTATGATTAGTGGGTATTGTTTCCCATATACATATGATATTCATGCATGGAGTCCCCTGTGCATGTGACACTAGGGCACAAAATTTCATATACATGTGGCACTCATGAATGGCGTCACATGCAATTATGTTACTCGGTCACAGAATCCTATATGATTCATGATACTATGGAATGAAATCTCCCATCACACTGCGAGTATACTATGACTATCCATAGATGAAAAAGTTATTCCATGTGTCATGGATTTTTTGAGTATATATGTATATATATATAAGTATATATATACCCTTAAGTATATATTTTATATATATATTTATGGATATTTAGATATACATTAATACCTATTGTCACATGTATAGAGATATCTCGGCTTAGACTAAAAAAGGTAGTTTCAACATAATATCCCTTAGGAATTAGAGCCGACTCATTTACATTCATGTTTTATCTTACCATATTATATATCTACACTTCATTTACATAAGTGTTGGATTGATTATTCTTGAAACAATTTATAGTGGCCTACATAGTGTATATCACACCTAGTTTATGTCATCGATTGGTGGAAGAGATGAATTTATGGATATAGTTATGGAAAAGGGAAAGTGTCTAACCAAAGATTATTGGTTTCTATGTACTATGATAGAATGTGGGAGTAGAAGACTGATATTAATTTTGACATTCTAATAGAGATATTTTTTTTTTCAATTTTATCATTTGTTATAGAATTTTGTATTTACATATTAATATATTTACCATGTACTTTCCATATTGGTATACCGTCAAAACATGATCCTTTTTATATAATATTTATTATTATTAAATTGTTTATTATATATATATATGACTTATTATTTTTTTAATTCATTTGTTGTTATATTTCTATTATTTTTGTTTACTATATATAATTAATCTAAAAACTGATCATCAGGGTATAGTCTCCCCTCCATATAATAATATGCCCCCACTACTAGTTGAGAACCTCTGAAATATTGGGAGTCACACATGAGGTTATGTGGATATTATGGATTATATTCTTATGAGTGTGATGGGTTAGGGATGTTATATAAACCATAAACCACAAACTATACACCATTTACCCTAAATACCAATACTTAATTCCAAAACCTGAAACACTAAACACATAACTATAAAACCTAAACCCTAAATCCTAAAATATAAACCATAAAAACCTAAACCTAAACCACAAACCTCAAACTATAAATATAAAATCATTTCCTCTAAAACCTATACCCCACAACCCAAACCCCAAAAGGTGAATTCTAAATCCTAAGACATAAAAAATAACCCAGACAACGAAAACCCCAATATAAGGCCCCATCCTTAAACCTTACTTAATCTTGAGTTATTACAAGACTACACATTGAGGATCTTTTCGGGTTTAGAGTTTTAGAGAATTAGATCATAAAACTTGCATTACATTCCACATATAAACAAAGTGGTTACATAAAGATAGTATTCTTCATTCCCATCAATGGAAACACATTTAAAATAAAACATGGATTATTTCTTGACACATCCTTGACTCTATCATCTTATCATGTACCTTTCCCTTGACCTGTGAAAAACATTTCAAAAACTTGGGATGAGCATAAAAACTCAGTATGGGTTATAAAAAAACATGGAAAGGAAACATGAGTTCATATATACATAAGAATGAAATCATACTTTACCCATAAAACATAGGCACTTTAACATACCTCATAAAATCATGAATCAATCATAGAAATCATAATACATAAAGGTATATTGAGGCATTCATAACATTCTTATGTAGGGAGTAACCCTCTTGGTTACGTTTGGAATACCCATCACAGTATATTCCCTAAAAATATCTTCGGAGAAACCTTAACGTTTCACTCCTTCGCGTTACCCAATGCATTGGAGAGCTATAACGGGCTCACCCGCCCGTAGTTTATCACGGAACCACCCGTCTTCATAATAATGCCCAAGAACAATAACACAATCATATCACATAAAACATGCATAAAGGAAACATAACATTTCCACATTTCAATCACGAGATATCAATACAACACATTGATATAAAAACATTATGAAAACCATTTTCAATACTAAAATAAAAGAAAAGTAAAACATGGTATTTATTTTTCTTTTAAAAAGAAGGTATGGCTTGTAGAGGAAGCCGAAACTCAAATAACGGTCATGAAGGCGGAGAAGTCGTTGTTGCCGCATACGTACGACAAAAACATTCCCTTTTGTCCTTTAGTAAACGCTTCGTATAAAAAATATTCCTTTTGAATAAACGTAAAAGTCAAAGTGGTTTATACACCGTATAAAAGAAAGTTGTGTATAAAATAAAATATGCCTCAATGAAAGGAGATTGAGACGAAGTCCCATACCTCATATCCGACTTGACCCGACCGTTCCTTAATCTCCTGAATAATAAACTTGAGTTAATATCTAATTTCTTAAGAATCTTTTTCAAGTTCATTATTCCTTTTATACCATGTTTTGAACATCATGTAATCGGTTAAGTTAATAATGTTCATTTTGTCGGTATTTGGTTCTTAAGTCAAAAATAGACTTCTTACACTTACATGTTGTTAATTTGGTCAAAGGTTCATTATATCCAGAATGGTATTCATGATGTAGATATCATATATGTCATATATATCCAGTACATACATGCATTTATAATATTACATCACATTTAGAGGTAAGAAATGAAATGCACCGTTCATGGAGACGGTAAGCCGTACGTACGCATGAACGCTACTTCCATTTCTATTTCATATCTCCTGGAATGGAATCATAATGATATAAGAGTATATTATAATTCCAGTATAATAACATATATAATATCATTAACTTTATCCTTTACACATCCCTCATATGGTATTAACGAATCAAATCACTTTTAGGGGGCGGTAGTCCGCACTTCCTAAAATGAAGATATCGTGTTTACCCATAATGGAAACCATAAAGGTATGCCCAAAATGAAAAAATCAGAAGCTTAAGGAAAACATAAACATATTATATATCATATATAAAAATAGTGACATCATAATGGCCACCTTTGAAGGTGTTAAATGAGTGTTGAACAATCATCGTTTCGGGAGGCAGAATTTCGCCATCCACGGAAACCGTATGTTCTTTAACCATTTGATGTAGTTTTGTGAGAGTGTAGCTCAAATAAATCTTATAACAACATCCTAGTATATTGAAGATACTGGTGTTGTTACAAAGGAATTAAATAAAAAGAGTTTAGGGGGTTGGAGAAGCAAAATAAAACAAATGAACATGAGAGAAAGAATTACCTTTAAAAGTGTAACTTCTTTTGATTTGAGCCTAAAGGCTTCCTTTGAAAGGATTCTGCCCAAAGGGAATCCTCTAGGATGAGTAGAGGGATGTGGAGAGATTAAATGGGCAGGTTTTGGCCGAGCCAAAGGCTTGAGAAGTGTGTGAAATGAGGTAGAGGTGGGGGCCTTTTATAAGAGGAGAGGAAGGGCACTTTTGGAAAGTAAAGAAATATTACTTTATTTGAAAATGTGTTTCGGTTTTAAAAGGTCCCACATTGATATAATTCGTGGATAAGGTGATAAGGGTTCGAAATCCACTCATCCAATTGGTTTTTTCCAAGTGTAGTTCATAGATTTTACATTGTCTTTCCATTTTATTTAAATCATCAAATAATGATGTCATCGCTGCATCATTATTATGTCATAAATACTTTAATTTATTTAATGTCTAAAAATTATAAAAAAATTACTATGATGTAGGAAATCTTTTTAGCTTTCCAATGACTATTTATAATCAAAAATACGACTTGTATAACCCTACTTAAAAATTGTTTTAGTAAAACATATCATGTTTGTGTCAATTTTACTTTTCCATTAAATAAAAATATATTATTGTCATTTTCCAACTAAAGTGGCTCCATGGGGTCCCCAAGTTGGCCCAGGGCTTGTCTTGGTCGGCCATGACTCACCCAATAGGTGTAGGACAAGTGTCATGGTGTTTTAACATTCCTATAATATCATTTTTACCTTAAACTACACTAATTACCACTAATCGCGATTAAGAACTTAATAAGTTTCTATTCACCAAAAAATTATTATAATCTCATTGAACCACATTTTACTTCTTAATGACAACCATGTATGTCGGATTTTCAAAATTAAATACACATTGGTGGTAAACTTTCATTTAACTGAAAAATCAGTTTGCTTGATTACCACTTAGTGGTTTCACTATTCATCAAAAATTGAAGTTTTTCAGAAAATTACCAAAAATTCACCCTAAGCTATATTTGATATTCAGAATTCAAAAATGAAGTCTATTTTACAAAATTCAAAAAATATAGGTCACATTAATTAATTTAATAATTAATTCCCGCTGCCAGATCAAATAGCGTGTTTTTACAAAACAATAAGTATCAAAAGACTGACACCAGTTTAAGTCTAATTTCAAAGTGAAATTGATTCCAATGACCTCCATTTGATAAAATGGTAAAAATATATTCCAATTTCACTTCAAAACAAATTCAAAACATAATCTAATCATATAAATAAATTATATTAAAAAGCAGTTTTGATGTAAAATGCAGTATTTTTCACTATTCATTAAAAAAATGAACATTGTCAGAAAAATACCAAAAATCCACACAAGGTAAATTTTGATGTCCCAATCATAAAGGATAAGTTTATTTTGACAAACATAGTTTATAAAATTGTCAAAATATAGATTCAAAAATGGTTTTCCATCAAAAGGCAGTAAAACAATCTTTTAAGAATATTAGTGTATTCCATGCATAAGATTGTATTTATTTTCATTTTAAGCCTCTATAACACTATCTTAATCATTAATAGACATAGATAAAAATATCTATTATTCATTACTTACTTGGGATGTTACATCCTTCCCCCCCTTTAGAAAATTGCGTCCCCACAATTTATTTACTTATTGAATAAATGGGGGTACTTATCCCTCATTGCATTTTCAGATTCTCATGTTGCCTCTTCAATCATGTGGTTTTTCCACAAAACCTTTACCTGGTGAATCACCTTATTCCTTAACACTTGCTCCCTGTGGTCAAGAATCTGGACCGGTTGTTCCTCATAAGATAGGTTCTCTTCCAGCTGAACTACCTCTAGACTCAAAACATGAGATGGATCTGGCATATACTTTCTCAACATCAAAACGTGAAAAACATTGTGTACCTGAGATAAACTCGGAGGTAAAGCCACTCGGTATGCAACTGATCCAACTCTTTCCAGAATTTCGTATGGTCCAATGAACCTCGGACTCAACTTTCCTTTCTTACCAAATCTCATCACACTTTTCCAAGGAGAAACCTTGAGAAAAACATGATCACCTACCTCGAAAGATAGATCCTTCCTCCGGTTATCCGCATAACTCTTCTGCCTGCTCTGAGCTGTTCTCATGTGTTTCTGAATCAGCTGAACTTTTTCTGCCATCTCTTCTACCAATTCTGGTCCCATCAACTTCCTTTCACCCACTTCATCCTAGAAAGCTGGAGTTCGGCACCGCTTCCCATATAATGCCTGAAATGGTGCCATCTGTATACTGGAATGGAAACTGTTATTATATGAAAACTCAACCAAAGAAAGATGTTGGTCCCAACTTCCCTGATAATCCATAGAACAATCTCGTAGCATATCCTCCAATGTCTGGATTGTTCGTTCTGACTGCCCATCTGATTGAGGATGAAAAGCTGTACTAAAATTTAATTCAGTACCCAACGAATTCTGAAGGCCTTTCCAAAAGTTAGAAGTAAACCTGGGATCACGATCCGATACAATGGAGAGAGGAACTCCATGTAACCTGACTATCTCTTTAAGATACAAACTGGAAAGTTGATCAAGTGAGAAAGTATCTCGTATAGCAAGGAAATGAGCAGATTTGGTCAAGCGATCAACAATAACCCAGATTGCATTATTACCTCGAGATGTCTTCGGTAATCCAACAACAAAGTCCATGGATATATTCTCCCATTTCCACTCTGGAACTGGTAAAGGCTGAAGCATCCCTTCCGGTAACTGCCGCTCTACTTTAACCTGCTGACAAGTCAAACACTTCACAGTAAAATCAACAATATCTCTTTTCATTCCATCCCACCAGTAATACTCCCGTAGATCTCTATACATCTTAGTACTGCCCGGATGAACTGAAAACGGAGAACTATGAGCTTCACATAACAACTATCTCTTCAACTGTGAATCACAAGGCACACACAATCTCTTCCCAAATCTCAAAACGCAATCACTATCAATGTTGAATTCAGGAAAATTACCTTTCTGAACCAGCTCTACCTTTTTCAGCAACTCACTGTCTTGCTTCTGTGCTTGCATGATTCTATCTGATAGAGATGATCTCACTGATACCTGAAACAAAACAGAAGGACTTCCTGCACCAACAACTTCTATGCCAAAGTTCGTCAAATCTTTAACCAAAGGATCACGTTCCAAACGCAACATTTTTAATGAAGCATTACTTTTTCGACTCAAAGCATCAGCCACTTTATTTGCTTTTCCCGGATGGTAATGAATTGTACAATCATAATCTTTGATTAATTCCAGCCATCTCCTTTGTCTCATGTTTAACTCTTTCTGAGTGAATATATACTTTAAACTTTTGTGATCGGTATATATTTCACACTTTACTCCATACAAATGATGCCTCCAAATTTTTAAAGCAAAAACAACAACAGCTAATTCCAAATCATGTGTAGGGTAATTTACCTCATGAGTTTTCAACTGTCGTGAAGCATAAGCAATTACCTGATCATTCTGCATTAGGATGCAACCATGTCCTTTCAATGAAGCATCACTGTATATAACAAACTCACCATTCCTGGAAGGTAGTGCCAAAACTGGAGCATTCACAAATCTTCTTTTCAATTCCTGAAAACAATCATCACATTCTTTTGTCCAGATAAACTTAACACCCTTCCGAGTTAGCTTAGTCATTGGACTAGATAACCGTGAAAAATTTCTAACAAACCTTTGGTAATAGCCCGCCAAACCAAGGAAGCTACGAATCTCGGTTACATTTGTGGGTCTTGGCCATTCTTCCACAACTTTTGTTTTTGCAGGATCAACAGTTATTCCATCTTTAGAAACAATGTGACCAAGGAAAGAAATTTTTTGCAACCAAAACTCACACTTGCTGAATTTCCCATACAGTTTCTTTTCTTTTAAGGTTTTCAAGATAACCCTTAAATGTTTTTCATGCTCCTCTTTACTTTTAGAAAACACCAAAATATCATCAATGAAAACCACCACAAACTTATCCAAGAACTCATGGAAAATTCTATTCATTAAGTCCATGAATACAGCAGGTGCATTGGTTAGCCAAAAAGGCATTACTACAAATTCATAATGGCCATATCTCGTTCGGAACGCGGTCTTCGGAATATCTGCCTCCTTTACCTTCAGCTGATGGTACCCCGATCTCAAGTCAATCTTTGAAAAAAACTGAGCCCCCTGGATCTAATAAAACAAATCATCGATATGAGGCAAAGGATATTTGTTCTTAACAGTGATATTATTCAAGGCTCTATAATCAATGCAAAGTCTCATAGAACCATCTTTATTTTTAACAAATAAAACAGGAGCACCCCATGGTGATGTGCTATGTCTAATGAAACCTTTCTCTAATAAATCTTGCAATTGCTCCTTCATCTCTAAAAGTTCAATTTGTGCCATTCGATAAGGGGGTTTTGAAATTGGCTTAGCATCAGGAACTAATTCAACAGTAAACTCAACTTCCCGATCTGGTATTATTCCAGGCAACTCATCAGGAAAAACATCAGGATACTCATTTACCACTGGCACATCATTAATCTGAACAGTTCCTTTATTTTCAACGACATGTGCAAGGTAACATTCATTTCCATCTTTTACAAGTTTCTCGGCCTCTTGATATGTTATCAAAAGTAAGGGTTCATTCTTGTAAACAAACTGAAAGTCTTTCTGAAAAGAAACTTCTTTAGCTCTACAGTCAATCTTAGCATGGTAAATAGAGAGCCAATCCATACCCAGGATAACATCAAACTCTACTAGAGGTAGAACAATAAGGTTTGCAAGTAGGTTCTTTCCACAGATAAGGATAGGAAGATTCTTATAAATTCTTGTTGCCTCGACACTTCCCCCAGGTGTTTTTACCAAAAGTTCAGGAGTCATTTCTTGAGATGGTATTCCCATTTTACTAGAAAAGGTTTCAGAGATAAAAGAATGTGTAGACCCCGAATCAAACAACACACTGGCATAACCTGAAAAAACAAACAAAGTACCTGATACCACTTCATTTGATGGCCCGACATCTGCTGAAGTAGTTGCAAAGGATTTCACCACCCCTTTCTGCTTGTAGTCTAACTGCTTCCCATCACTCAAGCTCCTTGTCGGACACTCGTTTGCATAGTGACCCATCTCATTGCACTTATAACATTTCACTAACTGTAAATCAAATTTGTTCTTACCTTCACCTTGATCCTTTTCAGTGCAATTACGAGCCTTATGTCCCATCTTGCCACATCGGTAGCACTTCCCAGAATTCAGAAGACATTCCCCAGCATGCCTTTTGCCACATTTATCACAAACTGGAAACTTAGTTTTCTTACCATCAGACTTTTTTGAAGAATTCTTACCTTTCTCCTGCCACCTCGGTCTCTTCTTCTGCTGGTTGTTATAGAAAACTTGGTCATCGGCAAACTCCATTTCCACCTTATCAGCACATCGAACAAGCTTTTCATAACTTTTAAACTCACGAGAAGCTAATGCCCTTCGATACTTTGGCTTTAATCCTGAGTAAAAACGATTGATTTTACTATCAAGGTCCCGGATAAAATTTGGAGCATACCTTGCCAATCGAGTGAACCTTTCTTCATAGGCAGCCACTGAGTCTTCCTCTTGCCTCAATTCCAAGAATTGCTTTTCCATCCTAAGTCGAACAGCCTTAGGAAAATACTTCTCAAGAAACATACCTTTGAATTCATCCCAGTCAAGAGCATCAATCTCATCGGCGTCCCTGATATTTTTAACCATAGACCACCACTGATCTGCTTCACCCTCCAAACGGTAAATAGCAAGACTAACCTTTTGATTGTCTGAACACCCCATGACATCAAAAATCTTCTCCAGTGCTTTAATCCACCCTTCAGCTAGCACAGGGTCAGATGATCCTCTGAATGATGGTGGATTTTGCCTCATGAAATGTTCCACCACTGACATGTTCCTCTGTGGTTGATCTGGCTGATCTCGTGCATGGATACCACCACCATTTATCGCTTGAGTCAACTGCGCCATCACTGCAACAAACTGTTCGGTTCCAATTCCGACCATTTCTGGATGCTGATTCGGAAGGTTATTTCCTTCTGTATGCCTTCCTAGCACTGCTTCCCTGTTTCCTCTGCAGAAAACCATTCTGAACAAATATGTCTTAGGTGAAGCAACATGGTAATCTTTAAATGCTATATCATTTCGAAAAAAAAAATATTTTTGGATAATCATTTAATAGAATTCTAACTCCTAAAGTTATCTAAACCGACCTTTGATACCAACTATAAGGCCCCATCCTTAAACCTTACTTAATCTTGAGTTATTACAAGACTACACATTGAGGATCATTTCGGGTTTAGAGTTTTAGAGAATTAGATCATAAAACTTGCATTACATTTCACATATAAACAAAGTGGTTACATAAAGATAGTATTCTTCATTCCCATCAATGGAAACACATTTAAAATAAAACATGGATTATTTCTTGACACATCCTTGACTCTATCATCTTATCATGTACCTTTCCCTTGACCTGTGAAAAACATTTCAAAAAAACTTAGGGTGAGCATAAAAAGCTCAGTAAGGGATACACAAAGAATGAAAATTGTTAGTTTATCAAAACAACAAGTAAACCATGTATACTTTATCAAAGTAATACTTTTCACCTTTATGAAGTAATAAAAACTCTGGACTGAATAAAGTATCATTAATTACCTTTTTGTAACTGAAGAATTACCATAAAACCCATATAAAGAACGCATAACATATATAAAGGTAACTTGGGACATAAACATACTTAAGTGGAATAACCATACGGTTGACTTCCACACATATAACTTAATGGAATAGCCATACGGCCAATTTCTATACATACTTAATGGAATAGCCATACGGCCGACTTCCATACCCAATGCATTGGAGGTTATAACGTAACCACCCGTCCTGGTATTCACGGCACCACCCGTCATATGGTTTATAACGTAACTACCCGTTAAAATTTCCAAGTACCAATATAAAATCATAAAACATAAAACCAATATAACGGGCTCACCCGCCCTTAGTTTATCACGGAACCACCCGTCTTCATAATAATTCCCAAGAACCATAACATAATCATATCACATAAAACATGCATAAAGGAAACATAACATTTCCACATTTCAATCACGAGATATCAATACAACACATTGATATAAAAACATTATGAAAGCAATTTTCAATACTAAAATAAAATAAAAGTAAAACATGGTATTTATTTTTCTTTTAAAAAGAAGGTATGGCTTGTAGAGGAAGCCGAAACTCAAATAACGGTCATGACGGCGGAGAAGTCGTTGTCGCCGCATACGTACGACAAAAACATTCCCTTTTGTCGTTTAGTAAATGCTTCGTATAAAAAAGATTCCTTTTGAATAAACGTAAAAGTCAAAGTGGTTTATACACCGTATAAAAGAAAGTTGTGTATAAAATAAAATATGCCTCAACGAAAGGAGATTGAGACGAAGTCCCATACCTCGTATCCGACTTGACCCGACCCTTCCTTAATCTCCTGAATAATAAACTTGAGTTAATATCTAATTTCTTAAGAATCTTTTTCAAGTTCATTATTCCTTTTATACCATGTTATGAACATCATGTAATCGGTTAAGTTAATAATGTTCATTTTGTCGGTATTTGGTTCTTAAGTCAAAGATAGACTTCTTACACTTACATGTTGTTAATTTGGTCAAATTTTCATTATATCAAGAATGGTATTCATGATGTAGATATCATATATGTCATATATATCCAGTACATACATGCATTTATAATATTACATCACATTTAGAGGTAAGAAATGAAATGCACCGTTCATGGAGACGGTAAGCCGTACGTACGCATGAACGCTACTTCCATTTCTATTTCATATCTCCTGGAATGGAATCATAATGATATAAGAGTATATTATAATTCCAGTATAATGACATATATAATATCATTAACTTTATCCTTTACACATCCCTCATATGGTATTAATGAATCAAATCACTTTTAGGGGGCGGTAGTCCGCACTTCCTAAAATGAAGATATCGTGTTTACCCATAATGGAAACCATAAAGGTATGCCCAAAATGAAAAAAGCAGAAGCTTAAGGAAAACATAAACATATTATATATCATATATAAAAATAGTGACATCATAATGGCCACCTTTGAAGGTGTTAAATGAGTGTTGAACAATCATCGTTTCGGGAGGCAGAATTTCGCCATCCACGGAAACCGTATGTTCTTTAACCATTTGATGTAGTTGTGTGAGAGTGTAGCTCAAATAAATCTTATAACAACATCCTAGAATATTGAAGATACTGGTGTTGTTACAAAGGAAGTAAATAAAAAGAGTTTAGGGGGTTGGAGAAGCAAAATAAAACAAATGAACATGAGAGAAATAATTACCTTTAAAAGTGTAACTCCTTTTGATTTGAGCCTAAAGGCTTCCTTTGAAAGGATTCTGCCCAAAGGGAATCCTCTAGGATGAGGAGAGGGATGTGGAGAGATTAAATGGGCAGGGTTTGGCCGAGCCAAAGGCTTGAGAAGTGTGTGAAATGAGGTAGAGGTGGGGGCCTTTTATAAGAGGAGAGGAAGGGCACTTTTGGAAAGTAAAGAAATATTACTTTATTTGAAAATGTGTTTCGGTTTTAAAAGGTCCCACATTGATATAATTCGTGGATAAGTTGATAAGGGTTCGAAATCCACTCATCCAATTGGTTTTGTCCAAGTTTAGTTCATTGATTTTACATTGTCTTTCCATTTTATTTAAATCATCAAATAATGATGTCATCGCTGCATCATTATTATGTCATAAATAATCTAATTTATTTAATGTCTAAAAATTATAAAAAAATTACTATGATGTAGGAAATCGTTTTAGCTTTCCAATGACTATTTATAATCAAAAATATGACTTGTATAACCCTACATAAAAATTCTTTTAGTAAAACATATCATGTTTGTGTCAATTTTACTTTTCCATTAAATAAAAATATATTATTGTCATTTTCCAACTAAAGTTGCTCCATGGGGTCCCCAAGTTGGCCCATGGCTTGTATTGGTCGGCCATGACTCACCCAATAGGTGTAGGACAAGTGTCATGGTGTTTTCACATTCCTATAATATCATTTTTACCTTAAACTACACTAATTACCACTAATCGCGATTAAGAACTTAATAAGTTACTATTCACCAAAAAATTATTATAATCACATTGAACCACATTTTACTTCTTAATGACAACCATGTATGTCGGATTTTCAAAATTCAATACACATTGGTGGTAAACTTTCATTTAACTGAAAAATCAGTTTGCTTGATTACCACTTAGTGGTTTCACTATTCATCAAAAATTGAAGTTTTTCAGAAAATTACCAAAAATTCACCCTAAGCTATATTTGATATTCCGAATTCAAAAATGAAGTCTATTTTACAAAATTCAAAACATATAGGTCACATTAATTAATTTAATAATTAATTCACGCTGCCAGATCAAATAGCGTGTTTTTACAAAACAATAAGTATCAAAAGATTGACACCAGTTTAAGTCTAATTTCAAAGTGAAATTGATTCCAATGGCCTCCTTTTGATAAAATGGTAAAAATATATTCCAATTTCACTTCAAAACAAATTCAAAACATAATATAATCATATAAATAAATTAGATTAAAAAGCAGTTTTGATGTAAAATGCAGTATTTTTCACTATTCATTAAAAAATGAACATTGTCAGAAAAATACCAAAAATCCACACAAGGTAAATTTTGATGTCCCAATCATAAAGGATAAGTTTATTTTGACAAACATAGTTTATAAAATTTTCAAAATATAGATTCAAAAATGGTTTGCCATCAAAAGGCAGTAAAACAATCTTTTAAGAATATTAGTGCATTCCATGCATAAGATTGTATTTATTTTCATTTTAAGCCTCTATAACACTATCTTAATCATTAATAGACATAGATAAAAATATCTATTATTAATTACTTACTTGGGATGTTACACCCAATACCTAAACCATAAACACTAAACCAAAAACCATAGACCCTAACACTAATTCCCTACACCCAAAACACTATACCCTAAACCAAAATGTGTAAATTTTAAACCCTGAACTCCACACACTAATATCTATACCATACATAAAAACCCCTAAACACTAATACCAAAATAATAAATCAAAACCCAAAATACTAAACCCATAAATCATAGTCCCAAATCCCAAAACCCAACATCCAAAACCCTAAACCAAAATTCGTAAACAAAAAACCCTAAAACCTGAAGCCAAAACCCTAAAACAGAAATAATAAACCCTAAATAGTATACTATAAACCATTAAAACGAAAGGTAATACAACAAAATCTCATACCCTAAACCCCAAAGCTTAATCCCTAAAACCAATAACCTAAAAACAAAAAACCTAATCCCAAAACACTATACCATATACCCAAAACCTAAAACAAAAAATCTAAACCCTAAACACTAAATGATGATAACGAGTCCCTAAAAATAAATCAAAAACATTATACCCTAAACCCTAAATCCAAATCATACATCCTAATCCATGAATCAATAAACCGTGAATCCTCATCCTAAAACCCAAAATCGAAAACCCCTAAACTGAAACACTAAACATGTAAACCTTAGTCACTAAGAACAAACCCTTATACTGAAAATCATATATTGTAAACTATAATACCTAATAACTAAACCGAAAAACCAATATCAAAAACCTAAAAACCCTAATACCAAAACCCAAACATAAATCCCTATTCCCTAAAAGAAAAAACCTAAACCATGAACCCAAACAATAAATCATAAACCCTGAACTATAACCATTAATCAATAAACACTAAATCCAAAAACTCTAATGCCAATACTGAAACACAAAACACTAAATCATAAAACAATAATCAGGCATTATAAAACCAAAAAATCCATAATATTAAACCTAAAAAATTAAACTATAAACCCAAAAACCATATGTAAGAAAATTATAAACCCTAAATCTAAAATAGTAAACCCAAACCAAAAACCCAAAACCAAAACCAAAAAACACTAAAACAAAAACTCAAAACCCAAAATAAAAACAAAAAACTCAAAACCCCAAACTGAAAACATTGAACTATAATACCAGAAAACCCTAAATCCTAAAGCCTAAAGGTTATACCAATAAAACTTAACCCTAAAACCTTATCACTAAACACTGATCCCCAAAAAACATAGTCCCTAAAATATAAGCCCTAAAACATAAATTTTATAACCTAATTCATTAACCACAAACCATAAACCATTAATTGTATGGTATATAATATAAATGTGAAACTACTTCCCCTAATCCATAAACCCCAAACCAAAAATCACAATCCATAAAACCAAAATAGTAAACCATAAACTATTACCCCAAAACCCTCAACCTTAAACCATATACCCTAAACCCTAAATAATATTCCCTAAACACTAATATATAATCCATAATTCATAAAAAAATAATACTAAAACTCTAAAACCAATAACATATATGATTAACCCTAGTTCCTAAACTACAAACCCAAACCCAAAACACATTACCCTAATATTAAATACCTATACCCTAAATAGTTAACTCTAAAAAAACAATACACTAACATATTATCCCTAAAAAATAAACACAAAATCCTAAACCGTATACCATATAATCTATTACCTAAACCTTACACCATATACCACAATACATTACCCATTTACACCAATTCATAAACCTGAATCCGTAAACATTTATCGTTAAAACCTATATTAAAATTCCAGAAATAAAAATCGTATACTCTAAACTATAATCACCCAAACCTAATCCCAAAAACATAAACAGGAAAAAATTAACCCCTAAAACCCTAAACTATAAACCTAAAACTCTAAACCAAAAACCCTAAAATCATAATCATAGGCCCTAAAACATAAACCCTAAATTAAATACACTATAACTAAAACAAAAAACATAAACCCTAAATCATAATCAGTAAACCTAAACACCTAAAACCTATCCCTAAACCATATTACCTATAATATTAAAACCTAAATACTAAATGTATAACTCCAAATCAAAAACAATAAATTACTAATCCTGAAACTCTATGCCAAAAAACCAAAAGAAAACCCCAAAATCCTAAACAATAAACCATAAATCCTAAAACCTAAACCATAATCTCAACACATTAAACCCAAAACTATAAACCCTAAACCATAAATATTAATACCTAAAACTAAAAAATGATAACTAAACTCCAAACCTAAAATAAAAACCTTAAATACTAAACCTGTAATGACACGTCCAAGTGGGGCTCATACCGCAAATCCCCAAGCCCGCATCCAATATGCCATTAGCTGTTGACTAGCTCTGAGTAGGAATTTCACTAACATGGGAGGAATTTCCTAAGTACCTATACACAAGAATGCGTCTTCGAGGCCACAAAATTATGAAATGTATAAAAAAACCCTATGGAAAAAATTACCACATACAACTAAACCCATCCAACAGAGTACGATCGAAGGTAAAGTGTAGAAAATAAATCGGGATAAAATATAATCCCACCAAAAGAAAGAGTCTACAACTAAAAATTCCATCTTGTATTAAAGAAACAGGTACTGGGACTACATATCATATCCATAGAAACACCTCATCCTATAAGTAAGATCATAATGCTCGACCTGGTCCTGGTCCGCTCGGTACTCTATCAATAGTCCACTCGTCCGCACAAGACTCGACATGTGCAGGCAAAGCTTGTGGATGGGTGAATATAATAATACACAGTAGAGAACCTGAAACCCAAAAATCATTAAAATAAGTAATGTTATAGTTATCTCTGCATAGTATATTTATACATAACATATTACAAGAGAAACATATCCAGATATAATCGAAGACCAGACCTGTAGTGTACATGTAAGCCACAATGACCTGTATACCCACGCTAGGGATTCAGTTCGATGATTCCACGAAGCACTCCTCTAGGAAAAATCACTCCATGAGTCTTATAGCACTGATGATGTCCATCTAAAAAGTGATTTCATTGTGATGTGTCATGAAATATAGATAGACACACTGATATATCTGAAGACAGAAAGTATACACTCATTCTGGGAGAACTCACTCCAGAGTAAGAAAAGATCATGATACGAGGACAAGGATGACAACCAGGGCCATGAGGGTGATAATAAGAATCATCTAGATTCACCTGATATGTAGAGGAACAAATTCTATTAGGATTGGTTGCATAGATAACCTGAATCTACCTTGGGAAGTAGAATGGATAGATGGTCTCGCTTCGGGCCTCTCGGAGTGACTCCTACTCTATACAGAAAGTCCTGCTAAAGGGGATAATTCTACTATGGATGGAAATTACCCCTGACCTTCAAGGGAATGATTAAAGGGGGAACCAACCCAAACAAAACATGTCCATGTAATGATGGAAAATAATATTAAGTCATGTATAGAAAGGTACACGGCGTGTATAAAGGTCACATGCCATGAACTATGTCATCGAGTACTACATTTGTAAAATGGCCCGTGTCAAAGAGAATATCATATAGAAATAGATATACATGGTTTTTAATAATGTGATACATTGTGTCCAACTATACGGGGGCCACTCCGTGTATGATGGATGTGTGCTCGTACACAACTTTAACCCGCGTAACCATCCCGGTCTGGCCATGTGGGAGAGTACATGATGTTTACTACACCCCATGTATTTGTATAATCCGAGATATGCTCCAAGTCCCGTGTAAGGACCCACACTCCATGTGACATTTGACACACACTGTTTCAACACTTCATGCATTGTGAAACCCAAGTCGTTGTCGAGCCGACCCCATACACTATGTTCTTCAGAGGACAAGCCATCTTATTTGGGATTTTCTAGGAATGTCCATTCTTTATAGAACGCTTTTTTTGATCTTTGATAAATCAATCTATCCATATGATCCTCATAAACTCATTATTTTAGGTCTCTTGACAATCTAAAAGCTAGTTTCGTCGGTATCGGGCATCCGATCGGCCTCAAAAACATGTTTCGATCCACCCACATGAAGAACTATTAAATAAATATGTCTCTCAAAATGTGTTGATTTTTCCACTTCCATTATCATCGAAACACCATTGGGTCATCATAATAAATGATCTACAATTTGGGATCATCGCATTGCAAAACAGACACACAACCATCCATTATTCGTAACGCCGCAATAAACACCAAGGGGAAGAAGAAATCCAGAAAAAATATTAAGGAATGAACCACCACTGTAGTTCATAATTGTGTTGATATACTCTCTTTAGAAGGATCCAATGTAGAAAATTAAATTAAATCAAATCATTCGTGAATTAATTCCCAAAAATAAACCCGATAAAGGACCCTCCCTCAAGAACAAACGATCTGTGGGCCCCCTATTCGTGGGTCGATCAACATTACTTGTTTAAATCTATGAAATGGTAATAGAATTGAAATAACAACCACAACCTCAATTTTTGATGAGTGGTTTATTTTTTTCTGTCTTCCATGAGATCTGATCTTTCAATGAAACAATCTGTGTGATGTCGTTCATTTTTGTTTGTTGAGAATTCTCCATGGGTGGCCCCTCTCCAAATCTTCAGAAGATTTTAGTGAGCCTTACAGGTCAATGAGCCTATCACTGGGATCCTACTCAATTAAAAACATTAAACATATCCTTGAATCATTAAAATGTATAAATTAGAATAAATTATTATTTTATTTTATTTCCATTAAAACATCCAAAAATTTACTTTTTTAGTTGTCCAATGTCGATTGATGTTAGGTATATCCTAAGGTAAAGTCGCTTCTCTAAACCTAATGGTGCCCTTATATTTTTGATTGAATAATACATTTAAAATTTAATTTAATTTTTCAAGAAAATCACTCGCTCACACAATTTAAAAGTTTAATTTATTTCAAAAATTTATTACGGGCACTCGTGGCCTCATAATTGTACGTCTTCCCAATGCCTAGAATTGTAATGATTTTATATAATATTTAAAAATAGTACACGGAAAATATAATACATTATATTATCCCCACCTTAGGGTTTTTATGTTCTAAAAAATCCAAAATAATAGGATACATAGACAAAAGTTGGTACTGCACCCGAATCTGTGTCTGCCACTCCCACTTACTCTCCCAAAGGTTCACACATTGTCAGGAGACACAAAAAAAAGGTATTTATTTCTCTCAATGGATCTTCCCCTATCAATCCGAAATCTCTATTAGGTAAAATGAAAAGGTTTCTCTATCCATAAAGTCTATCTTGCCCCAATCGATGATGAGTGATGGGTCATGCACGTACCTCCTTAACTGTGACACATGGAAGACGTCATGTACATAGTGCAACTATGGTAGTAGAGCCTGGTTGTATGTCACCTCCCCAAATCTGTGCAGTA
The DNA here is from genome assembly GCA_963277665.1 of Viscum album. NCBI lineage: Eukaryota > Viridiplantae > Streptophyta > Magnoliopsida > Santalales > Viscaceae > Viscum > Viscum album. The sequence continues at coordinate 1,313,656,017 of OY728136.1, read as the reverse complement.
TCTAAAAAGGGTTGATGAACATTAGAGAAAAATTTCCACCCCAACCAAATATTCGCAACCCTCATCGAGGTGAGACTTGAAGAAAGACATGGTCTCCCTTTTTTAACTCTAGAGGTCTCCGTCATCTATCTGTATAATACTCTTTTCATCTCTATGCAGTTTTCATCCACTCTTGGATAATATGCACCTTCTCGGTGGTAGTTCACACAACTCTGATCCCAAGTGCGCTGACTCTCCAGTTTCGATCCAGTAAATTGGTGACCAGCAGGGTTTCCCATATAATTCTCAAAAGGTTCCATACAGATGGTGGTGTGGTAGAATTTGATATACAAAAACTCCACCAGTGGTAGGTGTTCCTCACAACTATGACCAAAATTCAAGATACTTCCCCACAACAAATCATCGAGAGCCTAACCCGAGCCAAATATGGGGGCTAATACTAGAGGGGGAGAGTTGTACAATCCTAAGGTGGGTGGTATATAACTCATCCCTAATGTTCGCTAATTTTGGAATATCATTGTGGGGTCGACCAATTTCATCATGAACCGTTACAAAAATTTACATTCCATGATTATAAATGTTAGAATCGTATGGTTATGATCATTACCAATATGTGATTCGTTGTTATAGGTTACACCCACAACTCAATCTTCCCCATGTCGAATGTAATGAGAAATTTGGGTTTTATTGTTTTGAAACATTTGAGCCACTGTTCGGGTGGGTCTTCGCATGAACTTCTTAAAGGTGATCCTTACTATAGTAAATTGGTTGTTATTAATTGGATTTGTATAATGGAATGTAGCATGTATACTCACCACCAGACCATCCTAAGGTATGTTATTCAAATTTATTATTAAATGGGAAATGAGAAATGGAATGTAGACTAAGAATATAACATGGCCTTATCAAATGAGATTGAATAAAGGTTAAATGCTCATAGAAACCCTTTAAATATTGATGCATGGTAGAGGAGTGATCCTTAATAATTGAATATGACTTAAAGGACAATAAAGAATCGATTAAATGGTAGCAATTCTAATTGATCCGACCAAACTAATGGAATACAATGCTTGAACCTAATGAATGAATACATGATTACAGTATCAAATAGGAATGGACTGACTCGATATAACATTGTATTCTAAGAGGAGAATACCATGGGACTTAGGACCCCCATTTGGTTTCAAAGATGATTTTTTCTTATGTTGAAATCCATCTAGACTATAGTTGTTATATTTTACTTGGATTCTAAGTATACTATCATTGGGACCATTACAATTTAACATGATACCTCAGATACATTCATTGGATCCAACATTGACATGTAGGTGCCACAGTGAAAGACCATAGGGCCCTATCCTTTCATAGCCCGATTTTAACTTGGTCAATCTCCTTTGAGTCGGTAGGCTCAATATTATGAAGGCCTTGAATTACACTCCTTGGATTACACTCTTACCCCTTATCTAGACTCAGATACTACTGAGTTAGCATTCCATGAGATCTACGTTACCATGGACATTACCCTAGATCTCCCTTAGAATATATCATTTTTAGGTTGCCTTATTTCTTCTTGCAAAATCACTACTTATAATATCAAAGGTTATGTCAGTGATGGCTATGCCTCATGTGACTTATTAACATTAAAAGTTAATCACATAATTAATGAACTAGTTACATGTTCATACTCCAGTTAGTGGAGAACACCAGTACTAGTGTATTTAGTTATATTGTAGTTTTTTATTTACTTTATATATGCATGATTGTACACTACTATATTACGTTAAACAATCCAGATGTTATAAAAACCATTGGTGGTGGCCCACTGAGATTTATCTCACACCCGTCCGAGAACCGTTTGGTACTCGATGTTGATTGCATGACTGCAGATGGTGACAAAGGGAAACATACATCTTCAAACACATGATTTCTTGCTGATAGGATGGAGCTTGATAGGATATGACATAGTTGGATTTCTAGATGCTTGAATTAGTCTTTTTTTCTATGACTTTGTGGAACATGTTGTGCCTATTTTCTTGTATCCATGTTTTCTATTTTTCTAGTGACATGAAATTACATCATCATTGTGCTAATTGATACAGTTATTGTTATTCTCATTTAACTATTTCATCAATTTTCATCCAATGTTTATTTATATCAGTTCTTATTTTTACTATTCATGTATATTCCTTCCATTTTTCTGCACTCTACTAATGAGGGAATATTATCCCCAAAAATATACCATAGGCCCTCGTTATTAGTCCACAACCTTGGGAATTCAAGGAGATGTTCTGGTGTCCATGTGGACGATTGGTTCTAGGTTCCCGTTAAATGGTATTCGGGTCCGGTATGTCACAAAGTGGTATCAAAAGTTGTTTATTTTATTAAATTAATAATTTTAGATAATAGATTTGAGATTAGGAACAGTTGGGAATTAGTCATAAACTGTACTTGGGGGTCACGAACCCATGTTTAGGGTAAAATCCATGTTACCCAAAAATATAACTCTTTGTCATCGTTTTCCTATTAGGATTTATATTATTTCACCATTGGGTGATGCACAAGTTGTGTGGTGTTGTCGAATATTACTCTGATTGAGGATTTATTTCATCCTTATCCTGATTGTATGATGGAAATGAGCATTTCTACATGCATCATTATAAGAAACTTGAATTCACATGTCATGAATAATTTCAATCCATTTAGGTGTATTTCACAACATTTCATCGCCTGATATGCTTGTTATGGTTGAGTGATGTCACGAACCGTCCTCAGGGCCCGTGGCGTGACTACCCCAAGTCCGCCTTCCATATGCAAGGGGCTGGCGACTAGCACTAGAGGCATAATCCCGATAAAAGGTAAGGCATTGCCTTTAAACCTGTAACACACAAGTCTGAACACAAGATGTAGAAGCAAAAAGTACTAATATATAAAATAAATGTGTGCTGAAAGTGAGTGGGCCAGAATACAAACCCAATTGAAACAACAAGTACAACTACAAGTAAAAAGGGGAAACAACTCTTGGATAGTCCACCGGGGTATCCTACCTGAAGGGTAGGTACAGAACTCAAACATCTCATCCCTGAAGTGTGTGTCATCAATTCCAGCTCCGAGCAGCCTCCCATCCATCACCATCAGCCTTGATCACTGATGATCGTCGTCTTCACAGAACATAACAAGGTGCGGGTGAAGCCCGTGCAGGGGTGAGTATAAAAATACTCAGTGGGGTACCCCGAGACCCATGTAGGTCTCCAAGAATCCACTAAGGATAAACCACAAAATAAAGATACAATCACAAAGTATCAATGAACCCTACTTAGGTATATGCCCATACATATACCTATGTAATCAATCACATCCTGGATCCAACTCTCAATCCCAATCACAACCCAATCCACAAATGAAGTAAAGTCAATCACCACGATGACATCGACTGAAAGTCAAGACTCATATCACACAGGTATATATCTCTTCTAGAGTGATAGAGATGATCAAATGCAATCACTAATTCATCTAAGCTATCAGACCCACACAAGATTCAAGACCAGCTAAGCTATCAGACCCACACAGGATCCAAGATTAGCTATTCTGTCGGACCCACGCAGGATCCTGGAACAGAAGTCAGAACTTTCAGACCCACAGAGGATCCCGGTATAGTAGTCATCACTATCGAACCCACGGAATATTCTGGTACTGTAGTCATCATTTTCTAACCCACGGAGGATTCATATATAGAAGTCATCACTATCGAACCCATAGAGGATCTTGGTATAGTATCGTCGCTGTCAAACCAACGGAGTATCATGTCATCTCAGTCATAGCTAGCCCTAGGTTTCCTGCACATAACATGATCTATTCTAGGAGGGTACTCTCCTCGAGCCATGTGTTGATACATCAACAATCATGAAGTCCTGAGTTGATGTATCCCGTAGTTCTGTATCATCACAAGTAACCCAACACGACAGATGGTGTGTCAATCGGACGCCCGATCTGTGAGTTATTGGTATTTCCATACTAGGGGCCCGGTTGGTTTTTAGGATCAAGACAACCCGACCGAACTCCAACTGTGTTCGAAACTCGTGTGGAGTATACCAAAATAATAATCTCTCTCCATGAATTCCATCACCATAGACATTTCATCGTTCGAACACCCATAGCCCAAGATGCGGGCTAAAAGGTGTAAATGGTCGTAGCGGGTTCAGGTCTGGTCCGACCCAGTTGGACCGACCCTTCCTGACCTAGTTCGAACTGGGGTCTGACACGTTCCTCAGATGCGGCCTGACTCGAGTGTTCAGCCCAGCCCGAAGGTTAAACCTAACCCGAAGGCGCCGCCCGGCCCGAAGGTGAGGCCAGACCCGAAGGCACCGGCTTGCCCGAAGTCGCGGCCCGGCCTGAGGGCGGGCGGGCCTAAGGGAGGCCTGGCCTGAGGGCATCCCAGACTAAGGGCATCCCAGCCCTTTTCGGTCTAGCCAAGGGGTGGCCTGACCGAGGGGTGGCCTAGCCGTGGGGCTACGTGACCGATGGGCGGCGCAGCCGAGAGGCTGCCAGCAGGGGGCGGCCCGCCCATGGCAGCCTAGCCGAGGGGCTTCCTTGGAGCAGCGCAATGGTTTCGTGCCTCTTCTGTCGACCACGGCCCACAGGGCCATGACCCCCTTCCTCTGGCACTGTGCGATGGTACCACGCACTTCTGGCTCTGCCTCCATAATCCACCAAACGACAATCCAATGGAGGGTTGTCGAGCAGTGTTTGTTCGGCCCGTGCCCTCTGCATTAGGTGATAAAAAAATGGCCATTATTGAACCAAAATAAATGAAGAGGAATGAGGGTATAATTCATATATTAAAATAATCAAAACCCTCTACCTTGAAATCAGTGTTCGCTCAGTAGAGTTGCGGAAAGGCGGCGTCGTTTCGTTGACGTCGGGAGGAGATGACTTCGTCATTGGTGATGTTCTTCATGAGAGGCATCTTCCCTTTCTTTCCCCAATTGAAAAGGGAGAATACGGCATCATCGTTCGTCGGTGGAGATGGGTGTTCTTCATTGGAGAGGATATCAATCTTCATTGGAGAGGATGCTCTCTCTATTTATCCAAGGCTCCACCAAAGTATTATGTGCCAAACTAAAATAATATAGGAGGAGTATATTTTTTGTTGTCACCACAACACACAAGAGTTGTGTTTAATTAAATTAAACAACTCAATGAATGAAATGGGGTGGAAGGATTCAACATATTTCAAAAGATAACTAATTGAGGCATTAAATATTTCTTAGGTGTGTTGGGGCCATTATGGGGTAAACCAAGATTTTTCCCCATTAATGGGTAACTCAAGGGTTAAAGGGGGTGTAAGGGGGTTTGAGATTGTGTGGGCCCCGCCACATAATATCCTCCCATGAGAGGTTATGCGTGGGTGGGCCCCACCTCCAACCACCCCTTGGCAGATTAAACCACCATTCAAATAAAAATGTGCTAGGCATGTTTTAATTTTATTTTATTTAGAAACCCCCAAAAAAATAACTTCCATCCTTGATAGAACACAAATGCGATGAAGGTATTTTTAAGTGAATACCGGGGATGCGAGTTCAACAGTGCCCCCAGATTTTAATTCCAAGCACCAGTTCAAAAGATATAAAATCCCGCACATATGATTACAGAACGTACCTGAAAAAAACTTCAGAAATTGATTCCATGCACCCCGGGCCTCAGAATCAGGTGCCGTTAGAAACTACAGACTAGTAAAATTCCCAAGTATTTAGGAAAAAAAATTGACAAAATTTTTGAGTCATTACATTCTCCCCACTTTAAGGATTTACATCCCCATAAGCTACAACTGACACTAAGGAATCAAATCGGGGTACTGAGCAGGCATATGAGCCTCCCGCTCCCATGTGCTCTCGTGGAGGATCCCATTCTTCCAGCGAACGTGCACCAGAGGAATCGACCATCAACGCAAGACCCACTCATGTCGATCATCAATATCCACTAGGACCTCCAAGAATGTCACCCCATCATCGATGTCCAGCTCCCCGTGGTCGATGATGTGGGACGGGTCATGCACGTATCTCTTCAACTGAGATATGTGGAGGACATCGTGCACCCGGTGCAACTGAGGTGTAAGATCCAAGTGGTAAGCCACCTCACCTACCCTGCTGAGGACATGAAAAGGTCTGATGAATCATGGAGATAACATTCTGTTTTAGCCAAATCTCCATAGAACTCATCGATGTGAGACCCATAGGAAGACGTGGCCGCCATCCTCGAACTCTGGTCATCTCCATCTCCGATCATCATAAGACTTCTGTCTGCTTTGTGAAGCCTTCATATGCTCCTAGAAGATCTGAACCTTCTCCATCCTAGACTACACCATCTCTGGTCCCATAATTGCTGATTCCCCTGGGTCAGTCCTGCACTGAGGTGATCTTCATGGTCAGCCATACAGTGCCTCTTAAGGTGCCATCCTGATGGTAGAGTGGTAGCTGCTATTATACGTAAACTCTACCAAGGGTAAGTGATCCTCCTAGCTGAGAGAAAAGTTGAGGAAATATGCACGGAGCATGTCCTCGTGAGTCTAAATGGTCCTCTAAGTCTGACCATCCGTCTAAGGATGGGAGGTAGTTCTCATGTGAAGCTGCGTCCCGAAAGCCTCCGGTAACCCCTTCCACAGTCAGGATGTAAAATGAGAATCTATATCGGAGAAGATCTTTGATGGAACACCATGATTTTGTATGATCTCCTATACATAGTGGTATTCTAGGATCTCTACATAGCCATGCTCATTGATTGGTAGGATGTGGGCCAACTTGGTGTGTTGGTTGACAATCACCCAGATAGAGTCGTGTCCTCTGGATGTACGTGGATGTACCATCACTAAATCCATGTATATCCTATGCCACTTACACTTCAGAACATTTAAGGGATGAACTAATCCTACTGGAACCTGGTGCTCCGACTTTACTTGCTGACAATTGAGGCATCGTGAGACAAAATCTGCTACATCCTTCTTCATACCTGTCCACCATTGCTATCGTTGGAGGTCCTGATAAATCATGTTCAATCCTAGATGTACCGCTAGAGGGGAAGTGTGGAACTACCTCAACACTTCCTCCTGAAGTGCAACCGGTAACATGGTCCATCCTTTAAAGATGATGAAGTGATACCCACATTCAGAAAATCCATCAGGTGCCTTTCCTATTGATATCTGAGCACATCCTGTCTCACAGTCATCGTTCCCATGCGGTGCCTCCCTAACTCACTGATGAATTGGAGGAGTGACTGTGAGAGAATATAGAAAGGATGCTCCATCTCTATCCAAAAAGGTTATCTGCAATGTGTCCAGCTACTCTATCGACTCTCCTAGCAGCTGAATGCCTGATCTCCAACAGAGAGAATCTTCTACAACATTCCCCTTCTAAGGAGTATAGACTATCTTGAAGTCATAGTCTTGGAGGAACTCGATCCATCGTCACTATCTCAGGTTCATGTCCTTATGCGAGAAGATGTTCCTGAGACTTTGGTTTTCAGAGTATAGTATAAAGCATTCACCCATTAGAAATTGTCACCACGTCTTCAAGGCGAAGTCCACTACTGCTAACTCCAGGTCATGGGTAGCGTAGTTCTGCTCATGTATCTCAACTACCAAGAACCCTAGGCGATCACCACTCACTCTTGCATCAAGACACACCCAAGTCTGGTCCCTAATGATTCACAATATACTACGTACCCAAAGCCCTCCTCTTGTAGCCTCAAGATGGGTGCACTACTCAACCTCTATCTCAGCTCTTGAAAGCATTGTTGAAATCTCTCTAACAACACGAAGGGTTTCCAAATTTTTCTTCAATGTTGAAGGCGGTGCTCAAACTATAGAGAAGTATGGAAAAAATCTCCAATAGTACCCTGCCAGTCCTAGAAAACTCCGTACCTCTGTCACAATCATGGGTGGATCACAAGCACGTACTACCTCGATCTTCACTGGATCCACTATAACTCCAGCCTCTGAGATGACGTTTCCCAAGAAGTGAACCTCCCGAATCCAAAATTGGCACTTCGAGAGCATACCATAAAGCTAGTGATCTCGGAGTGTATCCAGTACTACCTACAAATGGTAGACATGCTCCACCTCAGTAGTCGAGTATATTAGTATGTCATTGATGAAGACTACGACAATGAAATCGAGCTAAGGTAGGAAGATCCTGTTCATGAGACTCATGAACACTGCTGGAGCATTGGATATTCTGAAAGGCGTAACCAAGAACTCGTAGTGGACATACAGACCCCTGAAGTCCATCTTCTACACATCACCATCTCAAACTCTAAGCTGGTGATAGCCTGACCTATGGTCTACCTTCTAGAATCATCATGATCCCTTGAGCTGAGAAAAGAGGTCGTCAATACTCGAGAGTGGATACTTGATCTTCACAGTCATCTGATTCAGGCGATGGTAGTCAACACACAGTCGCATGCTCCCATATGCCTTCATGGTGAACAAAATCATGGATGCCCAGGGTGAAAAACTGGGTTAGATGAATCCCTTCCCCTGCCCGTCCTCCTGTTGTACCCACAGCTCATGAAGCTCGACGGGAGCCATCCGATATGGTGGAGTACATATCAGTGTCGTCTTGGGGTACAAGTCAATGTAGAAGTCCACCTATATTCGAGAAGGTAGTTCTAGGACAACTTTAGGTAAAACATTCACGTATTGATCCACCACAACAGGAAAACTCAGACTCCGCACATCAACTGCTCCGAGAATGAGACTAGCCAACTGATGTGTGTTCAGCTGCCCCCTCCTTTGTGTAAGTCCATCCTGCACTTCAAAGGCTCCCTTCTCTCCAGTGAAGGTGAACCAGGTCCCATCTATGCTGATACACTGCAGATTGTGCCTAATATAGTCAATCTGAGCATGAACATTGGATACACATTCTATACCGAAGATGGCGTCGAAAGGCCTCGACGCTACTATGAGGAGATCCCAGCTGAAGATCTCACCTCCTAGAGTAATCTCCCACTATCGGCACTATTTTGTAATAATCGAGTCTAATCCCGTAGCAATATCTAGTATTAATGATCGAGCCAACGACTCTGTTGGAATCTCTGAGCTCCGAACAAGGGAAGTGGAAATAAATGAATGACTCACTCCTGTGTCTATGAGTACTGTAGAAATAGTGGAGTAGACACAGATAGTACCTCAAATCATATCATTTGTGCCATGGTCATAGGCCTCGATTGTTTGGAGCTGAGCCCACCTCTGTCTACCAGTTCCCTATGTTCGAGGAGGACCTCGTGGAGGTTGTGCTGGAGCAAGACCTTCTAGTGGAGGGTTTTCTCGTTGAGCATTCACCAGCAGTGAGACCCACCACAGGGCGACATATAATGGAGTCTTCTATATGAAGCAGTAGAAAAATTTCACAGAAGTCCATTAAGACCAGGCCATCAGGTGGACGACCCCAGGAAACAGGTCGAAAATTACGTGATTTTTTTCATTAATACTTGGTAATTTTATGAGTCTGTAGTTTCTGACGGTGCCTGATTCCAAGGCCCGGTGTGCCCGGAATCAATTTCTGATCTTTTGATCGGGTACGTTTAGTAAACGTACGTTTGGGATTTTATATCTTTTGAACCGGTGCTCAAAATTGAAATCTTATGGCACCATTGAACTTGCAGCGCCAGTATTCGCTTTTGGAGACCCTCACCGCAGTTGCGTTTTAATGAGCTTTAAAGTTAAATTTTTTTGGGGGTTTCTAAATAAAATAAATAAAAATATGTCTAGCATATTTTTATTTGAATGGTTGTTTAATCCTCAAAGGGGAGGTTGGTGGTGGGGCCCACCCGCGCATAACCTCCCATGGGGGGATATTATGTGGCGGGCCCACACGAGCTCAAACCCCCTTTAACCCTTGAGATCCCCATTAATGGGGAAAACTCTTGGTTTTCCCCTTAATGGTGCCAACACACCTAAGAGATAATTAATGAATTAATTAATTATCTTTTGAAAAGTTTTGAATCCTTACACCCCTTTTAATTTAATGAGTTGTTTAATATAATTAATCACAACTCTTGTGTGTTTTGGTGATAAACAAAATTGACTCCTCCTCTATTATTTTTGGTTTGAACATCATACTTTGGTGGAGCCTTGGAGAAATAGAGAAAGAATCCTCTCCAACGAAGAACGATATCCTCTCCAACAAAGAACGCCCGTCTCCACTGAGGAACAACGACTCCGTCTTCTCCCTTTTCAACTGGGGCAAGAAAGGGAATACGCCACCAAGGAAGAATGTCGCCAATGACGATGTCATCTTGTAAGAACCCGGATCTTCATTCAGGTATGTTTTCCTTTTTTCTAAAGTTTTTATGAAAAATGGTTTTTCTAGAAATTTTCAAAGTACACGCCGTGTACTTTCTGAGTTCAAGCCATGTACTCTGTTCTGGCACGAAGCCATGTGTTTTCCGTGTCCGGGCCACACACATGGTGTGTAAGGCTGAGGTGGAGACTGGTTAATTCAGAGTACGGAAAATTCGAAGTACACGTCATGTCCTTAAAAAGTACACGCCGTTTACTTTCTTTTTTTCATTAAACGGACCGGGGTCACGCCTAATCCCCATATTTGTCTTCTTCTCTAGTTTTCTACCGACCGGGAGCGTCTGTATGGCCGAATCTTCTCTAAACTTCCGCCTCGCCATCCATTCTCCGAATCGATCACGGTCGATTGCATTGGAATCGCAGAGGTGATTTCTTCCTTCTGCTTGAGCCTTGTTTCTTGATTCCTCCTTGTTTACATATTATCTTGGGATGAACGTTTTGTGCATTTTCTCAGATCTACGTCGTTCTAAGGAGAATCTGTCGTCGAGGTTCATGTATATCGATCTCCTAGGATCAAGGTAGGTGGTTTGTGCCATTTTGTAGAATGCTGATGAATATTATGTGCAATTTCCACCAATACACTTGAATGGGGTATTTTTTATTTTTTATTTTTCCCTTATTACTTGCCTGCATAGCTTGATTGCATTATTAGTGGTTATTGCTTGTGATTAGGGTAATTTTTTTGTGGTCAGATTGCTTTTCCATGCTTGATCTACCTGTTTGGCATTTTGCCAGTTGCCATGCCTAGTCGTAGGATAGTGGAACTGTTGTTTTATTATTGTTGTTGAGACTTAGTTGATAGCCAAGTAGTTCTTGAGGTTTACTTGGAAAATACACACGTACTGAGCATGTTTAGTCACTCAGGACTGTGAGAACCTAGAGTACCAGACCAAAGGAAGAATTGATAGAAGGTATTTTCCAGAGTGTCTTATAATCACGATGCGAGACCAAGTGGAGAATTGATGGAAGGGCTTCTCTAGAGTGTCTTTTAACTACAACACAGGCCACATGGGTAATTGATGTGTAGTGCTTCCCCAGAGAGCCTTTAGCACGATATGAGACTATAGGGGGAATTGACGGTGAGTGATTCCCCAGAGAGTCTTCTTAATTACGTAGCAGAACCAGAGGGGTGATACTGTGTGTGCTTCCCATAAGTTTTCTAGTACATAGAAGATGAACCATAGGGGTTAGACTATGAGAGCTACCCAGAGGGTTACCTGTTTTCTTCTTGTTAGTGATATCTTACGTGTGTGCTATACTTGTTAGAATTGTGGATTGTGGTTGTTTGTGCTTTTCCGTTTAGTGCTTCTTGTTTTATTAATGCCATGTATTCATTGACTGTTAGGCACAAATATTAGGGTGATTGCCTACTGGGATTTGTATCTCACACCCTATTTGGGCCATGCTTTTGGGCCCAAGAAGACAATGTTGCTGCAGATATAGATAAGGGCAAGCGTCCTTCTACTTCAGGATCTTGATTGCACCAAGAGCTGGGGAGCATGGGTCCGAGTAGTGGATCGCGATGCTGAGGAGATTATGTTTTTTTCTTTTGCACTTGGTTTCAGTTGTATTCCAACATGTTGTTGTGTTTGCTGCTTTCCATATATACATGTACCTGCTGCATTATTATCATCATTGTTATATATCTGCATTGCTTCAACTGTTTTGGTTTCTGTTGTTATGCATGTTTGTTGCTATTTCTGCTGTTTATTGTTGTTTCTTATCTTGTATACCTTATCGAATGAGGGAATAGTTTCCTCACCGACTCACCAAGGCCCTCGCTGCTAGTCGGAAGCCTCTGGCATTCGGGGAAACGCGCTTGAGGTCATGTGGTGAACCTGGTATGGGGCACCAGTGGAGGGGATCTAGACTCGAGACGTTACAAAGTCATATCAGAGGAGTTAATTTCTCTTGCTTTACTTTTTGGAGACCTTAGCTAGGGATAGGATGGATTCGGTACTTGGCATTAAGCTATGCTCGTGAGTAGCTAACCTGTGTACAGGGAAAAGTCATACTACCTCGTTAATTGCAGTTTTCAGGTTTTGGGATTTTATGGTTGGTATGTTTTCACCTTGAGTGATTCATATGACTTGTGCGGTTATTGTTTTGATATTTCGGTTCTATTTTTGTCGCAACCTGATGAGATGAGGGTATTAAATCTCATGCATCAAATAGACACTTGTAGGAATCACATGCCATGGATTATTGCCTTTCCATCTAGGGTGCATTAGCGATTTCATGCTGTTGTGATAGACTTTGTGTATATTATGCATGCTGTTGTGATAGTTTCTTGATAGATTCTCTTCTGTTAAGTTATAAAATTGGTTGTTTTGTTCCTTTCTTAAAATGAATGCCAAATTTTGGTTCTTGAGGTGTTATGGCCTCTCCCGGATTGGAATTTGGGATATTTTCCCTTGTTTTAGTGTTTCTATAATTCTGCGCAGTTTTTGAGCTACGGCCCAGAAAAACCCCGAATACAGGGCTTGAACTTTTTGGGCACACGCTGTGTAGTTTTCAGGCCGTTTCATTGACCCTGTAAGCAGAACACAGTGTCGTGGGAGTAATTTCAGGAACACTCCGTGTACCATTGGTACACGCCGTGTGTGTTCGGAGCCGTGTACCTGGCTGTGTCACTAACAACACTGGCTGGGGAAGCTCAGGTAGAACGCATCGTGTCCGTAGGGAACACGCCGTGTAGTCCTGTCCAGGTACCCGACCGTGTCACGAACAACACGGGCCGGAGTGACCTTCTTTTGCACACAACGTGTTTGTTCGGAACACGACGTGTAGTATTGCTAGGTACCCGGCCATGTCACGAAAAACACGGAACGGTGTCGCCTTCGCCTATGCACACCGTGCTTTTTCGGAGCACGCCATGTAAGGTCCAGCCGTGTAGACGGCCATGTATTCAACAACACCGACCGCCGAAGCCTCGTCTAGTGCACGCTGTGTTTTATTCGAACACGCCGTGTAGTCTCGGGTTGAGTCGGGTCGTGTGGGTTAGCCATGTAAGGAGACTCGGGGAGGGGAATAGTTATCTAGTACACGCCGTGTGTGGGGGTCAACACGCCGTGTAGTTTGAAGTATACACGACTCATAGGGCAGTAGTACACGCCCATGTTAGTTGTTTAAGAAGCCACACTGTGTAGTTTTATACACGGGCGTGTAGTCATGTTTTGCAATCTTCTGCATTTTTCTTCCCCTGTTATTGTTTTGTACTCTTGTGTTCCTTATCCTTGTTTTCCTAATCTAAGGTGTTCTTTTGAAATTTCAGAGCTATTCCTCCGAGATTTCCTCTAGTCATACATCTGTCGTCAGGTAGTGATCAGATGCCAGACAGGGCTGATTAGGGATTTCCTGTCGATCCCCCAGCTGAGCCAGCCTTGGCACCGGTTGTTGTACCAGTTACGGGCGACGATGCGCAGTTCAGGGAGGGTTTCATGAGGATGATGCATGCCTTCCATGGAGCACGACCTCCTACCTCGTCTATGGCAGACTTGACACGGGTCTTTCAGCAGCAGTATCCTCCCACGTTCTCAGGGGAGGGAGGACCTCAGGCTGGAGAGTCATGGCTAGAAGCAATGCTGACTAAATTCGAGCATCTGGAGATGCCTCTAGAGAGGCGGGTCATGCTCGCCACCTACATGCTCTAAGACTCCGCCAAGAGGTGGTGGGATGTGATCTCAAAGGCGGGTCAGCAGCAGGCTATGACTTGGGAGGAGTTCCAGCGCATGTTCTATGACTACTTCTACCCGGAGACCCTGAGGGCCGATCGAGCCAAGGAGTTAATGAGCATGGAGAAGGGTACTCTCTCCGTCATAGAGAATTCCCCTCAATTCAATGAGCTGCAGCATTTACACCCCTTCTATATGGGAGTGGGGTGTTCTTGGCGAGAAAGTTTGAGGATGGACTCAGGCGGGAGATTCGCTCACATGTGAACATCTTCCAGTGGACTTCCATTACTTCCATCGTCAACCAGGCACTAATTGCCGAGCACAATTTGAGAGACTCTAGAGCTGCGAGTCAGGGCGGTTCTGCTTCCAGAGCTAGCGTTTCTTCAGATGACAGCAAGAAGCGTCGTAGAGAGCCTACGCGCGGTGATTCGAGGAAGCAAGATGCATCATCAGGTAGCCAGGTGACGTGCTATCAGTGTAGTCGGATAGGGCACACGAGGCCGCAGTGCCAGAGAGACCCCGTGGAGTGCCGATCTTGTGGCAAGTTGGGTCACCTTCAGCGTTTCTTCCGTCACCAGCAACATGTGACCGGGGTTCTTCAATGACTCCTTGTTTAGGAGCATCCCCACCAGTCTCTCACCAATCAGTGAACTGGAGTTCTCCCAGCTATTCGGGCTGAGTTGGAGGTCGAGGCCATTATAGTCAGCCACCAGTTCCTCAGCACCAGTAGGGAGGTTCAGCTTATAGTGGTCAGTCAGGGGCGCATGGTCGTGGTGTAGGCCAGTCCTTCGCTGTGGAGCAGACTTATCATGATCAGGATCCCGACCCTTCTACTGTTTGAGGTACGATTTTAGTAGCCTCAGTTTTATCTTCAACCATTTTCAATACTGGTGATACGCATAGATTTATCTCTATTGCTGTTGTAGAGAGCCTTGGACTCTGCATCTTTTCTTCTGCCGACTTGTTGACACTAGACACACCTTTGGGAACGAGGACATCTAGTGTACACCAGTGTAGAGAGTGCCCTCTCGAGGTTACAGGGTATCGCTTCTTATGGTATCTCTATTTCCTAGAGATGATAGGCTATGATGTCTTCCTTGGCATGGACTGGTTGATTCCCTTTCGGACAGTCGTCGAATGCTATCGCTACAGAGTCAGTTTTATTTCACCAGAGGGTGAATCTTTCCTTCATAGAGGCAAATGGGACGTTCGGGTGAGTCAGGCAAGAATCAAGCATCTTGGGCTAGGAGGAGTGACGACCCAGATTGCTAGTCATTATCTGGATGATTAAGGGACTCCACATTTGGATTTTTTCTCCTGTTTTGGATCGCTACAGGGATGTTTTTCCAGAAGACTTTTTGGGTCTGCCTCCGGAGCATGAGGTATACTTCTCTATTGATCTTGTTCCAAGAGCAGCACTGGTGTCCATTCCTCCATATAGGATGGCCACATCTGAGTTTTGGGAGCTCAAGAAGAAGATGGAGGAGTTACATGCTAAGGGTTTCATCCGACCCAGTTCTTCTCCTTGGGGTTCGCCTGTTCTGTTATCGAAGAAGGCAGACGGTACCCTTCAGCTTTGTGTGGATTATTGGAAGCTGAACCAATTGACAGTTAAGAACCGATTTCCTTTGCCGCGGATTGATGGCCATATCGATTAGATTCGAGGAGATCAGGTGTTCTTGAAGATCTACTTGAGGTCCGGTTATCATCAGTTGCATGTTAGACCATCAGATATACCTCTTCCATCCTTCAGGAGAAGGTATGTTCTATACGAGTATACAGTCATGTCATTCGGACTCACGAACGCACTTGCAGTTTTCATGGCGCTGATGAACCAAGTGTTCCATCCTTACTAGGACTCCTTCGTTGTGGTCTTTGTCGGTGATATCTTGGTGTAATCTCACACTTGACACGACCAAGCCACCCATCTTGAGATTTTTCTGAGTACACTGAGAGTGCATCAGCTTTATTCTAAGCTCTCTAAGTGCCACTTCTGGATGGATCAGATTCAATTCTTGGGTCACGTCATCTCGGTGGCAGGAGTATCTGTGGAACCAAAGAAAGTGAGAGCTGTAGTTTCCTGGGAGCAGTCGAAGAATGTTTTTGAGGTACGGAGCCTCCTAGGGCTGGTTGGATATTACAGACACTTCATTCATAACTTTTCTCACCTAGCAGCACCTTTGACAGGTCTGACCATGAAGGGGGAAGGTTCTTGTGGTCATATTCTTGTGAGTCAGCCTTTCATGAGCTAAAAGGGAGGGTGACGTTAGCATTGATACTAGTCTTGCCAGAGCCAGGCAAGAGCTACACTGTTTTATGTGATGCTTCAGGTATCGGGCTAGGAGCTATGCTTATGAAGGGAGATGGAGTCGTTGCGTATGGGTCTCGGCAGTTGAGGCCACATGAGAGGAACTACCATACGCACGATCAGGAGTTGGAAGCTGTTGTTCAAGCCTTAAGCTGTTGGAGACACTATCTTCTGGGAGAGCACTTTGTGGTATTCACTAACCACAAGAGTCTCAAGTATATCTTCACTCAGCATGATCTGAATCTGAGGCGGCATAGGTGGGTCGAATATCTATAGTCTTTTGATTTCGAGCTTGCCTATACGCCGGGAAAGGACAACACCGTGGCACATACGTTGAGAAGGAGAACTCAGATTCAGGCAGTTCAAGAGGCTAGTAGTGAGTGGCTCCTGATGGCTCTATTCTCTGAGATGTGTCTAGAGGTGCATGACAGACGGGGACAAACCTTTATTTCTTCTGTAGTTGTTACCTCCATGCTACTTGATCGGGTATGGATGAGGCAGCTATCAGACTCAGAAGGCTTAGTCATGCGGGAGAGTGTGTCAGGAGAGGACCCTCTTCCTGGATGGACAGTAGGAGAGGATGAGATCTTGCATTTCCAAGTATGCGTATGGGTGCCAACAGACATAAGCGAGGAGCTGATGCGGGATTTCCATTCCTCAGTTTGGGCAGTTCATCCAGGCATCACCAATATGTATCAGGATCTTCATCGCCAGTATTGGTGGCCAGGTATGAAGAAGGATGTTGCTGGTTTTGTCATGAGATGTTCTACTTGTCAGTAGGTGAAATCAGAGACTCAACAACCAGCAGAGCACATACAGCAGTTACCCATTCCGGAGTGGAAGTGGAATGATGTTGCAATAGACATCGTGACCGGGTTGCCGAGATCACCTCGAGGGAATGATGCAGTTTGGGTTGGCGTCGACAGGCTTACGAAAGTTTCTCACTTCTTTCCGATCAAGGAGACCTTTAGTGTCGATGATCTGGGACGACATTACATCAGAGAGATTGTGCGTCTGCATGGAGTTCCGTGCTCTATTGTTTCAAATAGAGATGCACGCTTTACCTCTCGGTTCTGGCAGGTTCTTCAGAAGGACTTGGGTACACAGGTACTTTTGAGTACAGCATACCATCCCCAGACTGATGGCCAGTCCGAGCGCACAATCCAGGAGCTAGAGGATATGCTTTGAGCTTGCATTATAGAATTTGGAGATTCTTAGGAGAAGCATATTTCTCTCGTGGAGTTCTACTACAACAATAGTTTCCAGGTGACCATTCAGATGGAATCATACGAGGCTTTGTAAGGTAGGCCATGCCGATCACCCTTATACTGGCTTGAGGCAGGAGAGGCAGCTTTGCTGGGACCTCGTCTTGTTCAGGAGACTTCAGAACAGATAGAGCTGATTCAGAAGAGGATGGCTACAGCACAGTCTTAGAAGTAGTCTTATGCTGATCAGGGGAGACGTCCTCTAGAGTTCGAGGTCGGTGATAGGGTTTTTCTACGTGTCGCACCTAGGTTGGGACACAAGATGATTCGGAGACAGGGTAAGCTTTCTCTACGGTATGTCAGGCCGTTTGAGGTTTTGGAGAGAGTGGGGCCAGTCACCTATCGGTTGCAGTTACCTCAGAGGTATCAGGCCATGCACGACGTCTTCCACGTCTCACAGCTCTGACGTTACTTTTTATACCCGTCTCATGTCTTTCAGCCTGAGGAAGTCGAGCTTGAATCATATGCGTCGTTCGAGGAGCATCATATCCGGATTGTCGATCTTAGTACGAAGGTTCTCCGTGGGCGGTCTATTCCTCTGGTAAGAGTGCTATGGCAGCACAGGCGAGTACAAGATGAGACCTGTGAGAGGGAAGCCTATGTACAATAACAGTGGCCAGAGCTATTCGGGGATTCTTCTTCTCCCCCTCGTTAGGGAAATTCGGGGATGAATTTCTTTAAGGGGGGATGTTTGTAAGAACCTGGAACTTCGTTCAGGTATTTTTTCCTTTTTTCTGAAGTATTTAAGAAAAATGGTTTCTCTAGAAATTTTCAATGTACACGCTGTGTACTTTCTGGGTACACGCCGTGTACTCTATTCCGGCTCGAAGCCGGGTTCTGGCCGTGCCAAGGCCACACACACAGTGTGTAAGGCTGAGGTGGAGGCCAGTTATTTCGGAGTACGGAAAATTAGAAGTACACGTCGTGTACTCAAAAAGTACACGCCATGTACTTTATTTTTTTCATTAAATGGACCGGGGTCGCTCCTAACCCCCATATTCATCTTCTTCTCCAGTTTTCGACCGACTGGGAGCGTCCGTACGACCGAATCTTCTCCGAGATTCCGCCTCGTCATTCGTTCTATGATTCGAGCATGGTCGATTGCGTTGGAATCACAGCGGTCAGTTATTCCTTCTTCTTGATCCCTGTTTCTTGATTCCTCCTTGTTTTCATGTTATTGTGGGATGAATGTTTTGTGCGTTTTCTTAGATCTACATCTTTCTAAGGGGAATCTCTAATCGAGGTTCACATATATCGATCTTCTAGTATCGAGGTAGGTGGTTTGTGCCATTCTGTAGAAATTTGATGAATATTATGTGAAATTTCCACCAATACCCTTGAACGGGGTATTGCGTGTTTCCTATTTTTCCCTTATTACTTGCCTGATTTTCTTTATTGCTTTAGTAGAGGTTATTTCTTGTGATTAAAGTTATTTTTTTGTGCTCAGATTTCATTTCCAGGCTTACTCTGCCTGTTTGGTGTTTTCCCAGTTGCCATGCCTAGTCGTAGGATAGTGGAACTGTTGTTTTATTATTGATGTGGAGCCATAGTTGATAGACAAGTAGTTCGTGAGTTTTACTTGGACGATACACACGTTCATAGCATGTTTAGCTACATAGGACTGTGAGAACCTATAGTAGCAGACCAAAGGGAGAATTGACGGAAGGGATTCTCCTGAGTGTCTTTTAATCACAATGTGAGACCAAGTGTAGAGTTGACGGAAGGGCTTATCGAGAGTATATTTTATCTATGACGCGGGCCACATGGGGAATTGATGTTGAGTGATTCCCCAGAGAGCCTTTAGCACGATACGAGACTAAAGGGGAAATTGACGGTGAGTGCTTCCCCAGAGAGTCTACTTAATTACGTAGCTGAACCAGAGGGGTGAGACTTTGTGTTCTTCCCAGATGGTTTCTAGTACTTAGAGGTTGATCTATAGGGGTTAGACTGTGAGAGATACCCACAGGGTTACCTATTTTCTTCTTGTTGCTGACTGCTTACTTGTGTGATATACTTGTTAGAACTGTGGATTGTGGCTGTTTGTGCTTTTCCGTTTACTGCTTCTTGTTTTATTACTACCATGTATTCATTGACTGTTAGGCACAAATATTTGGGTGATTGCCGACTGGGATTTGTATCTCACACCCTATTTGGGCCATGCTTTTGGGCCCAAGAAGACAATGTTGCTGCAGATATAGATAAGTTTAGGCATCCTTCTAATTCAGGATCTTGATTGCACAAGGAGTTAGGGAGCATTGGACCGTGCCATGGCTCGCGATGCTGAGGAGATTATTTTGTTTTTATTTTCCACTTGGTTTCAGTTGTATTCCAATATGTTGTTGTGTTTTATGGTTCCATTGATACTTGTACCTTCTGCATTATTATCATCATTGTTATATATCTTCATTTCTTCCATTGTTTTGGTTTCTATGGTTATGCATGTTGGTTGTTGTTTCTGATGTTTATTGTTGTGTCTTATCTTGTATACCTTATCGAATGAGGGCATAGTTTCCCCACCGAAACACCAAGGCCCTCGCTGCTAGTCGGAAAACTCTGGCGTTCGGGGAAACGCGCTTGAGGTCATCTGGAAAACTGGGTACGAGGCACCAGTGGAGGGGCTCTGGACTTGGGATGTTACACATCTCATCCTGACGTCAATGGAACGATGCCACCTTCTCGTGACACTACCGAGTGAACACTGATTACAATGTATGGGGGTTTTGATTACTTTAATGTATTTATTATACCCTCGTTCCTCAGCATTTATTTTGGTTAGATGATGGACATTTTGTTATCACCTAATTCAGAGGGCACAGGCCGAACAAACACGACCTGACAACCCTCTGTTGGATTGTTATTTGGTTGGTGATGGAGGCAAAGCTAGAAGGGCACAGTGTCGTCGCACCATGCCAGATGAATGGGGCCACGACCATGCGGGACGCGGTGGACATAAGAGTCGCGATGCCATCGCACCGCACCAAGTAAGTCCCTTGGCCAGGCCGCCATGTCCAGGCGACCCCATGGCCGGGACGCCAAGGTTGAGCAGCCCCACGGCCGGGCCGCCCCTTTGCCGGGAAGCCCCACGGTCGGGCCGCCCCTCGGCCGGGCTTCCACGGGCCAGGCCGCCCACAGGCCCGACCACACCTTCGGTCCAGGATGCCTATTTGGTCTAGGCTGGACACTAGGGTCGGGCCGCACCGGTGGACCGGGTTGGGCCTGGTCTGTACAACTTCGTCGGGCCGGACCCGAACCCGCTACGGCCATTTACATGTTTTAGCCTGCATCTTGGGCTACGAGTGTCCAAACGACGTACCGTCTACGGAGATGGAATTATTGGAGAGATAATATTTTTTTGGAATACTCTAAATGAAGTTTGAACACAGTTGGAGTATGGTCGGGTTGGTTTGAGCCTAAAAACCAATAGGGCCACTGGGACGGAAATGCCAATAACTCACAGACCGGGCGTCTGATTGACACGCCATCTATTGCATTGGGTTCTTTATGATGAGGCAGAGCTACGGGATACATAAAATCATGTATTCATGATAGTTGATTTATCGACACTTGGTTCAAGGAGCAGACCCTCCCGGAATCGAGCGTGCTATGTGCGGGAACACTAGGGCTGGCTGCAACTGAGATGACAGGATCCTATGTGGGTTCGAGATCGACGATATTGTACCAGGATCCTCCGTGGGTTTGACAGCAATGTATTCTGTATGGGAATACTCTGTGGGTTTGACAGCGATGACTACTGTACCTTAATCCACTGTGGGTTCGACAGTGATGACTACTTTACCGGGATCATCCATGGGTCCGACAGTTCTGATTTCTATTCCTGGATACTATGTGTGTCCAACAGAATAGCTGATCCTGGATCTTGTGTGGGTCTGACATCATTACTTGTCCTGAATCCTATGTGGGTCCGACAGCTTAGATGAATTAGTGACTACATCCGATCATCTCTATCACTCTACAAAATATGTATACCTATGGGAGACAAGACTTGAATTTTAGTTGATATCATCGTGGTGATTGACATTACATACATTGTGGAATGGGTTTTTCTTGGGATCAAGAGTTTTAGACTAACTGTGATTGACAAATTAGGTGTATGTATGGGAATATACCTGAGTAGGTTTGGTTGATACTTAGAGATTGTATCTTTCTACTGTGGTTTATCCTTAGTGGATTCAAGGAGACCTTCTGGGGTCTCGGGGTCCCCTACTGAGTATTGGTATACTCACCACTCCATGGGAATCTTCTGCACCTTATTTTATTTTGTGCAGACGATGTTCAGCAGTGATCGAGGATGAGGGTGACAGGCGGGAGGCTTCTCAGAGCTGGACTAGACGGGATACAATTTAGGGATTAGATGTTCGAGTTCTATACCTATACTTCATGTAGCATATCCTAGTGGACGATCCAGGAGCTCTTCTCCCTTTTTACTTTTACATTTACTTGTTGTTCTATTGTGTTTGTATTCTCACACACTTAATTTCAACACAATTTTCTTTTCTATATTAGTACCTTTTTCTTCTACATCTTGTGTTTAGACTTCTGTGTCACAGGTTTAAAGTCAATGACTTCCCTTTTATCGGGATTACTCCTTTGGTGCTAGTCGCCAGCCCCTGGCCTATTTAAGGCGGGCTTGGGGTTGTCACAACATGAGCGCTGAGGACGGGTCGTGAAAAAAGTGTATCAGAGGAGTTGGTTCTACAACAGAACTTGGACTCTGATTCTTTTAATGACAATAGTGTTAAGTGTTTTTTGTGTGGTTATCAGTTTATGGAAACTGGTGTTGATGTGTCGGCTGACGGATCCATACACTTGGACTCTGACTTATGATCTTCAACTCAGTGAACGAAAACACTGAGGGCATGTGTGTTTCCTCTGAAAAAGTTTTCTTCATGATTATTTTGTGGAAGCTCACCAGGTATACTCTTTTAACCATGATGCACCTATTTCTTTTTAGGATGGCCCCATGAAGGTAGCTAGCTAGGGTTACGAGTTACATATGAAATGGTATCCCACCATGTGACGAGGGCTCGGTGTAGGGCCCCATCATAGTGGAGGTACCGGTGGTACCACTACCCGTTGGGCCACTGATACCACCAGCTCCAGTAGCAGAGAGTGGATGTCGTCTGAGTGTGATGCATGAGTTCCAGCACTAGTGGCCACCCATGTTCTTAGTAGAGATGGAACCACAGGCAGCTGAGGATTAGATGGAGACTGTTTTGAGAGTTTTAATATTAGTAGTGACACCAGCCGACCTCATGGTGATCCTTGTCGCGAGTCTCCTGCATGCTGCAGAAGGCAGATGGTGGAGCCTAATTCTCCAGTTTCATGATGAGGCATCACTACTCTGGATAGACTTTGAAAGTATCTTCCACTCAAAGTTTGTTCCATCCACCCTTCGTGCGGTGCATATTCAGGATTTACTTCATTTATAGTAGGCAAACATGACAGTAGCTTAGTACTCTGCGAGGTTCAATGACCTCTCGCGCTACAATACTGATATGGTATGGGACCTGTTTTTCAGGGCCCAGACCTTCTTGCAAGGACTCAGGCATGAGATCAAGGGTTCGATGACCCCCCTCAGCATTCTGACGTAGGCGATGTGTCAGTGCTGTCACATGGACCCAGTTGTCAAAAGTGATGTTGCAATAGTTGCTTGTACTTGTGTTAATCATGGCTATAATTGAGTGATTTGCTATCTCCATTCATAACATGTATGTGACCTCATGTGTTTGGATGAGTTTTTAACAAAGTCGAGCTATTATACTATAATTAAATGGGTTTCGTTTTTGGTGATAGGTGTCTGGGAACTGATTCATCGTAAATAGATATTCATTATAAAGTGAATCATGAAATATAAAATGAATTTGTTTCACATAATTATCCTACCTTGACATGTATATGAAATTTAAAGGAGTTAATCAAGAAATTAACTCAAAAGTGATATGAAACTCATACTTGATCACTTACTGATACTCGACCATATAGGCTACTTGTTTTGGTAGTATACTTTCGTTGGTTAGTTTTCCAACATTTAGCTTCCACTATTGACGCTATCTAGAAATTATAATCTTGTTCTGAGGCGTGTTCTCGTAATTTTTAGACCAATTCTTCCACAATGTCCTTGTGTAGTTCTCATAGAGGGAAGTGGTGAACATACTCAAGACGTGGTGGGCCCTGAGCTGCCAGTCTTACCTCTAATACTGAAACATGAGGAACTCCCTGTTGTAACTGATCAAGGAAATAATGCCCAAGTATGTGATAATTACCTATGTCTAATGCAATCCGTGCATGGTGAACCATGGATTTTACCTATGATGGTTGATCTGATCTGTGAGTTCCAACAACAACATCCTACAACTTTTTCAGGGGATGGTGGATATCTAGATACTGGGGATTTGATAGAGCCCATGCTTCCTATATTTGAGGATGTAGATATGACTTCAGAGTAGATAGTCACGAATGATATGTTTGTGGTTTGGGATTCAACCACGAATTGTTGGGATGTGGTTACCCAGATGAGTCATCATCATGGCATGTTATTGATTAATTTCTAGACTACCTTCTATGATCAATAATTTCCTCAGGCCCTAAGAGCTAACAGAGCTAGAGAGATCATGATTCTCGAGCATGTTTCTATGTCAGTTATATAATATTCATCATGTTTCACTGATTTACAATGCATTTCACCACTTCTAGCTGGTGATGTGATTTCACATGGTAGATGTTTTTGAGGATGTGATCCAGCACTCCATCTGAAATCAGGTGAGTGTATTTCCCCTACCTACCCATTTTGCAATATTTGATCCATCCCTTATCACTGAGTGTAACCTGAGGGTTCGTATGAGTATCAAGTTTAAAGGATCTGTGCCATGTTGGGATAGTAGTTCATCAAATTGAATTAAATATTCTCTTGAGGGTTACCATCAGGGAAGGGGGTACCAGAGTATCCAGTTTGATTTCTCTATTTTGTTTCATTAGTATTGAAGACTGGGGAATAAGAATCCCCAATATGATAGAGACAGTATGGTGTATCGGTCTTGCGGTCTTTTGAGTCATCACAAACATTTTTGCAGGACCATTCCAATATCTTTGAGTTGGAAAGGATCTAGATCAGCTCTACCTTCATGAGCATGTTCATTTGTGCCACGTTACGAGAGGAGTTGGAATATCACTAACAGGTCTGGCCATAGAGGAGGTCGTGTCCTTGTTAGTCCGACCCCTGATCATCTGCAGTCCCAGTAGAGCAGTCTTGATTGTGGTCGTCCATATATTTCACTGGGCCATGGAAAAGGCCAGTTTCATGATTTAATGATGATACCCGAGGATAAGGCTACGAAACAATCTATTGTACATGGTACTATTCTAATATCCTCCACTATTTTCTCTTCATAGTTTGATACAGGTGCATTAAACTCTTTAATTTTTGTATATAGTGTGGAAGGTTTCAGACTAGTGATACAATATCACTATGGGGTAATGAACCTCGATACACCATTGGGAATACAAGTAGAGGGAATATGACAGTTCGAGGATTGTTACCTTGAGGCAGGAAATTAACATTTTATGGGGAATATCTTTTTTCTAAAGATGAAGGGATTTTTGTCCTTATTTTTATAGACTCGTTAGTCTATTATCATGCCTTTGCAAAATGCTATCATTGTATGCTCCCTTGTACATTAACATATGGAAGAATTTGCCTTTTCAAAGGTGAGTGGGACATCCATGCTGGGAGAGAATGAAAAAAGCATCATGGGATAGGTGCAGTGACCACCCAGATTGAAAATCGTTTCATAGAGGATCAGGATTTGATTCAAACTAACTTCCCTCTAGTAGTTGATCATTTTAAGAAATTATTCCCTGATGAATTTTCTGGCTTACCTCATAAGACAGAGGTAGAGTATACTACCAAGATTGTTCTAGGAGATGCTCTAGTGTCCATTCCTCCTTACTGGAGGGCACCTAACAAACATGAAGAACTCAAGAGGTGGTTAGAGGATATATAGTGCAAAGGTTTTATACTACCCAGTACATCCTCTTGGGATTCACTCATGATTTTTTCTAAGAAGGATGATGTAAATATTCATTCAATCTTGGATTATAGAATATTGAACCAACTGAAAGTTATGAACCAGTATTCACTTCCACAAATAGATGATCTATTAGACTAGCTTCTGGGAGTGAAGGTATTCTCAAAAATCAACCTAAGATCGGGTATAATCAGATGCGAGTCATACCATCAGACATACCTCATTCATATTTCTTTATAAGTTATGTTCTATATGAGTATCTTGTTATGTTGTTTGTTCATATGAACATGCCTTTAATTTCCATGATTTTGATGAATAAGGTTTTCCACCCCTATTTGGACTCTTTGGTCGTGGTATTTGGGGATGAAATCCCGGTGTATTCTCTCCCTCATATAGACCATGATAAACATCTTGAGATCATTATGAATGTATTAAGAGAGTATCAAATTTATGTTATACTTGATAAGTGCCACTTCTTGATCGACAAGGTCAACTTCTTGGGTCATATTATTTCAGAATCCGGAGTATCTATTCACCATAAATAGTCTAGTGTTGTAGTTTCTTAGTAAAACACAAGAACTGGTTTTATATATAGATTTTCTTGGGGATGGATGGATATTAACGGAATTTCATGCAAGACTTATCGCATCTTTTTTCACTTCGTACTAGTATTAAAAAGGAGGGTGTCATGTTCACATGTTTAGAAGCATGTGATAAATCTTCTAAGGAGTTGAAAGAGAGTCTTGTATCGAAACCTATTATAATTTTTCATAACTTATGTATAGGTTATACAATATTTTGTGATGCATAATTTTTTTTTCAATTAGCAGTATTGATGTGTGAAGACAAAGTCGTTGCATAGGGATCTCAGCAGTTTAGGCCTCATGAGAGAAATTACCATACACATGATATTGAGATAGAATAATTTGTCCACGAATTACATTACTAGAGACTTTATCTATTAGGTGAGCACGTTGTGGTGTACACAGATGACAAGATCTTCACTTCTATCTATTCTCAGCAAGACTAGAAATATAGATATTAGTTATGGGTCGAATATGTATAATACGTTGATTTTGAGATTTCTTAAACACCTAGAATTGGAAATGTGTTTATTGATTCATTGTGTCATAAAATTCAAATGCAGGTTATATAGGAAGCCAGTGATGAATGGATGTTAGTGGCCCTCTTTTATGATCTTCATCTGGTGTTTTGTGATAGTCATGAGTAGTCTTACCTATCAACCTTAATAGTTACCTCTTCCATCGTTGATAATTTGAAGAATATGTTGTTTTTAGACAATGAAGGTTTTTTTATCTGTGAGAGTGTATCTATAGATAACACACCTTCATATTGGTCTGTGGATAAAGAGGACATCC
This sequence comes from Viscum album, assembly GCA_963277665.1. Classification (NCBI taxonomy): domain Eukaryota; kingdom Viridiplantae; phylum Streptophyta; class Magnoliopsida; order Santalales; family Viscaceae; genus Viscum; species Viscum album. The sequence continues at coordinate 1,313,628,995 of OY728136.1, read as the reverse complement.
TTCATGTTCATGGATGTGTCTAGGATTCCACATACATAAGAGAATAGTTTATGAAAGTGTCCCATACTTATTAGTGGTAAGTTCTTCTAGGTATCTCAATGATGTAATGAAAAATGTGACGCTGGTATTGATGGCCAAATATGAACCATCAGATCGAAGGCTTTGTCCCTAGGAGTTCCACCTGTCAGCAGGTGAAGGTAGAGCACAGGAGACCTGTAGGCTTGTTACATTCACTTCTTGTCCCAGAATAGAAATGGTAAGATGTTCCTATAGATTTTTTAGTCAGCTTTCATAGGTTTTCAAGGGGTATCAATGCTATCTATGTAGCCATCTACTCACTAAAAAAATCACCCCACTTAATTCTAATATGGGATACTTTCTTATTAGGTCAGTTGGTAAGAGTGTATGTCTTTGAGATCGTACGACTACATGAGGTTCCTCATACTATCGTTTCATATTGGTACTCTCATTTCACTTCAATGTTCTAGTTGTTATTGAAGAAAATACTAGGTTCTCATGTGCTAAGAACACCTTTTCACCCTCATACTGATGGAAAATCATAATAGACGATACATTTTCAAGAGTTTATGCTCCGTGAATGTGTCCATGATTTCAGCAGTTCTTGGGAGAAGAATACCCCTCTCGTTGAGTTTAATTATAATAGAAGCTTTGAATGCACAATTCATATGGCCCCATTTTATTCCTCATAATGTATACCTTAATGTTCACCCATGTACTAGAAAGAGGCAGGCGAGGTATCCCCACTATATCCTCTTCTAATTCAAGAGACTTCTAAGCATGTTCAAGTCATCAGAAAGCGCATGACTGCTATGTAGTATAGAATGAAATATTATGCCAATCAACATCGACAACCTCTTATGTTTGAGGTTGGGGATCATGGTTTTTTCAGGTCTCACCCAGGCTAGGGAATAGATGGTTACAAAATTATAGAAAGTTATCACCTCGTTAGATAGGGTTGTTCGAGAACATAGAGAGAGTTGGGATGGTATCATATCAGTTACTACTACCTCAGAGGCACCATGCCTTTCATGACGACTTTCATGTCACATAGGTTTTCCAATATCACTATGTCCCATCATATAATTTTGTTCCTAATTAAGTAGAGTTAGATGTCGATGATACCTTTTAGGAGTATATAGTGTGTATCGTTGACTAGAGCACAAAGGCTCTTTGAGGTTGGTCCGTCCCAATGGTATGGGTACAATTGTAGAGTGGACGAATATAAGACGATTATTTTGAGAGGGAAGTAAACCTTCATGTCCAATGGAATTATTTTTTCTCAGACTGTGTTTCATTAACCTATGAAGGAGAACTCGGGGTGAATTCTTTTAAGGGGGGAATACTATAAGAACCCAGTTTTTCACTAAGGTATGGATAATTTAATTTTCAGTATAAATATTTACTTTGGACCTAATATGGATTCCTAATGGGTTAAAAAAGTTTTCAGGGGTGTTTGAGGCAAGTTCTGATCCTAGAACCCATATTTTTGGGAAAATAGGCTTATACCACAATTTAGGGTAAGTAGTGCTAGAATTCTGCACAGTTTGGAAATCCTTGCAGATTTTGTTTTTCTAGACAGATCCATATCACATGGTTTGTGCATGGAAATGAAAACTAACCATGTGAACATCCCTATTTCATAGGTACATGTGCATGGCTTGCACACAGTTTGATCAAACCATGTAGAGGATTCCGTTTCTGGTAGAACATTCTTGCACAACTTGCAAACAGTTTGACAAACTATATGTACAAATTTTGCATAGTCTAAAATTTTGGGTAAAATGTCCCAAACTACCTTAATGATCTATTTACTCCCATATTCTTCCAAAAATCCGAAAACAGTGGTACTTTCCTCCATTTTCACCCATTGGGAGATTTTTGAAGACATAATCAAGGGATCAAGAGATCTCCTTCATCCGACAATCGATCAGGTTTCCGTTCATCAAGATGGATGTGAAACGATTTATAATCATGTCCTTTTTATCTTTTCTTCTTCTCTCTTTCTCTCAACCAAGATATAATCATGTGAGAGTTCTTACCTTATCTTAGTTCTACTCCGATATGAGCCAAATCAAGGGCCAATAATGGATTATGAGAGTTATACATTCCTAAGGTGGGTGGTCTATAACTCATCCCAAAAATTCAATGCATTTTGAACATCTATTTAGCGCCTGCCAATTTCATCCGGACCTATTACATAAATTTACATTACATGATTATACATATTAGAATCATATGGTTATTCTCTTTCGAAATATGTTCTTAGTTTATAGTGGTTAAATCCACACATCAATCCTCCCCATGTTGATGGTTATTTCAAATATGGGTTTTAGTGTTCTGTAATGTTAGAGCAACTGTTTAGGTGTGTCGTCTCTTGCCCTTATTAATGGATGGCCTTTAGTAAATGGCTTGTTATTAATGAGAATATCATGTTGGAATGTACCATATATGTTCACCACATTACCCTCCTAAGGTATGTTCTTCATATTGATTATTAAATGTGAAATGTGAAATGGGATGTAGACGAAGTATATAACTTGGCCTTATCAAATGAGATTGAATAATGGTTACACTCCTGTAGAACCCCATTCCATATTAATGTAAGGTAGTGGAATGAACCTTAATAATTTTATATGACTTAGAGGACAATGGTGAATTGATTAAATGGTTGAAATGCTAGATGACCTATCCACACTAATGAAAGAAAAGCCTTGAACTTAATGAATGATTACTTGATTATAATATCGAATAGGAATGTACTGACTCAATCTTGAATTGGATTCTAAGAGGATAATACCTTGGGACTTGGGAACCCCATTTTGATTCAAGGATATAGTTTTCTTAGTTTTAAACTTATCTAGATTCTGGTTCTTCCCTATTCCTTGGATCTAAAATTGACTAGTAGGTGCCACGGTGAAATTCCATAGGATCCTGTCCTTTCTTTCCCCCATTTTTCTTGTTTCGTTCACCTTAGAATCAGTTGGATACTTATTGTGGAATTCCTTAGATTATGCTCCTTGTATTACACTCTTACCCCTTAGCATGACTCAGATTCTATTGAGTTATTGTTCCAAGAGATCTATGTTACCTTAGTCATTACCCTAGAACTCCCTCGCCGGAAATAATTTTCATGTTTCTTTATTACGTCTTGGAACATTTACTACTTATAATATAACAAGGTGATGTTAGTGATTGTTATGCCTCACATGAAATATTTTCATTAAATTGTAATTACTTAATTAATGAACTATTTTCATGTTCAGAAACTAGCCTGGGGATAAAGTAGGTACTTAGGTATTTAGTTATATTGTATTATTTTCTTTACTTTATATATCCATGCCTGCAAAACTACTATATTCCGTTACATGATTCAGTTGTTATAGACATAATTGGTGGTGGCCCACTAAGATTTATCTCAGACCATCTTCAGGCATAGTTTGGTACATGAAGTGGAATATGTGACTGTAGGTGTTGACAAAGGGATTCATACAACATAGAATTGTTGATTGCTTGCCAAAAGAATGGAGCATGATAGTAGATGACTGAGTTGGATCTAGGGATGCTTGTAGATAACTTTGTTTTCTTTTACATTGTGGAACATGTTAATTTTATTGTCTTGTATCCATGTTTTCCATTTTTTAGTGACATGACATTACATCATCATTGTTCCAACTGATACATTTATTATTATTCTCGTTTATCTATTGCATCGGGTTTCTTCCACTACTTATTTATATTTATTATAAAGTTTACTATTCATTTGTATTCCTCCGACTATGATACACTATAATAAATAGGTCATAATAACCCCACAAACATATCCTAGGACCTCACTTCCTATCGAAAGCCTCTGGAATTCAGGGAGATACGCTTGAGACCATGTGGCCCACTAGGCTCGACACAGTTCTTAAGTGGCAACCAGGTCCGGGACGCCACAACCTAAAACCTAAAACCTAAAACCTAAATCTTAAAATATAATAAATAGACTCTAATTATTAAACATTAACCCTGAAACCCTATATCCTAATCCTTAAAAAATTATTCTTAAATCCTAGACTATAGAAACCAATGCTTCAATACTAAAAATTAAATTGTAATGCCAAAATATTCAAACCTAAACCCCAAACGCAAGACCCAAACCTTAAAACCTAAAGAAAAAAAGTAAAACCTAAACCCTATACCTTAATAATTTTCAAAACACTAAACCATAAACCCTAAAACCAAAACCCTAAAACCAAAACCCTAAAACCTAAATCCTCAAACCTAAAACCTAAAACAGAAACCCTAAACCCTAAACTCTAAACCTCAATCCACAAACGCCACCCAACAAAATCTAATCCTAAATACTGAAACCAAATACCCAAACTCAAAAAACACCAAATAAAAAAATATTAATGTCAAAAACCAAAATCCAAAACCCAAAATCCAAATCCCTAAACCTAAAATCCAAAATACAAAACCCTTAACTGTCTCTTAACCCTAAAATCCTGACCCTACACAAAAAACCTGAATCCCTAATACCTAAAACCAAAATCCTAACCCCTAAATCCATCACCCAATAACAAAAATATTAAAAATTAAAGCCTAAAATCTAAACCATAAACACTAAACCATTATCCATAAACTGTAAACATGGGAAAGAAATCCCCAAACCCTAAAACATAAACCCTATAACCCTATAACCCTAAAACCATAAACACTAAACCTAAAATTGATACCATAAAAAAACCCCAAACCTAGATCAACAGATCCTTAAACCATTATAAAAAGCCATAAACATTGAACTAAAAACACTAAGACCTAAACATGATAATCAGAAAAAAAACCCTAAACTTAAACAAAAATATATGAACCCAAAAACTGAAACAAAAAAATCAAAATCCAAAACAATTAAAACCTGAACTCTATACATTAAACCCTATACCCTAAAACATATTCCCGAAAAAAATAAATATATACCCTAAACCCTAGCTCCTATAAATAATACCTAAACCTCAAAAAATAAATCATAATAACTAAAAACAAATCCTAGAAACTATAAACCACATTTTGTAGACCCTAAAACCTAAACCCAAAACACTAATCACTTACCCATAAACTGAAAACTATAATCCATAAACCCTGAATATAATAACCTAATCACACAAACCTAAACCCTAAACCCAAAATCAAAAACCATAAACCCTAATACATAAACCCTAATCTCTAAACAGTAATCCTAAACCCATATACCCAAACCCTTAATGATAACCCCAAATGCTAAACCATAATCCCAAAAACCTAAAACAATAAAACATAAAACAAAAAACCAAAAAGTTGAAACCCGAAACATCTATACAAGAAACACTAAAAACCAAACCCAAAACCCATAATGTTAATCCATAAAACATAAACCCTAAAACCTAAACAATAAAACCTAAAGCACAGACAATAAGCCCTAAATAATCAAACCTAACCCCAAAACCCAAAAAACAAAAAAACCTAATCCCCAAATCATAAAATGTAATCCATGAACCCAAAACACACAACCCTATACCCCCAAAACATAAAATTAATCCATAAAAACAATAACCTAAAAAATCAAACCCCAACTAATAACTACAAACCACAATAAAAAAACCCCAAACCCAAAAATATTAATCATACACCCTATACCCTACATCCAAATATTTAAACCCAAAAAACGAAATACTGAACTCCAAAACCCAATCCATAGACCTTAAACCCTGACCCATGTCCAAAAATTATAAACCCCAAATACTAAACTAAAAAACTAAAACACTAACTTGTAAATCCTAAACCCCAATCCCAGATAACTATACCTAAAAATTTAATCACAAAACCCAAAACAATAAACTGAAAACCCTAAACCCAAAATCCCTAAACATTAAACCCTAAAACGTAAAACATAATCCCAAAAACCTAAAACCCAAAGAGTGAAATGATAAGCCCTAAAACATGAACCCAAAATCATAATACCAAATACATAAACCATAATACCTAAACACCAAACATTGATCTCAATTCCTTTAAACATATTCCTATAACCAAAAAAATTATTCAAAATAAGGAACCCTAAAAATTAATCCATAAACTCTAACCTCTATACCATAATCCCAAAAATCCAAAACATCAAAACCCTAATCCTAAAACCAATAACAAAAACAAAAAAATCTAAAAACCCGAGACCCTAATCCATAAACCTAAAACCATATACCCTAATCATTCGCTCACAAACCCAAAACATTAGAACCTAATCGGTAATCCCCGGGATGTAAACCCCAAACCCCAAACCCAAAACCCTAAAACCCATATCATAAACCCATAAACCTAAACCCAAAAAAAACCGAAAACAGAAAATAGAATTCCAAAACCCTATCACTGAAGAAAAAAATACTGAAACTCTTCATCCTAAACTGTAAGAACATAAACATGAAACCCCAAATACATAATCCTAATAGTATATCCATAAACCCAGAAAATCACAACCTAAAAAACTAACACAATAACCCAAAACTCAAAACCTAAATTAAAAACCCCTTAACCCAAAATCCTAAGACTATACCACAAAACAGAAACCCTGAACCATATAACCTAAATCATAAACCTAAAATCCTCATCCATAAAACCTAATCGCAAAATAAAAACCATAAAACCTAAACACTAAACCAAATATGCTATCCTCAATGAAAAACATTGACATGTAAACCAGAATCATTAAACTCTATCTCTAAAACCTAAAATTGAAACCCTAAATCATATAAAATAAACTACAAAACCTACACTCTGTTACAAAATACATTATGGCCTAAAACCTAACCCATAAATCCAAAAACCTAAACCCTAAACCATAATTCCAAATCCTGTAACCATAAAACATAATAACTAAACTGAAAACAACAACACCTCATCCATATTCCCTAAATACAAAACCAAATCCCACTACATGAAACCTTAAAATTAAAACACTAAACCATAATCTATAAACCCAAAACCCAAAATACAAAATATAAAAACCTAAACCCAAAATATTAAACCATAAAACACAAAATTTTAACTATAAAACGTAAATCCTAAAATATAAAACCCAATACCCATACCCTAAATCATAAATCCTAAAAAAGGAAAACCCTAATACCAAATCCTTAAACCATAATCCAAAAATCCATATGTATGAAATTATAAATCCAAAACCTAGAACCATAAAACCTAAACCATAAACCCTATGCCTTATCCCCTAAATATTAAACCACAAACACTAAAATAGAAACAATAAAACCTAAAAAAAACCCTAAAACCAAAACTCTAAACACTAACAACTTTAACCTAAACCTTATATAATATACCCAAAACACTAATTCCTAAAACCTAAAACCAACACATTAACCTTTATAACCTAATACCAAACCCTAAAACCTAAACCTTAAAGCCTAATACCTAATCCCAAAACCCAAAATCTCATATCCAAACCCCAAAACTAGAAACAAAAAACTAGAATCCTTAAAAATTAGAACGTAAACCCTAAATAATAAACTATAAATAATGAAACCTAGACACCAAAACATATTTATAATACTTTAATAATAAAACCTAAACCCTCCATCCAAAAAACCTTAAACATAAAACAAAATCTATAAACCCTAAAACCACTGATGTACACACTAAACAAACCCTAAACATATAATCATAAATAATAAACTCTAAAACGATAGACTAAAAAAATAAAACCAATACTATAATCAATAAAATAGAAATCCCTATTCAAAATCCCAATATATATATCTTGAATCCTATATCAGTGAACCCCAGACACGAAACCCTAAAACCCAAACACAGAAGCAATAAACTCTAACCATGAAATCATTACCCAAAACCCCTAATCCTAAACCCTATACCATAATCACTAATATAAAAACTGGAAATCCAAAAATATAGAATATTAAATTCATATCCAAAAACCCTAATCCAAAATTCAATAACCATAAACCACATTCCATATATCATAAACCCTAAACCCAAGATCCTAACCCTAGAAGGACACCATAAACCCCAAACAAAAAACCAGAAATCGTAAACCCTAAAACCTAAACCCTAAAGCATAAACACATATCCCAAGAACCTAAACACTAAACCCTGAACCCAAAATTAAAAAACCAAAAAATATATACCCTAGGGCCAAATTTGTAAACCCCTAAACCCTATACCCTAAAAATTGAATGTGGAAATCAGAATCCTATATCATGTTTCACATGGATTAGCATGGAACGAATGGGAAAATGTATGGATTCGCTCTCTACCTAATAAATTTGGATCATAATATGATAGTTTTAAAGATTAAATTTTTTGATTAGTGATGATGTTCAACACCGTATATTTTTAACAATGCATGGATCACCATCCCTTGATGTTGGGAACGTTTTATGGATGGTTGGAGATAAGAAATCAATGGTAGGACAATTATCATTTTTTTTCTATAAATCTAAACACGTATCGGGATAATATAAAATTATAGGTTATTGAAAATTTCCCTAAAATTTATGGCTATTTAAAAGTGGCTAAAATATGGATGGACTCCTTCAAAGAATCAAATCAAAGGCAAGATAAAATTTATCAAGATGAATTGAAAATGTATTCTAAGTTGGATGAAATCTTGGATCATAATGAGAGGCCTTCTAGAAACCATTATAATTTCAAATTGATTAAATATGATGATGAAAATTCTAGATTATTGGTATAACATAAAATGGAAAAAATGTTTGAAAATGTTTTAATTCTATAAGATTGGATTACTGTGTCCTCACATTTGAAGATGATATTTCTAAAATTAATGTTAATTATATTAAAAATACATACATCAATGATAGGAAATATAGAGAAACACAACTAATGTATATTATACCTTATGGAACTTATAATAAAAGAAATAATCATATAGTGGTGGGACCTATAATGAATGAAAATTAGTTATCCACTCGATTAATTAAATATGGGTTGTGTTGTTGGTCTGGATGGATTTAATAATAAATTATTAACATTTTATCGAGAAATTATTCAAAATAACATTATTAAATATATATTTCTAGTTCATTTATTATTTCTATATGCCTTATGGGGTAAACTCACAATTCATTGAATTGGATCTGAAAGAGGAACATTCAATTTACATTAAATATTTTATTCTAGTGGCTATTTGGGATCTTATTCCTATGATAATAAGAATGATTTTTTATTAGAGGTGTGGTAGGTGACTGGAAATTGCATTACTCAAAACCAATTTTTTTTCATCACAACAAGAAGAATAAAAACATTCTTATATACTACATCATAATGCACTAATATTTTCAGGAGGAGGAATAAACATGGGAAATATTATTTGATGTTTCACATTTCTATGTCTTTTGATAAATTCTGGTGAAGTTTTGTATTTTATATCCTAAAGAGGTAAGGATTTTATAATATTTTAATTTTTTTGATAAGTAATGTTATTTAAAGTTATATTATTTATTGTCTTATTATTGGATCTTCAAAGAGATTATTTTCATGAACTATAGAATTTAGATAGGGTGACCCTCTCTTAAATCTTCTGTTTTTGATATTGGATAATAACAGAAGAAAATAACTCATTGATATCTCACTTTTATAGGTTCATATAAGTAGATGAAGGATTTATGCCATCCATTTTCTCCCTCACATATTTTCTATAATGAAAAACTTATTCAATTTGTGGAGGAATCTAAGAATACTTTTAATGATATTTTATCAATTTTTGGCTTTTATGAGGAGGATACAAGGTAAGATACCAGTACAAAAAAATAATTTATTTCTTGGAAGATATCTTACAATATTCATTTAATATAGTAATGTTGAATACCAAGGTGTATAGTGTGGCTCCTTATCTTTAACCTTCTTATGCATCACTATGTTTTGGAGTAAGGTCAAGAGAATCTATATTTGGAATAATTAAAGAAAGTTCGTTACTCAAATGATGAAATGTAAGGGTAAGAGAACGTATCAGGTGGGCATAATTTTCCTTATTAAATCTAAGATCACAATAATGATTTTTATGAAATTTCAAAATAAAAGTGGCTATGAAAAATTATAGAAAATATTCAATGTATAATCAAGACTTTTTATGGAGTGGATGTTTCTATGAGAAAAATATGGTTACACATTCCTAGTTGGAGTTCACAAAACCTATTGTTATTGATGATCATGGATTAAAAGACCTTCATAAATAAAATTAATATCTTTTTAATTTGTTTTTTATCATGACCACAGTACGCAGTGAATGATTTTATTTCATGTTAGAAAGGTTTGTTCATATTATTAATGATTTCATTACATACTATCATTCTATAACTAATTAGACAACTTTTAAGGGAATTATTCAGATATGATGTTTTATTCATAGTGGATTGTCTCAAAGGAGTTGGATTTCACCTATTGGAATACACCATAGATTGGAAAAAACAATTAAGGATATGATATCTATAAGGAATCATATAAAATCTCTTATAATGTATGGTCTTTACTAGAACTAGAGTAGTGGTTCAAGAATCATTCCCTTGAGACCTATAGGTACATGTATATAATTACAAGGACATTGATATTGAATCATTTATATGGATGTTATTTATTACTACTGGTTATAGTGATAAGATGAGTTATAGGTTACAATTCTATGATTACTAAAATATACTGGGGTAATATAATAAGTTCAGAAATCGTATAATTCCTCCATCAAGAAAATTGATTCTCTGTAAACTTTTCAATAATAAGATGGATACGGATTAAAATCATCAAAAAGATGGTTTTGTATTTACTTCATAAACTGAATCTGTTATAGCGATTTTGAAAATAAATTATCCCTTTTCATTCACTGATCCTTTGGGAGAAAATAATGGAATTATGTGCATGAATATTTTGGAAGTAATTTGGGTCCTAAAAATGGATTAAACATGTTAATGGTTTCTATCGATGATTTTATTATCAGTTATCAGATTTATAATTTTATTTTTATGGAAATGATTAAAAAAATTATTTTACTTTTGAAACATGGATTTGGTTATTTTCAATAATATAATGTCCTCCTTCCATATTGGTGTCACCATGAATCATAATTATATGTACGGTGGATCTGAGTTTTAAACATGTACTATAAATAATAAATTTGATGAAATTATAATTTTGTATCATCATCATATTCAGGGATAGCCAAGATATCCCCAGGGATGAAATTCTTCATATGGATACCACTTATTCCAATCTAGGCTAAGGTGAATGTTTTTTATTCCTTGGTGGCATTAGGTCCCATAGGATTTAGTGGTGTGTTATGGACATACAAATTTTTAATTAAAGGTTAGTTCTACATGTAATTAGAATTGGTAGGGCCTATGGAGTTAAATTATGGGACATTATTTATGCTATTAAATATGATTTAATTTTTTTGGGAAATAAAAATCATTTGAATTGGAATTCATTATATTCATGGAAGCGTTGAATTTTAGAACATGTGATTCCACATGAAGATGACTTCTGGGTTTAATTGGCTACATAAAGACTACTAATTTTGTTTTCAAATGTATATATCTCAATTATATTGGGAGTCCAACAAGGTATCTAATAAAAACTCAAGTAAAGATATCTCTAATATTAACTAGAAGTGGTATTTTGTGATGCCTTCATCTTATTATTCTATTTTTGATTCCGATAGAAATAGTGATTTGCCGACCCATATTTTCAAATTAGGTGTGTAATGAATTTTAGTTGTTTTCATTGAAAAATTTATAGTGTAAAAGTTTATTCGGTCCCAGATTATTCTTTAAAAACATATCCCAAAACCATAATCCCTAAAAGTCGAAGATATATGAGGAAACCCCAAAACAAAAACTGTAATCCTTAAACCCTAAAACATAAAATATAACTCATAAACCATAATACATAAACCCTGAAACCTAAAACCAAAACTCTAACCATAAACCCTAAACCATATTCCATGATCCTTAAATAATTAATCATAAACACTGAAATCTATATAAAAAAAACCCTACACCAAAATGCATAAACCAAAACCCAAAACTATATAACCTAAAACTCAAATATCAAAACATGAGTCCAAAAGGTTTAAAACATTAAAACTAAAACGAAAAAATAAACCCTATACCATAAATAATAAACGCAAAACACAAAAACCTAAATTCTGAACCCTAAAGTTAAACACTAAACCCAAAAAATTAATCTAGAAACACAAATCCCAAAACCCAAAATACTAAAAATATAAATCTTAATTTTAAGCCCAACAAATTCAATACTCCAATCCATAGAACAAACACATAAACCCTAATTCTTAATCCTTAAATTTTGAACTGTTATCGCTACTTTGGAAATCACACACCCTAAAACATTTACGTTAAATCCTAAAGCCTAATAAAGAAACCAAAAACCCTGAACCCTATACCATAAACCCCATAACATGAATCCTAAAACAATAAATCATACCCATAAACCCAAAAAACTAAAAACATAAACCACAAACCCTAAATTTTAAATTCTTAACCCTAAAGCCTAAAACCCAGACTCATACATGAACAATTTAAATTCTAAACCCTAATATGTTAACAGTAATCCCTAACATTATACATTCTAATCACTAAACCCTAAAACATACTCCCTACCCCCAAACCCAATAACCAAAACACAAAATCCTAAACTATAAATACGAACCCTACAACATAATCTACAAATCATAAATAAAAAACACTAAACAATAATCCCAAACCTTAAACCCTAAACCATAATTTCAAAAATATTGAAATCCTACATCATAAACTCAAATCCCAAAAACGAAAACCCAATACTGATATCCCTAAACACAAATACCTAATACATAATTCCAAAACAAAATTTCTTAAACCCCAAACCCTATGTAATATACATTGTATCATAAAAAAAACCATAAAACCATAGGCCCTATAGACCAAATCCTAATCCCTATAATCTAATCCTAAAAATCATAAACTGTATAGTTAGAACCACAATTTCTAAAACACTATAAAAAAAATCCAAAACCCAAATCCAAAAAGATAAACCCAAAAATATAAATGAAATAATATAATACTTAAAAAATAAACCCTACAAAACTAAATTATAAACCCGAAAAACTAAACCGTAATCAATTAAACATATTTCGAAACCATAAATTCTAAACCCTAGAAATCTAAACCTTAATTCCAAAAGACTAATACATTATTAATAAACCCCAAAACCCAGAACATAAAAATTGAAAACCTAAAATCTAAACCCCAAACCTCAAAACCCAAACACTAAATATTAAATTTCAACCATAAAACATAAACCCCAAACAAAAAAGAAAACAAAAAATGCTAGAAAGTAAATCGAAAAACCAAAAAACCAAAACAGATTCCCTAAGACACAAACCTATAAGATGAAAAATATAATTAATAAATAATAATCCCAAAATATGAATCCAAAATACATATAAAAAGAAGATTCAGAAAACTACAAACCAGAAACTGTAAACCGTAATCCTCAAACACCTAACCCCAAACCAAATCCCAAAACCCTTAAAACATAATCCATTGAAATAAAAACCAAATTCCAAAACCCATAGCCCAAAATTGAAAACTAAAATATACAAAACAGTAACCCCTATACAATAAAACATATACTCAAAACCCTAGATCCTAAACATAAAACCGAAAACCGAAAACTAAAAGTTGAAAGCTGAAAACCCTAATTCCCAAAGTCTTAATGGTTAACCTAAATGTTAGACCCTAAACCACAATCCCTAAACCCTATATCCTAATGCCTTTATTTTAAATACTAACCATTAACCCTAGACCATAAAAAATATATGATAAACCATAAACCATAAACCATAATCCAAAAACACTAAAGCATAATTTGTAAACCATAAATGAAAAAACCTAAACCATAAAACCTAACACCTAAACCATATATAGTCAAAGAAAAAGACTAAATCTTGAACCATAAAACCCACCCTATAAATTATATTTTATAATACCAAATCCCAGAATAAAAAACCCAATACCATAAACATTAAACCATAGACTCCAAATCTTAAACCCCAAATCCTAAACCTAAAACCCTATACTACAAACCCTACAACATAAATGAAAAACCCTAATCCCAAAACCCAAATAAATAAAACCTATGCCATAATCCTTAATCACTAATCAATAAACCCAAAACCCAAAATTAAAAACCCAAAATCCCTAGACCCTAAACCCTAATATGAAACTCTAAAACCAAAACCCTAAACAAAAAAAACCAAATCCATATTACTTAAACAATAATTCTTAATTCCTAATCACCAAACCCAAACCCTAAACCATAATCCTTAAACCCTAAAATCAATACAATAAACCCTAAAACCAAAACCCTCAACACTAAATAAAAAACCCTAAACCCAAAACACTACTCCCGAAACCCGAATCCCCATACCCAAAACCCCAAATGCAAAACACTAAACCCAAAATAAAAAACTCTTGATCCTAATCCCCAAACCCTAAACCCATAGTTCGAAACCATGAAGCCAAAAACCTATGTTTTAACCCCTATGTCCAAAACCCAAACCCAAAAATTAGAATAGAAAACCAGAAACCCAAAATCAAAATCCAAAAAACAATACCCTAACCTAGAATAAAAAATAAATAAATCACAATTCCACAACCATAAATTCATAACCCAAATTGTTACACCAAAATCCTAAATCCTTAACCTTATTCCATTAAAATTAAAAATTAGACTCAATCCAGAATCCAAAAATAATAAGCCATATAACATTAACATAAAATCCTAAACCATAAACCATAAACCATAAAACCTAAGCACTAATCCCTAAACCTGAAATTCTAAACCATAAAACCGTAAACCCAAAACATGTTATCGTAAAACCTAAAACATAAGACTTAAAATCTCAAACCCTAACAACAAACACAAAAATAATAATTTATAAACACTAAAAATTACACAATAAACCATTATTCAAAATTCTGAAACCAGAAATCCTAAACTATAAACCCAAATGTATAAATCCAAAACCCAAA
Source organism: Viscum album (assembly GCA_963277665.1). NCBI lineage: Eukaryota > Viridiplantae > Streptophyta > Magnoliopsida > Santalales > Viscaceae > Viscum > Viscum album. The sequence goes on along the minus strand of OY728136.1, from coordinate 1,313,613,885 downwards.
ACCAAAAACCAAAAACTCAAATCCCAGAACATTTTTAAAAACATTGGTATGTCCTAAAAGATAAAATATAAAATTGAAACAGTAAGATTTAAATGCTAAAAACTATCTCCAAAAACGCAAATCATAATCCCTAAATGGTAAACCCAGAACCCTAAACCCCAAGCCTTAAAAATATAAACCCAAGAAAATTGAACCAAAATAGAAAAGCTAAATCTACAAACACGAAACCCTAAACCATAAAGAATAAACCCTACAACCTAACTCTATTACCCTAAAACCTAATCCTTATACACAAATAAAAAATTCCTAAACCATAAACTATAAATTTTAAATCTTAAATGAGAAACAAAAAATTAAAAACACTAAACCCAAAACTATAAATTGTTAATGCTAATCCATAAAATGAAAATACAGAAACTATGAAATATTATACCCTCAATCGTAAACCCTAAAAAACATTTCTTGAAAAAAACCATAACACATAAACCATAAACCCTAAAACACACACCCTAAACCCTAAACTATTACCCTAAACCTTAAAAACTAAACCCTAAACCCCAACCGCTAAAACCCATACCAAAAATCCTAAACCTTAATTTCTAATCCCTAAACAATGAACCATAAACTCTAATCCATAATCAATAAACAGTCTACCAGAATACTTTAATTGAAAACTGTAAAACTTAAACACTAATCAATATATACTAAACCCAACAAAATAACCCCAGAACCCGAAACCAAAACCCGAAACCCCAAACATCAAATGCTAAAATCTACAATTAGTACCCTAAAACCTAAACCTCAAATTGCAAACCCTAAACACAAAAACCTAAAACCCAAGTCTTAACCCTTATAACCTAAACCCTACACCAAATCCCAAAAAAAAACCCTAACCCTATACCCTAGACTTACCCATATACCTAAAACCCAAAACCCAAAACATAAAACCCAAAACCCAAAATTCTAAACACTAATCGCTACACCCAAAACACTATACCCTTATCTATTAACCCTAAAATATAAACATTAAACCATAAAAACGAATCCATAAAGGCCAAAACCCAAAAAAACCATAACCCATAATCCCTAAAAATTGAATGTTGAAATTCTTAGCCCTAAACCCTGAACCACAAACCCTAAAACCTAAACCCCAAACAATAAACATTAACCATGTGCACTAAAATAGAAACCCTAATCCTTAAACAATATAATTAAATACCTAAATCCTAAAATATACTCACTATACCCTAAACATGAATCCTATAACCATAATACTAATGCAAAAACCCTATACACTATATTCTATACACTAAACCCAAAACCTCAACCCAATAGCCTATATCCTAAATCCAACACAAAAATCCCAATACACCGAACCCAAAAACCACGACTCTAACCCAAAAACCATAAAATATAATCACTGAACTCTAAACCCTAATCATTAACCCCTAAACTCTAAACCATGAACCCTATACCCTGGAACCAAAACCCAAAACCCAGAAACCATTACCAAAAATACAAAACACTAAAACATAAAACCAAAACCAAAATACCTAAGACGTAAAACCCAACACTAAAATCTTATACCATAACCACTAAACCAATAAATTTCAATCATTCACTTTTAAAATATAGACAAAAAAACTAAAAACTATACCAAAAACCCAAAAACCTAATATTCTATAGCCAAAAGCCAAAATTCAAAACCTTATTCCAAGACCCCTAAAATATAAAAACAAAACCCTAAAAACCTATCGTTTAAATATTAAAATTTAAACCTTTAATCATAACCACTGAAACCCAAACCCTAAAATAGAAACCATAAATCTAAATCCCTAAACCATAAACACTAAACACAGAACCATAAATCCTAATACCCATACCATAAACCTGAAATCCAAAATCATAAAACCTAAACACTAAAATATAAACCCTAAACCCAATACCCTAATCGTATCCGTAAACTTGAAACATGAAACCAAAAACATAAAACACTAAATAAAAAGGGATAATCTTTATGCACTATATTTTAAACCCTAAAATCGAAACTAAAAACGTTATACCCCTAAACCAAGAACCATAATGCCTAAACCCTAAAACTTATTCCTCAAACCCTAAAACTCATTTAGTGAAACTTGAATCCCTAACACCTTTCCATAATCCCTAAATCTGAAAACCAAAACACTAAACCCTTACCATAAATCCTAAACCGTAAACCCAAATCCATAATAGATTAACCACAATTCCTAAAACATATACCATAAACCCTAATACATAAAACATGAACTGTAAACATGAAATCATAATATCTATTCCAATACAATTAACCCTAAACCCTAAACCCTAAACCAGGAATGTTATGCCATTTTCAATAAAAAATAAATCCTAAAATAGAAACCCAAAACTGAAAACACTAATATCTAAACATAAACCCTAAAACATAACACCTAAATCCTAAATCATAAACCATAAACCCAAAAATCTAAACATATAATAAAAAACCCAATACACTAAACCAAAATCCCTACATCCTAATCCCAGAACCCGAAACACTAAAATCTGATCGTTAAACCCGAAATTATATAACCTAAAACCATAAACCCTTAATTCAAAACCCTAAAAACCAAACCCTAAATGATAAAATAAAAATGTTAGAACCTATAACATAAACCCTAAATCTAACCAATAAAGCGCAAACCCTACACACTAAAAAAGTAAACTGAAAACACTAAAACCAATAACCTAACAAGTAAACATCAAACTCAAAATCCCTAATTCCATAACACTAAAACCTAATCCCAAAACCCTAGAGACAAATCCCTAAAAAATAGGACATAAATCCTAAAACCTAAACCATAAATCTGAAACCCTAAACAAATAACCATAAAACCTAACAACCAAGACACTTAATACTAAACCGTAAACACAAATCCCAAAACCCAAAATCCTAAAACCCAAGACCCCAAATTATAAACCCTAATCTCTAAACCCTATACAAAAAACGTTATTTTTAAACAGAAAAAATTATATATTCTATAAATATTAATCCCAATAACACAACAACTAAATCTGAAAAAATAAAACATAAATGCTAAACATTATGCTCTAAAACCTAAACCATAGACACTAAAACCAATGATATAAACACTAAACCTAAATCCCTAATCCTAAAACCACAATACCATAAAACCAAAATCCTAAACCCTATACACTAAAACCTAACACCTTAAACTAAAAAAATGAGACTCTAAACCATTAAAAACCTTTATCCTAAATCACTAATCCTAATAAAATAAAATCTTACACTGAAATCCTAAAACCTACACCAAAAAACCATAAAATAAACCCCAAATAATAAACCCTAAATCCTTAAAATATATATCTAAAACCCAAAATCCAATTCCGCAAACGAAAATTACAAAATAAAAATAATAAACCCTAAATTATTTACCATAAATCATAAACCCGACACCCCAAACAATAAACACTAAACTATAAACCTAGAGACCTGATCCCAAAACCCAAAACCATAACCCCAAAAACCCAAACCCATGTCCTTAAACAAAAAAACATAATCACCAAACCAGAAAATACAGACCCATAAACAAAAAATCCAAAATTGTAAAAACTAAAACCTAAATCCCAAATTAGAAAAAATGTTATTGGAAGTAGAAAACCCCAATATCCTAAACACTAAACAACTAAAAATGACCCCAAAAAACCATCTCACCTGAAACATGAAACCCTAAACTCACAAGAAATTACTAAAACCATAAATAAAAAACCCAAAACATAAAATCAAAAACCAAAAACTATATAACAAAAAACCAAAACCCAAAAAACAAATCTATAAAAACATCAACCCAAAATCAGAAACCATATTCTGAAATCCCCAATCCCTAAAACCAATGAAATTATAGATAAAAGAGTAATATAAAAAAACTAAAAAAATAATTTTTAACCCTAAAAAATAAAGGTTAAATACTAAACCCAAAACCCAAAATCCAAAGTATAAAACCCTAAAACCTAAACAACGAACCCTAAATCCTGAAACATAAACCCTAATGACTAAAACCTAAAATCTAAATACTAAAAATTGAACCATAATATCCTAATACCTAATTAAAACCCTAAACTGAAAATCATAAAACCTAAGTCACAAGTCAGGAATCCTGAAATCCTACCTTTTTAGACCAAAAACCAAAACCCAAATACTAAACCCTACTATTTACACCATAAACAATTAAACCAAAATAATAATACGTTAATCATAAATCCTGAAACTTGAACCCTTAATCGTAAACCACAAAACATAATCTTGACAACCTAATATTTAATCCAAAAAAATAAAACCCAAAAATTCTAAAACCTAAACCTAGAAACCTATACCCAGAACCTAAATCGATAAACCATAAAAAATCTAAAACCTAAACTATATTCAATAATCCCAAAACCCTAAATGCAAAACACAAAACCCAAAAACCAAAAACCGAAAACCGAAAATCCGAAACCCAAAACCCAAAGCCAAAACCCAAAACCAAAAACAGAAAACTCAAAACCAAAAACTCAAAAACCTTAACCATAACACCCAAACCATATATCCTAACCCTTAAACCTAAAAAATAAACCCCTAACCCAAATAAAACAATCATATAACTAAAACTATAAACTGTAAACAACAACCCACCTCCCCTTCTATACCTAAAAGTTTAATAACTTAAACTCCAAACAACAAACCCTTATCCAAAAAAATAAAACCCTATAAAATAATTTTGAAATCCCAAAATATAAAACCCCAATACATAAACCCTACATTAAAAACCAACACACTAAACATAAAACCAAAACAAATAACCCTAAAATGTATATCGTAATCTCAGAATCAGAAATCGTAAAACTTAAACACTAATTACTAAGTAATAAATCCTAAACCCTAAATCAATAACATCAAACCCTAAAATGTATACCCTATCCCGAAAAACCAAAAACCAAAACCCCAAACTCTAAACCCAAAAACCAAAACAATAATTGGTAAACAATAAAATTTAAACCCTAATTCCTAAAACCAAATCCTGAAAACCAAAATATTACACTATAAAACCTAAAAACAAAACAATAAAACCAAAAACCTAAACTGTAAACCGAAAATATGAAATCATATAACCAATAACAAAAACACTGAAACATAAACATTAATACCTAAACCCAAAACTATATACCATAAATGATAAAGCCTAAACTGTCACAACCTGTCCTCGGGGCCCGTGTCGTGACTACCCCAAGCCCGCCTTCAATAGGCCAGGGGCTGGCGACTAGCACCAAATGCGTAAATCTTTATGCTGGGAAGGCATTGTATTTATAAAACTAAACAAACACAACATAGTACTCATTTGAAGTAAGAACAAAATAAACTGAGTAAAAATGTAAGTGCTGAAAAGTAAATGAGCCAGTATACAAACCCAACTAAAAAGTATAGTAAAATTGAAAGGTAGCACAACTACAGTAAAGTAAAACAGCAACCACTGAGTCATCCTCCGGGAATCCGACCTGAAGGGTGGGTATAGATGGCCTCCACATTACCCTAGGTCCACCATCCGCTCCGTGAACGTCTCGCCATGTGGTCCACCTCCGGGTACCGTCCAGCTCCACAAGCCTCCACCTCGATCAGTGTTTTCTGTCATCTACATCCAACACAATGTAGAGCGGGAATAGCCCGTGCAAGGGTGAGTATACGACACTCAGTAGGGACCCTGAGACCCCCAAAGGTCTCCCAAGATGCCCAATGTTAAGAGAGACACAAACCCAAAGTATCAACCAACAATACATAGGTATATGTCCATATATATTCATAAGTTATCAACCACAGTACGACTCCAACTCTAGAGCCCATGCAAAATCCATTCCACACAAGAAAGAAGTCAATAACATCGATGATAATGATTGAAAGACAAGAATCAGCTCACACAGATATACATATTTCAAATAGCGATAGAGATGATCGTATGTAATCCATGATTAATCTAAGCTGTCAGACCCACACATGATACAAGACCGGCTAAGCTGTTGGACCCACACCGGATACAAGACCAGCTACTCTGCCGGACCCACACAGGAAACAAGTATTGAAGTAAAATTGTCGGACCCACAAAGGATATAAGAACAGTAGTCATCGTCGTCGAACCCACTGAGGATTCCAATATGGTAGTCGTCGATGTCGAACCCATGGAGGATCTTAGTGCAGAAGTCGACGCAGTCCTAGAAAGCTCTAGTGTGCCCGCACACAGCACACTCGATTCCGGGAGGGTCCGATCCACGAGTAAAAAGGGTTCGATACATAAACTTTCATTAATTCTTGAGTTGATGTATCCCAATGTTCCGTCTCATCAAAAGAAACCCAACACGATAGACGACGCGTCAATCAGACACCTGGTCTAATAGTTATTGGCACTTCTGTTCCAGGGGCCCGGTTGGAAATGCGCTCGTTCCAAACCCGGCCATCTGCCAAATATATCCAAAGATCACTTAGTGTATCGCAAAAGGACCTCCTCATCATAAGGGTACTAGTGCCGTAGACGGAGCGTCATTCAGACGCACAGTGGTGAAGTTATTCGCATTTAAGTAAAACGGGCCCGACACGACAAGCCCAGTGGGATGGCAGGTCGGCCCGTTCTGGCTCGGCGGGTTCGAACCGGCTAAGGGGTCGGCCCGGCCCGATAATGCGTGGCTCAGCCAGGTGGGGCACAGTTTGGCCCGTTGCAGGCCGCCGAGCCCGGCGGGGCGCAGCGCGGTCCTGCCAGCTGTTGTTCGTGGCTCGACCAACTGGCCGAGCAATGAGGAGCAGGGGGGCAAGGCCCCATGACTTCCCGAACCGGCGGTGCCGAGCGGTGTCGTCCTCCTTCCCGGTCGGCCGAAGCCATCCGACTTCTCCATTGCATGCGGCCCGCTTGGGCGGGCCACTGTCCTCCACATGAGGTGCCAAGTGGCACCACAGCCTCCTCCAACCTGGCCAGCTGACGAGCTACCCAGTTCGCTAGCCAAAGCGGCCCGCAGATAGTTGGTCGCGGTCCTCCATAGTACGGTGCCATGGGGAACCACGGTTCCACTAGCCCGACCGACTACGGTCGGTCGGTTCTTCTTCGACTGAGCGGCCCACGGGTGCGGGCCGCAGTTCTTCCACACATAGCTAGCATACGGTCACCACTTCCTTTGGTCACCGCCACATCTTCCTTCACCGCCTCTATCAAAAACAAACGAGGATCAATGGAGGGTAGTTGGGCCATGATCGTTCAACCCGTGCCCTCCGCAGTAGGTGGTATCATTTTTCCGTAGATAAAACATGGTTTCATGGAAGAACAAAGAAAAATTTTATTCAATTAAAATTGAAGCAAATACCTTACCTCATAATTGACGCCGCACATCAACAAGCCGCGGAAGACGAGAGTCACTATAGTCGGGCATCGCGGAAGATGGTGTCACAGATAACACGGTCATCCCGTCATTGTTGGAGGGAGAGTCATTGACGTAGGTGATGCTTCTCGTGAATGGTGTCTTCTCCCTTGATGCAGAGGAAGAAGAAGGTAGAAGAGGTCGTGGAGGGTTTTTCACCGAGATAGGATGATGTTCTTCGTGGAAGAATGAAGCTCCTCTAATTCTCCAAAGGTTTCCCACCCAAATATTGGCTTAGGAAAATATTATTATTAAGGCTTCCCCAAACATAAATGAATTATCATACAATTCAAATTAATTCAAACGAGGTGCCAAATAATTAATGCAAATATTAATTAGTGGTTGGAACTTTCAATGGGTGGGAGGTGGAGAGGCTCCACCATAATAAATATGGGGAGATATAAAAAAAACACAAAAGGTGTATTATTGGAGAGTTGAGGGGAGGTGAAAGAGTTTGGATTCGTGTGGGCCCCACCACAGTAAATCCTCTCATGGGAGGTTCTATGGGGTGTGGGCCCCACCCCTAACATCGTCTTGGAGGAAATAACGACCTCTTAAAATAAAATTTTGTATCACCACAATTTCATTTATGTTAAAATAAATACCAAAATTATAACATTCGGTTTGCATAAAACGCAATTGTGTTAAAGGTCCCCTTAAGTGAATACCGGCGCTGCGAGTTCATCGGTGTCCTCAGATTTCAATTATGAGCACCGGTTAAAAAGATAGAAAAACACGCATGTACGTTTACTGAACGTACCCGAACAAAACATCAGAAATTGAATCCAGGCATACCGGGCCTCAGAATCAGGCGCCGTTAGAAACTGTAGACTCGTAAAATTACAAAGTATTTAAAAAACATTTCATTGAAATTTTAGGGTCTTTACATAAACAAATAACACTAAAACATATATTCTAATCACTAATCCATAAACTCTAATATCTAAACCTTAAACCCTAAACACTAAAAATTATAAACTAATATCCTAACACTAAACCTTAAATCACTAACAATAAAACCTTAAACTCTATACCCTATTACATAAATAATAAACTCTAAACCCTAAACCCAAAAACCTAAACCCTATTTCTTATACATTAATCCCCAATCTCTATATCCAAATAATTAATTCCTAAACCCGAAACCGCATACCCTAAACCTTATACACTGCACCTAGACCCTAAAATATTTACCATAGACCCAACTAATTAAAAACTAAAAACTAATCCCAAAATCAAAAACCAAAAACCAAACACCATAACCCCAACCCTAATCCATAATCCCAAAATGGTAAACATAAAACCTAAACCCAAAACACTAAACTGAATACCCTAAAACCTAAACCCTTACATGAAAACCCAAAAACCAAAACCCCAATTTTAAACCCTAAATCCAAAACCCAAAACCCAAAACCCAAAACCACAAACCACAAACACCAAACCCTGAACATAAAATCCTAAATCCAAAAATCAAAAACCTAAAGTCTAAATCTTAACTCCAAATTTTGGAACACATTACCCAAAACCCAAAACCATTAACCTTAATAAAAAACCCTAAACCATACTCCAAGACCATAAAACAAAAACCTTGATCTTTTAATCATAAACCCTATTCCCTAAAACCAAATTCCAAAATACTAAACGCTAAAAACAAATCCATAAACATTAATATATAATTCTTAATCCATAAACCTTGAACTATAAACCATAAATCATAAACCCTAATCCATAAATCATAAAACCTGGACCCTAAATCCTATACCATAAACCCTAACAAAAATATCCTAAAAACCTGAACCCCAAAACCATAAATCCCAAATCCTAAACCAAAAACATTTAAACCACCAATTTGTTAAGAAAACCATAATTTGAAAACCATAAACCAAAAACAATACCCCATAAACCCTATTTCATAACATTGAAACAAAAAACAAAAAACTCTAAAACAAAATCTATAATTCCAAAATCCAGATCCCAAAAATTTAGAACCTCAACAATGAACAATAAACCCTAAAAGATAATATAAAAGTCCTAAAATATAAACCATAAAACCAGAACCTTAATATTGAAAACTAAAACACTAAAAATTTAAACCCAGCATTATAGACCACAAAAAAACATTAATCAATAAACAATTATCCCCATACCCTAATCCAAAAACCCTAAACCCTGAAACCATTTATCTAACCCCATAACTTTGAAACCTAAACACATATACCAAAACCCAAAAACCCTAAATCGTAAACCCCAAACCATAGACCCCAAATTATGAATTTAACACCCAAACCCACAATATTATAAAACCATAAACTCGAAACCATAACACTAAAACCTTATACATGAATCCCAAAAACGATACAAACTAAACCATAAACCCAAAAAACATACTCTAAACCCTAAAACGTAAACCAGAAGCAGTACAACCTAAATCCTAAAACATAAACCCTATTCCCAAAAACCTAGACTTGAACCATTTTTCGTACACACTTAACAGTAAAACCTAAATAGAAAAATACTATACCCAAAATCCTTAACAATAATCAATAAAATATAACTCTAAAAACTAATCTCTTTAAAAAAACATTATACCCCAAATCCAAATCCGTAATCCCAAAACCGATATCCTAAAATCATAAACTCAATACAATATAACATAAAACCTTAACCATAAACCAAAAACACTAAAAACTAAGTCCTAAAACCAGTACCGAAAATCATATAATATAATTCCAAACCTAAATCCCACGAACCTAAACCCCAAAACACATACCCAATTCCATACAAAATAAAACAAAAACCCCAAACCAAAAACCCAAAACCAATTTCCCTAGACCCGAAGTCCAAAAAAGTAAACACTAAACCCCAAAAAATTAAATGATACACCATAAACTATAGACCATAAAAGTTCAAAAAATATTAAACCCTAAAATAAAAAACCTAAACCATGATAACTAAATCCATAAGCATTAAATGCATAACCAAAATACCTAAATAATAACCATGAATCCCTAAACCCAAAAATATAAAAACTAATACCTAAAAAATAATAAAGAAAATATAATCCAAAACCCATTAAACATAAACTATAATCCAAAAAAAGTATGCACTATAACCAAAAAAATAATTTATATACCCAAAACATTAACCATATACACTGAGATTACCCAACCAGGATTCAAGTATCACTAAGAGGGGGATGGGGTGAATCTGTGATATCTTTTTCTTTTATGTTTAATTTCATAAGAAACAAAATTATCCTACTGTCAAATATTTAATTCTCTATTGAATTAAATCAAACACATAACCACAAGAACACATGAATTCACAAGGTTCACTACTCAACAAGACTAGCTATTACTTGATATGGTTTAGAAATAATCCAATATCACACAATGCACTAGAAAACAACCCTTCTATGTGGAATTAAATTTGTAGGATATAACCTTACACTCATGTAGCTCTATGATCAATAAAACATAGAATGTGATTTAGATAAAATAAAATGATATAATAATGTTTTTGTAACAAACATGTTATGGTGAATCTTGATCAACAATAACAAATACTGACTTTCAATTTAATTATTCACTTTCTTAACCTAGATCTGGTAAGAACATCATATAAATTTAATGAAATTTTAGTATGATTTTCATAGTAGGAAAATACCATTACTAAAATTAAAGTACAATTTTCCATTCATGAAAATACGAGAATGAAAATATTAGTATGATTTTCCCAGTATATAAATCACATTATGATTATCCCAGTACGATTCTCCCTAGTATGAAAAATATATAACTATTTCTGAATATAGTTGAGGAAAATATTAACCTATTATATCATGTGTATGCAACACTCTGTCTAATTCTGAATCCAATAGAAAACAATAATCAGTTGAATGTGATGTTTTTGATGAATATGATGATCAATGCTGAATACATTCTTTTCTTCTTCTGTCTGAAAAAACAATTATTTACGAAAAAAAATTCCAGAAAAAAAATTCTTTCTCAAAATGTGAAGCTAATCTTTACTCTTTCACGAGAAATACCTGTCACACAAAAACAATATGTTTTATTCTATTTTCATAGGGAAAAATGGTTTTTGAGGTATCTTGAAAAGGCCCCAATATTTATATATCATTAATTTTTCTTAAATCTTTGATCATTCTTTGACTCATTCATTTCCCCAGTAAATTAAGGTAATTTAATTCTTCAAACATCCTTGAAATTCATATAATTTATTCAATTTAGCACTGATTCCGTTTTTTTATTATGATTACCTTGAAAAAAATTCATTATGAAATCCCATTATGATTTTTTCAATAGGATTTCTTATGTACGACATCATCAGTATGAATTGTTTAGTATGAATTCATTAGTTAGATTTATTTTTCATCCTCATGATCATTAATATAATTTTCATCCTGAGCCTCATCAACATATTTTTTCCTGATCCCCATAAACATATTTTCCTTCCTAAGCCTCATTAACATATTTTCCATCCATAGCACCATAATAATATTTTAATTATTTTGATTTCATCATAAAATCTCATTACCCGCCTATTTCTTCAAACAGTTTGTATCATATGTTTCACAACATAATAAGGATTTATGAGAAATAAAAAAACCAAAGAATAATATGTTTTTTTTCAGAACCATGATAATTTTGATTACAATCATTATCACATTGTGATCTTCTTCCATTCCCAAACCATGGTAAGTATGGTAAAAAAATTATACAATAAGAATCTTCTCAATAAGATTGAATTTATTTAACAAGGTGAGTCTGATTTTTCAAAAAAAATTATGAGTCCACTTTTAAACATTTACAATGTTTGTTGATTAATTATCATTGACAATAAAATAAATAAATATGGTAAAAAACTTCCAAATATCTTCTCGATTAAACTTGGTATAAAAACCCTTCCTCTTTAGATTTTGTTATCAACTAGGATTCATAAATCCTTAAACGTCTAACCTCAAGAAATGGATTACTTATAAACAATTCTAAGCCTTCGTGAGAAACATCAATGTAGGAAATAAAAATTATTTACAATAGAACCATGTTGTACAAAAGTGATAATTATGAAAGCTCCTCAGCTTTTCTTTCTCATATATTCTTCATCAGTTTACTTTAGTTCTTCAATTTCCATGTAATATAAACTTTTTGTTTCCTAAAACCACTATAACAAACAGTTAGAATAGTTCATGCACTCAAATGTTGAAATCATAGCTTTCACACAATTCCCACTTTTTACATGATTCCATAAGGATAGATTTATGAAACAATTATCCCCATGAAAATAATATCCAAAGTTAAGATAAGAGAGGCGAAAAATACAGATAGCACAACCTTAAAGTGGAATAGGATGTATTTTAATGACAAACATCAATTTATAAAATGATTCGTTTGATAAAGGGTCTATGAATATGTTAGAAACTTGTTCTGAAGCAGGAATATACTTTATATTTAATTAAATATTCTCCACATTCTCTTTGATGAAGTGGTACATGATATCAATATTCTTTTGAATGAGAGTGTTGTTCTAGATTCTTGGTGTGGTTGATTGTACTTTTATTTATCATAATAAAAGATCATGGGTATCTTTAACTCAATGAGTAATTTTTTTGAGTATGTTTTCATCCACATAAGTTGGGTAGTGGCTTCAGTGGAAAAACATACATAGATTTTGTAATACTAAGAGTTAATGAATTTTGTTTTTTTCTCAACTGACACAAAATTTCCCCAGAAATAAAATTCAACAATATGTGGATCTACTACCATCAATATTTCCTACCACATCAGCATATTAATACCCAAACAAGTCAATAATTTTTAAACCATCATTCATAATTCGTAAATTTTTTATGGCTTTGATATATCTTAGAATGATTTTTCTATCCATAAAATGTGATTCATTGGGAGAACTCTGAAATATTTTTCATAAGGTAACAATATAAACGATATCAGGTATTGATAAAATCAATTATAAAAAACTTCCTACCATCTGCAGATACTCATTCTAATCAACTAAATTTCCTTCTCCAACTTTAGAAAACATGGTTCTGAGTGAAATTAGCATTGAAACCATTTTAAAATATATAATGATGAACTTATTAATAATTTCTTAAACATAATATTCTTTGGAATGAAAAATGTGTTTCTTATTTTATAATATCTATAACCTAATAATGTATTTAATTTCTCCCATCATTGAGATTTCAAAAAAACATTTTCATTTATTCAAAAAATATTTAACCAGTTCATTAAACATTCTCAATAAATATAATGTTATAAAAAACAACTATGTTGAGGGAAAACAGTTGAATGTCATTCATGTAAATATTGCTATCAACTCTTCCTTTCTGGAAGCTCATGTTCCTTATGCATGTATCAAAATTGTAATATCATTCCCTCAGAACATGTTTTAATCCATACAAATATATATTCAACTTACACATATTACATTCACATTTCCCAATAATAATGACACAATGTAGTTTAATGTAAACATCCTCATCAATTTCATAATTCAAGAGTGTGGATTTCGCTTCCATTTGAGAAATTTTGTAAATTCATACTGTAGAAATAAAAAGAAATATTATTCTAGTTTCTAATCTTTCCATGGGATAGAAGGTTTCATCAAAATCCATACCATCAATTTGTGAATACACTTTGAAAAAAAGTATTTCATTATTCCTTATCACTTCAGCATCTTTGTTCATATTCTTTGAGAAAAAACACTTTGTACTAATAATTTTTTTATCTGGATTAAGAATGATTTCTCATGTATGATTCTTTTCAATCAGATCAATTTCATCATTCGTGGATCGAACCCATTCTATATACATAGAAGTATCATCAACATCATTTACTCCCACTTTTCAACAAAATAAAATTGCATAAGTGTTTTTTTATGTTATTCATGTATAAACATTCAAATGTTTACCACTAATAATATACAGATCATTCACTTTCTTCTTTAACCACGGATGAAATTTTTGAGTGTCTTCCTCAAAAATAGAAATAGTTGAGTATGATTATTCTTTTTGAGTTGGTTTTAAATTGTATGTATCCTTATCATAATTGATAAAAAAATATTCCTTATCCTACTAAACAACCTTTTCATCATAAGTCTATTTATCTTCATCCTATTTTTCAATAACGTTCACATAAATAGAATCTATTATTCTTCTTATTTCGTGGACGAAATATCTATATCCTCTTACTTCTATATACTGGACAAGAAAAATTTCATCTTATCAACTATAATCAAACTTTCCCAAATTTCCACCATTCTTATGTATGATGCATGGGATCCCAAAAACTCATAATTATTTGAAACATGATGTTTTATTATAAAATATTTCATATAGATTCATATTTTAACTTTTCCTATAATAACATTGATTTTGGATATATATATATATTAGTACTCTTAGATTTGAATATAAAGTAATGGGAAAGACCATGTAAAAGTAACGTAGTTCTCCCAATTCCACCAAACATATATTATACCTTTTAGAAAACCCCTTTTTTGTTGATTATATGGTGAAATAAACTCATTCTGAATTCAATGTTTCTCATGGTAACATAAAAATTATTCATTTTTATACTCACAACCATTATCTGTTATTAACTTTATAACATAATACTCATATTCATTATAGATTTCCTCCTGTAACTTTTAATCATTTTAAAAGCATCTGACTTATATTTCTTATACATAACACAAGTAATGCGAGTAAAGTCGTTAATGAATGTAATGATATACATATCTATAATTTTTGAATTATTTCTCAATAGACCATAGATATCGAAATGACTATATTCCAGAGGTCATTTTGAAAAAATATCAATATTCATATGAACAGAGTTAGTAATATTTCATTTAAAGAAAATAGTGCAACACCAATCACTTATTCATTCAATATTAGAAATATCTCAGTCAGTATATTGATTAGATAACTTTCACATATATCTACGACACGTGTGTCACAGACTTTTAGTCCACAACTGATTTTTCTCTACTATAACCAAGTAATAAGTATTTTGAATCTCACCAACTTTGAACAATTTACCTTTTGTATGTTGGATTCTTATAAATATCATTCAATATTCCTCACACTTCACAATAAACTTGTCTTTTATGAAGATAACATTCTTCCCTCTTCTAAAAATTTGGTAACACTTGGCACATTATTTTTTATCCCATCAATATATAATGTTTTCTATTATTTCACCTTTTCTTTTCCAATAATGGAAGATAAAAAAACATTGATTCTCAAATATTCAACATTTCTGAATATCATTGTCTTTTAATTGATATTTTTTAACTTATTCAACAACATTAAGTATCATATAATGTGATAATAACACTGACTATTAAAAATCCAAGTTGTTCTTCTTTTATAGATTTCAAATATCATTCAATAACAAGTGCATTTTCATCTTCCATTTCTTTCTTTACCTCTGTCTTATGATAATTGTTAATAAATTTTTGTTGCTCTGGTAAAAAAAAGAAAACCCATAGAAAGATATCTAGTTTGTTCATAGATTTCAGAAATAGTTTCCTTGTGTTGGAACCAATTATTAATTTTCACATCAACCTTCATAGGATTCATTTAAACTTCATTCTCGGACTTCTTTTGAAAGGATTGACTCCCCAATCAAACCTTGAATTTCATAACATATGAAATAGTTGTGATGTTGTTGGTTGAACAAACACATATTTATCATATGTCTAAATACACAAAAAACTAGTAATATCTATAGAATGAGTATTTTTCACTAAAATATTTAGATTGACCAGTGTTGTGAGTATGTTTCTCAGCATCCTTCTTTATAGAACATTGTTGAGCACTAACCTTTTTGTATTAAAATTAATCTTTCTTCCTTGGCTTATAGTTTCTTCCATCCTTATATGAACAAGAAGTAATGAAAACTTTTTAATATTTATAATTTTTTGAAACTTCTAACTTCATGATATCGTTGGTATTGTCCACATAAATTACTTTACTAGATTTATTCCTATATGAAAACTTTCTATATTTATTTTTATGAAAATGTTCAGTATTTTTATAAACCTTTAATGGAAAATTTTGATCCTTCTGAATTTTCTAATGAAGAGAAATTTTCCAAAATTCAGAGATAAAATTTTTAAAACAAATACCATTTTTTTAGATTTAGAATGTTTTTGTGGACTGGTTCCAACTCTTCTTCTTTTGATTTAATCTTCACTTCTTAATTTTTATTCAAATACATTTCTTTATCAGAATATTTCTTCATGATGTCAATTAATTCCACCATCTTGAATTTTTAATGAAGAAGATATTATTGATTTTTTTGTGTAATTTTCATTTAACAACATTTTTTTATTAACAAGCCTTCTAATCTTTCTCACACATTCTTTCAAATCTAATTTCAAATGGGATTCATGTATAGTTTATTCTTCTTCCGAACAGTTACTCTCAAAATCGTTATTATTTAATAATGTAATACATTTATTCTCTCTATCATTCTCAAAAAAATATTTTTCTAGGTTTAGATTCCCTATCTTCTTCTTATTCTTCTTCATCTTTAGAAAAAAGCTTCTTATTTTATAATTTAATAACTTTTCATCTTTCCCATCAGAAAAAATAATATTTATCACCATGTTTCTTCAATTAATTTCTTAGCCTTATTTCTTCTTCATCACTATCTTATTTTTTTATATATGATGAAAATTAATTGGAGAGTTCCCAATATAATCACATTCAAAACATTTCAATGGAAGTATCAATTTATATTTACTTGTACCTCTTCACAAGTTTTTATAAAAAAGGATAAATTTTTATCAAAATTTTTACATACCTCATTTTAGAAATTAGAATAACCAATTTCTTATTTAATAAGAGTCATCTTTTAATTTTCTTTCTTCGTATCCTTGAATGATATTCCTCTACCAATTTATTTCTATTTTAATAGATTTATCACTTTTCATTACCTAAGTGATGAACATTCTTTGAAAATCATCTTGAGAAAAAATTTTAGGATCACCATCTCCTAATAATGAATCTTTATCATTTAGATTGTCTGGAAAGATTATTATGTTCCTCTCAAAAACTATAGAATCATCCAACCTATCACCAAGTCATCTGATAGCGCTGACAATGTCATTTAGCATTTTAAAAAATTCACCAACTGATTTATATTGTTCTATATTGAGATCTTCATACATAATCCTCTATATTTGAATCCTTAGACTCATCAGTTTTATATTTCATTCGCAAATTTTTTTTCAACTCATCCTAAATACCTTTGGTAGTGGAAAAAATATTCCCTCTTAAAAACACACTTTTAGAAAATGATGAGATTAAAGGATTTTAAGCTCTACCATCATTATCAATATTCCTCATGTCCATATGATTTAGAAGAACCTTGTCAAAATTAAAGGGATATTCATATGTTTTAACTTCAAAAACAAAATAACCAAGAGGAATGAGATAATGAAACATTATATATTTATAAGAATGATTTTTCGTACCATAAAATATTGGCATACCATTACTGTTGACACAATTAAATTTTCCATCAAAACCTCTCTTTCAGAAATGTATGCAAAGAATAAATTAAGGTAACCTTAATCTATAATACCAATTGATATTACCCAACTAGGATTCTCGTATAACTCAGAAAGGGAGTGGGAGAATTATTGAAATCTTTTTCATTTATGTTTATATTATTAAGAAAAAACCTTCGCCTGTTGTAAAATATTTCATTTTCTGCTAAACAAAATTAAACAAATAACCGTAGGAACAAAAGAACATACAAAAATCATTTCTCAATAATAGTATATTGTCCTTAGTATGGTTTAAAAATAATACAATACCACATAATCCACTAGAAAACAGTCATTTTATATTGAATATAATGAGTAGGATATACCATTACACTCATGATCTCTATGATCAATACTATAAAGCATGTTCTTAAGATAGCCTAAAATGATACAAGATTTTTTTTGACAAAAACATGTTACGATGATTCATGATTAACATTAGCCAATATATATTTTTGATTGAATTATTCACATTCTTACTTATATGCTGGTAAGAAATTCCTAGACTTTTAAATGAAATCCCAATATTATTTTCTCAGTACAAAAATACCAGTACCAAAATCCCAGTGCAAAAATTCGAGTTTGAAAATCCTAGTATGATTTTCTCAGTAAGAAAATCCTAGTAGGATTTTCCTAGTATGAAAATACTTGTACGATTCTCCCAGTATTATTCTCCCCAATCTAAAAAATATATAACTCCATCTGAATATGGTTGAGAAAAATGTGCAACTCTTTTATCCTAAGTATGAAACACTTAGCATGGTTTCCAATCCACCAGAATAAAATAATCAGATGAATATGATGTTTTACTTCAATATGATGATCATATCTAAATAAAATCTTTTCCACTTATTCTCAGAAAAAACACTTATTTAAGAAATAAAAATTCAGAAGTCCTTTTTTTCTATATAGTAATGTGGAATTTATCTCACCTCTTTTGCTAGAAATTCATGTCACCCCAAAACAAAAACTGTTCTTTTCCTTTTATAGAAATTTAAAAATGGTTTAGGAGGGATCTAGAAAAGGTTTTTCTGCTTCACATACATTCCCAAATTTCAAATCTTCCTTATATCACAGATTATTCCTTGAATAATTCAATTCCACATGAAATTTAGGTATTTCATTGACGTCATCAACCTTCCTTGAATTTTGGATCTTCAATTAAATTAATCTTTGATTCTAATTTGTCATTATGATTTCCCAGTATGATTTTTTCATTAATAAATCCATATACAATTTTTTCTTTATAATTTATTCTATATGATTTGTTCGGTAAAAATTATTCATTTCTAATTATTTCGAAAGATTTCATTTTATTCCTCATGATCATCAACATATTTTTCCACCTAAGCCTCATCGACAACTTTTTTTCCAGTGCCTTGTCAACATCTATTCATTCTGGACCCTGATCAATATCTTTTTCTTATTCAAATTTCTTCAATACATTTATTTCCTCCCCATATTATTTATAAATCTTGTATGATAAGTTTCAATACTTAATTATGATAAATGAGAAACACAAAAAACGAAATCATCACACAATTTTTATCAAATCCACGCTGAATGTGATCATAACAAGTTCCTTATTATGATCTTCTCCCATTTTGGTCCCAAGGTGAGTCCAATCATAACCTTTTCATCCAAAAAACTTCTTCTTTATATGATATAATTTCATAAACGAAGTGATTCTGGTTTTTCTGAAAACCATTTTATAGATTGATTTTAAACATTTATAGTGAAAGATGATTTATCTTCTTTGACAATAAATGAAAACAACGATGTAAAACAAGCTTCCAAAAAACATCCCTTGTCAACCTGGCCCCAATATACACTAAACCCTAAACCGTAAATAGTAACCTCAATTCCCAAAACACCAAACCCTCAACCTAAAACCTAATTAAAAAATCTTAAACCTAATCCTAAAACCAAAAACCCAAATCCTAAATCCCAAAAACATAAATGCTAATCTTCTAAACCTAAAACATAAACCCTAAACCCTAAAACAAGAATCATAGACCCTAAACATTAAACCACAAATCCTAAATCCCTTACGATAATATCTGAAGCATAAACCTATGAACATATAAAATTATCTACAAACATCAAACCCTAAAAAATAAATCCAAAACCGCAATACATATACTATTAATCTATAATCATAAAATATAAAACCATAGGATAGAAGAACTAAACCCTATAACCTAAACCCATAATCCAACTACTCTAATATAGAAACCCAAAATATATAACTCTAATAAAAAAATACATAAACCTGAAAAACCAAGCCCAAAAAACCAAACCTTTAAACCGTAAACAATTAACCTATAATCCTAACCCCTAAACCGCACATCCAAAACCCTAAACCATAAATATTAAACATTAAACTAAAAAAACTAAAACATAAAACATAAAAATTATATCATAAACACCAATCCAAAAAATGTATATCCAAAAAAATAAACCCGATATCGTATCCCAAAGAACCAACCATTGTCTTAAACCAGAAACCCAAAACCTGAAACCTGAAACCCTAAACCAAAATCCTCTAATACTTAACCCTATACTGAAATCCTTAATCCCAAAATCCTAAAAACTAAACCATAAAACTTAAACTCTAAACTCTAACCCCTCGAACCATAATGAAAAAATTGTATACCATAAACTTAGAATATTATTAAGGAATTCGAAATCATTAAATCATAAACAATAAAACATAAAACCCAAACCAAAAAAACTATACAAAAAACCCTAATACATAAATCCTAAAGCCTGAACCCCATACCCTAAACCCTAAACACTTAACCCCAAACCCCAAACCCCAAACCCTAAATGCTAAAACCTAAACCCTAAACCATAGACCCAATACCGTAAACCATTTACCAGAAACCCTGAAACCTAACATTTAAACCCAAAATTATCAATTCTAAACTCTTAACATTAAACCCTAAACCGAATCCTTAATCCCTAAAACATAAACCATAAACCCAGAATTCCAAACATGAAACTAGAAACAGTAAATCTAACACCCGAAACCCAAAACCATAAAACAAAATCATATTATTCTAAATAACTAAAACACAAAAACAATAACCCTAAACCATATTACACATAACCTAAACCTTAACCCCTTACACTTTAATGCTATGACATAATCCTTACTCCCCAAACACTAACAACCAACCATAAATCCTAAACCCCACACCCTAAAACCAAATCCTCAATAGTTAACCATAAAAACTAAAACCAATACCCTAAACAATAAATTGTATACCCAACAACCTTAAAACATAAAATGTAAACCATAATACCTAAATACGTAACCCAAAACCCTATATATAATTCCAAAATCCAAAACCTATACCAGAAACCATAAATCCAAAAACACAAACCCTAAACACAAACCCCGAAACTCTAAACTATAAAACCACATATCCAAAATACTAAACCATAATACCAATGTTCTAATATCTAAAACATAAAATGCATAGACATATACCATTAATTTAACCTTTAAACCTTAATCCCTAAAACATAAAAATTAAACCTGAAAAAAAACATAAATGCAATTCCAAAAACCCTAAACACTATACCATAAATCAAAAACCATAAACACTAAATCCTAAACCAAAAACGGAAAATCCTAAAACCCTAAAACCATAATCCAAAACCATAAACACTAAAATATAACAACCTATAATATTAAAATGATCCACGAACCCATAGAAACTAATCCATAAATCCTAATTAAAAAAACCCTATATACTAAAATATAATCCTCACACCCTACACCATATTACCTACACCCTAAACCCTAAACCTGAATCTATAAACCCTAAAACCTTGAACATAAATGTAAAATCAAAATAAAAACAAAAATACAAACCAAATAACACAAATACTAAAATCTATATCATTGACTGTAATCCAAAAACCCAGAACCCCAAATTGAACACCCTAAACTAAAAACCCGAATCCATAATCCCAAAAATCTAATCCATAAAAAATAAACCCTAAACCCTAAAACCTTAAAAAACCATTGTCACCTAACCATAAACTCTAAGACACTAAACCCAAAATCAGAAATTATAAAAACTAAAAATGATATCATAAATCCCAAAAACCATAACTTGAATCACATAATCCCAAAACCATAAATCCTGAATAGTAAAACACTATAGAATATAACCCAATCACCAAAACCCTGAATCTGAAAACAAAAAATCAGTACCCAAAAACATTAACTAAAAACCAAAAACCCAAAAAACAAAACCCAAAAATATAAACCCTAAACCATAAATCCAAAACACAAAACAAAAAAAATTAATCCCTATACCCTAACTCATAAACACTAAACCAAAAACCCCAATCACTAAAACCCTAGAGCATGTACCCAAAACCAAAAACCGAAAACACAAAGCCCAAATCCAAAATACCTAAAACACATCATCAAAATCCTAATATATAAAACCTAAACCCTATGATGAATACCCAAAAATAGTAAATCATATACCATAATAAAAAATGCCTAAACCCTACACCCTAAACACCATCCGAACCCCTAAACTATAAATCTTAAAAACCTGATCCCAAATGCATACAAAATAGAAAATCTTATAACCTAAAACATGAAACTTTAAAACTAAAACCCTAAATATTAAATCATAAAAGATTAAACCAAAAACTATACCCTAAAATATAAACATTAAAATATAAACCCTAAAAATAAAACCTAAATACCAATCCCAAAAACATAAAATATTAACTATAAACCCTATTTGTGAAACCAAAAACCGTAAACCAAAAATCCAAAACAGTAACCCAAAATTATAAATTCTAATACCAAAAACCAAATATAAAAACACTATTCAATAAACCCTAATCACTGAAATTTAAACCGCAAAACCTATTCACTAAATCCAAAACAATAATTCGTAATTATGAAACCCAAAAATAGAAAAAGAAAATCGTGAACCAGAAACCATTGAACCTGAAACAAAAAGATTAAACCTGAAACCAAAAAACCAAAAATCATAAACTATAATAATCACTCAGCGTATCAAAAAATGTAGAACCAAAATTGTTTACCACACACCATAAACCCAAAAATCCTAAATGTAAAATTTCAATCTCTAAAAAAACACACACCCATACCTAAAAAATGTAAAACCCAAACACTAAACTACAATACCTATTACAAAAAACCAAAATACCTAAACCCCAATCCATAAAAACCTAGAACCAAAACCACAGGAAATAAACCCTAAACCAAATCCAAAAAACCATAACCCAGAAACCTAAACGACAAACCCTAATATCTGAACCATAAACAATTAACCCTAAACACAACTCTATAAAGAATAACGAAAAAACCTTAAACCCAATAATCCTTAACTATAAATCCTAAATTGAAAACCATATCATAAAACTGAAATCCCTAAATAGAAAACCATTAAGCATAATTCATAAACAAAAATTTTAAACCCAAACCCAATAATAATAAAATATAAGTAAAAAAAACATTAAAATGGGAAACTATAGACATTAAAGTATAGAACCTAATCCCAAAACCCTAAACCCAAAATTCTAACACATAAAACACTAAAAATACAAAAACAAATGCACAACCTAATCCATAACTATAAATAATAAATACTAAACCATAATCCCAAAACCCTAAATTCTGAACTCTAAACCCCAAACCCCAAACTATAAACCCTAAACCTATACTATAAATCCTAAAACACTAATTATTAAAGCCTTAACCTTATACCAAAAACCCTAAACTCAATAACCCCAAATGCAAACATTGGACCCCTAAACCATAAACCCTAAACCCTAATTAATTAGTAGACAATAAAATCAAACCCAAATTCCCTAAAACCATACACTAAAACACATAATCCTACACCACAATAACTAAAACAAATTCCCAAACACAAATCCCAAAAACCAAACTACAAAAATAATCAATAATCCCAAAAACATTTATTCCTAAATATTAAACCGCAAATGCTAAACTATAAAGCCTAAAACCTATAAATTAATCCATAACTCTAAACCCAAAAATCAATTGGTAAAAATCCTAAATCCAAAACCATAAACCATAAAACCACTTTCCAGTAATGTGAAATACAGAAACCCAAAATTCAGAATACGTAAAAACCTAAACACAAAAATCTGAACCCTAACACTATAATACAAAAAACTATAAACCCCGAACAAAAAATAAAAAACCAAAAAAACCTAATACGAAAACTCTCTATGGAAAAAACAAAATAATAATCCAATATCCCAAAAACCAAAACCCTAAACAATAAAACCAAAACACTAAACCCTAAAACCAAATTCCCAAAATAATATATGAAAAACCATTATCCCTAAACAATAAAACCTAAAACACTAACCCCAAAAACTGAACCCCTACAAAATACCAAAATCCTATACTCTATAACCTAAACTATAAACCCTATACCCTAAAATACAAACTATAAACCCTAAACACTAAAAGCTAAACCATTTTATCAAAATCCAAATATACTTTAAACAAACTATAAAACCTAAAACCAATATTCTAAAACCCTAAACAAAAATAATAACCCCTAATACTTGAACTATAAAACCTAAACCAAAAACCCAAAACCCTAAATGTGAATCCATAAACCCATAATGATAGAACCTAAATATTAAACCCTACCACCTAAACACTAAAACGTATGCCATAAATGACAGACTCTAATCTATAAACTATAACCTAATCCCAAACACCAAAACTGTAATCAGAAAAACCTAAACTCAAAACTCTTAACACTAAACCAAAAATACTAAACATCAATCCCTTAACAATAATATATAAAACCCAAATATTAAAAATTATGGTCTAAATTTTAGTCATTAAGCCATAATACCTAAAATCTAAATCCTTAAACCTAGAACCTCAACCTGAATACATTAACGTTTAAAAAAAATAAATCCCAAAACCATCAAACTTAACCCCTAACTGAAAATGTTAGAACATAGTTCAGTTTTGGATGTATTTGTTTCAGTTGATGATAAATGTTTACTATTGAGAAAAAAGAATTATTGGTTTCTAGACACAACACATAGTAAGGAGAAATCATAATTATACCATCGACATTATGCATTCAATACGATCCATCATAATTTAAACATTTTTAGAAGCTTTTGGAAATTGTTATTCATTCTACAATGCATGTTTGGATCAAAATTAAAATAATTATTGATGTGTGCAATCAAAAATAAATTTGATGATGATTTTTTGTTTTATATTAAATTTATCATATTTTTTCTAGAAAACTACTATTTCTAGCCATATGAATGAAATATGTAATGTTACAAATCAAATTGAGGATTGGCTGGAAAGAATAAATATACTGAGGAATGGGAAGTTATAATACATTCCATTATAAGTCAGAAGATGCTAAAGATGGTCTTTAATGTATTCAATGTCATTATTACATGCTGAAGATTATATATGAAGAAGTTTTGTGGAAGAGTAAATAAAATGATGATATGTATTATGGTTTCTTATCATCAGTGTAATAATATTAGATTTTTTAAGGAAGTTTTAATTGTTTTCAAATTGGGATGAGAAAACATGAAGTCATAATTTGTTCTCTTAAAATTGTTTCAAGAGAAAAATAATAAAAATATCTATTTGATAAGGGAATAATTTTCAGAATAGTTCTAATAACATTCATTTGAATGAAGAAGAGACTGATCCATTAGATGATGGTTTATAAAAATAATGTTAGGATATGCTAAAATTCATCAGACATAAGATCACCTGTATGATAAATTGATGAAAAGGATAAATAATTTGAAGATATTTAAGAATGGTCTTCTATGTATTAAATACAATATTTGATATATAGAATTTTCATAAGAATAAATTTTTTGTTTACAAGAGGTGTTTGAAATGGGTTGCCTTTAGTATTTCATGTATCTTCATCGTAATGAAGAATCTGAATAAATAATCAGATTGAAGAATCAGAATGAAGGATTTTTTTTAAATAAAATAACAACGATTTCATTAAAAGATCCTTAAGTATTATAAAGTGTTAAATAATCCAAATATTGATCCTATATTTAAAGAGAATTCATAATTATTAAGATTTAGTTGAGAAGAAATAATTTTAGAGTCCCACAATAAACATATATCGGGAACCTATAAAAGGAGAGATATGTTCATTTGTTTTGTGTGTGAAACAAGAATTCATGACAAGAGATAAGATCTCTAACATTTCATTTTTTAGGTAATTTAGTTTCTATTCGGAATTTGTTTTTCATATTGATGTTGAGGAAGTTCAATTAGAACAATTCCATCAAATTGTTGTTCAATTTTATCATTTGGGAAAATTCTAGGTTGATGCTTCTTCAGAGAATGTCTATCAGAGTAATCCCATTATATAGACATCCTTCTGACCAAGGTTCATTAGAACAAGTTCCATAGAACTATGTAATTTTTATCATCCTATTTAGTTCCCACTCAATTGAATAAGGTCGAGTAGAATATGAATCAGAATGAGGCCCATCAGATAGATCCAATCAGAATGAGTGTACCAGACTAAGGAAGATCATACTAAACTAAGCTGAGGAAGATTTATAGACTCAGTTACTGGAATGAGATTCAAGACCAACATGTTCCTTAGATAACTAATTAAGTTCTTGAAGGTTGTATATATGTAACGTTTTATCCATCTCACTTGTAGTGGAAGTGAATACTTAATGAAGTGGATCAAAAAAGAAGAAGAAAAATTAATATTGTAACAATGGATACTTACTAGTTTTTGAAAATTATTATATTCCTGGGGTGTATAACCTGTTGTGGGAAGGTGTATACTAAAATGGATAGTGGGGGGGGGGGGGTGGGTGGGTGGGTATACCCATATATAGAATAAATGTTGCTACTGGGATTGTAGAATTTTTCACTACTTGTGACTTTGTCATAAGTAAAGAAGATAGTGAAATAATTCATGTTGGTGGGAAAATCCTATAGGACAAGGATTAGTTTTTTAGTACCAAAACATGTAAATATCATGTGATATTCCATAATTATATTTGTTTTATACAGAAGGTGAAATTCGGAGATATATTAGAGTGGATAGTAAATTCAAAAGGTTTTAGTGGTTATGAAAGTTGTTGTTAAGGTGTTAAGAAAATTTGATAGAAAATCAAATGGAACCACTTATTGACCCCTAATAGTGGTCTTGATCCTATATGGGATTATTAATTCGTATCTAAGGGTAGGTACTCATTGAAAGATCCCTCTCTGAGAATGGATACTTTCAGTCGAGTAAACTATAAGGGGATTATTATTTTCAATGGTAAGAAATATCATATTTGGAAAAATTAAATGACTCCATATCTTATTTCACTTATAAGTGATTTTTAGATGATACAATTGAAGGATTTCCTCCTCTTATTGATAAAAATCCTATCACTACTATTGATAAAAAAACTCTTCAGAATAATGTGTTACGTAAAAATGATTTATAATTATCATTAACTGAGAGTGAGTTTCTTAGTTTAATGGGAGTTGAAATTACCAAGGTTATCTAGGATAAGTTGAAAAACTTTTATGAAGTCAATACCATTTTGAAAAATATAAAGTTACAACACTGGAGGATGATGTATGAATATTGGAAGGTGGATTAGGATGAAACTGTTAGTGACTTCTTTACAAGAGTAAATCACATTTGTAGCACCATAATATATGTTGGAGACATGATGGAAGACTCAAACACTATTGAATAGATCTTGAAAATTAATTTTTATAAATACTATGCCAATGTTTCATCTTTGGAAGATAGAGATATTGAAACTCAATCATTATATGATCATTATAGTACACTGGTTTCTTATGAAATTAGAAGAGAAAATGTTATGAAAAGTATATAAAAATTGGTGATGAAGTGGTCTTCACATCTTTGTTAAAATGCAAACAACAATTAGTAATTTGAAGAAGAGTCAATTTATTCATAAGTAGATAAATAATATAAAAATTTGAATATAATTTTTTCTATCCTTTCAATTAAATTTAATAAGGGAAATGGAGAATTAAAACTATCAAATGTTATAATTTTAAAGGGAAATGACATTTTTCCCAAAATTGTCCAAGGAAGAAATTTGGAGAGTATGATTCTGAAGAATATGATGTGAATTCTTAAATGGAAGAAACAAATGAAATAACTTATATATACTAAAAAGAATAAATTTTATCTAAATTTTGAATGAAGGATGATTTCACATCTAGTGATGGACATGTTCATCAACTCAATGTTATTGCTCATCTTATAAATTGAGGTGTTTTAGTTATATTTGATGATGATTATGAATAAATAACAGAAATAGAATGGATTCTCTATCGGAATATAGAGAATCCACTTGATGAAAATACTCAACTCAAGAAAGAAGGGTGGAAATTTTATAAAGATATCAAATACATAACATTTGAGGATTGTGATCTAGAAAGAAAACAAAAAAGTTTTCAATAATATTCATTTTTCAATGAGAATATAAAAAAGATAGAATCTACACATATTGGTGAAAATAAACAGAAAAAGTTTAGGTAAGATGAATCTGAAAAAATAATAGATGTTCTAAAAATTGAGGTTGTTGAGAAATATAATTATTTTTTCAGGAAAACAATAAATTCTTCTTATAACACAATGTGAGATGAAAATATTAAGAGAAAAATTCTCTGAGAATTTTTTTTAAAAGATGAAAATTCTGAAGTAAAAATAAAGGCTTAAAAAATGTTTGTGATAGAAAATATCTCACCAAGAAAAATAGGAATTTTTCAGGAATTTATCCTCATAAGAAATTTTGTCCATTATTTGTGAAGAAACAACAACAACAATGTTATATTTATGTTCACTATCAATCATAAAAACCATGATTTAAAATCTCATTGTTGGTGTTGTGGTGTTTTCAGAAACATAGCTTATTCATGACGGTATAACATGTCTCTGCTAAGAAACATTTATGAATCAATTTGGATTTATGATTAAAAAAGAAGGTCAAATAATCCTAAAAATCTTGTTGAACTAAAAAAGGAAACTCACATGATATAAACTTAGTATGATAATAATGTAGAGAAAAAAACATGATGAGTCCAAAAATAATTAGTGATTTTCAATATAGATAGATCGGGTTTACATGGATTGGAATTTAAAAATATCAAAAACATTCACTTGAATCATAGGGAATGAAAAGGGTTTCTACTATTGAGAGAAAATTTGATAAATAAATTCAATATATTGTGATTTTAAAATTTTAAAATGGTGTGATCTATAAGGGAATGTTACTATTTTTTTTATTATCCTACCAGAATATAAGGATTCCATGAAATAATTGTTACAAAAATAAAAAAATAATCCAACAGAAGAAAATGAATTAAAAAACTTGCTAAAGAGTATATAGATGTAACAAACATGTTACAAAATTAGAGAAAGGTGATCAGATGGAAAAAAGAAAATTCAACTAAAAATCCAAGAAGAAAAAGAAAAGGAATGGATAAGAGAGGGATCTGAGTCCAAAAGAATATCCTATGAAAAGAATGAAGTTCCTCTATACTTATAAGGCCCCAGCCATACACCTTACCAAATCTTGAGTTATTACAAGATTACACATTGAGGATCTTTTCAGGTTTAGAGTTTTAGAGAATTAGATCATAAAACTTGCATTACATTCCACATATAAACAAATTGGTTATATAAAGATAGTATTCTTCATTCCCATCAATGGAAACACATTTAAAATAAAACATGGATTATTTCTTGACAATTCCTTGACACTATCATCATATCATGTACCTTTCCCTTGACCTGTGAAAAACATTTCAAAAAAACTTGGGATGAGCATAAAAAGCTCAGTAAGGGTTATAAAGTATATGGAAAGGAAACATGAGTTCATATATACACAAGAATGAAATCATACTTTACCCATAAAACATAGGCATATCAAATCATGAATAAATCATAGAAAACATAAGACATAAAGGTAACTTGAGGCATTCATAACATTCTTATGTAGGGAGTAACCCTCTTGGTTACGTTTGGAATACCCATCACAGTATATTCCCTAAATCTCTTCGGAGAAACCTTAACGTTTCACTCCATCGCGTTACCCAATGCAATGGAGAGCTATATCGGGCTCACCCGCCCTTAGTTTATCACGGAACCACCCGTTTTCATAACAATGCCCAAGAACCATAACATAAACGTATCACATAAAACATGCATAAAGGAAACAAAACATTTCCACATTTCAATCACAATATAACATTTTAGTATTTTGAAATAATGAATCCATACAAAAAGAAACCATTTCCAAAACCATTTAAAACATTTAATAAAGAGATTTTTGAATCAAAGTGTCCCATACCACCTTGAAGCTTAAAATTTTAAACCATTAATATCCATATAAATAAATCCTTAAAACCATTTTTAAAACATGGATATTAACAAGAACAAATAATTAAAATATTTAAAACGATATTTTGGTTAAAGGGGTTTTACCAAAATTAGAGACACTTGAATACAACAATTGAGGAATAACATTTAGCAAGAACTTTATAATATCATTAGAATAAATGGATTCATGATATAATACTCCAAAGGACAGTATATGCACCATATAAGAGTGAATTGGTGCATAACAACAATGAACCCTCAATAGAAATGTCAAATGTGATGAAATCCCTTATAAAGAAGGTATCCTTAAATTAAGGACAAATAAATCTCAAAAATATGTGTGACAAATATAAATACACCCAATATAAGTGGATATTAAGTGTAAAACAATAAAATTTCATTCACACATATTCAATAGATGACATATTCAATGACTACATGTTGAACCCAAAGAAATCGAAATTGGGTTAAAAAGTTCCTTTGACAGCCTAACGTCATCACATCAAAATGAGTTGATGAGAGATAAAAAGTGTATCTCATCACTTGGACATAAAATTTAAATCAATAAGGATATATGAGAACATATCCCAGCATAACAATATGTAAATTAAAAGACCCAACAAAAGAAGTCTTTTAAAAAGAAAAGGGTGAAAGGTTCCCTTACCGACTTGGGTATCTTTCAAAACATACACCCCATGAAAGAAGGACAATTGATCATTGATGTAAATACTCATAAACGAAAGTATATTACACAAAGAGTAGAATAATGGACAGTACATACACCACTCAATGGAATTTGTGGCAAATGTAGCATAAATCTCACGGGAATAAAAGTGAGATGAAAAATCCCTTACGAAAACTCGGCAGCCTACGGCGCCACATAAAACATCCGAATATGGATTGATGAGATCAAATATGGTATCTCTTCACATTACAATAAAATGTACAGCAAGAGGAATATAAAAGAACATCCCCCAACATTACAAAGAGGAGATTAAAAGAAGTGACATAAAGGAGAGTACTTAGAAAGAAAGAGAGAGGTTAGATCTCTTATAAAAGTTCGGCATCCTAACGGCGCCACTCAAAACATAAAAAATGGATTGATGAGAGAGAATAGGGTCTCTCATTACATGAACATTAAAATTACAGTAAGTTTAATATAAAAGATCATCCCAATAACAAGAAAGATGAGCTTTAAAAGGAATGACATAAAAGTGTGTACTTAAAAAGAAAGAGAAGAGTAGGATCCCTTACCTCGGGTCCGACTTGATTCGATCGTTCTTTAATCTCCTGAATAATAAACTTGAGTTAATTTATACTTCCTTAAGAACCTTTTCTAAGTTCATTATTCCTTTTATACCAATTATTGACATGTTATAAACATTATGTAATCATTCAAGTTAATAATGTTCATTTTGTCGGTATTTGGTTCTTAAGTCGAAAGTGGATTTCTTACAATTACATGTTGTTCGTGTGGACAAAAGTTTATTATATCCAGAATTGTATTCATGATGTATATATCATATATGTCATATATATCCAGTACATGCATTCATTTATTACATTACATAATCATTTAGAGGTAAGAAATGAAATGCACCGTTCATGGAGACGGTAAGCCGTACGTACGCATGAACGCTACTTTCATTTCTATTTCATATTTTATAGAATGGAATAATACTGATATAAAGGTACATTATAATTCCAGTATAATATCTTATATAATATCATAGTTCCATCCTTTATACGTCCCACATATGGTATATAACGAATCAAATCACTTTGGGGGGGCGGTAGTCCGCACTTCCTTAAAATGAAGATATCGCGTATACCCATAATGGAAGCCATCAAGGTAAGACACAAATGAAAAATAAAGAAGCATAAGTAAAACATAAACATATTATATATCATATATAAAAATATTGACATCATAATGGCCACCTTTGAAGGTGTTAAAAGAGTATTGAACAATCATCGTTTCGGGAGGCATAATTTCGCCATCCACGGAAACCGTATGTTCTTTAACCATTTGATGTAGTTGTGTGAGAGTGTAGCTCGAATAAACCATATAACAACATCCTAGTATATTTAAGATACTGGTTTTGTTACAAAAGAAGTAAATAAAAAGAGTTTAGGGGGTTGGAGAAGCAAAATAAAACAAATGAACATGAGAGAATTAATTACCTTTAAAAGTGTAACTCCTTTTGATTTGAGCCTAAAGGCTTCCTTTGAAAGTATTCTGCCCAAAGGGGATCCTCTAGGATGAAGAGAGGGATTTGGAGAGAGTAAATGGGCAGGGGTTGGCCGAGCCAAAGGCTTTATGATTGTGTGAAAAGAGGTAGAGGTGGGGGCCTTTTATAAGAGGAGAGGAGGGGCACTTTTGGAAAGTAAGGAAATATTACTTTATTTGAAAATGTGTTTCGGTTTTAAAAGGTCCCACATTGATATAATTCGTGGATAAGGTTATAAGGGTTCGAAATACACCCATCCAATAAGTTTTGGACATGTGTAGTTCATAGATATTACATTATATTTCCATTTTATTTTAATCGTTAAATAATGATGTCATCACTGCATCATTATTATGTCATAAATAATTTAATTTATTTAATGTCTAAAAATTATAAAAAAAAATACTATGATGTAGGAAATCTTTTTAGCTTTCCAATTACTATATATAATCAAAAATCGGATCTTTGTAACCCCATGTAAAAATTGTTTTCGTAAAACATATTATGTTTGTGTCATTTTTACTTTTACATTAAATAAAAAGTTATTATTGTCATTTTCCAACTAAAGTGGCTCCATGGGGTCCCCAAGTTGGCCCATGGCTTGTCTTGGTCGGCCATGACTCATCCAATAGGTGTAAGATAAGTTTCATGGTGTTTTCACATCCTTATAATATCATTTTTACCTTAAACTACACTAATTACCACTAATCGCGATTAAGAACTTAATAAGTTACTATTCACCAAAAAATTATTATAATCTCATTGAACCACATTTTACTTCTTAATGACAACCATGTATGTCGGATTTTTGAAAATCAAAACACAATGATGGCAAAATTTCATTTAAACGGAAAATCAGTCTTTATAAGTACCACTTAGTGGTTTCACTATTCATCAAAAATTGAAGTTTTTCAGAAAATTACCAAAAATTCACCCTAAGCTATATTTGATATTCCGAATTCAAAAATGAAGTCCGTTTTACAAAATTCAAAACATATTAGTCACATTAATTAATTTAATAATTAATTCCCGCTGTCAGCGCAAATAGCGTGTTTTTATAAAACAATAAGTATCAAAAGATTGGCACCAGTTTAAGTCTAATTTCAAAGTGAAATTGATTCCAACGACCACCATTGGATTAAATGGTAAAAATATATTCAGATTACACATTAATACCAATTCAAAAGATAATCTAATCATATAAATAAATTAGATTAAAAAGAGGTTTTGAATTTAAAATACAACATTTTACACTATTCATTAAAAAAATGAACTTTATCAGAAAGATACCAAAAATTTACACAAAGTAAATTTTGATGTCCTGATTCTCAAGAAGAGTTTTATTTGGTCCAATAGAATGTATAAGAGTGATCAAAACTATATTTAATGACGGTTCACCATCAAAAGGTGATAAGTGAACCTTTAGTGAAAACTAGGGCATATATGCCTAAAATTGAATTCTTTCCGTATTTTAAGCCATTATATTTTATTGGATAAATTTATAAACATTTAAAAACATATATAATCATATTTTAGTTATTTATATCCATTCCCGCCATTACAACGGCTACATGTTAACTAACATTTGAAATTTATTATTAGAGTGCAACGTAAGATTCTGAAGAAACTCATTGTTGCGTGTTGGGTACGCCATCGAGCATAGCGTCCCCTTTAAAGTAATATCAATATTTTATTCAAAAAATGGATAAATATGAAAATGTCTATTCTTCATTTACCTGGGGTGTTACATCCTTCCCCCCTTTTCGGAATTGCGTCCTCGCAATTTTAAAATTGGGCTTGGTAACATCCTTGAAAGTCCCACATCGGAACAAGGTTCGGTAAAACAATCACTTTAAAATAAAGAAAGATAAGTACAAAGGTCACCCGAGTTAACCCATACTAGGATTCCAAGTATGAAAACATGGACATGGAGGAGAAAACATAGGGTCATGTTCTGATGGAGAGTGATAGAAAACATGTTTAGGAGAAAGTTAACCATGAGAGAATCACAAACTTGTGATGGGTTAAATAGTATTTGATTCCCTAGTATTAAAAGTTAATAGACAACATTTTTCTTTTAAGTTACTTTTCCTTTAGGAATTTAGTTTTTGATCTTAAGGAAACATACTTGTCATGTTGACTTTCAACTCTTTCTAGGTTTCTTACACAAACTCATAATAGCATACCTTGATCATGGCGTCCACTCGGTTTCATCATCATCTTGTTTACGTAGGTAGAAGTACCATGCATTACAACAATGATTTAGAGATCCTTCAAAATCATTTGCTTCCTCCATCCAAATACACCTCGCACAACATGGGTCATATGGGTGTTCACAGAAAAACAGTTTTGGAAAATAATCATGTAGGACATATAATTCCAAAACATCTGATAAAACATGATTTCTAAAAAATAGTCGGACCGAAATTGAGTTGAAACTTTCTATCATTGGTCCTTTTAAAATACCATAAGTATGAGATGTGAGACTATATTTTAAAAGCAAATATAAATAGGTTGCGCAAGGGTCTCCTTCCTCAGCACCATTTTTAAAATCATAATATGCTTCAAATTCTTGTGATAAGGTAAAATATTTGAAAATACCTTGATAATATTTACCTCTCTTGAAAACATGAGAATATTGTGAAAATAGTATTTTTCTAAAAACAACCCATGATCCACGATGATAACGAGGTATAGCGGAGGTGTTTGATATCTCAAACAAATGCTTGAAAGTGAGTTGTATGCTAGAAAAAGTTTCACAATCATCCGAAGATGACTTTGCAATAATTATTGCAAGCATGTCATCAGGGAGAGATAGGAATGTCATTTGAGATCCTCCTCCTTCCATTCGTAACCAACTTTACTTGACCTGAAAAAAGTTATAAAACAAGGATTTAACTGAAATAATAGTTATAGGGACTAATCATGTGCCTCACAAAAACTCCTAATCCCTAAAGTTGTCTAAACCGTCCTCTGATACCAACTATAAGGCCCCAGCCATACACCTTACTAAATCTTGAGTTATTACAAGATTACACATTGAGGATCTTTTCAGGTTTAGAGTTTTAGAAAATTAGATCATAAAACATTCATTACATTCCACATATAAACAAAGTGGTTACATAAAGATAGTATTCTTCATTCCCATCAATGGAAACACATTTAAAATAAAACATGGATTATTTCTTGACACTTCCTTGACACTATCATCATATCATGTACCTTTCCCTTGACCTGTGAAAAACATTTCAAAAAAACTTGGGATGAGCATAAAAAGCTCAGTAAGGGTTATAAAGTATATGGAAAGGAAACATGAGTTCATATATACACAAGAATGAAATCATACTTTACCCATAAAACATAGACATATCAAATCATGAATAAATCATAGAAAACATAAGATATAAAGGTAACTTGAGGCATTCATAACATTCTTACGTAGGGAGTAACCCTCTTGGTTACGTTTGGAATACCCATCACAGTATATTCACTAAATCTCTTCGGAGAAACCTTAACATTTCACTCCTTCGCGTTACCCAATGCATTGGAGAGCTATATCGGGCTCACCCGCCCTTAGTTTATCACGGAACCACCCGTTTTCATAACAATGCCCAAGAACCATAACATAAACGTATCACATAAAACATGCATAAAGGAAACAAAACATTTCCACATTTCAATCACAATATAACATTTTAGTATTTTGAAATAATGAATCCATACAAAAAGAAACCATTTCCAAAACCATTTAAAACATTTAATAAAGAGATTTTTGAATCAAAGTGTCCCATACCACCTTGAAGCTTAATATTTTAAACCATTAATATCTATATAAATAAATCCTTAAAACCATTTTTAAAACATGGATATTAACAAGAACAAATAATTAAAATATTTAAAACGATATTTTGGTTAAAGGGGTTTTACCAAAATTAGAGACACTTGAATACAACAATTGAGGAATAACATTTAGCAATAACATTATAATATCATGAGAATAAATGGATTCATGATATAATACTCCAAAGGACAGTATATGCACCATATAAGAGTGAATTGGTGCATAACAACAATGAACCCTCAATAGAAATGTCAAATGTGATGAAATCCCTTATAAAGAAGGTATCCTTAAATTAAGGACAAATCAATCTCAAAAATATGTGTGAAAAATATAAATACACCCAATATAAGTGGATATTAAGTGTAAAACAATAAAATTTCATTCACACATATTCAATAGATGACATATTCAATGACTACATGTTGAACCCAAAGAAATCGAAATTGGGTTAAAAAGTTCCTTTGACAGCCTAACGTCATCACATCAAAATGAGTTGATGAGAGATAAAAAGTGTATCTCATCACTTGGACATAAAATTTACATCAATAAGGATATATGAGAACATATCCCAGCATAACAATATGTAAATTAAAAGACCCAACAAAAGAAGTCTTTTAAAAAGAAAAGGGTGAAAGGTTCCCTTACCGACTTGGGTATCTTTCAAAACATACACCCCATGAAAGAAGGACAATTGATCATTGATGTAAATACTCATAAACGAAAGTATATTACACAAAGAGTAGAATAATGGATAGTACATACACCACTCAATGGAATTTTTGGCAAATGTAGCATAAATATCACGAGAATAAAAGTGAGATGAAAAATCCCTTACGAAAACTCGGCAGCCTAACGACGCCACATAAAACTTCCGAATATGGATTGATGAGATCAAATATGGTATCTCTTCACATTACAATAAAATGTACAGAAATAGGAATATAAAAGAACATCCCCCAACATTACAAAGAGGAGATTAAAAGAAGTGACATAAAGGAGAGTACTTAGAAAGAAAGAGAGAGGTTAGATCTCTTATAAAAGTTCGGCAGCCTAACGGCGCCACTCAAAACTTACAAAATGGATTGATGAGAGAGAATAGGGTCTCTCATCACATGAACATAAAAATTACAGTAAGTTTAATATAAATGATCATCCCAATAACAAGAAAGATGAGCTTTAAAAGGAATGACATAAAAGTGTGTACTTAAAAAGAAAGAGAGGAGTAGGATCCCTTACCTCAGGTCCGACTTGACTCGATCGTTCTTTAATCTCCTGAATAATAAACTTGAGTTAATTTCTACTTCCTTAAGAACCTTTTCTAAGTTCATTATTCCTTTTATACCAATTATTGACATGTTATAAACATTATGTAATCATTCAAGTTAATAATGTTCATTTTGTCGGTATTTGGTTCTTAAGTCGAAAGTGGACTTCTTACAATTACATGTTGTTCGTGTGGCCAAAAGTTTATTATATCCAGAATTTTATTCATGATGTATATATCATATATGTCATATATATCCAGTACATGCATTCATTTATTACATTACATAATCATTTAGAGGTAAGAAATGAAATGCACCGTTCATGGAGACGGTAAGCCGTACGTACGCATGAACACTACTTTCATTTCTATTTCATATTTTATAGAATGGAATAATACTGATATAAAGGTAAATTATAATTCCAGTATAATATCATATATAATATCATAGTTCCATCCTTTATACGTCCCACATATGGTATATAACGAATCAAATCACTTTGAGGGGGCGGTAGTCCGCACTTCCTTAAAATGAAGATATCGCGTATACCCATAATGGAAGCCATCAAGGTAAGACACAAATGAAAAATAAAGAAGCATAAGTAAAACATAAACATATTATATATCATATATAAAAATAGTGACATCATAATGGCCACCTTTGAAGGTGTTAAATGAGTATTGAACAATCATCGTTTCGGGAGGCATAATTTCGCCATCCACGGAAACCGTATGTTCTTTAACCATTTGATGTAGTTGTGTGAGAGTGTAGCTCGAATAAATAATATAAAAACATCCTAGTATATTGAAGATACTGGTTTTTTTACAAAAGAAGTAAATAAAAAGAGTTTAGGGGGTTGGAGAAGCAAAATAAAACAAATGAACATGAGAGAATTAATTACCTTTAAAAGTGTAACTTTTTTTGATTTGAGCCTAAAGGCTTCCTTTGAAAGTATTCTGCCCAAAGGGAATACTCTAGGATGAAGAGAGGGATGTGGAGAGAGTAAATGGGCAGGGGTTGGCCGAGCCAAAGGCTTGATGAGTGTGTGAAAAGAGGTAGAGGTGGGGGCCTTTTATAAGAGGAGAGGAGGGGCACTTTTGGAAAGTAAGGAAATATTACTTTATTTGAAAATGTGTTTCGGTTTTAAAAGGTCCCACATTGATATCATTCGTGGATAAGGTTATAAGGGTTCGAAATACACCCATCCAATAAGTTTTTGAAATGTGTAGTTCATATATATTACATTATATTTCCATTTTATTTTAATCGTTAAATAATGATGTCATCACTACATCATTATTATGTCATAAATAATTTAATTTATTTAATGTCTAAAAATTATAAAAAAAATACTATGATGTAGGAAATCTTTTTAGCTTTCCAATGACTATTTATAATCAAACATCTGATCTTTGTAACCCCATGTAAAAATTGTTTTAGTAAAACATATTATGTTTGTGTCATTTTTACTTTTACATTAAATAAAAAGTTATTATTGTCATTTTCCAACTAAAGTGGCTCCATGGGGTCCCCAAGTTGGCCCATGGCTTGTCTTGGTCGTCCATGACTCACCCAATAGGTGTAAGACAAGTGTCATGGTGTTTTCACATCCTTATAATATCATTTTTACCTTAAACTACACTAATTACCACTAATCGCGATTAAGAACTTAATAAGTTACTATTCACCAAAAAATTATTATAATCTCATTGAACCACATTTTAATTCTTAATGACAACCATGTATGTCGGATTTTTGAAAATCAAAACACAATGATGGAAAAATTTCATTTAAACGGAAAATCAGTCTTTATAAGTACCACTTAGTGGTTTCACTATTCATCAAAAATTGAAGTTTTTCAGAAAATTACCAAAAATTCACCCTAAGCTATATTTGATATTCCGAATTCAAAAATGAAGTCCGTTTTACAAAATTCAAAACATATTAGTCACATTAATTAATTTAATAATTAATTCCCGCTGTCAGCACAAATAGCGTGTTTTTATAAAACAATAAGTATCAAAAGATTGGCACCAGTTTAAGTCTAATTTCAAAGTGAAATTGATTCCAATGACCACCATTGGATTAAATGGTAAAAATATATTCAGATTACACATTAATACCAATTCAAAAGATAATATAATCATATAAATAAATTAGATTAAAAAGAGGTTTTGAATTTAAAATACAACATTTTACACTATTCATTAAAAAAATGAACTTTATCAGAAAGATACCAAAAATTTACACAAAGTAAATTTTGATGTCCCGATTCTCAAGAAGAGTTTTATTTGGTCCAATAGAATGTATAAGAGTGATCAAAACTATATTTAATGACAGTTCACCATCAAAAGGTGATAAGTGAACCTTTAGTGAAAACTAGGGCATATACGCCTAAAATTGAATTCTTTCCGTATTTTAAGCCATTATATTTTATTGGATAAATTTATAAACATTTAAAAACATATATAATCATATTTTAGTTATTTATATCCATTCCCGCCATTACAACGGCTACATGTTAACTAACATTTGAAATTTATTATTAGAGTGCAACGTAAGATTCTGAAGAAACTCATTGTTGCGTGTTGGGTACGCCATCGAGCATAGCATCCCCTTTAAAGTCATATCAATATTTTATTCAAAAAATGGATAAATATGAAAATGTCTATTCTTCATTTACCTGGGGTGTTACAATACTCCAAAAATATTTTAATTTTTACTAACATGTAGGTAATTGAATGGGTTGAAATAAGGAAGCAGATGTTGATGAGTCTCTCACTATTCTTATAAAAAATGTAAAGAGGCTACAAAATACGAGTCTTTGAATGTTTTATATATACCTATTAAATTTCTGGTATGTTTGATGACATGGTAACATGTTACTTTTATCTACAAAAAATCCGTTCAAGATTACCCCAGATGTATGAATGATTAATAAAACATGAAAATGAAATTACATGAAAGTTGTGCAATGGACAACATTGTCAACCTTGATTACATTCTATTTTTCTACATATGGTTTTCCCACAGAGACATATATTTTTCTAGTTAAATGTTCTTTATTAATAAAATCATCTGATACCTATGTTATCTTAAAAAATATTTTCAACCTTTAGATATGAAATGTTCCAACCCTTGAAAATAAAATCATTTTTCAATAAGAGGGGAAATTTTCATATTGGACCATTTGAATTTTATAGTTAATAAGATGGAGAAAAAATGAAAGGGGGAGAGATAGGAAATATGGGGAGCAATAAAAGAATGGGGAGAATGAACATGAAGAAAATTCACTTGATGAACATCATCATCAACTCAAATTTTTTTCTCAACATATAAATTGAATTATTTTAGTTAAATGTGATGATGATTATAAAGAGATAATAAAAATAGAATGGATTCTCCAAATAAATATAGAGAAATCACTGGAAGTAAATACACGAATCAAGAAAGAAATAATGAAATTTCATAAAGATCTTAAATAGATAACTTTTGAGGATTGCAATCTATAAATAAATCTAAAAATTAGTGATGAAATTTCCATTTTCAATGAGAATATCAACAAGATATAATCTACACTAATTGAAGAATGTCAATAGAAAATGATGAAGAAAGATGAATCTGGAAAAATCATAGATGTTCTAAAAATTTAAGATGGATGAGAAATAATATTATTTTTTTACAAAAATAATCAATAATTCTTACAACACAAATTCAGATAATAAGAATAAGAGAAAAATTCCCCGAGAATTTGTTTTTAATGATGAAAATTTTAAAGAAGGTGAAAATAAAGGCATAAAAAAGTAGATTTGTGAGAGAAAATATCTCACTAAGAAAGATATGAATTTTTCAGGAATTTATCCAAATAAGAAATATGGTCCATTATTTTTTAGGGAACAACAACAACAATTTTAGGATCATGTTCACTATCAATCATAAAACCAATATTTAAAATCACATTGTTGGTGTTTTGGGGTTTTCTGAATGCAAGCTTATTCATGATGGTATAACATGTCTCTGCTAAGAAAAATGTATGAATCAATGGGGATCATGCTAAATAAAGATGGTAAAATATTCTTAAAAATCATGTGAAACTAAAAAAGGAAACTCACAAGATATTAACATAGTATGTAAAGAAAGTAAAGAAAAACAAACATGATGAGTCCAAAAATAATGAGTGCTTATCTATCTAGATAGATCAAATTTAAATGGATAATAATGTAGAAATATTAAAAAAATCAGTTGAATCATAATGAATGAAAATGGTTTTTGATGTTGTGAAAAAATTTGATAAAAATATTTAAATGGATTGTGATTTTAAAAAGTGAAAATGGTGTGAGAAATAAAGGCATGTTAGTAATTGTTTTGATTATGCTACTTGAATTAGAGGATGGCATGAAATGATTGTTACAAAATCACTACATGAAAAAGGTTCCAAAATAAGAAAAGGAATTTAAAAAAATAGAAAAAGGGTATATAGATGTAAACAAATAGTAAAAAAATCTAAGAAGGGTGATCATATGGAAGAAAATATATCGAACTAAAAATCCAAGAAGAATAAGAGAATGAAAGGATGAGAGAGGAATCTGAGTCCAAAAAAGGATTCTATGAAAAAACGGAGGTTCCTCCATACTCCAAAAACATTTGATTTTTTACTGACTTGTATGGAATTGAAGGGGTTCAAATAAAGAAGTTGATATTGGTGAGTTTATCACTATTATGGTAAAATAATTTTATGAGGCAACAAAATATGAGTTTTTGAATGTTTTATTTATATATATGAAAGTTTTGGTATGTTTATTGAGTTGGGTAGACGTTACATTTATCTTTAAAAATCTTTTCAAGATTACCCCATAAGTGATAATGTTGAAAGAAACAGGAAAATGGAATTACATGAAAATCCTGGAATGGAAAATTTTGACAACCCTGATTACACATTCTTGTTTTCTACATTGGGTTTGCACACATAGAAATAGAGTTTTCTAGTTAAATGTTCTTTGTTAATATAATAATTTGATACCTATGTTATCCTAAGGAATATTTTCAGCATTTAGAAATGAAAAGTTGAAACCCTGGAAAATAAAATCATTTTTCAATAAGGGGGAAAATTTTAATGCTGGACCCTTTGAATTTTATTGTTAATAAGCTGGAGAAAACATGAAAGGGAGAGAGATAAGAAATATGGGGATAAATAAAAGAATGGGGAGAATAAATTTATAAAAGTAACCAACAAGTTGATTGTTTTGAAATGGTTAAACATGGCATTGACTATGGTGGGTATTGAAAACAAACATGAATGGGGAGATTTTTTGACCTAAGTTATGTTTTGGTTGTATTAGTTTTCAATAGATGATGAATGTTAAAATATGATAAAAGAAGATGTTTTTTATTTCAGACACACCTAATCGTAATGTAAAATCAGACATAGCCTATCAGTGTGAGTCATTCAAAATGATCTATCATATTTGGATTTCTATTAAAAGCTTTGGGAAATCATACTGAGTTTGGAATGAAAGTGTTAATCATAATGATAGCCAATACCATAGTCTGTATTTGACACTAAATCTGAAGATTCTCTGGTTTTTTGTATTCTATAAATCATTATTTTTTAGAATAATTTTTATTTATTCCTTATGAAGGAATGAGGGAGTGCTTCCAATCATATAGTGGATTGGTTGGAATAATGAATGTTTCTGAGGAGTGGTTTGTTATAATAATTTCCATTATAATTCAAAAAATGTTGAATATGATATTTATATAATTCAAATTAACCAGGAATTCATAATTACAATATGATGTTCGTAGAATAAAAATGCTTTAGGAAGAGGGGCGAATTCAATGTGAAGTATTCTAGATGTTGAGCATTGGTATGTGAGTCATCAATCTAATAATATCAGAATTCTTGAGGAAGGCTGAAATTTATTTTAATTGATTTTAGAAAATAAGAAGTCACACTTTATTCTCAAACAATTGAGTCTAGAGAAAAAGGAAAAATTTTTTAATTGAATAAGTGAAGGATTATTAAACTGGTGATGATAACATTCAGAAGAGTAAAGCAGAGACTGATCCACCAGACAGAGGATGAAATAAAAAAAAGTGATTAGATGGAAAAATTCATTGGATGCAGATCATTGGTCTGATGGATTAAATAAAAGGAAAAAATTTGATGATATTTCAGAATTGTTTTCAATGTCATAAATTTAATATTTGATAAAGATTATTTTCATAAGAATACTTTCTATGTTTACAAGAGGTCATCATAATGGAATGTCTTTAGGAATTCATGTATGCTCATCTTAATGATGAATCATAATAAAAAATCAGAAAGAATTATTAGACTGAAGAATAAAAATAATTAAATGTTTGTACACATAAAATAATTTTGATGTTATGAAAATATTATATAAGTATTATGAATCATTAATGTTTCCAAATATTGAACAGATACTTAAGGTTACTTAATTATTTAATGATTTGGTTGAGTGGGAACGATTTTTAGATTCCCGCACAAACCATTATGGGGTTCATATAATAAGAGACCCCGGTGGATTTCTTTTTTGTAAAAAACATTAATTCATAATGTTCACCGAGAGCTCTTAAATTTGTTTTGTATGGAAATTGAGTTTCCAATCATAGTTCATTTTTCATGTTGAAGATAAGAAAGATCCACCAAGATGAGTCCATCAATGTGAGGATCAATCTGATCATTTGAGAAACTTATATAAGGATGATTTATCAGAGAAAGACCATCATTGTAAGACTATTATAGATACATCCATAGGAACACGGTTAATCGACCAATGTTCCATTTAACTAAAGAATTATGATATTCTTATAGAGTTACAACTCAATTGAATAAGTAAGAGCAGAACGTGAATTAGACCAAGGACAATTTGACGGATCCCATCAGACTGAGGGCACCAGAGTGTGTAAGATCATGCTAACCATTTCTGAATATGGTTTCTAGACTATGTTAATGGAATAAGTTTCAAGAAAAAAAGTTACTTATATAATTTTTGAATTTCTCAACGATTTTATGCTGGTAA
Organism: Viscum album; assembly: GCA_963277665.1. Taxonomy (NCBI): domain Eukaryota; kingdom Viridiplantae; phylum Streptophyta; class Magnoliopsida; order Santalales; family Viscaceae; genus Viscum; species Viscum album. The sequence continues at coordinate 1,313,569,020 of OY728136.1, read as the reverse complement.
AGTTTGATTTATCATACATGGGTAGTATGTTAAGAGTTTATGAAGTTGATCAGAAAAGAAGAAGAAAGGGGAATCATATAACTATAGATACTTACTAGTTGTTGAAAAGTATTATCTTTCAATTTTGTACAACTAGTGATGAGAAAGAGGATACTGAAAAGGATTTTTGGGGTTAAACCAAAATTAATAGGAAATTTTCTACTGGTATTATATAATTGTTAACTACTCATTACTTTGTCTTCCCGAAATAATATAGTGAACAAATCTGTGTTAGTAAGACTATCCAACACGGAATATAGTAGGTATTTATCCCGAACCTTGTAAATATATGGTGTTGTTACATATTTATATTTGTTGCATACAAATGGTGAGATTGTGAGCTATATATGAGTGGATCCTAACTCTAGGAAGTTTTAGTGGATAAGAATTTTTTTTAAGGAGTTAATGAACATTATTATAAAATAAAAAAGAACCACTTATTCTTTACACCACCTAGTGTGATCGATCATATTTGGGAACAACACTAATAAAAAATACCTAAAACCAAAATATTAAACCCTATTACCAAAACCATAGACCCTAAACCCCAATCCTCAAACTCCAAACCCTAAAATAAATACATTAATCCCCATAACCATATGCCTATATTTCAAAACCCTAAAACATCAACCAAAGTCCCCAAACACTAACCCATATAACCTAAATCATAATCTCTAAACATAAATCCCAAAAATTTTATCCTTAAATACTAAACCCTATTTCTTTAATTACTAAACCCTATATTCTACCCAAAAAATCAAAAAATGAAAACTCTAAAAATCATAACATGAAACTCGATATTGATAACTATAAACCATAAACCACAAATTATATTTAGAAAATCATAATTATAAATCATAAATCTTAATCCATAAACAATAAACACTAAATAATAAACATTAAAACGTAAAAGAAAAACCCTTAACCCGAAACAAAAAACCGAGAAAACCCAAAACCCAAAACTATAACCCCTAAATAACTAAATGAAAAATAAACCATAAACCGTAATCTAGATTCCCTAAACCCAAAAAAATAATCCCCAAACCAAATAAGTTAAACCCTAAACAAAACACCTGCAACCTTAAACCCTATTCCCTATACTGTAAACACAAAACCAAAAAACCAAAACCCCAAACCACAAATAAAAACTCATAAAACCTTAAACCCTAAATCCAAAACCCTAAACCCGAAATCATTAAACCTGAAGACTAATCCGTTAATCATAAAATCTAAACCCTAAAACCCTATCCTCAATATCCTGAATATTATCTATAAATCTGAAACCCTATGCCACCAAAACATGAATCCAAAACCAAAAAATCATAATCACTAAACAAAATCCCTTAATCATTTAACCCAAATCCCAAACCCAAACTATAACCCAGAACACAAAAAACAATACCAAAAGCCCAAAACCCAAAACACAATACACAAAAACCAAAACCAAAAACCGAAAACTGATAAACAGAAATAGATAAACCCAAAACAAAAAATTCTAAACCCTTGACCATAATGAAAAAAATACAAATTCTTAACCCTAAACCCCATACCCTAAAAACTGAACTATAAATCATATATTTAAAACACAATGTAATAAAAAAATCCAAAACCAAAAACCCAAAAACAAAAACCCAAAACCGAAATCCCAAAACCACAAATGCTAAAACAATGAACCCTAAAGACTATAACCAAAAATATTAACCTAAAACCCTAAAAATAGAATATAAAAACATAAAACAATAATACCTAAACCCATAATAATATACCCTCATTCCAAAATCCTAAACCCTGAACCATAAAAAGTAAATTGTAAATAGTTAACTCTGAACCTAAAACCTAAAACCCAACTAACAATACCCCAAAAATAAAATACTAATCACTAAACACAAATCCAAAAACCCAAAACCCAAAACCCAAAACCCATAAACATAGAAACCAAAAAAAATCTAATCCATAAACATAAAACATTAATCAAAAAACCCAAAACTGAAAACCAAAACCCTAAATACTAACATCTGAATCCTAAAATCCAAACCAAAACCATAAACTCTAAACCAAAATCAAAATCCCCTATCGAAATCCCAAAACCCCAATCCCAAAACACTAAATCTCTAACCAAAAATTCCCGACACTATGCATGAAACCCTAAATAAAAAAAAGTAAACACTAAAACCTAAACAAAAAATTAGGATCAGTGAATTGTGAAACCTATTTCATATGAAATATGCCCTAAATGTTAAACCCTAATCCATAATCCCAAAACCCTATACCCAAAACACTATACCCACAAACCCAAAACACTAATCCTAAACTCTAAACCCTAAATAATAAACTATAAATCCAAAACCATAAAAACTAAGTATTTTAACCCATATGTAAAACACCAAGACCACACACCCAGAAACACACACCCTACAACATACACCATAAACCAAAAAACCTAAACCCTAAAACCTAAACAATGAACTTTAAACACTAAAAACTATACTTAAATCCAAAAACTAAACATCCAAAAACCCAATCTGGAAACACCTATTGTAAAGCATGAAATAGATTTCCCAAAATCAAAAAATATAAACACCAAAACCCAAAATGAGAAACCAAAAACCAAAAACTAAAAACTCTAAAACATAAAACTTGAACTCTAAACCCCTACTCCTAATCTCTGACCATAATCCATAAACAACAAACCCTAAGCAATAAAAATAAAACCCAAAACAGTAAAACCGACTTCCCAATAAATAAATCACAAACTCTTAAACCAAAACCCAAAACCATAAATACAAAAAAAAAATAACAAAATACCAAAAACCTGAGACCTCCAAATCATATCTGGAAACCATGAAACCCACAATCCTAAACCCTAAATTCAAAACATGAAACAAAAAACCATAAACTAGATTCCTGAAAATTTAAACCATAAATCCTAAAACCCAATACCCAAACCCAAAACCTCAAACCCAAATATCTATTCCTTAAACACTAGTCCCCCAATCTAGAAGGCAAAATCCGAAAGACTAAAACAAAATCCTTAAACCTAATATACATAATTTAATATGCTAAACCATAAACCCTAAAACCTAAACACTAAAAAATTAACCCCAATGAATAAAACCTACATCCATTCAAATATTCCCAAAAACATAATCCCATAATAAAAAAACTAAAACTAAAATCACAAACCCAAAACACAAAATTTAATTCAAAAATCCAAAAAAGAAATACCCAAAATCCCTAACCCAAAACCAAATAAATAAAAAATTATAACATAAAATATAAAATGTAACCCCAAATCTGTAACCATAACTCCCAAACCTAGTCCCTGAACCTGAAACCCAAAACCAAATACATCAATCTCCAAACAGTGAACCTAAAATCCTGAAATTGCAACCATAAACCCTAAAATACCAAAACCCTAAAACTTAAATGCAAATACCAAAACACAAACACCAAAACAATAATATGTCAAACTATAATCTATAAACCCCAAAACAATAAATCTAGAACTCTAATCCTGAATGTAACTCCCCATAATTTTCAAAAAAAAATTAAATATTGAATGCATGAAACCCTGAGTCTCTAAAAAACCCCACTTTGTTATAAAATAGCTAGTAAACATAATTTATCCACCTCCATGACATGAATTTCAAAAAACTGACATACATGGATTTGTTAAGTATGATATTTAGAGTCTGATAAGATAAACATAATTTTTGGTGAATTGTAATAAACCCATATGAATAGTTACATACCAAAATGAATAACAATGAATAGTAATGAATAATAAATCTTCCAAAGAATAGAAACTTCACCCATGAATGTATAAATACAATTTAGACATCATATAATTGAAAAAAGGATCATAGTGTATGTATTGGTATTTTGAATGCCATAAATATTTTAATTAACATTTCATGGTTTATTTAATAATTTAAAATGGAAATGTATGATCACAAAATTTAATAATATATTGTTAAATTATTTTCTTATGGTAATAAGAAAATTTAATGGGACCTTTATTAATTTATCAATGTGTTATAAAATAAGTTATAGTTTGAAATGTGTTTTTTGGGATAAATTAGGATTTTATTTAAAAAAAATTAAAAATATTTAGAAAATTATTTTCATAAATTGGATTTCATTTTTTAATTCTAAACCACAAAAAATGATTAGGTTGCATTTTTGTGAATTTTCTGAAACACTTGAGTTTTTGATGAATAGTGAAATACGGTAAAATACCGTATATACGAATTATCATTTAAATACCCTATCTATGAAATCAGTACTAATTTAATCAATCATGGTTCATGATAACATTATATATTTAATATTTTTATCACAATCATCAAGACTATTCACAGTCTTGAGGAAAAATATTATAATAATGATTAAAATAATGTAAAACCACGCATCTCCTCTGCTATAAATATCACCCTCTATCCCCTCTTATCTTCACTCTTATAAGCCGTGAAAATCGTATGGGTTTTTCCAAATACCCTTAGCTAGTCACTCCCCATTTTTAGGACCTCTTGGTCTCACTAAAAGACCAAAATACCTTCCCTTAAGGAAGTTCCCAAGGAAGTTATTTCAAGAGGAAAAGTATGTTTTCTTTCATTTAGTTTCATTTCAATTTATCGTATTTTCTTATTCTCTTCTAACATACTTTATCAAATTGATCCTTATAACTCCATTATAATATATATAGATATATATTAATTATACCATGTTAATTTAATAATTATTATCAATATTCTTACTCTCTCTCTCTCTCTTTTATAAATGAGATCATCATCCGTGAGATCCAATTTACAACGTTCATGGAAGACAAAGTTATTTTTTTCAATTTATCCTTAATGAATGGTACTGACACCATTTTTATGGATGAAATAGACTATAATATATTTATTATTACATATTTAATATTTAGGAACTAGTATATGTACATAGTATTAATTCATATGACAAAACTAGTTCATAATAATCCAAATACCGCCAAATAATCTATGTGATTGTAATTAATATTTCATCCAATGATTCATCCACATAAATTGTAAAAAAATTATATATATTACCATTAACACTTATTTATGTTCATAATTAATATATAATATCAATTCTAGAGAATGAAATTCTTCTCAGAGGAACATCAGTACTCATACACAAATATACTGATCATGAAAACCAATGAAAAAAACACTTCGAACAACGAAATTCAATCTTATAACTTGTAAATAAGAACATAACTAAAGTTAATAATATTCTGTTAAACTCAGTAAATGTATAATAAGTTCTTAATTAAGTTATTAATAATTCTAATTTCAAATTTCTAGACCTTAATTTCATGAGCGGAACACATTCATACTTAACGTAAGTGTTTCTTCATCTCAATTCCTTTTTTGTGAGACATTTCATATTCAATACTATTACTTGTGTTTGGTGAATTTTTAATTACCCTTAATGATTCATATCATTATTATCTTTATTTTCATGATATTAAATGTATAATTTAATTGTTTTAAATTTTTTGGCAAACAATTCATTTGATTACAAAGTTGTAAGTATTTTCTTCATGAACCTCCTTTCTCATTCGGGTTGCTCTTATTATCTACACATCTCAATGAAATTTTTATTTATTCATAATTACTTCTCATTAATTATGTGTGAATTTTCTATATATATTTACCAATCAGAATCATACTTTCATTTATGGGGAGTTATTTGTTTTAAAAGGATCTTTCAAAAATTATTCCCAGAATACATGCACGCTTCTAGGAACTTCTCGGAGTCTCACCTATTTTGAAGTTCACTGTATAATTTGTTTTAATCCATATTTGTCTTTATAAAATCACAAATTTTAAAATGAAAAATAATTTTCAGTTTATTTTTAAATTTATGAAAGAAAACATGCCTTTTCGGTTTAAAATTTCTTTAATGTATTCCAAAAACTACATTAAAATGTTTTAATTCTAAAGCATCTTTAAAAATAATTTTAACATGATTTACTTTTGGTGGGACATAATTTATTCCTCAAATGTAAACTAAATTTTCTTAAGTTTTTTATGTTATATACATGTTTAAACCACATTTATGATAAATACAAATGATTTTCCCAAATAATTCTTCATTCCTAGGTAAAAATGATTTTCTCTCATCTCACATTAACCCTTATAAAGTAAATGACCTTTTCACCACTTATTCCATGAATGTGGTGTGTAATAACGATTGGTATATCATATAAATAGTCTCTTTATTATCATGATATTACAAGGGATTAGGATTTAAATGTTTCATGGTTGTATAGGAAACTATGGAATGATTAAGGATTATTTCCTCAAGAATTTTTCAATGCTATCATTTAAAAATATAGTCATCTAATTTGAAAACCAATTGTTTAATCGTGCACTTCATTGAAGTATATTTATTATGATACCATTTGAAATATGTTTTTGAAGGTATTCTGATTATTTTGACTGTGTATGTTCTATCTTTATACCATTCTCCATATTATTCTGAATGGTTAGTGTTTATGTTCAATGACTGTGGAAAGTTATTTACATTTAATTTGTTTGTTTCAATATGATTTTATATATTGATTATGTTAAACCCTTTTATATGTGGAATGAATTGGACTTACTATGTGATGGGTGGGGCCCTCTATACCCCCTTGATGCATCGGTCGGTTTAAAGAGAAAAAAAGATATAGACTTGTATAAGGCTTTTCCCATTTTTAGATATTATTTGGCCGAGACCCTAATCATTTTTAGATGACTTGGATGATGCCTTGAAGATATGTTTTAGAATATACAACATATGAATATCCCTTATTATGAAGGTAGAAATTCATTTTTCATGTGGTTCTTTGACTAGTAATATTCCCTAGGATTATGTTTTATTATTGTAGTATTTACTCAGCTCATTTTTTCCACTATATTATATTCATGTTTATTTTTAAAAAAATGTGTTTTCTATAATCCACCATTCCCAATGTTTATAATGTATTCTGATATATTTTTCACCCTTATTGAGAATCTAATCTCACACCTTGTTACGCTTCATTTTTCCTAGGATATGAAGAGGAATATTATGATTGACTTGCAAGGATAATCTTAGAGTGGTGGATGTTCCCAATGAAACTTATTTGTTGTTCTTCATTTCAATTTGTGATGTTGAACATATGAATGTATTTTTTTCCAAATATAATAATATACTCTATCGATTATGATAAATATTCCTTATTTATATGCCAATGTAATAAAATATTAAACCATCTCTAGGAAACTGGGTTCAGGTCCTTACAGTTGGTATCAGAGGAAGTTTTGTAGAAAACTATGAAAACAGATTTAGAAAACAAAAAATTGTGAACAAAACTCTAAGATAGTTTTTGAGGATAAAAAATTAATGAACATCCAAGAATTTTTGGTAAGGAATAGATTATGTTTATTTTTCTAAGCAATAAATTACTATCTAGATACTACAAGTGGGAATGGTTCTTTCACAAATGTACCTAGGCGTAATAACTCTCAGAAGATGTTTTAGGCTAAAGCTATGGTATATTGGTACACAATAATGTGACTCACTACGCACCTGGTTTGACACTCCCTAGGGTCATTCTGAGGATAATTCACATTTGTTTCTTACAAACTATTATGAAGGATTTATTCATCCAATGTAAAAAATGTATATGGTTCTAGGATTTATGATGCATAAATTTAATATATGTGCAATACCATGTTATAATTATAGAATGTTCATAATTTTATGATCTAATATAGAATATGGAATTGATCAGATATGGTTCCTATTAGAAGGAATGAGAACATCACCAATGCATGTGATGAAAATTGTAAGAAGTATTATATGTCTCATGGTCTTAAGACATTGTTTCAAAGGAATAAATTCTCCCTTGTGTCTTTATTATATGAGGAAATAGTAATACATGTTAAAAAGGTATGTAATGAATTCTCTTAGTCATATGGATTTTAAGGGAATAAAAAGAAAAGGAGGATGGCATAGAAAAAATATGGATAAAGGGAAGAAGTGCAAGATGTGTTTTCCCACATGCGATAATTGTTGAAAGAATCAACCTGGTATATGCTTGAAGGTAATTTCTGTTTGTTATAAGTGTGTAGAAAACAGACACCATGGTAATGATTTTACAGGAAAGAAAAACGTTTCCAATGGACAATGATTCAACATCAAGGAGACGTGAAACTTTACGAATCAATGTTCTAAGCATTAATGGAATATACCACAATTGTGATTATGGATAATGATAAATTTTTTATTCTGCCACAAATGAAGTAGAATAACTAATACTATTAGTCAAGAATAATATCATTTGAATATTATTTTCCATCAAAGTACTGATTAAATGAATTACGGAATATATGAGGATTTTACAACAATACTTTTTCATTACGGATTTGAAACCATAAGTTGAATGGTACCAAGAAAATATATTCAGTGGAAAGATAAACATTTTGGAAAATGCATTATTAATGGAAAGGAAAACCATAATATATTTCTAATAATGAATATAATGAATACGGAATGATTCATTTGTATAAGTACTTACTACCTAAAAAATGATTTTTGACTTTTTGACAAGTGGTATATGCTATCATTGATGGAGTTTACAACATTTTTTGATATAAGGAATAAATTAAATAGAATATGAAACGATTAATGAATATTTCCAATACGGTTTAATGGTAATTTGAATTATTAAAATATATTAAGATAACACATTATTAAGATATTCACATGTCTGGAAACTGAATATTTAGGGCTACTTCAACTTGATTAAAGGTAAATACGGTAGCAGATGCATTGAGCAGGATAGATCATGGTGTTCTGAACAAAATGAGGATTTCCAAGGACCATATATACATGGATCTATCTAGGATGGATATGAGAATGATTCAAAATTATTGGATCATGATCTTTTGGAAAGTTAAACTATGTGTGAAATAGTTTAATATAAGCATTGTATGAGTTTTTAGAGTTTAATTCCACAACATGATATATATATTATTCTTCCATGACCTTGTTGTACAAATAGAATCCATTGTTTGGTAGTAACCGATGTGTTTCTATTTCTTCTTATGAATTGGATAATTTAATCTTATTCTTGTAGTGGGTTTCCCACAAGGGGATTTTAATGTATCAACCATTAACTTTTGAAGTTAAATTTCAAATTTCAAGGATGAAATTTTTGTAAGGAGGGGATAATGTAACACCCAAAGATTTTTAAAATCAATTTAATATTTTATTCATGAAAAGGATAGGCTCTAAAAAACACCACATTGATATGACCTATCGAGTAAACATAATTTATCCACCTATGGGATTTGAATTTCAAAAAAATGGCATACACAGTTGTGTTCAGTAAGATTTTTAGAGTCTAATAAGTCAAAATTAATTTTTGACGAATAGTAACATACCGTTATAAATAGTTACATAGCCTTAGGAATATTATTTAATATTTAATCATCAAAAAAAATATAATCTTCACCCATTAATTTATATATACAATTTAGACATCTTATATGTGAAAAAATGATCGTAGTGTTTGTATTGGTATTTTTGTTTTTCATAAATATAATAATTAAAATATAATAATTAATTTAATAATTGAAAATGGAAATTTATTCTCAAAAAATTTAACCATAAAATTTGACATTATTTTTTATGGTTGTAAGATAATTTTATGGGGAAATGATTAATTTCTAAAAGTGTTATAAAATAAATTATAATTTTAATGTTTTCTTTTATAATAAATGATGATTTTAATTAAAAATTTAATTAAACATATTTTGAAAATTATTTTCAATAAATGGAGTTCATTTTTTAATTATACACATTAAAAAATGGTTAGCGTGATTTTTTTTGGTTTTTTTCTATTTTTTTTTATTTTATAAATAGTGAAATACTGTAAAATACCGTATATACAAATTATCAATTAAATACACTATTTAAGACATCATGACTGATGTAAAAACACTTTGTTAGACATAACATTATCTATTTAGTATTTTTATCACATGAAGTAAAACTATTCGTAGTCTTGAGAAAAAATATGAAAATAATGTTGAAATAATGTTAAACTCGTTATCTCCCCCACTACAAATACCACCCTCACTCCCCTCCTTTTCACTCTTATAAGCCTTTAATATTTTCAATGTTCAACCCAAATAACCTTAACATGTAACTCCACATGTCTAGGAGTGATTGGTATTTCCAAAAGACCGAAAACCCTTCACTTTAAGAGGTTCCCAAGCAAGTTATTTCCAGAGGTAAAACATTTTATTTTTAATTTTGATTCATTTGAATTTATCTTCTTTTCTTATTCTCTCCTAAAATCCTATGTACAATTGATCCATATAAATCTATTATAATCTTAATAATGGAATTAAACCGTTTCATTGTAATAAACATTATCAATCTTCTTAATCACTCTCTTTTTTATAAATGAAATCATCATCCATGAGGTTGCAATTTACAACCTTCATGGACTATGAAGTTTCCATCTTCAATTTATCCTTCATTATTTGTCATGAAGCCATTTTTATGGTTGAAACAGAATATAATATATGTTTTATAACCTACTTAGTATTCATGAACCAGTATATGTACATTTTATTAATTTGTTTGACAAAACTAGTTCATAATAGTCCAAATACCGCCAAATAATCTATGTGATGGTAATTATTATTTCATAAAACAATTCATCCTCATAACATTAAAAATAATTCTATATATAACCATTAAAAAATATTTATGTTAATAAATAATATATAATTTCAATTATGGGGAAGTATATTCTTTTCAGGTGAACAACCATACTCATATACAAATAAACCGATCATGAAAACCAAGGAAATGAACACTCTGGAATGATGGAATTCAATCTTATAACTTATAAATAATGACATAAATGAACTCAATAAAACTATGTTAAAATAAATAAATGTATAATAAGTCTTTTTTTAATTTATTAATAAGTATACTTTCATATTTCTGGTCCTTATGTTTAAGAGCGGAACACATTCGAACTTAATGTAAGGGGTTCTTCATCACACTTCCTTTTTTGTGAGATATTTCTTATTCACTACTATTACTTGTGCGTGGTATATGTATACTTCCAATTTATTATTCATATCATGAATCTATTTATTTTCAGGATATTAAATTTATCATTTAATGATTACTAATTTTGAGTCATATGATTCAATTGATTACAAAGTGGTAAGTATTTTCTACCCAAACCTCCATTTTCATTTCGGTTTCTATTTTTCTCTACTAACCTCAATAATATTATTATTTGTTCTTATGTAATCCTCATAAATTATGTGTTAATGTTCTTTATATATATACCAGTAATAATCCTACTTTCATTTATCGTGAGTTATATGTTTTAGAAGGATCTTTTAAAAATTATTCCTAGAATTCAATCTTGATTCAAGGAACTTCTCATATTCATACCTATTTTGATGTTCAATCTAGGATATATTTTAAGAAATATTTATATTTATAAAATCTCAAATTTTAAAATTAATGTACTTTTTGTTTCATTTCTGGTTTCTGAAAGAAAACATGCCTTTTCACTTTAAAATATCTTTAATGAATTCCATAAAAAGAACAAAACCATTTTAATTATAATGATTCTTTGAAAACAATCTTTACCTGATTTGCTTAAGTGGGACATAATTTATGAATCTAATATAATCTAAATGTCCTTAACATTTACATTCTAGTATATACTTGTTTTAAACCAGATTTGTAACAAATACAAATGATTTTCCAAATGAACTCTTCTTTTCAAGGTAAATATAATTATTCTCATCTCACGTTACCTTTGAAAAAGAGTATTCCTTGTCAACCACTTTTCCCTTGAAAGTGGTGTATGAACTGAAAATTGTAAAATCATATCAAGAGTCTCTTCATTCTCAAGTTATTTTAAGGGATTACAATTTGAATGTTTCAAGGTGGTATGGGGAACTATGGAATGTTTAAGGATTATTTCCCCAAGAACTTGTCAATGGTATCATTTAAAAATATCTTCTTCTATGTGATCATCATTTGTTTAATTTTGAACTCAACTGGGTTTTTTTCTATTATGATATCATCTATAATACGTTGTTTAAGGTTTCTTTATTATTTTTATTATGGATGTTCTCTCTTGATACAATTCACCATATTATTAGGAATCGTTAGTGTTTATGTTCAATGATTGGGATTTTTTTTGTCATTTCATATGTTTGTTTCAATATGATTTTATATATTGATTATGTTCACACTTTTCATTTGAAGAATGCTTGGGAATTAGTATATGATGGGTGGGGATCTCCATAGAACCTCGATACATCAGTATGTCTCATGATAAAAATAGACAAGGACTTGGATGTCGCCTTCCCCATTTTTAGATATGGTTTTGTAAAAGGCCTTAGTCATTTTTATATGTCTTGGATGAGGCCTCAATGGTATTTTTCAGAATTCCTATCATATGTATTTCCCTCATTATGAATATAGAAAATCATCGTTCATGTGGTTATTTGACTAGTATAATTTCCATGAGTAGGTTTTATTGTGGCAGTATTTTCTCAGCTTATTTTCCAACCATATAATGTTCATGTTTATTTTTTAACGCATGTGTTTTCAATTATTCACCATACCTAATGTTTATAATATCTTCTTTTGTATTGTTTTACCTTACTGATCATCTCATCTCATGCATTATTTTGTTTCATTTTTTCCCAGACAAGAAGAGGTATATTATGAATGAATTGCAGGAATAATCTTAGAGTAGGGGATGTTCCCAATGGAACTTATTTTTTTGTTTTTCATTTCATGTAGTGATGTTGAACTTATGTATGAATCATGTTTCCCAAAATACTAAACTATTCGATCCTTCAAGATGAAAATTCCTTATTTATATGTTCATGTAAAAAAATAAGGCACCGGCTCTGGGCAACTAGGGTTGGGTCCTTACACTGAAACCCAAAACCATAAAACATTAAAACAAATGAATAAAATTATAAACCATAAATCATAAACCCTAAATCACAAACTCCAATCACAAAAAAAACATAACAGCTAGAACCTAAATTGAACAACCAAAATACCTAATGCCAAAATCCCATGACAAAAAAAAACCCAAAACCTGAAATGCTATCCCCTGATCCCTATACCATAAACCAAAAAATATAAATTCAAAACCCTATACCATAATCCAAAAATCCTAAATGAAAAATAATAAAAACAAAATCCAAAACATTATACTATATATCCTGAACCCAAAATTGAAAATGATAAACCCCTGAATGTAAACCCAAATCTATATACCATAAACCCTAAACCCAAAACTGTAAATTGTAAACCCTAAACCCTAAACCCTAACTAGTAAACAACAAATTATAAATCCAAATCCATATACCCTAAACCCTAAACCTTATACCATATTTCCTAAAACATAAACATTAAAATTATAAACATTAACCAAAAACCCTAATGCCTTAATACTAATCCTTAAACCTAATGGCCTAAATCATAAACATTAAATCCGTTTCCATAAACCATACACCATAAAACCAAAACCCTTATCCCTAAAAAATGATAAACACTAATACCTATACCCAAATACCTAAACCCAAAACCCTAATACTTAATCCCAAAAAACCGTAGACAATAAACCCAAAACCCAAAAGCCAAAATCCTTAAAACACAAAATGTAAACCAGAAACCATAAACCATAATTACCAAATATTAAACACTAATGAATTAGTCACAAACCCTAGTCCCAAAATAATAAAAATAAAAAATTTCATCACTAAAGCCAAGACCCAAACCCGAAAACCATAAATGTAATTCATAAATCCCAAACTTGAATCAAATAATATAAACTGTTAACACTAAATCCTAAAACCTTAACCCTTAACCTTAAACACCAAAACATAAACATTAAAATATAAAAACAAAACTCAAATACCATAAATCATAAACCCCAATCCGAGAAACGAAAAACCTAAAACCAAACCCATAAACCATATATCACAAAACCTAAAACCTAAACTATGAATCAAAAACACTGAACCCTAAACCATAAACCTAAACCCTAAACCCTAAACCTAAACCCTAAACATTGTATCATATACCGATAACCCTAAAACAAAAATAGTAAATTCCAAAACTTAAACCTAATACCGAAGACCATAAAACAAAAACTATAAAACGTAAACCCTATAACATAAAAACTAAACTCTAAACCATAAACACAAAACCCAAAAACATATACATATGACCAAAAACTGAAAACCAGAAAGAAAACACCAAACTATAAACATGAATAAATAACCCCAGACACTAATACCTAAACACAAATCCGAAAAACCATAATCCCTAAACCCTAAACCCTAAACCCTAAACCCCAAATTGTAAGCCATAAACCCTCAAATATATACACTAAACCTTTAATAACGAAATAAATACTCTAATCCCAACTTCACCCAAATCATATACCTAGATCACCAAACTATAAACCATAAAACCCTAATCTATAAATCATATTAACTAAACCATAAAACCTAAAACCTAATGCCAAAACTATTAATACTAAAACCCTAGATCCTAAATCATAATCCAAAAACTCATAATTACAAAATTGTAAACTCTAAATTGTAAACTATGAACCTGAAAACCTAAACCCAAAACCCTAAATACCAAATAAAAAACCCGAACCCCTAAATGAAACACCAAAAACCAGAATCCAAAAACCCAAAACCATAAACTAAAAACCAGAAATAAAAAAAACAAAACCCAAAACACTAAACCTGAAACCCTAAACCCTAATCTAAAAACCATAAACACTTTAACATAAACCATATTACCATAAACCTAAAACCATATACCAAATTCACAAAACCATAAACCATAATCATTAATCCAAAAATCTTAAAACCCAAACAATTTACTTTTAATCCCAAATCCTATAGATAAATACTAAACAATAAACACTGAAAACCTAAACCCTTATTCCAAACCCATAAATCATAAACTCTAAAACATTAACCCTAAACACTAAACCAAAACAAGAAAACCAAAAACCCCAAACCCTATTTCAAAATCCAATAAATGAAAACCCTAAATGACAAAATAAAAACCCCAAACTAAAAACACCAAACCCAAAAAACTATTCCCTAATCACTAAACCCTAAAACCTAAACACTTATCCCAAATGGTTAAAACCGAAACCCTAAATTATAAACCATAAACCCTAAACCATAAATCCAAAACTCTAAACCATAAAACCGATAACATAAACTCATTACACTACACCCTAAGCCCTAAAAATGAATTATCAAAACCATAATATGTATCCCATAAACCATAAAACCTAAAATCATAGATCCTAAAGCATAAAAACTACATCCCATAAAGTCTAAATTATAAACACTGAACATAAACAATAAAACCTAAACGTAAACCATATAACGTAAAACTCAAACCCAAAACATAAAACCCTAAATCCTTGATCCAAAAACCCTAAACCCTAAACCATAAAATTGAAATTATAAACCTTAATCCGTAAACTATACAAGATAAAATTGAACCGAAAATCATTAATGATAAATCATAATATATAAATGAAAAACACTAAAACCAAATACATAAACCCTAAAAACTAAACTCTAAATACAAAAACATAAACCAAAATCTCTAAAATATGATTTCTAAACCCTAAGAAATAAACATTATTCGCACAACCTTATTCCCCAATTCAAAAATCAAAAACCCTATACATGAATTCATAAATCCTAAACCATATACCCTATACTACATATGCTGAACCATATACCATAAACAAATAAAAAATTATAATATAAAAATCATATTCCATAAAAACTAAACATAAAATAATAAAACCTATACCCAAAATGAGAAACCCTAAATTGTAAACCTAAAACACTATAATCTAAACACAATACCCTAAACCGTAGTCCCTAAAACCAAAAATCTAAACCCTATACAATAATCCGTAAACCCAATACTTCAATCCCAAAAACCTATCACCGAAACCAAATGTATAAATCCTATATTCCAATTCATAAATCAAAAAACATTTACAAAATCCCATAATTCATAATATAATATGGAATACGTAAATCCCAAACCCCAATTCCAAAAAAAAAACCGTGAATACTAAACCAAAACACTAAAACATAAACACTAATATCTAATATATATACACTAAAACCATAATGAAAAACCCTACACCATAAATCATAAAACAGATTTCTGCAACCCAAAATTTTAATCACCAAACCCTTTAACATAAATCCTAAACAAATATATCATAATACCTAAACACTAATCTAAATACTCTAACCACTCAACCCTAAACAAAAAATATTTAAACAAAATCCCTAAACCCTACTTGATAAGCCCTAAACACTGAAACCTAAACCCAATAAATTAATCCCTAAACCCTAAAACCCAAACCCTAAACCCTAATCGATAATCCCTATGTGCTAAAACAGAATGCATACACCGTAAACATTAATATATTAACTCCATACCATAAAAAAAATACATAAGCCCCAAACCCTTAACAATAAACGATAAACTAAAAATTTTAATCCCAAACACCAAATACCTAAACTATAAACTGTAATTATTACACAATAAAATCTAAACCCAATAATGAAAAACCTTTATCCCTAAACCCTAAACCATATACCTTAATTATAAATACCTAAATATATTTCATAAAACATTAACCCTAAACCCTGAATCCTCAAAATATAAATCATATACCAAAATCCCTAATCCCAAAATCCTAAGTCATATTCCAAAACCCCAAATTCAATACCCTAAAACATAAAATAGGAATACTATGACTTAATCAAAAAATCATATACCCTAAAACCTAAATCCTAAATTTCTAACCCTAAACTCCACACCTCACACTTGAAATTTTTAAAACCTACAACTCTAAAAATTAAATAAAAAAAATTACTGAAAACACTAGAACCTAAAACCTATTAGGAAATCCTCACTCCATAAACACAATAGAAAAAAATAAAAAACCAAATCATTAAACTATAAACCCTACATCATAATTACTAAAACATAAATAGTATACCCTGAACAATAATACCTTAAAAATACACCAAAAATCATAAACCCAAAACCCAAAAATCTAAAAACCCAAACCCAAAAATCTAAACGAAAATTAGTAAACCCAAAATCCTAATAAACAAATCCAAAACCATATATTCTAATAAAACCCCAAATAATAAACCATATTCCATTAAACCGAAAACAAAACATTAAAAACCAATACCATATTGCTTAAACCCTAATACATAAAACATAAATCCAAAAAACATAAACCCAAAACCCTAAACCAAAAACCCAAAACCAAAACCCTAATTACAAAAACATGAATATTGATTTATAATCCGTAAAACATAATCCCAAAACCCTAAAACCTTAAAACTCAAACCTAAACCTTGATCCTGAAATAGTAAATCTAACCCAAAATTCATAAAACTTACAAACTCAAAACCATAAATCCTAAACCAAAAACCCTATAATATTTAAAAAAAACCATAAAATTGAACATTGTACCCAAAAAACCTAAAACACAAATCCTAATCACCAAACCCTACACCCCATACCCTAAAAATATTTATCCACACACTATATCATAGTCCTAATATCCTAAACACAATACCCAAAACTCAAAAAGAAATATAGATAATCCAAAACAATAATATAAAATCCTTAAACCATAATCAATGAGCCCCAAACCCTTAATCATAACCCCTAATCACTAAAATTTAATCGATATATAATAAACCCAGAAATAGTAACGTAAAAACCCTAAACCCAAACCTTAAACCTTAAAAACCAATATCATAACCCAAAACCCAAAAACCCAAAATCTTTAATCCTAAACATGAAATGATGAACCCTAATGCCCCATGTAAATACATGAAGAAACCTAAACCCGAAATAGTTAAAACAAATCCAAAATCCTAAACACAAATAACCTAAAACCCAATACCTTTAACAGAAAACCATAAAACCAAAAAACTGAAAACCCTAAAACCAAAATATGAAAACCCTAAAACCTAAATCCAAAAACCCAAAACCTAAACCATAAAAAATAAACCAAAAAATATGAAAACTAAATAATGAAACCCTAAACCAAAATCCATAGACCCTAAACACTAAACCTTAAATCCTATACCAGAACCTCTAAAGCATAAATTATAATCCTTTAAACATAAACACTCTACCATATAATCTAAAACTGTAACGCCCTGACCCAAGTTACCTAGAGTCGGTGAATTATTACATAACATTGGCATTATCACAAAAGATCAACTCTCAAAATACCGAACAGTTTAGTAGCCATGGAAACACTAGATACATTCATAAATGTTACATTACATCATAATGTAAAAATTCAAAATAACATAGTCTCCATAGTACACACTCATACCCCCTCCAGACTATCCCTGTAGGTCAGTCATAATATATTTCTTCACATCCAGGGAAAAACAAAACATATAAAGGGGTGAGATCAAATGCTTGGTAAGGATAACAATATAGAGGAAACATTCATAAATAAACATAAACATTTAATTAAATGTGTCACGACCCCCTCCCCACAAAGTGTACCCCTCCTGGGCCAGCAATGTGAGAAGGGAGATAATGAACCACGAGTCCCGCCTCCAGTAGGCCCCGGGTTGGCGACTAGCACCGAGGGTATAATACACACACAAATGGGAGGCATTACCTTCTAAGAGAACACATGCAGAAGAGAGAGATAGAATAGACTCCAACCAACTCCAACTCATAACTGAAATATAAAAGAAACCCAAGTACATATATGAAATGTTATGCAAATGTACTACAACTGAAAGGGAAAACTAAAAGTACCCAAAAGAATGTAAAACGGCAGCGACCACAAGCCCGGACAGCTCCTCCTCCAACCACAAGCTAGTAGTATCCAGCTTGATCTCCAAACTGCTCTAAGTGACCTGAAAAACAGTTTATATATACATAGGGTGAGTATAACAGTATACCCAGAAGGATCCTCCCCAAGCCTCTTGTGCAAAAGTAAAGAAAGCATGCTAAAGCCCATTGAACAACAAGTGAAACTAACTTGTTACCTAAACAGGTATACTAAGTTCCCAACCTCACCATGGATACTATCACCAAGTAATGCATACAAGAATATATCATATAGTAAAGAATATCAAGGGTACCCCGCTACTACTTCCCCACTAGTTTTCCGCTTTGCCCCAACGACATACGTCCTGTGAATCTCTCTCTAAAGGCTTGCCCGCAGACACCTGGGCTAAGCTCCACAACCTGCACCCACGTGCACCACAATGGCTTGCCCGTAGACAACTAGGCTAAGCTCCACACCATCCTCACAACCAATGTGACTAGGTAGTTTTCGGGAGCCACCATAGCTCGTATAACGTGTATCATACGTTGAGTATTATACCTCAATCCATTACAGCCCATACGCCGAGTAAGGATCCTCAAGCCATCACAGCCTATACACGTTACACCTATAGTAGTCCATAAGATACTATATCCAGAATATATGTGTGTGAAATAACCACAAGCCATTACAGCCCTCCACACACATATATGGGTAAAACTAACCATTGTGCCTACAAGCAAAAAGATCTACCAAGAGAAGAGAGCGGGGCCAAAGGGGGTAGTCAGCCATTCAACCTCCCATCAGAATGTTGGGGAAAACACCCCCCCAGGGCTCAGAATCCCTGGGGTGTCAGTTGCCCTTACCGACCGGGTGGAGTAGCGTATAGAAACACAAAAATTACAGAATATATATAACTCACAACCACACTATCGGCATTACCTAGTCATAGGCCCAACTGCAGCTAACGTCGCTCAGACTCCAGGCTGCTACTTCTAAGACTAGGTATCCTATAATCACACAACCATTTGAAGAGATTTATTAGATTACTCCATTATTTTATCAGTTCCACTGTACGTTAATTAATTCTTTAAACATTAATTAAACATGAACAATTTACCACATTAAACAAAATTGGCATCACATTCAAAACTGCTCTTTTTTAGGATTCACATCACTATTAAATTCCAGTTTCTCCATCCCCGTGGATTATCACCATTTAATCAACCATTCATTACAGAATTACTTTTCCACATTCCCAGGCATTCTAGAAAACTTCTTATGCTTCTAAACACAAAGGAGGCTCAACACGGTGAATAGATATACTACCCATCGAGTCTTTGCCGCCTATAGAAAGAGAATAGACTCATCCTCCATTGAGAGGCTAAACAAGGAAAGCACGTGGCATACCCCGCGTGTCTTCACCTCCTTCGGAAAGAGGGTAAGAAAGACCAGCTTCCTTGAGCAGTGGGGAAAAGTAAAGCAGATAAACAACCAAACCAAACCACCAACATCAAACCATCACATTCATCTCATACCATCATCCCTGGTGTCCTCCCCGACACCCACATGCATAAACCGATGCATCTTGCCACACTAGGCGTCATCCACTGCCATATCCACAAGTCTCCATACCTCCACATATCACAACAGCCATCCAGGCTCACATCAAATCACAAGCAGCAGGAAAACAAAGATCACAAAATGGGCTCTTGGCCCTTCAACAAGGCATTCAGCCTTCATACAAAATGAGCACTCATAGATCCAAACCACAAGGCATTCAACCTTACAAGCAAGCGGGTAACTCAGAACCCTTTTGAAATTATCGAACTAATAGTTCTTTAATCCATCAAGAATTAACAGATTCATTAACATGCCTCTTTATCTTTAGCCAATTATTTAACAAATAATTCCGGATTTACGTTATTTATCAATTTCCATCATGAACGAGCAACTAATTAAAGAAAATCATAGATATCACTCTATTTAGGAAAACATGAGGCAAACCGTTATCACGGTACACAGCAACATCATGCGATCAACCAATTCTTTTAATTCGGTTCAAGTATTTAATTAGGTCAATTTCATTGTGATCCAAATGGTTAAATCATGCTAATTCTACAGTTGCACATAAAAAATTAGAGAAGCCATGAATCCCCTACCTCGAAGAGTTCTTGACGTCCTTTATTCACACAATGGGCCACAATCCTTCTCTCGCGACAACTTATATGGAAGAACGATCGACACAACTTGGATGCATCAAACAGAGCGGAACTAATCCGAGTAACGTTTGATTGTGAAACTCCTACGGGAATGATTGCAAGGTTCTAGCGTCTCGTAGATGAGAACCAGGAGGAAGAACAACGAAGAATGATATCTTGTTCCCTTTAAAAAAATAAATTAGAGAGGCGACGGTTTAAGATCCAATTTATTCACCATTAAAAACGGATCGCATTAACCCATGTGGTTTGACCAAGTAAAAACATCCCGACCTTAGGAGTAATTAATATAGGATTTATGGCCTTTGAATCGGCCTTAAAGTCCTTAAAATAAGGTTTTAAATGTATTTTACGTCAAAGAAAATGTCAAATTTGCGAAGCTGGAAACACTGTTCACATACTCAAAATTTGGCAAAGTATGGAATCGGTAGCTCTTAGGATTCTGGAAACACTGTTCATTCGTGAAATTTGGCAAAGTATGGGATCGGTATCTCTCATGAAGTCTGGAAACACTGTTCATTCATAAAATTTGGAAATGTATGGGATTAGTAGCTCTCACGAAGTCTAGAAACACTGTTCATTCGTGAAATTTGGCAAAGTATGGAATCGGTACCTCATAGGATTCTGGAAACAATGTTCATGTCTACCGATAGAAGTCCACCGATAGAACCTCACCGATAGAAACACTGTTCAAGTCTACCGATAGAAGTCCACCGATAGAACCTCACCGATAGAAACATTGTTCAAGTCTACCGATAGAAGTCCACCGATAGAACCTCACCGATAGAAACACTGTTTAAGTCTACCGATAGATGTCCACCGATAGAACCTCACTGATAGAAACACTGTTCACTGAACCTCACCGATAGAAACATTGTTCACCTACCGATACTGTTCATAAAACTGGAAACATTGTTCACAGGACTAGAAATTGGCAGTGTTAGCTGAGCTACCGGTAGACAGAAGCTACCGGTAGACCGAGCTACCGGTAGGCAGCAGCTACCGGTAGACCGAGCTACCGGTAGGCAGCAGCTACCGGTAGACCGAGCTACCGGTAGGCAGCAGCTACCAGTAGATCGAGCTACTGGTAGGCAGCGGATGGGGGATAAGTCACCTTGACCTCCTAGAACACCTCCAACACCAACATTTTCACAAAGTAATGGACCAGGGAGGTCCGGGCCATTACATTAGATACCTCTCAAAACATTCTCATCCTCGAGAATTAAAAACCAACTCAGAGGAACTTAGGGGTCCGAACAACCACCCCATAAGATACCTCTCAGGGGAAAACCACCATGAGTTGTTCAAAAGCCGGAACAAAACTACGACATCCGATAGTATGGAAACAAACAATCCATAACCAAACAATTCAAACATAACATCACATCAAAGGTACATAAATAAAACATGAAAGGTCTAACCATAAAGGAAATGTCATTACATGAAAAGAGTTAAACATTAAACAACTCTGGGTACTGAGCACGTATCTGTGACTCACGCTCCCAGGTACTCTCCTCCATGCCACCGTGTCGCCACAAGACACGAACTATGGGGATAGATCGCCCATGCAACACCTTCTCCTTGTGGTCTTGGATCTCCACAGGTCACTCCTCAAAGGTTGCATCATCGTCAATTTCGATCTCTCCCCAATCGATAACATGAGATTCATCATGAAGATAACGACGGAGCTGTGATACATGGAAAACATCATGTATCCGACTCATCTGAGGGGGAAGTGCTACTCGATATGCCACAGCTCCAACACGAGCTAACACCTCTAAAGGCACAACAAACCGGGGAGAAAGCTTACTTCCACTACCAAACCTTCGCTGCCCACGACGGGGAGTCACCTTTAGAAACACATGATCCCCAACATTAAACTCTAACGGTCTCCTTCTTTGATCAGCATATGATTTCTGACGATCCTATGCTGTCTTCATCCTCTCACGAATCACCTGAACCATCTCTATTGTATTCTGCACTAGTTCTGGTCTGAGAATTGCTGACTCTCCTACCCCAGTCCATCACAACGGAGAACGGCATGGCCGGCCATACAAGGCTTCAAACGGCGCCATACCGATGGTAGAGTGAAAACTATTATTGTAAGAGAAATCTACCAAGGGTAAGTGCTTCAACCATGAACCTCCAAAATCAAGAACACAAGAGCGCAACATTTCTTCAAGAGTCTGGATGGTTCGCTCTGTCTGACCATCTGTTTGAGGATGAAAAGCAGTGCTAAGGCATAATTGAGAACCAAAAGCATGCTGGAGACCTCTCCACACCCTGGAGGTAAAACGAGGATCTCGATCAGAAATGATCGGCTTAGGAACTCCGTGAAGCCTCACCACCTCCTCCAGATACTGCCTCGACAAAACTTCCATTGAGCTAGACTCCTTGATCGCTATAAAGTGGGATGATTTTGTTAAACGATCCACTACCACCCATATAGCATCATGTCTTCCCGGAGCTCGAGGTAAACTTGTAACAAAGCCAATTAAGATGTCCTCCCACTTCCACTAAGGAATCTCTAAGTGCTGGAGAAGACCACCAGGAACACGGTGTTCGGCCTTCACCTTCTGGCAGACTAAACATCGAGACACACATTCTGCAACTGTACACATCAGCCCAGGCCACCAAAACTGACTCCTCAAGGATCGGTACATCTTCGTCACACTAGGATGTACCACCAAGGGTGAACTATGGAACTCTCGGAGAACCGTCTCGTGCATCGCCAAGGGAACAAAAAGCCTACCATGATACAACACTCGGTGTTGTTCATCCTCCGACCAACCATTAGGGGCCTCACCACATACAACTATGCCTCTCCATACTTCCACCTCTAGGTCACCCAACTGAGACTCTTCCACCTTCTGCATCAGGGATGATTGCACCGTCATCTAGAAAAGACAACCTCTACCCCCAAGTTCTCCCATATCAAGATGCAAAGCTGATAGCTCTTCCATCACTCTCCAAGAATCACCAGATTCACGCACAACATCATTACGTATCTTTCGGCTTAGTGCATCAGCTACAACATTCACTTTTCTAGGTGTATACGATATTTCAAAGTCATATTCCTTCAAGAACTCCATCCACCGACGCTGCCTCAAGTTCAATACACGTTGGGAGAAAACATACCTCAAACTCTTATGATCGGTGAAAACCACAAAGTGCTCACCAATGAGGTAATGTCTCCACAACTTCAGAGCAAACACCACGGCTGCCAACTCAAGGTCATGGGTGAAATAGGTGCATTCATGGGGACGCAACTTCCGAGACCAATAAGAAACAACTGACCTCTGCTGCATGAGAACACAGCCTAGCCCCAGATGTGAAGCATCACAGAAAACATAAAACTGGACTCCCTCCGCTGGAAGACAAAGGACTGGAGCACTTACCAACTTCTCCTTTAGATACTCGAAAGCTGTCTGACACTGATCAGTCCATATGAACGCTTGATCCTTCCTGGTCAAAGCTGTCAGAGGAGTCGCAACTCGGGAAAAATTAGCTACAAACCTCCTATAATATCCTGCGAGACCAAGGAAACTTCGCACCTCTGACACGTTCTTGGGGGCTGGCCAAGACACCACTGCTTCTATCTTCCAAGGATCCATAGCTACTCCATGTTGGGACACAACATGTCCCAAGAAACGAACTTCTCGAGCCCATAACTCACACTTGGAAAACGTCCCAAACAACGAATGTTGGCGAAGAACTCCCAAAACGGATCGTAGATGCTCTGTATGCTCCTCTTCAGAGGTGGAGTAAACAAGGATGTCGTCGATGAAAACCACAAAAAACTTGTCCAGGAATTCACGGAACACAGCATTCATCAACCCCATGAAAACAGCTGGACCATTCGTCACGCCGAATAGCATTACAACAAACTCATAATTCCCATGATGACAGTGGAAAGCAGTCTTCGGGATATCCTCATCCTTTACACGCATCTGAGGATATAATGACCGCAAGTCTATCTTTGAGAACCAACTTGCACCCTTCAGTTGATCGAATAGGTCATCAATCCACTGGAGAGGATAACGGTTCTTTAGCGTCACTTTGTTTAACCGACGATAATCAACGCACAACCGCAAACTGTCATCAGCCTTTTTCACAAACAATACTGGTGCACCCCACGGTGACACACTTGGCTGAACAAAACCACACTGCAACAGACCGTCGAGCTGAATACGTAGCTCTCGTAACTCATAAGGGGCCATCCTCTACAGAGATATAGAGACAGGAGATGCTCCTGGCTGTAGCTCGATCCCAAACTTGATCTCTCTTCGATGGGGTAAGGATACAACCTCTTCTAGAAAGACGTTAGAGTACTCCTCTACGACCCTAGGAAACGCCAACTGTTGAACCTCTGAAGAACTCAGCGTCATCCCAGCCATCATGGATGATAAGGATGGAACTCGTCTATGACTCATCCGAGGTTCTCTCTCACCAACAAACACCACTTTCTCTCCATCTTCATCAAAGAAAATGACCTTATTCATGTAGCAATCCACAACATCCTGCACCGAATACAACCAATCCATGCCAAGTATGACATCATATGGTTGTATTCGCAAACATAGGAAATCTCCCCAAGAGAGGTGTTGCCCCAACACTAGCTCATAGTCTCTACATACTTTAAACAAGTCAGCTCGACCTCCAACTGGCGTAGTCAACTCCAAGGGCACTGGAAGAATCTCTACCTCAAGTCCCAAAGCATAGACAAGGGTAGGTGATATAAAGGAGTGTGTTGCTCCTGAATCAAACAAGGCATACACCAAGGTAGAAAACAAGCAAAGGGTACCTCGAAAGACATCTGGCTCGCCTAGGGCTGGTAACGCTAGAGCATGAAGCTGACCATGACCTCCTCCATGGCCTCTCTGACCCTGATGACGACCACCACCACGGCCGCGCTCTGCTCTCTAAGGATGGGGAGCGTCATGGGGATGTCCTCTGCCTGCTCCATCTACCCTTTGGTGATCTAAAGCTGGTGCAACCTGCTGCTGCTACCTCGGCTGGAACTACCTCAACGGAGGAACCTGGAGTGGAGCGCCTGGTGCACGATGACTGCTCTGAAAAGTCGGGCACTCCCGCTGCTAATGACCACGACCACCACAAGAAAAACAAGTGCCTGATCCCTTGGCATAGGTCTGAGAGTTTCTGGCTCTTGAGAAACGAGATGGGAAGGGTTGGGACCTACCCCTAGGTGAACTGAAACTCTTCTGTCCTGAATACCGGGAACCCCGGACCACAGCTCTGCTTCGTGAGGAATCATGACGATTCCCCTCTCGTGACCATCCAGTCCTGGCCAAAGTCCTCTCAACAACTTCTGTCCTCGCCAGCACCTCAAGATATGTCTTCAACATAAATGGGGTGACCTGGCGCTGGATCTATGGATGCAAAGCCTCCTCAAAATGCCTTTCCCTGGCCTCATCATCTGGTAACAGGTCTGAAGAATATCGTAGAAGGTTCCTGAAATGGATTCCAAAATCTCGAACACTGGCACTCACCTGTCAAAGGGTGAGAAGCTCCTGGCGACTGGAGACCTTCGCAGTCGACGAAAGAAACTTGACTCTAAACCTGTCTCGAAACTCCTCCCATGAGATTGCTGACTCCTCACGATCACCGAGGAACAAGAACCATCACTGCCTCGCTGCTCCACGCAGCATCATCACAACCAAGGACACCCAGTGTTCCTTCTGAGCACGAATCGAACTGAAGCCTATCTCGATCTCCTCCAACCAGTCTTCTGTGACTGCATCTGAAATGGAACCCTCATACTTCTGTAGACTCTGGCGCTGAAACTCTCGAAGTGTCTTCCTCCAAGTGTCATCTTCGTCAACCTCTACTCGGTGGTGATCTGTTGGAACAGCCTGCTGGGCATCTTCTGCGCAAACCTGACGAGGACGTCGACCTAGAGCCATACCTGCAAAATAACAAATGTTAGAGCTCCTAAGCTTGGAATATGGAAGACTCAACATTAATTAATTAATTGTTTTGTTTTATTTATTTTAGGTTACCTATCCCAAGGTCTACTCATTCAAACACAAGTGCAAAGAATAATGATGCATGATCCCTTCCTAGGTCTCTACCCTACAACCGGTATCACTTTGTTTAGTAGCCATCGTAAACTTAAAGGTCCATGCAACAGATCATAGGGGGCCCAGAACGCCTATGTCTCTGCCGGTCTCCAGTGTTTACCCCACTTGCTAAAC
The DNA here is from genome assembly GCA_963277665.1 of Viscum album. Lineage (NCBI taxonomy): Eukaryota > Viridiplantae > Streptophyta > Magnoliopsida > Santalales > Viscaceae > Viscum > Viscum album. The sequence goes on along the minus strand of OY728136.1, from coordinate 1,313,541,586 downwards.
ATGAATGACACCGTTGCCCTACCATCCCATGCATCCTCACCTGTGCCTAACTCCAAACTCCATACTATCCCTCAACCAGGCCTCTGATACCACTCTGTCACGACCCCCTCCCCACAAATTGTACCCCTCCTGGGCCGGCAATGTCAGAAGGGAGATAATGACCCCCAAGTCCCGCCTCCAGTAGGCCCCGGGTTGGCGACTAGCACTGAGGGTATAATACACACACAAATGGGAGGCATTACCCTCTAAGAGAACACATGCAGAAGAGAGAGATAGAATAGACTCCAACCAACTCCAACTCATAACTGAAATATAAAAGAAACCCAAGTACATATATGAAATGTCATGCAAAAGTACTAAAACTGAAAGGGAAAACTACAAGTACCCAAAAGAAAGTAAAACGACAGCGACCACAAACCCGAAAAACTCCTCCTCCAACCGCAAGCTAGTAGTAACCAGCTTGATCTCCAACCTGCTCCAAGTGACCTGAAAAGCAGTTTATATATACATAGGGTGAGTATAACAATATACTCAGTAGGATCCTCCCCAAGCCTCTCGTGCAAAAGTAAAGAAAGCATGCTAATGCCCAGTGAACAACATGTGAAACTAACTTGTTACCTAAACAGGTATACTAAGTTCCCAACCTCACCATGGCTACTCTCACCAAGTAACGAATATAAGAATATAGCATATAGTAAAGAATATCAAGGGTACCCTGCTACTACTTCCCCATTGGTTTGCTGCTTTGCCCCAACGACATACGTCCTGTGCATCTCTCTCTAAAGGCTTGCCTGCAGACACTTGGGCTAAGCTCCACCACCTGCACCACGTGAACCACAAAGGCTTGCCCGCAGACAACTAGGCTAAGCACCACACCATCATCACAACCAAAGTAACCAGGTAGTTTCTGGGAGCCACCATAGCTCGTATAACGTGTATCATACGTCGAGTATTATACCTCAAGCCATTACAGCCCATACGCCGAGTAAGGATACTCAAGCCATCACAGCCTATACACATTACACCTATAGTAGTCCATAGGATACTATATCCAGAATATATGTGTATGAAATAACCACAAGCCATTACAGCCCTCCACACACATATATGGGTAAAACTAACCACTGTGCCTACAAGCACAAAGATCTACCAAGAGAAGAGAGTGGGGCCAAAGGGGGTAGTCAGCCATTCAACCTCCCATCAGAATGTTGGGGAAAACACCCCCCAGGGCTCAGAATCCCAGGGGTGTCAGTTGCCCTTACAGACCGGGTGGATTAGCGTATAGAAACACAAAAAGTACAGAATATATATAACTCACAACCACACTATGGGAATTACCTATTCATAGGCACAACTGCAGCTAACGTCTCTCAGACTCCAGGCTGCTACTTCTAAGACTAGGTATCCTATAAGCACACAACCATTTGAAGAGATTTATTATATTAATCCATTATTTTATCAGTTCCACTGTACGTTAATTAATTCTTTAAGCATTAATTAAACATAAACAATTTACCACATTAAACTAAATTGGCATCACATTCAAAACTGCTCCTTTTTAGGATTCACATCACTATTAAATTCCAGTTTCTCCATCCCCGTGGATTATCAAGATTTAATCAACCATTCATTACAGAATTACTTTTCCACATTCCCAGGAATTCTAGAAAACTTCTTATGCTTCTAAACACAAAGGAAGCTCAACACGGTGAATAGATATACTACCCTTCGAGTCTTTGCTGCCTATAGAAAGAGAATAGACCCATCCTCCATCGAGAGGCTAAACATAGAAAGCACGTGGTATACCCCGCGTGTCTTGGCCTCCTTCGGAAAGAGGGTAAGCAAGACCAGCTGCCTTGAGCAGTGGGGAAAAGTAAATCAGATAAACAACCAAACCAAACAACCAACATCAAACCATCACATTCATCTCATACCATCATCCCTGGTGTCCTCCCTGACACACACATGCATAAACCGATGCATCTTGCCACACTAGGCGTCATCCACTGCCACAACCACAGGTCTCCATACCTCCAAATATCACAACAGCCATCCAGGCTCACATCAAATCACAAGCAGCAGGAAAACAAAGATCACAAAATGCGCACTTGGCCCTTTAACAAGGCATTCAGCCTTCATACAAAATGAGCACTCAGAGCTCCAAACCACAAGGCATTCAGCCTTACAAGCAAGCGGGTAACTCAGAACTCTTTTGAAATTATCGAACTAATAGTTCTTTAATCCATCTAGAATTAACAGATTCATTAACATGCCTCTTTATCTTTAGCCAATTATTTAACAAATAATTCCGGTTTTACGTTCTTTATCAATTTCCATCACGAACGAGCAACTAATTAAATAAAATCATAGATATCACTCTATCTAGGAAAACATGAGGCAAACCGTTATCACGGTACAAAGAAACAACATGCGATCAACCAATTATTTTAATCCGGTTCAAGTATTTAATTAGGTCAATTTCATTTTGATCCAAAGGGTTATATCATGCTAATTCTACAGTTGCACATAAACAATTAGAGAAGCCATGAATCCCCTACCTCGAAGAGTTCTTGACGTCCTTTATCCACACAATGGGCCACAATCCTTCTCTCGCGACAACTTATATGGAAGAACGATCGACCCAACTTGGTTGCATCAAACAGAGCGGAACTGATCCGAGTAACGTTTGATTGTGAAACTCCTACGGGGATGATTGCAAGGTTATAGCGTCTCGTAGATGAGAACCAGGAGGAAGAACAATGAAGAATGATATCTCGTTCCCTTTAAAAAAATAAATTAGAGAGGTGACATTTTAAGATCCGATTTATTCTCCATTAAAAACGGATCGCATTAACCCACGCGGTTTGACCAAGTAAAAACATCCCGTCCTTAGGAATAATTAATATAGGATTTATGGCCTTTGAATCGGCCTTAAAGTCGTTAAAATAAGGCTTTAAAAGTATTTTACGTCAAAGAAAACGTCAAATTTGCGAAGCTGGAAACACTGTTCACATACTCAAAATTTGGCAAAGTATGGAATCAGTAGCTCTTTGGATTCTAGAAACACTGTTCATTCATGAAATTTGGCAAGTATGGGATCAGTAGCTCTCATGAAGTCTGGAAACACTGTTCATTCATGAAATTTGGCAATGTATGGGATCGGTAGCTCTCACGAAGTCTGGAAACACTGTTCATTCGTGAAATTTGGCAATGTATGGAATCAGTAGCTCTTAGGATTCTGGAAACACTGTTCAAGTCTACCGATAGAAGTCCACCGATTGAACCTCACCGATAGAAACACTGTACAAGTCTACCGATAGAAGTCCACCGATAGAACCTCACCGATAGAAACACTGTTCAAGTCTACCGATAGAAGTCCACTGATAGAACCTCACCGATAGAAACACTGTTCAAGTCAACCGATAGAAGTCCACCGATAGAACCTCACCGATAGAAACATTGTTCAAGTCTACCGATAGAAGTCCACCGATAGAACCTCACTGATAGAAACACTGTTCACTGAACCTCACCGATAGAAACACTATTTACCTACCGATACTGTTCATAAAATTGGAAACACTGTTCACAGAACTAGAAATTGGTAGTGTTAGCCGAGCTACCGGTAGACAGAAGCTACCGGTAGACCGAGCTACCGGTAGGCAGCAGCTACAGGTAGACCGAGCTATAAGTAAGCAGCATCTACCGATAGACCGAGAAACCGGTAGGCAGCAGCTACCGGTAGACCGAGCTACCGGTAGGCAGTAGCTACCGGTAGACTGAGCTACCGGTAGGCAGCAGGTACCGGTAGACCGAGCTACCAGTAGGCAGCAGCTACCGGTAGACCGAGCTACCGGTAGGCAGCAGCTACCGTTAGACCGAGCTACCGGTAGGCAGCAGCTACCGGTAGACCGAGCTACCGGTAGGCAGCAGCTACCCGTAGACTGAGCTACCGGTAGACAGCGGCTGGGGGATAAGTCACCTTGACCTCCCAGAACACCTCCAACACCAACATTTTCACAAAGTAATGGACCAGGGAGGTCCGGGCCATTACAAAATGTATAAATAAAACAAAAGCCTTTTAAACATGATATTCAGAATAATATGGAAAAATTAAAATGAAATAATGTCCTTTACTTATTCACATGGATATTCTACTAGCCGAATAATCACATGCAATATCAATAACCACTTTCATAATGATGGAATGCATAATTCCAAACTATCATAACCACATAGTCAAGGTCTTGTGCGAAGACTAAAAATAAGATTTTGTCAAGTGCTTGTTCCAAGACACTAGTTTGCCTCATGACACCTACCAATGCATTGAGGAGCTATAGTGGGCTCCACCTATCACATACTATGTCCAATGCATTCCATATATAAAAAGGTTTAAACATATCATAAACCATAACATAATCGTATCACATATAACATGCATAAAGGAAACATAACATTTACAAATATCAATCTAAAGATATCAATACAACACATTGATATAATAAAACCATTTTCAATACCAAAATAAATGAAAAGTAAAACTTGGTATTTATTTTTCATTTGAAAAATGTTATGGCTTGTAGAGGAAGCTGAAACTCAAATAATGGTCACGGTGGTGGATAAGTTGTTTTCGCCACATAAATATGAAAAAAAATACATTCCCTTTTATCATTTAGTAAAAAACTTCGTATAAAAAAGATTCTTTTTGAATAAACGTAAAAGTCAAAGGGTTTTATACACCGTATAAAAGAATGTTGTGTATAAAACAAAATATTCCTCAATGAAATGAGATTGAGACGAAGTCCCTTACCTCGTGTACGATTTAACTCAATCGTTCTTTAATATCCTGAATAATAAACTAGAGATAATCTCTACTTTATTAAGAATCCTTTTCAAGTTCATTACCCCTTTTATATCACTTATTAACATTTTATAAAAATTATGTAGTCATTTATGTTAATAACGGACATTTTGTAGATCTTTGGTACTTGAGTCAACAATAATCTTTTTATAATTACAAGTTGTTTAAGTGATAGAATATCCATTATATATAGAATTGTATTCATGATTTAGATATAATATATATCATATATATCCAGTAGATAAATTCATTTATAATATTACATAACATTTAGAGGTAAGAAATGAAATGCACCGTTCATCGAGACGGTAAGCCGTACGTACGCATTAACGTAACTTTAATTTCTATTTCATATTTAATGGATTGAAATCATAATGATATAAAGGTATATTATAATTCCAAAATAATATCATATATAACATCATTAACTACATCATTTATACATCCCACATATGGAATTAATGATTCAAATCACTTTGAGGGGGAGGTAGTCCCCACTTCCTAAAATGAAATTATCCCGTTTACCCATAATGGAAATCGTAAAGGTATGACATAAATGAAAAATACAGAAGCATAAGGAAAACATAAACATATTATATATCATATATAAATATAGTGACATCATAATGGCCACCATGATAGGTGTTAAAAAAAGATTGAACAATCATCGTTTCGTGAGGCAGTAATTCACCACCCACAGAAACAGTATGTTCTTTAACCATTAGATGAAGGTGCATGTAAGTATAAATAAAATAATTTTCATAAAAACATCCTAGTATATTTAAGATACTGTTGTTGTTACAAAATAAATTAATAAAAAGAGTTTAAGGGGTTGTAAGAGAAAAATAAAATAAAAGAACATAAGAGAAGACATTACCATAAAATCGGGTAACTCTTTTTGATTTGATCCAAAGGCGTCCTTGGAAAGAGGTCTGCCCAATGTAAGGCTTATAGAAGTAAGATAGGGAAGTTGGGAGAGTATTTTGGCAGAGTTTTCCCTACACAAATGGCTTTGACTGTGTGAATAAGGTGGTAGTGGAGGGGCCTTTTATAAGGCGAGAGGAGGGGCACTCTTGGAAAGTCATGAAATGTTACATTATTATGAAGTGATTTTCAAATTTCAAAGGTCCCAAAATTATATATTTCGAGTCTAAGGTGATAAAGTTTCGAAATCGACCCATCCAATAGGTTTTTTACAAGTGTAATTCTTATATTTTACCTTATCTTTTCATTTTATTTTAATCGTTCATTAATGAGGTAATCACAACATCATCAGGGTGTCATAAATAAATTTAATTTTTAAGGTCTAAAAATTATAAAAAAATACCATGTTGTAGGAAATATTTTTATATTTATAATGAATATTCATAGTAAAAAATATGACTTGTATAACACCATCAATAATTGTTTTAGTAAAACAAGACATGTTTGTGACATTTTTATTTTTCATTAAATAAAAGGTATAAATGTCATTATCTTACCCAAGTGGAACCATGGGGTCCCAAAAATTTCCCCATGGGTTGTAATGGTCAGAAATGACTCATCCAATATGGGTAGGACAAGTGTAAAGATATTTTCATATTTTTATAATATCATTTTTACATTAAATTTCACTAATTACCTTTAATCGCGATTAATAAAACTTAAAAGTAACTATTCACCAAAATTATTTTAATCCTATTGAACCAAATTTTAATTCCTAATGACAATGATGTATATCAGATTTTTGAAATTCAAATAACAGAGGTGGTAAAATTTCATTTAAACTAAAAAGCAATTTTTTAACTACCACTTAGTGGTTTCACTATTCATAAAAAATTGATGTTTTTCAGAAAAATACAAAAACTTCACTCTAAGATATATTTGGTATTCCAAATTCAAAAATGATTTACATCTTAACAAATTCAGAAAATAAAAGTTTCATTAATTATTTTTATTTTTAATTTCAGTCGTCAAAACAAATAAATTGTTTTTAAGAAAGAATATCAATCAAAAGATTGACAATTGATTATATCCAATTTCAAAGTGAAATTAATTCTAATGACCAAAATTGGATAAAATTGTAAAAGTATATTATAATTATACTTTAAAACCACTCAATAGTATAATTTATCACTATAAATTATTTTGATTAAAAAAGATTTTTTTAAGTATTTCTCACTATTAATTGAAAATTGGAAGTCCTTGGAAAAATACAAAAAATTCAACATAGGATAATTCCAATATTAAGAATCCAAAAATGAAGTCCATTTTGAAATCTAGAATTTATATAATTTTATAAAGTGGGTATTACTATTCAAAATGGCTACTTTGATTGGTCGTAGTGTGTTAGAATCTCGAACTTGCGTACAATGCAAGCTATTGAATTATTGAAAGAGAAACGTACCGTGGAAGCTTGGGGTGTTACATTCTCCCCAACATCAATAAATTTCCTCCTCGCAATTTGAAAATGTTCTTCGAAAATAAAATGTTGAAAATAAAAAATACCTATATGGAAAACCCACATCAGAAATAAGGTTAATAAAATTTAGCCTTAATAAGAGGGAAAGGGAAATCAAAAAGTCACCACCCAATTATGATCTCGATTAGGAGAAAATTGGTGGAAATTAGAGACAAATAATTAGAGGGAAAACTTAAATATTTATAGGGATTTATTGAGGTAATCAATAAAAAAAAGTGTAAAATTGGGGGCCTCAAAGCCATCAATCTATGCTGATTTAAAATATCATTAGATCTACAATACATAAGGTATTAGGATAACACATTTTTTTAATATCCCTTTCCTAATTTTTAAGAATTAATTTATTAGTAGAATAAGATAGAGGTATATATATGTACATGAGAAGTATAGTTTCGAAACTCAACAAATTTCTACCACAAACTCATCTTTCACTCCAAAAGGTAATAGAACTCAAAAATATTATATTTATCCTAATCGTACAAAGTTCAAAATATTGACATTTACCATTTATATTAGGAACAATATTTTGAAATAACCATGGACTTCATGTAGGCTAGCGGTAGGTAATAAAGTCCTCTCGCACTATGGTTGTGGGTTCGATTCCTACAGCTTTGTCCGACGCAACGGGTTATCCCCCGACCAACAGGTTGTCCTTTTCCTAAAACTATAGTATTATAATATTTCAAAAATATTATTCAGAAATGTTTTAACCTTAAACAATACTATCCATGGGTAATATTAATCCATTCCAACCTTTATAGTTATCCAAAATACCTCTGTCCAGACCTTGTCTAAAAGGTCTCTAAATTCAAAAATCAATTCATCAGATTCCCCAAACGAAGTATAGTTTCTCTAATTGTCACATACTAAAAATATTATTACCTTCATCATATTAAAACCTTAATGAAAACAAAAAGTACTGCAATACAATACTTATATATATCACATTATTCTTATATCCATAATATAGTTCATGAGTCTAAAAACACCATTACATTAATTATTCCACATAAACTGTAGTAACAGCATGAGATTGGACGTTATCCCTTGGCCTTTTCTGAGGTAAGATTCCCTGACTCATAGGACATTCATTTGTATAATGCCCCATTTCCTTACAATTATAGCATTCAACAGTGATAGCCTCTTTCTTTCCCTTTCAATCACGAGCCTGATGACCTTTTTCTCTATATTTATAACAAACACCCATTCCTTTTAGGAATGTACCAGGGTGATTTTCCCACAATTATCACATAATGGAAAATACTTCATTTCATTTTCCCTTTATCTATCTCTTGTTCCACCGTTCTCTTCTTCTATTTCTTTACTTTATTGTCATAAGATTTAGAGAATTACTTTTCTATCGTGATAGAGCACGAGACTATATCTTCGTACATTGAGAAAGATTGTGATAGTAATGCTCGATGGAGAAATGGTTTTAACCCGTCAAAGAAACGATCAATCTTACTTCTTGGATTGCATATATAATATTTTACATGCCTCACTAACCTTGTAAAGTTAGCCTCATTCTTTGCGACATTCTCATCCTCCTTTTGTCTCAATCACATAAATTGCCTTTCCAAATCTGCTCGATGGTAACGAGGAATGTATTTTTATAATAAATGCTCTTTTAACTCCCTCCATTCCATATTTGATACTTCATCATCTTCCTTCATGTTTTTTAGAAATGACCACCATTGATCAGCATCTCCAATGAGGCAGTAAACAGCCATGAAAACGTTTTCCCTTTCACTACTCCCTAAAGCCTGAAATATTTTCTCTAGGGAATTTATCCATTTCTCAGCTACTAATGGATTTGTACCCCCATTAAATGTTGGTGGTTTTTTCCTCATGAAGCGGTATAACATTGATCCTCCACATTGCAGATCAGGGTGCTCCATACGGGTAAGGTAATTATTCATAACCGGAGTGAGTTGTCCCAGTTTGGTGATAAGCTGATCATGACCAATTGTTTCACCATATCCACTATAATTATCTTGAGCAGGAGGGCAATCCCTACATGGATTGCATGCATTGACATGGTTTCCATTCCTTCCACTAGGTGCCATTTATAAACAATGTCATAAACTAGATCAGTTTATGAATCAAAATACATAATTCCATACTTTTAAAACACTTAACATAAATTGAACAGTTTATGGATATAATCTATAATCATATAAATGTTTTCTTTGAGGAAGTATGTACTCATAAACCATTCATAATGGGTTCTAAAGAAAATGATAAGTATCCTAAGCATATCCCCAGGGAGTGTCGTAACCAAGAGTGCAGGAAGTCCCATTCTCGTCCACCAGTTCCTATTCAAGTCTAGCTCAAAAGCAGTGTTTTCCGGTTTTACCCATAGGTACATCTGTGCTAGAGCTACCCCTACCTTCACGTATCCAGATAGGGATTTATTACTCAGAAAACTCACAAAATCTCTATAATACCAAAATTCTAGGAAGTTCTTCTATACTAATCCTCAAAGTCTATCTTAGGGCTATGTGCCCTTATCAAAGTTTTTCTAAATCTAGCTTCTAAGGTTATTACTAAACTGCCTCTGATACCAAATGTAACGCCCCAACCACAGTTACCCCGAGTCGGTGCATTATTACGTAACATTGGCATGATCACAAAAGATCAAGTCTCGAAAGACCAATTAGTTTAGTAGACTTGGAAACACTAGATATATTCATAAATGTTACATTACATCATAAAGTGAAAAATCACAATAACATAGTCTCCATAGTCCACACTCATACCCCCTACAGACTATCCCTGTAGGTTAGTCATAATATATTTCTTCACATTATCAGAAAAATAAAACATAGAAATGGGTGAGCTCAGATGCTCAGTAAGGATAACAATATAGATGAAACTTTAATAAATAAACATAAAAATTTAAGGCAATATATAACTAAAATAAAAGACTTTTAAACGTGAACTTCAGCATAATATGTCAAAATTAAAATGAAATAATTCTATTTACTAATTCACATTGATATTCTACTAGTCGAATAATCACATGCAATATCAATAAACACTTTCATAATGATGGAATGCATAATGCCAGACTATCATAACCAAATAGTCAAGACCTTTTGCCAAGACTACAAATAAGATTTTGTCAAGGCCTCATGCCAAGACACTTTTTTATCTCATGAGACCTACCAATGCATCGAGGAGCTATAGCGGGCTCCACCCGTCACACACTAAGTCAAATGCATTCATTTTATGAAATGTTTTAAACATATCATAAACCATAGCAGAATTGTATCACATTAGACATGCATAAAAGAAACATAACATTTCTAAATTTCAATCACCAGATACCAATAAAAAAATTGATATAATAAAACCATTTTCAATACCAAAATAAAAGATAAGTAAAACATGGTATTTATTTTTCATTTGAAAAAAGTTATGGCTTGTAGAGGAAACCAAAACTCAAATAATGGTCACGGCGGTGGAGAAGTCATTGCCGCCGCATATGTATGACAAAAAAACATTTCCTTTTTTCATTTAGTAAAACTATTCATATAAAAAATATTCCTTTTGAATAAACGTAAAAGTCAAAGGGGGTTATACACCTTATAAAAAATGTTGTGTATAAAAAAAATATGCATCAATGAAAGGAGATTGAGAAGAAGTCCCCTACCTCGTGTCTGACTTGACTCGATCATTCTTTAATCTCCTAAAATATAAACGAGAGTTAACCTCTACATACTTAAGAACCCTTTTCTAGTTCATTACACCTTTATATCACTTATTACAATGTTATGAAAATTATGTAGTCATTTATGTTAATATCGGTTGTTTTGTCGATCTTTGGTACTTGAGACAAAATAAACTTCTTAGAATTACAAGTTGTTTATGTGGTAGAATATACATTATCTCCAGAAATATATTCATGATTTATATATCATATATATCATATATATCCAGTAGATATATTCAATTATAATATTACATAACATTTATAGGTAAGAAATGAAATGCACCGTTCATGGAGACGGTAATCCGTACGTACACATGAACACTACTTTCATTTCTATTTAGTATTTAATGGAGTGAAATAATAATGATATAAGGGTATATTATAATTCCACTATAATATCATATATAATATCATTAACTCAATACTTTATATGTCGCACATATGGCATTAACGATTCAAATTACTTTGAGGGGGCGGTAGTTTGCACTTCCAAAAAATGAAATTATCGCGTTTACCAATAATGGAAATCATAAAGGTATTCCATAAATGAAAAATTAAAAAGCATAAGCAATACATAAACATAATATATATCATATATAAATATAGTGACATATTAATGGCCACCATGAGAGGTGTTAAAAGAAGATCGAAGGATCATCGTTTCGTGAGGTAGTAATTCACCACCCACAGAAACAATATGTTCTTTAACCATTAGACGAAGGTGTGTGTAAGTGTAAATAAAATACTTCTCATAAAAACATCTTAGTATATTTAATATACTGTTGTTGTTACAAAAAGAAGGAATAAAAAGAGTTTAAGGGGTTGGAGAATCAAAATAAAACAAAAGAATATAAGAGAAGACATTACGTTAAAATCAGGTAACTCTTTTTTCTTTGATCCAAAGGCTTCCTTGGGAAGACTTCTGCCCAATGTGAGGCTTCTAGGAGTAAGATAGGGAAGTTGTAAGAGTATTTGGGCAGAGTTTGGCAGAGCCAAATGGCTTTGATAGTGTGAATAATGTGGTAGAGGTGGGGTCCTTTTATAAGAGAGGGGAGGGGCACTCTTGGAAAGTCATGAAATGTAACATTATTATGAAGTGGTTTTCAGATTTCAAAGGTCCCAAAATTATATATTTCTAGGATAAGGTGATAAGTGTTCGAAATGCACCCATACAATATTTTTTTGACAAGTTTATGTCTTATATTTTACATTATCGTTTCATTTTATTTAAATCGTTCATTAATGAGGTAGTCATTTCATTATCATGGTGTCATAAATAAATTTATTTTTGTGATTTCTAAAAATTAAAAAAATACCATGTTGTAGGAAATATTTTTATATTTCTGAAGAATTCTTATAGTTAAAAATATGACTTGTATAACCCCATGTAATAATTGTTTTAGTAAAACAAGACATGTTTGTGACATTTTTATTTTTACTTTAAATAAAAGTTATAAATGTCATTATCTTACCCAAGTGGCTCCATGTGGTCCCAAAAATTGACCCATGGGTTGTAATGGTCGGCCATGACTCATCAAGTAGGATTAGGACAAGTTTCAAGATATTTTCATATTTTTCTAATATCATTTTTACCTTAAATTTCACTAATTACATTTTATCACGATTAATAAAACTTAAAAGTTACTATTCACCAAAAATTATTTTATTCCCATTGAACCACATTTTAATTCCTAATGAAAATGATGTATGTCAGATTTTTGAAATTCAAATCATAGAGGTCGTAAAATTTCATTTAAACGAAAAATCAGTTTCTTAACTACCACTTAGTGGTTTCACTATTCATCAAAAATCGATTTTTTTCAGAAAAATAAGAAAACTTCACTCTAAGATATATTTGGTATTCCAAATTCAAAAATGATTTACATCTTACCAAATTCAAAAAATAAAAGTTTCATTAATTATTTTTATATTTAATTTCAGTCGTCAAAACAAATAAATTGTTTTTAAGAAAGAATATCAATCAAAAGATTGACAATTGATTATGTCCAATTTCAAAGTGAAATTAATTCTAATGACCACAATTGGATAAAATTGTAAAAGTATATTATAATTATACTTTAAAACCACTCAATAGTATAATTTATCACTATAAATTATTTTGATTAAAAAAGTTTTTTTTAAGTATTTCTCACTATTAATTGAAAATTGGAAGTTCTCAGAAAAATTGAAAAAATTCAACATAGGATAATTCCAATATTCCGAATCCAAAAATGAAGTCCATTTTGAAATCTAGAATTTATATAATTTCATAAAGTGGGTATTACTATTCAAAATGGCTACTTTGAGTGGTCGTAGTGTGTTAGAATCTCGAACTTGCGTACAATGCAAGCTATTGCATGATTGAAAGAGAAACGTACCATGGAAGCTTGTGGTGTTACATTCTCCCCAACATCAATAAATTTCATCCTCGCAATTTGAAAATGTTCTTCGAAAATAAAATGTTCAAAATAAAAAATACCTATGTGGAAAACCCACATCAGAAATAAGGTTAATAAAATTTAGACTTAATAAGAGGGAAAGGGAAATCAAAAAGTCACCACCCAATTATGATCTCGATTAGGAGAAAATTGGTGGAAATTAGAGACAAATAATTAGAGGGAAAACTTAAATATTTATAGGGATTTATTGAGGTCATCAATAAAAAAAATTGTAAAATTGGGGGCCTCAAAGCCATCAATATATGCTGATTTAAAATATCATTAGATCTACAAAACATAAGGTATTAGGATAACACATTTTTTTAATATCCCTTTCCTAAATTTTAAGAATTAATTTATTAGTAGAATAAGAGAGAGGTATATATATATACATGACAAGTATAGTTTCAAAACTCAACAAATTTCTACCACAAACTCATCTTTCACTCCAAAAGCTAATAGAACTCAAAAATATTATATTTATCCTAATGGTACAAAGTTCAAAATATTGACATTTACAATTTATATTAGGAAAAATATTTTGCAATAACCATGGACTTCATGTAGGCTAGTGGTAGGTAATAAAGTCCTCTCGCACTATGGTTGTGGGTTCGATTCCTACAGCTTTGTCCAACGCAACGGGTTACCCCCCGACCAGCAGGTTGTCCTTTTCCTAAAACTATAGTATTATAATATTTAAAAAATATTCTTCAAAAATGTTTTAACCTTAAACAATACTATCCATGGGTAATATTAATCCATTCCAACCTTTATAGTTATCCAAAATACCTCTGTCCAGACCTTGTCTAAAAGGTCTCTAAATTCCAAAATCAATTCATCAGATTCCCCAAACGAAGTATAGTTTCTCTAATTGTCACATACTAAAAATATGATTACCTTCATCATATTAAAACCTTAATGAAAACAACAAGTACTGCAGTAAAATACTTATATATATCACATTATTCTTATAACCATAATATAGATCATGAGTCTAAAAACACCAATACATTAATTATTCCACATAAACTGTAGTAACAGCATGAGATTGGAATTGATCCCTTGGCCTTTTCTGAGGTAAGATACCCTGACTCATAGGACATTAATTTATATAATGCCCCATTTCCCTACAATTATAGCATTCAACAGTGATAGCCTCTTTCTTTCCCTTGCAATCACGAGCCTGGTGACCTTTTTCTCTATATTTATAACAAACTCCCATTCCTTTTAGGAAAGTACCAGGGTGATTCTTCCCACAATTGTCACATAATGGAAAATACTTCATTCTCTTTTCCCTTTATCTATCTCTTGTTCCACCATTCTCTTCTTTTCATTCTTTACATTATTGTCATAATATTTAGAGAATCACTTTTCTGTCGTGATAGAGCACGAGACTATATCTTCGTACATTGAGAAAGATTGTGATAGTAATGCTCGACGGAGAAATGGTTTTAACCCATCAACGAAATGATCAATATTACTTCTTGGATTACGTATATAATATTTTACATGCCTCACTAACCTTGTAAAGTTAGCCTCATTCTTTGCGACATTCTCATCCTCCTTTTGTCTCAATCACAGAAATTGCCTTTCCAAATCTGCTCGATGGTCACGAGGAATATATTTTTCTAAGAAAAGCTCTTTGAACTCCCTCTATTCCATATTTGATACTTCATCATCTTACTTCATGTTTTGTAGCAACGAACACCATTGACCATCATCTCCAGTGAGGCGGTAAACAGCCATGAAAACATTTTCCCTTTCACTACTCCCTAAAGCCTGAAATATTTTCTCTAGGAAATTTATCCATTGCTCAGCTACTAATGGATTTGTACCCCCATTAAATGTTGGTGGTTGTTGCCTCATGAAGCGGTATAACATTGATCCTCCACGCTGCAGATCAGGGTGCTCCATACAGGTAAGGAAATTATTCATAACAGGAGTGAGTTGTCCCAGTTTGGTGATAAGCTAATCAGCACCAATTATTTCACCATCTCCACTATAATTATCTTGAGCAGGAGGGCAATCCCTACATGGAGTGTGTGAATTGATATAGTTTCCATTCCTTCCACTAGGTGCCATTTATAAACAATGTCATAAACTTGATTAGTTTATGAATCAAAATACATAATTCCATATTTTTAAAACACTTAACATAAATTGAATAGTTTATGGATATAATCCATAATTATATAAATGTTTTCTTTGAGGAGGTATGTACTCATAAACCATTAATAATGGGTTTTAATGAAAATGATAATTATCCTATGCATATCCCCAGGGAGTGTCGTAACCAAGAGTGCAGTAAGATCCATTCTCTTCTACCAGTTCCTGTTCACGTCTAGCTCAAAGCGGTGTTTTCAGGTTTTACCCATAGGTACATCTGTGCTAGAGCTGCCCCTACCTGCGAGTATCCAGACAGGGATTTATTACTCAGAAAACTCACAAAATCTCTATAAAACCAAAATTCTAGTATGTTCTTCTATACTAATCCTCAAAGTCTATCATAGGGCAATGTGCTCTTATCAAAGTTTTTCTAAATCTAGCTTCTATGGTTATTACTAAACTACCTCTGATACCAACTGTAACGCCCCAACCACAGTTACCCAGAGTCGGTGCATTATTACGTAACATTGGCATGATCACAAAAGATCATGCCTCGAAATATAGATTAGTTTAGTAGCCTTGGAAACACTAGATACATTCACAAATGTTACATTACATCATAAAGTGAAAAATCACAATAACATAGTCTCCTTTTTCCACACTCGTACCCCCTACAGACTATCCCTGTATGTTAGTCATAATATATTTCTTCACATTATGGGAAAAATAAAACATAGAAATGGGTGAGCTCAGATGCTCAGTAAGGATAACAATATAGAGGAAACTTTCATAAATAAACATAAACATTTAAGGAAATGTATAACTAAAACAAAAGCCTTTTAAATGTGAACTTCATCATAATATGTCAAAAGTAAAATGAAATAATTCCATTTACTTATTCACAATGATATTCTACTCGACTAATAATCACATGCAATATCAATAAACACTTTCATAATGATGGAATGCATAATGCCAGACTATCATAACCAAATAGTCAAGACCTTGTGCCAAGACTACAAATAAGATTTTGTCAAGGCCTCATGCCAAGACACTAGTTTATCTCAAGAGACCTACCGATGCATCGAGGAGATATAGCGGGCTCCACCAGTCACATGCTAAGTCAAATGCATTCCTTTTATGAAATGTTTTAAACATATCATAAACCATAACAGAATCGTATCACATTAGACATGCATAAAGGAAACATAACGTTTCTAAATTTCAATCACAAGATATCAATAAAAAAATTGATATAATAAAACCATTTTCAATACCAAAATAAAAGATAAGTAAAACATTGTATTTATTTTTCATTTGAAACATGTTATGTCTTGTAGAGGAAACCGAAACTCAAATAATGGTCACGGCGGCGGAGAAGTCATTTCCGCCGCATACATATGACAAAAAAAATTTCCTTTTTTCATTTAGTAAAACTCTTCGTATAAAAAATATTTCTTTTGAATAAACGTAAAAGTCAAAGGGGTTTATACACCTTATAAAAGAATGTTGTGTATAAAAAAATATGCATCAATGAAAGGAGATTGAGATGAAGTCCCATACCTCGTGTCTGACTTGACTCAATCATTCTTTAATCTCCTGAAATATAAACTAGAGTTAATATATACTTGCTTAAGAACCCTTTTCAAGTTCATTACACCTTTTATATCACTTATTACCATGTTATGAAAATTATGTAGTCATTTATGTTAATAACGGTTGTTTTGTTGATCATTGGTACTTGTGACAAAATAAACTTCTTAGAATTACAAGTTCTTTATGTGGTAGAATATAAATTATCTCCAGAATTATATTCATGATTTAGATATCATATATATCATATATATCCAGTAGATATATTCATTTATAATATTACATAACATTTATAGTTAAGAAATGAAATGCACCATTCATGGAGACGGTAATCCGTACGAACACATGAACGCTACTTTCATTTATATTTAGTATTTAATGGAGTGAAATAATAATGATATAAGGGTATATTATAATTCCAGTATAATATCATATATAATATCATTAACTCCAACTTTTATACGTCCCACATATGGCATTAATGATTCAAATTACTTTGAGGGGGCAGTAGTCTGCACTTCCAAAAATGAAATTATCGCGTTTACCCATAATGGAAATCATAAAGGTATTCCATAAATGAAAAATGAAAAAGCATAAGGAATACATAAACATAATATATATCATATATAAATATAGTGACATATTAATGGCCACCATGAGAGGTGTTAAAAGAAAATTGAGCAATCATCGTTTCGTGAGGTAGTAATTCACCGCCCACAGAAACAATATGTTCTTTAACCATTAGACGAAGGTGTGTGTAAGTGTAAATCAAATACTTCTCATAAAAACATCTTAGTATATTTAAGATACTGTTGTTGTTACAAAAATAAGGAATAAAAGGAGTTTAAGGGGTTAGAGAAGCAAAATAAAACAAAAGAATATAAGAGAAGACATTACCTTAAAATCAGGTAACTCTTTTTGATTTGATCCAAAGGCTTCCTTGGGAAGACATCTGCCCAATGTGAGGCTTCTACGAGTAAGATAGGGAAGTTGTAAGAGTATTTGGGCAGTGGTTGGCCAAGTCAAATGGCTTTGATGGTGTGAATAAGGTGGTAGAGGTGGGGTCCTTTTATAAGAGAGGGGAGGGGCACTCTTGGAAAGTCATGAAATGTTACATTATTATGAAGTGGTTTTCAGATTTCAAAGGTCCCAAAATTATATTTTTCTAGGATAAGGTGATAAGGGTTCGAAATCGACCCATCCAATATTTTTTTGACAAGTTTATGCCTTATATTTTACCTTATCGTTTCATTTTATTTAAATCGTTCATTAATGAGGTAATCACTTCATTATAATGGTGTTATAATAAAATTTATTTTTGTAATGTCTAAAAATTTAAAAAAAATACCATGTTTTTGGAAATATTTTTAGATTTCTGAAGAATTTTTATAGTAAAAAATATGACTTGTATAACCCCATTTAATAATTGTTTTAGTAAAACAAGACATGTTTGTCACATTTTTATTTTTACTCTAAATAAAAGGTATAAATGTCATTATCTTACCCAAGTGGCACCATGTGGTCCCAAAAATTGACCCATGGGTTGTAATGGTCGGCCATGACACATCAAGTAGGATTAGGACAGGTTTCAAGATATTTTCATATTTTTATAATATCATTTATAACTTAAATTTCACTAATTACATTTTATCGCGATTAATAAAACATAAAAGTTACTATTCACCAAAAATTATTTTAATCCCATTGAACCACATTTTACTTCCTAATGACAATGATGTATGTCAGATTTTTGAAATTCAAATCACAGAGGTCGTAAAATTTCATTTAATAGAAAAATCAGTTTTTTAACTACCACTTAGTGGTTTCACTATTCATCAAAAATTGATTTTTTTTAGAAAAATACCAAATCTTCACTCTAAGATATATTTGATATTCCAAATTCAAAAATGATTTCCATATTACCAAATTTAAAAAATAAAAGTTTCATGAATTATTTTTATAATTAATTTCCGTAGTCAAAACATGTAACTTTTTTTTAAGAAAGAATATCAATCAAAAGATTGACAATTGATTATGTCCAATTTCAAAGTGAAATTAATTCTAATGACCACAATTAGATAAAATTGTAAAAGTATATTATAATTACACTTTAAAACCACTCAATAGTATAATTTATATCTATAAATTATTTTGATTAAAAAAGTTTTTTTAAGTATTTCTCACTATTCATTGAAAATTGGATGTTCTAGGAAAAATACAAAAAATTCAACATAAGCTAATTCCAATATTCCAAATCCAAAAATGAAGTCCATTATGAAATATAAAGTTTATATAATTTCATAAAGTGGGTATTTCTATTCAAAATGGCTACTTTGATTGGTCGCAGTGTGTTAGAATCTCGAACTTGCGTACAATGCAAGCTATTGCATTATTGAAAGAGAAGCGTACCATGGAAGCTTGGGGTGTTACAAAAACCAATAAATTTATTTATTTTCCCTTAAATTCAATCAATAATCCTAATCCCCATACCCAAAATAATTAAATAAAAACCATAACCCCTAATCCATCCACCCTAATCTCTAAACCCTAACCCCAAAAAACTAATCCCTAAAACCAAATTTAAAAACAATAAACCTTAAACTGCAAAAATAAACCCTAATACCTAAACCATAAACGAAAAACCATAATCCATAAAATATAAATCGAAAACCCAAAACTGAAAACCTGAACTGCTAAATCCAAAACACTAAACACTTAACCCTAAACCTATAAAAAGGAAAACTAAACCCTAAAACATAAACCCTAAACACTGAACCCTAAATCCTATACCACATACCATAAAACCAATTCCATAAACACTAAACCATGAATCCTAAACCCTAAAAAATAATTGACTACCCCTTAACCCTAAATCCTAAAACTGAATCCATAAAACTATATCCCTAAACCAATGCTCAAAACCTTAAAACCAAATCCTTAAATCCTAAACTGTAAAACCATAACCCAAAATCTAAAATCCTATTCTTAAAACCCAAAAACAACAACATTAAACCCAAAAATAGAATCCATAAAAAATATACATTACTCCTTAAGTCATTGTTCCTAAATAGTAAATCCTAATCTAAAAAAACTAAAACGATAAATGTAATCAATAAACCATAAATCATAACTGTTAATCACAAAAAACCAAAAACAAAACTAGAAACCCAACAACATATTCCCTAAAATAGTAATCCCTAAACCCCAAATCCAAAACTCTAAAACAAAAACCATAAACCCTAAACCAAAAACCTAATACCCGAAACTGTAAACATGGAACCCAATATCCTTAATAGAAAACCATAAAACCTATACACTTATCCTTAATATAAAAACATTGAACCAGAAACCATAAAACCAAAACCATAATTTGAGAAATATAAAACCTATAACACAAATCCTAAACCCTAAACCCTAAACCAATAACAAAAAACAATAATCCAAAACACAAAAATCCTAAAACCAAAACCCAAAATAATGTGAAGTCCCAAATCCTAAACCCCAATAAAAAACAAAACCCTAAACTATAAACTCTTAACCCTAGACCCATAATCAAAAAATATTAAAACCTAAACCCTAAACACAAAATTTGATACACTAATCCATATACCATAAAACCTAAGCTATAAATCTATTCCCACAAATACTAATCCAAAAACCTAAAACCATAAACCCTAAATCGAAATCCTAAACCATAAATCATAGACCATAATAAATAGTCCCCCAAACATTAATCCTTACCATAAAACCTTATAACATACAACATATCCCCTAAACACTAAACCAGAAGCCCTAAATCCGTAAACCGAAAACTCCAAACCAAAAACCATAAGCACTAAAACATAATCCATAAACCCTAAAACGAAGACACAAATAACAAAATTTTAATCCTGAAACAGTAAAACCAAAACCCAAAACCGAAAAACAAAAACTCAGAACACAACACCCAAAATTATAAACAGTAAATTCTAACACCTAATATATAATTCCTCAACCCTAACCAATAAACCCAAACACAAGACCACAAACCCTAAATCCTAAATGCAAAGTAGAAATCCAAAAACAAGAAACCCTAATCTCAAGACCCCAAAACCATTAATCCAAGAACCTTAAAACCTATAGAAAAAACTATAAATCCAAAACCAAAAGCATGAATAAGAAAACTCAAAATTATGAACCCATTACTCATAACCATAAACCCATACTCTTATACCATAATACCTCATCACTAATCCTAAACACTAAACCCTAAACCCAATAATCATAATAGTATACTCTAAAAAATAAATCTAAAACCCAAAAATAAAACCCTTAAAAAAGATTACTGAAATCTAAAATCCAAAAACCAAAAACAATTAAAGAATAACCCAAAACCCAAAACCCAACTCCTTAAACACTATACTTGAATGACTAAACCAAAAACCCCAAACCAAAAACCTCAAAACCCAAGACATAAATAATAAATTATAAATAATAAAATGTAAATAGAAACCCCAAACCCTATAATGAAAACATAATAACCTATATTCAAGACACAAAATATAAAATCCAAAATTCCAAAAACTAAACCACTAACCCAAAACCCCAAGAACTAAACCAAAAACACAAAAACCTACAACATAACAACTCAACCATGGACCATAACCTATATCCTATCAACCAAAAATTGTGAACCTTATTCATTGAACTAGAAACTATAAATCATAATTCATAGAGCCTGAAACCTAAACACTATACCTCAAAACCATAAAACAAAATCCTCAATCCCTAAAAAAGAAAACCCTAAACCCTAATTCCTTACTCATAAACCCAAATTATGAATAAAAACTTATATAAAACACAAAAACCAAAACCCTAAACCATAAACAATAAACAATAAATAATAAAACCAAAACCGTACAACCACACCCCTAATCCCAAATCCCTAAAACATAAAAACTTGAAAAACACCTAAAACGGAATGTAAAAAGACCAAAATTTAAATTCCAAACCCCAAAACAAAAAAATTCAATAACCAAAAAACTAATACCAAATAGAAAATGCTAAAATTTCAAATATAAACCCCTTATCATAACCCTAACCACAGTCCATAAACACTAAACCCTAAACACTAACAGTAAACCCATAAATAGTAACCCCTAAACCATATATAGTTGAAATATATCCCTAAACCCTGAAATCCTAAACCCAAAATACAAAATTTTAAACATGAATCCCAAATCCCTAAGACATAAAAACCATAATCTGGATGCCAAAAATCCCAAATCATAAACCCTAAACATGAAACTAGAAATAAATTTCTCAAAACCATAAAATCAAAACACTAAAGGATATATCCAAAAATCCCAATCCCCAAACCATAAAACCTAAACCCTAAACATGAAAACATAAATAATATATAAAATAGCCTAAATTTAAATCTATAATACCAATACCAAATAAATATATTCTAAAACTCAATCCCCTAAACCCTAAAATTCAAAATGATAACCTTATACCCTTAAATATAGACCCTAAACCATACAACTTAGCCCCAATGTCCTAAATACTAACCCCTACACCAAAAACATGAATCCCAGAACCAAAAATGAAAATCCCAAAACTAAAATCTAAAAAAAAATAGAAAATCCCAAAATAAAGACCCCAATAACAAAATCTATATACCATAAACCATAAAAAATAAACCCAAAACCAAAACCCCAAAACCAAACAATCCTAACCATAATCCTTACACCATAAAACCTTAACCCTATAACTCAAAACCTTTGCACTAAAACCTAAATCCTAAACCTCAATCCATAGTCCCCAATCCATACAACAATAGAACCCTAAATCCCTATCCCAAAACACAATATGCACAAAACTATGACCTCAAACCCATCACGAAAAAACCATTTACCATAAATCCTAACCCTAATTCCTAAATCCAAAATCCTTAAAAGAATTAAATAGATGCTAAAATAATTAAATCCTAAACCATAAACCCCAATTCCGAATCCCCTAAACAAAAACCAAAAAAAACATAACTGGAAACACCTTATCCCAAAACCCACAAACATAAACCAATAAATAGAATCCCTAAAAGTTAAAACATCTAACATAAAAACAAAACCAATACACTAGAAAGCTAAAACCTAAATCCTGAACTATAAATGCCAAATGAAAAACCCTAATTTCTAAACCCATAAAACAAAACCCTAAACACTATATCACAAACCAAAAATTATAAACTATAATCATATAAACTTAAATCCTATACCATATACCCAAAACTGATACCATAAACACCAAACTCAAAACCCTAATTCCAAAACCCTAATTACTAAAATCTATTCTGTAAACCAAAATCAATAATCCCAAAATCCTAAAACTCAATACCTATAACCTAAACCTTATAATATAATTCCTAAAACCTAAACCATAAATCATGAACTATAACCTATAAATCGTAAACCCTATACCATAAAAACGAAACAATACTCCATAAATATTAAACCCTACACCACAAACAATAAACGGTAAAACCAAAAACTGAACCACTAAACCCTAGAAATTAATCACAAATCCAAAATTCGTAAATCTTTTCCTCTAAACAATAATCCCTAAACTATAAAAACTGATCACAAAACACTAAATCATATACCATAAAAACACAAACCCTAAACCATAAACCTAAACCCTAAATCCAATGTTAAAAACCATAATCTGTAAAACCTAAATCCATAATCTCTAACCTTTAAACCCAAAACCCTAAAACCTAATCCCGATAACCGATACCCTAAACCACAAATCATAAACCCAAAACATTAAATAAAATACCCCAAAAACTAAAGCTTAAATCCTAAACCATAATATCTAAACATCAAAACCTAATCCCCAAACCCCAAAAGGTAAAGCCTAAACAATAAACCTTAATCCTTAAACCACAATCTATAAAACTATTAATTGTAAACCCTAATCACATTATCAAAAATCATGAAGTGATAAACCCAAAACTCTAAACACTAAATCCAAAAACAATATCCCTAAACTCCAAACCCCAAATTATAAAACCATGAACCTAATAAATAATCCCGAAATACTAAACCCTAACATTGATACCCAAAACCATAAAAAATAATATTGAAAAGAAAAACTATAAAACCCAAACCCAAAACCCTAGACTAAAACAATAAAACATAATCCATATTTATTAAATCCAAAAACCATAACCCAATAAAAATAACAACAGAATTAATAACTGAATACAAAAAACCCATATATCTAAACTCAAAAAACAAAACCCCAAAAAATACCAATAAATTAAACACTAAAACATATAATCAAAACCCTAAAATGTAAACCCTAAACATTAAACCTGAAATCCTAAACTAGAAAATCATTAATCTAACCAAGATAAACATAAATATTAAGCACTAATCAATATTCCATGAACCCTAAAACCACATTTCCAATTACTAAAAACTCAAAAGTGAAACAATAATTAGTAAAATCAACAAAACTAAATACATAAACCAAAAACCTGATATCATAAATCAAAAATCATAAACACCATATGTACTAAATCATAGACCCATAAACATAAACTGTAGAAATCAATGCTAAACCCTAAACCTTATGCCTGAAACCACAAAACACAAGTCTTATATGTAAAACCTAATCCCACATAAACCACAAAAATTAAAACCAAAAACCATAATCACTAAAGAGAAAACAATCAACCCTACAACCCCAAACCTCAAACCTCAAACCCTTAACAATAAAACCCAAACCACAAACATTATACATTATCCCCTAAAACCAAAACCACATAAAATAATAATCTAACTCTAAACCCTGAATCCTAAATACTAAACCCTAAAACAAAAACATTGAACCCTAAAAGCTAAACCATAACCCTCATACCCCTACCACTAAAACCAAAACCATAAACCATATACCGAAAACCAAAACCTAGAAACCAAAAAATAAATAAATAACCGTAAAATCACATCCCCATATTGAAAACAATAATACCTAAATTGTAAACCCTAAACCCTAAAAACCAATACCTTATCTTTAAAATATTAATCATATTACCAAAAATATAAACCCTAATCAATAAATAGTAAACCAAAAATCTACACCCTAAAACCCAATCATTCAACACTTAATAATAAATCATAAACCCTAAAACCCTAAACTCCAAAATCTAAATGTGAATACTAAAACCCAAGATACTATATCATAATCCCCAAACCCCATAAATCCAAAAAATGTAAACCCTAAATAATAAATAGTAAACCCCAAATCTTACACCCTAAAACCTAAACCGCAAGAACCAAAACCTGAAACATTAATCATAAAATGCAAAAACATAACCCTTAAACCCTAAAAATTAGATGTTAAAACATAATCACTAAACACTATACCTTAAACCACAAATAGTAAAAATATACATAATTGATACAGCTATATATTTAAACTATAAACACTAAAAATAAAACCACAAAATGTCAACCCTAAAAATTAGCCCCCAAACTATAAACCATTAACCCAAAATCATGTACCATAAACCCTAAACCCTATAAAATAACCCCTTATCCCATATTCAAAAATCTGAATTCCTAATTCATAAACCCCAATCATTATATTTTATACCATAAAACCTAAATTTTGAAATGCATAAAAAAACATAAATGCTAAAACTAAACCCACAAACATCAATCTTAAATTAATGACCCCAAATCATAAACCATAAACTGTAAAACCTAAATCCAAAATCATAAACATTAAAACCTATAGGAAAAATTCTAAAAACATTAACATGAAAAAAAATATTTAAACTAAACCCTAAGTACTAGAGACTATGCACTAAACCATTAACCCAAAACCCAAAACCCAAAACACCAAACACTGAACCCAAAATTAAAAAAAAATTATTATGAAAACCCATAACCGAGGACAAAAAAATTAAAACCAAAATCCACGAACCACAATTCCTAAACCCTAAAATTGAAACCCAAAAACCAAAAAAAAAACCCAAAACCCAAAACAAAAAACTATAAAATATAAAATCTAAGCCTAAACATATAAGCATAATCTATAAACCCTATATCAGAATCCAAAAATCCAAAAAATCAGAAACCCTAAACCTAAAGCCAAAACCACGTAACAAAAATACAACATCATAGTCTATTCATTCATAGATTTGAAATCTATTAATAATAATATTGAATTTTTTGCGCAAACACATTCCCATGGACAATAATAGTTTAGTCTCTTTGGATACCCAGTAAACAATATTCTATTTTGGTGAAAGAACATCAACATCCCTCTCAAAGATCTTCCCCTTTAGTACTCTTCATTAAAATAACATACTTAAAACCTTTCTTCATAACCTGGGGAAGGGAAACCTATGAATGGGTGGGATAACAAGCTTATAAAGGGTTATAAAGTGAGATAAAAAAGATCACATAAGAATTAAATGAATAAAGTGATTGATAACATGATATTAAAATTTGAGAACAATACCATACATATCAAATGTCATAATCATGAGACATGGAAAAAAGATTAATTGTTCTTAAAAAATGAATCATAAAGGATTATAAGAACATGATCCATGCGAGCATAACATTGGAATAAGATATAAAAATGTGGAATCCACATACGAATAGGAAATAACATCCACAATAGTCAAGGATGTAATCCAAGGATATCATAGTGGAATGGGTTAACTCTATACACCATTATAGTATTCAAGGTTCACTCCTAAGACCGTGAAAGTAGACAAAAGTACACCCAAGATTCATACACCACTATGTACCTACAACGGTATTCCCCTCCTACTGTAATATGAATGTGTCATTGGGAAGCAACGGTGTGGTCCAAGATAGTGGAGACGTGTCTGGTCTGGATGCTCATTTGAAGGAGCCTTCTCAAGGAGGTGTTATCTCCAACTGAGGTAATCAAGTGGATTTCATAATTTTTGATTTATAGGACAGGGGGGTGGGGGTGGAATGATCTACGGTGATGGTAATACTACTATTGAGATACCATTAAAGGACACACATTCAAATATACAGTCTTAGTCATCACTGCCTAAATTGAAACTTTATATAATTTTCTACAAATTAATTATTGACCATGGAGGGAGTTGTATAACTGATTTTTTGAGCCGAATGAGTTCATCTTTAGAGGCCCCTGATGTGGTTTCAGTTGGAGTGGTAAATGTATGGAAAGATATTGAGAAAATGAAGGATGTAGCTGATAAAAATTCTGAGGAATACACACACAATGACGAAAATATTGGTTGGGTGAAGGAAACATGTGTGGTGTTACTGAAGAGAACATTCATAATGTTATAGTTTACAATCATTTTGGGTGTCTTTAGGTTGATGAATTAGGATAGGATTTTAGGGAGGATTTTCTCTGGATTTTTCTACTAATGAGGTTGCTGTTATACAACAAAATTCGTTAGGACACCTTATCGTCATCCAGGTAGCTTTGGTGAAGGAGGTTTATGTTGAGCATGTTTCTGGTGAAGACACTCTTTTGGGGTGAGTGTTTATGAATCCAGAATCTGAACCAGAGGATAGGGGCCTCAAATCGGATGTTCCACATTCTAATAATATAGAGATTTATGATACAACTCAAGAGTTAGAAGGTGATCCAATCAGGCCCTCCATGGATGGGTAGAATGGAATCTACAAATAAAGGATGGGCTACTCCATTTTTCCTCTTATTATGGAGACATGGAAAGTGAAGAGGTTTAAATCCAAGAAGATGGACAACCAGTGTTTTTAAAATGTTGTGCTCATGAAATATTTGTAGTTTCCCATGATCTCAAAAAAAGAATTGGTTGAACAAGTTTTATCTCTCAATGATACTAAATATGAAGCTACTAAAATGATTGAGAGATCATTAAGGACGAATCTCAATGAAGATCAATAGGACTGGATAGACAAGTAGGACCTGATCATAGTTGGGGGCTTCAATAATGGTATGATCATCCTTGAGAAGTATATAATTTTCTAGGAAAAGTTTTCTTTTAGGTTTTAAGACCTTATAATAGATGAACCAGACACCCAAGTTAGAGACATCTCCTAGAAACAATTTAGGAAGATTTTTTCTGGTAGGCTTAAATTGGTCTTTAATGAATCTATTATTTCCTTTTATGGTTGAACTTTGGTTTCTCAATTTTTCCTTTAATGATTTAGGAAAATAAAAACGTAATTTTCAATAGGTATAATAGAATCATATCCCCAGTAAATCATATGTATCATCATAGGATGACTTCTTAGATGGAAAATGATTTTGAAATATCAGATGCAACATTTCCATAGGAAAACAAATTATTTATAAAAAAATTTATTAAAATACATAACATTTTTTCGAAATAATTTTCCTTCAAAATAACCTTTAAAAATTTTAATGAAATCATAACAATTCAATTAAATCATTTCCTGAGGAAAACATCATTATACATTGAAAAAAAATGTTTAAAAAATATTTTTTTGAAATAATTTAATTTGAAAATACACTTAGTGTATTATAATTGTAGAGTCAATGAAATTATTTGTCACAATAGTGGAGAATTATATTCATTTGATAAAAATTAAAACTAACATCTTTACACATTTATAGTAAAATAAAAATGATAATTATTTGAAAAATGACATGATGATTCATTTAAAAACATTTTTTTAATAGTAAAACATGGTTATGTGTTTATATAATATATCATTTAGATAATTTAGAAAAAAGAAATACATTTTTAGAAAAAAAAATTTTGTAAGGAAACTGAGTTTATGACTGAAGAGAGTAATAAAGAATCTTTTCTTAAAAACATTTTTTAACTCTTAAGCATATAAAGAGATGAAAATGGAGGAAAAATACTTATTCTCATGAAATAACCACAAGGTATTAAATTTAATGAGTTTTTTGAGAGATAGGTGATATTATTTTTTTATAGGATACATATTCATAAAATATCCTAATAAAAAATGTGATTGCAACCTTAATATTTACCAATTTGGTAACATTTAACAAAAAGACAAATTATCGAATTTAATTAAATGAAGGTTAAAATACCTTGAGAATAAATAATCTAATGATATTAAATGTAAAGGTTTATGTAGATAAACCTCATAAATTAATATAGGTCCTTTTACATTGATCATGGTATTAATAGTTCCTTTTTAAATTTATATTTCAGAAAATAATAGATTCATTTTTTAAGGTATGTTTTGGGTTTATACTTTCAGTAATTTTACATTGATAATGTTTCAATAATTTATATAATATTATTAATTATTTAAATTAAATATTTATTTTTCATATTTTTATTTATAATAATTAATTATAGTTAGGTAAAAAATGAGTTACATTGTAAATGGAGATTATATGCCAACTGTTTTCATGAATGATGTTTTCATTTCCTCGATAGATGGGATAGAATAATGGTTAATAATATAACATACATATAGAAATATTATAATGTTATAAATAACGTTAAAACATAATATACATAATATATATTCAATTAACTAGTCTTTATTAACAACCAAGTGAAATGGAAAAGAAGAAAACATCACATCGGTTCGTGATGTGGTAGTTCATTGTACACCTGAGCGACATTATTTTTTAATAGGTTGAAAGGTAAGAAGTTATGTGTGATATAATATTTATGTATGTATGATTTAATAATAAATATAAAATATATAAATTAAAATTATCATAATAACCATACACATTATTTTTAAGTGGAGTACAAATAACATCGCTTTGCAAAGAGGTAGTCTGCCATAGAGATGAGAGACTATATCATATATCCCACGAAATAGAGAGTAAAAAGGTATACGAGACCTTTTAATTCTATAATTATAATTTATTTTAAATATAATATATATAATTTAAATCCATATTTATTACAATCTACGAGAAATGGTGATAGAAAATAAACATTGTCGAATCGTGAGGTAGTGGTATGTCGTACACACTATCAACAATTTTATTTCCCATTTGAGGGAAGATAAGGTGGATTTAGGGGATTAAATTATCATAACTACTTATTAAAATATATTATATACTGTTGTTATTATATCATAAAGGATTAATGAGAGTTATTATAGGTTGAGGAAAAAATAATATAAAATGCTATGTTAGGGATGTTACCTATTTATCAGAAAACTTATTGTTTGAATCATAAGGTTGCGTATGATACATTTAAAAACAAAATAAGGATTATAGGATAATATGATGGATTTAATTAGTTTATTTGGTTAGTTAATTTCCAAAAAAATGGGGTTTTAATGTTTTAATAATAGAGGGGAGTGGGTGACCATTTAGTATTGAGATAAGTGGTGCACATGTTATATTTTATAAGAAAACATTGTGCAGATGTTTTCACAATCCAAAAGGATCCAAAAATTGTATATTATCTTATATTATAAGAGATATGGTAAAAATATGTCTATAAAATGGGTGTTGTATAATTTCATAAATCAATATAAACCTTATCATTTTACTTTAACCCCTGATAAACCCATTAACACCATAACCACATAAAATAATATAAAGTATTTTAATTAATAATAATTATAAAAAATAATTTGATATTATTAGATAATATATCATATATTGAATTCAAATATATAATCCATTTTATCAAAATAAATTCACAGATTTGATAAAATTTAATTAAAACAAAACCTGAAGATATGATAAAAAGACTACTTTGAGACATGTATTTATTCAGAAAAAGATGAATTTATATTAACTGTATGATAATAACATTAATTTTATGAATAATTTGTTTTATTTTTTTGATACTTAATATTTATAATTAATCTAAAAAATCCCTCAACAAGTATCATTTTAGTAAATTAAAATCGAGAAACATTATACATTTTAAAAAAGTTTTCCGAAAAACTCATTTTATAATAAAAAAAATATTTTAAATTACAATATAATATTCATCTAAAAAAATTAAGTGGAATAAATATATATAAGGAATTATCATGTTACTATAAAACATATTTTGAATTAAAATTACATAATTTATTAATGTGAAATTATAATTTTAAAAAGTGGTATGTTTTTGTATTCACTAAAAAATCAATATTTTTGAAATAAATCAAAAAATAATCAACATATGTTAATTTTATATGATGATTTCAAAAATTAATTTCATTTTATAAAATAAATTTTCTAAAATATCTACATAATTATTATAATATTTTCTCATAAAAATAATAAAAATCATTTTTGAAGCAAGCATACTTTTGATGAATATAATCAATTTACTAAAAATTGATTTATTTTTATTATGTTTTTAAAACATAATTAATATTTATCATGATATATATATATATATATATTTCATAAATTAGTTACTAGTATTCATAATTTCCAATTTAATATCTTTGTTAAAAATCCATATTTTAAATAATATTATTTCATGGTTTGCAGAAGCTCGGTGTTGTGTGTCATTAATTATATCCAATAAACCCATTTTTGAATTCAATTCAAACTAATGTCGGTGTTTTTTACAACATGAGATATCAATAAAAATTAAAAAATTCATAAAATCACAATATGTTTCATTATACCCCTCATAAAATGAATTTCTCACTTAAAATTCACCTCAGTCATGAAAGGATTATCATTTGGAAATTACTTTATAAAAACCCACATTGTAAAAATGAATAAAAAAATCCCATAAAATAAGAATGATGGAAACACAAATTTTACCTGATGTAATTCATAACTAGGTTTCCACTTCAGTAGAATATTATTTGGATATAAAAAATATGGATATAGAATAGAAAAATAACTTCCATGGAAAAAACATGGTAATAGATATCATGTTAATATGAAAGATAAACACCAAAAATAAAAAAATATATGATGAGTTAAAGGGGTATCGATATATTAGAAATGAAGGTAATTATGGAATATTTTTGACTCAATATCATTTTGAAAATAATGAATAAATTTTTACAATCATGATAAAGAAAATAAAAAAATATAATTTCTTCATTTATTTCATTTTCCTATGAATAATCACATCCTTTTGTTGTGCCTTGGTTAATTTCCACTTCATCTCTTACTCTGAGAAATGAAGATGAATTTTCAATTCATGATGTTCCAATGGGTCGTAATATCCATAAAATAATGATAATTCACTCATTTTGTCTATATTTATCACAAAAACCAAAATTATTTTCACAAGTTATACCTATGGATAAATATTGAAATAATGAAATAACACATTAATCTCAAAAACCATATCTACGGTTTAAAATAAATATTACCATAAATAGTTAACCATAAGACCCTTAAAAAATTAATTTTTTATGTAGGATAATAAATTTTCAAAGGAAAGTAAAATTAATCCACAAAATATCGTAACAAATATATTATTTTTATCTTATAAAATGGGTTTATAACTTGGTCATATATTCTTTAGAAATATTATAAAAACATGAATTATTATAAAACCATATTAAAAAATTGCATCCTTTATAAAATTAATCCTCTTTTTATTTCTTAAATATACTACATATTATTTAATATAAATAATGAATCAAAAATTCCATAAACTCCACCATATTTTCATTAATCCACAAATAAGTTCTAAAGAAATCAATAAAATCTAACTTAAATTATCTATATCATCAATCCCTTTATCCAAAAAAAATTCCATTTTTAAATATTAGAATAATATTAAGGGATATATTACCTTAATGATGTGTTTTAAATAGAATATATTCCTTACATAAAATCTATTTTCAAGGTCATCAATATCAGTAAACTTATTATCGAAATTCCTTAATGAAAAACTTTTATAAAATCATGATATATTGTTGACACCCATAATTGTATGATTTGTATTTTGTCATCAGGGATTTCAGAAGTTTGAAGACATTGCAAAAATACCGTCTTTATTTGCATAAATTATTTTTAATATATCATATATGAATAATATATTTTAAGTATAAACGGGATACATCTTTGGGTCTTCGGGGGAATCATTTTACACAGAATATTATTAAATGTTGATGTGAATTTTATTTCCCGTTTTCCAAAACAATTGACTATCCAGCACCATAATCCTATCCATTTTGACATATGGTAATGCAGGAGTCTCCTCAACCACCCCTAGGGAGCTATCCCAAGATGATATCAATGATGGTAGAGAGGATAGTTCCCACACATAATAAAGGAAGAGCCACACCGTTGGACGGTAGCGCAGTCAGGGCGGAGGCACCATCATGTGGGGAGGCATGATGGTAAGTGGTTTTGGGATTTAGAGTCACTAACCGCACTACTTGTTTGATAAAACACATCGATATCACTATGGAATTTCAATATGGAATGGGTTCTCATGGATCTATTCATGTGATTAAAAATACAGATATAAGAAATGTCATCTGATCATTTCTCATGAAGATCTGAGTCATCCATTCAACCGTATACATAATGAGTTCGAATTAAATCAATCCCCCGCTAAGTAAATGCAAACTGATCTCTTATACCATATAATCACATTTCACCTTTTTATCCTTCAAGGTTATCTTTCCAACCAATGTCATGAAAACCACCCACCATAATTTCATCAAGACAAATCTAGAATGAAACCGAGTTAAGATATGTATCTTTTTCCAACATGTCTTTGACAAACATATCCCATCTCAAATGCTCATGTCATGTAATTATAACTTCCTCCATGTCATGAATCCATCAGATGGTCATCTTTTTATCTTGAGATAAAAGTGAAGAAAATCTCTAAAATCAACCCATGATGTTTATGGAAGTATGACCCCTCTATATTATATATGATTTCTTATTTGAATTAAGTTAGATTTATTGGATTATATCACATGAAATCACAGAAAGAATACAAACGAATTATGATCACACTTTACCATCTAACGACCACTTGATATCAATCTTGTGAAGTCTCCACTACCTCATCCAACACATGTGGTATCATGCAGTGAAAAGTGGTGCCACCTTTGGCCAACCTCAGCCTATAAATAACCCTTTTCCACATCATAAAAACCCCATGTGAGGGATAGAAGATGGAGTAGTGGAGAAGGAAAATAGTATAATGGAACATACCAACAATGTTTTCCATAGAACCACCTCTAGTGATTGTGAGAACCTAATAGAATATCTTTTGAATATTATGTGATTACACGATGAAATGAGAATCATGAGAAACCAGGATTTGATAAGGTATTCATGCAATTTTGTAATACCCAGTTGGGTTCATGAATCCACCGAGCATGACCTTTGGACATGCATACAATCTGAGTGTGCACCCCTTGCACTCATTTGAAAGACCCCCTGTATGATCTTCCATCTGATTACATGATAACATGAGTAATAGAATGTCAGGTGGCATTAAAGTGGAGGCCCTCAGATACATGATATACCAACACTAGTTCCCACAAGCATGTACCAGTGTACATGAATAATTTCAGTCATGAGATGCAGTGAACACCCCATCTTTCGGTGCATACATGAATCCTTGGATGTTTTCGCACTGGGATACAACACCCCTCGCGGGTCCATGGGGTGGTATCAGATCCCATCATATGTTACCTTTGAAGGAATTCGAATCACAGAATGCAGATTCTTAAGAACCCTATATTGTGTTAGAAAATCTAATGAACTCACAATAATGTGGGATGAAACCCCAAGATTTGGACGCCAAGACAGATATCCCCCCACACATGCCCCCAATCTTCCAAATTCAAGAGCCTTCATGTCTCTCAAAGCCTAAATGTGGCCTTGGAAGTGGTCACATCAACACATAACATCCCCATGAAAACCTCCTTCATGAAAGGAAATAATTGAGGATGTGAAACACGTATTTTTTTATTTTCACTATTAAAAAGATAAATTTCACTTTTTTATGATTTCATTGATGGTGGAGGTGATTCCGAGAGCCCACGATGATGTAGAAAGAAAATGGGACAAACTTCATGGAATCCCATAAATGCATGTCCACTATTTTTCATTTTCCACGAACTTCATGAATCCAAATGAGATGAATTTTTTGATAAGATTCATAACATTATATGTAAATCATTAATGAAGGAACCAAATCCAAATTATTCCCTTAAAAGGCCTACACAAGCTGATTTTTTAAATAGACTAAATCTACACGGAGTCATAAGTTTACCTCTGTATTTCTAAAATTCCTTTTATTATATACATTAGCTAGCCACCAAAATTGAAATGGATATAGAAAAGTTGTTTTTCAACAATTTTTTGGTTTTTTAAAAACTTATTTATGACTATATTCTCACCCAAAACCATGGACCAATTGGACTCTGGATATCACAGTTCCCAAAACATCCTCCCATATTGCATATAAATTGGAACCTTGGGCACCCCATTGAGATGTTTGACCAGGAGGCATGAAGATTTGATTTTGGATTCTCAAAGGAGTACTATCATCCTATATCGATGTTCATGAAACCATGGGATGTGCTACATCAGTATCTTTTTACTCCACCCCTCCCATGGATTTCTAAACGCCTCATGATCACCTGGGGGATGTGATGTAAATCCTAATCTTTGTTTTTGTAATACTTGATTGGTATTTTATATTCGAGGTTTTTGTGTTATTTTTTATCATAATATATTCTTATTTTAAAGATTTATGTACTATTATGTTGTAGTCATCTATTATGAATATGTTTAGGGGTACTCATTCCTGTAATGTTTCACACACCATTCACAACTTCTTTCCCCCATTCAATTGTGGTGTTTCTGTTGTTCATTTTGTTCAATTAAACTCAAATAAACACTACCATGTCCATGTAATTTAATGTTATTGTAACACATTTAAATAACATACAATTCTGTACATTACATTGAGTTCTTCGTGTGTTTCCTTGGTGAGTTTTGGTTATGTAGTCGAACAGAAATCACCCAATCCTCGGATTTATCTGTTGAATCACTATCTATTTCTTATTGAACCATAAAAGGTATCCTATTATAAAATCAGTAATAGTATTATTCTAGGTTTCACAAACCAGGGAGTAAATACCACATCATTTTCTCTTGAAGAGATAAACGATGAGAATCATGAGATTTCTCTAGGTTGATCATGCTTAATTAATTTGGTTAATTTCTTCTCTGTTTTATCACTATTAATTTTAATTTGGATTATTAAATCTCCAAATGAAAATAATTCCAAAACACATTCCATTTTTCTTAATCAAAACTTTATTTTTTAAATTTATGATTTATGTCTCCAACGTGAGATGACCTGAGGTTCCTTCTATTTAGAATAAATTCTAGTAAAAACTAAACAACTAATTTGATGTACCCGACAACATGATCAAATTTTGGCGTCGTTTCCAGAGAACAAATTTCATTTTCTTTATCTACTTTTATTTATTTACATTAATTTTTTACTTATTTATCATAACTATATCCCCCAATATTTTTTATTTTCTCCATTCTCCCTTCTTGAGTGATTTTATTTTATCCATTATCCATAAAAAGAAAAAAAAATCATAACATACCTGCATGACCAGATCAGAAAAGGAAAATGTACTCTAAGTTGACCTAGAAATTTAAAGGACACTTCTCTCAAAAATTAGGTTATCTAGATTAGGACAATCAAGTAACACTGCGAAACCCCTTATAAAACATCATGTTATCCGAAACCAATCAAAAAATGAACTAAATAAAACTGTAGAAAACATGGCCACAAATAAACAAAATTTAAAAAGAACTGTCCACCTTGGATGTGGAGTACAAACATACATACATAAAATATATCAAGGAAGGAGCCAAATTTGAGTTGAGATCATGCTTCATCCACTTTCTTCCTAAATACCACGGTCTTCCCTATAATGATCCTCATAACAATCTCAAGGAGTTTCACATATTGTGCTCTACCATGACACCCGAAAATGTGTCTAAGGACCTCATTATATTTAGTGCCTTCCATGACTCCCTTGATGGAGTAGCCAAATACATGATATACTGTATTCCTACCATAATTGGGGTCTGGAATGACATTAAAAAACTCATTATAGATATGTTTTTCCTATAACCTAAACTGAATTAATTAGAAATGAAATATTTTGGAACTAGAATATCACAAGGGAATACCCTTCATGAATATTGGGATAGATTTAAAAAATGTTTCATTATTCCCGCACCCCAAAAATTAGTGAATGATTTCTAATTAAATACTTATCATAGGGAATTGTTCCCATGTATCATTGAATGATTGATGATGTGGATGGTGGTACCCTAGTTAATAAAACTCCTCCTGCTGCTTGTGACTTAATAGCCAATATGGCTCAAAATTGACAATAATTTGGTACATGAGAAATTTTTCCAACTCAAGGAGTTCATGATGTAATTATTTCATATTTATAATAAAAAGTATATTATTAAATTGATGATATTCGTAACATTATAAGGCAATTATCTCAAGAACAAGGTAGCTCACACACTTCTTCCATTCCATTGCATTGTGGTATTTTTTTCTAATAACACTCATTTTTTGACAAGTACACACAACATCAAGATTCAGCTGAGTCTTATGTAGCATTATTTCAGGGACATACTTTCAAAAAGAACCAACCTTAAAGAAAGAACCATTCATGTCGAATCCAAAAACATGGTAGGAAATCACAACAACAGTACTAACAAGGAGGCAAATCGAGATACCCTAAACAAAACTAGTGTCAACAAGGCCCATGTATGAAACCTTCTTATCCTTCATCATTTCAAAACAATCCTCCTCCTCCCAAATCTAAGCTAGGACATAAGGATATAGTGAATCAAATAAAATCCCAGAACTTCCATTTCCAACAGACTACACAATCATCTATTCAAGACCTAAGAACTCAAGTGGGATAAATTAAAAACACCAATTTTGAGATAAATATGCAAGGTTCTGGAAAACTACCATCCAAACCTATTGATAATACAAAAGACAAAGGTAATGTATTCAAAATCATACTTTGTAGTGGTAAATATTTTTCTTCTTCCAATGATTCTATACCAATGGTATACACCACTCTTGAAAGTTCTCATTCCCTACCCTTAAAAAATCTAATGATGAAAAACAAAACAAAAAATCTAAAAAAATTATCATTGAGGATTCCACTAAAAAAATTACTCTTCCTTTCCCCCAAAGACATTCTGAATCTAAGAAAACTCTTTATAATTAAATTAATAAAGATATAGTGGATACATTTAAAAAGTTACAAGTTAACATAACTTTATAGGATAAATTAAAACGAATCCAAGGATACACCAAATTTCTATAAGATTTTTTAAACTATAGATGAAAATTCAAAGGAAATGATAGATTGGATCTATGATGGAATTTATCGGCCTTGATTCAACAAACAATGACAACCAAATTGAAGGATATTTTAATTTCACGATACCTTTCCCCATATGGGATACTTTTATTTGAGATTATATCCTAGATTTAGGAGCATTAGTTAATGTAATACCTCACTCTGTGTACAATTCCCTGCATGTTTCATATCTTCAACTGACTAGAATAATCATCCAAATTTCCAAATATAGTACAACACACCAATAATGAGTGGCTGAGGACATCCTAATCCAAGTAAATAATCTCATATTCCCTGTCAACTTCTACATTCATGATATATAGGATACATGAACTAAAGGAAATTACCCTCTTGTACATGTATGAAAATTCTTGAAAATAGAAAATATGATCATCAATGAACACAATGGTAAACATTATATAGAGTTTGGTAGATAAAATTGATGTTTTAACAATATTGGTTCCAAGAAACACCCTATTGAAGTGAACTCCACATTTCTTGTCTATTCGATGGAAGTAATCTGTAACAACACACACAAATAAAATTCTCTCCTCAAAACATAATCTCATTCATTTTCCTCTTCTTCACCCTTTTATGATTTGAGTTTTGATTCATGTTTTGAGTGTTGTGTGGATTTAGAAATGTGATAATTATGCGCTTTAATTGATGAATGTGTTCATTATGAGGTACAAATGACAATCGGTGATTCTTCAAATCGCATTTGGGTAGATTATTTACCATTAGAGAATAAAAATGAGTAGATAGATAGTTTCATATACCTAACTCACCAAAAATACCCTACCTCAATCCAAAAACCAATGGTTTTGGAATTGAATCAAGTTCGATATAATATAAAATATGCCAATCTTGAGGTTATTGACCAATTTCTAAACATTATTTCCAATAACCTTTCTCCACAATAAGAATCAAAGCTACTCGACCTTTTTAGAGAGTGTAAAAAAGGAAATATGATAGACATTAGAAAATATTTATAATATTAACACATCTATTTGTATGCATCATATAATTTTGTATAATATTGCTAAACTTATATGGAAAGCTCCACAATAATTTAATCCCACTCTCCATGAACTGGTAAAATTGGATGTTGGTAAATTATTTTATTTTGTGATCATTTATCCTATATCTGATAGAAAATGGGTTAGGCCAAATCAAATTGTGCTTAAATAACTGGATTAATAATATTATCTAATGAAAGGAATTGATTTGTTCCAACAGGTGTGCAAAATAGTTGGCATGTCTATATAGACTACCATCGAATGAATCAACCCACACAAAAGGTGAACTTTCCTATACCTTTCATTGAAAAACTTATAGAAATATTGGTTGGTAAGTCCCATTATTGTTTCCTTGATAGATATTTGGGTTATTTTCAAATCCATATAACCCCAAAGGATCAACATATGAGAAAATTTACCTATCTATTTCTCACATTTTCATACAAAAGGATGCCTTTTGGCCTATGTTATGCTCCTGGTACATTTTAGTGATATATGTGGAGTATTTTTTCTATGAACCATGAGATTTTATGGAAGTCATTATTGATGATTTCATGGTTTATGGAACATCCTTTGATGACTATTTGAAACAATTATGTTCTATCATCCATGGGTTTATTGAAAAAGATATAGTATTGAATTATAATAAATTCCATTTCATGGTTAAGTAGGGGATAGTTATTGGGAATGTTATTTCAAAAGAGGCAATTCAAGGGGAGAAATAAAAATTGAATTAATTTTATCACTTTCATATCCAAAATGTGTTCGTGGGGTGCTCTCTTTTGGGTCATTAATGTTTTTACCTTTATTTCATTGAAG
The DNA here is from genome assembly GCA_963277665.1 of Viscum album. Taxonomy (NCBI): domain Eukaryota; kingdom Viridiplantae; phylum Streptophyta; class Magnoliopsida; order Santalales; family Viscaceae; genus Viscum; species Viscum album. The sequence goes on along the minus strand of OY728136.1, from coordinate 1,313,501,242 downwards.
ACATTAGTAAGATCTCACTTACCTAGTCTAGATTATTGAAAAATCATTCTCAATTTTTTTTGATAAAAATTATGAGGATTATTTCAATTAACTAAAAAGGATTTCTACATCACCCCCAATAATCCAACCAACAATGTTGGATATTTCCATTGAACATATGGGTGATGTATCTAACAATTTTGTTGGGTCAGTTTTATCAAAAAAAGTTGAGAATATCCACATTTCATTTCATACACCTCACATACCCTTGATCGTGCCCAAGAAAACTATACCACCAATGAAAATAAACTCTTTTATATTGTGTTTTCCAGGGAAAAATTTAGTTCATATCTTATTAGGTAAAACATAATTGTTTTTTCTGATCATATTACCATTCATTTCTCCTAATGAAACCTGAAGATAATCCTTGACTCCTTCGGTGGATACTCCTCATCCAAAATTTCAACCTTGAGATTACAGATAATATAGGAGTGGAAAATTTTTGTATCTGACCACATTAGTAGGATTTCCCCACAATTGGACCACAATGCAGACCCACCCCTCTCCACAGGAGAATTCAGTCCTTATGAGAAACATTGTGATGTTGTTGACCTTACCCCTCGGTATTCTGACATTGAAAATTTTTGAGGAATGTATAGGATCCCCAAGAATTTTATTACGTAATAATACCAGATAGTTATGCATGATTCATGATGGTACATCTGGGATTACCCATATTTGTGGATAATTTTTACTGAAAAAGTCCTTTATCGGTTCTTCCCTAGCCAAGAGATCAACATTGTTTTGTCCTTTCACCACACTTTGGCTTCTGGGGGCCACTTTGGCTCTCAATATACATCTCATAAATTCCTTTACTCATGAATTTATTATATAAAATTATATAAATATGCCAATTAGATTTTTAATTCATGTACTCGATGTCAATTTTTAGTGAATATCTCCAAGAAGAATGAAATTACACGACACTGTGTTTTTCTATGAGATATTCGATACGTGTCGCATTGAATTCTTGTGGACTTTTAAAAATTAATTTAGATTTGTGAATATATGATTGGTTGTTGAATAGAAATTTAAATGGGTGGAAGAAATAGCTACTGGACAGATGACTCTTTATTTGTTGTTGATTTTTTGAGGTCCCATATTTTAAGTAGGTTCAGTTTACCAAGATTCATCACTAGTCACCATGGTTCACATTTTTTCAATCACAACATGAAAAATTTTCATTTTAAGTATGGGGATGTTCATAAAGTCACCACCAAAAATCATCTTTAAAACTAACAAACAAGAGGAAATTGGGAATTGGGAATTTAAGAGAATCTTTTAAAAAGTTGTACAACCGAATAGGAAATATTAGTGTTTGCGCATGGATGATGCACTTTGGTCATACTATAAAAATTTTAAAACCATAATAGAATTTTCACCATATATGATTGTTTTTGGAAAGGCTTGTCACCTCTTGGTGGATATAGAACCCCATGCATATTTGGTTGTTAAAAAATGTAATATGAATCTATCATATGTAGGTGAGAATAGAAATTTGGTGACTCCTGAGTTGGAAGAAACTTGGCATGATTCATATGAGAACTCCTGAATCTATAATATGATGGAAAATGATATACATGATCAGATGATTCATCAAAAGAAGTTTCATATCGGTGATAAGGTTCTTATGTACCTTTCCAGGATAAAGCTCCACCCATCTAAGCTTTGTTCCTGGTGGCCCCATCCTTACACTAATTTTAATGTGTACGATTTTGGTGCAATAACCGATTTTCTTGAGAAGAGAGGCCGATGTATTACTGCCAATATGACGAGCGTTAATCCCTTTGTGAGGATTTTCCAAAGAATAAAGTGGAAGAATAATCCTTCAAGAATAAACATAAGGGTGAATCCCACCATGATTTATCCTTCCTTCCCACATTATATTTGATTATAGTTTGGACACTTCTTTCTCTAGGTGTGAGGGGATGGATACATTCCTAGGTTAGCTAGGAATTATCATCATTTTTCATATTTTTCTCTTTTTGGATTTCATGATTTTATTTTTAATTTCTTTCTATTTTACCGTAATATTCATGCATAAATTTAAATGTTTATTCCCACTTTATCATGGAAGATTATTCCCTCTTAATCATGAACGTTATTGAAAATGCAAGAGAAATTTCCCCACTTCATGTTGGTTTAAAAATTTTTTTCAATGAAAAATTTTTATTGTTTGCATGAATTTAACATTGGGGTATGATGTTTGTTATATTGGTTATTGGATGATGATATAAATGGTTGTATCTATTTGAAACCTTCGAGAATAGTGGTACCCTTTGTGTGAGTCGTTTATGGTAAATTATGTCACTTAATATCTTCTCACATATTTTCACCATAATATGAAGTGTGAATATCTCTGAAATAATAAAAGGTAATAATATTTTAGGTTTATATTTAAAAACATTCTAAAATTATTTTTCCATACATTTTTTCTTTGTTTGATCCGTTTCATTACTGTACCAGTTTGACCAATGTGTGTGTACCTGTTATCCATCGTTTGTGTGCCCTAAATACTAAAACTAAAATAAATAAATAAATTAAAAATTTATAAAAAGAAAAATACGGGTTGTGTCTGGTTAAGTTCAAAACCAATATTCTTCACACTTTGATCATATAATAACTATAAAAATTAGTGTCATGAGGAGATCAAACAAGGGTTGAGTGATGAGTGTGAGATTCTCTCCAAGTTCAAATTTTGAAAATTATAATAGTAAAAAATGAGGTGACTGATGAAATGTAAAACATATGAAGATATCTTGGTTGAGAGCTTATGGTTTTAATTTCAATAATGATTATGTGAGTGGGTGTTGAAATTTTATGGAAAGCATGTAGGGCCAGTTTAGTAGAAAAATTCATTTAAATAGACGAATATCAAAATAACCTATATTTAATGGATATAAAGTGGAATGAATAACATGAATTGGTTTTCACACCCGCATGTGAAGATTTTGTGGTATGATTTAATTTTGAATTATTTTCTAATTTTGGTATCTTGAATCTCATTTAAATTAAATATGATACAATTTATGAGACACTGTTTCCATGATCACTGAGAATAAATACTTGGTCTAACTTTTTCATTTATAACATTTATTTCATGAATCAAATTTTCATCTAATGTTAAATATTAATGAAGTTTGGAATATATAAATTCATCATTTCTTAAATGATACTCTTCCTAGGAGTGGAAATTCTTAGGTGTAGTGTGTGATTTTACCATGATTCAATATTCATTTCAACCCTTACACCACTATTTTAAACTGGTATTGTATTAGAAGTAAAAAATATAATAACAAATTGAACATAATTATTGATTAATTAATTTTGTTATTTTCAATGTTAAAAAGGTAAATTTCATTTATTTTTATTATTTAATTGAAGGTGGAGGTGATTCAGAGAGCCCATGCTGATTTCGAAGGGAAATGTGCGGAATTTCATTAAACCCCATGAATACATGTCCATTGTTTTGCATGTCCCATGAACAATGCGATTCAAAATGGGCTTCCATTTTTTTCATATCCACAAATCTTTGGGATGCGACTTTAATGAAGTATCACAAGGCCAATTTGTCCATTAAGATACCCAAATGAACTGACCTATCCCATAGAATGAATCTACATGATGTCATAAGATTTTATTTGTATTTTGGAAATATATAAGATTATATACATTATCTGGAAACCAAATTTGACATTGATATAGAAATGGTTAATTAAAAAACATTTTAATTTTGTCAAAAGTGATTTAAGATTGTCTGGATTCCCAAAACAATGGTCCATGTTGTTTTTCAAAATCAAGGTTCCCAAAACCATATCCCACTTTGACTAGAAATTGGAACATTGAGAACCCCATTTGGAAGATCGATTAGGAGTGAATGTTATACACTTTTTGAGTCTCAACAGATTCATATAACCATACCTAGAAGTTTTGGTGGATATGGGATGTTCTACTTCAACATCATTATCTTCCTCCCCTCCCATGGATTTCTAAACTCCACTTGATCACCAAGGGGGATGTGATGTAAACCCCAAGCATTGTTTTGGTAATATATGAATGGTCTTTTAAATTCCAGGATTGTGTGATATATTTCATCATCAAATCTTCTAATTTTATTAATTTATGTGATGATATGTCATACTCTACTCATGTGATCATGTTTGGGGTACTCATTCTTGTGATGTTTCATACACTATTCACCACTTCTTCTTCCCCCGTTCAAGGTCGGTTGTTGTGTGGTTTTTATTTTTCAATTGAAAACACATAAACACTACTGTGGCCATATAAATTAATTTCATCGTAACACAGTGAAATTACAAAAAAATCATAGACAACCCATCAGATTCTTTATTAGTTTCCTTGGTGAGTTTTAGTTATGAAGTCAAACAAAAATCACCCTATCATCAGTGATATTCGGAAAATAATTGTGTCTATCCCACAAAACTATAGAATTTATCCTAGTATAAATTCACAAAAATTAGGGTTCAAGGTGTTGAAAACTAGTTATTAAATATTATAGCCCTGTATATTTATGCAATGTAGGATGAGCATCATGATATTTCCCCTGGTTGATCACACATAACTAATTCTTTTTATTTTTTCCTTTGTTTTATCGCATTCCATTTTCCTTTGGTTTTTTAAATCATAAATCCCAAAGGTTTCTAAAAACCCATTCTGTTTTTCTTTATAAAGAAGTTCCTTTTAAATTTATTATCTAAAGATTCATCAAATGATAACCTATAGTTCCTTCTACACTACATCAATTATAGTAAAAAATAAACAACTAATTTGACGCATTCGAAAATATGATCATACATGCCTGTGAAATCAACAAACATACCCTCACGTCGAAGAAAAGTGCATAGAATGACATATTTAATGTCATGTGAGTAGTTAAACATTATGTGGATCAATCAAGAAGGGTTCCCCTCAATATATATATGTCACCCTTATGCACATGATAACTCTTGTGAAATCCCTCATATTACCATAAATAACATAGAAGGTGTGACTGTATAAGGAAAACACTTTGCATGCTCTCTCATTTACAAGTATATAATATCCTTTTCAACTTTAGGATTGATCTCATTTGACATATATATCCATCATTTGGGCAAGTGTAAGATTCTAAATATATTTTCCATACATTTTAACGTGATTAGTTTATGATCATGTTATCAACTGATTCCTTAATGATCTCATAATGTATTTTCTAATCCTTGGATATATCACATTGATTTAAAGACATATCATGGAAACATTATGTTGGTCTCATGACAACGGATCAACATGTCACCATTTTCATGTGTCTTTCTAAAGACAAGCCAAGTGGATAAGGAAACCACCCCTAGACATGTCATCCTCATCATGTGATAGTCTGAAGAAAAGTCAGGTGGATCATGCAAAAATATATTGAAATTTAATAATTATCATGTGGAATATCCCAGAAATTTCATCTTCAGTAATGAAAATCATCTCCAAAATATGTATCCTGATTATGAAAAGACATCCATGACAAATCAATTAATCAGAAATATAGCCCTTGGATGTGTTTTCCATGTCAGATTGATTCATCAAACATGTTTGGAAGACAATCAACACGTGTCTAATAGATATCCAAGGCATGATAGGAAGATCCCCAAGGATATGCCAACCTCATTCGGCAGACCCACATAGACTAATGTCATGTGGGTCCTGACCAAGAACCTTTGGCCATATTTCATGTTTTTTAAGCGAAGATCCCTTAATGGTATAAGGTTACACGCTCATATGATCCTATTGTTGGGGTTTTCTCAGACATATCATACATGGTCATTCTCTCTATTTATCTATTATAATATGGGGATTGAGTATGTAAAATTGAAACATCAGTGTGTAAGCCATTGTTTAATTTATGTACGATAACATTGATTCATGTCCACATAGGATTCATCAGACACCTTCCTATGGTCCAATCTCTAATGTGTATCCATACTAGAGTTATCCCCTAACATTAATGAAACCAATATGATAACAATAATGTCTCCGAGCATGAACATTTACCTTAAACCCTCATCGGGTTAGGGATCCGTTGAACTACGAGAACCCAGATTTCTTCCATAATCGGTATACGTATGATTCCTTCCTAAGGTACGAGCTACAATGGGAATACATGTCAGTGAATGTCCCATAATTTCAAAATTATATATGAAATTGGGGAATAAATTCTCCCATAAATATATCATCTTTCATCATCTATCAGCAGATGAGATATGGGACCATACACGAGAATCATTTAATGTATCAGTCACGATCTTGCCCTTTAGTACCTCAAACCCATCTTCAGGTTTGGGATGAAATTAAATATGATGAATCTGATTCTTATTATGAAACATGATATATATAGGATTATATACTATGTCATGAGCTCCATACCATATGCTTCACAAGATGGGTAATTTAACCTCTCAATGGGAAATATTGATGTCTAATCCCCGTTCAAATATCATCTTAGGAATTGTGTCTGATCTCCCACAATATATTGTTTCTCTCACCATTTATGTCCTATACATTCATAGATATTTGTGATTACTAATCCAATATATTATAAGTATATTTTAGTGTGGGACCATAATTGGGATGCTAGTCTGACTACATCTTATCCTTACTCAAAGGGCCATACTCTTGTAGAGATAATATAGGGAATTGTTATATGCATAATTTACATTTATGGCCTTTATGGTTGTATATGTTACAACGTAGAAAAATATATAATGAATATGTATACACTGATTCCTATCATAAATAGTATATATAGGTTGCTTCGCCAAGGACTGATCCTGATATTTACGTCCTTACCACATGATGTTAAATAACATGGATGGGTCTGATCACATAACATTAAACTATATCAAATGAAATATATGGGATCTAATTCATGTTTTTACAAGACTCATAGGAATTATAATAGAGGTTAAATACCATATCCATGAAACCAACTACCTCCCTGGAAAACAATAAAATCCATAGTTTGCAAATATGGCCACAAATTAAAGCATTATAAATAAATAAGAGAATGATAAAGAACTCATGATATGCATGGAATAGTTCATGTCAATAACATTTTCATAATAATGTCACTAAAACAGGGGTATCCAGACATTTATTGTGGTCTGGAAGGGATTTCATGAAAATTTATTAAATCTATAAGAGAGTCCTGAAGTACGCAACAATTCCCCCTGAAAGGGTGTGATGAGCCTGACCTCTAATCCTCCCGACTAATTTGAGTTCCTAAGATCTATTAGGTTTGAAACCCCAAAGGACCACTTGACATTGTAAATACGGAATGTACCCAGTTATATATGTTGGATCTATTGGGAGTTTTTAGGGATGAAAAAATAAATTGTTGAACCCTATCTGATTGATTGATCAAGGCATTGAATCCCCCCATAATAAAACTGTCATCCAGAAACCAATCCTCACCTCTTTCCTGTTGAAACAAAAATGATGAAACTAATTTCAAATTATTTAATACTTCCATCCATTTTAATGTTCAAAAAGGATATATTTTCCAGTTCTATTTAGGTCAGTTTTTTCAATGCTCACTGCACAACAAAATGGTGAACCTGACACGTTTCTATTAACTACGTTGAACCACACAATAAAAAAGGGACCACCTCTTTATCCTTTAAATTGTGACTGTTATAACTCATTTAAACTTATATAATATAATGAACAAATATGGTTTCTTATTTCTTTTCCAAGAATTTCTAGATTACCTAAAATAAAAATTAAACCATCAAATGTGCTAAAATATATCAATATCAATTGATAATATGCTTTGAACCAAATTCCCCAACATAAACTATTGAATACATAGAACCTCTCACACTAGATGGTGAATATCTAGATCTAGGAATACCACATCAATAAAAACATCCTGAATCTAGAATCATCCAATGAAATCCTTCAGAGGATGAATTTCAAAAGGTCCTCTTTCCCATGATATGCCACAGGATAGTATGTGGCCCTTTTTTCCTCATTTAATCTCATTGGGTGCCTATCCCTAGAGTGCAACAGTGCACACCTTCTGTACCTCATGGGGTGGGATGGGGAAAATCATCTTGTCAACTCAATAACTGAAAATATTCTTTGGAGGTGTCCAATCCATTCTAGTCATCATGACCAACATGTGGCCATGATTCTATAAGGATCTTTAGAGGTGGTTGTGCCTATGCCAACATTCCATGTAGGGTTATATAGTGGGATATATTGCTAGATAAATCAAAATAATGTAGCTACACAATAGGGTTATATCACTTCTACCACCAATCTATTGGAATCCCACTAATGTATCCTAACAGTGACTAGATTAAATATTAGATAAATTCAATTTTGGAGCTTCAATATTTATCACATCTCACCTTGGTAACTGTGGGATCCTAGGGAGCACCACATTCTATATAGATGAGGGAGTTTTTATGTAATTTAATTATAGAACCATATTCAACATGGGAACTAACCCCTCAAAAAAATCAATAGGAATCGAAACCTCAAATGGTACAATGGAAACCAAATACTCAAATAGTACAACATTAATATAGCACTCAAATGATATTTTGGGCATCCAACCCTCAAACGGTATAGTGGGCACTAACCCCCAAATGGTATACTGAGGACCCACCGGACAAAACAGTACTCCATCAAGGAGGATCAACTATCTGGATGTGTCTCAGTTAGTATGATATCAATTAGATCTGAAGACACCTACTTAGATCTAGATGAGCAATCTTGAAGAGTTCAATCTTACCCTATTGTAGTCATCTGAGTCACATCAGTTTGTCCTACCTTTGACCAATTGCATGAGAAAAGAAAGGATAAATAGTATCTTTTAGGAATCTATAGAAGGTTTTATTGATTATGTTTGTATTTTGTAGTCTAATGATTATAGAGAATATTTCCTGTGGAAGTAGTGGATTCAATATCTAAGGCCCATGTCAGAACTCCCGCCATAATTTGATCACCCTACAACTGACATAATAGGGGGTGTTTTCATGGATCCTTCTAGACAACCCCTTGAAGATGATAAAGAAATTTATATAGAATAAGGGATCACCAAAATTAAATGATAAAATATGGATATACTGGAAATAATTTTTGGAATAATCTTTATATCTCTACCTTAGAATGATATATCAATACCAGCCTATGGAAGCCTTCGTTAATGTTAAGTTACTAAGCCAAATGTTTGGGAGAATTTTAATATTACTCATCCACACATTGGGTGAAATATATAAATATTTTCACATCTCACCATCTTACATGGATAGGGGAATTTGTATATGTTCTACCACTTTATCGGGGAAATTCCGGAAACGATATTCCCTAATTTGTTTCCAAATAACCTCCATGAGAGTTATGATATTTTATTTAGTGGAAAGAGTCTGGGTTATCCAAAATCCCTAATGTTTCAACACCTACCCACAAACTAATAAATACCAAGACTTTGTACCCCGGGCTCAAAACTCAACCATGTGCCTTTTCCAATAGAGGTATAGATAATATGAAAGAGAAGTAGCCTGATTTTCCATATCTTTAGAGCATATCATGAAAATTATATTCCTTACAGCCAATATATGATCCATGGTTTTTCATCGATTCCATGGAAAATTATTTGTTAAATTTCATGATGATGAGAAGGCTAGGTGAGAAAAGGATGGAAGGAAATCAAAATAATCTCCCCTACTATCGATGCCTCATTCAAGCAATAGAATTTTTATTTTAATTTAAATACTAGATTCCTATGGGTATGGACATGGGGACATTGGAACCACTAGAACCTGAATCCATGCACATCTAATCCGATCACACTGAATATGATGCACTGATTGTGAAGTGGATCCTGATCCACCTACCTCGTAGAACAAAAATGATAACATTTCAACACAATATTGAACAAAACATATTATTTCCAAACAAATAATTCATCCATCTATTTTGAATGTGCCATAAAAAATTCATTGATGGAACTCCCAAAAATATGGATTCCAAATGAGATAGAGTTGATAGGCCATGAAAACCATTGACCCTACCATTGATATCTCAGGGACACTATAGAGACCTGCTTAGTCTTCAAGGATTTTATAGAGATACATGCAAGTGATGTCTTGATAGTGTTAAAGGATATTGATTCTCATGAAATATATATAATAGTTATCAATTCCCCATTGAAAGAGTAAACATCTTTATGGGTTATTATAATCATACTTACCAAAATAAATTAAACTTCATGGAAAACATACGTACCACAAGGCATTAAAATGCATGGAAATTATCATTGTCATTATTAATTAATCTTTATGGACTACATCCTGACTGAATGATGCTAAAATGTAAAACTAAATCCCTTACCACAGTAAATTAAAATTCATGGATATCTAGAACTATGTACTTATTGATTCTAAACATAATGAGATACATTGGTATTCCAGAATCTATATATTTCCTAGATATCTATATACATGTCCATACCAAAAGATGTTAAACAACATAATTGATTTCATTTCTCCACATCATTACACTGTACTGGTTTCTATAACTATGTATAGACTGATTTTAATTTCAATGAGATATGTTGGGACAATTGGGCCCTATATCTTGGACCAACCACCGATATTCAGTTCCTTACTGCATGATGATATACTACATGGAACATGTCCCAGTGACATGACAACAAACAGTGCTGCATATTAATCTCTAGGGGAAATAATAAACATCAGGTAGAAATTATAGTTTCTAGTAGGACCACTGATTCAATCCAATCTTGTCTTAGCTATATCATAAAATTTCCAATATTCATCAGATGCCTACTGAAGGAATTCTTCATCAGTTCACTTCCCCAAACATTTATATTTGAGAATTAATTATACCATGTCAAATGCAAAATGATGTAGACCAGAGAAATAAGGAACATACCGCTTGTAGTTCAATCATTGCATGTTATTGTATCCAGGACAGTTTCATGTGGTAAGTATTAATTTATTCCATCACAATTAAAATCCATCTATCTATTTTTATGACACAAGTAGAACATGAGTGGGAATATATCCCCACTTATATCAATGACATAATCCAACATATCATGGAATCTGAGAGCATACATGCATATATTCCTATACATACACGATTGAAGAGACAATGCTTTGTGAAAATTGTAGAGGATATATACTATATATTCTATTTAATATGTAGGAAATGGAATATATTCATATATTTATAGTCGCACAAATGAAAAACAATATCCAGTATGAACAAGTGGCTGTTGTGGAAGAAGCACATATCCATTATCCCATATAAGAGGATTATTGGTGTATTACGGTAAAGAATGCAACATATGGACATAGATCCCTTCCCCATAATAACTGGTCCTCACCAAGTAAGACAATTACATGCCTCGATAAGGTCTCATATTCCGATCACAAAAGGTTTACAACATATTCCAATTGTCAGCAATGGGATCATATATCCACTATAGTCAAGTATCACCAAGTGAGATCAAGGAATGATTCGAGACAAGATCATATACCTGTAAAAAAAGACTGGAAACATACTCCAAAAGGAATGTAGGTATTGGGCTTATATCCTCAGTATGGCTGATCCTCACCAACAGAGTGTGACACATACCTCAGTACATGCCCATATTCTTATCAATAAATCCACATGAAATATCCCTATAGCTTACACGAGGAGACTGATATGCCTTATCCCATTCTTGAGGCCCTTCAACATATTCCAATGAAGAATAAATATTTGGACTGGGCTCATATTCCCATTCTAACTGGGTTTCACATAGTTAGAGTGTCACATGCCTCTGGATGAGCTCATACTCATTTCACAGAAGTATAATGAATGATTCAAAAAACATATGATTTGGGTTATATCCTAATAACAGCCAAGGCCCACCATGTGAGAGTGAGACATTCCTCAAGACTGGCTCATATATAAGTAAGAGAAGATCGTAGACATACTCCAGCAGCTTCACAATTGTAGGATCATATTTCCCCCACAATATAATGTTATCAATAGATTATGGATTCTATCATAGAGATGAATTATGTCCCTACTCAACTCCAAAAGGCAGAGAGGCATATTACATACATGATGTTGAGTGAGGATGTTACCCTTAGCCAGCTCAATTTACTCTGTCCAACAAGTTGTTTGAGACATATTTTCAACACCCCAATGGTCTGTAAAATCCTAAATCAAATAAAAAGGTTATCATTACCATGATTGTCCTACTAGTGGTAATTTGTATATGGATCATGGGGACAATACTCTTGAAATTGGATGTGGTCAACCTCCCCATTGTGATATCTCCAACGGACAAGGAAATCCTCCCCTTTTTTAGACATGTTCATATAGAGAGGTGCCCAAAAACACCAAACTCTTTCATATTAAGATGTGATAAATAAAATATTAAGAACCGTTATATAGAAAGTTTCTCACAACACCAGGGTTTACCATACACAGTTCCCCAATAAACCATCAACATCACTTCACCACGGTTAGTAGATGACTCAGAGAGGAAACCTCTATGATCTAACTAGGTAAAGATATATAACCTGGAGAATAAAGAGGATAAAATGGATTCATGGAGAGTGTTATTGGATATAAACCCCTCAAACATGGATATTAACATTTACAATTCCAATTAAGAGATCTCAAATAGGTCAAAATGGAGTTCCAGTGTTAATCTTTACCATCTGACATTAAACTATACATATCACATCATAAACACGTGAAATTAAACTATACATTTCTAGTCCAAGAAGAAAAAAATTAAATACAACAATGTCTCTTTTTTTGACCACATGACATTAAAATAAAAATATTTTTCCTTACTGTATGTGGTTAAAATGGAAAATTTCATTATATAAGAAATATATTAAACTACATTGTGTTGTTTATCCTGCCAACATGACCTTACACTATACATAGATTTTCAAGGAAGTGTGATGTTAAACGGTGTTACATCCTTTTTTCTATTTTCATGATATTAAACTAGGCAACAAAATCCTAACTGTGTGATGTTAAACTATATGCATCTTTTTTTAAAGGATGTTGTTAAATGACATGAACACACCATCTCACTAAATAATCACCATACTATCTAGATCCATATGATGGATGGATTAAATCCCCCCATCTCCATTTGAGATTAATATGCATATTGGGAGTATCTAAATAAAAAAATACATGGGGCTTGATTCATTCCATCACATTATACATTGTAAGGCCAGGACCTCTAGTCTTGGTCCCAACTGCAATATTCCTTTTTTAACATTAGGTTATCATCATCCTTAATGCACTACAATAAACTGCAAGGAAAATGTACATACAAAATGGTGTCTAAATGTATAAAAAATATACTTACCAATTGGTGTAATAATACATATATCCACAACATTCTAGATCATTCATGATGATCCACCAACATCCTCAATATATGACGTTAAAATATACAGCTGATGTCCTTGAAGAATGACATTGAACTACATGGGTTTCAAGAAGTTTATCTGGATTGATTCCCATTTTTAATGAGATACAAGGGGTCACCATGATCTTATATCTTGGTATATCTACCACATGATAAGAAAAACCCATGTCATATCCTTATTTATCTATGCATGCATTCATGGTTTCTCACTTCGATCATAAATCATTTGAGATTAAGCTGTTCAGTAAGGGTTTCCCTTTACAAACATGACATAACATCTAATTACATTTTCACCATGGTTCTTATTGAAAGAAATTAAAATTCATACCATGATTCGTCACTAAATGACACCAACTGCACAGTCGATTCCCATTTCACAACATAATATTTCACATTCCTATGGACCTCACATGAGAGGACAACTATTTTTGGTTATTGGTCTCCTACCACACCTCCAATCAATAACTACATGTGACTTTATTCCAAGACATCACAAGATACTTATTGAAACCCAAATCATCAACCCTAGCTCTTGCGATAACAAATAAGAATAAGAATTATGCCTCCCTATATATAGGCCAAACATTCATAGGTAGATGATTCCTAAATAACTACAAGTAAATTGATTCTTATTACTATAAGATACAAAGTGACACCCATGTTTATATATATAGGTCCAGACCATGTACCCCTTCTCATGTATGGGTGCCTATATCCTTGTCGCATTATGTTAAACTAAAAGGTTCCTAAGGAACTATGTGTGGATTGATTCTGGCCATCAGAGGGTATGTAGTGAATCACATGTCTCACATCATGGTCCCATCTACCACAATCAATAGAAATAATAGAAACCTCTACAAATGTGTCAAACTTACATAGAATGTTTCCAATTTATGTACTCCATGTTTCTTGATTCATCCCATCATAGGATAAGTATTTACGCATGGATCTCCAATCTCAGTCCCATCTATAACAGCCGATAAAGAATTCACCCCAACTATAAGGGGGATGGTCTATACAATATCATTTTTCATACGAAAAATTTAGATATACATGAATCTTGATTGTACATGTAATATATATTACACAATATTTCACATCAGTCCCCACATCCTTACCACAAGACATTAAACATCAAGGAAAACGTTTTGGCCACATTACATTAAAACTGAACAAAAAATGCATGCTTATCACATAACATTAACATGCAAGGAAATGTATTAGTTGGATCACATTAAAACTATATGAAAAATACATCCCCACTAAATGAAGTTAATATTTGGAATAAATCACCTATAATAAATCATTTTTATAAGACCATAATATCCTTACCCCGATCAACTAGAGTACAGAGTGCTTCCGCCGTTTCATAAGCACCTCAATCCATATACCACATATAATGTATTGAGATCCTCTCATTTTCACCTACCTTTCATATGTCTTGGAAAGGAAAAGAGATCCCTCTACATGGAACTATTATTGATGAAACAGTCTTAGACCGACCAACTAGAGACATCATTGCCTAATATAAATGGATTTTTAATTCTTGTTTTCCTAAAGTAATCATGACAGAACCCATCACCTGAGTGTGTTTATGTTCAATCCTAAAATTATTTTCCCATTACTTTTTTATGACTTGAGAACATCAATCTATGATTTAAAACATTTTCACTATCCTATTACAAGGATTTCAGAGTTATCTTAACCCTAGTTATTCTAATTGGGATACTGTATAACATCCCCTATACTAGGCCCATGTGAATCACAACCACAAAAAATATGAAATTTGGTCAGATTGTATAAAAATACATTATAGATTAAAATTTTCTAATTTTAAGGACCTTAAGAATATAGTGACGGATATTCAAAACCTGTTAGTGTGAAAATCTAAAATTGTTTCTTTGAGAAAAACTAAATTCTTCACTACCTAAACTCTTCATCTATAGATTTTATGAAAATATTATGGCCAAGAAATAGACAAGGAATAAATCACATAAAGCCCACTATATATACATATTAAAAGACAAGATATTCTCAATAGACTCCCTAGTTCTGGATAAAATTATAGTAAATATTTTTTACATCTCCTCACAGAGAGATTATATTCACTAGGTAGCGACCCAACTTTTATGGTTGTATAACCCTTCTAGAATATTACATTTTATCTAAATAAAATATCATGATTAGAGAACAATGGGTCATCAAAAAGCTTCAATATTCATTATAAAGGAAAATATATATCTCTACATGGCCTTTATATTAATGCATATAGGCTTCGACTTACCAAACAGAGTCATCTTAGAACAATATATTGGGATATTTGATTCATGTGAGCCTAACATAAAAGTGGGATAACCCAACACTAGATGTCATTTTGGTTCTTTCCCAGCACAATTGTCCAATATCATCCTCATGACCTGAGCAATTTCAACCAGGATTTAAAATCCCCATAATAAAACTATTTAAGTGAATTCAACACCCACAATGTTATGTCACTATTTATTGTACCCTTTGTCAAATAAGGAATGATAGAATATGTTACCAACCCTTTTCCAGGCCCACACATCACAATTCTGAACCATAGGGTGTTGGGATTGAGCTTCACATTAATATGTAACTTTACCTTGGGTTCCAAATCCCTTCATTGATTAGTATTGTTCCATACCCTACATCTTAAGTTTTAATCACAAGTCTACAAAAATATTCAGTTGTCCTAAAAAAAGAGTAGGGATCAACTATAATTGGCCACACATATAAACCCAATAGACTCATTAATAAATGGTTTCACATACCACTAAGAGTTGTATCATCTTTATAGGATAGAAACACGATTCCTCATGAGACATTATGACACCATAGAGGAGCTCATAACCATAGGGTATCTTGGTTCACTCATTGTATGTGTGCCCCGTTCCATTACCCATTAATTCAATATCCAGAAGATAATACTTACACTACCCACATTCCATCTATCTTGGTCTACCTTTCTCTCCCATTTTCTCTCATAACAAATATTACCCTCGTATTTCTTCCATGACACAATTAAAATAGTCGACACCCAATTTTTTGACCATACTAAAGATTCACAGGGTATTTGACCCAACAACAAGAGGTATCTTTTCTATGAAAGAAAGGAAGCTCAATCATTTTGAGCCCTAGAAACACTATAGAGGAACCCAAAAGAATAGGTTGTTTTGAATAATCCTTGGCATGTCTTCCCCATTTGATATTCACTAATATAGTAAAGGAAGAAATATAAATTAAACATCCTAGAAAATCAAGATAGAATTCTACAAAAAACAACACATAAAATTAATAATATAGAAGGCCTTAAACCATAACACATCAACATACCAAGATATAAGACCATAAAATACAACAAAAAAATCGAACAAGAAACAATACCTTAAACTAAATCCCATCAATAGTATGATCTAGATGACCCTAAAATTCTGTACAACAAGTGTCCAAGATAATACACAAAAAACTATAACACATTGATGCTCTGTCTTGAAGGACATTTAAATTACGAACTGAAAGAGACATAATGCTCAACTTGTTGAAAACATGATAATGGAATATTGGGAAAATTTTGAGTATCTTCTCACTGGAAATGCATTTTTTGTGATATGGGAAATATTTAGAATTTAAATAATGGAAGAGGAAGAAATAATTTTTAGTTCAAAAACCCAAAATAAGGAAGCCCAAGGAAAATCCATATCCATTTTCACTAACTATTCCTCTATAAAAATCATTGTTAAATGATAGGTTAAAATAAACAAGGGGTTAAAATCATGTTGGTCCCACCATTTGACATTAGAAAAAATCATTTTATACTCGCTATGTCCCTTGACAAATGTAGAATTTAGATAATTCTGCCTATCGGATAGATACCATACCCAAATTTTTGTTTATAAATCATATGATCTTAATACTAATGGAGTAGGAACATCAATAAAGAATTTAATTTTAGTGAGAATTCGTAATAATTTTTCAAGAGAAACCTGTTGACAGTTAACCACTGAAATCCAGGTTATTAGATCAATTTTTTATTACACACAAAGGATGGGTATCATGAATGATTCGATAAATATCTCAACTATAACATAGATATATACTTAGGATTTAATCACAAAAACAGTGACATTCAAATTCCTAGATACAAGATATATCTATGAAATTACATTCAACAAAGAGTTCTTTATACATGAACATATGTTCTATATTCCTGAGTTTGATCTTCAAAGTGGTATATTTAAAAACTACATACGACTTGATTCCCATTTTCAGGTATATGTAGCGATGTCTATATACCTTCAGATCTAGTCAAATGTTCTATTAATTAGAATCCATATTCTATTTTGTAATTTATACACATTCAAAATTCAGGGTATCCTGGTCCCTATCCATTGAAAATTCTTATCTCGAATTTATCCAAGCACATAAGGTCAGAAGTACCATATGGATAGAACCCCAAATTTTTTTGTTGACACGCATGGGACATATCCAATTACGAAGATAAATACAAATATTTAAAGATATTAATATATGTGTCAATGTAATCTACATTTATCTTGAAATTAGATTCTTTTCATTTTGAATAAATATCATTCAAAGGGGTGTTCATTCTTTTGACACCCATAATTGTGTGATATGAACTTTTCCATCATGGATTTCATAAGTTTTATGAGAATGAAAAAATAATGAATCTCTTTTCATAATGTATTTGAAGGCTATATCTTTCATGGATGTATTTGATTTGTGAAGGGGATCCTTTTTTGGGCCTTTGTTTTAATCATTATTTTTATAATATTATTATATGTTGATGTGAATTTTATTTCCCCATTGCTGAAAACATGGCTAGAACACACCATAAGCATAGCCAACATGAACTCTGATCATGAAGATTTCTCCTTAACTATTCTTAGGGAGCAGATCATCCAACTAGCACAAGAGATAAAGAAGAAAACACCTACACATAATAAGGATAGAGCCGCACCACATGGTAGCAGTGAAACATGAGTAGAGGCAACACTATGTGGGATGACACGATGGAATGTGGGGTCGTAATTATGAGCATTTGGTAACAACACATGGTTGGTAAACCAAAGTAGTAGTGCAGGGACATTTCAATATAGGACAGGTAATCACGACATTGTTCACATGATTTTAAAGATGGATAAAAGAATAGACATCAGATATTTTCTCCCAAAAAATATACCCCATCAGTTCAATCCAATGAATCATGAGTTCGAATTAAATATATCATAGGCTGTATAAATGTTAAACAATCCCATGTAGCATAGAATCATCTGTCATATTCTTCCTCTCAATGATGCTTTATCCATCAGATCTTGCGACAATGAGCCAACACCACAAAATCAAGACAAGTCCCAAATATAACCAAAGTAATACATGAAATTTAATCTTTCATGTATATAATGAACATATCCCATCACATAATCCAATGAAACGTCATGATAACTTCCAACAAACAACACATAAATCTCGTGATCATCTTTTCTTCACATGATCAAATGGAATACAATAAATAAAATCATCATGAAATGTTTATGACCATGTGACCCATCCATATTCTGTATGATTTATATATAAATTATTTCATATTTATTAGATTTTTTCATAGGGTGTTTCAGAATAAAACACATGTAATTAATATCATATGAAGCTATCTTAGAACCTTGTGATTTCAATCCCACAAAGTCTTCACCACCGTAAACACCACACACAGTGTCCTCACCATAAAAATAGGTGACACCTTCGGCCAACCATGACCTATAAAATACCCCATATCCCCTTAAAAAAGAACACATGCAAGGTAGATAAGAGGAAGAATTATAGAAGGAAGGTAGAGTAATATAACATTTCAGTGATCATCCCCAGAGAACCTCTTTAGGTGATCATGGTAATTTTCCACATGATATTTTGAAGATCAGTCTATCACATGATTATATTAGAATTATGTGATTCCTGGTTCATAGGATGTATTCACATGATTACTTGATACCACATCAGGTTAAAGAAATCACCATGAAGGACCTTTGGTCTGGTTTACCATTCCAGTGTTGACTCCCTACACTCATTTACAAGACCACCCTACATGACCTTCCATCTAATTTCATGATTTGATGAGTAAAAGAGCCTCATGCAATGCAAAAATGTAGGAAAACATACATGTTGTATACCCATATTAGTCCCCACAAGAATGCACCCGTTTACATTCCAACATTCATCTTGTGATGTAGTGAACCCCTATCTTCTGGTGCTTCCATGTATCTTTGGACATGGATTCTTTAGCATACCGTACACCCACAGGTCCTTGTATTGGGAGAAGATCCCATTAATAGATCACATTTATGTTATTTGAATCCCAAAAAGTAGACTCATGAAAACCTTATGTAGCAGAAGACACTCTGAAAAAACCATGATCGTGTAAGATTCCACCCCAATCTTTGGCATTAAAGACAAATATCTCCTAAATCATGCCCTCAGTATTAAAAATGCTGGAGCCTTTATGTGTCACAATGCCCGTATATAGCCTTGTATGTGGCCACCTCAGCATTATGTATCCTTGGGATATCCCATCAAACAGAAGGACAATGAGAATGTGAAACCCAAATTTCATTCACCCTCTTCATGTGGAGTGCACCCTCACCCATGCACGAGGCATCAAAAAACTAACAGACACATGGTACCAGAATCCATCACAATACCTATTTGAGTCCATGTGAGTTGTGTAACATCATGTGGTGCCATCATGCAGGGTTCATCCAATGTTTATATGTCACCTTGATTCACATTAGATCTTTTGGTATAACCCTCAAATTTTTTTGATGTACCTAATAGGTGAATCCGTGGAATGAATCATCTAGCCATTAACTCTATTTTCCATGTATACATTATCCTTGTTTACATGAGGCTCGATCCCATTATAAATGAGTCTCCAATATTTAGGAAACAACATGATTTTAAAACTTTTGAGAGACGTCTCCACATGATTACTTTAAAGTCATGGAATATAAAGATTCTTCCCTAATCTTGTGATGTCATTAGGTTTCCTAGGACAAGTAACTTTAATTGCAAGACATGACTGGGAAAAATATGGTTGATCTCTTGATATCTAATCAACACATAAAAATTTTAATGTATAAGTTCTATGACCTAAAAAATTTATTTTTTGATTATGAAAATCATCTTGGAAATATGCACTGTAGTTCTGCAAAGACCTCCATGAAAATTTAATTGATTAGGAAGACACCAATGGACTCATTCCCAATGGAATTCTTGATTCCCCAAACATATCTGGTAGAAAATAAAGACAATGCTTGAATGCCTCCAATACATGATAGGAAGATCCCCTAGGACATGTCAACCTCATCAGGCATACCCACATAGACTCATTTCATGTGGGTCCCAACCATTAATTGTAGATTGTATTACCCTTTTCTATAAGGGAAGTGTCATTAGTGGGATAAGATTAAGTGATATTGGAACCCTATTGGTTTCATGCTCTCTGATTGATTTTACATAGTCTTCATATCTATTTTTCTATCAGAAGATAGAGAATAAGTATACATAAGGCAAAACTTAATGTGTATTCCCTTATTTAATTAAACTATGATAAATCTAATACTCTCCAAGCATGATATAGAGGACACCTTAAAAATGCATAAGATACTAGCTGAATCAATCATGGAGTAATTACCTAACATTTTGTAATCATTGGGGATACTAGTAATGTCTCTAATCGTGGTTATCTACCTTAACCCATCATCAAGTTAGTGATATAGTGAATTACAAGAACTCTGATTCCCACTATATTCAGGATATATGTGACTCCTTCCTAAGGCCAGAGATCTAGTGGGAATCCACATCAGTTTATATCACTTGATATCCAAACCATTTCTAACTTATGGGACAAAATTCTCCCATAAGTCTACCATCCTTCATCATCCATATAGGATGAGGAGTTGTCTCACAAACTAGCAACATTTTAAGTACCAATATTGATCATATAGTCAAGTACCTCAAACCCATCAATATGTTAGGGATGATCTAAACTAACATGGCTCTAATTCCAATTATAAAATAGGATATCTAGAATGTCTTACTGTGTCCTATTGATATAACCCATTTACTTCATGAGATGGTTAATTTTACCTCTCATAGGGAAACATTGATGTCTAAGACCCACTCAAATATCCTCTCAAGAAATGTGTTTCATTTATCACACTCCCATATTTCTCACATTGTGTATGACTCACGTGGGCTTAGAGACTGAAAAGGATGATACGAATAGCGTGATGAGGACACACTAGGGTGGTTCCATCACTATAATGAACGTCAAATTACATCTCATCCTCACTCAAAGGGAGGGTGATTTTATATGCATAAGGGTCATCTAAGGCCTCTATTCTTGTATCTCTCATAATAAAGAATCATATATTAGATCAAATTAGACTCTGATTCTTGTATCGTATGGTATACATTGACTGCGTCACTGAGGTATTAGCCTGATATTTACATCCCTACCAAATGATGTTAAGCAGCATGGAAGGGTCCAGTAACATGACCTTAAACTATTCCAAACAAATAATGATGGTTTTGATTCTTATTTTCACAAGATACGTTGGATTCCTTGTAGAGATTTAAACCATTTCCAATACACCAACCACCTCCATGTACAAAAATAAACATCAGAGTGACTGAACATGGACACAAAATTAAGCATCATAAATAAAAAATAAAACTATATGGAACTCAAGAAAAAAACAATGTAGTCCCTATAAAAAATATGTTCTTAATAAATTAATTGAAATATGGGTAACCAGTCCAGTATTAGAGGATAATAATGATATCAAAAACACATCTTTAATCTAAAAGAGAGTCTCATTTTAGGATACCATTACACCCATAAGCATGCGATGAGCCAGACCTACCATCCTCCTAACCAATGTGTGTTCCTAAGAGTTTTTGGGTTTGAAACCCCAAAGGACCACCTACATTTGGAAAATAGGACTGTACCCAGTTATAGATGTGGTATCCATTGGTATTTCCTTAGGAAGATTAAATAAATTGAACAACCCGATGTGAGCAACTCATCAAGGCATTGAACACCCCCCAATCAAAATGCCGGGCCACAACCCATCTATGTCACATTCCCGAAAAAAAAACACACACACACACATATATATATATATATATATATATATATATATATATAATTACTCATATAACAATCTTACAGAATTCAAATAAGAAAAATTCAATTATTCCACCTCATCGTTAATCTATTAACAAGTCTTCATCACATTTTTCCATAATACCTCCTCCAATTTTTTTCACTGATATTATATTCATCATTATTAGAAATTCCATTACTCAAAAAACCATTCTGATTTTCTTCAAATGATTTCCCCTTGTATGTAAATATGCATATTTCCCATACATTCCACATTTAAATCCTTCAACTATTGATGATACCCTATGGAGACCCTTATTCTCATCCATTTCATTAATCATAATTTGCATTTTCCCTTCTTTATTACATTCTTTGTGTCCTTTTCAAAAACAAAAAAAATCTTATTTTCACTATGACACATTTCATTTAGTTATTCTTACAAAAATCTAAAAATATATGAAATTGAATATTCTTTACTCCATGGTCACCAGTACCTGAAGACTCAGCGAACCCTATCGTTAACTTATTAGGATTTTCCTAGAGTTTCTTAAGGTTAACATTTCTAATAATGATATTTAATAATTGATTTTTTGTAGTCAAAATATGATTTACCCCATTCATCATTAAATTTGGTTTCTCATCAAAAAAAAATTCTATCAAACTCAATATAAACAATGTTCATTCTGGTTACCTTTATTAAATAAATCCAAAAAACATAGTTTGAGAAGATATAATCATAACGGAAAAACACATTATCTGAAAACTAATTTATATGGTGTATAAATCAATAATTATTCTTTTAAATCTATGAAAAATTAGGTTCATACTAGGCCATACATGATCTTCATACAACTAAATCATTCATGATGATTTATATTGAAAATATTATTTACCAAAGAACATCCCTATGATTGTTAAACCATTTGCACAGAATGTCCCATTTTTGTGTACCAGGTGACTCTATTCTAGCATGAATTACCATTTTATAGTTCATAACTCTAGGTACCTATATTCAAGAACCTTTTAAACTTGTATTTTCAAGAAAGGGATGCGTTTATATTAAAAACAAAATTCATCAACCACTATAACTTAGTATGTTCTCTTACACATAAGATTATCCTAAGGGTTATCACTGATGTTTTCTCATACAAGTTTCTAGTGTTTAACTGGAACAATCCTCTAGTATAAATGAGAAATAACTAGGATATTCATACATAGATATTTTATCTTTTTAGATTAATATTCAATACATTACACAAACACACTTATAAGGAAAATTATATAATAGTTACTTGGGATACTATAAACATAATATTCTTATTTTTTAAAATATCTTCAACATATACCATAAATATATTCTCTGAATACTCTTTAGAATCACATCCTACTTAAAACCGTTATTTATAACCTCAGGAAATGGAAAATAATTAAGGGTGAGATCAGATTATCAGTAATGGTAAGAAGGTGAGAGATCAATGATTACATAAGCATGGTATGAGAATAAGTGTCTGAGAACATTATCCTAACATTTGAAATCCAAACCCAGAATATCAAATATCATAATTAGGGTCCATGACATAAAGCGTGGAATTTCATAATACATGAATCATAATGGAATTAAAAAACGTGATCCATTATAGAATAAAATTGGCATAAGTCATGTAATTTTGGAATAAAGATAATCATAGAAGACCATATCAATAGTATTCAAGGACCATTTCTTAGGCTATCATTGAAGAATGGGTTCACTCCTCAAACTATAATACAATTAAAGGATCTCTAACAAGACCATTATATTGGAAAGAGCCCCAAAAAATTGAGTTCACTCCTCATTATTATCATGTCTATCTCATTCGATTTAAATCTTTTCTAAATCCATTGAAGGGAAAATAGGTCCAACCCATCAGATAGTGAAAATGAATTATAAGTATGCCAGAATATCATAAAACATTTACCATATTATAACCGATTAAATGAAATGTGTTTTATAAATATTTCAACATAGCATAACCTATAAAAATTATATTGGAATGATAATAATTTAATAACTTCATCATATCCTAAACGATCAAAAGAAGTGAGGTTTATAAGAATTTTATCATGGTATAATTTGTGGAAGAGAAATAGGTTTGTTAAAAATATTTCAATCACAAAAATAAACCATCCTTTGAATGAAAAAGAATGGTATTTATGGATCATAACCACTGTAAAACATAAGTATCACCAACTGATATCATATTAGAGAGAAAATTATTATGAAATATAACATGGTAAATTTCTTGAGGGAAATAATTTTTCCTTGAAAATAACATTCTAAATATTAATAAAATAATATAAAATTTATATTATATTAAAATAACCTTGAAAATAAATCTTTTGAATTAATTTAAAGCATTTCATCAATAAAATATACTTTGTTTTACAAGAAAATAATTTTTTTAAAAAAAACATTGTTAAAATACTTTTACATGAAAATAAGCTTGTAATATTATAAAGGATGATATGAATAAATAATTTTTCATGATAGAAGAGAGTACCACTAATGTTATACACATTAAAAATAAGATTCATTCATCATTTTCGATAAAATAAAAACATAATTTTTAAAGAAAATGACTTAAAAATTTCTTTCATAGAATTTGGTAAGGAGTAAATGTAGTACCCTATAATCCACAACATGATTCCTTTTAAATAATTCAATAGCTTGCACTTAACACAACATCGAGTTTGAGCGCACCATGTCCTTTCAAACTTGATGTTTAAAAAGAGGTTATAAATAGTATAAACTGAATTATGAAATTTATAATATTTTTTCAAAATATACTTCACTTTTGAATTGATAATATCAAAATTATAATTGGGTGAAATGTTGATTATTTTCTAAAATGTTTTTATTTTTGATGAATAGTGAAAAATACTGCATTGTTGTTAAAAAATGACTATTTAATTTAAATAAATATATTAATATAAATTTATTTTCAAGTAAAAATAGATAAATAATAAATATATTTATCCAATATAGTTCATTAGAATCATTTCATAATATAATTAGATATAAAAATTTATTAAACTTTTGAACGTCTATTTTATCCGCCATGTAGCCACATCTATGAGATATGCATTAAACATAATTTTACCTCTTATGTAAATAGAATTTTAAAAAATGGAAATTCATATTTATAATTAGGATGAAAAATGTGTCCAATAATATCAAACTAATTTATTGGGAATAATAACTTTTGGATTTTATTTTTCACAATTAAAGGTAAATATGGTAATCAAAGGTAAAATTAATATTATAATAATATAATATTACCCTAACACATGTCCTAATTTCACTATATAACAATTTTTCAACCAAAACAAACCTTAGTTAGATATTATTTTCTTTTTTATGCATGTTGTGTCAGATTAAGATATTTATTATATTTTATTTATAGAATAGTTAAAAATGTCATATTGAAATTTTAATAGATAATCTATTATTAATATATAGTTATAAATAATGTAAATTTGAATATAAATAGTATTTAGAAAGATAAAATTATTATCTACATAATTATATTTTTTTAATAATTTTATGAAGTAAAAAAATAAATTAAATTGTGACATAATAATGATATAGTAATTGAATTATTAAAGGATGAATCAATTAAATGATTTTTAAAATATTAAAATAAATATAATTTGAATTAATTAATGGAATTAACTAATTTTTTATATAAAATATACATGTTAGTGATATTTTAAAAGTATGTTTTAGTAGTCATCATGATGGTTTGATATTTTTTAAAAATACACCTTCGGAATAGTATCAAAATTGAAAAAAATGATAATTAAAAATAATTAATATTTATTTAGATTTAATAAAATTTATAAAAATATAATATTATGGAAAATAACTAATTTACTGTTAAATATTCCATAAATGATTCAATTGGGGTTCTTTTGGGATTTTATTGTAACTAGATTTACCATATAGTGTAAAAATACAAGAACACAGAGTAAGAGTTAAATTGTTTAAGAAAGGGTAAAACGTAAAAGATAAGGTAAATATCGTGAATTAAACATGTCAAAAAAAATCATTTCATTAGAGGCTTTAGACCCATTATCATCTTCTACTTTAAATAAATCACTTTTGAGAAATTTTAAATTGTAAATCGTTTTATAATAAACTAATATTTTATGGTCTTATAAAAGTTCTCCTCACCTCTCTTATAAAAGAGAACATCTCCTTCTATTTAATTCACACATCCAAAGCCATATGGATCAGAAACATCAGGTGGAATTATTTTATCATCTTCCCTCAATTCATTATATGGGCCACACATTGGGCATAAATCCATCCTATGGAGTCCTTTTGTGTAAACCAAAAAGAGACGCCTGAAAAAGAGTTACCTTTTTATCACCTCTTTCAAAAAAAAATTCATACTTTACTTCCTCTTTATAAGTTTTTTAATTATCAAAATAATATCTCAAATATGACACATATAATAATATGTTATCATAATCATGGGAATGCCATATTAATCATTTTATCCATTATACGAATAATAATATCACCACGCATGCGTACATACGGCTTACTGTCTCCACGCCATTGTGGGGATTATTATTTAACACTATATTTTGATGGGTGTAATTATGATTATAGTGGATATAAATAATAGATATAACTCATTAGATATTATGTATAATTAATATAAAATCTAATACCATACCATCTAACCACAAAGTTAATGATAATGTCGCTTGTGCATACGTACGACCTACCATCTCTACGACGTGTTGAGATTCATTATCCATGATAACCATTAATGAATGATTTTAAAAGGTATGTGATGATTAAAAATAACAATTATTAACTTATTTTCATAATGCATATGAATAAAATATATATTATTCATAAAAAACATGGGTTACATGAAAAACATGAATGGGAAAATGAAGCATTTAACACCTAAAAGAACAATTATATTGAAATATTATTACCAAAATAAAATAAGAGGATAATATATGATATCAAAAATATGGATATGGTCCTGGTATAACTTAATAACATTTGTTATCCATTATACATGAGGCAGAATCCCCTTTGACTAAAGGAAAGTATATGGTGAGGGTAAATTTTTCAATCTCATTTTTTTATCTGAGATTGATTATATGTATGTATATACTATGAAATATTTATCATGAATCTCCATGTTTCCTAAAA
This sequence comes from Viscum album, assembly GCA_963277665.1. Classification (NCBI taxonomy): domain Eukaryota; kingdom Viridiplantae; phylum Streptophyta; class Magnoliopsida; order Santalales; family Viscaceae; genus Viscum; species Viscum album. The sequence continues at coordinate 1,313,473,312 of OY728136.1, read as the reverse complement.
TTAATTTCAAAATCTTATAAACAACCTTTTAAAGTCATATTAACCTTTTTTTTTACATTTTATAAAACATTTTGATGGAAATATTTCTGTCATTTTTCAAACGAGGTACATTATGTCCTTTTTGAAAAATTAAGGAAAGAATGTTATTTTAACATAAATGGTGCATGTGGCTATTTTCTTTCATTATGAAGAGTTAAAATTTTTAATCCTTCATTACAAGATTAATAGGTTATTTACAAAATAAATTTTTTATTTTATAATATTTCGGCTTCTAAATTAATTCAATTTAAAAAAGAGACATTTCTTTCAAGGAGTTCTAATGAATTTATTTAATTATTTTCATCTATGACAACATCCTTTTTCAGATATTATCCATATTTGAGGTTGAATAATTATGATAAAATATTCCATATTGTATTGAATGGTTTATGATATATTTTATTGTGGATGTGATATGGTTATACCATTTATTTTTTATGGTTATAGTATTAACAATTTGTATACTAGTTTTAATACGCATGTTTATGTTATATTTCACCCTTTTCATAAGAGGAATGAATTGGACTTTGAAAATGATGGGTGGTGCCCATTGTAGACCCCCGATGCATCGGTGGGTCTTATGAGACAGACTAGTGTATTCAATCATTGGTATAGTAATGGTCTTGTCATAAGGCCATGCTGGTATGATTATGATGTACGAAATTATGTGTTTCCTCATTATGAGATTAGTTATTGATATTGGATGGGACTATTTGACATGTAGAATATCCATATGAATTTTTAAATGGAATAATTTTATTTATTTCCGAAATATTATACTGAATATTATGTTTAAAAGTCTTGTCTTTCAGTTTTATAACATGCCTTAAAATATTATGCTTATTTATGATAGATTCTTCTATATTTTTTATCCTTACTAAGCATCTGAGGTCACCCCTTTATTATATATCATTTTACAATGGATGTGAAGAATTTTATTATTATTGACATGGAGTGATTGTTTAAGGGACATGAGAGTTTTCACAGGGGATAATATTTTGTTTTTCATTTAAATATGAAATGTAAAAACTTATTTTTGTATCTAGTATTTCAAAGGCTACTAAACTAGTCGGACCATTAGGATTTAATTCTCATATTATCAGGTCAATATATTAAATTAATGCATGGACTCTAGGAAAATTGGGTTAGGGTAATATAGTAAATCATGGGTAAATATTACATTTAAAAATCTTTTAGACAAATTTAAAAACAATGTTCAATTTTTTTAGAGAACATTGTTTTGCAAGAAAAAAACATTTTAACTAAAGAGAGAAATAAAGAATATTTTTTTAAAGAAAATATTTTGAACTCAATATTACATAGTGAAAAATAAAGGGAAATTTTTATTCTCATAACATAAATATATGAGATGAAAATTAATTATTTCATTGAGATATGTATCATAATATTTTATCATTGGAAACAAAATCATAAAAAAATCTTGATAAATATTAATATTGTAACATAAAATAATTACAATTATGGTAACATTGAATCGTAATGTAAAGACCTGGAATTTCCATGTATGTTTTTTTATTTTTTTTTAAATAAATGGGAATTTTACGAGTCTCAAAAAATTTAGGGCATGTGATTCCAAGGCCTAGTGTCCTCGTAAGGAATTTTTGGACATTTTTTTGGTATGTTCAGTAAATGTACGAGTGGGTTTTTCTAACTTTTGAACCGGTGCATAGAATTGAAATCTGAGAGCACTGTTGATCTCGCAGCGCCTGTATTCACATAAGGGGACCGTCACCTTGACTGTAGTAGGTCGATGGTGAAAAATTAAATTTGGGTTTTTCATGAAAGAATCATATAAAAAAAATTGTGTATCATGTTATTTTATTTGGAACTCCCATGTTGATGTTGAGAAGGTGGGGACCACTACAATTAAACCTCCCATGTGAGGTTATAAAGGTGGGGACCACCAGGATTAACCTCCCATGTGGGATATGGTGTTCGGGACCACCCGAGGCTAAAACACCTTGAAATACCATCTTTATGAGAGAAAAACCTCTTGAAATTTCCCACTTAATATGTGACACCCTCTTAATTAATTATACCAACTCATCAATTAATTGATTAAGATAATTTGAAATTATGCCAAGAAACATAATAGATAACTTTTTTTTACTATGTGGGATATATTTTATTTTGGTGGAATTGAGAGGAAAGGGTTGGAAAGAGGAGAACTTTGAAGAACACATCCTCCAACTAAGAGCTCCTCCAATGAAGAATGCCAATGAATTAATTTGACTTCTTCCTCGAGGAATCCTACAACAGGGGAAATCTTCAACAATGAAGAACCACCTCCCTAGAAGAACTTTTATCCAATGAATGAGATCGGGATTCGAGGTGGGTGGCGGGCATGGCGAACGACGACAACTTCATGTTCTCTCATCGAAGTCAACAATCAAACGAAGTAGGTGTGTGTTTTAATTTGATCAATGTTAAATTCCCTCTTACATTTAATAATCTTCCTTTTCTTGTATTCTACCTCCCTAATACGGAGGGTACATGCCAAACAAATATGGCCTGACCCCTCATGAAATCTTTTAGATATTTGTGTGATCTTCATGATGGTGATGGAGAACAATGCCGACAATTGACACCGGTGTAACTATAGAACCACAATGAAGGTGACGAACGAAGGGCAGAAAGTCAAGTCGGCCGCCTGCAAAGGCATGAAGCCCTGCAGCCCCACGGCTCTCCACCGCCCCGCGGCCTCAGCCATCAAGTTCTCTACAGCCCCCCTGTGACCTCAGTGTCCCACGTCCTCCACACCCTATGGCCTCCTTTACCCACTAGGGAGTTCTCTACACCCCGCCACCTCCTCTCCTCGCGACCTCCATACCCCGCGACCTCCATGCCCCGCGGCCTCTGCGTCCCACGGCCTCTACGCCCCGCGACTAGCCGCGACCCACTCGTGGCCTCCATGGCCTTTGCGGCCTCCGCGCCGCCCAGTGCAGGCTGGGCCGAACCCCGGGGGTCATTCCGCGTCGACCCAAAATGGGTCGGCCCATGTTGGGTCGGTCCGACCGTGTTGTACTGGACCCAGATCCAAGTCGACCTATTTACACTCTTTTGGCCATAACATTGGGACACGACATCTATTTGTCAAACCAAAAACAGAACTATAAACCTTGGAGCGAGAAGGTCCCTTCAGTATACCCAACTAGAGATTTGGATAATGATGGGGAATGGTCATGTTAGATTGATCACGAATCCAACTAGGACCTCAGGACTGAAAGGATAATAACTCACAGACCGGGCGTCTGATTGACACACCGTCTATTGTGTTGAGATCCCTATGACGTGGCGGTCCATTGAGATACTTTTTCATGAGACTTCATGGTAGTTGGAGTATCAATTAGTGGCTTGAGGAGCGGACCCTCCCAGGGACATGAAAGCTTAGTGAGAGAACCCAGTAGCTAGATATGACTTGAGAAAGATATCCTTTGTGGGTTATTTATTGAGGGTCACACATGGAACCACTCTAGAACTCCATGCGGGACTACCTGTGTGATCCTGTGTGGGTCAGCACCTAGCTATCCTTTGTGGGTCTGGACCTAGAAATCCTATGTTGGTCTGCACCGAGCGATCCTGTGTGGGTCAGCACCGAGCATTCCTCTGTGGGTCAGCACTGAGCGATCCTATGTGGGCCAGCACCTAGAGAGCCTATGTGGGTTTGATGATGATTAGTGATCCTTCGTGGGTATTTCTCTTAACAAAGTAAGATGATTCAGTAGTTTCATCTAATCATCTCTACTATTATACCTAAGTTATATCTGGTGTGAGCTATGTCTGTACCTTGTGGTATTTCACCTTCGTGGTAATACCTTGGTTGTATTATTTTGTGTGCTCTACCTATGTGGTACTTGCCTTCTTGGTATTCCTTCATTTGTGAAACAGTAGAGATTTGGTCTTTGAGTTGCACTCTATGTTTTCCTCATGATTGTGATGGGTATATTTGATAACATAGATATATGTATGGCCATATACCTAAGTAGGGTTATCAGAGATTTAATTCTATATAGTTTATCCTTGGTGGATTTTGTGAGATGTTGAGGGTCTCGGGGTCCCTACAGAGTATCGTTATACTCACCCCTGCACGGGCTATACTGGCACCCTATTGTGTTTGGTGCAGACCACATGCAGTGCTAACCAAGGAAGAGAGTGCTAGGACTAGAGGTGGGTCAGATGTGGACGTTAGATGAGGCGAACCGTAGAGACACCCATTCATGTGATGTACCTACCCTTCAATGAGTATTTCTTGTTGGATAATCCATGAGCTACTATTCCCCTATCAGTCGTCTTATACTTTCTAGTTTTCTTGTATATTCTAGTGGGTCTTGTATTTTGGCCCCTTTTACTTACTGGACTCACTTTGTTTACTATTAGGTTTTCTTGAGTTCTTATCATTATGTGTGATGGTTGCATGTGTTTATAGGTTATAAATGAAATGTCATCCCAGTTTAAAGGAATACGCCTTTGGTGCTAGTCGCCAGCCCCTAGCCTATGGAAGGCGGGCTTGGGGTAGTCACGACATGGGTCCCGAGGGATGGGTCATGACAAATTGGTATTATTGGAGTCGGTTCTACCATAGAATATAGAACTCGAATGTTTTCTTTTAACGTAAATTTTGTTAAGTGTAGTGATTGTGGTTTTCAGTTTAGGAAATCCAGTGTTGGTGTGGCGGCCGACGTATCCATACACCAGGACCTTGACTTCTGATTTCGGACTCAGTGAATGAAAACACTGATTGTGTGTGTGTTTACAAGAGTCTTCTTTGGGAACTATTTGAGTCATCTCACCAAGTACAACTTATTGACCGTGGTGCACCTATTCCTTTTCAGGATGCCTCAACGCAAATAGCTAGCTTGGGTTCTGATAGTAGTATGCACTGATATCCCATCGAGAGATAATGACTTGGTGTAGGTCCCTCAACCAATAGAGGCACCGACGATTCTATTACTCATTAGGCCACCAATGCCACCAACCCTAGCAGCAGTGGATGCCCGCTTCTTGAGCGTGTTTCATGAGTTCCAGCACCAGAGGACATCTAGGTTTAAGGGAGAGATGGACCAACAATTAGTTGAGGATTGGCTGGAGGCTGTAGTGAGAGTCTTTATACTGGTAGGGACACCTGAAGTTCTCATAGTTATCATTGGTTCTAACCTTCTACAGGTAGTAGTAGGCTGATTGTGGAGATTTATTCTCCTAGTTCATGATGAGGTGACGCTTTTTTGGGAAAAATTAGAGAGCCTATTTCGGGCAGATTATGTCCCAACGACTCTTTACGCAATACATATTCAGGAGCTACTTCATCATCATCAGTGCATCATGACTGTGACCCAGTACTCAGCGAACTTCACTATCATCTCACACTACTCAATAGATATGGTGCATGACCCATTCTTCAGGGGCCAGACATTCGAGTAGGGACTCAGGCGGGAGATCCGAGCTTCAATGATCTCACCCAGCATCCCGACACAAGAGGGGGTGTTAATGAGAGCCCTTTTAGTGGAGTGTTTCCATGCTGAGAAGTCACCAATAGTGAGACCAACCACCAGTCTTCATGTAGTAGAGTCTTCTGTAGCTAGAAGTAGATAGATGTCGTAGAGTTCAAAGAGGACTAGACTTATAGGTGGACGGCCGCAGGATTCAGGGTCGGTTGTGCGGGCCACCCGAGACAAAGTCATTCATTCTAGGATTGGAAAGTGTTACACATGCGGCGACTAGGGTCACATGGCTCATGACTGTCTGATTTGTCATACGGATGATCAACAGATGGTCGAAGGACCACCCAGGCCAAGACAGAGGTTCTATCGAGGTGGTCCATAGGGATCTGGCAGACGTAGCAGAGGAAAAAGTTGTGCAGCTAGCAGTGGGTAACGATTTGAGATGTTACTGCCACCACCACCAGGTTTTCCACCCCGACCATAGGGAAGAGGAGGAAAGGGGCGAGATCTGCTCTAGGTAGCTGAGGCCTATGATCATTATGCTCTGACGATGATACGAGATATGATATGTGTCTACTCCACCATAGTTGCAGTACTTATAGACAGGTGTGGCCGTCATTCATTTATTTCCACTCCCCTGTTCGGAGCTCATAGATTCTGATGGAGCTATTGGATCGATTATTACGGCTAGAGACTCGTACTAGATCATATTCTATGATTACGCACTGGTTCCAATAGTGCGAGCTTACTCTAAGAGGTGAGAGCTTCGACTGGAATCTCATAGTATCAGTGTCGCGACCTTATGATGTCATCTTGGGTATTGACTGGTTATCTAATGTCCATGCTCAGATTGACAGTATTAGGCAAAATGTTTGGTGTGTCTGTACGAATTGGACCAGGTTTACCTTCACCGGCGAGAAATGAGGCTTCGTAGCAAAGGATGGAATTACATGGAGGAGAGTGCAGCTTATCACTCATCAGTTGGCAAGCCTTACCCTCAGAGCGGTTGATGAAGAGAGTATGAGATATCCTGTAGTGGAGGACCTATACGCGGAAGTTTTCCCTCATGATGTTCAGGGCCTACCTCCTCGCAGATAGGTGTAATTTTACATTCACTTGTACCCTGGGACGACACCAATATTTACACCAGTGTATCGGATGGCTCCCGCGGAGCTTTGTGAGCTACATGTATAACTAGAGGTCTTGTAGGTGAAGGGATTCATATAATCCAGTGTTCCTCCTTAGGGAGCGCAGATTTTATTTTCCAAGAAGGCGAATGGGAGCTTGAGGCTTTGTGCTGACTATCAGCCCCTGAACTAGGTGACCATGATGTAAAAGTACCCACTTACGAGGATAACGACCTCTTTGATTAGTTGAAAGTAGCACTGTGTGTATCAATGATAGAAATCATATTAGGCTATCACAATCTCAGTGTACAGGAGGTTGATGTGTAGAAAATGACTTTCAGATGTTGATACAACCACTATGAGTTATTAATTAAGCTATTTGGCGTAACCAACACTCCAGTAGTGTTCATGGTATTCATGAACACATTATTTCAGCCATACCATGATATCTTTGTGGTGGTCATCATTGATGACATTCTTATTTACTCGGCTACCGAGGAGGAGCAATCCTTTCATTTACAGGTTTTACAGGACACACCCCGAGAGCATCATCTTTATGGTATGCTCTCGAAGTTGCAGTTCAAGATCCGGGAGGTTCTATTCCTTGGACAAGTCATATCGGAGTCTAGAGTTTTACTGGATCTAGTGAAGATTGAGGAATTACTAGATTGGGAGCCACCCACGAGTGTGATGGAGACATGGGGTTTCATGGGTTTTCCGAATACTACCAATGGTTTGTACCAAATTTCTCCAATGTTGCAGCACCTCTATCAGCATTGAAGAATAAGGGGAAACCCCTCATGTAGTCGAAGTGATTCTAGAAGAGTTTTAAAGAGCTGAGGTAGAGTCTGACTAGAGCCCTCATCTTGAGGATTTGAGAGGAGGGTGTAGGGTACGTAGTCTACTGTGACGAATCAGGGACCGGACTCGGATGTGTCTTGATGCAGGAGCGAGCAGTGATCATATATGGTTTTTGACAGCTGAGACGACATGAGTAGAACTATGCTACCCATGACCATGAGTTTGTAGCAGTGGTCTTCTCCTTGAAGATGTTGCAACATTACTTGTTGGGTGAACATTTTACAGTGTACTATGACCACTATATTCTCAGGTATATCATATCTCAGAAGGACCTGAACCTGAGACAATGATGTTGGCTTGAGTTCCTCCATGACTATGACTTAGAGATAGTCTATACTCTTGGTAAGGGGAATTTTTTAGTAGATGAACTCAGTAGGAGATTAGGTATACAACAACTAGGTGAGGTGACGGAGCAGCTGGCCGCTTTGCAAATATCATTGGTGGATCGAGAGGGATAATCTTTCCTTCAATCTCTTACAGCAACCTCCCCACTTCTTTAGCGAGTCGTGGAGGTGCAGTGAGGGGATGCTGACTGTGAGGCTCGACATGCTCAGATATCCATGGGGTAGGCACCTGATGGATTTTATGAAGGTGGGGAGCATGTCATCATCATCAGAGGATGTACCATGGTACCAATGTCACTTTGGGAGGAAGTGTTGAAGGAGTTCCGCACATCCTCTCTAGCAGTATATCCAGGAGTGGTGAATATGTTCTAGGATCTCCAAAGACCGTACTGGTTTCCAGGAATCAAGAAATCAGTTCCAGAGTTTATCTCTTGATGAATCACTTATCAGTAAGCGATGTTGGAACATCAGGTACCAACAGGCTTAGTTTAGCCTATGGAGGTCCGAGAGTGGAAGTTGGATGGGAAATCCATGTACTTCATGACAGGAAATCCTCATACGTCCAGGGGTCAGGACTCGATTTGGGTGATCATCGACCAACTCACAATGTTGGTCTACTTCCTATTGATCAGAGAGTCGGGTTCAGAAGAGATCTTGGGACACCTCTATGTGCATGAGATTGTGCCGCTACATGAAGTGCCCTCGATGATTGTCTCTGATCGTGATACGTGTTTTCCTTTTGAGATATGGAAGGGGTTGCTGGAGGTTTTCAGGAGGCAACTATGTTGGGGCACCACCTTCCATCCTATGACAGATGGTCAGACTGAGTGGACCATTCAGACCCTCAGGGACATGATACGTGCTTGTGTCTTCATCTTCAATCACAGATGGTAGGATCAATTGCCATTGTTTGAGTTTTCATACAAAAACTGCTATCACTCCACCCTTGTTATGGAACATTTTGAGGCGTTGTACGGGCGACCTTGTATATAACCTTTATACTGGACTGACCTGGGAGATTCAGCACTAGTGGGGCCAATGATGGTATGGGATGCCGCAGAGAAAGTGCAGATCATCCCGGAGTGAATGAAGATAGCACAGATCGGGTAGAAGTCTTCTGTTGATAGGAGATGGAGACCTCTAGAGTTCAAGGATGGTGACCAAATAGTTCTATGGGTCTCACCCCGATGAGGTTTACAAAGATTTGTCTGATGCGGAATGTTATCTCTAAGGTTCATAGGAACCTTTCAGTTCCTCAGCATAGTTGGCGAGGTGGCTTACCACTTATCTCTTCCACCTTAGTTGGCCTGGGCGCACGACGTCTTCCACATATCCCAACTGAGGAGATACGTGCACGACCCTTCCCACCTCATCGACCATGACGAGCAGGATGTCGATGATGGGGTGACTTTTAGAGAGGTTCCAGTAGAGATTGAGGATAGGCAGAAGTGGGTACTTTGTGGGTGGTCGATACCTCTAGTGGGAATTTTTTGGAAGCATTGGAACCTCCAGGAGAGCACATGGGAGCGGGAGGCTTAGATTCATGCTCAGTACACCAACTTGTTCCCTTATTTTTAGTTGTGTCTTACGAGGATGCAAAGCCCTGATGTGGGGATAATTTAAAGACCCTGAATTTCCATGTAATTTTTTTTATTTAAATGGGAATTTTATGAGTTCGTGAAAATTGACGGTGTGGGGTTCTTGAGGCCTGGTGTGCCCAGAATACAATTACGAACTTTATTTGGGTATGTTTAGTAAACGTATGAGCGGGTATTCCATCTTTTGAACCAAATCTCGGAATTGAAATCTAATGGAACTGTTGATCTCACAGAACATGTATTCGCATAAGGGGACCCTCACATAGACTGCAGTAGGTCAAGGGTGAAAGATAGAATTTGGGTTTTCTCATGAAAGGATACAATAATATAAAATTGTGTGACATTTAATTTTAGTTGGAACTCCCATGTGGATGTTGAGAAGTGGGGACCACCATAATTGAACCTCCCATGTAAGGTTATAGCGGTGGGGACCACCAGGATTAACCTCCCATGTGGGTTATGGTGGTGGGGACCACCCGAGGCTAAATCCCCCTTGAACTCCCCTCTTTATGGGAGAAAAACCTCTTGAAATCCCCCACTTTATTTGTGCCACCCCATAATTAATTATACCAACTCATAAGTTAATTAATTAATCTAACATGGAATTATTCCTAAAAACATAATAGATAACGTGTTCTTTTATGTGGGATACTTTTTTTTGAAGTAATTGAGAGTAAAGGGTTGGCAAGAGGAGAACATGGAAGAACATATCATGCAATGAAGATCTCCATTAACGCAGAATGATGACGCACGAATTTGAATTCTTCCTCAAAACATCATCCAATGGTGGACATATTCAACAAAAAAGAACCACATCCTTTGAAGAGCGTTTATCCGACAAAAGAGCTTTGGATTAGAGGCGTGTGGTGGGAGCGATGAACGTCAAAAACTTCGACTTCTCTCATCGAAATAGACAATCAAATGAAGTATGTGTGTGTTTTAACTAAATCAATGTTAAAATTCCATGTCACATTGAATCATATTCATTGAGTTGTATGCTACAACACTAACGGGGAGGGTACGTGCCAAACAAACATGGCCCGACCCCTCTACAAATCTAGTGGATCTTTGTGTGATCCTAACGATGGTGACAGTGATTGGTGTTGGCGGTTGACCCTGGTGGAACAAGAGAACCGCAAAGAAGGAGAAAAACGATTGGTGGCCGGTCATGCTGGCCGCTAGAAAAGGCATGACACCCCACCACCCCGCGGTGCTTCATCGCCCCGTGGCTTCCACCGTTCACGGCTCCGCCTCCCTACGGCCTGCCACGTCGCACCGCGGCCTACCGCGTCGCCCCGCGACCACAACCACCAGTGGCCTGCCACGCTGCCCCATCGCCTCCCGCGGCCCCCGCAGACCCCTCATGGCATCGTTGGCTCTCACGGCCTCCACACCACACCGTGCTCCCCAGGCCAGGCCACCTGGCACGAGCGAGGCCACACGGTGGGTATTACCGGGTTGGTCTGGCCGGGTCAGACCGGACCCGGACCAACTTCGACCCATTTACACTCTTTTGGCCATAACTTTGGCACCAAGAATCCGTTTGAAAAACCTTCAATGGAAATTTAAACCATGGGGAATGGTGTTCCCTTTAGTATACCCCACTAGAGATTTGAATAATGTTGGGGAATGGTTGGGTGGGATCGAGCACGAATCCAACCGAGCACTCAGGACTAAAAGGCTAATAACTCCCAGAACAGACGTCCGATTGATGCACCATCTATTGCGTTAAAACCCCTATGATGTGGAGGTCCTTTGGGATAACTATTTGTGAGAATTCATGGTAGTTTGTGTATCGACCAGTGGCATGAGGAGCATACCCTTCCAGAGACGATCAAGCTTAGCGCGAGAACCCAGTAGCTGGCTTTGACTTAAGAAAGATATCCTTCGTGGGTCATTGATTGGGGGGTCCCTAATGGAAACAGTCTAGGATTCCATGCGGGACTTCCTGGGTGGTTCTCTGTGGGTCAGAACCTAGTGATCCTGTGTGGGTCAACACCTAGAGATCCAGTGTATATAAGCACCGAGGGATTATGTGTCTATCAGCATCGAGCAATCCAGTGTGGGTCAGCACCGAGCGATCCTGTGTGGGTCTGTACCTAGAAATCCTATATGGAACTGATGATGATTAGGAATCCTTAGTGGGTCTGCCTCTTAACAGAGTACGATAATTCTGTAGTTTCATTTAATAATCTCTACTACTGTACCTAAGTTATACTTGGTGTTAGATGAGTTTGTACCATGTGGTATTTTTCCTTCATGGTAATATCTTGGTGGTATTCTACTTTGTGGAATACATATGTGGTAGTTGCCTTTGTGTTATTAATTAATTTGTGGAACATTTTAGAATTGAGCTTTGAGTTGGAATCTATGTTATCCACATGATTGAGATGGGTATACTAGATAACGTTGGTATATGTATGGGAATATAACTAAGTAGGGTTGTCAGTAGATTTCATGTTGTGTGGTTTATACGTGGTGGATTTTGTGAGACTGTGAGAGTCTCAGGGTCCCTACTGAGTGTCATTATACTCACCCTTGCACTGGATATACACACACTGTGTTGTGTTTAGTGCAGATGACAAACAACGCTAACTGAGGACGAGTGTACCAGGACTAGTGGTGGATCAGAAGTTGATGTGAGACAAGGAGAACTGCAGAGACGACCGTTCGTGATCTATACCTACCCTTCAGGTAGGATTTGTGGTGGACGATCCAAGATCTACTTTTCACGTATCCTTCAGCTTGTACTTTCCACTATTCCTTGTATTTTCCTGTTGGGTTTGTATTCTAGCCCCTTTTACTCACTGTACTCACTCTATTTACTGTTAATTTTTCTTGAGTTCGTATATTGCTGTGTGATTTTGGTGTGTGTTTACAATTTATAATTGAAATGCCTTCCAAGTTTTAGGGAATACACCTTCAGTGCTAGTCGCCAGCCCCTAGCCTATGGAAGGTAGGATTTGGGGTTGTCACAGCATGGGCCTCGGGGGTCTGGTCGTGACACGTAATAACCTTGAAATAATAACATTAAATTAATCATAAAATATAATTTGTATAAATAAATTAATGATATTATATTTTAATGGAGTTTTATATAAATATCACAAAATCAAATAGGTTTATAGCATAACATATGTCTCAATGAAGGCATATTCGTAGAAAAATCAATTACCACTTTTGTAATATTTAAACCATATATCCTTTTAAATAGATATCAAAAAATGGATAATTAAATCAACCTTGTTTTTTTATAATAATCATAAAATAAATTCATGTATATTTTATATGCCACCTAAGACAAATAGGTTGTGGATATTGAATGTGTCTACCTGGAGTAAAACATGAGATAGAAATCCCTTACCCTGAATCCCAACTTCTTTAATACATGTTTGACCCTCCTATATAACATGTATATGTTTATTAAAAAAATTAAAAGAACAATATTAATATACATCATTATATATATGATACACTTATATAATTTTATTACACGTTCATTAGAAGTTCCTTTTTAATGTTTCTTTTTATGTTAATAACTACTAAGTTTTCACATATTTTTTGGTTCGATGTTTTCAATCATTTAACACATATAATTTTTATATAATTTAAGTAATATTAAATGTAACGCCCCGACCCTAGTTACCCAGAGTCGGTGCATTATTACATAACATTGGCATGATCACAAGAAAGATCAAATCTCGAAAGACCGATTGGTTATTAGCCTTGGAAACACTAGATATATTCATAAGTTTTACATTAAATCACAAAATGAAAAACTACTACAACAACATAATGTCTCCATAATCCACACTCATATCCCCACATAATATCCCTGCAGGTCATTCATAATTTACTTCTTCACTTCCTGGGAAAAATAAAACATAGAAAAGGGGTGAGCTCAAATGCCCAGTAAGGATAACAATATAGCGGAAACTTTCATAAATAAGAATAAACATTTAAGGCAATGTATAACTAAAACAAAAGGCTTTCAAACTTTAACTTTCAACATTGTATGGAATAAATAAAATGAAATAATGCCATTTACTCATTCACATGGATATTCTACTAATCGAATAATCACATTCAAAATCACTAACAACATTCATAATGTTGGAATGCATAATGCCAGACTATCATAACCACATAGCCAAGGCCTCGTGCCAAGACTATAAATAAGATTCTTTCAAGGCCTTGTGCCAAGACACTATTTTGTCTCATGAGACCTACCGATGTATCGATGAGCTATAGCAGGCTCCACCCATCACATATTAAGTCCAATGCATTCCCATATGAAAAGGTTTAAACATAACATAAACATTCGTATTAAAACTAGCATACGAAATGCCAATAATTTCACCATAAACTATGATTGGTATAAAATTAGCACACCCACAGTCAAACATATCACAAAACCTTCAATACAATATAGAAGTTTTGTATCATAATAAATCAACTTCAAATAAGCGTAAAATCCATCAAAGTATGTTGACATAGATGAAATCAAAACACTTTTTAGAGAAATATCTATTTATATTTTTGAAATCATTTAAGAGCCATATAAAATAAAACATTTTCTTGAAAATATTCTTATAAGCTTGTAAGGAAAGCTTTGAAGATTTTATAACGGCGGAAAATAACCGCACCCGCCGTATAAGTTAAAAAAACATTCTTACCTTAATTCTGTCGAAAAGGTTAAAAATGACCTTGTTTTGAAAACGACGGAAAGATTACTCTTATAAAAAGTCAAAAAAGGGTATAAATGACTTTAACCCATATTCTTGTAAATAATAAAAACGTTTTGAAATACATTTTGAAGAAACATGGATGTGGATGATAAAGAGATCCCAGTAGATTATTACGTATAAACAACCTCGGATAATGAAGAGATTGTGAAATATCCCTTAACTTGTACTTTTCCTTGGTTGGGGTAGGTTAACCTCCTGTATAATGGCGAAATAATTGTTATTAAATAATACAGGAATCATATACATTAATATGATATCATATATGATCTTTTAATATTGATTTGATAATAATATCTTAGTATTATCGTTGTTTCGGGTGTAAACTTACTTGTTTTCTTTTGTATGTTTTGATACGTAAGACATGTATGTAAAGGATAGGTTGTATATTATTCATATCCATAATGATATCAAGTCCTTAAAAATAATTTTTTAAATCATCAAATGATAATTATACTTGAATGGATACGATGGAGAATGAATCTCATCACGTTCGTGGAGACGGTAGTCCGTACGTACGCATGAGCGACAATATCATTCTTTAGATATTAAAATAATATATAAATGGATGGTATATCATATATAAAGAATCATTAACATGTTATATTTATTATTTACATGAGTTATACATCATTATTATACCCATCCAAATAATATTATATTGAATAACAATTACACCACGACGTGGATACAGTAAGTCGTACGTACGCACGTATGGTGACATGTTATTCAAAGGGTGGATAGAATACTGAATATGGTTGTACCATATTTATAATAACATCACAGTATATATATTATACTGGAGTTATTATTTTAGAATGCTAACAACAAAGGAAGAAGAAGTGGAAGAAGAAAGGAACTTGGAAAAGGGTGGTGAAATCATTACCTCTTCTTCGGGTTCTTCATTTTGATTTGATCAAAAGGGCTCCTTAGGTTGGCTTTCTGATCAAACTAAGGCCTCTAGGTTGTAGTGAGGGAAGTTGGGAGAGTATTTGGGCAGAGTTTAGCCGAACCAAAAGGCTTTGAAGGTGTGTATAAATGATAATGAAGAGTGCTCTTTTATAAGAGGGGTGAGGGGTACCTTTGGAAAAGCTAGAAATATTAATTTATAATAAATTCATATTCGGTTTCTAATGGCTCCAAAGTTGATTATTTAAATTTTAAGGTGGGTATAGGTCGAAAACAACTCAACAAATAGAATTTAGACAGGTTTGGGTACTTATATTAACCTTATCTTTAAGTATTAACTCTAAGTTAATTAGTTTCATTTTTACAATGTCTCTTTGTATTTTTATATAATATGGTTAATAAACTTACTATATACATCCAAGAGACCCCAAAGTGGTCCATTAATTATGAAACTATCATTATATAAGTCTCTTGGCCGAACATTAGATTTTTAGGAATTTAATATCAATTAATAATATAATATTTGTTTTAAGAACTCTTTTATGTCAATTTTGACACTATTCAATAGTTGATTTTTTTTGAAACTCATAACAGATTGATTACTTCTAGAAAAGTCAATTAAATCAATCTTAATATATCATATTATCCTAGAAAATTAGTTTAATTCATTAAAAGTTTCATATTATATTTATTTGGGTATTTATAATATCAACTACTTTAATTTTTCACTATTATAGTAATTACTACATAATCATTGTGTCATAAATAAATTAAATTATTCAATTTTTAAAAATTATAAATAAACTATAATTATGTAGGAAATCGTTTTATCTTTATAATGAATATTTATAATATAAAATCCAACATATATAACCATATGTAAAAATTGTGTTTCTAAAACATATATGCTTGTGTCATTTTTGTATTCATTTTAACTTAATTTAAAAAAAGTGTCCCTATCACCTACAAGTGGCACCATGGGGTCCCAAAATCGACCCAATGATTCCTATGGTCGAACCTGTATCAACCAATAAGTCTAGGACACGTTTTAGGGTAATTTAGTATTATTATAATATTATTTTTTTACCCTTATTTACCAGATTTTCCCTTAACCATGGTAAATAAAATATTTACCACAGTAATTATTCAAAATGTCCAAAAATAAAAGTTACCTATTTACACAATTTGTACATCCTGATTCCAAATATGGAATCCATTTTTCTAAATTAAAAACATATAAGTGGTAGAAATTAATTTAAAATTAATTCCTGCTGTCAAAACAAAAAGAGTGTTTTTAAGAGATAATAACTATCAAAAGATTGACACCTGTTTATGTTTGGATTAATTGTAAAATTATGTCCAATGACCAACATTATATTAAATGGTAAAAATATATTCTAAATATACTTTAAAACCACTAAAATTCATAATTTATCATTATTAATTATTTTTATTAAAAAATTTGTTTTTAATTAAAATTTAGTAATTTTCACTATTCATAAAAATATTAAAGTTATCCGAAAAGTACCAAAATTTCATCTTAGGATAAATTAGATATTAAGAATCCAAAAATGAAGTCCATTTTGAAATATAAAATATATATAATTTCAAAAAGTTGGTATTACTATTCATAACGGCTAGTTTGATTGGTTACGGTGTGTTAGAACTTGGTGTTGCGTACAACACACGCTATCACATTATTCAAAGAGAAGCGTACCGTAGAAGCTTGGGGTGTAACATTCTCCCCTCCTTCAAATAATTTCTTCTTCGAAATTTCTATAATACTACCGCATGAAAAGACTCGGGTGGTTCTTCATCATAAGTTCCTCGGGTTCCCACGTTGCCTCTTCCATCTTATGGTTTCTCCACAAAATTTTTACCAGACGCGTCGTCCGGTTTCTCAGTACTTGTTCTCTCGTATTAAGAATCATGACGGGCTCTTCACAATAGGAAAGATCGGGTTCCAGTTCTAATTCCTCATAGGTGAGTACATGTGTTGGGTCAGGCATGTATTTCCTCAATAGAGATACGTGGAACACATCGTGAACTTTGGAGAGACTTGGTGGCATTGCCAATTGGTAAGCTACAACCCCAATTCGTTCTAGAATTTCGAAAGGTCCGATGTACCTGGGACTCAATTTACCTTTCTTACCAAAACGTATGACTCCCTTCCATGGAGATACCTTCAGGAAAACATGATCACCGACTTGAAATTATAAATCCTTCCTTCGATTATCGGCATAGCTCTTCTGCCTACTTTGAGCTGCTTTGATGTGATTTTGGATTACTTTCACCTGTTCCACCGTTTCCTCCCCCAGTTCTGGGCCTACAAGTTTTCTTTCACAAACGTCATCCCAACAGGTTGGTGTACGAAATCTCTTTCCGTATAATGCTTCATATGGTGCCATCTGAATACTCGAATGGATGCTATTGTTATAGGAAAATTATACCAGTGGTAAATATTGATCCCACATACACTGAAAGTCAAGTGAGAAAGATCTCAACATGTCTTCTAAGGTCTGAATAGTCCGTTCTGATTGTCCGTCTGTCTGAGGGTGGTAAGCAATGCTCAAATGAAGTTCAGTATCCAAGGATTTCTGAAGACTTTTCCAAAATCTTGAAGTAAAACGGGGATCACGATCAGAAATGATCGATAGGGGTACTCCATGAAGTCTCATAACTTCATTAATATATAGTCTTGCTAGACGTTCTAGGGGTAGATCTTCTCTTATAGCAAGAAAATGTGCTGAATTGGTAAGACGATCAACAATAACCCATATTGTATCATTCCATCTAGGAGTCTTTGGTATCCCCATGACAAAGTCCATCGTAATATTGTCCCATTTCCACTCCGGTATGGGAAGAGGTTGCATGACTCCTCCAGGCTGTTGCCTTCCAGCTTTCACTTGTTGACAAACCATACATCTTGACACAAAATCAACAATCTCCCTCTTCATGTTGTCCCACCAAAAATGTTCCTTCAAATCTCTATACATTTTGGTGCTCCCAGGGTGTATAGAGAAATTGGAACCATGAGAATCATCCAGAAATTCCCTTTTTAGATCAGGTATATCGGGAACACAAAGTCTCTTCCTGGATTTCAAAATTCCATCTCCATACACAAAGTCTCTCAATCTCCCATCATTCACAGCTTTAATCTTTTTTTAAATTCTTCATCATCGGTCTGAGAACTCTTAATCCTTTCTAGTAAATATGGTTTGTCAACCATTTGAAAAATAATTGATTTTTCACCTTCCCTGGTTATACCCATGTCCATCTTTACTAGATCCATGAAAATTGGATCCCTTTCAATTCTCATCATGTTCAAAACACCATGGTCTTTTCTACTCAAAGCATCTGCCACCTTGTTTGCTTTCCCCGGGTGGTAGTGTATCGTGCAATCATAATCCTTGAGTAATTCAAGCCATCTCCTTTGCCTCATGTTGAGTTCTTTTTGTGAGAAAATATACTACAAACTCTTGTGATCAGTATAAATCTCACATTTTTCACCATAGAGGTAGTGCCTCCATATCTTCAAAGAAAAGATCACAGCTGCTAACTCGAGATCATGAGTAGGATAGTTTTGTTCATGAATTTTCAACTGTCGTGAGGCATAGGCAATAAATCTATCATTCTGCATAAGGACACAACCAAGTACTTTCTTTGATGCATCACTATAAATAACGAACCCATCATTCCCCGATGGTAGAGTCAATATAGGAGCATTGACTAATCTTCTCTTCAGTTCTTTGAAACATTCTTCACACTCTTTTTTCCAAACAAATTTAACCCCTTTACGTGTGAGCTTCGTTAATGGGTTAGCCAATCGGGCAAAATTCTGGATGAAAAATCGATAATAACCTGCCAAAACAATAAAACTACGTACCTCAGTTATACACGTAGGTGCTGGCCATTCTTGGATTGCCTTGGTATTAGAAGGATCAACAGAGATTCCGTCTTTAGAGACCATATGGCCAAGAAAAGAAATCTCATGATGCCAGAATTCACACTTGCTAAACTTCCCATATAATTCATGCCTCCTAAGAGTCTTCAAGATAATGTGCAAGTGATTTTCATGATCTTCATAGGTTTTGGGGTATACCAAGATATCATCAATAAATACCACCACAAATTTATCGAGATAATAATTTAAAACTCTATTCATCAGATCCATGAATTCAGAGGGTGCATTTGTCAATCCAAACGGCATTACAATAAACTCGTAATGCCCGCACCTGGTTCGAAATGCTGTCTTCGAAATGTCTTCCTTCTTCACACACAATTGATGGTATCCAGATCGAAGGTCAATATTTGAAATGTATTGAGCTCCATGAAGTTGGTAAAATAAATCATCAATTCGAGGTAGGGGATACTTGTTCTTTATCGTTATAGCATTGATCTCCCTGTAGTCGATACATAACCTCATAGATCCATCTATCTTTTTAACAAAAAGAACAGGGGCTCCCCATGGAGAAACACTAGGGTGAATAAATACTTTATTACTCAACTCCTCTAGTTGTTTCTTTAGTTCGACTAACTCTACAGTGGCCATTATATAAGGGGTCTTCGATATAGGCCTTGATCCAGGAATCAAATCAATAGAAAACTCAACTTCTCGTTCTGGAGGATGTCCAGGTAAATCTTCCGGAAATACATCTACAAGTTCTTTCACAATAAGTACATACTCTATTTGAACATTCCTTTCCTCACCAACAGTTATTTCATTCTCTTCCTCCCCAATAATTGAATTTAGTTGAGCTATTGAGGGTGGATCTAAATAAGAATTAGGTGGTGATGATTCTGCTATAAAGATAAGGTGTTCCTTATCATTATCATCAAGAATCGTAACCTCTTTCTTCTTACAATAAATCTTCACATCATAGTTCGAAAGCCAGTCCATGCTGAGGATTATATCAAACTCAATCATAGGTATGCCGATGAGATCAGCAGATAAAGAACATTTATGTGCTCTAATGGGGACTGATTCACAAAACGTTGTTGCAATGATACTTCCCTTAGGAGTTTTAACTGACAACTCCCTTATTAAATCAAATTGGAAATATCTAATTTTCTTAGCAAACTGGGAATATATCAAACAATGCGATGATCCAGAATCAAATAATGCATTTGCTAAACTTGAGGAAACCATTAAATTACCTGCCACCACGTCTTTCGGAGCTTCTACCTCAGCAGTAGTGATAACATAAGACTGACCTTGATCCCTTGGCCTTTTCTGAGATAAGTTCTCCTGACGCTTAGGATATGCATTTGCATAATGACCCATCTCCCTACAATTATAGCACTGAACTTTGGTAGCTTCCTTCTTCCCCTTGCAATCACGAGCTTGGTGGCCTTTTTCACCACACTTGTAACAGACTCCCATTCCCTTCAAGCGAGTACCAGGATGTTTCTTCCCGCATTTACCACAGGATGGATATTCAACCTTTCCTTTCTTCCCCTTATTTCCATTCCCAGATTGATCAGCAGGTCTCTTCTTCTCTTGCTTTGCATTAAAGTCATAAGACTTATAGAATTCCTTTTCGGTCTTGATAGCACATGAGACAATGTCTTCGTACGACGAAAAGGATTGTGAGACTAATGCTCGACGAAGAAATGGTTTTAAACCATCAAAGAAACGATCAATATTACTTCTTGTGTTACATATATAATCTCCAGCATACCTCGCTAACCTTGTAAAGTTAGCCTCAAACTTTGTGACATTCTCATCCTACTTTGTCTCAGACTCATAAATTGCCTTTCCATATTTTCTCGATGGTCGCGAGGAATGTATTTTTCTAAAAACAGATCTTTGAACTCCCTCCATTCCATATTTGATACTTCATCATCTTCCTTCATGTTTTGAATCAATGACCACCATTGATCAGCATCTCCAGTGAGGCGGTAAACTGCCATGATAACTTTTTCCCTTTCACTGCTCCCCAAAGCCTAAAATATTTTCTCTAGGGAATTTATCCATTGCTCGGCGACTAAGGGATTTGTACTCCCATTGAACGTTAGTGGTTGTTGCCTCATGAATCGATCTAACATTGATCCTCCACGCTGTGGATCAGGGTGCTCCATACGGGTAAGGTTATTATTCATAACCTGAGTAAGTTGTCCCAGTATGGTGATTAGCTGATCGGCACCATTTGCATCACCAGCCCCACTATAATTATTTTGATCAGGAGGGAAATCCCTACATGGAGTACGTGCATTGATATAGTTTCCATTTCTTCCACTATCCGCCATTTCTAAACAATGGCAAAAACTAGATCAGTTTATGAATCAAAATACATAATCCCATACTTATAAAACACTTAACATAAATTGAACTATTTATGGATATAATCCATAATCATAAAAATGTTTTCTTTGAGGAAGTATATACTCATAAACCCTTCATAATGATTTATAATGAAAATGAGAGTTATCCTAAGCATATCCCCCGGGAGTGTCGTAACCAAGAGTGCAGCAAGGCCCATTGTCATGCACCAGTTCCCGTTCGAGTCTAGATCAAAGTGGTGTTTTCGGGTTTTACCCCTAGGTACATCTGTGCCAGAGCCGCCTATACCTGCTCGTATCCATACAGGGATGTATTGCTCGGAAAACTCACAAAATCTCTACAATACCATATTTCTAGGAAGTTCTTCTATACTAATCCTCAAAGTTCATCTTAGGTCTACGTGCACTAATCAGAGTTTATCTAAATATAGCTTCCAAGGTTTGTACTAAACTTCCTCTGATACCAACTGTAACGCCCCGACCCTAGTTACCCAAAGTCGGTGCATTATTACATAACATTGGCATGATCACAAGAAAGATCAAATCTCAAAAGACCGATTGGTTTAGTGGCCTTGGAAACACTAGATATATTCATAAGTTTTACATTACATCACAAAATGAAAAACTACTACAAGAACATAATGTCTCCATAATCCACACTCAAATCCCCACATAATATCCCTGCAGGTCATTCATAATTTACTTCTTCACTTCCATGGAAAAATAAAACATAGAAAAGGGGTGAGCTCAAATGCCCAGTAAGGATAACAATATAGCGGAAACTTTCATAAATAAGAATAAACATTTAAGGCAATGTATAAATAAAACAAAAGACTTTCAAACTTTAACATTCAACATTGTATGGCATAAATAAAATGAAATAATTCCATTTACTCATTCACATGGATATTCTACTAATCGAATAATCACATGCAAAATCACTAACCACTTTCATAATGTTGGAATGCATAATTCCAGACTATCATAACCACATAGCCAAGGCCTCGTGCCAAGACTACAAATAAGATTTTGTCAAGGCCTTGTGCCAAGACACTAGTTTGTCTCATGAGACCTACCGATGCATCGAGGAGCTATAGTGGGCTCCACCCGTCACATATTAAGTCCAATGCATTCCCATATAAAAAGGTTTGAACATAACATAAACATTCGTATTAAAACTAGCATACAAAATGTCAATAATTTCACTATAATCTATGAATGGTATAAAATTAGCACATCCACAGTCAAACATATCACAAAACCTTCAATACAATATAGAAGTTTTGTATAATAATAAATCAACTTCAAATAAGCGTAAAATCCATCAAAAGATGTTGACATAGATGAAATCAAAACACTTTTTAGAGAAATATCTCTTTCTATTTTTGAAATCATTTAAGAGCCATATAAAATAACACATTTTCTTGAAAATATTCTTATAAGATTATAAGGAAAGATTTGAAGATTTTATAACGGCGGAAAATAACCGCACCCGCCGTATAAGTTAAAAAAACATTCTTACCTTAATTCTGTCGAAAAGGTTAAAAAAGACCTTGTTTTGAAAACGACGGAATGATTCCTCTTATAAAAAGTCAAAAAAGGGTATAAATGACTTTAACCCATATTTGTGTAAATAATAAAAACATTTTGAAATACATTTTGAAGAAACATGGATGTGGATGATAAAGAGATCCCAGTAGATTATTATGTATAAACAACCTCGGATAATGAAGAGATTGTGAAATAACCCTTACCTTGTACTTTTCCTTGGTTGGGGTAGGTTAAACTCCTGTATAATGGTTAAATAATTGTTATTAAATTATACAAGAATCATATACATTAATATAATATCATATATGATCTTTTAATATTGATTTGATAATAATATCTTAGTATTATCGTTGTTTCGGGTGTTAACATACTTGTTTTCTTTTGTATGTTTTGTTATGTAAGACATGTATGTAAAGGATAGGTTGTATATTATTAATATCCAGAATGATATCAAGTCCTTAAAAATCATTTTTTAAATCATCAAATTATAATTATACTTGAATGGATATGATGGAGAATGAATCTCATCGCGTTCGTGGGGACGGTAGTCCGTACGTACACACGAGCGACAATATCATTATTTTGATATTAAAATAATATATAAATGGATGGTATATCATATATACAGAATCATTAACATGTTATATTTATTATTTACATGAGTTACACATCATTATTATACCCATCCAAATAATATTATATTGAATAACAATTACACGACGACGTGGAGACGGTAAGCCGTACGTACACACGTATGGTGACATGTTTTTCAAAGGGTGGATAGAATACTGAATATAGTTGTACCATATTTATAATAACATCACATTATATATATGATACTAGAGTTATTATTTTAGAATGGTAACAACAAAGGATGAAGAAGTGGAAGAAGAAAGGAACTTGGAAATGGGTGGTGAAATCATTACCTCTTCTTCGGGTTCTTCCTTTTGATTTGATCAAAAGGGATCCTTAGGTTTCCTTTCTGATCAAACTAAGGCCTCTAGGTTGTAGTGAGGGAAGTTGGGAGAGTATTTGGGCAGAGTTTAGCCGAACCAAAAGGCTTTGAAGGTGTGTAGAAATGAGAATGAGGAGTGCCCTTTTATAAGAGGGGTGAGGGGCACCTTTGGAAAAGCTAGAAATATTAATTTATAATAAATTCCTATTCGGTTTCTAATGGCTCCAAAGTTGATTATTTAAATTATAAGGTGGGTATAGGTCGAAAAAAACTCAACAAATAGAATTTAGACAGATTTTGGTACTTATATTAACCTTATCTTTAAGTATTAACTCTAAGTTAATTAGTTTCATTTTTACAATGTCTCTTTGTATTTTTTATATAATATGGTTAATAAACATACTATATACATCCAAGCGACCCCCAAGTGGTCCATTAATGATGAAACTATCATGATATAAGTCTCTTGGCCTAAAATTATATTTTTATGAATTTAATATCAATTAATAATATAATATTTGTTTTAAGAACTCTTTTATGTCAATTTTGACACTATTCAATAGTTGATATTTTTAAAACTCATAACAGATTAATTACTTCAAATAAAGTCAATTAAATCAATCCTAATATATTATATTATCCTAGAAAATTAGTTTAATTCATTAAAAGTTTCATATTATATTTATTTGGGTATTTATAATATCAACTATTTTAATTTTTCACTATTATAGTAATTACTACATCATCATTGTGTCATAAATACATTAAATTATTCAATGTCTAAAAATTATAAATAAAATATCATTATGTAAGAAATCTTTTTTTCTTTCTAATTAATATTTATAATCTAAAATCCAACATATATAACCCTATGTAAAAATTGTTTTTCTAAAATATATATGCGTGTGTCATTTTTGTATTCATTTTAACTTAATTTAAAAAAAGTGTCCCTATCACCTACAAGTGGCACCATGGGGTCCCAAAATCGACCCAAAGATGACTATGGTGAAACATGTATCAACCAATATGGCTAGGACACGTTTTAGGGTAATTAATATTATTATAATATTATTTTTTAACCCTTATTTACCAGATTTACCCTTAACCATGGTAAATAAAATATTTACCACAGTAATTATTCAAAATGTCTAAAAATAAAAGTTACCTATTTACACAATTTGGACATCCTGATTCCAAATATGGAATCCATTTTTCTAAATTCAAAACATATAAGTGGCAGAAATTAATTTAAAATTAATTCCTGCTGTCAAAACAAAAAGCGTGTTTTTAAGAGATAATAACTATCAAAAGATTGACACCTGTTTATGTTCGGTTTAATTGTAAAATTATGTCCAATGACCAAAATTATATTAAATGGTAAAAATATATTCTAAATATAATTTAAAACCACTAAAATTCATAATTTATCATTATTAATTATTTTGATTAAAAAAGTTGTTTTTAATTAAAATTTAGTAATTTTCACTATTCATCAAAATATTAAAGTTATCCGAAAAGTACCAAAATTTCATCTTAGGCTAAATTAGATATTCCGAATCCAAAAATGAAGTCCATTTTGAAATATAAAATATATATAATTTCCAAAAGTAGGTATTACTATTCATAACGGCTAGTTAGATTGGTTACGTTGTGTTAGAACTTGGTGTTGCGTACAACACATGCTATCACATTATTCAAAGAGAAGCGTACTGTAGAAGCTTGGGGTGTTACATTAAACACAATATAAATACACTATATATATTAATTAAATTATTATTTATATTAATCCATTATAGTTAGATACATACATTAATTAAACTATTCATGGAAATGGTAGGTCGTACATATGCTTCAACAATATATTCATTTCCTTGATGGATGAAACATAAGAAAAATAAATAATATAGCATCCCTATATAATCATTATTTTTTCATATACATCATAAAAATATCATATAATATATATAATATTTTCATTTTCTCTATCCATATTACCATACTTGTTAAATGGGAAAGAGAATAAATCACATCTGTTCATGAGGCCGTAATCCACCATAATGGAAGAGTGATGTTATTTAATTAAAATGGTATTGAATGTAATAATAAGTGTGAAATATTAATTTCCCATTTTTATTTTTAGTTCATAAATATTAAATATATTTAATAAATTTAACATTATTACCTTCCACATAAATTAGATGTGAAGAAAAAATCACATCGCTTCGTGGGGCTGCAGTCTTTCTTACACACAAGAAAAGTTATCGTATCCATCACGAAATAGATAGTAATATTTATGATATATAAAATATAAATAAGTATAAAAATTAAAAAATATCATAAATATAATTTAAATAAATAATCATAATAATCCTTTCGAAACAGTGATAGAAAAAAAACTACGTAGGTTAGTGAGGCGGTGGTCTTCCATACACACCATCAATGATAAGGATGAATTTATGAATAAAATTAGATTTATATGATGGGAGTAATAATTGAATTAATTTATTTTTTCTATAATTATGAAATAATTTTTTATTGGATGTTTGAAGAAGATAGGAGTGGGGGTGACCTTTAATATTAGAGGTGAGTGGTACCTTTGTAGTTTTTGATAATAAAAAGTTGCACCCTTGTTTTTCACCTGATGAAAGCCTCCCAAATATCCTATTATATTCCCTAATAGGTTATAATGTCTATATATTTCCATAAAAATTGTTTTTTAAATGTTTAAAATTCATTTTAATCCATATCCTTTGGTTTAACTTCTCAATAAACTATTTTTCAATTTAACCACTATAATTATTTTTTACAATTTTTATAATTAATTATGGTATAAAATCAATTTTAAATTATTCTATATAGTAAATTATTCTGATTTAATATATGTAATTATTTTTTTCAAACTTATTTAACATAATTAAAATAATTAAATTTATAACAAAACCCACAGATGTGACGAAAAAAGGGATTTTCCAGAAGTGTATTTTTCAAACACATGATGATTTTATATCATATCTATATCTAATAAAAATAATTTTAATAATATGAATTAAAATTTTTAGATATAAAATCTATACACCTCATTAAAAACATTCTTAATTAGGTACACTTTAAATAATTAATACTGAGAAATATTATGCATTATAAAATAGATTAAAAAAACTCAATTTTAAACCCGAAAATAAACTTACACTAAAATAAAATTTAATGTTGATACATAAGTTATTAAATGGATTTAATGTATATAAATAATTATTATGTTACTTTAAAACATAATAGTTAATGTAATTAATTTAATTTATTTAAAATAAATGACAGTTTTATAAAAAATGATTGTTTTCACTATTCACTAAAAAATATATATTTTACAAATAATCCAAAAAATTCACAATAAAATTAATTTTATATGATGATTTAAAAAATTATTTTGATTTTATAAAATAAATCATCTAAAATATGTGCAATGTAATTATAATAGTTTCTCATAAAAAATAATAAAAATAATTTTATAATGAAATGATTAATACAATTACATTAATAAAATTTGATTAATTTTTTACAAAGAAGTTATAAATAAATTTATATTGAGTAGTAAATATATATATATATATATATATCATAAGATAGTTAAAAATATTTATACCGACCTATTAATGGCTAGGTTATAACTGTAATATTTAATGTAATATTATTTCCTTGTTCGATGATGATAAATTCTAAATTCCATGCTCCATGTCGATGGGAAAAAAATTTCAATGTAACACAAGAAAAACATAGATTTGAGAATAACAAGTTATTTTTATTTTTATTTAAAATTATTAAATGAAATCATAGAATATTGCATTAAACCATAAATCATGAAACATAAACCCAAAAATATAAATCATAAACCCAAAATGATAATCCATAAACCATAACCCATAATTCCTAAACACTATACCGTAAAACCTAACACTTTAAAATAAATACTAAACCAGACAAAATAAACCATAAATTGTAATACCTAAACCATAAAGAATACATCTTCTATACTAAACATGAAAAAATACACCCTAAATATTAAATGTTTAATCCAAAACAAATTGTCGTAAAAAATAAACCTTATCACCTTAACGCTAAATCATTAGTAATATAAAATACCAAACCCCTAATCACTAATAATATAGCCCTAAACTGTGAGCTTTAATAACTAAAACATAAACCAAAAACCCTAAATATTAAAACCCTAAACCCTAAACCCTAACCCAAAAACCAAAAACCAAAAACCAAAAACCCTAAACTAGAAAACCGTAATCCATAAACCATAAAACCTAAACCAAAAAACACAAGACAAAAATCCTAATACAATTACCACAAAACAAAGTAATATATACCATAAACCCAAAACCCTGAAACCTAAACCTCAAACCCTATCTTATAAACAAAAAACCCTAATAAAAAACTCTAAAACCTATGCCATATCCCATAAAAATTAAACCCTAATACCTAAACCATAATCCTTAATACCTAATATTAGTGTCCCAAAAACCTAAATAAAAACCATAAACCCTAAACCCAAAAATAGAAAACCCAAACCCCTAAAACCTGAAAAATAAATCCCAAACCCTAAACTATAAAACATAAACCCAAAAAATGTGAACCATAAATCCTTTAAATTAAAACCTACACCCCAAATCCAATTCCATAAAACTCATACCCAAGAAAAAACAATGAATTATAAAAATGAAACCCTAAACACTAAAGTATAATGCATTAATACGAAACTCAAAAACCCATACTAATAAAAAAATGAAAATCCCACACAAAAACCCAAAACAAAAAACAAAAAACCCAAAACCCAACCACAAAACCCAAAACCGAAAACCCCAAGGTAAGATCCAAAATACCTAAACACTAAACACTTAACCCGAAACTCTAAAACCAAAAAATGAATACCAAAAACCCTAGATTAAAACCCCAATATACTAAACCCAAAGCGTTCATATCATAGTCACTAAACACCAAATGAAAAACAGTTAAAACCCTAAAGCCTAAACCAAAAACTCTAAACACTAAATAAAAAACCTAAAACCTTTACCCCTAGAACACAATATAAAAAATACTAATAAAAAATACTAAATACTATTCCCTAAATTAGAAACTATAACCCAACAATATATAACCCTAAAACTCAATCCCCAAACCTTATACCCTAAAACTATAAATAAAAATGAAAAACTGTAAATCCAAAACACAAAAGGACACACCCTAAACCATAAAAGAATTACCATAAACCATAAAACCTAAATTAAAAAACCTAGAACATAAAACATAAATCCTAAACCCTAATCATTATAACCATAAACCCAAAATTCAGAAAACTAAACAAAAAACCCAAATTACAAAAACATAAATAATAATATGTAACCCTAATCCCCAAATAGAAAAAATTTAACCCCAAACCGTAAATCCTAAAAAAACACTATACCATAAATCCTAAACACTAAATCCTAAATAATAAACAATAAAAAATAAACCATAATCTCAAAACCCAAAACCCTATATAGATCACACAGAATTAAAAACCCAAAATGAAAAAAGAAAACCCATAATAACAAAACCCAAATACAAAAATTATTCCTTAAACCTTAAACATGAAACTCTAAAATCTAAAACCTAAATCATAAACCCCAAACAAAAATATTATACACTAAATACAAAAGAAAAATAATTTAATGATAAACCATAAAAACTAAAACCCAAACCCAAAACCATAAACCCAAAACCATAAAATATAAAACAATAGATCATAATACATAAAACCTAAATCCACCTAATCCTAAATCATAATCCCCAAACCAAAAACCATGACCCCAAAATGATAATCTGAAAACTGAAAATTCTAAACATGAAACACAATGATACTAGAACCTAAAATCTAAATCCCAAAACCCTTAACCAGAAACACAAAATGATCAAAACTTATCCCAAAAACCTATAACATAATCTTTAAATGCTAATACCTAAACCTAAATCCTAAATGATAATCTGTAATATATAACTCTAAACCATAAAACCCAAACCATAAACCCTAAATCCAATACACTAAAACCGAAAAACTAATCCTTGAAGCCAGATTTCTAAAACGTATACCGTATACCCAAAACCCAAAATTCTAAAGAAGAAACACTAAACTCTTAACCCTAAACCATAATGTATAAATCCTAATCACCTAACAAGAATCCATTAACCCCAATCCCTAAACCCTAAAAGCTCATTCTTAAATCATAAAACCTAGGAAGTATAACATAATTCAAATCCCTATACCTAAAACTGTAATCCCTCAACCCTTAACCCCAACCCTTAAACCCTAAACCAAAAACCCAAAAACCCTAAACCCCAAACCCAAAATTCTAATCCCTAAAACCTAAACCATAAAAAATACACCCTATACTCTAGGAAAAATACGATAAATCCCTAATCCAAAAATCAAAAACCTAAACCCTACATAGTTGACCCAAAACCCTACACCCAAAACCCAATACCACAAACCATGGACACAAAATAAAAAATTTAAACAAAAAAACAATAAAATGATGAAACCTAAACCTTAATCCAAAAATCCAACATTGGAATCCTATCACCTAAACACTAAAAATTGATCCATCACCATATATATTAAATATGTAACACTGAATCATAAACCCTAATAATAAAATTCTAAACCCAAAACCTAAAACCATAAGACAGAAATCAAAACGAAAAATAACCCAAACACCAAACTATATACCATAAACCCTAATCCCCTATCCATAAACACTAATAATGAACCCTAATATCTAAAACAGTAAACTGTAATAACTAAAAACTATCTATAATGATAAATATAAAACCCGGGACCCTAAACCTTAAGCCCATAAACCTGGAACCCGGAATCCTATAACCAAATATCTAAATCCTAATACATCAAACCCTAATCTGAAAATACAAAAGTTAAAAAAAATGTAACTCTAAATCGTAAACCCTAAACTGTAACCCCTAAATCCATAAAAATAAATTATAAAATATAAATAAAAAACCCTAAACCCTAAACCCTAGACCCAAACCCCCAACCATAAACCATAAACCCTAAATGATATCCCAAAATATTAAACCGAAAACCCCAAACACAAAAAATCAATCCCTAGATACCAAAAAACATGTCCTTAACCCCAAATCATGATCCCAAAATAATAATTCAAGATTCCAAACGTTTTAAACTCTAACCCATTACCCTAAACCCTAAAATGAAACATAAAACCCAAAACTCTAATCCAATGAAGCATAACATGAATCCCAAACTCTAAACTCAAAAATATGAAAACTAAAACCTCAATGGTGAATCTTAAAACCTAAACCATTAACGTTAAACCCTAAAAAATAATACCTAAGCCAATAAACTATAAAACCAAACCACAAAACATAAAATCCTAAACATGATACCCTCATACAAAAACCCTAAACCATATAATATAACCATAAACCTTACGTCCTGAAACCTAGAGCTTAAAATGTAAACCCTACTACATAAACACTAAACTATAAATCCTAAATCATAAAACCTAAAACCTAAAACCCTATCAAAGAACCCCAATATCCTATACCATAAACCCCAAACCCTAAACCGTAAAAACTAAACTAGAAATCCAAAAAATGAATCCCAATACCTTAGACCTGTAACCTAAATCCTAATAGAAAAAACCAACAAACCAAAATCTTAATCCTAAATCCATAAGATAATATTCATATACCCCAAACAAAAAACCATATACACAAAATTCTCAATCATCTACACTAAAACCTAAATCCAAAACACTAAACTATAATCCCCATACTCTTCTCCCTAATCCTTGAACTCTAAAACCTAAACTGAAATCCTGAATCTAAAAACCCTATACCCTATATTGAAAATTTTAAATAATAATCCCTAATTATAGAAACTGAAAAGTAAAAATAAAAAACCCCAAACATAAACCTAAAAACCTAAAAAATAAAACCCAAAAATATAAAACCTAATATCAAAATTCTAAACCCTTATTCGAAAACTATAACCCCAAACCCAAAACCCAAAAAACAAAATAGTATAACCAAATCCATCGAATCATAACCCTAATACTCAAACCAATATACATTAAACATGAATAATATACAGTAATATTTAAAAATTAAACACTAAAACATTAATTCTAAACCCTTAAAACAAAATCCAAAAAGCTAAATTCTATAACAAAACCACATCCCCAAAATCATAAATGCAAAAAATTAAATACTAAATCATAAAACATAAATCATAATAAAAAAACGCTAAATAGTAAACCATAAAATTCATATCCTAAGTCTTAAACCCTAAACCCTAAACATTAATCCACAAAACCTAAATTATTAACACTAAAACCTAATCCTTAATCCCTAAACCATTAACCATAACTAAAAACCCCTAACCCATTCCCTAATACCTAACACATAAAAAATTCATAACACTAAACTATAAACCTTAAACTCTAAATGTTGAATCACAAACCATAAACCATAATCCTCAAAAAATAAATCTCAAACTAGAAACCCTAAATATTACATCCAAATCCAGAACAAAAAACCAAACATCATAATCCCAAAAAGTTAAACCCTCAACCCTAAAATTTATAATGCTAAACCCCAAACCCCATACACTAACGCCAAAAATCTAAAAAGCACAACAATGAATCTTATAATATAACACCTAAATAATATACACTCAATCATTTACCCTATACATTATGATTTATATGATAAAAAATAAACTTAAAACCCAAAAATCATAAACCAAAACTATAAACCTTAACCCATAAACTCTAAAACCTCAAACCAAATCCCCAAACCCTACATTGTAAAAAATATATACTAATCTCTAATCCCAATAAAAAAACTGTGCTCCTTGAACCCTAAACCAATATCTATATACCCTAAATAATAAAACCATAAAACTAAAACACTATACCCCGAACACTGAAATATAAAACCTAAAACCCAAATCACTAGACCGTGTACTGCAAACCATATGACCTAAAACATATTCCCTAAGCCAAATACCATAAAAACCAAACCCCTAAATATAATCCTTAAAACGTAAAACCCTAAACATAACCTGTATACACAATGAAAAAAACCATAAACCAAAAACCAAAAACCCTATTCTTTGAACCATAAACCCAAACCATAATACCTAAATCAAAAACCCTAAAACCTAATCCTAATCCACTATTAACTAATACCTTAACCATAATCATTGAAACATTAACAAAAAATGAAAAATCCTAAACCGTATTACAAGAAACCAAAACAGAAAAATCATAAAAGAAAATGGCTATATGATAAACCATAAACCCTAAATACTACACCAAAAAACAAATTCAAAAAACCACAAAACCTAAAACCGAAACCCAAATCCATAAAACCCAAAACATTAAATACTCAAACCTATAACCTAAAAAATGAACTCTAAATTCTATATATTAAACCCTAATTCCTAAACCCTAAACACTATATTTTAATACTATAACGATTAAATACCAATAAATAAAGCCTTAAAACAAAAACCAAAAACCAAAAACCAAAAACCCAGAACCAAAATCCCTAATCCCCAAACAATAATCCCTAAACCACATAACTAATCCAAAATACCAAAATCAATAACCATAAACCCAAACAATAAATCATAATTCCTAGAACCTAAACCATGAAACCCAATACCTAATCACTAATCCCAAAACCCAAACCCTAAACCTGAAACCTGACACCTAAAACCCTAATCATAATGCCTCAAATTCCAAAACATAAACCCAAAACCCAACCATAAACAATAAACCCAAAACGATATACCAAAAACATGTAACCTAAAATAGAAATCACATCACCCAAATCCCAAAAACCTAATCCTTAATTGTTGAACACCAAACAATAAACCCAAATCCCTATAGTATATATATGTTAACCTAAACAAATAAACCTTAAACACAAAGCCATAATACTTATAACCTAAACCGTATATTCTATACAAGAAAATCTAAAACCTGATACTTAATTCATAATATATGAAAACTAAAAACAAAACCCTATAACCTATACCTAGAACCATTAAACCCTAATTCATAAATAGTAGAAAATTATTAGTAATCCCAAAACCATGAACCATAAACCATAAAAACTAAAAAATAAACTATTACCCATAAACCATAAACCCTAAACCCAAAACCCAAAACCTTGAACCATAAAATGTAAATCCAAAACCCAAAACCCAAAACCCA
The DNA here is from genome assembly GCA_963277665.1 of Viscum album. Lineage (NCBI taxonomy): Eukaryota > Viridiplantae > Streptophyta > Magnoliopsida > Santalales > Viscaceae > Viscum > Viscum album. The sequence continues at coordinate 1,313,439,144 of OY728136.1, read as the reverse complement.
AAACTCAAAACCCTAAACCCCATACCCGAAACCAATAACCAGATGCCAGAAGCAAAAACTACAAGGAAACCCAAAAACAAAAAGCCAAATCCACTTACCTAAAACCAAAAATTCTTAAACAACAATCCTCAAACACTAAACAAAAAAACCAAAACCCAAAAACCAAAACCCAAAATACAAAATACTAATTCCCAAATCCTAAACCCCAAACCCTGAATCCTTATCAAGAAATCCAAAAGCCTAAATCCAAAACAATGTATTGTAAAACTGTAAATTATAATAACTAAAATATAAACACTCAAACCTAAACCTTAAAACATTAACCAAAAAACCTAAATCGTAAAATAATAAACCCTACAACATACAACATAAACCATATCCCTAAAACCAAAAACACCTTTCCTAAAATAAAATATCAAACCCTATCCCCCAAAACCTAAACCATATAACCCTAACCCAATAACCTAAACCTTAATACCTAATCCCAAAACCCAAAACAATAATCCCTAAAAATCATGATGCTAATCAATATACTATAATCCCCATAAATCCTAAATTAAAATCCCTAAACCATAAACAATATCTTAAATGAAAAATAGTAAATCTTAAACCCCGAAACCCAAACCCTAAAACATAAAAAACAAAACTCTAAACCCAAAACATTAAACATTAAACCTTAAAAAATGATAAACTTTAATCCATATACAATATACCCTAACCCAAAATCCATAATCCCTAAACTGTAATTCTTTAAACCAAAACTATACAATCTAAACAATATACCCTAAAACATAAAAATGAACTTTAAAAACTAATCTCTAACCCCAAAACTCAAAAAACCAAACCCTTAACCCTAAATCCTAATCCCCTAATCCTTAATACCTAAATAGAAAACCCCTAACCCCAAAATCTAAACAATAAACCCTTATCCCAAAACCAAAAACCCAAAACCAAAACACTAATCATAAAACCCAAAACCCAAAACCCCATAACCAAATACCCAAAAACCTAATCCCTAAACCTTATACACTAAATCATAATCCATTAAACCTAAAACCTAACCCCACACATTATATTCAAAAACGAAAACCCAATCCATAATCCCAAAACCCATTGACCAAAACACTATATCATAAAACCCAAACCCAAAATACATAGCCTTATCCCAAACACCCCAAAAACCTAATACAAAATCCGTAAAACATAAAATCATAATACATAATTCATAAAATCCACACTAAAAACAGTAAAAAGAATTCTTAAAAAATAAAACCTAAAACCAAAACCCTAGACCATAAAACACAAAGCTTAAATTATAAACCCCAAAGTTCTAAAAAGAAAATATGAAACTAAATCCCATAATCTCTAAATTGAAAACCCTATAACATGAACAAACAACTCAATGCCATTAACCCCAATCCAAAATCATAACAACCAATATTATAAAAAGAAAACCCCATACCCTAAATCGAAAACCAAAATCCAAAAAACCTATATGGTCAATCTCAATTTCTAAACCCAAAACCGTAAATCCCAATCCATAAACCCCATACCCTAGAAATCAATCCCTAATCCCTAAATACTGATCTTTAATCCCCATACCGAAATACCAAATCCCAAATCCCAAAACCCAAAAACCTAATCTCAAAATCCAAAATCCAATGTCCAAAATAGAAAACCCTAATCCATAATTTAAAAATGATAGTCCCTAATAATGTAACACTAATGCGATTACCCAATTCAATAATCCATAACCCATAATACCATAATCCAAAACCCATAATCCCAAACCACAAACTCTAAACCCTATACGATAAACCCTAAATCATTAACTATATACTAAAAACCTATAAACAAATTAATAATCTTGAATCCATGAATCAAAAAATTCAAAACAAGGAACCCTAAAACCCAAACCCTAAACCCTAAACCTGAAACTGTAACCATTATCCCATATCCCTAAATCTTAAACCCTAATACTAGAACCAGACAGGGTATATCAAATTCCCATAACCCTAACATCTAACCATAAGCCCCAAACCATAAACCATAAACCCTAAACCCTAAAACCAAAATACTACAACCTTATTTTTAAACACTAAAACATACAACATATAGAATAAACCCTAAATCCTATACCATTAAACCAAAAAACATCTAAACCAAAATACTAAATCCTAAAATGATAAATCTTAAATCGAAAACATGATGTCCAAAACCCTAAAAACTGAAAAATTGAATATGAACATAAAACACTTATCCAGAAAAATATAAACTGTATTTCCAAAGCACTAAATTCATAATTCTATAAAATAATCACAAAACCCCTAAAACTACAACCTAAGAATTAATCACATAAAAACAAAATACTAAACTCAAAAACCAAAATCGAAATCCAAAATCCATAAATCCAAATTTCAAAACACAAAAACCAAAACCCAAATCCAAAACCCAACCCGTAAATATAAAACACTAATCCAAGAACACTAAATTCTAAAAGTAAAAAACAAAAAACCCAAACCATATACCCTAAAAACTAAACCACAAACTCTAAAACCTAAACCCTGAACACCAAAACCTATACCCAAATCCCTAAAACCCAAGACCCAAATCGAAAAACCATAAAAAAAATCCATTAACAGAAATCCAAAAACTTAAACTCGATTCTCAAAATCTCCGAATCCAAAACCATGAAACATAAACATTGAAACCTACACATAGAAACATAAACTATAAAACATAAAACATAATCTATAAATAGAAAACTATAAACCCTACACCATAGACCCTAATCCATAAATAATTGACCATATACTCAAAACCATAAACCATCAAACCGAAACCCAAAACCCTAAATGCTAATACATAAATTATAAATGATAAATCCTAAATCCTAATCACTATACACTATTCCCAAAAATGTAAACCCTAATCCCAAACCTACATCATAATCAGTAAATTCAAAACCCATAAATGAAAACACAAAAATGAAAAACCCTAAACCATAAAAACTAAATAGAAAAATAAAAATCCTAAAACACCAAAATAAAAAAAATAAAAACCAAAAAAACTATATCATAAGATCCTAGATCATAAAAAATAAACTCCCGAAAACAATAATCGTAAACATTAATGTAAATATTTTGAAATTTAACCACTAACCCATAAAATGTAAACCATAAACCCAAAAACCAAAAACAAAAAAACCTAAAACCTTAATAGCATAGTCCCAGACTCGAAAACCTAATCCGTGTCACCTAAATCTGAAAAGAAAATCCTTAATCAATAATCCCTAAATGATAATCCCGAATCCATAAACACTAAACCCTAAATATTAAAATATAAACAGTAAACCCTAAACTCTTAACCCCACACTTCAAACCCAAACCCCACACCATTAAAACTAAAGGAAAAACCCTAAAACCAAATACCAGAACCTAAAGAATAAACCCAAAACAAAAAACCAAAAACCACAAAACCAAATCCCTTTAAAATTAACCACAATTTTTAAATGCTAAACCTCAGTCGTGACAATGTTAACTAAAAACCAAAAACCCTAAACTGAGAACCATAAACCCTAAACATCAAACGGTAAACCATAAAACATAATCCCACAAAATTCAATCCCATATTATAAACCTAAATCATTAAACCAAATCAATAAATAATAATCACCAAATTCTTATCAGAAACACTAAATACTAAACCCTAAACTCTGAACCAAATACATAAAACCCTAATCACAAAAAATTACTCCAAAAAAAATCCCTAAACCCTAAACCCTAAATTCTAAACTATAAACCCCAAACCTAATCCCTAATCCCAATTCCCAAAACCATAAACATTAATCCCAATAATCTAATCCCTAAACTCTAAAACCTAAACCCCACAAACAAAACCATAAATCGTAATCCGTAAAAAAAATCCTTAAACCCATAACCCAAAACCCCAAATGCAAAACCCCAAACTATAAAACCTTAACCACTGACACTAGTCCCTAAACCCAATATCCAAAAACCCCATACCATAAAGCATAAAAACAGAACCCAAATCCCCATTTATATACATATATAGTAAACTAAAAACCCCATTAATAAACCCTTAAACCTAAAACCTAAAATGTAAACCCATATCCAATACCCAAAACCAAAAACCCTAAATAAAAAAACCTAAATACATCACACCCTAATGTAATTCATAAAGTTAAAACACACATAAGTGAATCTGTAATCCGATAAAATTTATAAATCTGAAACCCTCAAACCAAAATAATAAATTCTAAAACCTTAATCATTAACATTATTCAATAAACCCTGAACCCTAAATTCTATACCCTAAACCCTCATCCCTAAACCATAAACACAAAATATCCTGAAATAGAAACACTAAAATCAAAAGCCTAAACCCATATACTAAATCATAATAAACAAAACCCATGAAAATAATCCATCAATGCTAAACCCATTACTAAAAATCCAAAACCCTAATCCAAAACAGAAAACACAAAACCCCAATCTAAAAAACTATATAACATAAAAGAAAAACAATAAACTCTAAACCCTAAACACTGAACCCTATAACATTGAAGCAAAAACCTAAAACCAAATCCCAATCCCTAAAACTCAAAAACCATAAAACCTAAACCCTATTCCATAATCCATAAACTCTGAAGCATAAATACATAATCTTAAAAAATCATATCATCTGAACATTAAACCCAAAACCCAAATATCTTTGACCTCATCTCAATACTAGAATCCTGACACCCTAAATCGTAAAATGAAAATAATAAATAATAAATTATAAAAATCAAATTCTAATACTCTAAAACCAAATACCTAATCCACAAACCCAAAAAACTAAATCCTAAACCATAAACACCAGTCCTTAAACCTGAAAATGATGAATTATAAATCCAATAAACTAAACATTAAACCAAAAATCATAAAACCCAACTATTAATACAAAAAAACAAAAACCAAAAACCAAAAACCAAAAACCCTAAAACGAAAAACATCAACTCTTACCCCTAACCCCTAAACTCTATATCCAAAATTGTAAAAATAAAACCATAAAACGTAAACCGTAAACCCCCAAAAAATAAACCATAAAATATAAAACTGAAAACATAGACCATAAACACAAATACCTATAAACTAATCATAAGATATATGTATTAACCCCAAATCTATTTGTCAAACCTAAAGAAATAACCCTAATGTCATAATCCATAAACCCTATCTTTAATTAATAAACCTGAAGCCTAAAATTATAAACAATAAACCATAAACCCCAAACTATAAACTATTGATCATAACCCATAAACCATAAAACCTAATATATAAAATTTAATCCTTGAAACCTAATCTACAAACCCTAACCCCTCAAACATAAACATGAAACCATAAACCCTATACAATAAATAGTAAACCCTAAACCCTATTTTATAATTCTTAAAACCTAATCTATGAACACTAAAACATATAGCACAAGTCCTAAACCATAAAACATGTACATTTAAATGTAAAACCTAGAACCCAAAGCAAAAATCATAATTTATAAACCCTTAAACTAGATAATAAATTCTAAATCGTAAATCATAATCACTAAAACAATACACCCAATCATAGAAAATGAATACTCTAATCCTTAATACATAAACCATAAACCCTAAAATTCAAATCCTAAATCATAAACCCAATAAGATAAACACACAACCGAAATCCAAAAACCCCAAACATTCTTCCATTTTAAGAAAACCAAACGCCAAATATCCTATATTGTAAATCACAAACCATATATATAAAATTTTATACCCTAAACCATAAACCCTAACCCCAAAATGGAGAATCCATGAACCCCTTAAATAATGAATAATAAAAACTAATCCTAAATTTATAAATATTATAATCCTAAAACATATTTCCAAAAACATAAATCAGAATACCCAAAGTAAACAAAAATTCTCCAACATAACCCCACAACCATTAATTTTAAATACTAAATACTAAAATAGAATCCTAGAACCATATACCCAAAAAAAAACCCAAAACCCCAAAACCAAATCACAAAACACAAAACCATAAACCAAAAACCCTAAAATATAAACACAATAATCCTAAACCCAAAAAATTAAACCCTAAAACGTTAACACTAATTTATAAACCCTATACCATAAACCATAAGCCCTAAACCCTAAAACATAACCCCTATAACATAAATTATAAAAATTAACCCCAAAATTCTATAATATAAAACACAAACCATAAACACTAAAATATAATCCCAAAACCATTTCTTTTACCCATACAGAGTAAACCCAAAACCAAAAACCCTAAACGCTAAACCCGAAACACTGAACCTTGAACCCTAAACCCTAAACAATAAACAAAGTTTTTTAAACACTATCCAAAAGAGGTAAACCTGAATCCTAATATAAAAACCCATTTACTAAAACCCAAATCCATAACACAATATTCTAAAACCTGAACCAAAAAACCCTATCCATACACCCAAACCATAAACCCTAATTTATAGTCACTAATATGTAGTCACAAAACCCTAAAACTAAAACATGAAACCAAAAACCATAAACACTGAACAATAAATCCTAACCCCTAAAGCCTAAAGAAAACAATATAAATCATTATTTTTTTTCTAGGTATATAGAACCACTCATGTGATGAGAATATCAATTGTTTGACAAGAACTGGGTTGTCTATCTATTTAATCTCATCGTGGAAATTCCATAGTTAAATGATTTCACATATGGTTCTTTATTTTTGTTTCAATATGAATACATGTCTGGACCTGCCTGACATGTTAATTGTAGTAGGGGATCAATGTATTTTAACAATTATTCATGCGGGTGCTACCATTTGTTTATCCCCTGAAGAGGCTCCTAATGGCTCCCACATCCATAACATGGTATGGACCTGATTTCCAAAGGTAGTTGGTCCATTAGAGTTTTAGATCCAATGAAAAATAGAAGTTCACATTAGTCAAGATGATGGGAGGTTTTACTCAGTGAACCCTTGGAGGGGGATTGTTTCGTAATTCATGAAACTCTTATAGATTTACGATATGTTCAGTAATATCATCCTAATAATAATATAGGATCACTTACCCTATAAAAAAATTCATAGGTTATGTCTTTTTATATTCATATAGAGGGGATCTTATTGTTGAATACATATATATATATATATATATATGAGGTTCTTTACCCACATCCATTTGGAGGGTAGCTACTTTTATGATAAAGTCGTATAACTAGGAAATCAGGTGTTTGTTATTATCTAGGGAGGATGTTAATATTTTGAGGACGTTATTGATCCATTATGAGGCATCTTGTGTACCTTATTTTAGAAAAAAAAATCCCATGTAGTTTGTTAAAACTATGCGGTTTAAATTCATAAGAAAATGAAATATATGTAGAAACATGGGAATTAGAGATTGAGATCATGCCACGGGGAGGTGTCCTATCTATCCTAGTCATTGGATGAATTATATTTCTTTTAGTTAAATCATTCCCTTTGGATTGACCCCAATGTAGATACAACTGTGTGATCAGTATTTGTATCTTACCACCGACTGGGGCTTATGCACTGAGATTTACCTAGCTGGTGAAGATTCATGATTCCAATGAGATGATCATTGCGATTTTCTATGCTCACGTTAGATATTCATATTGTGGGAAAAAAAGATATAGAATGTAATCAGCCTCATTGCATATGGATGTAGGGATTAAATCCTATAAAAACCAATTGTATTCTTAATATAGTGAATTTTACTTCATAAAGATTACAACATATCATTGTTTTGGAAGTATTCTATGTCATTTAAGTTTAGTGATTTATCAATATGTTGGTTGAGGAGTAAGGATCTCATGGGAGAGATTCAGTCCGATTTTGTCAAAATGTTGTTAACATAACATGACTTGCACTGAAGTGGATTCCCATTTGAGATTGGGCCTCAAGAAGGATTCCTACATATCCTAGTTATGGAAATAATTAGAGTCATATTAGTTAATATATTTATAAATCTATTTGTGGATGAGGAAGAATCATTATCCCATGGGAGAGATTGAGTCCTGATGGTAAGAATGTTGAAGAAATGGAAGGGATTACTCCGATATGTATTCCCATCTGATTTTTGGTATTAGGAAGGTGACCAATATATCTATGTTGTGTAAGGAAATGGATTCATCATATTTTTTTGGGATGTGGATTACACACAGAGGCTACCATTCATAGAGGCTTGACTAGGTTATCAAGTCGTATGATATCTTCTTGACGTAGTCTGCTTGGCTTCCTAACATACATTGATTGTCTTCCCGACATACATTTAATTTCTACATGACATGTTGAAGAATGTATGTATGAAATGTAAAAATAAAATATCATGATCCAGGTGCATTCTTTGATGACATCACATTGTCTGGATGGCATGTATAATGTTCTTCACACAACTAAGGTTGACCTGTACAGAGGACATCACAAGACATGCAGGGTTGATCCTGGTAGCCATCACATGATCTCAACTGATGTTCTTTGATGAAATTTCATGGTCTAGTTGAAATTATAAATTGTCATTAAAAAAGATGGATTGAACTATTAGAGGGAATCATAAGAGACAAAGAGACATGTCTGGAGGTTACCACATGTAATGGCCGACTTGTTTAGGTGTCATCACGATAACCAGCTAACATATCTACAAAACATCACAAGATCTAAAATATTGTATGGATAACCTCATCTGGTATGGATGGATTGTCTATAGGGCATCATGTGAGCCAGTTTATATATATAGATTCCATTGTGACACTTAGATATCATGAACTAGTGTCTTCGTATGATCTGAGTGACATATTAATAGGATAACACGAGGTTTGGATAGTGAACCCATAGGGTTTCATGAGATGTGGGTGGTATGCCCCGAGGGTTCCATGTGACATAATCTTATATGTCCTATGGGTTTCTCATGATCTCAATACTATACCAAATTTTTGGTGTATGATCTAAGAGACATTCCTTGGGGTTTTTTCATGACATGGGTGGTTCAGGTGATGTGCACGAGGATCAACGTATGTGTTATCCTCATAAGTACCCATTATCATTAGCTAATGACCCATTGTTTTATTTCATATGCCTTATATTTGTTCAATGTTATCTTTTTATGTAATTTACATAACCCACCAAATGACCGTCACATGATCTATATGTGATAACATAGAATGCCTATATATGTCGTGTGATCCTCTTAGGTGGATCCCCAATTTTACTGGATGGAAAACCCTTCTCACCATGATATTAGATTCCCCTATGAAATATAATGTGATTCCTGGTTATGTGGGTGTGGGGATCCAAAGATACATTTTATGATTTTGGGGTGGTATATTTATCGGCCTCTCCACCCCGATTATTCAATGATTTTCACAGCTTGTATCAGAAAAATATAGGTTGATTTAGTTGAGGGATTTTATGTCATGTGTCTTGAGGGATACAACTATAGGTCATTCCAGTGTAATCATATGATTTTTAGTGATTGTGAGACCATTCTATAAATTCCCCATTTATTCTATTATAGCCAATTAATGGGGTCTTTCCTAATCATGTGGGAATTCTGAGGGATGTTCAAATTTTCTGGATGTTGTTTCTAAGGGACTTCACGAGATTTGGGTTCCTATTTAAAGTCCATCATAAGATCTTAGGGAAAGTTTCTAGGACCATTATTGAGAAAGGGAATGCATTCCATTGGTCTTTCACAAGATCATGCCATCATGACGAATGGTTTTTGTGAGGCCTTGTGGAGCTCCTAAATGCGTAACAGAATGTTTATGACTACAAGAGGCAATCAAATTTTTTCTTTTATTGAATTATTTTATTTTTAAATGTCTTGGGGATATTTTTATCTTTCATGAGTTTTGTTTAAGTCAATAAATCTCCCCATCGGTAAAGCATTGTGTTAAAAACAAAGGGTCATGAGATGATGAACAAGCATGTAATGGAAACCCCCATTTTACCTTATAGATATGAAGGGGGTGAACAAGACCCTATGAACTCGTCTAATGAACTGCACCTAATTAAGGATAAATTCTAGAAGGCTCTCATGTGGTGAGATGGAAATGCTTCCACAGTATTTTGTGTAGGTTTTGATTGCTGTAGAAGCACAAGATTGGCATGTACCCAACTTTGAAAATTGTTAAACGCAAAACCCCAAACTATAAACCCTTAACCACTAACACTAGTCCCTAAACCCAATATCCAAAAACCCCATACCATAAAACATAAAAACAGAACCCAAATCCCCATCTATATACATATATAATAAACTAAAAACCCCATTAATAAACACTTAATCCTAAACCCTAAAATGTAAACCCATATCCAATACCCAAACCCCAAAACCCTAAATAAGAAAACATTAATACATCACACCCAAATGTAATTCATAAAGTTGAAACACACATACGTGATTCTGTAATCCGATAAAATTTATAAATCTGAAACCCTCAAACGAAAATCATAATTTCTAAAACCTTAATAATTAACATTAATCAATAAACCCTGAACCCTAAATGATAAACCCTAAACCCTCATCCCTAAACCATAAACACAAAATATCCTGAAATAGAAACACTAAACTCAAAACCCTAAACCCATATCCTAAATCATAATAAACAAGACCCATGAAAATAATCCATAAATGCTAATCCCATTACTAAAAATCCAAAACCCTAATCCAAAACAGAAAACACAAAACCCCAATCTAAAAAACTATATAACATAAAAGCAAAACAATAAACTCTAAACTCTAAACCCTGAACCCTATAACATTGAAGAAAAAACCTAAAACCAAAGCCCAAGCCCTAAAACACAAAAACCATAAAACCTAATCCCTATTCCATAATCCATAAACTCTAATGTGTAAATACATAATCCTAAAAAATCATATCATCTGAACGTTAAACCCAAAACCCAAATACCTATGACCTCATCTCAATACTAGAAACCTGACACCCTAAATTGTAAAATGAAAATAATAAATAATAAATGATAAAAATCAAATTCTAATACTCTAAAACCAAATCCCTAATCCACAAACCCTAAAAACTAAATCTTAAACCATAAACACCAATCCTTAAACCTGAAAATGATGAATTATAAATCCAATAAACTAAACATTAAACCAAAAATCATAAAACCCAACTATTAATACAAAAAAAAACCAAAAACCAAAAACCAAAAACCCTAAAACGAAAACCATTAACTCTTACCCCTAATCCCTAACCTCTATATCCAAAATTGTAAAAATAAAACCATAAAACGTAAACCGTAAAGCCCCAAAAAATAAACCATAAAATATAAACCTGAAAACATAGAACATAAACACAAATACCTATAAACTAATCATAAAATAAATGTATTAAACAACAAATCTGTTTGTCAAACCTAAAGAAGTAACCCTAATGTCATAATCCATAAACACTATCTTTAATTACTAAACGTGAAGCATAAAATTATAAATAATAAACCATAAACCCCAAACTATAAACTATTTATCATAACCCATAAACCATAAAACCTAATACATAAAATTTAATCCTTGAAACCTAATCCACAAACCCTAACCCCTCAAACATAAACATGAAACCATAAACCCTATACAATAAATAGTAAACCGTAAACCGTAAACCCTATTTTATAATTCTTAAAACCTAATCTATGAACACTAAAACATATACCACAAGTCCTAAACCATAAAACATGTACATTTAAATGTAAACCCTAGAACCCAAAGAAAAAACCATAATTTATAAACCCTAAAACTGGATAATAAATTCTAAATCCTAAATCATAATAACTAAAACAATAAACCCAATCATAGAAAATGAATACTCTAATACTTAATAAATAAACCATAAGCCCTAAAATTCAAATACTAAATCATAAACACAGTAAGATAAACACACAACCAAAATCCAAAAACCCCAAACATTCATCCATTTTATGAAAACCAAAATCCAAATATCCTATATTGTAAATCAAAAACCATATATATAAAATTTTATACCCTAAACCATAAACCATAACCCCAAAATGGAGAATCCATGAACCCCTTAAATAATGAATAATAAAAACTAATCCTAAATTTATAAATATTAAAATCCTAAAACATATTTCCAAAGACATAAATCAGAATACCAAAAGTAAACAAAAATTCTCCAACATAACCCCACAACCATTGATTTTAAATAATAAATAATAAAATAGAATCTTAGAACCATATACCCAAAACCCAAAACCCAAAACCCCAAAACCAAATCACAAAACACAAATCCATAAACCAAGAACCCTAAAATATAAACACAATAATCCTAAACCCCAAAAATTAAACCCTAACACCTTATCACTAATTTATAAACCCTATACCCTAAACCATAATCCCTAAACCCTAAAACATAACCCCTATAACATAAATTATAAAAATTTACCCCAAAATTCTATAATATAAAACACGAACCATAAACACTAAAATATAATCCCAAAACCATTTCTTTTACCCATACAGAGTAAACCCAAAACCCAAAACCCTAAATGCTAAACCCAAAACACTGAACCTTGAACCCTAAACCCTAAACAATAAAAAAAATTAAACACTATCCAAAAGTGGTAATCCTGAAATCCTAATATAAAACCAATTTACTAAAACCCTAATCCATAACACAATATTCTAAACCCTGAACCAAAAAACCCTATCCATACACCCAAACCAAAAACCCTAATTTATAGTCACTAATATATAGTCACAAAACCCTAAAACTAAAACATGAAACAAAAAACCATAAACACTAAACAATAAATCCTAACCCCTAAAGCCTAAAGAAAACAATATAAATCATTAATTTTTTTCTAGGTATAAGGAATCACTCATGTGATGAGAATATCAATTGTTTGACAAGAACTGGGTTGTCTATCTATTTAATCTCATCGTGGAAATTCCATAGTTAAAGGATTTCACAAATGGTTCTTTATTTTTGTTTCATTATGAATACATGGCTGGACATGCCTGACAAGTTAATTGTAGTAGGGTATCAATGTATTTTAACAATTATTCATGCTGGTGCTACCATTTGTTTATCCCCTGAAGAGACTCCTAATGGCTCCCACATCCATAACATGGTATGGACCTGATTTCCAAAGGTAGTTGGTCCATTAGGGTTTTAGATCCAATGAATAATAGAAGTTCACATTGGTCAAGATGATGGGAGGTTTTACTCAGTGAACCCTTGGAGGGGGGGTTGTTTCATAATTCATGAAACTCTTATAGATTTACGATATGTTCAGTAATATCGTCCTAATCATAATATATGATCACTTACCCTATAAAAAAATTCATAGGTTATGTGTTTTTATATTCATATAGAGGGTATCTTATTGTTGATTCCATCTATATATATATATAAGGTTCTTTACCCACATCCATTTGGTGGGTAGGTACTTATATGATAAAGTCGTATAACCAGGAAATCAGGTGTTTGTTATTATCTAGGGAGGAAGTTAATATTTTGAGGAAGTTATTGATCCATTATGAGGCATCTTATGTACCTTATTTTAGAAAAAAATAAATCCCATGTAGTTTTTAAACCTATGCGGTTTAAATTCATAAGAAAATGAAATATATGTGGAAACATGGGAATTAGAGGTTGAGATCATGCCACGGGGAGGTGTACTATCTATCCTAGTCATTGGATGAATTATATTTCTTTTAGTTAAATCATTCCCTTTGGACTGACCCCAATGTAGATACAACTGTGTGATCAGTATTTGTATCTTACAACCGACTAGGGCTTATGCACTGAGATTTACCTAGCTGGTGGAGATTCATGATTTCAATGAGGTGATCATTGCAATTTTCTATTCTCACATTAGATATTCATAGTGTGTGAAAAAAGATATAGAATGTAATCAGCCTCATTGCATATGGATATAGGGATTAAATCCTATAAAAACCAATTTTATTCTTAATATAGTGAATTTTACTTCATAAAGATTACAACATATCATTGTTTTGGAAGTATTATATGTCATTTAAGTTTAGTGATTTATCAATATATTGGATGATGAGTAGGGATCTCATGGGAGATATTCAGTCCCATTTTGTCAGAATGTTGTAAACATAACAAGAATTACACTGAAGTGGATTCCCATTTGAGATTGGGCCTTAGGAAGGATTCCTACATATCCTAGTTATGGAAATAATTAGAGTCATAGTAGTTAATATATTTATAAATCTATTTGTGGATGAGGAAGAATCATTATCCCATGGGAGAGATTGAGTCTTGATGGTAAGAATGTTGAAGAAATGGAAGGGATTACTCCGATGTGTATTACCATTTGAGTTTTGGTATTAGAAAGGTGACCTATATATTTATGTTGTGGATGGAAATGGGATCATCATTGTTTTTTGGGATGTGGTTTACACATTGAGGCTACCATTCATAGAGGCTTGACTAGGTTATCAATTCCTATGATATCTTCTTGACCTAGTCTGCTTGGCTTCCTAACATACATTGATTGTCTTCCTGACATACATTTAATTTATACATGACATGTTGAAGAATGTATGTATGACATGTAAAAATAAAATATCATGATCCAGGTGCATTCTTTGATGACATCACATTGTCTGGATGGCATGTATAATGTTCTTCGCACAACTAAGGTTGACCTGTACAAAGGACATCACAAGACATGCAGGGTTGATCCTGGTAGCAATCACATGATCTCAACTGATGTTCTTTGATGAAGTTTCATGGTCTAGTTTAAATTATAAATTGTCATTAAAAAAGATGGTTTGAACTATTAGAGGGAATCATAAGAGACAAAGAGACATGTCTAGAGGTTACCACATGTAATGGTTGACTTGTTTAGGTGTCATCACGATAATCAGCTAACATATCTGCAGAACATCACAAGATCTAAAATATTGAATGGATAACTTCATCTGTTATGGATGGATTGTCTATAGGACATCATGTGAGCCAGTTTATATGTATAGATTCCATCATGACACTTAGATATCATGAACTAGTGTCTTCGTATGATCTGAGTGACATATTAATAGGATAACACGAGGTCTAGATGGTGAACCCATAAGGTTTCATGAGATGTGGGTGGTATTCCATGAGGGTTCCATGTGACATAATCTTATATGTCCTAGGTGTTTCTCATGATCTTAATACTATACCAAATTTTTGGTGTATGATCTAAGAGACATGCCTTGGTGTTTTTTCATGACATGGGTGGTTCAGGTGATGTGCACGAGGATCAAAGTATGTGTTATCCTCATAAGTACCCATTATCATTAGCTAATGACCCATTGTTTTATTTCATATTCCTTACATTTGTTCAATGTTATCTTTTTATGTCATTTACATAACCCACCAAATGACCGTCACATGATCTATATGTGATCACATAGAATGCCTATATATGTCGTGTGATCCTCTTAGGTGGTTCCCCAATTTTACTGGATTGAAAATGTAACATCCCAAGTAAGTAATGAATAATAGATATTTTTATCTATGTCTATTAATTATAAAGATAGTGTTTTAGAGGCTTAAAATGAAAATAAATCCAATCTTAACCATGGAATACACTAATATTCTTAAAAGATTGTTTTACTGCCTTATGATGGAAAACCCTTTTTAAATCTATATTTTAACAATTTTATAAACTATGTTTGTCAAAATAAACTTATTCTTTATTATTGGTACATCAAAATTTACTTTGTGTGAATTTTTGATATTTTTCTGACAATGTTCATTTTTTAATGAATAGTGAAAAATACTGCATTTTACATCAAAACTGCTTTTTAATCTAATTTATTTATATGATTAGATTATCTTTTGAATTGGTATTATTGTGTAATATTAATATATTTTTACCATTTAATCCAATGGTGGTCATTGGAATCAATTTCACTTTGAAATTGGACTCAAACTAGTGCCAATATTTTGATACTTATTGTTTCATAAAAACACGATATTTGCTCGGACAGCGGGAATTAATTATTAAATTAATTATTGTGACTTATATGTTTTGAATTTTGTAAAATAGACTTCATTTTTGAATTCTGAATATCAAATATATCTTAGGGTGATTTTTTGGTAATTTTCTGAAAAACTTCAATTTTTGATGAATAGTGAAACCACTAAGTGGTACTTATAAAAACTGATTTTCCGTTTAAATGAAATTTTTCCATCATTGTGTTTTGAATTTCAAAAATCCAACATACATGGTTTTCATTAAGAAGTAAAATGTGGTTCAATGAGATTAAAATAAATTTATAGTGAATAGTAACTTATTAAGTTCTTAATCGCGATTAGTGGTAATTAGGGTAGTTTAAGGTATAAATAATGCATTAATAATATGAAATGACCTATACACATGTCCCAAACTTATTGGTTCTGTCATGGCCGACCAAGAAAATCCATGGGTCAACTTGGGGACCCCATGGAGACACTTTGGTTGGGAAATGACAAAAATAACTTTTTATTAAATGTTAAAGTAAAAATGACACAAACATAATATGTCTTACGAAAATAATTTTTACATGGGGTTATAAAGATCAGATTTTTGATTATAAATATTCATTAGAAATCTAAAACGATTTACGACATCATAGTATTTTTTTTATAATTTTTAGACATTAAATAAATTAAATTATTTATGACATCATGATGATGCAGCGATGACCTCATTATTTAACGATTTAAATAAAATGGAAAGATATTGTAAAATATATGAACTAAACATGTCCAAAACCAATTGGATGAGTGGATTTCGAACCCTTATCACCTTATCCACGACTTATATCAATGTGGGACCTTTTAAAACCGAAACACATTTTCAAATAAAGTAATATTTCTTTACTTTCCAAAAGTTCCCCTCCTCTCCTCTTATAAAAGGCCCCCACCTCTACCTCATTTCACACACTCCTCAAGACTTTGGCTTGGCCAAACCCTGCCAATGTACTCTCTCCACATCCCTATCCTCATCCTAGAGGATTCTCTTTGGGCAGAATCCTTTCAAAGGAAGCCTTTAGGCTCAAATCAAAAGGAGTTACACTTTTAAAGGTAATTCATTCTCTCATGTTCATTTGTTTTATTTTGTTTCTCCAACCCCCTAAACTCTTTTTATTTACTTCTTTTGTAACAACACCAGTATCTTAAATATACTAGGATGATGCTATAAGATTTATTTGAGCTACACTCTCACACAACTACATAAAATGGTTAAAGAACATACGGTTTCCGTGGATGGCGAAATTCTGCCTCCTGAAACGATGATTGTTCAATACTCATTTAACAACTTAAAAGGTGGCCATTATGATGTCACTATTTTTATATATGATATATAATATGTTTATGTTTTCCTTAAGCTTCTGTTTTTTCCACTTTGGGCATACCTTTATGGTTTCCATTATGGGTAAACACGATATCTTCATTTTAGGAAGTGCGGACTACCGCCCCCTGAAAGAGATTTGATTCGTTAATACCATATGTGGGATGTGTAAAGGATAAAGTTAATGATATTATATATGTTATTATACTGGAATTATAATATACTCTTATATAATTATGATTCCATTCCAGAAAATACGAAATAGAAATGGAAGTAGCGTTCATGCATACGTACGGCTTACCGTCTCCATGAACGGTGCATTTCATTTCTTACCTCTAAATGTGGTGTAATATTATATATACATGTATATGATGAATATATATGATATATATGTTATACAAATCATTAATATCATACTGGATATAATGAACCTTTGACCAAATTAACAACATGTAAGTGTAAGAAGTCTATTTTTGACTTAAGAACCATATACCGACAAAATGAACATTATTAACATAAATGATTACATGATGTTCATAACATGGTATAAAAGGAATAATGACCTTGAAAAAGGTTCATAAGAAAGTAGAGATTAAATCAAGTTTATTATTCAGGAGATTAAAGAACGGTCGGGTCAAGTCGGATACGAGGTATGGGACTTCGTCTCAATCTCATTTCGTTGAGGCATATTTTATTTTATACACAACTTTCTTTTATACGGTGTATAAACCCCTTTGAATTTTACATTTATTCAAAAGGAATCATTTTTATACTAAGAATTTACTAAACGACAAAAGGGAATGTTTTTGTCGTACGTATGCGGCGACAACGACTTCTCCACCTTCATAACCGTTATTTGAGTTTCGACTTCCTCTACAAGCCATACCTTTTTTTAAAAGAAAAATAAATACCATGTTTTACTTTTCTTTTATTTTGGTATTGAAAATGGTTTTCATAATGTTTTTATATCAATGAGTTGTATTGATATCTCTTGATTGAAATGTGGAAATTTTATGTTTCCTTTATGCATGTTTTATGTGATATGATTATGTTATGGTTCTTGGGCATTATTATGAAGACGAGTGGTTCCACAATAAACTAAGGGCGGGTGAGCCCGTTATAGCTCTCCAATGCATTGGGTAACACGAAGGAGTGAACCGTTAAGGTTTCTCCGAAGAGATTTAGGGAATATATTGTGATGGGTATTCCAAACGTAACCAAGAGGGTTACTCCCTACGTAAGAATGTTATGGATGCCTCAAGTTACCTTTATGTCTTGTGATTTCTATGATTTATTCATGATTTTATGAGGTATGTTAAAGTTCCTATGTTTTATGGGTAAAGTATGATTTCATTCTTATGTATATATGAACTCATGTTTCCTTTCCATTTTTTATAACCCATACTGAGTTTTTATGCTCATCCCATGTTTTTGAAATGTTTTTCACAGGTCACGGGAAAGGTACATGATAAGATGATAGAGTCAAGGATGTGTCAAGAAAGAATCCATGTTTTATTCTAAATATGTTTCCATTGATGGGAATGAAGAATACTATCTTTATGTAACCACTTTGTTTACATGTGGAATGTAATGCAAGTTTTATGATCTAATTCTCTAAAACTCTAAACCCGAAAAGATCCTCAATGTGTAATCTTGTAATAACTGAAGATTAAGTAAGGTTTAAGGACGGGGCCTTATAGAAAACCCTTCTCATCATGATATTAGATTCCCCTATGAAATATAATGCGATTCCAGGTTATGTCGGTGTGAGGATCCAAAGATACATTTTATGTTTTTGGGGTGGTATATTTATCAGCCTCTCCACCCTGATTATTCAATAATTTTCACAGCTTGTATCAAAAAAATATAGGTTGAGTTAGTGGAGGGATTTTATGTCATGTGTCTTGCGGGATACAACTATGGGTCATTCCAGGGTAATCATATGATTTTTAGTGATTTTGAGACCATTCTATAAATTCCCCATTTATTCTATTATAGCCAATTAATGGGGTCTTTCCTAATCATGTGGTAATTCTGAGGGATGTTCAAATTTTCTAGATGTTGTTTCTAAGGGACTTCACGATATTTGGGTTCCTATTGAAAGACCATAATAAGATCTTAGGTAAAGTTTCTATGACCATTATTGATAAAGGGAAGGCATTCCATGGGTCTTTCACAAGATCATGCCATCATGAAGAATGGTTTTTGTGAGAACTTATGGAGCTCCTAAATGCGTCACAGAATGTTTATGACTACAAGAGGCTATCAAATATTTTTTTTTGAATTATTTTATTTTTAAATGTCTTGGGGATATTTTTATCTTTCATGGGTTTTGTTTAAGTCAATCAATCACCCCACCGGTGAAGAATTGTTTTAAAAACAAAGGGTCATGTGATGATGCAAAAGCATGTAATGGAAACCCCCATTTTACCTTATAGATATGAAGGGGGTGAACAAGACCCTATGAACTCATCCAATTAACTTCACCTAATTAGGGATAAATTCTAGAAGGATCTCATGTGGTGAGGTGGAAATTCTTCCACGGTATTTTGTGTAGGTTTTGATTGCTGTAGAAGCACAAGATTGGCATGTACACAACTTTGAAAATTGTCAAAAATTGATGGTTAATCTGTGATCAATACAATTATGAATGAAAATATCCATGGTATTGAGTCAATGATAAAAGGAAAACTATATAATTTGGAACCAAATAATAGATGATCAATATATTTTATTATAATTATATTAATTAAATTATATAATTACCTCTAAGGTGATTCTTTCTTTGTTGATGCATTTGACCATGGGTATGAGGTGCCACTTCATTGTGATGTAGAATCTAGGGATATTAATCCTATAGAGGTGATCCACATGTGATCCCCATATCTCTGGACATCACTGAAGAAGTATTCAGGTGATAGCATGGATGATCCTAGGGCTTTCAATGTCCACCTTCAATCTCCTTGATAATCACTTCCAAAGTGTTCACTTTGATCTGGTGGAGGAGGATCTTTCGCATTCTTGAGAGAGTTCTTATAAGGGGATGAGTTCTAGGCTTGGGAGATTTTTTCTAAGGATGTTGTGCACACAATTAGTGGTTAGCCTGTCAAATGTCCCTTTGGATAATATAAGGAATAATAACATAATGGGGAAATTAATTCACCAGGTAATAATAAATAATTTGTACAGGTGTCGTTACTTAATTTTATTCCATGTAAAACCTCATGACAAATAATTATAGATATGATATTATTTTCCTGAGAATTTATCTACCTTCATGTTATATATAAATAATATTTATCCAAATATTATTTAATATTACTTATCACCAAACCCAAAACATAGTTTTCCAATCATCCCCAATATTTACCGCACCGTGAATAGGGAATATTTATTTACTAAATAAATATAACCTCATTTTTCAGTGATAAATAAATATTCCGTGTACAATATATATTCTCTCGAATAATTAGAATTTAAATAAATAAGATCAGACATACATGAATAATTACTAAACCACAACAGAGAGTTATATTTATTCAACTTTTTAAATAATCAAATTATATAACTGAGAGAATGGCTAGACATAGTGTGTGACACTCTAGGCCTTTTTTCATTGACATGTTGTGGGATCACATCAATTCTTAGATTACTATCTTGAAACAGGTCTAGGAACCAAAGATAAGGACGTTGATGCCGTAACGACCTATCACCTCATACGAACACTTACTATGTAATATAATCCCTTTTCCCGATATCTCAAATCATGTGGGTTTAATGCATGTTCCATTAACCCAAGTGCCCAATTTCTCATTCTTTGACCTCAAAAAATTAAAATTGAATAGATAACTCCATGTCAATAGATTTAGTTAGGCTATATCATTTACATAAAAGAGCCCTAGATATCTTCTTTCATAGAGGTGACAAACCCTTTCTCGAATTATTCACTAATGCCGTATTACCCGTGATGCATGCTACATATCCTACCTCACCGCGAACATCTGTTTTCATGGTTTTTATCAATACATCTATGTGATAATGTTATAATACCTATTAATAATAATAATAAAATCTATGGACCAATACACATTTCTATAGATAGGAAAATATAATGACACTTATGAATGTTTATTTCCTAATGGAGGGTCTTGTTCTTATAATTCCATCCTGGAAATTACCAAGGAAACACAACATGAGAAGGTGCCTCAATGTTTATTGAGTCCCCATCCATGATAGACTGTATCATTTATTTCCATTAAAATGATATCATCTTGCTATAGAATATGTATTAATGAATAGTGTCTGGGAACTTCTGGGTTCTCATTATAGTCGGGATCTTCTATGACCTTTTAATGAGACAACAATTATTAGGACATTATCACATACTATGTCTTGCAGAAGAAATATCTGGATGTGACAAGTAATTTATTAATATTAATCCAATGAATATATGTTTATAATAATGTAAAAATAAGTTAGTATCTAGGGAACCAACTCCAAAAGACTTCCACTTGCAGAAGATCCAAATACTATTATCCTTCAGCCCTCCAGATACCACATTATATTCATGCTTCTACTGAGATATGTTTTTAGTCATGTGGTCTACCACATTTTCTTTAGTGGGAAATCATCTCACCACAACATCATCCCTTCAATTGAAATCCCTCAAGATGTGATACTTTCAGAGTATGTTCTTTGTCTATTTATGTGACCGTGGAATTTTTCCAAGAGCCACCACAACAATATTATCACAATACAATGTAATTTTATATTTAATTATAGGAACCACTTCATGCTCTTAAACAATGTTATGAATCCATAAGTCTTACTTGCCTACATTTGAAGCCACTATGTATTCAGACTCCAAAATAGAATCAGTGAAAACTGGCTGCTTTGAACTCTACCAGCTTATATCTCCTCCGTTGTGACTGAAAATATATCCTAATTGCAACTTCAGATCATTCTTATTTGTCTAAAGACTAGAAACATCATACCCTCTAATGTCAATATCCTCATAACCACCATACAGTAAGAACATATCCATAGTTCTTCTCAAATACATAAGGATATAATTAACAGAAGTCTAATATTGTTATCCTGGATCTTCTTGATATACGCAAACCATGATCAGTTCATATGGAACATCAAGACTAGTATGTAACATAGAATACATTATAGATCCTACCACTGAGGTGCATGGATTCTTACTCATCTTATCATTCTCAGGTTTTGTTTGGGGACAAATTTTTTAGGAAATATGTAATCCATTTGACACTATATCTAATCCCCTATTGGATTGTTCCGTAATAAATCTATTTAGTATCTTCATAATATATGTAATTTGACATTTTCCATGAAACCTCTTGGATCATTTGCAAAT
Source organism: Viscum album (assembly GCA_963277665.1). Lineage (NCBI taxonomy): Eukaryota > Viridiplantae > Streptophyta > Magnoliopsida > Santalales > Viscaceae > Viscum > Viscum album. Next base: position 1,313,416,353 of record OY728136.1, on the reverse strand, counting down.
GATATTAATCGATATAATGTAGTTTCTTCACCAAATTCTTTCTGAGAGAAACACTATTTCAACCGGTCCTTGACTGACTTCAAGAATGGTATGTCATTTCTAATAAACAATATATCCTCACTATACACTAGTAGGACAATGACTACAATCCCATTAAACCTCATGTAAACACATGGATCAAATTTAATTTTAATAAAAAAAATTCTCTTACGACTTCATCGAATTGAATGTTACATGATATAGATGCTTTCTTTAATCCATAAATGTATCTCTCTAACTTGAATACCCTTTTAGCATCACTTGGTTTCACCAAACCTTTAGGTTGTGTCATATCGCCATCTTCATGATTTTTCCCCTTAAGAAATGATGTTTTTAAATCCATCTTCGAAATATCATAGTCATGGAAAATCAAATGGAATGTATGATTCTTATGGATTTTAACATGGAAAATGGTGAAAAGTTTTCATTATAGAAAATTACATGAAGCTATTTAAAATCATTAGCCACTATCGGTTCTTTATAGGAACTAACATTACCCTCTAAGTCCAGTTTATTTTTGATTACCCATTTACTCCCAACATTCTTTTCATCAACTAGTGCATTGACCAAAACATTGAATCAGATATGATACATGAAATCTAACTCATAATTCATTTATTTTAGCATTCTTGAAGCTTTGGAGCACACTATTACTTCCTTGTAGGAGAGAGGTTCATCATTCTCCAAAAATAATGAGTCACCATCCTCAGTGACAAGAAAATTATATCTATCTGTTTCACTTACCTTTCATGTGCTCCAAAGTAGTACATTTGTTTCAGGAACTGCCTCTTCAACGGGGACCTGCAAAACTTGGTCCTATACTTACTCTTGTGTATCTTGATAATCAACTTCATTGATGGCAATAGTTCTCTCACTATAATTTTTGGTTATGTGCTCCCTCTCAAGAAGGACAAACTATCTGGAAATAATCACTTTCTTCTCTGAGGGGTTGTATAGGTAGTATCCCTTTGTTTCCTTGGGTTACCATATAGAGAAACACGTTGTTACTAGGTGTTGTAGTTTGTTTCTTAATAAAGCCTCAAAAAATTCCTCACATCCCCATACACATGTATGCGACAACGTGGATTTATTTTAACTCCATAGATTTAAGGGAATACCATTTTATACCTTAGCTGGTACTTGGTTTAATGTGTATACATTAGTTTTCAATTCATATCCCCAAAAGGATTATATAATATCTTCAAGAATTGTCACTGACTATACCATCCCCAACAAGGTATAGTTCGTCCTTTCACCGACTAAATTTCACTATGGTGTATAAGGAGGACTATGTTGAGATAGAATCCTAGACTCCCGTAAAAGTTCAATAAACTCTAAGTTTAGATATTATCTACCTCGATCCAATTAAATATTATTTATCTTATTATCAAGTGCATTCTCTACAACATTGTTGAGCTCCTTGAATTTATTAGTGGAATAAGACTTATACCTCATTAAGAAGACATAGCCATATATACTCAAGTAATAAATAATTTTAAGAATTAAGAATACCCACCTCTAGATTCTACTATAAATGGTCCACACACATCACTGTGTACCAATCCTAGAAGCACTCTTGAACTTTCACCCTGTCCACCAAATAGTGGTTTGGTCATTTTCCCTTATAAATAAGTGTTAATTATATTAAGTGGTTTTCACTAAAAAGAGTCTAAAAACCCATCTTCATTGTTCTTTTTCAGGCATATCTTTTTTACATGACCAAGGCGGTGATTCCAAAACAGGGAGTTGTATATGTCATGTGAAATTTTTTTGTTTTAAATTTCCAATACATGGTTCTTGTAATTTATTATATAAAATCCATAATTTAAATACTCCATAACATACCATATGTTTTCCTTATAAAATAAATAACATCAATTTATAAACATGAAAATAAATTCATCTGTATGTAAACTCGATATAGAAATTGTGTTCTTGGTAACACTAGGTACATAATAATAGTTATGTAAAAACAATATATTTCTTAACGGCAATGTGAGGTGGTAGTCAATAATGGAATGAGAATCCAACCTCACACTATTTTCAGTTTGTAGATCCACCTATCCTCTATAACATTTCATTAATTTATATGGTTTCTGAATTTGTATACAGATGTGATCCCCTCAAGATGTATCTAATACCCAATGTATAGAAATCAATGTATTTCCCTCGATAATGAACCAACCATTAGATTCCCCTTTCCTCTAGGTGAATATCATTTTACAATGGCATGAATTTCCATGTGCAATGCATAGTGCCTCATTTTCCATTCCAAACCAGTAGATCATCTTTTTCTTGGTTGGATGGTGCTTGGGGGTTTAGATTGTTTATAAATTTCAGGTCCCTTTTCCTTGTCCTTCCTCTTCCAATTCACTATTATGTCATCAGGTTTTTCACTCCCCATATCCTTATGAACTTGGAGAATTAGGGTATGAAGCTCTGATATACTCTTCTCCTTATTTATCATATAATCATTCACAATAAAACAATAGAAGGACTTTTGAAGAGTAGATAATATTATATTTATATGAAACATATGTAGAATATATTCCCTAAGAAGTCTAGATGCTCAATGTTGACAATAATCATGACTACATGTCATCCAACCGGGGAAGAATATTCATGATTAGTAGTGTAAAAATCATTGTATTACTCATACCTCTACTTTATCACATTTTCTTGATAGAGATACCGAGGGTGAGAAATCATGATATAAGAATCCATTTCCTTATATTGATTAAAGATATAATTTTTCATGGATGATAGCATGGGGAACTAAACATTTTTAACATCATTAGGATGTTTCTCGTATACAGAGATGTCATCATCAGTCACCTCATTTCTACATGCAATTGGTAAGGTCTCTCCCAAAACATAAATTATCATCTCATGGAGTAGGATAACGCGATGACACCTTTTCAACTCATGGAAATTATATCAAGTGAGAAGGTTTTCCTTCTTGAGTATGGATCGTAATGATATGTTTAATGTCACATTGATTTATATTTCAAAAAATTAATATAATCAATGTTTTATTACATTATCTTGATAAATATAGACAAATAAATAAATTATTACCTATTATTCTCCCACTATTTTGTTGAATCCCAATACCCCTCAACATTAGCTTCAGAATATCCTGTTGTATGGACATTCTAGCTCAAAGGATCTATAGTGCCCTTTTCATTAGCCCAAATAGGCTTGGATAAGAAACTAGACAGGTTTTAGATAGGAATTCCATATTCCAACTACATTAATTGAGACATCTATGATCTATTGTGTAGACTCCCAAATCCAAAAATATATAATTTTGGATTTCCTCAGACATTTCCTCTCAGTTAAACCATGTCTTGCTAGGATAGTCAAACCTTGATGTAAATCTAGTTAAGTAAACCCAAAACATCAACTTATAATTCCCCGATAATTGGAATCACCCCAAAAATATTTGGTCAAGCACTCTGAACTATGGTCCGATTTTAACTGATGTAATGGAAGGATAAGACGACTTAATATTTAATTAAAGGATTCTATCCTGTATGCCTAAATTTCCACTTATTATCTTTTCACATGCTCGTTAATGTTCAGTCGGACATACATAATCCAATTTTTTAGTGATATAGTTTATTCTTGTTAGTTCATTAATTATGTGATCACATCAAAAATCCATAATGAATAAACGTACAACTGAAAAAAAATAAAATAATGGGTACGATCATGAGATTTACTATTGGATAGTTTATCTAGTTGTTTATAAACTAACCTTGACTTAGGGGAGAAACACTTTGAACTATTTAAGGTTTGTGATTATAGCTTTCAACCTTCCCACCATTGTATCTCATTGGATTTGATTTACCTAAGCTACTAACATTAACTGCCTCCACCATGTTTGGAGCTCCATCCATTACATATGATTTTAACTCACACATAGGTGAGGGGTAAAAGGGGGTTTACATAAAATAAACCAAGGAAATGTAGGCCCTACATTTTAATGAGGATAACACATGCATGCAAACAATTTTTATTTAATAAATAAATTAAAAGGGAATTAATCACATACAATGTTCTCCTCTAGCTCATGATCATCCACATACATGATACCAATTACACATTTGATAAAACTATCATTCCATCCTTTAATCATTATTATTATGATAAATTATGATGGAATCGATTAATAATTATCTACAATTAATAAATCATTTTTATCTTAATCCTTTTCAGAATTTCTTTTAGATTCTTATCCATAACCATGTACATAACTTGTGCCTTGTATGAAACCTGGTGAATACCTATCCAAAACTACCCATCATGTATTTATACTTGAATATTCATTATTCTTTGTGAGATGTAGCATGGTTTCAATAATAATAACTATAATAAAACCCATACGTGATGTGAATATCTTTGAACATTAAACAGATGTTAATTAAAAATTAATATATATATATATATATATCAACCACCTATCACATATTGTGCCCTAGCTTTATTCCCATACGATGGTACATGAGTCAAGGGAAACATAATATAATAATGAATATTTAAATCTGTGTAATCTAGAAATAGTACACAACTTGTAGATCCGACTACTCCACGTGTACCCACCTCACCATCCAACTGAAGTACAATCATTATGAAACAACATTTGAGGTATACATAGGAAATATTAATAGTACACACCATGTCTAGTGGGTCACATGATCTATAGAATCAACATTACAAAGTCAATAGCTTGGAAAGCCGTGTATGGGATACACTACTTGACCCTGAATAGAAGGGACTACATGCAATTTTAAGTGGGCCTCATGGCATGTATTTTGGCTGACCATGCAATAGTCTATCCTTGTCAAAATGTAATGTATGAATTAACTACACCTCAATTCATTAATGCATGTGTCTTGAGTACTTGCAGTTTTAATATTGATGCATTGAACACAAATACACAGCGTGTGGATATGACTACATTGATTGAATTCTTTTGTTATCTGGATAGAACCGTCGACGCCTCCTAATGAGATCCTCTATTTAATTTTAATCATAAATTTATTTGTTTCTATTAGATAAGAAATAAACTATAAGGGAGGAACAAATATCACAATTCAGAATACTAGAACGATTAAACATGAATTAAAAAACTAAATAATTAAATCATAAATCATCAAACAATTATTTAAACAATTATTAACGAAAATAAGACCTCTCTAAAACTACTTGAAGGTTTCAGGAATAACAGAATCACATGATGGGAATTTAGAAAACATTGAAAATTTTCATAATTAATGATTAATATTGGATCAATTAAATGATAAAATCCAGTATTCCCATAATTTAATCAAGGACAAATGACAATGGAGAGAACAAAAAATCAAGAATAGGGGATCGACATATTTTGTTTATAATTATTTTAGTTAAATTATAGGATTACATCCAAGGTGATTAATTAATTTTTGATGCATTTGACCATGGGATAATGTTGTAAGTTATTTGTGATTTATAATTAAAGGATAAGAATCTTCTAGTGGTGATCCCCACGTGATACATGTATATCCAGATGTTACCGATGGAGTATCCAGGTTCTAACGTCAAATATCCTTCCGCTGGCGATTTCCACCTTTGATTTCCTTGAGAATCACTTCTAAAGAATTCTCCTTGGTATGGTTGAGGATTACCTATTTCATTCATGAAAAAATTCGTGGAGAGGTAATAGTTCTCTAGGCTCAAGAGATTTTCTCCTAGGATGTTGTGCATGCGATGATTTGTTATTAGGTTGAATGACCCCTTGGCTACTATATAGAATAATAACATAATGAGGAATTTAATTCACCATGTAATAATAAATAATTACCATAGATTTTATTACATAATTTATTATTCTATGTGAAACCCCATACCATATAATAATACCAATTCCATTGTTTCTGTGACATATTCTGAACATTAATGCCATATTTAAATAATCTTAACAAAATAATATTTAACATTATTTCTAGATTGACCCATTACCCAGTCTTCCAATCCTCCTCAATATTTACTATGACTTAAATACTAAGTATTTATTTATTAAATAAAAATAACTACATTATTCAAAGATAAATAAATATTCTATTCGCAATATATTCTCTTGAACAACTAGAAATGAAATTAATTTGATCAGGCATACTTGAATAATTATTTTAACACAATCGGGAATAATATTTTCTCAATCTCATAAATAAATATATTATTTAATTGAGATACTGGATACACTTAGTGTGTGACCCTCTAGGAAACTTTATCGTTCGCATTAGGCTGTTTTTTCAAATTTTCAAGATTACTGTCTAGAAAGGGTCAAAGAACCTAAGTGAAAGAAGTTAATGTCGTAATGACTTGTCACCTCATATGAACCATTACAATGTAAGATAATCTATTTGTCCCAATATCTACAATAAGTTGGGTAGTATGATAGTTCCATCAACCCATGTGCTCGATTTCTGATACTTAGACTTCCAGGAATTGAACATTCCTAGATAACAACATGGCCACCAATTTATTTAGCCTATATCATTTCCATAAATGGGCATGAAATATATACTTCCGTAGAAGTGCAAAATCATTTCTCTAAATACTCATTTATTCAATATTAATCATGACATACCCAACATATCCTACCTCGCTAAAAATATCTATCGTCATGGTTTTTGACTATTCATCTTAGAGAAAGAGACAAAATTCTAATTAATAATATTCTTATTGTATAAGGACCAATACACACGTCCGTAGATTAGAACATCCAATAAAACATATGAATGTGTACTTCTTACTGGAGGGTGTTGTTCTCATAATATCCTCCTAGATATTACCAAGGATGAACACCATGAGAAGGTGCCAAAAAGTTTCATGAGTCCCCACCTTGATATCATTTACAATTTGTGTCCCTTCAAAAGATATCATCTGGCCATAGATCATGAATTCAATAATAGTGGCATGACACTTTTGAGTTATCATAATATCATGGATCTAATATGAACATTTAATGTGACAAATGTTCTTAGGATATTATCACATACTATGTCACATAGAAGAACAATCATGATTTGTTATGTAGTTTATTAATATTCATCCAATGAATATAGGTTTATCATGAATTAACAAGATGTTAGTTTCTAGGGAACCAACTCCAACAGTGCAATGTTTCTCAAACATTATGGGGTGCATTTCACGATTTTTATGATCATATTATACTCCCATTATTTAACATTTTATTTATCCTTGTTTTTTCTAAGGGTCTAGGGTCTCATAATATGATTGAGTCTATCGAGGATAATAATTATATGCATCAGTGATGTGTTGCATGACCTAGAAAAGTACTTATGGAGAATCATTATAAATATAATGGAAAAACCCTTCTAGTTGTTTTTTGATCCAAAGGGTGATTTTGAGATAACCTGGACTTGTACAAAGCACTTCAAGTGATGGGGGTGAGATGGTAGTGAGCTCTTGCACAACCAGGAAGACAAGTCATTGGGGAATCTATGGTTTCTCGCAAGCTACATGGGTGAATCAACCAAATCTTACAACCACAAGAGGCTCCCTTGTTTTTTACACTTATCTACCTATTTTCCTATGATTTTGGGATGGGTTTTCAGGTTCCTACCTCATGAAAATTCGTGTTACCAGACAATGCCCGTTTGAAATCCACTATGTGATCATTGATTGTGTAGGATACATTTGAAATCGTAGAATGAATTTTAAAAGGGAAACTTCATGATCTATCACCAGTTATTCACTACACATGGGTCTTTCATGTGACCTTCTAAATGTATCATGATCATGTGTATCTTGGGGACTTATGCAATCCAAGTGTTCTGGACACCATTTCTTCCTTTTCTTTATGAGAAAAATAATACCCATATTCAAGAATTTCTTCCACAATGAATTTTCTAATACTATTTTTATAGGATTAAACCCCCCAAGAGTGATGTCCTCAAGGAAAATGGTTCATATAAGAGAAATGTAAATGCCCACCTGAGGCATTGACACTGTCGCCAATCAGTGTCATTGGGCGATACATTTTCATCGAGGTAATGTTTGGTATTCTTTAAAATTCTATATAAGTAGGATATCAGAGAAGAGTGTTTTCACCAGATACCACACTTCTCATACATCTATCTCCATGCCTTCATTGAATAATCATTTCTCAAGAACCTTCCATATGAACTGATAGTGTGAACCATTTGCAATAACATCCCATGCGAACTACTTAAAAAGATCTTTTTTATGTAGGAAATTTGTCAAATTAACCGTGAAATAAATTTTTGTAATTCATTAATCTTCTTCAAAAGGGATGAACCACTGCCTTGGATGGTTATTTGGGATATAATGGCTTGATTTCATGATCCTTTTCAACTATTTTTCATCTCACATGAACAAGTCAAGTTCACATGATCAGAAGTCATCTGATGGGTCATGTGTTTGTGTGATTTTATATGGGTTTCTGTAATCCATGAGATCTTCATGCACCAGGCGGTTTTCATATTCTTTATACAATATTGAATTCCATGCAGATTAATTTAATGCACATGAATTTGGGTGAATTTTATGTAATTGCTTTGACAAGATTTTATTTAATTTTTATGAAATATGATACAGAATTTAGTTAAGATGGATTCCGAACCTCATTATGGGTAAAAAACATTTGGAATAGGAAAAAAATTAACCTATTTTTTCCACAATTCTATTGTTTAATGTGTGGATGATACTTGTCACCATTCCATTGGGCCATTTTATGTGATTCTGATAAAAATGATGGGAGCGAAACTTGACGACTAACCCCTTTTATATTTTCCCAATTATTGGTTTGGTAATAGCAATGAAACTCCCATTCCATCGCCATAGTCATCATTCATATCCACTTATTGAGTTTGAGAAAACAATAACACATTTGGGGTGACCATCTCTTATGCATGTTATTTGTTCACTGAGGGAGAAACGACACGTACAATTATAAATAAATTACCCCTTTTGATTTAATTAAATGTATTATTATGAATTAGAGTTATAGAAAACACATGCAATTACTTGGTTTTATTATATATTATCAGGTATAAAAAACTATTAAGAATCATAACCATTGATTATATAGCCTATAAATAGTGATAACATGGTTAGTATAAATACAATCTTTGAACAAATCAAATTGAGAGTGAAAAAAGTTGTGATGTCCTCAACCAGTTGGATCATACAATATAAAGACCATTTATCAGTGCTTCTGAGGGAGATAATATAATTAGCCTTTTCCCTTGACCAAGCCCAAGATGAGTTCCAATAGCTTAAGCATGGTTGAAACCATTTACAGGAGAAGTTCAAGTTCATCGAGATGACAATTGAAACCATGTACGTAGAACCACCCCATGAAAGTATCACCATCGCACACTTTACACATATATAAATTTATGGTGTATTAAAGAGATATGTATCAATACCCTAGAAATCTGATTACGTACATTATATTTTATTGAATAATGAATTTATTTATATGCTATTATTTTTACATTATAAATGATTTAAATACAATAAAACACATATAGTATTATTGGGAAATGTTAATATCATATTAATGAATTAATTTTGATTTATTTATTAATTTTTTAAATAAATAATATTTTGAAAGAATATTTTTATTTAATAATGTCTATTAAAAATAAAAAAATCATATTCATTCTATGAAGACAAATTTAAATTTTATAAGTGTTCAAAATTAGTTATTGACAAAAAATAAGCATTTATCAAATAAATTATAATTATAATTTTAAAATGTAATATTCAAATAGGCAGAATTTTTTTATAAAATAAATATTATTTTTAGAATCATAACATAAAAATTATCCAATAGTTATTTTTTTATAATTTTTTGAAATATGATATTTTCAGTTAAAAATAAATACCATATAAATATATTGTGTGTATTATGACATTATAATGACCCAAATGTGATTTAATAAATATTATAAATGGTATCCATGAAAAATATATAATTTTAAAATTGAAAATAATTTAAATATATGGTTTCTTTAGGCTTTTCGGGTGCTTTTCAGGTATTTAGCCTTTTTGCCGCCCATCGAACATTCCGGTGAGGACTCGTTTTTTGAGAGAGTTGCTTGAATTAGCTTAGTCAGACCATGTGAGGATACTCATAGGTTCTGTTTAGGATCATTGGCACCCGTTACATGATTCATGGTCAACCAAGGGGTGTGCCTTATGGAAATTACATATTTATTAATGTTTATACAACCCAAGGGGTGTGTGCTTGTGATTTCATAGTTAGAGGAAGCATGTTAATGATTTGATAGCTTGAGTAGCTTTTTAATGAGATGTAATGAATCGTTGATTAATAAATATCATTTTATGCCTTGTCTATATTGATATTTGGCATGTTAAATGGATAATATGGTTGGGTATACCTGTATGAAAATGATAATGGAATGTAAAATGGTTTATATGGGAGGGTAGGAAGATATGCTTGTTTGGATAAATGGTTTGTATGAGTGGTTAAACTCATGGATTGTTATGGTTAATGTGAGTCGGTATTGTCACTTTGAATGAATGATTAATTTTAAGTCCTGAATTTTTAGTTTAATTGTTTGATAGATGCCTTGGACTACTCTCCATGGATTTGGAATGCAGTAGTGGACGCCATGGGTTGACTCTACCCCATGGGTCATGATTTTGTGGGATTCCTCGGGCCTTGCTACACTGTAGACCCGGATTTCTATCGCTCGTGTAGGAATTTATATTCCCATGATCCTATGATCCCAACCAGTGCCTAATCGAGTTGCCACTAGGGATGCCTATGGGACTCAATGGGATGCCATGAACATGATCCTTAGATCTGGCCCTTCATTGTTTAGAATTATTCTACAAGGATTCACTGGTCTATTGACACCTTGGATTCATCCCTTGAGGATTTATTTTCATTATATGGCATGGCCATGGGATATTTGACTTCATTTTAAGGTGTGGTTGTGGGATACTTGACTTCTCTATATAGTGTGGCTTTGGATTTCATAATAAAGATAGATGTACGGCGTGGCTGTGTGACTTGCTTGTATACTTGTTATAGCTTCTTGTTATGAGATGACTCTCTTTTGTAGGTAGACTTGAGGGTTGGTTGGTTTTACTTACTTCTGTAGACTTATTCCATGGGCAGACACACTTACTTATTGGTTGTTTACACTTTCTATCACTATTGTATATTGATGTTAGAATTGTATAGACCTGGGTGGTTGACTATTGGGATGATTATATCACACCCTATTTGGGACTCCTTAGAGACCCAAATAGATTTTATGGTTGTAGGTGATGATAGGGGAAACCTCCCTAGTGCAGTTTATTGACTATGTCTTTGGAATAGGAGAGTAGTGGACCATGTTGAGGCTTACCATGATGGGATACATTTTTTGGCTGTTTTTTTGGATACTATTATTTTATTATACTTCAATGTACTATTCTTTTTTCTTTCTAGATACTTATACCATCTGCATCATTTTTTATGAGACACTTCTGGTTATTGATATGAATTCATGTCATGTCTTACTTTTAGTTATCTGTTTTTTATTTCATTTCATAAATTTATTATATGTTATTCTTCCACTGTGATACTCTGGTAATGAGTCCATAGTCTTCCCACTAACTCACCTAGGCCCTTTCTTCTAGTCAGTAGCCTCTGGTGTTTGAGGATATGCGCTTGAGTCCATGTGACCAACTAGGCTCAAGGAACCATTTCGGGTGGCATTCTGGTCCGGGATGTTACAAAGTGGTATCATAAGATTTTCTATTCTAGTTTGACATACTATTTGGATCCATTAGACAGATATATGAAATAAATGGATTTTGGTAACATAATGTGTTTGGGAGTAGCTATCCCACATATAGGGAAAATCCAAATTTCCTCAAATTGATTTTTATTTTCTTGATTTTGACTATTACAGTGGATTTGATTTCACCGTTGGGTGACACATTTGATTTCCACCATTACTGTTGGTGAAATTCTGGGTTCTATTTTAGTTTTATCCTAATGAGATGATGTTGTTCCATGTCATGCATCATATAGACAGTGATTATAGTCACATGTCTTGAATTATGTCATTCCATCTTGGATTCATTAGATATTGCATGTTATTGTGATAGTTGATGTGATAGTTGTGCCTGCTACTGTGTTTGTTGGGTGTAATATGTTTAAAGGGGTTGCCTCATATTTCAATTATTAATGAGCATAAGGACATATGAATTTGGAAATCATGCATGAGTGAAATGTAAATGTTAATCGAACTTGTTGAATTTATGGTTTGAAAACAGAATAATGGTTGTGTGTGTGAGGTGTTATAGGCACTCATGGATTCAAAATTGGTATCCCTTGGTATAATTTCGGGAATAACTGAATGTGAACATGTCTGATAGATATATATTTTATATAGAATAGAATTTTAAGTGGGAAAGAGGCATAGTTTCTAGTGGTTTATTGGTTGTTCATTATATTGTCATTTCTTTAGGAGTAGGTTGTGGTTTGGAATTGGTTTCTATGAGGGTTTTGACCTGTCCTGCATTTTTGAGAATTGTTCATTGATGATGTTCTTACATGAGGCATGCATTTGGAATTCCAGAGACATGCCTCCATGACAACCTCTAGTGGTATGCCATGATGGTGGTGATGATCATACTTCAGAGATGGTGGGCCACTGTCTACCAGATGATCCTCCTATAGTGCCATTTGCGGTACCTGATGTTGTTCTGAAAACAGGTGCCGATTAACAATTCCGTGAGGGTTTATTTCTATATATGTAGACGATACATAGAGCACCACATCTATCCATGACTATGGCTGAGATGACACAAGTGTTAAAGTAGCATCCTCCTCATATGTTTACATGGGATGGTGTACCACAAGCTACAGAGATGTGTCCAGAGACCACATTACCAATTTTTGAGCATCTGGATATGCCTTCAGAGTGGAGGGTCAAGATAGTGACATATATGCTACGTGGAGAGGTAAAGCGCCGGTGTGATGTTTTGAACCAGGATAATGGATTGTGAGATATGGGTTGGGATGAAATCCAAACCCGCTTCTACGGCTACTTTTACCATGAGACTCTACGAGAAGAGCAGGCTAGTGAGTTCGTGCATCTAGAGCAGGGCATGATGATGGTTATGGAATACTCTTCACACTTTACAGAGATGTATCATTTTGTGTCTATGTATCTTATTGATGAGCTGTCAAGGGTTAGGCACTTCAAGAAAGGTCTTATAGATTCCATTAGTTCTAAGGTCAACATGTTCAGATTTCCTTATATCACTAATATTGATGATCTTGTGATGATTACAAAGTGGATCCTGAGGAAAGCTGGGGGTACATAATTGGGGGGGGTGATATTTCTTACCCTAGTGGATCTACGTCTTAAAGAAGGAAGCACCATTTTGAGGCATCATGTGACATGAGTTCTTTTCAGGATATGGGTGTAGGAAGTTTGGTATATTGAAATCAGTGTGGTTGGTGAGGCCTAATGAAACATTAGTGTGAAAGGTACATATTCGATTGTCGTCATTGAGGCAGGATGTGGCACATGCAACAGTTTTGTAAGACCTTCCCTCCAACTGTGACTAGAAGGGGACCAGATCCGATATCAGTTTCAGGTGCAGTGTCTTCAGCTCCATGTCAGGCTGGGAGCTGGAGCAACACAGGTCCGTCAAGCTAGGGTAGTGGTGGTCATGGTCATGGTATCCAGACACTGGGTTCTTAGTGACAACCAGGACGATTAGCTCGGGGTATCTTGGTAGGGTCATAGAGGCTTGGTATAGGAAAAACATATGCAGTGCAATGGAACCAATAGGAGATGGATCCCAAACCATCTACATTGAGAGGTAAAATCTTATTAAATTCTACAATTGCATAAACAATTTTTGATACTGGTTCCTCTGACAGTTTTCTCTCTACATGACTGGTGAAATCATTGGGTTTATTTTTTTACTTTATGGGGGTGTTTTAGACGTTACGCAGACCAATGGGAGTTAGAATGGGTGATGTACGCCAGTTCATGGAGTGTCCCCTTAAGCTTGGTGGGTTCCAAATCATCTAGGATCTTTATGTTCTTAATATGACACAATTTTACATCATTCACATAATGGATTGGCTCGTGGTTTATTGAGCGTCCATTGGATGCTATCACTGGAGTGTTACATGGGGATCACTAGAAGGGGCATTGTTTATTCACATGTGAGAATGTGATTTCCAGGAGAGGATAGATAGACCCGAGTATCATGGTCTTGGTGGGAAGATAGTCCAGATTTCAAGATTGTTTCTGGATGATCAGGGAGTGAGTTAGGCAAAATTTCTTCTAGTGGTTGATCACTTCCTGGTCGTCACTCCTGATGACTTTTCTTGTTTAAATCTTCAGAGATAGGTGGAGTTTTCTATCATTCTAGTTCCATGACCCACACAGGTATCCATTTCTTGATAATGGAAGGCTAGGATGGAGTCACTAGATATCAAGAGGAAGAAAAAGTATATAGAGGTGAAGGTGTTTATAAGTCACCATACATCTCTGTGGGGTTCACTCGTCTTTATTGAGAAAAAGGCTGATAGAACACTTAGGATATGCGTGGTTTATCAGATACTGATCTTGCTGATGGTTAAAACCCAATATAATTTCCTACAGATAGATGACTTATTTTATCTATTTCGAGGATCCCCAGTGTTCTTAAAGATCGTCTTGAGGTCAAGATATCACTAGGTGCCTGTTCGACCTGCATACATTCCTCATACAACCTTCTATATCAAGTATGGGTTATATGATTATCTGGTTATACTGTTGGGTCCCACAAACACGCCAATGGTTTCCAAGGATTTGAAGATATGTGTTTTTAATACTTACATGAAAACTTTTGTGGTTGTTTTCATGGATAATATCTTGGTGTATTCCCGCACTCGACATGACCATTACAACCATCATGAAATAATTTTTAATACAATATGAGAGTATTAATTATATGTTATGTTTTCAAATTCCCTCTTTTTGATGTATCATATTCATTACCTAGGTCACATCATCTTTGAGATTGAAGTATTAGTGGACCCATTGAAATTGAGATCTATAGTTTCCAAGGAATCAACTAAAAATATTCTTGATATATAGAGTTTGTTGGGGTTATATGGATACTACTAGAATTTTATATAGGAATTTTCATGCATATAAGTACCTTTGATATGCTTGAATAAAAAGGTTGTGAAGTTTGTGTGTTCAGAATCTTGTGACACAACCTTTCAGAAGATGAAAGGGAGGTTGAAATTAGAACCGATCTTGATACATCCAAAAGATGTCAAGAGCTACATGTTTTACTTTGATGCATCAGGTATTGGGTTAGGGGTAGTGATGATAAAGGGAGATCGATTCATGGTGTACGGGTCATGATAGTTAGAGCATCATGAGAAGAACTACTCTACAGATGGTCTCGAGTTATCTGCAGTTGTTCACACATTACGTTGTTGGAGGCACTATTTTCTGGGAGATCATTTTGTGGAGTGCCCAGATTGAAAATGGATAATATATATCTTTACATAGTATGATTTTAATTTGAGGAAGTAAATGTGGGTGTAGTATATACAATCTTTTGTCTTTGATCTTTCCTACAGTCCAGGTAAGGGACATGCAGTGGCCGATGCACTAAGCAGGAGGACTCAGATACATGAAGTGCAGCATGCCAGTAGCGAGTGGTTGCTTATGGAATTATTTTCTAAGATGAATTTGGAGGTGCCCGAAAGACAACAACAGACATTTCTTTCATCCTTTGTTGTTACCTCTACCCTACTGGATATAGTTAAGATGGGGAAACCATCAGAATTAGAAGTGCTAGTTATACGGAAAAGTGTGGAAGATGAGGGTCATCCTCCTAGTAGGAAGGTAGGCAATAATGAGATCCCGCATATCCATGGATGTGTTTGGGATCCAAAGGATACACAAGAGGATTTGATGTAGGAGTTTTGTGCTTCAGCATGGGAAGTGAATCCTGGAGTTACCAGGTCTATTGTGACTTTCAATTTCAATACTAGTGGCTAGTAATGAAGAGAGAGGTAATTGGTTTTGTTACTAGGTGTTCCACGAATCAGCGGGTGAATGTGGAACATTAGAAACCAGTTTGGATTTTATAGAAGTTACCTATCCCGGAGTAGAAATGGGATGACATCATGATGGATTTCGTGACAGGTTTGCTGAGGTCTCCTTGAGGTAATGGTGTTGTGTGGGTATTTATTGACAGAATTATAAAGGCTGAACATTTCTTACCGATCAAGGATAATGTTAGTGTTGATGATATCGGAAAGTTGTACATCCAAGAGGTGGTAAACAATTATGGGGTCCTATGCACTGTTATTTCATATAGGTATTCCCACTTTTAATTTCATTTATGGAAAACTTTTTAGAGGGAGATGGGTACACAGGTGCTTCTGTGAAAACCATACCACCCTTAGACTGATGACCAGTAAGAGTGTACAACACTAGTGGTATAGGACATGTTGTGAGGATGCATCATAGATTTTTAGGGCTCTTGGTAGAGGAAAATTACCCTGATGGTGTTTGTATACAATAATAGTTTTTAGGAAACAGTATAGATGATTCCTTATGAGGATTTATATGGTATGCCATGTCGTTGTCCCCTATACTAGTTAGAGGCAGCATAGACAACTTTACTGGGACCATATCTCATACAGGATACGTTTGAGAAGGTCTAGATGATTCAGAAGTTGATGAATAATCCAACTTGAAGTTAGAAATAATATACCTATTACTACATATTACCTTTAGAGTTTGAGGACATGGATCAGGTTTTCTTACGTGTTTCACCGATTTTATCACACAAGAGGATCAGGATACATGGTTAGCTTTCACCATGATATGTTGGGCCATTTGAGATTCTGGAAAGTGTTGGGTCAGTTGCCTATCTGTTTCAGTTAACTCTAAGGTACTGAGCCTTGCACTAAATCATCAACATATCTCAGTTTCTCCACTATCACTTAGACCCATCTCAGGTTTTTCATCCATTGGAGGTTAAGCATCAGGTTGATGCAAACATTTATTATCATTCAATTCTATTAGTTGATAAGAGAAAAAAGGTTCTTCGAGGTTGGTCAGTTCCTCTAGTAGAGGTGCAATGGAAGCACTACCGTTAATAGGATGAAACTTTGGAGAGGGTGGTCGACGTATGTGCTTAGTGACTGGAGTTGTTTCAGTAAAAACATGACCTCACTTTAAAAAGAAATTCAGGGACGAATTTCTATAAGGGGTAAGATTGTATGATCTATGATTTTTCTTGAATTACAGATATTTCTTTTTGGGATAAATGTGTTAATGATCCTTTATGGCTTAGACCCTAATTCGTGCCATGGGTAAGATGGGTTGGTTTTGGGAAATAAATGAGAAAACATGCTTAAATCTATCTTCAGGCCTACTACACATCGTGTACTTGGTATACATGCTTTGTAGTTATAGTACACGCCATGCACTAGCCTGTCACAACATGTATCCACTATGGCCTAAAAAAAACGTACAGTGCAGTACACGCCATGTACATGTCCATCACATCATGTAATTTCATGGAGTGCAGGGGGGTTATAAAAGAGGCAGTAGCCTCACGTTTTGATGAAATTATGTTTTTTTCTCGTTTTTAAACCCAAAACCCCTCTATTCTAGTTTTTCTGATTTTTAAGCTGTTTGAATTATGATTCGAGCATCATCTATCATATTGGGACCATATTTTTATGTAATCAAATATTTATTAGAAATTCTTGATTTTTTGGGAGAACGATAATGCTATTTGGATTTAGGATCATATGACCTAATACACTATTCATCATCCATTCATCAGATTTCTTCCAAACTAGGACAAATAGACACTTGATACTGGTTAAATTTTCTACTACCGAGGTGTGGTAGGTGGTCTATAATTTCATTCATCTTTTTGGGTGCTATTGAGGTGTTAGATCTTTTAACGACCCATAAGAAATTCCGATGAGGCCACATTTTTGAACGAGTTACTTGTGTTAGCTTAGTCAGACCTAGTGAGGATTTCTGTTGGTTCTATTTAGTTGTTTTGGGACCTATAACATGATTCAAGGTCACCGAAGGGGTGAAAAATTTGTATTTTACCTTTTTATTCTGCTTTAAACCACCTGAGGGGTGTGAGGTTGTGCTTTCCTAGATATAGGAATCACGTTAATACATTGATATCTTGAGTGGATTTATTAAGAGATGAACTGCCTTGTTCATTATGGAATATCAGGTTATATCTGGTCTATGTAGATAGTTAGGCATGTTAAATGTATTATATGGGTGGGTATACCTATATGAAAATGACAATGGCATGTTAAATGGTTTATTTGGGAGGGTATTCCCATATGCTTGTTTTGAGAAATGATTTTCATTAGTTGGTATACTAATGGAATGTGCATGTTAATATGATTGGTTATAGTCACATGGAATGAATGTTTAATTTGAATGCTTGATGTCTTGATTGAATGGT
Source organism: Viscum album (assembly GCA_963277665.1). Lineage (NCBI taxonomy): Eukaryota > Viridiplantae > Streptophyta > Magnoliopsida > Santalales > Viscaceae > Viscum > Viscum album. Next base: position 1,313,397,771 of record OY728136.1, on the reverse strand, counting down.
TTGATAGATGACTTGTAATTCTATCAATGGATCTAGAATTACACAGTGGATGTATTGGGTTGACTTTTCCCCTTGGGTCTTGATTCTCTGGGATTTCTCTAGCCTTTCTACATTGTGGATCCGGTTTTCTTGGACACATGTAGGGATTTATATTATCATGCTCCAAGGACCCCAACCAGTGAATAATTGAGTTTGCACAAAGAATTGCCATGGGACTCTATGGGATTCCTTGGACATGCACCTTAGATCAGAGCCTCCATAGTCTAGAATTATTTTCCATGGATGCCTTGGTTTTATAACACCTTGGATTCTACCCCAAGGTCTGATTTTCACTATATTGTGTGTCCGTGGGATATTGGAATTCACTATACCATGTGACCATGGTATACTTTAATTCATTAAACAACGTGGCTATGGATTTCACGATACAGATGGATGTATGGCGTGGCCCTATGACATTATTGTTTACATGTTATAGCTACCATATTATGAGCTAAATCTTCTTTATAGTTCGCCTTGAGGGCTGGTTTGTTTTATATATTACAGTAGATTTATGCCAATGGAATACACACTTACATACTGATTGTTTACACCTTCTATCACTTTTGTATATTGTTATTAGAATTTTATAGCCCTTTGTGGTTTCTAAATGGGATTTTTATCTCACACCTTTTTTGGGCCTCCTTGGAAACCCAAACAGATTATATGGTTGTAGGTGATGGCAGGGGAAAGATCCCTAGTACAAGTTGTTGCCTATGGATTTGGAACATGCTAGAATTGGACCAAGATGAGGGTTGCGATGCTGGGATACCTTTTTGCACTTTTCTTATTTTGGGGATACTTCTATTTTATTGTACTACCATGTATTGTTCAAGCTACATTCTAGATACTCGAACCATCTACATCATTTTTGTAAATGAGACACTTTTGGTTATTGATATGTTTGCCTGTCTTGTCTTACATTAAGTAGTCATTTTTTATTTCGCTTCTACTATTTATTATATCTTATCATTCCAATGTGATACTATGGTAATAAGGGAATTGTCTCCCCACTTATTCACCTAGGCCCTTGCTGCTAATCGGAAGCCTTTGGCATTTGGGGAGATTCTCTTGAGGCTATGTGGCCACAGGGCTCAAGGCACAATTTCGGTTAGCAACCGGGTCCAGGAAATTTCATAACATAATGTGCCAGCAAATGATAGTTTTGTTAACCAAATATGGTATATATTGTACTATTATTAATAAAAATATATTCATGGTAATTATAGGAATACCACCTTTACAAAAAAATTTAATTTATGTATATTTTTTTTTGCAAATCGGTTCCTACATTACACATACCTAAAATATTATCATGTACACAAAAGTTTGAAAGAAATCAATAATATTAGAGCATAACTAACATAATGAAGTATAAATTTAATGGACGGTCTCATAATGATATATTGGAATAAACATAATAAAGTGGCCATGGTGTGGTTGTGTTAGAGGAATGTTGATCTTGTTATTTAATCATAAAAAATAGAAAAGAAGTGTCAAATTATTATAGTAAATATTATCTAATTTTAATGTTTCATGATTTTAACATAGATAATGGACTTTTGGTCAATTATTTTTTGGCAGATGTTTAAAGAATTATCACATTCTATTGGGTGGGGTAATATAATGTATTTTGGTTCTATAGGTCGGACGATTTCCTAAGAAAATGAATAATAAATAAGTATTGATTTACAATTGAACATAAAAATTACATTGTATAATCATAATATGAGAGAATAATAGGGGGAATACTGATTTCATAATTAGGGGGGGTCATGGATAATAAAAATAAAATAAAAACTAAACTATAACATACCTGTCTCCTGTAACAATACATGTCATAACCCAACATCTAAGAAAAGAAACACATGCCACAGTACCTATCCCAAAAATAGGATTATTTTTAATATTATTAAAATATAGAAGAGCATTATGTTAATTTACTAATTATGGATAGTAATTTTTTACTATACTAGTGAATAAAAGTTTGGAAATAATAAGATGAAATTTCAAAGAAAATTAACACTTGAAAAGAATACTCCCTCATGTATTTGCTAATGTTAACAATATAATCCATAAAAATGAAAAAAATATTTTTTATCTAGTGTAATTTATTTTGTATTGAATTTCATCATAGAGGTTATTACTATAATATGATGATGTGAACTCAATTTTCAAACCCCCAATAAATTTGAATTTTTATATAGGTAATAAACTACATAAAATTAATGTCACTATTTGATTCATCATATTTAAATATATAATAAAAGAATCATGAATTACTAGTTATTTATTGTTAAATTACATAATTTAAAATATATAGTAATATATTATATTTAGTTAATTGTTGAATAATCATATCAAATTGTGAAAAATTATGATATGTTTGGTATGAAAAATAATTATAAAATGTGTCATGAAAATATGACATATAAAGAGTGAATGGAATTAAAAATTGTTATATAATTTTTATTTCAACATTTATGAAAAATATAAACATAAAAAAATTTAAAAACAGAAATGATTTACAAATGAATTTAATCTAATTAACCCTTCAAAAATAATGAAACATAATATAAAAAATAAATGAAATGGAATATCAAGAATAACAAAATTCACATTAAGTGAGAGAATTATTCAGGATATCTATGAGATCACTAGAATATTAAATTTTATTCGCTGTGTTATCAGTACACATATGATTCCTCACACTAGTTCTATCCAATAAAAATAATGAAATTATATTAATGCCTAGTCAAAAATTAAAAACATTTTTTAATCATGTATTTTAAAAACTAAAAATTAATAACTTGGTAATAAAAATAAAAACTACAACAATAATACTTATTGAATAATTTTTTTTTGTAATATAATTCCAGAAGTCATTGAAATGAATATAAGAATTCAACTGAAATTGTTCATTGTACACATAAAAAATAAGATGTTTCCATTCTAAAAATTAATATATATCAACTATGTTAAAATGGAAAAATAAAAAGAACACCAGTAATACACATTTTCAATCAAGGGTTCATATTATTTATAGGTATTTTCTAATAAGATAACAAAAAAATTATAAAACAATTGAAATAATAAAATATTAAAAAATACTACAAACACTATCATGATATAGAGTAGTATTATTCATACAATTCATACCTAGTAATGATTTTTCATAGGCCCATAAATCTAAAAAATCCCCAGATTAAATTTGGAGATGGAAATAGTGCAGAATAAACCAACCTCAAATGAAGATCGATGAACCAAGATGATCAAAACAACTTTATATTAATGAAAGGATTCCAAAATCACACCCAAGGTGGACTCAATAAAACCATGATAGGCTTTAGAAACAAAGATCAAAGTTATAATCTCAAAACATCAAATCCCCTAGGGATCAGTTAAATGAAACCGAGAAACTGGAGAGAGGAAAACTCTAATATATTGAAGAATTAAACAAAATTATTTCCTACCTTGAAGTGCCAACCATGAACCCTCATAAAATTCAACTGAAAATTATGGAGGAGAGGGAGATGAGTGTAACGACCCAATCTTTTTGAGTAGTATATTAACTTACTCTTATTGATTTAATAAGATGTTAATGGTTAATGTAGAAAGAGGAGTCGATGGCTTCATCCAGTAGACTCAACCCTTATGAAGCCCACTTATCAGAGCTTGGGAAGGAGGTAGCATCTGTGGGCTTCGCTTTGGACCAAGCCCAAGCCGAACTCCAGCGTGTCAAGCTTGAACGGAAACTCCTACGGGAGAAGTTCAAGTTGGTAGAGATTACTACTAGGGCAATGTTATCTGAGCCTCCCTCAGATTCTCTCACCATAGCACACCTTACAATTCGGTGGTATGCCGGTGTTATAAGGGGCTATGTGACGAGACCCTAGCTTCCTTGTGTAATACTTTTGGGTGAATAAATTGAGATTTCTTCCTTTAGTGATGTTTGTGAAATTTCAAATGTCTAGATAATTTTAGAATGTATTTTGAAAAAGGGATATTTTAAAATATTTATGTAAACCCTAAATAACTAATGATGTGAAATGATTTTCAAAAAATGGTCTTCTACAAAAGTGTTCAGTAAGGAATTTGGAGTCTAATAAGATTAACTTAATTTTTGATGAATATTAAATTATGAATAGTGATTTTACGCTTAGGATTAGTAATGTGACCAAATGGATTAGTAATCTCACTTAAAGAAAGTTTTAAAATAATCTAGGCACCTTGATTAAGTAATGTGATTCAATAAAATGGTTAAATAACGGTTTCATAAATTATTATTCGAGTATTAGTTTTTTCAAATGAATAGTGTTTTTTAATTAAAAATTTAATTAAAAATAATTAGAAAATTATTTTTATAAAAATGACTTTATTTTTGAACTCAGAGCATCGATATTATGTTATGGTAATTTTTGGGGATTTTTCTGAAAAAAATGAATTTTCGATGAATAGTGTTTTTATTTAAAAATTAAATTAAAAATATTTAGAAAATTATTTTTATAAAATGGATTTCATTTTTGAAATCAGAGCATTGATATTTGGTTAAGGTGAAATTTTGGGATTTTTCTGAGAAAGATGAATTTTCAGTGAATAGTAAAAAAATACAGTTTTAGGGTTTCGGTATGTTTAATGACATCATAATGATGTCATGATGATTTCATGAGATCTTTTGAGGGTTGGCTGGCCAAGGGTTATGAATTATTGTTTTGGGGGCCCCATGTGGCCTAACTCCATGATAAATGCCAAGGGAGAGCACATGGGTTTGAGAAAAGCACATGTGAGGTGTCCCTAGGCCACTAATGCTTTGTCCCCTCACTTTCCCTATAAATACCCACCCTTTCCTCCTTTAGTTTTCACTCCCAACTCTCCCCCAACGATGTTCTGGTCTTCTTACCTTCCAAGGAGTCCTCCCAAGGTGCCCCCAATCCCTCAAGGTCCAATCCTTTGAGTTTCAAGAAGTCACGTTTTAAGGTAAGGGATTCGACCCCTCTCTTTCTTTTCATGTAATCTCTTTTATGTCATTCCTTTTATGCTCCATGTTTTTATGTGAGAGGATGTTCTATTATATTCCTCTTACTTCCCCTTTCATGTTTATATGATGTGAGATCTCCTCTTACTCTCATCATTTCGTTTTATGAAAGTTTAAGTGACGTTGTTAGGCTGCAGAATGTTTAAGTGATTCTTTCACCCTTCTCGTTTTGAAGTTCTACTTTCATTTCAATTATTTAAAGATCATTTCTATTATGTTGGGGTATGATCTATATATCTATCATACTGGACTCTTATGTTAATATGATGAGAGACCCTATTTGACCGTGTCAATTCAATTTTGTTGAAGTTTAAGTGACGCCATTAGGCTGCCGAATTCTCACAAGAGAAATCTTATTTTTTTTCTTCCTTTCATGTTCTTCATTTCACATGGTATATTTTCAAATTTCATTACCATGTTCTTAAATACCTTATATTTTTTCCCTCTACTGTTTGATGGGTCATTTATGAATGTTTGACCCATGTCCCCTCTCTTCTCAATGTTTTCTAAAACCTTGTAACATAGCCGTTATGCTGCAGAATTTTCGTCTCAAAATGCCTCTCTCTTTTCTCAAAATTATTTTATGTTATAAAGTGAATACTCAAAGCTCTTATTTCTACAAGCGTATTCACATACACATCAAAATTTTCTATTTTAAATTCTGGGATTTACATACATGAGACCCTCTTTCCCTTTCTGTGGGTTTAAAGTGACATAATGATCATGTCTTTAAAGCTGTTTTTAAAACGTTATGATTATGAAATGAATCCCATTTATTTTATGCTATATGGGTTGTTTATGAAATGATTGATGATGATATATGTGGCTCACATGATAATAAAGGAAAATTTAAGGGTGCGCCCTGATAGCGCTCCAATGCATTGGGTAAAGACTTAATCTCTAGAGATGACCATTTTAACGACGCCTTGGTGAATAACCTTGGTAATTTTTAACGACACCTTGGGGATGGACCTTGATGAAACGAAACTATTGTCAATATTAAATGTTGTAGCCACATCTTCATGTTATGAAAAATGTTATTTTTATTATGATGTATCTCATGATTTCTTTCTCATGCCTTAAAGTTCTTTTCATCTCAAGTTCACTTGTAAAATGTTTCTCTTGTTTCCCTTACTGGGCCTTCTGCTCACCCTTTCTTTTGATGTATGTCCCCAGGTTATGAGATTCATAATGAACATAGGATGAACTAAAGGAGAAGCCTTTCAAGTGTTTAATAAGAATTTTTTATGTTTTTTTATGTATTATGATCCTTGTTTCCAAGACACTAAACCTTAACGATCCTCAGATTTGTGTAATGTAATGAAAGTTTATGTTATAAAAAGGCGGGATTCTATAGTTGGTATAAAAGGATGGTTTAGTTATTTGTGGAAATTAGGATATAAAACTTTAGGAAGAACCCTATAGAAAAGTTTAAATATAGGAAAACTTCCTGGTATTTTGGTAAGTATTGAGTAAGTGGTTTATCAAACAAATACATCCCTGTCTGGATACGAGCAGGTAGAGGCGGCTCTGGCACAGATGTACATAGGGGTAAAACCCGAAAACACCGCTTTGAGCTAGACTCGAATGGGAACTGGTGCACGATAACGGGCCTTGCTACACTCTTGGTTACGACACTCCCGGGGGATATGTTTGGTTAATCACAAGATTTTTATGAATCATTATAAAGGAATTATAGAGAAGTGTAATTGTCTAAGCATGAAGTCTTAGTTAAAAGATTCATAAATTAAATAAGTTTCTTACTAAGGTTTTATTCTTTTAGAAAATTGCGGGCAATAGGAGGAACCGTGCCGATGGTGACCGCAATGCACCATGTGCTGACGGCCCTCCGATGGAAGCCGGAATGGAAGCATTCATGAGAATGATGAACCAACTGACTCAAATTATGAGTAATAACTTGAATCAAGCTGAGAGGCCGACCTCACCACGAAAGGAACAACACTCTGTTGAGTCCTTCATGCGTCAACGACTGCCAACATTCTATGGATCTACTGACCCATTGGTTGCGGAACAATGGATAAGCTCCATTGAAAAGATCTTTTCTGTACTTCATTGTTCGGAACAAGAAAAAGTCACCCTTGCTGTTTACCGCCTGGAGGGAGAAGCTGATCAGTGGTGGTCACTGATCAGAAACACGAAGCCACGAGGAGAGATAGAAGCTATGGAGTGGGAAGAATTTCGAAGAATTTTCCTTAACAAGTATTTCCCTCGTTCCATGAGAACGAGAATGGAGAAAGAGTTTCTCGAGCTGAAGCAGAAGGAGAATGAATCTGTCGGAAGCTACGAGATTAATTTCACAAGGCTTTCCTGTTATACCTCAAGCTTTGTCATGGACCCTAATGGGAAGGTTGATAGATTCTTTGGTGGACTATGACCTCATCTGCGGAAGAATCTAGCCAATAGGGACTATGATAGCTATGAAGAAATAGTTCGAAGTTCTATGAAAGTCGAGCTGGAGTTTGGTGAGACACAGTGGTCTCATAAGCCAAATGAAAAGAAGAGATCGTTGGAGCCCAATTTAGGGAAGTCTTTTGATCAGGGAAGAGGTGGAAAGCAAATGCAACTTACCACATGCAATAAATGTGGGAAGAATCATCTGGGGAACTGCTTGAACGGAAGTGGCAAGTGCTAAAAGTGTGGAAGAGGAGGCCATATTGCTCGGAATTGTCATAGTGAGGTGAAGCCTCAGCTTCCCAACACTAACAACAGAGGAAAGATGGTTCTGTCCCTACCCGAAGTCACATGCTTCAAGTGTGGACAGCTTGGGCACTTTGCTAATCAATGTCCAAATCCGAGGGCGGTGGAGGGGAATCAACATCAACCTCAGCATAGGCCAAGGGAGAAAGGTCGTGCTTTCACTATCACAACAGCTGAAGTTGATGTTCCGAACGATGTGGTAGCAGGTACTCTTGTTGTCCTCTCAAAACTAGCAAGTACTTTATTTGATTCTGGTTCTACGCATTCCTTTATTTCCTCCATGTTTACAAGGAATATAGAATCAATCCCCGAACTGCTAGAGGTAGAGTTGTCTGTCAAGACTCCAAGTGGGATTATCCTTGCATCAACAGTATTTAGAGACTCTAGTGTTTACTTTGGTGAGCACAATCTTATCTCAAATATAGTAGTCATTCCCATGATGGAATTCTACATTATACTAGGGATGGACTGGCTCTCAAAGTATAATGCTAAGATAAAATGCAGAAGTAAGGAAATCTCAGTAGTCTTGAATGAACGACCTACAGTTATCTTCCAAGGAGAGGTATCCCGAACTGATCCCTATCTAGAAGCACCTCCTATAGCCTTCTTTATGGAGTTAATCGGTGATGAGGAAGAAGGGAAAGGGAGCATACAAATTGAAGATGTTCCGATTGTTCAGGAATACATGGATGTATTTCCTGAGGAGTTACCTGGACCTCCCCCAGAAAGAGAGGTAGAGTTCTTTATTGAACTCGTACCTAGGTCTCAACCGATATCAAAGACTCCATATAGAATGACAAATGTGGAGCTAGAGGAGTTAAAGAAACAACTACAAGACTTGTTGGAGAAGGGGTTTATCCGACCGAGTGTGTCTCCTTGGGGAGCACCAGTTCTCTTTGTGAAGAAGAAGGATGGATCAATGCGGCTATGCATTGATTATAGAGAACTGAATGGGATCACAGTGAAGAACAAATATCCTCTTCCAAGAATTGATGATTTATTTTACCAACTTCGCGGGGCTCAATTCTTCTCTAAGATTGACCTTCGATCTGGTTATCATCAACTGAGGGTGAAGAAGGAAGATATTCCAAAGACTGCCTTCCGATCAAGATATGTGCATTATGAGTTTACTGTTATGCCCTTCAGCTTGACTAATTCTCCTGCTATTTTCATGGATTTGATGAATAGAGTCTTTAAGAACTACCTTGATAACTTTGTGGTAGTTTTTATTGATGATATTTTGATATATTCAAAAAGTCGTGAGGAGCATGAAGATCATCTAAGTGTTATATTGAAAACTCTGCGGAAGGAGAGGCTCTTTGGGAAGTTCAGCAAGTGTGAGTTTTGGTTAAAACAGGTGGCTTTCTTGGGGCACATCGTAACCAATGAAGGAATCTCGGTTAACCCTGCAAAGACAATGGTTGTGGAGGAGTGGCCTCAACCCACAACAGTAACTGAGATTCGTAGTTTCCTTGGATTAGCAGGATATTATAGGAGGTTTGTGAAAAACTTTTCACGGCTTCCTAATCCACTATCCAAGTTGACTCGAAAAGGGGTTAAGTTCATCTGGACAAAGGAATGCGAGGAAAGTTTCCAAGAGCTGAAGAAGAGATTGGTTATTGCACCGGTGTTAACACTACCCTCTATCGGAGAAGGATTCGTTATTTTTAGCGATGCATATCTGAAAGGGCTTGGGTGCGTCCTCATGAAAAATGACAAAGTAATTGCTTATGCATCTCCACAGTTGAAGATTCATGAGCAGAATTATCCTACGCATGATCTAGAACTGGCGGCAGTTGTTTTTGCTCTAAAGATATGGAGGCACTATCTTTATGGGGAGAAATGTGATATATACACTGACCACCAAAGTCTAAAGTATATTTTCACTCAGAAAGAATTGAACATGAGACAAAGGAGATGGTTGGAGCTTATTAAAGACTATGATTGTTCAATTCATTATCACCCAGGAAGAGCAAACAAAGTCGCGGATGCGTTAAGTAGGAAAGATCCTGTTGTTCTGGCAACAATGAGGATCCTAGGGGATACCTTGATTAAAGATCTAGTAAAACTGGACATGGGAATTATAAGGAAAGGGACATCATCAACCCTATTCCAAATGATTTCTCAACCTTCATTACTAGAGAGGATCAAGAAGGCTCAAAAAGAAGATCCTTTTCTACAGGAGAAGTTTGAGGCTGTAAAGGATGGGAAGTTCCCTGATTTCAATATTGATCAAGAAGGTGTATTGAAATTTCGTACAAGACTATGTGTTCCATCTATTCCGGAGATAAAGAAAGAATTGATGGATGAAGCTCAAAGCTCTACATTCTCTATACACCCGGGAAGCACTAAGATGTATAGAGACCTTCGTGATCATTATTGGTGGGATAACATGAAGAGGGAGATTACTGATTACACTACAAGGTGCCTGGTGTGTCAGCAAGTAAAGGCAGAACGACAACTTCCTAAGGGGGTATTACAACCGCTACCCATACCAGTATGGAAGTGGGATAATATCACTATGGACTTTGTAACTGGTGTCCCAAAAACATCCAAAGGAAACAATGCGATATCAGTTATTGTGGACCGTCTCACTAAGACAGCCCATTTTATCTCTATTCGGGAAGATTTCTCTCTGGATCAGCTTGCCAAGATATACGTGAAGGAAGTGGTAAGGCTGCATGGGGTACCACTATCCATCGTATCTGATCGTGACCCAAGATTCACATCAAAATTCTGGAGAAGTCTTCAACATTCTCTGAATACTGAATTGAATTTTAGTACGGCCTATCATCCCCAAACTGATGGCCAATCTGAAAGTACTATTCAGACACTCGAAGACATGTTGAGATTATGCTCAATGGAATTTAAAGTTGGATGGGATCAACACGTCCCATTAGTTGAGTTCTCCTATAACAACAGCTTCCATTCGAGTATTCAAATGGCACCCTATGAAGCTCTGTATGGAAAGCGGTGTAGAACTCCTACTTGTTGGGATGAAACTGGTGAGAGGAAGCTTCTTGGGCCTGATCTCGTGCAAGAGATGACGGAACAGGTTCATGCGATCCAACAACACAGAAAGGCTGCTCAGAGTCGGCAGAAGAGCTATGCTCACAATCATTGAAGGGACTTGGAGTTTGGTGTTGGTGACAAAGTCTTCCTTCGAATTTCTCCATGGAAGAGAGTCATGCGGTTTGGGAAGAAAGGGAAGCTCAGCCCTAGGTACATTGGCCCCTATGAAATCCTTGATCGCATAGGAGCAGTGGCCTATCGTCTAGCACTTCCACCAAACCTAGCTCAAGTTCATGATGTCTTCCATGTATCTCTCTTGAGGAAGTACATACCCGACCCTTCGCATGTACTGATCCCATAGGTGGTACAACTTGAACATGACCTCTCTTATGAGGAGCAGCCAGTGGAGATCTTGGACCGTAGAGACAAGGTCCTACGAAACAAGACTACCCACCTTGTGAAAGTGTTGTGGAGGAATCATAAATATGAAGAGGCGACTTGGGAGCCTGAGGAAACAATGAAGCAAAAGTACTCTCACCTTTTCGTCTAGGCCTCAAGTGTAAATTTCGGGGACGAAATTTCTTAAGGGGGGGGGGGGGGGAATGTAACGACCCAATCTTTTTGAGTAGTATATTAACTTACTCTTATTGATTTAATAAGATGTTAATGGTTAATGCAGAAAGAGGAGTCGATGGCTTCATCATGTAGACTCAACCCTTATGAAGCCCACTTATCAGAGCTTGGGAAGGAGGTAGCATATGTGGGCTTTGCTTTGGACCAAGCCCAAGCCGAACTCCAGCGTGTCAAGCTTGGACGGAAATGCCTACGGGAGAAGTTCAAGTTAGTAGAGATTACTACTAGGGCAATGTTATCTGAGCCTCCCTCAGATTCTCTCACCATAGCACACCGTACACTTCGGTCGTATGCCGGTGTTATAAGGGTCTATGTGACGAGACCCTAGCTTCCTTGTGTAATCCTTTTGGTTGAATAAATTGAGATTTCTTCCTTTAGTGATGTTTGTGATATTTCAAATGTCTAGATAATTTTAGAATGTATTTTGAAAAAGGGATATTTTAAAATATTTATGTAAACCCTAAATAACTAATGATGTGAAATGATTTTCAAAAAATGGTCTTCTACAAAAGTGTTCAGTAAGGAATTTTGAGTCTAATACGATTAACTTAATTTTTGATGAATAGTAAATTATGAATAGTGATTTTACGCTTAGGATTAGTAATGTGACCAAATGGATTAGTAATCTCACTTAAAGAAAGTTTTAATATAATATAGGCACCTTGATTAAGTAATGTAATTCAATAAAATGGTTAAATAACAGTTTCATAAATTATTATTCAAGTATTAGTTTTTTTCGGATGAATAGTGTTTTTTAATTAAAAATTTAATTAAAAATAATTAGAAAATTATTTTTATAAAAATGACTTTATTTTTGAACTCAGAGCATTGATATTATGTTATGGTAATTTTTGGGGATTTTTCTGAAAAAAATGAATTTTCGATGAATAGTGATTTTATTTAAAAATTAAATTAAAAATATTTAGAAAATTATTTTTATAAAATGGATTTCATTTTTGAAATTATAACATTGATATTTTGTTAAGGTGAAATTTTGGGATTTTTCTGAGAAAGATGAATTTTCAGTGAATAGTAAAAAAATACAGTTTTAGGGTTTCGGTATGTTTAATGACATCATAATGATGTCATGATGATGTCATGAGATATTTTGAGGGTTGGCCGGCCAAGGGTGATGAATTATTGTTTTGGGGGCCCCATGTGGCCTAACTCCATGATAAATGCCAAGGGAGAGCACATGGGTTTGAGAAAAGCACATGTGAGGTGTCCCTTGGCCATTAATGCTTTGTCCCCTCACATTCCCTATAAATACCCACCCTTTCCTCCTTTAGTTTTCACTCACAACTCTCCCCCAACGAAGTTCTGGTCTTCTTACCTTCCAAGGAGTCCTCCCAAGGTGCCCCCAAGCCCTCAAGGTTTAATCCTTTGAGTTTCAAGAAGCCATGTTTTGAGGTAAGGGATCCGACCCCTCTCTTTCTTTTCATGTAATCTCTTTTATGTCATTCCTTTTATGCTCCATGTTTTTATGTGAGAGGATGTTTTTTTATATTCCTCTTACTTCCCCTTTCATGTTTATATGATTAGATATCCCCTCTTACTCTCATCATTTTGTTTTCTGAAAGATTAAGTGACGCCGTTAGGCTGCCGAATGTTTAAGTGATTCTTTCACACTTCTCATTTTGAAGTTCTACTTTCATGTCAATTCTTTCAAGTTCCTTTCTATTATGTTGGGGTATGATCTCTATATCTTTCATAATGGACTCTTATGTTCATATGATGAGAGACCCTATTTGACCTTTTCAATTCAATTTTGTTGAAGTTTACGTGACGCCGTTAGGCTGCCGAATTCTCACAAGAGAAATCTTATTTTTTTTTCATCCTTTCATGTTCTTCATTTCACATGTTATATATTCAAATTTCATTACCAAGTTCTTAAATACCTTATATTTTGTCCCTCTACTGTTTTATGGGTCATTTATGAATGTTTGACCCATGTCCCCTCTCTTCTCAATGTTTTCTAAAACCTTGTAACATAGCCGTTATGCTGCAGAATTTTCGTCTCAAAATGCCTCTCTCTTTTCTCAAAATTATTTTATGTTATAGAGTGAATACTCAAAGCTCTTATTTCTACAAGGGTATTCACATATACATCAAAATTTTCTATTTTAAATTCTGGGATTTACATACATGAGACCCGCTTTCCCTTTCCGTGGGTTTAAAGTGACATAATGATCATGTCTTTAAAGTAGTTTTTAAAACGTTATGATTATGAAATGAAACCCATTTCTTTTATTCTATATGGGTTGTTTATGAAATGATTGATGATGATATATGTGGCTCACATGATAATAAAGGCAAATTTAAGGGTGCGCCCTGATAGCGCTCCAATGCATTGGGTAAAGACTTAATCTCTTGAGATGGCCATTTTAACGACGCCTTGGTGAATAACCTTGGTAATTTTTAACGACACCTTGGGGATGGACCTTGGTGAAATGAAACGATTGTCAATATTAAATGTTGTAGCCACATCTTCAAGTTATGAAAAAATTTATTTTTATTATGATGTATCTCATGATTTCTTTCTCATGCCTTAAAGTTCTTTTCATCTCAAGTTCACTTGTAAAATGTTTCTCTTGTTTCCCTTACTGGACCTTCTGCTCACCCTTTCTTTTGATGTATGTCCCTAGGTTATGAGATGCATAATGAACATAGGATGAACTAAAGGAGAAGCCTTTCAAGTTTTTAATAAGAATGATTTATGTTTTTTTATGTATTATGATCCTTGTTTCCTAGACACTAAACCTTAACGATCCTCAGATTTGTGTAATGTAATGAAAGTTTATGCTATAAAAAGGCGGGATGCTATAATGAGAGAGGGGAAGGTTGTGTGTGGTGTTTGACTATGGGGGGTCTCGTGTAAGACTTGTGAGGATAAGGGGGCTAAGGGATGTAATTGGAGGAGATGGAGCTAAGAGGGGAGGGGAGGAACACTGGAAGATATGGATCATAGATTGGAGGGTGGGGGCATCAACAGAGGAGAGAGATCTGAGAGGCGAGGGGGGATTTCAACAGAGGATAGGGAGATGAGATGGGATGGGGTAGGGTTGAACATGACTGAATGTTGAGTTGGAGGTGGAGGCCTGGTGGTTGAGGTTGCGGTTGTGGTCGATGAGGGGTGGAGAGGTCCAGGAGGTGAAGGTCAGGGAGGGGAGGATATGGGTCATGTGGGGGGAGAGTGATGGAAATGAAAAATCAGAAGTGTAATCCTAAAGAAATTGTGAAAAAGGGGAAATTTATACCAATGGATTTAACAAAACCATGGGTATAGTCCAGAACATATCACATGTACCAACAATATTTCTAAACCATGGGTATAGATTCATCAGGACATACATATTTTCTAGCAGTGTTTGACACATTTACCATGATAGGATTATCATGCTATATCAATACTTATTATTCCTTTTTTATGATTCTTAGAAATTTTATTCCCAATTGATCTTCCTATTCTTTTAAATTTTCACCTTATTCCATTTTTATTACCTTAAGGGGATTTATAGCTCACCCCATTTCTTATGTATATCCCTAGGTTATCCCATTCATTTTTGAGTGTGACCATGTTAATGATGTTTTCAATAAAGATGTAGTTTTTCATGTTTAAAATTGTTATGTAATGTAACTAATTCCCAAGTAAACTATAATTATCATTCTTCTAGGTTTTATTACCAGTAATATTATTTTATAAATCATGTTTTAATGTGTAATAATGAGTAGGGATATTATAGAGACTCTGAAGATGGGTATATAATGACATACATGTCCAAAGAAAATAATGGGAAGAATCACAATACAAATTTATATTTTCATATATACTGCTCGATAATGAGGATGTATACCTCCATCAAGTAGTTTGGATGGGTTTGAAATTGGAAAATTCAGTCATGGAGAAGTTTTCGAGTGAATTTGGGATGCCCATTTTGGTTTCCCTACATTGCTTCTAAACATTATGAGTAGAATAAGAAAATAGGGATGTATGAGAAAGTCTAGATATCATAGACATGTTCCTACCATAACATGGTTTTTAACACATTCTTATTCAACTACTATAATCTATATAGAAACATAGTACAATTAACTGATGGTGAGATTGGAGTTATCCTCTTTTATGTTGAGGAGATATGTTGTGCACCCATATTGGGTGAGATGTATGATGAGTCCTTCCCCCCAATAGTCCACTTGGGATGACATATTAAGGAATCCTCTGCTTACCCAAGAGCTGATTAGAATATCGAAAGGTTCTTCATGAAAGAGCCACTTTTTGGAGTAGATATCCCATTCAAGATGTGGGTGTGGTACATCATCAGGAAGGATCATTCCAAGCCATAGGACAAGAATCTGTAGTCCTATCCAACAATGTAATCCCATGTTATTGAAGGTTCGTTGTTTTCTAAATTCAAATAAGGGAAATTTAGTGGATTGGAATGGGTGGACATCCTTGGTGTTGAATGGATCGTTCATTTATCTATTTTCCTTACAATGGTCCTATGTAGGTACTTTCTTCCAGTGAAGGAGAAGTGTGGAGTTAGAGCCTCCACTTTTATGATGGAGAATTCCACATCATGAGGGAGGCTTGTCAGGTTATCCATCCATATATTAGTCAAAATGTTCTATCTTTAGCACCATATTTATAAGGAAAAGTTACCTCATAGACTCTCGGCCCCTTTCATGTATTATAAGGTTGGATAGGGGCTCAACCAAGAATATATGAGATCCTAAATGTAGAGAACATCCAAAAATTTCATTTTAAACCATTTTATAATGTATTAGTGGGGAAAATCCTGCTACACTGAAGGATCAGGATGTTTGAGTTTATATGAGATTTTATGACCATTTCATCTTCAAAACCTTTGAGACAGTGTCAATAGGTGAAATGTTCGATATTGATGAGGCTAGTCTTATGGCTTGAGATTATATAATGTAACTTTATGAGGGTGTTATTTCCACCTGTATTAATGGGGACCTTCTTTACGAATGGTTTTCACCTTACCGGTTCATCACTTAGTTTCTATGTGTCCAGCCAAGATGTCCTCTATCCATTTATGATCAATATGAGGAGAATCCAATGGAGGATCTCCAATTTTGGATTATGTTCACCAAATTGGAGACATAGGATGAAATAAACCTTCCTCCCCATGATGTAGTAATTTTTTTATCTAGTAATTATGTTGAGGTTTGGATTCACTCATATCCCAATGATTAATTATCGAAATTTTTAGGATTATCATCCCAATTACCATTCATTATTGAAGAAAATATGCGAAATGATAATAAAATGGATTTGATAGTACCAATAATCTTAGATGTACCCCATAATGAAGAGAGGAAATTATCATTACTATTTGGAGTTCCAACTGATGTGGGTATAATGAGATTAGTAATAGAGGACGAATCTACATAAAAGTTATTATTTCATATCACATATCAAAATTAGATGTATTGGTGGATGAAGAACTCATAGGTTGAGCTCTGGGGTGTACTATTCGAACCATAACTACCCTTTCAAGGTTTCACCCATGACACCACGCCTCTAGGAATCAAAATCAAGGACTGAACTAAAGTGGTCGAATTTTTTATTTGATACCTTGATGTGTATATAAAAAGCATCCGAGGTAAGATATCTTATCCCACATTGGTTCACCAAATTGTTGTTCACAGTAAGATGAAAATTTCTATTGATAAATAGTGTTATCCCTTTGCTGTTGTAGTGGTAAGGGTAAACTCAATGTTACTTTAAAAGGCTCTTGGTTCCATTGAAAATATATTGAATTCATTTGTGTTTTCTTGACACAGTGGTATGAAGTAGAGGACCGACCATTCATTCCTTACCTTATATGTTCTTTCCTTGGGTAAATATTATGGGAGATGATTTTGACAGTGACCTGTAGATCGATGGTGATGAATACCAATGTTGATTTCTCAAGATGAGGGTGGAAATTAGAATTTTTGGGGAAATGGATTTGGTATCAACACACTCTAGGGATACTATCCCAGAACGTATGGTGAAAAAAAGTGAAAAAAAACTTTCAGTGCCCACATTTTTAGATCCCCCAAGTAATATTGGTTTCTCACCATTATATTGTTCTGGATTATTTCGAAATCACACCCTGAATGGTGAAAAATGTGTATTCCCCCACAAATCTTGTATAGAAAAATATTTATGTATTTTTGAGGATGCAAGAGATAATTATGTTACTCTATCAAACCCTTCACTATAGGGATCAGCCTATAAGAAGTGGATGCGGATGAGGTTTGACCTTATCATGATCATTTCCTACTTCAGACATCCTAGTGATTGCATGACTTGATCTATCATGGGTGCATTCAAATTTATTGGATACCGATAATGGTAGATATTATGTAAATGAATTAGACATGATGGAGTTGAGTTTTGGAGAAGGTGAATACATATTAAATAACTTGAATATTTTTTTACTTTTTGCCATCCTTCTTGACATTATATTTTGTTTTGGAATCCCCCAAGGGTGATGTGAAAATTATGTATTCCAGAAAAGAATCAGAGGTTCAATGAAGTCACTCATCATAATTGGGTTTCACCACATTACCTGAAGATGTATCCGAATAGTGGTTGTCACCATCGAAACAACTTAGAATGGTATGTTTCTAAAATATTTCATATCTAATGATTACCTGTTCACACTATAAAATTTATCTTTTGGGTGATAAACCGCAATTCCCCTTTACTATAGGGCCTTATCCTGTAAGGTCTGAGGTTTTTGTCCATGTTCCCTTAGGGATTTCTCTAATCGGGTTAACAATATAGATTCAAACTCAATTAATTATTCATCAAATACTATGTGCACTTATCCCTCTTTTAGAGTCCTTGCCCTATAATATGCTTATTTTTTTATGATGGGATTAGATCAAGGTCCATTTAATGGGGTATATTACAAGTAAATGATATATCAGATATGTTGGGATATCGGGACCTTGGTCTTAGAGATCCCTCTAGAGGAGCTGATGAATTGGTTGGGTCACCTTCGGTTTATGTTTTTCACCCTTGGTTATGAAGGATCTGACTATACCTTCCTTCATGCCTGGGTGACGGAGGTTATCTCTACGAGTTAAAAATAGGGCCCTTGAATTGATGTTAGTAATTTTTTAGGGTTCTACCATAGTTAAGAAGAACATAGATGAGTTTTTAAAAGATACTTCTTAGTTCACAATGAAGGTTGAAGATCATTGGTACATGGTCAACATGGAGAATTTTATAATTTAACATCTCTAATATTGGATCATCTATCTTCAATTTGCGGTCAATCGTCTTCAAGAAGATCTATCCCAGTTTCAACATGCACTTTATATATCCTAGAAGGTTGTGATAGAGCAACAAGAACGTTTTTGATATATCAATTAAGTCTAGGCTGAATCCCATTTCTCAGGAAGAAGATTTTTGATATACTGTAGAGGAAAAGAAAGATTCTGTTGAATAGTAATGCCAATCTGTAACCTCCTTGGATCATATGAATTCATGGTTCAAGGACTCCTATGATCACATACTTTGAAAAGATTGTAATTTTGAATCTTTTCGATGTCTTGTATTTTCATGGTAGAGACTCTGTTATGTGTAGATTCCTCCTCCTATATGGTATCAATGAATAGATCTTATGAACCATTCATGTTGCGGTCAGGTTTTCTTTCATTCTTGTCATGCATGAAATTTCACTAATTCAATTTTAAATTAATCAGTAATTATTCCCATCCTTTTCTTGATATCATGTAAACTAAAATGCCTTTTTTGATTATTTAAATCATAATAGATTACTATCATGAAGTTATCATGAATTCACACCAACCACGTGGTTCATCATTGATGTATTTATTCCAGTTATCTAGATATTACCTATTTCTCAAAATAACAATTGGGTAGATTATATGTATTAGAAGAAGAGTGATCTTAATTTTTTTTAAGCCGATAGGATCGCCGAGCGTAGATTAATTATTTCCAATTACCTATGGTGTTCCTTACATTTTTTTAATTATTTAAAACCAAATAACTATTTCACTATAGTTTAGGGTCTTTTAGACCCGAACGCCTATCATAGTATTTCGTGTCTGTTTATCTCAGACCTTATATCACTATAGTTCTGGGACATTTATGCTACACCACTTATCATTGTAGTTTAGGGACATTTATCTCGTACATTATGTCTTTTCGGTTTAGGTTGTTTTATCTTGGATGTTTTATCAAAATAGTTTATGCTCTTTTATCTCAGACCTTCTATCACAATATTTTATGGTATTTTAGCTAAAAAAATTCTATCATTGTACTTTAGGATATTTTAGCTAATACCATAGTATTCATTGATGTTTAAGGCCTTAATACAATGACTTTATCTATTATTAGAGAATATGGTGCATACATGTTAGGATGAACAAAAAAAACCTTGGGTGTTGAGTTTTGTCATGGGGTTGTCGAGGCTCATGAAGACTAGAAATCCATTCTTGTAAATAGTTGATGGCTCTAGTTTGTAGGTCAAATACCTTATGCATCAATAGAATGGTCCAACAGAGGTATCTACACTCTTCACCAAGGGACATGGAATATTAATGTGGTTAATATTGTTTTAGGGTGAAATAATATGGAAGATATTCCCTACTTGAGTGTTGTAATGTGGGTGATGTAAATCAAGTTCCAAGGATCTTGAATTAGTGGATAATGGAATTGGAAAGATATGTTAGGGATGAACCATTACACCATATGGCTCCAGGATCCACCATATTGTTTCCAGGGAGAACATGGATTGAAGATATTTTCTTACAAGGTGAATATGCCTTTCGTTGGAAGGTCAAGTCCTCTATGAATTGTTAATATCATCATGAAAAGTTCTTCTCCACTCCATTATGATGTCCATGAATGATTAATAATGTCTGAAACATATAGATAATGATGTATTGTTTAGAGGAAAAGCTATCCAGGAAGAGTTATGAAACCCTAGAGCATTTTAGAACATAATTATGAATCTTTATCCCTAAACCCTATGGATTTGAATCACGTGGTGTAGTCCATTAATGGTTTTGGAATTGAGTGTCACATTCCTTCTTTGAGAAAGGGTACAAAACACAATGACATAATGTCAAGGATGTCAAATTTTCTTGGATAATCTGGTAAATGAATTTTAAATCTAGGTCTAAAGTTATCATGTTAGAAGGATGATATGGTAAAATAGTACCAAGAATGGAGTAGAATACATTGAGGTGTACAGATCTACCTTGGGGATTTCAGGACTAACAAGAATCAAAAATCAATTTTTTTGAGTGACACATTTGGTGGATGACAATATGCATATATATAGGAGACATATGTTTACATACATAGTCATAAATGGGTACCGTGAAGATGTGTATTATTTTACATGGTCCACGGATGGTTTACAATGATATGAGGCACTTAGATCATGAATTATGATTTGTAGACAATGTAATATCCATGAAGGGGTTATGTACATAAAAGTTATGTCACCCCATAGAGAACATATTTTCCTAGTGAGGAAATGTGAAATATAATTACATTAACTCTTTTCTGAACTAGAGGTATAGTGATAATATATTTTATTTTACTAGGGCTACAATGTAGGCCTTATATGATTTATTGCTTATTTATTTGGTCCCTAATTTTTCCTAAATTCTGAATATGATGGGTTTTAGGATCAAAGAATTGACTTTTTTCTAAGCCTACATTTTTGGGTTTTCAACCTAATAACTTTAGTGTATCGTTTTATAATTGTTTAAGGTCTTTTTATTTTTACCATTAGATGAAAAAGTTTATAATCACATCACTTTGAACATGGTGAAGGTATTTTAATGTCACCACGCACATGGACCTAATATTATGGGATGTTACAAAAGACACCTATTAGAATACATATGGTGAAGAGTACTCCAACACCCTTATGATCAGGGAATAAATAAGTTCAAAATCATTGATTTAGATTCTCATGTCATGAGTAATGATATGGGAAAATCATACTAGGTATGACCCAGAACACCCAACAGTGATGTGTTCTTCCATAGTGATGTTTGACATACAAGGATTAGAAATTCTACCATAGATAGGAAATCTTTATATGGTTTTTATGTATGAGACCATATGCCTCAGTAGACTGGTCATGCATAGAGTTCTATTTTCCTTTCAATAGGTCATGAAATGGTTATGAAAACATTATGTTCTCAAGACATGAAATCTAATTTATGATATGAGGTTTTTAAAATTTGGTGGAATCCCCTCATACTCTAGAAATCCAGGGTATGATTTTTATTGTAATTTGATAGGGTATTACAATGAATGATAGTCTACATAAATTAAATTCATGTTTTAGGGATATATTTTCTTCCATTTTCTTTAACACCATGTGGTAATGAAAGATTCCTTTCATTTTAACATCATAAGGTAAGGACTTGGTAATGAACATGAAAATTTGTGAATGATATATTACCTTCACAGGAAGAACACACATAGATCTTATTCATGCATATGAAAAATGGCCTTTTATTTCATAGTACCTATATAGTTGGGGTGAAATTTTAATCAATTTTTGTAGATGGTCCTATGATCGGAGATCTAAGTGTCACCACGTATCCTATGGTGATAGAAATCAAGGCACACATAGATCTTGAATGAAAAACTCTCCACATAGGTATGAATCATATTCATAGGTTGTAATTGTCTTCATTGATTATTGTAGGTGGGTCCAAGGATGGAGATGTAGTCATTACAATGTATCCTACGACGATTGGAATTATTATACATGTAGTTCTCGGTGAACTATATTGTTTAATGTCATGTGGCAAGGATGAAGGATTATCGAAGTAAAAGGGGTATAATAGATGGGGCCATGGATGAAAATATAGATGAGACAACATATTCTATAGTAATTGGAAACATTCCACACATAGTTATTAAAATATGAGCTTTCTTCAAAAGACATACCTATACACCTGGTGGGGGTCATTTTTATATTTATTTGTTGTGACTGGTATCAGTGATCTATATTTGGGTGTCACTACATATCATGTGATGTTAAGAATAAATTCACATGTAGATCTTTAATGGATATGTGGTAGGAGATCCATCAACAAAAATAGTGGTCCTCCCAAGTGAGGTCTATTGTAATGTGAAATTCTTTTTCGTACGAGGGACACCAACCATGCCGTTTAACATCAAGAAGCAAGGGATCATGGTTATCCTTTTTAGGTATTGAATTCATGACCCTCATGAACCTATCAGGATTTATTTTTCATTCTTCATGTAGGAAATCCCATAATAAAATTCCTAAGTTTGTGTGAGCTATGATCAGTGTGAGAAACATGGAATGGAAATGGTTCATCTAACCATAAAGATTTGATTGAAGATATGATATGAGCATTTTGTATCATGTAGTGGCTAAAAAAAGAATTTGGACAGAGGTGACCCTACGTATATTATTGAAAGAGAATCGATCTATATGTAGTTTTATAAACCCAAGCCGTTTAATGCTGTGGGGAAAGAACATCAAATGTGAAGATTAGAATCTTGCCATTGAGATGTGGATGAATTAATTATAAATATGAGTAATGTTATGTCTAGACCCATGAATGATGATTTAGCTTCCAGTACATATCCTATGAAGGATGGAATCAAGACACACATAGTTCTTGTGAACTGTGAAGGTTAGAGTCATTTATAGAGTACATCATATATTCATTTTAACATCTTCTATTGAGGAAGATGTTATCCTTTCATGAAAGGGAAGTAAAGTGGTTGATAAGCCCAAAAATAGCGGTTCAGGCATCACTACATGTCTTGGGAATGCATTAATCAAGCCACACATAATTCTTAGAATGACCAAATTCCTATGTAAATATAAATATCACACAAGGATTGGGAAATTTCAATAATTTTTTTCATAGATCTAGATCATTTTCAGTGATACATTAGTGATATAGTGATTCCCATGTAGTTAAATGTTATGCGCTTAGGACATCTTCTATGTAGTTTTAAATATTATGGTAAGGTAATAATCTATATAGATCAATGTCATGTGGTTAGGATGTGGCACACTGTATAGTTTAAAGTCTTGCTTCTAGAACATGTGTCACTCGATATGAATTAAGATGAACTACTGGGGGGATCCCTAAAGATTAATTTCATGTGGTCAGAATGTGATCCATACAGTTTAGCATCATGTGGTTAGGATTTGTATGCACATTTTAATGTCATACAACTGGGATTTCTTCATGCAGTTTAACATCATACAACCAAGACAATATCGTATAGTATAATATCATGTGGTTTAGATGTGAGACATTGTGTATTTTAATGTCTTACTACTAGGATGTGACACTTGATGACATCTTTGCAATGTATTTCATGAGAAACATTACAATGGTGGGAGGTGTGACACATCCACCATCCATTGTGTACAATGAGTAGGCTCCATTGTGATTTACGTAATTATGATATTAAGACCTACTCATTTGGGAATTACCTTCAGAGGTTTCCTCCCTACTATCATTGATATTTTGGGAGATAACACCAGTTATATAGGGAGGATTGATGGTGGTTGTCCTTTTTAATGAAGGACACATGGCCATATTGAGATAGAATTAAATTTTTTGAATTGTACACAACATATTCTCATAGAGCCATTCAAGCTCATCAAGGGAATTTTTTGATTTATTTTCATTCGATAATTGTCCAAAAATTTCTAGTAATTGTTTGCGAAATTGGAATTCAATAAGAAATACTACCTCGATCATGCACACTGATGAATGAAGAGTTTCTTGTGTGGTAGTACATGTGGTGTTATGGTAGGCCCATAAATCATGGAGGAGATTATCCAAAAAAGGCTTCTTTACCTTATTTCCCATGGTTTGGAGTATATTTGACAATGTCATATTGAAAGATTATATTTTTCCATTTTCTACTACATAATATTGTGATGATTGACAAGACATGATGATATACTCCGAGTACAATTTATTCAATTCCATATAATATAAAAAGGTTTCATTTTATTTCAATATTCTATGAGATACCCTGAACCAGGTTATGATATTATTCACCTAGACTTTCTTGGGGTTTATTTCCATTGCATATTTTTATATTAGTAACGGTATACAAGAAATTCTTAGCTATTCTTGTGGGATATGGCCCCACAATACACATTCCCCAAATGACAAGCAAACTCGAATATTCACCTATATGCGGCAATTCTAGGGCTAATGGATGATGTCTGAATGGATCTTGAATGCATGAAATTTCCTTTTGAATTCCTCACAGTCTTGTATTAGGGAATTTCTGTAATAATTGTTCCTCTTGATATATTATGAGTTCCTGGAACTAAAATGATGATCATCTTAAGATCCTTCAAGGAATTATTCCATGACACCATGAATCTATATTTCTATACAACATCTAATGAAGATTACACCAAATCTTCTCGTGTAGAAGTAATATTTCACATATGGATTATACCACAAGGTAATGTTCATTTTATGATTCTGAAATAGTTCCCTTGTAGATCAGTCTGTTTGGGGAATCTCATTTTGAAGATAAGTAATTATGGGATCCATCCATCTAGGGGTGGATGTTGGTTCCTTAGGCTCTGTGGTGGTTTTGAACACATTTATTTCTTATATATCACATATAGATTTTGAAGACACCATTATTTTATGTGTGTTACAAAATATTGATTCCTCCTGATCGTGGTTTTAAAGGATTGTGGATGGATTATCCAATGTGTCATCCTGAGCATTCTGTGATTAGGGAACAAGATGAAATGTAATATGAAAATGGAATTCTTACCTTAGTCCCAAGATGTATCTAGATAGAGGGTATAATTATTTATTTTTGATGTAATATTCACCATTGATATAATTAATCACTAGTTATTTATCCCATTTGATATTTAGGTAGTCTATTTGCAACTGTTGGGGCATTTCAAAGCTATTATTGTGGGCTTCGTATTCTGCAACAATATTTGTTCAACCTTAGGATAGTGGGAATGAAGAGGTCAAAATTTATTTTTCTATAGAGAAAAATACAATCCCTAAGACAAATCACGTGAGATTAGTATTTTACATCATTCTTCCAATAATAATATAAAAAGTTCTATCAAAATACTAACCCCATGTTTGGGGAGTGTCATGGGTGTACGAAACATTTTCAACTATGAATTCAGTGTCTAGTGGTCAAATTTATAGGATAAAAGGTGATGTGAAGAAATCAGATAAGGATTTTCCATTCACCACCTTTTGTGACACAAATTAGTTGTTATATTATTGGATAATGAAAATACATTGATATAGATACCTAGTTGGAATGGAGAGAAAAAGAAATTACATGAGATGATCACTAAAAGAAACATGGTGTAATTCTTGTTGAAGAAATTAATGCCTCATATTAAGAACTGGGAAGATAAGTGTGAGGTTGTTCTTCCTGACATCCAATAAGTTTTTATCATTACCATGAATTATTCTAATGAGGTAATAGAGACTGTTATCACTCCCTGCATCAGTCTACAATGCGAGTAGTGTCCCACATGAGCATTCCCTGGTTACAACATATAGGATGAGGGTATTTCCATCCATATGTGGCATTAGGACACATGTTTATAGTAGGTAATACTTGACACATTCTAAGGATTCATGGTAGTCCATGTACCATTAGAAGGTTCTTTCCTTCATCATTACCCCGGTGAAAGTGAGCGATTTTATGGCCAAGGTGGATATGAAATACCAAATTTATTTGAGGAGATCTCAGAGTCTCATAATTTCATTGACATTTCTTGTTAGTGACATAGATAAAATTGAACTAATATTTTTAGGGTATTCTTATATGATGCGGTGTCATACCATAAATCCATGGAACTTCCCTGATGTTACTCTAGATGTGAATTTCAATGGATTATTTTTTAGACCATGCTGTTATTGATTTTTGAAGAATATTGATGGTCTGTGAATTGTTCACATGGTAGTCGAGATTTTACAACCAGGTCATCAACATAACATTCAACTGTACTTCCCAAGAACAGAAAGATGATATGATGCATGTCACGTTGATATGAGTCTCCATCATTCGTTAATGAAAATGGAATGACTCGATAGAAAAATATACCTTTGGGTTCTCTGAAAGAAGTAGATTCTTCATATTCATGGGCCAAATTTATCATATTCTACCCCAAATGAACATCCATGATGGAATGATCTTGGATTCCAATAGTTTCATCGATCAATAATTCTATGATAAAAAATGGGACTTTTTCTTTTTGGAGATGTTGATTAAATTCACTAAAATCAATAAAGACATTAATCCATCCATTCATTTTATTGTTGGGGAAAATAATTGAAAGACACCATGGGTATTTCTCGTCTCATATAATGATATAATTGATAAATATTTTAACTTACACACCAACATGGGTAGAATGAGATGGATTCATCCCCTTTGATTCTTGCGTGAAGCCTCAATAGTCATCACGTAAGCCATGATGGTGCATAGCCACATTTTAATTCAGTTTGGGAATTTCTGTATATTTCTATGGGAACATATATAGTTGTTTCTTTGAATATTTAACGTAGATATCATTCTCATCAAGGGGAATGATGGTGTTAATCAGTGCAGGTCATGGATATTCATCTAATACCATATTTTCCTTCCCAAGCTCATCGATGGTGGTGGAGACACTTCCTTGAATCCAAGAGGGGAGATTCTAAGGTCCTCTTATTCTTTCACATCTAATTATATGGAGGAATTATACGAAGGAGATGGTAGTATAGGGGCATATTTTTCATAGTTGAGGTGAGAGATTCCATGATAAAAGATATTATCATCCCCTAATTCTGGATTCATTATAGAGAGATGTTAGAGCTAATTGTATTATACAGAACCCTTGTGAACAAGAGGGGATTGGGCCTCTGCGACCAATTCTAATACCTGAACTAGATTTATGGGGAGAACATAGTCGCTATCTAGCATACTTTAGATATTTGTGAGGGACATCCCCAAGTCATCGGGGGGATGAACCTATAAATCATCATCCCCTTTGGGTTGTTTTATTTTCCATTTTAGAATCTAGTTTCAACATATGTGGCATCAAAAATATCAAATGGGGAACTTTCACCATATAGTATATCGACCTTTCCATTGATGTGGTATTTTAGAAATTGATGGAATTATGAAGGTAACACTATGTTAGTTTGGAGACAATGCCTTCTGAGAATGAAATTATATACAATGTATTGCTGGATAACCATAAAATCATCTTTTTATGTGAGATCCTGAAACTGTTGTTGAATTTTATCTTCCTAATATAATTTTTTTATGCTTATCATTCCATTGAATGTTTAGCTTTAAGGGATAAAAATACCCTTTACTATATCCCAAAAATTGTTGGGGGGTCTGAATATATATAAGATTGACCCTAGAGCCATTATTAATAATATCCCTTCAGATGTTGAAATTATTTATTATTTTTGAAACATAAAGGGGTATATTGTGTCCCTATTTTACCTCTTACATATCCTATTATATGAACAATATTGTAACATGGAATTCTATTAAAATAGTATCTATTAGAGAGAAATAAACTATAGATTCTTCTTTCTTGAATTCTTGTGATCTCTAGAGGGATTAAAAGAGTGACTCTCAGAGTTCTTTTAAAATAGGGAGTGCATTGAGGATTGAGATGTTGATTGTGGTAACCACCATCTATTTTAGAATGTCATAACTTTTGTGCTAGAGTTCAGTGATTTCCAGGATGGGGGTTCTCGTTGACATGTGGCTTAGGAGGCAATGTATTTGAGGTGGATGAACCTAGTGTTTGTGCTATGGTTGAGGGATAATATTTTCTTAGTGGAGAAGGATGTTCTATCCTTACCCATTTCTTGGGATTCTTAGGTGATCAAACCCTTGTTAGAGTTTTCAACCATGAAAAATGTCCATGAACGACTGCTAGAGGTTTTTTATACACAACCATGCTTATGTTGAGATTTATGGATAGATTTTTCATGGGCCTCAGATATAAGGCCCCAGCCTTAAACCTTACTTAATCTTGAGTTATTACAAGATTACACATTGAGGATCTTTTCAGGTTTAGAGTTTTAGAGAATTAGATCATGAAACTTGCATTACATTCCACATTTAAACAAAGTGGTTACATAAAAGACCGTATTCATTCTTCCCATCAACAGAAACATATTTAAAATATAACATGGATTCTTTCTTGACACATCCTTGACACTATCATCACATCATGTACCTTTCCCGTGACCTGTGAAAAACATTTCAAAAAACTTGGGATGAGCATAAAAATCTCTGTAAGAGTTATAAAAAGATGGAAAGGAAACACGAGTTCATATATACATTATAATGAAATCACACATTACCCATAAAACATAGGCATATCAAATCATGAATAAATCATAGAAAACATAAGACATAAAGTTAACTTGAGGAATTCATAACATTCTTATGTAGGGAGTAACCCTCTTGGTTACGTTTGGAATACCCATCACAGTATATTCCCTAAATCTCTTCAGAGAAACCTTAATGTTTCACTCCTTCGCATTACCCAATGCATTGGAGAGCTATATCGGGCTCACCCTACCATATTTTATCACGGAACCACCCGTTTTCATAACAATTCCCAAGAACCATAACATAAATGTGTCACATAAAACATTCATAAAGGAAACATAAAATTTCCACATTTTAATCACAATATAACATTTTAGTATATTGAAATAATGAATCCATTCAAAAAGAAACCATTTCCAAAACCATTTAAAACATTTAATAAAGAGATTTTTAAATAAAAGTGTCTCATACCACCCTGAAGCTTAAAATTTTAATCCACTAATATGCATATAAATAAATCCTTAAAAACATTTTGAAAACATGGATATTAATAAGAACAAATAATTAAAACATTTAAAATGATATTTTGGTTAAAGGGGTTTTACCAAAATTAGAGGCACTTGAATACAATAATTGAGGAATAATATTTAGTCAAAACTTTATAATATCATGAGAATAAATGGATTCATGATATAATACTCCAAAGGACAGTATATACACCATATAAGAGTGAATTGGTGCATAACAACAATGAACCCTCAATAGAAATGTCAAATGTAATGAAATCCCTTATAAAGAAGGTATCCTTAAATTAAGGACAAATAAATCTCAAAAATATGTGTGAAAAATATAAATACACCCAATAGAAGTGGATATTAAGTGTAAAAAAATAAAATGTCATTCACACATATTCAATGGATGACATATTCAATGACTACATGTTGAACCCAAAGAAATCGAAATTGGGTTAAAAAGTTCCCTTGACAGCCTAACGGCATCACATAAAAATGAGTTGATGAGAGATAAAAATTGTATCTCATCACTTGGACATAAAATTAACATCAATAAGGATATATGAGAACATATCCCAACATAAAAATATGTAAATTAAAAGACCCAACAAAAGAAGTCTTTTAAAAAAGAGGAGGGTGAAAGGTTCCCTTACCGACTTGGGTATCTTTCAAAACATACACCCCATGAAAGAAGGACAATAGATCATTGATGTAAATACTCATAAACGAAATTATATTACAAAAAGAGTAGAATAATGGGCATTATATACACCACTCAATGGAATTTGTGGCAAATGTAGCATAAATCTCACGGGAATAATAGTGGGATTAAAAATCCCTTACGAAAATTCGGCAGCCTAACGGCGCCACTCAAAACTTCCAAAATGGATTGATGAGAGGAAATAGGGTCTCTCATCATATTAACATAATAAGTACAGTAGGAGTAATATAGAAGAACATCCCAATCATAAGAAATATGAGCTTAAAAGGAATGACATAAAATAATGTACTTAAAAAGAAAGAGAGGTGTAGGATCCCTTACCTCGGGTCCGACTTGACTCGATCGTTCTTTAACGTCCTGAATAATAAACTTGAGTTAATTTCTACTTTCTTAAGAACCATTTACAATTTCATTATTCCTTTTATATCAATTATTGACATGTTATAAACATTATGTAATCATTTAAGTTAATAATGTTCATTTTGTCGGTATTTGGTTTTAAGTCGAAAGTGGACTTCTTACAATTACATGTTGTTCGTGTGGTTAAAGGTTATTTATATCCAGAATGAAATTCATGATTTGGATATCATATATATTATATATATCCAGAATATACATGTATTTATAATATTACATAATCATTTAGAGGTAAGAAATTAAATGTACCGTTCATGGAGACGGTAAGCCGTACGTACTCATGAACACTACTTTCATTTCTTTGTTATAATAATGGAATTAAAACTAAATGAGAGGTATGTATATTTTAATTACAGAATTATATTCATCATTTAGATATATCATTAATTATATATATCAATTATATACATTTACTTTTAATAGTACATTACATTTGGGGATAAGAAATGAAATGCACCGTTCCTAGAGACGGTAATCCGTACGTACGCATGAACGCTACTTTCATTTCTATCTCATACTTTAATGGAAAGAAATAATAATTATATAGAGGTATATAATAATTCCAGTATAACATCATATATAATAACATTAAATCCATCTTTTATACGTCCCACATATGGCATTAACGAATCACATCACTTTGAGGGGGCGGTAGTCCGCACTTCCTAAAATGAAGATATCGCGTATACCCATAATGGAAGCCATAAAGGTAAGACACAAATGAAAAATACAGAAGCATAAGTAAAACATAAACATATAATATATCATATATGAATTTAGTGACATATTAATGGCCACCTTTGAAGGTGTTAAGAGAATGTTGAACAATCATCGTTTCGGGAGGCAGAAATTCGCCATCCACGGAAACCGTATGTTCTTTAACCATTTGATGTAGTTGTGTGAGAGTGTAGCTCTAATAAATCTTATAACAACCTACTAGTATATTTAAGATACTGTTTTTGTTACAAAAGAAATAAATAAAAAGAGTTTAGGGGGTTGGAGAAGCAAAATAAAACAAATGAACATGAGAGAATGAATTACATTTAAAAGTTTAACTCCTTTTGATTTGAGCCTAAAGGCTTCCTTTGAAAGGATTCTGCCCAAAGGGAATCCTCTAGGATGAGGAGAGGGATGTCGAGAGAGTAAATGGGCAGGGGTTGGCCGAGCCAAAGGCTTGAGGAGTGTGTGAAATGAGGTAGAGGTGGGGGCCTTTTATAAGAGGAGAGGAGGGGCACTTTTGGAAAGTAAAGAAATAATACATTATTTGAAAATTTGTTTCGGTTTTAAAAGGTCCCAAATTGATATAATTCGTGTATAAGGTGATAAGGCTTCGAAATAAACTCATACAATTGGTTTTGGCCATGTGTAGGTTGTAGAGTTTACATTATCTTTCCATTTTAATTAAATCATTAAATAATGAGGTCATCGCTGCATCATCATTATGTCAAAAATAATTTAATTTATTTAATGTATAAAAATTATAAAAAAAATACTATGATGTAGGAAATCGTTTTATCTTTCCAATGACTATTTATAATCGAAAATCTGATCTTTATAACCCCATGTTAAAATTGTTTTTGTAAAACATATTATGTTTGTGTAATTTTTACTTTTACATTAAATAAAAAGTTATTTATGTCATTTCTAACCAAAGTGGATCCATGGGGTCCACAAGTTGACCCATGGCTTGTCTTGATCGGCCATGAAACAACCAATGAGGTTAAGACATGTGTCAAGCTCATCTCATTTTATTAAAGCATTATTTTTACCTTAAACTACACTAATTACCACTAATCGCGATTAAAAACTTAATAAGTTACTATTCACCAAAAAATTATTTTAATCTCATTGAACCACATTTTACTTCTTAATGACAACCATGTATGTCGGATTTTTGAAAATCAAAACACAATGATGGAAAAATTTCATTTAAACGGAAAATCAGTTTTTATAAGTACCACTTAGTGGTTTCACTATTCATCAAAAATTGAAGTTTTTCAGAAAAATCCCAAAAATTTACCCTAAGCTATATTTGATATTCTGAATTCAAAAATGAAGTCCGTTTTAAAAAATTCAAAACATATAAGTTGCATTAATTAATTTAATAATTAATTTCCGCTGTCATGACAAATAGCGTGTTTTTATGAAACAATAAGTATCAAAAGATTGACACTAGTTTAAGTCTGATTTCAAAGTGAAATTAATTACAACGACCACTATTGGATTTAATGGTAAAAATATTTTCTAATTTCACTTTAAAACAAATTCAAAAGATAATATAATCATATAAATAAATTAGATAAAAATTGGTTTTGAATTAAAATACAACAATTTACACTATTCATTAAAAAAATGAACTTTATCGGAAAGATACCAAAAATTTACACAAAGTAAATTTTGATGTCCCGATTCTTAATAAGAGTTTTATTTGGTCCAAAAGAATGTTTAAGAGTGAACAAAACTATATTTAATGATGGTTCAACATCAAAAGGTGATAAGTGAACCTTTAGTGAAAACTAGGGCATATATGCCTAAAATTGAATTTTTTCCGTATTTTAATCCTCTATCCTTTATTGGATAAATTTAAAAACATATATAATAATATTTTAGTTATTTCTATCCATTCCCTCCATTACAACAGCTACATGTTAACTACCATTTAAAATAATATTATTTTATTATTAGAGTACAACGTAAGATTCCCAAGAAACTCGTTGTTGCGTGTTGGGTACGCCATCGAGCATAGCGTCCCCTTTAAAGTCATATCAATTTTTTATTCACAAATATGGATAAATATGAAAATGACATATTCTTTATTTACTTGGGGTGTTACATTAGAAGCATATATTCCTTTTGTGGGGATGTGACTATAATATTGGGTTGGACAACACCCATGTTGTCCTCTCTATCTTAGGTTCCTATGCACGTGGCCACATGTTCCCTAATTTGGAAAAGGGAATATATACTTATAGGAATATTCATCATTAAATATGGGGTATGAAAATTGTATCATGTGGATAGTACTAGAGATGAGGTATTCACCTGATAAGGGTTCTATTTGGTGGTGCAGTTCCCATTTTCCAAATATTTCAAGGAAAAAATCTGAAAGTGTCTGAGCTTATGTAGGGGATGAATATGACTCCACCTCTTTTATCAATTTCTTTATTTTATAGACTCATAAACCTTAGGTAGAAATATCTTATGTCACATTTTGGGGCGGTGGAACTATTTTCGGTCAACACAACTATGCTCCCAGTGTGGGATGATCCTAGTCAAATATTTTCTCAGTCATCTAGTTAATAAACCTCTATCCATGCCTGGCGGAATTATTCTTCCAATAACTATCTAATTTTGACTGGGAAAAAAAATTTCATACCACATAATCTAAAGAGTTATTTAACACCACCTATCCATAATCGTCCATGCCTGAAAGTATTTCTTGAATGATAATAAATTCTTGGTTATTATAACCTATCCTTGTTTGGAAAGGGATGTAGTTAGAGGTGGTTAGTGAGGTTGATATCATTCGGCTTCCATGACTAGGGTTTCTTGAGCAAGTTAATATTCATGGATATACAGAAATAAATAGGGGCTTTAACATTTTGGATGGAGTGGGATTTATTCATCCATTCCTGAACTCCCTGGTCACCATAATATCTTTATGCTTCTGGACATAGTGATTTTTTGATTATTGAATCTTGATAGGAGCCATTGGGCACATTAAGACCAAATTAGGTTATTTAGTTGACAATGATTCTGGTTTGAGGGTAACTACGATAGATTCGTCCTTATTGATCCATTTCCCAAGTGTTGGTGGAGTGATTCAATATTTAGAATGTGTTTACTAAATTGAATATTATTAATGATAGGCCATTTTTACTAACTCACATAACCCAGATCGTCCCGTAATTGGTATTAGAGGAGTCTATAACTCATCCTGAAGATTCTCAGTACTTTTTTCTAGGAATTAATCTTTTGAGAGTGGGATTCTAAGTTAATAGGATAAAAGCTTCCATCTGGCTATGAAATAAAAAACCCTCCATTTTGTACATTTTTTGATGTTCATTAAGTCAATTTTTTTTTCCACAATGTGTAATTGAACTAGTAAAGGAATTGATGATGAAGGTCTTTAATTCCTATATCATATTTTATGGGAATTATATTTTACTACACATAAAATGAACCTATTAGAGTCTATAAAAAAGCACCTCATCTGGGTAAAATCCATCTTATCTTGAGTGCCTATTATCATTCCACATTGGGATATGAAGTGAGTGAGATGATGCTCAGGACCTACCATACTGTCAAACATAGATAATGTATGATTATTGAAATTAGGTGGAGTAAAGGCATCATCCAACCATTTGGTATATGGTATTTTCTCAGGCATCATAGGTTCATGTCACCCCTCCATGCTGTACATTAGAGTATCAAGGGACATGATGATTTTGTGAAATTTAGAGGAACTACTATTTGAGCCACCTCCCATCTACAAGGACTGGGTGTGGCCTGATGATGTATAATATTTTCATCTCATGATAATTATATACTCATGAAATGGATGAAAGATTACACAAGAGAGGTTGTGTATATCTCTATAATAGAGAGAAGTCATTTCATTTTTTACTTTATCATTAGTGTATACTGGCTACCAAGACGTGGAGTTGATATAACACATTGATGACACTTTTTTAGGTGGATCCTCTATTTCATTATGTATAGAGGAGGGTTATCACCTTTTTCTAAAGATGATACCTAATGTGGATGTTTACCCTGGGTAACTCATCATTGAGTTGTTTGACTAAGAATTGACTATTTTATTATCGAATAAGAAAAACACAACGGCCCATGGTTTAGACACTGAGGGAGGGAATATATGATAGAGGCACCAGGCATATCCATTCCCAAAAAACTTACAGTCCTCAGGTAAGGACCCTACATAATTATAAATAATCAATGAGTCATTGGAGCTACCTTTGTTGGTGAGCATGCGAACCACAGTGTTTCCTTCCTCCATATATGAAGAACCTGAGTGACCAGGTCAAAAATAAACTTTTACCACATAATGTAATAAATAATCTCTCACGGAGTACCACACTTATTCAAGATAAACACAACTATTACCATGAAATATGACTCGGCCTCATCAATTCGGATACTATAGGCCTTTATATTAGAAGAGATGAAACTACAATTATTGCTTCCACAGTGATAGAAATCAATATTTAATAGAAATATAAAAATCCAAATAGAATCAAACCAATACTATCCAGAAATGGAACACCAATTTTCATCATTCTCTAAGTGCATGAACCATCCATGTTTAGTTTCAAGCCCCTTCATGGAGGCTTCCACTTGACCCATGTCATTGTCCTTCTGCCGTGATTAGCCTATTGAATACAAGTTCTTGATAAAAAACACTGGCATGTAGTAGAATAAATACCTCAATTAATGAGGAAACTTATTTCATCTAGTAGAAGCTCTTATTTGAACTAAAAATACACAAAGGATGTCAGACTATTGTTTCTTTCATTCTTACTTTCCTCCCAATGAGACCAACAAACCACCAAGACAACCACCACTCCTGATTTGAACTCAACTACATGTGTTTGTCCCCATACAAAAAAGCCTCAAAAATTCTTGAATAGATTCCCCAAGATCCTGTATTCCTATAAATATCCACATAGCTATCCAAACCACTGATACCATTCTTCATTAAAGAAAAGGTGTATCGGGGTTTCCTATTGTGGGGAGGTGTAACAGTGACATCTGGAATCAAAAATCACCCCTTTCCCTTATAAATTATCATAAACGGGCAGTGAAAATTATATCATCCTCCAAACTATAAAATTCATCTTAAATAGGATCTATTTTCAATGAAATTATTAATTAAAATCATCCGACCGACTAAAATAATGAACCATATTTCTGAAAATCTGAACATTGATGTTCCTAGTTACTGCTCTAGAAAATACCCATATATCTACTTCTTGAATCAAAAAAATGTTTTCATAAAAATTCCTCTGATCATGATTTAAAATAACATTAATAAAATATTTTAAATTACAAGAATAATTGAAGGTGATCTGAGGAACATGATAACTCTGAATGAATAGTTTACCCCAGCCCAATTTAACTTCTGGAAGCTTATGTCTGCACTTCCCATGATACAATGATTTTTGTCCCTCAACTCATCCATGTGATACATCATGAAATGAGCCAAATTTTTTTACTACCACTTCTCATAGACAATTATTCATATTCAATAACATATTTTCTCCTCATGAACCTTCCCCATAAAAAATTCATTTCATTTAAATCCCACAACATTTTGGATTGAAAAGCATTCATTATTTTAGAAATGTTGTTTAGACCAATATCTCCTTCCCAAATGGGTTTCACCAAGAACTTCTTGGACACCCAATGGAATCAAAAACTATAATTTTCTTCCCTCCTAAATGAATACATAATACCATCCAATTTAGTAATGGTTCCATTATATGGCATGATAGTGGTTATCAAATATATTAGGATTGATGTAAGAAGACTTTTTATTAATGTAATTCTTCCACAAAATGAGATGAATCTATTTATGTAGTTACTAATTATCCCTCTCAGCATTTTGATAATCCCATCAATGTACGAATTTTTTATTATGCCGTTGGAAATTTGATCTCCTTGGTAGATCATGGGAAGAGTCTTCTTGTAGATTTTGATAAGGCTCTGGATTGCGTTGCATCAGTTTCTAGAACATTTTTTTGTAAATGAATAAAATTCTCTTCTTATGATTAACCCTTTAGCAACTCAGATTCCAGTATGTTGTAATGGTTTTAATGAGTTGTCTAATTTATCTTTGTGAACTTTTAACTAAAATGAGAATATCATAAACCTTCATTAAGTGGGACACTAAACCATCATCACATATTTTTCTAAAAGGCACATTTATTCCTTCTTCCAACAATCATTTAATGTATCTAGAGAAATCCTACTGTTCTGTGATAAAATAATTTGGGGAAAATGGGTGAAATTTCCTAACCCCTCAAACCATTTTAAGAAACTTAAACCCTTTCCCTTAAGTTTGATTGTAATCCATGGGGATGTATACCATCTAAAGATTAAGTCACAAAACCACTAATTAAAACCAAGATTTCTCATTAACCAAATGATAAAGATATACTATAACATATCATAGGTCGTGATCATATCAAGCTTTACCGTACCATTAGATACAAGAGATTTTTTGTTCAGGTCATCAACCATTTCACATGATATGCCAGTAGCTCCCTGAATCGATATAACCTTAACAAATATAAGTTTTTATTATAAAATAAATATATTAATCACCTGGCCCAAACTTCTATTAGTGAGATTAGCAAGATATTTATAAAATGAATTTCACAAAATAAGAGGTCTGAACAGATCCATAGACATGTTATTATTGACCCTAGGGATGATAATCATATTGGTAGTACACACCACTCTAGGGAACTATCCACCTCTATATAAACCCTTCATAAGTTCATCCACCAAGGTTTTAATGATATCTCATGACACTATGAAGAAAGGTACTACAAAGCCATCATGATCGGTTCTTCTTTCTTGATTCAACATAAACAATTGCACTTTGATTTCAACATTTTCTAGAATACCAATAATAACCACATTCTCTTATTCATCAATCATTCTAGGGATACAATTCATGTTTAAATATTCCTCCGAGCAATCCCTTTGGATGCTATATTACCATCCAAATTCACATCCTCTATATAAGACCCATCTCCAAATTGATGAT
Organism: Viscum album; assembly: GCA_963277665.1. NCBI lineage: Eukaryota > Viridiplantae > Streptophyta > Magnoliopsida > Santalales > Viscaceae > Viscum > Viscum album. Next base: position 1,313,359,518 of record OY728136.1, on the reverse strand, counting down.
TGAATCTTTTTCTCAAATATTTTACCTTAAATAATAATTGAATGTATTTTATATTATGATATCACTCTTTGATACATGGGGCCTGGGATCTTTCCCTACACAACCATTTAACCTTGAGGCTCATTGAGTTGTCTAAAATTTGAAATCTCATTCTTATATTATTTCATTAATTCCAACATGGATGGAACATTGATTATATTTGTGTATTAATTGAGATATAGCAACAAATTTCTCATTATCTTTGGTTGTTTTTTTCACCAGAGAGGTGGAATCTCGATATTTAGAGGTGCCTAATTTTGGGGTATTATTTTTTTCAGGGTGCGAACAAACCTCACTAGGTGCTTAAAAATCGACATCCTCTTGTGTATGTTTTTTTATCATATACCCCTCTATATCTGTTACATGATCCACCATATCTATTGTGTTGACAGTGATGAAATTCATAGGGTTATATTAGGAAATGATTGTTGTCACATTACTTTCAACGCAACAAGATGATTCTACACTACCGATATTAGGGTCATTTCTTGAACCCTTATTTATATTAGTTGGTTTTAACTTGTAACCCAAGTAAGGTATGAAATAATTAATTTATTCTCATCTTGTCTCATCCTGTGAGTAATGACCATGTGTTAGTTTTTGGTCATGATTGCTGAAGAGTCACTGAATAAAACAGGTTTTTCTTATAGTGGGAGGAACATATGAGATATTGAACATAGATTTTTTCCTACCAATCTAGAGAAGAATATCTTACTATGTGGTGATGATGATTAGGAAAATGACCCCTTCATTACTGGATGTGGGTTATTTGAAGCCGAAATTGGTTTATTGATCTTGTTGTTGAGGATACAAGTCTTCCAGCTAACGATATAATGATTCTTGTGATGAGTCATAAGATATAAATCCCCCCATCCTAGTGGGATGGGATTGATATGAAATCCCTATTTCTTTACCCTAGGAATGTATCAAAAGATTGTGATCCTGGTAATGGGGCTTTAGATTTAAATTCCACTTTCTTAGTGGTCTAAGGTTTTTTTACAGCTACTTCTGAATTGTCCAATATCGCCTCATGAATTTAAATTTGTGTGGTGATGGTGGTGGTAAATATTCCCTCAATGAATTTGGATGGAACAACTCATAGAAGAATGGTATTGAAGATTATACTATGACCTGTTTTATGTGGTGTAGTTATATTAATGTAGGAGTTCTGTGCAGTGGTTGCCCATGATGAGAGTATGTTTTTATAATATGACATCAGTTATATTGAAACCATAGCTTTCTTGACTGAAATGCGGTCCCGTTTCTTCAAGTGTCACAGTTCGAAGAATTTGTGGGTATCCTATTCATCCATTTGTGATGATTACGAATCGTTGAATTTGGTAAATCTATTTTAGTGACCAACTGGATTTTACATTACCCGATTCAATAACTTTTATTGAGGTTATAACATTACTGGATGTTGTATCAATGTGGTTCTATTATTCTAGGAATATAGTAATGTGAATGATCTACATTAATACAATCCATGGATATATAAATTTTTAAATACTTTGGAAACAAGTCTGTAGAGTATTATTTCAATGAAGGTATAAACACGTTGTATGTGTTTTTCATGGTCCTTCCTTCTTGGGTTATGAGATATGGAAAAAGAGGCCTTATTAAGCTCATAAAATAGTATATATATGATATAAATGTGACTCTCATATCCTGGATATGGAATATGTCTAGAATTCATTCACTAATGAGTATCCCATAGATTTTTTCATAGATAAGTTATTCACTCATTTTCATTATCTTTTGGGACCTCACAGTTAGATGTATAAAGAGGCCAGTCATGTTTATATCATAAGATGAAAATCATTACCCAATATATTTTTGGGCTATATAATTAGACCCTACTATCAAATAATTAAAATTATATATATTTTTATATAAAATTATAAATCCGTCATCATAACATAACCCATATAAATGAAAATTATTCGATAGACATTTCATTGTGGTATAAAAAATGGAAATGAAATGTGCCTCATAAACATTTCTCAATTCATTATAGTATTAACAATTGAAATGGAATGGGTTTTACACTCATATTCTTGTCATAATCACAATCCACCCTGACAAATATTATTGCTTGAATCTTTATATAATACTATTAGAATATCTTATGTAATATCAATGAAGTTAATGTTAGAGGTTAAATGAACTTTAATGATCTGCTGAAATAATTTTTTTTGAAAAATACCCTTTCTATTTTGAAATAAATTAATTAAAATAAAAATATTAAAAATGAATTAGGAATTTTATTCCTTGAAAATAACCATATAAAAATATAATGGATTTATTAAATCATTGAGAATTCATTATGGATGAAAATACTATGAATATCATACTTTTTAAAATAATGACTTCATTCAAACTTACTATATAAAATAAAAAACATATCATTTGGAAAACGAAAGAAGATTCATATATTTTTTAAGAAAAATTAAAACAAGTATAAAAATGAAAATTAAAAATATTTTTAGAATAGTAATTACATCCTATATGACATTTTAAGAAAACATGGACATGGAAGATAAATTATTTTCGACTAAGGTGTTTGGTAAAGTCTATTCTCAAGTAAAAACATTCATTTGGAATATTGAGTACATAAATAGTGGAAAATGATATGAAAATAAATTATTTATATAAATTACTACATTATAATATTATTCATTGTTATCTTGAGTGATGGATCATATAATTTCATCATCAAAAGCATTATCATTAACAATCTTGATAAATAATGTGATTTTAGCATAAACCCATTAAAACATTCCTACGTTGTGAATCATAACAATCATTAATGAAAAAAACACAAAAAGGTATGTGAATAGCCATAATATTCATAATAAGAACCATAAAATACATTCCAATTATTTATATAAACAAAATAAAATTCCCAAGTGGTGTATATGGATTATGTATGACAAATATAAACGTTAGATGAAAATCCATGACATGAAGTCTCAAATTTCATCGTACATATTAGAAACTCATGAATAATAAATATAAGTTTATGAAATATATTTTATAGAACCATTATAATATATATCAAACCATATATGATTCTCTTATAACCTTTTACCACCCATTTTTTTGTCATTTTCTTATTTTAATTAGTGTTTCCGATGACAACTGGTTTATTTTTCATGTAACTTTTTCTTGGTAGTTTTTTCCTTGTATATTTAATATAGTTACAAAATATAATTTTTTTCATAACAATATAAATATTATATATATAAATTATATATTTATTTAATGGTATATATATTAAATATAGTGATATTAAATGAATTGAGACCTTTATGGAAGTGATATGTCATACGTTCGTGTGAATGTTGTTTTCATTCTCTTGATGAATGGAACAAAAGAAATATAAATAATAAATAATTTAAATATATTAATTTTTAATTAATATATATAATATTTATTCATTTATTCTACCCTTATTACCAATTGTTTCAATAAAAATAAAAATATGAATAGCTTCACTTCGTGGTGGTGGTTGTCCACACGTACACCCATGTGGCGTAATAATTTTCCAAATGATTGAAAGGTACCGATTGTATATGATGAATTATATATAAAGGATTATAAATACGAACTAAATATAATATATAACCCTTAACACAATCATTAAATATATCCTTTAGTGTCAGTGATGGAAAATTAATTACATTGGTTGATAGTGCGGTAGCCACTGTACATACAATTCATTTTTTTATTTCAGATTTTTTGGAGGAATAGACAGATATTGGTAATTTAACTATAATAATAAAATATTAATATATGAAATATATTTATTTTATTATATAATAAAATTTAATTAATTTTTTAATGAGTTGTATGATGTAATAAAACAAAAATGGTCGGTTAAGAGTGATACCTCTTCTTGATACAATTTCCATAGGTTTTTAGAAAAAGCCTTCAATTGAGTGTTTCATTAAAGAAAAAATACCACTTGGAAGTGGGGAGTTAATTAAAGAAGCTATTTTTAGATTCATTGGTAGTATCAAAAGTCATTGGATGTGTAAATAAGAGAGGATATCAGTTCCCCATTATAGGTGGGGAGAGGATACAATTGAAAATTTTAAACTAAAATGAATTACCAAAAATTTTCACATGCCAGAAAGATAAAAAAATGTATAAATTTAGATTATAAATATATACATACAAAAAAAATTCATATCCAATATGAATTCCATTTTTTTACTGAATAATTTATTAATATCAATTTTGTTTAACCATTGTAAACCTGTTTTAAATTTAACTGCATAAACTAATTCTTATTATTTTAATGATTCATTATGACTGAAAATTAATCTAATCATATTATTTCATATTAATTATTATAATTAAAAATACACAAACCAATTATAAAAATATTATTAAACGAATTGCTGATTTTAATTTAAAATTATATCCACATACGAAATGAAAAAAATGTTTTCCAATGAAAACATTTTCATAGGTATAAAATGTTTTCTATATTTAAAGTGGACATAATATTTATTCCAATGAACTAAATTGATTTAATAATAATATAATTTGACAAATTATACATTATAAACCATTTTAAAATAAAATTTAGCTTTTTAATTTGTTTAATGAATAGGAAATGTTTAATAAAAATTATTATTTTTCATTATTCCTCAAAAAATATATCCTTTTAAAAAATTCAAAAAAATCACTATAAGATAATTTTTTCATCCTGATTTAAAAAATTATATTTTTTTGAAAAACATATTTTTATAAATGTGAAATAATACTTCTAATATTTTTTCCCAAAAATAAATTATAATAATTATATATAAATATGTTTTTTTAAGAGTACGACTTTACTAAAAATTAATTATTTTGTTAATATGGTTTATAAATGAAGAAAAAATATATAATTAATTTTCAAATTTTGGTTATTCATCCTCATGATGAAAAATTTAGTTAATAGGTAACAAATGTCATTTTCAAATAATAATATCAATAGTATATTGAGGATCATTAAATCTCGATGTTGTGTGTAATAAAATTTATAGAATAAAAAAATTATTTTAAAGAGAAAATTCATAAAATATTTGTGTGAAACATAAATGTATGATTTGTAATTTGGTATGGATAAATTTATAGAGGAAAAATTTAAAATGGAACCAGAATTTTTTAGAGATATTTGTAGATACAATTATATGAGGAGTAAGAATAATGCATTTCTATAGGTTCCTATGATCGCCTTGTACCTACCCTCTTATAACTCAATGTGAATAAAAAAATTCATTATATATCGAATTCTATTGAATAGATGTGACAAAATTTAATAAAAAATAATTATTGTACCCCAATTTAGTATTGATTCTCACACATCCAATTATCATTTAGGATTGGAGTATTAAAGGGTTTGGAAAAACATTTAACTATGAATGCCCATGAATTTATCAGTTAATTTACATTTTTTCCACAATATTAAAAATAATTAATTCATAATACATATAAAAAAAATCCCTAAAAATTATCCTTGCATGACACTCTTATATACAAATTATATGTAATTTTTAGTAAAGGGAATCTCTGGGAGTAGCCTTTTCGAACCCTCCATACACAAACCCCCTCCCCTCGATGAGGTCATCTAGAGAAGCCCCAACCGGGAATGAACTGTTTCTATTGTAGATGGAAGATTTTTCCAAGGGGTTATAACCTAATTAGTGAGGGTTCAAAAATAAAATCCATCAGTTAGGTGGGATGCACCCTTCAGGATGCTTGATGGTACACCAGGTGACCCGGCAAGGTGAGCATAGCATGAGAGGTAGATAATCCACAAGATAGGGATCCCAGGAATCAAACCACATACCACAAAGAACACTATATCTATAGACCTCGACCGTGAAACACTACTCCCCCACCGAAGAAACACATATCATGTGTAATATGTTTATTTACTACCTCCAGAAATAAAAATAAAATAAGGGTATGAAGAAATTCTCAGTATGAGAAAATATATATCAGAAGTTATCATGGAATTAATAATTTGGAAAAATAGATATTAGTAAAATAATTCTATATAACTAGGCAAAAGAGGTTGAAATTAAAAAATGGATGAAATTATAATATAAAGGGTTACATGGATAACCATAAGTTTTTCCTTATCAGTAAAATTAATAAAGCCAAAATTTTAGTTCCACTAATTAAAAATAGTAATAAATATTTTAGACATCATTATATATTCATCAAAACCCTATTAATAGGAAATAATTTTTTGGGACGTCATACACCAAAATAAAAAAGATTTTTTTTATCATAGTATTTATCGATTCTTGGAGGTTTTATCTATACTAATCTCCACCATTTTCTAATTTACTCAAATTCCCTCATCATATATTGGATTGAATAAACAATTAAATAAATAAATAAATTTACTTTATAATGAATAAAAATTTATATTTAAATAAGGTATAATTATTGTGCATATTTTTTCTATTCAATAAATGGAATAAAATATTATTATTGAATTAATTAAACTCACAAATAATTGAGTGATTATATAAGATTATGTAAATAATATCGCCAACTAATAAATTGAGTCATTTTATATACAATCATACCTAAAAATAACAACATATAGAGTAATGGTATATGGTTACATCAATTATCTCTCCAATAAACCATTTTAGTTTAATATTTGTGAATTATCTTTTTAAAATGTATTGGAATGTAGGGTATTCAAAGAGGAAGGTGTTGAATAAAAATAAGGCCTATATTAGGGTTTAATTTATAAAGGAAAAAATAATTGATGGTTATTTGTAAGATTAATCCAATAATTTAGAGTACTATTAGTTGATCTGGAATGTAATCCATGGCCCTTAAAAAACTATTTTATTGGACATAAGTGGAGAAAATGAAAAAAATGTAATTAAAAAAATTAATATGAAAAAACCATTACAATAATAATAGAATAAGAATCAAAATGACTTGAGAGATAAAAAATATAATTAAAATAAAATCCACTAAAATGTATTCATTATACATTATTTTAATAGTTTAGTGAATATAGCATATTAAAATATATTGATAACAATGTCAAACATCTCTCAAGGAATAGAAAATACAGACAAATGACACTTATAAAATTAAGGTCATTCTAATATATTACGCTTTATGGGTGAAATTTCAAATGAAGAATTAAATTCCATAAATAGTGAGGGGATTATGATAAAGGAAAATAATGAAGATGTGTATACACCATACACAATAAAACAATATGTATAATAATAAATATTAATCATGGTTATGAAAATTGATATTGGAAACCACTTCCATGTATCTTAATATTTAAGTTTAAAATCATTTGATAATGAATTTATAAAGAATAATTATAAAAAACTATATTAGATGTGAGAAATAAAGAAAAATGTATTCATATTGAATAACTAATAAAATATTTTTCTATAGAGTTCAATAAGAGTGTTCATAACTCAATAGAATAATATTTGGTTACAATAAATAATTACATCATTATAAACAATTTACTCAAAGATGATTAGATGATATTATTAAAAATGAAACATAAATTAAATGAATAATTATTGGATCATGATATAAAACATTAAATAATTTTTGGATGTATCATACAAATGAAAACATGTTGTATAATAATAAATTTATAAAGATGGTTGAAAATTCAGATAGGAAACCCTTACATTAACTAATGACATCAAATAATGAAATTAAATCTATAGTATAAAAAATAAATACCATAATAAAATATATTATAACATTATTCATATATATAACTCTTTATATTATTTATTTAAAATTATTCGAAACATTTAATTTAGTTTATTATTGTATATTTTTAATATTTGGTGTGAGTAATCACGATTATTCTTATCATGTTTGGTAATATTGGGTTTATTATCAATAATTCACTAAACATTGATCCTTACAATATATTAAAAGGCACTATAAATGGATATTTATAAATATTTATATTCTAATAACTAAATTATATAACCTTTTAATATTTCTTCTAAAAAATAGACACAATCATGTTTTGTTGATTTTTAAGAAGTTAATAGTGGTAGATAAATTAATGAATTTAAATTTATTGTACCTTTTAATTATATTATTTACATCATATATTATCATCAATTAAGTCTCAAATTCTTCTTTTATATTATTTTAAACCATTTTTCATATAGCATGTTGGATTAAAAAAAACAAAATGATACTATAATTGTTAGAGGGTTATGATGTTATTTATTGATTATATAATAATAGATGAAGAATAATGATGTTATATATGGTTTATTTTCATGTTATATATGAATTAAAATTAATAATAAGAATAATAAAATCAACATAATGTAATTATATTCTATGAATAATTCATTTGTTTCTATTAGAATTTTTTTGTAGGGTTGAATTTTTGATTTTTTTTAATAACATATTTTAAATATGACATCTAATTTTTTCCACAAAACATAACAATTTCATAGACACTATATTTATACACTAAATAATGTATCATTACAATCACAAAAAATAGTTATCAAAATTAAGAAAATGGAAATCGATTATGATATGTAGGTGAATGTTTTCATGCAACAATGATTAATGATTTTATATTATATAGAACATGAAAATATAATTATATGTTTATAACATTGAATATAAAATATTATTTAAACATTATAATTTATTATTAAATGTAAAATTATTACTAAATATGTATGTTTTGTAAGGAAAATTAAACATGACCCTTCACGATGGTAGTAATCTGTAACATCCCATAAAAGATAATATTTTTCCATAAGTGAAAAGGATGCAGGTAGATAATAGTTATTAAAATAGAATAATAATAAATAATATAAAAAATTTAAATTTAATTAAATTATAACTTGAAAATTGTATTTAGTAATGTAATTGGGACGTCAAATGAAATAAGGGAAAAGTTATAACAGATGTTGAGGTCATGGGATTTTTATTGAAAAAAAATTGTTGGTGAGAGATTAAGATAATTTCAATTGATCATAATAATAAGTGGTGGATTTTGTATTTAGGGGAATGGAATAAGGGGTGATTTTCATGTGGAAATTTTTTTTATGTATAATTAAAGGGTTGTGAGAGGACCCTTTTATATATGGTGAAAATGACCTATTTATAAATACTTCAACATAAATAAAGAGGGAACACAGGGCACATTTCATGTGGAACCAGAATTAGAATATTATTATGTGGGGGATGATAACAAATCTAGAATTCATCATAAATTCATTTTAAAAAACCTTTTAATTAAGTTTTTAGGACTTCTAGACTTTTAATTTTCACTTTGAACAAATTTTTTTATTTACCATGGTAATTAGTTTTACATAGGTAATTTTCAATTAAGGGATAAAAATTAAATATCTCTTATTACATAATATGAAGCTCTGAGTTAAAAATATTTAATTTATTACATTAGATAAACCTACTTTCATTAATGAACTTGATTTTCAACTTTATCCAATACTCAGTTTAAAATTTTTTTTAGAAAAAGCATGTTTTTAAGTTTAATATTTAGGAATAGGATAATATTTTTACATTATTGTTTTTAAAATTATATAAATTTATTTATTATAAATCAACATAAAATTATTTTTCTTTACAATAAATCAAAACCCATATTTTACTAATAATATTGATTATTTTAAAAAATATTAAAAACGCTTTCATTTTTTTGGAATACATAACTATTATTAATTATATGTTAAACATATATTTTTATAAATTAAGGATTTTATTTTAAAAATTTATTTTTTAGTCATAGAATTAATCTTTTATCAGTTAAATTTTTATATAAACTACTGTATATGGTTTTCGAAAATTTTAATTCACCATTATGGTAAGCATTAATTTTTCAATATTCAACTATAAATATATTTCATTATAAAAATTCAATAAATTCAATTAAAGGTATTATTGATGTAAAGATTATAAAAATGATATTTATTTTTCAAATTAAAATTATAATATTTTGGAATTCGCCTTTTGAATAACAATATAATAATAAAGTGACAAATGTTTTCATTAGAATATAACATGGTCAATATATTGATCATTCCCACAATCATTTCATTTCAATTTATAATGAAATTGTTCTTAATTTATTATTTATAAAAAATATATATTACCCAAAAATATATTTATTATCAAAAAATAAATTTCTTTAAATCAAATTTTATAAAGGATTCATTTAAACCAATACTCAGTTTTATTATTTACATATCTACAATAATTGAATTTTCATCAATTACATTTTATTAATAATAATATTTATATAAATTATAAATCAAATTTCATATTTGGGTTAAATATATTTTTACCTTATAATTATATGGTTACATGTTAATCCCAAAATAACTCTCAAATGACAATTTGGGTTTGGGGTAGAGTGTGTTCAATGTTATTAGTCATATTAGATTTTAATGAAGTATATAATTTAAAATATCATGTTCTTGCATCCGCCCTTAATGAAATTCTTCCACATAATTTAACTTAATACACATTAATTTATATAGGAAAGAGAATAAAAAGGATAGAACTCCCTCAATATTTTATTTCAAGTGCGGTTTCATCCTTTCCATATTATGACCAACTAGGGACCTCATTTTCACAAAACAGTAGGAATATAATCAAGTCTTTTTTTTCATTAACTATTTATACTAAATAGAAAAATTTCATTTATGTATTGTTTTAATAGAGAGTTTATAGTAATAGTTAATATGTAGTCAATTATGATTTTTATATGTTTTTTTTCATTTTATAGGGATTATCATGGACTATATTCCAAGTGAAAAAATCCATTCAAAATATAAAATTAAATAATAATAAATGGGGGATACTAAGATTTTGTAGGATGTGCATTCCTATTGACATATATTTGAGAGTAATTAAATATTTATGATAAAATAAGAATTCCACTAGATGTTTTATGTAAATAATTTAGAATATAGTTATCATGTAGTTGAGTTTATGTCATTAGTAAATATTATAGGAACATAATACTGGGTTGTAAAATATATAAATAGAACACTCATAGTTCATGAGAGGGTGGTATGTGTTTTTATTTGCATTTTATTTTTAGAACCCAATTCCCATGTTTTGGTTGCATATGATTTTTAATATCGTGGAATTTCATTCTCATTTAATCATTATTGTCAGTAGGATTAGGTAATTATCTTTGGTAATGTTGATGTTTTCTACATTTATTACATTTAACTACTAGTCATAACACTGTATGATATATTTTTCCTTTCATGATTTCCACTAAGCTCTTCAGTTTTCCATAGAAATTATTCTTGTTTATTTTCAAATTTAACACAGATAAAACATCTTCCAATTACATGAATACATTTTATATGATTTCTCTTCCATCAATTTTCACAAGATGGAAATATAAAAATACCCCCTTCATCATCTTCATCACCATATATCTTGTGGGACTCAATATTTCTATTATTTTGTGTCTTTGGAAAATAAACTACATTATTCTAGTTTATCAAAATTATTACTAGATGGGTCGGAAAATCACTTTTTTATCACTGTAAATATTTTACCAATAGATTTTTCATTCTTAAAATTAATTGGTTATCCCTGGAATCCATTTTTTTTTCTTCCACTATGTTTCACCAATTACTAAAAAAATAGAGGATAACATGAATGATGAATAATTGTAATAAAATAATAATAAATGGTCTCATAAATAATATACCTTGAAATATATTACTCTTGAAAACCATATAATTAGTATTTAGTTTAACTTTAAACACTCTTATTTTATTCTAGTTTTTTATCTTCTGTCCACTAAAATATATTATATTAAATCCATAACATTAATGATCATTAATAATTTTCTAAATTGAGAATATGAATAAAAAACATTTTTACTTGGATTATCAAACCAAATCTATTGTTAGGCCTCAATCACACACCATGTGATGATGGATTTATTACCCAATATAACATTTTCATCGTTATTACACCTAGTTTCATTTTATTTAGGGAATGCATCCATGTTCTGTAAAAACACTGAGATTTTATTCCAAGAAAAAACACACAATAGGTAAAATTACTAAATTTTAATATTTTATATTAAACGTAGTCATATCACTTAGAGATTTACCTAGGGTTTTCAGTAGTGGTATGTTCTTTTAAATCCGAGATAAAATAAAATTTTCAATACTACCTCAAAGTATATAAAATTTATATATATAACATTAATATAATGATCCAGATGAATATTTCCATCACTAAATTATCCTAATTGATCATTGTAAACTATAATGATATATAAACCCTCCTTTAATACCATCTATGATACCCTACCCATCACTAGTAAATCATGATTCATTCATAATAACACATAATTAAAAATATATATAATTTATAAAAAACATTACATATTAATAGATAAACATCATTATTGAAAAGGAAATTGCATGGATTTATTATCTTCCCCTAATCAATAAATTGAACAACTATCTATGTAAGAATAACTCAAAATAAAAAAGTATGGTTTAAGGGTATATTTTTAAGTGAATAATTTCCCCACTCAAAAATGTAATATATTTCAATGTTAAATCACAAAAACAAATATATGGTGTAATTATATATGTTGTCTGTTTCGAATTTTATAATGATATTAAGATTATTCCCTTTAAAGTGGGATGTATTCCACTGGAATGTGTTCGCCTTATGTGAGTGGATGCTCTTGGTTTTCTATATTTTAGACCACCTTAGATCCCTTGTTTTTGTGTTCTGGTTGTCTATTTCATTTGGGACCTCACTATTTGTTTATTAATAAAAAAACCTTTTTTATTAACTTTTGCATTTAAATATGGGTGAATTTACTTTAAAAAATTTGATGAAAAAAGTATGATGTTCACTTAGGAAAGGAATTAGATGAAAAATTTGGCCTATTAAAGAAGATTAAATTTCAAACAATGGTAGTGATGGATATTGGAATGTTTATTCATATAATACAATATAGTATTAGATGATTTATAATGTAATCCATGGATAATATATAAAAAAAAACAAGGAAAAATTAGTTGAATACAAATCTTATGACAATATAAAAAATTGTGATGTATACACCATTATTGAAATGGTATTGTGATAATTAAAAGGACATGAAAGGGTAACATGAAATTTAAATATAAAAATGAAATTTATTCCCAAAAATTGGAATAAATATAGAATTGAATATAAAATATAAATAATTTATGCTGTAAAGTATCATACATGTCTCATGGAATTCATATTAGAGACAAATAAAACGTCCGGATTTAGAAACATTGAAATAAAAATAACCTGAGGTATAAAAAATAAAATTTAAATTTTATTATAATTAATATATATTGTATTATAAAAAAAATATTTTAGGGGATGTACATACGATATAAAAAATAAAACATGGGGTATAATAAGAAATATTTCTCATTTTGGTAAAAATTCATATAGGAAACTGCAAAAAAATTAACATAACAAATGAGGTAAGATTCATTTGATAATTACGATATAAAGAAAAATTTAATGAAGCTATAAGCGAGGAAGGACAAAATATATAAATAATTAATTAGGTATAATACATCACAAATTTAATAATAGAGTATTATATTAATATTTTAATTTATTTTTAATAAAATATAGTTATAAAAAATCTGTTAAACCATCGAAACAGTGTTGTCAAAAACCCATAGAGGATAAAAATTCAATTGAAAACATATAAACCATGAATAATGAAAACAATATAAGAAGTATCAATATATTAGTAGATAAAAAATACTATATAAAAAATGAAATTTAATAAGAAAAGTGTCTCATGCTATGAAAATTGTAAAATGAAACACAAACCTTAATTTTTAACATCCACAAATTCACTTGAATATGTCATATAATAAAAATATTATATTAATTACCTATTCAAAAAATTATTTATATATATACATTTAAAATTTTAATTTATGGTTATTACTTATATTTATATTAGTTTTTAATACCCATTTTCATTATCGGGTGTGAGTAACCTTTATCAGCTTAAAATAGTTTCTCGATAGAAATTATTATTTTCATTACTCTCAAAATGTACATTTAATATAGATCATACAAGTTACTTGAAGTGATTCAATATAGTTATTTATATTATTATAAATTTATTCTATGGATATTTTATCCAAGGTTCTTATAGATGAAATTTGCATCACTAATTCTTGTGTGATTTTTGATAGTGGAATAGTGTAATCATATTCATTGAGGGAAATATTAATGTCACAATTCTAAAACTATGTAACTTCAATATATAATTATTTATATCATATAATATCAGTGCATAAATTTTATATTCATCTATGATATTATTTTATAGAATTGTTCAAATATATGGTTACATAAACCCAAACAAGAATATAAAATCACAAATTTTGGATTATGGAGTGATTTATTCATATTGTAATTATAAATTAATTATAATAATATTAGTTAGTGTTTCATATATTTATATATATAAATTGGAAAGATAATGAAAAACAATGTCACCTATATGAATCTATAACAGAATATGAATTTTTCAAGACCCCTCCCCTAAAAGGATCCCCTCTTGGGATGATAATTTGAGGAGGGACATACTAATTCCTTAACTCCACCTCTAAATGTCCACGGGTGGGAGAAAGTCATTGTGGGTGTATCATAAAAACATATGGGGCCTTTAACTATATGATATAATAAATGAGAGTGATATTATAGAATCAAAAAAATAATCATGATCATGATAAATGTAAAAACATATCCCTATTAAATGAATATATTTTTGTTAAACTGAAAAACTACAAAAGGAACTATATGTTCCAATAGAAAATCCTCAAATGTGACCCTAAAAGCTTAAACATCTCTGGAAGAACCCCTGATATTTTAATTTTTATCATGGTCACAAAATCACTCAGGTTAACCTAAACAATATTATATATATATATATCATAACATGTATACATTGTAGGATCCTCCCATTACCTCTCGTGAAAATGATAGAAAGAGTTTACTAAATCTCAATGAAAAAAATTGAAGCAAAAGTCATCTGCTAAAAAGTTATGCCGCATTCTAAGGCTCGTAATAAAAAAATCTCTCTATATATTACATATAAGAGAAAATATAAAATTATATTATATATGGTACCATGCTACTATATCCCCACTTATTTTTGAATTTACCGAATATTATACCTCTATAGTTATCTCATTCCAAAAGTTAGAGAACAAAAATACAATTGGGATAAGTATTATCTCATTCTTATCATGCATCTAATGATATCATCATCATTTACCATCAAACCTATAAATAAAATGATCTCATCCCAACTGTATATATTAAACTAATAGTTTTGGGGAGAAACAACATCTTGTATATTACGTATTATACCTTATTCCACCACAACCCAAAAAAATAATAACTATAATTATGTATATGATACTATATATTGAGATAAATTTGTGTCAAATGAGACTATTCCATTATAATCCTTCACACATATATATGTGGAATGATATCAACTATGTATAATGGAACATGATAAATCCTTATAAAGTAAGTCTGGTTACATGGGTTTTCCGACTATCTGTTGCACTTGAACCTCACTTTTGGAGAAAAAGATAAACCAGATTCCACTAGTTTTTAGTCTCCCTATCGGCATTGTTGGGTTTTCACATGAAATAAAACAATAATACTATTCTACAAATATTCATCTATCATATATCAAACACCTGAAAAGTACCACAATGAAGTAGATATCCTATAGAAACCAGAGAATTCATGACAACAATGATTAAATCAGTCCATGCCTTTTTACATTTAAATTAATGTAAAATAACCCATTTGAAATTAATTTACATTATTACATTATATTTTACTTAACAACCATGAAATGTTCCTATCATCTATGACTATTCCATCTAATGACACTATTTGATAATAATATAAATATTTTTAATCAATTCATTAACTTACCCCATGGATTAAAACATTTACAAATCATTATCATTCAATAATTTTTGGTACTCTAGAAACATCCTAATCTACCATAAAATAGATGCATAAACCATGAACAAATAGCTTCCACATGTAGTGGGGAGACGATGGTACAAAAAAAGTAACCTTTCCATATGTCCTGTAAATAATCACATTATAACACACAAATCTTGATTTAAACATAGAAATATGAAATCCCTCTAAAAAGATGATCCATAATTTTTGGTTCCATCACTAACACAAACAAATATATCACCTTCCATCCCACCATCATAGGAGTAATGTGATTCAATAACGGTGGGACTACCCAATATTGATTAACCAAATAAACATCCATAAAATGATCACATCATGCCACACAGAAAGGGTCACACCCATATCAATAACATATGGTAAAAACATTCAATAATTAAAAAGGGTATATCTAAAAAAACAAGCCATCCACTGTTTATATGAAAATTATTGTCTCATCTCCAAATTTTTACATTTAAGAATTTTTTTTATTATCAAATATGATTAACTAATTAATTTATCATAGGGAATAACCATAGTTATCCTTACACATCAGTTATAAAAATAAATAAATGATATAAAAATGATACTAATCAAAACATACGATTTTAACAACTTGAAGAAATAAAAGTCCCAACATTATTTCTTTTTTATTGTTATCATAAACAAGAATTTACAACATCATGTTTTTTATCAAATTAAATTAACATCTGGATGAAAATCTTAATTAAACATTCAAGAGGAATATTTTATTTTTTTTCAAATTTTAAGAATATAAAGATTAATAAACATTCCAAATTACCGTATTAACTGAAAAATCATTATTATATTTATGTTTGTAAACAATGTTTATCAAATTAAACATGTTAAATCAAATCATTTAAAATAATAAAAAAATTAATAATCATATATATTATACTATACAGTTAAATAAGTGGAAAAAATTAATATTGTTTAATGAAATGATATTACTACAATTATAAATGATATCTTTTAATTATTCTAGTTGATTCATTATTAAGGTTAATTCCACCATAACTAAAATATATAATGTATGATTAAAATTTAAAATGAAATTAAATAATTTGAAAAGTAAAAAAAGTAACCTACCAAAAGGATATATTATTCTTTGATCACCAATAGAATAAATTAAAGATCAATTATCTCCAATTCCATAATAAACTACAAACCTTCATGAACACTATGCCACAACGGTGTCAATGATCATCATAATAATTACATGAGAACAAAAGAGATTCACATCCATACAATTAAATGATTTAATGGGAGGATCAAGAATGATGAAATAATAAACTATTATAAATTTAGTAATAACTCACCCTTTATATCAATAGATCAATGAAGGGAAATCAGGTATCAATCTATAAAAAATTTCATCAAAACTAATTGAGATATCTCCTTTGGTCACATAGGAATGGATGAAAAATGGTTGAGTTGAGATAAAAATATTGAAGAATTAGATTTATAGGAAAATTTAAAACATGTAATTTCATGGAATTACCCATTTATTCACATTTTTAATATCTTGAGTTTAATATATATTGAAAAATGGTTTCCCAAATACAAGAAAAACAGAATTAATTCACACCATGAGCTACATTTTAACTTCATGTGTTTTTTAGGATGATTCGTTGAGTTCAAAAACCACTACATTAACATCATGAGGATAACATAAAATTTATTAATTGGCCCTAAAAAACACCATTACACCTATTATGAACTTATTTTTCAGCTATAGATTCCACTTATTTGAGATGCGAAAAATACTTCGGGCCACTGACTACCAATTCATGAATATGAACTACATTTTAAATCATAAATTCCACAAGAGTCCATATTATAACTTCATAATACCAACCAAACAACATTAGGATTTATTTTATAACATAATTATCCAAAATATTTTATTTCACAGTCTTGAAGGATCTGATCTATTATAAAAAATTATTTTTTTCATATAGAATTATCTTTTGTACTGTTGAATTTATGTCGTGGTTTATATTTCTCAAAAATAAAAAAGGGTTCTGAATTATTTTTTATTTTAACTTAAACGTTTTTATAAAATCATATTAATAAATTAACGCATTCATAAGACCTTCTATGAAGGTATTTATGAAATGAAACAAAAAAATCATTCATTCTATATAGTTAGTGGGCCGCATGTATGTGTTTTGGTTGACTAAATCTTATATAATAATGGATAAAATTACCATATTATATATCCATTAAGAATATAAAATATTATATATATATATAATATATATTTATTAAACTCAATAATATAATTTTCAATGTATGCTGGTTATAGAAAATTAAACGTGACACTTCATGAAGGTGATAGTTCGAACACAATCATGAATTTCATTTTAATTTTCAGTATAGGAAAAAGGAATATTGTTAAATATTTATTCCATAATAATAATAATATGTAGTATAAAATAAAAATTATGTTATTAAATTTTAATATAAAAATATAATTGTTATTTTATTGTAAAAAAATTAGTAAATAAAGGATAATTTGTACTCACAATGGGGGCTTGTTTATTTTCTTGGAATACTCCTTATAAATAGATTGTATAAGAATATATTTTGTGACAAAAAATATAATAGGTTTAATTATGATTCCAGTGGAATAAATTATGACTGATTTTCAATTGAAAATATAGTTTATTGATTAATTGTTGTGGTGGTGATAAGAACCTTTTATAAGTTCTGAGAATGAATTTTTGTTTATATTTCAATAAAATATGAAGAGGTTATATGTTTAAAATGTCATGTGGGTTAAAAAATGTACAATAATTTAGTGGGGGATTACAAAACAACAATAATATCTCATCATATAATTTCTATAATATTTTGAAACATTTTTTCAATTCCTTTTTCATATATTTTTAACTTTATAATTTATTGTTTTTCATTGATTAAAGTATTTACTTAAGTAATATACTTTTGATACCTACAAATAAAATATACCATATTATCTAATTAGGGCCTAATAGTTTAATGTATTAAATTAATTTCATTAGATATAATTTATCTTTCTTATAAAACTCAATTTCAGCATTAGTACATCTAATGCATAAAAACTCGTATTTAGAAATTTTTTATTTCAATTAATATAATTTATGTGTAGGATAAAATTAAAAATTACTTTTATTTACATGATAAATATTTTTTTATTGAAATAAATTATCTTTCTATAATTTAAATCGAAGACCTATATTAAAAAAATTCAATTTAGAATTAAAAAAATGTCTAAAAAATGGTTACCCTTATTTGAGTGTATTAATTTTGTTATGAAAATTTTAAAAATAGGATTGATAAATTTATAATCTTGTATAAAAATTTATAATTGGCCTTAAATAAATCAGTGATCAATTAAAATATTTTAAAAAAATTGGGGCTTTCTAATATAATTATAAATATATAGAGTTTGAAAAAAAATAGTATTTTTATTAATCACCTAAAAATTTAATCATTCATAGTGATCAAAAAAATTAATCTTAAGATAATCATAACATGTTGAATATAAAATAAAATTTATTCAAAAATTAATAATTACTTGTTTGGAAAATGTATTTTTTAATAAAAATAAATGAAATCATGAAAATTGTATTCAAATGAAAATAAACATTTTAAAATATTAATAGTTCCTTATTTTATATCCTATTATTACTAAAAAATTGGTTTTAATATAATATTCATATTAATAATATATTTTCTGCATAATATGTTTTAATTCATAAAATAATGTAGATATATGAGTATTTTAATAGGGTTACATAATATATCATAAATCTGTAATATTTTTTACTTGGATATAAAACCATAATTTTCATTGATGTATTATTTTTAATAGTATACATTATTTTTATCTTGTTGGGAAAAAAATCTCTCAAGGCATCATTGCAGTATTTTTGGGATTATTGTGTTTTTTGTCAAAATGTTTTTCTATGGTGACTTTTCCAGTTCCAGATATATTATTGACAATCCATGTTGACAAAAAAACTATTATAAAGGAACAGACAATGTGGAGATGGTAAAAAAAGAATAGATATGACATGATGTCATTTTCACGGGTTTACCAAATTTTTGGGATCCAAAATCTTATGTTTGGCTACTATTGTGATGTAAGGATTTTCATGAAAATGTCACCAAAATAGAGAAAAGGCATGAGTTTCGTAAAGATGGAAATCATGAAGAGTATTTTGAAAAGGATTTAAGAATGATGATTCTGATCTCTACAATTATGACGTGAATTTATAACTGAAAATTTACATGGATATTCATAAAAAATGGGCCATTGTGGAGGGAAAATGGGAGCTATACAAAATGATGTTGACATAGTGATGATGTATCAGGATGGTTCTAGAGTCAATGGGAAAGGCCAATAAATATAACACTCCCCCCATTGAAAAGTTAATATTGATAGTAAATAATGATCTTAACGATCTCGAAATGTGAAGGATGTTTGTGAAGGTATTGGGATTCATTAATGTAAGGGAATTCACAAAGGCTATTTTTGATTTGTGAAAGGAAGGAACATTGAAAAGGCTAGTTGAGCATTTAAAAATATGATTACTTTATGAAGGATAAGTGAGCTTTGAAAAATGGAAAGTGTTTCATGAAGGATATTTTGATCACTATGAAATATGGTGATTCATGTAAGGATATTTACTTCCTGAAAGCTGGTTTGAGCTTCGCAAAAGAAGGTGCTTCTCGAAATAGGGATCTATACGATGGTTGTTCAAAATAGATTTCCTATTGTTATATGGTAAAGTGGTATTTATAAGTTGATGAAAGTGGGACATCAATAGATAATCTTCATATACTGTATGATGCATTCATTAGTGACAATCAAGAGACCTATATGTCTATAAACTATAAGTGGATATTCTAATGAAACAACGAGAACATGTTAGTTGAGAGAGTAGAAGAATTTCAAATTGGTATTGGTTGTAAACCACGAAGGAAAATGAGTCCACTCCATACATTGTAAACAATAGAATTATTTTAGTGTATTTCATACATTGACACATCATTGTTGTTTTCTCCTTGGACATATCATAGTGAGGGTGAATAATGTAACATTTTTGGGTCCTATGAATGCTTTAATTTCTGTTCATACCATGCGACGAGAAAGAGAGTGTATAGAGTGTTGTTCAAAATGAAACAGGATAAATAGTGGAAGTTTTTTTAATATTTTATACCATGATTCACCCCCAGTAAGGATATTTGACCTAGTGGAGATAACATATTTCTATATATAAATTTAACAATTTTCTGATATAAGTTTTTACTAAGAAAATTTTATCAATTTTAAAAGTTATATTAAATTACACTAAAATATTTGTTTTGATGTTTTATAAGATGTAATATATTGAACACATTTTGAATTGAAGGAATATATAATTTAAAATCATATGGTGTAACAATTTTACAATATATATAGTTACAAATATGAATCCATAATAATTATTACCACTATAGTGTCCTAAATAAGATGAATATACTTATTTTAATGTAGATATATATATTCAATATGAATATAACAATTAAAATAGAAAATGTTATTAGTTATTTTAATGTGGTTGATGTGTTATAAAAAAATAAAATTGGACATAGTTTTATTAATTTTTGTTTCTGATGTAATAAATTATTCAATTTGAAAATATTCTGATGGATACAATTAAATTTGGTTCTTGAAAATTATATATAACAACCTAGATTTCAATCACCTACAACATGTGGGAATTTAATACGTATAAATATAACAAATCTAATAACATTCCCAATATCCACTATTTATAATCCTTTAATTAACTAGGTATATAAATAAATATTTAATATATATTGGAAAAACATGGAATATGGTATTTAAATGACTATCAAATATATCATAAATAATTATTCATCTATGTAATTCAAAAAATATTCAATATTATTCCTTTTCACTACATATATATATAATTAAAATAATATCAGGAGGCAACAAATTCTCAATAAAAGATACCATACCACGTATTACACATACATCATGATAAGTGAATAAATAATTTAGTTGGAGTAATAAATCAACAGAAATCTATATAAAATAATTAATGGAAATTATGTAATAAATACATCATCATAGATAATTCAATGAATACATATCATATATATGGGAATGAATAATTCCAAACTTCAAAAACATTTCATTAAGTTATTAAGAAAAGACATAATATAGAAAATGATATTTAAATTCCTCTGAGAAGGAATATATTTAACAATCCATGATAATTGTCTGCATATGATACATAATATATAAATGGAATACTGCAAATTTATCAAAAACATATAAAAGTTATTAGTTACCATTCAATATATGAGGAAACAAGGATCATGGAGTAATTACCTAAACTTCCAAACTAAAGAACAAATGAAAAAATAGAATAATTCACAAATGATTATTTAATTTTTTTTAAAAAAAAATTATTATTTAGTAATAAATAATGAAAAAATAATTTTATTATAAAAAAGTTATTATTAATGATATAATATATATTAATAATTAACTTATATTTATTATGCGGGGATTTAGACTGTATTCAAGTAAGAGGATGTTTAGTTTGCATGTTTGTTTTACAACCCCACATTGAAATCATGAATTTGTTTGGGTAATTTTATATTAGGATAATTATTATATTATTTCATTACAAAATCACATTTATTATCTTCTCATATTCTAATTTTTTATGTTTACTTATTTTCTTTCCATATTAATTTCTTTTAATTCACAATTTCGTGGAAATGATTCTAGTATGTGGAGCTAAATAAATCTTTTCTAAACATTTTAGAATTATTCCCCACTATGTACATGTATTTAATATTCTTTTATTTAATTAATTATACCAACATACTTTATTACTAAAGAACATGTTATTTTGACATTTACATTCCATTACAAAATTGGGAAAGGAATTGTTTTTAACATTTTACGCATAGTTTCATTGTCATTCCATTTTCAATGGTTTTTAGTGTAATGATTCCTTTTCTAGTCATCATATTTTTTCAAATAATTTTTTTAATTTTAATTCTATATATTACTCAATAAATAATTCAATATAAATTATTTCAATTTTTAAATAAAATATATCAAAAAAGTGATGCATATTTCTTCTTTTTTTAATATAAACTTTTGAATACTATTTTAATAATGTTTCATATCTACATGAATATTATTTAATGTTTTCTGTATTTATATAATGATATTTGTATTGTAAAAATCCACCATATATTTTCATATGATTTATTTTTTTTTTTGACTTTGGATTATTCTTATGAAACTAGTTCAATTCTCAAAGGTTTATTTTGTTTTTGTAAAATTATTATTATTATAATTCTATTGGGGCCCATATATTGATTGATTTTCATTATGTTATGGTTGGTAAAAAATTATATAACCCTATAATTCATTGGTTAATGGTTCAAATATCATCGTATGAAATATAAGGTAATCGTTAGTGAACCAAAAAAACTATGAGACGTGGTACAGTATTTTTTTAGGAATATGACATAAACCAAATTCACCATGGGACTCTATCTTCTATGCCCATTGAAGAAGAATGTACCCAGTCAACAATGTGGTAGTGTAAACAATTTCATGATGTTCTTTTATTTGATCCTTAACATTAGAGAAAAATTTGTTCTATTCTTTATTTTACAGTTTCTTATCCCACATCAAACTAGAATTAATCATTCGATGTTTATTTATTCATTGTTCCTATTTATTGAATCCGATTTACACATGTCAATGTAAAATGTCATTTATAATTCCAAAAACCTTTTGTAATGATCTGGTTTTTGATAAATAATATTACCCTTTTTGTTCATTTAAATGTCTTATTATGTATTAGGGTTATTGGAAAGACATGCACTTCCTAGGTTTTAGTATATAATATCGTATTTAAAAGACTAGTAAGAATCATAACCATTGATAATATTGCTGTTGAGCAGAGATAACATGATTAGTATTATTTTATATTTTCGAAAAATCTAATTGAAATGGATAAAAGGAAGTGATGACCTCAACCAACAGGATTATACACTATGAATCCCATTAATCTGAGCTTTCGTGGGAAACAACATATATGGGATTTCCCCTTGACCAAGCCCAAGATGAGATCAAACAACTGATGAATGTGAGACACCATTTATAGGAGCAGTTTAAGGACATCAAAATCATGGGCCAAACCATGTATGCCCAACAACCTAATGAATGTCTCACCATCACACACCTTACTCTTAGGGTGTTTATTGGTGTTATAAAGAGATATGTATCAATACCATAGATGAAGGAGTATGTGCATTATTTTTCACAGAGTAATGAATATACTTTCATCATATTATTATTATCTTATAAATTATATTTATACAATAAAACACAAATATTTTTTTTGAATAATATTAAAATAAAATTAAGGAATTTCTATTAATGAAATATTAGATTTTTAAAATATATAATATTTTTGTAAAATATTATTATTTAATATTTTTATTAAATATAAATGAGAATGTAATTTTTATGAAGTCAAATTTAATTTTTATAGGATTTAATAGACTTTTATTGTAAAAAACCCAACATTTATCAATAAATGACGATTACTATTTTAAAAGTGCAAATTAAAATAATTAGAAAATTATTTTGATAAAATGAATATTATTTTTGTTATAATATCATTGATATTATTCAGTAGTGAATATTTTATAATTTTCATAGATTTTTGAATTTTCTGTTAAAAATTATAGAACATATAAATATACAGTGTGTTATATGATATTATAATGACCCAGAAGTGATGTAATAAATATTATGAAGGGGATCCACAAATAAATATATTCTATATTTTTAAAATAATTAGTCAATAAGTTTATTTTATAAATCCGTTATGAATCCTCCCAAACATATAATATATTTTATTATTTTAAAATAATCTCTTTACATGTTTGAATCACTTGAACATATAAATAGGTATTATTTTGTTATGCTCAGACATTGAACGAATAAAATAACAATAAAAACACATATTTGGAAAAACACATGGGCCAAAACTATGATATTGTTCATGGTATTGGTTATTTTATTATATAGAATCCAAAACATATGTCTGAGAAAATATAATGAATTCCTCAAATTTTTTGGTATTTAAAACTACCCAACATCTCATATATCTTCACTAGAAATACTTGGATAATGTATTTAATTTTACCTCTTTTTCATAGAGTCTGGCCATGGCACTCCCAATGTAACACCCCAAGTAAATAAACAATATTACATTTTTATATTTATCCCTATTTGTGAATAAAATTTTTATATTAATATAAAGGGAACACTATGCTCGATGGCTTACCAATACGCAACAACGAGTTCCTTTGAAATCTCACGTTGCACTCTAATAATAAAATAATATTATTTTAAATGGTAGTTAACGCCTAGCCGTTCTAATGGTGGGAATGAGAAGAACTAACTATAAAATGATTATATATGTTTTTCAAATATTTTTACATTTTACAATAAATGTTAGAGGATTAAAAATGCAAATGAATCCAATTTTAAGCGTAAACATCGTAATATTCATTAAAAGGTCGATTAACCACCTTTTGATGGAGAACCTCTTTTAAATCGACTTTTTGACAATTTTATGTGTTATATTTGAAAAACAAAATTCTTCTTTAGAATCGGGACATCAAAATTTACATTTTGCAAATTTTTGGTATTTTTCCGATAAAGTTCATTTTTTGATGAACAGTGAAAATGTTATATTTTAATTCAAAACCTTTTTTTATATATAATTTATTTATATGATTAGATTATCTTTTGAATTTGTTTTAAAGTTCAATTGGAATATATTTTTACCATTTAATCCAATAGTGGTCTTTGGAATTAATTTCATCTAGAAATTGGACTTAAACTAGAGTCAATCTTTTGATAATTATTGTTTCTTAAAAACATGTTATTTGTGTTGACAGTGGGGAATTAATTATTAAATTAATTAATTCAACATATATGTTTTTAATTTTTTAAAATAGACTTTATTTTTGAATTTGTAATATCAAATAGAGCTTAGGGTGATTTTTTGGTAATTTTTTGAAAAACTTCAATTTTTGATGAATAGTGAAACCACTAAGTTATAGTTAAGGAAACTAATTTTTAGTTTAAATAAAAGATTGCCACCTCTGTGTGTTGAAAATTAAAAATCCAACATACATTTTTTTCATTAGGAAGTAAAATGTGGTTCAATGGGATTAAATTTTATTTCGTGAATAGTAACTTTTATGTTCTTAATCGTGATTAGAGGTAATTAGTGTAATTTAAGGTAAAAATAATGTTTTAATAAGATGAAATAACCTAGAAACCTGTCCTACTCTCATTGGATGTGTCATGGACGACCAATAAAATCCATGGGTAAACTTGGGGACCCCATGGAGCCACTTTGGTTGGGAAATGACTTAAGTAACTGTTTATTTAATGTAAAATTAAAAATGTCACAAACATGAGTACTTTTACTAAAAAAATTTACATGGGGTTATACAAGTCATATTTTTGACTATAAATATAAATTTTAAAGATAAAAAGAGTTCATACATCATAGTATTTTTTTTATAATTTTTATACATTAACTAAACTAAATTATTTATGACACCATGATGATGTAGTGATTTCTTCATTATTTAACGATTTAAATAAAATGGAAAGATAATGTAAACTCTAAGACCTACACTTGTCCAAAACCTATTGGATGAGTGTATTTCGAACCCTTATCACATTATCCTCGAAAAACATCAATGTGGGACCATTAAAATCCGAAACTCATTCTAAAATAAAGTTACATTTTCTTACTTTCCAAGAGTGCCCCTCCTTTCCTCTTATAAAAGGCCCCCACCTCTACCTCATTACCCACACTTCCTAAGCTTTTGGCTCAGCCAAACCCTATTCATTTTGTCTCTCCAAATCCCTCTCTAACTATTAGAAGCCTCAAATTGGAAATAAGTCTTCCCAAGGAAACCTTTGAGCTCAAACCAAAAGGAGTTACCCGATTTTAAGGTAATGTATTCACATGATTCTTTTTGTTTTATTTTTCTTCTCTAACACCCTGGACTCTTTTTATTAATTTATTTTGTAACAAATCTAGTATCTTCAATATACTAGGATGTTTTTATAAGAATTATTTGACCTACAATTACACACACCTACATCTAATGGTTAAAGAACATATTGTTTCTGTGGATGGTGAATTTTTGCCTCACGAAACCATTATTGTTCAACATTCTTCTAACACCTTCAAAGGAGGCCATTAAGATGACACTATATTTATATATGATATATAATATGTTTATGGTCTATTTAAACTTCTTTATTTTTCATTTATGTCATACCTTTATGGTTTCCATTATGGGTAAACGCGATATCTTCATTTAAGGAAGTGTGGACTACCGCCCCCTCAAAGTGATTTGATTCGTTAATACCATATCTGGTATGTATAAAGTATATATTTAATGATATTATATATTATAAAATACTGAAATTAAAATACTATTATGTATCATTATGTTTTAATTCCATTAAATATGAAATAGAAATGGAAGTAGCGTTCATGCGTCCGTACGGCTTACCGTCTCCATGAACGGTACATTTCATTTCATATCTCAAAATGTTTTGTACTATTATAAGTACATATATATAATGGATATATATTTAATATATTACATCTAAATGATGGATATCATTTTGTAATTATAACATATATATATATATATCTCATTTTGTTTTAATTCCATTAATATGATAAAAAATTAAAGTAGCGTTCACGCGTACGTACGGCCTACCGTCTCCATGAACGGTGCTTTTAATTTTTTATCTCAAAATGATATTGAATAGTATAAAATGAATATATACTGGATATATTTTATATTTAAAACATCAATACTATTTTGGATATGATGTACCTATAACTACATGGAAAATTATTTTCCAACAAGTTCAATTTTTGACTCATGTACCAAACATCGACAAAAACATATGATAAGAACTCATATTAGTAACCAATTATTATAACATTAAAATATGTGATATGAACTGAATAATAATCATTATATGAGTTACTTAAGAAATTATAAATTGACCAAAGTTTATTATTAAGGAATATAATGAAACAAACCATACAAGTTGGACTTGAGGTAAGGGATCCTACTCCTCTCTTTCTTTTTAAGTACACTCTTTTATGTCATTCCTTTAAATATCATCTTTATTATGATTGGGATGTTAATTTATATTACTCCTACTTTACTTTTTATGTTCATATGGTTAGAGACCCTATTTTCTCTAATCAATCCATTTTGGATGTTTTGAGCGGCGCCGTTAGGCTGTCGAATTTTCGTAAGAGATCTAACCTATCTCTTTTTTTAAGTAATCTCATTTATGTATCTTATTTTAAGCTCCTATTTGTTATGATGGGGGGTGTTCTTTTATATTACTCTTTCTATTCATTTTATTTTAATATTATGAGATACTCTATTTGATATCATCAATCCATTTTTGGATGTTTTAAGTGGCGCCGTCAGGCTGTTGAGTTTTCGTAAAGGATTTTTCATCTCACTTTTATTTCCGTGATATTTATGATACATTTTCCACAATTTACATTGAGTGGTGTATTTACTTCCCATTATTATACTCTTTGAGTAATATAATTTCATTTATTGGTACTTACATATTCATTGTATGACCCTTCTTCAATGGGGTGTACGTTTCGAAAGTTACCCAAGTCGGTAAGGGAACCTTTCACCCTCCTCTTGTTAAAAGACTTCTTTTGTTATTTCTTTTAATCCACATACTATTATGTTGGGATATGTTCTTATATATCCTTATTAATGTACATTTTATGTCCAAGTGATGAGATACCCTTTTTATCTCTCATAAACTCATTTTATGAGTTTTGAAGTGACGTCGTTAGGCTGTCAAATTTCTGTAAGGGAACTTCTTAACCCACTTTCAATTCATTGGGTTAAACCTCTAATTCTTGATTTTATTATGCCAAGATTATGTGTGGAATCTCTATGTTGTAGTTTCCACAAACCTTTGTGTAGATATTTACTATTTCTACACATAATCTTCTCATTGATAAATTCTTATGTAATTTAGACGAACTTGTATTGGAAATCATAACTCAATCTCATTTCAATTCATTTAGTTAAATATCTACGTCATTGGTTTTGTTTTTCCATGATTATG
This sequence comes from Viscum album, assembly GCA_963277665.1. NCBI lineage: Eukaryota > Viridiplantae > Streptophyta > Magnoliopsida > Santalales > Viscaceae > Viscum > Viscum album. Next base: position 1,313,330,129 of record OY728136.1, on the reverse strand, counting down.
TGTGAATGTCCTCTGATTGTTTTACACTTAATATCCACTTATATTTTGTGTATTCGTTTTTGTCACACATAATCATGTTATTGATTTATCCTTAATCTAAGGATACCGACTTTGTAATGGACTTCGTCTCAATCTCCTTTCATTGAGGCACATTTGGTTTTACACACAACTTTCTTTTATACAGTGTATAAAACCCTTTTAATTTTAATTTTATTCAATAGGAATCTTTTTATACAAAGAGTTTTACTAAATGACAAAAAAGAATGTTTGTTTTAACGTACGCGGTGACAACGATCTTTTCCGCCGCCGCGAGTATTATTTGGTCTTTGGCTTCCTCAACAAGCCGCAATGTTTTTTAAAATGAAATAAATAACATATACTATTTTATGTATGTTGGTATTGAAAATGGTTTTTATAAAAGATTTTTTATGTCGATATATTTATGTTATATACTGTGATCGAAACGTGGAAATGTTTTCTTTCAATTATATTTGTTTATTGTCTTATGATTTTATAATGGTACTTGGACATTATGACGGGTGGTTTCGTGAATACCAGGACGGGTGGTTACGTTATAACCTCCAATGCATTGGGTATGGAAGTCGGCCATATGGCTATTCCATTAAGTTTGTGTGGATTTCGGCCGTATGGCTATTCCATTAAGTGATATGTGTGGAAGTCGACCTTATGGTTATTCCACTAAAGTATGTTTATATCCCAAGTTACCTTTATAGGTTAAGTGTTCTTTATATGGGTTTTATGGTAATATTTTTGTTAGAAAAAGGGTAAGTAATGTTATTTTATTCAGTGAAGAGTTTTTACTACTTCCAAAAGGTTAAACGTATTACTTTGATAATGTATACATGGTTTACTTGTTACTTTGAAAAAATAACAGTTTTCATTCTCTGTGTATCCCTTGCTGAGCTTTTTATGCTCACACCATGTTTTATTTGAAATTTTTTTCACAGGACTTAATGTGGAATGGGGTCAAGGATGGGATCAAGGGAAAGTGATGCTATCTAATACATGGAACTAGACATGTTTCTTTTTAAGAATTTTTATTTTATGGAAATTTAGTAGAAGTGACTACTTTGTAATCTTTTGAGATGTAATAATTATGTCCTAATTCTCTAAAACTCTAAACCTAAAAAGATCATCTATGTGAATTATTCATTTAATTCAATATTAAGTAATGTTTAAGGCCGGGGCCTTATAGTTGGTATCAATGGTCGCTTTGGATAAATTTAGAGGTTAGGGTATTCTATTGGCATAAGTGACATTACCATAATGGTTAGGATTTCAGAAAGATTCCTAGTTTTAGATTAAGTGAATGAGTAAGTATATCTTAGTGTTTATCTTCCTCATTAGTACATGATGGTTTTATTGATATAATCACACTGACATTTCTATTTTTAGTGAATGGATGGATCTGGAAGGAACCAAAGTGACAATAGGTTTGAAGGAAACTGTGGTGGTTCTCTGATTAAGAGACTGGATGAAATGGGGGATTCAATAAGGAAACTTGTGGTTGTTCTAAACCAACTATCAAGGAGTCATGATCAACAATTTGAACCTTGGTAAGTTCTGTAATGCATCATGTACAAGATGACCAATCGATGTGGAATTTTAGGTAATAATTATTAAGGTAACCATTAGGGTTTATATGATCCTTTCTTTTGTGGTATTTATAGGGTATTATATGTTATGATGGAAAATGAAATGCATGAGATAAACATGAGGTTAAAATATGTTACGATTAATTTTGAAGATTTTATCTCGTTTTGGGGAATGTTTTAAGAATTATATAGTTTTGGAAAAAGGACAACACGCAGACTGAGTGACAACCCGTCACGCCAGACAAAGCTGCGGGAATCAAACCCACAACCAAAGTGCAACTAGTATTTATCGCCTACCACTGGACTACGTGAAGCCCCTAGTTAGTTTGACTAATTCTTTTTAGTTAGATGATTTTATGAATTAAGAGTAAGTTGATTTTGGGTTATATATGGAAATTTATTAACCTATCATGGAGGATATGTGATTAGGTTAATTACTTTTCCATACGAGACTTTAAGAGCAACTGATGTTGTTTGGAGATAAATGTTACGATTTAACTTGGAAGACTATGTGACTAAATCCTTCAAATATTTGGGTTTCAATCTTAGTTTGGTTTACTTTGAAGAAATTTATGGAAAAATTCTTTATCAAATGGTTCTCTTTCAACTTTGGGTTTTGTTGGACACATTTTGGAGACTAAGAATAGATTTTCGTTTTATAAAGGGTTATCCATTTCTGGATTATCTGATATTGTACTAACCTTTTTGGTTTTGGTTTTGGTTAGAGTCTAAAGAAATGGGAAGTATATAGTTCTATTTTGTGGATTAGGTGATTCTCTAGAAGTTTATTATAGTACTCTTAATGTGAACAAGTCTTCATAAATACTCGTCTTTTGGAGAAAAAATGAGTTTGTGTAAGAAATCTAATAAAAGTTGAAAGTCAAAATGATAAGTAATTATGTTTCCTTATGAATAAATTCCTCAATAAAGAGTAACTTAAAACACAAATGTTGCCTGTTATGTTTTCCTACTGGGGAATAGAATACCATTTAACCCATCACAGGTTTGTGATTTTCTTATGGTTAACTTTCTCCTAGATATGTTTACTATCACTCTCCATCAGAACATGACCCTTTGTTTTTTTACTCCATGTCCATATTTTCATACATGGAATCCTAGTATGGGTTAACTCAGGTGACCTTTGTACTTCCATTTCTTTCTTTTAAAGTGATAGTTTAATTTACTCCTTTTCCGATGTGGGACTTACAATGGATTTTTCAACCCCAATTTTGAAATTGCGAGGATGCAATTCCCAAAAGGGTGGAAGGATGTAACACCCCAGGTAAATAAACAATATGAAAATTTTATATTTATCCCTATTTGTGAATAAAATGTTAATATTAATATAAATGGAACGCTATGCTCAATGGTTTACCCAATACATAGCAACGATTTCCTTTGAAATCTTACATTGCACTCTAATAATAAAATAATATTATTTTAAATGGTAGTTAACGCCTAGCCGTTGTAATGGAGGGAATGAGAAGAACTAACTACAAAATGATTATATATGTTTGTCAAATATTTTGACTTTTTACAATAAATGTTAGAGGATAAAAAATGCGAATGAATCCAATTTTAAGTGCAAACATTCTAATATTCTTTAAATGGTCGATTAACAGCCTTTTGATGGCTAACCTTTTTTAAATACACTTTTTGAAAATTTTATGTATTATATTTGTCAAAATAAAATTCTTCTTTAGAATCGGGACATCAAAATTTAAATTGTGTAAATTTTTGTTATTTTTCCGATAAAGTTCATTTTTTTAATGAACAATGAAAAATGTTGTATTTTAATTCAAAACCACTTTTTAATCTAATTTATTTATATGATTAGATTATATTTTGAATTGGTTTTAAAGTTAATTTAGAATATATTTTTACCATTTAATCCAATATTGGTCGTTGGAATTAATTTCATCTTTAAATTGGACTTAAACTATAGTCAATTTTTTGATACTTATCGTTTCTTAAAAACAGTCTATTTGTTTTGACCGTGGAAATTAATTATTAAATTAATTAATGAAACATATATGTTTTAAATTTTGTAAAATAGACTTCATTTTTGAATTCGTAATATCAAATATATCTTAGGGTGAATTTTTGGTATTTTTCTGAAAAACTTCAATTTTTGATGAATAGTGAAACCACTAAGTGGTAGTTAATGAAACTGATTTTTCATTTAAATGAAACTTTGCCACCTCTGTGTTTTTAATTTCAAAAATCCGACATACATGGTTTCCATTAAGAAGTAAAATGTGGTTCAATGGGATTAAAATAATTTTTTGGTGAATCGTAATTTTTATGTTCTTAATCGCAATTAGAGGTAATTAGTGTAATTTAAGGTAAAAACAAAGTTTTAATTATATGAAATGACCTAGAAACATGTCCTACCATATTTGGATGTGTCATGGCCGACCAAGAAAATCCATGGGTCAACTTGGGGACCCTATGGAGCGACTTTGGTTGGGAAATGACATAAATAACTTTTTATTAAATGTAAAATTAAAAATGTCAGAAACATGAGTTGTTTTACTAAAACAATTTTTACATGGGGTTATACAAGTCAGAATTTTTACTATAAATATTAATTGGAAAGATAAAAATATTTCCTACATCATAGTAGTATTTTTATAATTTTTAGACATTAAATAAATTAAATTATTTATGACACCATGATGATGTAGCGATTACCTCATTATTTAACGATTTAAATAAAATGGAAAGATAAATTAAAATATAAGACCTACACATGTCCAAAACCTATTGGATGGGTGGATTTATAACCCTTATCAACTTATCCTTGAAACACATCAATGTGGGACCATTAAAATCTGAAACGCATTCTAAAATAATGTAACATTTCCTTACTCTCCAAGAGTGCTTCTCCTCTCCGCTTATAAAAGGCCCCCACCTCTACCTCCTTACCAACACATCCAAAGCCTTTGGCTTGTCCAACCCCTATCCATTTTGTCTCTCCACATACCTCTATAACTCTTAGAAGCATCACTTTTTTCAGAAGTCTTCCCAAGAGAAGCCTTTGAGCTCAAACCAAAGGGAGTTACCCAATTTTAAGGTAATGTCTTCACTTGAGTCCTTTTGTTTTATTTTGCTTCTCCAACCCCCTAAACTCTTTTTATTAATTTATTTTGTAACAAATACAGTATCTTCAATATACTAGGATGTTGTTATAATATGTATTCGAGATAAACTTACACACACCTATATCTAATGGTTAAAGAACATACTGTTTCTGTGGATGGCGAATTTCTGCCTCACGAAACGATGATTGTTCAACATTATTCTAACACCTTCAAAGGTGGCCATTAAGATGAAACTATATTTATATATGATATATAATATGTTTATGTTGTACATAACCTTATATATTTTTTATTTATGGCATACCTTTATGGTTTCCATTATGGGTAAACGCGATATCTCCATTTAAGGAAGTGCAGACAACCGCCCCCTCAAAGTGATTTGATTCGTTAATACCAAATGTGGTACGTATAAAGGATATATTTAATGATATTATATATGATACCATACTGGAATTAAAATACTATTATGTATAATTATGTTTTAATTCCATTAAATATGAAATAGAAATGGAAGTAGCGTCCATGCGTTCGTACGGCTTACCATCTCTATGAACGGTACATTTCATTTCTTATCTCAAAATGTAATGTACTATTATAAGTACATATATATAATGGATATATATGTAATATTATACATCTAAATGATTGACATCATTTTTTAATTATAACATATATATATATATCTCTCTCTCATTTTTTTAATTCCATTAATATATCAAAAAATTAAAGTAGCGCTCAAGCGTACGTACGACCTACCATCTCCATGAACAGTGATTTTAATTTTTTATCTCCAAATGCTATGGAATAGTATAAAATGAATATATACTGGATATATATGATATTTAAAACATCAATATTATTCTGGATATGATGTACCTATAACCACATGGAAAATTATTTTCCAACAAGTTCAATTTTTGACTCATGTACCAAACATCGACAAAAACGTCTGATATGAACTCATATTATAAACCAATTATTTTAAAATTAAAATATGTGATATGAACTGAATAATAATCATTATAGGAGGTACTTAAGAAATTATAAATTTACCAATGTTTATTATTCAGGAATATAATGAAACGAACAAGACAAGTTGGACTTGAGGTAAGTGATCCAACTCCTCTCTTTCTTTTTAAGTACACTCTTTTTTTCATTCCTTTTAATATCATCTTTATTATGATTTGGATGTTATTTTATATTACTCCTAATGTAATTTTTATGTTCATATTTTGAGAGACCCTATTTTCTCTCATAAATCCATTTTGGAAGTTTTGAGTGGCGCCGTTATGCTGCTGAATTTTCGTAAGAGATCTAACCTCTCTCTTTTTTTAAGTACTCTCATTTATGTCACTTCATTTAAGCTCCTATTTGTTATGATGGGGGATGTTATTTTATATTCCAAATTATGTAAATTTTATTTTAATATGATGAGATACTCTATTTTATCTCATCAATCCATTTTTGGATGTTTTAAGTGGCGCTAGGCTGCCGAGTTTTGGTAAGGGATTTTTCATCTCACTTTTATTCCCGTGAGATTTATGCTACATTTGCCACCATTTCTTTTGAGTGGTGTATGTACATCCCATTATTATACTCTTTGTGTAATATAATTTCATTTATGGGTACTTACATATTCATTGTATGACCCTTCTTCAATGGGGTGTACGTTTCGAAAGTTACCCAAGTTGGTAAGGAAAATTTTCACCCTCCTCTTTTAAAAAGACATCTTTAGTTATGTCTTTTAATTCACATACTATAATGTTGGGATATGTTCTTATATATCCTTATTAATGTAAATTTTCTATCCAAGTGATGAGATACCCTTTTTATCTCTAATCAACTCATTTTATGAGTTTTGAAGTGACGCTGTTTGGCTGTCAAATTTCTTTAAGGGAACTTCTTAACCCACTTTCAATTCATTGGGTTAAACCTCTAATTCTTGATTTTATTATGCCAAGATTATGTGTGGAATCTCTATGTTGTATTTTCCACAAACTTTTGTGTGGATATACTATTTCTATAAATAATCATCTCATTGATAAATTCTTATGTCATTTAGACGGACTTGTATCAAAAATCATAACTCAATCTCATTTCATTGAGTTAAATATATATTTCATTGGTTTTCTTTTTCCATGATTATGTGTGAATGACCTCTAATTGTTTTACACATAATATCCACTTATATTTTGTGTATTCGTATTTTTCACACATAATCATGTAATTGATTTATCCTTAATCTAAGGATACCGACTTTGTAAGGGACTTCGTCTCAATCTCCTTTCATTGAGGCATATTTGGTTTTACACACAACTTTCTTTTATACGGTGTATAAACCCCTTTGACTTTTACTTTTATTCAAAAGGAATATTTTTATATGAAGCATTTTACTAAACGACATAAAGGAATGTTTCTTTTATCGTACGCGGTGACAACGACCTTTTCTGCCGTTGCGATTATTATTTGGTCTTTGGCTTCCTCAACAAGCCGTAATGTATTTTAAAATGAAATAAATACCATATACTCTTTTATGTATGTTGGTATTGAAAATGGTTTTTATAAAGGATTTGTTATGTCGATATATTTAAGTGATATATTGTGATCGAAACGTGGAAATTTTTTCTTTCCATTATATTAGTTTATTGTATTATGATTTTATAATGGTACTTGGACATTATGACGGGTCGTTCCGTGAATACCAGGATGGGTGGTTACGTTATAACCTCCAATGCAATGGGTATGGAAGTCGGCCGTATGGCACTCCATTAAGTATGTGTGGAAGTCGGCCGTATGGCTATTCCATTATGTTATATGTGTGGAAGTCGACTGTATGGTTATTCCACTTAAGTATGTTTATGTCCCAAGTTACCTTTATATGTTATGTGTTCTTTATATGGGTTTTATGGTAATCTTTTGGTTACAAAAGGGTAAGTAATGATATTTTATTCAGTGAAGAGTTTTTACTACTTCCTAAAGGTGAATGTTATTATTTTGATAAAGTATACATGGTTTACTTGTTGCTTTGAAAAACTAAAAGTTTTCATTATTTGTGTATCCCTTACTGAGCTTTTTATGCTCACCCCCAGTTTTTTTTTGAAATGTTTTTTCATAGGACTTAATGTGGAATAGGGTCAAGGATGTGATCAAGGGAAAGTCATGCTATCTAATACATGGATCTAGACATGTTTCTTTTTAAGAGTTTTTATTTTATTGAAATTTAGTAGAAGTGACTAATTTGTAATATTTTGAGATGTAATAGTTATGTCCTAATTCTCTAAAACTCTAAACCTGAAAAGATCCTCAATGTGAATTATTCATTTAATTCAATATTAAGTAAGGTTTAAGGTCGGGGCCTTATAGTTTGTATCAATGGTCGGTTTAGATAACTTTAGATGTTAGGGTATTCTATAGGCATAAGTGACATTACCATAATGGTTTGGATTTCAGAAAGAGTCCTAGTTTTAGATAAAGTGAATGAGTATGTATATCGTAGTGCTTATCTTCCTCATTAGTACATGATGGTTTTGTTGATATACTCACACTGCCATTTCTGTTTTTAGTGAATGGATGGATCTAGCAGGCACCAAAGTAACAATAGGTTTGAAGGAAACTGTGGTGGTTCTATGATTAAGAGACTGGATGAAATGTGGGATTCAATAAGGAAACTCATGGTCGTTCTAAACCAACTATCAAGGAGTCATGATCAACCATTTGAACCTTGGTAAGTTCTGTAATGCATCATGTACAAGATGACCAATCGATGTGAAAGTTTAGGTAATAATTATTAAGGTAACCATTAGGGTTTATATGATCCTTACTTTTGAGGTAATTATGGGTTATTATATATTATGATGGAAAATGAAAGGCATGAGATAAACTTGAGGTTAAAATATGTTATGATTATTTTTGAATATTTTATCTCGTTTTGGGGAATGTTTTAAGAATTATATAGTTTTGGAAAAAGGACAACACACAGACCGTGTGACAACCCGTCGCGCCAGACAAAGCTGCAGGAATCGAACCCACAACCAAAGTGCAACTGGTATTTATCGCCTACCACTGGACTACGTGAAGTCCCTGGTGAGTTTGACTAATTATTTTTAGTTAGATGATTTTATGATTAAGAGTAATTTGATTTTGGGTTATATAAGGAAATTTATTAACCTATCATGGAGTATATGTGATTAGGTTAATTACTTTCCAGTACGAGACTTTAAGAGCAACTGATGTTGTTTGGAGATAAATGATACGATTTAACTTGGAAGACTATGTGACTAAATCATTCAAATATTAGTGTTTTAATCTTATTTTGGTTTACTTTGAAGAATTGTATGGACAAATTGTTTATAAAATGGTCCTCGTTGAACTTTGGGTTTTGTGGGACAAATTATGGAGATTAAGAATAGATTTTCTTTTTATAAAGGGTTATCCATTTATGGATTATCTGATCTTATACTAACCGTTTTGGTTTTGGTTTTGGTTAGAGTCTAAAGACATGGGAATTATATATTTCTCTTTTGTGGATTAGGTGATTCTCTAGAAGTTGATTATAGTACTATTAATGTGAACAAGTCTTTCTAAATACTCGTCTTTTGGAGAAAATATGAGTTTTTGTAAGAAATCTAATAAAATATGAAAGTCAACATGATAGTAATTATGTTTCTTTATGAACAAATTCCTCAATGAAGAGTAAATTAAAACAAAAATGTTGTCTGTTAACTTTTCCTACTGGGTAATCGAATACCGTTTAACCCATCACAAGTTTGTGATTTTCTTATGGTTAACTTTCTCCTAGACATGTTTACTATCACTCTCCATCAAAACATGACCCTTTGATTTTTTCCTCCATGTCCATATTTTCATACATGGAATCCTAGTATGGGTTAACTCAGGTGACTTTTGTACTTCACTTTCATTCTTTTAAAGTTATAGTTTAATTTACTCCTTTTCCGATGTGGGACTTACAGTGGATTTTTCAAGCCCAATTTTGAAATTGCGAGGACGCAATTCCCAAAATGGGGGAAGGATGTAACACCCCATGTTAATAAACAATATGACATTTTTATATTTTTCCTTATTTGTGAATAAAATTTTAATATTAATATAATGGGAATGCTATGCTCGATGGCTTACCCAATATGCAACAACGAGTTCCTTTGAAATCTTTTGTTGCACTCTAATAATAAAATAATATTTTTTTAAATGGTTGTTAACGCCTAGCCATTGTAATGGAGGGAATGTGTAGAACTAACTACAAAATGATTATATATGTTTGTCAAATATTTTTACTTTTTACAATAAATGTTAGAGGATTAAAAATGCGAATGAATCCAATTTTAAGCATAAACATTATAATATACTTTAAAAGGTCGATTAAGCGCCTTCTGATGGTGAACCTCTTTTAAATCCACATTTTGACAATTTTATGTGTTATATTTGACAAAATAATATTCTTATTTATAATCAGGACTTCAAAATTTACATTGTGTAAATTTTTGGTATTTTTCTGATAAAGTTCATTTTTTAATGAACAGTGAAAAATGTTGTATTTTAATTCAAAACCTCTTTTTAATCTAATTTATTTATATGATTATATTATTATTTTGAATTGGTTATAAAGTTTAATTAGTATATATGTTTACCATTTAATCCAATAGTGGTCGTTGGAATTAATTTCATATTGATATTGGACTTAAACTAGAGTCAATCTTTTGATATTTATTGTTTCTTAAAAACACGCTATTTGTTTTGACAGCGGGAATTAATTATTAAATTAATTAATGAAACTTATATGTTTTTAATTTTTTAAAATAGACTACATTTTTTAATTTGTAATATAAAATATATCTTAGGGTGAATTTTTGGTATTTTTCTGAAAAACATCAATTTTTGATGAATAGTGAAACCACTAAGTGGTAGTTAAAGAAACTGATTTTTCATTTAAATGAAACTTTGCCACCTTTGTGTTTTTAATTTCTAAAATCCTACGTACATGGATATAATTAATAAGTAAAATGTGGTTCAATGGGATTAAAATAATTTTTTTGGTGAATAGTAACTTTTATGTTCTTAATCGCGATTAGAGGTAATTAGTGTAATTTAAGGTAAAAATAATGTTTTCATAACATGAAATGACCTAGACACATGTCCCACACTCATTGGATGTGTCATGGTCGACCAAGAAAACCCATGGGTCAACATGGGGACCCCATAGAGCCATTTTGGTTGGGAAATGACATAAATTACTTTTTATTTAATGTAAAATTAAAAATGTCACAAAAATGAGTTGTTTTACTAAAAAAAATTACATGGGGTTATACAAGTCATATTTTTGACTATAAATATTCATTGGAAATCTAAAAATATTTTTTATGTCGTAGTATTTTTTTTATAATTTTTAGACATTAACTAAATTGAATTATTCATGACACCATGATGATGCAGCGATTACCTCATTATTTTACGATTTAAATAAAATGGAAAGATAATGTAAAATCTAAGACCAACACATATCCAAAACCTATTGGATGGGTCTATTTAGAACCCTTATCACCTTATACTCGAAAAAAATCAATGTGGGACCATTAAATCCGAAACACATTCTAAAATAAAGTAACATTTCCTTACGTTCCAAGAGTGCCCCTCCTCTCCTCTTATAAAAGGCCCCCACCTCTACTTCCTTACCCACACTTACAAAGCCTTTGGCTTGGCCAAACCCTGCCCATTTTGTCTCTCCAAATCCCTATATAACTCTTAGAAGCCTCACTTTGGGCAGAAGTCTTCCCAAGGAATCCTTTGAGCTCAAACCAAAGGGAGTTACCCGATTTTAAGGTAATGTCTTCACTTGAGTCCTTTTGTTTTATTTTGCTTCTCCAAGCCCCTAAACTCTTTTTATTAATTTATTTTGTAACAAATCCAGTATATTTAATATACTATTATGTTTTTATAAGATGTATTAGAGCTACACTTACAAAAAACTACATCTAATGGTTAAAGAATATACTGTTTCTATGGATGGCGAGTTTCTGCCTCACGAAACGATGATTGTTCAACATTCTTCTAACACCGTCAATTGTGGCCATTAAGATGACACTATATTTATATATGATATATAATAAGTTTATGTTTTACTTAACCTTCTGTATTTTTCATTTATGGCATACATTTATGGTTTCCATTATGAGTAAACACGATATCTTCATTTAAGGAAGTGCGGACTACTGCCCCCTCAAAGTGATTTGATTCGTTAATACCATATGTGGTACGTATAAAGGATATATTTAATGATATTATATATGATACCATACTGTAATTAAAATAATATTATGTATCATTAATTTTTAATTCCATTAAATATGATATAGAAATGAAAGTAGCGTTCAGGCGTATGTACGGCTTACCGTCTCTATGAACGGTACATTTCATTTCTTATCACAAAATGTTATGTACTATTATAAGTACATATATATAATGGCTATATATGTAATATATTACATCTAAATGATGGATATAATTTTGTAATTATAACATATATATATATATATCTTTTTTTGTTTTAATTCCATTAATATGACTGAAAATTAAAGTAGCATTCATTCGTACGTAAGGCCTACCGTCTCCATGAACAGTGCTTTTTAATTTTTTATCTCCAAATTCTATGGAACAGTATTAAATGAATAAATAATGGATATATATGATATTTAAAACATCAATACTATTCTGGATATGATGTACCTATAACTACATGGAAAATTATTTTCCAACAAGTTCAATTTTTGACTGATGTACCAAACATCGACAAAAACGTCTAATATGAACTCATATTATTAACCAATTTTTATAATATTAAAATATGTGATATTAACTGAATAAAAATATTTATAGGAGGTCCTTATGCAATTAAAAACTGACCAAAGTTTATTATTCAGGTATATTAAGAAATGAACAAGACAACTTGGACTTGAGTTAAGGGATCCTACTCCTCTCTTTCTTTATAAATACACTCTTTTATGTCATTCCTTTTAAGATCATATTTATTATTATTGGCTGTTATTTTATATTACTAATACTGTAATTTTTATGTTCATATGTTGAGAGACCCTATTTTCTCTCATCAATCCATTTTGGATGTTTTGAGTGGCGCCGTTAGGCTGCCGAATTTTCATAAGAGATCTAACCTCTATCTTTTTTTACGTACTCTCATTTGTGTCACTTATTTTAAGATTCTATTTGTTATGATGTGGGATGTTATTTTATATTCCTCTTGATGTAAATTTTGTTTTAATATGATGAGAAACTCTATTTGATCTAATCAATCCATTTTTGGAAGTTTTAAGTGGCGCCGTTAGGCTGTCGAGTTTTCGTAAGTGATTTTTCATCTCACTTTTATTTCCGTTATATTTATGATACATTTTCCACCATTTCCTTTGAGTGGTTTATGTAATTCCCATTATTATACTCTTTGTATAATATAATTTCATTTATGGGAACTGACATATTCATTGTATGAACCTTTTTCAATGGGGTGTATGTTTCGAAAGTTACCCAAGTCGGTAAAGGAACCTTTCACCTTCCTCTTTTTAAAAGACTTCTTTTGTTATGTCTTTTAATTCACATACTAATATGTTGGGATTTTTTCTTCTATATACTTATTAATGTAATTTTTATGTCCAAGTTATGAGATACCCTTTTTATCTCTCATCAACTCATTTTATGAGTTTTGATGTGACGTCGTTAGGCTGTCGAATTTCTGTAAGGGAACTTCTTAACCCACTTTCAATTCTTTTGGTTAAACCTCTAATTATTGATTTTATTATGCCAAGATTATGTGTGTAATCTCTATGTTGTAGTTTCCACAAACCTTTGTGTGGATATACTATATCTACACATAATCATCTCATTGATAAATTCTTATGTCATTTAGACAGACTTGTATCGGAAATCATAACTCAATCTCATTTCATTGAGTTAAATATCTATGTCATTGGTTTTGTTTTTCCATGATTATGTGTGAATGACCTCTGATTTTTTTACACATAATATCAAATTATATTTTTTGTATTCGTATTTTTCACACATAATCATGTAATTGATTTATCTTTAATCTAAAGATACCGACTTTGTAAGGGACTTCGTCTCAATATCCTTTCATTGAGTCATATTTGGTTTTACACACAACTTTATTTTATACGGTTTATAAACCCCTTTGAATTTTAATTTTATTCAAAAGGAATCTTTTTATACGAAGCGTTTTACTAAATGACAAAAAGGAATGTTTCTTTTAACGTACGAGGTGACAACGACCTTTTCCACCGCCGTGAGTATTATTTGGTCTTTGGCATCCTCAACAAGCCGTAATGTTTTTTAAAATGAAATAAATACCATATAATATTTTATGTATGTTGGTATTGAAAATGGTTTTTATAAAGGATTTGTTATGTCGATATATTTAAGTGATATATTGTGATCGAAATGTGGAAATGTTTTCTTTCGATTATATATGTTTATTGTCTTATGATTTTATAATGGTACTTGGACATTATGGCAGGTGGTGTCATGAATACCAGGACGGGTGGTTACGTTATAACCTCCAATGAATTGGGTATGGATGTCGGCCGTATGGCTATCCCATTAAGTACGTGTGGATGTTGAACGTATGGCTATTCCATTAAGTGATATGTGTGGATGTAACTATAACACCCCAGGTAAATAAAGAATATGACATTTCATATTTATCCATATTTGTGAATAAAATATTTAAATAACTTTAAAGGGGACGCTATGCTCGATGGCGTACCCAACACGCAACAACGAGTTTCTTGGGAATCTTACGTTGCACTCTAATAATAAAATAATATTATTTTAAATGGTAGTTAACATGTAGCCGTTGTAATGGCAGGAATGGATAGAAATAACTAAAATATGATTATATATGTTTTTAAATGTTTTTAAATTTATCCAATAAAAGATAATGGCTTAAAATACAGAAAGAATTCAATTTTAGGCGTATATGCCCTAGTTTTCACTAAAGGTTCACTTATCACCTTTTGATGGCGAACCGTCATTAAATATAGTTCTGATCACTCTTATACATTCTTTTGGACCAAATAAAACTCTTATTAAGAATCGGGACATCAAAATTTACTTTGTGTAAATTTTTGGTATCTTTCCGATAAAGTTCATTTTTTTAATGAATAGTGTAAAATGTTGTATTTTAATTCAAAACCACTTTTTAATCTAATTTATTTTTATGATTAGATTATATTTTGAATTGGTTTTAAAGTGAAATTAGAAAATATTTTTACCATTAAATCCAATAGTGTTCGTTGGAATCAATTTCACTTTGAAATCAGACTTAAACTAGTGTCAATCTTTTGATACTTATTGTTTCATAAAACACGCTATTTGACATGACAGCGGGAATTAATTATTAAATTAATTAATGTGACTTATATGTTTTGAATTTTGTAAAATGGACTTCATTTTTGAATTCAGAATATCAAATATAGCTTAGGCTGAATTTTTGGGATTTTTCTGAAAAACTTCAATTTTTGATGAATAGTGAAACCACTAAGTGGTACTTATAAAAACTGATTTTCCGTTTAAATGAAATTTTTCCATCATTGTGTTTTGATTTTCAAAAATACGACATACATGATTGTCATTAAGAAGTAAAATGTGGTTCAATGAGATTAAAATAATTTTTTGGTGAATAGTAACTTATTAAGTTTTTAATCGCGATTAGTGGTAATTAGTGTAGTTTAAGGTAAAAATAATGCTTTAATAAAATGAGATGAGCTTGACACATGTCTTACCCTCATTGTTTGTATCATGGCCGACCAAGAGAAGCCATGGTTCAACTTGGGGACCCCATGGATCCACTTTGGTTGAGAAATGACATAAATAACATTTTATTTAATGTAAAAGTAAAATTGACACAAACATGATATGTTTTACTAAAACAATTTTTAAGTGGGGTTATGCAAGTCATCTTTTTGATTATAAATATTAATTGGAAAGATAAAAAGCTTTCCTACATCATAGTATTTTTTTTATAATTTTTAGACATTAAATAAATTAAATTATTTATGACATAATAATGATGCAGCGAAGACATCATTATTTGACGATTTAAATAAAATGGAAAGATAATGTAAAATCTATGAACTAAACATGTCCAAAACTTATTGGATGAGTGGATTTCGAAGCCTTATCACCTTATACACGAATTATATCAATGTGGGACCTTTTGAAACCGAAACACATTTTCAAATAAAGTAATATTTCTTTACTTTCCAAAAGTGCCCCTCCTCTCCTCTTATAAAAGTCCCCCACCTCTACCTCATTTAACACACTCCTCAAGCCTTTGGCTCGGCCAAACCCTGCCCATTTACTCTCTCCACATCCCTCTCCTCATCCTAGAGGATTCCCTTTGGGCAGAATCCTTTCAAAGGAAGCCTTTAGGCTCAAATCAAAAGGAGTTACACTTTTAAAGGTAATCCATTCTCTCATGTTCATTTGTTTTATTTTGCTTCTCCAACCCCCTAAACTCTTTTTATTTACATCTTTTGTAACAACACAAGTATCTTCAATATACTAGGATGTTGTTATAAGATTTATTCGAGCTACACTCTCACACAACTACATCAAATGGTTAAAGAACATACGGTTTCTGTGGATGGTGAAATTCTGCCTCCCGAAACGATGATTGTTCAATACTCATTTAACAACTTCAAAGGTGGCCATTATGATGTCACTATTTTTATATATGATATGTAATATGTTTATGTTTTATTTATGCTTCTGTATTTTTCATTTTTGTCTTACCTTTATGGCTTCCATTATGGGTATACGCGAAATCTTCATTTAAGGAAGTGCGGACTACCGCCCCCTCAAAGTGATTTGATTCGTTAAATACCATATGTGGGATGTATAAAGGATGGAAATATGATATTATATATGATATTATACTGGAATTATAATATACCTTTATATCATTATTATTCCATTCTATAAAATACTAAATAGAAATGAAAGTAGTGTTCATGCGTACGTACGGCTTACCGTCTCCATGAACGGTGCATTTCATTTCTTACCTCTAAATGATTATGTAATGTTATAAATTCATGCATGTACTGGATATATATGACATATATGATATCTACATAATGAATACTATTCTGGATATAATAAACATTTGGCCACACGAACAACATGTAATTGTAAGAAGTCCACTTTCGACTTAAGAACCAAATATCGGCAAAACAAATATTATTAACTTAAATGATTACATAATGTTTACGACATGGTAATAAGTGGTATAAAAGTAATAATGAACTTGAAAAAGGTTCTTAAGGAATTATAAATTAACTCAATTTTATTATTCAGGAGATTAAAGAACGATCGAGTCAAGTCGGACCCGAGGTAAGGGATCCTACAACTCTCTTTCTTTATAAGTACACTCTTTTATGTCATTTCTTTTAAGCTCATCTTTCTTATGATTAGGATGTTCTTTTATATTACTCCTACTTTAATTTTTATGTTCACGTGATGAGAGACCCTATTCTCTCTCATCAATCCATTTTGGAAGTTTTGAGTGGCACCGTTAGGCTGCCGAACTTTCGTAAGAGATCTAACCTCTCTCTTTCTTTTTAATTACTCTCCTTTATGTCACTTCTTTTAAACTCCTCCTTGCAATGTTGGGGGATTTTCTTTTATATTCCACTTTCTGTAAATTCTATTGTAATATGATGGGATACACTATTTGATCTCATCAATCCATATTCGGAAGTTTTATGTGGCACCGTTAGGCTGCCGAGTTTTCGTAAGGGATTTTTCATCTCACTTTTATTCACGTGAGATTTATGCTACATTCGCCACAAATTCCATTGAGTGGTGTATGTACTGACCATTATTCTACTCTTTGTGTAATATAATTTCTTTTATGAGTATTTACATCAATGACCTATTGTCTTTCTTTCATGGGGTGTATGTTTTGAAAGATACCCAAGTCGGTAAGGGAACCATTCACCCTCCTCTTTTTTAAAAGACTTCTTTTATTGGGTCTTTTAATTTACATATTTTTATGTTGGGATATGTTCTCATACATCCTTATTGATGTAAATTTTATGTCCAAGTGATGAGATACACTTTTTATCTCTCATCAACTCATTTTGATGTGATGCCGTTAGGCTGTCAAGGGAACTTTTTAACCCAATTTCGATTTCTTTGGGTTCAACTTGTAGTCATTGAATATGTCATCCATTGAATATTTGTGATTGACCTTTTATTGTTTTACACTTAATATCCACTTATATTGGGTGTATATATATTTGTCACACATATTTTTGAGATTTATTTGTCCTTAATTTAAGGATACCTTCTTTATAAGGGATTTCATCACATTTGACATTTCTATTGAGGGTTCATTGATGTTATGCACCAATTCACTCTTATATGGTGTATATACTGTCCTTTGGAGTAATATATCATGAATCCTTTTATTCTCATGATATTATAAATTTCTGACTAAATGTTATTCCTCAATTATTGTATTCAAGTGTCTCTAATTTTGGTAAAACCCCTTTAACCAAAATATCGTTTTAAATGTTTTAATTATTTTTTCTTATTAATATCCATGATTTCAAAATGGTTTTAAGGATTTATTTATATGGATATTAATGGTTTAAAATTTTAAGCTTCAAGGTGGTATGGGACACTTTGACTCAAAAATCTCTTTTAAATGTTTTAAATGGTTTTGAAAATGGTTTTTTATGGATTCATTATTTAAATATCCTAAAATGTTATATTGTGATTGAAATGTGGAAATGTTATATTTCCTTTATGCATGTTTTATGTGATACATTTATGTTATGGTTCTTGGGCATTGTTATGAAAACGGGTGGTTCCGTGATAAACTAAGGGCGGGTGAGCCCGATATAGCTCTCCAATGCATTGGGTAACGTGAAGGAGTGAAACGTTAAGGTTTCTCCGAAGAGATTTTAGGGAATATACTGTGATGGGTATTCCAAACGTAACCAAGAGGGTTACTTCCCACGTAAGAATGTTATGAATGCCTCAAGTTACCTTTATGTCTTATGTTTTCTATGATTTATTCATGGTTTGATGAGGTATGTTAAAGTGCCTATGTTTTATGGGTAAAGTATGATTTCATTCTTATGTATATATGAACTCATGTTTCCTTTCCATATTTTTATAACCCTTACTGAGCTTTTTATGCTCATCCCATGTTTTTGAAATGTTTTTCACAGGTCAAGGGAAAGGTACATGATGTGATGATAGTGTCAAGGATGTTTCAAGAAAGAATCCGTGTTATATTTTAAATATGTTTCCGTTGATGGGAAGAATGAATACTGTCTTTTATGTAACCACTTTGTTTAAATGTGGAATGTAATGCCAGTTTCATGATCTAATTCTCTAAAACTCTAAACCTGAAAAGATCCTCAATGTGTAATCTTGTAATAACTCAATATTAAGTAAGGTTTAAGGCTGGGGCCTTATAGTTGGTATAAAAGGCCGGTTTAGATAACTTTAGAGGTTAGGGTATTCTTTAATCATAAGTGACATTACCATAATGGTTAGGATTTCAGAAAGAGTCCTAGTTTTAGATAAATTGAATGAGTAAGTATATCTTAGTGTTTACCTTCCTCGTTAGTACATGATGGTTTTGTTGATATACTCACACTAACCTTTTTGGTTTTAGTAAATGGCTGGATCTAGCAGGCACCAAAGTGACAATGGGTTTGAAGGAAACTGTGGTGGTTCTCTGATTAAGATACTCGATGAGATGGGGGATTCAATGAGGAATCTCATGGTTTTTATAAACCAACTATCAAGGAGTCATGATCAACCACTTGAACCTTGGTGAGTTCTCTAATGCATCATGTACGAGATGGCCAACTCGATGTGGAAATTCAGGTAATAATTATTAAGGTAACCATTAGGGTTTATATGATCCTTACTTTTGAGGTAATTATGGGTTATTATATGATATGATGGAAAATGAAGGGCATGAGATAAAATTTAGGTTAAAATATGTTATGATTATTCTTGAAGATTTTATCTCATTTTGGGGAATGTTTTAAGAATTATATAGTTTTGGAAAAAGGACAACACACAGACCGTGTGACATCCCGTCGCGTCGGACAAAGCTGCGGGAATCGAACCGACAACCAAAGTGCGACTGGTATTTATCGCCTACCACTGGACTACGTGAAGTCCCTGGTTAGTTTGACCGATTCTTTTTAGTTATATGATTTTATGAATTAAGAGTAAGTTGATTTTGGAGGATATGTGATTAGGATAAATACTTTTCAATGTGAGACTTTAGGAGCAACTGATGTTGTTTGGAGATAAATTTTACGATTTAACATGGTATACTATGTGACTAAATCCTTCAAATATTTGGGTTTCAATCTTAGTTTGGTTTACTTTGAATAATTTTATGGAGAAATGGTCCTCGTTGAACTTTGGGTTTTGTTGGACAAATTTTGGAGATTAAGAATAGATTTTCTTTTTATAAAGGGTTATCCTTTTCTGGATTATCTGATCTTGTACTAGCCTTTTTGGTTTTGTTTTTGGTTAAAGACATGGGAAGTATATAGTTATATTTTGTGGATTAGGTGATTCTCTAGAAGTTGATTATAGTACTCTTAATGTGAACAAGTCTTCCTAAATACTCGTCTTTTGGAGAAAATATGAGTTTGTGTAAGGAATCTAATAAAAGTTGAAAGTCAATATGATAAGTGATTATGTTTCCTTATGAATAAATTCCTCAATAAAAAGTAACTTAAAACAAAAATGTTGTCTATTAACTTTTCCTACTGGGGAATCGAATACCGTTTAACCCATCACAAGTTTGTGATTTTCTCGTGGTTAACTTTCTCCTAAACATGTTTTCTATCACTCTCCATCAGAACATGACCCTTTGTTTTTTCCTCCATGTCCATATTTTCATACTTGGAATCCTAGTATGGGTTAACTCAGGTGACCTTTGTACTTATCTCTCTTTATTTTAATGTGTTTGTTTTACTGACTTTTGTTCCGATGTGGGACTTTCAAGGATGTTTGCAAGCGGAATTTTAAAATTGCGAGGACGCAATTCCCAAAAGGGGGGAAGGATGTAACACCCCAGGTAAATAAAGAATATGAAATTTCATATTTATCCATATTTGTGAATAAAATATTTAAATAACTTTAAAGGGGACGCTATGCTCGATGGCGTACCCAACACGCAACAACGAGTTTCTTGGGAATCTTACGTTGCACTCTAATAATAAAATAATATTATTTTAAATGGTAGTTAACATGTAGCCGTTGTAATGGCGGGAATGGATAGAAATAACTAAAATATGATTATATATGTTTTTAAATGTTTTTACATTTATCCAATAAAAGATAATGGCTTAAAATACGGAAAAAATTCAATTTTAGGCGTATATGCCCTAGTTTTCACTAAAGGTTCACTTATCACCTTTTGATGGCGATCCGTCATTAAATATAGTTTTTATCACTCTTATACATTCATTTGTACCAAATAAAACTCTTATTAAGAATCGGGACATCAAAATTTACTTTGTGTAAATTTTTGGTATCTTTCCGATAAAGTTCATTTTTTTAATGAATAGTGTAAAATGTTTTATTTTAATTCAAAACCACTTTTTAATCTAATTTATTTATATGATTAGATTATATTTTTAATTGGTTTTAAAGTGAAATTAGAAAATATTTTTACCATTAAATCCAATATTGTTCGTTGGAATCAATTTCACTTTGAAATCAGACTTAAACTATGTCAATCTTTTGATACTTATTGTTTCATAAAACACGCTATTTGACATGACAGTGGGAATTAATTATTAAATTAATTAATGTGACTTATATGTTTTGAATTTTGTAAAATGGACTTCATTTTTGAATTCAGAATATTAAATATAGCTTAGGCTGAATTTTTGGGATTTTTCTGAAAAACTTCAATTTTTGATGAATAGTGAAACCACTAAGTGGTACTTATAAAAACTGATTTTCCATTTAAATGAAAATTTTCCATCATTGTGTTTTGATTTTCAAAAATCCGACATACATGGTTTTCATTAAGAAGTAAAATGTGGTTCAATGAGATTAAAATAATTTTTTGGTGAATAGTAACTTATTAAGTTTTTAATCGCGATTAGTGGTAATTAGTGTAGTTTAAGGTAAAAATAATGCTTTAATAAAATGAGATGAGCTTGACACATGTCTTACCCTCATTGTTTGTATCATGGCCGACCAAGAGAAGCCATGGTTCAACTTGGGGACCCCATGCATCCACTTTGGTTGAGAAATGACATAAATAACATTTTATTTAATGTAAAAGTAAAATTGACACAAACATGATATGTTTTACTAAAACAATTTTTAAGTGGGGTTATACAAGTCATATTTTTGATTATAAATATTAATTGGAAAGATAAAAAGATTTCATACATCATATTATTTTTTTTATAATTTTTAGACATTAAATAAATTAAATTATTTATGACATAATAATGATGCAGCGAAGACATCATTATATGACGATTTAAATAAAATGGAAAGATAATGTAAAATCTATGAACTACACATGTCCAAAACTTATTGGATGAGTGGATTTCGAAGCCTTATCACCTTATCCACGAATTATATCAATGTGGGACCTTTTGAAACCGAAACACATTTTCAAATAAAGTAATATTTCTTTACTTTCCAAAAGTGCCCCTCCTCTCCTCTTATAAAAGGCCCCCACCTCTACCTCATTTAACACACTCCACAAGCCTTTGGCTCGGCCAAACCCTGCCCATTTACTCTCTCCACATCTCTCTCCTCATCCTAGAGGATTCCCTTTGTGCAGAATCCTTTCAAAGGAAGCCTTTAGGCTCAAATCAAAAGGAGTTACACTTTTAAAGGTAATTCATTCTCTCATGTTCATTTGTTTTATTTTGCTTCTCCAACCCCCTAAACTCTTTTTATTTACATCTTTTGTAACAAAACAAGTATCTTCAATATACTAGGATGTTGTTATAAGATTTATTCGAGCTACACTCTCACACAACTACATCAAATGGTTAAAGAACATACGGTTTCCGTGGATGGTGAAATTCTGCCTCCCGAAACGATGATTGTTCAATACTCATTTAACAAATTCAAAGGTGGCCATTATGATGTCACTATTTTTATATATGATATATAATATGTTTATTTTTTATTTATGCTTCTGTATTTTTCATTTTTTTCTTACCTTTATGGCTTCCATTATGGGTATACGCGATATCTTCATTTAAGGAAGTGCGGACTACCGCCCCCTCAAAGTGATTTGATTCGTTAAATAACATATGTGGGATGTATAAAAGATGGAAATATGATATTATATATGATATTATACTGGAATTATAATATACCTTTATATCATTATTATTCCATTCTATAAAATACGAAATAGAAATGAAAGTAGCGTTCATGCGTACGTACGGCTTACCGTCTCCATGAACGGTGCATTTCATTTCTTACCTCTAAATGATTATGTAATGTTATAAATTCATGCATGTACTGGATATATATGACATATATGATATCTACATAATGAATACTATTCTGGATATAATAAACATTTGGACACACGAACAACATGTAATTGTATGAAGTCCACTTTCGACTTAAGAACCAAATATCGACAAAACAAATATTATTAACTTAAATGATTACATAATGTTTACGACATGGTAATAAGTGGTATAAAAGTAATAATGAACTTGAAAAAGGTTCTTAAGGAATTATAAATTAACTCAATTTTATTATTCAGGAGATTAAAGAACGATCGAGTCAAGTCGGACCCGAGGTAAGGGATCCTACAACTCTCTTTCTTTATAAGTACACTCTTTTATGTCATTTCTTTTAAGCTCATTTTTCTTATGATTGGGATGTTCTTTTATATTACTCCTACTTTAATTTTTATGTTCATGTGATGAGAGACACTATTCTCTCTCATCAATCCATTTTAGAAGTTTTGAGTGGCACCGTTAGGCTGCCGAACATTCGTAAGAGATCTAACCTCTCTCTTTCTTTTTAAGTACTCTCCTTTATGTCACTTCTTTTAAACTCCTCCTTGCAATGTTGGGGGATTTTATTTTATATTCCACATGCGGTAAATTCTATTGTAATATGATGGGATACTATATTTGATCTCATCAATCCATATTCGAAAGTTTTATGTGGCGCCGTTAGGCTCCCGAGTTTTCGTAAGGGATTTTTCATCTCACTTTTATTCCCGTGAGATTTATGCTACATTCACCACAAATTCCATTGAGTGGTGTATGTACTGCCCATTATTCTACTCTTTGTGTAATATAATTTCGTTTATGAGTATTTACATCAATGACCTATTGTCTTTCTTTCATGGGGTGTATGTTTTGAAAGATACCCAAGTCGGTAAGGGAACCTTTCACCCTCCTCTTTTTTAAAAGACTTCTTTTATTGGGTCTTTTAATTTACATATTTTTATGTTGGGATATGTTCTCATACATCCTTATTGATGTAAATTTTATGTCCAAGTGATGAGATACACTTTTTATCTCTCATCAACTCATTTTGATGTGATGCCGTTAAGCTGTCAAGGAAACTTTTTAACCCAATTTCGATTTCTTTGGGTTCAACTTGTAGTCATTGAATATGTCATCCATTGAATATGTTTGATTGACCTTTTATTGTTTTACACTTAATATCCACTTATATTGGGTGTATATATATTTTTCACACATATTTTTGAGATTTATTTGTCCTTAATTTAAGGATACCTTCTTTATAAGGGATTTCATCACATTTGTCATTTCTATTGAGGGTTCATTGTTGTTATGCACCAATTCACTCTTATATGGTGTATATACTGTCCTTTGGAGTATTATATCATGAATCCTTTTATTCTCATGATATTATAAAGTTCTGACAAAATGTTATTCCTCAATTATTGTATTCAAGTGTCTCTAATTTTGGTAAAACCCCTTTAACCAAAATATCGTTTTAAATGTTTTAATTTTTTGTTCTTATTAATATCCATGTTTTCAAAATGGTTTTAAGGATTTATTTATATGGATATTAATGGTTTAAAATTTTAAGATTCAAGGTGGTATGGGACACTTTGATTCAAAATTCTCTTTTAAATGTTTTAAATGGTTTTGAAAATGGTTTTTTTTATGGATTCATTATTTAAATATCCTAAAATGTTATATTGTGATTGAAATGTGGAAATGTTATATTTCCTTTATGCATGTTTTATGTGATACATTTATGTTATGGTTCTTGGGCATTGTTATGAAAACGGGTGGTTCCGTGATAAACTAAGGGCGGGTGAGCCCGATATAGCTCTCCAATGCATTGGGTAACGTGAAGGAGTGAAACATTAAGGTTTCTCCGAAGAGATTTTAGGGAATATACTATGATGGGTATTCCAAACGTAACCAAGAGGGTTACTCCCCACGTAAGAATGTTATGAATGCCTCAAGTTACCTTTATGTCTTATGTTTTCTATGATTTATTCATGGTTTGATGAGGTATGTTAAAGTGCCTATGTTTTATGGGTAAAGTATGATTTCATTCTTATGTATATATGAACCCATGTTTCCTTTCCATATTTTTATAACCCTTACTGAGCTTTTTATGCTCATCCCAAGTTTTTGAAATGTTTTTCACAGGTCAAGGGAAAGGTACATGATGTGATGATAGTGTCAAGGATGTTTCAAGAAAGAATCTGTGTTATATTTTAAATATGTTTCCGTTGATGGGAAGAATGAATACTGTCTTTTATGTAACCACTTTGTTTAAATGTGGAATGTAATGCAAGTTTCATGATCTAATTCTCTAAAACTCTAAACCTGGAAAGATCCTCAATGTGTAATCTTGTAATAACTCAAGATTAAGTAAGGTTTAAGGCTGGGGCCTTATAGTAACACCCTAGATAAATAAAGAATATGAAATTTTTATATTTATCCATATTTGTGAATAAAATATTAATATTACTTTAAAGGGGAATCTATGCTTGATGGCATACCCAATACGCAACAACGAGTTTCTTGCGAATCTTACGTTGCACTCTAATAATAAAATAATTTTATTTTAAATGGTAGTTAACGCCTAGCCGTTGTAATGGCGGGTATGAACAGAACTAACTACAAAATGATTATATATTTTTATCAAATATTTTTACTCTTTACAAAAAAATTTACAGTATTAAAAATGTGTATGAATCCAATTTTAAGCGTAGAAATTCTAATATTCATTAAAAGGTCAATTAACCGCCTTTTGATGTTGAACCTCTTTTAAATCCACTTTTTGACAATTTTATGTGATATATTTGACAAAATTAAATTCTCTTTTAGAATCGGGAGATCAAATTTTAATTTGTGTAATTTTTTGTAATTTTTCCGATAAAGTTCATTTTTAATGAATAGTGAAAAATGTTGTATTTTAATTCAAAACCACTTTTTAATATAATTTATTTATATGATTAGATTATATTTTGAATTTTTTATAAAGTTAAATTAGAATATATTTTTACCATTTAATCCAATTGTGGTTATTGTAATTAATTTCACTTTGAAATCGGACTTAAACTAGTGTCAATCTTTTGATACTTATTGTTTAATAAAAACACGCTATTTGCTCTGATAGCGGGAAGTAATTATTAAATTAATTAATTCAACATATATGTTTTGGATTTTTTAAAATAGACTTCATTTTTGAATTCGGAATATCAAATATACCTTAGGGTGATGTTTTGGTATTTTTCTGAAGAACTTCAATTTTTAATGAATAGTGAAACCACTAAGTGGTACTTATAAAAACTGATTTTCCGTTTAAATAAAATTTTACCACCTCTATGTTTTTAATTTCAAAAATCCGACATACATGGTTTTCATTAATAATTAAAATGTGGTTCAATGGAATTAAAATAATTTTTTGTTGAATAGTAAGTTTTAAGTTTTTAATCGCGATTAGAGGTAAGTAGTGTAGTTTAAGGTAAAAATAATGTTTTAATAATATGAAATGAGCTTAAAACATGTCCTACCATTATTGGATGTGTCATGTCAGACCAATACAATCCATGGGTCAACATGGGGACCCCATGGAGCCACTTTGGTTTGGAAATGACATAAATATCTTTTTATTTAATGTAAAAGAAAAAATGACACAAACATTAGTGGTTTTACTAAAAAAAAATTTACATGGGGTTATACAAGTCATATTTTTTGACCATAAATAGTAATTGGAAAGAAAAAAAGATTTCCTGCATCATGATATTTGTTTTATAATTTTTAGACATTAAATAAATAAAATTAATTATGACATCATAATGATGCATCGATTATCTCATTAATAAAGGATTTAAATAAAATGAAACGATAATGTCAAATCTATGACCTACACATGTCCAAAAACTATTGGATTGGTGGATTTATAAATCTTATCACCTTAACCTATAATTATATCAATGTGGGACCTTTTAAATCCGAAACTCATTTTCAAATAAAGTAACATTTCTTTACTTTCCAATAGAGCCCCCCCCCCCTCTCCTCTTATAAAAGGCCCCCACCTCTACCTCCTTACCCACACATCCAAAGGCTTTGGCTCGGCCAAACCCTGTTCATTTTGCCTCTCCACATCTCTCTAGTACTCCTAGATCCCTCAAATTGGGAAGAAGTCTTCCCAAGGAAGCCTTTGAGCTCAAATAAAAAAGAGTTACCTGATTTTAAGGTAATGTCTTCACTTGTGTTCTTTCGATTCATTTTGCTTCTCCAACCCCCTAAACTCTTTTTATTAATTTTTTTTGTTACAACTCAAGTATATTCAATATTCTAGGATGTTGTTATAAGAATCATTAGAGCTACACTTACACACACCTACATCAAATTGTTAAAGAACATACTGTTTCTGTGGATGGAAAATTTCTGCCTCACGAAACGATGATTGTTCAACCCTCATGTAACACCTTAAACGGTGTCCATTAAGATGTAACTATATTTATATATGATATATAATATGTTTATAGTTTACTTAATCTTCTGTATTTTTCTTTTTTGTCATACCTTTATGGTTTCCATTGTGGGTAAACACAATAATTTCTTTTTAGGATGTGCGGACTACCGCCCCCTCAAAGTGATTTGATTCATTAATGCCATATGTGGGATGTATAAAGGATGTATTTAAAGTTATTATATATGATTTATGTTACATATAAATGATTAATATAATTCTGGAATTAAAATATACATACATCTCATTTAGTTTTAATTCCATTAATAT
Organism: Viscum album; assembly: GCA_963277665.1. Taxonomy (NCBI): domain Eukaryota; kingdom Viridiplantae; phylum Streptophyta; class Magnoliopsida; order Santalales; family Viscaceae; genus Viscum; species Viscum album. Next base: position 1,313,302,078 of record OY728136.1, on the reverse strand, counting down.
GACATAGAAATGAAAGTAGCGTTCATGCGTACGTACGACATACCGTCTCCATGAACGGTGCATTTCATTTCTTACCTCTAAATGATTATGTAATATTACAAATACATGTATATTCTGGATATATATGATATATATGATATCCAAATCATTAATGTCATTCTGGATATAATGAACCTTTGACCACACGAACATCATGTAGTTGTAAGAAGTCCACTTTCGACTTAAGAACCAAATATCGACAAAACAAACATTATTAACATAAATGATTACATAATGTTTATAACATGGAAATAAGTGATATAAAAGGAGTAATGAACTTGAAAAAGGTTCTTATGCAAGTATAAATTAACTCACGTTTATTATTCAGGACGTTAAAGAATGATCGAGTCAAGTTGTACCCGAGGTAAGGGATCCTACTCCGCTCTTTCTTTTTAAGTAGACTCTTTTATGCCATTACTTTTAAGCTCATATTTCTTGTGATTGGGATGTTAATTTAAATTACTATTACTGTAATTGTTATGTTCATATGATGAGAGACTTTATTCTCTCTCATTAATCCATTTTGGAAGTTTTGATTGGCGCTGTTAGGCTTCCGAATTTTCGTAAGAGATCTAACCTCTCTCTTTCTTTTTAAGTACTCTCCTTTATGTCACTTCTTTTAAGATCCCTTCTGTTATGATGGGGGATGTGCTTTTATATCCTTATTTCTGTAAATTTTATTGTAATATGATGAGAGACCCTATTTGATCTCATCAATCCATTTTTTTAAGTTTTATGTGGCGCCGTTAGGCTACCGATTTTTCGTAAGGGATTTTTCATCTCACTTTTATTCCCGTGAGATTTATGCTACATTCGACACAATTTCCATGGAGTGGTGTATGTACTTCACATTATTTTACTCATTGTGTAATATACTTTCATTTATGAATATTTACATCAATGTTGTATTGTATTTCTTTCACGGGGTGTATGTTTCGAAAGATACCCATGTCGGTAAGGGAATCATTCACCCTATTATTTTAAAAGAATTATTTTGTTGTGTCTTTTAATTCACATAACATTATGTTGGGATATGTTCTTCTATATCCGTAGTGATTTAAATTTTAGGTCCAAGTGATGAGATACTCTTTTTATCTCTCATCAACACATTTTCTGAATTTTTTAGTGACGCCGTTAGGCTGTCAAATTTTTGCAAGGGAACTTCTTAACCCAATTTTGATTCTTTGGGATAAGGTTGTACTCATTGAATATTTCCTTCTATGAATATGTGTGAATAACCTTTGATTTTTTTTACACTTAATATCCACTTATATTTGGTGTATTAGTTTTTCACACATAATTATGTAATTGATTTATCCTTAATCCAAGGATACCGTCTTTGTATGGGACTTCGTCCCAATCTCCTTTCATTGAGGCATATTTTGTTTTATACACAACCTTCTTTTATACGGTGTATAAACCCCTTTGACTTTTACATTTATCCGAAAGGAATCTTTTTTATACAAAGCGTTTTACTAAATGACAAAAGGGAATGTTTTTGTCGTACATATGCGGTGACAATGACTTCTCCGCCGCCGTGTCCATTATTTGAGTTTCGGCTTCCTCTACATGACATACCTTTTTTTAAAGAAAAATAAATACCATGTTTTACTTTTCTTTTATTTTGGTATTGAAAATGGTTTTCATAATGTTTTTATATCAATGTGCTGTATTGATATCTTGTGATTGAAAAGTGGAAATGTTATGTTTCCTTTATGCATGTTTTATGTGATACGATTATGTTACGGTTGTTGGGAATTATTATGAAGACGGGTGGTTTCGTGATAAACTAAGGGTGGGTAAGCCCGATATAGCTCTCCAATGTATTGGGTAACGTGAAGGGGTTAAACATTAAGGTTTCTCCAAAGAGATTTATGGAATATACTGTGATGGGTATTACAAATGTAACCAAGAGGGTTACTCCCCATGTAAGAATGTTATGAATGCCTCAAGTTACCTTTATGTCTTATGATTTCTATGATATATTCATGATTTTATGAGGTATGTTAAATTGCTTATGTTTTATGGGTAAAGTATGATTTCATTCTTATGTATACATGTACTCATGTTTCCTTTCTATATTTTTATATCCCTTACTGAGCTTTTTATGCTCATCCCAAGTTTTTGAAATGTTTTTCACAGGTCAAGGGATGGGTACATGATATGATGATAGTGTCACAGAAGTGTCAAGAAAGAATCCATGTTTTATTTTAAATATGTTTCCATTGATGGTAAAAATAAATACTATCTTTTATGTAACCACTTGGTTTAAATGTGGAATGTAATGCAAGTTTTATGATATAATTCTCTAAAACTCTAATCCTGAAAAGATCCTCAATGTGTAATCTTGTAATAACTCAAGATTAAGTAAGGTTTAAGGATGGGGCCTTATAGTTGGTATCAGAGGTCAGTTTAGATAACTTTAGAGGTTAGGGTATTCTCTAAGCACAAGTGACATTACCATAATGGTTAGGATTTAAGAAAGAGTCCTAGTTTTAGATAAAGTAAATGAGTAAGTATATCTTAGTGTTTACCTTCCTCATTAGTACATGATGGTTTTGTTGATATACTCACACTGAAATTTCTGTTTTTAGTGAATGGATGGATCTAGTAGGCATCAAAGAGTCAACAAGTTTGAAGGAAACTGTGGTGGTTCTCTGATTAGGATACTAGATAAAATGGGGGATTCAATGAGGAAACTCATGGTTGTTCTAAACCAACTATCTAGGAGTCATGATCAACAACTTGAACCTTGGTATGATCTGTAATGCATCATGTACTAGATAACCAATCTATGTGTAAGTTCAGGTAATAATTATAAATTTAACCATTAGAGTTTATATCATCCTTACTTTTGAGGTAATTATGGTTTATTATATGTTATGATGGAATATGAAAGGCATGAGATAAACTTGAGGTTAAAATATGTTATGATAATTTTTTAAGATTTTATCTCGTTTTGGGGAATGTTTTAAGAATTATATAGTTTTGTAAAAAGGACAACACACAGACCGTGTGACAACCCGTCGCGTCGAACAAAGCTGTAGGAATCGAACCCACAACCAAAGTGCGACTGGTATATATTGCCTACCACTGGACTACATGAAGTCCCTGGTTAGTTTCACTAATTCTTTTTAGTTAGATGATTTTAGGAATCAAGAGTAAGTTTATTTTGGGTTATCTATGGAAATGATTAACCTATCATCGAGGATAAGTGATTAGGTTAATTATTTTTCAATATGAGAATTTAAGTGCAACTGATGTTATTTGGAGATAAAAGTTAATTTGTACCTTGGAAGGCTATGTGACTAAATCCTTCAAATATTTGGGTTTAAATCTTAGATTGGTTTACATTGAATAATTTTATGGACAAATTTTTTATCAAATTGTCCTCGGTGAACTTTGGGTTTTGTTGGAAAAATTTTGGATATTAAGAATAGATTTTCTTTTTATAAAGGGTTATCCTTTTCTGGATTATCTGATCTTGTACTAACCACATTGGTTTTGGTTAAAGTCTAAAGACATGGGAAGTATATAGTTCTCTTTTGTGGATTAGGTGATTCTCTAGATGTTGATTATAGTGAACAAGTCTTCCAAAATGGTAATCTTTTGGAGAAAATATGAGTTTGTGTAAGAAATCTAATAAAAGTTGAAAGTCAACATGATAAGTATTTATGTTTCCTTATGAATAAATTCCTCAATAAAAAAAACATAAATGTTGTCTATTAACTTTTCCTACTGGGGAATCAAATACCGTTTAACCCATCACATGTTTGTGATTTTCTTGTGGTTAACATTCTCCTAAACATGTTTTCTATCACTCTCCATCAGAACACGACCCTATGTTTTCTCCTCCATGTCCATGTTTTCCTAAATGGAATCCTAGTATGGGTTAACTCGGGTGACCTCTAAACTTTTCATTCTTTATTTTAATGTGATTGTTTTACCAACTCTTGTTCCGATTTGGGACTTTCAAGGATGTTTCTGAGCCCAATTTTAAAATTGCGAGGATGCAATTCCGAAAAGAGGGGAAGGATGTAACACCCCAGGTAAATAAAGAATATGACATTTTTATATTTATTTATATTTTTGAATAAAATATTAATATTACTTTAAAGGGTACACTATGCTCAATGGCGTACCCAATACGCAACAAAGAGTTTCTTGGGAATCTTACGTTGCACTCTAAAAATAAAATAATATTATTTTAAATGGGGTTAATGCCTAGCCGTTGTAATGGCAGGAATGAACAAAACTAACTGCAAAATTATTATATATGTTTGTCAAATATTTTTACTCTTTACAATAAATGTTAGAGGATTAAAAATGCGAATGAATCCAATTTTAAGAGTAAACATTCTAATATTCATTAAAAGGTTGTTTAACCACCTTTTGATGGAGAAACTATTTTAAATCCACTTATTGACAAATTGAAGTGTTATATTTGACAAAATAAAATTCTTCTTTAGAATCGGGACATCAAATTTTACTTTGTTTAAATTTTTTGTATTTTTCTGATAAAGTTCATTTTTTTAATGAATAGTGAAAAATGTGGTTTTTAATTCAAAACCACTTTTTAATATAATTTATTTATATGATTAGATTATATTTTGAATTGGTTTTAAAGTTCAATTAAAATATATTTTTACCATTTAATCCAATTTTGGTTATTGTAATTAATTTTAATTTGAAATCGGACTTAAACTAGTGTCAATATTTTGATACTTATTATTTCATAAAAACACGCTATTTGCTCTGACAGCGGGAATTAATTAATAAATAAATTAATGAATCTTATATGTTTTGAATTTTGTAAAATAGACTTCATTTTTGAATTCGGAATATCAAATATATCTTACGGTGATGTTTTGGTATTTTTCTGAGGAACTTTAATTTTTAATGAATAGTGAATCCACTAAGTGGTACTTATAAAAACTGATTTTCCGTTTAAATGAAATTTTACCACCTCTATGTTTTGAATTTTAAAAATCCGACATACATGGTTTTCATTAATAAGTAAAATGTGGTTCAATGGAATTAAAATAATTTTTTGGTGAATAGTAAGTTTTATGTTTTTAATCGCGAATAGAGGTAATTAGTGTAGTTTAAGGTAAAAATAATGTTTTAATAATATGAGATGAGCATGAAACATGTCCTAACCTTATTGGATGTGTCATGGCCGACCAAGAAAATCCATGGGTCAACTTGGGGACCCCATAGAGCCACTTTGGTTGGGAAATGACATAAATAAATTTTTATTTAATGTAAAAGTAAAAATGACACAAACATAAGTTGTTTTAATAAAACAATTTTTACATGGGGTTATACAAGTCAGATTTTTGACTATAAATAGTAATTGGAAATAGAAAAATGTTTCCTACATCATGATATTTTTTTTATAATTTTTAGATATTAAATAAATAAAATTATTTATGACATCATAATGATGCAATGATTACCTCATTAATAATGGATTTAAATAAAATGAAAAGATAATGTAAAATCTATGACCTAAACATGTCCAAAACCTGTTGGATTGGTGGATTTAGAAACCTTATCACCTTAAACTTAAATTATATCAATGTGGGACCTTTTAAATCCGAAACTCATTTTCAAATAATGTAACATTTCTTTACTTTCAAAGAGTGCCCCTCCTCTCCTCTTATAAAAGGCCCCCACCTCTACCACCTTACCCACACTTCAAAAGCCTTTGGCTCGGCCAACCCCTGATCATTTGGCCTATAAACATCCCTATATTACTCCTATGATCCTCAAATTGGGCATAAGGCTTCCTATGGAAGCCTTTGAGCTCAAATCAAAAAGAGTTACCTGATTTTAATGTAATGTCTTCACTTGTGTTCTTTTGTATCATTTTGCTTCTCCAACCCCCTAAACTCTTTTTATTCATTTCTTTTGTAACAACTCCAGTATCTTAAATATACTAGGATGTTGTTATAAGAATAATTCTAGCTACAATTACACACACATACATCAAATGGTTAAAGAACTTACTGTTTCTGTTGATGACAATTTTCTGCCTCACGAAACGATGATTGTTCAACACTCATATAACACCTTAATAGGTGGCCATTAAGATGTAAGTATATTTATATATGATATATAATATGTTTATGTTTTAATTAATCTTCTGTATTTTTATTTTTTGGCATACCTTTATGGTTTCCATTGTGGGTAAACACGATAATTTCATTTTAGGATGTGCAGACTACCGCCCCCTCAAAGAGATTTGATTCGTTAATGCCATATGTGGGATGTATAAAGTATGTATTTAAGGTTATTATATATGATTTATGTTACATATAAATGATGAATATAATTCTGGAATTAAAATATACATAACTCTCATTTAGTTTTAATTCCATTAATATGACATAGAAATGAAAGTAGCTTTCATGCGTACGTACGGCTTACTGTCTCCATGAACGGTGCATTTCATATCTTAACTCTAAATGATTATGTAATATTATAAATACATGTATATTCTGGATATATATGATATATATGATATCCAAATCATGAATATAATTCTTGATATAATGAAACTTTGACCACACGAACAACATGTAATTGTAAGAAGTCCACTTTTTAATTAAGAACCAAATATTGACAAAACAAACATTATTAACATAAATGATTAAATAATGTTTATAACATGGCAATAAGTGATATAAAATGAATAATTAACTTGAAAAAAGTTCTTAAGCAAGTAGAAATTAACTCATGTTTATTATTCAGGATGTTAAAGAATGATCGAGTCAAGTCGGACCTGAGGTAAGGGATCCTACTCCTCTCTTTCTTTTTAAGTACACTCTTTTATGTCATTCCTTTTAAGTTAATATTTCTTGTGATTGGGATGTTCCTTTATATTACTCTTACTGTAATTTTTATGTTCATATGATGAGAGAACCTATTCTCTCTCATCAATCTGTTTTGGAAGTTTTGAGTGGCGCTGTTAGGCTGCTAAATTTTTGTAAGAGATCTAACCTCTCTCTTTCTTTTTAAGTACTCGCCATTATGTCACTTCTTTTACTCTCCTCTTTGTTATGATGGGTGAAGTTATTTTATATCCCTCTTTCTGTACATTTAATTTTAATATGATGAGAGTCCCAATTTGATCTCATCAATCCATTTTTGTAAGTTTTAAGTGGCATCGTTAGGCTGCCGAGTTTTCGTATGGGATTTTTCATCTCACTTTTATTCCCGTGAGATTTATGCTACATTTTCCACAATTTCATTTTAGTGGTGTATGTACTGCCCATTATTTTACTCATTGTGTAATATACTTTAACTTATGAGTATTTACATCAATGTTGTATTGTCCTTCTTTCACGGGGTGTATGTTTCGAAAGATACCCATGTCAGTAAGGGAATCGTTCACCCTCCTAATTTTAAAAGAATTATTTTGTTATGTCTTTTAATTCACATATCATTATGTTGGGATATGTTCTTCTATATCCATAGTGATTTAAAGTTTATGTCCAAGTGTTGAGATACCCTTTTTATCTCTCATCAACTCATTTTCTGAGTTTTGTAGTGACGCCGTTAGGCTGTCAAATTTTTGCAAGTGAACTTCTTAACCCAATTTTGATTCTTTGGGATAAGATTGTACTCCGTGAATATGTCGTTCTATGAATATGTGTGAATAAACTCTGATTTTTTTACACTTAATATCCACTTATATTTGGTGTATTAGTTTTTCACACATAATTATGTAATTGATTTATCCTTAATCCAAGGATACCATCTTTGTATGGGAATTCGTCTCAATCACCTTTCATTGAGGCATATTTTGTTTTATACACAACATTATTTTATACGGTGTATAAACCCCTTTGAATATTACATTTATCTGAAAGCAATCTTTTTTATACAAAGAATTTTACTAAACGACAGAAGGGAATGTTTTTTTCGTACGTATGCAGCGACAACAACTTCTCCACCGCCATGTCCATTATTCGAGTTTCGGCTTCCTCTACAAGCCATACCTTTTTTTAAAAGAAAAATAAATACCATGTTTTAAATTTCTTTTATTTTGGTTTTGAAAATGGTTTTCATAATGTTTTTATATCAATGTGTTGTATTGATATCTTTTGATTGAAAAGTGGAAATGTTATGTTTCCTTTATTCATGTTTTATGTGATACAATTATGTTACGGTTCTTGGGCATTATTATGAAGACGGGTGGTTCCCTTATAAAGTAAGGGTGGGTGAGCCCGATATAGTTCTCCAATGCATTGGGTAACACGAAGGGGTTAAACGTTAAGGTTTCTCCAAAGAGATTTAGGGAATATACTGTAATGGTTATTCAAAATGTAACCAAGAGGGTTACTCCCTACGTAAGAATGTTATAAATTCCTCAAGTTACCTTTATGTGTTATGATTTCTATGATTTATTCATGATTTTATGAGGTATGTTAAAGTGATTTTGTTTTATGGGTAAATTATGATTTCATTATTATGTATACATGTACTCATGTTTCATTTCCATATTTTTATATCCCTTACTGAGCTTTTTATGCTCTTCCCACGTTTTTGAAATGTTTTTCACAGGTCAAGGGATGGGTACATGATATTATGATATTGTCAAGGAAGTGTCAATAAAGAATCCATGTTTTATTTTAAATATTTTTTCGTTGATGGGAAAAAAGAATACTATCTTTTATGTAACCACATTGTTTAAATGTGGAATGTAATGCAAGTTTTATGATCTAATTCTCTAAAACTCTAAACCTGAAAAGATCCTCAATGTGTAATCTTGTAATAACTCAAGATTAAGTACGGTTTAAGGCTGGGGCCTTATAGTGGAAGTCGACTGTATGGTTTTTCCACTTAAGTATTTTTATGTCCCAAGTTACCTTTATATGTTATGTGTTCTTTATATGGGTTTTACGGTAATATTTTGGTTAAAAAATGGTAAGTAATGATATTTTATTCAGTGAAGAGTTTTTACTTCTTCCTAAAGGTGAAAGGTGTTACTTTGATAAAGTATACATGGTTTACTTGTTTCTTTGAAAAACTAATAGTTTTCATTCATTGTGTATCCCTTTCTGAGCTTTTTATGCCCACCCCAGGTTTTTTTGAAATTTTTTTCACAGGACATAATGTGGAATAGCGTCAAGGATGGGATCAAGGGAAATTCATGCTATCCAATACATGGAACTAGACATGTTTATTTTTAATAGTTTTTATTTTATGGAAATTTAGTAGAAGTGACTACATTGTAATCTTTTGAGATGTAATAGTTATGTCCTAATTCTATAAAACTCTAAAACTAAAAAGATCCTCAATGTGAATTATTCATTTAATTCAATATTAAGTAACGTTTAAGGCCGGGGCCTTATACCAAAACTCTTAAGAGACTTTTCCCAATCATTTTGAGTCACACACTCAAGAAATAGATCCTCTCTATCTCATATTTATTCAATAATCTTCTTCATTTTGTGCCTCTTATTTTCAATTACTAATGTGGGGTTTTGTTTTTTCCCATTTCCCATACTACCATATTATGTATTAATTATTATATAATGGTTTTAATTTCATTAATCCCTTCCATGAACATTTATTTTCCCCCATTATGCTGCCTAAATTTCTATGTGGGATTCCACGCCAAAAAAAGTCTAGTGAATACCCATACCCAATTCATCTCAAGGGTGTTCTCCTTCATCGAACAATAATTACATTATTAGGTAATTACATGTAATTATTCAAAATTACATGATAATGGAATCAAATGTGATGAAAAATTATTCCATGTTATATGATTTATATGGCACACATAAGAATAGTAATGAAATTAATGTGATGGGTGAGCCAAGAATTATATAGTGCTCCAATGACATGGGTAATGTTTAGCCTCATTATATGTCATGTTGGGATAACTATTGAACCTTATTCCTTTATTTAACATTTTTCCATCTTTATTTTCTAGATGTTACCCTCGACTTAGGTTTTTGATGAAGTGTTTTAAGTTGTTTCCATATTTTCATAGTCATGATCATCATGTTATATGGTACCTTATTATTCATGTTTATGATTATTATAACTTTTATTACCCCTTGATCTGACTATATTCTATCATTTATAACCATATTCAATTAGTATTCCCTTACAAGTCTTTATATCTCATCCATTTCTTATGTTTGTCCCCAAGTTATCCCCTTTAGTTTTTAGTGCAAGCATGTTAAGTATATTTTTAACAAAGATGTTATTTTTAAATTTTTTATTTGTTCTATAATGTACCTAATTCCCCAATACACTATAATTATAAATATTTTATATTTTATTAATTTTAACTTTATGTAATTAATAATGAATTAATGCTTAATAAAGGGCGTGATTTTTATATTTGATATTTAGGGGACATTTAGTTATTTTTTTTATTACGTTTAGAAAACTATAGATAAAGAATTAAGGAAAAGAAAAAGTATAATGAAACAACCCTAAATTTTAGTAAGTATATAGTAATTCGTTTATCCTACAAATAAATCTCTATCTAGATAATACATGTTAATGTGGTTCTGGCAGAAATATACATTTGTGTAACAACTCCAACAAGGTGCGTTAGGCCTTGATTGGCATAACTAGGTACATGATAAAGGGCTTTACTGCACACCTGGTTTGAAACACCCAATGATATACATTGGTAAATTCATAAGTTTCATACGAACCATTATTAAGGGTAAAAATATCCCATAATAATATATGTTAGGTAAAGGTCATGGATAAAATATATTGTTACCCAGAATTTCATAATTTATGGAAATAAATAAATGTTATAATTTTTCACTTTAATATCATTAAATTACCATTTATATGTTTAATAGTTTAAAAATAAGTACCCAAAATTTTCCTTTTATTCAAGCCAATGGTCATAAATATGACGAATCATGTATACAACCAATGTGGCATGAAAAGTGATTTGTTCCCAAATGAGATTCCCAACCCGACGGTAATAGGAATCATAAAATTTGTGAGGGAACCATCTTAGATGACTCTGTTTTTGAATAGAAACATTGATTATAGGAAGTACCCAAATCAACCTAAGAAAGAAATATATGAAATTGAGTCTTTTGTGAGACAAAGTCCAAAGACTTTCAATGGATCATCCAATAACTTAATTTATGGAACAAATTATTAACTCCATTGAGAAGATATTTTATACCATTAAATGATTTGAACACTATATGTTTGTAATAGATGATTATCGTATGTATGGAGAAACTGTTCAGTGGTTGACATTGATCAAGAATATGAAGCCTAAGAAAGATATTGAAGTGATTAGGTGGACGTAATTACAGAAAATGTTTTTCGATAAATATTTTCATCGCACAATCTGACATAAAAGGGATAAGGATTTCCTTTCCTTCCAGAAGAAAGCTGATGAATCTATCAGTGTATAAGAGAAAAAATTTCCAGGACATTCATAATATGCCTTAGTATTTATCATTAACAATGAAGTCAAGGTGGACTTCTTCATTGGTGGGTTAAACCCAGTCTATGAAAATATATGGGGATCCGTGACATTGATATCTATGAGGAAATTGCTAGATGTTCCACAAAATTCAAAATAGCTACCAATCAATATCAAGGGTATCACAGGTAAATGAAATGGAAAGTGGAATTTAATTTTATTGGTCTAATGACAAAATAATAATTCTAGTAAATTTCACCTTCCCACTTTTCAACTGTGTGGAATGAAGAACATTGAAAATTTAATAAGATGGATGAGGAAATGAATGAAGTATATAATGTAAGGGAACATTGATAGAGATTACCATAAAGAGTGACCCACTTATGCGATAGAGGAATGAAATTCTTGAGTCACCCCTTAGTTTATTTTTTAATTACTTCAACTTCAAGGAACCTGTGATCTTTAAAAACCAATGCACCAATCCAAGGGTTTTTTGAGATAAATGATGACCACTAATCCCATAATGGTGACATTTTTTCATAAAAACCACAAGGGTGGAGCCTGATAATAGTGTGGTGAATGATATACTTGTTATTCATTAAATTAAACTGAAGGTACTTTTTGATTCATGTTCTATGCATTCCTTAATATCATGAAAGTTTTTTATAATTATTCAAACACAACAATAATGTATGGAAGTAGAGTTATCAGTGAAAATAGAAAATTGAGAAACTATTGAATCCCTTGTATAAATATCCACCCTTAAAAAAATTTGTGGGATGAACATTCCAATGAATGATGTCATGCTCTCTTTAGTGGAATTTGATATAATTCAAGGCATGGATTGGATTAAACAATATAGATCCAACATATTTTTCCACAAGGAAATCAACATCTATATTTTGAATCATCCATTTATTCTATACAAGATAATGGAAGAGGAGGAATATACTTTAGAACCAATATAACAAGTATTTGTAATATTTCCCTACGGGCATGAGTATCTAGCACAAATAATTGAGTCTAATGAATGAATTATCCTTGAAGGAATGACTATTGTGAGGGAATATGTTGATGTGCTTCTTAAGGAATTTCATGGAAATTATTATTGCTGAGAGCATGAATTCTCATTCTATCTTATACCTAGGGTGTTTCCCTTATACAAGATGCCATATTTATTTTTTGTGGAACATGATTAGTTGAAGAAACAACTGCAGGGGAATCTTGATAAAGGGTTCATGAACCCATATTCATCAACATGGGGTTCACTAGACCTCTTCATCAAGAATATGGATAGGTCAATGAGCCTTTGTATTGACTATTATGATCTCAACAAGATCATAATTAATAACATGTATCATATTCCTTTGATTGATGATTTTTTCAATCAGCTACATGGAATATAATACTTCTCCAAAGTTTATATGTGGTTGGGAGATTACCAAATTTGGGTAAATAAGGTGGATATCCCCAAAATGATTTTTGTGTAGGTACATGCACTATGAGTTTGTAGTTATTCCTTTCAGAATAACTAATTCTCCTAAAATATTCATAGAATTGATGAATTGAGTCTTTACAGTTTACCATGAAAAAGTTGTGGTCACATTTTATGGATTATATTATAATATTATCAAAAAAAAGGAGGATAATGATGATCATCAGAACACTGTGATAAAAACTGTATAAAATGAAAAGAATTATAACAAGTATAGAAATTGTGAGTTTTGGTTGAATAAAGTCTCATTCATGGGACATATCATCACAATAAATGGTATATCTATAGTCCCTTAAATGATTGAAGCAATTTATGGATAGTTGAGGACAACATCTGTGACATATATACACTGTTTCATTGGATTATATGGGTATTATCATCGATTTTTTCAGAAATGTACCATGATTTTCAAATCCTCTAACAAGACAAATTAGAATAGTGTCATGTTTTCATGGAATGATGAATGTAAACAAAGATTAAGGAGTTCAAAATGAGTCTTTTAAATGCCCATGTTCTCCTAATACCCATAGATGGAGGACATTTTATAGTATTCCATAATTATATGAATATAGGATTGGGATACCTGTTAATAAATAATGGTAATGTCAAAGCCAATGCTTTAAGGAAATTTATTGTTCATGAACAAAACTACACAACACATTATTTGGATTTGGATGTATTGATATTTTTTTGAAATTAATTTGGTATTATATCTTAGGGGATAAGTGATAGATATATATGGATTACAAAAGCCTTAATAAAATATTAACATAGAAAGAGATGAATTTTTTCCATCAATGATGGTTAGAACTAATCAAGTACTATGATTGCTCAACCAACTACTATCTTGTCCAGTCAAATAATGTATAAGATTCTCTATGTAAAAAGGATCAAAAAATTCTCTAATTGAAGAGAATTGAGAGAGATCTGATCTTCGTAGTGTTGAAGAAGATGTTCATTTAAGTAATAAAGGAAGGTACAACATCATTCCTTACACAAATTATTTCTCAACCATATCTTTTGTGAACGATAAAGGATGATAATAATAATTATGTGGGAATTTAGAAGAAAGTGGGAACTTTATGAAAATGGAATCCTTTATAGTACAATGTTAATGATGAGTGATTTATAATATTTTGGTTACAACATTGTGTACCATACAATCAAGAGATAAAGAGAGAGATTTTGAATATTACACCTATCACAATCATCTTAATCAACCCATGGGGCTCAATGTTGTATCGAGGTGTCCGATAGAAATATTGGTGGGACAATATGAATAAGGATATCAATGAATATTCCTCAATGTGATTAGTTTATAAGCCAGGGAAGTATGGAAGGAAAATCTATAAGGGGATGATTCAACCATTACCCATACTAATAGGGAAATGGGAAAAAATCACAATTTTCATTGTCACTGAACTTCCAAAAGAATCCATTGGAAAAATGCTATCTGGGTTAGTGGGGACCCTCATACAAATAAATATATATATATATATATCACAATTAAATATTACATCACACTTGATGAAATTTCATTGATATACCTCATTGATATGGTGAGGTGGCATGGAGTACCCCTATCTATTGTATCTAATTACGATCATGGATTTTCCTCAATGTTTTGGAAAAGTATCTAACATAATCTAAACACTGAGATGAAATTTAGTATGGTCTATCATCATTAAATTGATGGAATGTCTGAGTGGACCATAATGAAACTAGAAGATAGATTGAGGGTATGATCTAAAAAATTCAATTTATTATGGTAGAAAAATATTCCTATGGTTGAGTTCTCAAACAATAACAGGTTCCACTCTAGCATCTTAATGGAACCATATTAAGCCCTTTTGGGAAGAGGTTAAAAAATACTACAATATGGAATGATGTTGGGGAATGAAAATTGATTGGTCTGGAATCAGTTCAAGGAATAGTGGAAAATTTAATACCATTCAGTAACGTGTCATGGATGGTCTACATTTATATAAGAGATATTCTTAAAATCAATGACAAGAACTATATTTTAATGTTAGAGATATGGAATTACACCAAGTTTCACCATAGAATAAAGATATGATATTTGGTAAGAAGGGGAAACTTAGTCCAGGATACATTAACCCCATTGATATCCTTGATCACATTAGAGTAGTGGACTATTGCCCAAATGTCCCACCAAAATTATCTGAAGTAACTGATGGATTCAATGCATGACTCTTGGGAAATTATATACAAGACCACTCACATGTACACAATATGGAGGTGGCGATGTTGGATAATAAATTATCATATGAGTAGAATCCTTTGAAGATCATAGAATATAGAGATAATGATATATGAAATAATACAATGCACCCTGTCAATGTGCTATGGAGAATCTTATAGTTTGAGGAGGATACATTGGAACTAAAAAAGATAATGAAACTATGATAACCATATCTTTTTTTAGTGCAGGAAAAGAAAATTTCAATTGATAATTTTATTAATAAGGGGATATTAAAAAAAATAAACTATGATAAATAAATGACCCTTTTTTACTTAATTAAATGTCTTATTAAATATTATGGTTATAGAAAACACATCAACTTGCTTTATTTTTTTATACACTATCAGATTTAAAATTCTGTTTGAATTGCTACAATTGATAATATATCCATTAAATTGTAATCACATGATTATTATTAATATAGTGTTTCAATAAATCAAACCGACACAAACAATAGAATTGATGGCATCAACTAGTACGAGTGTACCTATGATTCCCATTTATCAGAGCTTCTGAATGAAATAACATCTTTGAGATTTTCCCTCGACTAATCCGAAGTTGATATCTAACAATAACATCATGAGACAATCCATTTACAAGATAACTTCAAGCCCATAGAGATCACAACCAAAACAATCTATGTCAAATAACCCTGTGAAATTATCACCACCATGAGGCTTAATCTTATGGATTTTTATGGTGTACTAAATGGATATGTATCTAGAACCTATTAGTCTTAGTATAGTCATTAATTTTCACATAATAATGTATATATTTTCATCCAATTATCGATTCTTTCTAAATATTATTTTTATAATAAAAAATAATAATAATTTCATGCTAATATTCAAATTCAATTAAGGAATTTATTTTGATGAATTACATGATTTTTGAAATAAATAAATTTTTAATAAATTATTGTTATTAAATATTTTTATTAAATATCAATTATCATATAATTTTTGTGATGTAAAATGTATTTTTTATAAGGGGTCAAAAAAAGTTATTCTCCAAAAAACCCGATAGTTATCAATAAATGATGATTAATATTTTAAAAGTGAAAATGGAAATATTTAAGAAATTATTTTGAAGATATGAATTCTATTTTTGGAATAATGAAGTTAAGATTTTCCAATTGTTAATTTTTCATAATTTTCTCATAATGTTAAATTTTTGGGTAAAAATTAAATAATTTATAAATTATAAGAATGTGTGATATGGAATAATAATGACAGAAAAGTGATTTACTAAATATTATAAAAGGTAAAAAATTCAAAATATATATTATACACTAAAAATAATATTATTTTACATTTAATTTATTTATTTTATAAATCCAACATGAAAATACTAAAACATATAATATATTTTATAGTTATTAAATCCTTTCTTTAAGAGTATGACCCACCTCTACATAAGAAAGTTTATTTTTATATAAATTTTAAACCTTGGAAATATAAAATAGTTAAAACCAATCCCATTTTTCATAAACAGTGGGAGAAAATCAGGGGACATTTTCTGGTTTTGATTATTTTCTTATATAGAGTCCAAAACCTATGCTTGAGAAATGATAACGAATTTCCCACTCTTTTCCTATATGAACCCCCTAATCTCCTATTTTAATTCAATAAAAATACTTGGAGAAAAACCTTAATATTAACTCATATCTCTACTTTCGTACCAAGGAACCCCATATCTCTCAACAATCTCCTTGCAACAATTTCGAGTTATGCGCTCAGGTAAGGGATCATCTATATCCCCACATTTATCAAGAAATTTATTCATTTTATTCCCTTTTATTTTAAATTCCTATTGTTGGGGTGCATATTTACACATGAAACAGACCTACCATATGATTTATCAATTATGAGAGACCCATTTTATTGTTATTAATCCCTCCCATGAATGTTTATGTCCAATGTTATGCTACCAAAATTTTACCATGAGATTCTATGATAAAAAAATTACAGTGAACACCGATACCAAATTCCTCTCAAGGGTATTCACCTTTATTCACATGTACTTATTTCATTTATGGATAACATATTTTTCATCCAAAATAATTGATTTTGGAACAGATTTAGATGAAAAATAATTCCATGTAGTATGATATATCTTGAACTGTTACACAGAAGAATGAAATGAATGTGACATGCGCACACAAAATTATATAGCTCTCAAATGAAATGGGTAATGTTTAGTCTCATGAGATGTCTTTTTATGACATGGGGTGAACCAAATTAATTTATGGGAATTTTTCGATCTTCATTAATTTTTAGTTACCCTTGGCCTATGTTTATGATGTAGAGTTTTACGTTGTTTTAATATTTCCCATGATATGATTATCATGTTATATCATTCCTTATTATTGATGTTTATGATTATCAAAAAATTTATTCCCCATTGATATGCATATTTTTTAAAGTGTATCACCGTTTCTCATATTTATTATCTTACTAGTATTTATATCTCACATCTTTCTTATGTATGTCCCTAGGTTATCTCATGCAGTTTTGAGTGAGATCATCTATAATAAGTAGTCAATAAAGATGTTGTTTCTCTTGTTTAATTTTTTTGTAACATTCCAAATTCCAAAATAAACTATAATTATAATTCTTATTGGATTTATTATGTTTTATTTTATTTAGAATATATATAATAATTTTTTAAATAATTTATGGTTTTTACAACATTTTTCGTGACTCATGATTTATGGTCTATTTATTGGTTGGTGTTATTTTCATGGGTTATGTTCATACACCTTTTTTATGATCTCATACCATCATCATTATCTTATGATCAATTGTGATTATTTATTTTTTCTCTAATATGTTTTCATATATTGACCTGTTTGTCTCCCTTTTTATTAATATTTAATTTATAGGAAATTAAATGTCTTATTATATAAGATATGTTCATATGGGAATCATATGTGAATATAGTTTTTTGGATTTATTGATTATTAAATGTAAAATAAGTTTTTTATGTATCTAATATACACAGATACTAAAATTTTAGGTTTTAATCTATGAATTTTTTTTGTGATATGTGATTTATATTCTTGTAAAAAGTAATAATATATTTTTCAGATATTCTCTAGTAAAAAAATACTCATTTATATTATCTATGTTTTAGAATCTCTTTGCGTTGTCAGGTAGTTTATATTTATGTTTATGTATATGAATATAAAATTTGTTTTTTATCTAAATTTATTATATTGTATGTAGGAAATTACATAGTAAACTAGGGTTATAATAATATCTATTTTTTCATTAATTTTAAAATAATGACTCCAATTTTTTTCTTCAGATTTATTTTTTTACTATCTTTCAAGAACACATAAATTTTATAAATGTATATTATATTTTTCATTTGTTTTTGTGATTTCTTTACTTTTTTTGAGAGTTGAATTTTTAGGACGGTTTTTAGAGCCTATCCACATTATTCTATTGAAAATTACAACCCACTGTATGAAAATGTTGTTTTGGGATCTTTAAATAATATGATATTCATTTATCACTATACTCATAGATCATTTTAAAGATATTTGTAATGGATTAATTTGGATTTTTGTACTGATAGAGTACTACTGTTTATTTTGATTTATTATTCATTATGGACTTATAACCATTACATTATATAAGATGGACCACATAGATATCTAAATGTGGCATGATTAGATATATGACTATGAGGTCAGTGGATTTGTTCACCCAATCTTAGTCACATGGGGTTTTATATTTTTTCGATAACCAAAATAGTTTATTATTATTGTTATTCATTAATTAAAAAATGGTAGTCCGAGTGATGGTAAATCATATATATCATCTCCCACATATAGATCAACTATTAAATTTAGTAATGGTATATTAGTGAATCTCAATTTTTGACCTAGGGTTGAGATATCAAAAGTTCTATTTGAGGATATATGATGATCATTGAACCACCTTTATGAGCATAAAAAGTTTATCTGATTCAATAATTATTCCATATTATTTTAAGAATGTACTAATAGGTATTATTTACTCGTTGATTATGGGTTTTTTCCCATATTTTTATTGGAGAAGCAATATATCACCTATTGATATTTTAGAGAATTCCCATATATATGGTGACCCATTTCTAAATTTTGATATTCTATTATGTACATTATGGGAGATTTGACTTCATAAAAGCTATAATATTTTTATCTTATGATCAGAGACATGTGATTATATGGAAATGTGA
Organism: Viscum album; assembly: GCA_963277665.1. Taxonomy (NCBI): domain Eukaryota; kingdom Viridiplantae; phylum Streptophyta; class Magnoliopsida; order Santalales; family Viscaceae; genus Viscum; species Viscum album. The sequence goes on along the minus strand of OY728136.1, from coordinate 1,313,282,623 downwards.
TATAATTGTTTGGTATTTCTATATTCACTGAAAATATCATGGTTATGGATTCTATGGAATGAAACAATAATTATTTAGTGATCATTAGCCTCTAGAATTTAGTTTACTATTATACGATATTTAAATGGGATATATTTATATTTATACTACCAAAAATAGCCATTATCTTTATGTGGGAAAATTTTTAGTGTTATGATTCTTCTCTGAGATGTTACAAAGAGATGAATGGTAGGTTGTTGAGTTTGTAAATCATGACCTTATATGTGTTGGTTATGTGGTATATGTAGTTTCTTAAAGAATATATAATTTTTATTGGAGTTTTTATAATGAATAATGAGAACTAATGTCATATAGGTCCAATTAGAGGAGGTAATAATTGTAGTATAACTAAACACATGATTTAATGATAGAAGATTTAGTTTATGCACTCTGATGTTGACATCACTAATTATACTTTGTGAAATTGGTGTTCTATACAGAAAATAAGAGCTTCAACTATATCTCCCATTAATATATAATGAATCATTAGTAATGTCGGTTGTTCAGATACATGATTTATTTTGATTTAAAAAAATTATACACCATTAGGAATAAGAATATGGTGTCTAATGTGGAAAGAAATAAGTATTATTCTCATGTGGTATATGATTATATAATCAACTAGATATTGTTTTGACTCTCCATTAAGAAATATAACGACAACTATGATAATAAGGGATGATAAATTTTTATATCCATAAGTATATTATCATTCATACTTGACATTGTAATAGATATTTACCCATCATAAATGGATTTCCTGGTAATGTTGTGTAATATATATGGGAGGAATCACTGCCACATTTGACTTAGGTTAATAAAAATTAAATTTAAATGTGAATCTAAATTAAGGTCACTATAACAATACATGCTGATTTTATGTATAATTTACATGCCTATATACTAGTTTTTTACTAGAATCTTACCAAAAAATTTCAAGGATTCACTAGGCTATACTTTATGACTATGATAAGAAATATAATATGGGATGTTTTACATGGTTCCTTGATAATAAGTAGGTGGTTTTCAATTATAATATCAAGCATGGTATTCTTTATTAATTAATAATTATTGAGGTAATGTTGGAAGATGTGTTCAGTGATGTTATAGTTGAGTTGCTGAGGATATCCAAAGGTAGTGATGTGGTAATGTTGATTCTTGGATTGTTAATGAATTTTCCTAATTTTATTGCTAAAAATAATTATTTTTCAATCGATGATTTCAAATGGAAATATTTTTGATTGATTAAATTTTAATCTTGTGTCCCCATATATACCATAATATATTTTTCTTATCTATTTATATCAATATTATCAATGTTATTATACATTGAATTGGATACTCTGTCACATTTGAATATAGCATTCCATATTAAAAGTTATTGGTAGTCCATGATAAATATTCCACTATTTGAGGGAAAGTTATGACTAACTATACATACATTCACATTTTTGTATGACATATGATGTAAACTATATTAGTTTTACAAAAATAACATTTTTTATGATTTTATCCTGATGCATAATTATGAGGCCTTATAAATAAATTTCAGATTGTCAACTCTTTTTGGGTTATATGTAAGAAAGTCTTCTATTACCAGACTGAGTATCATATAGGAGACAATATAGTTTATTGATATAATTAAGATAAAGATTATGACTACTATGAGTACATAGTTTTGGAAACCCAGTAAATCATTGAAATAAATTAATATTACGTACAATATTTATTCAATTTAGGGATTTAAATTCATTTGACATTAAAAAATTTCAATATACAAAAATTTAATCTAAAATTGGATAGTTTTTTGTCTAATTTTTTTCCATGTATTATATTATTATATTTTAAACTAAAATTATTAAAATATTAGAAATTTTACTTTTTAAAAATATCTTCAATTTTAGAATCAACATATCAAATATATGTTAGTGTGATATTTTGGGGTTTAATTAAAATTTAAACACTTTATTTTATAATGAATATTATGGTGTTTGGATGAAATGTCATTAATTTTATTATAATTATATCCAAAATATGAAATTCTATTATGAAATTTGATTTAAATAAATATGATATTTATTTAATTAATAATTAATTAAATATATAAATATTAATCTATATTATATTTGAGTATTATATATGTTTATTTTTTATCACTAAAAACACAATTTCCTAAAAAATTCTATTACCTTTGGAACACTAATACTAAAATTAATATCGAAAAAATATAATAATTTAATGTTGAGTGTTTCATTCCATATACAATTTATGGGTTTTGAATTTAGTTATTTTTCCAATTTCATTTTTTGTTATTTTTAATATTAAACACATAAAAAATGATTCACTATAGTAATGGATATGTTACCATAATTAATGTAAAAACCAAGATATCCTGCCCAAAAATCATATCATAATTCTAATTAGATGATTGTATTTATAAATTTATCAAATTATAAGTAAAATTTAATATTTATTGTTCCATATTCCCTATAAATATGACAGTTATATTAATTAATACTATAAAAAATATAAACGTGGCCCTCCCCATACTTAAAAATAGAAACCTCCTCTCCTTATTTTTCACAAAATAATTGATAAAATTATATCATCCCTTAGAAATACCAATATATTTCAAAAATCCATAAAAAATAACTATATGTCCTCATATAAATAATGTACCATAAAAGAGACATAATTTGTAAAAAAAAAGAATATTTCTTATAGATGTACTATAACACATAAATGACAATTTTCAATTTTATTTCTTCTTCTACCTATTTGAAATATTCAATAACCATTATAAAATAATATCATGATTTTCTTACAGATAATGAAATATAATTTTTATTATGTCACATCACTATTTGATATCATTTTATGTCTATTTTGAACGAAAAACATTACTCATTTGTATTTGTGGACTACCACCTCCACAAAGGGACATGATTCATTTCTCATCACCAGATCAAATGGGAGGAAAAAATAATGAAAAAAATAATATATTTGACATTAATAGTATAATTATTATTATTTAAATATAATACATTACAAAAATTATTTTCCCCACCATTGGTGGTGGGGTGGTGTGGTTTTGGGTTGGATGAGGGGTATTTCACAGGGTCAAGTCCCCAAGCCTGCATGTTACATCAATTTTATTAATTTCATTGCATTTTATGTTAGTGGATGTAATCCATATATTATATTACTTACCTTATTACCCTACCATCCTTTGGAAGAAGATATAATTTCATGGGTTCACTATGGACTACCAAATCCTTTTATATATGTGACTCATTTTTCCTAAATACAATTCAAGGATGTTCATAAAGAATAAATTTATGAATAAATATAAAAATAATAAAATATTTAATATCATGTAAAATTAATATGTTGTATAAGTTCTTATTTCTCACTTAATAATAAAATCATAATTTCATTTATTCGTACATATGGGTTGCCATCTCTATCAAACCATGTGATTTATTTTTATTGACAACATCAAATGTATTGATATCAAATAATATATAACAAATTAATGTATTAAATATTACATATTTAAGATTCTATATTTAATAGAACTATATCCTCATTGAAGATAGTCAATGAAATAATATTGTTTTATGTTTATAAACCAAACCCCCCAAAATAAAAGAACATGTAATCAGAAATTTTAGTAACTAAATAAAATTAGGGGATTAATGAAATAATGTAAAATATTGAAAAAGTAATAAACACGAAAAAGGTCAATTTGAAAAAAAAAATAAAAATATATTTTTATTACATTGGATGGTAGAAAAATTAAATAAATGATTAGAGAGACACGATAAGGGAATTTACATTAACATGTATTTTTAAATATATTAAATTCACTCCACTCCATATACATGTTCTTTGAAATGATTGAATATTATGAATGTTTTTCAAAAGGCTTATAATATTAATTTTTAAAATATTTAATGTTCATTTTAATTTTTTATAAATTTATTATTTACAATGTTTTCCAGTGTGATATTATATATTATTTCTAATGTGAAATAATAATGTTCAACTTATACAATTATATATAAATTTACAACCGTTATGTAACAATTTCATTAACCTGATTCCTCTAAAAGTAATATGTGTTTTTAAGTAATATAAAATTCACACTCTTCTATTATTTTACCAATTTTATAAATTTTCCTCAAAAAGGATATTTCGTATATTGAATATTTCATAATAGGAAGTGTTATTTTTTTTGATCAAGTAGTTTTTCATTTTTTTGATGTAATGGTAAAATATTGAAAACATAGTACTTATAACATGATGATGGGTAAACACTTATATCTCTCCAATGAATTTGTTAATGAATAAATTTTAATGAAAAAATTATAGTGATAACTAGGAAGTTTAATCATTTTTATTATTTTGCGATAATATTATTTTGTTATTGGATAAATATTATCTAACATGTGATATTAATATGTTTCTATATGTTACTTTAATATTTCTTATAATGAATAGATTTTTTTAACAAAATTTATTTCATTAGGTATGGAATGTTTAAAGATGATTTATTATTATTCATGGAAATGTTTTCATGAGGTCCCATGTTCTTATAAGATCCATTATGGTTGTTATTGAAATTTATAGTTGGTATCAAGGGGTTTTACTAAAAAATAATAATTACCACTTGAGGATATATTAAATTTTTTAATCAACAATTTATTTTAAAAAATACAAACATTTGAATCAGTTTCTCTTTATTCACTGTAATAACATGATTCATTTACATTTACATCCCTTATTGAAATTTAATTTTAAAATCCAAAATTTTAAATTTTCATTCACTGTATATATGAATCATTAGAAATTTCCATATGTTTACTATTTCCTCTATGGTGACCCTTTCTAAGTGACGAAAATTTCCCCGAATTAGAAAGTGTGTAAACACAAATCTCTAAAAATGATGAAAAAATGTTTACAATGATAAAGTTTCAACATTTTTACATAATTGTTATGAATCGTTATCTATAATTTATATTTCAAATGATCCTAGAAATATACAATATTTAAAATCTTGTTATAAATGATAAAATCATTGGTTTAATTTGTTAATGTTCATTATAGTAGTTATAATATTAGAGGTTTTTATTTGTTTAGAGGTTATGATAATGATAAAATTAATAATTAAAGAAACTATAAATTATTTTAATATTATCATAAGATAGATTATGAAAATTTATATGCTGGATCATATAATATATATCAGTTCATTTTTTATTCCTAGAGAGGAAACAAATTACCATAAGTGGAATGAAATATTAGGGATGACAATTTTTTTTATTAGAAAACTGGAACGGTTTTAATAGATCAATTTTTGGGGATTTATACTTATTTGACGAATGCCATTAATTGTGACACCAATGAAAGATAACGACAAAATTCTTCCTAAAGCAACAAGTCTATATTAGAGAATTCCGTGAAATAAAACTGACCAACATTTAGTGGATCTTAAGTCCCCATGATAAGTGAAGGATGGATCAATACTCTAGAAATGATGTTTGAAGTATTTGGATATATGGATCCCAAAATTTTTAATCTTAATGATTAATCATTTTAATGGTGAAGCCAATTGATGATGATATCTCAATAAGAAATATTCAGAAAATGTTTAAAGAATTCCATTGATTAGTGAGTATTTAATGATCATTTTATTAAGATATAATTTCCAAATATTATTTAATATATAATTTATAAATAATATCTAGAGTTATATAAATATTATTAAACCTTGATGGCCACTTATGAGGAAAGTTTTACTGGATATTCTAGGTATTCAATAATATAATTCTGGACCTCAATACTATTATTGATAAATTTCACATAGGTCTAAATTACATATTATAAAGAGTGTTATATACTCAATATTTAATAGTTATGATACTATTTTTTTGTTTCCAGAATGTTTTTAAAACATTTTGTGGAACTTTTATACTTTATAAGGAAAAAATAGTAATTATGCATTATAGAAGTAAATGGAGAAATATTCAATGAAAAATAATTGAGGTAATCCTGGAATGCTTCAAATATTGTAAAAAAAAATTTACAAGTATGTTTGTAATATTTTATTGTATTATGAATGTGGTATTCTTAGTCATTTTGATTGTGGATATATGGAAAAAATAATTATCAGACCACAAATTTGAAATCATATACTCAACAAGTTCTGATATGATTTAGTTTTAATCAATCGATTCATTAATGTAATTCATGTACCATATTAGTAACTAAATGTGAAAATCACCATGAATAAATGTAAAATTTTAGGAAAAAGTATTTTCTAACTAATATGGACGATGATAGACAATAAAATGTTTTGGTGTTAGGCATAACACTTTTTTTTTTTGAAATTGTTCCAATGTACTTTTTCATTCATGATGAAAACAATCTTATATATATTAGAAATTTTCTTATATAATTAATATACAATCTCAGGAAATGAATGTAAAAATATTTTTTAGAAATTAATGTGTTAGTATTTTGTATTTTATTGTACAGAAACCATTATGTTGTTCTCTATTAAATGGGTTTCCCTAAAAAATGTTTTATTTCAAAATATAGTGTTTGTAGTTATTTTTCAAACATATTAGATTTAAATTTTTCATGAAATAATTTCCATGATAATGAAGTAATATTCATTTTTGTTATTTTTTTTATTTCATATATATAAATGTGATCATAAAAAATAAAAAATATCATGAATTTCCCAAAATGATTAAATATTGGAGATAATGTTACATTATATATATTCTTGAATCAAATGACACTGTTCATTTTTTTAATGTTATAGTTGAAGATGAATATATAGAAACATTTTCTTATGATTCACATAGTGATTTTCCAGAATAGTAAGTCGAGTTTACAAATCACTTAGTGTCTATCACTATGATAATTTCAAAACACCTTATTGAATAACATAAATTATGTGGTTAGAATTTAAAGGTTGTTATGTGAGTTTCCTGATAAAGTATTCATCCACATTCACACTACAACATGATTTATCCTCTTCTATTAGATAAAAACAATATTGATTAATTGAGATAGTTCAATGAATATAGAGTAATATATAACATCATTTTTAAGAAAATGTATTTTTACCCACATATAAATATTATAAGATTATATATAGAGAGATTAATATTTCTTGATTATTGTTATTACATATAGGTATCACAAGTTGAAGGTGAAGGAGGGATACATTCTAAGGATGGCCATCCATACTTTGTATGGTCATTATTACTATGTGGTTATTCTATTTGGGTTAACAATTGCATGTGTTATATTTATGGATCTTATTAATATAATTTTTGAGTGGTATATGGATAATTTTTTTTTGAAATAATTGAATTATTTTTCTAGATATATTTTTTTAAAATATTTAAAAATAGTTGTTTTCTCTAAAGATAATGTATCAGATGAATGAACAAGATCCAAAAATTTCAATGAAATTAGAGTTTTTTTGATTATTTGGATACCCTAAAAAAAATTTAAGAACATATCATGTTTAGGTTTCCAACTAAATATTTTAAAATAAATTTATAAAATGGAATAGTAAGAATAATTTTGGGAATTGATAAGAATATTTTATTATGTTCCATTGTTATACATTCCCATAATAAATAATAATTTTTATTTATAGTGAATATTAATTCAAATGATTTTTCTTCTTAACTCATGATCATAATTTAGTAGTATATAATTCAAATAAATTTAAACTCAAAGATTAAATTAATATATACATGATCTTGAGAATATATTGATTATTTTTTTTTCAAAAATTAAAAAATATTTTATAAACCGAAAAATGTAAAATATATATTGACCATAAGAAGTTAAAATATATTATTTATATAATATTTGTTGAACATGTTTCACAGAATATGATTGTAACTGATAAATGATTATTATTCTATGATTCATTATTATCTATGAAAAAAAATTGAATCTAATTACTTATGTTGAAAAGATATTTTATCATTTACTATAAAATTGGATAATAAGTTTTTGAACCACAGATTAGAAATATATCAAGTTGAGGAACCCTATATTTTTTTTGGTGAGAGTACCGTCATTATTAGCATAAATAATTAAGAAGTCTTATATGGATGATAATGGATTGTATAAAAATATTGATTTAGTTAGGAAGAAAAAATTTGTAACATTATTTTTAAAAATTATTAATTTTTTTGTGTTCAGTAAGTGGTATTGTGTTCCATGTGATTCCCAATTGATGAAGTAATTGTTGAGTGAAGCTCAAAGGTCAACATTTTCTATTCATCATAGAATTTTTAAGATTTACATTGGCCTTAATAAATATTATTATGCAGAAGGAGATAACTATTATATTATAAATTTTACCATGAACTGTTAGAATTTTTAATAGGTTAAAGAAAAATAAAAACTATTGAATGGGATATATCAAACTATTCTAGTGCCTAATTATATATTAGAATATAACAATGTATTATATGGTTGGATTACAAATGATATACCAAGTTAATATTTTATCACCAATTTTTTTTTATGAAATATCATTTCCATGTAAATTTATTTTCATTGACACCATCAACTACATATAAAACCATGATTTAACAAACTACATTATACAATAAATATAATTATATTAAAAGGACCATTTTAACCTATTATTTTGTCATGTTGAAATGATTATAAAAATTTTTTTGGAAGATAATTGTGGTGGTTTGAGTTAAATAAAACATATTTATATATAAGAATTTAGTATTTAGTTAAGTATACATGATTCATGTATAGTTTTTTCTTTAAAAACTATATTTAGTTATTTTTTTAACAAAAAATAAAATTAATTTTTCCTCTTTTAGAAAAAAATTAGAAAATGAAAAATATTTTTGGAATCAACATGTCAAAATTATCATAGGTTCAATTTTATTTATATTTATGAGGATATTAATTTTTTATTGAGTAGTGTTAAATGATGATATTTATTAAAAGTGTCCATTTTCATTAAATGAATTATAAAGTACAATTTCGTTTTATTATGGTTTCAAGATTAAAATTTGTTCAATTTTATCATAATTAATCCAATTTAGTTCATTAGAATCAGATTAATGTTGAATTTTTATTTTAAAACAATTTATAGATAAAGAAAAAATTATTTAGAAACCTACTTTTTCATTGTGTATATTGGTTTAATTTTAAATTAAAATTTGAAACATTATATAATAAAATTATAAGATAATTTATTCCTTATTTTTAGTCATAAAAATTAAAATTATATAATACGTACAACTTATTGTCCGTCCCCCCCCATCATGCTAGACAACATATCGATTATGTGTTATGGTTCCAATGAAGAATTGGGATTATGACATTGGAACATTGGTTTGGGGATCTGGTATTTCTGGTTGAAATATTTTTATGTCTCTAGTGTTTTATTTTTTTATTATGGTATTTCATTGTACATACTCTAGTTATCTTTTATGTTTTGACAGTTTTGTTTCTTGTTTTTCTGTTGTTATTTTCAAGTGATGCAATTTATGTTAGTGCAACAACGGTATAATGGTCCAGAAATAATGTGTCTGGTTGTGGTGGTGTCCATATGCTGAATACATGGTTGATGTGTTCCAAATCATTGGGTTTATGGTTCAGTAATGGTTGAGGATTGATGTTGATTCCCTTACTCTCTCCCCCTTTATTATGGATCTTATGTTTATTCACTCCCTAGAAGTGTGGTTTGGTATGTTGGTTCTCTATGTGGCTTTGGGATTTATTTTTTGAGAAGAAAGTGGTGGTCCAGGAGAGTCAACCTGCAAGCTGCCATTGGTGATTTTTGATGTTGTTTTCTATTTGATTTCTAAAGTGTTTCTTCTTATATGTGTTTCAAACTTGATGAAGTGGTTGTAAATTTAGTTGACTTGGACATGGTATGGAGATCTCCGAAGTCAGTGATGAATGGTTCAGTAGTTACGACTGGTGTGGAGATGGAATTTTCTTCATTGAAGGTTTTTTGTTATGATGTTCTGTTGTATTGTTCTTTGATGTGAGGCAGTGATGGACTTTTAATAGTGGATATATTAGAATCTAGCCAGTGGTAATCATCAGCGATATGATGGATTATGGTCATTGGGTTCTTGTTCTAGTGAAGTGGGGATATAGGTGGAACTTTCTGGGGGCACAACTCGAGCTAGCTCTTTTCTCCAGTTTTCTTGATACGAGGAACCCATTGATCATTTTAAATTTGAAATTTGGGTTCTCTGGTTATATGATTCTTGAATTTTAATTTTGATATTTTGTTTTCTTGTAGTGTTTTCTCTCTTGAATTTGAATTTTGATATTAGGGCCTTGATTTGAATTATTTTAAATGTGATGTTACCACTTAACTGTAATGTGATATTTTGAAAATAATAATAAAAGGATTTGGAGTAATTGTTAAAATTGGATTAAATGTGGGTTAAAATAAAATGATAAGTTTTTCAGTGAAGTAAAACAATTAAAAATTCTCTTGGATGGATGTATTTATTCATTAAATCACTATTTTATGTTAATTATCCATTTTATATCCTTTTAAAATTTGTAAAATGCTATTATAAAATTTTATTTTCACAAATTCCAATGCATTACACTCCCCTAATTATAAAGCAGAACCCCCTCTCTTTTCTTATATAGACTCCTAAAATATTTTTTGTTTGTCCAATACATAAAAAAATATTTTACATACTTTATTTAATACATTATATATGACATCGTTATTCTATTCATCACTACATTTTATTTCTAACCAAAGGTGGTTTACCAAAGAAGATGTATCATTGGAAAAAAAGTTATATATGTAATTTCTTTATCCACATACAAAAAATATTATTAAAATATGATATTATAATGAATGAATTTACATATTTTATACTTAGATTATATTATGTTAAATGAAAAACATATATGCATAACATCTTCTATTATATTGGAAATGAAACCATTGATCATCTGTAAGAAGGACTATTGTCCCTCAAACTAATGTAATTCGTTTTTCATTACTAAATCTCATAGTTAGAGTTAATAATAGATTATATTTTTATATTTGATATTTATTAATTATATAAAATCTATGAATTATAATATCACATCTAAAATCATTCCTTTTAATCCATTAGAATATTATTACATCACTCATGCATATGTTTGGACTACCACATCCATAAAGTAATGTGGAACATTTTTCAATTTATTTTTATATTAACGGTAATGTGGATATATTTTATGAATATGTATAAAAAATATGACATAAAAAATTTTAAATGATGACATAATGTTTATATTTATATTGTTCTATCCACTGTGATTATGAAATAAATATTTATGTGTATGTAAAACATACCTTCTCTGGGAATGATGTAATTCGTTTTTTATTTAAATATATAATGTGTTAGTACAAATAAATACATTATGAATATATATGTTATTTATATAATTTTAAAATTATTCCGATTATATAACAAAGATCATTGTAAATTATCCCAAATTAACAAACAAAATCATACATGAAAAGGGAAGTAGTTATTACCCTTAAATATATTTTAATAATAGATTATTAGAAAATAAGTAATAAAATATCATAAGTAAATCATAAATGGTATGATATATATTTTTATGGATGTATAATTGATTTAAAATAATATTATATAATCTAATTTGGTGATCAAACATTTATGAATAATTTCAAGACCTGTGGAAATGGATTTTTATATGAAACTTATTTCTACATGACACATTCCTTATACAATATTTGTTTCTTTAGTGCGTTATGTGAACTAATAATGTATTTTTTTTTTAATATAATAATGAAATATATTTTATTTAAATATATATATATATATATATATATATGATTCTATCTTATATAGGTCTTTCAATTTAATATTTAATAATGTGTAAGGGTTTTAGTATACAATCTCTTTATTTATCATGATTGGTCATGATTATATTTCTGATAATAAAGTATTAGGATATATCTCATATTAAACTAAAAAAGTTTCTTATACTATATTTTTTAATAAAAATAAATGATTCCCTTCATTTTGACATATTTTTTTACCAGAGGGTTAAAGAATTAATTTAAAAAAATAATACCTTATTTCTCTCATTTGTCAAAAAACATTTTTCTTCATTGTCTATGTTTTCTAAAAATTATTTAAGGAGTGTTATAAATTCTACAAAATTTTTTAATTGACATTTATTTACAATTTTTTGTATATTAAAAAATGGTTTAAAATTAATCATTTTATTATTTACCGAAAAAGAAACTCTTGACTGTTTACTTATAATTCAAATAAAATATTCAATTAGATATGTAGGACAGAAATGATATTTTCCACTGTCACAACATCTCAATTATTTTAACCATAATTAAAATGTATCAAATGCATTTTTCAATGAAATTATTTTCATTAATATTTGGTAAATTTTTATATTGTAAATATTTTTTAAGAAAGTGATGTGTTAATTTTCCTCAATAAATGATCTAAGTGATCTATTTAAACCATTTTCCATCTAAAATGAAATAAATTTAGGAAATTTAATAATTACTAGGGATGTCATCCAATGGAACCATAATTATCTTTTCTCATTATGTTTTATGAATATGACAAGATGTTGTTTATATAACCCATTTATCTTCCATGGGTTAAGCTTATGAAACTATATACTTTTCCATGCATATTTCTATGATTAAATGATTAATTTTTTAAACCAATTTCAATTCCACAGGTTATGTAATGATAAAATATTTATGAAAGACATTTTCTTTAACATTGTTATTCTATGATCATGCAACCCCTTTTAGATATATTTCATTATGTGAGGGGTGGGACATATATTTCTATCCAATGCATTGGGTAATGATAAATATATCCTAAGATAAATATGACTATGTTGTGATCTGAACCTAGATGAGTAAGAAACAGTGACCACTATTATAGTGTAACATCCCCTGAATTTTATAATATTCTTCTTTTAATTGAGAATTTAGTAAATATATTTTTCTATATAACATAAAAAACTTTAAGAATTTTTATGTGATATTTTTTTGAATCTATGTTAATTTATATTGTCAAAATTATTTTTTATTATCTGATATTCAAATAATAAAATATTAATATTATTTTAATGTTTTTATTTTGTTAAAGAAGAATTTATATATATTAATGTATTTTTCATAAAATTAAATTAAATATATTTTATATTGATATTTAAAAAAGATATTCTTTTTTAATATAATAATAATATATTTTTAAACAAATTTCATAAATTATAGTTATTTTAGTTATATAATACCCGTTATTAAAAATTACATTAAATGGTGAAATATTTTGAATTAGAAAATATAGTTTTCCACAACTAATGATTTATAATATAATCACTTTTTAATATACTGTTATTTTTTTAAAATAGTATTATTATTAAAACTATTATAACCATAATTTTAATTTATATATGTTTATTTATTATGTGAAATGGATATAAAATCCGTTTGGAAATATTTAATAAATTATAGTTTAACCTGAATATATCTAATAATTTTATTAAATAAAATTTTAGAATTATTAATATAAAGAAATTTTTAAAAATAAGAATAATTTAATAAATAAAAAAATCATATATGAGTACATATATAGTAATGTGTTTTAAAAATTATTAATGTATTTTCTACCATAAGGGATTATTAATTATTTCAAAAAAATTTCATCGATTAAAGAAAACCATATTTCTAAAATTTAAAAATACAATTACTTTTAAACAACTTCTGATTTTTTTAAAGGCATTATAAAATGTAAATTTTAATTTAAAATTTAAAAAATATATTATTATTACACAAGAAAAAATACTATTAAGAGTTATTATATACTTTTGTGAAAATTTTAACAAACTTAATTATTTTATGACTGTAAATATTAAAAATATGATTATGTAAAAACTAAATTGTTCTTTATTTGGTAATTTAATATACATTAAATATTTTAAATTTTAACATTTTGAAAAAATGGGTTCAATTGTTGGACAATCATGACACCCATCAACCACATGTGGGCAAGGTCAACATGCCTATCACTTGGTGGAAACGAAGGAAATAAGAACATGCATGTGGTAGGCCATGTGTAAGACCACAATGTATGGGCATAGTGCTGACAGAGCACACCCTATTATGCATATGGGTCAGGTAGGCCATGTTTCCTATTGGAATCATTTTTGATTCCTAGATATGACCATGACAATCATTACAAATGATTTAATGTGAGTTGTTTTTATATAAATGAGCATCCAAATGAACAAAAATTTGATGTGGGATGTGGTGTTCATATTATTATTAACCTGGATTAAAAAATATATATATAAAAATAAACATTTAATTGAATAAAAGAGTTTTATAAAATAAAATTGGGAATTCGAATATTTAGTACATCACTAAGTCATTCTTCAATTAATTTTCTCTTCAGTTACTCTGATGCTAACATTTTCACTAATCCATGAAAGCCTACGAATGAAACTCAAAAATGTCTAATACCTCCATTATTATTCTTTTTCAATAATAAAAACAAGTAAAATTTTCATATCCGTGTGTAAAATAAAATAATATATATATATATATAGGTATTCATTAATTACTTCATATATATACTAAAAAAAATTCAGACGGTGTATGACTAATTTATGTGACAATGAATATTCCATATTGACGGTTTGGTTCCTTCAGTAGTAACAATGAAGATTGTTATATATATAAATATATATTACATCCAATTTCAAATTAGTGACTACATTGACACATAGTTCATTTATAAATATAATATATATATTAATATCCATCAATTTTAATCATTTTTTGTTTGCATCCATTAGCATTCTATAAAACCACCAGAAAACCTGAGTTCCAAGAAGCTTCATCTAGGTCATATTTGGAAATATTTGTAATATATTTATATATATATTACTATAAAAAATAAATTAATGATTTTAATACTAGATATTCAATGCTTATTCCATTTTCTATGTCTTCCAATTGATATATATATAACCACCCAAATAATTCTAGACAATATATTTATATAGATATATATAAATCTTTATTAGAAATTGGTGTACTAGAATTTTAAATTAATATTATTTATATTGAAATACTAGGAATATGGTTATATATATATATTCTATTCAGTTTATTAAGTGTATTGGAGTCATTCAGAATCTCAATATGGGATAACAATGATAATAGTGAAGGATTTTTGATTACTTATAATAATTTGTCATGATAAATGATTAAAAAATTGCACCTTAACAAACCATTAGACTCAAAAAAGAAGAGAGGTATAATTTTTAATGTCTGTTTCGGTGGTGGATATAGTGATGTAAAGAGGATTCAGTTTCCTATATTTTATGAATTTGTGAAAGATAACTCAAGGGATGTATAAATGTGCCAATAGAATGTTTTTTGTGAGCAGTAGATGTCATAGAAAAAGTAAATAATTAAGAAAAATTAGACGATTAGACAACATAGAGGAATCGAATATTTGAATTGTGAATATATTTTAAATATTTTAATTTTATATTCTATGGGATGTAATGGAATTATGGAAATCAATGTGAAATGTAGGAAATATTATAAATAAGATCATCTGGGTTGTTCATGTAAATTTTTATTTATTGATTGAAAAGATAATAAAAATAAAATATGAATGGAAAGAGATATTAATGAATACTAAAATGAAGAAATGTTAATGGTGTAAGGATAAAATATAATTATTGATATGTTTATATAATGGAATTAATGAATTATTAAGTATATAAGGAATTTTCATTATAATTTTATCCTTGATGCTTTTCAATAATATGTTGAAAGAAGATGGTTCCTAGAAAAATTATTTAATGGAATTGTGATATTTTTCAGAAATAAAATAATTAATTGGAGATAAAACTTTATATATTCACAACTCTAAGGTAAATATGTTTGAAAAAAAATATAATCGATATGGATAAAGTAATTTGGATAGTATTTATGACCTTTATATATATTAATTATATGTGGGAAAAGTTATTTATATTGTAATTTATGAATTTTACAAAAATATGAGATTTATGGAATATATTCAATAATTTAAAGTTTTATTCAAGGAATTAGAAATTATTTATTTTTTCATTATTTTCTAAGGTAAATTTTTATTACCATTTTCAAAAAAATATATGATTACTATATTTAAATATTTTATATGTGATATTAATAGCTACATCATATTTTTTGATGATAAATAACAAATTGATTATTGAAAATTTAGTGTGATTGTTTTTAATTTTATGGATTTCAATTTAGTTCAAACATAGAGGAACATTAAGCTTTACTTATCAAGAAATGGAACAAGATTATAATGGGATGTTATTGGATAATCTATGCTAACAATTCAAGTTTAAATATTAACTAGAGAAAGAAGGAATATATATCATTATTTAATAGATCTTATGTTTCATAAGATCTTCATGCATAAAAGATAATATTTATTTCTTAAAGTAGTAGATGATGTCTAAATTTATAGTCACAACATAAGGATGAGATTGTTCTTATGAAAATGAATAAAATCCTGAAATTATACCCTCCCATTAAAACTCCATATCTTTTGTAAAAGATTCTTGAAATAAAATTTTAACATGTTACAATTATTTCTTATTTTATATATGTAATTTCACACACAAATTGGGATTGTGGTTTTGTAGATGTTGATTATTTCTTGACCATTCACATTCTAGTGATCGATGGTCTTATTTACTCTCAATGATTTTTTTTGACATTATGCCTTTTCTTCATGTGAATATCATTACTTCCCACAAATGGTATCCTATTTGGAATCCTATTATGTGTTATTATAGATGACCTTCTCATATAAATTTATATATATTCTTGGTGATGTTTTATTAATCCATTTACAATTCAGGTTTCTAAAAAGGGAGATTAAAATATTAAATGATTTGTTTATTGAGTAGAATTTCAAATTCTGAGGAAATAATATATTTAAGGGGGCAGAATGTTTCATAGAGAGATATTTATTTATTAAAAATAAATTTCATCTTTTTGATATTTTTTTTCACGAAACACCACATTTATCTTTTTTTTTCACACTAAAATATGTTTATCTCTTATTATATAAACAATTGAGAATACCATGATTTACATGAAACACCTAGTTTAAATAAAACATTACATACTATTAATATATTATTATTCAATAGTTATAACTTAGAATTTTTATTTCAGGGTATGAATAAGTTTAAATAAATTATGATAATATTTTTACTTAATTTTTTTATAATGAATTATTTGGTGACCAATTAATTATAAGTTAAAAAAATTACCATTAATAAATAATGGAAATCATTTCTGGAAAAAAATATTTTCTATGAGAACCATGGAGTTTTACCAGAATAAATTAAAAAAATAAAGTTTGGTGAAAGATATTAATTAAATTTTATTATTATACATTCAATCATTTTTTTCATTCATCTTAGGTGTTTTCTTGAAAAGTTATTTAATTAAATCCAATTTTATACATCAAAATAATATATTTCATAAAAAATTTAACACATCAAGTGAAATTGTTTTAAAATTAATATTTTATACTTTTAGTAACATTATCTTAAAAAATTAACTTCATTTTTGAAAGAATAATTGAAAATTTACCATGGAGTTAATATATGAGAATTTTCTAAAAGTATAATTTTTTTGTGACTAATTAAAATACTATTTTTTCTTAAAAACCATCTATTTAATTCAATGAATTTAAAAGATATATTTTATATTAAAATGGTTTCCAATTTAACATTATTATAAATTTATGTATATTAATCCAATTTATTTCATTGTAATCAATTTTAAAATGAATTTTGATATAATTTTATTATTAAATTCTTAATCAATTTTTATTGGAAACCCACTTTTTTCCATTTAATTGAGTTTATTTTTCAAATAAATAATTAGTATTATTTGAAATTAATCGAAAATATGATTTCAAATTTTTATAAAGAATAATTTATATATTTTAATATGTTCTAATTAATTTCTACCCATTACTAATAGTAAAAGTATTTAAAAAATTAATTACCACGGTTAAGGTAAAAATGGGTTTACTAGAGGGTTAAGCTAAAATGATAAAGATAAAAGTTACCTAGAAACATGTCCAAAACCATATATTTATCCATATATTGACCGTATAACCTATAATATATTTTAATGATCCATCTATGTACCTTTTGGAACATGAAACCTATGTCGACAATGTTTTCATTTTAAACATTACTAGTATGAAATTCAACTTGAATATAAAAGGAAATCAATTATCCTATCCGATTCACAATTAAAAACTTTTCTTATAAGTAAATTTATTTGCATATCACATAATTATTTTCCAAATATCATCATAAAATCATTATTTTGGTCATAAATCCATCCAAACAATCCTGATATTGAACAATAATTGTTTTTCTAAAGAAGAGGGAATGCCCCTAACAGAGCAATTTATTTCATTTCTTTCTCCACCTCCTACAATTATTATGAAAATATATGATATTATAAACTCAGGATAATGAATATAATAATATATTATTAGCTTAATTAAATAACCTAGAACCTCATTCTCTTCAATAAAATGGGAAAATATCATCTTTGATGTGTATAACAGACTACCAAATCACAAACAGTTGTTTTTATCCATCTCCACTTATCATAGAAGGATATAATAATAAATTTATTATTAATATATATTATATATTATATGTTATTATAAATCTAGAACAATAATACCACATTTACCATCAAACCTCCCATGTAGATGAAATACTACAGCATTTCTTCATGGTATGGTGTACTACCACATTAAGAACTTATCTCATGTGTTTTTAATTATTATTTAAATTCAATTGTAATTAGTATAGATTAAATGAATAAATATTATTTTTTATATAATTATTCTTATTTAATTTTGATAAAACATATATATCTACATTTTATTTTATGGGGTATATGATAATGTCATTCATTGGTACAGTTCAGTATCTTCTCGCAAAGCGATGTAACAAGTTTTTCAAATAAGATTTACATAATTTGTAATATGGATTTGATAAAATAATCATATGTTATATATATGAAATTAAAATGATTCTATGATTTTAATCTATTATCTACCTTTATTTCTTTCTTTCCATTATTAAACTGGAAATAATGTTCATTCATACTTATGGCCTATAGTAACTAAAAATGGAGTTTGGAATTTCAAAATATTTATAGATTAAATAAATACATATGTAGTGAATAGATATATATATATATATATCACGGTTATAATTATATAAATTATTTGACCATGATCAATTTAAAATGATCAAAAATACCAAACCAAAACACACACAAGTAACAAAGTAGTTACTACCTAAAATATGACATTAATACGTAATTATTGGTAAAAGGGTAATAAAAGGTCCTAATTAATTCATATATGGAATGATATATATAATTATGGTTCTTTAATATAATATTTAAAATTAAATTTATTATATAGGATGTTTAAATCTATAGAAGTATATCGAGACTTAAGATAAGGGTTATCAATATCAATTTTTTACTTTTGTGATACACATGACATATTCAAAACCTATTTTTATGAATTTTTAGTCCACCTCTGGAGTTATTTTAAGATACTTATTCTAAATATTATTCATATTTACATATATAGTTTATGATTATGATTTATTTTGGATTATGACTCCGAATATACTAATATAGTATGTGATTTTTAGTCTCTATTTTATTTCTAGGAGACATATTCCATATTCACCACTCTTTTATATTATCTGTTGTATATATAGTACCATTGAGATATTATATCATGAATCTACTTGTATAAATTATATATTATGATTCATTTAATTTTATTATTTCAGGGGGCTTATGATTCAATATTATCATAGTGGTAATGGTTTAATGATACAATCTATTAATTTTCTAGATTTTATATTTCTACGTTTATGAAGATAATATATAATTATCCATCTTTCATGAAACTCAAAAAATATCTTATCCTATGTATATTACATTATAATACATGTATTAATCTAAATTTACAGCATTATTTACAAATGATATCAATAGAATGTTATTATCCAAATCTAACATTATTTCTTTCTTTGGTTAAAAATGACATTTCATATGAAACCATGTATTGTAAAAAAACTAATAAAATTATTACAAAACTCATAAAATGATTTATTAAAGTTCTTTTTACCCATGTTTTACTTTTTTTAAAAATTGTATTGAAAGGAATATTCATGTCTTTTTCAAACTACACATGTTTTATTTTTTTTATAAATGTCAATGGAATCATTTTGTAAACCTGTATGAAATGAACTCAATTTCCCTCCTATATGAGCAATTTTTTTTAAAATATTCCATTAAAAGATTAAAAACTTATTTTCAATAGATATTTTTGAACAAAAATTAATGACTTTTATAGTTGATATTATATTTTCCATAATAAATGTTTTGAATAATTTTTATCATTTAATGTATATGTTATGAAAGTTATTTTCAATGAAATGGTTTGTAATTTTCATTTTGCTTTTAAAATGTTTTATTCAAAGTTTGAAGTCTATTTTCATCAGGAAATTATCCAAGTGATATTTCAAAATAAATTTTCATTTAAAATGACATACATTGATGTTTTTTATGTTTTAGTAGGTATATGACCCAAGGATACTATTCATATTCTTTCTCTAAATTATTTTTTTAATGATTAAAAGATATTAATGAGACATGTATATATTCTTTGGGGTATACCATGATAATATAATTATAAAACCCACTTATGATTCAAAAATATATACTATAATGAAATTATCAAATGATAATTGAAACTCCTTTCATTTAAAATTGTTATTATATGATAAAATTTAAATAAAACCCATTTCTTATCAATGGGTTTTATATGATGATTGTTTTATTATAGAGTGGAACATAGATGTATGGATTACGTAATGGGTTAGACCTATATCTCCCTCAAATTCATTGGGAAGATATTGATATATTATGTGATCGGTAGTACATAAATGGGGAGTATTCCTCGTTTAGCAGGGGATGTTTTCCACTATGATAGTATTGGGAGTGAACATTGACTACTATGATGGTTTGTGAAGAGAACCCATTACTATATAATAGTTTTTAAATGATATTTTACTATTAAAAAAAATTAATTTCTATGCTTTTTGTATGATATAATTCCCTGTTTTATGCTTATTTTATGTTATCATAGACAATGTTCTATTATTACATTATTAGTAATGTCTTATGAAATCCAAATATTCAGTTCATGAATCATGATTATGGTCTATGATATATATGTTATGATTTTAAAATGTTATTATCATTTTCTCATACGATTATGATCATGTTATGCTCATGTGATCATTGATATCTTGCTTGATTACCCATATATAGTATCTGAGATCAACCTTTATTAAGTTTTATTTCCATAGGTTATGAATTATAGTTATAAAAATGGTATTTAAATGAATAATAAAAATTTTAAAAATTAATTTTAGATAATTTTATGATCTTTCATGAAATAATAAAAGTATATATTTGGTTTTCAAATACAGCAACCTATTATGATCCATGAGTGTGTGTTTATGAAATGTAATTAATATTCATTATATTTTTTAGATATTTAAGTATAGAAAAAATGGTTTTATATACATGTTACCCAAGAAAATGTATATTATATAAAATCTAATATAGTGAACCACCATATGTATTATTTTGAATTAATTTATTTTAGGAGTTTAGTATATATGTGTGGTATGAAAGTGGATTTACATTTAACATAAACGTCATACTCTATATCGTTACATCTTTTTAATTAATAGTTATGATTTGTTAGGTAACAATATTAAATATAAAGGGTAAATATTTTAGTGAACTATTGATATATGATATGCTAATTGGTTATCACTTTGTGAGAACCAACCAATTTTTTGTTATTTTATTTATAAGTTCATTATTCTAAAATTGTCAGGATTTCATGTAATTATTTGAAAGGGATGGATATTATTCATCTATATGTTTATTTTTATGGGATTTCATGACTGATATTTTTGAAATATACAGAGTGTGAAGTGAGTTAAAACATACCCATTTAATAACATTGAGTATTGTATTTTATTCAATTAAATTTATATTACATTTGGTGGTAAATTACATTCACAGTTATTTTGATAATTCTGATAGCATTGGAAGAAATTATTTCTAACAATATATTGATTAAAAAAAGATATATAATTTAACAATAAAATGTGATCTTATTTCATTGTATTCTTTTTTGACTACATTTTTTTTATATATGGAATGTAATTTTATTCAATTTACTTAGTGTTAATAGTGAGGGAAATTTTAGTTATATGTATTTTTTATTTCTTATTATAAAATATTATACTACATCCTATTTATATTTAAATAGAATCAGATAACATACAAAAATTATTAAATATTTTTAACAGTTACATATATTATTTATCCCTACGTGAATATTTTAATGGTTGTGGTTTGTATGTCTTATTATTTATTATTTATTGAGAAACAAGGGATGTTATACACCCATCCACATATTTCTATGGATATTGATGATATTACCACTTGTTTGAGATTGTTAGATGAATGGAATATTATATAAAGTTTTCCTTATTTTCTATTTGGCATGTGATTTCCTACTCACATGTCTAGATATGGATCCATAAACTAGATGTTATCATAATTTTCCTAATTTTGGTATATTTTGGGGAATTATGAATATTTATTAACATTATTGAATGCTTTTCCAGCTCTCCCTTGTATCAGGTTATGAGAAAAGATGTTAAGAAATATTTGTATCTTTTAGTATAATGAGTAAGTATTTCATCCCTTAATGTTATAGTAGTGACATGACATAATTTTATTGTCACTACTAGAAGTTGGTATGGTCACACTCATAAGTGTCTTGCCATTTTTCATTGGTGGGACATATATAGTTAAATAATTATTTTTTCAGATACGTACTAAAATATTTGTACATGTAGGAACATAAATGGGATGTATTTGATTATATATATTTTTTATGGTATCATACCATATTTTACCCACAAGCAATGATCATGGCTATATGTATGAAAAAGTACTATACTATTTATGGGTGATATGTACATTGGGTTATTGTTTGAAATGGTACAAGACAAGTATTCAGACTAAGAATTATTATATTATCAATTTATTTTTTCATTTATATTTCTTTATAGTTGATCATCTAGTGAGACTAGGTAGTCTTCATATGTGTCACTCATCTTCCATTAATGTTTTGGCACATTTTATCATAACATATAATATGTTTCTTTATAGTTTGTTAATAAATTTTTATATTATATTTTGATATAGTTATTATGGTTTATTATTATTCCTTCGACATTTATATAATTTTTTCCGATACATTTGAGATAGTCTATCAACAATACCTTCAAATCCCTACTACTAGTTTATATACTATTTAATAAGGGAAGGTACATTTTTTGATACAAAAAAACATTGTTCACGTTGATCATGATGGGTATATTACTATTTGGACATTTATAAAAAATATATATATGATTAAATATATATATTTCCCTAATCAATTTAATGTTTTTTTATTCATTGTATAACCACATTAATTTAGAAATAATTAAATTATGGTTTTGAATAATAGAGGATATATAATTTTCGTTCTAGTTATAAAAGTGATGAAATAAGTTATTTTAAATTTGAAATTCAAATGTAGCTTTATTATAGGTGAAGAAATGTACATTATTGTTAAGGGTACTCGATAAAAATTTCATATGATGTGTGATCTTATTATATAAATTCAGTCAACCAATATTATTCCCACATCCCTATAATTACCATTTCAATATACATTTTTTATCATTCTTCTTATGGAGATATAAATATCATGATTAACATAGTTTCTGAAGTTTTTAAAAAGAAAATAGGTTTCACATTTTTGTGAAAACTTATACGGATAGTTTTTAATTTGAAATGCAATAATACAAGGAAATTAAATGTAAATTAAATAGATTATTACAATATAAAATCAAATTTGATTTATAGAATTATAATTGAAATGGACAAATAGTATTATAATAATAAACACTGTAATGATACTTCTTTAACTAACTAAAAACACATCATTCGTACATTATTTATCTATTCCACACATTTATTATTAAAATTATCATTTTTCATTATCCTAATATATTCTTTTATTAGTGGATTATAATTTTCAAGTTATTTAGTATTATCATATATAGATTTATATTTTAGGATTTTATTGTAGTATTAGTATTATTGGATATCATATAGTTAATTTCAAATGTTTATGTAAAAAATATAATATTCTATAAACAAGTAGTAAAAATTAAAATAGTTTCATTAAATTTAAAAGTAATTAATAATTAAATAAATTATAATTTTTAGAAGAATATGAATTTATATAGGTTACAATGATGGTTTATAACAAATCAATAATTTTATATAACTACAAAGTCATAAATTTCTACATTTGAACCAAAAATCATTATAAAAATTAATTATTAATGATATATTTAGTCATTCAAATAATATTCTAACAAATATTAGTATTATGATTGCGTTTTAATACAAATTTCCAAATTTTGGATAATTAAACCACTAATAGGTTTCTTATAATGATATTTTCAAATACGGTTGATTAACTATTTAGTATTTATATCCATATTATATAATAATATAAACAGTTTTCCAATTAATTATTTTTGTGATTTTTATGAGAATTAAAATTTGTAATTAGAATAAATAAAATAAAATATTATAGTGAATAATCATTACTACCACTATGAGGAAAACTATCTTCTATGTTAATTATGAAATCAATGGATAGCCATTATTATGACCAATTATTTTGAAATCTATATTAGAATATTTTCAAATGGATATTTTTATTTTTTTGGAATAGATTATATTTTAGAGGGGTAGAAAAATGAGTGAATATGGATATTGTTTAAATGTTATGTGGTGGTGTGTTTAATAATTAAATATTAAATAATTCATTATATGTTCTTAAAATAATGAATAGTAATGACTCATTCGACTAATAATATAATTAAATGTAAAAATATATATCATTTATATATATATACTCATCCAATAGAAAAAGGAATAATTGAAATTATTTGAGTTATATAAAGAAAAAACTATGTTTTTATTAAGATATTACAAAAATTATAATATTAAAATATTATTAGTCTAGACTAATATACCCAGGAAAGTCTAGTGAGAAAAAAATATCTATATTTTTATTAAAAATTAAAACGGTCAACAAGGAATGAATATGGGAAACATAATCTTTTCCCACATTGACCATAAGAAAAATTACATATCATAATACAACATGTAATTCCTATAACAATAATAATTAGTATTTTCAAATTGTGATTGAGAATTACATTGGTTCATAATCTTGAGGAAATCATTATTGGCTCTTTTTTGACACCTTAAAAGAAGATCTGGTAGACACAGACTTCGGAGTACTAGAGTAGTCATTCCGTAGCCTTCTCATCAGGGGGGGGGGAGGGTAGATGAATACCTCACTATCAATGAGATTATTTTTTCTGTGTGTCAAAATATCCTTGAATGAGGTTTTACCCTTACCCCACAGCCATAATTGGGATTTTTGTCTATCATTATTTCATCATCATAGTCATTTTCTCATAACTTTGAGGTTTTCTAAGCGGTAAACATTTGATGAGTAATTGAATTTTCACTATTTGTGTGTGTGATGCCATAAAAGGTTATATAGAAGATTAGTTTTTTTTGTTCTAATAGATTTTATACTATTTCAATCCATCATAGGACTATATTTGGTATTTTATTTTTTTTAGCATTTATACACATTTCTTATATCCAAAATGTTGTGATTTTTCATTTTTGATAGTTTTATAACATTATTATGTATTTTGTGGATATTTTACCACATTATTATCTAATTGTGTATCAACGTTTGCTTACTTATTTTCTATCCTACATAAATTAATCTAGGAATTTTCTAATATTTTATGTTTAATGAAAACTAATGAAAAGTTTTGAAAACTGGATTGACGTTAAGAAGACTCATAATAGAATAGAATATTTTAAAGCTAGGTAAAATAATTTCTAGTTATTGGGTGTTGAATAGATTCTTTGGTGGTATCTTGTATGGATTTTTTCTTAACCCCAAACTTATTTATTTGGATGTTATAGATGTTATATTCCAAGGATCGGCTAAGGGAATAAAATTATGTATCATGATTGTTTCTATTGTAGACATCATCTGTATAGTGATACAACTTGGTGGGTATTTGGGTAAAAAATGGACTTTTTTAGAGTTCTATAGTTTTATCATTCTACATTGGATTATTTGTATTGACCATTTATTTCCCAATGACATGTTACCTTAATTTCATGTTATATATTTTTTTCTTTATTAATGTTTTTCATTATACATGTTTGAAACTATTTATTATACTTCACCATATTGTGGATGACAGTTGGTATATTTTATAGTTTCCCTAGGTTGGAATGTTTTAGTGATATTTCCTTAGTCTGAGTTTTATTGAATAACATGTTTCATCATGAGATCACTAGGGAGTAGGATACCTTGATGGAAGCCCAACATCCTCATCTTTTTGGTATCCTTTTTTAGTTGTTGAGATGAAAATCCATAAGTATAAAATAATGTAATGTATCTGTTTTACCTTATATGATTTTGGGATATTTTATGAAATATTTTTAGAGCTAGGAAATGAGGAAGTGAGACATTCCATGGACGTTACCGACTCCGTGTCTATATAATAAAATATTATGTATAATATATCATTTACACAAAGTTTAATAGAAATAATTTAACTACTCTTGAATTTGGACTCAAGATAAAATATGATCCATTAATTGAGTCTAAATGTAGGATATACCCTAGGTGAATGATAATATTTATCATCATATGTTGGTTAGATTGATCACCACTTTGACCGAAATAATTAGATAAATTAAAATATATATTTAATTTATTAATTAAAATCATAACCTTGAATCATTTAAATAAGCACAGTTATGACAATTACATACTATTAGAAATAAAATGACGGTATTAATAAATGATCGAATGTATGATATCATAGATAAAAAACAATGAATTGAGGATTTTCATCGATTGACAAAATATTTTCTCAAAGGTTCTAAGGGATATCAATAATGGAAACTATGCCAATATGTTTTCTGTCATTAGTCTATCATAACTCAAGATATAATATTTCATTATGTAAATTTATCCCCATTTATTACACATTATAAACATGAATAAATTATTCTGTTATTTTTATTCATTGGTTTATCATGGTATGTGGATATGTGATAGTCTTCCTTCAATTTTGGAACTGAATATGTTTTTTTAATTTTATTATTCGTTTTTAATTATAGTAGAAGAGAGTCAAGGAAACCATAAAATAATCCCCAATTTAATTCTTCAAGAGTGGTTTTGGTATATATTAACCATTTCATTTCCCCTTTATCACCAATAATTCCTTAGCCTAGTGGTTTAACAAACTAAATATTTGAATGATATGTTTCCACTATTTATCATAAAAGATCAATACCATGAGTTCAATTCAATATTGAGGAATTTATTGATATGAAATGACTTATAAATAGGATTGGAGATATATTAGGTATATATTAGGGTTTTTATTTGAGTTTTTTTAACATTAATAGGTTTGGCATGAGGGATTGTTTTACGGATGGATTCATGTTTTCAAAATATTGTCACTAGTGATGATAAGGATTGGTCAAACCTATATTCATGATCTTTAGTGAAATTCATGGTGACATTAAGAGAGAATTATGAACAAGTGGATAAAACATTAATAAAAAGTGTTTATTTAATAAATCCAAACTATACATCATGTATTTTAAGAACAAAGGATATGTAGTCTCTTGTGTGTGGTGGTTAGGGTTTCCAAATGAAGGTAATTATCATTCGACATGTGATGTATACAAAATCATTGTGTTCCTAAGATTTCTAGATATATGTGTAAAAGGAGTAAGATCCCCAAAATCCATCGGTTGTTACATGTTGTGTGTAATAAGTCACAAACCATGTAACCCTTGGAGGATGGATCAACATGTATAGGGAGTACATTTATAGGAGGCCATGTGGCTCCACAAGCCATGTATTGTAGAAAATGATCTATGTTATTTGATAGAATGTATATAAATTTCTTGAAGAAAAAACATGATTATTGGAACAACCCCTATAAGTCATTAAATGAGGATACTATTCGATGTAATTCCAAAATATAGTAAAACATAATTACTGTACATGGGAATGACCTGAGTAAACGAGCATGAGGTATGGTACATGTGACATGTCAGATGGAATTTTGAGTGCTGGAAAACAATAAATACCTCATGTATAACTACGAGAGTTGATTGTTATTTTAAATAATTGCAATTCATGTAATAATTAGATAGAATAATTTAAAATATTGAAGAGATGCATAATGTATCCCTTAAAGACAATATATATACCGATTGATGGGAATGTTATAGCTCAATTTATTTTATGTTTAGCTCTGGTATGAGCTTGGGAGTGATACATCAGACCATATTACTGTAGTTAAATAATTTTTTATATATTTCACTATCCATATGAGGGTACCTTTAGAAATTATGTACATGAAATAATATTTTGATCACCTATATTTAATGTTTTTCGGATAGTGTTTTTGACGTCACCCTGTATGACCCACGGTGTGATCCAATATAATTATTTATTGTTTCGTATACGGGGTTTGTGGTATACTCCTGACTAACATACAAAATGTTTTGATCCAATATATAATAGGTAATACGTATATAATTCTTCATATGATTTTGAGTAAGATCTTCTAATAAGTTTCTTGATCTAGTCGGGGTTTATGGTGTCCCCCACGAAACTTTGTGTGGATCAACCATCTATGTAACTATATTTTTGATAATCTAGTGGGTAATTATTTGTTGATAACTATTGAGAATGAAATATAAAATGAGAGTAGTATGTGACAAGATGATTTGTGGTGTTAGTTCTCTCATATGAGAAATACTTCTAATCCTCAAGTAGAATCTTATAGATAACAATATGTTTATGAATTCTGGAATTAAGGTTTATACTATGTATACGCGTTGCATTTTGTTCATATTATTATATATTATTTCATAATTTATATATCCTATAATTATCTGACTAGTCTCACGATTCTTTATGTTTAGGGATTTTTGGGTATGCTAATAGGTATTGTTGTACTCACCCATGGATGTTCTCTCCTGGCACATATTGAGTCCTATGTAAACGACATGACATTTGATGATGTCCTAGGAGGTCTGAAACCATGTGGTGAATGTCAATATATAAATAACATGGTTATACAATATGTTGTATTTCCCATTATTCCCATCCCCCTATTTTGCTTTGAAATGTTTTCAATTTTCAATTTTTATAATATGTAATTGGGATGTTTTTTTATTCCTTGGATTTTTTTCAAACCATTATTTTTGATAGATGGTAATAAAATATTATAGAACTAGTTTTACTATACAATTTATCATTTTATTGGTATTTTGGGATGTCTATTAGTGTACATGTACATATGGACTCTCATTTAGGAGATATTCCAACTTAGCAGTAGTTTTCTACCCTTAGCCTATTGGAGGAAAACGCGGGGTGTCACGCTCATGTTACCATTAACTAGGCAGACCTCAGTGGTTTGGTTGGTTCTATAGTTTCTTTTTTTACGCATATTGTGTTATTTTTTTGGGGATCATCATAATCTATTTAAATGAGTTCATCCTCTCTTCATGGTCCATTATCCTCTAATATATTTATTCTAATTTTCAAAAACATCTTTATCATTAAGATTACACATCACAATGAAATGTTTCATCATTCATATTATGATCATAGTGAAATATTATTTTCATTTAATAATGTTGAATTGAATATTTTTATGATCTCATATGAAGCTCTTTAATCATATCTCTTTGTCCATTCATTTTTATTATCTTTTCCCATATGATTAAATTCAATAAAACATCTTCAATTTTCAATATTTTCAATTATAATGAAAATTATTCTACCATTAAATTTTGTCCATTATATTTGAATATATATTGGCCTTATTTGTTTGAAAATAAAAATTATATAGTATAGAAATGTGATGTTATTGACTCGTCTTCCCCAAAAACAGATACTATTTACAAAAAAAAGAGATTATATGGCACTTTACATCTGTTCTCCACATGAATGTGACAATCAGTGATAGCACCAGGTTTATATTTTTACTATGTTAGAGAAGATGACTTCTGAAATGAATTCATAATAATATTCTTCTTCTTATCTTTTTTTATGTAAATTCTCACTTTTTCTCCCATATTTTATAATAAAATTTATCAAATTGTAAGCATAATTTTTTGGTTAAACATACATGATTTTTTATTTGTAAAATTATTCCTCGAGAGCCTATTTCAATACATATTATAATGAAGAATCATTTAAAATATTTATTTAATATTTTTCAAAGATTTACCCATGTTGGAAATATAGAAAATTCTATGTTCTTACACATCATAAAATATATTAAGATAATCCTCCAAGACTAGGATATAATTAATTTTTCTATTCGTTGAAATTCATTCCATTAGGGAATGGATCCATCAATATGTATGACTTCTTAAACAACACTCTAGATCCATTAAGGGGAATAAAATATCCAATGATGATCCTATAAATCAAAAAAAAATTATCAAAATCCAAAATGGATATAAATTGAGATTACCTTTTGGGGGGTGGGGGAGAATCAAGGTTTTCAATGATTTAGATATTTAAATTATTTCCCCTTTAACTAAATAACCATCACAATATAGATATTTTCCTCCCAAACTCATGGGTCACATTGTTATTCACATCAACCAGATATACTCAAGGATCGTTGATCTATTTTAGTCTACATGAATAAATTAAACATATCAAAGATTATTTAAAATGTTCACCCTCATTGGGATACACCATGTATCATGAAAACATGCTCTTACATGAACCAAAATCATTATGATCTCACTCCACATAACAGGTTTGCTGAAGTTCACACCTATGTATAAGATCACTACCTTAAAATTATTATAGAATGATCCCTACCTCCAATGTTTTATCCCTTCATTCTTTCCTTCATTAGATAAATTTTAGTGGAAAGTATCATCATAAATGTTTATGAACATGTAGGTATCTTCAATAGAAAAACTTGTTGGCTTGTTTCTTAGGGAATGAATAAATTCAATAATTATTTCATAATGGGATACAACTTCATCTATTCATAAAAACCCCAATACCTGGCCATATAATATCTATAGTACATCTAAATAAAATTCATCATAGCATATTGATAAAAAAACCTTCTTCTTCATCAATCAAACATCAATTGATTTCAATTGTTCATTACAACCAAATCATCACTGTATCAATCTATTATTTTTCTATGAGATGTGGATATGGGAATCTAATTATTAAGAAGGGCACATTCTGTAGATCTTTCATAGTTAGTTTTAATGATAATTTATATTTATCCATTCAATATAATTATTTCTTTTGAGTAAACTATTTCATAAGATCATGCCACATGTCCCATGTTACTAATGTAATAATAATTTTTCATTATAATATTACTTGTACACCATGTGGTCAATGAAATTAATCCCCATATATATATTATGAATATTTTCTCCACTGAATTTAAACTAATTAGAAATGGTATAGTCTGATGTTTGACAGCCTAACACCTCCCATTTTGAAGAATATGATATATTTCCAGGTCTACAATGAGGAATTATTCTAAATTTAGTTTTTACAATGGGGTAGTATAGAGAAATACATAGTGTTCTTATGCTATTGATTAGATCCAAAAACATATCCAGTAACACATATTTAACATATATTGGATCTCCTATAAATGATTGTCTCTATGAACTAACATAGGTGTATCTATAATCCTCCCAACAAAAATATTATGTTTCCCAGTGTACTATAATAAAATATGTCATTTTGTGTGTGAATACATCATATACATAGCGCTATTGTTTAAACTATATATCCATTGAACAAGCTCTTATAGGAATGAAAGACTTAGAATTCAAGACTTACCCTATATTAAGACCCATCATGTAACAATAATAGTTTTGGTGTTCAATTATTCCTTCCATAGCGAACTACATCATATCACTTTTGATTTGGTTTAGAAACCATAGATATTTTAGTTTCACTAAAATCCTTATACACAAACTTATATATCTGGAACAATTTGGATGTCGCATGTCTTGATAACCCTATATCCTATTTTGGAAATTCCTATAGAATTACCATAGAATATATGAAAATTTCCCCCATGAATAATTGATTGTATTCAACAAGGTCTACTCCAATCGTCTTACATATTTCTACCCAATATAATGTACCACTACTTCCATTCATACAACATCCATCATGTCTGCTGGCTTGACTCTTGGTGTCTCCATGGAATACTGAACCAGATGGTTATATTTTATGGTCCAACATTATACAATAGAAAATGGTTCAGTATTCCTTGTCTATGAATCTAAGGACAATATACTTCTTTTTATCATTCATTATGGAGAAACCATAAACACAATGGTGTAGTCAAGGATACTATAGTGTGGAATAAAATTGGAGTTACCATCCAAAATCACATCTATGAAGAATTTGGATTAAATATGAAATATGATTCTAAACTAAAAAATTTCTATATCATATATATAAGAAAAGTATTCATAACAGACCAACTATAACAACTACAATGTCATGATCCTTCCCATTTTTTGATGGATTTCACTCTTCGGAAACACACACCATGAACATAACTTGTCACGTCTCTTGAAAAACCTCCACTTGTTCTTTGATAATTTTTAAAATAATTTAATATATATTGATATGAATATTATTTTCAGCAACATATCATATCCATATTCATTGGGATAATCCAATATTTAAATAATAACTTCCCTATTTTGGATCATCTTCCACATGGGTGGTCGACAATGTTATTTTCAACATATACAACTTATATCATTTAGATTCCAAAATATATCTACACCATCATACTTGACCACTTGACCATCAACATTGACCATTATTATTTTCAATAACCATAACTATCCATATTTTCAAGAAATATAACTTCAAACATTATCAATTTTAAATGAAAATATTTATTAGAATAATAAATTATGTAATTATTGGGTGTTATATTTTAAAACAACTCAAATAATTTCACCATCAAAATTTATTTACTCTTTTAAAAAAACTGTGGATAATTCTTCAATATTACATTCTCATGATCCCACAAAGATTCCTAAAAAATATTATACTTCCATAAAACAATCGATAACTATGTGGTTACATTACATATAACTATATCACATCGATCGATAATATTCATCTTTTATTAAACATTTTATAAATTAAATTATAGCTCTACCACCAATGATCACATCGTGGGTTAAGGATTGGGTATATATATTCAAAAAAGGTAATACATTAGACACATAATACAGTTGAGGTAGGTTTAAAGAATGTGAAAACTAATAAACCAACATCTTAAAATGATCAAGAGTTTAAAATGAGTCAATGTATAAAAGTATAATATTTCCTATCCTTAAAAATTACATATCCATATTTTTAGGTGTTCTTCACTAAAAAATCTTATCACAAATATTAATATCTATATTATGAAAATTAGTTTTACCCAAACATTTATGTTGACTATGAGATTATATAATGTGATACTGAATGGATCTAACATCATCTACATTTTTTTATAGAGCTCATGTCCCAATTTATTTTCATCTCTGTCGTCTTCTCAACATGATGGTGTTCTCCACATATTAATATATAGGTATTCATAAAGAGAAATCCAACTGGTCAACTAAAATCAATTATTTATTGAAATTTGGACTATAGGGATGTAATGATTCAGAAAAACTATAAACAATATTGAATAATATTTAATCAAATATTATTGTGTTTTAATGATCTTATAATTGTATCAATATAATCCAATAATGATATGAAGTGATAAATTTCAACTCCATGTTCAATAATTGAAGAATAATTATCTATAACAATTTACATAATCCTTATTCTCATTTAGATACAAATTATATTTATAAACCATAGAACACCACCCCTTAATGTATATAAATCATCTCAATCATGTGAGAAATATCCACGAATAGAAATAGTATGTGTGGAATTTATAAGGTAGTCAACCACAACCCAAATGGTGTTATAAGATTTTGACATCTTGGAGTGTCCTATTAACAAATCATGGTGATATCTTCAAATTTCCGTACTGATAAGTTTAATCATTTCTTCATACCATTACACATATAATTTTTAACACTAAAATGATGAAATAAGAGGCATCAAGATATATTATCTACAATATAAATTTTCATACTATCACACTAGATATACTCCTTTAGATGTCAATACATCGTTATTTTTCCTTGGTGGATAAGTAATGACGAGATTTTCTTTTCTTTCAATAATTTATTCTCCAAATCATGTATAGAAAGGATATATATATATATATATTGTTATAGAAATATCTTAGTTCTTCATAGTAAATGATAAAATTTGAAAAAATAAGTATATTATTTATAATTCTAAATACTCCTTCTACAGTTCATTAATTATCACATAGATGGATGATAAGACCTTTATGTAAGAAATATGTACTTCCCCTTTTATCATTTCAAAGTACACCAAATTCAAATACATGAGTATTAGAGTTATTTCAATCCCCATCAATGATATGGTAGATTTATCCTACTATATCATAGAAATGACCACCTTGTTTTCCTTCATAGTGTTGTATTTCGCTTACCAGGAAAAATTATTAATAAACAAACATCATATACTTTTTCATATATATAAATACTTATATGTTAATTTTTAAATTAATATTTTATATTTATTATATATATATACATATATAAATTTTTTATAATGATAAATCAGATAAATTTTAATGGAAAAATTATTATTTATAGCTATAAATCAAAATTATGGTAGATTTTTTTCCCTTACCATAAATTGGTATGAATCCTGAAATACCACCATTTACGTTTTCATGATAAATCATACCATATATGTACTTTATCAAAGTAATGTAAATAAAAAACAATTATAAATTTTACATTAAAAATAATCTAAGGTTTTTTGACAAACCTTTTATCAAAATTCATTTTTTAACTATTTTAGAAGTTTATGGATTTATTTTGAGTCTATATATTTTGTATATTTTAATACATGATGTATTCCTAAAAAATAATTGTTTTTATTTAAGAAAATCCAAGAAAAATATAAATATTAGTGGTATAATTTGTCTATAAAATTGTTCAATGACTTTTTCTTTGAATACTACACCTATATACAATCTCTTGTAATTACATGAACAAGAATGATACATTATGTGGCCATAATTAATAATTTCGAAATTTGAAATTAGAATTATGAAACACTGATACTTTAAACCCGATCCAAATAATTTCATCATTCTATTTATTGATCAAATAATATATGATTTTATAATATATAAAAACATCTACTAACTAATTATTGTTATCTATATAAAATATATTAATTGTACATATAAGAATATTGGTGGAATTTTTCATTCAAAATTAAATAAGAATAAATTTTTGATGTTCATTATTTTTATGGAAATTTGAATCTGTATATCATCACGTTTGACCCTTGACGCTATGTATATCAAATTTAAATCTTTGAAATGTATTTATATCCTCATTGTTAATCAAACAACTAATTAATAAAAGTTTAAGGATATATATTTATATTGCATTTTTCCAAAAAAAACCTAAAATAAATAACATATCATTCCCTATAAATATGTAACTGGTCACCCCATGATGAAGCACTAGGGAATATGAATTACATTCATAAATTATCATGGATTTATTAATAAATTTATACAAATTGATCATATTCATTCTATTAGATTTCTTGGAAATAAGTGTTTTTTAATGTCTATGATGTATTGAAAATACATTTTGAATATTCATGGGAAGAACATGATACTATTTGTGAAATATATTGACATATACTTTTAGAATAGGAAAATCATCAATTCAGTGTTTCTACCCATCCTCCATTTTTAGATAGCCCTTATGAGTAAGCTATATGACACGTATAATATAAATAATTTGTTTTAGAGGTGAATATTCATCCTTCTATAGATATATGGTCATTGGAATATTTTCGATATAAAATGTGATTTTTTTCACTAATTGAAATCATATTTTTAGTGAAATCCAATCAATGTGAAAAATCACATCGAATCATAATATTTGATTAATAATATG
The DNA here is from genome assembly GCA_963277665.1 of Viscum album. Taxonomy (NCBI): domain Eukaryota; kingdom Viridiplantae; phylum Streptophyta; class Magnoliopsida; order Santalales; family Viscaceae; genus Viscum; species Viscum album. The sequence goes on along the minus strand of OY728136.1, from coordinate 1,313,245,989 downwards.
ATATATAGCGAGAAAATTATTAATAAATATTTAAAAAGAGGAGTAATTTAAATGTGATGAAATAATCATACCATTATCAGTTTCATATAATATTTCAATATCTAATAGTTGTGCTGATGATATATTAACCCTAGAATAATCCATAAATATAACATATTGTGTAGAACCATCAGAAATAAAAATTTTGAAGATAATAAATTTACAATAAGTCTTCTATTATAAATTTGATTATAGTTTTTATTATTTACATACAATGAATATGTTAGTGTCAGTATCTTAAAATAATAATTATATTGAATAATAATATAATAATTTAAATGATTCTTATGATACAAAATTTATGACACATTATTTAAACCCATGATATTTCATGTTATTCTATATGACAATAACTATAGATTTGTTAGTTTATACACTCTTATTCATCCTAAACTAGTCCAAAAAATTGTTACAACCAAATTTTTTATTCCATCTATAGTGATCCATGCATAATATAGATAAATATTATATCCTTATAGATGAATATTAAATATATATCACAATAATACACAATCATGAACTATAGTGTTTTTAATATTTTGAGATTAAATACAGAAAAAACCTACTTATGATCAATCTTCATTTATTATGAAAAAAATTATTCTTTCTTTTTTCCATTATATACTAATTACACAAAATATCCATCTTCATAACTTGAACAATATAAACAAATAAAGGGGTTATCGAAGATGATCAATAAGGGTGAGTATGATAGGCAATAATTAAATATAATTATTCAATATAATAGAAATATGGTGGTATGAGAATATAAGTATGATACCTAAGGACAAAATTCTCAAATCACATGTCAGGGAATATGAAATAAGAAAAGAGTCATAATAGTGGGAAACAGTTATTAAACATGAAAAATGAGTGAAAACATAGTTATATAGAAAGATCATATGAGTGAATAATCAACATAATCATTGAAATAATATATCATTGATACCCATAATCAAATTAAATACATAGTATGATTGGGATAACCACATTTCATTTGTAATAGTATATAGTTTACTACCTCTGTGCCCCCTTGGAAATGTAAAAAAATAAGAATGTTTCTCTCTTCATCATGAAGTATTAATTATTTCCCAATTGAATATATGTATATAATTGAATAACACATAAAATCATGGAAAATTAATATTATTTATGCAATAATATCATTAAATCATTCATCAATCCATTAAAACATAACTAAACCATGAAAAATAAAAGCTTTTTATTTTTATTTCACTTTAATGATCATCATATTCCATATATATATATATATATGTTTGATCGTATTATAAGATAATATCCATGGTAAATAATTATATTCACTAATGGATGTTGAAAAATATTAAAACATTTTTATAAAAGAGTTAAAAACATTATTTGAGTATAATAAATAATCTTCGATTCCTTTTGGTATTTATTTTAAAAAATAAAAAAAAATAAAAGAAAATAGGAAAACAATATTAAATAAAAGACACATTTGATTTTAGGTTCATATATAATAATTATAATGTAAAGGTTAAAGGGAATTCATATTATAAGTGAAAAAAACATTTTTTTATATGTTTATATGGAATATTAATATTACCAATAATAAAAATATGGAAAAGATTCATTTTCACAAAAAAATAATCAATGCCAAGGAAAGCTTGTAATTGTGATATTTATTATTTTTTACTGGAAAAATAGACCCAAAAAATAATATAATTAATAAGGACATATAGGTGTAATTTTTTCACCAAAGAAATAAAATATGGTCGGTTTCTCTTATAACATTTCATTTAAGTTTATTTTCAAAAATATTAAAAAAGAAAAGACCTAAGGACCTTTAAATCAGAAAATTTATAATTGGATAAGAACATAGATTGTTTTTATGTGTTATAAATCATATAATTTTAATTAATAATTTTTAATCATAATAAATCTAATTTAAATGTGAGATTGCAATATAAACATGTTCTAAGGTTTCCTGAATAGTTAAACATGATCTAACCAAATACATAATAAATATAAATTAATAATACATCCATACACTAATAATATTTATCATTATATTACCATGTACTATTATGTTATACTTTCTCAAAAATAATTATTATTAATTCATTATTACGGTTAGTATGTTGATGTTAATTATTACATTTCATTGCATGTTGTGGATTGAATGATCTAATATATTCATCTTAGTTATCAATCCAGAATATAAATAATCTAAAAAATATCCTAATTTTTTTTATAAAAACATATATCAAAACATTAATAGAAATTAGGAAAAATTTAATATATCACTTCATGTTAGTGGTAGTCTAAATGTACACATGGGTGTTGCTTTTTTAATCTATAGAAATATTGGAAGATAGAGGATAATATATATTATATAATAATTATAATTAAAAATATATCATATTTCTTAATTAAATCTATATTTATATCCATCCATTATAGATTGGAATGAAAACTGAAATTAATCCCTTCCAGGTGGCGATAAACTGCATATATACAAGAGTGACATGTGAATTTACCATTGTTAGAAGACAAGGTACATATTTATTTTTAAATAAACACAATACTTTTTTGGTATACTAATTATAACGATTAAATTATTTTAATTTGTTATATAATATTAGGATGAGGATAAAGAATACTAAAACATAAAATAAATTGGTTTTGTAGATTTCCTCTAACATGGGAATCCTTCTTTTGGTCATTCTTTAAGAGTTTATAGGCTTGTAATTCAGTGAGACAAGAAGTTTTAGGAAGAGTGAAAGATATTTCATAAGTTAATGTGGAAGATATTGGAGTAGATAATTTTCTTTATATCTATATATATGTGAGGGGAGTAGGTGTACTTTTATATGTAATAGGACTGTCACCTTTTAAAATATTAGCAATAGTTATATGTAATAATTATTGTTCTAAAATCAATTTGGTACCACATGGTTATTTTTTTTGATGTTAATAATATTTATTTTTAAAATACACAAATCCCATAAATTTGAGACATGATTTAGTGATTTTATTATCCATAATTCTTAGTTAAACAATTTTCTGCATTTAACCATAACCTCAATGATATTATTTTTACATCGGTAAATTATTTTTATTAAAAAATGAAACATAAATTATAAACAACTTTGTAAATTATAACAAAAAATATGAAAACAATGATATCTTATTCAATTACTAATTATGATACAAATTAATTATAAATACCATGCACAACATTTCTAGAAAACTATTTTTAAAACACAATGTATCATTAAGTAATAAAAGGATTTTATTATAATTAAATTCCTACTAAGAATAATTTGTTGAATGATATTTTATTTCATTAATATATTCACTATAAATTTCACTAAAATAATGAAACAGTAGTGATTGGTATAATTTAATAAAAGTAAATAATTTAATAAATATATAAAAAAGTGTTTAAAAAATATATTTTTACCTAATAATGATTTAATTATTATATATATAATTTTTAATTAATATAGGAATAAAAATTAATTTTTATATGCATATAATATGAAATGTGAAAAAATTGTTGAATGGTGTAACACCATGTTTTCATCATTCTTTTAATTTTATTGCATAATGATTTTCATGGGTGGAGACTTAGGTAGCATCATAATGGTATTAATGGTGTTTATATGCCTTTATGAAGATGAAAGGATTGAGAATGGTTATGGAAAACCAAGGAGTGTTGCTTATAAAACCAATGATGTTTTTATATTGAAACAAACCATATTTCAGGGATAATTTGTGAGTAGAGGTAATAGTGTGACATTATTTGGGAAATCATGTAACCCGAGATAAAATAAATATCATAGTATTCACATTGTTTTCTATATCATGAAGATAACCCATGTGGGTACCTTGAACTGGTAGTTAACCTACAATTGTTGGTACGTATTTTGGAAAACCATTACAAAAACCATACACAACAATTTTTTTAATTTAAATATTTTGTCTTTTTACCCAAAACCATAGTGATCCCATTTATTCATCCTCATATGCCTTAGGCTATTAAATGTATAAAAGACAATGTGGATTCATAGTCATTATTCTTCATTTGAACTCTATTTCATCTTTATATAGAGGCCCTTACCAATGAGAATTATATTTTAAATATTATTCATTTGTTTATCACATTCCATATAAATTTCATCTCTTCTTTAATGAAGTAATCATTGATTAAAATTGATAGCTAGATCTATTAATATAAATGTGATCTAAAGAGGTTTATTTCTTATCAATGTATTAGTGGATGGATCTTATTAATTTTTATCTTCTATTAGTCAATCCATTATCCATTTGTGCCAGTTAATCACAATGGGTAACCATAATTGCATTTAAGTATTCATTTTTTTCTCTAATTTGGGATCATTTTTAAAAATACATTCATATGATAGTTTATAGACAATTTTAATAGTCATTTGTTTTTAGTTCTATTCTATGTAGAAAATTTTTTTGTTTTGAATTAATATTATTTGGGATGGAATTCCTAATATTATATGACAAATTTGTGAGGTTTTATGTCTTATTTCTCATGTTTGTTTTTATGTTCGTAGATACGAGATTCAATTACATATATGGTATCCCTATTTCTTTTCATGTAGTGTGAACATCTATATTACAAGATATATGAATTTTGTGTTATAATTGTTCCATTTATATTATTAAATATTATATTATAATAATTGTAATCAAGAGGATATTCCAATTATTAATGTGAATGTTGTAGCATCATGACCTTGTTTTCCTCTAGGGGCCCATAATGTGCTGTTGCAATGTTATACTGATGAAGATAATGTGATGTCGGTAAAAGGTAATGGGAATGAAGGAATGTTTCTAATATCCAATATATAGGAATGTTCTTTATGGCCATGTGTCTTGACCCAAGGCTGAGCTAGGGTTGTGACGACCTTGTGATCTAACCCAATAGATATAGTGGAGTGATGGCCATATGCCCAGACCCGTGGCTAATATATGTGTGTGACAGACATGTGTAATTTTTTTTGATAGATCGACTATGTAACACTATCCATTAAATTTAATGGTATTATATTGATATCTAATATTAAATTCCATATGAGTGATTCCTTCTTTCATAATGGTGATTTTGGTAAGTCTTAGTCTCATTTCAGCATGCTTAGGGAATGATTTTCCAATATATTATTTGTTTAGAATTATCTATTATCATTCACTCATGAAAGGAACCTATATATACTTGTTAAAATTATGTTAATGATGCATTAGTGGTATATTAGTGTGTTCATACTCATGCCCTTCACATATAACAAAATTTTTCATTTCAATTTTATGATAATGGATAAATGTAATAAAAATAACCCTGCATGGGGATAATTAAAAAGTGCAGTCTATTGTTTGAATACATTTCAAGGATAAACTCTTAAATATTAAAACAATACAATATTTTTCATTCAATGGTTGACAAATTTTTAATAACTAACCACACTACCAATCTTTCAATTTATTTTCTTTGACATGTATCCGATTTAATAATTTTAGGATGATATTTTTTATTTATCTTTACAATATTCTATGTTTTATACTAACACATAATTATGATTATACTGTATTTATTTTGTTAATGAGTGTATTGTCTCCCCCCTGTAACTATTCATCCCAATACCACTTGTCGAAATCCTCTTCTATACAGTGAGGGGATCATGAGGTCATGTGGTACTCCATATCAAATCGAGTGGTTTAGGTCAGTTCATTCCAAATAGGTATCAAACTTTTTATCCTTTTTTTCGTCTTTATTTTTTTTTGAGGATGTTTTGAAACTTGATATTTTTGTTCAACTAGAGTAACGAGGTCATGTATGTTCCTTTCTAGTTCACATGTAATGGAATTTCAAGTTAGTAGTGATGGGATATCATTACTGATGGTAGTATTACTATTTATTTTTATCAATTTTATTGTTCTATTATATCTATTTTGGGATTTAGGTTCATTCATGGATCATGAAAATGCACATAGGATCCCCTTGATTTTAAATAATGTTTTGTCATATGTTGTAATTTGAAAAACTAAATTTCATTTATATTTTTTAATGCATTATTATGTGGTAAATCTAACTCACATTTTAATTAATTTAAATGACTTTTATATGTTTTTTCATATTTATATAAATATGAATAATGTGAAGGTAATAGAGAATTGGATTATGCCCTGGGTAGTACTAAGGGGGTTTCCCCTATAGAAATCAGTAGCATCCTAGGTTATTTTTTATGGAAGAATTATGATCAATCACCTATAATAATCTTGGGGAATTACCAAATATTAATTTTTATAGTTTTTTACAATTGTTCATTATCAATATAAGATAATATCTTCATGGATAAATTTCTTGTGAATTATTTGTGACACACATGAAAACACTCTAAAAAAGGATAACATTGATATATAATGAATATAAATATAAAAGTATGTACGAATGATTCTTCAAATGATCACGTGGTTCATGAAATGGAACCACTAGGTTATTGATAATTTTTATGGTGCATGCTGAAATTGGATAAATTCATACGATGGTTGTATATTATGAGTGGGATATCCATATCCTTTATAAAAATCCATCAAGAAAAATGGATGACCTTAGGATGTTATAGAGTGAATATATATCATCAAAAGATTCATTAATGTAGTAGTTAATCATGGGTATTGGCATATCAATCAATATATATTCATATTTCAGGGCCCCATAAGTAAATGGTGTGGGGTTAAAAATTTTGTGGGGGCATACATGATGTTTTGACTGAGATAACATTAGGAATAAATTCAATGAGGTGTATTTCCCATATAAATTTCATCTAGAATAGTAAAAAGAGTTTATATTTCCTCTACAAGGGATGATTTTAATATCTATCTATTCTTCTAATTTAATATAGTTTATTTCAATTACTCCTCTATTGGATTGGAATGTGTCATAGATGGACTGAAACTTATAGACAAACCATTCATAAAAGTTGAGGTTCTCAGTTTGGTGCATCAAACTGTCAGTATATCCTGAGGTGTTATTAAATGAATTGATGATCAAGAAGGTTCTAGAGGTGGAAAAATAAACATATCTTCTTTAAAACCTCAGTTCACTCATTAGTTGAATCCGTAAATATACAATGAGTTTTTTTGTAGTATGAATAGAAATGATGAGGAGTCATGGATGGGTGGAATTAGGTAGTTGTAATAGAGAATGTTATCTTTAAGACCCCATAGTGAATCATAGTTTTACCTTGTGATTCAATTGTGGAAAAAGATAACACTCTTATATTTTCACCAAATTCTGAGAACATTTTTCATCTATATGGAACAATATATAAAATTAAATTTTTTTATTTTAATTAATTTCCGATGGAATTTTATAGAGTTTATATTATGATGCATGTTATATGTCACATTTTGATAAGGGAACTCAGCAGTAGTCCCCCATTAATCATAGTTGGGTGAATTGGTTGCGAAAACATTCTTAGAGATAGTGTAGCGGGGCCATTATAGCCATACAGTTTTTCAAAGACTACGTTATTGTTGATGGTGCATATTTAACAAATATATTTATAGGTACTATTTTTATTTCCTATGAACTCTTTATTAAATTATTTAATACAAGATATTTAAATTATTTTTTATCATCTGTCGTACTTTTTTTCATAGGTGTTCCCAATATGTTTCATTCTATATTTCATTATCTTAATACACTGTTGGGGAAAACACTAACCAAATCTAGGGATTTACAGAGTTTCTTGTATTAGTTTTCAGTTACAAAAATTAACAAGATATTATGATCTTGTAAATTACTCTATCTGATGTCATTTTCATCATGGACAGGTTAAATATTTATCAGTAACACAAAAACATCAACACGAGAAGTTTATCCACTATTATGCCTATGGGGGAGAAGTTTGTTTTGACTAATGAATGGGATGCTTGAGAAAGGATAATAATATAACACTTTTTCCAGTTTTGAAATATTATTTTTCAGGTAGTGGGTATGGTTCTTGTATAAGAATATGAAGTATCTCCCTCATCATTTACATTAGTGGTGGACAATTACAAAGATTTATTTCCATGAAATTTCATCAGACATACTCATTATAGAGGCAATAAATTTTAAATCTAACTCATTCTATGAGTGAAACATATACTTATTTTTTAGTATCATTTAACATCATTTGAGTTAAATGAACTAATGGAATCATTATTGATTGTAGGATTATAGGTCATAATGAAACACATCTGTTATTCTGGTGGTGAATCAATTTTATTCATTAAAAACCAAAACAAAATTCATCAACCTTGATTAGAATTTACAAATTTTATTTTGGATGATTCAATAAAAGGTTCCCATTTATATGCATCAATGAATTCATTGATTAGTTTAGGGGATCCGGGTGGTTTTACAAGATAGTCATGCGATCAAGATTCCACAAACTATGGATTATAGAAGTGGATATACCTAAGAGAATATTTAGTAGTAGGTATAAATTGTATTATTATCATTAAATTCCCCTCATGTTTCTAAAATATCATTTGATGTTACTATATCACTTGTACATGATCATTCTTTGATATATTGAATATTTTATCATTTAGTTTATTGAAGGTATCATTAGATATTAATGGACCCTAGATATTTATTATAGGAACATTTAGATCATTTTTGATAAATATTAATAACACCATCTTAATAATAATCGTTTGATGTGTCAAATTTATATCCAATAGGTTAATTCACATTAGAATTTTATTTTTGATGATAGAAAATCACTTGATCCTGATTAGGTAGAATCAGTGATTCTAGGGATATACCCTATGAATGTGTTTGGGGTAAAAAATTTCATAGTGTTGGTCATCCAAGAATAATCCCATTTTGATGAAATTATGAAATGTCATAAAAAGGGGTGTAAATTGAGTGGAAAATAAGTCTGAAGAGACCTTCCTAGAGATGAAATTTAGATTGTAATTAGAAATGATTTTGATTTCACCTGATCCTGGGACTAGATTAGCAGTTTTGTTCATTGAATATTTTTCTGGTTTTGTAGTTACATTCATGTAGGGAGATCATGAATATGTATATGGATTTCATTAACAATGACACCACAAAAAAATTACATTACACGTGAAATGGTGTTTGAAGATGTGATCAATGTCCTAAAGTATTTTCCCCATTATATCTTCGATCATAGGATTTTAGTTTAACAAAATATTGCATAATATATCATATATATGTGGGAATTTCATATAAATCAAATGAATTAACATTATTATGTATAGGCCTTTCATATTTGGATTTATTATTATTCATGAATGTGTAATTTTGTTGCAGGCTATCTTTGTATAAAGACACACGTTCATGGACATTGTCCTTCAGAGGAGGAATGGAAACCGATGACATTACTGCCTAAATAGTTTGTGGGTCCCTCTAATGATAAATTAGTGATTAACCGAGATACCATAATTATTATTTTTAAATTGGCGGACCGATTAAAATCATTCAAGGAAAGGGATTCTGAGTTCATTGTGATTCTATAATGGGTGGATGGGAATGAATAATTTTAATGATGATATTTAGATGTAGATAACGTCTCTTATGTTTAAGGGTTTGTTTTTCATCCTTTTTCTAATAGATAAGGGATAATGTTTTACCCTCACACATAACATAATAAATTTTACCCAAGATTCATGAAAAGTTATCACGAATAAAATTATGGTTTTAGTGATTATCATTGAAGGGGGAAATCAATATTTTTTATCTCGTTTTGTCACATTCGGATCGATTAACCATATTAATTAGTGACCTGGTGGTTTCCTTTAACATACATATATGTTATCATGGAATTAGGATGAGGTGAAAATAGAATTGTTTTTATAGGGAATCTAATTAATAATAATGTTTGATATGATGTGTGGGTTATATTTTAGGGGTTGATGAAGGTGGAACATTTCATGTTGATTTGAAAGACTCATTCAGTGGATGAGTTTCGAAATAACTATGTTCATGAGATTATATGGATGCATTGAGTGACTTCTAACAAATTTTTTAACTGGGATACTTAATTCCAAAACCAAATAAAATTTTTAATTTCAGAATCACTTTTACGGAAATTGATGGAAATAAACAAAAGTTAGAATAAAAAAAATTTCAAACGTTATAAAAAATAACAGGGCATTCCAGCACAATTTAAAATGGTTAAAATTACATACCTAAAAAAGTCTCCATTTGATAGAGGTAACCTATATTTTAGGTTTTTCAATAAAGATATCATCAATTTGAAATGTCATCTTATCCCAATTTTGCACATTCTTCTCTTCATTTTTCCCCTCGTTGAAACCACATATCAAAATAATATTTTTCTTGTCTATCAAAGGGGTTTTAACTTCATTCTAATCAAATTTCATTAGTCTTTTGAAACCAATATGTGTATCCTAAATTGAAATCTAAAACAATATGGACTACTCAAACATTTATTCAATAGAATGCATTAGTAGTTATTTGGTGTTGTTATATTTACTTATCTTCATGTCTGTATTTACAAGATCATTGGTATTATGTTCCACTGCTTGGGATCCAACTACTGCATCAGCTACAAGAATAACATCTGTGAAATACCCATTATACATACTATTTGGGACACCAAGAGATGCATTGAATCATTTCTGAGAGGGTTTAATTTTTATAAAGGACCTTTTTACTGGAGTAATTGGTATGTTTCAGTTGTCCTTCTGTCTCTGTGGCCTCTGCATCTGTTGAATGAACCTCTATGTATCCCCAAGGGTGTTATTTCCTTTCTTTTAAGAGGATCGTAGGTACTCTTCCTCGTGTCCCACTTCCTTAAGCTTTGAGAGCCAAAATTACAAGGTAGAATAATTATATACTCTATTATTATCTATCATACCTTGTAAAGAGTTATTCTCTTCCTGACCCCATTCACCACAATCCATTCTTCTGGAGGGGTACGGTTACTATCTCCCAAATCCAAAAAATTGTTCTATGAACAATCAACTAAATCACTAACTTCAATTACGCCAGCAATAGGGGGAGACTTATGAGGCTCACATAGTATCTGGCCATCCACTTTTGAGAAATAGTATCTCACTACTCTCTACCCAAATCCATGTTCTATTGAATCCCCCTTCCTTGAAATTTTTTTTTCCATAGATAAACCACCCTCACATATTTCCTAGAACAAAACCTCTTGATAAGAATTATAACCAGATATCAAAAAATCTATATAAGAGTTGGAATTTATTGAATTTATTCTAAAAAACACACACACCCTTGCATAATATCCTCAACCTCCTTGAACCTACCATGACATAGCACTAACACCCCAATCACATCTCAACCAATCAAAAACATCCTTGATACTCAGTTACAAAATCCATGTCTCGCCTTCTTCTAGGTAATTATAGTAATATCGAACTATCAAATAACTCATTGATCCATATTAGGGGATTTAAAAGCTATATCAGTTTTCATCAAACTAATATGATACTTACCTAAGTCCTATAATGTCTAATCATCACCAAAATAAAGAGGGACACCCAGAAGAGATTCTTGATCCCCACAGAAATCTAATAAAATCATGACCATGAAGCCTACAAGATGTATAGAATAAAACCCATTATTTTTATAATAAACATAGATAAAAAAAATTATAAATACTCTTCAATGTGGAAGCACTCATGTGATTTTATTGGGATATTGATGTTAATAAAGATCCTCAAAGGAGCAGGGGGACAAACGGTGTGAGTACAAATATCAAAGCAAAGAAAACCACCCACAATATTTTTTTATCAAATTGAAGATCACTAATTATATTAAATTGTAAAGGGATAATAGGAATAATTATCCAAATATAAATGATGTGAGCATCATGTTTAATATTAAAGTCAAGTAACAACTGAAATAGGAAAAAATGGTAACTAGAAAAAACATGTGGAGTGTTGGCCTGGGAAAGGATAATGACTTTTTTTTGCAATCCAAATCAAGATATGAATCGAATTAATAATAAAAACAATTAACCATTTTTAAAGTTTTAAAAAAGGGGAGAAATATTGGTTTAATACATTTATATAGGTGAAAAGCTGCCTGAAGTGGGTGACCAAGGAGAAATCCATCACGAAATAATTTTATGTAATCACTTATAAAGAGAGTAGAACTGAAAGAACACAATTATTTAGTGATGTAACTTTTGAGGAAAACATTCATAAAAGTATGTGAAAAGATGGGGGTTAATTAAAGGGGAAACAAGGAGAGCATATGGATACATTGAGGGTGGAGAAGAAACATCCCCCCACCTTATAACGACCCACACATTACATACATTTTTATTACTTCAGAATTAAAGCATACTTATTACAACTTATAACAAAACCATGAAAGGACCATATAGGTATAGTGTCTTTAGAAGCTGGGAAACATAAACAACTGGTTCATAAAGCATCAACATTGTCTCCCATATATTTCATAATATTTATAGTCCCTTTTGGCATAAACTACTTAATACCCATCTTCTTGACCTGCGGAAAAGAAACCATATAAAAGGGTGAGCTCAAATGCTCAGTAAGGGTAAACAAAAGAAATATCAATCATATCATATTCATAAGAAAATAACAATTTTAAAATCTTAACCTGCAAAAGATATCATAATATCATAACATGGGATAAGTCATGGTAGTGCAATGTAAATCCCAATAATCATCACATGAAACTTTGTGTCATACACACATAATCATAGAGACTCATTTCTTAGTAGTCAATACTCATTTAAAAGACTATCCTAGAAGACAAAGTCCATTTTTGAACCGAGGTCACTCCTCATTTCAGTCCTGCATCACTGAACCAGATTAACCTATCATTCCATCCATGACTATCACATGTGATATAAATCTTTACCCAATACATTGGAGGGAGATATTGGTCCCCCCCATATCATAATGATACCATTCTAATGTGTGCCACAAAATCGTAAATCATATATCATAGCATAACCTTTGCAATAGAAAAGAGATTCTTAAACAACATGACATTAGAAATCATATAAGATAAAAGGAATTCATAAAAATATTCCCATCATAATCAAATCAATGTAAAAATAGGTATAGAAACTGAACCCTATATTATCTTAGATGGAAAATAATTTTCATAAAACACATGAACTCCATTCTTGAGGAAACATCCTTTCAACACAATTTTTATTTCCTTTCTTAACATGTCATAAGATTTTAAACCAAAATAAGTAAATTAAAAATAAACATGAAAACATGTAAAGGAAGCCTCATGGAAATAATGTTCTAAAAATCCATTCATGCTGTACAAGTTAAAGAAAGACATTCTTCTCGTACATTGGCCGGAAAAATGAAAAAGTACATCGTACTAAAAATGAAGAAAGATTACATTCATATCTTTTACTAAAAACTTACCAATGAGTAAAATTGTATTTAAAAAATTGTAGGAGGATAGACATAATATTAGGTATTGAGGAAAAATGGAGGTGGATGATAAATATTCCCCAGTAAATTCTGAAGTATAAACAATCTCGGATAAAATGGGATTGCAAGATTTTTCTTTACGTTAGGTCCTATTTTCATCATATCTGTTCGAAACTTCAGTATAATGATTTAAATAATGTTATTGTCTTATTCCCAAATTTTTCTCATTGCTATGATATCATATATGGTCATATGCTTAGCTTCTTATTAGAAATATTTCATTGCTACTTGTTATTTAGGTGTTTATTGCTTTTTTGTTCTTATGCGTGTTTTGTCGAATAAATTATTATTATTCTTTTTAGGTTATAGATACCTAATTTATAGAATATTATTAGTGTAATACATATCATATTTATTAATTCAATTCATTTATATAATCATTATGCATTGAACATTGTGTAAAACAAGTCACATCACATCGTGAAGACGGTAGGCCGTACGCACGCACGAGCGATGATATTGTTCCAATTATTGTTGAATTGTTTTTAAGTGTATGAATACTATTTCAGAATTAATATCGATTTACAATAATCATATAATATTATTCTTTATATAATTATACACATCCATGTATGTTGTTGGTGGAAAACAGATTACACCACGGCGTGGAGACGGTATTCCGTACGTACGCACGCGCGGTGATTTCATTTTCCATATGATGGATAGAAGGTGAAATAGGGTTGTTTCATATATATAATAACATATCCATATATGAGTTATACTGACATTAATATTTCAAAATGAAACATCTAAATAAGAGGATGTAGAAGAAGAAATAATGTTTAAAGAATCAGTAATAGACATTAGCTCTTCTTTGAAGCTCCTCTTCTTAACCTCCTCTTAGGGCACTAAATATGGTCTTTGAAGAAGACCAGGACATCTAAGATGTTTCTATGGAAGTTGAGAGGGGAAATGGGCAGGGCTTGGCCGAGCTTGAAGGCTCAAAGCTGTGTAAAGAGGAGAGGGAGGAGGTGCCCTTTATAAGGGAGGAGAGGGGCACTTTAGGACAAACATAAAATATTATTTTATAATAAAGTCATATTCAGTTTTTAATAGCTCCAAATTGAATTATTTAGAAGCCAAGGTGGGTATGGGTCACAATCCGCTTATCCAATAAGTTTTTTACAAGATTAGGTTACTATTTTAACCTTATCATTTAGATTTAACTCTAAGTTAAATAACATAACTTTTACAATGTCTTCTTGTTTTCTTACACTATATGGTTAATAAACATAAAATAACAAGCCAAAGGAATCCCAAGTGGTTCATTTTTAATATTTATACACTTATCTAAGTAATTTGGAGGATCCTTAGATTTTTAGGAATAAAATTACAATTAATAATATAATATTTGTTTTAAAGACTATTTTATGTCAATTTTGACACTATTGGGTAATTGATTTTTGTGAAAATCATAACAGCATTATCAGTTTGAAAACATTTAACTAATTAAATACAAATATGTCATATTAACCTATAAAATTAGTGTAATTCATGAAAAAATTCACATTACATTTATTTGTGTATTTATAATATCAATTATGTTAATATTTCCTTAATAAGGTAATTAAGGCATCATCATTGTGTCATAAAGAAATTAAATTTTTTAAAGTATACAAAATATAAATAAAATACCATTATGTATTAAATTTTTTTATCTTTCTAATGAAAATTTTTAGTCTAATTTATCATATTTATAACCCTGTATTAAAAAGGTTTTAGTTATTAAACATTGATTTTAACTATCTTAATGCTTTTTTAAATAAAATAATATTAAATGTCCTAATATAATTACAGTGGACCTAAATGGTCATATTTTATTCGTAAAGTTGTTTTTGGTCGAATTAAACTTATCCAAAAGAATTAAGACATGTGTTAGGGTAAAAATAATACAATTTTTACCCTTAATTAACCTATTTACTTTTGATCGTGGTAAATAAAAGTAAAACGTTATTATTCACCAAATATTATTTTTATCTAATTGAACCACATTTTACTCCTTGATATTAACCGTGTCTCTTGGATTTTCTAAATTCCTCTCAGAGAAGCTGTAAAATTAAGTTTTATGTAAATTTTCGAACTCTCTGAGGAGGTGGGTAAGAGACGGTGAAAAGTTCAATAAAATTTTTATATATCTAAAATTATTATAAAATGACCCCAATGAATTAATTTGATCATATATAGGTATTTTGTATCATTTATTACCTAAAAAAATTTAAGAAAAATAATAATTACATAAAAAAAATTCGGTTTTTAAATAGTAACCCAGTGTTTTCACTATTCATCAAAAATTGAATGTTTTCAGAAAAATACCAAAAATTCACCCTAGTATAATGTCGATATTCCGAATCAAAAAATGAAGTCTATTTTGAAAGATAAAATTTATAAAATTTTAAAAAAATGGTATTACTATTCATAATGGCTAGTTTTAATAATATTTTAATAGCATATCGTTGTATAGTGAAACTCGGTATTGCGTACAAAGCAAGTTATCGTGGAAGGTCGCAATTGCGTGTAAAGAAAGCCATGCTAGTTTTTTGTGTTGTGAAATACTCATTTGATGATATCAGAAAACAAAATATTTCTCATAAAAATCTCGGTTGTTAAATTCTACCCCCCTAAAAATGAATTTTGCCCTCGAAATTCATCACATTGTAACAAAAAGATGAGGATACCTATCCCTCATAATGTTCTCAAGCTCCAATGTATCTTCTTCTAATTGGTGGTTCCTCCATAAAAACATTCACCAAGCGAGTGACCTTGTTCCGTAGGACTTTTTCTCTAAGATACATAATCTCAATCAGCTATTCTTCATATGAAATTTCTTGCTCTAGAGGTACAACTTCTGAGCTGAGTACATGTGAAGGATCGGGTATGTACTTTCTCAGGAGAGATAAATGGAACACATCATGAACTTGAGATAGATTTTGTGGAAGAGCCAATTGGTAAGCTACCTTCCCAACATGATCTAGTATTCCGAAGGGACCGATATACCTAGGGCCTAGCATTCAATTCGTTCCAAATCACATTATTCTCTTCCAAGGTGATATTCGTAAGAACACATTATCAACCACTTCAAACTCTAGGTCTTTTCTTCGGTTATCGGAATTACTTTTTTTCCGACTCTGAACTACTCTTATGTGTTGTTGGATAGATCAGGCCTTTTCTACCATCTCATCAACAAGATCAGGTCTTAATAGGTTTTTTCCCCAACTTAATCCCAGAAAGTTGGAGTTCAGCATTTCTTTCCATAAAGAGCTTCATAAGGAGACATCCGAATACTGGAGTGAAAGCTATTTTTATACGAAAATTCCACTAAAGGTTGGTGTTGATCCCAACCACCTTTGAAATTCACAATGCACTCTCTTAACATATCTTCTAGAGTTTGAATTGTTCTCTTAGACTGATCATCTGTCTGAGGATGATAAGCAGTGCTGAAACTCAAATGTATATCCAGAATATGCTAAAGACATCATGAAAGCATTGATGTAAACCATAGATCCTGATCAGATATAATGGAAAGTGGTACTCCTTTCTATCTTACCATTTACTTTACATATATCATGGCAAGATGATCAAGAAAGAAATACTCTCTAATAGCAATGAAATGTGCCAAGTTTGTAAGATGATCAACTATGACCCAGATAGCATTATTGAATTTGGATGATTTAGTATGTTCAGTGACAAAGTCCATAGTGATGTTTTCCAATTTCCATTCGGGCATGGGTAATGGTTGTAACATCCCCTTAGACTTTTGTCTCTTAGCTTTAACTTGCTGGAAAACCAATCATCGAGAGACATATTTAGAAACATCTCTTTTCATGCCATCCCACAAGAAGTACTCTTTTAGATCTCTATACATCTTCATGCTTCCAGGTTAAATAGAGAATGAAGAACTATGAGCTTCATCCAGTATTTCCTTCTTTAATTATGGGATGGGAGTAACAAAAACCTGATTCATGAACATTATTATCCCATCATAATCAACGTTGAATTTAGGAACATTTCTCACCTTCTTTTGTAACTCTACTTCTTATTTTCGTGCCCCTTTAATCTTCACATGTATAGATGGTTGAACATTCATTTGATAAAGATAAGATTTCCCCCTTCCATTATAATCCCAAGATCTATACTTTGTAAATTAATAAATATTGGATCTTTTGGGATCCTTATCATGGATAATCTAGCATGGTCTTGTCGGATTATTGTGTCTACCACCTTGTCTGCTTTCCTCGGGTGATAATGAAATGAGAAGTCATAATCCTTAATCATCTCCAACCATCTTCTTTGGCACATATTCAGCTCCTTTTCTGTGAAAATATACTTTAGACTTTTATGACCAGTATAAATATCACACTTTTCACCATAAAGATAATTCCTCCAAATCATTAATGCAACGATTACCGCAGAAAACTCCAAATCAAGAGTTGGGTAATTTTGCTCATGAATTTTCAACTATCGTGAGGCATAAGCTATCACCATATCATTTTTCATGAGAAAACACCCCAATACCTTCTTTGATGCATCACTGTAGATTAAAACCCCTTCTCCACTACAAATAAGTGTGAGAATAGGTGCACTGGATACCCTTCTTTTTAACTCCTTGAAATTCTCTTCACACTCCTCTATCCAATATAACTAAACCCCTTTTCTAGTTGAACTGGTGAGTGGATTAGATAACCATGAAAAATCTTTCACAAAATGTCAATAATATCCAGCCAAACCAAGAAAACATCGGATCTCAGTTATCTTTTGATAACCACTATTTTTGCTGGATCCATAGATATCCCCTCTTTTGAGATTATGTGACCCAAAAATGAAACTTTTTGAATCCAAAATTCACACTTGGAAAATTTGGCATAAAGCCTCTCCTTTCTCAGGGTATTCAATACAATTATCATGTGATATTCATGTTCTTCCTTGCACATTGAATTGAAATAATATCATCTATAAAGACTACCACAAGATGATCAAGATAGTCTCTAAAGACTCTATTCATTAGATCCATGAAGCTATCAGGGTAATTAGCAAGACCAAATGGCATCACTTTAAATTCATAGTGTCCATACCTTGTACAGAAAGCCATCTATGGTATATCCTCCATTTTGAACCTTAATTGATGATACCCTCAATGAAGATAAATCTTGGAAAAGTGTTGAGCTCTGTGTAGTTGTTCAAATAATTCATCAATGTGTGGGAGATGATATTTTTTCTAGATAGTGATCTTGTTAAGTTATCGATAATCAATTCAGAGTCTCATTGATCCATCATTCTTCTTAACAAACAGAATAAGTTCTAACCAAGGGGACGCACTAGGGAGTATGAATCCCTTATCAATATTCTCTTGTAGTTGATTCTCCAATTCATGTAACTCAATTGGGACCATTATATAATGTTTCTTTGAAATAGGCAGAGCACCCGATACGAGTTCAATTGAAATCTCAACTTCACGATTTGGTGGAAGCCCCAACAATTCCTCTTGAAAGACATCATCAAACTCTCATAAAATGGTAATATTATTAATCGTGAGTTTCTCATGAACCATTTGAGATAAATAACCTTCATTTAGTGGAATCAATACCCATAAGATTGAAGAAATTTCCACATGAAGGTTATATTCATCCTTGCATCGATAGACGATCATAGATTGATCTAGCATATGAAATGAGACTTAACTTATATGGAAATTGATATGTGATCCATATAAATAAAGCCTATCCATTCCAAGAATCACATCAAATTCCACTATAGGAAGGATCACAGGATTTTCAGGAATCACATTCCCACAAAATTCATTCGGAGAAGAATTGTAATCTTTTTATACGACTGTTGTGCCGTTAGGAGTTGTCACAACTAACTCAATATCTAAATACTGAGGTAATACAGAGATACCCTTAGAAAATTCTTCAGAAATAAAAGGGTGGGTGGATCCAGAATTAAATAAAACATTTTCTACATTAGAGTAGATGGTATGTGTACCTTTCACCTCTTCATTATCGTACTCCACCTTGCCAATAGAAATTGCATGTGACGTTCCTTTGTCTTTAGCCTTAATAGTTTGTTGATGTCAATCATCATCAACAACCCTTGGATTAGGGCATTGATTGGCATAATGCCCCATTTCCTTGCACTTGTAACATTGAAGTGTAGGGGGTGCACTCTGTTTTGCATTTTCTTTATTCGCATCATTATACATCTTATTCCCATCATTACAACATTCAAATGCCCGATGACCTTCTTTTCCACATTTGAAACATTTACTTGTCCCTTTATGACAACCCCCTCCATGTTTCTTTCCACACTTTGAACATAAGGGAAAACTCATCTTCTTTTCAGTGTGATCTTTAGATTTCACTTTGAATTCCATTTTCCTATTCTTATCAAACCCATATGACTAATGGGTTACCCCAATCTCCATCTCAACCTTGAGAGCACATCGAACGATTTCCTTGTAGCTATTGAAGTCCCTAATGGATAACGCCCTTCGAGGACATGGTTTTAAGCCACTAATGAATCGATCGATCTTACTTTCAGGTTGGATAATAATCCCAGAAGCGTACCTTGCATGTCTTGTAAAATTTTCTTCGTAGCTACACAGAGATTCTTCATCCTTTTTCTTCAGTTCAAGAAACTCCTTCTCCATCTTTGTTAGAATAATACGAGGGAAGTACTTTTTGAAAAATATGTTCTTGAACTTGTAAAATTCCATGGATTCAATTTCATCCCATTGATTCATATTCTTGATAAGATTCCACCATTTATCAGCTTCACCTTCCAAACGATATACTGCTAGGATGACTTTGTCATGTTCAGAACATTGAAGAACTGAAAATATCTTTTCAGTAGTACTGATCCATTGTTCAGCAACTAATGGATCAGTAGACCCACAGAATGATGGTGGATGCTGCCTCATGAAGGATTCAAGTGAATGTTACTCCTTCATTTGCTCGTTTGGAAGTTCTTCATGATTCATAGCCTGAGAAAGTTGTGTGTGCATGGCTACATGATTTTTCATTCCAACTCCCATAACATTTGGTTGCTCAGGGGGACAATCATTCCATTGCCCGACACATTCAGCATTAACACAGTTCCTTTGGGTTCCACCCATTAACTAAAACCAAGAAGAATAGTGTGATCAACACTAATTATAATAAGAAAACCACATAATCAGGAATAAAATTTCACACTTAAGGTATTACAATGAGGTTTTCATGGCCATTTCTAAAACACTAAGATTGTGTTATATGCTTAGATATATCCTTAGGGTTCTTACTAAGGCTTTCACATCCAAGTTTCCAAAGGCTGACTATTCCTTTCCTCTGATACCAACTATAACGACCCACACTTTACATACATTATTATTAAATCATAATTGAGTCATACTTATTACAACATATAACAAAACCATGACAGGACCGTATAGGTATGGTGTCTTTAGAAACTGGGAAACATAAACAACTGGTTCATAAAGAATCTACATTTTCTCCCATCTATTTCATCATATTTTGAGTCCCTTTTAGAACAAACAACTTAATACCCAACATCATGACTTGGGGAAATGAAAACATAAAAAATGGTGAGCTCAAATGCTCATTAAGGGTAAACAAATGAAATATCAATCATATCATATTCATAAGAACCTAACATTTTTAAAATCATAACCTGCAAATGATATCATAATATCATAACATAGGATAAGTCATGTCAGTGCAATGTAAATCCCAATAATCATAACGGGAAACTTTTTTTCTTACACATATAATCATATAGAATCATTTCTTAGTAGTAAAGACTCATTGTCAAGACTATCCTGGCGGACAAAGTCCATTTCTGAACCGAGTTCACTCCTCGTTTCAGTCATGTATCCATGAACCGAATTAACCTACCATTCTATCCATGTCTATCTCATGAGATATAAATCTTTACCCAATGCATTGGAGGGAGATATAGGTCCCACCCATCTCTTAATTATTCCATTCCTATGTGTGCCATGAAATCATAAATCATATATCATAGCATAACCCATGTAATAAAAATTGGATTCTTAAACATCATGCCATAATTAATCATATAAGATAAAAGGACATCATAAAAATAATTCCATCATAATAAAATCAATGTAAAAATATGTATAGAAACATAACCCTATATTATCTTATATGGAAATTTTTTTTGATAAAACACTTGAACTCCATTCTTGAGGAAAATATCCTTTCTAATTCAAAAACATTTTACCTTTATAGACATGTAATTAAATTTTAAAGTAAATGAAGTTAATTAAAAATAAACATGAAAAATTGTAAAGAATGATTCATGTAAATAATTTTCTAAAAATACATTCATGCCGTATAAGTTTTAGAAATAAATTCTTCTCATACTTTGGCTGGAAAAGTCAAAAAAGTACCTCGTACCAAAAACGACAAAATATTCCATTCATATCTTTTACTAAAAAAATACCAATGGGTAAAATTGAATTTTAAAAATATTAGTAGGATAGAAATAATATTACATATTGAGAAAACATTTATGTGGATGATAAATATTCCCCAGTAAATTCTGAAATATAACCAATTTTAAATAAAATGAGATTGTGAGATTTTCCCTTACCTTAGGTCCAATTTTCTTCGTATGTGTCTGAAACTATAGTATAATAATTTAAATAATATTATTGACATAATCTAGAATCTTACTCATTATTATGATATCATATATTGTAATATTCTTAGCTTTTTATTAGTAATATTTCATTCTACTTGTTATTCGGGTGATTATTGCTTTTTTGTTCTTATGCATGTTTTGTCGAATAAATTATTATTTTTCATTTTAGGTTATAGATACCTCATTTCCAGAATGGTATTAGTGTTATATATATCATATTTATTCATTCAATTCAGTTATATAATCATTATGCATTGGAGATCATGTAGAATGAGTCAGATCACATCGTGGAGACGGTAGGACGTACGTACGCACGTGCGATGATATCGTTCCCATGATCTTTGAATTGTATTTAAGTGTATGTATACTATTTCAGAATCAATATCACATTAAAATAATCATATATACTGATTATTTACACCATTATACCCATCCAAGTAAGGTGGTGGTGGAAAACAGTTTACCCCAAGGCGTGGAGACGGTATTCCGTACGTACGCACGCGCGGTGATTTCATTTCCCGTAGGATGGATAGAAGGTGAAATAGGGTTGTTTCATATATATAATAACATATAATTATATGAGTGATACTGATTTTATTACTTCATAATGAACCAACTAAATAAGAGGAAGTATAAGAAGAAATAAATTTGAAATAATCGGTAACGGACATTACCTCTTTTTTGAAGCGCGTCTTCTTAACCTCCTCTTAGGGATCTAATGATAGTATTTGAAGAAGATGAGGACCTCTAGGATGTTTCTAGGGATGTTGAGAAGGTAAACGGGCAGGGTTGGGCCTAGCTTGAATCTCAATGTTATGTAAAGAGGAGAGGGAGGAGGTTCCCTTTTATAAGGGAGGAGAGGGGAACTTTAGGAAAAACTTAAAATATTATTTTATAATAAAGTCATACTCGGTTTTTAATAGCTCCAAATTGATTTATTTCGAAGCTATTGTTTGTATTGGTCTAAATCATTTCAACCAATATATTTTAGACAAGTTTAGGTTAATATTTTATATTTATCATTTAGATTTAACTCTATGTTAAATAAATTATCTTTTACTGTGTCTTCTTGTTTTATTACACTATATGGTTAATAAACTGACTATAAAAATCCAAAAGAACCCCAAGTGGTTCATTATTAATATTTATAACATTATCTAAGTCATTTGGCTGAACCTTATATTTTTATGAATAAAATAAAAATTAATAATATAATATTTTTAAAGTTTTTTATGTCATTCTTGACGCTATTTGGTAATTGGTTTTTGTGAAAATAAAAAAAATGATTAGTTAGAAAAAAGTTACTTAAATAAATACTAATATGTCATATTATCCTATATAATTACTGTAATTCATGAAAAAATTTAAATTACATTTATTTGGGAATTTATGATATCAATTATGTTAATATTTCCTTAATAAGGTAATTACTGCATCATCATTATGTCATAATTAAATTATATTATATAAATTCTAAAAGTTATAAATAAAATAAAGTTATGTTGGAAATCTTTTTATATTTCTAATTAATATTTATAGTCGAATTCATCCTATTTGTCACCATGTATAGAAAATGTTTTAGTTATTAAACTTTGATTTTAACTATTTTAACTCTTCTTTAAATAAAATAATATTAAATTTCCTAATCTAATAAATGTGGACCTAAATGGTAATATTTTATTCCTAAGGTTTTTCTTGGTCGAATTAAACTTATCCAACAGAACGAGGACATCTGTTAGGGTAATAATAATACCATTTTTACCCTTAATTACCCTATTTACTTTTAACCGTGGTAAATAAAAGTAAAAAGTTACTATTCACCAAAAAATTATTTTTATATTATTGAACCACATTTTACTCCTTTATATTAGCCGTGTCTCTCGAATTTTTGATATTCTACTCACAGAAGTAGTAAAATTATATTTTATGTAAATTTTCAAACTCTCATAGGAGGTGGGTAAATGATGGTGAGAAGTTCAATAAAATATTTATATGTCTAAAATTATTATAAAATGACTTCAATGAATTAATCTGAACTTATATATGTATTATGTATCAATTTTGACCTCAAATAAATTTAAATAAAATTAATAATTATTTAAATAAAAAGTCGATTTTTAAATAGTAACCCATCGTTTTCATTATTCATCAAAAAATGAATGTTTTCAGAAAAATAAAAAAAATTCACCCAAGGATAATTTCGATATTCCGAATCAAAAAATGAAGTCCATTTTAAAAGATAAAATTTATAAAATTTCAAAAAGTGGGTATTAATATTTATAAATGCCAGTTTTAATAATATTTTAATAGCATATCATTGTTTAGTGAAACTCGGTATTGCGTACAATGCAAGCTATCGAGGAAGGTCGCGATTGTGTGTAAAGCTAGTCAAGCTTGTGTTGTGTGTAGTGAAAGATTCCTTTGATGATATCATAAAAATAAAATAGTTCTCATAAAAATCTCGGGTGTTACACACCTCATCTGAGAAGTGCCAAAGAGGGGAGGTGACCACTTTATGATTTCCAAATCCATCGATAGTGAAAGAGTGCAGTGATATAGGTTAGTCCCTAGTTCTCATTATTATTATTAATTAACATAAAATTTATAGATACATTTATATATTTTTATGTGGTCTTTATTTTATATATTTACAACATATCATTTATTGATCAATGGAATGTCATAGAGGACGATCAAGATTTTAGAGGATAGGACTCAAGATTACAGAAAAAAATTTAGGGTGAATGGTGTTGAAATTTGGACATTGAATAGTTTTTATACAATCATATTTACCAATATGTGATTCTGGTGGTATAATTT
Source organism: Viscum album (assembly GCA_963277665.1). Lineage (NCBI taxonomy): Eukaryota > Viridiplantae > Streptophyta > Magnoliopsida > Santalales > Viscaceae > Viscum > Viscum album. The sequence continues at coordinate 1,313,220,957 of OY728136.1, read as the reverse complement.
TAGGAAATTTTATATTTTCTATGTTTTCCACAACTATATTGGAATGGGGAAAGTTATTCTACTTTTATTAGGTGGAGTATGGAATATGTTAACTCAAACCGAGTCCTCTTGATTTGGTAAATATTGGTTAATCAATATAGTAGGATATAATTATATGATGATTTGAGGAGTTTACTTTTGGAGTTTTCTATGTGTGATCAAGTTTAATTTAAGGTTTCACCTCATTTTGTTCATCGATAATTATAGAAATAAGATAAGATGTCAATATAGAATTTTGGACCATTAGAGATCATTGAGAATATTGGGAAAACAGAACTTTGATTGTACAACCATATATGTAATTTCAGATCGAATATAATATTTCATGTGCCTCATAATCATATTCAAAATCAAAATTAGTCACATTTAATAGATAGTTACGACACTAGGTTGAATCCAAATACATCATCTTCATAGAAACGATTTCATATTATATACCGGAATATGGTGGTGCAATGAGGGAATACAGTTCCCCTTGGTTGATATTTTTAGAAACACCGTCATATCTAAGAGGATAAATCGATCAAGGATTGTAATTTTAAAATTAATTTCATATAGTTTTTAATTGGAATATATAGAGACACATCTCAAAGAGCATAAGTATATAGAGGGTAAGATTAGGACGTGAAAAACTTTTATAGATACAATTCTCCCTTTTCAAATAATTTTCTATGTTTATCTGATATATGATTTACTAGGCTGATGATAAAGTAGATTTCATTTGGTTTTGGAGTGATTTAGATGTTTTTTATGGTTTCATTGTTTGTGTATTGTTTGTGAAAACTGAGCGGTTCTCCCATGTAAACTGTGAATCATGATAGTGATGGAAATTTTTTAGCACAAGAATGGAATCTATTGAAAATTATATAAGAAAACATATAAATATTATAGAGTAAAATTGATCAATGTATGATGGATTACTAAACATGTGGAAAACCATAAGTATTCTCAAAAGAGGCAGCAAGGCTCACAGGATTAGTCAATGGTTTTGTAAATATATTAAACAATATGTTCACTATAATTTAATTGTCATATAAATTTATATCATAGGGTAAAACTAGACATTCATTTTCATATGGAAAAGGATGTAAATCCAAGGGACTATATTTGTGGTTCGTGTGAATTCGTCTCCCACCGAAATAATATTTACAATGATTTAAAGGAATTGGTCCCAGAGAAAACCATGTAAGATATTGTTCTTCCTTAATTCGTCATGTTTCATTTAAATGTCCCATCATATTCAGGTAATGATTCTTAAATACAATAATTCCTGGTAATTTACATCAGTTAAAATGTGGTGAAATTAGGAATTCTAAATTTATTGATGGATAATTGGATCAAACTGGAGAATTTTTATCATCCCTTACATTTCCTACGATATACCAGCGATGGTTTTACTTATTTGGTAAGCCTAATCAAACTAAAGAGAATAAAATGTTATTCTTCTTAGGTCAAGATTTTAAAATACTCATTTGATGATTCATGTATGGTTCTAGGAATCATTGATGTCTTAGATTATTCTCAGTAGCAATTCATGGAATTTCATACTTATACTTTTGATGCTTGAATTCATTTCAATATAAGGCATTAGTGTTATGTTGTATGGAATGTTGGGAATCCGTCTTCATCTATGAATAACTGTGATAACCATGTGATTTGGTATATTAGTTTATTTTCATATTTTTTCATATTTTTGTGTTATAAGAACTATGAATTGTGTGTTATAATTTTTTCAACTATTAAATTCCATATTTTTTTTTCAATTCGTGGGTTGTATAGGTTTTAAATTTCATCATCGTGTTGGGTGGATCAATTGGATTTGGTTATCCAATATATGGATAACATTTTTTTAATATTTTTTCCTTAATAATGATGTCACATGGATATAGGGATTGGGAATGAAGACATTGTTGGATAACAGAAGATTGAGGATGAGGAATTATGGTCTATTGTACTTACAGAAGGATGAGTTGTGGGGTTAATATACATTTTTTGAAACTCAATATATTAAAGGTAATGATGGCCATTCTACCTAACCTGATCTTGTGCCAATCAAGTGACAACCTTGGGGAATGAACTAGTGCTTGTTTATTTATGTCACATGATCAAAGACGTGTGTCTCAATTATGTCCAAATATAATTAGTGAGGACATAAGAGACATTCCATCTAGTATAGATCTAAATCAGTTAAAAATGGGTCTCATATGAACCTTGTTAGACCATGAATTACTGATATATAATTGGTAGATTTTGTAATTTTACATTATATCTTTATATATAGTCTTACATTCATCTTCACTATTTTTTCATAGTTCATTTTGGTATCTTAATGGGATTCTACTCATTCCCTGCAAGGTAATCTCAATTTCTATAAAGATATAATGATTAGGGATCTTATTAAGGGAAATGGACTTATATTGGGAGGGTAGAATGGTGGATCAAAGATGAAATTTGAATTTTTGTGAAGGTATCTAAACTATTATTATTGTATTTTAAGTCATTTTCACAGGTAATAATATTTTGGTAAACTTATTAATATATGGGTCATTGTAGTTATTTTTATAACCTATATTTTATTTTATTAAACCATGATAGAATTTTATTAAATTTTTTCTATGTTTTTCATGAATGTATATTAAAATTTAATTGTAATTTAGGTGTATTTATTTCATAGGGTATAACCTTCCCATGGCATTATTTAGAAGTTGATTACTAGTCAACACTCTCGTCATTATGGGGAGACACACTAGAGGTCATGTTTCACTCCCGCCTAGATTTGTTGATTACGTTAAAGGAATATATAAGTAATAGTATTACATAATTTTAATACCCCAAATATGCTAAATATTCTATTATATGAAATCATAAATAAATATAAATTTCTTTAGAAACAAAAAATTTTTGTTTAGAAAAGTATTTATTTTTAACACATAAATATTCATCCAATATCGTTAGGTGAAATTATGAATTTATCATCATAATTTATTTTAGTCATTAATCCTAAGTATGAAATTTAAAATAATTTCATAATTTATCCAAAAAATTAAAAAAGTATTTTATATCGAATCAAGGGTATTATAATTAGACGAATTAGACCGCATTTTATTTTATAAAATTCTTTAGTTTATAAATTACATATTGTAAATTACTATTAAATAAGTTTCATTATATTTTTTTAAATTCATCAATTAATTGAAGTTATTTTAGTGGAAAATAAATTTTTAAATCTTGGGGAGTGACATTATACATTATCTCATTCCATGGATTTGGAAGGAATGTGTTTTTACAAACTATCTGTTATATCACTACTTTTCTAATAGAAGTATCATCTAATATTCAATAAAAATTGAACCCTATAATGATAAAAAATTCAATATCATATGAAATTATTTTATACAATAATTACTATTATTTTCCTAGATAACGGTTTTCACACCAACAATACCATCTACTAAATATTGGAACTCTCTCACTATGAGCAGCAATAATAATTCCATGGTTAACATCTCATCTATAGTATTATATTACTATAAATCATTGATATATATTATAATTCATCTAAATTCGAATCACAGAATTACCCCTAGAAATATTTATTATATACTCATTTAGATTATATGAAAAAAACCAAATAATCTTATAACTTAGTTAAACAACACATATTTGTCCATCTAGAAATCCCTTCCAAAATGAATGACTAATAAAACACTGTCTCACTAAATTTTTGTCCCTTATATTCAATACACCGTACAAAAATAGGTCATTTGAAGTAAAATTAATGGAAAAAATAAATGAAAAATTTAAATACTTAAAAATTATTGAAAAAATGAATTTATCAAGATAAAACCATATATTGCTCTATAATAATTACTGATACTCAATAAAAACACAAAAATAAAAAGATTAGCATGATTAAATTTAGAAACAAAATACATGTTAACTTATTAAAACCACTTGTTTCCTATTTTAGAAATCCTATAAAAAATATTTAATATTATCCAGTACTCTGAAATTTATTAAACATTTCCTAATTTTAAAATGGTTTATATTATCATCAATTAACTAAAATATCTATAAAACATGTTTTTCTCCAAATGAACATTTTTATTTCGAAAACTAATTTTGAAAATCAATTTCAATAATTACATTTATTAACATTCACAAAAAAATATTATTATATTGTATTTATTTTAACTCATATTCAATAGGATATACATTACATATGACTCTTCAAAAAATAGTATTATCAACATTTATGGATATGAATAAAATGGTGGTGAATCATTTCTTATATTCATTCACAATAACCTATATTCCCTTAAATTTATTAGGAATCTCATAAAAATTATTTATAATAGAAATGAAGAGCACAACACATTTGATAAATATTTTCCCCCCAATGTGGATAATAATCTTTTTTTTATGAAGGTTTTTATCCCACTGAAAAAAAAGATATTTATTTATAATCAAGATACTTTTTTTAGTGGTAAAAACTTGTACCTGCTAGTAGCTAGTGGTACAAACCATTTATGTAAAAACACTTACTTATGGAAAAAAATTTGAAATTATCAATATATAGATCATAAATTTTTAACATGAACTTTACTGGAATTAAAATAATATAATCTTTAATTACTACCCATAATATACTTCTCCTGCTATTCAAAACACTTGTTAAAAATTTAATACTAACATTATAATTTTCTATAAAAATGATCACCTCTTCATCTTCTGTAATTCATATCTATTCACTAAAACCACATCAATATATTCCAATATATTCAAAGAACTAATATTTTTTAATGTAATAGTTCACAGGCTCTGTCTCATTACATCGATGTCAAATTATAAATGTAATGTCTCATTGTTCTTATTTATTATGTATTTAAATAAAATTAATTTCATGATGAAATACATAAAAACATCATAAATTATTGGGTCTTCTTGTGGTGGCCGTATTTTTTTGAATCATCGGACATCATAAATTGTGAAATATAAAATATAAATGTGATTATTTAAATTTTCTAGGAATGAATTACCTGGAATCACCTGAACAACTTTTCCATTTATCCTAATAATTCATCTATGATCATGATTCACTTATCTAAAGTCATTACTAACTCAAATGTATTTCACCACCACTCTAATAATATAACAACAGTCTTATACAATTTTTTTTACTCATCCAAAATATGATGATGACTCACTAAAACATTTGTATTACCTACTATAATGTTCTCCATTACTTATCCAAATTCATATATTAATCACATGAAATTATATCATATTTATTTAATTCTAAAATCTAATAAAATAGTTTCTTTTCTTGATTCTCAATCAATATATTTTTTTCTCTTTATATTTTTCCTCATTGGAGGAGTATTACATTGATGAATGTTGTTTATAATCTATCCTTAATATTCCCATTCAAAAATATTGTGGTAGATATTACTTTTTCATCACCAAAAATAATTTACATGATGATTAAAAAATAAATAATTTCATATTATAACTTATTTAACTCTTCCAAATAAATATATTGAATTGAAATTGGAGTGATTTATATAGATTTAGGTTAAAATAGAATGGTCCATATGAAACTGATGATAAAATCCATCAATACTAAAACATCCACTCTATATATTTCTATATGAAATTAATTTTCATAATAACTAATATTCACATTAACAACAAAAGGATGGATAAGATAACATATATTGAAAAAGAATGTGTCATCATCCTCAATAGGTTATAATAGTCCCCCTTTTGATTTTTATTTATTACTACTCATTCCCCTTCCCATTATTGGAAATAATATTAGGTTATCAATTGTAAGAGATCAAGTCAATATAATCTAACAAAAGGGTTATGATATAGTCAACTATAATTCTAAATGATCCATCTCAATTTTGAAAATATGATTGATTTAATAATATATAAATTATATTCATCAAAAAATGCATCCCAAAAAAATAATATTTATTTTAAAAATACAACTTAAATATGACAATACAAAAGGGAACTACAAAATTATATCATACAACATGAAATATAGAAATTAAATAAAATTTAAGAAAATTAAAAATTATATTATCCATATACATATAACATTAATTCAAAAATTAATCATAAAAATATAGTAGAAGGAACTGAATAAATTTGATACATCAATGATAGAAATGGGGATTCTCTTCCATTTTCAACACTAACAACTCATATAACAAATTACTAAGAGTCTTTGTTATGATATTAGTAAATTTTTCCCTATATGTTATAATTTTCCACTTCAATATACCTTAACACCCATTTTCATTTATAAAATTATATTTAATATCAATTTTGTTCTACTTAAAATGAGGGTATATCTTTTTTGGATAGATCAATGGTTGTTTTTATCATCATTGATAATAAATGGGTATCAGATTCTAATATTCAAATAATCATATTGATCCTTCATCTATAACATTATATTAGTGGCTAATAATAAAGACAAATAATATCATAAGAAATAATTATTGAACTATATAATGTTTATTTGAGTTCCATAAAACACACTTCTCACTAAAAAGAATAATCCAATAAATAAACACCTAATTTGATATATATATCTTAAAAAATATAAATATGAGAACCCTTTAATATTTAATTATAATTTATTCTTTTATTAAATCCCATAGATTTGTGGATTTCTGATATATATTATATTTAGCCTGGAAATAAGTATATAGGAATAATTAAATTTAGAAAATCAAAATGGCATAATGTGTGTTAGAATAAAGCATATCTCTTCAATAAGCTTTTATATAAAAAAATTAATAATCATTTTTCATAATTTCATTTTATTTATTAAATTACTATTATCATCATTTCTAGGGTTATATCCAAACAATATAAGATTATATATTTCAATGTATTCAACCTTTTTTATCATATTCAACAGATCATAAAAAAAAATATATTTGTAAAATAAAAACATTATCCACATATTGGGTAATGTTTAATAAAATTAAGCATTCTATTTCACCAATAATAGAAAAATAAAATTTATTTTTCAATTTTTTAAATAAATATTTAGAATAATTATAATCATCAATAGAAAATATAATTTTTTTTTCAAAATGCACTATTATGGTGTCTTTTTTGGTATCAGTTTCATTTATGTAATTTTGTTTCTAAAATCTTCCTTTTTATGCTCCATTAATTTTAAGTACACTTTTAACATGAATGAATAATACATAAGAGATTGTATTTTAAAGAGAGAGAATAAATTAATTTGGAACAATTGTTCCATAATCCTTAAAATGAAATCCATTTGGTTATTTGAAATAATAAAACATTATCAAGAACATTATTAAGAATATGTCACTTGTATTACATATAAACATATCTAATGATTTATTTTGAATAAATATTAAGAATAAATCATATTATTTAATACCTGATTAGCTGGGAAACAATTATAAAAAAATAAATAACATAAATTTGTGTTTAACCACTATATGTAATATATTTTTGCTTTCATTAAACATTTTTCTTTAACATTAGGCCAATTACTGAATGAAAAATTTTTCAATAATATTTTCCTCAAATAGATATTGTAAAAAATTCCAGCATCTTTTTAATTTATATTAGATAGAATTAAATATTCTTATATTCATTACAAAAATTTGGTTCAAACTATTCCACTATCTTTTATGTTCTATTTTATAATTTAGAATAGTTTTATAGGTTCACAGTATAGTTTTATAGGACTAAAAACACATATTTTGATAAAAAATTATATTTTTACTATCTACATGTTTTGTCTTTCTTGTCCCTTCACCTATGAAATTATATATTCTCAAAACAAAATATTATATGAATAATTTATATTAGCTTACTAAGGTTTTGAATGTTTTCATTTTATTTCTTTGATCTAAAATTACCAAAATTCTCTTCACTGTATTTCAAAATCGTTTTCTTGAAAAAAAAATCAATTTCATAAACTATTTCATTACCAAATAGAACAATATTCTAGTAGTTTTTATTTATAACTTGGTTTATAACAATTATTTGGTTTTTTTTAATGTTATATTACTTCATATTATTTCTCATAAAATATGTTTCTATTTCTTAACATTCTTTGGATTAAACATAAACAATAAAATTATCTAAAGTGTTTTTCACATATCTTCATCTTTAACCACTTTTCATAGGGGGGAAATCTCATAATTTCACCTCAAAAAGAATCTATTATGAATAATTACACTTTTAGATGTTTCATATATCTATTATATCCTTTAATTATCTTTCTCAGAAATCATAGTTGGATCCAAACGTAAAATACATTTATATTTTCTTTATATAACAATTTTTTTGGATTTTATGGATTAATATACTTGAAAATTATTCCACGATTCTAAAAATACATTGAAAACAATATATTAGAATAATATATACCATTTTCAAATTTGAAAAATTTTAATGGAAATCATATTATTTTTTAATCCATCCCTTTATAAATGTTAAATTTATCCAACGGATGAGACTTATGTGTCCTGAGAATTATAAAAAAATTATTATTAAAAAATTAATTAATGTGATAAAATACCCTTATTCGCTTACTTATATCCATTTAATTTGAATATATAAAATATGATATATTATCTCTAATGGTTTTGTAGATGTAATATTAACTCCTTTATTGGTTTTCTAGAAATTTTCCCTTATTACATGTTTTGCATGATTTTACCGTGTCTCCATTTATGAAAGTCATTTTTCTAACAAATTATTCATTGATTAAAATGATAATTTTCTTTAATACCATAAAATTTTATGAAATTTCGTTTTTGAAATAAATATATATTTTTGTTATCTAGTAATACACATATTAGTGAGTTAAAAAAATCATTATATAATTTTAAAGTCATATTATTTAATGAAACAATAATAATATTTCATTTAGAATTATGGGTTTCATTATGAATATTTAAATTAAAAAATATATATACTTTTTCATTTTTAAAAATAAATTCATTGGTGATGAGTTGATTATAAATGATATTTGAAATATTTTTAAAGTTAAATAATCATTTTTTTCCAAAAAATATTCTCATGTCTGAAATATGTTATTCATATAAATAAATCAAATTAATAAATATAACATAAAATATAAAGGAAACAAATATATTATATATTATGATTTTTTTATCATTCAAAAAATATTTTTTGTAAACATTTTACATGAATTGTTCAAGTTATTTTGATGAAAATTTAATTTTTCTGAAAAATTATAATATAGTAAACTTATTTTAAAATTATCTTTCCCAATATTAATAAATTTATTTGAAAAAATAAACATAATTTTTTTAATAATGATTTCAAAAATATCTTATGGTTATTTTTTGAGAATAATATGAAACAATAATTTTTTAAAAAAAAGATATAAATATGATTTTTTAAACTATCATTTCATTTATAGCTTTTAAAAAATTTAATTTGTTTCAAGATTGTATTGAAAGTAATAATAGTTAAATCATATTATTATTAATATATTTTAAATAATTTTATAAAATTTTATGTTTAATAACGGAGATAAAATCTTCTTTACTTAAGAAAACATTCCATTGGAAAATTGTATTTTCATCGCACTTGCGGAAATAATTTAAATTTTATAATCTTCCAATTACATTATTATAATTTAATAAAATGGTTCCTAACATTCAATAATATTTTTTAATTTTATTATTTAGGATTTTATTTTTTAAATTATTATTTAAAATAGTAGAAAAGATAATTATTGTGATTATAGATAAAATGAGGAGTTTCACGTTACGTGTGCCCATGTTAAAATTAATTTCCCACTCATATAATATTTTTTACTGATAAATGTTTTTAAATATTTATAAAAATCTGTTTTAAATTATTTAATAATTATAATTTATTTTTATTCCATCAGAACAAATTATAAAGCTAAATAAATAAAAACATGTTACTGATTTGAAAAATAAAATTGTAAAAGTATGTATTCATATAAATTAAGGAACATCTTGCTTAAATAATGTGTCATTTTTTGGGTTAGTGGGGTGTCTTAGAAATATAATCCCTCAACTACATTATATTAAAATTTTTATGAAACTTATATTTATAGTTTTTATAATTATCCAGTAGCTTCATGTATTTAAGAAAATGCTAATACTTCTTAATTGAAATTGGGAACCTCCTCCCCTCACTTCCCCAAACCTTTTAAATGATTTTTATTGAAAAAAAATACAAATAAATATACCCAAAAAAAACTTATCCATATTATAGATCTTCTTTTCTTCCTAAATTCCATCTCTAGTTTCCTTATTAAGATATATAAAGGTTATCTTTTTATGAGAGGTTAATTATTTCCCTTAGTTATTTCTTTTTTAATTAATCTCATTCACCATTAATTATGACATAACAATTAAATTATAATAAAACCAATATATAACATATTATATGATTTTCATATGCTTATTTAATAACCTATATCAGTCTTCCCCCCAGTATATGGTTATAAATACCATCGATTGTGTGTACGATGGACTACCACCTTAGGAACTGATGTAATTTAATTTCCATAACCATCTATCATAGTTAGATAAAATGATGGTTTAAGTGTATATATGTATATATATAATATTTATTATATTAGTGTACCCATATAATTATAATATCATATTTACCTTTTTATAATCAAATATGTTGGAAAATGTTAACTTCACTTATTCGTGTAGGTAGACTACCACCTCAACAAAATGTTATACATTTTTCATTTAAATTTTAAATTGATGGTATTAAGGATTTATTTGATGAATATATGAAATGTATATGATATAATAATAATTCTTGTATGTTTAATTATTATATATCATTATATTATTCTAACTATCAAAAAATGAAAACAATATTCATTTGTACGTATAACTTACTATCTCAAGGAACAAAGTAAATGATTTTTAAATATTAATATTATATTGAAAAAAGAAAATAGTTATATAATGAATTTATATGATATTTATTTAATTATTTACATTATTGATATGATTTATTCATGATCATATTTCAATGAAAAATAACTACACAACCACAATATACAAGAAAAATGAAGAATTTATGACCCGAAATATTGATTTAAATATATAATTATTAATAAAAATGTGAAATAGATATAATTAAACTATATATGGTATTATATATTTTATTATGGTTTTGAAATAAATTTATAATAAATAAATATTTATTTGATTTTATTTTTGAACATGTTTGACAGTAGTCAGACCTTAGTTATGGGATTACTAATCTCACTTTTATTTCTAGTAGATATTTTTCATATTAACCACTAGTTTCTTTGGTGTGGGGTAAATAATTTTTTTTAAATGTTTTATCATGAATAAAAATCCTTTAATGTTATTATTTGGTTTAGTTTTATGTTATTGTTTATTTTTAGTTATGACTAAAAATATTCAAAATTAGTAAGGAATTTTTGTCTCACCTATCTTTTTTTAGGGCACATACTAGAATCAGCACATAATTAAATGTGTGATTTATATAAGTCCCATTAATGTATTTTTTGATTAATATTATTTAATATATGTGATATAAAAATCCATATATTTTTATTTCTTTTATAGTGATTATTATATGAATTTTTTGAAGGTGGTATATGTTTTATAGCACAATCCTACTGTTCATCGAAGTTTTTTATTATTATGTTTTCAATGATGAAATCATATGATATATCTCACAATAAATTAAAGAATTTTAATAAAATATAATAATTTATTTAATTTAATTTTTTTAATTTAATTTTATTTATATCATGTACTCAATTAAGTAAAATATTTTTTAATGAAAACCAACTATATTTCTCAATTCATTCAAAAATAAAGTTTCTTACAAATAAATGTTTTTATAACAATGATTAAATAATTTTTTTAAAATTATTCTATAATTATTTAACATAAATTTTACCCATTTTTTATTTCTTAAAAAACTATTTTATATTAATATAATTGAATTTTCTCTTAAAGATGTAATTTTTTCATTTTTTTAAAAATGTTAATGGAATCATTGTTTTAACATATATGGAATGAATATTAATGTCCTAGATCATGAAAAATCAATTATATTAAGATTAAAGTAATTTATTTCATGATTCCTTGAAATATTATTTTCACTTTAATATTTGATATTTTTATATTTTACAAAAATGGACTTCCATAGTGCAAAGGTAATTTTCCTTCAAAATGATTTCTATGATCTATTAATATTATTTATATTCATCAATGACCAAACCCCACAATGTTAAATATATTTTACAATGAATATGATATAATTGAATTATCCCTTCTATTTCTCATGATGTTTTATTATTACGGTGATAATACATTCACAGAACCCATTTCATTTTTAGGGGTTATTCATGCGAAATCCATTTTTCCCACAATTATGTTACGATGAAATGTTTATGACATGCACTTAATTTATGTTGGATATGATTTGATGAATTTTATATGATCTGGTTCTCTAAGAAAGCAATATTTTCATTTTAATAGAGATATTCTTTGAGTAATATATCCCTCCAATTCATTGAGTAAATATAGATGAAACATGAGTACATATGATATGCATGAACATAATTTAATGTTTTATATTTCATTCATGAAACCAGTTTTAAGCCCATAAGATAAATAATGGGACATATTTTAATGTCCAATAGTCTTTGAAAGGACCAATATTTTATTTAAAAAATATTATGCATGATCCTAGATTTAATTTCCCCAATTTTATTATAGGGCATAAGTTTATATCCTAAACATAATTAGTGAACCTATTTCAAGTTACGCATACTGATAATTGGTAGAAGAATATGTTATGAAACAATTCTATGTCTTTTAAAAATTTAATACTCCCATGGACCTCGTTTTTCATTTACATTATGATTCATGTCTCATTAACATTCATTATTTATTCAATGACAAAATATCCTAATATATTATACGATGGGAATGGTTTTAAAATGTTATTCTCATTTGCTCACACCCTTATGCTCATGTTATTTTGATATCTCCCTATTTTCATGTTAATAAGTATATAGGATCACCATATCATATATGTACATTCCTAATGTTTTGAAGAAAGGAATTACGTATGATATTTCTAATAATTTTTATAATTATGAAGAACTTATTGGGAGATGCTTAATATCACGAAGGATCCTACTTCCCAAATGTCCACATTTGTAAAGATAATATTCTTAAACAATATTTTACACGATCGTTATAATGAATATTCTATATTGTGATCTCATATATATGTTTCAATGGTATCCTTATTTATTTTTAGTATTAGATAAATGATTATTTATCTATTAGAAACATTGATGATACAACTTTACTATGAACCCCATGGATATGTAATATTAAATGAAAATTCCATATAATTTTAGTGATGGATAAAGCATGATTTTCCATGAAATTACATCCTTGAATGGATAATACAAGTGGAAATGAGACTTTTTCATTTGAACCTAGGGGTATTTAATCAGAAAATGATGTGTTGTTAGTTTAATAAATAATTACATGGTGTATTTCAATGGTATTTTTTCACACAATGATTTACAATCCCATGTAATATATATGGGAAATTCCCAAACACCATACAGACCATCCATAATGATTTTAATAGATGATAACACATGATGAACAAGGTTAAAACAAGGGTTTCATAAGTTTAAAATAAGGTGAAATGTTTAAAACATCAAATAAATGGTTTTTTCTTTCCCAGTATGATTATGAATACTCTTACTTGATTTTTGGTTTTTCTCAATGCCCAGAACCTTGTGGAAACATTTTAATGACTATATTGGGTTAAAAAAGAGTGAGGATTGGATAATTATTAGAGTTAAAGATATTTTACTTATTCTTAATAATTATTCACGGTATTTGATAAATAAAATTCACCTAACCATATTTAATACACTAAAAGAAGACAAGTATAGATTCATCTAAGATATTAGATATAAAATACCCAAAAAGAAAGATAACTCAATTTCCTTTATGAAAAAAATGGAAAATGAGACACCCATGGGAATGTCTTAAAGGACAGGGAAAAAATTTACTTTACACAAAATAATGGCATATAGAAAATAACTATCAATGAGTTTAGATTCTTTTTTAATGGGATCATGGGAAATTTATTATTTAATACCCCAATATAATAGATAACACATTGAATAATAGATGAATAATTCAACGAAAATATTGATTTTGAAAGGTTATAGTTCTTATATAATGGTATTTTAAAATTATTCTAATTTTTTTTAGAGAAATTATATTTTAGTTATTTAAATCATCAATAAATGGATATTTTTCAATAGACTTTTTCCTTAATTATATGAAATAATATATTTAATGGTACCGATGACCAAAAAATGATTTAATGATAAGGTTTTTTTGTGTAAAAATAATGATTTGGTGTAAGAAAACCATTCATATGTTCCTCACTATGAAGTAAAAATTTTTTGTTGGGATGATGAGAAGATTGATAATGATGAAGTAAATTAGATAATATTGGTGAAATGACAATAATATGGGATTTTGGGAAAAAATTATTCGTGATAGTGTAAACAAGATTTTAAAATTCTTAGAATATATTTGGTAATATATTATTTTATTTAAATTAAAAATATTTGTTAATTTCAGAATAAATTATCTTTTCATTGTGTTTTTATAGTGATTCTAGAATTTAAAATGTTTGATGAGAATATATGATTGGGGAATTCACATGTTGGGTGTGTGAAATTATGATGATTGTTATGTTGTATGGGGGATATGTGTTATTGTTTACACTAATAAAATATATTTGACTAAATCATTCATTTTTATGGGTTTTGAATTTGGGAATGCATATATTGGAAAATTAATAAGGAGCACTACTTATGGAAACCATTTAGATGAATTTTGCATACTAAGGTTGAGGATATATAAATTAATGTATTATAATTTCTAGCTTTTTTAAAGAATTTATGTTTTTGTAAATTTTTAGAGATATACAAAAGTAATTTCAAATTTTGTATAGGTCTTATGATCTATTAAATGTTAATTTTTATCCTTAGGAATGTCAAACTCATCTTGGATATTCATTTCCTTGAGTAAGAATTGAAGTGTACATTAATTGATGCACAACCAAAGGTTGAAGTTATTCATACGAAATGAAAAAATAATGTAATTATTATTTTATCATGTCCAATATATTTATTGTAAAATAATATGTCATATTTTAGAAAATGACATTGAAAATGAAATTCTATCTTATTACCTTTATTTCTCATAAATCAGAGGTATTTTAACCCATGAATGAATTTTCACATTATGGTTGGCATATTTATAAAGACCATGTTCTATATCACTCTACATTTGTCCCCTGTGATTAGTTTTATAATAAATTTCCATATTTATATTTAAATTTTTGTTTTCAATTTTTGATACAATTTTTTTATTAGACATAACGTTAATATTTTTGATTCCCTCTTTTTATGTGGATGTTTTATTTACCCCCGTATGTACGTGTGAATTCCACACATGAATTTTCAATTGTTAAAAACAAGATTATAGAGAAATTGATCAAGTTGTGAAGATGAAATTTCATAAATTGGGAAGAATATAAAACCCCTATATTTTATGAAGTATCATTTTATTAATTGAATATATATATATATTTATAGGTTTTATTAAACAAAACAATATGTTTTAACAAATCATTATATACTATAAAAATAATGTTTTTTTAAAAATTCAGTTAAAACCTAGCCATTAAAATCATTCCATGAAATATGAATAACTATATGATGAAAATTATGTGGTTTCATAAATTTAAATAACTTAATTTGTTATTAGTTTTTTAGAATTGAAAATTGAAATCATTTAAAAGTAAAAGTATCTATATTTAAAAAAAAACGTTTTATTCCCGAAAATTGTTTTCAGTTATAAAAACACAATTATTATTGATTATATAATAATTTTATTGAAATTAATTTATTATATATTAAATAAATTTTTAATCATTCATAATAATTTTTTATTGAATGGGATAATAATTAATGTAATTTTATTGTTAGAAACACAATTTTTTTTAAAAAAAATTCTATCACCCTTATATGATTATCCCACATTGAGATATTTTTTATGAAGAAATATAAATCACATTAAAAAAAATTTAATAATTATTATAAAAATACCTTATTATAATTGTTTTATGGAAATAAAATTACATTGAATAAGGATAAATAATTGTTTTTCTAATTACTACCTTTTCATTTAAAGATATTACATAATAAAATTTTGTTTCAAATTTATGAAAATTTAATAATAGAGGAGTATTATTATTAATTTTATAATTTATATCATTTAATTTAATTTAATTAAGAAAAGTTGATATCATTTTTTTACATTGCATGTCTTTTCTTTAGAAATATGTATTATTGTTTCACTTGCGGGTTTAATTTTCAATTAAAAACTACCAATAAAAAGAATTTAAATTGATAAAATTTATTTTATATATTGAATTAGAAAATTTGACAGTACATAATAACAGAAACTAAAATTTTATTTATAATTAGTATATATAAATAAAAATAATTAATGTGGTTATTGTTAGAAAATGGGATTTAAGGTAACATTCTATTATAATAAAATACAATTTACGACACACAATTATAGTATTTGTATTATAAAACTGTTGTTATATTTAAAACACGTATTTAAATATTTTCCTAATATATTCATTTATTTTTAGTCTGAATGGATAAATTATATAAGTTAATAAATAAAAAACTAATTACCATGGGGAAATCAATTATGAAAAAAATATATGTAAACTTAGAGGACTATAAAAAATTGGTTTAATACAAAGGTGGATTTGGTGGTTGAGGTTTTTTTAACCATATATTTATTCATAAACGTTATTTATAAAGTTTTTTTCCTCTTTAGTTGAGGGTTACCCCTCATTATTGAATAGTTTTGTGTATTTACAAAAAGATCACTCCACATTTATAAAAGGAAAATTCATACCCTAACATTTTAAAATATATTAATCTAACATTATCAAACCTAACCTTCTGTAATCTCTCTCTAAAAAACCAATTTCATGTCATTGAGATGGTAATCTTCATGAAATACCAACCATAAGGTCTTTGATTAGATATCCAATCGATGTTTTTCTAATAATTTTTTAACTTCACTAAGATATTTAATTTTTATTTCATCCATTTCCACATTAAATAATACCTTATAAATTACAAAATAATAAATCATCTATCAATAATCTATTGATACATTATAATGAAGATGGAATATCTTATAATAATTATTGACTCAATATGGTTTCATTATGAATTTTCCATTGCCCTATGTTTTTCAAATCAAAAACTATTTTTCTTAATGAAATTTGTTTTTCCCAAAAGATTAATTTAATAAGGAAAATTTTCTTCCTCTAAGGAAATTTTCATCTATACCACTATTTTCATTGTTTCCTTTTACAAACTCTCTAAATATAACTCATTTTATTATTATGTCTAAAATTTTTATTCACATGAAAAATCACAGAAACATATAATTCCTTGGATATAGATTGTTTTGTAATTAGATTCCAAATTCTCTGAAATTTAGATTCATAATTTACTGATATTCAGATGCCGAATTATTTAGAATTCAAACTCTAAATTCTTCATAAATAAGTCTCTGAATTCTTCAGAAATAAGACTCCTAATTACTCAAGATTCAGACACCAAATTCATCAGAACCCAACTCCAAATTCATCATAATTTTGAATCCGAATTTCCTAGAATTCCTCATAATTTCGAGTCTTAATTCCTTAGAGTTCATACTCTAAATTCATCAAGTTTCTGATTCTAAATTCATTGGAATTATGATTCTGAAATCTATTGAATACAAATTTTGAACTCTTTGAATAACAGAATCATAATATCCATGTATTATAGACGTTGAATGTTTATTTGGTTAGATTCTGAATTTTAGTTTAACATAGACTCTGGAAAATAGATTTTCTTAAGTAACGTCATTTTTTTAACACATATTATCAAACGTTTTCATACAATCTTTTTCTAACTAAAAGTTTTTTTTGAGTGACACGTGTATAGGTCCCTCTTAAATTCAAGGAAAAAATATGACTTTTTGAAGAGGTAGTAAACCATTGGAGAAGTGCTTATAAAAGGGTGGTCATTAGAATGATCCCAATACCATTCCATTAATCTAGATATTACATGATATTGAAGTAATTTCATGAGAGAGAGAATCTAATGCCTTATGAGTATTGATCATCTTGTTCAGCTTGTTCATGCGACTTTGATTTTTTCTAAGTAAAATTGAGGTCTTATAGGGATGGAAAGATAGAGGTTCCGTCTATATTAATGATTGAGGGCTTGTGGGGATAGCAAGACATATTCTGATTTTCTTATTGTGGGCTTTCCCTAGTGTGGGTATGACAACATTTATTGAAATTTTAAATCAAGGGACCTTTATCCAAGATTGTTGGACACCCTACTTATTAGATTAATAGATTATATAAATGTTACTTGTTTTGTTTCAAGTTTTATTTAAACTGTATTTTGAAAAAATAAGAAAGTATAACTTTTTTATACATTCTTGTAATTTTATATGCTCTGATAAGTACGATTCTATATTCATTAAGGTATAATCTGATCATTGTAAACTTTCCTTATGTTTCATTTCTGGATGCATATTTCAAGAACCTAATAATGTTTGATTCATAGATCTATTTTTATGTTTTCGTAATTTACATTTTTTACCTTTGTTAAACATTGTTTCCCTTAAGGTTAAAAATGAAAGTTTTTAAACTTATAATTCACCCCCATGTAATTGAAAATATAAATTTATATCTATATCCTAAAATTGTTATCAATAGGGGTATATTAAATTAGTAAACTCACATATATGTTTTCTTTGTCATGTATTATTTTCATGTTTAGATTTTCTTTTCCACATTTTTCTTAGGTATTTTTATATTTTTTATAAACATTTAATATTAACAAGTTTTGTGGATAGATATTTTCTTATAGAATGGCATGTTTGAATATTAGTTCCATTGAAAATATAAATCATTCCAAACCATCTATTTTTATGATAATGATTATGAGTACTATAGAGATAAAATTAAGACATTTTTTATCAACACTAGAGTATACAAATTTTTAATTCTCATTAGTGAATAAAAATTCATAAAAATGAATCCAAATCCTTTACCAACCAAGAAAAAACAAAATATAACTAAATTAAAAGGTATGAAAATTTTTTTTTGTTCCATGAAAAAGAATATATATAGTCAAATTTCATTCTATGAAGCTTCCCACTACATCTACAAGAAATCGGATGTTGCACATTTTTGTACATCCAATGTTATAAAAATTAGAAGAGATATTCATAGCACAGAATATCATGGATTTATATTTCCTTATAGATGTAAAATTTGTAAGGTGATAAAAATGATTATGACCATTGTCAATAGTCTAGAATCTATGGGTGAGAAAAGCCTTGATGATGATGCTATTGTAGAAAAAATTATTGATATTATGCCTACTGAGTGCGAATCAAAATGAACAACTGTTGATGAGAATAGAAAAGTGTCTCAAATTACTCTTGATGAGTTTTTTTTGGAACTCTTCATCAACACGATACATGAATAAAAATATATATTGACATGAATAATAAGAAGAATAGAAATAGAACTATAGACTTTACTGCTACTAAAGTCACGATTCCAGAAAGGGTTATATGATATTAGTCTAATATAGTCTTTGTTTTATCTGAATCTAGTGAAGGTGAAATTTCTAGGAATGAGATATCTAATCTTGATCAAAATAAGAACAAGATACTTGGAAAGAAATAATTTCAATATAGATAGAATAATAATGAATGAAAGGAAAATAAATACTCAGAAGTCCCTTAATATGAATGAAAAAGAGCAGCGAATATAAAGACAGAATGTGTAATGCTTAAAATAATAGATAGGATGGAAAAACATTCTAAGAAGAATATAAAGAAGTAATATAAGACTATGGACAATTAATTCTTAATGGCTAATGAAACGTGGATGACCAGTGGTGGTGAATCTTCTGATGAATATTCAGATTATGAATCTTCATGATAGAATGAATATTGATCTAATAGCTAGAGTACCAAATGAAAATCATTATTTTATGGATAAGCTAGAAAATTCCTAATCTCTAACCAATATGTTTTCAAATGACAATTTTTTTATAGAATATTATAATGAATCTTATGTTGATGAATCTTAATCATTAGAATAGAAAACTTTACCTTCTTATGAAGTTGTTTCAAGGTTTTATAAAAATCTTCTGAATGAAAATTGCTAAACTATGAAGATGTTAGAAGGATAGAATCCTTGAATATATATTTTAACTAAAGAAGTATCAGATATTTATAATGATCATGATCTGAAAATTTTTGATTTTGAAAATATTTATAAAAGCCTTAAGGAAGTTAATTACGAGAAGGATAAACATTCTAAGGATCTGGAAAATGAAATTTTTAAGAAAAATATTTTAGAGGCTATGTCTTATTCTAAAAAAATGTATTTTAGGATAAATTTTTTGTTATTAAACTAAAGTAATAAATATTTTCCTTATAGAAATTCATGTGTAGCTATACCTCTAGTAAATTGAATTTTTACAAGATGAATTCCCAAATTATTATTTTAAACAATCATTCGGGTTTTTGTTATACCTATTCTAAACCAGTATTTACTTATAACTATTTTATTCCCTAAAGTGATCCATTTTACACTAAATGGTAGTGTGGTGGACATTAAAAGGAAAATTTTTATTTAAAAAAATTAAAGCATTAGGTTTTCATAAATATTATTTTTATATGAAAATGTTGATTCCAAAAATTTTTCTTTCTGAAATTTTAGGATTCAAGAATGTTTGGATTCAGAATGTCTTACTGTTTTATTTTCAATAAAACAAAGAAGGATCCAACATTAAATCTTGGGACATGGACTGTCGATGTTCCCGACATATGACAGGTAATAAAAATTTGTTTGAAAATCTTCTCCAGATGAAAGGAAGAAAAGTAAATTTCAGAGATAATGCTTTTGGAGAAGTTTTTTCTATATGTAAAGTTGTTCTTCATGGAAAAACATTTATTTCAAATGTTTTATTTGATATGGGTATTAAGCACAAACTCATTAGCATATGTCAATTGTGTGACGAAGGTTACCTTGTGAATTTTCAGAAGGATATGTTCTTAGCACACAATTCCAAGGAAGAGTTTATTCTATCTGCCCATAGGCAAGATAATGTATACACCATCTACATAGAAGTCCTTAAGAGACATGATCTATATTAGATTATTGAAGTGGAAGATCAATACTGGTTATAGTATAGATGGTTAGGACACTGTAACGTTATGAACCTATGAAAAATCTAAAAGAAAAAACATGTTAAGGATCTACGAGGGCATTGATTATATTATTCAAAATCTTTTTATCCATATCAATATGGAAAAAACATAAATCATGTTTTAAATCAATTATTGATGACTTAAATTATTATGAATTATAGATATTGCATATTTATCCTTTTGGTAAAACAAAAACAAGATGTATTAGAGGAAAATATTATGTATTTTTCTTAGTTGATGATTACACTAGATTAATGTGGGTCTATTTTAGTGCAATGAACTCTGACGATTTTTCATATATAAAATTTTTTAGAGCCTATGATAAAAATGAGGAAAACATTCTTATGATTACAATTCCAATTTATCATTGTAGAGAATTTCAAAATTCATACTTTCAAACTTTTTTTAGTATGAAAGGCATTACTCCTAACTTCTCAGCACCAAGAACTTTTCAACCGAATGATGTAGTTGAATGAATAAATTTAATTCATAAAGAGATGACTAGAACCATTTTTGAGTGAATATTAAATTTTTAAGAACTTTTGGGTTGAATATGTAAGTATTTCTTACTATACAACAAATCGAGTTTTGATTAGAACTTTTATTAACAAAACCCCATATGAAATGTGGAATTGTAGAAAACCTAGAAATTACTAATTCTAGGTATTTAGTTGAAATGTGTCATTCTGAATACTAATGATAATTTACATAAATTCTCACCCAAAACTAATTAACGAGTTTTTCTAGGATACTCAACTACTTATAAGGCTTATAAAGGTTTTTATAAAAACACATGTAATATGGATGAAACAGTACATCTTAAATTTGGTGAAACTAATTCATTTGTATTTAAAAAACCACAACCTACATCAATTGATGGGTGTTCAAAAAATTATTTTCAACCTTTTAAAGAAGATCCATTTGTTAAGGAAAATGATAAAGAATATATTACTAAAAAATTTTCCCCAGAATATTTTCAACTATATGTTGATGAATAGGATTTATAGAAACCAAATATATTTCTTCTTAAGATTCAGACCAGTGATAATATTTTTGGATATGTGAATCAATATGTATGTATTAGAAGTTCCTTAATAAATGAAGATGAAAATATAGCATTCCTTTCCCAATTAGAACAAAAAACCACTATTGATGTTTGGAAACTAGTATATCAAACATTATATAGAGGTTTGATATGATGTTCACGATACATGACACCTAGTCATTAAATCATAATGTATTAATTACACTTATGTGCAATATATCAATCAAATGGAAAAGAAACTAATTTAAATTTTGAGAAAATAATGTTTCACTATTTAAAGGAAACCATGGATTTCAGACTCTTTAATACTTCTGGAAATGATTTTTTTAAAATGTTTTTTGGATGTTCATTTTGGTGGATATAAAATGGATTAGTGAAGTAAATCTAGAACATGTAATTTCTTAGGAGAATAATTAGTTTCCTGGTCATTCAAAAAGAAACACTTAGTAGCACATTATATTGCTGAAGCTGAATATGAAGCAAATGAATGTTTTTGTGCTCAAGTGTTGTGGATGCACACACACTCACAGACTACGACATGATTTTTACCAAAACACACATATTGTGTTATAACACTAGTTCCATTTACCTAAGAAAAAATCTTACACATCACTCTCTTGAAAAAAATAGATATTAGGAATTAATTTCTTTGGGATCCCACACTTAAAAGACATAACATTATTTAATTTATCAGAATGCAAGATCATCTTGCTGATTTTTTTCCAAAATATTTACCATACGGTATATTTTAAAACATTAAAAAAAATTTAGGATTGATAACCGTAAGGTAATCTTCCATATTAACATTCATTTGAAACATATCCCCTTTTGTTAAAAAAATACTTTTCATAAGAGGAGTACATTTTTTTAATTATCAAAAGAAAATTCCTTAGTATAAATTTTTTTGTAATCAATTATTTCATAGTAAAATTTTTTTGTAATCAAAATTTTTCATTATCAAATTTTTGTCTCGAAATCAAATTCATGTTAGTCATATTTTCATTGGTAATCATAATTTTTTGGAACTCAACATTCCGGAACCTAATTTACGTTTATTTGCTAAAAATTTTTAGTTTAAAAAACATCATTTCTTTATAATTTTCCAGAATCTAAAAGTTCTTTTAGATGAATTTTCTGAATTACTGAAAACATAAATAGAAATTTGAAAGGAATGTTTTCTTACTTATATTTTAGTAATCTATTTTTTTGGTATTTTAATCTTGTTTTAAGAAAATTGTTCAAATTCACTTTTTTAAAACACAAAAATGTTACTTTAAAACCTCAAAATATCAGAACCAATTAAAATTTCTATTTCATCTTTCATCTTGACCATCAGACCTTATCAAACATATTTCAACTATTGAATCAATATATGATAATGAATATTCACATCAAATCCTATATAAATTACCCTCTAATGGTTTTCCTACATCTATTTTCAGGCTCATGCATGCCTAAAATTTGACTCTTTGGTTAAGGGTCATTCTAAATTTTTCTGGTTTTTCCAAATTTGAATGTCTTTGGAAGCATCCCTTCAGAGTCACAGTTCTTCAAATAAGGAATATTCTGAATGGATGATCTGTATATAGATGTGAGTATATCAGATGTTTTTTATTATGAATAAATCTTTTATTTTGATGAATATCATGATGAATGGCTAGGAGAGTTTGTGTGTATCCAAACATAAGGCACATGCTCCATAGAGTGCCTTGGTTTAACATTGGTGAAGACAAAGATGATTAATCATCTATCTACAAATTTTGGGATTCTAGTGTTTCTGGTTCAGGTATTTCTCATTCCAAGAGAATGTGATAAGAAGACCTTGAAAAATAGTGATATATACATTCTGGGTTTTCTGGTGAACCTTTAGAAGATTAATCTGGTGTAGAATGTATTACTTAAAATTATGAATATCAAGAATGGGACACTTAAATCACAAATCAATATGTATCTGGTTATTTTATCCCTGATCATATTTTTTCATGATTTTTTCCAAGTTATATGCAATTCTAAGCTGAGGAATTTTAGTGTTATGTAGCTGAGTGATGATACCTCAATAAGGATGATGGTTGGATTTAACAGCATGTCTGTAGAATTTTATTACTTATTTGAAAACAAGATCGAAGCAGAATCCAAGAAGCCAGATGTAGTTGATATTTCCAAGAAGGGTGGAAAGAATAGAAAGCAAAAGGAATCAGATGTTAAAGTAAAATATCTTATAGTCCAAGAATCCCAATCAACACCTCTAAAACCTAATAAGAAAATGACTTATCTAGATGAAGTTATTGCTAAGTGGAGAGAAGATAAAAATAATAAGAAGGAAGGTGAGCCTAGATTTGTCTTTAACCCACCGAGGCAAAATATTTGACGCTTAAGTGTGCTGAGGAGTATGAAAAACCAGAAAAAGATAAGAAGAAAATGAAAAAAAACCTCTGGAATAATTAACCCATGCTCTTCTGAAAGATATTGAGAAAGCATCCGAATAAATTTAGGTAACAGAATTATTTTTACAAGAATCACATCCAGTGACTACTGGAATGAAAATTGTTATTCTGGAACCTGATAGAGGAAGTGATTGTGCAGGAAGAGGAAGTATAAGAATAATAAGAGTAAGGATGAGATGATACTAATGATATGATAATACAAGTTGAAGAATATCATCAGAAGGAGACTAATTCTGAGAAATTTTCTGTCTAATCATCCTAGGAAAAGTCATATAAACATGTTACCCCATGAAAAGAAGAATAGGGTTAAGATGAAGTAAAAAACCATTAGAAGAAAAGCTAAACAATCAGGAATTGGTTCAACTAGAAGACCTAGTGGTTGATGATGTAAAAAAAATGTTTGAGGAAAACAAGATAGTCCAACCATCAGATAGTGAAAATGAATCACCAATGGATGATGAGATCATTAATAGAGCTGATAAAGGAAAACAAGTGGTAGATGATACACCTAACAAGGCCGTATGGGATAAGAATGATGTATAAGGTTCTTTTACGAAGAGATAATGATGATATAGAGAAATAATCCTCACCAACAAGGGAATCTAATCATGAATTTTCTTCTATGGGTCTTGATTGTGTGGTATAGTCTCTGAAAAAATTGGCAGATAAAATTACACTATTTCCAAGTATTGAATCAAGATTTCAGATGCATTAAAATTCATTTAATCAATAATTGGATTATTTTTTCAATATTATTAATAATTCCTCAGGCATGAGGTTGATCTTAAATCTTTTTTACATTGGTATGATGCTCATAGAAGGATGTAAAAGGAAATCACTAAATGGCCAAAGAAGTCATTTGATGAGATGAGAATATTTGATTAATTTTAAGATAATGTGAAGGATTATTTTGATACCAATGATATCAAGATCACAAATCATACAACATGTTTTAATGAAAATCTCAATCATAAAAAAATAGCTCAGAAGGTGGAAGACAAGGATCTGAGTGGGAAACATAATTCAGTTTTGTTGAATCTAAAAAGGCATTGACATCTCAAAATCATGTTCAAAGAATGTAAAAATAAGAAAGAAGATTATTAAAAAAACACAGGCATAAAATTTTAAGGCTTGGGAAGAAAATATCAATGATTTGGAGAAGAAAAATGATGATATAGATCAACTGTTCAAATTTTTTGAAGAGGATCATATGGATATTAAAAAGTTAATGACAATTTTCAAAAAGCTTATGAAGAAGTAAAAATAAGAATTATTTTTTCCTAAACTATGACACATTTTTGAATTACCTTATTTGTAAAAATTCTTTAAATCATAATGAAAACATTTATTTTCCTTCCTGTGTCTTTTTGTATAATACTAATATTTCAGGTACCAGATTTATTTATATTCTTTCTATTCCTTTTTAAAAATCACAAAAGGGGAAAAATAATGAAAAAAGAATACAAAGTAAAGAAAGGGATTCCCTATTTTGAGGTGGAGTCTATCAAAGGGAGAGTTTTATCAAAGTATATTTTTTTATGTAAGAAAAATAAAAATCTCTTTAAGAATGCCAAGAATATGATCCTTATGGATTTCAAAACCAAATAGGGAGTTAGTCATACTCCCCATGATCTATGTGTAATGTTAAAGAAGTTTTTCATTTATGTTTATAAAGAAAAATTCTATGTTTTTATATTATTTTTAATAAGGACATTTTTTCTTTCCAAAAAGGTTGACATTATTGAGTAAATAAGGTTTCCTTATGACTTTTCCATTCATCCATGTTTTGAAAATCATAAAAACATTTTCTTAAAGAAAATGTTTTTCCCTAAAGATTATTTTTCATAAGGAAGATTTTCCTTCTTTACGAAAATTTTCATTCTTACGGTTATTTTAATTATTTAATTTTGCAAACTCTCTAAATATATCTCATTTTATTCTTATTTCTAACATTACGTTTCTTATGAAAATCATAGGAATCATATAATTTCTCAAATATAGAGTGTTCTATTTTCTTATTCTGAATTCATTTATATTTAGATTCTTAATTCATTGATATTCAGACTCCAAATT
The DNA here is from genome assembly GCA_963277665.1 of Viscum album. Taxonomy (NCBI): domain Eukaryota; kingdom Viridiplantae; phylum Streptophyta; class Magnoliopsida; order Santalales; family Viscaceae; genus Viscum; species Viscum album. Next base: position 1,313,193,889 of record OY728136.1, on the reverse strand, counting down.
TATTATAATTCAAACTCTGAATACTTCTGAATTCAGACTATGAATCTTTTACATTTAAGACTCCAAATTCATAAGAATATAGACTGTGAATTCATCATAAATCATACAACTAATTAATTAAAATTTAGAGTCTTAATTCATTATAATTTAGACTCAGAATTCTTCAGTATTAGGACTGCAAATTTCTCACAATTCAAACTCTGAATTCTGCAGAATTCAGACTCCAAATTCATCAAAATTCAGATTCCAAATTCATTGGAATTCTGACTCTAAAATCTATATATTTATTATTCTGATTTATTTTTAAAATAGAATTTATATATCATTAACTTTTACACTCTGAATGTTTATTTGGTTATATTCCAAATTCTATTTTTCCTTAGCCACCAAAAAATATATTTGGTTAAGTAACATCATTTTCCATACACTTGTTTTAAAATGATGTCATACAATCTATTTCTAATAGACCGTTTTTTTAATGACATGTGTATTGGTACCTCCAAATTTCAAGGAAAAAATATGACATTTGGAAGTGAGAGAAAACCATAGGACATGTGACTATAAATTGGAGCTCTTTCGAATGAGCCCCATACCGTTCCATAAATCTAGAGATTACATGATGTTGAAGTGATTTCTATAGAGAGAGAATATCATGAATTGTGTGTAATAAACATCTAGTTCAGCTTGATTCGTGCGACTCTGATTATTGCTGAGTACAGTCCAGGGATTTATGGGATTTGAAAACAGAGGTTCTGACTACCTTAAATATCGAGGGCTTGTGGGGATAGCAAGACAAATTCTGATATTCATATTGAGGACTTACTCTAGTGAGGGTAAGATATAATTTATTGAAAGTATAAATCAAGTGACTTTTATCAAAGGTTGTTGGATACCCTACTCTTTGGATTAAATTATTTCATACTTATAACTTGTTTAGTTTGAAGATTTATTTCTTCGGTATTTTGAAAAATTTAGAAAGTATAACTTTCATATACTTTCTTGTAATTTTATTTACACTAATAAGTAAAATTATATACGCTTTAAGGTAAAATATTTTACTTGTAATATTTCCATAAGATACATTCTGGCACCATATTTTCGGAACCTAAGTAAGTATGTTTCATAAAACTATTTTTAGGTTTTGTGAATTTATGTTTTTTAAATCTGATAAACATCGTTTCCATATGGTTAAAAACAAATGCTTTCAAACATAAAATTCACCCCCCTCTTTTGTAATTGAGAATCTACAATTATATTTTGATCTTTAAATAGTATCCACATTCATCAAATGAGAAGCAAAAATATTGATCATGTGTATGAAGGACTAATGCCTTGCAAATTGGTTTAATTCGTTTTCCATCCCAATCACTTATGTTTGGATATAATGATTGATAAAATGTATTTGAATTATATTTTATAAATTAATATAATTATATAATTATAATATCTCATTTACCATCTTACCTTCTAATCCATTGTATTATGTTAATGTCTCTCGTGTGTATGTGGGGACTACAGGCAACTAAAAGAAATGTGACTTTTTTTTTCAATTTTACAAGGATGTTAATAAGGTTTGATTTGATGAATATATATGATCTATATGATATAATAATTTCTATTTTAGATTTATTTATTGTTTACTATTTTATTTCTATGTGTTGAAGAATACAAATGGTGTTCACGCATATGTATGACTTACCACCTCAAGGAATAATACCATCAATTTTTCTATATTCAACTATTAATATTGGATAAACACACACAAATATATTTATAATTTTTTATTTATATCATTATTATGACTTTATTTTTTTAGGAAAAATTATCAGTGAATTGGGACTAAAAACTTTTCAAAATCTATATACATGATATACAAAGTAGTTCTCCACACAAACAATAATTTTAAGATTTAATTGTTAACAAGTGGGTGATATTCGGATACACATAATTAAAATATTGTAGGACATATAATTGTATGAATATCGAATATTTTTATAATAATTCTATATTTTTTATTTAGTTGGCCAGAATATGTATGATAAAAGTCATACATGATGCATAGTATTACTTGCCTCTCATTAATTTATGGGAGAAATTTTACATATCCACAACTCGTTTCATTTATGTGGTATATATACTACCCCATTGATAATTTATATCTTGAATTTATTCATTTTTAGGATACTTAATGTTTTTTTATATTATTATTTAATGGGATTAATATTGAATAGTTCAAAACGTTGAATGGGATTTCTTCCTCACTTTAATTTCTTTTGGACATATTCCATATTCACAACTTATTTCTTTTTGTGGTTTATATATTACCAATAATTTTTAATGATACTTATTATAAAAATTTTGGTATATACATAACAATGTAAGGTTCAATCATTTAATGTTATATATTCCATTTAGGGGTTTTTATTACATTCCCATTAATTATCGAGATTGATTATGATTACGTTTTCGACGATGAAATATTATTATCTCTCTCTAAATTAATTAATTATATTTATTATCTTCTATTAATTTATAAAATTAATTTGTTTTCTTTCAATTTTCATATCTTTAGGTACTCATGATACTAAATTAATATACTATAGGATAACTAAATTAATTTATCTCTTTTATTAATAATTATTTTTCTTTCTAGGATAACGTTTTTATGAAAAATATTTCAAGTAACCCATTAAATATTATCAACTGTTTACTTAAATAGTTATGTGACAATTTTTTACTTTTAATAAATGGTTTAAAATGAATATTCTATATTTTTTAATTTTTTTTACTTTTGAAATGTTACCAAAAATGTGAACTAAATATTTGTTTTTATATACACAACATAAATAAAATTATCTAATGTCAAAAACTCTAATTTATTTTAATTATCATTTTAATTTTTTCAGTGCTAATTTGAAAAAAATGATATGTGTAATATTTTAAATATTTTCAAATTTTAAATAAACTATTTATAAATTATAAAGGGTATTTTCCTAAAAATTCAATGATCTTATTGGGTTCATTTTATTTATCAATGGGAACAAGCCTTGATTATAATGATGATATACTACAGATATAATGCAATTATAATGTCACTATTCTTTCTATGTATTTTTCTATTATGATAATTAATTTATGGAACCCATTTATTTTCTATCCATCATTATTATTGAACACATTTATTTTCGATTGGTTATGATTTGATAATATGTTTATTAGAAGAATTTCCTTTCATAGGGTATGATATGAAGAATTATTAATAATCTTTTTAAACACATATATACGATTATTATTATGTGATTGGGGGACCATATTTATAAACCCGTATAATGAATTTGGTAATGAAGGATAACTCATGAGAAATAATGTTTTTCAAGAACCTTATGATAGGTTTACAATATATAGTGTGGACTTGGTTTTCCTATCTATATGATTAATTATGGGCATAATTTTCATGTCCATAAGTCTATTCATGGACCTAGATTTCATGTCAATATGATTACGTAAAAACCAATATTTTTTCCATATAATTATGTGAGGGTGTTATTTCTTATACTCAATTTAATGATTAAACCCCTCTCTCTTTATACATGTTCAAAATATCACAATCATTTCTTATGATAAAATTCTATTTCATATGAAAATTTTATACTATAATACATCATTTTCTATGAATAAATTGTTATCCATCACTTATAAAATTACCAAATATATTACATGAATTATTATTTTCATACATTTTATGCAGGGAATGGTTTGAAAATTTTATTCTCAAGTTCATACAACTTTATGATCACTATATCTTGATATATCCCTGTTTTACCAGTACGTGGAATATCAGATAACCATTTATCATATTTTAATTCCCCATGTTATATTGAAATTTATATTTTATGATATGAATAACCAGGATTGTAGTTATAAAAAACATACTTGTAAATGATTTAGTTCACTTAGGAACCATTTCATTACATGTCCTTGTTTGCAAATATTCTAAAACAATATGATTATATAATGGATTGTAATGTTATGTAATGAATATTAACATTTTAATATATGAAATTCATGTTTGAAAAAATGTCTTTTTATTTACATTTAGTAATTTGGTTTTAGTATTGCATTCAGAAAAAAATTTAAATCTTGAAAACTCATATAATAAATTGACTATACCTCTCGCATTTGAAACTACTATCCATCAGTTCCTAAACCATTTATGATAAAAAAATATACATATTATTATATTATTATGAAATATATTTCCATTAAAAATAACATCCCTAAAATATTCACTACTTTTCAATTGAATAAGAAACATTTTCATTACCACATGAAAAATTAACACATTATTGAAATTTATCTCTTATTTTCCAAAATTAACGATATAAAACCATTTTATGTAATAAAGAATAAGTAACCAAAAGTGAATTTTCAAGCCAAATATTTCTCTAAGTTAAATTTTTTTAATACCCCATCCATATTATATGAACAAAAATTATATATATATATATAATCTATGGACACATAGTTGTATTTGAAAGAAAAGAAACTACTATAATATGAGTTTATAGATTTTTATTTTTTATCCCCTTTTAATTATGATGGTGAAAGTATTATGTTTTTATAAATTGAATAAAATATTTTTTTAAAATTCCATCATCATAAATTCTTCCACATGATCCTTATAAAAACAATATGTTATCCATACTAATCTTATGTTATTGATGTTTATTCCTTAAACATTTATTCATATGCAACTAAAAATGTCTCTCCCATCATTGATCCACCTCCTTAGAACCAGAAGATATATATTATTAAAAAAAATATATGATTCATATCCATGAAAAATATATCACAAAAAATACATCAAAAAACATTTTTTTTAAAAAAATCATCCTTATGTTATTCTATCTCGTAATACTTTTCAGCATGTGTCGAGTATTTTTTACCAAATATTATTGTATCATAATTATTTATATATTCTCTTTTATAGTGAAATATTTTTTGTAATATTTATATTCTCAAATGATTTATATTTTGAAATTTATATTTTTATCCTATTTGAAATATATTGGGGTCTTCCTAAAAGCCATGATATATCACAATATTTCTCTGTAACGCATTGACAATAATACATTTAATTTCATGTTAAAAATCTTCAATATCTAATATAATTGATTCATACTAATCGGAAAAGTCAATTCAATGTCAGAAACCTTCATGAAAATTAAATTCTTTTTTACCTTTTATAGCTCTACATTATGCTACATCAGTTAGTGAAAGTTGTTATCTACAATAAAAATAGTTAATGTCCTATAATCCATGATTTTCTAATTTTATTTATTGGAATTTATATATATTTTTGTTTAATTTAATAGTGTTTCATTATTAGTCTAAACTTGTTTGAAATATTATTTTTGTTCCATATTATATGAGTACACATTTCTCATTCATCTCATTTCCTTTTCAGTAATCTTAATCAATATCATTAAGAAAAATTATTTGGTAGATTCTTTTTCTTTAGTATTGTACTCATTATTGACCTATGATAATTTTTATGATGAATATAGAATCTCTATTTATTTTTCAATGAGAACCATATGATAAGAACCTATATGTCTGTCATCATAATTTTTACATTCATTTCAATCAAAAAACTGTTATTATATAGATATGAATTTCCATCAATAAAACTATTGATTGATTTTCATCTTTGTAATAAACTCTAATTCCCTATTATTCTATAATAATTATTTCATAGATTTAATATTATCAGTTTAAATATAAAAATATTCACTTATTATCATATTGGACAAATTGGTTGTTAAATAATGAAATTTTCTAGAGTTAATAATTTTAAGATACATTTTACATTTTAACATACCTCCTCTTCCTATGATAAATTTTCGTGACAAGATAAAAATTTCTGATCATTTTAATATATATTTTAATATCTATTTATATAGTTTTGTTCATATTCATTTTTTAAAACATTGAAATATTTTATGGAAATTTCATACACCAAATTTCCTTCATATTTAAGATAAAATACTATTTCAATTTCATAGTAAAGGAAGGTGATATAAAATTAATCCATAGTGATTTAATCAAGATATCTATGTCATATTACATGATCATGAAATCAAAATGTTCAAAAATTATTTTGATAACATTCTATACAATTCTAGTATCATCAGGTTTGTCTCTAGATCCTCTACTAGCACATCCAATAACACTAATTCTCAGGAAAATAACTCCAACATATTCATCGTTTCATATTAATATATCTTTATAATAAGGTGTGTATTTTTTAATTTTTTTTTATTAACCATTTTATTCTATTAAAAAATGATATGATGTTTTTCTTACGTTTTCATTCCATTTTACATCCAATAAATATAGTTATATATATCTCAAATGAAGAAATTGATGGTTAATTCTTGGACGTTGAATCATTTTCATCATCATTTTAAATGTTAGAGACTACGTAGATATCTATATTGTCACATGAAATACTTAAAGATCACAACAGTGAAAATATCTTAATATTTATAATACATATTAAATCATTCTTCACTTCCATATCTAAAATTATTTTTGACAAAAAATTGCACCACATTTAAGAATAAACAATTAGTGATGTTCAAATGTATAATATTAAGAGACCACCATGGGTTGACCAATGATCTGATTTAATTAAAATTTATCAAATCTGTGATGTTATTCACAAATAGGGTGGACCAGTGTTAATATTATTTTTCAAATACATATTTTATAGTCTTCTTATTATGTAGGAATATCATCAGAAAATATAATATTGAAAATAATAGTATAGCAGATAATGTTTTTAATGAGGTTCTCTTCCCTATGTATAAAATCATCTATAGTGTATAATTGTGTATATCCCACTAATAAACGTATTATTTTATTATAAGGAAGGATAAAATATTTTTTATGAAATTACATCAACTACAATATACGAACAATATATAGTTATGTAGAATCATTATGTTGTTAAATGGAACTAAAAATATATTTATGATATTAAATTATCAATAGAGATGATGAGTTTTATATGACATGAAAACACAATATCTTCCTCATCATATCGTAACAATATAAAGTGACTATTATCAACACTAAGGATGTTATCCATTGTTGAGTCAATAAGGTTTTCCTTATGACTTTTCCATTCCATCTTGTTTTGAAAATCAAAAACACTTTACCTTTAGGAAAATTGTTTTCTTAAGGAAAATTGCTTTTATAAGGAAAATTGTTTTCTTAAGGAAAATTTCTTTTATAAGGAAAATCACTTTTATAAGAAAAACTATCCTTATCATATTTTCATCTATATTTTTTCTTAAGTATAATATTCGGATTCATTTAAATTTTCTCAGAAATGCTTGAAACATTGATATGAAGTATTATGTTTTAGGATCCGAATTCTGGACAAGAACTGTAATAAAGTTTCACTCCGAAATCTAGAATGAGAACTGTGATAAAGTTTCATTTTGAATTCCGAATACAGTTTTACTCCAGATTAAGGATACAAATCTTTATGAAATTCAACAACAAATTGTCATTATGAATTCTGATAAGGAATTCTCATTAGGAATTCCAATGAAGAATTATCATTAAGAATTCTGATGAAGAAATCTCATTTCGAATTCCCATTATGAATTCTGATGAAGAATTTTCATTACGAATTCTTGATGACGAATTCTCATTGCGAATCTTGATGATGAATTCTCATTACGAATTCTGATGACGAATTTCCATTCCGAATTCTCATTCCGAATTCACCTATTAAACAAAATCTGATCATCTCTGTTTTATACACTCTGAATTTATTCAGACTCCGAATCTTCACTCCGAACTCTGATTTCACTTATGTCTTTGTATTTTTTCTACTCTTTATTATTTTCTTTAAACTCCAAACCATCAGTCCAAATTTTTTATTCCGAACTTTTGAGTTAGATTTTAAAACAATGTCGTACATTCTGTTACACTTGTTTTGTTATAAAACGATGTCGTATATTTTGTTATAAACTAACCATTGTCTAAGTGACACGTGTACAGGTCCCTCCGATCTTCAAGGAAAATATGATCGTTGGAGAAGGAGACGACCTTACCTATAAATAGAATCTCATTTGAAAGAGATCAATATTGATGCCAGATGAACAACTTGGTTTTTTGCATACATGCTGGTGAAGTTATTTCTAGAGAGAGAGGCTCTTTTTAACTCTCAAAGCTTCGTGCTACTCCAAATGTTGGTGATTAAATTCGAGGGCTTCCGGGGATAGGAAGACAGAGGTGCCGACTACCTTAAAGTTCAAGGGATTCCTTGCTGAGGAAGACAGAGGTTGCCAAATACCTTGAAGTTGAGGGCTTGCGGGGATAGCAAGACAGAGACTCCGATCTTCATATCGAGGGCTTACCCTGGTGTGGGTAAGACAGACTTTCTTGAAAGTATAAATCAAGGGACCGTTATCCAAGGGTGTTGGATACCCTTCTCTTTGGGTTAAAAGACTTATATCTTGTTACTTGTAGTTTAACTACTTTTTTAATTTCCACTGCATTTTTTATTATAATGAAATATAACTTTCTTATACTTCTTTATTTTTACTTTGTTTCATTTAGATTCTATACGGTTTAAGGTAGAATCTCTATTGTAAATTTTTGTTAAATTTTACTTTCCGGAACCATATTTCTGGAACCTACTTTCAGAATCTATTTCCAAGTTTGCATTCGGTGTTAGAGGTGTTGTGAATTAGCTTAGTTTAACTTTGTTAAACTTAGCCCTTTCCATTCCTTAATGAAAACATATTTATTCATAACTAACTTTAAAGGTTCCAAAGGAATTTTAAAGTGTACAATTCACCCCCCTCTTGTAAATTGAGCATCTACATCACTATTTCGATCCTACAATTGGTATCAGAGGTTGGAAACCTTATACTTTATACCAATCCTACATTTGGTATCAAATCAGGTCTCTGAAATACTTATACTCACGAATAAGTTTTTCTTGCTCACTTTATCATTCCGAACATTACCATTCCGAAAATTCCCAATCCGAACATTGTGATTACAAACTTTTGCCACTAACAAGTTTGTGTATCGAAGGATTTTTCTAGTATGGAAGAAGTTAATATTGGATCAATTGATAATATAAATCCTAAAAGACCACCAATCTTTGATGGTAATGATTATGAATACTGGAGAGATCGTATGAAGACTTTTGTTATCATTACTGGAGTGGACAACTTTGTTATGCTTACTGGAGATTATAAAATTCCTGACAAGGAAGTTAAAACTTTTACTGACCAGGAAAAGCAAGAATATCAACTCAATTATAAGGTACGCAATACCTTACATTGTTCAATGACTTGAAATATATATAGCCAAATTTCTTCTTGTGAAGCAGCTAATTGTATATGGAAGAAGTTAGAGGTTATACACTTTGTAACTTCTAAGGTGATTGAGACTAGAAGAGCTATGCTTAGAGCTGAATATCATGGCTTCAAATTTCCTTATGGAGAACCTATCTGTAAAGTTCAATAGAGATTTATGACTATAGTCAATAGCCTACAATCTATTGGAGAGAGAGGTCTAGATGATGAAGCTCTTGTGGATAAGATAATTGATCTTATGCCCAATGAGAGGGAGTCCAAGAGAACAGCTATAGATGAGAACATGAAGGTTACTCAAATTACTCTTGATGAGATATTTGGAACTCTTCTAAAATATGAAACCAGAATGAAGAGAGATGTCGACAATATCAAGAAGAAGAATGGAAATGGTACTGTTGCTTTTACTACAACTTCAAATTAGATGAAAGCTAAGACTCCTGAGAGAGTAACCAGATCCAAGTCTAAGAAAATTATTTTCCAATCCGAATCTAGTGAGAGTGAAGTATCTGAAAATGAGTTAGCTAATCTTGCTCGAAGAATGAACAAGATAGCTGGACAGAGAAATTTTCAATCTAAGTATAAGAAAATGGAAAGGAAAGATAAGAAAGATGGAGAAGTTACTTGTTATGAATGCAAGAGAGCTGGACATATTAGACTAGATTTCCCTTTGCTCAAAAAGAAAGGAAGGAAAGGCATTCAGACAGGAACAGAAAGAAGTATTATAAAGGCAAAGCTAAGAAAGTTCCGAAATCCAATGACACCTGGAGTGCCAGTGGTGGTGACTATTCAGATTAATCTTCTGATTATGAATCTTCAGGATAGAAGAATCTTTGTCTTATAACCAGATTACCTATTGATAATCATTTTTTTATGGCTAATGTACGAAATGCAGAATCATTGACCAATGTTTCTTTAAATTCTAATGATAGTAAGTATTATAACTCTTATGATGAAGAATCTTCTTCTGATGAAGAAAATACTTTACCTACTTATGAAGAAGTATCTAGGTTTTCTGAACTTCTTGAGATTGAGAATTCCAAACTCAATAAGAAACTTGATAAGGCAAACTCTAGGAATTCTATTCTTATGAAAGAGATATCAGATCTTTCTAAAGATCTTGATAGGAAAAATTATGATTCTGAAAGTATTTCAAAAAATCTTCAGGAAGTAAGTTCTGAGAAGAACAAACTTTTTAAAGAATTAGAAAAATTAATTTCTAAGAAAAATGTTTTCGAGCCTAGCTCTAGTTCTAAAACTAATGATTTTGAGGATAAAAACTTGGTTGTAAAACTCAAGTCCGAAATTTTTTCCTTAAAGAAGTGTCTATCAAACTTTACCCATGGTAAGGAAAATTTTGATAAGATGTATTCCCAAATACGACCATTAAGAAATAAATCTGGATTTGGTTATACCCATGCAAAACCTATTTTCAGTAACAATTATTTTGTTCCTCAAAGTTCCCATTTTGTACCAAGTGTCAATGTGGTGGTCACTGGGAAAAGAATTGTTCCTTAAACAAAACCCAATATCTAGGATTTCACAAAGTCTACTTTTCTAAGAAGATATGGGTTCCTAAAATTTTATTAGCAGGAAATCTCGGATCCAAACAAGTTTGGATTCCGAATGTCTAATTTTCTTCTTGATTTCAGGAAAATAAAGAGATTACCAGCAACAATACATGGTACATGGATAGTGGATGTTCCCGACACATGACTGGTAACAAAATCTATTTTGAAAAGATTATCAAAACGAAAGGAGGAAAGGTAACTTTCGGAGATAATGCTAAGTGAGAGATTGTTGGTATTGGTAATATTGTTCTTCTTGGCAAAAACTTGATTTCAATTGTTCTTTTTGTTAAGGGTCTTAAGAACAACCTCATTAGCATATGTCAGTTATGTGATGAAGGTTACCTTGTGAATTTTAGGAATGATAAGTGTTTAGTTCACAATTCTGAGGAAGAATTTATTCTCTCAACCAAGAGGCAAGAGAATGTTTACACTCTATAATTAGAAGACCTCAGAAGCCATGATTTACCTTTCTTATGTGCAATGGAAGATCACTCCTGGTTATGGCATAGAAGATTAGGACAATGTAATCTTAGAAACCTATGTAAACTCTCTAAGAAGAAACTAGTTAAGGATCTACCGGAGCTTAGATTTGATTCTTCTAAAGATTGTGATCCTTGTCAATATGGAAAGCAACATAAATCTAGTTTTAAATCAATCGGTGAAGTCTCAACAACCGATGCATTACAATTAGTGCACATGGATCTTTTTGGTCCAACACAAACTGGAAGTATTGGAGGCAAATACTATGTGTTTTTTCTAGTTGATGATTACACAAGATTTACTTGGGTCTATTTTCTAGCAAATAAATATGAAGATTTTTCTTATTTCAAAAGTTTTAGAGCTCAAGTTAAAAATGAGAAAAACCTTCCATTGAAAACTATTCATAGTGATCATGGAGGAGAATTTCAAAATTCTGATTTTGAAACTTTTTGTAGTAAGAAAGGTATTACTCACAATTTTTCATCACCTAGAACTCCTCAACAGAATGGTGTAGTTGAAAGAAAAATAGAATTTTTCAAGAGATAACTAGAACCATGTTGAGTGAATATTCTATTGCTAGACATTTCTGGGCTGAAGCTGTAAGTACTGATTGCTATACTATAAATCGAGTTTTGATTAGACCTTTTCTTAATAAAACTCCTTATGAGTTATGGAATGGTAGAAAACCAAGACTATCTTACTTCAAGGTTTGTGGTTGCAAAGTATTCATTTTGAATACTAAAGATAACTTACATAAATTCGCACCAAAATCTGATGAAGGGATTTTCTTAGGCTTTTCCACAACCTCTAAGGCTTATAGAGTTTTTAATAAAAATACTTGCACTGTTGAGGAAATAGTACATGTAAAATTTGATGAGTCAGATCCTTTTGTTTTCAAACCATCCCAGCCTACAGCTTCAGATGTGTTTTCAAAAACTGATTATCAACCTTTGATAGAAGAATATTCTGACAAGGATAATGTTCTAGAAGATACTTCTGAAACATTTGCCCCAAAAGAATTTCTACCCTATGTTGATGAACATGTTTTACAAAACCCAAATCAGGTGTTTCTTAAGAATCATCCCAGTGATAGTATCATTGGTGATGTAAATCAACCTATAAGGACTAGAAGTTCCTTAAGAAATGAAGTATAGCATCTAGCATTTCTTTCCCAATTATAAACAAAGAGAACTGATGAAACTCTAGGTGATGATGATTGGATCAAAGAAATGCAAGATGAACTAAATAGAATTCGAAAGGAATAAAGTCTGGACCTTGGTTGAAAGACCTAAGGAAACTTCTGTTATTGGAGTAAAATAGGTCTTCAGAAATAAATGTGATGAAAATGGAGTCATTGTTATAAATAAAGCTTGACTTGTTTCTAAAGGCTATAATCAGCAAGAAGGATTAGACTATGAAGAAACCTATGCTCCAGTAGCTAGACTTGAATCTATCGGTATTCTACTTGATTTTGTAGCATTCTTTAATTTCAAACTTTTTCAAATGGATGTGAAATGTGCTTTTCTTAACGGTTATGTTCAAGAGGAAGTTTTTGTAGAACAACCTCCTGGTTTGAAGATACAAAACATCCTGATCATGTTTTTAGACTTACCAAAGCTTTGTATGGCCTTAAACAAGCCCCACGAGCATGGTATGATAGACTCACTGGATTTTTGCTTAAAAATAACTATGTTAAGGGAAATGAAGATCCAACCCTTTTAATAAAGAAAGATAAGAAAAATGTTGTGATTGTTCAAATTTATGTTTATGAAATTATATTTGGTTCAACTCAGCAATCTTTGACTGACTCTTTTGCTAGTCTAATGAAATCTGAGTTTGAAATGAGTATGATGGGTGAGTTAACATTTTTCCTTTGATTTCAAATTTCTCAAAAACCAGAAGGAACCTACATATCTCAACATAAGTATATTAAATATCTTCTTAAAAAGTATGGTTATTACAACACTAAGAGTATAAGTACTCCCATTGGTACCTCAAACTCTTTAGATCATGATGAAGCTGGGAAACTAGTAGATCAAACATCTTTTAGAGGTATGATAGGAATTCTACTATACTTAATAGCTAGTCGACCAGATTTAACGTTTTCAGTATGCTTATGTGCAAGATATCAATCCAATCCTAAGGAATCTCACTTAAAGGCAGTAAAATGAATTTTTCGCTCCCTTAAGGGAACCATGGATCTAGGATTAATTTATACTTCTGGAAATGATTTTGTTTTAAAAAGATTTTCTGATGCTGACTTTGGTGGATGTAGAATGGATAGAAAGAGTACATCCGGAACTTGTCATTTCTTAAAGGATTAATTAGTTTCTTGGTCCTGCAAGAATCAACATTCTGTAGTACTTTCCACTACTGAAGCTGAATATGTAGTAGCTGGAAGTTGTTGTGCTCAAGTGTTGTGGATGCAACACACACTCACAGACTATGGCTTGAGTTTTACTAAAACTAAAATTTTGTGTGATAACACAAGTGCCATTTCCCTCAGTAAGAATACTGCACATCACTCCCGTGCAAAACACATAGATATTAGGCATCACTTTCTTAGGTATCACACACTGAAAGGAGATATTATTCTTCAGTTTATTGGAACGCAAGATCAACTTGCTGATATTTTCACAAATATTTGCTCTTCTGATAGATTTTAATACATTAAACAGAAGTTAGGGATGATAACCGTAAGGTAATCAACCTTAATTATCTTTCTGTTGAAAAAGTCTCCTTACAACAATACACTCCTTTTCACAGGGGGAGTACATTTGCTTGATAGAATAGCGAAGTTTTTCAAAAATTTGTTTTCAAACTTTTTAGAATGAAGATTTTCGGAATGGAGATTTCCGGAACTACAATTTTTCCTGAATGGAAATGTTCGTAAAGAATACTTCTGGAATGGAAGTGTTCGCATTAAAAATTTCTAGAATGGAAAATTTTGTACTTGTATTTTCATAACGGTATTTTCGTACCAAATCATTCATAATAAGTTTTTCATTTTCATTTTTTTTATAAATTTTTCATACTGAGTTTTCCGTATTGAGTTTGTTTTTCATACTGAGGTTTTCATACTGAATTTATTGTTGTTTTGTAAAAGATTTTTTTAAGAATGTTACCAAATACGAAATAATCTTCCTAAGCCAATCCGAAAGGTATGATTTCCTTACCCAAGTTTTCGTAGTCATATTTTACTTGCTGGAATTTTCTTGTATTATGTTTTCAGATTATAGTTTTCTCAATTATTTGTTTTAATAAAAACTTAAAAAAGATCGGATTCAAGTGTTCTTGAGAATTATTTTTCAATTGTCAGATCTGATCTCAGCTTATCACAACTATTCGATCAACCGAGAAAGTTGAACCATCGTTTCATTGCGTATATAAAGGGGACTCAAATAGTTTTCCCACATCGGTTTTCAAGGTCTCGCATCCCGAAGCTCTGCCTCTCAGTTTTAAGGCCGTTCCGAACTTCAGCTGTCTCCGATCCGAACTTCTCAAAGGTCTTCAGATCCGAATGTCTGTGGAAGTAGCTTCACAAGACATGTCTTCCTCCAAACCGATTTCGAAGTGGTTAGTATACAGAGAATGGCTGGTCCACTCGGATTTCTTCAACAAGTACGATTCTCTTATTTCCAAGAATATCAAGCTTAATGGTTGGGAAGATGTTGCGGTATCAAAACCCGAGAATCAAGATGAAGTGTATTCGGATTTGCTTATCGAATTCTATGAGATATTTTTTTTTCTTCAGGAAGATGGAAGGGACAAGTTGTCTTTTATGTCTTATGGCAAGACTTATAAACTTTCTTATGCCAAGGCAGCCAGCTTGGTAGGGCTGAATAATGAAGGTGAAGTTGAGTTTATTTCTCATGTGTTTCCGGATTATAAGGGTATCTTCGACAAGGAAAAAGCTTTAAAAACTCTCAGATTGGCTGATGACAAGGCTCCAAAGATTTCTAGTTTATCTACAAATTTCCGAATTCTAGAGCTATGGGTACAGGGTCTTATAGTACCGAGGAAAGGTGACAAAGATAGCTTGAAGAAGAGTGAAATCTAAATCCTAGATTTTCTGATAAATCTGAGGAAGTTAAACTTGATGAAGCACATTCTTATCACTCTTGAGAATTTGAAGAAAGGAAATCTGAGATCTCAGATTATTATGTATCCAGCAATCCTCTCCAAATTGATAGTTCATTGCTTTGAGTCTTTCAAGGAGGCTTGAAAATCTAAGCCAAGAGTTTGCAAGATTATGCTGGTGAGCGATGGTACTCATAAGAGAATGGATGTAGCCTTTGACAAAGAGTCTGGACAGTTTATTGATCTACCTTCTCAAGGAGAAGCTGTTCTGAAAGTTGCTGATCCGGAATCCTCTAAGCCAGTAAGGAAGAGAAAGCTGAAAAAAGTGGATGTAGAAGCAGAGAATCCCAATTCTAAGGAAGTCCATTCCGCACCTCCAAAACCAAAGAAGAAGAAAGCTTACCCAGATGAGGTTGTTGTTAAATGGAGGGAGATTAAAGGGAAGAGAGTGCAAGGGGGTCATCAGTTCAGCCTGGACACTGCAGAGGCTAAGGCCTTGAAGGAGAAAACTGTATATGAGCTAGAAAAACAATCAAAAGAAAAGTAGCTCAAGAAGAAGATGTCTGAGGCTGAGGTAGCTCAGGCTTTGTTAAAGTTCAATGAGATGGTTTCTGCCAATATTCCTGTTCCGAGATCTTTTTCTCTAGAATATCTTCCTGAAACTCCAGGAAGAAATTTCGTTGTTCCAGAAGAAGCTGTTGCTAAGACCGCGGAGTAAGTAGAGCAAGTTGAGCAAGTGGAAGAAGAAGAATATGTTGCTGAAGGAAGTGGTGAAACCGGAGATGTGTTGAAACAAGTAGATGATTATAAAGGGACACCTTCGGAACACTTATCGCTCTGAACTTCAGAAGCTGAATCATCAAAGCTTGTTACTCCATAATGGAAGAAGAGAAAGGAGAAGAAGAAGTAGCTTATCATGGAGAGGAAGAACATCTTCTACATGATATTTCTCAGATGGAAAACATAGAGTTTGGTGCTCAGAAAGTTCCCGATGAGGAAGATATTGTTGTCCAAGTTTCTGATAGTGAGAAGAGAACTCCGGAGCAGGATTATATTCCAAAAAAGTCAAGGGAAAGCAAATTCTTGCTGAAACTCCGAGCTCAGAAGTGAGAAAGAGGAAGGAAGCTGGTAGTTATTCAAAAAGAAATATTGACCTTATTGAAGAAGAAAATTCTCCAAGCAGAGTCTCAGATTCGGAGTCATCTTCGGTGGGGCATGATTTTGTTGTTCAATCTTTAAAGAAGCTGGTAGGTTCTATTCCAACTTTCTCTAGTATTTATTCAAGATGACAGATGCTCCAACATGCTTTGAATCAGAAAACAGACTCCATATCTATGGTTATGGACAAGTGCGTCGAGATAGAGGCTTAGTTCAAAACCTTTTTTGCTAGCTAAGAAGCTCATAGAAAATCTTGCAAGAGGATGACAAACTGGTCGAGGAAGACTGTAGAAGAGATTAGGCTATTTTATGAATTCCAAGACAATGTCAAGGATGCCTTTGAGACAGAGGACAGGAAGATAAATGAGCTGACTTCTTCCTTTGAAGAGAAGCTAACAGATGAAAAGAACTTCTGGATTCAACAAGTCAGAGATTTGAATGGGAAGTTGAATTCTGTTTCTCCAAACTGGAAATTTGAAAGTGATCATCGAATTGAGTTTGAAGAGAAGTTGAAGGCTCAGGAAGAAAAGATCAATGATCAGGAAGAAAAGCTTCAAGATTAGGAAGAAAAAATTGAAGCTCAATCTGAAATAATAGTGGTCCTAGAGAAGCAAGATGAAGAAGATCATAAAGACTTGAAGAAGATGAAGACTATTCTAAAGAGTCTCATGGCCAAGGAGAAAGATCCCAAATAGACATATCTGATCATTTGTTGTAATTTTTTTTGTTGTCGAGATTTCAAACTTAATGAAATTTGTGCTTGTCATTCCTTTTGTTGTTGATACTAATGTTTCAGGTACTTTGTTATTTTTTCCATTCCCTCGATTTCTTTTTGAAAATCACAAAGGGGGAGAAGGAAAAGATCCTTAAGAAAAAGAAGAACTCCAATGAGAGTTTATCTAAAGGGGAGAAGGAAAAGATCCTTAAAGGTAAAAGAACTCTAATAAGAGTCTATCTAAGAGGGAGTTTTTCATTAAAGAAGACTTTCTTTTTCATAATTAAATGTCACACCGGAAATCTAGAATACGATCCTTAGTGTTTCAAAGCTTAAGGGGGAATTAGTCGTATTCATCAATTTCCTTAAAGCCAAGGGAGATAAGCCTTAATGTTTTTCTTTCTTCTTAGAATTTATTTTTCGTAAGGATGTTTGTGCTTTCCAAAAAGGGGGATATTGTTGAGTCAATAAGGTTTTCCTTATGACTTTTCCATTCCTTCTTGTTTTAAAAATCACAAACACCTTACCTTTAGGAAAATTGTTTTCTTAAGGAAAATTGCTTTTATAAGGAAAGTTGTTTTCTTAAGGAAAATTTCTTTTATAAGGAAAATCGCTTTTATAAGAAAAAATATCCTTATCATATTTTCATCTAGGTTTTTTCATAAGTATAATATTCGGATTCATTTCTATTTTCTCGGAACTGCTTGAAACTTTGATACGAAGTATTCTGTTTTAGGATTCGAATTCTGGACAAGATCTGTAATAAAGTTTCACTCCGAAATCCAGAATGAGAACTGTGATAAAGTTTCATTCTGAATTCCGAATACAGTTTTACTCTAGATTAAGGATATGAATCTTTATGAAATTCGACAACATATTCTCATTATGAATTCTGATAAGGAATTTTCATTACGAATTCCAATGAAGAATTCTCATTACGAATTCTGATGAAGAAATCTCATTCTGAATTCCCATTATGAATTCGGATGAAGAATTCTCATTATGAATTCTGATGATGAATTTTCATTACAAATCGTGATGATGAATTCTCATTACGAATTCTGATGACGAATTCCCATTCCGAATTCTCATTCCAAATTCACCTATTAAACAGAATCTTATCATCTCTGTTTTATACACTCTGAATTTATTCAGACTCCGAATCTTTACTCCGAACATTCATTTCACTTATGTCTTTGTATTTTGTCAACTCTTTATTATTTTCTTTAAACTCCGAACCTTCACTCTGAAATTTTCATTCCGAACTATTGAGTTAGATTTTAAAACGATGTCGTACATTCTGTTACAATTGTTTTTTTATAAAACGATGTCGTCTATTTTGTTATAAACTAACCGTTGTCTAAGTGACACGTGTACAGGTACCTCCGATATTTAAGGAAAATATGACCGTTGGAGAAGGAGCTGACCTTACCTATAAATAGGAGCTCATTTGAAAGAGCTCGATACTGATGATAGATGAACAACTTGGTTTTGTGCATACATGTTGTTGAAGTGATTTCTATAGAGAGAGGCTCTTATTAACTCTCAAAGCTTTGTGCTACTCCGAATGTTGGTGATTACATTCGAGGGCTTCCGGGGATAGGAAGACAGAGGTGCCGACTACCTTAAAGTTCGAGGGCTTTCTTGCTGTGGAAGACAGAGGTTGCCAACTATCTTGAAGTTGAGGGCTTGCGGGGATAGCAAGACAGAGACTCCGATCTTCATATCTAGGGCTTACCCTGGTGTGGGTAAGACAAACTTGTTTGAAAGTATAAATCAAGGGTCCTTTATCCAAGGTTGTTGGATACCCTTCTTTTTGGGTTAAAAGACTTATATCTTGTTACTTGTAGTTTAACTACTTGTTTAATTTCCGCTGCATTTTGTTTTATAAGGAAAGTATAACTTTCTTATACTTACTTATTTTTACTCTGTTTCATTTAGATTCTATACGCTTTAAGGTAGAATCTCATATTGTAATTTTTTGTTAAGGTTCACTTTCCAGAACCATATTTTCAGAACCTACATTCGGAATATCTTTCCAAGCATTCATTTGTTGTTAGAGGTGTTGTGAGTTTTCTTAGTTTATCTTTGTTAAACTTAGCCCTTTCCTTTGCTTAAGGAAAACATAGTAATTCATAACTATCTTTAAAGGTTCCAAAGGAATTTTAAAGTGTACAATTTACCCCCCTCTTGTAAATTGAGCATCTACATCACTATTTCGATCCTACAATTGGTATCAGAGGTTGGAAACCTCATACTCTATACCAATCCTACATCCAAAAATTTATAGAATCTACAAACAAAATGAATAATCCATTCCTTTATTTTCATTCACATATATTGTCTAAATTGAGATAAAATTACCTCAATGAATCATTTAACATTAATTACCTTGATGTCTCATGTGTTCAACTCAATCACATTACTTCAACATGCTATAATAAAATTTCCCAATAATTATTATTTTTATCTAGTATTTAAATAAATATCAATTTGTAAGGAAATGAAAAAACCTACTATAATCATCGATCCTCATATTGATTCCCTGGATTATATAAAACTGCATCCTTTAAAACTTTTTAAATAATTAATAATAATACTATGATAATTTAGATATTGTAATCAATGCTTACCTGGAATCACCTGAGTTATATTATCATTATTTATAATTAATCATGCATAATCATTATTTATATATATATATATACATATGTGAATTAGTATAAAGATTAATCATAAAAATATGATATAACTCATCCAAAATCACTATATACATGTTAAAATTCCTTTTCACTCATCCAATTTATATAACTGACTCGTTTGGACTTCTAAATAATTTTTTTGAAGTCCTCCATGACTCATATGTGGTCTGGTATGACTCAAATTAAGTTATAAATTAACAATTTAGTAATCTAAGATAACTGATATGTTTTTATTAATTTTCTCCATTATTGGATCTTTTTTTCGTTAGAAATTTTCTTCCTCGTGTATAATTCATTATGTTATTTAATAAATAGATATTTCAATAAAAATATCTTATAAATAATTCTTGTAGAAGAAATTCTAATAATCATCATGTGTCATTAACCTGAGGATTAATATGACAATGACAAAAAATTATTAACCATTAAAAAAATTTATATAAAATAAAATGGTTTCATATTGTAGGGAGATAAATAGTTATGGGGTATTTACCAAAATATATTGAAAAAAGATAAAATCACAATCTTTCACACACAAACAATAAGAAACTTTTAAAAAAATGATAATAACAGTCTCTAATGCTAACATTCACATAAAATGTAATGATAAAAAAGGTATTTAAAATTAATATAACAACATCCTTATTTGGTTTCAACAAAAAATTTCATTCATTTTAAAAACATTTGTTTTCAAAAAAAACATCCAAAATCCTAATTACCATTTAAAGTCTAATAATAATAAGAAATTTACTATCATGGGAGAAATGAAAAAAATATGATCCATAAAAATATATTCAACAAATTTAATTTATTTTAGAAGTTATCATTAAAAAACAAGTATCTTTTAGGTAATAATTGACACTATAGAAGAATCTTGTCAGGCAATATCACCCATATGTGTGTCATCACACTGTAAGAATTAAAATATCATGGTGCATTAATAATGAATGTTTTTGTAATGAAATAAACCCTAATATCATAGAGACAATGGTTAAATTTTAATATTGGTATTATATAAAATAATTATAATCCCAATGGGATGAATATTTTTTATTCATGGCATAATAGATACATACATAAATCCCACATTAAATTTTAAAACAAAAAATATAACATAGTATTATCTTTTGGACCACCATTATTCAATCTTGTATATACCTACATGACAATCATAAAACATTTCAAGGCATCCATGGGAAAAGAAACATAATATTTTTTTGATCTCAGATGCTTATTAATGGAATCCATATATAGGAAGATAAATATGAAATGAATAATACAGACATAATACATGATGATTAAATAATGAAATATAAATAATCACATGAGTTTGAAAAAAATTCATAGATATAATGATTATTCATATAGAATCATAAATGTAAATAACATATTTCATATTTATGGAATTCATAATACCAAACATATAAAACATGTTGTCGAGGCCATATAATAAGGAATCCTAAAATACCATCAGTGCCTAATGGAAACATATATACTTAAAAGGGTTGTGCCTCGTACAAATAAAAAATCATGAATTTATCATGGGACATATCAATACAATGAGTGGATATATAATTCTAGTCCCCATTAAAAAATAAATAATTACAATTCATTTACAATATGAATGAATAACACAACACAATCAATATACCTTAAAATTTATTAATTCCTCATATTGAAAAAACCAACATAAAAATTATAAATACATTTCCTAGACATGATAATTGTAAACCATACAAAAGAATATGGTGGATGGTATAAAATTATTTTAATTGTTCTAATGTATAGTACTATAAATTGGATTATTGAATAAATGAAAATACTGTCAAAATCATATGAAAAAATTTATTTAGGAACATTCCTTAGATAAATAAGAAAAAAAAATTAAATTATTAAAATTTCACAAATATTATTGAAATTTTTGTTATTATAAAGAAACCTATATCCCTATAAATAAATAATCTATGAATTGTATGGTAATTATGGATGAGTATTTATTTACATCATATAATATAAAAACATTCATTTGAAACTTTTGTAAAAAGGTCCAAATGCACCTCCATTAGAAAATGTTATCATGATTTTATTAAAATTTTATTAATAAAATAAAACATTGTTGAAAATATATTTATAATTCATTAAAAATGTTAAAAACTAAAAATTTATCATTTTATGTAAAATACAGACATGAGAGACATTTATTCCCAACTAGGAAGAAAAAAAGGTCTATTTTTATAAAAATAATAGTATAGTATATTGATAGCATGAATAGAGGAAAATAAAATGAAAATTTTAATTTATAAATATAAATAATAGAGAATAAAATATATTGGTTTTATGATATAAATTTCAAATAATTCCAATAACAAATACATAAGCATTAGTAATCCCTAATAATGACAAAACTTTGAAATAAGGAATTACCATAGTTTAAAATTCATTCACATGTTCTAGAAACTCATGTATAATAAATAAATATTTATAATAAATATATTTATCAAACATAATGATATATATCATACAATATATTATTTAATAATAATCTTTTTAAACCTATTTAATAACTATTCATCATCAAAATCACACGTTATAGTGTTAACAACGTATGATCCCAACCATTCTGGAAATTTCTCATCCTCATTTTCATCTACTCTACTAAACTTATTTTAGTTATTTTTTTGTTGGGGTTCCTCTTTGGGATGTTTTGGGTGAAATTATTGTAATATGGAAGCTAATAGGGTTGTTTATGGTTGGTGCATGTTTAGGGTAAGCCGTGTGACTTTCCCTTGTAAACAGTGCACCATGTTTTGGAGTGATAGTAGGTAGTAATAAATTAGTGAATGATTTGAAAAAACTATGCATATTTCTTACAAAAACTATGAAACCTAAAATAGATCTTTTTTATATGTTTGGTGTATAGTTTATCAATACATTCACCCCTTAGGGGAAACTGAGTGACACCTAAGAGAAGGTGCACGATTATGGAATATTGTATGGAAAACCGTGCTCCTATTTACATGAAACCCTACTTGAGATATTTAATTCCCGCCAATATTTTGAAATTATTACCAATCCCAAATTTTTATTACCATTCACACTTAACATGAATAAAAATATTTCCTTTCCTTTTTGAGGTTCATAGCATGATTCCAATCCCCATGTAAACCCTTTCTTGATTAATAAAACGGTCGATTGAAGGATAAGCTCCACTTTAGTTTATGATTTCTTCCCCATCTAGTATCCTCTATTAACCTTATTTGTCTTCTTATGATGAAGAATTATTTTTCCATTACTAGTGATGGTTTAAAACTAGTTTTTATGGTCTTTATTGTTTGTATCTTGATCATATATATTGGACTTATATCTTTCAAATCGATGTGGTATTGATCATACTGAATAATATTTGGAATTTCAGTTTTGTGAATGTTATTCAAAAAGCATTATGTAGGTGGTATCGTTTTCAAATAAAATAGTATTTATTACACTAATGTGTATTTAATTTTGTAATTTGAAATACCATTTTTGGAAATTACATGCTAATTGAATTGATAGATATATTTTTCAATGTGTTTATAAAAGTAATTAAGAAATGGGTTTATGAACTTGGTTGATTAATTTCATTTTGGAAATCTATTGATCTATTAGATTATTAAATTTATATAGACCCATGGAGTGTACCAATATGATTGAATTTATTATTTGTAAACAATTCATGACAGTTTAATGAATTTGTGATATGTTTTGTATAATGAGTAATGAAAATGAATGATAATTGGGTTGAGAATATAGAACCATGATATGTGATATATGTGATTGAGTTCTGGGAAAAGCAATTCTTCTCCAAATACAAACAGGGTACAATAATTCCATTTTATCCCCCTAATATATATATATATATCTGTGTATGTGTGTGTGTGTTTCTTATTTTCCATTAGTTGTGGGGTAATGACTGTTTTTCTAAATTTCCACAAGGTGCCAAAATTCTACCCTGGTCCCCCATTGAATGAATATGAATTTTGTATTGAATGATTAATAAAAACCCATGATGTAATAAAATGTGATATCACATAGTTTATGGTTCAGACTCTAGCGTGTGATAAAGTAGGTATTGATGATCTATGTGTCATCATGATCCCATGCATTTATATAGTTAATTAAATAAAAAGTTAATAGTAAAGCTCAATACTTATTGAGATGTACATTATTATTTTTATAGGTTCATACAGTGATATAGATTGGATGTTTTTTCAGTCACTATTTTTTCTATCCTACTATGTTTTACTCAATCCACACTCAGCCTGCTTGATCAGTACCAGAATATAAATTGTTTTTTCAGGATAGGAAAAGGGAAAGAGCCCCTGTCATATGTTTGTGTTGGGAAAGACTAGGGATGATGGAACTAGACATGATGTAAGGATATTATTTATATTTTTTAGTTTCTTTATTTTGGATTTTCCTTTGAAGTTGATACTTTTTATAAAATGATTCATTTAGTGTTTTGGAATCGATATTTTTTTTCATATTTTGGGTTTATAATAGGATGTGGGTCTATATCTTGTAATGGTATTATTTTGGTTATTTTATTATTATCATCGAATAATGATAATTGATTTTTCTATTGTGATAATTTGATAAAGAATCTATATTCTTCCAAGGATCGATATATTATACCCCCACTATGAGTCAGCAGCCTCTGGAATTAGAGGTGGGGCACCAATATTCTTTTAACCAACCATCTTGGGGAACCAGTATGTGGCACAAGGTCAAGATGTTAAAAAGTGGTATCATAGTTCTTCAATTTTATTTTCTATTATCTTTATATTTCAAAATTTTATAAAGGAAACTTGGATGTGTCTTGGCTTAGTCATGAGCTCTTTCATTGGAGTATCTTTCCCATGTATTGGGGAGAGACAAAGTACCAAGGGTGGGAATTTTTTTGTTGATGTTTGATGTTATATTTTAATTCAATTTCACCTCCAGTGATTCAATTTTTGTGTGATGTTATTATATTTATAATATTTTCAATCAACGAATGGATTGGTACAATTATTTTGTAATCATGCATCATTTTAGTAACATTGGGTTTATTGTGGCACACATCATTTAGGTATGTATAAAAAATAAAAGATCATTTCAGTTATTTAAATGAAATGATTTTTTTTCAGTAATTTAAAATAAAATTGGAATCCAAATATAATATTAACAATTTTATGTGATGCTACATTTATTAATTGAAATGATTAACTTGAGTGTCTATTGGGAAACCGTGAAATATGAACATTGTTTCCCCAATATTATTCATTCCATAGAGGATGGATGGTTCATGGTACTAAATATTCCTTATTTATAACCATGTGGAAGGGTATTTGGGATTTGTTGTTATAGATTAATGTGAATCCCACTTATGTAAATGTGATCGTTTTGGGTTATGTTTCCAAATACTTGGGTTTGTAATTATAGATATATGCCTTCATAACGATGCTTGTTAATAGTAAGGGATGAGGATGTGGATGGCAAAGAATCTACAACAGTGGATTAGGAGGCACTGATAGTTCCATGTGAAAGATCTAGAGTGATGTTATGTGAGAACCTTTATCTGTTTATGTATTTTATGAATGGAATCCCAGTGTGAGTTGTCTAGGGTATCTCCAAATTTACATGTGAGTTCAAATTTTCAGACCATAAAACCTTAACCAGATATTGTAGACCAAAGGTATTTGACCTCTTCATCGAGTCAATCAAAATGATACTGGACCATTTAGAGACTCTTTCTAAGAAGAGAGTGAAGAGGGTAGCTTATATGATACTTGTTGAAATAAATTATTAGTGGTGAATCCATATTAGGGATGAACGGTGGTATAATATGGTAGGGAATGTCATTCATGAAAGTTTTCGTGAGAATATTTACCCTATGTCTATCATATAAGAGTGGGGAAACTACATTTATGTTTCTAATCCATGGGAGTATGTATGTGATGGATGATACTATACACATCACTAATTTTCATCACATTGTTCAAACATTTTTGGATGTGATGAAACTATAGTGAAACATTACCATGATTGATATAAATGTGATATTATATCACAAGATAAAAATTTATTTTGACTTGATTTAAATATTTGGTAAACCAATCTCTCATTAATGATAGGAAACTGAAGGAGGTGTTCAGTGGAATAAGTGTTCTTTCATCTAGACAACCTCTAAGTACGTATTTATAACGACCCATACTTTACATACATTGTTAATAATTCAAAATTGAAGCACACTTATTACAACATATGACAAAACCACAAAGGACCATATAGGTATAGTGTCTTTAGAAACTGGGAAACATAAACAACTGGTTCATAAATCTTCTACAGTGTCTCCCATTTATTTCATCATATCGAGGGTCCCTTTTACCATATTCTACTTAATATCCATCTTCCTGACATGGGGAAAAGAAAACATAAAAGGGTGAGCTCAAATGCTCAGCAAGGGCAAATAAAGGAAATAAAAATCATATCATATCTTTTTGAAAATCATAACCTGCAAAAGAGATCATAGTATATTAACATGGAATAAATCATAGAAGTGAAAATGAGATCCCCATAATCATAACAAGAAACATGAAACTTTGTGGCATGCCCACATAATCATGGAAAATCATTTCTTGTTAGTCATGACTCATTGCCAAGACTATCTTAGTGGACAAAGTCCCTTTCTGAACCGAGTCACCCTCGTTCCAGTCCTGTTTCACTGAACCGGTATAACCTACCGTTCCAGCCATGTCTATCTCATGAGATATAAAGTCTTTACTCAATGCATTGGAGGGAGATATAGGTACCACCCATCTTATAATGAATCCTTTCTTATGTGTGCCACATAATCACAAACCATACATCATCGCATAACACATGTAACAAAAAATGGGATTCTTGAAACAACATGACATCATAAATCTTATAAGGAAAATGACTTCATAAAAATAATTCCCTCACAATATAATCAAATCAATGTAATTAAAGGGATAAAAACAGAACCCTTTATTATCTTAGATGGAAAATAATTTTGATAAAACACTTGAACTCCATTCTTGAGGAAAATATCCTTTCTTCTTCAAAAACACTTTTCTTTTCTTAACATGTCATACAATTATAAACTAAAAGAAGTTGATTAAAATAAACTTAAAAACTTGTAAAGTAATCTTCTTGGAAATAATGTTTTAAAAATCCATTCATTCCGAATAAGTTAAAAAAAACATTCTTCGTACTTTTGTCGGAAAAGTCAAAAAGTACCTCATACGAAAAACGACAAAAGATTCCTTTCATATTCTTTACCAAAAACTCACCAAAGGGTAAAATTGGATTTAAACTATTGTAATTGGATGGAAACAATATTACATATTGAGGGAACATGGATGTGGATGATAAAATACACCCCAGTAAATGCCAAAGTAAAAACAATCTCGGATAAAAATGAGATTGTGATATTTTCCCTTACCTTAAGTCCGATTTGCTTTGTACGTGTCCGAAGCTCCTCTTCTTTAGAACGCATCTTTGAATCCTCCACTTAGGGAACTAAGATTGGTCTTGGAAGAAGACTAGGACCTCTAGGATTACTCTAGGGAAGTGGAGAGGAGAAAATGGTAGGGGTTGGCCGAGCATGAGTGCTCAAATTGGTGTGAGGAGGAGGGGGAGGAGGTGCCCTTTTATAAGGGAGGAGAGGGGCACCTTAGGAATACCTCAAAATATTATTTTATATTAAAGTAAAAATCGGTTAATAATGGTTCCAAAGGGTCTTATTTCGAAGGTAAAGTGGGGATGGGTCGAAATCCTATCAACCAATAAGATTTAGACAAGTTTAGGGTATTATTTTAACCTTATCAATTAGATTTAACTCTAAGTTAAATAATTTAACTTTTACCGTGTCTTTTTGTTTTCTTTCACTATATGGTTAATATACTTACTATAACATGCCAAACGAACCCCAAATTGTTTATTATTAATATATATATCCTTATATAAGTCATTTTGCCAAACCTTAGATTTTTAGGAATAAAATAACAATTAGTAATATAATATTTGATTTAAAAACTATTTTTGTGTCAATTTTGACACTATTTGATATATGATTTTTGTAAAAGTCATAACTGAATTATATGTTCGAACCAAGTTGATTAAATCAACACTAATATATCATATTAACCTAGAAAATTAGTTTAATTCATAAAAAGTCTCAAATTACATTTATTTGGGTATTTATAACATCAATTATGTCAATATTTCATTAATAAGATAATTACTGCATCATCTTTGTATCATAATAAATGATAATTATTTAATCCCTAAAAATTATAAATAAATTCCTATGATTTAGATAATTGTATTAGCTTTCTGGAGACTATTCATGTTCGAAGTTTCATGAAGTTTATCACTAGATTAAAATTATTATACTTATATAATTTAAGAAAGTGACATGTTGTCACATTCTTTGGTTTTAATAATAATTAAATTATTTTCATTGACAAAATTTAATTAAATGAATCTAATCCGACCCTTAGGTGATATGGGTCGACTTTTAGTCATCCAATAGGATTTTTACATTTGTTAGGGTAATTTTAAAATATTATATTTACCCTTAATTACCCGATTTACCTTTAACTATGGTAAATAAAATTTACCATAATTACTATTCATAATTCCCAAAAATAAAAAGTAGATTATTAACATAATTTGGACCCACTGATTCCAAATATGTAATCCATTTTTACAAATTCAATACACAAAAGATGCAGAAATTAAATTAAAATTAATCCCATTGTCGAAGGAAAACGGGTTTCTCTTTAAAACATTGCAAAAGATTGAATTGATTTAACCTACGAATTCAAGGTAAAATCAATGCTAATGACATAAATTATATTAAATGGTAAAAATATATTCTATTTATACTTTAAAACCATTCAATACTATAATTTAACCACATAAGATATTACGATGAAAAAAGTTGTTTTTAATTAAAATATAGCGTGTTTTTACTATTCATTAAAGTATGAAAGTTATCAGAAAAATATCAAAACTTTATCTAATATAAATTTTTATATCCTGATTCAAACGAAGAATTTTATTTTGTCAAATTGAACTTATAAACATGTCAAAAACTAGATTTAATGTGGGTGCGCCATCAAAAGGCGGCAAAACTGCATTTTTTTAAATATACTTATTTTACCCGAAAAAATTATTTTGTTCTTATAACATGTTCTAGAAATGTGTAAGATGAATAATAATGTTATAAAATTCAAAATTTAGTTAACACTATTCATAAAAGATAGTTTTAATAATATTTTAATAGCATATCGTTGTTTAGTGAAACTCGGTATTGCGTACGACACAAGCTATCGAGGAAGATCATGATTGCGTGTAAATTAAGCCAAGCAAGTGTGTAGTGAAAGATTACTTTGATGATATAAAAACAAAATATTACTCATAAAAATCTCGGGTGTTACATTCTACCCCCCTTAAAAAGAATTTCGCCCTCGAAATTCGTCACTTTGTAACAAACAGATGAGGATACTTCTCCCTCATCATATCCTCAAGCTCCCATGTAGCTTCTTCAAGTTGGTGGTTCCTCCATAAAAAATTCACCAAATGAGTGTTCTTGTTTCGTAGGACTTTTTCGCTACGATCCAGAATCTCTATCGGCTGTTCTTCATAAAAAAGATCTTGCTCCAGCGGTACAACTTCTGAGCTGAGTACATGTGAAGGATCTGGTATGTACTTTCTCAGGAGAGATACATGGTACACATCGTGAACTAGAGAGAGATTCGGTGGAAGCGCCAATCGGTAAGCTACCTTTCCAACACGATCCAGTATTTCAAAAGGACCGATATATCTAGGGCTCAACTTCCCCTTCTTTCCAAATCTCATAACCCTCTTCCAAGGAGATATTCGTAAGAACACTTTATCGCCCACTTCAAACTCTAGGTCTATTCTTCGGTTGTCGGCATAACTTTTTTGTCGACTCTGAGCTGCTCTTATGTGTTGTTGAATAGATCTGACCGTTTCTACCATTTCATCAACGAGATCAGGTCCTAATAGCTTTCTTTCCCCAACTTCATCCCAGCAAGTTGGAGTCCTGCATTTCTTTAAATAGAGAGCTTCATAAGGAGCCATCTGAATACTGGAGTGAAAGCTATTATTATAAGAAAATTCCACCAAAGGTAGGTGTTGATCCCAACCTCCTTTGGAATCCATAGATCAAGCTCTCAACATATCTTCTAGGGTTTGAATTGTTCTTTCAGACTGACCGTCTGTCTGGGGATGATAAGCAGTGCTGAAACTCAACTCTGTATCCAGAGTATGCTGAAGACTTTGCCAGAACTTCGAGGTAAATCTCGGATCCCGATCAGATATAATAGAAAGTGGTACTCCATGCAATCTTACCACTTCCTTTACATATATCCTAGCAAGCTGATCTAGAGAGAAATCCTCTCTAATAGCAATGAAGTGTGCAGACTTTATAAGACGATCAACTATGATCCAAATAGCATTATTGCCTTTGGATGTTTTAGGAAGTCCTGTGACAAAGTCCATAGTGATGTTTTCCCATTTCCATTCGGGTATGGGTAATGGTTGTAACATCCCCTTAGACTTCTGTCTCTCAGCTTTAACTTGTTGACAAACCAAGCATCGAGAGACATATTCAGCAACATCTCTTTTTATGCCATCCCACCAGAAGTACTCATTCAGGTCCGTATACATCTTCGTGCTTCCAGGATGAATATTGAATGAAGAACTATGAGCCTTATCCAGCAGCTCCTTCTTTAATTCGGGGATGGGAGGAACACAAACCCGATTCCTGAACTTTATTATCCCATCATAATCATGGTTGAATTCAGGAACATTTCTCACCTTCTTTTGTAACTCGACATTTTCTTCCTGTGCCTCTTTAATCTTCACATGTATAGATGGTTGAACATTCATTTGAGAAAGATAAGATTTTTCCCCATCCATTATAATTCCAAGATCCATCCTTTGTAAATCCATAAATATTGGATCTTTTGTGATCCTCATCGTGGATAAACTAGCATGGTCTTGTCGACTTAATGCATCTGCCACCTTGTTTGCTTTCCCAGGGTGGTAATGGATTGAGCAGTCATAATCCTTAATCAGCTCCAACCATCTTCTTTGACGCATATTCAGCTCCTTTTGTGTGAAAATATACTTTAAACATTTATGATCAGTATAAATATCACACCTTTCACCATAAAGGTAATGCCTCCAAATCTTTAATGCAAAGATTACCGCAGCCAACTCCAAATCATGTGTTGGGTAATTTTGCTCATGGATTTTCAACAGTCGTGAGGCATAAGCTATAACCATATCATTTTGCATAAGAACACACCCCAATCCCTTCTTGGATGCATCACTGTAGATCAGAAACCTTTCTCCACTACAAGGCAGTGTGAGCACAGGTGCACTGGATAACCTTCTTTTCAACTCCTTGAAATTCTCTTCACATTCCTCTGTCCAAACAAACTTAACTCCTTTCCGAGTCAACTTGGTGAGTGGATTAGATAATCGTGAAAAATCCATTACAAAACGTCGATAATATCCAGCCAAACCAAGAAAACTTCGGATCTCAGTTACTGTTGTTGGTCTTGACCATCTTTCGATAACCTCTGTTTTTGCTGGATCCACAGATATCCCCTCTTTTGAGATTATGTGACCCAAAAATGCATCTTTTTGAAGCCAAAATTCACACTTGGTAAATTTGGCATAAAGCTTCTCCTTTCTCAGGGTCTTCAATATAATTCTCAAGTGATCATCATGCTCTTCCTTGCTCTTTGAATAGACAAGAATATCGTCTATAAAGACTACCACAAATTGATCAAGATAGTCTCTAAAGACTCTATTCATTAGATCCATGAAGATAGAAGGGGAATTAGTAAGAGCAAATGGAATCACTATAAATTCATAGTGTCCATACCTTGTACGGAATGTCGTCTTTGGTATATCCTCCCTTTTGACCCTTAATTGATGATACCCTGAACGAAGATCAATCTTGGAAAAGTATTGAGCTCCACGTAGTTGGTCAAATAAGTCATCAATGCGTGGGAGAGGATATTTGTTCTTGATAGTGATCTTGTTAAGTTCTAGATAATCAATATAAAGTCTCATTGATCCATATTTCTTCTTAACAAATAGAACAGGTGCTCCCCAAGGTGACGCACTAGGGCGTATGAATCCCTTATCAAGATTCTCTTGGAGTTGCTTCTTCAATTCCTGCAACTCAATTGGGGCCATTCTATAATGTGTCTTTGAAATAGGCAAAGCACCCGGTAAGAGTTCTATTGAAAACTCAACTTCACGATTTGGTGGAAGACCCGGTAATTCCTCTGGAAAGACATCATCAATCTCCCGTACAATGGGCATATTCTTAATCGTGAGTTTCTCACCAACCATTTGAGATAAATAACCTTCATTTAGTGGAATCAAGACCCATAAGATGGAAGAGATTTCCACTGGAAGGTTATATTCATCCTTGCATCGATAGACGATCGTAGATTAATCTGGATTATGAAATATGACTTCCCTTCTTTGGAAATTGATATGAGCTCCATGTAGAGAAAGCCAATCCATGCCAAGAATCACATCAAATTCCACTAACGGAAGTATAACAAGATTTGCAGGAAGCAATTTCCCACAAACTTCGATCGGAGAAGAATTATAAACTTTTGATGCGACTGTTGTGCCATTAGGTGTTGTCACAGCTAACTCAACATCTAATTGTTGAGGTAGTACGGTGATACCCTTAGAAAATTTTTCAGAAATAAAAGAGTGTGTGGATCCAGAATCAAATAAAACATTTGCTACTTTAGAGTGGACGTTAAGTGTACCTTTCACCACTTCATTATAGTACTCCACATCGCTGATAGAAATTGCATGTGACTTTCCTTTGTCTTTAGCCTTAAGATTTTGTTGACGTCGACCATCATCATCAACCCTTGGATTTGGGCATTGATTGGCATAATGCCCCATCTCCTTGCACTTGAAACATTGAAGTGTAGTAGGTTCATTCTGTGTATCCCTTCCTTTGTTTGCATCATTAGACATCTTCTTCCCATTATCGCGGCATTCAAATGCCCGATGACCTTCCTTTCCACATTTGAAACATTTACTTGTCCCTTTAAGACAACTCCCTCCATGTTTCTTTCCACACATTGAGCATAAGGGAAAGCTCATCTTCTTTTCAGTGTGCTCTTTAGATTTTCCTTTGAATTCCATCTTCCTCTTCTTATCAAACCCATGTGACTGATGGGTTACTCCAATCTCCATCTCGACTTTGAGAGCACATCGAACGATTTCCTTGTAGCTATTGAAGTCCCTTATGGCTAACTCCCTTCGAAGACTTGGTTTTAAGCCACTAAAGAATCGATCGATCTTACTCTCAGGTTGGATAATAATACTAGAAGCGTACCTTGCAAGTCTTGTAAAATTTTCTTCATAGGTACCAACAGATTCATCATCGCTTTGCTTCAGTTCAAGAAACTCTTTCTCCATCTTTGTTCGGAGAATACGAGGGAAGTACTTATTGAAAAATAAGTTCTTGAACTCGTCCCATTCCATAGACTCAATTTCATCCCTTTTCCTCGTATTCTTAATAAGATTCCACCATTGATCAGAATCTCCTTCCAAACGATACACTGCTAGGATGACTTTATCATGTTCAGAACATTGAGGAACTGAAAATATCTTTTCAGTATTACTAATCCATTGTTCAGCAACTAATGGATCAGTAGACCCGCTGAAAGACGGTGGACGCTGCCTCATGAAGGATTCAACAGAATGTTTCTCCTTCCTCTGCTCGTTTGGAAGTCCTGCATGATTCATAGCTTGAGAAAGTTGTGTGAGCATGGCTACAAGATTTTGCATTCCAGCTCCCATATCGTTTGGTTGCTCAGGGGGACAATCATTTCATTGCCCATCACATTCCGCATTAACACGGTTCCTTCGGGTTCCAGCCATTGACTAAAACCAAGAAGAATAGTGTGAGCAACACTAATTATAATAGGAAAACCACATAATCAAGGATAAAATTTCACACTTAAGGTCTTATCCTATGGTATTCATGGCCATTTCTAAAGCACTAGGATTGTGTTCTATGCTTAGACTTATCCTTAGGGTTCTTACTAAGGCTTTCACATCCTAGTTTCCAAAGGTTGACTATACCTTTCCTCTGATACCAACTATAACGACCCATACTTTACATACATTGTTAATACTTCAAAATTGAAGCACACTTATTACAACATATGACAAAACCACAAAGGACCGTATATGTATAGTTTCTTTAGAAACTGGGAAACATAAACAACTGGTTCATAAATCTTCTACAGTGTCTCCCATTTATTTCATCATATCTAGGGTCCCTTTTATCATATTATACTTAATATCCATCTTCCTAACCTGGGGAAAAGAAAACATAAATGGGTGAGCTCAAATGCTCAGCAAGGTCAAATAAAGGAAATAAAAATCATATCATATCTTTTTGAAATTCATAACCATCAAAAGAGATCATAGTATATTAACATGGAATAAATCATAGAAGTGAAAATGAGATCCCCATAATCATAACATGAAACTTGAAACTTTGTGGCATGAACACATAATCATGGAAAATAATTTCTTGTTAGTCATGACTCATTGCCAAGACTATCTTAGTGGACAAAGTCCCTTTCTGAACCGAGTCACCCTCGTTCCAGTCCTGTTTCACTGAACTGGTATAACCTACCGTTCCAGCCATGTCTATCTCATGAGATATAAAGTCTTTACCCAAGGCATTGGAGGGAGATATAGGTCCCACCCATCTTATAATGAATCCTTTCTTATGTGTGCCACATAATCATAAACCATACATCATCGCATAACACATGTAACAAAAAATGGGATTCTTGAAACAACATGACATCATAAATCTTATAAGGCAAATGACTTCATAAAAATAGTTCCCTCACAATATAATCAAATCAATGTAATTAAAGGGATAAAAACAGAACCCTTTATTATCATAGATGGAAAATAATTTTGATAAAACACTTGAACTCCATTCTTGAGGAAAATATCCTTTCTTCTTCAAAAACACTTTTCTTTTCTTAACATGTCATACAATTATAAACTAAAAGAAGTTGATTAAAATAAACTTGAAAACTTGTAAAGTAAGCTTCTTGGAAATAATGTTTTAAAAATCCATTCATTCCGTATAAGTTAAAAAAAACATTCTTCATACTTTTGTCGGAAAAGTCAAAAAGTACCTCGTACGAAAAACGACAAAAGATTACTTTCATATTCTTTACCAAAAACTTACCAAAGGGTAAAATTGGATTTAAACTATTGTAATTGGATGGAAACATTATTACATATTGAGGGAACATGGATGTGGATGATAAAATACACCCCATTAAATGCCAAAGTAAAAACAATCTCGGATAAAAATGAGATTGTGATATTTTCCCTTACCTTATGTCTGATTTGCTTTGTACGTGTCTGAAGCTCCTCTTCTTTGGAACGCCTCTTTGAATCCTCCAATTAGGGAACTAAGATTGGTCTTTGAAGAAGACCATGACCTCTAGGATTATTCTAGGGAAGTGGAGAGGAGAAAATTGCAGGGGTTGGCCGAGCATGAGTGCTCAAATTGGTGTGAGGAGGAGGGGGAGGAGGTGCCCTTCTATAAGGGAGGAGAGGGGCACCTTAGGAATACCTCAAAATATTATTTTATATTAAAGTCAAAATAGGTTTATAATGGTTCCAAAGGGTCTTATTTAGAAGTAAAAGTGGGGATGGGTCGAAATCCTATCAACCAATAAGATTTAGACAAGTTTAGGGTATTATTTTAACCTTATCAATTAGATTTAACTCTAAGTTAAATAATTTAACTTTTACCGTGTCTTTTTGTTTTCTTTCACTATATGGTTAATACACTTACTATAGCATGCCAAACGATCCCCAAATTGTTTATTATTAATATATATATCCTTATCTATGTCATTTGGCCGAACCTTAGATTTTTAGGAAAAAAATAACAATTAGTAATATAATATTTGATTTAAGAACTATTTTGTGTCAATTTTGACACTATTTGATATATGATTTTTGTGAAAGTCATAACAGAATTATATGTTAGAACAAAGTTGATTAAATCAACACTAATATATCATAGTAACCTAGAAAATTAGTGTAATTCATAAAAAGTCTCAAATTACATTTATTTGGGTATTTATAACATCAATTATGTCAATATTTCATTAATAAGATAATTACTGCATCATCTTTGTATCATAATAAATGATAATTATTTAATCCCTAAAAATTCTAAATAAATTCCTATGATTTAGATAATTGTATTAGATTCTTGGAGACTATTCATGTTCGAAGTTTCATAAAGTTTATCACTAGATTAAAATTATTATACTTATATAATTTAAGAAAGTGACATGTTGTCACATTCTTTGGTTTTAATAATAATTAAATTATTTTCATTGACACAATTTAATTAAATGAATCTAGTCCTACCCTTAGGTGATATGGGTCGACTTTTAGTCATCCAATAGGATTTTGACATTTGTTAGGGTAATTTTAAAATATTATATTTACCCTTAATTACCCGATTTACCTTTAACTATGGTAAATAAAATTTACCATAATTACTATTCATAATTCCCAAAAATAAAAAAGTAGCTTATTAAAATAATTTGGACCCACTGATTCCAAATATTTAATCCATTTTTCAAAATTCAATACACAACAGATGCAGAAATTAAATTAAAATTAATCCTGTTGTCGAAGGAAAACGAGTTTTTCTTTAAAACATTGCAAAAGATTGAATTGATTTAACATACGAATTCAAGGTAAAATCAATGCTAATGACATACATTATATTAAATGGTAAAAATATATTCTATTTATACTTTAAAACCATTCAATATTATAATTTAACCACATAAGATATTACGATGAAAAAAGTTGTTTTTAATTAAAATATAGCGTGTTTTTACTATTCATTAAAATATGAAAGTTATCAGAAAAATATCAAAACTTTATCTAATGTAAATTTTTATATCCTGATTCAAATGAAGAATTTTATTTTGTCAAATTGAACATATAAACATGTCAAAAAATAGATTTAATGTGGGTGCGCCATCAAAAGGCGGCAAAACTGTATTTTTTGAAAAATAATTATTTTACCCGAAAAATTTATTTTGTTCGTATAACATGTTCTAGAAATGTGTAAGAAGAATAATAATGTTATAAAATTCAAAATTTAGTTAACACTATTCATAACAGCTAGTTTTAATAATATTTTAATAGCATATCGTTGTTTAATGAAACTCGGTATTGCGTACGACGCAAGCTATCGAGGAAGATCGTGATTGCGTGTAAAGTAAGCCAAGCAAGTGTGTAGTGAAAGATTCCTTTGATGATATAAAAAATAATATTACTCATAAAAATCTCGTGTGTTACAGTATTCATATTTTATGAAGCGTTTCATTGAAAAAATAAACCATTGAGATTGAAATCACTACAGAAATGGTGCATGATCACTTAAATATAATAGTTAACAAATATATTTCCACCAGTGTGGTGTGTTGGGACTCATTCGAACCTAGTACCCACAACCAACAAAATATTGATGATCTTATGGTAGGATGGGTCACTTATAAAGGTATTGTAAAACCCATGACTGATGAGTAGTGATAGGGTATCTTTGAAGAATTTGAGTAATGGAAGAGACTATTCTACCTCATATTAGTCAATAAGTTAATGTCATTTAGGATATGGCATTCAAGGAACTAGTCATGGTATATTGGTGAAAAAGAACACATATCCAAAGAGTGGTGAAGACCAGGGGACTCACATTGTGGAAAAATGAATAGGTTAATGATAGTTTTATTACATTTGACCTACACTTGTGGATATTGAGGATGTTTCATCAATAATCATAGGTACTATTATTTTAGATTCTATACTTATTATTTATTTCTTTTATAAAGGATCCTATAATTCTTTAATATCTATAATTTTTTTGACTGAGATGAGTCTTGTGGTGGAGTTCGTAAGTGGGCTAATGAAAATCAAAACACTGTTAGCTATATGGTTGGGGGATATCTTATTATTAATGGAGTTTTATATCAAGTTGGTGGTGTATCCATTCTATTGAGAACATTAAATAATGAAATTTATGTTTTTGATATTATTTTTCATATGGGATGGTTGGTATCGTACTAAGACAACATAGACTATAAACATACGAGAGTGTCCATTAATATCTTAAGGGTAGTAGTTATTTTTATCTTGGAGAGTAGGATATTTAGGCATTCCATGAAATACAAGTTTATCATCAAATGGATGAGAAGACTACCATTTTCACAAGTCTTTTTTTGGATAACATGGGTGTGAATAATAATTAATTTCCATCCTTAGTATACCAATCCTAGGATGTGTTTCATTATTACTTCCTAGATATGCCACCTAAGAGGGATGTTGGGTTTATAACTGAGAATATTTCTAGTGTTGAAAATTTTATATTCCAACTTATACGATGGAAGGAAAACAACATTGATAGATTAATACTCACATATATGAGTTGATGGAAATATGATTTATATGTCCTAGTACATAGCCATGGGGTTCTCAAATTTTTTTCCCATGATGGTTGACATGACAGTTCATTTGTGTGTTGATAACCAAAAGTTGAACTGGATGACGTATAGTAACTAATACCCTAACAATAGATCAATGATCTTGTTGATTTTTTTTATTGGAGTTTTTTGTCTATACATGATTGACATGAGATCATGGTATCATTAGTTGAGAGGTATTCCTTCGGATACTCTGAAAACTACATTCAAAAGGATTTTTGGAAAATACGAGTTAATCATGATGCTATTTGGGAAGAATAATGCACTTTCTGTGTTTATGTCCTTGATGAACCAAATCTACCACCCATACATAGATCAATTTGTTTGAGAATGACACCATGATATACTCCATGAATCATAACTATCATTTTCAATATCTCGAAATCATCCCGAGTAAATTAATATAGCATCATCAGTACACCAATCCATCAACGATTATATTCTATCTCATTCGGGTACATTTAATGGTTCATATTATCATTGAGGAAGGTGTGTTAGTGGACCTGGAGAAAGTATATATAGAGGTATCGTAGGAGAATCCCAAGAATGTATTTTATATCTGTAGATTTAAGGTAATATTAAGATATTATCTGAGTTTTATCTATGAAAATTCCAACATGACATCATGAATTTCAGAATTTAACAGTAAGGGGGTAAATATTGAATGTTCAATTGAATGTGACAATTAATTTCTAGAGTTGAATAAGAATTTTAACACCACATTAATTCTGATCCAACATGATCAAGGTGAGGAGTATATAGTGTTTTTTGGTGCGTATAGGGTCATACACAAAGATTTGTTGATGAGGGGGATCAATTTGTGCTGTATAGGTCATGACTATTGAGGCCACATAAATTTAATTACCCTTTAAAGAACCTTGAGTTAGTTGTAGTTGTTTATTTCTTATTCATTAGAGAAATTATATATCGGGAGAAAATATAATGGTGTATATTGAATAAAATATCATAATGTACATCTATTCCTTTTGAGTTTTATTATCCATTATTAGAAGTAAGTCGAGTTTAAACATTCCATTAATTATGATCTATAATATATTTTTCATTAGAATTACTCAAAGTGGGTGGTGCATCACTATTTGGCTAAAAATTATTATATCTTACATCTATATTATTGGTGTGAAGGCATGAAAAAAGATATTATAGGATTCAAAAAATGATGATACCACTTCAAATATGTGACGATCAAGAATTATTGACCTAATGGTTTTTAACATCCATTTACCATTTTAGAATGGTAATTGGATGATGGTACCATGAACATAATGGTGGGTCTCTTAAGCAGGCCTTAGAATAATGGATCTATATAGGTTAATATAGAGAGATTGATGAAAGTATCCCATTTATTTATTATCCATGATATATTCAATGTGGATATATTGGGGGCATATACATTTGGGAGATAGTCTATCTGCATGGGGTGACACATAGTATAGATTTATAATTTTAATCATATTTTAATATGGGATTCTTGAAAGGAATTAATAAGGTTCTTAGTATGAAGATACTTTTGAGTAATAATTTTCATTAATAGATAGATGAGTAGTTATAAAATAAAAAATATGTTTGGAGGACATGATAGAGGCATGCATCTCAGACTTTTTTTTGGTCTTGGGAGAAGGACATTAAACATATTATGTTTTCCTATAAAAATAATGATCTTGAAACCATTAAGATTGAGATTTTGAGAATGAGTTATTAGGAAAAGCCTCATACATGCGATATAAGTGGATGTTATGTTGATTCCTAAACATCTAAAAAAACTTAAAGAAAGATGAAGTCATATGAAGATAGACATGGATGTACCCTTCAGTTTAAAATTGTTGATGATGTATTCTTTTTGGTGTCACCAATATTGGGACAACATAGTACATGGAGAAATGTCATGGAGGAACCATTTTTTGTCCAACAAATTGAGATTGTGGAGAGAATCAGGCCAGTGCTTTACCAATTGTGACTTCCAAAGATGTATTGTGGAATGGATTATATTTTTCTAGTATAACAACATTATATGTATCACCATAAATTTATCTCTTGTGATTGACTTTGATAATGTAAATGTTGAGGATTATTAATCCTCGGAGGTGAATCTAATTTTTGTAATGTATCTCTATGATATTGGTTTTGTGGAAATATAATGATAATAGTTTGAGTATTGAGACAACATGGCTATGTTTAATAAGAAAAAATGGGAGAGGTAAGTTGAAATATAGGTTTTGTGGCCCATCCATTTTAACTAGGGATCTTATAATTATTTTGAGTATAGATCAAAGATGATCTTTTCTAAGATTGTAATATTTTGCTAGATCCTAATCATTTTGGAGAACTCGGGTGCTCGTTATTAGGCACCATTTATCATTTGTTTGGTAATACCATTTTGGGTTATTAGTTTGGGTTGATTTGGGTAAAATTTAGAAATATGGAAGCCCATGGGTCCTGAATCGTTAGATCAAATTTAGGTAAAACCATGCATCTTTCCCCAAGAACCAATGTATCTGTTTTTGGGGAGATATAAGGTAGTGCGTGGTTGGTACATAGTTTGTCTAAATTGTGAATACTATATCCCCAAACTAGGCATCCTAAAATAGAGGGGGGGGGGAATTCATTGTGGGATAATAGTTTTTTATAATGTGCCTCATTTAGGAAAAAATGAATGACCCCTATGGTGTGGCACACAGTTAGTGTGAACAATTATAAAAATTGTTCATCTCAATCCAGGAAATTGTAGAGGTGGGACTTCATTTCCATGAAAATATTAATAAAATTACAATAAACACTTGTTTTTTTATATTCACCCTCACATAGGATAAAAATATTTCTGTTTTTTGAGGATCTATAGGGGATTACATGTCTTTTTGAACCCCTTTATTAAGGAATAAAATATTGGATTAAAGGATCATATACTATATGTAAAGTGATTTCTTCTCTATTTTTTTCCTCTCTCTGTCGTCTCTTTCTTTCCCAAAGAAGTTGAACTTTTTTCCTCCTCTGTTGGTGTTTTAGATATGGGTTTTGATGGATATTAATACTTTTTATCTTGATATTATTATTGGTCTAAGATATTATACATTTTTTGGTTTGGATCATTCTTCATTAATTTTAGGTCTTTTGTTTGGGGAACGTCGGTCAATGTCCATGAGTATAAGGACCCATCCATATTATATTACATAATAATTAATTTTAGTCAAGAACTATCTTCCTTTAATATTGTCGATTTTTTCATGTGTATACTTTTATATAATGTTTATATAATACGTTCATAAAATTCCATATTCATATAATGCAGATATGACAAAAACAGTATCCATTTCTTCAAAAATATAAAACTTAAAAAAACACAATTTCATTGAAAAATATTCATAAAATTGAACATGGATTGCTTATTTTACTAAAAAGTATTTAAAAATTTTGAAACTCACTATAAAACATGGGATGTGCATAAAAAACTCAGTATGGGATATAAATAGAAGAAAAAACAAAAACATTTGTCCACGAATACTTGAAAACGTATGAAATCATTTTAAAAAATACATACTTTTCACCCATATATACATATATTGTGAAACCTGATATTTCATTGAGATATAAATAAATAATGAATATAAATATTTCCATGAAGGAATTATGGGGCTTTAGTTACTCAATGCTTTAACCATCATGTCTACCTTATGATTTGTAACCATCATGGCTACCTTACAATTTAACCCTCACAACTACCTTATGGTGTAACCGTAATAGTTGCACCAAGAGTTACCATATGAACGTCCTCCAACATTCACATACCCAAATAATTAGAGTGAGATATATGGCCCAACCTTCATCATATAAAATTTCCAAGAACTATAACATAATCATACATCATGAATAATTGCATAAAAACATTGGTTTTTAATTTTGTAAAATTAAATGTTTGAATGATGATTTTATAAGAAAAGTCACACACAAAAAACATATAATTGATATGATAATCAGTATAAAGAATTGAATATGTTTATACACTATAATTACACATAATAAAACATAATATATACCAAAACTCATCACATAAATGATCCTAATATCGCACAATTAATGAAGTTGTAGGTTAACCCAATGAATGGAAATTTTGACCTCAAGTTTTCCTCACATAAAACATGTTTAAACCTCTTATTCTATGGTTAAAAAAATGTCATTAATATCTTAACAGAATATATTCAAGTCTATAATACCTTATATGGTCATTTCATAACAACATTTAACCTCATAATTATTAGTATTTTGTTCCTTCCATTGTTTGGGAGTGTTCTTTACATGATTTTAATAGACAGTTGGTATTTGATTTTATTGTCATATGGAAATGAAATTCTATAAGTGGAATAGAATGGTATTTATCATTTCCTAAAATATATAATGACACCATAAATAATTTTTTATCATATATGATGTTTAATGATTAGATAAAACATTAATGATATTTATTTTGATCATTTTTGGCAGTTCCCCGATAACCATGAATTTGTTTCACTATATAATCCAATTTGATGAAT
The DNA here is from genome assembly GCA_963277665.1 of Viscum album. Taxonomy (NCBI): domain Eukaryota; kingdom Viridiplantae; phylum Streptophyta; class Magnoliopsida; order Santalales; family Viscaceae; genus Viscum; species Viscum album. The sequence continues at coordinate 1,313,150,555 of OY728136.1, read as the reverse complement.
ATAATTATTTTTAAAACTTCAAATAGGTTATATAATACACATTAAATGTTTTCAAATATTAAAATGTTTTTACAAATAGTTATTATGTAATTAATGGAAATTTCAAACACATCATCCATGATTTTGGTAAACGACACATCAAGAATGACGTCTTTATAAAAGGGGGAGGAGATGAAGCAAGATGAGGATTTTTTCCAAAAAAATTATAGCACACAATGTATATAAGATTCAGGATCTTTCTGTTGAGTCATTGAGGATTCTTTATGACTATTCTATTCCTATATGTTTCAAAAATCACAAACACTCTCTCTTAAACAAATTGTTTTTCTTAAGAGTTATGTTAATAAAGAAAATTTTCCTTCAACATAGAAATTTTATCCTTACCAATGATTTCATTGTTCATTTAATAGTTTCTATAAATATAACCCTTTTTATTCCTAAATGTTAAATTTTTTTCATATCAAAAACCTCAAAATCATATAAATATTTTTTTATAGAGTTTTTTATTTTCAGACTCTAAAATCTCTGAAAATCAGACTCTGAAATCTCTGAAAATAAGACTATGAATACTTTGAAATTTATACTGCAAATACTCTAAAAATCACACTCCAAATTCTCTGAAATTATTACTCTTAATTATCTAAAAATTATACTTTGAATTCTATAAAATTTAGACTCTGAATTCTCTGATGTTTAGACTCCAAATTCTATGAAATTAAGACGTTGAATTTTCATCAAATCAGTCGCTGAATTCCTCATAATTTCATCTCCAAATTCTTCTGAATTTGAACTCCGAAATCCTAAGAATTCGGACTCTGAATTCAATAGAATCTAGATTCTGAAATCTATAGAATTCATTTTCTAAATTCTTTGAATAACTGAATCCAAATATACATGTTTTATTGTCTCCAAATTATTTTTTTCTTAGACTCTGAACCGTTATTTATCCTTAGACACCGAAAAAATTAGATTCGGCTAAGAAACCTTATATTACATACACTTGTTATAGTTATGAAACAGTGTCTTAAATTATTTTTCCAACTATCCGTTTGTACGAAACCAGATCTTCTTTTTAGGTATGTTTTTAATTTTTCCGGAGATTTTGAGAAATGGGGAATTTCTGGATATTGTTTAACTACATGTCGTGTACTTTATGAGTACATGTCATGTACTTTCTTGTTTCCACATGCCATGTGCTGGCCGTGGAATAGCCGCACAGACTTCCATGTGGGGTGACGTGGAGGCTGCCTAAAGTGGAGTACGGAAAAGGCAAGTATACACCATGTACTTCAAAAGTACACATCGTGTATTTTGTTTTTTTCATTAAATGCACTGGGGTCGTGTCTGACAGATAGAACAACCTTCTTCTAGTTCGTCTTCATCTGAGAGAACCCGTACGACCATGACTTCTCTTCGAGCCACCGAGCCTCCTTCTGACCTCCGATTTTAACACTGTTGATTGTGTGGGAATCGAATTGGTGTGTTCTCTCTTCTTCCTGATCCTTGTTTTCCAATTCATCTTCTTTTCCATGTTATTGTTGGTTAAATGTTTTGGATGTTTTCTTAGATCGATGATGTACCAAGGAAAATCAAGCTTCGAGGTTCAAGTATATTGATCTCTTATCCCTGAGGTAGGTGGTTTGTGCCTTTTTGTTCGATTTCCTTGAGTATTTTATGAAAATAACACCAATACCGTTTAACAAGGTATTGCGTGTTTCCCCTTTTACACATGTTTTTTTCTATGCCATGCGTGTATGCTTGGGTAGAGGTAATTTTTGAATATGAATAGGGTTGTTTTTTTTGCTTTGGATGAATTTTTCCCATGCATTGTTCTGTTTACGACTGTTTGGTCCTGTTTATCTTTGGTTGCATTGCCTTTTTTCTATGCCTATTGTTGTAGGCTGTAGAGTTGTGTTATAACATTCTTGTTATGTTATAGACTATTTAGAAAGTATCTCTATAGGTTTAATTTGGTTATATTACAATGCTATGCTCGTTGACGTAAACAAGGCCATGAGAATCTGGTGTTATAGACTATAGGAGGAATTGACTGGTTGAGCTTCCTCGGAGAGTCTTTGAGCACTTTTGCCTATAAGGGGGATTGACCAAGTGAGCATCCTCATAGATCCTAGATCCACATAGGTATATAATGGGAATTTACTGAGTGTGCTTCCTCAGAGAGTATGTGATTTGTTTTAGACTATAAGGGGATTGACTAAGGGAGCAACCTCATAGAGTATTTGTTTTTAATTCTGACGTGTTTAGACTATAAGGGGGATTGACCGAGTGAGCATCCTCATAGATTCTATGAACAACCTGGGCTATAAGGGGAATTGAATGAGGGAGCATCCTCATAGAGTCATATACCTCGGGTCTATAAGAGGAATTGGCAATGTGAGATTTCTCAAAGAGTCCCCAACTACAGCAGACTATGCAGGGAATGGACTGTGTGAGATTTTTCAGAGACTCTTGATATACCTTCGAATATTAGGGGATTGACTATGAGCGATTCCTCGTAGAATATTATTAAATTCCTATACAGAACCAGAGGGGTTAAATCGAGTGTTATTTTCAGAGTGTTGCTTGTACTTCTTAGGTATGAACAGAGGGGATGGCTGTTGGTACATCCCAGATGGTTACCTGTTTGTGTTTTAAATGTTTCTTGATATTAGAACTGTGCATTGATTACTGTTTAGTGCATTCCTGCTACTATTTTCTATACTTTTACAAGACATATAATCACAGAATATTAGGCAAAAATCATCGGGTGTTTTCCTACTGGGATTTAAATCTCACACCCTGTTTGGGTCATGCATTTAGGCCCAAGAGGATAATGTTGTTGTAGTTATAGAGAAGGGAAAGCTCCCTTCTACTTCTGTTACTTGATTGCATTGGAGCTGGAGAGAATGGGACTAAACTGAGGCTTACAATGCTGAGGAGTTTTTTATCTGTTTTCCTTTTGTACTTGGGTTTAGTATTGTATTCAGCACTGTGACTTGTTTGGATGAATTCATAGACATATATATATCCTGCATCATTTATATATGTGTATGCCCCAATTGTTTCTTTGTCTCATTCTTCCACTGTTTACTGTTGTTGGATATTTACTGATTCCACTATTTTATATTTGTTCCCTTTCTGTTGTGTTACATTGCCAATGAGTGCATAGCTTCCCCATTATCAATCCAAAGGCCCTCTGTACTAGTCGGTAGCCTCTGGCGTTCGAGCAAATTCACTTGAGGCCATGTGACCAACCTAGTACGGGGTTCCTTTGAGTGTCTTCTGGATTTGGGACGTTACCACGTGGTATCAGATGATGTTCTTTTCTCTTGATTTACTATTTGGAGCCTTATCTAAAGATAGGACATAATAGGTACTTGGTAATATGTTGTGCCTTGGAGTAGCTGACCCATGTATAGGGAAAATACAATCTACCTCGTTTATTGAAATTTTCAAGTTTTTCAATTTTACAGTTGATTTGATCTCACCGTTGGGTGATTCACATGTATTGTGCGGTTATTGTTGATGTTATTAAGGTTCTATTTTTGTCGCAACCTGATGAGATGATGGTATGCCATCTCATGCATCATATAGGCACGTGTTAGGAATCACATTCCATGCATTATTGCCATGCCATCTAGGATGCATTATCAATTGCATGTTGTTGTGATATTTTTTGTGTAGAATATGAATGTTGTTGTGATAGATGCCTTGATAAAAATATCTTCTTCATGATAGATAATTTATTGTGTAAGGCTTTGTTTGAATGAGCTCCAAATTTTGGTTCTTGTGGTGTTATGGGCCCTCCTGGTCTGGAACATGGTTGATCATTTTTTCAGTCAATAAGGTTTTCCTTATGACTTTTTCCATTCCTTCATTCATGGGGGTGATTGAGAAGTCATCGAGGCTTCCTTATGACTTTACAATTCCTCTTGTTTTGAAAATCACAAACACATTTTCTTAAGGAAAATTTCATTTTACCCCTTTTTTACATTCATAAGGAAAATTTCCTTCCCAAAGGAAATTTACCCCTACCTTGTTTCATTATTCATATCAATATTTTTCTTAAGTGTAAAAATAAGATTCATATCTAAAACATCGGAATTGTATAATACTTAGACTTGAAGCATTCTATTTTAGGACCCAAATTCTGGATACAAACTATAATGAAGTTCAACTCTGAATTCTGGATAGGAACTCTAATGAAGATCAACTCCAAATTTTGGATACGAACTCTAATGAAGATTAACTCTGAATTCTGGATACGAACTCTAATGAAGGTCAACTCCGAATTCTGGATAGGAACTCTAATGAAGTTCAACTCCAAATTCTGCATACGATCTCTCATGAAGTTCCACTCCAAATTCTGGATAAGAAATCTAATGATGTTAAACTCCGAATTCTGGATACGAACTGTCATGATGTTCAACTCCAAATTCTAGGTACGTACTCTAATGAAGTTTTACTCCAAATTATGGATATGATCTCTCATAAAGTTCCACTCTGAATTCTAATTACAAACATCTCTATGTTCTGACTCTAAGTTCTCTGAATTTAGACTCTGAAATCTGATGAGATGTGACTCTGAATTCTCATGAACTTAGACTCTGAAAATCCTATGATCTGGTTCCTAATTATATTGAAATCAGACTCTGAGTTTCCTTGATGTTCAGACTCCGGTTTTTTACATAATTCAGGTTCTGAATTCATACAAAACAGAATTCAAATATTCTTATGTTTATAGACTTTGAATTTATTTTTACTTCCATTCTAATCTATTACCTTTTCTATTACAAACTTTCATTTTATAATCCATTCCGAATATCAGTTTAGTTATGCTCACACTTGTTTATTATAAAACAATGTCGTGATTTCTATTATTGACTAACCGTTACTTAAGTGACATGTGTACTGGTACCTCCGAAATTCAAGGATAAATATGACTATTGGATGAGGGAACCGACTGTTGGATCTTCTCCTATAAATAGGAGATCATTTGAATAGAACTTTGAAAACATTGACAACTGTTCTTACATGTTGTTGAAGTGATTTCTATAGAGAGATGCTCATAAAAACTCTCATGCTCCATGGAGAATGTTTGATCAACTTGTTCAAACATTTCCTAGTACATATTTTTGTAGTGCAACTCCGATTATTGATGTTCACAATCGAGGTCTTCCAGGGATAGGAAGACATATGTTCCATCACCTTGAAGTTGAGGGACTTCTTGTTGAGGAAGACAGAGGTGTCGACTACCTGATAGTTGAGGTCTTTCAGGGATAGAAATAAATACACCAATCTTTGTATCAAGGGATTACCTAGGTGTGGGTAAGACATCCATTTTTGAAAGTATAAATCAATGGAACTTTTATCTAGGGTTGTTGTATACCCTTATCTTCTGGTTAAAAGAGTTATTGTTTTCTACTTGTAGTGTTAATACTTTGTTTTCTGATTTTCATTTGTTATTGTTAAGGAAAGTATAACATTCTTATACTTCCTTACATTTACTCTGATATAGTTAAATTCTATACGCTTTAATGTAAAATCAAAATATTTGTAACTTTTGTTATGTTTCATGTTCAGAATTAATTTTATGGAATTTAGGATGTGATTCGAACTTATAGAGGTCTTTTGAATTTTCATTTTTAACCTTTTTAAACATAACCATCCCCAAAATTTTTTAAGGTAATTTTTAAAAGGTAAAATTTAACACCCCCTATTTTATCTGAGAATATCATTCTTATTTCGATCATAAGTTTGTTATATAGATTATATCATACTCAATCGCATACCATCTTAACAATTGGTATCAGAGGAATTGGTTCCATCTGAATTAATATCACGATTAGATTTAGAAGCTTTTTTTCTAACCCTCATATTTCTCTGAATCGAATTTTCAGATTGACACTTCCGGATTCATAATTTTCCGAATGATAGTTCAGATTCACTTTTTTATTAGAGATAAATTTTTCTTATTTACAAACATATACTTCTAATAATTTTGTGTGCCAAAGTTTTTCTTAAGGATTGAAGGATTAAATATTGGTCATATAGACAACCTAAATCCTACTAAACCACCAATTTTTTATGGTATTGATTACGAGTATTGGTGAGATCGAATGAAGACATTAATGATCAAAATTGGAGTAGATAACTTTTTCATGCTTACAAAAGGGTATAAAATTCTCTGATAAAGAACTAAGTGCCTTTACAAATCAAGAAAATCCTGAATACCAACTCAACTATAAGGTACACAACACTTTTCTTTGTTAAATGACTGGGAACATATATATCCAAATTTCTTCTTGTGAAACAGCTAACTATATTTAGAAAAAACTTGATGTTACACATTTTGGTACATCTAATGTGATTGAAACTAATAGAGCCATGTTCAGAACTGTGTATCATGGTTTTTAATTTTCCTTATGGAGAACCAATTTGTACGGTGTAATAAAGATTCATGACTATTGTGATTAGTTTACAATCAATGGGTGAAAAGGAATTAGATGATGAATCCTTTGTTAAAAATATCATCGACATCATGCCAAATGAGTGGGAATCTAAAAGAACAGCAGTTGATGAGAATAGAAAGGTCACTCAGATTACCCTTAACGAGCAGTTTGGAACTCTTCTTCAGCATGAGAGTAGAATGGAGAGAGATGTTGATATTTTGGAGAAGAAGAACGGAAATGGAAGTGTAGATTTTACTTCTACATCCAACCATATGAAAGCTAAAACTCCTAAGATAGTTACTAGATCCAGATCTAAGAAGGTTATTATCCAATCCGAATCTTGTGAGAGTGCAGTCTCAAAAAGTGAGTTAGCTAATCTTGATCGAAGGATGAACAAGATACCTGGACAAAGAAATTTCCAATCCAATTATAAGAAGAGGGAAAGGAATGACATGAAATATTCTAATGTTATATGCTATGAATGTAAGAGATTTGGAAACATAAGACCATATTGACCTTTTCTCAATAAAAAAGAATGAAATTAATTGTATTATGAGAAAAACAGAAAAAGTTATTAAAAGTCCAAAGCTAATAATGTGTTAAAATCCAATGACACATGGAGTGCTAGTGGTGGAGACTCCTCAGATGAATCATCAGATTATAAATCTTCTGGAGAGACAAATCTTGGTCTTTTATCTAGGATATATATTGATAATAATTGATTTATGGCTAAAGTACACAATACTGAATCAATGACCAATGTTTCTTTAAATTCTAATGATAGTAAATATTATAACTCTTTGAAGGATAAATCCTCTTCGGAGGAAGATAATACTTTACCTACCTATGAAGAATTTTCTAGGTTTTCCAAACATCTTGAAAATGAGAATTCAAGACTCATGAAGAAACATGCAAAGGAAAATTATAGGAATACTATTCTTAATAAGGAAATATCAGATCATTCTAAATATCTTTGTCACGACCCGCCCTCGGGGCCCGTGCCGTGACTACCCCAAGCCCGCCTTCCATAGGCCAGGGGCTGGCGACTAGCACCAAGGCGTAAAATCCCAGTAAAAAGGGAAGGCATTGCCTTAAAAAAAAGTAAACAAGCACCTCAGAGTAACAAGCGGAAGTAAAGCAGTACACAAAACTAGAACAACTGTGCTGAAGTAAAGGGGCCGGAAATACAAGCCCAACTGTAAAGTAAAGTACAACTCGAAAGGGAAAACAGCAACTGAAAGTACAAGCGGCTCCTGGAACGTCCTCCTCGATTCCTACCTGAAGGGTAGGTACAGATGGCTCAGCTCCTGGATCGTCCACCACGGATCCTACCTGAAGGGTAGGTACAGATAGCTCCACAAATCCTCGGGTCCAACTGTCCGCTCCGAGCACGTCCCGCTCAGTGGTCCTCCTCCGGGTACTGACCTACTCCATAAGCCTCAACCGCAGTCAGCGCTGTCCGTCGTCTGCAACCAACACAACGAAGTGCGGGCATAGACCGTGCAGGGGTGAGTATAAGATACTCAGTAGGGACCCCGAGACCCTCGAAGGTCTCCCGAAATCCACAAAGGATAAACCACATGAAGGATACAATCACGAAGTAACATCCAGTATTGATTAGGTATATGTCCATACATATACCTATGTCACCAATTTCCGTTCGGCTCCAACACCGAGCCCAAGAACAACCCAATCCACAAAGAAGAGTAAACAGTAAATCCACACAGGATAACAATACAAGTCCACACAGTTTATAACAAGTTTATGAAATCAACGGATAACCATTACCCAGGTAAATGCCCATACATATACCTAAGTTATCAAGCGACCCATCTCAATCATGAGGAAACACAAAGATCATTGACTCAGCTCAAACCAGGATTTTCATTATCGAAACCGTAACTACTGAAGAGCTCCGTCTCTAGAGTGTACAGTGGTCCTGTCACGACTCCGAGGTACTGCTCACAAACCTAAGACTGCTGAAGTACTCCTCCTGTCGAGTACTGCGGGTCAGCCACCCAGACACAGTAGTGCTTCCCGCCGAGGTATGTCACCCAAACACAGTAGTGCACACCCCTAGTAGCCTGCTGAGGTACTCTCCGGACGAGTACCGCGGGTCTGCCCTGTCACACACGTAGTGCTCCGTCCGCCATGGGTCTGCACCTCAGAAAGTAGTGCTCCGTCCACTGGGCTAGTCGACTCACTCCAAGTCGAGTCGGTCAAGCAGTCGTCAGGTCTCAGCCAGTTACACGGTCTCCGTACTCTGCACGCTCGTCTCCGGGAGGGTCCGCTCCACGAGCTACTGGTCGATACTCCAAGTATCACAAGTCCCGCAAAGAAGAATCTCAAAAGACCGTCTCGTCACAGGGGTCTCAACGCAACAGACGGCGCGTCGATCGGACGCCCGGTCTGTGAGTTATTAGCCTTTTCGTCCCGAGGGCCCGGTTGGTTTCGTGAGCGAACAAAAACCCGGCCAAACCTCAACTGCACCCTGAACTCTCATAGGGTATGCTCATAGGGACCGTTTCTCATTGTGATCATCAACGCCGCTGACGGTTCGTCAAACGGACGTCCTGTCTGAAAGATATCAGCTTTTCCGTTCCAGGGGCCGGTGGGATTTCAGATACGATCCAACCCGGCCATACTCCAACTGTATCCAAAACTCGGGCGGAGTATGTCAAAAGTTCAGTCTCATCAAGAGGAAGTTATCGCAACAGACGACGCGACAATCGGACGCCCGGTCTGTGAGTTATTGGCTTTTTCGTTCCAGGGGTCCGGTTGGTTTCGTGTACGAACCAACCCGACCGTACTCCATCGGCACCCAAACCTCGAGCGGAGTAAGCCAAAAGATCCGTCCCACTTAGAGGATTCCATCAAAGTCGACGGCACGTCAATCGGACGTCCGAAGCTCAAGATATGAGCGTTTCCGCTCCGAGGGCCCGGTTGGTTTCGTGAACGAACCAACCCGGCCGAACTCAAAGTAATCCGAAACCTTGAGTGCGATATACCGAAACGACCGTCTCGATCCAAGGATCGCGTTGTCGCAGACGGTTCGTCGTTCGGAGGTCCGAGGCTCAAGATATGGCCAAAAGACCGAAACTAGTTCGAAACGGGGGGGTCCGGGTCCGGGCCGACCCGGCCCGACCCCCCCCCCCCCTGGGGCGGCGCGGCGGCGCGGCGGACCGCGGCGGCCTGGCGCCGCGAGGGGCCGCACGCGGGGGGCTAAGCCCCTGCTGATTTAAATGACGGCGCGGCCTTTTGAGCCGCGCCTTTGCAGCAAACGGCCCCCACGTGGGGGCCGGTTTTTAAATAAGAACCGGGGGGGCTGCTGCCCCCCTTTCATGGAACCGCCCCCCTCTTAAAAAGGGGGGTTTTACATGCTGGCCGGGGGATTAATTCCCCCGGTTTAATGCCTTCCGGCCGGCCAGCTGGCCGGCCGGTTTTCTCCAACGGGGCCGGAAATTCCGGTCCCTCCTTCGGCTTCCGACGCCGGCGGCCCGGCCGCCGGTCTTCTCTTCCGCCGCGGCCCGGAACCGGCCGCGGTCTCCTTGTTCCGCCGCGGCCTGGAACCGGCCGCGATGTTCGTCGTCCGGCGCGGTGCGACGGCACCGCGCCCCTTCGCCGTGCTTTGATATTCATTCAACGCGGCGTGACGGCGTCACGTTCTTGTTGTTTCTTCCAAGGTGCGCGCGCGACGACATCGCGTAAGTTAAACGTACAATTATTCGCGTGGTGCGACGGCACCACGCCACCTTGCTTCCGCCCGCAAGATTAAACAACATGAACGATGGAGGGGGTTCGGCCGTGTTCGTGCGGTCCGGCCCCCTCACGTTAAAAAAAAATCAACTTAAACATTCAAAGCCTCATGTTAGACATGCGAGATCCAAGATCAAGAAAAGGAATAATTAAATATTGAATAAACAACCCCTACCTCAATTAACAACTCGGCATTCATCAACGGCCGCGGGAGATGAGGTCGCGGAGGTCGGGCGTCGCGGTAGCCGTTCGTCAAATCCGATGACGAAGGAATGCGTCCGAAGAGACACGTCGTTGGCGAAACCTCGTACGCCGACGAAGGTTGTCCGAGGAAGAAGTGGTGTTCTCTCTCGTTGACACGGAAGACGAAGAAGAGCGAAGCGGCATTCTTCGTCGGAACTTGAGCGTTCTTCGTCAAGTCTTGAGGAAAGTCAAATAATAAAGAAAAACAACGAACTCAAGAACCCCTACCTCGATATTCGCATGTTGACGTAGTCGTGGAATATCGGTGTCGATTCCTTTGACGTCGGAGGAAGAGTCGTTGTCGATGGTGTTCGTCGCGGGAAACCGTCGCGGAAGAGATGATGCGGAAGAAGAACGTCACGTCGCGGATTTGGCGTTGCGGTAGAACCGTGTTCTTCGGCGAAGAAGTTCTTCGTGTTCTTCGTCAAAGTTTGAAGAAGAAGGGAAAGCTCTCAAATCCTCTCAAGAAACAAAGGGACTAACCAAAAAAAATAATAAATTAAGCTCATACTTAATTTATTAACACAACACCAACCTTTGAAATTCAAGAGTTTGAATTTCAAAACTTTAATTAAACTCACTTATTAATGACATAAGTTATAACCTAAGTTTACATCATTAATTGTGAGTTGGGGGAGTTAGAGGATATGAAGGGGTGGGGTTTGTGTGGGCCCCACCACCCTCTTAACCTCCCAAGGGAAGTTGGGTTGTCACCCAACTTCCACCCAAAGGATAAAAACACTTAAGGAAGATAAAAATAAAAATTGAAGTTAAATTTTTATTTTAACATTCACAATTTTATTTTTACAACTCCCCTCGTGTAAACGAAACTTCGGGAAAGGTCTCCTTAAGCGAATATCGTCGCTACGAGTTCATCGGTGTCCTCGGATTTCAATTCCGAGCACCGGATCAAAAGTTAGGAAAACCCGCTCGTTCGTTCACTGAACGTACCCGAGCCAAACTTCGGAAAATGATTCCGGGCACTCCGGGCCTCGGAATCAGGTGCCGTCTGAAACCGCGCTCTTGAAAAATTCTAAAGAAAATTAATAAAAATATTTCCTTTGAATTTTACGGGTCTTTACATAACTCCCACCTCAGGGCTTTACATCCCCGTAAAGCTTCAACTCACACTTAAGGGAAACAAAGTAGTACTGAGCACGCAACTGAGCTTTACGCTCCCATATGCTCACCTGAAGATCTCGTGCTACCCGGTGCGACTGAGGTGGTAGGGTCAAGCGGTAAACCTCCTCGCCTACCCTGCTGAAGATCAAAAGGGTCCATCGAACTTCGGAGATAACATGCCGCCTCGGCCACATCTCCGAAACCTCATCGGGGTGAGACCGTATAAGAACGTGTTCATCACCCTCGAACTCAAGAGGTTTCCCTTTTTAGGTTAGAACTGAAACTAAAAACTCCTACTGCCACAAGGGTAGGGTTGACCAACTCAAGAGTGATCGGTCACACCCTCTTATTCCTGAGTTTAACATGTGCTGCCCAGGGTTTCCTTTTCGCCGACCAAGGAAAACCCATTCCGACGTTTGCCTAAAACAGTCAACCGGGGTATGATTTGTGAATCAAAACCATACTCAGATCAACGTCGTAAGGCCTCTACGCTGCCACCAAGAGATTCCAACCTAAACTCTCGCCTCGAGGTCAAATCACACCGTCGGCGTAAGCGTGATTATCGAGTCTCCTCCCAAAGGTATCTCCAGACGTGAGGGTCAAGTCTACGGCTTACCCGGAACCTCTAGGTATGGGACATGATTCGTGGAAGGGTAGAATGATTGGTTCCTATGTCTTTAGATATGGCAGCTCGTAGTAGACATAATTCGTACCCCGAATCATTCTTAGAGCTCCTGGGTCACACTCCTTGACCGCAATGCAGCTATTCTCCTCCCCAGCCCTCCTGCTCCCTGAGCCTGGCGGGGACTACTAAGTCGGGTGGTTGTAACATGTCGAAATGTACACCACCACATGCTGCTCTCCAAGCTCTACTTCCACGTCTGCTACCCTGCAGATTCATCTGTCCTTAGCACTTCCTCCTCCTGAAACATTTTACACGCCCGAGTCTCTGAGACTGGCGCTAGTTTCCTGCCTTTCACTGCTAACGTTCACAACCACAATGGTTCTCTCTAGCATCCTAGCATAGGTAGGAATGCATAGAGGAAATGAAATGGTTCAGATGTCCTTTAGACACACTTCGCTCAGAAGTTCGAGTCTAAAGAACTGATCACAACGTAACCAACGAGTACCAAGATTGATTGGTAAGCCACGTTGAGTGCTCTGCTTCCGACATGTCGTACTGTCGAAGCTGTATTAGCTCCAGAAAACTCACAACCACCTCCTCAAGCCAGTCCTCAGCCGCCTACGAGTCAGGCTCACCTCGAAACTTGAGGGACATCTGATGCTAAAACATATGTAAGGCACTAAGCCTATGAGTCTCTGCTACCGGTACCGCCGGTAGTGTCTGCTGACCAACAGGTAGTGACATAGCTGGCGCACTACCCATAGGTACTATCCCAGGTATCGGTTCGCGTACCGAAGCCTCATTACTATAAGGACCAACCTCATGGTCACTCACTGGAAACACCAGGAGCTAAGATCATCATCCGCTCTACTAGTATCAAATCTAGGCGTAGAACTCTAGCAATCGCCTCCATCCAGTCCACTGCTGCCTGGGAAATCTGTCTCGCCTCGTATCCTCAGAGGCCTCTACTGCTGGAACTCGTGCATCACGCTCTGCTAGTGTGCACCGTCAGCTAGTGGCATCTGCTGCCTAACGGGTGGTGCTGCTGCTGGTACACCACCCGAAGGTGCCAACACTGAAAAAGGGCCCTGCACTGGAGTCTCGCTGCTCGGTGGGCCATCATCGAGAACTCTCTCGGAACTCCAGCTAACTATCTGCATGGTGACATCCTGAACAGTTGTGTCATGGTCAACGATTTATACCTGGTGAGCTGACCTGGTTTGAGCTGACTTTAAACCTTTTGGGAAACACACACGCAATCAGTGTTTTCATGCATTAAGTCGGAAATCAGAAGTCAGGGTCCTGGTGTACGGATACGTCGGCCGCCGCACCAACACTGGACTCCCTGGACTGATAACCACACTCAATACACTAAACACTATTGCTTCATATAGAAAAAAGATCAGAGTTTGCGGTAGAACCGACCCCTTTGATACCAATTTGTCACGACCCGACCTCGGGGCCCGTGCCGTGACTACCCCAAGCCCGCCTTCCATAGGCCAGGGGCTGGTGACTAGCACCAAGGCGTAAAATCCCAGTAAAAAGGGAAGGCATTGCCTTAAAAAAAAAGTAAACAAGCACCTCAGAGTAATAAGCGGAAGTAAGCAGTACACAAAACTAGAACAACTGTGCTGAAGTAAAGGGGCCGGAAATACAAGCCCAACTGTAAAGTAAAGTACAACTCGAAAGGGAAAACAGCAACTGAAAGTACAAGCGGCTCCTGGAACGTCCTCCTCGATTCCTACCTAAAGGGTAGGTACAGATGGATCAGCTCCTGGATCGTCCACCACGGATCCTACCTGCAGGGTAGGTACAGATAGCTCCACAACTCCTCGGGTCCAACTGTCCGCTCCGAGCACGTCCCGCTCAGTGGTCCTCCTCCGGGTACTGACCTAATCCGTAAGCCTCAACCGCAGTCAGCGCTGTCCGTCGTCTGCAACCAACACAACGAAGTGCGGGCATAGCCCGTGCAGGGGTGAGTATAAGATACTCAGTAGGGACCCCGAGACCCTCGAAGGTCTCCCGAAATCCACAAAGGATAAACCACATGAAGGATACAATCACGAAGTAACATCCAGTATTGATTAGGTATATGCCCATACATATACCTATGTCACCAATTTCCGTTCAGCTCCAACACCGAGCCCATGAACAACCCAATCCACAAAGAAGAGTAAACAGTAAATCCACACAGGATAACAGTACAAGTCCACACAGTTTATAACAAGTTTATGAAATCAACGGATAACCATTACCCAGGTAAATGCCCATACATATACCTAAGTTATCAAGCGACCCATCTCAATCATGAGGAAACACAAAGATCATTGACTCAGCTCAAACCAGGATTTTCATTATCGAAACCGTAACTACTGAAGAGCTCCGTCTCTAGAGTGTATAGTGGTCCTGTCACGACTCCGTGGTACTGCTCACTAACCTAAGACTGCTGAAGTACTCCTCCTGTCGAGTACTGCGGGTCAGCCACCCAGACACAGTAGTGCTTCCCGCCGAGGTATGTCACCCAAACACAGTAGTGCACACCCCCTAGTAGCCTGCTGAGGTACTCTCCGGACGAGTACCGCGGGTCTGCACTGTCACACACGTAGTGCTCCGTCCGCCATGGGTCTGCACCTCATAAAGTAGTGCTCCGTCCACTGGGCTAGTCGACTCACTCCAAGTCGAGTCGGTCAAGCAGTCGTCAGGTCTCAGCCAGTTACACGGTCTTCGTACTCTGCACGCTCGTCTCTGGGAGGGTCCGCTCCACGAGCTACTGGTCGATACTCCAAGTATCACAAGTCCCGCAATGAAGAATCTCAAAAGACCGTCTCGTCACAGGGGTCTCAACGCAACAGACGGCGCGTCGATCGGACGCCCGGTCTGTGAGTTATTAGCCTTTTCGTCCCGAGGGCCCGGTTGGTTTCGTGAGCGAACAAAAACCCGGCCAAACCTCAACTGTACCCTGAACTCTCATAGGGTATGCTCATAGGGACCGTTTCTCATCGTGATCATCAACGCCGCTGACGGTTCGTCAAACGGACGTCCTGTCTGAAAGATATCAGCTTTTCCATTCCAGGGGCCGGTGGGATTTCAGATACGATCCAACCCGGCCATAATCCAACTGTATCCAAAACTCGGGCGGAGTATGTCAAAAGTTCAGTCTCATCAAGAGGAAGTTATCGCAACAGACGGCGCGTCAATCGGACGCCCGGTCTGTGAGTTATTGGCTTTTTCGTTCCAGGGGTCCGGTTGGTTTCGTGTACGAACCAACCCGACCGTACTCCATCGGCAACCAAACCTCGAGCGGAGTAAGCCAAAAGATCCATCCCACTTAGAGGATTCCATCAAAGTCGACGGCTAGTCAATCGGACGTCCGGAGCTCAAGATATGAGCGTTTCCGCTCCGAGGGCCCGGTTGGTTTCGTGAACGAACCAACCCGGCCGAACTCAAAGTAATCCGAAACCTTGAGTGCGATATACCGAAACGACCGTCTCGGTCCAAGGATCGCGTTGTCGCAGACGGTTCGTCGTTCGGAGGTCCGAGGCTCAAGATATGGCCAAAAGACCGAAACTAGTTCGAAACGGGGGGGGTCCGGGTCCGGGCCGACCCGGCCCGACCCCCCCCCCCCCCCCTGGGGCGGCGCGGCGGACCGCGGCGGCCTGGCGCCGTGAGGGGCCGCACGCGGGGGGCTAATCCCCCGCTGATTTAAATGATGGCGCGGCCTTTTGAGCCGCGCCTTTGCAGCAAACGGCCCCCACGTGGGGGTCGGTTTTTAAATAAGAACCGGGGGGCTGCTGCCCCCCTTTCATGGAACCGCCCCCCTCTTAAAGAGGGGGGTTTTACATGCTGGCCGGGGGATTAATTCCCCCAGTTTAATGCCTTCCGGCCGGCCAGCTGGCCGGCCAGTTTTCTCCAACGGGACCGGAAATTCCGGTCCCTCCTTCGGCTTCCGACACCGGCGGCCCGGCCGCCGGTCTTCTCTTCCGCCGCGGCCCGGAACCGGCCGCGGTCTCCTCGTTCCGCCGCGGCCCGGAACCGGCCGTGGTGTTCGTCGTCCGGCGCGGTGCGACGGCACCGCGCCCCTTCACCGTGCTTTGATATTCATTCAACGCGGCGCGACGGCGTCACGTTCTTGTTGTTTCTTCCAAGGTGCGCGCGCGACGGCATCGCGTAAGTTAAACGTACAATTATCCGCGTGGTGCGACGACACCACGCCACCTTGCTTCCGCTCGTAAGATTAAACAACATGAACGATGGAGGGGGTTCGGCCGTGTTCGTGCGGTCCGACCCCCTCACGTTAAAAAAAACTCAACTTAAACATTCAAAGCCTCATGTTAGACATGCGAGATCCACGATCAAGAAAAGGAATAATTAAATATTGAATCAACAACCCCTACCTCAATTAACAACTCGGCATTCGTCAACTGCCGCGGGAGATGAGGTCGCGGAGGTCGGGCGTCGCGGTAGCCGTTCGTCAAATCCGATGACGAAGGAATGCGTCTGAAGAGACACGTCGTTGGCGAAACCTCGTACGCCGACGATGGTTGTCCGAGGAAGAAGTGGTGTTCTCTCTCGTTGACACGGAAGACGAAGAAGAGCGAAGCAGCGTTCTTCGTCGGAACTTGAGCGTTATTCGTCAAGTCTTGAGGAAAGTCAAATAATAAAGAAAAACAACGAACTCAAGAACCCCTACCTCGATAGTCGCACGTTGACGTAGTTGTGGAATATCGGTGTCGATTCCTTTGACGTCGGAGGAAGAGTCGTTGTCGATGGTGTTCGTCGCGGGAAACCGTCGCGGAAGAGATGATGCGGAAGAAGAACGTCACGTCGCGGATTTGGCGTCGCGGTAGAACCGTGTTCTTCGGCGAAGAAGTTCTTCGTGTTCTTCATCAAAGTTTGAAGAAGAAGGGAAAGCTCTCAAATCCTCTCAAGAAACAAAGGGACTAACCAAAAAAAATAATAAATTAAGCTCATACTTAATTTATTAACACAACACCAACCTTTGAAATTCAAGAGTTTGAATTTCAAAACTTTAATTAAACTCACTTATTAATGACATAAGTTATAACCTAAGTTTACATCATTAATTGTGAGTTGGGGTAGTTAGAGGATATGAAGGGGTGGGGTTCGTGTGGGCCCCACCACCCTCTTAACCTCCCAAGGGAAGTTGGGTTGTCACCCAACTTCCACACAAAGGATAAAAACACTTAAGGAAGATAAAAATAAAAATTGAAGTTAAATTTTTATTTTAACATTCACAATTTTATTTTTACAACTCCCCTCGTGTAAACGCAACTTCGGGAAAGGTCTCCTTAAGCGAATATCGTCGCTACGAGTTCATCGGTGTCCTCGGATTTCAATTCCGAGCACCGGATCAAAAGTTAGGAAAACCCGCTCGTTCGTTCACTGAACGTACCCGAGCCAAACTTCGGAAAATGATTCCGGGCACTCCGGGCCTCGGAATCAGGTGCCGTCTGAAACCGCGCTCTTGTAAAATTCTAAAGAAAATTAAGAAAAAAATTTCCCTTGAATTTTACGGGTCTTTACAATCTTGATAAGAAAAATGATTATTTTGAAAGTATTTCAAAAAATCTTTAGGGAGTAAGTTCTGTGAAGAATAAACTTTCAAATGATATATAAAACGTAATTTCTATGAATGATGTTTTCGAGCCAGATCTAGTTAAATGGTTTTTGAAGACAAGAACATAGTTTTTAAACTCAAATCCGAAATATACTCCTTGAGGATGTTTTTTTTCAAACTTTAACCTAGGTAAGGAAAATTTTGATATAATGTCTTCACAAATATGACCTTGAAGGAATACTTCTGGTTTTGGATACAAAAGTTCAAAACCGATTTTTTAGCAATAACTACTTTGTTCCTCAATGTGCCCCATTATGTACTAAATGTCAGGGTGGTGATCAATGGGAAAATAATTGTTCCACAAACAAAACCCAATATTTAGGATTTCACAAGGAAATTTTTTCTATGAAGATGTGGGTACCCAAATTTTTAATTTCTGAGATATTCGGATCCAAGAAAGTCTGGATTCTGAAAACCTATTTTTTTATTTTCAGGAAAATAGGGAAAGTACCAACATCAATACATGGTACATGGATAGTGTATATTCCTGACATATGACTGGTAACAAAAACTATTTCAAAAGTATTAATAAGATGAAAGGAGGAAAAGTAAATTTTGGAGATAATTCTCAGAGGGAAATTATTGGTATAGGTAACATTGTTCTTCTTGGAAAATATTTTAATTTCAATTGTTTTATTTGTTAAGGGTCTTAAGCACAACCTCATCAGCATAATTCAATTATGTGATGAAAGATACCTTGTTAATTTTAGGAATTATACGTGCCTAGTACACAATTCCAAGGAACAATTTATTCTTTCTGCCCATAGGCAAGAGAATGATTACACACTAAACTTAGAAGAACATAGGAGCCAAGACTTACCATGACTTAGTGCAATGGAAGATCATTATTGGTTGTGGAATAGAAGGTTAAGAAACTGTAACCTTATGAACTTATGCAAACTCTCTAAGAAAGGATTAGTTAAGGATCTATCGAATCTTAGATTTTATTATTCAAAAGTTTGTGACCCTTGTCAAAATGGTAAGCAACATAAATCATGTTTTAAATCGATCATTGAAGTCTCAACAACTGATGCACTACATTTGGTGCATATTGATCTTTTTGGTCCATCACAAACTGGAAGCATTGGGGGAAATTATTATGTATTTGTCTTAGTTGATGATTAAACTAGATTTATGTGGGATTATTTTCTAGAAAATATGTATGAATACTTTTCTTATTTAAAAATATTTTGAGAAAAAGTTAAAAATGAGGAAACTTTCAATTGAAAACTATTCATAGTGGTCATGGTGAAGAATTTCAAAATTCTGATTTTGAAACTATTTGTTGTTGAGAAGATATTACTTAAAACTTCTCAGAACTTAGAACACCTCAAAAGAATTGTTTTGTTGAAAGAAGAAATTGAATTCTTCAAGAAATAACTAGAACCATGTTGATTGAGTATTATATAAACAAAAAATTTTGGGCTGAAGCTATAAGTACTTCTTATTATACAATTAATCTAGGTTTGATTAGACCTTTTCATAATAAAACTCTTTATGAGTTATGGAATGGTAGAAAACCTAGAATTTCCTACTTTAATATTTTTTATTGCAAGGTGTTCATTCTTAATACACCAGTTAATTTACACAAATTCACACCAAAATCTGATGAAAGAATTTTCTTAGGCTACTCCACAACTTTTAAGGATTATAGAGTTTTCAACAAAAACACTTGTAATGATGATGAAACAGTACATGTCAAATTTGATGAAACTGATCCTTTTGTTTTAAAACAACCCCAAACTACATCTTCAGATGTGTTTTCAAAAACGGATTGTCAACCTTTGATAGAAAATACTTCTGTTAAAGAAACTGTTCAAGAAGATACTTCTTAATCATTTACCCCAGAATATTTCCAACCCTATGTTGATGAAAAAGTTATACAAAACCCAGACCCGTTGTTTCTTGTGAAAAATCCCAGTGATGGTATCATTGGTGATGTAAATCAACCAGTAAATACCAGAAGTTCCTTAAGAAATGAAGTAGAGCATCTAGAATTCCATTCCCAATTAGAACCAAAAAGCACTGATGAAGCTTTAGGTGATGCTGATTGGATAAAATCCATGCATGATAAACTAAATGAATTCTAAAGGAGTAATATCTGGTCCTTGGTTGAAATATCTAAGGAAACTTCTGATATTGGAGTAAAACGGGTCTTTAGAAATAATTTTCGTAACAGAAATTTTCGTACTAAAATTTTTTTTAATGGAAATATTCGTAAGGAGAATTTTCGTAATGCGAATTTTCGTACTCATAATATTCTTAATTGAGTTCTGGTACTAAATGTTTTTGTAGTAAAATATTTTTTGATCTAATGTCTTTCATAGTAAGTTTTTCATAGTGAGTTTTTCATAGTCAAATTTTTTTCAAGAAGAATATCACCTATTATGAATAAACTTCCTATCCAATCCGAAAGGTAGGACTTCCTTAGTTATGTTTTCGTAATCGTTATCAGTTTCTGGTAGTTTCTTTTTCTTTTAAAATTTCTCGGATTCAATTCATCATAAATCTGAATG
The DNA here is from genome assembly GCA_963277665.1 of Viscum album. Lineage (NCBI taxonomy): Eukaryota > Viridiplantae > Streptophyta > Magnoliopsida > Santalales > Viscaceae > Viscum > Viscum album. The sequence goes on along the minus strand of OY728136.1, from coordinate 1,313,130,203 downwards.
TTTTTCTTAAAACCTCAAAAGATCATATTCAAGATTTCATTTCATGCATGTTTTCTACCGTAAGATCAGATCAGAGAGTTTTTCAAACGTCAAATTATTTTTTGGCAGTTGAAAGGTCACCACCATCACCTATATAAAGGGGACCCCTAATGATGTCCCACATCGAATTCCATGCTCTCGCATCTCGATGCTCTGCCTCTGTTCTTAAAGTTTGTCCTGAATCTCTTAGAATTCCTTGAATCTGAATGTCTATAGAAGCCAATTCTCAAGAAATTTCTACCACGTAACCAATCTCAAAATGGCAAGTATACAGCGAAAGGATGGTCCATCCGAACTTTTTCAAGTATGATTCTATCATCTCTAATAATATGAAGTTTAATAGTTGGGAAGATGTATGCATGTCTAAGATAGGTGATCAAGACATGGCGTATCCAGAATTTATCATAGAGTTCTATGAATCAATTTTCTTCCTCGAAGAAGAGGGTAGAGAAATTTTTTCTTTTAAGAGTTATGGAAATACCTACAAACATACATACACCAAGGCTGCAAGCTTGGTGGGGTTGGCGTATAAAGGGTAATCTTAGTTTCTCTCATAGAAACTCTCTGAGGTTCTAGGTAGTTTTTTAAGTTAAAGGCCTTACAATGCGTTGGACTTGATGATGTCAAGACAGCAAAAATTGATCACCTGTCTTCTAAAAACCGGATCCTTCAGCTATGGGTACAAGGTTTAATAGTACAGAGAAAGGTGACAATGATACTCGAAAGAAAAGTGATATATATTTCTTATACTTCCTGGTAAATCTAATAAAAATCAATTTGATGAGGCATTTACTTGTTACAATCAAGAACATCAAGGATGGGAATAATAGTGCCCAAATTATCACGTTTCCGGCCATACTTTCAAAGATGATAGTTCGTTGTCTTGAGTCATTTACGATTGCATGCATTTCCAAGTCTCGGAATTGCAAACTTGTTCTTGTTACTGATGACACTTTGAAAAAAATGAATATGGATTTTTCAAAGGAGGAAAAATAGTTTTATGATCTTCTAGAGGAAGAAGAAGAAGCCAATCTGGAAAAGATTGAAAATGTCGAGCTATCAAAAAAGGTTGGTAAAAAAAGGAAGCTGAAGGAAGTGGAGTAGACATATAAAACCCCTAATGCTAAGGAAGCTCAATCCGCACCTCCCAATCTAAAGAAACAGAAAACGTATCCGGATGAAGTGGTTGAAAAATGGAGGGAAGTTAAGGAAAAGAAGAAGGAAGGGGAACCTCAGTTCGGATTGGACCCTGTTGAAGATAAGTCTTTATGGGAAAATACTGTTGAATACCTTGAGAAGAAAGAAAAAGAGAATAAGATGAAGATGAAAATTTCTGAGGCTGAAGTTGTTCAATCTCTTTTGAAAGCCACATAAGTAGCTTCTGAAAATATTCCAGTATTGGAAACATTCCTAGTCGAGTATTTACCAGAATATGTGGGGAAGAATTTATTCACTCCAGAAAAATCTAAAGAAAAAGAAATTGTTGACGGAGTAGAAGAAGAAGAAGAAGAAGTAGGTGAAGAAGATGAAGTAGAAGAAGATAGTGGTGATTTAGATGATTTGATTAAACATGATGAAGATTATCAAGAAAAGGAAATTACATCAAAAAATTACCACTCCGAATATCTGAGGTCGAGTCCTCAAATCTTGTCACTCCGGGAATGGAAGAAGAGAAATATGGTAAGAAAGATAAAGAAAAGGAAGAAGACAAAGTGAATTAATTATCTGATGATGAAAGCTATGAAAATTAATTTCTTGAGGAAGGAGCAAAGAAGAAAAAACCTGATGAAGATAAGATCGTTTAGCTATCTGAACGTGAGGACGAATATCATGAGGAGGAATCCATTCCGAAAGTTGATAAGGGTATACAAGTACTTATGGAAACCCCACCGAAAGATATCATAAGGAATAAGGTTGTTGGTGGCTCTTCAAAAAGAAAGCTTCTGGAAATTGAAGAAGAACATTCACCTAGAAAAATGCCAGATTCGGAGTCATCTGTATTGGGACACAATTTTGTTGTTGAATCTCTGAAGAAATTGGTGGATACAATTACGATATTTCTTACAATAGACTCTAGATTCCAGATGCTTCAACACAGCTTGAATCAGAAGTCAGAATCTGTATCCATGGTTATGGATAAATGTGTGAAGATTGAGGCTGACCATTAATATTTTCTAATCAATTATGAGGTCCATAGAAAATCTTGCAGCCAAATGACTTTATGGTCAATAAAAATTTAGGAGGATTTGACAGAGCATGATACCTTTCAGAATGATGTAAAAGAATATTTTGATACACAGGATGCCAAGATGAAAAATATTTAGGAAAAGCTGACCCTTGAGCAAAATACTCAGAATCAACAAGTGAAAGTTCTGAATGGGATGCTTAACATTGTTGGTCAAAACTGGAAGGGGGAAAGTTATCTCCAGATTAAGATCACAGAGAAGCTTGAAAATTAGGATGAATTACTGATGATTTAGGAAGAGGCCATGAAGGCTCAGGTAGAGGTCCAAAAATCTCAAGAAGAAAGGATCAATGTCTTGTACAAGCAAGCTGAGGAGGACCAAAAAGACTTAAGGAAGCTGAAAATCCTTCTAAAGAAGATAATACCAAGGAAAAAAGAAGACAAATAGACCAATCTGATATTTTGTTTCATTTTTCTTTGTCAAAATACTTTCAATCTTAATTAAAATATTTTTTTTTGTATATCTTAATAATTTTATTTGTACATTTTTTTTTCCATTAACTCAAATTATTTTTTAAAATCACAGATGGGGAGAAGGAAAAATAACTCAAAAGGGAGAATAAAAATCTAAAATGGAGAAGAAACATTTTTGAGTATAAGAAGATCTATCTCTAAGTAAGGGGGATTTCTCATTGCGAAGACATACATATTCATAATGAAAATCCCATTCCGTAAATCTAGAATACGATCATTAGAGTTTCAAATCCTAATGGGGGGTTAGTCTTATTCACCGTTGATTAGAAACAAATAAAGATAAGCTTTAATTACTAGTCTAGAAATTTATTCTAAGTCATTAAATTCTTTTTTGTAAGGATGTTTGTGCTTTCCAAAAAGGTGGATATTATTGATTCAATAAAGTGTTCCTTATGAAATTTTCCATTCCTTCATTCATAGGGGAGATTGATAAGTCATCATGGTTTCCTTGTGACTTTACCATTCCTCTTGTTTTGAAAATCACAAATAACTTTTCTTAAGGAAAATTTCATTTTACCCCTATTTATCATTCATAAAGAAAAATTTCCTTCCCAAAGGAAATTTAACCCTACTTTATTTTCATTGTTCATATCAATATTTTTGATAACTGTAAAAATCAGATTCATATCTAAAACCCCAGAATCATATAATACTTAGACATGAAGCATTATGTTTTAGGATCCGAATTCTAGATACGAACTCTAATGAAGTTCAACTCCAAATTCTGGATACGAGCTCTAATGAAGTTCAACTCCAAATTCTGGATATAAACTTTAATGAAGTTCAACTCCAAATTCTAGATAAAAACTCTAATGAATTTCAACTCTGAATTCAGGATATGATCTCTCATGAAGTTCCACTCTGAATTCTGGATACGAACTCTAGTGAAGTTTAACACCGAATTCTTGATACAAACACTCGTGATGTTCCGCTCAAAATTCTGGGTACAAAAACTAATGATGTTCCACTCAGAATTCTGGATACGAACTCTCATAAAGTTCCACTCCGAATTCTAATTACGAACTTCGCTATGTTCTGACTCTGATTTCTCTAAATTCAGACTCCGATCTTTGATGAGGTCTGACTCTGAATTCTCATGATATTAGACACTGAACATCATAAGTTTTGGTTCTGAATTCTAGTGAAATTACTCTGCGAATTTCCTTGAAATTCAGACTCCGTATATCTATCGAATTCAGGTTCTGAATTCTTAAAAAACCGAATCCAAATATTCTTTAGTTTATAGACTCCAAATTAATTTTTTACTTCCATTCTGAACTCTCACATTTTCCATTCCAAAATTTCATTTTCTACTCCATTCCAAATATCAGTTTAGTTATGCTTACACATGTTTATTATAAAATGGTGTCGTTCTTTCAGTTATTGACTAACCGTTGGTTGAATGACATGTGTACAGGTCCCTCTGAAATTCAAGGAGAATTATGACTGTTGGAGGAGGGAGATGACCATTGGAGCTTCGACTATAAATAGTATCTCATTTGAAAAGATTACTGACAACTTTGATAACTATTCTTACATGCTGTTGAAGTGATTTCTAGAGAGATAGGCTCTGATAAACACTCAAGATTCGTGTAGAAATATTTAACAGCTTGTTCAAACATTACCTTTTGTAGAGTTTCTTCGTGCGACTATGATTGTTGTTGTGTACAATTGAGGGATTTGGGGGATAGGAAGATAAAGGTTTCAACAACTTGATGTTGAGGGATTCCGTGTTGAGGAAGTCAGAGGTGTCTACTACCTGATAGTTGAGGGTGTGTGGGGATAGCAAGAGAGACTATGGTCATCGTATCAAGGGGTTACCCAGGTGTGGGTAAGATGAACATTCTTGAAAGTATAAATCAAGGACCTCTTATCCAGTGTTGTTGGATACCCTTCTCTTTTGTTTAAAATAGTTATTGTTTTCTACTTTTAGTGTAACTACTTTGTTTTCCACTGTGCTTTTTGAATTGTTGGGTAAAGTATATCTTTCTTATACATCCTTAATTGTACTCTAATATAGTTAGATTCTATATGCTTTAAGGTAGAATCTTAATATTTGTAACTTTTGTTAAGATTAATTTTCAGAATAACATTTCAAGAATTTAGCAAGTGATTAGAACATATAGAGGTATTTTGAATTATTTTCTTTAACCTTGTTAAACATAACCATCCCCAAAATTTCCTATCGAATTTTTTAAAGGTACAATTCACCCCCCTCTTGTATTTGAGAATCTCATTTTTATTTCGATCATAAGATTGGTATAGAGAGTATATCATACTCCGTCACATACCATCCTAACATCATTTCCTTTTTAACCTTATTTATAAATTGTTTGAGATGTCAATATTTGATCCGTGGGGACTATGGGCCCTCATGGATCGGAATTTGGAACTTTCAGTTCAATTTTCATGGTTTTTTGGGTTGTAGAGTAGTTTCTTGAGGCTTACTGTCTGGAAAAACCTAGAATATGTGTCGTGTAATGTTAAGTACATGTTGTTTGTTCTTCTTTTTGGGAAGTAACAATTTATCATAAGTACACACCGTGTACTTTATATACATATTGTGTAATCTCTAAATATTTTCATAGGCTGTGTGTGTAGAGACACAGGATGGAAAAAACCTGGAGTGAGCACGCTGTGTATTTTCCATACATGATGTGTAGTGTCGACCCCATGCCCAGATGGGTCACTAACAACATAGGTTGGCCGTGTCATGTCCAATACATGTTGTGCGCCATCTAAACACACCATGTAGTCTGACTTAGGTACTTGGCCATGTCACGAACAACATGGGTTAGTGTTACCCTTTCACATACATGTCGTGTCTGCCTTGAACACGCCGTGTAGTTTGACCCAGTTACCTGGTCGTGTCACGGACAACACGGGCTGATATCATCCGTTCTCATACACGCCATGTCCATCTAAAACATGTAGTGTAGTGTCATCCATGTGCCAGGCCATGTCACTAACAACACGGGCGACGTGAATCATGTCTAGTACACGATGTGTTTCCTTGAACAATCTGTGTAGTCTAACCTTAGGAGATCCATGTGGCTTAACCGTGTAGAAGGACTCTGGATGGGAAAGAGGATTCAAGAACATGCCATGTGTTAATACAACACATCGTGTGTCTGGGTTGTTATATGACCTAGAATAGAAGGAGTACATGCCCATGTAAATGACATAAGGGAACAAGTCATGTAGTCTTTATAAACACTGTGTAGTCATGTTTTGAAAAACATGAATGTTTTCCTTCTCTTGTTCCCTTCTTACACTCCTTGTTTTCAGTCCTTGTCAATTTTGATCTTAGGTGTGTGCCTAACTTTGTAGAGCCATGCCACCAAGACGTCCTACAGTTGTGTGCCAGTTTCCAGACAGTGATCAGACAATCGACATGACTGATCCGGGACTACCTACAGATCCTCCCATTGTTCTTGCCATGGCGCCAGCCGCTGTACCTGACATAGGTGCTGATTCATAGTTCATAGAGGGCTTTCTGAGGATGATGCAGACTTTTCAGGGAGCGCCACCTCCTTCCCTATCGATTGATGATTTGGCGTGGGTTTTCTGGAAGCATAATCCTCTCACATTATCAGGGGAAGGGGACCTCAGGCATTTGAGTCATGGCTTGAGACAACATTGTCGATTTTTGAGCATCTGGAGATACCTCCAGAGAGGGGGGGGGGGTGAAGCTTGCTACCTACATGCTCCGAGACTCCTCCGAGAGATGGTGGGACATGGTCTCACAGGCGGGACTCTAGTAGAATATGTCTTGGGATGAGTTTCATCTCATCTTATACAATTAATTATATCTGGAGACATTGAGGGTCGATCTATCCCTGGAGTTTATGAGTATGGGGGAATGCACTCTTTCTATTATAGAGTATTCCTCTCACTTCACAGAGTTTCAGCGTTTCATGCATATCCTAGGAGGTGATGAGTTGTTACTTTCATGGAAGTTTAAGGATGGTCTGAGGCATGACATTCGGTTGCAGGTGATCATATTCAGGTTTACTTCGATATCTTCTATTATTAACCTGGCGCAGATTACAGAGTACAATATGAAGGATTCTGGAGCTTAAAGCTCGGGCGGTTCGGCATCCAGTGTTCGTGCTCTGCCAGCTGATAGCAGGAAAAGCCGTAGAGAGGCTGTATGAAATAATTATAGCAGATGAGATGCATCTTCCGGTAGCCAGGTTGTGTGTTTCTAGTGTGGGATAAGTAGGCATACAATGCCACATTGCCCGAGAGACCTACTGGAGTACCGATCTTGCGACATTATGGGTTACCTTCATTTCTTTTGTCAGTTATTTTCACCAGTAGCTAGTGATAAGGGTTCTTCTATGACTCCTTTTTTAGTAGCAGCGCCACTAGTTTCTCACCAGTCTGGGAACTAGATTTCTTTAGACCATTTGGGCTGAGGTGGAGGTTGTGGTTGTTGCATCCAGTCGCCCGATTTTTAGCGATAATATGGTAGATCAGCTCAAAGTGGTCAGGAAGGGTCATAGGGCCACGGTACATGCCATACCTTTGTAGTGGAGCTGACCCAATAAGAGAAGGATCCCAGACCTTCATCCGTTTGAGGTATGATCTTAGTAGCCTCAGTCTTATCTTTAGCTCCTTTCGATACTGGTGGCACACATAGGATTATCCATGTTGCTGTCGTGGAGAGCCATGGGCTCTGCGTCTTTTCTTATAATGATATGTTGATGCTAGAAACTCCATTGGGGATTTCAACAGCTAGTGTATTTCAATGTAGAGAGTGCCTCTATAGGTTGGTGGATGTCACTTTTTATGGGACCTCTATGTCCAGGAGATGACATGGTACGATTTCATTCTTAAGATGGACTGGTTAGTTCCATTCCAGACAGCCATCGTCTGTTATCGCCATAGGGTGAGTTTTATATCATTTAATGGTGGATCATTTTTCATAGGGGTGAGTGGGATGTCTAGTTGATAAGAGCAGGTCCAGAGAATCATGGGATGGGAGGAGTTACAGCCCAAATTTCTAGTCTTTATTTGTATGATTAGGGGACTTCACAGTTAGACATTCCTCCAGTGGTGGATCTTTTTCAGGGCTGTCTTTCTAGAGGACTTTTTAGGTTTTCCACTGAAGCGTGAGGTATACTTTTCATTTGAACTTGTGCCAGGGGCGGCACCAGTGTTCATTCCTTTTTATACTATGGATACACACGAGTTGCAAGAGCTCAAGATGAAGTTGGAGGAGTTACAGGAAAAGGGTTTCACCCGATCGAATAATTCTCCATGGGGTTCGCCTGTCCTATTCGAGAAGAAGATAGACGATACTCTCAGGATTTGTGTGGACTATCAGATGTTGAAACAGTTGATGGTCAAGAACTGATATCCCTTTCCTAGGCTTGATGACCTCTTTGATCATCTTCAAGGAGCCTAGGTGTTCTCAAAGATTGACCGGAGGCCCGGTTATCAAAATTTGTGCATGGGACAATAATATATACCTCTTAAAACATTCAAGAGTAGGTATGGTCTATACGAGTATTTGTTTATATTGTTTGTTCTCACAAACACGTCTGCATTTTTCTTGGCACTAATGAACCGAGGGTTCCATCCATACTTGGATTCCTTTGTTTTTATCTTCTTGGACTATATCTTGTAGTACTATGACTCTCGAAACAACCATGATTCCCATCTTGAGAACATTTTGCGTACACTAAGAGAGAATCAGTTATATACTAAGCTCTCAAAATACCACTTATGGATATATCAAATTCACTTTTTTGATCATGTTATCTCAGTGGCATGTGTATCAACAGACCTAGATAATGTGAGAGATGTAGTTCCCTAGTAAAATCCGAAGAACGTCTTTCAGGTGTAGAGTTTCCTAGGGATGGCTGGATACTATAGTCCTTTTATACAGGACTTTTCTCACTCAGAAACTCCACTGATAGGTCTGAACAAGAAGGTTGCGAACATCCTGTGGTCATATTCTTGCGTGTCAGCATTCTAAGAGCTGAAATGGGGGTTGACTTCAGCACCGATACTAGTCTTTCCAGAGTAAGGCATGAGGTATACTGTGTATTGTGATGCTTCATGTATCGGGCTGGGAGCTGTACTTATACAGGGAAATGGATTCGTTGCGTACAGGTCTCGGCAGTTGAGGCCACATGAGAGGAATTACAGGACAAACGATCTGGGGTTTGAATCTATTGTTCATGCCCTATGTTATTGGAGATTTTATCTTCTGGGAGAGCACTTTGTGGTTTTCACTGACAACAAGAGCCTCATGTACGTATTCACACTACGTGATCTGAATTTGAGACAGTTAAGGTGGGATGAGTACCTACAATTATTTTGACATTGAGATTGCCTATATTCCTGGGAAGATTAACATAGTGGATGATGCATTGAGTGGGAGGACTCAGATACAAGAAGTTCAGGCGGCCAGCAGTGAATGGTAGCATATGGCTTTGTTCTTTGAGATACATTTGGAGGTGCACGACAGACACATGAAGACCTTTCATTCCACTATAGTTGTTACCTCTACACTTATTGATCGAGTACAAATGAGGCATCTATCAGATTATGAAGGTATAGTCCTACGGAAAAGCGTGTTAGGAGAGGACCTTATTCATGGGTGGACAATTGGAGAGGGTGAGATTTTTTGTTTCTAGGGACGCATATGGGTTCCAGTATATATACTCGAGCATCTGATGAGGGATTTTCATTCCTTAGTTCGGGATGTTCATCCTAGTGTCACCAATATGTATCGTGATCTACACTGTTAGTATTGGTGTCCAGGTATGAATATGGATGTTGCTGGGTTTGTCATGATATGTTCCACATGTTAGCAGGTGAAAGCGGGGCATTAGTGACCACCAAGGCTTCTATAGTAGTTACCCATTCCCGAGTGTAAGTGGAATGAAGTCGCGATGGATTTTGTGACTGTTTTCCATGGTCTCCCTGCAAGAATGATGCTTTTAGGGTCGTCATTGATAGGCTTACAAAGGTTAATCACTTCTTGCCGATCAAGGAGACCTTCAGTGTTAATGAGCATGGACTGTTGTACCTCTAAGAGATTTTTCGTCTACATGGAGTTCCACACTCAATTGTTTTAGACAGGGATGCAGGTTTTACATCTCAGTTCTAGAAAGGGCTTTAGAAGGCTATGGGTACATAAGTACTTTTGAGTATAGCTTACCACCCCTTGACAGATGGCTAGTCCGAGCGTACAATTCAGGTGCTTGAGGATATGCATCAAGCATGCATCCTGGATTTTGGAGGTTCTTGGGAGAATTATATACCTCTTGTGGAGTTTTCCTACAATAATAGTTTTCAAGATACTATTCAGATGGAACCATATGTGTCATTGTGCGGTAGGCCATGTCGATCACCCTTAAATTTGTTGGAGGTAAGAGAGGCAGCTTTGTTGCAACCTTGTATTGTTCAAGAGACCATAGAGAAGATAGAGTTAATTTTAAAGATGATGGATACTGCACAGTCACAACAGAAGTCTTATTCTGATCAGCGAAGATGACCTCTGGTGTTCGAGGTCTGGAATTAGGTTTTTCTACGTTTCACACCGAGGTTGGGACACAAGAAGATCAGGAGATAAAGTAATCTTTCACCGATGTACGTTGGGCCATTTGAGGTGTTGGAGAGAGTTTGGATGGTTGCCTATCGGTTGTAGTTACCTTAGAGGTAACGAGCTATGAATGACATCGTCCACAATTCTCATCTTCGGCGGTACATTTAAGAACCGTCTCATGTCTTTCAACCCAAGGAGGTTGATCTTGAAGTGGATGCGTCATTTGAAGAACATCATATATGTATTTTGGATCACAGTAAAAAGGTTATCTATGGACGGTCTATTCCTCTGGAATGAGTGCAATAGCAGCACGAGCAAGTACAGGACGAGACTTGGGAGAGGGAGGCCGATGTACGAGAACATTGGCCAGAGCTATTCAAGGTTTCTTCTTCTATTCCGCTCTAGGGAAATTTGAGGACGAATTTCGTTAAGGGGGGGAAGTTTGTAAGAACTGGGTTCTTCTTTTTAGGTATGTTTTTCCTTTTTCTATATTTTTTGTGATGATATGAATTTTTGGAAATTTTCCAAAGTACACACCATCTACTTTATGAGTACACGCCGTGTACATTATGATTACATGCCATGTACTTTCTTGCCATAGTAGGCCATGTTTTGGAAATGTAGTAGACGCACACACGGTCATGTGGGGTGCCGTGGAGGCCACCTAAAGACGAGTATGGAAAAGGCAAGTACACTCTGTGTACATTAAATTTACACGCCATGTATTTTTTTCATTAAATGCACTGGGTCCATGTCTGACAGACAGAACAACCTTCTTCTATGTCATCTTCATCCATGAGAACCCGTACAGCCATGCCTTCTCTCTGAGCTCCCGATCCTTCATCCAACCTCTAATTCTAACACCGTTGATTGTGATGGAATCTAATCCGTACATTGTCTCTTCTTCCTGAGCCTTGTTTTCCAATTCCTCTTCTTTTCCAAGTTATCATGGGTTGAACATTTTGGAAGTTTTCTTAGATCTACGACGTTCCAAGGAGAATCAAGCTTCGAGGTTCATGTATATATATCTCTTAACCCTGAGGTAGGTGGTTTGTTCTTTTCTGTTCGATGTCCTTGAGTCTTTTGTGCAAATACCACCAATAACATTTAGCGGGGTATTGCGTGTTTCCCATTTTACCCCTGTTGTTTTCATGCCATGCTTGTATTCTTGGGTAGAGTTAATTTTGGATATGAATAGGGTTGTTTGCTATTATTTGTATATGTTTTTCCCTTGCATTGTTCAGTTTACAACCGTTTGGTCCTGTTTAGCTTTGGCTACATTGCATTTTTTCCATTCCTGTTGTTACAGGATGGAGATTTGTTTTATAACATGACTTTTATGTTCTATACTGTTTTTACAAGTAGCTCTATAGGTTTACATTGGCTATATTACACTACTATGAAGGTTGACTTACACAAGGCCCTGAAAACTTGGTGTAGTGAAATGTAGGGGGAATTTACAGGGTGAGCTTCCTCAGAGAGTCTTTGACCACTTTTGTCTATAAGTGGGATTGACCGAGTGAGCATCCTAAGAGATACTAGAACCACTTATGGCTATGAGGGTAGTTGACTGAGTGAGATTCATCATAGAGTCCTTGATTTGTTTTAGAATATAAACGGATTGACCGAGTGTGCATCATCAAAGAGTATTTGTTTTAATTCTGAGGTGTGTATACTATAAGGGGGATTGACCAAGTTAGCATCCTCAAAGAGTCTATGAACGACTTGGGCTATAAGGAAAATTGACTGAAGGAGCTTCCTCAGAGAGTCCTAGACCTCGGGGCTATAAGTGGAATTGATATGTGAGCTTTCTCAGTGAGTCGCTGACTACCTCAGACTATGTGGGGAATGGACTGTGTGAGCTTCCTCAAAGAGTCTTACTATACCTTCAACAATAACGGGATAGACTGTGAGCACTCCCTCAAATAATCTTATTAAATTCCTTTACATAACCAGAGGGGTTAGATGGAGTGTGCTGCCTAGTGGGTTACTTGTACTTTTTAGGTAGGACCAGAGGGGATGGCTATTGGTACTTCCCATATGTTAACCTATATATTGTTTAACTTTTACTTGATATTGGAACTGTGGATTATTTACTTCTAGAGGATTTCCTATTACAGTTTTTTGTACTTTTACCTGCCATATACTCATTGACTATTAGGCACAGATATTTAGAAGGTTTCATACTGGGATTTCGTCTCACAACATGTTTGGGTCATGCTTTTTAGCCCAAACAGACTATGTTTTTATAGGTATAGACATGTGAATTCACCCTTCTACTTTATGTACTTGATTGTGTTGTAGCTGGAGATCATGAGACCATGCTGAGGCTTGCGATGTTGAAGAGTTGTTCATCTGTTTTTCTTTTGTACTTCGGTTTAGTACTGTATTCAACATTGTGAATTGATTGGATGATTTCATAGAAATATATGTATCATTCTTCATTTATATATATGTATTCCACAGTTGTTTATTTATCTCAGTCGTCTGTTGTCAACTATTGTTGTATATTTACTACTTCCGCTACTGTATATTAGTTCCTCTTCTATTGTGTTACTCTACCAATGAGGGCATAGTTTCCCCATTATTACACCCATGGCCGTCACTGCTAGTCGGTAGCCTCTAGATTTTGGGAAAATGCACTTGAGAAAAAGTGACCAACAATATACATGGCACCTATGGGTGGATTCCGGAACAGGGACGTTGCACTATTCTTTGAGTGACACATGTACAAGTACATCATGAATTCATTGAAAAATGTGACCGTTGGAGGAGGGAGTCGACCATTGGATAATTTTCAATAAATATGAGGTCATTTTAATGAGTTCAACATTGAACGACTGGGATACAATTGATCAGTCTAGGGACTGAATGATGCTGAAGTTATTTCTAGAGAGATAGAATCTTATGCCTTGTGTGTACTGAACATCTTGTTCAGCTTGCTTTGTGCTACTCTGATTATTGATTGGTACAATCGAGGACATCCGGGGATAGTAATATGGAGGTTCTGACTACCTTAATGGTCGGGGACTTCTGTGGATTGGAAGTCAGACGATCCGACTGCCTTAAAGTTAAAGGGAAAGCGGGGATCGAAAGACAAGTTCTGATTTTCCTATCGATGGCTTACCTAGGTGTGGGTAAGATAGACTTTCTAGAAAGTATAAATAAAGGGTCTTTAACCCATATCTGTTGGATACCCTACTCTTTGGGTTAAGAGATTTCATTCTTATTACATGTTTGGTTTAATTTTTATTTCCACTGTATTCTAATAAACAAAGAAACTATGACCTTCTTGAAATTTCTTGTTCTTTTTTATACTCTGATAAGTAAGATTCTATATGCTTTAAGGTAGAATCATTTACTTTTTATCTTTTCTTATGTTTCATTTCCAAATTAATATATCCAGAACCTTGCACATTTGTAAAACTAAAAGAGGTCTTGTGAATTTACCTTGTTTATCTTTTTTAAATATTTTTTTCCTTAATGTTAATAATGAATGTTTTTAAACTAACAATTCACCCCCTCTGATAATTGACCATCTACATTCATATTTTCACCCTGCAATTGGTATCAGAAAAGGACTCTAAAATACTTGTATTCACATATAAGTTTTCTTGCTCATGTTTCCAATGTTCTCAATATTCCCCTTTATATGTTTTTTTAATTCTTGTTACAAACATTTTAAAATAAAATGTTTTTGTAGAAAGAAATTTTCATTTAGACTGCAAGAATGAATGTCAGTTTGATTGACTATTTGAATCCTACTAGACCACCAATATTTGATGGGAATTTTTATGAATATTATCAAGATCATATATATAATGTTTTTATTAATACTGGAGTGGGAAAATTTTTTATTCATACTGAAGATTACAAGATTCCTGATATGGAAGTTAGAAAATTTTACCTACCACGAAAAGAGTTTATATCAGCTAAACTATACGGTACAAAATACTTTGTAATGTTCAATGACCAGGAATATATAGAGTCAAATTTTTTATTGTGAAGTTGTAAATTGTCTTTGGAAGAAATTGGAAGTTACACATGTTGGTACATCCTATGTTACAGAAACTAGAAGAGTTATGCTTAGAGCAGAATATCATGGATTTCTATTTCCTTATGAAGAACCAGAATGCATGGTACAACAAAAGATTATGACTATTGTTAATAGTTCACAATCAATGGGTGATGAAGGTTTAGATTATTATGAACTTGTTGACAAGATTATAGATATCATGCCTAATGAGTGGGAATATAAGAGAACAGTTATTCATGAGAATAGGAAAGTATCTCAAATTACTCTTGATGTGCTTTTTGGAACACTTCTTCAACATGAGACCAGAATGAAAAGAGATGCTGGTATGAATAATAATAAGAATGGTATTGAGAGTGTATCCTTTAATACTACTAATTCCAAGACTCCTGAAATGGTTAAAAGATCCAATTCAATGAAATTCACTATTTCATCCAAATCAAGTGAATATGAATGTTATGAGAATTAGAAATATAATCTTTCTCGATGGATGAACAAGATAGTTGGGAATAAATAATTTCAGTATAGGTCCAAGAGGAATGAAGGGAAGGACAAAAGACTCGGAAGTCACTTGTTATGAATGTAAAAGAGTGGGGAATATATGGCTAGATTTTCCTATGCTTAAGAAAAAAGGATAGAAAGGAAAATAATTCTGAGTGGAAAAGAAAGAAGTAATACAAGGCTAAAGCTATGATGTTTTTGAAAGCTAATGACACCTGCAGTCCTAGTGGTAGAGATTCATCTGATGAATCCGAATAGTATGAATCTACTGGTCAGAAAAATCTTCATCTACTTGTCAAGAAACCTTTTTAAAATTATTTTCTAATGGAAAAGGTACACAATACTGAATCTATACCTAATATATCCTTAAATACATATTATAGTGATTATAAATATTTTGAATCATCAGATGAATAATATTCTTTCGATGAAGATAACACATTACGTACTTATGAAGATGTTTCTAGTTTTTTTAAACCTCATGAGAATGAATATTCTAATGTCATGAAAAAACATTATAAGAAAAATTATAGAATTTATATTCTTACTAAGGAAGTATCAGATCATTTTAATGATATTAATATAAAAATTCATGATTTTGAAAGTACTTACAAAAATCTTTAGGATGTTAATTATGAGAAGGATAAAATTTTTAAGGATATTGAAAATGTAATTTCTAATTAAAATATTTTGGAGACAAACTCTAGAGCTAAAACTAATGTTTTTAGGATAAAAACATGGTTATTAAAGGGATGGTAGATATATTTTACTTGTGAATGTTTTTCTCTTACATTACATCTGATAAAGAAAATTTGGATAAAATGTATTCCCAAATTCATCCTCTTAGGAATCATTCTGGATTTGGTTATACACATTCTATACCAATTTTCAGTAATAACTAATTTGTTCCTCAAAGTGATCAATTCTGTACTAAATTTCAGTGTGGTGGACATTTGACAAAAAATTATTCATTAAACAAAACTCCATATTTAGGTTTTCATAAAGCGTATTTTTATATGAAAAATTAGATACCTAAAATTATGATTTTTGAAATTTCTCGATCAATGAATGTTTTGGTTTCGAAATACTGACAATCTTATTTTCAAGAATATAAAGATAATACCAACAAAAATACATGTTACATTGATGGTGGATGTTCCTAGCACATTACTGGAAACAAAAACATCTTTGAAATTATTATCAAGATGAATTGAGGAAAAGTAACATTCAGGGATAATGCTTAGGGAGAAATTATTGGTATAGGTAACATTGTTCTTCTGGAAAAAACATTGATTTCAAATTTTTTATTTTTTAATGGTCTCAAGCAAAACCTCATAAGCATAAGTCAATTATGTGATGAAGTTTACCTAGTGATTTTTAGGAATTATTAATGCTTAGTAAAAAAATTACAAGGAAGAGTTTATTCTTTCTACCTATAGGCAAGAGAATGTATACACACTAAACCTAAAAGACAATAGTAGCTAAGATCTACCTTATCCTAGTTCAATGGAAGATCAATCCCTGTTATTTTAAAGATGGTTATAACATTGTAACCATAAGAACTTATGTAAAGTCTCTGAGAAGAGACTAGTAAAGGATCTACCGGAGATTATATTTAAATATTCAAATGTTTGTGATACTTGTAAAAATATAAAGCAACATAAATCAAGCTTTAAATCAATTGGTCTAGTCTCATCTTCTAATTCACTGTAGGTGGTGCATATGGATATTTTTTTTCAACAAAAATAGGAAGCATTGGAGATAAATATTATGTATTTATCAACGTTGATGATTACAATTGATTTATGTGGTTCTATTTTCTAGAAAATAAATATGAAGATTTTTATTATTTTAAAATATTTATATCCCAAGTTAAAAATGAGTAAAATTTTCAATTGGTAACTATTCATAGTGATTATTGAAGAGAATTTCAAAATTCTGATTATGAATCTTTTTATGGTAAAAAAGGCATTACTCATTACTTCCCATCACCAAGAACCCCCCGAAAAAATGTTGTTGTTTAAAGAAGAAATGGAATTCTTTAAGAGATAACAAGATCAATGTTGAGTAAATATTTGGTAGCTAAAAATTTCTGGGCTAAAACTGTAAGTACTATTTGTTATACAATAAATCAAGTATTTATTAGACATTTTTTTAAAAAACCATCTATGAGTTATGGAATGTTAGAAAACCTAGACTTTTTTACTTTAAGGTATTTTGAGGAAATTTATTTATTCAAAATAATAAAAAAATTACATAAATTCACACAAAAATATGATGAAGGAATTTTCATAGGTTTCTCCACATCTTCTAAGGCTTAAATAGTTTTTAATATAAATACATATATTGTTGAAGAAATTGTTCCAGTTAATTTTGATGAAACTAATCATTTTTTTCTTAAATAACCTCAACCTACATCTTCAGATGTGTTTTCAAAAATGGATTATCAACCCTTGATAGAATATCCTTATGATTATGAAAATGTTCAAGAAAATTGTTCTGATACAATAAACCTAAATTATTTCCAACCAATGTTGATGAATAGGTTTTAGAAAACCCAAATCAGTTGTTTCTTATGAATCATACCTGTGATAGTATCATTGGTGATGTAAATTGACCTGTATGGACTAGAAGTTACATAATAAATGAAGTAGATCATCTAGTATTCCTTTCTCAATTAGAACAAAAAAAGAAATGGTAAATATTTAGGTGATGGTGATTGGATAAAATCCATGCAAGATGAGCTAAATGAATTCAAAAAGAATAATGTGTGTACCTTGGTTGAAAGACCTATGGGAACATCTGTTGTTGGAGTAAAATGGGTCTTCATAAATAAGTGTGATTTAAATGGAATCACAGTAAGAAATAAATCTAGAATTGTTAACAAAGGCTATAATCAACAAGAAGGAATAGACTATGAATAAACCAATGCTTCAATAGCTATACATGAATTTATCAGTTTTTTACTTTCCTTTGCAAAATTCAATAAATTTAAATTTTTTCAAATGGATGTTAAATGTGCTTTTCTTAATGGATATGATCAAGAAGAGGTTTTTGTTGAACAAACTCATCTTATAGAAGATACCAAACATCCTGAACATGTTTTCAAACTTACCAATGATTTATATGGACTTAAACAAGCCCCTAGAGCCTGGTATGGTAAACTTACAATATATTTGTCACAAAACAATTACATTAAGGGAAATGATTATCCAAACCTCTATATAAATAATGATAAGAATTTTTTTTGGATTGTTCCAATATATATTTATAACATTATATTTGGTTTCACTTAGTAATCATTAAATGATTCATTTGAAAATTTAATGAAATATGAGTTTGAAATGTTTATGATGGGTGAGTTAACATTTTTCCAAGTTTTCAAATGTCTAAAAAACTAGAAGAAATATATATATATCTCAAGATAAGTTTATTAAATATCTTCAAAAAATTATGTATATGAAAACACTAATTTTATTATTACTCCCATTAGTACCTCAAATTCTCTTGATCTTGATGATGTAGGGAATCCATTAGATCAAACATCATTTAAAGGTATGATAAGAAGTCTACTATACTTGACAGATAGTTTTCCAGACTTAATGATTTCAGTATTCTTATGTGCAAGATATCAATCTAATCCTAAGGAATTTAATTTAAAGGTAGTGAAAAGAATATTTCTCTAATTAAAGGGAACCATGGATTGATTAATTTTTTTTAATTCTGGAAATGAATTTTTTAAAAGTATTTTTAGAGGCTGACCTTGGTGGATATAGAATGGATAAGAGAAGTGCATATGAACATTTCATATCATAGAAGATTTATTAGATTCTTGTTCATGAAAAAAGCTACACTCAGTAGCACTTTCCACTGCTGAAGATGAAGATGTAGTAGCTCGACTTTTTTGTGCTCAAGTGTTGTTGATGGAACACACACTCACAGAATATGGTATGAGTTTTAGGAAAACAAAAATATTTTGTGGTAATAATAGCGCCATTTCCCTAAGTAAAAAATACATCCCATCTCTCTCATGAAAAACCCATAGATATTTGGCATCATTTTCTTATGGATCATACACAAAAAGGAAATATAATTCATTAAATTATTAGAACACATGATCCAATTGAAGATATTTTCACAAAATCATTACCCTTAGATTGATTTTAATAAATTAAACATATGATATGAATGATAACTGTAAGGTAATATTCCATAATAACTTATTGTCAAAACCAATATCCTTACAGTGGAAAACTCATTTTCATAGGGGGTGTACATTTTCTTTTTAATCAAAATTTTTGAAATAAAAAATGTTTTTAATCAAAATATTTCGTAACCAAATTAAAATTTCGCAATCAAAATTTTTTTAATAAAAATTTTAATAACAATTTTCTTTTAAATATAATGTTTTGAAGAATAATCTTATTCATTACAATTATTTTTTTTAGAAATCTGGAAGGTATGTTTTCCTTAGTAAATTATCTTAATAATATTTTTACATTTTGTTATTTTAATCTTATTTAATAAACTTTTTTAGATTCAATTTCTCTTAAATCCAAATATTTATCTTAAATATCTAAAATGATTGGAACCTACAAATTCCATTCTACGACTATCATCTCAACCGTTAGATCTACTCATGATTTTTTCTACCATTGGATCAATCATGGAAGATAAATTGTCTCCTCAAAAGGCTATATAAGGACCCATTGTTGGTTATCCCACATCGATCCTCAAATCATTTTCAGGGTGAAGCTTCGCTCCCCCCCCCAATCATGGTCATTACATATTATCAAGTGTTCCTCAGTTCTGAATTCATGTTGACGCATCTCCTTAGAAAGAAATGTCAACTATAAAGAAAACATGTGGATGGTAGATTTACATAGAAAGGATAGTTGATCCGAATTTCTTTTCTATGTAGGATTAAATTATTTCATATAACATCTAGCTGAATGACTGGGAAAGTCTATGCATATCAAAACCGAAGGCACATGATCTGGTTATTCCTGAGTTGTTGGTTTAATTTTATGAATCAAGCAATTTCTTTAATAAAGTAGTGAGAGATATGTTTTCCATAAATAGGTATGGAATGACTTAATCCATTCCCTACATTAAGGCTACTTATCTAATTTGAATTACATATAGAGGTGAAGTTGAAATTTTCTGCAATAAATTACAGAATGTATGAGGTTTATTTGAGATGGAAAATGATTTAGAGTGTCTTGGAAGGAAATAAGTAATGAATCTAGATATTATCCATATATCTAAAAATTTTCAGATTATTGAATTATGGGTTCAAGGTTTTATTATTCTGAGAAAAGAAGAAAAGGATACACTAATGAAAAGTGATATCTATATTTTGGATTTTCTGGTAAACCACATGACGATAAATCTGTTGTAGTATATCTTGATTAAAATTGAGAATATAATGAATGGAAATTTTATGTCTCAAATTATCATGTATATGGACATACTCTCCAAAATTATAGTACTTTGTTTAGATTCGTTTAAAATCACTTGCAGTTCTATGCCAAGAAATTTCAAGGTTATGCTTCTGAGCGATGATACTTTGAGATGGATGAAGGATGGATTCTCTAATGAATCCAATGAATTTTATGATCTACCTAAAGAAGAAGTAGAATGATTATCAAAGAAACCAAAAGTGTCTGAAACATCCAAGAAGGGTGGAAAGAAGAAGAAGGAAAAGGAACAAGAAGAAAAAAAATCCATGGGGCCATGAAAACTCAATCAACACCCCCAAAACATAAGAAGAAAACGTCTTACCCTGATAATGTAGTGACTAAGTGGAGATAGGACAAAATGAACAAGAAGTAAGGGGTGCTTAATTTTTTTTGGACCTAGCAGAGGCAAAAGAATTAAATATAATGTATGTTAAGGATATTAAGAAGAAAGAAAAATAAAGTTGAGGAATAATATGTCAAAGGATGAAATTGTTCAATATCTTCTTAAGGCTACTGAAAAAGACTCTGAACAACCCCAGGTGCCGGAATCATTTTTTCATGAATCAGTTCATGTGATTCTGGTAAATATGATGGTGATTTCGGAACAAAAAACTGAGGAAGAATTAGAAGAAAAAGAAGAAGAGGAAGTTGTGATACTAATGATTTGATAAGGAAAGTAGAGGATTATCAAGGGAAGGAGAGTCCTTATAAAAAACTATTAATTTAAACATCTGAAGCCAAATTAGCAAAACATGCTACTCCATGAAAAGAAGAAAAAGGATAGAAAGAAGTGAATAAGATATCTAAAGAAGAATTTAGGACCATGACTTCATTTAGCCAGAGGTTATTGTGGTTGGTCTAGAGAAAGAGTACCTTGAGGAAGATTAGATTGTTCAGTTATCTAATAGTGAGCATGAATCACTCAAATAATAAGTGATCATTCTGAGGTCTGATAAGGGAAAAAAGTGTTGGTTGATATAATTAGAAAATCTATGGTTATAAAAAAGATGTTGGTGCATCATCAAAGACAAAATCTGAATAGATAGAAAAAGAATCCTCACCAAACAAACACACTGATTCAGAATCATCCTCTCTTGGAAATGATTTTGTGGTACAATATTTAAAGAAGATGGTTTATCCCATTCCATTATTTTTGAGTATATACTCGTGGTTCCAAATGCTTCACCACTCTTTTAATCAGATGTCAGATTTAGTCACCAAGCTTATGGATAAGTTTTTAAACCTTGAGGCTGATTTCAAAACATTTTTCATTGAATATGATTCTCATAAAAGTTCATGAAACAAGATTACATGATTATCAAGTAAGACAATCGATTATCTGACAGCATTTGATGAATTTCAATATAATGTGAAGTATTATTTTGACACCAGAGATGGGAATATTAATTATCTTAAAAAGACTTTTAAGGAATAATTGACTCTCCAACAGACAACCAGGATTCAAGAATTCAAGGATTTGAATGGGAAGATTAATTTGGTGTCTATGAATTGGAAGAGAGAAAGGGATCTTAGAATTGAGTTTGAAGAAAAGCTTGTTAAGAGAGAATATTTTTTGATGGCTTAGGAATATATTCATAAGGCTCCTGATGAAAATATAAAATCCTTAGAGAAGAAAAATGTAGATCAGGATTAACTTCTCAAGTATGTAGAAGAAGATCACATGGAGATTAAGAAGCTAAAATCCCTAATCAAGAAGTTAACACATAAGGAGAATGAATGATAATTCTTCTCCATTCTGATATTTTGTTGTATTTTCATTTTTTACATATTCTTTCAATCATAATGGAATTTTGGTTATTATTTATATATAATTGGATGTTCAGTACTAATGTCTCAGGTACCATATTTTTTTCAATTCTTTTTATTCCTTTTTGAAAATCACAAATGGAGAAAAAGAAATGATAAAAATAATTCTATGTAAAGAATAGAGTTCTCTTATGGGGAGTTCATCTAAGGGGATGTTCATATCAAAGAATATTTTAATTTAAAATCTCATTCATGAAGTAAAGAATATGATCCTTAAGGATTTATAAACATAAGGGGGAGTTAGTCATATTCACTATGATTTGAATATAAAGGAAAATAAGTTTTCATTTCTTTTCATAAAGAAAAACTTTAAGTCCTTATAATCTTTTTCGTAAGGATGTTTATGCTTACTAAAAAGGGGGACATTGTTCAGTAAATAAGGTTTCCTTATGAATTTTCTTTTCCTCAATGTTTCGAAAATCACAAACACCCTATATTAATGCAATTTTTTTCTTATGGATTATCTTATTAAGGAATTTTGTTTCCTCCAGGAAATTTTTTCCATATCTATGTTTTCATTTTTCATTTATAGTTTCTCTAAATATAACTATTTTTATTGCTAATGGTTGAAATTTTGTTTCATATCTAAATCCATGGAATCCATTAAATCATTCATTTCAGAGTAATCTATTTTTATACTATGAATTCTTTGAAAATTAGTCTCCCAATTATATAAAAATCTAACTCCAAATACTATGAAATTCCGACTCATAATTACCTAAAAACTAAAATATAAATTCTTTGAAATTCAGAATCTGAATTCTCAGAAAATCAGACTCTGAATTATCTAAAATTCCGACTCAAAATTCTTTGTAGTTCAGACTCTGAATTCTTTGAATATACGACTCTGAATTCTCCGAAATCCAGACGCCGAATTTTTTATAAATAGGACTCCGAATTCCAGAGAATTAGGAATCCGAATTACTCAGAATTCAGACTCTAAATTCCTTATAATTCTTATACTAAATTTCTCAAAATTCAGACATCTAATTCCTAAGAATTCAGACTTCAAATTCATTAGAATTCAAATTCCGAAATCAATATAATTGAGGATCAAAATTCAACGAAAAAAGAATCTGAATATCCATGTTGTATAGTCTCAAAATTATTATTTACTTAGACTATGAACTTTTATTTTTCCTTTGACTCTGAAAAAATTAGATTTAGTTATGCAAATGTATATTACTTAAACATGTTATAGTTATGAAACGATGTTGTATATTCTATTTCTAACTAACCATTGTTTGAGTAACATATGTACAAGTCCCTCAAAAATTCAAGTAAAAATATGACTGTTGGAGGTGGGAACTGACCATTGGAGAAGTGCCTATAAATAAGAGCTCAAATTAATGATCTCAACACTGAACAACTGGGAGAAAATGTTTTTCACTCTAGAGATTGCATGCAGGTGATGATATTTCCAAAGAGAGATACTCTCATGCCTTGTGCGGACTGAACATCTAGTTTAGCATTCTTCATTTGACTCTGATTGTTGCTATGTAAAATTGAGGACATCCAGAGATAGGAAGATAGAGGTGCCGACAACAACGAAGTTCGAGGACTTCTGTGGATATAAAGACAATGGTTCCAACTACCATAATGCACGTGGGCTTGCGGTGATAGCAAGATAAATTCAAATATTATTTGTGAGGGCCTACCATGGTGTGGGTAATATAGATTTTATGGAATTTAAAAACCAAGGGACCTTTATTCGAGTTGGTTTGATACCCTACTCATTATGTTAAAAGCTTTCATACTTGTTACTTGTTTAGTTTCATTTTAATTCCATTGTATTTTGATAATGGAAGAATGTATAACCTTCTTATACTTTCTTGTTCTTCTGTATACTCTAATAAGTAAGAATATATATTCTTTAAGATAGAATCTATTTATTGTAAACTTTTCGTAAGTTTTATTTCTGGAATCATATTTTTGGAACCCAGTAAGTGTGTAGAACTAAAAAAGGTCTTGTGAATTAACTTTTCTATCTTTTTTAAACATAGTTTTCCTTATGATAAAGAATGAACATTTGTAAACATATAATTCACCCCCATCTTGTAATGGAGTATCTACATTCTTATTTCAATCATACACTTTCATTCATCTTGTATAAGGGGAAAAGAAGAGAGTATATGAAAAGATGGAATTGATAATAAAACACATGAAAAAGAAAGGGGATTCCTACGTCTTGATCTCTTCACCTCGTGCTCCTCCTTCTGGCCTTTGGTTTTGGAAATTTGGTTAGACCAGAAGGTCTTAGATTTGGGGAAGATCCTTGGGGAGGGGATTTGAAACAAAATAGGAAATGATCATGGATTGAGAGGTGTGAGAGGAAGTGGTGGATGAGGGTGGAATTTTTAGTGGAGTAGAGAAGTGGTATAAATTATTTTAATAATTAGTTTACTAATTTTTCTCATGATTATGAATAGTATTGATTCATGTGACCCAAAATAGTTACAAGTGAATGGGATTTCATACCATGTTGGATTACATCATCAATGATGTCAAAAAATAGTGTATTTAATAGATAAATTGAATAAACAATATTTTACCATATTTTCCTCTTCATAAAAACGTCATTAATTCCAGAAAAATTCCAAAAATTCACCCGAATAATTTTTCAATTTGTTGAATAAAAAAATTAACTCAATTTTTTGATATAATTTAATAAATATGAATAATTTAATTTTTAATAAAATCAAAACTTTTTCAAAACTAACAGTATTAAATCTATTATTCTTTATTTATCCCCTTGAAAAATTTATCAACATCTCCATATTTTATAACCATAAGAAAATAAAATAATAATATGATTTATTAATCATAAGGGTCATATTACAATACATATTACTATTTATAAGGGTATTTTACTATTCACAAAAAAAAAGTAGGATCTATCAACCTCCAAATAACTCACACATCACATCCATATATGACATTTTTTTTGTAATTCAAATCATTGAAGAAGAAAAATTATATTTAATGGATAGTTATAACTATATAATTAAAACAATTTTTCATAAATTGAAATTTACTTTTAAAACCATGAGGGTTTACATTATCCACACCGTCATGAAATTACATCCTCACAATTTTATTTACATTTTAAAAAAGTGATAGTACCTTTCCCGAATAGATTTTTCACACTCCCATGTTTCTTACTCAACCATTACGTTTCTCCATAGAACCTTTACCTGGTTGGTTACCTTATTCCAAAATATCTGTTCTCTTTGATAAAGAATTTTAATTGGGTTTTATTATTTAAAAAGGCTCTATTCCAGCTGAACTGCTTCTGGGCTCCATACATGAGATGAATCTGGCACATAGTTTCTCAACATCGAATCATGAAAACCATTAAACACCATAGATAAACTCGTAGACAAATATACTCAGTAGGTGACTGGTTCAACATACTCAATAATTTTTTAAGGTCCAATGAATCATTGAAATAGATTTCATTTCTTACCAAAATTAATAAATATTTTCAATGGTGAGATTTTTATTAAATCATGATCACCTACTTGAAAATAAAAGTCATTCCTCCTATTGCTGGCATAAATTTCCATTCTTTTCTGAGCTGTCCTCATGTGTTACTCGATCATATTCACATTCTAAGTCACTTAAATTATTAATGGTATTCTCATCAACTCCTTTCTTCGAATTCATCCTAAAAAAATAGATTTCGACACCGCTTCCCATAGAATTACTAAATAAGGTTCCATATATATATTGGAATGAAAGCTATTATTGTAAGAAAACTAGAAAAAAGAAATATTCTGATCCAAAATTCCATATTAGTACACTAAAAAAGATATAGATATATCATCAAAATTCTGAATGGTTCGTTCTCTCTGCCCATATGATTGAGTATATAAAGTTATAATGAAATTTAATTCGGTGACCAATGAATTATGAGAGAACATCCATAAATTAAAAGTAGACCAGGGGTTCTAGATAGATACAATGGAAAGAGGAAATCCATATAACCTAAAAATAACTTTGAGGTATATTCTAGAAATATGATCTTAATACATTATAACTTGAATAGAAATAAAATTTTCATATTTAGTTAGTCGATCGATAACAACCCAAATAGAATTCTTTCCTAAAGAAGCCATAGGTATTCCCACAATGAATTTGGTCGATATATTCTCTCATATCTTCTTTGGAACTGTATGTGGCTGAAGCATCCCATTTTGTAATGGTCTCTCTTCTTTTACCTATTGACGTGTCAAAAATTTCATGGTAAAATTAGAAAAATACATTTTCATTCCATCCCACTGGTAATACTCCTGATGATCTATTTACATCGTAGTAGTTATAGGATAAACTGAAAATGGAGAACAATGAGATTCATAGAACAAATATTTCATCAACTAGGAATCACATAGAATACAACATCTTTTTCTAAATATGAATACGCAATCTTTATCAAGTTTAAATTATGGAAACATTCCCATTTTAACCAATCACACCTTAGCTCGTGGTCTTCCTTCTACACTTGACTAATTCTATCTGATAACGATGAATACACAAAATACTAAAACAATATAGAGGTATTTCCTACTCCAACAACTTCGATGAAAAATACATCAAATCGTTAATCAAGGGATCATGTTCCAAACATATCAGGGTTAATAATACCTGATTTTTTCAACTCAATGCATCCACAACTTTGTTTAATTTTCATGGATGGTAATTGATTGTGGAATTATAACACATATCAGTTCAATCCTTCTTCTCTGTCTCATGGTTAATTCCTTCTATATGAATTCATACTTAGATCATTTATGGTCAGTATATATTTGATATTTTTCTACAAATAAATTGTGCCTCTATATTTTCACAGAAATACCAATAGTATAAAATTCCATATCATGTGTAGGATAGTTTAACTCATGACGTTTTAATTTTGATAAATCCTAATAAATTACCCGATCATTCTATATTAGAACACAACTAATTCCCTTCAATGAAGAATCATTGTAGATGAAAAAATCATCATTTCGGGATGGCGAAGACAAAACTGGCGCATTCACCAATCTCTTCTTCAATTTCTAAAAACAAAAATCCAATTCTTCTATCCATAACAATTTGACCCCTTATCATGTTATCATAGTTAGAGGTCTAGATAACCATGAAATATTTTTATCAAACCATCATTAAAAACCTGTTATTCCTAGAAAACAAGGAATCTATGTAACATTTGTAGTTATTTTACATTCATCAACCATTGTTTTGGCATGATAAAATATTATTCCATCATTATTTACAATGTTCCCAAGAAAAGAAATATGTTGCAACCAAAAATCACACTTTCTAGATTTTCCATACTGTTTATTTTTCTTTATGGTTTTAAAAACAACCCTTAGATGTTTTCAATGTTCCTCCTTACGCTTAGAAAATACTAGAATGTCATCAATAAATACAACATAAAACATATCCAAGAACTCATGAAATATTATACTTATAAAATTCATGATTATTGTAGGTTCATTAAATATCCCCAAACATATAAAAACAAATTTATAATTCCTATATCTTCTACGAAAAGTTATTTTTGGGATGTTATACTCCACCTTTAGCTGATGGAAACCAGATTTCAAGTCAATCTTGGAAAAGTACTGAGCTCCCTGATGATGATAAAAAAGTCATCAATATGATGAATATGATACTTGTTTTTAATAGTGATGTTATTCAAGAATCTATAATCAATGCATTGTCTCATGGAACTATCTTTATTTTTAACTATGAAAACCAGATAACCCTATAGTGAAGTCCTAGGATGAATGAATCCTTTATCTAGAAACTCTTGATACAGATTTTTCAGTTCAATAAGTATCAATAGAGCCATACAATATGGGGTTTTGAAATTGGCTTAGCATCAGTAACTACATAAATTGTGAATTTGACTTCTGATTAGGTTTGACACTAAGTAACTTATCAGGAAAAACATCAATACATTCATTTACCATTGGCAAATCATTAATATAAATAGTTTCATTGTTCTCAAAAAATATGAACATGATGACTTTTATTTTCATATTTCGAAAATTTCATAGAATTATAACATGATATAAATTGTATGGGTATGTTCTTGTATACAAATAGAAACACTTTAAAAAAACCACATTATCTCTACCATCAATCATAGTATGATAAACAGAAAGCCAATCCATCCATAGATTGATATATAACTATACTAAAGAAAGACTAATGTTTTTAGGTAATGTATTTCCACAGATAACAATTTCCATATTCTTAAAATACAGTTTTTTTTCATAAAAGTTTCCCTTGGTGTTTTAATAATATGTTATAGTTTCTTTTTTGAGGTGATATTTCCAATTTAACATAAACTTCATCAGAAAGAAAGGAATGTGTAAACCCCATATCAATCAAAAATTTAGAAAAATATAAGCAATCCAATAGGATACCTAATAAAACATCATTGGACGGCTTGACACATGTTAATGTAGTAATAAAGGATCTCACTGCACCTTTCTTCTTATAATTTTTTTATTTTCAACATTCAATCCTCTTTTTGTGTAGGCATTTTTATAAAGAACCATCTCACCACATTTAAGAATCTTTACAATTTTCTTATCAGAATTAATCTTAGGATCATTTTCATTACAATCTCAGGTCATATGACCACACTTACCACATCAATAACACATCCTATTTTTTAAGGAAATCTCCAAGGAACTTCTAGCCACACTTTTCTCTAATTGTAAATTATACTTTCTTACTATCATATTTCATTTATTGATTCTTAATGATAACATTCCATATGTACCTCTTCTACTCCATTTTTTAATGTACATGTGATCATAAATAAACTCCATCTCTACCCTCTTAACTCCTTAAATTATTTTCTCATAACATTTAAATTCATGGGTGTCTAATTCCATTTGATACATTATCTTTAATCCTGAGTAAAATCCATTGATTTTCCTATCATGATCTAAAATAATATTTTGAGCATACCTTTCCAGTCATGTGATGTTTTATTCATACATATCCACAGAATCATTATCATTTTTCATCAATTCAAGGAATATATTCCCCATCTTATGTCACACCACCATTGTAAAAAAAATCAAGGAATAAGTTTTTTAAATTTATCCCACTCTACGGAATCAATATCTTATATATCCCAGAGATTCTTGACTATTTAACATCACCAATTAGGTTCACCTTCAATAAGATAATTCAAAATAAATAATTTATTATATTTTGAACATCCCATAACATCAAATATCTTTCAAAGGTTTTAACCTATCCTTCAAGCGCTACTGGGTTTGAAGATCCAACAAAAGTAGGACGGTGTTGCCTTATAAAATATTCCACTATAGCCTTGTTCCATTGTTGTAGCTATGGTTGTTAATTATCAATGATGCCACCAACATTTATTATATATATTAGACGATCCATTTCTATCAAAAAATGCTCAGTTCCAATCCATACCATTTCAGACTACTGATTCGGAAGGATAATGTTATGTCGGTGCCTCTGCACTTCAGCTTCACTGTTTCTTCTGCAGAAAAAAATTCATAACAAACATTTCTTAGTTGAAAAGCATGGTAATCATTAAATTATATTTCATATTAACCGTGGAGTAAAAATAATTTACGGGATAAAATTATCATTATCTAATCCCCTAACTTTATATAAACCATCCTCTGATAGAAACTATAAAGACCCGACCTTATTACATTACATAATCATAAATTCTATTCAAGAACTATCATATTTTCATATGGATGATCTTTTAAAGTTTAGAGTATTATAGAATTGGAATATAATACATACATAAAATTCCACATTAATATAGAGCAGACACCATAAGAACAATATCCATTTCTTTCAAAATATAATTTTTTTTAATAAAACATTATTTCATTGAAAAATGATCATATCATATAAAACGGCTTCGTTCATTGTCTTACACATCCTTATAACCAGTGAAATTATTTAAAAACCTAAGATAAGCACAAAAAACCCATTAAAGGGATATAAAAATAAGGAATAATTAAATAATAGTCTATAAATACTTGTAATCATATTAAATCATTTTCAAAAATACATACTTGTCACCCAAATATACTTACCTTATGAAACATGAGATTTCATTTTGGTTTTCTCAAACATGAAGAACCTAAATATAAACATAAATGTATATTGGGGAATTACTTAATTTTTTAACCAAAACTACTACCTTATGATTTTTAACCCTTAGAACTTCCATACAATGTAACCCTCATGGCTACCTTATGGTGTAACCATTGCAGTTACACATGGAGTAACCATACGACTAACTTACAAATTACACATACCCAATGAATTATTGATATATTTAGGACACATAAATCATTATAAAATATTACCAATAACATAAAAATAATCATACATCATGAATAATTGCATAATTGTTTTTGGGAATTTTGTAAAACTAAACGTTTGAAAGACGATTTTATTAGAAAAGTCCCTTACAAATAACATATAATTGATATGAGAATCAATAGAATTAATGTAATATGTTTATAAAATGTAATTTAATATAACAATATATAAAAAAAATTAAGCACATAACTGATCAAAAAAAAATTAATTAGGTATATGGAAACCCAAAGATTGGAAATATTAATAAGAATTCCCTTAACATGGATTTTTCTAACATAAACCTTCTTTAAAACACATCCATAGTTTTTAAAAAAAATTAATAAATATCATAAAAAAATATTCATGTTTGTGATACCTTATATGATCATTTCATAAAATTATTTCACCTTCCAATTATTAGTATTTAATCCTTCTATTACTTTTGGAGTGTTCTTTAGAAAATTAGCATGGCCTGTTTGTATTTGATTTTATTGTCACAAAGAGATGAAATTATTGAAGTATAATGAAATGGTATTAATATGTTTCATGAATATATAATGATATCATAATTCATTTTTTATCATATATGATGATGAATCCATAGACGAAACATTAATGATATTTTTTGTGATCCTTTTTTTGCAGTTCCTTCATAATCATTAACTTATTTCATTATATAATACAATATCATTAATATATGTTCATTAAATAACATAATATAAGTTAAATGATAATAATTTATTACTATTTCAACAATTAATAAGGTTTTAAAAATATTTCTGAAGAATGTAATGGTAATTGAAATCACAACATCCAGGAATTTGGGAAATGACACATCACGAATGACCTCTTTATAAAAGGGGTATGAGATGTGGTACGATGAGAATTTTTTCCCATAAAAATGATAACAACCAGAATATATATGATTTTTGAGATTTCATGACTCTTGTATATGTGTAAAATAATAGATTATAAGAAAAAATATAATTGTAATGAAAACACATGAAAAAGCAAGATGATTCTTAAGTTTTGATCTCTGGTCCTAGAGATCCTACTTAAAGCCATTAGATATGGCATGTTGGTGAGATAATGATGTATTAGATGCATAGAAGTGAAATGGGGAGGTTATTGAGTATAAAGTTAAAAATTCTCAAGGCTTTAGAGGTGAAAGAGGAAGAGGGGACGAGGGTGGTATTTATAGTGGAGGATAGAGGAAGTTTTACATTATTTTAATCGTCAGTTCAATATTTTTTCCTAATACTATGAATAGTATTTATTAATTTAACCCAAAAGAGTAATAAGTTTATTTTAGATGGAACCTTGTGCCCTTACATCTTCCAAGGTTTAAAAAATATTGTCTATAACTAATAATTTTAATATACAGTATATTACGGTAATATACTATTCATCTAAAATTATAGAATATCAGAAAAATCCAAAAAATTCACCCAAACTATTTTTAGATGTTTAGAATTTAAAAATGAACTCCATTTTTATAAAATAAGTTTCAAAATATTATTAATATAATATTTAAAATATAATCCTAATTTATTCAAAAATAGAAATTTTAAATCTATAACTCTTTTTTTAACATATTAAAAAATTAATCCACATCTCAATATCTTATGACCTTATATTATAAAATTATAATATGATTTAATATTCATAAGTGTAATTTTACTGTTAATATTACTAGTCATAATGGTATGATATTATTCATTAAAGGAATATGTCTGTTTTATCAGACTCCATAAAATTTACTAATCACATTCGTAGATAACCGTTTTTTGAAATTCAAAACATAGAAGTGGAAAAGTTATGTTTAAAGTCTAGATATAACTATATAAGTGAAACAAATTTTCAAAATTTTCAATTAATTTTTAAATCCATATGTTTTTACAATGAGGTAGATGGTATATTTGAAAAATCCCATAGTCATTATTAGAAATACATGTTTGCATTTGTATAATTTCAATTTACAAATTTGGAAATTAAATTATAATTAAATTGATTAATAAAATTTCCCATGAGATTTTGAAATTTATTGAATAATGGTATTACGAGATTGGTTCATAAATTGATTTTATTGAATTGATTGATTAATGGAATTATAAAATCGATAGAAACCCATGGGTTGTGAGTTATGGTTGAATTTATGATTTATATTTTTTTCATCGTTGATAAATTAATTTCTGAAATGGGTGGAATACTGAGTTATTAAAATAGACGAAAAATTGGTTGACAATATTGAACCACAATATGTTTTATTTTTGAGTAAATTATAACATTGGGACTACAACTCCAAATACCCACAGTGTTTCAGACTACCACTCTAGGCCCTTGTATATATATATATATGTGTGTGTGTGTGTGTGTATGGATGCATGCATGCATGCATGCATGCATGCATGTATGTATGTATGTATGTATGTATGTATGTATGTATGTATGTATGTATCTGTTCCTGTCTTTATTTATTGAGATCACTATGTCATTGGATATAGAAAGCTCCTCCATATAATCATGGCATTCCCAACTACTTCTCTAGGACCTCATTTTTTGAAAATGAATTTGGAATTGAATTATTAATAGAAACCCATGATGGAATCAAATGTGATATCCCATTCTGGATGGGTTATACACCATAAAGGGAAGATGTAGGTGTTGATGGTTTTGTTTTCAACATAAACTAGAGGATTTTGTTGGCTAAATAAATATTAATTCAATGGGAATATAGTTACTTAATTTTTTATACATAATTCTTAATATAACAGTATACACTATTTTATATTTTATATTATTTTAAATGTTTGTGGTGGTGGCCTACATAATTGTATTCACACCCAACACAAGATTCCTGATTGGTACTTTAATAAGCATAATTTTTAATGATATGACAATTATATTATCTATTTTTAATACACCTAAGTTGGGATGTAGTGGGGAGGGGGGAATCAGGCGTGATAGTGATACACTCTTAACAATTTTTAGTGTATTTATTTGGGGTTTAGATTTGGCTCTTAAAACTTATTAAGGAATGAAATATTTACTTCCATGGTTCAAATATTTCATTCATGTTTTGGTTTTACCTGGTGATATTATTCCTTATTATTTTTGTTATTATTCTGGTTATTGTTTATTATCATCAGTTATAGTTTATTGATTTGTAATATTGTGATACTTTAGTAAAGAGGATATATTCTCCCCAATATATATATATATATATATATATATATATATATATTTGTTATACCATCAATGTTATTCTAAAACCTCTGGAGTACATGTTATTTATCCTATTGTCTTGTTAAAAATTGGGATGGTGAACCTGTATGTGGTCCCCGGGTTGGGACGTTACAAACTGCATTGTTTTTCATTTACATTTTTGTTTTTCTATTTTATACCTTTTATTTTCATCATGGGGTTATCATCACTATAATTTTCTCCATGATAATATTTTCACATATATTTATTATATATTAATTTATTATTATATATAAAATATAGATATAGGAAAATTAATTACAACGTTCATAATGATGGTAGGCAGTACGTTTGCATGAACACTGTTTTTTACTTTTCAACACATTAAATGAAATACCAGAAAATAATAATTCAACTATATAATATAATTATTATATAATTTTATTATTATATAATATAAATTAATTATGATAATTAATTATTTCTCTTATTTCATTCCACATAAATTGGTAATGAAAAACAAATCATATCACTATGTAGAGGTTGTAATTCACCCAAACACATGTACAACTATGTTGTTTTCTAATGGATTAAAAGGTATGAAGTTAGATATGATATTTTATTTCTATAAGAATAATTATTTCAATAATAATCGGATATATGAATTAAAACCGTCATAATAAGCATCTATAAATGATGTTGATGAGAAATGAATTTCATCGCTATGTGGAGACCATAATCTGTATGTATACATGGCAGATATTTTGACATTCTATTTTGTAGAAAAGAGGGAGGTTAACTATGGTTTCATAACAATTATATATTTTTAGTATATAAAAAATAATAACGATATTATATTATTATAAATAAAATTTCGTTAGAGGAGATAAAAGAATAAATAAATTGAATGTTGTTGGATAAGATGATTACTACTTCTTTGAGAGACCTTCATTTTATCATTTCATATAGAATATATGGTTTTTATTTTGGGGAGAACATAACATATATAAAATGTATAAGTATGGTCAGAATAAAAATCGATATGTCTTTGTCGCTCTATGTTTCTCAAATATGTTTGATCAAGTGATGGAATTGGTGTCCTTTTATAAGGGTGCGAACGATGGACAAGGAATTAATAAAAACAATAAAATAAAAGTAAGTCATTATCAAGAAAAATGATTCTAAATGACCACATATTCCCATATAATTCATGATATGGTAGATATAATATCAAATAAAAAATATGAAATTTTATTTGGCATTATAATACATATTTTTTGGTTAGACACGCATGTTAACCTATTATAACCTTAATAATATTGATGTTTTATTTTAAATATAATTTTAATATTTTTTATATTTTTTATTTTATTTTACCATTAATGAAATAAATACTATATTAGTGTGTAACATGAATTTTAGTTTATTATATAATACATAAATATTATATATAAACTACCAAATTAAAAATATTTTTTAATGATTAGAGTGAACTTTTATATTTATTCACCACTTTCTTATATCACTATGTAGATATAAAAAATTAACAGAGGGGCCTTTATTATTTTTTCTTTAAATGATATATTCGTCGTTTTAATGGAAAATTATTCTTTAATGAATTAAATTTCCACAATAATGTAACATTAGTCATGTTTTAATCAAAATGTGTTAATTTTTAATGCAATACAATGACATTAATATAGATGTATAACTAATATTAATATCATTTTACCTTTATTAATTTGATACATTTTACTCTGGTTTTTATTCATAATAAAGAAAAATAAAATTAAAATATTTACAAAATATGAACCCCATGATTCAAAAAATCTAATATAATTTATCAAACTCAATGCCAATGATTTATTGAATCTAATTTGAATATAGGTGCAAAAAATTCAAGGTAAATTTAATTTATAAATAATAATGTTTGAATCCTAAAAATGTAATTATTTTTATCATATGCATTGTAAAAATATTAGAATGCGATATAAAAATTTTATTATATATATAATATATACATTTCATTTTAATAATTAAAAATTAGTTATTTTTTTATTTATTATGATGAAAATATATCTCATGTATAAAACCATTTTCATAGAAAAACGTCATATTTACATTGAAAAGAATTCATTTTATAACAAACAATTGATAACCAACACAATTATTTAAAAAATATAAATGCATTTTTTCATAAATTACTTTATGCCTTTAATAACCAAAATTTTATTAGCTATGTTATAAATGTATATTAGATTACAGTTAATTTAGAATGGGGATACATATATTAAAATCCATCAAAATGGAGGAGAAATATTTGAAGATAAATATTTCATGAAATATCGTGGAGTTATAATATCACATTGATAATATATAAGACAGTTTTCTATCGAAACAATAGTGTATTGGGATTCAAAATTATCAATACTATCCATCAATAAAAATGATCTACCTCCCATATCTGAAACACCTTATCCTCCTCTCACTTAATATACCCCAACCATATACAAAACAGAATACTTCTTGTAACTAAATAAAATGGTATACACAACAAAAATCCCAAATAGATCAACTGTTAATCGTAATCATGTGTTCCAATTTTCCAAAATATGATTCTTATTAGTGAGATCTTGAATAATTGACAGAAAGGCTATTTTTATGGTACAATGTTCATTTTTTATTCATGAATCTTCTAAAAACCATGCATTGAGAATAAATTTAATTTTCACAAATTTAACCTATTGAAAAAAATAGATCTAAGAGGTAATTTATAGCCTATAATAATATATTTTATATCATAAAAATATAAATATTGAAAAAGGATATGTATTATAAATATATATAATAAATAACATGGGAAGAAATAACATCTTTTCAAATTTCCATCTTTCTCTCTCTAACAACCATCAACCTGTTTTTTCATAGGTTTCCCCGGACATATCACTACTCTAGTGAAGCTATATTTGTTAATATATCAATACCAATAAATATTTAATGGTTCTCAATATACATTATATTCATTTTAGTTTTTTCCATCATCATATATTGGAATGGTTTTTTCTATTATATCTTTATGGTAGTGGAAAAGATAATCTTATTGATTTCTTATTTGATCCCCCACCTACATTAATCCTTATTATTTTCATATATCTCCATTTATTTCCTATAAAGTGTATTTTTTCATTTCATTACAATAACAAGGGTCATTCCTATGTCAATATTTGTTCATATTCTATCCAAAATTGGTTATTTTGATTCAAACATCCTTAGGTCACCATAAGAGTGATGTTCAATATACCCATTTAAAGTATTCTCGTCCTAGATTACCCAATAAAATTTATTACCTGTATTTATATATGTCATTAAAAGTCAATGTTTTATTAATGAGGTTATATTTGAGGTGTGCGAAGAGTTATTTGTGTCCTTTATGTTAGGGCGGTCCAAGATGTTTTGCCTTCAAATC
The DNA here is from genome assembly GCA_963277665.1 of Viscum album. Taxonomy (NCBI): domain Eukaryota; kingdom Viridiplantae; phylum Streptophyta; class Magnoliopsida; order Santalales; family Viscaceae; genus Viscum; species Viscum album. The sequence goes on along the minus strand of OY728136.1, from coordinate 1,313,093,006 downwards.
CTATTTCTTATATTAGATTATTAGATGTGTTAGTACATTTAAATAGATTTTAATTGTAATATTATTCAAAATTAAATTTTCTATTCATTGATATGGTCATTTAAATATATTTAGGTCTCTCATTTTGTTTATTTTCCCACCATATCAATATACTTTTAAGGTAATTTATCGATGTATTCATTGTTGTTGACTGTTATTGGAATGGGAGTAAATGAATGAATGATTGATACCATCTAATTGGATTGATTTATCTTGGTTGAATAAGGTTATATTATTTAAAAATCATCATTTGAGGATATTTATTATAGTGGAAATAATGTTTACCTACTTTTAATGTTATTCTTATGGTGTTTTTATTTTGACTGTGGTAATAGACTTGTTATGTTCATATAGAGATCTGGTGGTCTGGTATCTTTGTTAGTTTAGTCTATCACAAGCTTTAAGTCTCATAGTTTTTAATTGAATCTTATTTATATCATATTTTAGATATAAATTTCTTTTTTATGGTAAGACTCAAGTGGATGGAAGTACATTGGGATTTGGATTATGTTAATATGAAGTACCAATGATGAGGGGATAACACCACCTGTCAAGTGATGGTTGATATATTTTAGGAACGAAATCATATTTACTAATATTTTCCCCCAATTCACCTAAACTAACATATTCATGATCCTTTTAATTAGAAATTTCCCATGAAATTAAGATAATTTTTGTTAGTGTATTTGTTTTTATCATTTTTGCAACTAGATAATAAAAATCTGGGTTTGGTTTCATTCCAAATATAATGTGGTATTTTAAGAATAATAATAATTGATTTAAAAAACATAACCACTATTATTAAAAAAATAAATATATTTTCAAATCATCAAACAAAAATATTTTAAAATAAATAAATAAATACAATGTATTTTGGGATAACTAAAAATAATATCGATGAATGAATCTTTAGTCCCTAATAAGTTTCGTTTTAATAAAACCATATCAATCCAAAAATGACACATATTTCTAAAAAATAAATCGCCACACACTCACATCAATTCCTATGTCACATACATAGTTTGGGGTTGAATCTAAATAAATGATAGGATTTAATTTCTATCCTCTATTTCACAATGGGATAGTGATCAATTAGAAACATGTATAATTATATTAAAAGTGAATATCTAAATTATGTATATGTTGAACTACCCAGAAACATAACCCATGAATTTCATTAACTGTATTATATAATATTACAAAGATACACACACCTGTAAGAAACTACCAGAAGTACCTTAGTCGGCCAATTCTCCCCTTGACAGTAATCATAGACATAAACACCCTCATGAACCATAATTATCTTTCATGAAATACATTTAATATTATCCCATGATATATGTATAAATTCTCAAACAATTCTACAATGAATAAATAAGAAGAATTCCAAAAAACAAAATTATAATATCACAACTCATCAATAACCAAAACACAACATTATTTTAAGAAATAATGATTTTGTTAAGGTTTTTATCAGCAGAAAATCAAACTAGTTCCATTCATCATTTATTTATATAAAAAAATATAAAAAATTATCTCAAAGAGGGAACAAGAAATATAATATTTAGCCAATAAAAATCATATAAAAACATATCCTATAATTTAATTATCCCATATAATATAAAATATCAGAAAAATTACATACACAATTTTTTATCTCATCACTCTAATATTCATTAAAACAGTCAGAAAAATCACATGTATTACCCCTTGATATGTAACCCCACAAATACTAATTCATTAATAATAAATATTCCCTTGATGTTTACCACATAAATTGAATTACATATTGATTCCTCACATCATATTGAAAAATCATTTATAATAAACTTCACATGTTTCATTTACATAAAATCGTTACTTTGAAGCAGGATATAAGAAAAGAAACCTCTGTTGAAGGAACTATAAATTTCAATAAATGAATCACCATTCCTCTGAAAATATATTTATACTATTATATAGTTCCAAACACAATTGAGGATGAATAATGTAAAGATGTGTGGTATAATCAACTACGATTATTACTAGTTCATGTTACCACATTAAAATTTGGGTTAAATACCACTCACTTGATTACAAATGATGAGGACACCCCAAACACTTCCAATCTATTATTAATGTATCTTGAACTCAATTATGATATATATTAATTCCTATAAAAAATGGTATACCACTATGAAAAACACTACATTGAAGGCTATTAACAATGTGTCTTTAACTCATATAATTAAAACCCATTCCAAAAAATAATAAAAACACAGCTGAAAGCATATCTCATTTCCCTAGTTCCCATTCATATCATCACTAAAAGGGGACTGCATCATAGAAATTTGGACTCATCTATCAATTTTATTTTGACTTGGACTATATCTGAACTAAAAAGTGTTTTGAAGAATGATTTTTTAACATTGATAATGGGGTGATGAATTAATGTTATCGTACATAGAGTATCATCTATTCAATATACAATTGAATCTTGTTAATGAAATGATTCACTAACCATTTTATTCTCACCATGATATATAAGTAATATAAATTAATTAAAATATAATTGTGTATATGATTCATACAGTGTTCAAACCTAATATGGGACACTAAAACTATGATATGTTCCAGTCATTTTTGAGGCATAGATATATAAATAATATTAAAATTTTGTTACATTAGTTATTTTTTATCCCTTATATAATATTTATTTATCAATACTTATTTACCTAAAATGATATTTATAAAATATATATTTCTACAGATAATTAATTATTATACTATAATTATAAGATATTTTGTAAGCTCTATAATTATCCAGAAACAACAAAATAACATCCAATAATTCCATTAGTGTTTTGAAAATAATGTTAGGACATCATATTATATTGACAAAAAATTTACTTATATAAATATTATACATTATTAGTGGAAATATTAATTACATTCCAACATGATTAATGTCATAAACAGAATTTTTTTTGTGTCATTGAAAACATAGACATTCATACAAATTATACAGAAAAATATACACATTTTCCTACTAATTTATCCTTAGCTACATGCTTTCTTTTAAATAACATACTTAAAACTTTTCCCTATATCATGGAGAGGAGAAAAATTAGAATCATTTATCTCATTTTATGAGTAAGGGTAAATATATGATATTACAATCAAATTTCATAAACAAGCATATGATATGAAAAAGGATATGAGATAATGGTATTCAATATTAAATTTATTTAATAAGAATTCATTTTTTATAATCCTAAAACCTGAAAGAATATTTTAACAATGTAATGATATAAGACACACTAGTGTAGTATTAATAATTATAAATAATGATCCATGAAAAAATATCATTAGTATTATAATATTTTTAGGAATAAATATAATCATATAGAAACATTATCTTAGGAAAGGATCACTACCAAACGTATCGTCGTGGATTTGGGATCACTACCCAATCCATCATTTATTTTTTTAACTTCACTCCCAAAACATTATTATTTGGAAATTTCCCTTTAGAAACTATGTTGTTGTTCAATTACCATCATTATTATCTCATGATATTTCAATGTCTGCCAAATAAATTATTAGGCTATATAATTTCGGTCCCACCATTCACTTAATGAAAACCATACATATGTATCCAAAATATCAAAAAAATCATCATATAACCAAATCCCAACATGTAAAATGTTCAAAGTATTCATAAACATTACATCATCATCCAAATAATTAATATAGATAAATAATAAATATTATAACATTGGATCATATCCCCTTTAAACAAATACACATCCAAGGATGTTGTTATGTATAAAAATACCTTTAAAAGATTAGATGAAATTTTTTTTGCGTAAAATCTTCTTCAAATATGAAATCCCTTATTTTGAATCTAAAAAACTCCAAAATTTAATCTGATAATTATTTTATTTAAAATGATCAATGGAAAAATATATAAGATGATTCAATAAATGAGTTTGTAATATGGCGGGGAATTCTATTCCAGAAGTTCACATTAAAGAAATCACTCCTATCATATATTTAGTAGAAAAACTAAAGTATAGTTTTTGAAAAATAATAAGAAAATTATATTAATAGAATCTAAAATAAGGTAAATTATTCAAAAACAACAAATTTTAATAATATTTATAAAATATTATAAATATTCTATAAAACATTTTAAATTAAATATGGATCTAGATGAAAAGATTCACATATGAACAAAAAAATGTCTGAGATTCCATTAAAAATTTATTTGGGAATTGTAGTTATGTTAGGTGAGGAAAATTAAATTAAAGATTTGAATCTCTATAAATACCTAATCATAATAATATAAAAATTAATTGGGTGAGACAGATCACATAATTACTTCATCGTTAATGTAATCTTAAACAATCCTTTTAAAAATGAGATTGTATGACAAAACCTAGATCATACGTTCCATTTCATTTGTAAGAAATATAAAATAAATTATAAAAATTTCTTATTTATTTTTATTCTATAAAAGATCAAAAAAATACTTATTATACTATACATGGTTTACTAATTACATCATATCACTCATTCATTAAAAATATTTCATTATCATATTCATTTTGGTTGTTGAATTCTTAGTTTTTCATATATAATTTGGTCCAGTGGTTATAGGATTTGAAACATAATCATGGTACCATAATACATATGATTTTAACATATATGTAAATATATTATATAATTTTTATATACATTATTATATCTATACACATAAATATATAATGTAAACCAAATTACATCACTACATGAAGATGGTTGTCCATATGTACACAGAAGTGTTGATTCCTTTTTTAATAGATTAAAAAATATATATGTCAAAAAATTAAATCAACTTATTTAACAACTATTAAGAAAATTATCATATATAATCATTAACTATATCTCTATATTTATCACTGAATGTTGCTTATTGAAAATGAATAATACACTATTTGGATGAGGAAGTCTACACAAACTCCTAAGTGATACTATCATTTCTCTTTTTTATTGAGGAGGGATGGTAAATGGAATCTCCACAATAATAATAACATCTAAATATAGTTATGATAAGATAGTAATCTATTTTAAAATGGAAACAATTTTTTAGTGGAAAATGTTGTAGATGGGATATGATCTATACATTTTCATTTAGAGACCACTTATATATTACATTATAATACTTGATGTATAGGTATTGGGAGAAGAAGATAAGATATAAGAGAAAGAAAATGATTCGTTGAATATATTTTAGAATGGTTTTAGAATTATATAGGTCTAGAAATTTTATAATAAGGGAGGATAAGTGGTTACCTTTAATAAGTTAAGGGATTGATACACATTGATCATAATTAAATATCTCTTTCATATAAGTCCACCATCATGAAAAATTGTATAAAAATAGAAATGGATTTGAATAAAGGACATTATAAATTATAAATGTCAAAAACTATTTAATATTATAATTTTTATGGAACCCATCCCATTATCAGTTGGTTTAACCCATATGGTAAACCTATCGTAACCTTTATTGTGTTGGAAAATTATATTGTTTTTAATATTGATAAATAAAAATATTAGGAATATCCTATTAAAATATATTAATTAGGTTGATTAAAAATATGGAATCCTCATAAAAATATTATATTTATATATGTAAATTAATATAAATTTATGAAATCATTTAAATCGTTATGAAATCCCATTAAGAAAAACGAATTTTTAAGTATCAAACCTAACATAATGAAATTCGAGTCATTGTAAATACTTTTACATCATGTAACAATTTTTTGTTACTCTTGAACACCTCTTTTGAACATGATTTGTTTGGGCCTCATTTAAGACTTTTTCAAGGGAAATTTCGGAAATGATGAATTTATTTTGGGTTATACAAGGTTTCCCTATAGTTTTCCCAGACTATGACCACTGTTAGTTCTATCCGTGCATACCTAGACAACGATGGATTTCATGTTTTAAAAATGGATTTAAAACCATGTTCCCACTAAAGAGAAACCATGAAACCCCACTGGTAGGGGAACATTTCTTTTCTAATCATGTGTCCTTTCTTAATTAACCGTACGTAAAAAATTTAATTATTCAGAAAATTCATTACAAATTCCATTACCCCCCATTTTATAACATTCACAGGCCAAAGAACACCTAGAACATTTTATTCTGTATTTGGGGATCCCAAATTATTTTTTTCTCCTACAAACTCCATTAAATGTGGATCATTTCTATGAAATATTCATTTGGTCCTTTCCTAGTACGTTTCATCTACCCATTACTTCTGACCAAACATAATCTCTTATCTTCCTTTGGGTTTTTAGATAGCTTTCTTTTTGGGGGTCTAATATATGTTGTTTTAGATATTGAATCTAGGTTTTATTATTAGATCTACATTATTGATGTTCTTCATTTAAGTTTCATGATTAGGGATTTATGATTCATGAACTAGTGATCCCATTTTGGTAGTCCAGTTTTGTATTTTCCATTTTATAAACACATTTTTTTTTTGAAATAATATAAATATATTTAATTTAGTTTAATTTATTTCAACCTCATTGTTAAAAATCAAATTCCATTGAATTAAAATTTGAAAAAATTGAGAAAATCTCACAATTACATTGATTTAGAGTGTGTTTGTGAAATTGATATAATATAGAGATAATTATGTAGTGGAAAATACGTACAAAAATTTATATTATGAAATGGAACTCTTAAATTGATTGTTTAAATTGATTTAAAATTTCTATTTGATTATAAATTAATAAATAGTTTTTATGCAATCCTGGTATTTTTATTCTAAAAAAATGTATTATTTTATTAACACGTAGGATTTATATCTAAATTGAAATTGGAATATTGGTATAGATAAAAATGGGAAAATTTTATTTGACTCTGTTTTGAAATAAATTTCCATGATTTATTATTGATATATAACATGTAATAAAATATTGTTAGTGGATTATTAGGGACAGACACAATAGGTTGTAATTTCACTAGAAATGGATTTATGATTTAAAACTATAACAAAATTGTATAGCCAAATATTATCCCTCATGGGATGTTAGTTATGTTTCTCTGGCCAATGTACAAGTTATGGTTATGCACATTTTTTTATCATCATATGAGTTTTTGAGGATCCTATAACCTGAAACTATTGTAATTATTGGTTGATGCTGATGTAGGTCATTCTTGATTCATGGATATATATTATATTGTTTGTAATCAATTTTTCACATTTCTTGTGAATTTATATAAATTTATGTATATATATTGTTTAATAATCATTTGTTTTAAATGTTTCTATCAATTTAAAAGAAATTCATTATTTGTTTAAAATATGATTTCTGAACATCCATAACTGTATATTTAAAATTTAATGATTTAATTTATTAAATAATTTTTCAAACATATTATGAAATCCTTAGTGAGACCCTAGTGGGATTTTATCTCACCCCCAACTATTCCTTTCGGGAGTTTGTGGATTATGTTCTTCTAGGTTTGAGCATGGATAAAGCACCGCTTGGAGGTGGTTCTTGTTTTTTCTCCTTTGGATTGGAGAGTTCTGTCTATTGGAACTGGGGTTATTATCATGTTTTCTAATAAAATTATTATTTATGTTGGGTTGATTACACATGTTTTAATTCTGGTATAGTTCTCCATGTAGAGTTATCATGTATCTATATTAGATTTTCTATTTTTCTTCCATCATGTTTTTGGAAATTTGAATGCCACATTCATATTGTGTAATTGCAGGTACTAGTCACCTACCCATGCAGATTAAGAACCCTCTTTGGGAAATTTCAGGACTGGGATGGGTGTTAGGGTACCAAGGTATTCATGTTGGTCAATGAAATTTTTTCATCAAAGGTGTATGTTAAGAAGCATTCCTTGATATCAATATATAGTTGGGTAATCGTTTTAGGACATTGGAGGAAGTTACGACTTTTTTCCGAGCCAGACCTTGTTGTAATGATCCTTAACTCACCAATGGTTGTTTTGAAAAGGTTTCTTAAGGATTAGATCTATCCTTTTTATTATATTGATTTGGATATACTAAAATCAAAATCTTTTTTATCTATCTATTTGGATTTATTTACCCTATTTTCTTGTTTGAGTGTTAATATGGTATCGTAATTGTTGTATAACGATGTTGGGTGGAATCATGCCTCTCAGAATACATTTTAATCAAATCTAGGTGGAAGCTCTAGAGAAACCATAGTGATAAAATATTCTTGTGGACTAGAATCAAAATCATGTTATGGTGCATGTTGTACAAGTTATAAGATAAGAACCTCTACCCATTCTAATCATCCTCTAGCCGGTAAAACTCTATGGGATATTTTATGAAATTTTTCTTAGGTGTTCCTTTGATATAAGCCTTCATCATTTCAAATATCAAATGATCCAAAATGGGATGAGGATTGGTTGTTAGATATTGAGATTATTTTTGAGTTCTTGTAAATGCTGTGTGAAATCATGGTTAAATATTCCTCCCTCAATCCAGAGGGAGCTATTAGGAAATTTTGGAACACGATAGTGATGGAAAAAAAATGTGGTATTAGAATTAAATTAAATTTATGTTTTGTTGACTAACCATTTATATCCAAAGTAGATGATGTTGGTAAATGATTTAATGTTTTTATATATCTAGAAGGATGATAGGAATGTGAATGAATTTGAAAATCACATTACAATGCTTGTAGAGTTTTCTAATGATATAGTATCGAATTAGAAGATGAAGTCATGATGGTTAGAGATGGGACGTTGATATGAAATTCAATAAAAGGTATTCTTGAGGAAGACTAATTTTGAACAATGATATGCTAGATAAAGAAATGATGGTTGAATTGGACCTAATCAGAATTTTTGGTTGAAAGGAGTACCTTTTATCTCCTAGTGGTTGTGAGTTTCTTTAAAATAAATGTTAAGTTAAATGATTATTTTGGTTTTTCCAGATAGAAAGGTTATTCTAGACCTCGAAAAGTACTTAGAAGAGGATTAATGTTTTTTTTCATTGTGGAAATCCAATACACTCAAAACCAATTTTCATTGAGGCACCCAAGATATGTGGTTTTAACAGATGCTCATGGCACATAAATATGTTCTACCATGTCAATCCTAATCCGAGTAGTTGGATAGGTTCATCGACACCATAAAAAAATGTGGTGGAATTAGATGCTTCAAGGAAATAGGATTTTAGCCACAAGAATTCAGATCAAAGCTTCTTTATACAGTGAAATAGCCTCTAGAGTAATCAGATACATGTCCAAAAACTATGATTTTTACCATCAATATAGCATAGACATCAGTTCCTTCTTTATTTGAAACTGGTGAATCTAATTTTTTTATTTCAATCCTTATTTTGAATCTTATAAATCAATATAAAAGGATTTTATCATATGTGATAGATATTACCACACCCTTGGAATAAATAGGTATTAAGATGTCCTTAGTATTTATTATGTTTTCTCATTATTAGATATCGATCTTTCTTGGGGTTTTCTAGTTCTCAGCATGAAACCTCTTGACATCATATTTGGGATAGATATAATCATTGCAAATAATGTGCAGATTGATTATTATATTTAATGAGTCTTCTTCATGTCCCTCGATGGGGTATTCCATACATTTTATAGAGAATGTCACCTAAGGTTGAGAATAGATAAAACTACTTATCTATATTTGGGGAAAGTAATATATGTGTTCTCTTTTGATCTGGAGTGTTAATATTTGAGTGCTTATCAACCACAAGTTTTAATCTTTCTTACCAATGTTTATCCATCTGACTTCAATCGTTTGACACATGTATGGAAGGTAATGTTTTATATTGATTTAGTTCATGGAACTTAGAGAGTATCTATTCCTTTATAATACATAGAACCATCTAATGTGAAAGAGCAGATGTCTCAATTAGATGATCTTCTGGAGAATGGATTTATACGTTTGAGTGTGTCATGTTGGGAAGAACAAGTTCTCTTTTCCAGAATGATAATCAGTCACTCACCTTTTTATTAATAACCGACAACAATATTGATTCTTAGTAAAGAAAAAATATATGTTTTAATGGATTGCTGATGCATTTGGTCATTTTAATGGTGTAAATTTTTTATCCAAAATTGAACTTTGATATAGTTTCCAAGATTTGAGAATGAATGAATCAGACATTTAGAAAACCATATTGTGGTGAAGTTACACCCATTAAATGTATACAATAATTCCAATTTTATGATTAATTATCCTTTATTTTATATTAATTTAATGTATATTATTTTGAAAAATTATCTTGGTACATTTCCGGTTGTACTTCTGGATGAAATCCTTAGTATCTCAAAGTCCAATGACTACCATGTTTGTCATCGAAGAGAAATTCTAGAATTGTTGAAAAGTCACCAAATTTATTCCTATTTTTAAAAATATTATTTTTGGATTCATGAAATGTTGTTCTCGGGATACCAAGTTTTTGAACATGGTATTTTAGTGGATCTAATAAAGGTAAATGCAATTATGATATGGGAGAAACCATGAAATGTTTTCGATATTATAAGATTCCTGGTTTTCAATTGATTTTATCAGTAGTTATTAAATGAATTATGATTGATGTATTCTCCGAGGACTTCTCTAACTCATATTAGAGTAATGTTTTCTTATTGTAAGAAATTTCAGAATTTCTTATTTGGAACTAAAATCTGTTTTTATGACAATGCCAGTGTCAAATGTTCAAAAGGTCAGTCATGGATATGTGGTCTTCTGTGATGCATCATGTTATAGTTCGGGATGTGTTCTTATGGTGGGTGATCATTTTATTACTTATGGTTCCTTACAACTGAGGTCACATGATAATCATTACCAAACCCATGAAATTGACCATACATTTGTGATGCATGTACTTAATTGTTGGAGGCATAACCTTTAAAAAAGATATGTTTACCCTGTATTTTGTCCCCAATATCATGAATTATAACTCCTATAAAAATATTTGAATCTCTTACAAATACATTGGGTGGAAAACCAAAAATATTTTGAATTTGAAATTTCTTATAAATCAGAGAAAGGTAATGTCCTCATAGATGATTTGAGTATTAAACATCTTACACATCATGTGAAAAAATCATCAGAAGAGTGGAACTTGATTTCACTTTTTTAAAAGATTCATATTGTATTCCAAGAATCTAGGGTTGAGGTTTCCTTGTCCATTGTTTAGTGTACCTCCACACTTCTTGAGATGATTCTCCAATAAAAATAGCTTGATGATGAGTTCATTAGTCATAGAGACTCTCTTTATTATGGGGTTACTATTTCTTACTATTCATTCCCCATGGAGGGAATTATTTGGTATTGAAATATTTTACTTATTCCGTTAGAGGTATGGAATGATGTGAGGGGAGACTAACACAAGTACAAGTGGGTAGTTCACCTAGGAACCATCAATATGTTCTACGACATGCAGTGACGTTTCTAGAGGATAGATATTATATGAGGAATTGATGATTTTTTCTATCCATTTAAAACATGAAATTTTTTCAAGGTCAAACCCTAAAATCCTTTTGTATTTCATCATCCCTATCCAGTGTTGACATAGAAGTGGGATGAGGTCTCAATTGACTTCGTGGTTGGGTATCCGTATACTCGAATTAAGAATAATGTGATATGAGTGTTGATCGATATGCTAACTAAATAATATTTTATTATACCAATTTTCTATACAACCAAAATTCATGAGCTGGGAAATCTATATGTGAATGTGATTATTTCATTTCATGTAGTTCCATCTTCTATAGAATTTCATTGGGATCCATAGATCACTTCTCGTTCTGGGAGAGACATTTAGGTGGGATAAGTATGTTTGGTTCATTTGAGCATGACATACAATCTATAGTTAGATGGATAAATATAAAGACATATACATATTCCTGGTGACATACTTCGCTCCTATGTCCTTGACTTTTTTGGAGTTTGGTATGACTATTTTATACTGATTGAGTTATCTTGTTACTATAATTACCTTTCTGGGATTAGAATGGATCCCTTTGAACAATTTTATGGACTAACATGTCAATATTAATTTTTTGGTCATTGATTGTTGAATGTTATTTATTTAGACCAAGATTTATTCAAGAGAAAACATCAAATATTCAGTTGGTTCATCAGATAATGTTGACGTCATACAGTCGGTATAAGTCTTATGCTAATCTTCATGAAGACTCTTGAAATTTTTAGCTTTTGATAAGGTTTTTAGGAAAATTTTAGTTCTTTTGGGTCTTTGACTACATTAGAGGAAAGGAAAACATGCTCCTCATTATATGGGACCATTTAATTTTTTTTGACCATGTGAGTAAAGTGGATTTACATTTATAAATTCCAACATATGTGAAAATGATACATAACAAGTCCCATGTGATGCAATAAAAGATGTATCATTCTAATTCATCTCATTTTCTGGCCTCGAGTAATCTTGATGTTGAACCCAATTTATTAAGGACTGAGTATCCAGTCATGAGAGTTTATTCTAAAAACATGGTATTTTAGGGGAGGAAAATAACCTTGGTTTGGGTGCTATAGAAGAATAGTCATTATACTCATTAGAATTAGGAGAGGGTGGAAACGTTGATAGATAATGACCTCATATTTCTAACCTGGATGATTCTTAAAAGGTATTATTAGAAAATAGTTATTCTATGTTGGGGTTGTTGTATCAATATAATATTGTATGTAGGTACTCATAAAACATTATTTTTTAATTTTCTTGTTTTTTCTCATTTAGGGGTGAATCATGTGTAATTTTGGATAATGTGAAGTGTTTTGTTAAGTGCATAGATTGTTCCATATTTCCCCAAACATGGACTGTACTAGATAAAACCATCAATTCCCAAATAGTGAGGATTTTCACAGTTGGGACATGGATTTAAAAACCATTTTCCTACAAAGGAGAAGTTGTGAAACCCCAAAAGTAGGGGTGCATGACAAGGGTTCTTGTTTTCACTAATAGTGTGTCCCTTCCTAACTAACCATGCACACGACTTATTATTATTATGATAATTCAATAAAATTTCATGAACACCCCTTTTTATCACCATATAAGACCTAAATCGACCTAGTAAATTTCCAATGGTTTTTGGGGATCCCATGAACTAATTTTGGATCCTCCAAACCCCATATATATGATATCAGAGTTAAGAGATATTTGTTCAATCCTTTTATGGTAAGTTTCACATACCTATTAATTATCAGCCTATCTCAGTTCCTCTCTTCCATAGAATATGTCAAATATTTGTGTTGTTGGAGGTTCTAAACTAACATGATTATATATTTAATATATGATTGATTATCTAATCATAGTTTCTTAATTTGATCTTGGTAGTTTTCTGTTTAAGCTTTTTTGAGGTTGGATTTTGTGATCCAAATCTAGGTGGTTTCATTCAGTATTTTCCATTTATCAACAACAAATTACATGATTTAAAATCAATATATTGATTCCAAATTTATTTATAATTTTAAGAAAAATCCCACTGAATATGGATCTTGAATGGAATAGGCATAAAATTTGGGAAATCACAAAAATTCCATTGAATTTGGACATGTTTGTGAAATTGAGGGCGAAATGTAAAAATTAAATTCTGGTAATTAAATGGTGATATTGAATTTTGAAATTTATAGCAGTCCCATACATTATAACACATTTATTCTGGTTTTATAATATAAAATTACTCATAGTAATACCAATATGATTTATTAGTCTAGTGTCCTTAGGAATAAGATACATAGAATTACATCTTAATCATGGGATAAAACACATTATTGAAAATATCCTCAACATGCCTCTACAATTCCATGGATTTTAAAATCACATAGGGTAACCTGTGGACATACCTAAGAAAGGGAAGACATATAAATCCTAGTAAGGGAGTAAACATAGATAAATACAATACATATTAGGGAAAAGGTGTATAAATGTGGAATAAATGATGCTATAATCATAAATATGAAAAATAATCTTGATATAGCATGATAATCATAACATGGGGAATTTAGAAAACATTAATTAATACACTACATCATAAACATAGGTTAAGGATAAATAACAATACATCATGATGCAAAAATATCCATAAAGGAATCATGTTCACACAATATCCCAACATGATGTCTCATGAGACTAAACATTACTCAATGCATTTGTGCTGTAAAATATTATAAGGTCACCTATCACATTAATTTCTCTCTCATTCTAAAGTGTTCTATGTAGATCTAACAACATGGATTCATTCATCAACATATTTTATTCCATGATCAAGGAGTGCAGAATAAATTAATGTAAGTACCAATTCAAATTATTGTATGTTTATAAAGGTAGAAACTCTTGATAATTATTGGGTGTGGTATTCAATACACAATTTTATTAGTCTGGAAAATCATTGTTAAAATATGGTAGCAAAACTACGTCACATTAAATTTTTTAAAATGTGATGATGATAGTGAAATGGGTATATAATATTTTTTTTATAAAATGTGATATAATAGGGACATTGAAAAAAATATCAAACCATCATGAATTTGAAATTGAAGGTATATGATAATAATGAAACTCTAATAAATAAGAGAAAGAGAAGATCCTTTATTAAAATATGGCATGGTAATAGGTGTACATAGAGGATCATTATAAGTAGAGAGGGAGATCCCTTAGTTGAGTTTGTGACTTAAAATACTTGGGAAGAACTTATTAGGATCATAGAGAACCATGAGAGGAATCTATATAGGGGTGGGTAGATTAGGGAAGTTCTCCATGGCTTTCTAGTGGCATGAAATGGTATCTTCGGTGGTTTTATAATGAAAAAGAGTGGGTAATTTTTTATCTATTCCTTAACATAGGTTCTGGAATATATATGATAAAATTGCCAAAACCTCAAAGTGTTACATGGTTTTTCTCATGATTTATTCCAATTGGGAGTGTTTTTAGATTTTTACATGTATATGTTTTGAAAATAATAAACAATACACTTTCTTATGTGGATATGATGCATACTCATAATCAATGTGTTTTAAAACCTTAAAATATTTAATAGGTTCTAGAGGATTCATAATGGGTTTCCCAAAAATTATTAATACTAAAATATCGTTATTTTAAGTTTAAAAAATATTTCTGGTCGTAGATAACTTTTATATTATTTATTACATCATGTTTTGGTCATTATGATTTCATAATACAAACCACATATTTTTACTGTATTTAATTTTTACTCGAATATTCGACCATGTCATAAAATAATGAAGAATTCACTATAAGATATTTTCAATTTTCTAATTCTGAAAAGGATATTCATTTTATCATAATAATTTTATATATATATTCATTTTCACTATTGAAATAGTAATCGCCATTTATAGGTAAATGCCATGGTTTTTTATATTAATTGTTTTTGAACCATTATAAAAATTAGAGATGATCATTTATATTTTATAAAAATTATTTAATAATAATATTTTACTAAAATATAATTTATTTTAATCAAATATTAATGCATAAATATAAATTAATTAATTGAGTTTGAATATTTCCCAAAAATATTATTTGTGTTTTATTGATTAAAAATCGTTTTTAAAGTAGCAATAATAGGATGAGAATATATTCATTATTATATGTAAAATAATGTACATAGTCATATTACTAGGGTCTTGAAACAAATCCCTTTAATACTCCCGAAAACACCCTATGAGTTCATTGAATGGTTGTGAGACTTTCATGGGGAGGTTTGTCGTGCATGGCTGGGTTGTGATATCAATGAACTTGATTTTTCCCAAAAATGGTTTCGATAATGGTAAAGTTGTTGGATCTCATCATGGGATTGGTCATGGTAATAAACCAAATATGTTATCTCCCTCAGAACTCCAAAAAATGGGATTTATTTGTTATAAACCTACTATTTGAGATCGTCACATATTTTGTATGTGTCAATTGGATATGTTAAAACCCTTTATTTATCTATTCATGTGTTCTCTATTAAATACGTATATTATCAACAGTAATTTTTTAATGTTATTTAATATATGATATAATAGGACCAATGAAGTTCATGTGTTTTCTATTACCATAATACATATTATTTCATTTAATTAAATCAATAAGGGAATTTTATTTATAATTGTTCTGGTCATTACAATCTCCCCCATAATAAGTTACTCCCTTGAAATTTTCATTTACCACACTGAAACAGATGAGGGTAACATTGTTTCATCACCTCCTTTGGTTCCATGTGACTTCCTCAATCTTGTGGTTTCTCCAAAACATTTTAACAAGGTGAATTATATTATTCCACAGAACTTTTTTATTATGAGAATATATATTCAATATTTCCACCTCATTTGAAATTTCATTTTTCAATGTTACCTCAATTAGATAAAGAAAATGTGAGGGTCCTGTTGTGTACTTTTACAAGAGGGATACATGGAATACGTCATGTATTTTTATTCGATAGGTGAAAGTTCTAGTTGATACTCCACTGCTCCAATGTGATCAAGGATCTCAAAGGGGCCAATGTATCTTGGCCTATGATTTCCCTTATTCCAAATGTCAACATTTTCTTCCATGGAGATATTAATAGGGATACCATGTCTCCAATATCAAACTCGAGTTCTCACCAATGATTTTCCACATAGATCTACTCTAGAATTTGACCATCCTTAATGTGCTACTAAATGGTCTTAAAAATTTTATCAATTTTGTAGATAATTTCAAGACATAGATATTATTGTTCCCAAAATGAATCCCAATATAGTGGGGTACTGAAACTCTTCCCATAAATTTTTTTATAGGGGCCCATTTGGATTCTTTATTGGATGCTATTATTATAAGAGAATTAAAATAGAGGTGAATGTTTGTACCATCCTCATTTGAGATCTATATTACATGATCTCAATACCTATTTCAGTGAATGAACTATCTATATAAATTTGACATTTTTTTGAGGATGATAATCCATATTTATGATAAGTTTACTTCTTAGATCATTTTGGAGAATTTTCTTGAACATAGACGTAAATCTCATATCTCGGTCAAGTATAATTGATATTGGTAGTCCATGAAGCCTCATAACTTCATGGATGTATATATATGCATGTTGGTCTAGTGAGAAGTCCACCCAAATTTTGATAAAGTGTGATGTCTTTGTATGATGATCCACAAAAACACATATTTCATTGTTTCATCTGTATGTATTCAGATGTATAGTTCCAAATTCTACAATGACGTTTCCCCATTTCAATTTTTTATGGGTAATGGTTACATATTCCCTATATTTTTTTCGTTCATATTTTACTTAATTATATTCCATGATCATTGATGTATATTCAATGAACATATTCTTCAAATTTTCCCACCAATAGTTATCTCAATAATATCGAAACATCTTTATACTCTATGGGTTAATATATAAGGTTGATCTATGGGAACCATCCCAAAGCTCTACTGTAATCTCTTGATTGGATGGTATGCATATCTGTTACCCAACTTCTGCAAATAATTATTCATTAACATTGAACTCATGGGATTTCCAATTACTTAATGTTTCCACATTCCTTGTAATTCCAACATCATTTCACTTAGCATCATTTATCTATTATAAAAGGGGTGTTTGAATAATAATTTGTGAAATTATTGATGACATTATTCCCTCTATGATTCCAATTCCCTGCTTCTTCATGTATATAAAGATCTGATCCCCCTAAATTTCCATCAATTAGAGAATTTCTAAATCCTCTCTACATTGAGTTTCTGCCGCATTATTTTCCTTACCATGATGGTAGTGGATTGATTAGTCATAGTCCCTTATCAGCTCCAACTTCATGATTGGAGAATATGAATATCATTAAATGAGAATATATACTTGTGGTTTTTGTGATCTGTATATTTTTCATACTTGTTCCCAAAGAGATAATACTGAAATATTTTCAATGAAAAGACCACTAAACCCAACTCAAGATCATGTGTTGGGTAGTTCTATTCATGAGAGTTCAACATACATAAAGAATATGATATCAATATTTCATTTTTCATTAACATATAGCCCAATAACTTCATCTAAGAGTATTTGAATACAATGGATTTTCTCCACATATGGTTAGTGTTATAACATTTTTTGTGATAAACCTTATTTCCAACTTTTTAAAGGTCTCTTCACAGTCATCATTCCAGGAATACTTGAATCCCACTTATGTTAGATGGGTTATAATGTTTGGAAATCATCAAAAAATTTTCACATATGAATGATAATATATATATAATCCAATGAAACAATAGATATCTATCACAAATGTTGGACTCTATTGGCATTCAATTGAATCTATATTTGGATGTCCATAAATATCCCCTTTAATGTAATGATATTCCCCAACCATGAGACTTCCTTCAACCAAAACTCAAATTATTTACACTTTGAACAAATGGTAACCTTTTGTAAGGTCTCTAGAACAATTCTTATATAATCCTCATGCTCAAACATTGTTTTGGATATTATTATAATATCATCAAAAATTACTTCAACAAATTTTTTTCTTTATCGATAAAGTACGTAATCATCATTTACATGAAAATTTCTAGTCAATTAATGTGTTATGATGGAATTTTAATGAAATAATTGTTAACATTCCTTATATAAAATGCATTCATGGGGATTTATTCATTTTTCAGTTTAACTTGGTAATATCCTGATGACAGAACCACCTTGAAGAATAATTTTTTTCTTATCTATCTGATCAAACACATCATAAATATGACAAAGATGATGTTTTTTTGTCGTGATTTTTTTGAGATGATGATAATCAATAAAAAGTCACATTGACCAATCCTTCTTCATGAAAAAGAGGACTAGTGCACCCCATGGTGAATCTATTTGGTGTATGAGCCCTTTATTCACGATCTCCAACATTTTTTTATTTATATAATCAAGTTCTAAAAACCATTCTATTAGTAATCTTGGATAATGGTAACTCCTCATTATTATTATTTATTTGAAATTAAACCTCTATAATAAGAGGAAGACTGTGAAATTTATCAGGAAACACATAAAAATATTCCTCAAAATGGGTATGTCTCCAAGGATTATTTTTTCATTAAGCTCAATCATTTTAACTAGGTACAATTTCTCATAGGGAGTTTATATCAATTCATATGATTTTGGTGATAAAGATGATTCACCATCCACATTAAACTTGTAAAGAATCATGTTTGGATTCATAATACCAATAGTGATTTAATTCAGAGAGAAATTAATGTTGGCACTATACTAGGAAAGATAGTACATTCCTATAGTTTTATCTAACCCCACCAAAGGGAGTATGAAAAGGTTCACTAAAATGTTCAGACCACAAATTATGATAGGGTAGGAGTTATATACATAGGATGAAATAATTTCCCCATTTTACATTTGCAATTATATCTCTAATTTCATGCATAACGGTGGTGTTTGAATAGTTCAAATAGACATTCATGATATGAAACAATGCGTAGAATGAAAATCAAAAAGAATTTTTTCTATTTTGTAATGAATAACTACTACACCAATCACCACTTCATTGTCAGGATCCACCACAATGGTAGTTATGGAAAAAAAAATTTTGTTGCCTTGGAGAATGTTGGTTGTCTCTGAAAAACCTTAGTTTAGTGAATTGATTTGAAAATTTTCTTATGTCCTTGAAGTTGAAGTAATAAAAAATGAAATGTGGATTTACTAGATAATTCCCTCCAACCATTACATTTGTGGGTTTCTATTATCAATAATAAATATCTAGGTTCACTTCCTTCTCACAATTAAATCATTTCATCACCCACATTAGGAAATTTGAAGGGTTCTTAATTAGAAACATTCGAAAAGAGGGATGTTGAA
Organism: Viscum album; assembly: GCA_963277665.1. Lineage (NCBI taxonomy): Eukaryota > Viridiplantae > Streptophyta > Magnoliopsida > Santalales > Viscaceae > Viscum > Viscum album. The sequence continues at coordinate 1,313,073,081 of OY728136.1, read as the reverse complement.
AATTCATGGTACTCTTAGATTTATCCATTAGAACATACGAATTATAATATATATATTCCACTTTTTATCCCCATGAAACCCTTTAGATTCTTAGTACACTATTTCGACATTGAGGGCATAATATAAAATTTCCTCATTCCTATAAAAGTCATGGATCACCAGGTATTTTCCTAAAATATGTTTTTCTCATCAAAGAAGTCGTTAAACATGCATTCAGGGTTAATGAAAAAGATGACGGGGTTTCATGAATGTCTTCATAAGTTTTTCTCACTTTCTTTAATATGATAATAGTAATTTTTCATAAGTTCAAGGAAATACCATTACATTTTTTGTTGAATATTTCATGTTAAAAATTTATAAGAAAATATTTTCTAAAATTAAATCCTCCTAATTTATTCATACTCTTCCTCATGATTCATATTCTTGAACAATTTTCACAACTTATTTTCTTCTCCTTCCATATGATAAACTAATAATAAAAATATCTCTTATTTGCAACATTTAAGGATGAAGAATAATTTCACGTTGGACTTTATCCATTGTTCCGTGATTAATGAATCATATAATCCGTTGAAACTAAGAGGCCTTTGTTATATAAAGCACTCAATTGTATATTGTTCTTTCTTTGAGGTATTTGTATGATCTTCATGATCACGGTTTCTATAAAGAAAATGAGTTATCCGAGAGAGTATCATCAAAACGTTTATGATTCCTACTCTAATGGATTTTCCTCCAATAGCCCGAAGGCCTTCATTTTTTATGGATTTTTGATAATCCTATTTTCAAGATTTGAGGTGGAACCCATATCCAAGGGATTTTCCTATTGTTTTGTAATCCTAATGAAAAATATCTAATCTTTTCCTTTGATAATAACTAAAAAAATCATATTCTTTATTATGCATGAATTCATGATTTATTACATAAAATTAAAAATAATATAACATAGAATATCTATATGTATAGTATATTTGTAAATTAGGTACATGTAATGAAATCTTAAACATGGGATACAAAATCCTCATTAAAATCAATCTAAACATGATTAAAAAATTCCATGTCTTTTAAAATCTCACAGGATAACCAGGGGACATACCTTAGAAATGGGAGAGAAATAAATCCCAATAAGGGAATAAAATTTTAATAGATTCATATATTTTATAAAATTGGTGTATAAATGGGAAATAAAATTTCTGGTAATAGTAAATATGAATAATATGGGATTATGTAGAACGATAGTCCTACCATGAAGAATGTGTAAACATCTTAAAACACTGCATCATAAAAAAAATGTAGGATATATTCCATGAAATTCTAATAAAAGAATTACTATAAAGAAATATGGTTTACTCCTTATTCCAAAATGACATCCCATGAGACTAAACATTACCAAATACAATGGAGAACTACATAATTCCCAGGGTATCAATCAGTTCCATTTCATTATCAATATTAAGAGTGCCACATATATAATACAAAATGGATTCAATAATAATCATATTTTATTCCATGGTAAAAGAGTGTAAAATACATAAATATTTTTCCATAATTAAAAGAAATATATATGTATAAAGGTTAATACCCTTGATAGGAAATGGTTATGGAATTAACTATAAAAAATTTTAGTCATGGAAAATCTTTATGAGATTTCTAGAGTATAATAACAATAAATGAAAATTCAAAAAATTTAGTTGATGAGTGATAATGGGTTATATGATATTTTGTAATTTAAATGCTATGTAATGGGGAAATGTAAATATATAATAAAAAATGGAATAGGAAATATAAATCCTATGATAATAACTAAACATGAATAAAGAAGAGAAAACGAGGATCCAATACTAAATTTCAGTATGATAACCGATGAACATGTTGGTTTATAAGAGGTATTTATTGATAGAGGAATGGTTATATCAGAATTTATAAATAAAATAATAGTAATGGTAATATTTAAGAAAATATCACAACATGAACAAATTTTAATTAAATGGTATGAAATAAAAACGGTTAATGAATACAAAGTATAGATGGGGATCCCGAACTTCAGTGTGTGACTCGAAAAGATTTGGAGGAGTTTATTGAGAACCTGGGGGATCTTTAGGAAGAATATAGAGAGGGAATTTATGAGTAAGGATGTTCATTAAGAATTTTTATTTGAGAAAAATGAGTTATTGTTTGGGATTATATAGTAAAGGATTGGGTAATTCTTTATAGTTTTTCAAACATAGGATTTAGAATCGATATAATAAAAAATCATTTATAATGATTTTATAATTTCTTCTACCAAATACGAGTGGTATTAATTATTTTACCATCCTCTCCTCTGAAATTAATAAAATTATACTCTTTCTTATGTGGAGGTAAGTCACACTCTTAAAGAATTTATTTAAAAAACTGAAAATTTATTATGGTTTTTTGAGGAATCAAAATGGATTTATAAAATTAATAAATTAAACATTAAATCACATTATTTTATATGGAAAATAAATATTACATTGTGGATAAATTTTATAGTATTTATTACCATGATTTTATGTTATTATGATGTAATAATACACACCACATATTAATGGGGTATTTAATTTATACAAACCAATTTGGCTATCTCCAATACATATTAAATATTCCCCATTGGATAATTATGACATTGTGATTCCAAATATAGAAATAATTTTATTAAAATAATTTTCTAAAAATGTTAATGTTCACCTTTAAAATAATAATAATAGTTTATTGAATAAAGATTGGTTTTTTGAAAACTACAGTGGTGAACCATTATAAAAATAACATGTGATCATTTATATTAAATAATCATTCTATAATAATAATATTTTATAAAAATATTATATAATTCAATAAATAATTAATTAATCAAAATATATTCTTTAATTTAATTTGAATATTACCTTGAAATATTATCTGTGTTTTTTTGTACAAAAACATTTATAGGGTAATATTAAAAGGACAAAAATATATTCATTATTCTATGAAAAATAATGTACATACTCATATTTATAAGGTATTGATACCTATCCTTATAATACACTTGAAAATCCTATAAAATCATATTCAAATTGAGGTGAATTTTAGAGGGTCTTTTGTCGTACATTGTTTGGGTCATGATCTCGATGGGCATGAACATCCCCCATAAGCATTAGATTATGATTAATGTATGTCTTCTAGAATCATTATCTATCCAACCCCTTTATAATGGTTCTCAATGAGAACTTTAGTTAACAAAATCATATTTCCCAAGTGATTCAATCTAGGAATGAAATAAGTAAATATTCCTAATTCCCCAAAATAGTTTTCATTATATACATGAAAAAATATTTTAGGTGTTATTATCCGTAGATGAATATATTCAAAAACATCAACTAATTTTATCTATATATGGATTCATTTTCAATGAAAAAACACACAAATTTAACACTATAACATAATATGTTCTGCTACACTAACTCTTACCCTGAGGTTTATCAATAATTCATTATCATGTTATTTTCAATGTGTAGGGAATCCATGTGTTGATATCAACGCTAGAAACCCATAAATTAAACACATAAAAACTAAATATTATTACAATAAATATTACACAAATATCAACACAATCGACACTAAAATTTTTGAGGTTTGGAATCTTTGGAAATAAGGATATAAAATAAATCGGTAAATGAATGATCTATAACATTTCCCATTAATTTTTTTACAACTTCAACCATTATTTTACAAAACATAAATAAACCCATTCTCTATGACATGGGAATGAGATACATAATATTTTTTTTGATTATATTCTCAATAAGTGTAAATATAAGAGATATCAATAATTCATTATAGGTGATCATTTGAAAATGATAATTAGAAGATAAAATGGGACTAAAATTATAATAACTTTCCCATCATTCCATATATCATAATCATGAAACATGAAATATATTTTTGACCACCAATATATATAAAAATTAAGAGTGAAAAATAATTGATTATTTATCATGAGGTATGTGAATATATTAAAATACTAAAACATCATGCATTATTTTAAAAAAATGTACATAAAATAATTTCCCAAGTTAAGTATCACTACCAGGATTATTGTAGTCGAGTTGGCTTCAAACACCATTGCATCATTTCTATAGTAATGGTTCGGTCCAAATAATCTCATATAGAAACATTAAACATAATAAACAAGTACCACTCCCAATTCCATTCTTTATATATCATGACATTTCCATAATTAGAGAATTAATTGGAGGGACATTTTATATCATTCCCACATATCACATAATAAAAATGATAAATATATGAGACATAAGAACATAAATTTATCATCATATCCTTAAATATTAACATTTAGAAATGTTAATGGTTTCCTAAATATTTCATCATCATAATAATAAAAAGTCAAGATAAAGAATATAACTGATAAAATATGATCATATGTTGAGTAAATCATATGAAATATCAAAGGCTGTTATTACAGAAAAAAATTACATTAAATTATCAAAAGCTTTTTTGGAGGAAAATATCATTTTCACAACAAATACAAAATTTAAAATATATAAATTTATCATAGTAATATAGTAAATATTTTATATGATTATGTAAAATGAAAATTAAATTGGATTCATTAAATTAAATGGTATTTATTATGGATGATAAAGTCATTATTAAGGTGTGTGTTAAAGAAAAAAACCACATCAAATTTTCTATAATATGAAAAATTAAAATTTTTGGGAAACGGTAATTAAATTTATTTTAAATTAATGAACATAAATTAAAATATAGTTAAAAGTGATATTAAATAATATTTTTACAATTTTAAAAGGAGATATTTGTATTATTTATAAAAATTTTTAAATGAAAAATTATATTACAAATCAATGAGAAAATATATATCTCATTTCCATAAAAACATTCATCTTGTTTCTTGAGTACACAAAGAGAGGAAAATTAATAGAATATATTTATTATCATTATGATAAATGTTGGAAAATAGATATAATATTTTGGATAAGAATATTATATTATTACTTCATAGATGTTAGATATACTAATAATCCTAGAAAAAATGAGGTTGTAATGTCAAACACTTAACTCATGTTTTCTATGAATTTTAACTTCTCTAACGTCAAATTTTAATTTTTTGTTAACATAATTAAATTAATAAAAAATTCATAAATATATTACCATAACTGGATTAATTAAAAATTCATATCAGTCATTGAATAGTAATCTTTTATTATCATTATAATTTGGGTGTCAACTACTTCTTTTTTCATGTATATTTTTTTACGTAGTTATTTTCCTATCACATTGATAATGGATTCATCATATACAAATTTTAAATAATGATATTAATCTTAAATATGTTTATTAATTCGTTATTATAACCATTTATATAATGTGTTGATGAAAAATGAATTATATCACAACGTATAGATGGTAGTCCCTAAATACACATAATGATGTTTCCAATTGTTATGGACGGAATGAAATAAAGGTGAATAATATTTAGAAATTATAGAACAAACAATTTAAATATATTATAATATAAAACATCAAGTATATCATAATAAAAAACTATGAATGCTTTTGGTTAAAAATTAAGCGCACCTCTATATAGTGATGATAGTTATGATATACTATATTGTGATAATTTTTTCTGCAATTATATTGAGACGAGGTAGTTAATGGATGATAAAGTATCAGAATAATCTATATGTATAATTATGATATTTTATTCATCATTTTATAATAGAAAATACATGTTTAGATAATGTATAATGTAAAATAAAAATTAAAGTGAATAATTAAAATCAAAACATATTCATTAAGATACTTACAATAGATTAACACACATGCCCTGAAGGATAAGACTAGTAGTATAAATGAAACTCCATATTAATGAAAATTAATTTATAAATTTTCAAGTGTAGTTATTTTTTGATAAATAAGAAAAAAGGTGTGATCATTTGAGTTGAATAGGTTCCCTTTTTATGTGATGTGAGGGGAACACCAATAATTTATTAAAATAATTAAAATATATAACGACACTTTGATTGTAATGTGGATAAAAATAGACAGGGATTACAATTTAAGATATTATAAGGTTAAAATATATTAATACAAATGAAATTTGGAAATTTTGGGTGGCTATATGATCTATATTTCATCATTTAAATTCTCCCCTATAATCATGTTGTAAATATGAGTGTGGTATGATATTTTTGTTCTATTTTTATGATTCATGCCAAAAATAATTAAATTTAACATTTTAGATTATATTAATTATGATTATTATAAATATAGAATCTATTATACTAGACTGAACTTCTATATTTCAAAATTTTAATATTTAATGAATTTATAAATCCCCAAAAAACTATTTTAGTTATATGAATTTGTAAGAATAAATAGTATCTTACATCCATTCCAAACCATATTAAAACAAAAAAATAAATTTTTTAATTATTAAATGTAATAATTAATGTGTAAAATGCAATAATGTAATTATTTTATGGAGATTTCATTAATTTATTATGAAAAAAAACTCAATGTGGGGTTAAAAGCTATTTTTTGATCAAAATAATTTTAACAAATTTATTTTCTTATATTGAAATAAATAATAATAATGATTTCAATTTCTCTAATTAGATTATATCTAATAAAATAATTTATAATTTACTTATAGATAAAATTATTACCATAATTAATCATAAAATGAAATGAAAATAGAGTTTTTAGAAAACATTATATTCTTTACTGTTGACAAAAAAATAAAAATAGAAAAATTCAAAGAAATTACACATAGGTTATATAGACAAGATGATTAAAATAATAATATTCAATTTAAAACAATATTACAAAATAATTGAAATTAATAATAATTATTCAACTAAAATAATTGGATAAATAATATTTTTAATGAAAAAAATTATTTTTTACTCACCAAATGAATGTAGTGAAAATTGAGTGCTCAATTATTACGAATCAATAGTGAAATTTTAAATATTTATAATAATTGTGTATTTTTTTCAAAAAGTGTTTTTAACAACTAATACCTTACAATTTAATGGTTAGGTTATCGTAGTTTAATGTAACATGATTAAAATGGACCTAGGTTTGTCAACAAGGTATGATATATAATACTTTATGATTATTTGAAAAAAACACATAATATTTGGGTGTTATACACCTATATAAGAAAAATATAGTGAAGACCATCTAGAAATGATAGAAAATTTATAGATATATTATAAATAATTAATTCCATTTCTATCTCGAATATTCTATTTCATATTCTAATAAGAATATAATTTTTAAATATCTAAAAATATTGAAATGAATTGACATTTAAAATATATAAACTCTGTAATGATTTGGAAACATGTTCATTATTCAAACTGCATCATTATTTGTTGGTCCAATATTCTTTCGGAATAAATAAATAGTGACCATCTTTAAATGGACACATAAAATCATATTCAATCCACCTCCAATATACATTAAGTATTATATCATGGACACATGATTTAATACCCCAATATATTATTTCTCCTCCCTTAAGAGAAAATTCTATAAAGCCATAACTACCAACCATATCTACATAGTCATGTTCATAAATACAATTCTATCATAAATATTATAATCATGGTGAAATCTTCTTCAAATTCTAGTACAATGGTGTTCACCATTCTTCATTGAAAAATATTTTTAGTTATGATATTTAATCTAGAAAGAAATTCATTAAATTGTCACATTTAATACTAAATTCCATACAGGAAAAATTATTAATCATAACTGAACATCAAAATGATTTTTATTGTCAACAGTTTCCACATGTTAATATTCACCATAAAAAAATTTAGTACTACAAATAAATGGTACCATTGTATTTAATTTTATATACGAACATAATATATGACAAATTCTCCATGATACTATAATCAACATAATAATTTTATGAGTTATTATTATGTATTGTTGTATATTTAAAATGTTTTCTATAGGATCCTACAAATAAATTTTGGCATGTTTCATATGAATTTTACATATGAATCCATTTTTTAATATCTATGTTACTATTAATTGTTACCGTTAATTGAAAAATTATTAGACCTTAAAGAAAGACATCATAAACAGAACAAGAGCTTAATTAAACTTCCCCCAAACTAATTTGACACCATTAAAATCTCCACAAGAAATTCTAAGTTACATTATAATGATCATCAAAATTTATTAAAAAAATACAACAAAAATTAAACAATTCTATTAGTTTAAAACTCAAATTATAGTGTTTAATCCTCAAGAATCACTTTCATGGAACCATGGAGTATATCCACTAATCAAGAGAACCAATAATTATTGTTGTGTTTTTTAAACACTTTAACCATGTATCACATCGTCCCAATATTTTCCCATTACCAAATTTCACATCACATGATGTCACACACCATGTTAATATAGAATCCATTGGCTATTTTGACACTATATGAGGTAACTATAATTCATTCAATCAATCACCATCTGCATACCCCTCAATGTCACAACATATAACAAAATGATGAATACAATTAGAAATCCTTGAAGATTCTAACTAAACCATAATATGTGATAATGTTTTATAATTTTTTTTCATTATTCATGAATAAAAATAAAAATTGAAAAAAACAAAAAAGAATATAAATAGGGATCATATAACAACAGAAGATTTAGAAAATATGTTGTTCCCTCATGTTGTCATACTGTGCAAATTATATTAATTATTTATTATTATTAAATTTCCATAAATATTATACCCCAAAACCACATTTATATATATTTTTATTATGATATAAAATTTTTACCTAATCACTAAAAAATATTGACCGAAAACTTATTGAAACCCTCTTTCTAGATTGTTTCTTCAAAAAAATCCAATATCGAAACCACTTGTTTATGTCACCAAACCATTAAGATATTTCACTAATATCTAATAAATCCAATAAAATAATATTAAATAGGATTTCATTATTAAAATATTATAAAAATGATTTAAATATTTATATACCAACATGGAGTCCAAAATATGTGTAATAAGTACCCATGAAACCAGGTTATATTAAATAACTCAATAGAATAATATATTTTCCATGTTGATGGTTTTAGTAAATAGTTTCTATAATATATATAGTGAAATTAAATTATATAATAAAATTATTTAAAAATAATAACCAATATTTCTAAATAAAAAATTCCAAGCAATCAAGATATTTAATAATATGTCCCACCATCTTTGATACAATATAAATATAATAATTAAATATTATATTAACCTACATAGACAGAAATAAGAAATTATGTTTTATATTATGATTAATAAATAAAAAAATGTGATACAATATTTATAATCACTCTAAATCTAGTACAACTGACAAGGTTGTTAAAATATTCAAAACCCTGATAAAGTGTAGTTTTTCAACTAAAAAAATCCCAACGATCACACACTTTACAAAAATTATAAAATTTAAAAAATAAATCAATGGAAAATTTAAAAAAATTTAAAAAATAGTAATATTGGCAAATAATTAAAAGGTTCAATCAACAAAAATGGTATATCATGATGATAATTTATCATTTCTGATCCACCAATGTTAAAAAAATATGAAATACACATGTTTATGAGCTGATTCAAAAATTCCCTCCTTACATGATATATCATATCACATTCATACTATACAAAAAACTATTGTATAGGTAGGATACATATTAAGGGAGAAATATGATTTAGTGATTACCCAAAATTTAGAGCAATAATCAATATTGAATCACTTATTTCAAAATAAAGTCGAGGGGGAATGGTTATAAAATGAGACCCCCCTCTCCATTGAGTGTAATATGAATACCCCATGTTTGAATCAAATATTAATATATGAAATACCATTTTGACCCCATACCATTAAAATGTATCCAAGGATTATTAGTATACTGGTAGACCTCATCGATATCCATGTTTGGGAAAAAATATCATTATATAATCAGATGTGGTACATCCCCAAAGAATAGTCGAACATACTCCCCCCAAGAATCAACTAGAAGTTTATTTGTTCCTAAAACCACACAAAAATATGGATATCACTACTTTGTAATGAATTAAAAACAACATAACTCAAAATGTTGAATTTGTTTTCCCAATTATATAATTAAAAACCTTATTAAATTAAAAATATATTTATAAATATATTATCAAAAAATACGATTCACTTTATCATAAAATACATACAATACAGACCATCCACTTATTCTAGAGATTTTTTCATTTTCTGATATTTAATTTATTATCAAAAACCCCTCAATAAAAATCCAATCATTATTCACAAATCCAATAAAAATTTTCACCCTATCTCATAGATATTCACAAAATTTTCAACCTCACCACTATAATAATTGTACTCCAAATAATAATTATATACTATTGCATCAACATACAATTTACCTGATCACCACATTCACATTTATATATATACATATACAAAAATGTTCATGTAACACACCACTAATCCTATTAAACTATTTTCCACACATAAATAGAATTATGACACATTTCACCATAATGAAATTTTAAATAAACTAGATCTCACCTAAAAATTTTACCTACCATAAGAATTACATCCCAAAAATGAATATCATTGATATCATATCCTTGAAACCACTTATTCTAAAATCCAACTTCTAGTTTGTTCTTATAAACTACATTCCATAATTCCAAAACAATACATGAAACTATAATCATTTACATTACACAATCCTAAACATGAAAATAAAATACATGGGTAACTCACATTAAATCCTTGTAAAATAATAACACTATTACACACAAAACATTATACAAAAAACCATTCCAAATATTAATACACATTCCTAAAACTCCCAAATGATTTTATAACCCATTAGAATCCAATGGTTTTCATTTGAACAAAAATTTCTAATATGCCCCACCATTTATTTTAGTTTCTAATACTAATATACATTTCTTTAAAAATATATAAATTTATTTTCAAAATTACTTTCTATATCACACATAAAAACATGACATACCTAATTACCATTATTTTATAGATATGTTTTCAAGACAAGTTTTGTTAGCTCTCTATTCTATTGAATGAATATTTTTTAAAATACTAATTTTTTTCATAAACAAAATTCATACCTTAATTTTCCTATGATATGTTAAATAAAAAATAATAAATTTACAATATCATTATTTTAATCACGGTGTTAAATTATAAAAAAACACCCCTTATAAATTATGTGAAGATATATTGAAATAATTACAATTTGTTTAATTAATAATGGATTTTTTTGAGGATGTATATACCATTTAATGGACCATTGGAATGTAAAGCATTCCCTAAGGATGAAACTTACATAATTTGGGAGTAATGTAAGAGGATATTAAATGATCCATAAAATCTATTCCAAGTTTTATCAATTTTAAAATTACTAAAACAAAGTTTCACTTAAACTTTAGTCTATAATCTAAGGACTACATGTCCAATAGGGAAATTTATTTCCATTATATACATGTTTTTCTTTAATTTTCATAATTTACCCCTTATGAAATATCATTTTATTTTCACCTCATTAAATATATCCCATTTTAGAGAACTCCCTAAATCTACATGTTACACTTTGTACAAGGCTAACTATAGTTACCCTAGCCATTTACACATATTATTACATGTTTCTAAGCATAAAAAATCCTCAAATTACAAGACAATGATAGAAAAGTCTAGTGTCTTGGGAAATTAAAGTATATACATAGTAAATCATGGAAATAAAATAAAAATATTTATTTTAAAAATCCATAATGGTCTTATAACCTCAATTGATCTCCTAAATCTTAATAGGAAAACATGTGGAATACATAAACAACTGGATGGCCTAAAAATCCAAGTAAAGGCATAATCACAAGAATAAAACAAGGAACATGGGTTAGAGGGGATTATTTGATGAAAAAAAGGCATGTAAAATGAATAAACGTAAGGAATCATAACATGTACAGAATGTAGAAATAAAACATGGAATCCTATAATTATAGAAAAATAACACAACATGATATAAGCATGAGTGATGGTTAACTGCCATGACCATTACACATGGAAAACAATTTCCCATAAAGAAATCTGGTTCACTCTCTATCCTAATATGATTTCTCATTAGAGAAAACATTACCTAATTCATTGGATATCTATCTAGTTTCCCCAATTATAACATGTTCATAAATATGTGTGCCACGTGATGATTAAATCATAAGTGTAACCTTTGATAAAAATTGGGTATCATAATCAGGTAATAATGTATAACAATAGAGAATGTCATAATTTTTACCATGAAATAATGGATCAAAATAATAAACAGAAATCCATAAGATAATATAGTTACATGTTATGATAATGTATTCTAAATTGAAGTTAATATATTTATAAGTGTGGATAAGAGACTTTAGAAATGAATTGATTTCATGCGGTATAATGAGAATATTAAAGAGAAGTTAAGGTAGACAAGTCAATTTTTTTTCATAAAAATGAAAATGAACCTGGATAGATTTTCATGAAAGAGTTTGGAATTTTTGAAAATTATTGGTAGTTTAAAATATATCATGGAGTGAACTTAAAAATGGTTTAGAAAAGGGTTAGTTCCCATTAATCGATGTTGCTTTTCAAGAATTATGTTGAAGGGAACTTTTTTAAAACACGTATTTACCAATTAAAAAAGGATTAAATAATATGGGTACCTGATTTTCGGACATATCAACATTATGGATAAAAATTTAATAGAAATAAAGAATCATTACATTGGGGTATCGTGTGGGATAGAGTAACCTGAAAAAAATGGAGGTTAATGTAGAATCCCTTACATTATCCCTAAATGTATTCTGCACCTGAACCTAATGTATGAGATAATCATGTTAAATTGATTAATAAAATAATTTAAAACCTTTTCTACATTTAGTATATTTATAATAATTTAATTAAGTTAAATAACTGTGTGTTTGATGGGTTATGAGATTCAATTTCATAGTTTGGTAGCATTGTTTTCTTTGGTTTTCATTATTATTTTACTAGTATACATGAAATGAAAATCATTTAAAATTAAAATGGTTTTATAGAATAGAATTCAAACTTATAAAAGATAATATTGAATATTAAATGGTGAAAAACTTCATTTGGTTATTTGGTATCATAATAAATCATTATTTTATATGTTAGTGTAAATCGATAAGATTATTTTGATGGGTCTTCAATCATCACAAACTACTTATGTTTTACTAATTAATATTATGTATACATAATGGGTCAAATATATTTCATAAAATGAAATACAGATATTATAATAATTTTAAACAATAAGAGTGTTTTTTATTATCATCCTTGAATGAAATAAATGAATTTAAAAAGTCTTCTTCCTTTAACTCAATAAATTAACACATCATGGACTCTGTTTTCATTTTTAGTTAAACAAGTTAATTGAATAGGTTTTATGTTGAATTATTACATTAAAATTATAAAATTATAGTAAAAAATTATTATTTTGCTTTATCCTCACTTGGATATGTGGAGGAAAGTAGTGAATAAAAACAATTTAAATTTGAAAAAAATTATGAGAAATTGAATGAGGATATTTCCTCATGAATTTACCCTCCTTGAGAACATATTTAGGTAAAAGGGTTTGGCATTTTTTCTAGACCAAGGGCTCATTAACGTGGGGGAGAGGCTTGAGAAGTGGGTTTGCTTAATTTTGAACAAGGATCGGATCTATAATGGTGTGAGGAAAAGTTGTGGTGAGTGGAGGTATTTATAGTGGAGGAGAGATGTGTTTTTTTGATAATTTAAATAATTAGTTTTTTATTTTGGCACAAGAATACGAATTGTTTATGAATTATTAATAATTATATTAAAATAATGATCAATATTTTCAAATTATTGGATGAAATCGTCCACATATCATATATTACTAAATAAATCATGTATTCGTTAAATATCATAAATTAAAATATTTTATAATTCACAAAATATTAAACTATTTTATAAAAATCCAAGTAACATCACTATAACCATTTTAAGATATCTATAATTAAAAAAATGAACTCCATTTTAATAAAATAATTTTTAAAATATTTTAAAATAAATTTATATTTACAATCATCATTTACTCAAAAAATACCAATTTTATAATTATAACTAATTTGATAACTCTTTGAAAATTTTATTATGGTCTCAAACAATTATATTATAATAATATGAAATCAAAATAATAATTTTATAATATATATTTTCAATATAAATTCAATTTTATATGAATATATTAAAAATAAATAAGAAATAAATATGTATGTTATACAAAAAATACCCAAAATTAATTTATAATTTGCAAAAAATTTAACTATTTATACTATGATATGATTATATCATATTTTTATTTATAAGATATAAAATTATATTTATTCATTCATAGGTGAGGTTACTATTCTATTGGTCGATTTACCATTCTTATCAGTCACAATACTATATTGAAGGTCATGTGACTATTCCACATGTATATGTTCCTTAAATAAAATAAATCTTATTTTGATCATTATTAATTTATAAATTTTATATAGTTCTCTCTATGTAATTTTATATGATATATAATATATATAAAAATTATAATATGTGAGTTTCCAATGATTTTTTGGGTTTTCACGTACTCCCCCTTATCAAAATTTACCCCCAAAATTTGAATTTTCCAAAAAAGGGTAAAATAGGTGAGGGTAATCCTCATTCATTTCTTCATTTAGTTCCCATGTTTCATATTCGTACTTATGATTCTTACATAGAAATTTGACCATGTGAGTTGTCCTATTTTATAGAACATTATCTATATGATCCTTGATCTTCACCGGTTTCACCCCGTAAGAGAGATCATTTTCCAACTCCATCACATCTAGATTCAATACATGTGATGGATCCAATATATACTTACTCAAGTGGTAGTCATGAAATACCTCGGGATCTTGATACACGATTGGTGGATGTTCTGGTTGATAGGCTACAACTACAACATGATCAGGAATCTCGAAGGGGACGATGTACTTGGGACATGGATTTCATTTTTTTAACATGTCTTATTACTCGAATTCATGGAGATATATAGAGGAATAACATGTCTATAACCAAAATCTCTAGGTCACATCGATGATTTTCTACATAGCTCTTCTATCATCTTTGGGCTAATTTGATGTTCTATTTAATGGTTTTCATCTTTTCCACCATTTATTTGACATTTGATGTCCTATAAGATTATGATCACTCACCTCATCCTAGAATGTTGATGTTCTATATCTTTTCCCAAAAACTGATTCATATAGATCCATTGAGATTCTTAAGGGAAACTATTATTGTAAGAGAATTCTACGAGAGGTAGTTATGGGATGCATCCTCTATTAATGTCTACAGAACACACTCTGATCATGTCTTCCTATGTCTAAATAGTTTTCTCATATTTTTCATTAGTTTGATGATGATAGGTGATTCTGAAGTTCAACTAGGTGTTTAGATCATGTTGGATAATTTTCCAAAACATTGGAATGAATCTTCGATATCCGATCAGATACAATTGATAGTGGTAATCCACATATCCTTACCAATTCTATGATTTATATCCATTCTAGTTTATCTATTTAGAAGTCCTATAATATTAAAATAACGTGAGTTGTCTTTGTATGAAAATGCATAAAAACCCATATATAATTATTTCCTCTATATGTCTCTTGATGCTCAGTGAAAATGACCATAGTGATGTATTTCCCATTTCCATATTGGTATGGGTAATTGTTTCATCGTCGCTTTATTATTTTTGGATTCATCCTGCACTTGATGAAATACCGGACATTATAATGTATATTCTGTAATCTCCTTTTTTAATATTTCCACACCAATAGTTTTATAGGATATCACGATACATCATTGTGCTCCCTTGGTGAATAGAAAATGTTAAGCTATGTGCATCATTCAAAATATATTTTTTATCTATGGATTAGATGGAAAAAAAATTCAAGACCCAAATCAGACAACTCCTTCCTACAAAATTTTGAACACTATGGTTTTCCCCTATCTCATGGATACTATCTTCTTCCGAAATTAAACATAATTTCATTGATAATTCTATAGTTTCTCCGTTAAGTATGGTTGAGAAATCAATTGATAAACGATTGATAATATTCCTTCCTTAGTGGTTCCCAGGCCTATCCATTGAAAATATAAGAAGATTGGATCCTTCTAAATCAACATTATTGATAATATTATCGGATCATTTCTACATAGATCATACACCACCTTATATTATTTACTAGTATGGTAATGGATTGAGAAGTCAGAATCCTTGATGATATCTATTAGTCTTCACTATATTATATTAAGATCTTTATGTATGAAAATATGTTTTAGGTTCTTTCTATCAGTATATATCTCACAATTCTCCCAATAAAGATAATGACACAATATTTTCAATATAAAGATCACATTTGTTAACTCCATAACATTCAATGGTAAGTCTTTGTGATTAATATTCGACATCCATGAGGAATAGGATATAACATTATCATTTTAAATAGAAAATAACCTAATACCATCTTTGAATCATCTTTCTACAACACAATGTTGTCCCAAATTATTAGTAGTGTGTGAACAGGTTCAATGGTAATCTTTCTTTTCAACTTTTAAAGGAGTAATCACATTCACTGGTATAGAAAAAAAATTTCTCCCTTCCAATCCAGCATGGTTAGTGGGTTTACAAATTGTCATAAGTTATTCAAAAATCTCCAGTAATACCCAACCGTCCAAGGATTATATAGATCACTATTAATATGTTGGCCTCGACCCATGTTTAATTGTCATTAACATAGAAGTGTGCATATATATCCCTTTATTAGTGAATACATACCACAATATGATACTTCCTTAGTAAAAAAATCAAAATTACTATACATTTTATAGAGTTTCTCACATCACATAGTCATTAGAAAAGTATTCATGTGATCTTAATTTTCCTCATTAATATTGGGGTATATCAGAATATTATCAATAACGACTACCAAAAAATGGCCTATGTAGTCTCAAAATACTATATTTATAATGTTCATGAATATTTATGCCAAATTCGTGAGCCTTAATGGAATCAGAAAGAACTCATAATGTCGCCACCTTGTTCTAAAGGTTGTCTTGGGAATATCTATCTTCATTACCATTAATTAGTGATATACCAACCAAATTTCTACCTTTTAGACATACATGTCCCCATGTAGTTGATTAGAAAAATCATCAATACATGGAATGTGATACTTGTTTTTCATCATGGTTTTGTTGAGATCATGAGAATCAATACATAAGCGCATTGATCTATCATTTATCTTAACCATGTAGAATGTCACACCCCATAGTGATATACTCTGGAATATAAAACCCTTATCCACATCTCTTGTAACTGCTTCTTCATTTTTTCTAGAAAAATGGTCGAAATTCTATATGGTGTCTTTGATATAAGTTGATATCCAAAATAAGTTAAATTGAAAATTCAACCTCTCGATCTAGATGAAGACCAAAGAACTCTTTATAGAACCCATCTGTGTATTCCCTCATAATGCGCATGTATTGGAGGATGATTCTATCATTTAGCTCGATCATTTGAGCTATATATGCTTACTTAAAAGTAATAATATCTACAATTGAGATGATTATTATAATGGAGATTAATCTTCCTCCTCAAAATTTTATGTTTTTGAGGGATTCACTAGAATGTGAAGAGTGATATCACAGTCCACTAAATTGATGTTGGATTTATATAATGATTACCAATACATTACAAATATAGCACAAAACACTACATAAGGATGTAATACAAGATTTTAAGGAAGGTTTAATATCAAAAAATTATCTTGGGAGGAGATATATACATTGGATTCAATAATTTCCCCATTTCTAGTTCTCCCAGATCACTCAACCCCTATAATTTTAGGTGGTTTTTGAATAGTTCTACTAAACAATAATGATATGAAAGAATGCGTAGAACCAGAATAAAATAGTACATTTTATATACATGAATTAATAACCAATTTACCTATGAACATATTATTATTGGGATCCACATATTAAATTGAAATAAAATATTCCCTTCCCTGCTACCTTGATGGATATTGTTGTTGATTTCCTCCAACAGCCCTTGGATCTAATAAATTTCATGCATAATGCTCATATTTGTTATAGTTGAAACACTACATTACATGCTGAGTGTATAAAATAACCATGTTTTCTTTTTCCTCATTCGTGAGATTCTATATAACCCTTTTTCAATTATTATCCATTTTCCCGTATCATTCACATTTGAAGAATCTATTGGTTTCCATTAATTAGTTTTAGGGATTCTTATTCCCACAAATTTGATCCGTGGGATATTCGATCATTATTTCATCAAGGGATGTATCTATTTATCCTCCCATAACATACTCCATTTTTTAATTGTTTTTCCCAAGCTCCTTATAGTACTGAGAATCTCCGATCTACATTTCATTCTTAACGCAACTATTAAAAATCACTTCATACCACTAAAATTGTTGAATCACTAATAATTATTATATACTCAAATTTATCCTTCTATAGAATTAACCCACTGTGCTTTTGAAGATCATGATAATGCTGGAGGTGTATCATTCCAGACCTGTGATGTTTTATTTAGACACCCTCATAGAATCATATTCCATTCCCTTAAGTCCAAGGAACTCCATTTCTATATTAATATAGAGCGTTTGAGGAAAATATTTAATGAAAAATATTTTAATGAAATCATTCCACTCCAGGGAATAAATTTCCCCCATAAAATTTATGTTCTTGATAAGTTTCCACCCCTAATAATCTTTATAATAAATACTATATACTTGCATCAAAATAATATCTTCTTCTTAGCACTGGAGGACATAGAATATCTTATCAATAGATTTAATCCATTGTTCTTCTAGGATGTGATCAGAATATCTACTACATAGTGGTGGTTATTTCCAAATAATATATTCCACCACAACTTGATAATTTATTTGAAAATAAGATCTTTCCACAAAATTAATGTTTTTAATTATAACATGGTCTGTTAGAGCATGTACTCTAATGATGTTTCAAGAACACATTCCCGTCATATTTAGAGAATCATTTGGGAAATCAAAAATTCACCTATCACATTGATTATTGAAATTAGTTCTTCTATTTGCAGCCATTAAATACGAAACAAAATTTAAAATTAGGGGGATTTAATTCATATCTAAGAAGCAAAATTAAAAAACCTTTTATCATAAATGGATAATATTTTAAATGGAATGTATATCAAATCTGGTGAAGCCCTATGTGTCAATATAGGTTAAAAATGGTGATAAAATTATCCCTAGGGTTTTAAAAAATGTTTGATTGTCCTAATATCTGAAAATAACAATGCATTCCTTTGATACCAGCTATAAAGACCTTCATATTTTACACATATTATTACACGAGTTTAATCATAATTAACAACTAAATTACAATCCATAGATCGCAACACATAGGGTACTTGGATAACTATGTACATACAACTAAAATCATTGAAGTAGAATAAAATATAATTATTTTTCTCATCCATTAATATCACCTAAATTATATTGAGAAACTATTTCTCTAATGGATAACCTAGGGAATACATTAAAAAGGGATGAGATAAAAATCCCTGTAAGGGTATAGGCAAATGAATAAAAAATCACATGTGTGAAAGGGAATGAAATAATAAAATAAAACTATATGAAACATTGATTAATATAAAGAATAATAATATGTATATAAAGGGGACATGTAATAATGAAATCATAAGATTGTGTTAAAAACTCACAAAACTACTCCAGCATGAGTCATGGTTAACTATCAAGACCGTTTCACATGATTAACACTGTCTGATAAAGAAATATGGTTCACTCACAATACCAACATGACGTATGATGAGACAAAACATTACATAATTAATTAGAGTGTTTTCTAGGAGAACTCATCATTAATTAGTCATGCATATGTTTTCCACATGAATAATCAAGAATAAGGGTCCTCCATTGATATAATTGGGTATCATAATCCTGTAATAAGGCCTAAAAATGAAATATCATAATGGTGTCCACAAAATAATTGATATAAATGAAACATGGAAATTCATAATAGAATATATTAATAGATTATGATATTTTATTTCAATCTAATGTGAGTAAACAAAAAAATATTGTTTAAGTGACACTAGAAATGAAACATTTTATTTTGGTTGAAGGAAACTTTTAAAGATAGTTTAAAGTGGAAAAGAGAAATTTGTTTTCAGAGATCCAAAAATGCATCAAGATTTTATTTTATGATGAAATTAGTGATTTTATAAAAATATTTTTGTCTTAAAATAGTTTATGTAGTTCACCTGAAAACAGGTTAGAAAACTAGAAGTTCTTTTTAATCGGGGTTTTCTTCTGTAGGAAGAATTGAAAAGAGATCCTTCTAAAAAAAGTATTTACACAAAAATATGGATGATATGATATGGTATATTAGTTTTGAACATTAAAATATATTTTATATTTACTAAAGAAATAAATATAAAAAAAATTGGTTTAAATAAGGAGAAAGAGTATCCCAAAAGAATAAATGGATGTTCATGAAAAATCCCTTACCTTATATCTGAAAGTGTTATGCACATGACATTAATGTCTGGATTATAAAATAAAATATATTAATTAAAACATTAATAACTCATTATAATTTTATTTGAATTATTATAATTTTATTATTTTCATTTATGGATTTTTAGATCGGTTTTGATATTAAAATTAAATGTTCAGGAGCAGTGGTTTCCTTGGTTTCTATGATTAATTCACTTTTATACATGTATAAAAAATCATGCGAAATAAGAATGTTTGTACAGATTTAAATTTATATGTTAGTAATGAAAATATATAATATTAAATGTTTATATGATTTATTTGGTTATTTGGTGCAATGATGAATCAATATTTAAGACATTAGTGAAAATCAATTACATTATTTTGATGGGTTTTCAGTCATCACAAACTAGTTTTATTTTATTAACTAAAATAATGTATATATAATGGTTCTAGAAAATTAAATAGTTTGTAATTAATATATTATAATAGAGTTTGATAATATAAACTGTTTCAAAATCATTTTTTAATGAATTAATTGAAATTGATAACTCATCTTCCTTGAATGAGAAAAATTAACACATTACGGGACATATTTTCGTTTTTATAAGAAAATGGTCTGGGCAAGAGGTTTAATGGTGAATTACACTATATACATGATGAAATTAATATATATATATATAACATAATGGGGTTTAATCTCACATTGATATTGGGCGGTGAGGAGATAATAAGAAAATAAATAATATTTGAAAATAAATTAAAAGAAAATGAAAGGGTATTTTTCCCTTGAATTTCTCCACCCCAAGAACATTCCTAGGGAAAAGAGATTCATATTTTTTTGAGAATAAGGGATCACATTCATGGTGTAGAGTATTATTATGAGTATATGGTATAATTTTGGAAAGGATCAATGCATTAATAGTGTGTGGAAAAGATGTGGTGAAGGTTGGTATTGATAGTGGAGGAGATGGGTGTTTTTTTATTATATAATTCAATAGTTTATTATTTTGGATCTAGACTATTAATTATTTGAGATTTATCACAAAATATATTAAAAAAATGTCATATAGTTCTATATTATGGGATTAAATCATCCGTTAATTATCAATGAATAAATAATTCAGGTATTTGTTAAATACCATAAATTATTGTATTTCACTATTAACAAAAAACTTATATTTACGAAAAATCCCATAAAATCACTATATCCATTTTTCAATATGTTTTATTAAAATATAGACCCACCTTATTAAAATAATATTTTATTTATGATAGATTCAAATTTTAATTAAATTCCTCATTTACTTAAAAAATACAAATTTTAAAATTATAACTAATTTTATAACACATTGTAAAATTAATAAAGGTCTCATAAAATTATATTATATACGCAAGAAAAAAATAATAATAATAAATTAGTATAAATTAAATTTTCTTTTAATTGATTAGATTAATTATAAAATTGTAAATTAATATTTATGTTTTATAAAAATACAAACACATAATTTATCATTTTAAAATAATTTATTTACTTATACTATTATATAAATATATAATATTTGTAAGTATAATATGCATAAATTTAATCAATACATTCTTATGAGTGGTTACTATTGTTAAAGGACACATTATATTTCCAAAAATGCTATTGATCGAAAATACTTATTGAAAACCCCTTTCTAGAATGTTTCTTTTAAAAAAATCCAATATCAATAACATTTATTCAAGTCACCAAACCATTAATATATTTCATTAAAATCCAATAAATCTATTCAAATAATATTAAATCCTATTTCACTACTCTACTGTTATAAAAATTATTTTAATATTTATTTACCAACATGGAGTCCAAAATATGTGTAATAAGTACCCAATAAACCATGGTTACAATAAATATCTCTATATAATAATATATTTTACATATTGATGATTTGACTAAAAAGTGTCTATAGATTTTATAGTGAAAGTAAATTATATTATATAATTATTTAATAATAATAACATACATTTATAAATTAAATCGTGTAGGCAATCATGATATTTAACATATATGTCCCACCATCTTCAATAAAATAAAAAATTATAATTCAATATTATACTGACCTATATCGACTCCTATAAGAAATTATATAATATAATACGTTTAATAAATCAAAAAAAATACAATTTTAATACAATATTTATAATCATTTTAAATATGTTACAACTCATAAAGTTTTTTTATATATACCAATCCCTGATAATGTGCAATTTTTCATCTCAAAAACTTCCCACAATAATACACATTAAAAAAATTATAAAATAAAAACACATAAATCAATGGTAAATTAAACATATATAAATACAGAAATATTGATAAATAATTCTATAAATTACTCAACCAAAATGGTGTATAATGATGATAATTTATCATTCATAATCCACCAATGTTGAAAACATATGAAATACCCATGTTTTTTAGGAGATTCTATAATTACCTCATTACATGACATACCATGTCACATTAATACTAAAAAAAATAGTTTATAGGTAGAATACAAACTAATGGAGAATTAAGATGAAGTGATTAACCAAATTTTATAGGAATAATCAATGTTGAATAAGTTATATCAAAATATTGAATAGGGGGGATGGTTATAAAATGAGATTCATCCCCTTATCCATTGATTGGTATATGAATACCCCATGTTTGAATCAAAAATTAAAATATGAAATAACATTTAGACACCAGACCCATTAAAACGGAGGCATGGATTATTTGTATTATGGTAGACCTCATCTATATCCATGTTAGTGAATTAATCTCATTATATAATCAGATGTGGTACATCCCCAATGAATAGCATACCATACTCCAATATGAAATCCACTAGAGGACTATTGTGTCTGAAAACCGCACAAAAAATAT